>CAIIXF020000009.1:18615758-21179237 GCA_903813345.2 Owenia fusiformis | reverse complement strand
ACAAACACTAGAGCATCCACTGGAGATTTCTTACAAAGAATAGAAATGCATCAATGTAGAATAACATGTTCGTGCCACGATGAAAAACAAAATCTGATTATGAACATCTTTGATTTATTTTGCTTGTGAAATTCCACATTTCTCAAGCTATCTTGGCATTATCACATAGAAAATTAATGTTTATATACAATAATAATTATCTTCGATAATCAAGTAGGCTTGAATGATTTATAAAATAAAATTTAGTCATTGAGCTCAAGCATACTACATTTGGCCTTCGAGTCAAGTGCGATCCAATAATTTGTACAAAATCAAACATCGCCTATGAGAATGCAAATTTAAGCATATTGAACACGTCATATCTAGCATGTCATATCTAACATGTCATAACTGTCATATCAGGCTTTAAATGTAATGCTTTCATTTGTAACACAACACACAAAAAACACTGTTACTGTTCTTTTTAGTGTGCCAAGGATTTGTACCAATTGGAAACTGGGGGAAAAGAAACATACAGAAAGTATTGCGTATAAGTCAACATGCATGCATAAATCATACAAAATGTTAAGTTAAATGTTTAGTGCTTATACTATAGGTAGACAAGTGTTTATAAGTATCATAGCTCATATAAATCTTCTTTAAATAATAATATTAATGACTGAGGTACTTCTTCAATCTTTTACTTAATTCTAGAAGAATGCCAACAACTCTGGCAACAACATTGAAGCTTCTAGTAGATGTCTAGGTCTATCAAATCTCAGACAATTCTATAGGCTTATTTCTAGTGAGGTTTATTTCTTAACCAGTAAGCTTGACATAGTAAAAGAAACATTTCCCTATTACATCCTATCATTCAGACAAAATATAATCTATAATTTCAAAAGTAAAAAATTAAACACTGTTGCAAGCAACTCGATTAAATAAAGAATTCTAAAAGTGCAACATCAACTAAAAAAATTAAAACTAGAAAAACAGCAACTCCACAGAGTAGCAAATCCCACCGAACAAAACATATTATGCTTATTATAGCTAGTGTAAATGTTGAAATGTTTGTGCACTTGAAATTTGGCACAAAGTTAGTTTATACCATTGTGAACTAGGCATCATCATATAAAATTTGAACCAAATCCGTTTACTGGTATATGTGTTATCAAAGATTACGTTTTTTACGAAAATTGGCCGCCATCTTGAAATTCAGCCGCCATCTTGAAAATTATTTCTTGAACAGAGCTACTGTGTCCCTAGGCATAATCATATAAAATTTCAACCGAATCTGTTCACTGGTATTTGAGTTATCAAAGATTACGTTTTTTACGAAAAATTGCCGCCATTTTGAAATTAAGCAGCCATCTTGAAAATTTTTTGTCGAACATAGCTAATGTGTCCCTAAGCATCATCATATAAAATTTGAACCAAATCCGTTCACTGGTATTTGAGTTATCAAAGATTACATATTTTTACGAAAAATGGCCGCCATTTTGAAATTCAGCGGCCATCTTGAAAATCTCTTTTAAAGCGAAACTCCTTTGTCCCTAGGCATCAGCATATAAAATTTGGACCAAATCTGTCAACTTGTATTTGAGTTATCAACGATTACATTTTTTACGAAAAATGGCGGCCATTTTGAATTGAGTGGCCATATTGAAAATTCCTTCTCGAGCAGAGGTCCTACACTCATAAGGCATAAGCCTATAAAATTTGAACCAAATCCGTCAACCGGTAATGGAGTTATGGCTTGGACGGACGGCTTCTCTATATCCCCCTCGAACTTCGTTCGGTGGGATAAAAATATCACAAATTTATGCTATTTATTTATCCCATAGAAAAACCATTCAATTATTTCTTTATTTTTATTTTAATATCTTCTTTGTTCTCCCTGACTTTGAGTTAATGAAATAAAACATTCTTTTTACTGAAAATAAATTTCAAAAACAAACAATTAAACAAATGGTTTTGTTAGTTAATGCATCTTTTCCAAAACTACATGTACGAGGGGGGTATCATAAGTAGTGGGACTATGAAATAAGTGACAATATTGATGAATGGAACTAATTTCATATTTCGAAATAATGTAGAAACATTCTCATTGAACGGAGATACCTGTCAGAGATATTCTTGCAGACTCCCATTTAATATTGAGAATGATGTCACCCTATGATAATGGAATATACCCATGTACTATGCAGAAACAGTCTGAAACACTGGTTCAAGAGCACTGTTTCATTGTTCATTCAAAATGGTTGCCAAAATTCCTCTGTTTTCGACAAACCTCCGATTTCAGCTAAACTAAGTTGAATCTGGATTCCAAATGTTTCGCCAAGCAAATTAATAGAGCTACGATGGTAAATAACCACAAATAAATGCTCAAACAACCGCGATATTGGAGAATTTTAAAGAAAATGGCTTCACTTAGAATGACTCCAACTGAAGTTGATGATGACGTAATGATGACATAGATCATCAACTTCAGTTAAGAGTCATTCTAAGTGAAGCCATTTTCTTTAAAATTCTCTAATATTGCGGGTGTTTGAAATCGAAAGCTGAAATCGAAGGTTTATCGAAAAACAAAAGAATCTCGGCAACCATCTTGAATGAAGCTAACTGCAGTTAGAGTCATCCAGCTGAACAGTGAAGAGATCATTCCAGTCAAAGTGTTCTGTTATAATGTGCAGCAAAATAAGAACAAAGCTGTGCAAATGACCCATTCAATCTCTAGTATTTGTTAACCAACAGAATGTTGCATAATGCCATAGTAATTCATAGTTGTTAGAAATAGCTGCAATGTGAAACCCAGTGTTAAATCAGGCAAATGAAAAGCTCATTTCTCCACTACAGTCTGACTTACCATTCTTTTGCCCTGTTTACATTGCATGCACCCAAATCAAATGGCCCACAATAGAAAAGAAAGAAAAACGAAGTGCATTTAAAAAATGGACCACATTAACATTAATATATTACATTTAATTGTTCAGTAACGGCTAATCTACTGATATATACACATACAATTATGGCTAAATTCTACCTTTCAGTCAAAATTGTTGATTGAAGAAAACACATGGTAACTGTGTCTCATACTGCATGTGACAACACACTATCATTGCCAGTGAGGGTATCTACACATGATCCACTTCTACCAGAATTTCATAATACAACATAAGAACCCTCACTGGAGCAACAATATAGTGTGGTAGCACACAGCATGATGGGGTGAATACCACCTCTTGAGATGAACATTTGGAAAATCAATAAAACTTTTATTTTTGATCTTTCTTCAATACATGTAATATTCAAAAAAATATATAAAATGAGAATTTTGCTTCTAGATAATTCACTGAATGAATACAGCTCTAATACGGCTTAAAGCGAATGTGCCAATATAACAGCCAACCCCTTCATAGACAATATAACAGCCAACCCCTTCATAGTGAATGTGCCAATATAAATGCCAACCCCTTCATAGGGAATGTGCCAATATAACAGCCAACCCCTTCATAGTGAATGTGCCAATATAAATGCCAACCCCTTCATAGGGAATGTGCCAATATAACAGCCAACCCCTTCATAGCGAATGTGCCAGTATAACAGCCAACCCCTTCATAGTGAATATGCCAATATAACAGCCAACCCCTTCATAGCAAATGTGCCAATATAACAGCCAACCCCTTCATAGCCAATATAACAGCCAACCCCTTCATAGTGAATATGCCAATATAACAGCCAACCCCTTCAAAGCAAATGTGCCAATATAACAGCCAACCCTTTCATAGCAAATGTGCCAATATAACAGCCAACCCCATCATTGCGAATGTGCCAATATAACAGCCAACCCCTTCATAGCCAATATAACAGCCAACCCCATCATTGCGAATGTGCCAATATAACAGCCAACCCCTTCATAGGGATTGTGCCAATATAACAGCCAACCCTTCATAGCGAATGTGCCAATATAACAGCCAACCCCTTCATAGTGAATATGCCAATATAACAGCCAACCCCATCATTGCGAATGTGCCAATATAACAGCCAACCCCTTCATAGTGAATATGCCAATATAACAGCCAACCCCTTCATAGCAATTGTGCCAATATAACAGCCAACCCCTTCATAGCCAATCAGCCAATATAACAGCCAACCCTTTCATAGCAAATGTGCCAATATAACAGCTAGCCCCTTCAAAGCAAATGTGCCAATATAACAGCCAACCCTTTCATAGCAAATGTGCCAATATAACAGCTAGCCCCTTCAAAGCAAATGCGCCAATATAACAACCAACTCCTTCATAGCGAATGTGCCAATATAACAGCCAACCCCTTCATAGGGATTGTGCCAATTTAACAGCCAACCCCTTCATAGCAAATGTGCCAATATAACAGCTAAACCCTTCATAGACAATATAACAGCCAACCCCTTCATAGTGAATGTGCCAATATAAATGCCAACCCCTTCATAGGGAATGTGCCAATATTACAGCCAACCCCTTCATAGACAATATAACAGCCAACCCCTTCATAGTGAATGTGCCAATATAAATGCCAACCCCTTCATAGTGAATATGCCAATATAACAGCCAACCCCTTCATAGCAAATGTGCCAATATAACAGCTAAACCCTTCATAGCCAATCAGCCAATATAACAGCCAACCCTTTCATAGCAAATGTCCCAATATAACAGCTAGCCCCTTCAAAGCAAATGTGCCAATATAACAGCCAACTCCTTCATAGCGAATGTGCCAATATAACAGCCAACCCCTTCATAGGGATTGTGCCAATTTAACAGCCAACCCCTTCATAGCCAATATAACAGCCAACCCCATCATTGCGAATGTGCCAATATAACAGCCAACCCCTTCATAGCCAATATAACAGCCAACCCCATCATTGCGAATGTGCCAATATAACAGCCAACCCCTTCATAGGGATTGTGCCAATATAACAGCCAACCCCTTCATAGTGAATATGCCAATATAACAGCCAACCCTTCATAGCGAATATGCCAATATAACAGTCAACCCTTCATAGTGAATGTGCCAATATAACAGCCAACCCTTCATAGCCAATCAGCCAATATAACAGCCAACCCTTTCATAGCGAATGTGCCAATATAACAGCCAACCCCATCATTGCGAATGTGCCAATATAACAGCCAACCCCTTCATAGTGAATATGCCAATATAACAGCCAACCCCTTCATAGCAATTGTGCCAATATAACAGCCAACCCCTTCATAGCCAATCAGCCAATATAACAGCCAACCCTTTCATAGCAAATGTGCCAATATAACAGCTAGCCCCTTCAAAGCAAATGTGCTAATATAACAACCAACCCTTTCATAGCAAATGTGCCAATATAACAGCTAGCCCCTTCAAAGCAAATGTGCCAATATAACAGTCAACCCCTTCATAGCAAATGTGCCAATATAACAGCTAAACCCTTCATAGCCAATCCGCCAATATAACAGCTAAACCCTTCATAGCCAATCCGCCAATATAACAGCCAACCCTTTCAAAGCAAATGTGCCAATATAAGTCAACCCCTTCAAAGCAAATGTGCCAATATAACAGCCAACCCTTTCATAGCGAATGTGCCAATATAACAGCCAACCCCTTCATAGCGAATGTGCCAGTATAACAGCCAACCCCTTCATACCAAATGTGCCAATATAACAGCCAACCCTTCATAGTCAATATAACAGCCAACCCCTTCATAGCGAATGTGCCAATATAACAGCCAACCCCTTCATAGCGAATGTGCCAGTATAACAGCCAACCCCTTCATACCAAATGTGCCAATATAACAGCCAACCCTTCATAGTCAATATAACAGCCAACCCCTTCATAGCGAATGTGCCAATATAACAGCCAACCCTTTCATAGCGAATGTGCCAATATAACAGCCAACCCCTTCATAGCGAATGTGCCAGTATAACAGCCAACCCCTTCATACCAAATGTGCCAATATAACAGCCAACCCTTCATAGTCAATATAACAGCCAACCCCTTCATAGCGAATGTGCCAATATAACAGCCAACCCCTTCATAGTGAATGTGCCAATGAAACAGCCAACCCCTTAATAGCAATTGTGCCAATGAAACAGCCAACCCCTTTATCTTTTAATGCTGGAGCTAAGAGCTTCTAAAATGGCTATGCAGTAACAGTTAAAATTTTGACATTTCACTTTATCACTCCTGTTAAAACAGCAATTTTAGCTTCTCTAAACTAATTAAAAATCCAACCTAGCACAGTGAAACATAGCTCTCATCAAATAGATAGATGTAACCCATATATAACATGGAGCTTGAAATTATTTTTACATATTTTCAGTTTAACAGGAATGTGTGATGTGGTCATAAAACAGTTGTATCACAAAAGATAGAACTTTTCCAGAACAATACAATATAGGCTGCCACAACTTTCAGCTAATTCCACTACATCTAATACAAAATGAAAAAAAAATGCGTAAACATGGAGACAATATTCAGTGTCAGTTATAATAAAATCAATATCATTGTTTTACCATGCTGTTACCTCACGAACACTGCTAACAGCATACATCTTATACACATCAACAATTCACTATTATACGATACAGCAGAAATGATATCAAATCTTGGAAAAAGATGAATACGGACACAATTCATCCACTAATTAAAAAGGATTTAGCTCCATTTTAAGAGGCACTTTACAATTTACAATGTAATAAATAATCATAACTATGGTTGAACGGAAAGAGAGGGTAAAACTAATAACTGCATAACTAAACATAGAGAAAAAACCACAACAAACCATCATCTTGGTCTCCTAAAAAGAATTAATGTTCATGAAACTTGGCAAATTCATTAAATTTTATTCATAGCAACACAAATCAAGCAAATATTGGCACATCACATTTTTTATTGGATTTTTTTCAGTTAGATAGCAGGATTGTAGGAATTATGTTATTGATGCAAAGCTTCATAGAAATCTCTAAAGCAAACCGCAGTTCATTCATTATTTAAGCAATTCGCAAGCATTGTTGCAAGATAATAGCTTTAAATCATGTAGACATTTTTTTAGTTAGCATGTTGAGAGGAATGATACTTTTGAAGGATAGAAATCAATATACGAGTCAAATAACATAACCATCCAATCATGCATAAATTGATGACATCACAGTGATCTGATGACATCACACATAAACATTACCCACCTTCAAATGTGTCGTCACCTTCTGACATGAGTTCATCGTCTGAGCAGATGTTCAGTATATTCACTAGCATCTCCGTCACTGGAAATAAAATGACATCAAATGACTCTACTGTTTTATGAAAATGTGAAGATCTGATCACAATTATCAATGGTTATTTAGTCAGGGAAATGAACACACGAGAATATTTTTAAAAAAAGCTCCAATTGAAGAGCCTTGTTATTTACTCAGCATACCCAAAGTTCATCGAATAATGATACAAGTCTGCTTTTGCTTCTGAAAAAGTTGCAAGTAAAACAAGTAAAACAGATGAATGGTTTTCTTGCTAGGCATGATAATGTACCTTTTCTTCCCTACAACTAGTAACTAGAGGTAGTCAGTTGGCAAGACAACTTACCTTTCTCGCCTACAAATGGCAATGACCAAGTGAATACATCCATGAAGTTAGGTAGCCAGTAGGGATGTGGTGAGCAGTTGAACTGCCTTATGTTCATCACATTATTTTCATACTTCAATATGGCAGCTGAAATACAGAAAAGACATATTAGAAGTACGACTCGTACAGGTGTACAATTAGAAAATCTCGGAGTAATGATTATGTATTTTATCGAATAACATTTTAAACATGATAAAAAGATACTAAACAAGTGGATAATTACAATAGCTCACCCATGTGACCTAACCAGACACTGTACTATTATAAGTTTGATATGAGGCAGGGTTCTCATTAGGTTTTTAGACTCCGGAGATTCTCAGGGGCTAATATCTTTAGACCCTCTTGCTCCAAAGTCTAATAGCTTTTCCGGGGTCTGAAGTGTTTTTCCCGGAGTCTAATTTTACATGTTACTGTTAAGATCAAATGACATGGTGCATTCTTAAATAACAAATTCATTTATACTACATTAAAAGGAACATGACAAGTAACTGAATATGATTGGTTTTCGAACACAAATGATACATTAAAGCTCAGAGACAATTATCGTATAGACTTTCATGGTGATTTGGAATCATTCCAGAAACAGGCTGTATTGAAACAGAATATTAAAAAGTTATATGATAACCCCATGAGAAACGTATTTCTTCACCTTCGTCAACTGAAACAATGAATGTTTAGCATAAGTGTGTCATATTGCAGAAAAATGAGGCTTTTTCTGGCTGATTCACTGTATGCTTAAAGAATAATAGACAAAATATGCCAGTTTTAAAATTTATTTTTCCTTAATGCTGCAGTAACCTAATGTAACTTAACAAAATAAGGAAATATTAACATGTATTTATTAGAGATGCCCTTACATACCTTTATTATTATATACATCCAGGTAATTTGGTGCTGAGAATATTGTTATTAGAGAAGGGAACCCCGTTGTTTGACTTTTTCTGTACATTCGGTATCTGAAAGAAGAAAACGAAAATGTATGTTTAATTTCACAAGAAACAATTTGAAAGCTTTAATAAGAATGTAAATAATGTTAGACAGCAAACATTATAAAGAATGTTATGAGTAATATGATATATCTTTAATAATTCAATTTAAATAACAAATAATTATTTCCTTAAAAGTGTTGATTAGTCTTCATTCAGTTTTAATCATATTTCAGGCAGATTAGTTTTGCACTTAGCACCCTTTCCATCCCAACAATCCCCATCATAACGCATTACATTCTCTTGAACACAAGGTCCGGATAACACAAAAGGTAACCAGAGATTCGGTACAAGACTGTTCACTTTGTATGATTTGAAATATTAAAATATATCTATTTCATACGTTAAAGCTGCACTTCAGAGTAGAGACCTAATGATCAATACACAGAGCAACATCAGCTAACGTGGCTTCGTCCTTACAGGATTTCCTGAGAAGAAAATCAAATCAAATTCTTTCCTGTAAGTTACAATTGTATCGCCATATTACAATCTAAATTAATTTTGATTTTCATGCTTATTTTCATTATACAGTGCCTGGGCTATATATTCTCATATATCTTACCGCAGCAGTGTGTCTATTAGGAGGTTTTGTTTGCCAATATAATATGATCTTAAAGGAATAATGAAGGTTTTGCAAGACAGTCTTATGATTTATTGGAAAAGAATAAGATTGCGGCTAATACCAAGACATCAATATATTTTCATTCATCCGACTTCTGATCCTTTATATCCTCCTGAGGCTAATTTTGTCATGTGATCACCATTTTTCTTAAAGATTTAAGGCTATATAAGTATAACATGCAAAATGTGCAGAAGGAACACGACTCAATGTTGACTCTTATAGTTTATCCTTATTAGATGATAGTAATTGCTATAAGGGGCATATCATTCTTTGTCATATTTATTTTTAAAAAATCCTCAAAATTCATACATTATTTTGCCATTTTATGTAGAAAACCTGACAAATTTGAATTAATTCAAATGTCTGTATAGAGAAACTGTAATGTGTGAAAATGTAAAACATACAAGGCTATATTAAAAAATAGAATACAACTGAGTTAACCTAAAGTAATCTATTCTGAAAATTTATAATTCAAAAGACAAAATGACCTGTTCGCCAGATCTTTTTCAAGAAAATTTTGATATAACCGTTTTACAACTTGCTATTTTTAATATCTCAGCAATCAAGGGAACAATAGAAAAATTGAATAATAAAAAAATCCCTTGATGATGATATTGTTATATGAAGCTTAAATTCACCATGGGTATTGGTAGCTAAGTGCTTTGGAGACCTCCATATGCAAAGCTATTGTGTAGATCTGGCTAAATGCAACTTGGCTCCCCCATGAGATGAGTTGTCTACCTAACTCAACTTAATACGGAATTATGATTGCACCTCAGGCACTAGAGGGAATAAACTTTATATGATAATCAAGCTATTCTGACTCGCTACAGGGCAAACTGTAACTAAATTCTGGATCAGCTCCTGATTCTTCAATGGCCTGGATCTCCAAAGCAATCAATTCAAGCTGCATACTTTGCCAATACAAACATTGTGATCATTTTTCTGCAAATAATCAATTTTTGATGCAATCATATTCATAGTTGCAAGCTCAAAGCAAAATGCCTGTAAGAGCAGAACATTGCTAATTTTATAATTTTGTGGCATTGATCTCAAAATTTAGAACCACATTGTTGTTGCTACAATTATATATATATCTTACAAAGTTAAGCAAAATGTTAACAAAGCCCACTGTGATTTCTGTAGTTCATTCTCTTTTACTTAACCTTCTGCATGCTAACTTAATTCAGCAAATATATCCCACGCGACTGACTTATTTTTCAAAGAGTGCAAAAAATGATATGCCTGGACTAAATAATTAATATCTCAATAACTACTGAATGAATCTCGATAAAATTTTCACAAAGAGAAGATACATTGGCCTGGCTCATGAAAAAAATGTTCTCATGAATTTTTTACATAAATAAACAGGACTGGGCATAAATATACCATGAATACTCCTCCGGAATCCGCCGCTTCGCCCCTGTGGAGATTCAACGTCTGGTCAGAATCCAAAACTGAATTTGCAGCGATCGAATGTTCATTTTTCAGTTCAGAAAATATTCTAGTTTCTATTTTCGATGACCATTATCGGCTTCCAAGAGCCTAAAGAGCTCGAAATCGCGATCCATTTCCTCCACATGTTCGTTGTGATCGTATTTGGCCGCCATTTTGTACGATTTGTTCACTAAAAACGACTTAAACACTGTTTAAATCGTTGAATTGAGAAATATTTTTCGAAACATCGCCATTTCTAGGTCAACAGGAAGTCCCCACGTAAGGACTAAATAAATCGGGCAATCTGATTGGATCATAAGACCGGCGGGAAAAAGTTAAGTTTTTGAAAGTTTAAATTCGACTGGAGTCGCCGGCAGTTGCCGGGGATTGTTAAGCACGGGCGACTACGCTCGCCGGTAGCATGCTAAAGGTTAAATGAGAGGTGATCAGACAGATCAGCGTGCTGAATAATGGTTATTTTCATCATACCCTTGTCTTTCCCTTAATTAAAAAGTTCATATTTAGCCAGACATTAATATAATATGTTGGTTTTTAGGGTTGAAAATGCTCAATGTTGCAGACTGGTTTGAAGAGCTCAAAAATGGTATCTATAAACTTGAATAATCTTATAATATACAAACATATATCGTGTATGTATATCTATCCAGAAAGAAACATTCCAAGATAGAAAAAACTGACTCTAACCATTGCATTATATTAACAGCGTAATACAAAACATAGAACAAAAGAATGTTGAGATACGGGTTCAGGTAAAATGTACAGTATCTGATATAACCCGATGATGTTATAAATAAGTAATCAATACAAGCCCTGAAGGAAATTTCTCCTTTGCAATACCTTGTCTCAATATTGAGCTGATTAAGTGAGACATTCTGAAGAGTGTCTAGTTTCAGGAAATCACAAACTCATGTACCATGTGCTCATGTTTCAGAAATTTCCAGGACACTTTTAACTCTTTCAGAAACAAATCTATGATTCAAATAAATTGTCCAGCAGAGAGTCCAAGAACCTACTTTTCTTCAAGAACGTCAAAGTTCAAAAGATCAATGACCTCATAGGATTTACTCTTACAAGAGCATTCAAGCGTGTTCACAGGTTCAAGTGTGAGAAAAGAAAATCAGAAAAAGTGCTAGGGTTGATCTTGCTTTTATAGATATAACAAATATTAATTGATTTTTCCCTTGTAGAACTGCGCTGTTTACCCAAAAATTATATTTCATTTACTAGTATTTTTCATTCTTGAATAATGAAAATTGGTTCAGATAAATCTTGTATGTATAAAAAAAATCAGAAAAATTAATCTTTTGATTATTGATTCCACTTCAAATAGTCCCCGTTTGCCCTACTAGGGTTAAGTAACAACATAATGATATAATATTCAATTTCTTTCTTCAAAGTTTGGCATGACCGTGAGAAAGAGATTTTTAATATTTGCCAATATCAAGTGTTGTCCAGCATCATATCTTTGGATAAATTAATCTGTTCCTGGCAGTAGGAAACTCTAGACTAACAAATCCACAGTATAGCATTCAAAACAGAATATTTTCAAAAACTTAACTTTTACAGATGGTTCATCTTGTGGAAATATTATATAGAGTTAGGAAGGAAAAGTGGAGGAAATTAAAGATATAACTACTCCCTAATTAAGGAGCTCCGGGATATTGCTATAACAAATCCTTCCAAAGATCTGACAGAAGATTCAGATACCGAAACAGAGCTAACTGACATTTTTGTTCTTACAGTCAATATGAGGTATTCACTTGTTTGAGAAGCTTCCCTGTGTTATTTACTATTGTCCTTGTCCCAGATGTGCTGTTATTTTCTACCAGTTCCTGCTACTCTCCTTTCAGAGACTCATAATAAGTCGAAAGTGTTTTATTTAAATTGTCACTGCTAATGAGGTTACACTGATCGACTTATTCTCTAAGTCCCTCAGGGTTATTAGTCTCCATTTGCTTCATGGTACAGGCCCAAGTGTTCAAATTCTCACTTTCTCCCATTATGTCTCTTTAAAACACATCTTATATGCATGTATTTCTTACAAAATTGAAATCTTCAGAGTCAAATTGCTTCACCCCCCTCATGCCCTCTTTTCTCTATTCCGGGTTTTTAAACATGACTATCACCACATATGAGTTCTAGGCAGACGTCTGGTATCTAATAATTACTCCCATTACGGAATTCTTCAACAAAACTGAAATGAGCAAATCATATTTCTCTAGGGTCCAAATGGAGGATATTGCTTAATTACAATTTTTAAACTTCACATAAAATTCACAAGTCAGCTTTAGTATAGTTAAAGTTATTGTTCTGCTCCAAAATAAATATAAAATGTTTTTCTGAATTATAGCATTACCCCCAAGAAATTAGAATCTTCAACTGTCTCAGGGGTTTCTAGAGCCTGATTGCCTGAAAGGAGATGATCAGTTTGATAAAGAAAAATGGTAGATATAAAAAAATGCCACTATTTCTTGGTGGTAAGATGAAGTCAAAGTGTTTATTATTTATGCCAACCTTAGTCATCCTGACACATGGACCAAATAGACAAAATGATCCAATATCACTGAATACTTATTTTACAGAAGTTATTTGAAGTTCATGAAGGTAGACTAAAATCAATAAAAGTCCTCAAATAGGAAGTCAAATAAATTGGGAGATTTATAGGATAAGAAACAGACTAGAGTATGCAAATAAATGCAATAAAACACAAGACAAGATTTCTATTTCACTTTGATCTCTTAGTTCTATTGCAATCTCTCACAGTGAAGGATCATCTGTAACAGTGTTAGGCTAATTATGTCGGTAGATCTATGATACTGTCAGAATAAGTTAAGAACATTAATGCTTTTTGACATGGAATGTAACACCAGTCCTAGCATTCACATGTTTCTTTTGACAGGCTAAGTAACATCATATCTAGCATTCTCAATGCTTCCTTTGCCAATGCATATCCCTCAAACATTTTCCATGCTTAAAAATCTGGTTCAGGACACCATGATATCAAATTAATGAATTATTAAAAAAACAAATTTCAAATTTATTTGATCATATGAAATCGATGAAACAGCACACAAGACTAACTCTAGTGCTATGCATATGAATATGGTTATATACCAGGTCATTCAATAAGTTCGCAGAAAAAATGCTCTATATGTTCTAATGTTCAGAATGAAACTATGCAAGAACTTCCAACTGCAGTCCAGGTGGCCCTTTGAACAAGTTTCACTGATGGCTTTAGAGCACAGTATCACCAATGGGTTGGACGAGCATAACAACAAGGGAGAGTACCTTGAACACCTCATGGGACAATTCATGAGAATATGAGAAATATTAGCATGCATACATAGAAAGCAGATAAGAGATGATGCATTTGACTCATTACTTTGCCTACTATTCTGTTTTTTTTTATTGAATAGTGTGACGTAAAAATACCCTGCCTACTGAAAAGTCAAATGAACATTATCTTTTACCATTATATTTTTAAAATATTTGGGATGTTTTTTCATTTTTTCCACAAACTTGCTGAACAACCTGGTACATGATGTATAATGTTCATGCCTTTTCCTAAATAGCCAGTAGGCTTATACAGAAGCCCTAGACAGTCTCATATGTTAAAAGTGGGCTACTAAGGACATTACAGGGCCCCCAGTAGGATTAAATACCATTAGTTTCTAGAAAATATATTACTTGTCGCATCTTTGTGAATTATTAAGGTAAAGTGCATAACTGATGTAAGATCAACCCCTGGAGTGATCTACTTAGTGACTATGGTTATAGTAGCTTACCATTTCACATTTCAACTTTTTATACATAACCAAAGATTAGATGTTTCACCAATTTCACCAATGATATAATAAGTAATAATAAATATGAGTTTAAAGCGCCAGTTAGCTTCATTTAAATGAGTAGGAAATGAGCCTTAAAGGCCAATAGAAGATACAAGACCATAAATTATCTTGGAACTGTCAGAGCTGAGCTCTCATCATAGTTCAACAATGTTTATATCTTTTTTATGTAAGCTAATAAGAAATGTGATATTAATCAATAAAATAACTCATGAGTTTCTGGATAAAGAGCATTAAGAAAATTTTATGAGATCAAACTGTAGCTCACAAGTATAAGCAACAAAAGGCAGTATTATCTCAGTACAGTAGAATTACATGTTTATAAAAAAAATAGAGTGAGCCTAAAGGCATTCTGTGAAAACACATTTTACTTCACTTTTTCTAGTTTTTATATACGAGTGTACAATATTCTGCAGATAACATCTCTATAGTTCTTATTATATCTTAATGAAGGTACCCATAATCCTTCCCAACCTAAGTAGTTAGAGAAGGTACTTACCCAGCATCCTGGGCTTCGTGTGCTCGTATTATTGAAAGTAAATTGTTCTGTTGGAGGAATTCACAACATGCCTGATAGCTGAAAAATTGAAACGAAAAATCATAAATATTCAATAGCATTCTTATCCAAAAACAACTGTCGCCATGACAATTCCATAATAACAACAGATGAGAATATTCATAAATCAACAACAATAACAAAATAAATATTCTTCTTTTCCATATCACCAGCAAACATCATTCAGACAGTAATGCAGTAAAGCATAAGCTCAGCGGCACAGCTGGCGTCACAGAGTAGGTTTATTTTATCTTACAACTCCTAGAACCATTATAATTCGTTTGAACGGCAAACTGTAGATAACCAAAGTGCAATGTTAGGTTTAAATGTAATTTCTCAAAAGACAAGTCATTGACAGGGATAACACATAACACTAATGACATGTCTAATGGACCAGTGGGAACATCTTTGGTTCATCAAATTCTATTCTCATTTGCAGGTCCTCTGGCAGAGGTTAATCTATATTAAACAGGTTTTTATACTTAACAGGTTTTACTGTATAAAATTACAAAAATTATTTTGAGGTTTACTTTTGAAGCACAAGTTCTTTAGTTAAGCAGAACTCACTGAAGAAACCTTTTTTTATTTAAGATTTAAAGTCATGCAATGCTGTTTTTTATTCATTGTTTGTTTTGTTTAAAAATGTGCTACACCTCAGTTTAAAACCTTAACGAGTACCCATTGAAACATATCCATATAGTACACTCACCTGTAGAAATATGAGCAACCCCTAACACTATTGTGAGTAAAATGTTCTGTGGTTTTCTCATTACCAAAATCTTCTAAGGGGTCCGACCATAATAGATCACACATTGGACCAAATGCTGGAGGCTCCTTAAATCTATCCAACTGAAAATGCAAAAATGAACAATTAGAAAAATAATTTAAGCAAGAATACTAAACTTCTCTCAGAAATATCAGGTTATTAGCCCCATGTGTTAATTCACGAAAATAAAATTCCAAATTGGGAACGGAGAGAGATTTCATCTTTGGCTGAGGACTTGTCAGAAGAGCTATTGGCTCAATGAAATATATTTTACAGAGTTTGACACTTATAGAAGATTGTTTAGTTGCATGGTTATTTTCATCTGATCTCATAGTCCTATAACATGCAACCTGTCTAAGCTTTCTCAACACTCATTGATATTTCAAGTTGAATCAATTTAGCTTGGAAAACGCCTTTAGCTCTGAATAAAAGGCTATTGTACTGTATAAATGTATGTGCTCCCAAGCAACAAAATACCGCACGTCCACACAAATTACATAGCACTCTGTTAAAAATCTATTTGCACCCACTGTCAAACTGATGAGCTATTATATTACTTACCCCCCCCCCCTCCCCGTATTGAGAAAAGGCTAGCAAGATCACTGTCTCAAATATAAGATTAAATTCAGTCCTTTTCAACTTCAGAATATCATCTATCATTTTAATATATAGCAGAGCTGTATACAGTATATAAATATAACACTAATCGATTCTACTATGTGTCCAAGTCTTAATGAACTGAAATTGATTATCTATATTTACATTTAATTCAGGTGTGTGATCATGAATCTAGGGCAGTGAATGAGGTAAGAATACTAAGAACCCTTGAACAATTCTACAAGGACACACCATGCTATACTGCAGCGAAACAGTAATGGTATACATGTATAGAAATCATGTACTAAAGGCACCTTGAGAAAATCTAAAGAAACACAAGTGAGGATTAGATGTATTAAATCGTAACATTCAATCAACTTCTCTCTATCAACCTTTGTATCTCTTGCAATAAGGCTAAACTGTCTATTAGTTTTAACACAACGATTTTTCCTTCAATATTCCTTCCAATATCTCAAGACTCAAGAATGTATATGTTATTTATTTATTTATTTTAGGACCAAATTACCAGAGGATGGACACACTGCTAATCCTGTTATTAATAGTGCAACACCTCTAGAAGTAGAATATCTCTGTTAGTAGAACACTTTACACAGTCCCAAGAAAAACTGACTTAATGTTAAATGAACCTCCATAACTAGGACAACTGCCAACTGGAACCCTTTTTAGAGGTACCAAATTTGTTCCACTTAAACAGGTTTTCTGTACTGTCAAACCAATATGTTCCTTCAGTCATGAAAGAGGAATGCACATTTATTAATCGAGGTGATAATTATATACTGCAATTAGAGCAATATATCCCAAAGAGATTACAAAATCAGATAGCTTATATTTTTGGATGTTTGTTTGAATACACTGATTGAAAAAACATGTGTTGATTATGTTTTTGTAGAAAATGTTATTATTATTTGCAGTTGATAAAATAAACAAATGTTAATACTTAGCAGCATCGCACTATACACCACCAAATCAATCAAGTTGCACTTAATATGGCATATTAATAGTAACAATCACCTAGCGGGGACACAATGAAGGACAATATCCTGCTGAGGTTATGCTAGGTTCAATAACTGAAATACATATATTTTTCTTATCTGACCAGTTGCATCAAATCTTGACTTTCCCAGTCTGTTATTAGATTTCCTCGATGACCTGAGCTCAAACCAATATGTTCCTTCAGTCATGAAAGAGTTAAAGAGTCATCAAAGAGAGGATGATAGAGCATAAGGGAAAAGATTAATATGTATAGTTATGTCTAACATACTTGAAGAGGCTTGATGCCTGCATAGATTATTCAGCATTCAGAACAATAGAGTTTGGTACTTTGCTAGACTGAGTACAATAGATATTGTTTACTCAGTATGGGAAATCTATAAGTTTATTCTCCCTAGTAAGGCTGGTCGGAACAGAATCAGACATACAGATTTTTGAACTATAGGAAGTAACTCTTCGACAAGTCTTCCATAGAGAGGGACTCACTGTACATTGCTGATCAGATAGCTTATTATTTGGGATGTTTATTCGAATATAACGAGTGAAAGAACATGGCTGGTATTATAGTCACTAACACTAAGGGTGGAGCCTGGCATGGTAGTCTTACACTGTTGATTGGTACAAGACTATATATACTATATATTGGTACATGTTAGTCATGAACAATAGTGATATGTGCTTGACAGTCTTGAACACTGATTGGTACCTGATATGATAGTCTTGAACACTATAGATTGGTAGATGTTAGTCATGAACAACAGTGATATGTGCTTGACAAGATAGTCTTGAACACTGATAGGTGAATATTCATACAGATTGACCAATATTACAGATCAATTAGACTGCAGGAAGATTATAGGAGGACTGAACAATGATATTAAAATTGCAAGGGTTAATCAAATGAAGCTTGCAAGAAATTCTTTCAACAGCGTTTCTAAATTAAAGTATCCCATTTGTTACATGCTCTATGCACTGACAAATACAATGCATCATTTTGGGAAATTAAGGATTACCTGCAATACTTTCTGCTACAATAGCGAGACAACAAATTACAGCAGCCATGACCCACAACCATAACACATTCATTTACAAACTCTCATTAGTATCGATTTTTCTAAATGTGGGGCAATATCACAGAATATTATGAATATTTTTGTTGTAGAGTTTGACAGATTGCATTAAAAGCATTGCTAAAGTAGTAAGGAAGAACATTTAGATTCTGTCAGAGAGATTGAACTCATAATAACCTTGAAGCTATTTTACTCATTTCCGCACTGCATTATACAATCAGGTTTGACGCATGACATGTCTATCTTACCAATGCCATTGACGCTCGGAAATCTCCATGAATTATCCCTTCTTACCAACTATAATGTAAGGGGCCAGACTCTGAGAATTAAAATAATATTAAGGTTGAGAGACTTGCCACAAGGTTCAGGTTCAGAGACTTGCTACAAGGTTCAAGATGAGAGACTTGCTACAAGGTTCAAGTTGAGAGACTTGCTACAAGGTTCAAGTTCGGAGACTTGATGCAAACAACTACTCATTCCTACACATATTCTCACCAAACAATACTGAATATCAAGAGACAGGGCCGACTTATTAATTTTTATTACTTGTAAATTCAATTTCAGACATTTTCTCTCAAATGTGATCCAATCTTCTGCTTCTAGCTCAAAATTAAATCTTGGTGTTATATGACTTGTGTCATGGATCACATATTAGTTGGATCCAATATTTGCCCGAGGCACTGATTTAATTGCTGGATTATAGTGGTACATTCATTGCAGTGCAACCACCTGTCTCCTACCTTCTTAATATCCTCTAAAGTGTGTATTTCTGGAGAGAGACCTCCATGTACACATAAGAATTGCTGATTCATCAGTGCTGCTAATGGGAGACAGTCAAATGAGTCCATACAGGCGTCATACACCCGTTCAGTGTATTTTATTTTACCTGAAAGCATAACAGAAGCAATGAATTACTTAAGTAACCTTATAATGGATAAGGCATGACCTATACCATAATGATAATTATTATCTGTTCGCAGTTTTTATTATCGGTTGAGTTGTAAATTCTGATTGGTCAGAAAGCAGGCAATATATTTTGATCAAATTGTGCAAAATATATATTATATCTAGTTGTTTAGTTGTTTGTATACAAAGCAATAATAACTGGAACAATGATTCCAGCCAATCTCTCATAATTTAACATACGATACATATGTATCTCTGTATTTGGTAGTAAAAACATCAGAAGTTGATAAACTGCAATAAAGAAATAAAGAGCCTGAGTCTCTCATAATGTATGCTAACAATATACAGCAAAATACATGTATGTACTTACATTCCTGTTTAAATGTGAAGTATTCTGTTAGATGCCTACATTCATGATTTCCTCTAAGTAAGAAAAATGTGTTGGGGTACAGCATTTTTAGTGCCCATAAGTATAATACACACTGAAAGTACAAAAATAAAACACAAATAAATATGGCAGCAAAAAATTGATGAAACATCAAATAAACAATTTCTTTACATTCATTCTAATCTTAACATATATTTGCAGTAAAACTTTTTTAGTCCTAACACCAATTGCAGGTGATCATATTTTGAGTAATTTTTTAACATGAAAGCCTATGGCAGGTTAAACAAGGCATTAACGTGCAAAATGTCACCACCATTTGTCACAGACGCCAACTGCCGATCACCAACTGCCATCACATAAATTGGAGACCATAACAATATGTCACCACTTTCTGGTGGTGACAGAATAAAAATTGGACTGAAAATCATTTATATCAAGAAGTGTTCAGATTAGAGGGGTGATTTGATATACAGGTTTAACGCTATACATTATTCATATATCTATCATATATTTTAGATAGAAGAAGTAGGTTATTATTTTGTTAAAGGAGACTGCTGTCATTTATCATTCAGAATTTCATAAAATAGATTTATCCAAATTATAAAATGATTTATTTAGATTCTTATCAAATAATGATACACCAGGTTATGAAATTACTTATATCTATTGCAAATTTCATACTGATAAACTATGGCCCTTGTAAATTACAAGTCTGTTTTGCAGTATCAGCCTGGTCATTTATGTTAACCTCACTCAGGTCAAATACTTCTGTCTTTACAGGATTTAAAATTTTTACATTCACTTTTAGTGAAAAACCTGGTTTTCTGGTCATTCTTCAAAAATCCTGATACACGGAAGATCAAAAGATTTGAGCCTAATGTATGCAAACATATTTCTTACTACTTTGCCCTTGGTGTTATCTGTATAACATTCAATATGCAATATGCAAAAAATAAGATTGGATTTGAATAATTTATGATCTATATAGATGTATAATGTGATGTTATGTTGACACCAATTCCAGAGCATTAATCAATCCTATCTCTCATATACACAAGCATGCAAATTATTATCTCTATCCCTCATATACACAGGCATGCAAATCATTATCTCTATCTCTCATATACACAGGGATGCAAATCATTATCACTGTTCAATAGCAACTACACCTTTCAGACAAAATCTATATTCTGTTGTTTTGTGTATGTTGGATGTCACGTTGATACGGTATATAAAGCAAAAGTCCTGAGAGAAAATCAAAGTGGATCAATTAGGAGAACATATTTATATCCTTTCCCAATATTGAAATACTTCCTCCTATGTTCCAGCATTTTTTCTTTGACAAAATACTTAAACTGATCCTTACTGATAAATTATTACAAATCTTATCTGATAAATGTAATTTTATGTGGATTTTAGAAATTCTAGAAATGTTTCAATGAATTGATGATTTCAAGATAAATAACCTGGCTGCATAAATCGTGGGGAGATCAGCTATATATGTTTAGCTCATAATAATGCAGAGCTTTATGCCAATGTCAATAAGTAAAATACCAAACAAAATTTTATCTACCATCTTGGATGATGCTAACTGCAGTATCAACCTACTATAGAGCAGTGACTCTTACAAACTCAAACTTTGATATTTCTGAAATGAATGTACCATAATTTTAGACTTCCACCAAGGAGGATCCTTTAACAACTTTCAATTGTCAAAATAAGTCTGGTTGGATGAAAATATTACAATAACGATCAAATAAAAATACCCTATGCAAAGCATTCTCGTGCCATATATAAATGTAAGTAGTCGAGGATGTCAGAGTTATGACAAGTGAGAGGCAATATAATTGATTGACCTACACACTGGAATGACAGATTGCAAGTATCTAACCATCAATCATGTCAAAATCACCCATGTCTTAATTCCCTTTAAATCAATTATATATCTATACAGACACAGTTTTTCTGTCTTTAAAGTCATAACATTATATTATGCAAATATAATCCCATCTTTTGATTTCATATAGATTTCTGCTTTGGTGTATTGAAAAGAACAGTGGAAAAGTAAATGAGTCTGTGTTCAATTTCTACTAATAAAGTAATAGTGAGGAACAATTAGGAAGCGAATATTTAGAAGCCAGGAAACCAATCAAATGTAAAACTGCTCGTAAATCTTACATGCTATATAGGCAGAACTCTATTTGTTGCGGTCTTTCGGGCATTCACTAAGAATTAATGTCTGCACTGTAATATAAACCAACTTACAACTTATATGTACAGAATTACATCAACAATATAACTTATATGTAGAGAATTACGCCAACAATATGACTTATATGTAGAGAATTATACCAACAATATGACTTATATGTAGAGAATTACACCAACAATATGACTTATACGTAGAGAATTATACCAACAATGTGACTTATATGTAGAGAATTACACCAACAATATGACTTATATGTAGAGAATTACACCAACAATATGACTTATATGTAGAGAATTACACCAACAATATGACTTATACGTAGAGAATTATACCAACAATATGACTTATATGTAGAGAATTACACCAACAATATGACTTATATGTAGAGAATTACGCCAACAATATGACTTATATGTAGAGAATTACGCCAACAATATGACTTATATGTAGAGAATTACGCCAACAATATGACTTATATGTAGAGAATTACGCCAACAATATGACTTATATGTAGAGAATTACACCAACAATATGACTTATATGTAGAGAATTACACCAACAATATGACTTATACGTAGAGAATTATACCAACAATATGACTTATATGTAGAGAATTACACCAACAATATGACTTATATGTAGAGAATTACGCCAACAATATGACTTATATGTAGAGAATTACACCAACAATATGACTTATATGTAGAGAATTACACCAACAATATGACTTATACGTAGAGAATTATACCAACAATATGACTTATATGTAGAGAATTACACCAACAATATGACTTATATGTACAGTATTACATCAACAATATGACTTATATGTACAGTATTACATCAACAATATGACTTATATGTACAGAATTATACCAACAATATGACTTATACGTAGAGAATTACACCAACTTATATGTACAGAATTACATCAACAATATGATCAAAACCCATTCGACAAGTTATCTTAATTTTGAAATTACTCTAAAAATCAATCGTCCAGATAACGTGAAATAACTTCATACATTACATTTTATAGAACAGTTGTAGCAGGACTCGTATTAGTCTCACTCATAATCGCCATTTAAACAATTCTACCATTGTATTTCATCTACATATTGTGTGTGTATTATAGCAATTACACAACGTTGCATAAACTGCGCCTAAAAGCCGATTACTTGTAATCAAATGTTGCATTTATCTGATCGTTACCTGAAAATTGGTATAGAATGTCTTTATTTATATTGATAGCATAACCATTCACTAATATAATCTCACCCTGAAACACATACAGTATTTGGAAATAAAATATGAGAGTTATGCTACTATCCCATTCTCACAAATTCTTATTTCATGGAGAAGTTCCCTCAATAACCATACTTAATTATCCTCATTTAAGCGTGATAGTATATGCCCAGTTAATGGATTAGTTATATGATTGAGTAGATCCCTAGACCTCATTTCAGTTAAAGCCAGAGAAATGATCATACATTTCTTTTTCAATAATCTCAAAAACACACATATTACTCTCTATTTTTTCTACCTTTGGGAAGACATGAGTGATGATGAAGACATCTACAATCTTCTATATAATACCTGAAACTTAATAATTTGACCTAGTTTCAACCATTTGTGTCTAATCTATTTCATATTTGCTCAAATAGTTAGTCCTTTATCCCAGTTACAAATTCAGTTATATGACATCATTGACACCATCTGTATAAATCATTGGTTTGTTCTGAACTGAATACATACAGAAAGACCTTGGTAATCTTTCATCATCATAGAAAAATACAAGCTTAGGGGCGCACAGTGCTCCATAAGTCTTATTTGATGAAAATTTATAGAAACATACTTAAATGATTCTGCAGTTAGGTAGCTAGGATCTATTGAAATGAGAAAAAAAGATCCGATTTTCTCTACAAGAATTACCAGAAATATAATTTATAACACATCTTCTAAGTTCTAACACAGTCTTGCAACTGATAACTGGCACCCTCAACGATCAGAACCTAGACTTTAATGTTAAAAATTTGATATCAATTAGATCTATACTCAATCATGAGGCAGAGAAAAAAATTAACCACACACAAAATAAAAAGAATATATTTAATATAAGTTAGAAGTTTCATATTATTTACATGTTAAATAATATAAACAAATAAACCAGGGTGTTTGGAGTCGTAGAAATGTATTGCATCATAAAAAATATACCATTACATAATATTACATAACATTACATTACATTATACAACATTACATAACATTATATAACCCTACATAATTAAAACCTGAAAACAACACCTTCCACTATGCACCAAAAGTACATAACACAAACTAAACTAAAACCTAAGTTAACTATCAAATTAAAACAAGAAAAACGGTAAATAAAAATAACCCTCAAATGCAACTAAGACCCAAGTGGAGGGAGGGTGGGAGAAAAAGCTAGCGCATATTACTGCCTAATGCTACATGTAAGCTGCTAAGAGACTGACTGACTGCTAGACTGGAGTGACCATGTGACCTGATGAATAACTCACATAGCCATCAGTACATTAGCATAAGTAAATAAACAAGCCCATATGTCCACATTATTTAAATGAAGATACTGACATATCTCAGAATTAAATAATATAAACAAATAAACCAGGGTGTTTGGAGTCGTAGAAATGTATTGCATCATAAAAAATATACCATTACATAATATTACATAACATTACATTACATTATACAACATTACATAACATTATATAACCCTACATAATTAAAACCTGAAAACAACACCTTCCAAGAAACTGTTTCAAATTATCTAAAGTCTAGATGGCTCTTGCTGAAGTTCTTATTTGGTAGAGGGATATTCACATGAAAACGTTCTAGAGAGCCTATTAGGACAAATCACCATGGCGATCTCTTCATTTGGAATCACAGATTGTTTCTGTTGTAAAAGGTGAAGTGTTGAGTATCAAAATGAGAGAACCAGGAATACCCAGGAACTGGCACCACGGGCAATACAAGCTGACAGGAGATCATTTTCAAGCTGAGCTGCTTCCTAACAAATAACTTCCCATCAATAATGACTGATTTTCTTTCTCGTCTCCGCTGACCTTAGAAAATAGGAGCCTATTAACAAACAGAAGGAACTGGATCAAAGACAGTGGTCAATATACAAATACTGCATGAACTAACACCCCAGAGATGTTGAACGTATCTCTAAATCAATCAAAATGTATCTTTTATTCAGATCTGCAACAAATTACATGGGTTTGATGGAGCTAATGATGATATAGGTTAGTTTGTTGATTCCATAAACACTTGGAATGATTCTGTCAGCTACTATCACCAATACCTGTTGGCTGACAGAAATAGGTCAATTTTTTACAACTGACAAATCATGACTGTGCAATCATGCTGGGAAAACTATACAGCAAAACCTGTCTTAGTGAACACCTCTCTAGTGAACACCTGTCTCCTAGTAGCCACCCTTCCCCCTCCCATACTCAACTAACTTTTGTATAAATTGCCTTCTCTGTAGTGAACACTTACCAACAGTGAACACTTTTTCTTGGCAAGAATTGTTCAATATATACAGGTTTTACTGCACTGTACACTGTTTCTAGTTCTGTTGATGACATGTTTCATCAAAAACCACAAGTAAATAAATATAGCATTGAGAGATCAGACGAAGGTTTGTGGCTTTGATCCCTACCAGGTATGACCTTTATATATCCAAGCATCAAATGAAAATGTCATTGATGTTTTCTACACTGAAGAGCTCTACATTGGTTAGTTATATGAGATAAACAATAGCATCATTGTAATCAATATACAGTAAATCATCGTCTCTTAGCATACAGGATTGATACCCTGTGTAACAAATACTCTGAGGCCAGGGGCTGGTACTTAAATTTTAAAGAAGCAAAACCAAATTATAGACAAGGCATTAACATGCAAAATGTCACCACCTGCCATTTGTTACAGCCACTGACTGCTGAACTTTATTCACAAAATGATTGGAGAATGGAGACTATAACAAGAAGTGATGTTGACATAAAAATGGTAATGCTCAGTATATTGTATATTACTAAATAAAGTAATTCTCAATATTAAGTCCAGCATCAAAGTTTGCAAGTAACGAATCATCAGTTTGGTGGATCTATATATGTACCTACATGTATATAGTAATATAATCTTTACCAGGTATGAGTTAAGGATTGGGGGGATTTAAGATACAGGGACTTCATACAGGTGTTATCATTCAGGTCAGATTCAAAATTGTATTCAGTATGTATATATTGATATATGGAAAGTAAAATACTACACATGATTCGCATATACTGTAGTATTCTCTAGATGTGAAAACAGGCAGCCAACCCACTCAGTAAAATCATATATGCACGTCTAAATGTATAGTAAACAGTTTAAACAAGGATAACTTGTTTATGCAAACAACAACATGAACTTAACATAACTTAACATATGTTTCACTTGTAAAAGAACCAAGATGACTTATATTCATACGAAAAATGTTGGCCATTTAAATAAAGCAGGCTTATTGTAAATTCCTTCTAATGCAGAGGTCCTATGCTCAATAGCTAATAAGCTAAAAAATCAAACCAATATTTACCACAGATGGACCAATTGACAACTTCACTATCTCTCCCGAACCTTGTTCAGCGGGGGAATAAGCAAAATTGCTCCAATCAGTAACACACAAGGGGAGTATTCAGACACACCTAATTCTCCCTTCATTTGCATCATCTGGGAGATTTTTAAAGGACTTATTAGCCTACTGTGTCCATTTCGTTGATGAGATCGCAAGGGATATGGCAATTATTGATCCACCAATGATGTGTAGATATAACTTTGCCTGTACATAGCATCAGCAGATATGAAAACATGGTATTAATAACAATTAGGTTTAGCTATATTGGATCACACCCTTTGCTAAATATGCTCAATATCAATTAAACAGTGAAGAGAATTTTGAATTTTATCCTTGAAATATATCCCATGTTCTTATCTAAAACAGCAACAATCTACTATGAGCTAGTTTTGCTTAGACCCTGGACCCCTTTACATATCTCAATTCATCTGATGACTGAATGAATACACTGGTTTAACAGAATCGTTATAACATAAGAACTCAGTGATACTCCCAGCATAATGACAAATAGGAGTTAACACGGCTAAAAAATCTGTAAAATATCATTTTACAACTGGCCATGTCTGTAAACGTATACATATCATATGATATAGGAATACATAATAATTAGGGTGTGGTACTGATCTTATATATGAAACCGACACACAAGCAAATCAAAGAGGCCGAGTGTATCAAACAAGTGAGGGAGTATTTTCTGCTTGATTTCAGGCGCACCAATCACACTCTCTGTATACATGTCATAATATTCCTCACACTGCACATGCTAGTGGTGCCAATCTTCAACTTTTGTTTTCAAAATGTTGCCTATTGTCCTCTCTTCATAAAATATAAAAATACATGCACAATCAAATAGTCCAAGCTTCTTATTTTCTCTCATATTGTTGCTATATATGACACTTAATATGCTATTTTTTATAGATATGGTCAAATACAGTGAGAGTATTTTTCAGACTTTTCAGGTTTTGGCAGCAAAATGGACAGTCTTCATCCTAATCCGTTTTATGCTTCCATCCCATATTCCCAGAACTAATCATTATAATGTACGTCCTCAATCACTTGATTTGAGCAAATGAGAGTGAATAGTGTGATTCAATCAGCGGAACCATGTACAATGTGCAAATAGTTCTATAATGAAAGGAGGGAATAAGCCATTTGTAAAATAGACAAGTTCTGCTATATCACTGGGGGGTATCGTGATGCAACAACACCGTGTTGTTGCATCAAGATGGCCAGACTTCCGGTGATAGATTTTCGTACGATGTTTTGTTTTCCCAATTTAAACCCATTTCTAGGACGAGTTGCTCAATAATCATACACATGCAGTTAGCGCATGATCTATATTTTAAAAAACTGTCATTGGTATACATGTAGCATCATCAAGAAGCGATAAATTCGTGGTTTTAATTCCTCACTATTGATGCAACAACACCACTCTGTTTCTTATCGATGATGCAACAACACCAATGTACTGATGCAAAAACGCCAATATAATGTATCATTGAACAACAAGAGAAACTGTTTTATGTTCTGTTTAGAGGTATAGGTCGGGACATGAATAAAACGCGTGAGTCAGTGGTCCATGAACGAAACGTATTTTGTTTGGTTTCTTTGTCTATATCAAAGTTAAAAGGATATACAAGGCAAACTAAATAAAGTACAGAATCCCCGGGAGGCAATCTCATTGATATTGTATCTGAAAAATAAAGATTATACATTTTCTAAATTAAATACCCTTGATTTACCGTATGGAAATTGCTTACAAATAACTAATATAATTTTGGAAAGACAACAGATATCAGTCATTTTTGTGTTGTTAGTACCTCAATTGAAATACTCAATTCTGATTGGTTGATGAGCGGGCAACAAAATGTATTGTTAGTACCTCAACTGAAATATTCGATTCTGATTGGGTGATTAGCGGTCAAAATTATGTACTGTTGACCGCTACTATAGGTACCGTTGACCTCTACTTCTGAAAAAAAGTTTCATGACGTCACAAAAAAACATGGAAGACGGACATTTTGTAAACGTTGATGAAAATGACTTTACTAGGCGACAAGTATAGGCAAAAATACAAATAGAAACTTAAAATTAACATTAATTCACTAACGAGTACGCCGTGATGTGCTAAATACAGAGTTAAGCTACTTGCACTGTCTCCATATATTCTAAAAGAAATATTGCTAACGTGGTTCGGAGAAAAGGTTGTGAAATGAAGATTGATGATTGTCGTCTCTCGTATATATGTATTATTAGTTTACTCGGACTAACAAAACAATTGTAGACCTCTCCCTTCGATCAACCGTCAAAATCATATACCTCGACTGTAAACCTTGAAACTACTGTTGACCTCGACCTTCGGTCTCTGTCAACAGTAGTTTTTCGGCTTACAGTCTTGGTATACAATTTTGCCGGTTGGCCTCTGGGGAGGTCAACTATTGTAAACTGTTGACCACTGCTAGGTACTGTTGACCCCTATTTTTGAAAAATTGTTTTTTTAATGTTGAATTTTTTTTAATTTTGAAAAAATAAGTTGTGTAAAAAATTACAAGTATTCGACGGTTTGGGGATTTTTTGCTAAATTATGATACCTTTATCAAATATGTTCACGTGAAATTCGATTATATATTCGTCCAATTATTATATTATTTGGACTAACAGAACAATTGTTAACCTCTCTTTTCGGTCAACTGGCAAAGGTGTCCTCGACCTCTGGTCTTGATCAACAGTACTTTCAAGGTTTACAGTATCGGTATACAATTTTGCCAGTTGACCTTAAGAGAGGTCTACAATTGTATATTATATCCTTCAAATTATTATATTCTTCGGACTAACAAACAATTGTTAACTTCTCTATTCGGTCAACTGGCCAAAGTGTATACCTCAACAGTAAACCCTGAGAGTACTGTTGACCTCGACCTCCGAACTTTCAAGGATTACAGTATCGGTATACAATTTTGCCAGTTGACCTCAAGAGAGGTCTACAATTGTATATTGTATATCCTTTGTTATCCCACCCAAAGTATGATGTCATATATCAAGCTGAAGAGTTGTATCTGCTCAGGAGTTTACGCTATCCAGGAGTTGTACATCGTTCTCAAGAGTTGTATAGGATGAATGTTGGTTTAGTAACATTGCAGTTATACTCGTACAATGCTATTATATAAAGGTTATTTACTGAGAGGGATTCAATATTGGTTTTATTTCGAGAGACAATATGATATTTCCCGAGGGCCCGGGATATCTGGGATAACTGTACCCCTATCAATTTACCTTTTTGGGCCCTAAATCTTTTTGTTCACTTTTGTTTACCTTTTTACTCAGTCGGAGAGAAGGAATCCAAAGAGAGCAATAATTCTACATGTGCGTCGTGCAAGATTTCCATTAAACGTGTAACTAAACGGCCTCTCTAATAAAGTCAATTAGACGTTTTTACACGTTGGCTCTCCAAATTGGAGGAAATAAAGAATCATATCATATCATAGATGAAGCAATCATCCCATCAACATAAACTCACGAAGCTATGGAACAGTGGTTTATGAAAATAGATTGGGTTACTAAAGCTTGCCATGTTAAAGGCGATTGAACTATGTTATAGAACAACGTCCAGTACATTATAATATGTAAAAGTATACATTTTTGAAAATACATATAAAGGATCTTCGCCCGCAGGACGTGTATTTTGAATGCCTTGAGAAGAACGCAAATATGGGTAGGCTACTTGGTAACGTTGTTGCAATAGTAGCATTTAAAAATCTGTTCCTCTCGAGATTTATGGTCTTCTGAAATTATACTATTAATTGGTGTTGCTGCATCATTGCTCAAATCTAGAGGGGTGTTGTTGCATCTTCGGTTTGGTGTTGTTGCATCAATAGTGAGGAACTAAAACCGTGAACTTATTGCTTCTTGGTGATGGTACATGTATACTAATGACAGTTTCTTTAAATATAGATCGTGCGCTAACTGCACGTGTATGGTTATTGAGCAACTCGTCCTAGAAATGGGTTTAATTGGGGAAACAAAATATCGTACGAAAATCTATCACCGGAAGTCCGGCCATCTTGATGCAACAACACGGTGTTGTTGCATCACGATACTCCCCAGTGTATATCAATGGATGGTTTTGGAAATACAGTATACTCAGCCAGATGGTGTATATTTCAGGGACAATACTGTCCAATACTATGATGCAACTCTAGGGTTATCACAACACCAAGTGCTTTGAATGTTATTGACAAACTAGCTCAGGGATCAATGTTTTCTACAATTACAGTATCTATTTACACTGTTGTTGACCTCCGTGTATCAAGGATTGTGAATAACATAATCGATAAATTGAACAAAAATTATGGATTTTGATTAATTACAATAGTTAATATTTGTACAAAATCCCAGGATAATGTAAAGAACAGAACAAACTATTAACATGCAAAATCTCATCACCTGCCATTTTTTACAGATGCTGCGCGCAAAACACTGAATACCAAACAAGATCCACAAAAAAGTTGGACCCTATAAAAATTAATTATGTACTCCCTATTCACCAATCAGATAGCAGTATTTTTACCGATGCACAGAACAATGATCTTCATCTAGACTGGGGCGATAATACTTTAGAGGTTGGTTTGTTCAATATATTAATGAAAATACTTCCACTTCATGTTTTTATTTGGGACAATAAAGGCTGTTAAGCCCATTTCATTTTGCAGTAGCTATTGATTTCTAGTATTTCTGAATTTATATTCTTTCCTCATCACGATACTTATTTCTTTTAGCAGTATTCGAGTTCTACATGTAAATTGTGATTTAAAACGGTTTCTGATATTCATAGAGGGATGACATAGGATATATAACAGTTTCAAAGGAAATCATATCACATAATATATTCTAAGCGGGTCAGCATGATCTACTTTTAGTTGTTGAGACACACACAAATTAATACTTTCGAGTGGGAAGGATGGTGGTCAAATCAAAATGAAATTATTAATCATGTTTATTACCAGATGTTGATTTATTGGCTGGACCCTTTAGCATAATATCAGAGATTAAGCTGAGCACAAAGTAATTTGGTTTTGGGTATCCAGTCCCTACGGAAGTGAAGTATTCAGTGGTATTCACTGAATAACAAACAACATCAGGGTCACATTGCTCCCCATGATAAGCTTTATGCTGCAAATAAACAATTTGTTAATGCTCCCTAGAGTATACAAGTAAAACAGAAATGGAATATGTAATATTCAGTATGATGATTGATCACAAACTTATAACTTCATCTGCAATCTTGCATGTCTAGATACATGGCCCAGCAAACATAATCAATGCTTTATTAATAACACCTTAAGTCACTTTATCTATTTCATCCTTCTATGATTCTAGTTAACCTATATGTCCCAGGCAATAACGAGCATAGAATAATTATACACGAACAATAGTATGCGAACTCTACATATATTTCTGGATGCAGTTTGCTCTATATGTACAGCATAGGTGAGAATTCCTAAATGTCACGACGAATTGATTTCCCAATGGTACAATAGACAGAAACATAGCAGAATATAACTGAAATCCATAGCTGAATGGTCCACCTTTTCATACTTATTGCACTGAACACAAAGAAGTATAAAAATCTAATTACATGTTAAAGAAGTGTTGGTCACACCCTGTATGAATCATAAGTACAAATGAACAAAAATTTAAACCAATTTTTTCATATTTACAGTATAACCGAGGGGAATTTCCTAGTTTCTATGGTCCGTTGATGGGATTAAACTCTTTGACCAATAAAGCTGGTAAAGTCAACACTAAATATGGCAAATCTGTTTAATTTGATTTTGCTATATGTTTACAAAATATAAGGCTAGTACAGCAAGGTATATAATGTTTAGGGACTCCTTCAGTAAACATCAAATTTCATATTAATACTTGTTAGATGGTGCTTGACTTTGTAAAGGAGAAGTTCATCAATCATCATACACATACAACAGATGAATGTAAGATGCTATGTCATATGCTCGGGCAATGTAAGCTGCGACAGTAAAAATGAAAATTTTGAGTTTGTTAACCAGATTGTTTACTTTTAGCCTGCATTTAAAGATAAAAGAATTTCCCCAGACAGCAGATACAAAAGATACAATCTACTACATGTAAAAACCTATGTTATTAATGAATACATAATTCGCAAAGCAATTTGTAACTTAAGGTTTTGAATTTGGTTTCACATGGTCAGCTTATCATTTCCTTTCCAGATGAACCTTTACGCTCTGTTAAAAGAGAGCATGTTCAGTTAATTGTTTTAGATTAACTTAAAGCTATTGTCAGTATAATGTTTTATATTCAGATGGGTGTTCATGGTCAATCAAGTATTACATATTCACATGAACTTCCAGCTAATAGTGATCATGGTCAGTCAAGTATAACATATTCACATGAACTTCCAGCTAAGTGATCACGGTAAACCAAGTATTAAATATTCACATGAACTTCCAGCTAATAGTGATCATGGTCAGTAAAGTATTACATATTCACATGAACTTCCAGCTAATAGTGATCATGGTCAGTCAAGTATAACATATTCACATGAACTTCCAGCTAATAGTGATCATGGTCAGTCAAGTATTACATATTCACATGAACTTCCAGCTAATAGTGATCATGGTCAGTCAAGTATTATATATTCACATGAACTTCTAGCTAAAAGTGATCATGGTCAGTCAAGTATTACATATTCACATGAACTTCTAGCTAATAGCGATCATTGCCGGTCAAGTATTACATATTCACATGAACTTCTAGCTAATAGTAATCATTGCCGGTCAAGTATTACATATTCACATGAACTTCTAGCTAATAGTGATCATTGTCGTCAAGTAAATTACACATTCACATGAACTTCTAGCTAATAGTGATCATTGCCGGTCAAGTATTACATATTCACATGAACTTCTAGCTAGCTAATAGTAATCATTGCCGGTCAAGTATTACATATTCACATGAACTTCTAGCTAATTGTGATCATTGTCAGTCAAGTATTACTATATATTCACATCAACTTCTAGCTAGCTAATAGTAATCATTGCCGGTCAAGTATTACATATTCACATGAACTTCTAGCTAATTGTGATCATGGTCAGTCAAGTATTATATATTCACATGAACTTCTAGCTAAAAGTGATCATTGTCAGTCAAGTATTATATATTCACATGAACTTCTAGCTAAAAGTGATCATTGTCAGTCAAGTAAATTATCAAGTATTACACATCCAGGGAAATGATGTGCTTTGTATTATCATAATCAGATGAATAAATATTTACCATTAAACTGAGAATATGCAATGTCAATAATGCCCTTTCTCACAATTCTCGCAAATAAACATCTAGCTTTCAAATACAAGCTCAGTGCTATCAGATTATTTACATTGGTATTGTAAATCTGAAACATGATACCAGTGTTTTTCACAACAAAAATGTCTTGAATACAACAATACCATTTTTCTTTATCAAGATTCATGTAATACGCAAGAGAAACAAGAGAATGAAGCCAGCATGACCTGATAATTCTTGGTTGAATACAAATTTCCTTTAACTTTTTATGTTATCATTTCATTTGTAGACTAACCAATGCGTGGGTTGGTGTGCTATACCACTTGGTAATGATATAAGTGCCATTATGGCACAAATCTCTCATGGAAAAACTGATTAACAATCTAATTCAAGCGTATAGATTTCCTTCATCCCTTCTCTAAATTATCAATGCATTCACATGTATTTGGGTTTCTTCACCTCAACCTTTTTTACTGCATTTTCTTATTAGGTCATTCAATTAACAATATAAATATGTAAAGCATCAAAATGTAAGGAGATTATATCAAGATTTGACCTCATCCATACATGTTACATGTGCTTTATAGAAAAAAAAAATGTACTGAAGGATATTAATAAGACACCTGGATAGCTATCAATGTAGTATTGTTGTAATCATCTGAAGCTATTCATACACTGCTAAATGAGTAATCTCAATACAAAATAAGCACCATTTGCAAAATATGATTAGTTTCTTTGATGTTTAGTGGCATTATACTTCATCTATTTTGATTTAATTGGTTATTTTCCAGGTCTTTGGTAAACTAATAAATCTAAGGATAACATCGTCGGCTACTAGATGATAATAGAAATGTCAGAGAATCACATTTCAGAGACATTGTAGTTTAACAAATACAATATAGCTCATTTCAACCTTTCACTTCATCATGAAGTTTAATTTTATCTATTCCTGATAATGATAATTCTGACCAGCATAACTTAGTACTAATTACAAACCTGTGTATACAAAACAGCCTTGTGGTTAAATGATGTACACATTACTAACACTCTTGCAAGTTAGTATTATTTAATCAAGATATATCCTACCTTAATGCCAATGTAAGTTCAAAACTGTTCGCTAAAAACTTGGGGTGTATGGTTATGAAAAATTGAGCCAGATTTTGTTTTAAAATGGCGGAAGAAAATTGTCTGAAATCACTTTCCAAAATGTCAGTCTATTAACATTCTTATACTGATCACAACTTTACTAGTAACATGATACTATGTTATCTCATGCCTGAGAAGAATTGAGATGTCATGGTTTATCATGATGGTCCATTAATGCCTCAGGTAACATGATGATCTATTTCAGATTATACCGTGCTCTTTTGTTGAGAAACAGAGAGTCAACAGCAATATGCTTCTGCTTCAATTTAAAATGGCAGCTAAATAATGCCCGATCACTTATGAATCTGTAAAATAATATTCCTTTTATATTGCCAGAATTTAGCTCTAGGCAAGGAAATGGAAATAAAACCTAGAATATTAACAGTTTCCCAAATAAATGACACCTCCTAGGAAAACTTTACACCCTCCAAGAATTTTTGCCATTTCTGAGGCTGTACACTAGATTAGAGAACTATAGTTATATGGGGCTGTTCACTAGACTTTACAATACTACAGAGTTAGACTTACTTCTATGCTAAAGTATCCCCTGTCTACATAGTCACCTAAAAAGAGGTAGCGTGTTGTTGCCGGTGGGCCGCCTACTTCAAATAGTTTCATTAAATCGTAAAACTGTCCATGTATATCTCCACATACTGAAACAAAGAAAGAGGAAGATTAAAACAAATTAAAAGAAATATAAGTTCTAAAGTATACAGTAAAACTTGTTTAAATGGAACACTTTTGGTACTTCTACAAAGTGTTCCTTTTGAGAGGTGTTCTACTTACAGAAGTTCATTTAACATTAAGTCAGTTGATCTCATGATAAATCAGTATTGTTATCTACCCATTGGTACAGTGTTGTGCTTTGGCTACATGTTTTGATTTGATTAAGGCTAGATCAAAGAATAATCTTGAACATAATAGAGAGTAAATTTGAGTTTTTGGAAGTTATGGACATATCAACAATACATGTCAGTAATATGAGAGTAGAGTTAACCTAGCACACATACTGTTCCATACCTGTACATCATTCATGATTACAGGGTTGTTAATGTAGTTGTTAAATGGTTGTTACTAAGGAAATACAGTATTCCCTCTATCAAGGATTTGGCATCTATCTGATAAGACAGCTCTGCTCACAATTACAGAATGCTCCAATGACTAGGGAGTAATGATTATGTGTACAGCTGTATATAATATAGTCTTGCTTCAAGGCTGTGTACCCCTCACCCTTTATTTCACCTTCTCAACACTGTGCTGTGTTGGGATGGTGATGTATATGGGGGAGGGTATAGAGTCTTGAAGCAAGACTATACATAGTGTCAATTAACTCTATAGACTAACAGCAGTTTTTGAAGATACACTTGATATGGAGTGATGTAGGTAAATCTATAGATTGGTTATAATGTGAATTTCAGTTCCTTAGTTGTTTATGTAATGTTTCCAAAGGTTTGTATTATTATATATGCTTATTTTTGTACAAATTCCTCACTTATGAGAATGAGGCCTACCACCATATGTCATTACTGTCACCAGTCAGGCTGAGTTTGCAATTATAAGGATGACCATTGATTTTATGCTATTTTATAGTTCAAAATCTGCATATTTGTTGGTTCCTTAACAAAGGATAAGAAAGTTGCCAACATGTATGCAAAACTTCTGATACACTACCATACTAGCAAGAGTATTTGCACTCTTCACCCACATTTATTCACTTATATTTTTATGATTTTTTCGACATCGTCAATTGACTTCCAATGCAGCGGTATGAGATATCAGCCCAAAATTTGAGTTTGAGAGTTAAGGAGAACAACTCTACTTTTAGAGGATGTGACTTTTATATGCTATAATAACCAAGGCAGGTAAACTCTACTTTTAGAGGATGTGACTTTTATATGCTATAATAACCAAGGGCATGTAAACTCTACTTTTAGAGGATGTGACTTTTATATGCTATAATAACCAATGGCAGGTAAACTCTACTTTTAGAGGATGTGACTTTTATATGCTATAATAACCGAGGGCAGGTAAATATTTGTAATCTAAGCATAACTAGGTAAGTACAGCATGTTTTAGGAGCTAGCTTTATAAGTGGAGAAAAATGTTATGTATTTGCTGGCATTTAAAGAGCATATGGGATGATTACCTGAAGAATCCTATATTCAAAATAAGGTTAAGCAAGGACTTTTGAGAATAATACATGCACATGATATAGTACTATGTATAATAATAACCTTATTGTAGGAAAAATCAATCCGAAATGATTTAACCATTTCCATATGTTTCTTCAGATGGAATAATTAGGGCTGCCATCATTAGTCGGAACGTCGACTTGTCAGTCAAAATGCAAGTTCGACAACGAAGTCGACAAAATTCCCGTCATGTCGACAGCAAACGATATCAATACTTACTTGAAAATATCCAAATGGCCCCAATACATTTCAATACACATTTCAACGTGTTATGTGCGCGTATTCTGCGGAAATATTGTTCACATTCATTTCATTTTCAAAAAATAAATTCACCCGGAAGTTCCCTTCATGACTTCTCTTCTCTCTTGCGAGACGTTGTACGAGATTTCGCCCGAGCAGTCGAAATAAATCCCGGTCGAAACATTGCAGGTATTTGTCCCATTTTCGTCTATAATATTCTATTAACTTGGCATTTAGTAACAATATTAGGCAATTACATACCAATATGAATATAAGTTATATGAAGCTTTTCCCCGATAGTGTATAAAGTGTGTTAATGAACCAGATAAAAATGTCAACATAAATTCTTCGCCTTTTTTTTCCCGATGATTTTTTCTCCCTGGAAAGTTCGATTGTCGACAATATTTTCGACAGCAGAGTTCGACTGTCGACACTGACATTTGAGTTCGATGGCAGCCCTAGGAATAATGAATGAAAGTGATATGAGGGTTCACATCAAAGATGCAAATTGAAATGTTCATCACCTTGACTTTACATGTATTTCCACTTAGATCATACTCATAACTGAAAATAATCTGAAGATAGTTCTTGTTTTACTCTGTGATTTTTCCATTGTTGCCCAATGTGCTTTCTAGATACAACTTAGTCAAGGTAGATGTGGATTTGACATTCAGATACTCATTAAATCTTTCTGTTTTCAAAACTAGCAATATTCTAGAAATTAACAGATATGCTATGATCTCCATTTATGTGATTTTGTAGGTTCAGGCCAGTTTTCAAATAAATGGAATGTTCTCCGTGTTCTTGTTATTTTGCATTACTTTGTTTTGTATTCCAGCTGTCATATCGGCAAATATGTAAACTAATGGGAGGCTTCAACCCAATATGCTTGCTGTAGTGAAGTATATCTTAGTTGCTTGCATGAGGAAGTATGTCAGTTTAACCAGGCATCTCAGATCTGCTCAAAGGTAAATGCAGATACATCGAACGCAACACATGAGTTTCTTAACTCTTTCACATCAAACAAATCAGCACTTGCTTCTGTATGTTACACAGAAAATGCATCCTGTACTGAATATATTAGCAAAGGTAATCAGCTTTAGAGATAATGTAAAAGATAGTCCACTTCAATAAGGGATAGTCAGCTTCAAATATAGTCAGCTTAAGAGGAAATGACCTTCAAGGTGGAGTCAGCTTTAACTCATGAAATTATACAAGGTTAAAGATATATTGCTTTAAACTGGTTCTTACAATTACTAATAATTACATTGGGAGAAACAGAATCCTAATATAATACATGCAGAGTTTAAGGTAAAGGCTAGGATAACAAGTGTGTGCTAATTTCTGGTCATTATCTCTTTCAGATTTTGTAGTTCTCAGATGGTCAATACACTTAATAACTGTATTCGTTTTCTTTTGCAGAGCTTATAAACTGGTATATAAGTGCGGTATTCAGTGATAATAAGGCAATCTACGATAAGATTTAATTATTCTGATCATCGTGGGATTCTGTCAACTCATTAAAGATTTTAGTTGCAATTTGTTTTTGTAACAGTTATTCAATATTAAATTATCATCTTGATCAAAGAAAGCATGATTCATAAGTTGATCCCCATCTACAATAAATGGGAAAATGTATGTAACTATACCATAACCTTTCCAATAGTTTGATATTACAGTATATAGATATTTTATTGACTCTTAAACATGATAGTCTCTCTGACATATGACCCACCATGCATTTTTACATGTGTTCTCAACTTCAGTATATGCATGTATAAGTCAACACAGCCATCAGTTATATAAATGTGCATACCGTCATATATACAAATAATTTTATGTTATTTACATAATGATAATTAAAAATGTCATGTGTTTATATACGTCTTTATCACTGAAAATTGATTAAGATTGCTCCTTCAAAAGAGAGCTTCATCTACGATAATGTACTAGGCTCTAATACTCAGGGTAACCATGGCACTGAATATATTGATTAGACTACATATGCTATAGCTTCTTATATAACCATAAGCAATTAGAATTGAACCATTTGCCATCTAATCAACTCCATGTAATAGCAAATCCTCTGGAGACAAATACAATTCACAACAATTATGAAGCTTATTGTGTGCAGCTTATTGTAGCCAGAATCCTAATATAGCTGTAGTATACTTTCTATACCTAACCAGAACAACGGCAACGCCAAAGCGTAGCGAATCCCATCGAACAGAAATGGCTGGCATTTTTACAAACGAAGCGTAAATATCATAAAACAACACACCAGAAAGGCCACCATTTTCAAAATGGTTGCTCACTAGCCAAGTCATCAGAAGAAATAATATGCTTTTAAGTAGCCACCTCTAAAATTTTTGAAAAATTGCACATGTACTTACAAAATAACACACATAAAAATGGTGGCATTTTTCAAAATGGCCGACTACTCCCCAAAGTTTTATTAGACAATGTGCCATGCTTAAAGTATTCACTTTTCGAGTTATAGTAAAATACATTAAAATGGCGGCCATTTTTCAAAATGGCCACCTTCTACCAAAAGCGTCATTAGAAATAGACAGTGTGCCATGCTTATAGTATTCACATACCAAATATGAACGAAATCGCTCAACTACTTTTCGAGTTATAGTAAAATACGTTAAAATGGCAGCCATTTTTCAAAATTGTTTTCAAAATGGCCGCCTTCTACCAAAAGTGTCATAGGACAGTGTGCCATGCTTATAGTATTCACATACCAAATATGAACAAAATCGCTCCACTACTTTTCGAGTTATAGTATAATATGTTAAAATGGCGGCTATTTTTCAAAAAAAATTTCAAAATGGCTGCCTTCTACCAAAAGTGCCATAGGACAGTGTGCCATGCTTATAGTATTCACATACCAAATATGAACAAAATCACTCCACTACTTTTCGAGTTATAGTAAAAATCGTAAAATGACAAGTAAAGGGCGCCATTTTTCAAGATGGCTGCCATGTGCTTCTTTAAAATCTACATTTGTAGTATTATTAATGTCCTTTATAATTTTTTTAAATTTAAAACATATTGCTATTACAGTTTTACATATTGTACCTAAATTACTGTAAAATTGTCACTAAAATGGCCGCCATTTTAAAATGGCCGCCATTTTGAAATGAGCGGCCATTTTGAAAATCGCCTTCGAGCAGAACTTCTACCCCCATAGGGTATATGTGTACAAAATATGAACAAAATCGGGCCAATGGTATTTGAGTTATTGCCCGGACGGACGGACGGACAGACGGAACAAATCTAATGTCAAAGCCAAACTACAGTATATCTTTGTATGTATATTAGTATTTTTATAAGATGTTGGTTTTAACTAACGGATTGTTTTACTAAAACAATATTTTAGCTGGGTATATTCAGCTAAATTGCTTTGGTAGTGTATTTTCAATGAATTCTTATTCAACAACTGAGCAAATATATTTTGTTCTTTATCCAAAGAAATCTATATTCTAGGCTTGCCATTCAAGATAATCACAAAAGGGATGTTTTGTTTATGGGTACCCCTTCAAATAAGGAACATTGTTGCATTATTGTGAGAAATATCCCAAATATTCAAAACAGGACAAACACATTCTGGTTTATAAGAGTTCCTCTTTATCTAATACTTGGGTATTCCAAGGTATAGTATCGGCTGTAGATCCCACGTTGGGACAAACAAGGGTGGGAATCAAATAACATATAAAACCAGTTCTCATGTTTACAGTGAGAACCAAAATGTCATCAGTAATACAGGGTATGGTATCAAGTACTACTTAAGTGATGAGACAATGATTTTAAGTATATGCTCTTAAACAATTGAAGAGTTATTATACATTGGGTATTATCACTGTGATAAAGAGTATTTTCTACCCAAGGTAAGGGTCGGAGAAAAAGAATCTACCCAGATAACATCAAATCAATGCCATCTTACAAAAGTTATCTCCATCATTGGAGCAATCAGAAAATGCATCCATTGATCTTAACTAAGGCAAAACCAAAATTTAATTGAATTTGGCTATACATACCTGTGACAGGTGCGTCTATGTCTATCATGGTTTTCTCTGTTCTCAATATGGCAGCTCCTTCATTTATGATCCTCAATGCGACATCTTCTGTCACTCTACCCTCTAGGATAAAATGTTGTTTTAAGACATCGGGTCTTGGCTTGCCTTTGGCATCAAACACCTCACTCATTGTTAGACGATGACTAGGAGGAAATGGGACGCCTATAAATAAAGCATTGAAAAATAAGTTAATGTTAACAGATATGACACTTAAAATAATAACATTTCATAATTCTTACATTTGTCACATCTGTTTTGCAACCTGCAATTGTGTTTCTAGAAAGGTTAAAGAAAACACAAAATGTAATCCTGTGCAAAGGGGTGGTGTGAAAAATTCAGTCTACTCCAGTAGCGATCGAAGACATGACCCCTCGTTTTCAGGAGAGAACTCTTTGTTTCTAATAAGAAATAGATAGACGGCTATCACATCTCATGATGAGATTTTATGATATGTGATAAATCATGTGATTCTCCTGAAACAGCAACAATAATTGAAATGGAAAACTTGGAACAACTCTCTAGTCTCCTACATATACCTCTAACTGAGGTCTGTCGTCAATTTCTCAACTCTGTCAGATGAAGATAATGGAGAAGAGGACAGATTGCAAAGAATAAAAAATATGCAATGAGAAATGCACAAATATTCACACAAATTAAACCATTGTGCACAATATTAATGAACTGCTTCAAAGGTATACTGTACTCCTGGTAATTTTTGCGCGCAACTACATGTATAGTTGGCGTTTTGTGCGAATTCTGTCACTGAGAAAATACAGGACATCGATTCAACCTTCAGTAATCCAGTATGTATAAAAATAAAATACAAAGATAATATGAGCATATTAATAAAACTCCCGCAACATTGCACTTATAAATGTTAGATCAAAGTATATTGAGCATTGGGATATAACTATCGTAATCTTTATTCATATTATCGTTCTAATAACATTATTAATTGCGCACATACAATGTTTTCTTTCTCATCCAGTGTTAAGTGTTCTGATTAATGAGATGAGTTATAGCTTTAAGACTCCAATGTTGCAACAATACAGATGAAGAAAAAACAATTCTTCCATGAAATTGGGATTAACTTCCTTTAATAAAAATATTACTTTGCCAACGTCCAAGATAATCAAGATTGATTTGAAATCCCTGATTTTATCATTTTACCAATTATCAAAGCGAAAAAAATTAGGACAACAGAAATACCTAACTCTAGCAAAACCAATCTTGAACAAGTCAATATGTAAATAGGAGCTATATTTCAGCCAATGGACATGCACTTTACACAGGGAAAAAATTACAAAACCTCTTTTAACAAGACAAATTGATAAGATAAATTGTATCACAATGACAGATCACACTTTAAGTTTAAATTGCACCTTTGTGATCTATCATGTTTATCCATACAGGATCTAATATAATCTAGACAGATTACCATTCATATCCATGTTAACGGACTTCGCAATGTTCATGCGTAAGCTATAGGCAATACATATACGAGACATGTACTATTAATAACTGCACAATCTTGAAATTCAGGAAACATTAGTTGATATGAACATTATGCAAATTAATGACAAGTCTTCTTGTTTAATTGTTGCTCAGGCAACATATGAATGATGTCACAGATGACGTAAACCTAATTGAAAAATCAACACTGAAATCTGACATTATGAAATGACTTAAAACAAAAGTCAGTCTTCGAGAAAGCATAAATTACGTCATTACACACACATCCTAGTCTGATATAGAAGGTGACACTACAAGTAAATGTCCTACTGTATAAAAAATGGCAGTTCTGAGCAGCCAGTCAAAAACTAACGATATGATATTTTTACCTTTTCTCAGAGCTTCTTACCTTAATCTGGAAAATTCTTGCACCACTAGAAAGCTACATTGTTTTCCTTCAAAGATTTATCAGTGCCCTGCTAAACCATAATATTTCTATCAATTTAATGAATAAACTGATGAAACGAATCTGTTGACCTATTTATTTCCAGCTGATGCTAAAATACACATAGGTTCCCCCCAGGTATCCCTGGTGACACCGAGATTTATACAGTCATTTTGCACCCTGTAAACAATCAAAGAGTCGAACTAGTTTCAAAAAAATATGAAGCTTGACATAAAAAAAAGCAAAATTATGACGAAGAAGGTTAGATATAAATGAGTGAAAAGCGACTCTAACAAAACCCCCTATTTCTTTTGTTCTCGCGAGATCTCACATGTAAATTAGGAGAAGTGCCACTATTGAAGAATTTTGAAATTTCCAACACTTATCCTTAATTTTGTACAATACCTTGAAAATGACAGTCGAGTATCCCAAAGGTATGGAAATCTTTTGCATTAATCATGTATGTATTGATTGGGATAAAATAATCACATGGGATACTCAGAGAAGCTAAGCAATCAATTCATAAGTTGATGCTACATTGAAAAATTTCAATTTTCTCAAAAAGTTTGTCAAAATAAGAATAGCTGCTGCCCGGCTCTGATGTAAGTCAAAATTCCAATAGTACAACTCTTGACTTCCTGATTAATCCTCATACAAGTTTTGTGACTACACCAAGAAGTACACATTTTCATGCTCCTTCGTTGTTCCTTGGTAAGGTAAGATGATATGTGAAAATTTGGGATTCTTGCAAATGTGTGACTGTTGCAAGGCTACTCCTTGAAACTTTCAAAAAATTGCCTCACTTCACTCTTCATGCTAGCTTTGGGGATCTATGCACCTCCAATTATTCAGATGCGAGTAGGTAGTTACCGGTTACGCCAACAGGTGACTGATTCTGGGGAAATAACATGGCAGGGTATTACAAAATTCCCTTAAACTTGAATATTCATCAGTTTTACATGTCAGATGCTCTACCACTTGAGCTACGGAGCGAACTGACTCTTTCGCATAGAGGGATTGTAGATTGCATAAATGGCATCACAGTCATGACTTACATGCCCAGTTCTCTGGACCCATTATTAAGTTTACCTGTCTTTCCAGGTTGTCAATCACACTATATGACGTCACATTGTCTTTCCCATGTGCCATTTCCCAATGGGAAAATTGTTAATCTGAAACATAGGATCAAATCCTATGCTAAGGGCTGATAAGTTCAACAAGTTAAACCAAATACCACGACTTTCATTTATTAATCAGAATGTTCTTGTTGCTGTGGTTGGGTTTAACTTCCGTGCTATGCTTTTATTTGTTGCAAATTATCACTATCAGTTATTAATTAACCGCGCATGGAATTCCATGCGCTACCAAAGGCCATCATTAAATTTTTGGCATTAAGAGCCGAATAGGCACAGACTTTAAACCAAGGGCGGGCCACAAGATATATCAAATAAGAAATAAGGTCCAGACTAGGTTTAACTTATCGTATCCTACCGACCACTTTAGATTGTGGTTGTACGCCCTATTCATTGGTAAGCCTGTCTTTGTACAATGTCGGAGAATGAACTACACATTGCACTTTTAGATGACCTACCTCGATACATTCCAAAGTATTTTAGAATTCTTTTTATGTTGTTAGATCGCCAATTGTATGGGTTTATCGGCAGAACGAAGAGATTTTAGTTTTTACATCGGAAATATGTCAGCAATTTTCAAAATGTCGGAAGGGGAATTCCCCACCCAGGGATTTCCCTTATGATTGGTGCATGCCGGGGACTGAATGGAGGAATTTGACGGTTGAAATAAGTTAAATATTACACGCAAATATTGCTATCAAAAAAGAAAATATCTTCGTTCTGCCGATAAACCCATACAATTGGCGATCTAACAACATAAAAAAAATTCTAAAATACTCTGGAATGTATCGAGGTAGGTCATTTAATTAGGGGGTTCTGACGTTAGCAATTATCCACGGACAACCTGAATATGATCCATTTTATCCATGAAATATGTTATAAAATACCGTAAAAATGAATATTATTAAATAAATATACACTACTTACACAAACTGATAGTTTTGTTGTACGTTTAATGTCCTAGTACCGCATATTTGTTGAAAAATATGAATTTTGATTACATTTTTATGACGTTCGTATTTCAAGATGGTGGCCCCTAAATTTCTTACCTTCAGAAAAATGACAGAAGTTTTCGAGTAAAAATGGGCAGTACAAATACTTAACTATATGACTTGAAATCTCGCATGCAAAAGTCAAATATGCTGAAAATTAATTTATCAAGTGAAGCAAGTGCAAAAAAAGAGTAGAAAGAGGTGAATTGGTAGTTTGAGTACTAGTGATTTGGTCTTTTTGAGGCCTAGCTCATATTATTAGTTTTTTCGGAGTGCTTCACTCATTCTAATGAAATTGAGTATATATCGGATAAAATAGCATCATAAATCGCCAATTTATTTATGACCACAACATGCCCATTTTGCTCTGAAAAGTGGTGTCGAGATATTAAAGTTGTAGATTGACGAAAGTCCCGGATGTAGATTTCCCGCCATATTGGATTTGAATTTAATTTTCGGTCTCGTCGTATTAAAGGTGAGTTTACAAAGTTATTTGTCTGTATTTCAAAGAAATTATTGATTAATTATATAAACAAGTATCTATAGAAACAATATACCATTTGTCTCTCGTATAATGCGAAATTAGTGGAAAATAAACGGGAAATTTAAATCTATTTTCGAATGAGTTAAATTTCAAAATGTAGGGTAGGGCCCTACAACTCTAGCCGAGATCTAATTCTTTAAACAATACTATTGTAGAATTTTGAGCACACCTATAACATCATGTTACTTCCCTTCCTATGTGATCTTTGTACAAACTCCTGGTGACACTGAGTGAATGCAATTTCAATCATTGAAAGTCGCAAGTGACCCAGTTTTTCCCCTGATCAGCTGTTTGTTGACATTGAATTTTTTTCTGACTCAATCAATGGGACCTATTTTATTGACTTATAGAAAAATACTTTACTTGAAAAATAATATCTGACTAATTTTCCTAAATATGAACATGGAGCACATGCTATCTATTGCAAGACTTACGCCTGGCGTAACCGTCACCATGTTATTCAGTATTTTTAAGTAGCGCAAAGACCCTGCCATGACCGAGGCAGTGTTATTGTGTAAGCTTGGTATAACTGTGACAACGCTGTATTATATTGCAAGGCCTGTCATGACCGTGGTAATGTGCGGTTATACCAGGCTTTCACGATAACATTTACTCGGGGTGGAAGGTGTGAGAATTGTGCAAAAAATGACTTTGTGAGCTGGATGGAGTTTCTCTGTATTTTTCATTCTATTAGGGTTTCCTGCATAAGGGATTTCGCCTGCGAAGCATATAACTCTTGCGAACATATCTAAATATTGGTCCGAGGAAGACATACCTTGAATTTTTTAGAAAAAAATTGGCTAAAAATGGAAACTACAAAAAGTCAAAATGTTCAACTCAAACAAATCTCTAGCTATTTAATATTAACACTATGTATTATTTAATGTTTTTCAGATGTTTAAGGACCTTCATTAGTGTACTAGTGTCTAGAAATAAGATAATTAAGGACAAAATTTGGCATTTTTGATCATTTTCGCTTTCAGCAGTAACATATAGTTCCTTATATCTTGAGTTTAATGTTGACTGGTTGTTGCAATTTTGATTAAATCTGTGCTTGTACATGTCTTCTTCCATTTAAGATACAAAAAATGTATATTGGACCACCAATGGTCATATTAGAGCTTTCAGATCTCCCCTACCCCATTTATTATGAAAAATTACTGAAACATATGAAAATATAAAATAACTTGAATTTATAAACTTTAACAATGTTGTAGCTATTCTATATCAATATTATGTATTATTTAATGTTTTTCAGATATTTCAGAACCTTTATTGGTATACTAGTGCCTAGAAATGAGACATTTAAGGACAAAACTTGGCATTTTTTAAAATCATTTTAGCTTTCAGCAGTAACATATAGTTCCTCATATATTGAGTTTTATGCTTACTGGTTGTTGCAATTGTAATAAAATCTGTTTTTGTAGATGTCTTCTTCCATTTAAGGTATAGAAAAATGTATATTGGACCACCAATGGTCATATTAGAGCTTTCAGATCTCCCCTACCCCATTTATCATGAAAAATATAAGAAAAATATGAAAATATGAAATAACTTGAAACTATAAACTTTAATAAAGTTGTAGCTATTCTATATCAATATTATGTGTTATTTAATGTTTTTAAGATATTTCAGAACCTTTATTGGTAAACTAGTGCCTAGAAATGAGACATTTAAGGACAAAACATGGCTTTTTTGACCATTTTCGCTTTCAGCAATACCATATAGGTCCTTATATCTTGAGTTTAATGCTGACTGGTTGGTGCATTCTTAGTCAAATTTGTTCTTGTACATGTCTTCTTCCATTTAGGATATAGAAAATGTATATTGGACAACCAATGTTGATATTATAGCTTTCATGTCTCCCCTGCCCCATTTATGTAAATGAAAAAGTAATTTCAAATCATCAACTTTAACAAAATTGTAGCTATTCTCTATCGATACTATGTATTATTTAATGTAACCTTCATTTGATTACATGTGTCTAAAATTTGGCATTTTTAGCATTCTGCATTTAGCAGTAGCATATAATTTTCCACAATTATAATTCTTTGATGATAGATTCATATATGTTTTTTATTGAATCTGTCTTCTCTGATTTAACTTAAAGAAAATGTATGTAAGACAACGAATGTTTTTATTAGAGGTCTAAGATCTGCCCTCCACCATTAAATGAGAAAACCAACACAAATGTTATTATTGCATGATAATATTCTTAAACTTTTCAAAAGTTTAGCATATTTATTAGCACACTAAAATCAAAAAATGACACATAAATGGGCAAAATGACCAATGTTTCACTTTCAGCAATAGTTGTTTATATTTTTAGTTGAATGGTGATTAGTTGACATATTTTAGATCATATATATTCAACAATGTGTCTTGTTATCTTCAAAGCATGGAAAATGTGTTTTAAACACAAATATACATATTAGAGATAAAATTACTACACTACTATATTTTTAAAAGATTACTCAAAAATAGCATAGTGCGAAATAATTTTGTAATTTCGCAGTTTACTCTCATATGAATCAAAGGATATGTCTTTATATAGACATGATTGTTCACAACTCTCGAACTTAATCCAGCAACAGCCTGATTTTTCAAATCTCCCTGGTTCTATGTTAGAGCTGCATTTAAGTCATTTTAAAGGTAACTGGTCAACTGGTACCCAAGACAAGTCATACCCAAACATATATTTTGTTTTGAATCAAGTGTTGGACTGGGAATGTGTAAAGATATACATATTATAACTAATTGTAACATACTGTTCAGAAGTTTGAAGAATTTTCAGAAGAAATTGATATAATTTTGTAACATTTTGAGCTTTGAGTGTCAACTTATTTTGACTATTATTTTATATTGGATGTTCGAGTGAAGAGATATATGTTTATTCCACACATTCATAATCATTTTTTTAAATATTGTATGTTTATGAGTGTTTGGAACAAGTGTCAGATTTAATTCATCTTGGAAGATGGTATTATTATAAATGTATTGATTCATCAAATCTTGGGCCTAATTTCTTATTAAACAGATAATCTATTTGTCTAGGATTTCATATTATCAGAAGTCATATTCATGAAATTTAGCAATAAAATATTTTGAATAATATAATAATAGTATACAAGTAATAATATAGTATAATATTAATATCAAATATTATTTTGGTACTTATTCATACATGATATATTATTACACTTAGTATGCATGTGCATAATCCAATTTAGTTCCAATTGGAAAAAAATTAACAGATTAAACTTCCTTTAAACGTTCTCAAAATGCTCAAATTAATTGTTTGATTCATTTGTAGAAAAGTCACTGTTGTAATTATATTTATTTATATATATGTTTGGCAAAAAATGATGTGAACAAGCACTTCAAGCACTTGTTTTATTAGTAAAAAGGTGATTCAAGTTAAATCAAAATGCTTTACTTAATCCATTGAGAAAAAATGTCTTCTAAATTCAAAAAAATATTGAGGCTTATTTGAGTCACATTATAACATGAAAACATAATTATACAAACTCAATTTGTTTTCCTAATATGCACCCATAATACTGGAAATAACTTGGGTACGGGTTGTCTTGGGTACCAGTTATCTTGGGTATGAGTTGTCTTGGGTACCAGTTATCTTGGGTACGACTTGTCTTGGGTACCAGTTGACTAGGAAGCATTTTAAAGGTCTAAGTTGCTCATGACACCACAAGCTATTCAGATATGTAAGATCTCTAAATAATTTTTATAGTTCTGAGAAACTCATCCTTAAATATTGTCCAACGATGTGCACTATGTTGTTTATTGCCACATGGACAAGTAGCAATACACCCTTGACTAGAAACTTTGTATAGCAATTTTCGCTGCCTTTTGCCATTTTACATTTGCGAATTGCCAAGGACATATGTTTCTTGTGTTGCTACGAAGGTTTGTTTGTGAGTACTGGTACAAGACACCCATCTTTGATATATCTTCAAATAGGTATTGCACTTTGAGATTCATATAGTAATTTAGAATGCTACCTTGAAGGACATAAGAAACGTTAAGAGCTCTTTTTAACTCTCATCCTTCTTTGCAAGCAACATTCTGTATCATCAGACTGAATACAAATTCTCTCAACATTGAACTCCTTTGTCTTGTCTGCAGCACTGTAATAGACATGGGCCATAAGGAGAGTGTCAACTTCTTCATGATCAATATTTGATAGATAAGTTGCAACTATCAGTTTTGCAAAGTTCAATAGCAGCTCTGCCATAAGTGAAATTCATCCCATTTTAGAGATACAGTAACATTGCTTCACAAACCAAAGACAGCTTTACCATTTTGTAATCCTTTCCAAAATCATCTTGTTGGCTGTTCTTCATTTCACAATGTTTACATTTACCAAAATATCCCCAAGCCCAATATCTATCATGAACTTCCTGATTACACCACCCTTAGGTGTAATCATGGGCTTTCAACTAGAGTTGAAAGCCCATGGTGTAATATGGAAATCACCAAGCATTTGACAACATTGCATTTGATATGAGGGAATTCAACCAATATGGCTTGATCACTGGTTATAATTATCACAGTACCCCATTATTTTTAAATATATTCCAAGTATTGTACTATACATTGCATAGATTCATGAGCAGTTTGCAACATATCATAACCAGAAAAGCCCAATGGACAAAGATAGAGAATACCCACCCCATTTGCAACTCAACTTTAAATGTCTAATTTTTAGACTTGTATACTCATGAAGTTCCTGACACATCTGAAAAATATCAAATAATACATAGTATTGATCTAGAATAGCGACAACTTTGTTAAAGTCTATACTTCGAAATTGTTTGGTTTTTATATTTCTGGTTATTTTTTCAAAATAAATGGGGTAGGGGAGATATGTAAGCTCTAATATAATGACAGGCTTTCCAATATACATTTTTAAATACCTTAAATCAAAGTAGGCAAGCAAAAGAACAGATTTGATCAAGAATCCATCAACCAATCAGCATAAAACTCAAGATATAAGGAACTATATGTTATTGCTAACAGTGGAAATGATGAAAAATGCCAAATTTTGTTCTTAAATGTCTAATTTCTCTACACTAGAATACTAATGAAGGTCCTGAAACATTAATTATAGCAATCAATAACACATAAAGAATAGTTACATCTTTGTTAAAGTTTATACTGGTAGTTTGAAGTTATTTTTTATATTTTCCAGTCATCTTCCCTAATAAATGGGGTAGGGGAGAACTGAAAGCTCTAATATGAACATTGTTTGTCTACTATACATTTTCAGTACCTTAAATGGAATAAAACATGTACAAGAACAGATTTAATCCAAAATGTATCAACCAGTCAGCATAAAACCCAAGATATGAGGATCTATATGTTACTGCTGAAAGCAGCATTGATTAAAAAATGCCAAGTTTTGTCCTTAAATGTCTCATTTCTAGCCACTTGAATACCAATAAAAGTTCTGAAAAATCTTAAAAATATTAAATAACACATAATATTGATAATAGAATAGCTACAACTTTATGAAAGTCTATAATTTCAAGTTATTTTATTTTTTTATATTTCTCGTTTATTTTCCATAATTGATGGGGTAGGGGAGATCTGAAAGCTCTAATATGAACATTGTTTGTCTACTATACATTTTCTATACCTTAAATGGAAGAAGACATGCACAAGAACAGATTTGATTGAAAATGCAACAATCAGACAGCATAAAACTCAAGATATGAGGAACTATATATTACTCCTGAAAGCGAAAATGATAAAAAAATGCCAAGTTTTGTCCTTAAATGTCTCATTTCTAGCCACTTGTATACCGCTATAGGTTCTGAAATATCTTAAAAACATTAAATAACACATAATATTGACATAGAATAGCTACAACTTTGTTAAAGTTTAAAATTTCAAGTTATTTTATTTTTTCATATTTTTCGGTAATTTTCCATAATAAATGGGGTAGGGGAGATCTGAAAGCTCTCATATGAACAATGATTGTCCACTATACATTTTCTACACCTTAAATGGAAGAACATATGTACAAGCACAGATTTAATCAAAAATGCAACAACCAGTCAGCATTAAACTCGAGATATAAGGAACTATATGTTAATGCTGAAAGCGAAAATGATTAAAAATGCCAAATTTTGTCCTTAAATGTCACATTTCTAGACACAAGTATACTAATGAAGGTCTTGAAACATCTGAGAAACCTTACATAACACAAAATATTGATATAGAATAGCTACAACTTTGTTTGAGTTGAACATTTTGACTTCTTGTAGTTTCCATTTTTAGCCAATTTTTTCTAAAAAATTCAAGGTATGTCTTCTTCGGACCAGTATTTAGATATGTTCGCAAGAGTTATATGCTTCGCAGGCGAAATCCTTTATGCAGGACATCCTAATAGAATAAAAAATACACAGAAATTCCATCCAGCTCATAAAGTCATTTTTTCCTTAACGGAGCCTCTTAGAAAATTTTCCACCCCGAGTAATTACCACGGTCATGGCAGGATCCTTGCGCTACTTAAAAACGCTGAATATTCAATAACATGGTGACGGTTACGCCAGGCGTTAGTCTTTCAACTGATAGTGTCTCACATGGAGAGTAAATCATCCCCCCCTCCAAAATTATCTTTATAAAATAATGTAGGCTAGAGAATTAAGAGGGAGGGTTGACTAACTCCCCATGAATTTGAAGGTCTAATTTTATTTTTTCAGTGTCTTACATAGAAGCTCTCTGAGGCGTGGTTGTTCCCAGTTGTGTTCATTTTGACATCACCCTATGCAGACAGAGCCTGTGGGAAATATTGGGTGGGGAGCAAATGAGCGGAGGGTGCGGAGCTAACGGTCATTTTTGAATTTAAATTTGGGATATTTCTGGAACTAAGCCGTTTTGGGTCTTCAAATATACCAAGATATGTGTATTTGACACCAAATATCAATACAATTGTGAAAATAGTAGCGCAATTCATTCTATAGCGACGCAGTGTGCCTTAAACCTTTCCCAGACCTATATATTTTGAAATTATCCTTTTAATACTGAGTCCCCAGCATTCATAAAAAATGGTGTTCAAGGTACACTATCTATACAAATTATTTTTGCATCTTGGAAGCCAGGCAGTATCAGTGTGATTTTATAAAAATTCGGAAATGTTTTTCAGATATGAGCCCCCTCTAAATATTGGGTGCGGAGCAGCTCCATAAACGTAGCTCCGCACCCAATATTTAGAGGGGGCTCATATCTGAAGAACATTTCCGAATTTTTATAAAATCACACAGATACTGCCTGGCTTTAAAGATGCAAAAATAATTTGCATGGGTAGTGTATCTTGAACATCATTTTTTATGAATGCTGGGGACGCAGTATTAAAAGGATAGTCTCAAAATATATAGGTCTGGGAAATGTTTAAGGCATACTGCGTCGCTATAAAATGAATTGCACTACTATTTTCACAATTTTATTGATATTTGGTGTCAAATACACATATCTTGGTATATTTGAAGTCCCAAAACGGCTTAGTTTCAGAAATACCCCAATTCTAAATTCAAAAATGACCGTTAGCTCCGCACCCTCCGCTCATTTGCGCCGCACCCAATATTTCCCACAGGCTCTGTCTGCATAGGGTGGACATATGTAAGTGTAAAATCTAAAGCTACTATTTTGTTTTGTGGAGATCTATTGCAATAAGCAGTAGACTACTAGATTATGTATGTATGTTAGGGCTGCCATCGAACTCAAATGTCAGTGTCGACAGTCGAACTCTGCTGTCGAAAATATTGTCGACAATCGAACTTTCCAGGGAGAAAAAATCATCGGGAAAAAAAGAAAAATTATTTCTGTGTTGTTGGTTCGTTTTTTCCAAATCTTTTTTATCTGGTTCATTAACACACTTTATACACTATCGGGGAAAAGCTTCATATAACTTATATTCATATTGGTATGTAATTGCCTAATATTGTTACTAAATGCCAAGTTAATAGAATATTATAGACGAAAATGGGACAAATACCTGCAATGTTTCGACCGGGATTTATTTCGACTGCTCGGGCGAAATCTCGTACAACGTCTCGCAAGAGAGAAGAGAAGTCATGAAGGGAACTTCCGGGTGAATTTATTTTTTGAAAATGAAATGAATGTGAACAATATTTCCGCAGAATACGCGCACATAACACGTTGAAATGTGTATTGAAATGTATTGGGGCCATTTGGATATTTTCAAGTAAGTATTGATATCGTTTGCTGTCGACATGACGGGAATTTTTGTCGACTTCGTTGTCGAACTTGCATTTTGACTGACAAGTCGACGTTCCGACTAATGATGGCAGCCCTAATGTATGTTCTAAAAGTTTTTCCATAAATTGTACATACATACTTATAGGTACTCTATTTTACTGTACTCTGTAATAAGTGTGACTTCTTGTAACTCTTCATAATATTTTTTCAGGCTGTGAAAGAGAAGTATGGTCATTTCTAATGAATGGATTAACACAAGGAGCACACACATCTCAAACTCACAACCTCTTGGTTTAAGGCACCCATATACCTAGCTGGAATGTGCTGGCGCTCAAGACCTCTCAGCCAACGCGACAACCCCAAAAAAGGTTTTTTGTTAGACAATCCGACTAGAGGCAGGGGATGCTAACGCTCGAACAAACCAGAGGAAACACAATGGACATTTTCTACACTTACACATTGCTCAAATGAAGACATGGCTATTAAAGATGCATTATGCCATAGTTTTCTCCCCAAGACAATCAATGATGTCCTTTTGTTATTGCTCAAACAATATCTCACATATCATGGATATATCTTGAGATTAACTTTTGGTTATATTATTGCCGAAATATCGGATATAATCAACAGAACAATCAAACTGCAGAATTAAATGCAATCGATTTCTAGGCTATCGAGGGGAATCCCCACAAGCACCCATAAGCCCTTGAAACAGGGAGCCAACAAGGTTTATGATAAACAAATTCAACGACCAATCAGGAGGACTTTCCCGGAATATTCTAACTTCAGATTGAATTACTTTCTTCAAAAATAATTACATCGGCCAGCACAATCGCAAAATTTACATTGAAAGAGGGGGATTTGGGACATCTTTTTTGGTAAATATATGTAGTGAAACTAAATATGCAAAAAAAGTCCAGAGGTGTCTTGATTGTGCTATCCTATGGCGTAGAGCCTCTTCAATTTCAACGGTATTAAAGGCATTTCATCCGAATTCAAGGTAAGCTGTTGTAAATAAGCAAATGTAATCAAACAAACAGTCCCCTTTTCAACAAGAAATGTTGCTGTTCATTTGGTTAGGGTGGGGCCACCTAGAAGGTTACTATGGTAACCATTATATTATTACCAGTTCTTTATTTTATTGAATCATTGTTCTTCATCAAAACAGTAAAAACATGATACATTTCAACAGAATAGAGTTTGTGCTATAATCATTTTTAAAATAAATCTAGGTACTAGTATATCGACACAATGGTTGCTATGCAGTTGCTTGGCAACAAAACATGGTTTCTTTAGTATTGTTTTTTAACCATAAAAGAACCAGGATTGAGATAAGATATCTATTGGTGACCAAAGATATTTCACAATTATGTCTACCACAATTAGGCCTACCAAAATAAATATAGAGAAATGTTGCCATGTTGAACATGGGGTCACCATGGCAACCACTATATTATCACCAGTTCTTTATTATGGTTCTTTGTACAACTACAAATATTAAAAATAACATTATTCAAAAAATAATTGTCAGTATTGTATTTTAAATTTTAAAGGACCCAAGTTCTGTATTGCTGAACAAAGATAGTATATTACACTATATATTAGTTGTGTGGACAAATGTTGCCATTTCGTACATTGTTTCTGTTGCTTAGGGTCGGGCTACTATGGGGGTTACCATGGCAACCATTATATTATCAGAGGTGCTTTATTTTACTTAATCATGATTCTTCATCAAAATAGTGAAAACATGATGCATTTCAAGTCTGTATGTTGTGTTTTAACAGAACAGAGATTGACAAATGTAGGTTATTTAAGATGAAATATATAGTAATTTTCAAATATCGGCAGCCATTTTGTTATTTGTGCTTGTTACTAAGGCGGCCACCTTGAATTTTTTTCAATTGTTTATAATCTGATAGAAAAACATGAGAAGGTGAAACGGTGAAAATTTGGGATCAATTACTCAACTCAAACTTGTTAAATATGAATATTACCACTGAATGACACTTATATTAGGCCATTTTAAGGGCCATTTTGGAACCATGTAGTTTCAATGTATTTCAATGAATCCCATGTATTTTCAATGGGATTAAAATGTCCGTTCCATATCCATGGATTTTAACCACTATATTTGACATTATTCGGCCATTTTTTCACCGATTCTGATTCCGTAAAAAGCATAGGACTCAGAAAAAAATTCTGCATCTAATGAGAGTGATTTGATATCAAAAGAATGTATTTTTAAAAATGGTCAGAACCCCCTAATTTAATAGTGCAATGCGTAGTTCATTCTCCGACATTGTAGAAAGACAGGCTTACCAATGAATCGGGCGTACGACCACAATCTAAAGGGGTCGTAGGATGCATTAAAGTTTAACTTGTTGAACTAAGGGCTGATGTGAAATGTGGATTGACATATGTTCTCTTCATTTTTCTTATGACAAAGAGTGTCTCAACTTGATGTCTGGTGGAGCTAAATAATGTGAAGATGATGATGGTCTCAATGCAAAAGTAGTCATATAAATCTGACCCTCGTATGATGTTATTAGTTGTTATTTTTTCTGATTTGGATATTTATTTTTTCTTATTTTCTTGCATACAAGGGTCATACACACTCCGCGCATCTAAATTGCGGGAAATGCTTTCCTGGCCTGTCTACCCAACCAAATTCACACAAATGATAAATAAATGTCTTTGCTTCAACTATAAAGTATTTAATCTTACCTTAGACACGTAAAACGCTTGGTAATTGAAGAAATATAAGCATGCCGCTTGAATTTTAAAATTTTTTCATTTTGCCATGCCAAGGTCACTTCCGGGTTAATCTGAGTCTAGATGTAAAACTATATCAAACGAAATCATAAGTACTTGTTACACGAAGATTCAGTTGAAAGGGAAGCAGTGTCGTTAAGAAGGGAAGTTATTTGGAAAAGTTATTGTTTCAAAATGAGAAAAGTAAGAGAACGGCTTTGGAATCGATAATAAATAATTATGATTCCGTTTCGATACATGTTTTACATTTAGACTACCGGAAACAGCATTCAGCAACATGGCGGGCGATAATGAAAATATAATTCAATTGATCATATTTCGTCAATTATCAAGCGTTTTACATGTCTAAGGTAAGATTTAACACTTTAATGTTGGAACTAAATAATTACTCGATAATTTGTGTGACTTTGGTTAGTATGGTAACTATGGTTACCGAGACAGGCCAGAAAAGCGTTTACCGCAATTTGTTCCATATAATATCTACGACGGTGTATGCAAAGAAAATGATAAAAAATAAATATCCAAATAAGGACAAGGAATATCGAAGAACAGCATACAACGGTCGGATTTATATGACTATGCAAAAGTTGCAACTGAAAAAGTTGTCACAAAACTTGACATTGAAAACAATAACAAAGTTCTCTTAGTGCAATATACATAAGATTTCACAGTGCAAACTAACATAATATATTGAGATCAATCAGTCAGAATGTCAATAAACCATTTGTTTGTTTTTATTGACAGTAGGCCTAGAAAATCGAAAGTGAAATGAATGAACTGTGAAGCTGATAAAACTGGAAAATATGCAGACGAATTTTGACAGGGATTTAGAATGAGAAGCGAGTGCACAATGCAATCAGATCCGTCAAAACACAAGAACAAACTAAGTGCAACGAAGAGCTACAAATAGTTTTAATTTTTGCATATGTATCTAGTACATGGTTTGGTTTTGTGTTGACAGCTAAGCAAAATGGCGGAATATTTTGAATCTATAATTAGAATGGGTATCTATGAAAAAAATACTCACTTCTCACGACTCGCTCCGTCGTGGAGAGTTTGGCGTCCGTAGATGTCATTGCAAGACCTTAATGCGTAATCCCTGCTCCAATATGTTGGTTGATGCAAGTTATTTTCAGTGGATTTTGATTGATTTTTACCTCTGAAATATCATAGAATTTCAAGATGGCGTAAACAAAATCTCATTTGCATATGTCAGAAATTCGTACCCTGCGCATTCAATTGCGCATACCACGAAATATCACAGAATACTTGGAATTTCTGATTAAAATGGTCGGTTGATCATGGCGTTGAATATTCGTCCATGGTGCAGCGTCACAATTAACCCTTAAATGGTTTTTGGGACCCCAGAGCTCATTCTTTGCAATAATTTTATCAGAAATAATCATTCTATCAACATGAAATTCCATCTAATCCAATGTCCTTTCAGATAAAACAAACCAGATATAAATCGCATTATGACTTTTCGTGCTACCCGAGGCTAAAGAACATCACTATCACTGAAACATATTCAATTAATAAAGTGTTATATATAAATGCTACGAAATGTTACAAAATGCTAAAACACCTGACCCCTTATGATTAGGTTTACATATTTCCATGCATTTATTAAGAAATATAGACCGAAGAGCAGGGGTAATATTGTCGAATACACCCCGCAGAGCTAGGCACGAACGTTTTCTGTACCCTGAACGACCGAAGGGAGTGACGGGTTCGAAAGATTTTGTGCCTAGCCCTAAGGGATGTATTCGACGATATTACACCTGCTCCGAGGTCTATAATACGATTCGAACATGAAAAACTCACCGAAATGTTTCGAATATTCATTATGGTCCGCCATTACAACGTTTATGCCGTCACACATTACACGTATAACCAGGGGTATTGTTCGCAAATATACCCCGGGTGAAATGTTGACTTTGTTTACAGTTTATAGAAGGCGTGAATACAGTCATGTTCGAATGTTGCATATTACCCATGAATTATTGCAGAAAGCAAAGAAATATTCGTACATAATTTTAATGATAAAATGAAACTTTATGAATATAAATGTGAGTTTACGAATACAAATGTGAATTAACGAATATAAACTGCAAGTCTCGAGGCATAGGTCACGTGGCATGAGAGCTTTAGGTGTGCGTGGGGGAGGGGGCGATGACTTTGACCATTGGTTGACCGTGTCTCGTTGAGAATGATCACGTGATCTTAATAAACCAATAAAAAACGAATATAAAAGGGCAATTTACGAATACAAATGATAATATTTACGAACAATAAATGTGCACTTTTACGAAAACATATTACCTTGTTGTGACGAAAATAAATTCGACAATTAAAAAATAAAAATGCCAAGGTATAGCGTCATAACTGCTTCATTATTCGTTTGGAATAAATTCCCTTATACGAATATTAATGGAACCGATTTACAAATAAAATTCCCAAATTACAAATACAAATATGATGCATATAGTAAAATACGAATAACAAAGCAGAAAACATCCCATACATGGAGAGTTTGAAATGTTCAGTCTTATATCAGTCATATAATTTGTAGATCAGATAGCTCCTCTCTCTTTCGCAATCCGTTGCAGGGGCGGATCTGGGAACCACCAAGGGAGGGGGGCCCAAATTCAGGTCAGATGAAAAATGTCCGCGCTTGCGAGGAAAAAAATTTTGGGCCCCTAAAACCCAAAAGTGGGCCCAAATCTTGAAATTTTGAGGCCCATTTTCTTCAAAATTTGGCTTGAAATTAAAAAATAAGGCCTTAAAAGACCTAATGATCAAAAAGGCCCACTTTTTGGGGCCTTGGCCTTTTTTGGCCCAAAATTTTTTTTTGGGCCCAATTTTTTTTTCTGGGCCCACCCAAGGGGGGGGGGCCCGGGCCCCCAGCCCCCCCCCCCCTAATCCGCCAGTGGTTGAATCCTAAGCGATAAGGGATGAGTTCCTCATTTAACCTTGGACGTATATCAACGAATGATATCGGGGGACATGGGGCAAAACGGCCCTTAAAATTCTTATCTGTTCTATGTGAGGGCTTTTCTTATATATCAACCATCGCACACTTTGATGTTTCATTTTAATAATGGATTGTGTTCTACATTTTTTCGAAGGTTTTATCATGGGTTTGGGCTTTCAACAGAAGGGTCGGGCCCGTAGCCAGGGGGTTCGATGGGTTCGAGCGACCCCCCCCCGGCCAAAGAAATCTTGCACAATCATGCAGTTTTTCACAATTCTGAGAACTTTTTAAGAGATTTTGGCCATTTTTGGACCAAAATTATCACAAGTGAAACCCCTAGAATTTTTCAAAAACTGAATCCCCTTGGCAAATCCTGGCTACGGGCCGGAGGGTATACAACTTTCCATATTTCATACATAAGTATTGCCTTGGGTTTTCAAAATTGAAGAAAAATGCTTCCTGCACACATTCCAAGAAAATTCTTATTTTGTACTTTTCACGTATGGTTTTAGAAATAACTCAAAAGTAAAAACATGATTATCTGCATACATGTTGATAATTTAATATAAAATGGAATTCATCACAATTTTTGCAATAATGAAAGTGAACATTCTCCCACAAATTATATTTTTATTGGAATGTGTTCTTGAATGATAACCCACAATGCAACATTCGAAGATAACATTTTGATCGAACTCCCGTGCAGTGATATGAACTCCCGTGCAGTGATATATCACTGCGGCGGGCAGGTATCTCACCGTAAGCATGGTAACTTCGTAATAAACAACTGACGTGATTGGTTCTAGTCCCATGCTCAGGTCGCGTGATTGTAAAGTTTAGACAATTTCATTGGTTGAATTGCGCGTATTAACTAATAAACAACACGTGCGGTAAACTATTATCAACAAAACTTTTACTCAGAATTCCTTCCGCGGTGATTTCTTCTCATATTTCAATAATTTTGAAATATTTTGACAAAATAATGTTTGGGGAACATTCATGAATATATATTTTATAAGATGTGTGAAAATTGACCACATATGCGATGAAAAGGGGAACTATTTTCCCCAAATTTTGGGGATTTGCTTCATCTGCCAGCCGCAGTGTCTATACCGAGACACTGCATTGGAGTTCGCATTTTGATACCTCTTTTTCTCATTGGTCTTTTTTGTTTATGTTTAAATGAGGTTAAACATGTTTTATCCATTAATCATATTGAAAATTAGGTAATTACGAAAGATGGAATAAAAGTGATGGGATTTGTAAGTTGTGGGATTGTAAATGTAAAGATGATATCACACATAGACTCCTAGAATGCCTCGCCTTTATTAAAGAGAGATCAGGATTTTATTTCGATATTGAGTCCAAATGTCCAAGAGAATTAAGCTCCATGTTTTTATCCTCAAATTTTAAGAGAAAACTTATTTGCATGTTAGGTGATGTAATCTTTGAGGACTGGGGGCAAGCCGCAATGGAATTGTCATTGACAATTTAGTCAAAAGATTTTTAATTAAGATTTTTAAACCGAGAAGTGTATAAAGTTCTTGTATAAATGTTTTTAGTATGTATTATGTTTTAAAATGTGACGCACCTATTTTAGTTTCTAAGGCGTCTGTCAAATAAAATAAATAAATAAATAAAAAATATTCAAAATTGCGTTAAACAAAAAATAATCGAAATAAATTAATATTGGATGGAGGGGGGGGGTATGATGGAGGGGGATAACGTGTATATAAGACATGATAAGACATGCTACTTATTCTTATGACTCCAAATTTTCCCATTTTTCATTCTCCAGAGATATAATATCCAGTTTCTTACTGGGGTACTGAGTTTACTAGTTTTTTCAAATACACTGGTGATCCACTCGATTACGCTGGTTACCAAAACGGCTCGTTTTGGTAACAAAATGTCGGAACATCCGGAAGGTACGATTTTTCTCGATTCCTTATTTTACACGTTGTAGGCAGAATTCCCACGACATTTTTTAACACAAACGTGTATCAGTACCATATGTTTAAGAAATTGTACATATTTGCGAACAAATAGTTCAGAAGACAACAGAATCGTCGATTTTCTTTCCTCACTTAAGTTACATAAACGATTTGGGTTAAAAGTGCAGACCTTAACTGTTTTTCGAAAAACCGTTTATGTAACTTAAGTGAAGAAGTAAATCGACGATTCTGTTGTCCTCGGAGCTATTTTTTCGCAAACATGTACATTTTCTAAAACATATGATACTGATGCATGTTGTGAGAAAAAACGTCGTGGGGATTCTGCCTACAACGCGTGAAATAAGGAAAAAAGAAAAATCGTGCCTTCGACGGTCCGACATTTTGTTACCAAAACGGTTCGTTTTGGTAACCAGCGTAATCGAGTGGATCACCAGTGAAATACACGAGTTCTTGTGAATTTGTTCCATCATAAAGACATATAAATCCCCCCTCCATCCAAAATTAATTTATTTCGATTATTTTTGTATAACGCATGGAAACTAACTTTAAAAAAAGAGCAATGTCATTAGTATTGTGATAATAGCATCCCTTATTCCTATTTATTACAGGTCGTGTAGACCATTATTGCCCGATTTATAGCAAAAACATTGACTTTTGCACGTTGGTGATGATGCGCCTTTTTTAATAGATCTCATATCTTAGAAGAGTATCAGTTCAAAAAAAAATACTAGATGACCTAACATATTGTGACATGCACTGCGCCTATTCATTTAGCAATTCAGTTATAAATCTTCCAAATTTGTTGAGTTTTCTTGCAGAAATCGCCTAATCCCCCCTCCTCCTTTTGTACGATCACCGGGCGTGTATTTAGAAAATTCTATCAACACCTGTCTTTGAATGTATGATTCTTTGCATAAGAACCCATCATTTTGAAAAGTGCCCACATGGGTCTAATAAGCCCGCATGAGTCCATGGATACGTTATAATACATGTAATATTGATTTTGTTGGTCGTTGAAAAGCAAACCCCGAATGCAATAAGCGTTGAAATCTAAAATCTAAAATAAGATTATAACGCGTCGTGTCATATCAACATCCATGTTACCAAAATCATGCTTTATATGATTAATATTTTGATACTATTTTTAATGCAAAATTGAACTATATTATGTTTTACATACCCAAAAATAGATTAAGTAATTTATATATTTATCTCGATACCAAAAACTCATGTCACTTTTACTAGAAATATCTATATTTCAAGAACTAAATACATATTTTTACTTTGAACTGATTAATGTTTAAGACATGTTGAACACAATTTGTTTACATCTGATCATGTAGGAAGTGGAAATTGCTAAAATCATGTCAAGTTCATTTGCTGTTTGTTCCTTCATAGTATAGGCGTTTACTGATAAATTGTGGTGAACATATACACGACATTCTAAGACACTATTCTTAATACATCTCTTACTTTTGAATCATGGGAAAGCTCTGTATTTTATGGATTTTGTTGGAGATAATTATGGTATCAGGAAGTGACCATTTTACAACATTGGTTTTAAAACCACTGCTCGCTGAAGATGCAGTGAAATCTGACAATTATAAACTTGTTGGCTCTGTTCTTGAGAGATTTAGAAGAGATGTCATAGAACCAACAACAACTCCTGTTACATCAAACATTCGGTCCATGAATATTGTTTCCAGAGTTACGTCACGGTTCATGAACACACAGATAACGAGTGTGATTGAAAATATTGCAAGTAATGCTACGGAGTTAAAATTTAAGATTCAGATACCCCAATCAGCTTTCATATCAAACTTCACTATGTTAATTAATGGAACACTGTTAGTTGCGGAAGTCATGGAAAAAGAGGCTGCCCAGAAGATTTATGATGAGGCCAAGAAATCTGGTGCAACCGCAGGCCAAGTTGCATCAGATTCTAAAGCTGAGACTCCTGAAAGAGCATTTGAACTGTTTGCTGTCTCAGTAAATGTCGCTGCATTGAGTTCTGCCACATTTGAGATTTCTTACCAGGAATTACTGATCCGTGAATTTGGCCTCTACAATGTACATTTAAGTGTTCGTCCAAATCAAATTGTGCCAGACTTGAAAGTAGATGTGTATATCCATGAACCTGAAGGTATTGAGAGTATCAACGCTGCTGCTCCCGTTGGTGGTACTGCAACTGCTCTAATAATTCATGAAGATACTACAACGAAGCATGTGTCATACTATCCAAGTACAGTTGAACAAGGACAAGATGGTGGCTTGAATGGTGATCTACTTGTGTGGTATGATGTGGCACATGATAACGCTGGTGGGATGATACATGTTGTTGGTGATTATTTTGTCCACTTTTTCTCTCCAAGTGGTTTGGATCAACTCAACAAAAATATCCTATTTATCATTGACATAAGCGGCTCCATGGGTGGTGGGCAATATAGTAAAATGGAACAGGCACGAGATGCTCTTATTGTGATTCTCGGCCAGCTTGAAGAGAATGATGGATTTGCTATTCTCCTATTCGATGATAAAGTCGTCTTATGGAATCAACAGATAGTGCAAGCTACTGCTGCTAATATTAATGCAGCCAAATCTTGGGCTCGAGAAAATGTTGTTGCCGATGGATCCACTAATATCAATGATGCCCTCATTACCGGGATAACTATAATGAAATCTGTTGTAAGTGATTCAGTACAGAAAGCACCGATTATTGTATTCCTTACAGATGGAGAGCCAACAGCTGGCGTAACTGATACATCTACCATTCGACAAAATGTCAAAGATGCAGCTGATGGTAAAGTCTCTCTATTTTCCTTGGCATTTGGCTATGGCATCAGTTTGGAGTTTCTGCAGATCTTATCTTACGAAAATGGCGGTGATGCACAGAGGATATATGCAGAGGCTGATGCAGTGTCCCAACTGGATACATTCTACAAGAAAATCAGCAGCCCTAGTCTGTTGAATGTTAGAGTTGATTATCTGAATGCTGTCATTGAAGCAGGATCTGTTACACAAAATACATACCCTCAGTATTTTAATGGAACAGAGATTGTTATTGCAGGAAAAATACAAGATTCGGCATCAGAGGTCCTGACCGCAACCGTATATGGTAACACAGCAACCAATGAGATTGATCTTGTGGCTGTCGTTGTCCAGGATACCCCTACAGCATCCGTTAGTGGACTGTCTGACATCACAATTCAAGATTTCACAGAAAAACTCTGGGTGTACATGCAGATCAAAGACCTTGTAAAGTTGCACTTAATCGAGAAAAATGAGGTAGAAAAAGCCAAACTAAAATCATTGGCTATCAACATGTCTCTGGAATACAATCTGGTGACCCCTTTTACATCCATGGTGGTTGTACAAGATGACCCAGACAATATGAATAATAATGGATTTGATATGTCTGGTAAAGCTGCATCCTTCCCTGGAGGTGGTTATAGTAGTGGTTATAATATTCAAGTCAGTTCTTTTTTAATATCACTTTCCATTCTGCTGGTATTGTAAATTCGGTTTATTTGGTGCTATTTCATTTGATGTTTCCACAGTTTTCTGGATATTGGCGTCTTGACCATGCATTTTTAATCAGCAATTTATAACTTAGGTGCTACAGTGGGAAAATCAGGATATATTAGGATTTTTAATGATCATGATTATTTGTAATGACATGAATCATGGGCTTTCAAGATCTGTTGAAAGCCGATGCATGAATGTATTATACACGGAAATACAGGGTGGTCAAAAAAACTGGAAACCCTAACACCATTTTCTTAATATCTTTGTAATTTAAAGAACTAACTTTGCACATTTGTACATCACTCAATTTCCTACCTGCCTACCTTATTTCATGACAATCAGATTGATAGTCACAGTGTTACAGCACTTTATAGAACATTCCCAGTGGCCACTATTGAGCTGTAGACCAACTCGCATATGTCGTCCAAAATGTTCCTACCTATGAGGATATGGCCGAGATAAAGTGTATAAGAATGACCTCAGGACAATTGCAGACCTCAAAAGTGAGATCATCTGTATCATTCAGGCCATACCTGCTGAGGAATGCATTTGGATCATTGACAACTGCAGGACAGTTTGCCTACAGTGCAATAATGGCCAAACCTGAAACATGTTGTTCAAAGTGCTGTAAAATTGTGTAAAACTATCAGTCTGATGGTCATGAAATATGGTAGGGTAGTAGGAAATTGAATGATGTACAAATGTGTGACATATCAGGGAGTAATTAATATGACAGATATAAGGAAAATGCAGGGTTTCCGTTTTTTAACCACCCCTTATCTTAGTTTTTTTAATTAAAGTTTATGAAACATCTTACTGTTAGTTGCTCACTCAACATGCACTGTTATCAGGTAGTATAATAATAGAACTTCGAGGAAAATGTCACAGGGTAAAGAACATATTATAAAATAGAAAGATGAGGATTATGCATATACATACCAACATTTAATTTAAAATTAATTTTGATAGCTTGCCCTGTTGACTGATGTGCTGTATCTGTATAAACTTATTGAATTCAATTTTTACTTGTTTACAGTAGTTTTGCTTCAAGACAGTGGACCACCCCCCCCCCTATCTATCTACTTCACTTACAGGCGTATAGTTTGGGAGGGGCTCACAAGCGCTGATAGCTAGACTAGTTTACACCTCTAATTTTGATACCTTATGGGATATTTAAATGTGTCTTTGATATTCTTCACAATTTTTGAACATTTAAACTTGTCTTTCTTGGAAAGGTGAATTTAACATGAGAGCCAATAGGAGATTAAATCTTCGAGTTAATGAGATGAGATATAGACCATCACCAGACCACTCTCCGAATGAAGCCAACTGAGTAGTGCTTTATTTCTGTGTAAGCATGAAAACTCAGCCTTATTGTTGTGCAATTTACAGTGTGGGTATGTGGATATTTGGGTATTTGAATGTGTTTGATATTCGAACATGTTGAATGTATCCTGATTCACTTGGTATGCAAATTATGATTTAATATCAAAAATTAAAAAAGTTCTAGCATTTTGAAAAATAAGTTGCATTTTTTGGCCCACCCTGTAATAACATGTATTCAAATGTTGTTATAAAACAATATATTATAGATTTCTGCTAATATTTATATTTTAAACTGCTCAATAAAAACATTCACAAATAGTATGTTATTTGATACTGACAAACTTCATGATATATTTACTTATATTTGTTTTATTTTTGAAATGCTTTTGTATGTATAGCACATGTATTCAAATGTTGTTATAAAACAATAAAGGGCTATTACAGATTTCTATTAATATTCATATTTTAAACTGCTCAATAAAACATTCACGAATAGTACAATAACGTCATTTCGAAGGGCAATATAGTGAAATATTGGACCGAGGGGCAAAGGCCCAAGGTCCGATATTTCATTATTTTGCCCGCAGAAATGTCGTTATTAGTACTATTATCATGGGCCATGGTATTATTACCACCGTTTATGACCAGAACTGAAACAGCAAGAAAATCTTACGCACTGAACGATATCTAATTTCCCGGGGAAAATTGCCGGTCATTAATTGCATTCTTGATCGACACTATGGACCACCAGTATGACTTCACATATTGCTCAGGTCGATATATTTAAATATTTCTTTTATTTTTAAAATGTTTTTGTATCTATATATATGTTAGATGTTCTACTCAAACAATATGTACAAGAAGTATATGGATTTACCACATATGTAGTAATTATTTTCCGCTTACCATAGACATGTAATTAAGTATTTTAACTTACTCTTTTGACTTAGAGGTAGATTTAATATGAGCGTCAATGGTAGATTAAATCTTCAAATTAATGAAATGAGATATATATGTGCAACACCAGACCACCCTCCGAATGAAGCCTACATTTTTGAGAAGTACTTTATTTTGGTAAAGCATGAAATCTCAGCCTGGTTTTTGTGCAATTAACAGCAAATGTATTTAAATGTTGTTATAAAACAATACATTACAGATTTTTATCACTCATCATATTTCTATACAATGCATACAGGGTGTTCCAAAAGTAACAGGACTGGTGCTGGCATTTTGTCAAATATGCACCAATCGTCCTCAAAAGTTTACATAATGTACTTTCATGTATCTTTACAGGGGCGTAGCCAGCTTTCAGTCAGGGGGGGGGTGCGATCGCCGAAAATTTTTCAGTTTTCGGTCAGGGGGGGGGTGCGATTTTGCCATAAGCAACACAAAAAATTAAGATTTCTTTTGAATTTTACAAAAATTGATGCAACTTCCTTCAAAATTGAGCTAGAAGCTTCAAATAAAAAGCATTTTAAAGCTCTTTTCTACCTCTATCCAATGGTCATATTTTCAAAGATTATGGGGGGGGGGGGGGGGTGCGATCGCACCCATCGCACCCCCCCTGGCTACGCCCATGCTTTACTAAGACTGCAAAGTTTCTACAAAATATATGAAACTCGGGTAGAGTTATGGTTGCTATAGTAACATGACATCACAATACCCGGGGCAACATTCCACGCAAAAAAGTTACAGAGACATTAAGCATTTTGTACATGCCATATCATTTAGTAATTTGTACATGCCATATCAAAGTTAAAATGCAACAACTGATGGGAATTACATTTGTTTTACATCATTTGATATTCCTTCGTATCCTCTACTTTGAAAAATAGGCTCCTCTTTGGTCAGTACAAGAGTAGTACTCTGTATCCATGACCCAAACACATGAGTGAACCCATTTGAGGACATGTCACGCAGGATCGATTGGACAATTTGGAGAAGGTCATTCTCATATTTAAAGGTCTTACAGCACTGATTAGCATTCTGTTCTCAATATAAGTAAAAATTAGATATTGCATGATCAGAGGAGTATGGTGCATGGTTTTAGACCTCAAGTACCTAGTTCTTCTATAGCTGCATGGTCTTTAATGCCGACCTGCTGGCAGGCGCGCTATCAAGGTAGATGACTGGCTTCAAATTGGGTCTTTTCAAAAACTCAACCTTGAATTGTTCAGACTGTTAAACATAGTGATATTCCAGGAAATTGAACAAATGTTATTATATTATCATTATGAAATTATACTTGAATCTGAGTTGTATAGCAACACCTTTACAACAAAGGAACTAATAAAATAAACAAGAAATGTTGTATTATAATAGGTGAATTAGATACTTTCTTCAGTAATACAAAAATGTTAGATATCACATTTTCAGGAAAAAAGTTGCCCCGGGTATTGGAATGTCATGTTACAATAGTAACCATAACTCTAACCGCATTTCATCATTTTTTCTGAAACTTTGTAATTTAAGTTGCAATACTTCAAAGTACAATTTGTGAAAATTTGAAGATACTCAGTGCAAAATTGACGAAATGCCAGCACCAGTCCTGTTACTTTTGGAACACCCTGTACACTGAACAAGAAGTTCAGTATATGGTTTTACCACATTTGTAGTAGTTATTTTTCTGCTAACCATAGATATGTACATTTTGTGTAAATGTTAATAAAGTATTTGAACTTGCATAATTCTATGCTGTCATTTTACAGTAAAGTTAGTTCCATGCCAACTGAAATTAGATTTATATTATTATTTTATTAAGGGCAGAATCGTTTTCCCATAAACAGTTGCTGCTCTCACATCATCCATTCCTTATCAGGGTATAAATTCAACACAACGCCAAAAATATGAAAAAATTGTGTCAAATCTTCTATATCAAAACGCCTATTTAATCACCATGGAAAGCCGATCTTTTAAATCTCGACACAACTCATTCTCACTTTTCAAGTGAAAATGTTTATTTTCTCAACGCTATAGACGACCAATTTCCAGATAACAATGAGATTTGTTATCATTAATGAGTCCTAAAGCAGTCTTTTTGAATAATTGAAAATGATACACAGTATTGTCTGATGTCTGCGACCTTTTTTATGACACTATTTGCAAGACCAAATAACCCCCCTCCCCTCAACAAAGGTCAAATATCCTAGATGCGAGTAGAAATAATCTTGATTTATATTTATGTCATTAAAAATTCAAAATCCAGTCAAACTGATGTCATATTTGGAATCTACATGTAAAATTACATCTAGAAATGACGTTTTGAAAAGAGTTTATCAACTTTGAAAATTTAATCTTCTTTGAAAATGTGACTTCTAGGTCGGGGAGATTCCCCATAGACCCCACGTTGTAAAATCACAAAAATGGAAATATATTTTCTTGTGTTGGGCAGATAATATTTTCATTTACTGGACATATTTAATTTGTATAACTATCAGATACATAAGGATAATATGGAAAGTGAACCAGTAAAACTGATGAATATTCAGGTTTAGGGGAATTTTGTAAGACCCAGCCATGTTATTTCCCCCGAATCAGCCACCTGGTGGCGAAACTGGTAACTACCTACTCGCATCTGAGTAATTGAGGTCAACGTGACTAAGTAGCTGACTACGTTTTTGACATTTTGTGATAAATTGTTAATTTTCTTTCAAAATAATTTTTGGTGCCAAAAATGCTATATTTCTTAAAATAATGATCTATTATCTTCCAAATTAAATAAAAATCAAGGTAATAGCTTTTCTAGAACTGAATTTATGCACTCTCTCATTGAAATCAATTGAACGCGTTATTGAAAAATCAACAATTTTAAGTTCAACTTGTTTTTGTCTTTAACATTCATATTTCAAGAAGTACTACCTATAAGCAGATTGAGTTGGTGCCTATAACGGACCGTTCCGATGCCGTTAAATGCCACGATGATCCGATTGAATCTTACGTCGATGCCGTTAAGAAACCACATGTACAGTCAACGGATGGTTTCACTACCGTGGCGAGAAAACGACAATATAGATCTACGAGGAATCCACAACACCGCGGACTGCACGGTGTCAGACGAGAAAAAACATGCACTTTATATGTAAGAAATATTGCCATGGAGTCTGATGAGACCCCCGGTGATCTTGAAAAACAAATGTTAGATACTATGAGTCAATTGAACATTAGGGCTTATAATGTTAAGGTGGTGAAAAATAAGTATGCAGATGACACTGTGGGCATACGCCTTAATGTCACCGAGGAAAACAAATACTACTTAATGTATGACTATGAATGGCCAGAATATGTGACATGCAGGGAGTGGTTCCGTAAATCTGGTCCCAGTTACTTTGGTCCCCGACTACGGGCTAAAGGCGTCGGTGATAGTATTTGGTCCGTCAATGATGATGGAAACTAAGCATTGTATTAATATAACACTTAATATTCAATATGTACGCACATACAATAAAGATCCTGTTTATAGTCTGTATTATTGCACTGGTATCTTTTCAAAAACCAAACGGTACTTCATATTTTTTTAACAAAATAAGTGGATCTGAATTTGAATCAGGGATAAATATATGCTCGTGGAATGCCAATGGGCTTGGAACTTCAATCCCATATCTTTCTAAGTTAATGCAGAGTAATGATATTATCCTCTTACAGGAGCATTGGTTACATCAACATTCAAAACATATTTTGGAAAACGTTAACCAGGATTTTTATTGTGAATGCTTTGAATCTAGTCCGGACTTATGTCCATTAAATAAAGGTCACATAATTGGTCATGGCGGTATTGCCATTATGGTTAATAAATCTTTGCAGGCAGTGGTATCTAAAGTTAATCTTAAGGTTAAATACAAGGATAGAATTTGTGCGATTAGCATGCAATGTAATAATAACACACGTGTCATACTATTTTGTGTTTATCTACCACAACAGAATTGTAAAAAGGTTAATTATGTTGAGGTGCTTGATGAGCTGGATACATGTGTGTCCTCCTTAATGGCGGATAGCGATATTATTATATTTGGTGATATAAATGCATGCATTGATGGCTTATGTGGTGATCGTGGGCAGACCTGTGCCTCGCGGAATGGTTTTAAATTTCATGAATTTATGCAGAGGAATGGCCTGATGGCTATCGACATGTATAATGATTTGTGGAAAGGGCCTAATTACACTTTTAGCAGGGATTACTTGGGGACCTCTTACATTGATCATTGTGTTATATCAAGCACTTTTTACAGATATGTTAATGGAGGGATTACAAATGAAGATGAACTACTCAACACATCAGATCATCTGTCCTTAGTTGTAAATGTAAACTTATCAAATATAAATGATTTCAATGCTGGTAATAGTGCACCTGGAAATAATTGCCGCAATGCATGGGATAAGCTTTCAAAATGTGACATTGAAGAATTATTTACCAAGGGTGTTAGTCAGGGTCTTGCGGAAATTAAGATTAACCTCGAGAATAAAATTTTAGATTGTGACGTCAGTAAAGAGTATATAGATTCTGTGTTAAACCGGGTTACGGATATCCTTAAAACTGTTTCCAATGATAGAATTCCCAAAAGGAAATATAACAAGAGACTTAAACCTTATTGGAATTCTAGCATTAAAGACCTCTTGAAAGCAAAAAATAAAATGTGGTCAGAGTGGAAAAGAAGTGGTATGCATCGTGGTAACAATGTTTTTTGGTTGAGATACAAAGATGCCAAAAGAGCATTTAGACGTGCCTTGAGACAGGCTGAGGTAGAATATAATATTAATTGTCAGAAAGATATTGATGAAAGTCAAGATATAGATGCAAGGTACTACTGGTTTTTGGCCAATAGGCACAAGAAATCTGGGAAAAATTCCAATTGTATTAGAAATGACCACGGTATAGTACTTCAAGAGCCAGATGCTGTAAGGCAAGAATGGTCTAATTATTTTAGTCAGCTTTTTACTCCAAAGGAATGTGATAATTTTGACATAGATTTTAAAGCACATGTTAATGCAATGATGGACTTCATGAAGCGTGGATATTCAGAGAATAATGATGGCTCTTTTAATGAATGTTTTGATGAGAATGATCTGGCCATGGCTATTAAATCCTTAAATTGTAATAAAGCATGTGGCATAGATGGTATCTCAGCAGAGCACCTAAGGTATGGTGGTGAGACCCTTATCGAGGTCCTTACTATGATTTTTAATTGTATGTTTAAACTTGAGTATGTCCCATGCAGTTTAAAGATTGGTGTCATAATTACGTTATACAAGGGTAATAACAAGGATATCTTAGACAAGGATAACCACAGGGGTATTACTCTCATGTGTTCGTATAGCAAAATTCTAGACAGATTAATACTTGAACGGAGTAAACTATGTGGTGATTTTTGTCGATCCAAATTACAGTATGCTGCACAGTCTGGCGCTTCTTGTCTTGACACGTCGTTAATACTAAGGGAGACTATTGCAAATCAATTAGAAAATGGGTCTGAGGCTTACGCTCTGGCTATTGATGTGAAAAAAGCTTTTGATACTGTGTGGTTAAATGGCTTAATGTACATTTTGTATAACCAGGGTATAAATGGCAAATTATGGAAGATGATCCTTGAAACTTATGAAGGTTATAAATGTTGTGTCAGAGTAAAGGGTAAATGTAGTGAAAAATTCATTGTAAGTCAGGGCGTTCATCAGGGAGGGGTTTTATCAATGGAATTATATGTACGATTCATGAATCCCTTATTGGAAGAGCTCGTTAACTCTGGGCTAGGCTGTGCTATACGAGGGATGTCATGTTGTGCTCCATCCTATGCAGATGACACCATTTTAATTTCGTCTTTTAGAAATACCATGCAATCAATGTTAAATATAGTTTATAACTACGCCAATAGGTGGCGTTTTCAAATTCATCCCAAAAAATGCTCTGCAGTTCATTTTGTTAAAGGGAGGAATAAAGACGTACTCCCTTTTAATTTCGGTATAGACAACATTGCCATTGTAAATGAACTTGTTCATTTAGGACTACCTGTTACACAGAGAGACATTGGTTACCACATTGAGAATGGTATTTCTAAAGGTAGAAGGAATTTATATGCTACAGTCGACTGTATAACTCCTGAAAATTGTACTGTAAACCCCCTATCAGCTTCCAAACTGTACTGGGCAGTGTCAATTCCCACTGTTCTTAATGGAGCAGAGGTTCTTGAATACAATGACTCCAGCCTGGGTAAACTAGAACGTTTCCATACTCAAACAGCTAAACATATTCAAGGTTTACCAAAACATACAACAGATTGTGCATCCTTGTCACAGATAGGCTGGTGTGACATCAGTGAAGTTATTGCAATGAAGAAACTCATGTACTTTTGGCATATTTTTAACACTTGTGCTGGACAATGTAAAGCTGTGAGTATTGCTAGATGGTACATCCTACTTTTTAAAATATTTATCGTAGGGATGTCAGTGTCTTCGCCTATAGCTGAAATAATCAAACTTGGTACAAGGTTTAATCTCTTAGATAGAATGAAGAGCTATATCGACGAAGGTATATTCCCCAAAAAACATCATTGGAAGAAAATTTCTAAAAATGCTGTATCCAATTACTACATAAATAGATGGCATCTAAAATGTATGATGTATACTAAGATTAAGACGTACAGAGATGTCGTCAATAATCGAGTTCCAATAATATGGTACCAATTATGTAAATTTAGGCCTGATCTCATTTTCAAATGTAAGTTTATGGTACGGCTGCTGGTGGGGGAAGCCATTGGGAGGTATGCAGAAGCTAAAGAAAATAGATTGTGTCCTTTATGTGGAGAGTGTGAAACATTAATTCATTTTATAAAGGATTGTACTGAACTTAAGAGTCGTCGATTATTATTAAAACCCCTTATTGACAAATATGGGGATGGCGTATTGCCCTTTATCTTCGCTCCAGATGAGCAGGATGACTGTATATTTATTGTTAACACTTTGTATGTGATGTATCAACATCGAACAAACGCCATTTTGTAAATATCATCCCGACCTTGTATTGTTCACCTAAATGTTTGTATATATGTTAACATAAATTAATGTATATTATGATGATCAATTATGGTCGCAATAAAGAAATATACATATATAACAAGTAAGAAAATAGATAAATGCTGACTTATTATTATTCGAATATAATTTCGGTAAAAATGAAAATTGCAAAGGTATTGATCAAGTAGTTTTTGAAAAAACCCATTTTTCTCTCAAATTCGCGAAGAGAACGTTAACGTAATTCCAAATACTCAAACGAAACTGCATTTTACTTTTAAAAATTCATAAGATACGATAGTCAATATGATAGTTGCTCGATTTTAATGAAATAAAGCATGTTGGTAAGGGAATTCAATCTGTTGATTATCTACCAAACAGAGCAATAATGATTACTTTGCATTTTCTACAGTATTAGAAACCAGGTAACTATCAATATTTTACTAATTTCTTCAGTGTGCTCGATTAATAAGCCTTTTTCTAATTCTTCTCACTTTTCAAAACTGCGCATGTAGTTTTGCCGCACATTCGTTCACGCCACTGCTTATATGTTTTCTGAAAAAGTCCGTGAAAGGTCCATGTGCAGTACTCATAATTTTTCGAATTGTTTGATTAATATTTTTTATCATCATAGACACTTTACTTGAAAGAAAACAAATTATTCTTATAAAAACCACTGTATTTATGGCCAGAAATTACTCATGGTGAAAGATACGACTGTCTAAAATCACTTGCCCTGCATACTGCAAATGGACCTTTGTACCATCTTGCTTCATCAAGCTTCGGACCTATCCTCAGAACGTAGAACGTAGTGATTGAGCGTGGGAACCGACGATGCCTTTGTACTTCATTCCCCGGAAAACTAAAGATTTGCCCTCTCCCCTATTCTCTAATTTTACTTTAATTGTTTATTACTTACAAGGCAAAGCCTGGGAACTCCGGTTACGTGTTCAACAAGCTGAAATTCCTGCAGTTACAATCTTGAAATCCTAAAAACATATAAATAAGGCTCCTCTTATGGTAACTTTAAACTTAATTTACACTCCTAAATGCTGAAATAGCCTAGATAGCCATGTCCATCCATTTTAAGAATATAGGCCTGACAAAGATGTTAAGCCAAACGCTGCCCTGGTAGCTCAGAAAAAGTGAATTTTCTCTACTAGGGGGCTTGTTTATACTGTAACCAATATTAGGACAACGCTATTTGAGTTATTGCCCGGACAGACGTACGTACGGACAGAGCCGTTCTCTATATCCCTCCAAACGTCATTCCATTGGATACATAATTACTATCGTAATCAGGAATATCGTGGCACCTAAATCAAGGGAGATGGCAATAAGGTTTCATAACACTGCGTGTCAACGCAATGTTTTTCGCAAATTTTTAATTTGATTTTAACAACAGGTAGACTTTTTTCTTTTGGTCGGTATTTTACATATTTATTCAAACCCTGAATGTGACTCTAACCTCTAGGAGAAAAGTTGGAGCTGTTCAAAGTTGGTAATCAAAATATCAAAATAATCATTTTTTGATTGAAAATGATAAACCCCTATGTTCTTAGAATATGTATTTCTTCATTAATAATGGCTCAATATAGTTATAAGTAAGCTCAACATATTCATCTTGCTTCATCAAGCTTCGGACCTATCCTGATACGGAATGGATAGAACGTAGTGATTGAGCGTGGGAACCGACGATGCAACATACTGGGGATTGAATAACCTTTCCAATGATACCCAATACACTCTCATGTCCGTTTCCAAGATCATAGGGGGGGGGGCAGATCTGCCCTCCTAACCGTTGGTGTATTTCTAATGATCCTTCAGTTGTTTATTCCTTAAATAGATACAATTAGAACGTGATCATTCTTACTGGCTAGGTGAGGACTTTTTCGAGGTACTAGGCTTTCTGATATTTAAAAAAGAAAGATTGGGTACCAGAATTAATCATTTTCATAATAACGTGATAACTGTTCAGAATATAGGCGTACCATGAGGTATAAGAAGGATATAAGTAAAATTCAAACTGTCGATATAGTCCTGCCTGCTACGTCTTGATTCTCGAATTTAAATAGTTATGCGATCACGTTATGTTAAAGTTCTATGCTCTTTCAGTTATAATTTGCTTGTTTCATTAATAATTTCATTATTATGGCCATTATTCCGAATTACCATACCCGTTCAAAGAAGAGATAAGAATACAGTATAAAGCACATCATTGAAAAGCAAACATTGTAGTATTATTTATAGTATGAATTAAGAACAAACCTGTGTATTAAAAGGTAAACCGGATAAATAAGTGTACAACGTCAAAAATGGTCACATTACACGGGTGGATCCAGGGGGGGGGGGGCATGTGGGCCTAGAAATCTTTTTTTGTAGGGGCTCAAAAATGGGCCTTATTAAAATTATATTAATTAATTTCAAAATGTGGGCCCAATTTTTGGTTTTAAGTCCCATATTTTTGGCTGACTCAAAATTTGACTACCCCTGTTAACTTCTGGATTCGCCAGTGTATTACAATGTTCAATATCACTGTATTGTTCCAACATTTTGAACTTCAGCTTTTTGTTTTTATAAATTTAAAAGTTAACTGCGCGGCACAAAATCAAGGGATTCTTTTCTTAGAATTATTTCTGAGGGCCGGTTATCTTTATCCGTTGGTCCTGTAACCTGGGATAAAGAAACGAACCCTTCATCATGCATCAGTCCTAACCCCCCCCCCCCCCCCCCCCCTGAGAGAAACCTCCCATTTGATGTGGATGACATTGAAAATTTCATTTAAATCCTGACTGTAATAATGCTATAGTATGATCTTTCAATAGAATGCTATAGTAAGTATTAGTTACATATCATGGGAGTCATGTGCAAAATTCCAAATCTATCTGGCCGCTTCTCCAGAAAGTTATCCGAAATTTATACTCTTCTCGACCCACTGAGCGTGCGCATATCATAACTTCCGTTTTGTATATTTTATTGAAAATACCAATATTTCTTCAATTTAGCTAGATAAAATGGATTATGGAGGGCTGTATGATTATGAATTGGAAGAAGATAAGATGTAAGTATTTTTGTTTTCAAGTCAAGGATGTGATTCTTGAAAATATGTAGATTGTTCACTTAGTCTATATTTTTGACAATTTTTTTAGTGAGTGTCACTGTCAGTGTGTAACTGTAAGTGAAGTCTACAATATCAGGCCTGTCAACTGTCCCGCAATTTGCGTATTTGTCACGCATTTGCTGAAGAATTTGAAGTCACGCCAGTTATTTTTGCGTGACAGAAAATGTCACGCAAATACGCATTTTACCTGGTACTACTTGTCAAGCAAAAATATTTCTGTAGAAAAATTTCTAAAAAAGATCGTCTACACAGCAAAAATACGAATGCCGAAAAAAATCGTACGCATTTCGTTCGGACTTTTCATGCGAATTACGTATATGTCACGCATTCTGTTTGAAATTTTCCGTACCTCCCCCCCCCCCCGTTGTTGGATTTTGAAATGCGAGCGTAGCGAGCGCGAAAAATTTGAGGTGTTCAAAATTTGGCACGATGTAATAAAATTTAAACCAAGGTGCTCAAAATTTCGATCAAGGTGTTCAGATTTGGACCAAGGTGTCCACATTTTGAGGGGAGGTGTTCAACATTTCCAAGTCACTCATGTTAGGTGTTCCCAAGTTGACAGGCCTGCAATATGTACTCCAACCAATCAGAGTGAGGATCCATTTTTTGGGTCAGTTGAATCTAAAAAAATAGGTTGACAAAATGCTGTCTCCCATCTTGTTTATATGAGTTCTCCTTAGGCGAAGTGTAACGTCAACACCATTTTGGGGTAACTTTGACATGTATTCGACACCTTGTTGTTTATTTATTCTAATTTCCGATCGAGGGGGAGGACTGCAGCTTTCATGCAATGTTTTACGTTTGTGTAAACAAGTAAAGTACATATAATCCCCATATAAAACACTGGCCTACGTGACATGTACTAACATGTTCAAAATGTATTATAGAACCTTTTCAATATGGCATTTGCTTCCATGTTCCGTATATCCCTCTACCTGCTAATAAGGCAGTGTATCTTCAAATAAAACCTTAGCCAAGTAGATTAGAGTCTATGGAACACTTTTGTAAATAGTCTTCACAAGCAATTTTGTTTGTGTATCTCAAGTTTTGTCTTCTCAATTTCAGTCATAAATTGCATCAATATAGCGTGCAAACTCTGTGTAGACATTGTCATTCTCGGTAGTGTTGTCGCGATTAATCGATACACCGCGATATACATCGCCAAAGCTGGTTCTGGCGATGCATCGATGTCTGAAACAAAACATCGATGTCTTTAAAATTAATTTGCTAAAAATCGCCCTTTCTTATCTTATTTTGACGCAAATTGCTTACCTTTTTTCATGTCTTATTTCATTTTCCAATGTTTTCTGATATTGTTTCGCTTTAACTGTTTTAGAAATGAACCATAAATCTAAAAAAATTTACTTTACTTTCATTTCACCGTTACTAGAAGTTCCCGGATGTACAGCGTACTCTTATTAATTTGTTCTGTTCGGTATTTTAGTGCATTAGCGTTCGGTATTTCAGTGCACTTTTCTAGAACCCTTTTCTCGATGTACATCGCAATGTGCATCGATGTTTTCTACTGAAAATTGCCGATGCATCGATGTTCGATTATGGCACATCGCTACAACACTAATTCTCGGATGTCCAAACGTGTCAGGAACACAAAGATACTCAAATGATCTTGATTGGACATCAGGGTGCAGAGAAATCGTAATTTTACTGAGTGGCTTCACGAAAAAATAAACAGGGTTATAAGCAACGCTAACAGAGAACTATTTCAAGTGCTGAGCTGACGGAAAATAACTAAGGAGTCATGTATGTGGTACATTTTCTTGAATTTCAACATTTGATGACCCAAACTCATGGAGTCATTGTTTGATCCTCTGAAAATTGGTTGACATTAAATTCAAACAAAAATTTGTAACAGCATCCAAGATCGCTGACTCATGTAGGGTAATTTAGCACTATTTCCATCAATTTATGTGCCTAGGATGCTTGTCAGTAGACAATATAGTATCCTAAATTGGACTAAATGTATTATAAACAGGCCAACTGAAAAAGAAGTCAAAGGTTTGGTAGAAGGTCACGTGACCAATTCTCGTCTTTGGCCTCGCGTACCTGCTATCCTGGTAATGATGATGAGAACTAGTCCAATTAAAGAATTGAGGGCAAAATTTATAAAAAAAGAAAATTTTAACCAATCAAAGTTGAGATAAAATTCATGACATGATCACCCTATGTCAAGGTCCGATCAAGGGTGATCCATCTGCCAAAACTCACCAGTTGACAAAAACAATGAAATAAGTCTAAGAAAAACACTTCTACTTTATAATTTTCGGGTTATAGATCATGGGATACTAGGAATTTGGATACAGCTATGCAAGTTTTAGTCACCAAGATGAGCTAATAAAGGTGAGAATCGAGAAATTAAAAAGGTATCCTCATTGTTTGAATTCAGCGTATGCATAATGCCTTCCTCACAAGTTTGAGTTCACATTTCGATAAAATGAAGTATGGGCAAAGCGAAGGTTTGTTAATTGTGGTTTAATCTTTATGGTTAGTACCCAGGAGGGAATCTAATTCATGTGCGCGAAATATCAAATAATATAATTGGTTTAAATGTAGTCATGCATGCCCTACATGTGCGTTGCATGGGCTTTTATTTGACTACTAAGTTGTCAGTTGGTCAACAATTTTTAAATGGTTTGTTTACATTGAAACAAGGTCCACCATCTTGAAATCATCTTCAAGTACATTGTTATGCCTTCTGACAGTAATATCCAGGGCTTTTTGTAATTACTGACTGTATTCAACTTTTACAATTAATCAGCTGCAATGATATGAAATTCAATTCTTAATATAGCCTGGGAATAACGAATCCTGGTTCACTCTTACTACAGTATTACTTCATATCATGTGTGTATGAACTACTACTAAAGTGCATGAACTACTATTGAAGTATATGAACTACTACTAAAGTACATGAACTACTACTAAAGTGCATGAACTACTATTGAAGTATATGAACTACTACTAAAGTACATGAACTACTACTAAAGTGCATGAACTACTATTAAAGTATATGAACTACTACTAAAGTACATGAACTACTACTAAAGTGCATGAGCTACTACTAAAGTGCATGAACTACTATTGAAGTATATGAACTACTACTAAAGTACATGAACTACTACTAAAGTGCATGAGCTACTACTTAAGTGCATGAACTACTAAAGTGCATAAACTAAAGTATACTCTTCAAATTGGATTGAAAGTTCCAACTATATTTTTGTAAACACTATAAGAAAATTTTGATGTTCATATATTTACAGTTAAATCACCCATGTTTCATTCTCTTATCAAAAATAAGTTTTTATTGAGAGGAATGTATTTTTTATACCCCTGTTTTAACTTAGTTACCTGTAGAATATTAAGACATCATTTCCTCTTAAGGAAACATGTATTTCTAAATGAACAATTCGCCAGTCCTGTCAATCATTAAGAAAAAAATGTTTAATGAAGTTTTAAAATTTGTAATGAAAATGTTAATTGATTATCTGTGTCATGATTAATGTCACTTTAGAGTTAATGAAATGATGACATAAAAATATGATACTTTGAATTATCAATTAACATTTGAAAGTGATCTCAAAACATTTTTTACATATAGTATTATTTATTGTCTTCAAAGCTGTAATTAGACTCCAGATGAAAATCTGGAGTCTATTGCTTTCGTCAGTTTTCTTTATTATTATTATTAGACTCCAGATGTAAATCTGGAGTCTATTGTTTTCGTCAGTATTCTTTATTATTAGACTCCAGATTGAAAATCTGGAGTCTATTGTTTTCGTCAGTTTTCTTATTCTTCTTATTATTCTTATTATTATTATTATTCTAAACCAGTTTTCTCAATAACCATAAGGTTTTCAGTAAAGTCAGTCATTTGGTCAATTTAGGTCCAGAATCTAGTTCCTCGGAAATTGGGTCAAATTTTTATCTAGGTCAAAGGTCAAGAACTAGGTCAAATCCAGTACTTTGTCACTTTTTTCGATTTTCTCGGTCGTCCTTCAATATTTTCAATCCGGGTTTTTTTCATTGTGTTCCTCATAAAAAAGTAGGAAATCCAGGGTCGATTTAGTTTTTTGATATCTCAAACCGATTTCGAGATATCAGTGTCCGAAAACGAGGTCCAAAAAAAGTTCTCCGAATCAAATTTCTAGGATAAAAGTCTTATAGAATATTTTCTCAGGATTCCGAATCTGAAAACCAAATTCGGATCGGACTTCCGGTTCGGAAGTTATGGCGTTTTGAAAGCTCAAAAATCGCTAAATTTGGTGCCTATGTTAAGTCAATGGGAAAAAATATTTTTTTGAAGTGAAAAATACGAAAAATAGACTGAGTTCAGCTAAATATAATGAAAGCTTTTAAAAGAATGGGAACTCAAAAGCCATCTAGCTTCTAAATTTGGACACCAAAATGCCTAGGTCAAATTCAAAGTTTTTCCTTATTTTTGCTATTCTGACACTACAGATTAATTATATTCTTTGAAATTTTGTATACATGTAGCCAAGAGTGTGTTAATAGTGTTAGCCTTTTGCCGTCAGAAAGTATTTTGCCCCACTTTTGAGATATGGTGTCCGAAAAGTAGGTCAAAATAAAAAATTCTCCAAATTTAACGTGTGAGTTATGAACTAAGTATAGAATTTCCTCAGGAATCCAAATCTGCAAACCAAATTTCGATCCGACTACCAGTTCGGAAGTTATGACATTTTAAAAGCTCAAAAATTGCTAAATTTGGTGCCCCATGTTATGTCAATGGGAAAAAATATTTTTTTGAAGTGAAAAATACGGAATATAGACTGAGTTCAGCTTCATATAATCAAAGCCTTTAAAAGAAGGGGACCTCAAAAGCCATCTAGCTTCACAATTTTGACACCGAAATGCCTAGGTCAAAATCTAGGTCAAATTCATAGGTTTTTCTTATTTTTTCGATTCTGACACTACACTTTAATTATATTCTTCGAAATTGTGTATACATGTAGCCAAGAATATGCTAATAGTGTTAGCCTTTTGCCGTCAGAAAGTATTTTGACCCACTTTTGAGATATGGTGTCCGAAAAGTAGGTCTAAATAAAAGGTTCTCCAAATTGAATATATGAGTTATGAATTAAGGGTAGAATTCTGTCAGGAATCCGAATCTGCAAACCAAATGTCGATCCGACTTCCGGTTCGGAAGTTATGGCGTGTCCGAAAAGTAGGTCAAAATAAAAAATCTCCAAATTTAAAGTATGAGCTATGAATTAGGGGTAGAATTTTGTCAGGAATCCGAATCTGCAAACCAAATTTCGATCCGACTTCCGGTTCGGAAGTGATAGCGTTTTGAAATTTCGAGAAAAATCGATCTGATGGTATCCTGATAGAAAGTCAAGAGTAGAGAAGAAAATATAGAAAAAATCATCCATCCTTCCTTCATATCTTTTCCTTCCTATCCTTCCTATCCTATCCTATCCTTTCTTCCTATTCTATTCTATCCTATCCTTCTTTCTTATTCTATCCTATCGTTCTTTCCTATTCTATCCTATCCTATCTTCCTATTTTATTTATCCATCTCTTTCTAGATGACTCAGCTTATTTTGGATGACTCGGCTTATTCTGGATGACTCGGCTAAAAAAAAGTCTAGATCTGGAGTCTGAAATTGAACTTCGTTCAATTTCCAAAATCTAGTTATTCTTTATTATTATTCTTTCCCAGTTTTCTCGTTAACTAGAAGATATTGAGTCAAGTCTTATATATGGTCCATTTAGGTCCTAGATCTAGTTTCTCGGAAATTGGGTCAAATTTTTATCTAGGTCAAAGGTCAAGAACTAGGTCATTTCTTACATTTTCAACATTCTGTCATTTATCTTCGTCGTTGTTTATCGTAACTCCTAAATCTTTTTTTCATCATGTAGCTTAGAAAAAGCCAAAGCAAAGATATGACATTAGATTTTTGATTACGCTTACCAATTTTGAAATATGGCGTCCAGAAAGTAGGTCACAATAAAAAGTTCTCCAAATTTAACATATGAGTTATGAATTAAGGGTAGAATTTTCTCAGGAATCCGAATCTGCAAATCAAATTTCGATCCGATTTCCGGTTCGAAAGTTATGGCGTTTTGAAATTTCCTTCCTTTCTATCCTGTCTGATCATATCTTTCCTATCTATCCTTCCTTCCTATCCTTTCCTTCCTATCCTATCCTTCCTTCCTATTCTATATCCTATCCTATATCCTATCCAATCCTATCCTTCTTTCCTATCCTTCCTATCCTATCCTTCCTTCCTATCCTTTCCTTCCTATCCTATCCTTCCTTCCTATTCTATATCCTATCCTATATCCTATCCAATCCTATCCTTCTTTCCTATCCTTCCTATCCTATCCTTCCTTCCTATCCTATACTATCCTATCGTTTCTTCCTATTCTATCCTTTCCTTCCTATTCTGGAAGGAAGGATAGGATAAGAAGGATAGGAAAGAGGGATAGGACTGAACGACTTGGTTTATTCTGGACGACTCGGCTATATCCATCCCACCTATCCTATTCAATCCTATCCTTCTTTCCTATCCTTCCTATCTATCTATCTATCCTTCCTTCCTTCCTTCCTATCCCATCCTTCCTATTCTGTCCTATCTTATTCTTTCTTCGGATTCTATCATATCCTATTCTATCCTTCCTATCCTATCCTATACTATCCTATCCTTTCTTCCTATTCTGTCCTATCCTATGAATTCATCCATTCATCCATCAATCCATCCATCCATCGGCTTATTCTGGATGACTCGGCTTATTCTGGATGACTCAGCCTATTCTGGATGACTTGGCTATTTTGGATGACTCGACTATAATATCCATCCCACCTATCCCATCCAATTCTATCCTTCTTTCCTATCCTTCCTATCCTTCCTTCCTATCCTATCCTACCCTTCCTATTCTGTCCTATCTTATTCTTTCTTCGGATTCTATCGTATACTATTCCATCCTTCCTATCCTATCCTATCCTATACTATCCTATCCTTCCTATTCTATCCTATCCTTCCTCCCTATTCTGTCCTATCCTTCCTATCCTATCAATCCATCCATTCATCCATCAATCCATTCATCCATCTGCTTATTATGGATGACTTGGCTTATTCTGGATGTCTCAGCTTATTCTGGATGACTTGGCTTATTCTGGAATACTTGGCTATATCCATCCCACCTATCCTATCCAATCCTATCCTTCTTTCCTATCCTTCCTATCCTATCCTATCCTTCCTATTCTGTCCTATCTTATTCTTTCTTCAGATTCTATCGTATCCTATTCTATCCTTCATACCCTATACTATCCTATCCTATTTCCTATTCTATCCTATCCTTCCTTCCTATTCTGTCCTATCCTTCCTCCTATCAATCCATCCATTCATCCATCAGTCCAGCCATCCACCTGCTTATTCTGGTTGACTCGGCTTATGCTGGTTGACTCAGCTTATTCTGGATGACTTGGCTTATTCTGGATGACTCGGCTTATTGTGGATGACTCAGCTTAAAAAGTCTAAATCTGGAGTCTGAAATTGAACTTGTTCAATTTCCAAAGTCTAGTTATTATTATTCTTTCAGAATCTTCCTCCTTCCCAGATTTCTCACCAACTAAAAGAATTTACTTTAAGCTGCTTACATGATCAACTAGGGGCAGTACCTGGGATGATGGGAAATTAGGTCAAATTTTTATCTAGGTCAAGGGTCAAGAACTAGGTCAAATCAAGGTCAAATCAACATTCTGTCAATTATCTTCGTTGTTGTTTGTCGTAACTACTTCATCTTAGTTTCTACATGTAGCTTAGAAAAAAACAAATCGAGAGTGTGCCATCCGTTTTTTGATTACTCTTAGCAATTTTGAGATATGGCGTCCTGAAAGTAGGTCAAAACCAAAAAGTTCCCCAAATTTAACATATGAGCTATGAAATAAGGGTAGAATTTTCTCAGGAATCCGAATCTGCAAACCAAATTTTGATCCGACTTTCCGTTCGGAAGTTATGGTGTTTTGAAAGCTCAAAAATCGCTAAATTTGGTGCCCATGTTAAGTCAATGGGAAAAAAGATTTTTTTGAAGTGAAAAATACGAAATATAGACTGAGTTCAGCTAAATATAATGAAAGCTTTTAAAAGAAGGTGACCTCATAAGCCATCTAGCTTCAAAATTTGGACACCAAAATGCCTAGGTCAAAATCTAGGTCAAATTCAAACTTTTTCCTTATTTTTGCGACTCTGACACAACAGATTAATTATATTCTTCGAAATTTTGTATACATGTAGCTAAGAGTCTGCTAATAGTGTTAGCCTTATGCCGTCAGAAAGTATTTTGCCCCATTTTTGAGATATGGTGTCCGAAAAGTAGGTCAAAATAAAAAATTCTCAAAATTTGACGTTTGAGTTATGAATTAAGTATAGAATTTTCTCAGGAATCCGAATCTGCAAACCAAATTTCGATCCGACTTCCGGTTTGGAAGTTATGACGTGGCCGAAAAGTAGGTCAAAATAAAAAGTTTCCAAATTTAACGTATGAGCTATGAATTAGGGATAGAATTTTCTCTGGAATCCAAATCTGCAAACCAAATTTCGATCCGACTTCCGGTTTGGAAGTTATGGCGTTTTGAAAGCTCAAAAATCGCTAAATTTGGTGCCCCATGTTATGTCAATGGGAAAAAATATTTTTTTGAAGTGTAAAATACGAGATATAGACTAAGTACAGCTAAACATAATGGAAGCCCATAAAAGAAGGGGACCTCAAAACCTTCTAATCTTGAAAATTTGGACAACAAAATGCCTAGGTCAAAATCTAGGTCAAATTCAAAGCTTTTCCTTATTTTTGCGATTCTGACACTACACTTTAATTATATTCTTCGAAATTGTGTATACATGTAGCCAAGAGTGTGCTAATAGTGTTAGCCTTTTGCCGTCAAAAAGTATTTTGACCCACTTTTGAGATATAGTGTCCCAAAAGTAGGTCAAAATAAAAAAATTATAAATGTAACGTATGAGTTATGAATAAGAGGTATAATTTTTATCAGGAATCCGAATCTGCAAATCAAATTTTGATTCGACCTGTTCGGAAGTTATGGTGTTTTGAAAGCTCAAAAATCGCTAAATTTGCTGCCCCATGTTATGTCAATGGGAAAAAAGATTTTTTTGAAGTGTAAAATACGAGATATAGACTGAGTACAGCTTAATATAATCAAAGTTTATTAAAGAAGGGGACCTCGAAGGCTACTTAGCTCCAAAATTTGGACACCAAAATGCCTAGGTCAAAATCTAGGTCAAATTTATAGTTTTCCCTTATTTTTGCGATTCTGACACTATATTTAAATGATTTGCTTTAAAATTTTGTATACAGGTAGCAAAGAGTATGCTAATAGTGTTAGCGTTTTGCCGTCAGAAAGTATTTTGACCCACTTTTGAGATATGGTGTCCGAAAAGTAGGCCAAAGTTAAAAGTTTTCCAAATTTAACGTATGAGTTATGAATTAAGGGTAGAATTTTCTCAGAAATCTAGATCTGCAAACCAAATTTCGATCCGACTACTTGTTCTGAAGTTATGGCGTTTTGAAATCTCAAAAATCGCTAAATTTGGTGCCCAATGTTAAACATAATGAAAGCCCATAGAAGAAGGGGACCTCAAAAGCTACTTTCCTTCAAAGTTTGGACACCAAAATACCTAGTTCAAAATCAAGGTCAATTTCATAGTTTTTTTTATTTTGCGATTCTGACACTACACTCCAATGATATTCTCCGAAATTTTGTAAACTTGTAGCAAAGAGTGTGCTAATAATGTTAACATTTTGCCGTCAATAAGTTTTTTGACCCACTTTTGAGATATGGTGTCCGAAATGTAGGTCAAAATAAAAAGTTCTCCAATTTTAAAGTATGAAAGTTATGAATTAGGGGTAGAATTTCCTCAGAAATCTGGATCTGAAATTAAAATTGCAATCCGACCCCCGGTTTAGATTCTACGCCATTTTGAAGTTTGAAATTCGCACTTGCCAGTATTCACGATGCAGATTGATCAAATATACTTTCAAAAATTCCTGCATACCCTACTTTACCTCTCTACCTACTCAGCTACTTATTTGACTACTTACTCAATTACTTAATTAGTTATTACTTCCTTAGCAACTTACTCAGCTACTAACTCAGGTACTTACTCAGCTACTTACTCAGCTACCTACTCAGCTTTTTACTCAGTTACTTACTCAGCTACTCACTCAACTACTACTAAGGTACTTACTCAGCTAATTACTCAGTTACTTACTCAGCTCTTTACTGATCTATCTAGGTCAAATAAATCTGGAGTCTTAAATTGAACTTGTTCAATTTCACAAATCTAGTTATTTTTCTAATCATGGTTATGAATTTATTTGAAATGCTGGCTTTATGCATATTACAAATGCTGTAAATTATTTCATGAGTAATACAATAAGAAATGATTATAAAGTAATGGTAAGTACTGTAATACAATAATTTGCAAATATACATATATTTAAAACTATGTTTGTGAAAAAAATTCAAAAACTTGAACATGAATAATTTCCGGTTCAATTTTTGACTCCAATGTTATTAAAGACTCTCTAGATAAGCATGTTTAGCCAATGCTTGTAGTGTTACTTAACAGTTGTTTTACTGTATAGTAATTGCAAAAATATTCTGGAAACTGCTGGTTTGAATTTTCTGTATGAAATGAGTATAAGTATCTACTAATGCATGGTAACATATGGTATTGATCCCGAATCCAGTAATGATATCCGTCTGTAGCAATACACTTGTTATACTAATAAAACACTTGGCTAATTTACAGGGAAATAAGACATATATTAGACATTTTTTGGATATAATACAAAATATACAAATACAGATGCAGTTAAGCTGCACATTTTATATGGAAACACAAAGTGCGATTATCTGGCGTCTGTAAAGTTCGAATGTTTACAAAATATTATTCAACTTAAGGAACAAAAGTTGTACTAAGCAAATATGTTGCAGCCGTATTGTAAAATTATTGAATCTTATTTACTGACATTTATATCCAACAACATAAAAAATAAACAGGTACAAAAAAGCACAATTGAGTGAACAAAATGTGCTTTTCAGCTGAATAGTAAAATGCAGAGGCACATCCTTAGTTGAATTGAAAAGGCACAATAGGTATTCAGATAAGGCTATATATGTGTGTGTGAAGTAAAATGAATCAAAGTTCAAGACAGTATGGCTGGGAGTATGACTATGATTTGATTCCTACATTCGATATGGATGGATTAACAGATGATCATGATGCTTGTATGCCTACTCGGAGCAGATATGAAGATACCATGTAGGGAATCAAATGGTTTTAATTCCTCATTCTCAAAGGAACTTACATGACCGTATACTGTCAATGTGCTACATTTGCACATTCAGTTTTATGTTGCTTTCAGAATTCAGATACTACTCCTGGTAATTTCCGCGTGCTACTATATTTCGCGCTTTTAGCAAGTTTTGGAAGATTTCCGAAATATAATAGCCGGGAAATTTGAAAACCTGTGATGAATTGATAATAATATAAATGTACAATAACAAGTTTATCTCTTTATATTTATCCAAGGATTGCAAATAGGGAATCATTTTTTAGAATGCGTAATATTGTAAGAAGTATGAAAATGCAGCTTATAATACAATTACATTTGTATATGTTTCAGGGGCATGACAGTGACATCTGGGAGTGTGACACTAATCAAAGACTCCCAGAACCTGATTGGTATAAGTATTGGAGGTGGCGCCCCCCTGTGTCCATGTCTTTATGTCGTGCAAATATTCGACAACACACCTGCTGCCAAAGACGCCACTCTTGCTTCTGGTGATGAAATTGTGGGTGTCAGTGGACAGTCTGTGAAAGGAAAGACTAAAGTGGAAGTAGCACGTATGATTCAAGCTGTAAAGGTAAATATAACTGAAATACAGTCTAGCTCAAAGTTGCAAGACACATTGACCAAATAGCTTTTTGGCTCATTTTTCTATATGAAATTATATGATATTCTGAGGCACTTGTTGAGACTGCATCATACTAAGTATGTGTACCATCATTTTTGATTGGAATAACAGCAACGCTTTTCAAATTTATACAGTTGGCCTATTCTTTGTCATGTTAACTGAATTCATTAAAACAGCTTTGTAGAGTTCAAAAGTTCAACCCTTAAAGTGCTTTGATCGTTTAGTTTATTCATGCTAAACATATAAATCAATTTGTTTGAGCTCCTCTTTTGCAAATAAACATCAATATTGATACATGTAGTGTGATGTATGGATTGTTCATAGTTAAGTGAAGGAGATCCAACTAATAAATTATTGAATATGCCACAATTTTTTTTTTCAATTCAATTTATTTATTTCATAATTCTTATATAATATACACTATAAAAACAAGCTGCTAGACACCCTAGTGGGTATATGTTGCGGTTCAACTGCAATTCTTAAAATGACATCTAGACTACATATAATGAAAGCACTTATTTGAAATTAACGAAAAAATCAGCAATGGACATAAGGATAGAATGCATGGGCCAGAATTGAAAACTTAAAGGTTGACCGGGCATAATAAATTTCAAGGTTCTTTTTTTTTACACAAAGTCATTTAAACTGATAACCCTTCAGCCCACTTTGCCCTCCTAAATACATCTTATTGATGTACATTTACCCAGGGTTCAAATCTAACTTCTGCCTGACTTCCAGTAGCAATCATTTTCAACCCTTGGTATTTGATTGGATCAACCAGGTGACTTAATGCCATTATCTTACATTGGGCAATCATGCTTTAAACCTTACTTTTAAATCCTTAATGTACTGAATGCTATATATGTAGATAATTGATGGTTATGTCAATGATTGATTTCAGACTGAGGTTACTATTAACTACAACAAACTCCATGCTGAGGTGAAAAGAGGCAAAACTTTAGATATAAGTAAGATCCTATAGTAGTTACAGTAAAACTATTTTGGAGTGAGAGAATAATTATCCCACCGAACGAAGTTCGAGGGGGATATAGAGAAGCCGTCCGTCTTCCGTCCGTCCGTTCGTCCGTCCGTTCTTCCGTCCGTTCGTCCGTCCGTCCGTTCGTGTGTCCGGGCAATACCTCAAATACCGGTTGACGGATTTCATTCAAATTTTATAGGCTTATGCCTTATGGGTGAAGGACCTCTGCTCGAGAAGGAATTTTCAATATGGCCGCTTAATTCAAAATGGCGGCCATTTTTCGGAAAATATGTAATCTTTAATAACTCAAATACTAGTGGATGGATTTGGTTCAAATTTTATATGCTGTTGCCTTGGTACAAAGGAGCCTTGCTCAAGAAGACATTTTCAAGATGGCCACCAAATTTCAAAATGGCGGCCATTTTTCGTAAAAAAACGTTATCTTTGATAACTCAAAGACCATTGAATGGATTTGGTTCAAATTTTAGATGCTGATGCCTAGGGACATAGGAGCTCTGTTCGAGAAAGGATTTTCAAGATGGCAGCTAAATTTCAAAATGGCGGCCATTTTTCGTAAAAAAACATTATCTTTGATAACTCAAATACCATTGAATGGATTTGGTTTAAATTTTATATGCTGATGCCTAGGGACATAGGAGCTCTGCTCAAGAAAGGATTTTCAAGATGGCAGCTAAATTTCAAAAAATGGCGGCCATTTTTCATTAAAAAACATTATCTTTGATAACTCAATTACCATTGAATGGATTTGGTTCAAATTTTACATGATGATGCCTAGGGACATAGGAGCTCTGCTCGAGAAGGGATTTTCATTTGATAACTCAAATACCAGTTGACGGATTTGGTTCAAATTCTATATGCTGATGCCTAGAGACAAAGAAGATCTGCTCAAAAATAAATTTTCAAGATGACCACTGAATTTCAAAATGGCCGCCATTTTTCGTAAAAAAACGTAATTAATGATAAATCAAATACTAGTGGATGGATTTGGTTCCAATTTTATATGCTGATGTTTAGGGAAAAAGGAGATCTGCTTCAGAAGAAATTTCAAAGGTGATAGCTGAATTTTAAAATGGCTGCCGTTTTTCATTAAAAAAGTAATCTTTGATAACCCAGATACCATTGGACGGACATTCTCTGCTAAAGAAGAAATCTAAAGATGACGGCTGAATTTCAAAATGGCAACCATAAAGACATAATCTTTGATAATTCAAATACCAGTGGATGTATATTTGCCTCAATTTTTTTTATCAAAACATGTTTTGTTCGGTGGGATTTGCTACTCCGTGGAGTTGCTGTTTTTCTAGTTATATATAGTCTGATTTATTTGAACTATAGTATGAATAAGTCTTCAATGGGAACCAATAGTACCAACTAAAAGTTCCGAAAAGCAAGCCCTATGTCCTGTTTTAGAACATCTATTCTTACTTTTGAAAATGGATTCTAGCAAAACTGTCCCACATGAATCTACTTGTCGAGACTCGATCAACTTGAGTTCCTCTTAGAAAATGAGGATTTTAGCCAGTGCGCGTTGACTCAACATGGGGAGATATACCATTGACCATTGACTTAGCGTGTGGATACCATCAGGTATGTCACCATGTAAAGTCAATGCACCCTTGCTGAAATCCTCATTTTCTCAGAAGAACTCAAGTTGATCGAATCTCAACAAAGAGATTCCTGTTGGATTGGATAGTATTGCTAGCATCCATTTTCGAAAGTTAGAATAGGGGTTCTTCAACAGGACATTAAAGCGCCTTTTTGAAATTTTTATTTAGTACTAATAAGCCAAATCGAATTTAGACAATAATGGGTATTTTTGTTATTTGATTTCCAATTGTGTACTTCTCTTTGTATTATTTATGTAAAAGTATTGATTAAGAAATAAGTATAGTGATCCATATGTTTTATAGGGATTAGTGCAATCTGTACTTTCTTAGAACTGTGTCAATCAAGAACTTTGCCCTGTGGGATATACTTAGTTGCTAACTTGCTCTTCATTATCTTTTTAGTTCTTAAAAAGATGAAACATTCCATAGTTGAGTCAATGAGTTCCAGTACAGCAGATGCCTTGGGTCTTAGCAGAGCAATCCTATGTAATGGTATGTTAAGTTCTTTACATAAACATAAGCATGTACAGTGACTCAATTATTTAGTTTGTTTGGAAATGTAGACTGGAAGGAAAGGAACCATATCCTTCATGATCATTGTCTCATCAAATATCTAAGAACCAAGATAATAATCAAATTCCAACATGTATTAATGATGAAAGATGATGAAGTATTACTTACGTTATCTAATGTTATTTGCTTTACATGATTTACACTTAACGTTTATTATATTGTATGACAATAAATTTTACTGCATTTGTTTATTTCACTTAATGTGTCAATTTTAATGTACCAATGGTTGCACTGGGTTACATTTTATATGCCAATGTTTTTATTAAAAGTCCTTAATTGTACTTTTCTAGATGGGATGGTTAAGAAGATGAATGAGATGGAAGCAGTTGCCATTATGTATCAGGGGATGATGACACACACAAAGAAAGTTTTAAGATCATTTTTTGATCTCTCTCAAGCACATAAGAGTATGCTGAACATACATAACCATGTTTATTTTATATGTTCATAAATGCATGTCTCTTGTATGATAACCAGACTTGTTTTTCTACTAGCCTTCAGAATGATAACCAGATATTTTATCTTTTGGCCTAAAGTATGAGAACTAGTAACTGTTATGGCTTAGAAACACCAACAGTCTACCACATATGGAAATACATAGTAAAACAAAATATGATACCTTTTTGTTATATAGTTAAACAGGTCCTGGTTTGTTCTAGGATTAAGAAATTACTTTTCTTCATCCTAGGTTTGATTCATAATTGATTCACAATATTGTATTGTTTTATGTTCTTACTTTTTGTATCGTTATAATTAGTTATTTTTAGGTAGTAATTCAGTGATCTCCCAAGCATAAGAGCAACAAAGAGCTGTTGATTATTCATAAAATTTAGTGACACCCTGTTGAAAATATGTTTGCACTCTGTCAAATAGCTGAAATATTGACATATTTTGACCAAAATGGGTGAAATAGAATTTAGCACACTCCTGAGAAAATAAAACTGAGGAGATCGCTGAATTTCTGTTTATTTCTCATCCATAGTGTTATTTCATAGTTTTGACGTTTATTGATTGCTGCCACGTATAATTCCAGACCATCCTTAACACAGCCTTTTGTAGATTTTAACTGTTCTAGCTGAATGATTTAATAAAATTGACAAAGAATAGTTGCATCTTTATGTTCCATATATTCTGGATATGAAACTTATGAGGCAGATGACTTTTAAAAGATGGATAACATGCAGCAGTTATTTTCTAAAAATGTTCAAAATGGAACTTAAATGTTGATGGTGAAATATTCAACTTTAAGTTTTGAAATGAGAATATGTCATGCATAATTTGTTATATTATAGACATTGATCATATTTCTCTTCTTTTTTCAATAGGCCAGATATAGGCTATAGGCCTATATAAGATTTAAAAATCACATGCCTCAACAGTTTGTCTGTTTCATTAGGCCTTATTCATATTAGGGTTCCTATCAAACAGAACAGATAGTTCCCAAATATGAGTAAGAGCAACAGAAGACACATAATGCACATCCTATATTTGCTTTGTAATGAATCACTTTATAAATGTAGATATTTGTATTATTGTAGACATGTTGATGCTTTGATGTTGTATCACGCAGTACATATCAAAACTTTTATACTTGTATATCCCAGAATATATGACAGTACATTCTGTTATTCATATTAATCCGCAGAATGATCGCCTACAGGAGCCTCTTTCTTAACATATCAGAGAATAATGATTTATCAGTTAGTTGTGATATGTGCTGTAATGCCCGTGTTTTCTGTTAGATATTTTAGTTAAGAAGTTAGAAGACTTGGAAATGACAGGGGGAACTTATGCTGGCCTAGTGTCACACATTAAACGTCTCCTCAGAGCATTTTTCGATCTGGCCCAGTCTCATAGAGGTAACTTTAAGGACATTTTCATGGTTGGGTGATTTTTGGTAATACATTGGAAGGACTGCTAATATATTTGCCTTTCATTCTATTAACATGGTACTGGGTCATTCATTTCTTGTTTCCCTTTCTCTGAATGAATAACTTTGATAATTTTAACATAAACTTTGCTTAAGTCTTGAATATGAGTGCAATTAGATGATGCTACGGGAATACAGAATACAGAAGCATGCTGTATAAGCTTAAACTTTCATTGCATTAACATTCTTTGTTTGCTGAGTGGGGATGACAAGGAATAAAGCTCTCTATTCTTCCTTTTTACTGACTTTTTGTCAAGGTTTCTACATTTATTATGCACAAGAAAATAATGACATTGACGTAACTAAGCAACTGGTAAGTATACTATATAGTTGTAAGCTTTTAGCTTGTCATTTTATTATGTTGGCACTTTTATAGTCTCAATCTTTTGTCGATGGTTGGTATTTGGAGGTTGGTATCTGTAACAAATGGTAGGTGGTGACATTTTGCATGTTAATGTCTTGTAAATGTTTGTTAAAGTTAGCATGTATAATCCTTTTACCTACAATCATTCTGGAAATGTAGTCTTAGATCAAGCCTCTGTGTTGTCCAATGCACATTCTCTTGCTTTAATAAGGCCTTGGAAATTTATATTAGGAAGGGTTGGTTGCAGAGGCTTGATGCAAGACTGTCAATTCATTTCATTAGTTTTTTAGAATTTTGATAATTGCATGTTTATCACCTGTTTCATTGATCTAAACAATATTTTGGTTGAAATTCAAAATCAATATTTATAATATCATTTGTAATAGTTCATTTACATTGCAATAGATTAACTGCAAGGTTTCAAAATAGAAATAATTAGTTTTATTGTAATAAGTGTAATTATTATATGAGAATGAATGTTTATCCATCTGGAAAAATGAAATAATTAGTTTTATTGTAATAAGTGTAATTATTATATGAGAATGAATGTTTATCCGTCTGGAAATGTTCATATTGAAGTATAACTGATAGATCTAACTGTTCCAAAAAATTGTTCCAGTCTATGGGAATGTGACAAACATATAGACTGGAACAATATTAAATTTTAGCGCCATCTATGAACAGAGACAGAGGAGTGTATTTGGACCCCATATACCACCAACTTTTGAGACATCCCTCTAAATTTTCAAATTTCCTGCCACAGTAACTTAAGAAGTCCTATGGATGTAGGACGAAATATTTTACATAAATTTTTTCAAATATGTCCGTGTTAGATGAACCAGTAATACTTCAATGTAATTATTATGTTCGGAAAAATGTATCAACTTCATATTTTTCTAACTAGTGAAACATTATTTTCTCCAGCATTTGGTGAGGTTTTCTGTGCAATAGGGGTGAGAGAGCCTCAGAAATCAGCCAGTGAGGCATTCTCTGAGTTTGGTGAGGCACATAGAAATATTGAGAAATTCGCCATCAAGATGTTGAAGACTGTGAAACCAGTAAGAATGTTATAATAACTTTTTTGGGGTAATAGGGTTACAATAAAAAATGTCAATCCAAATATATTTCATAATCCCTGTTATGTATCATTTTGTTATTGAGACCACTAGATTTTGAATTTGAAACTATACAATATAGAAGCATTCAAATCAACTGATAAACATTATGGCTGGTATTATGTCAATTGCGTGTATTTTGTATCATGTTATTTATGTGTATTTTGTATTATGTCAATTGTGTGTATTTTGTTTTATGTTAATTAAGTGTGTTTTTGTATTATGTCAATTGTGTGTATTTTGTATTATTATCCCATCGAACGAAGTTCGGAGGGATATAGGGAACGGCTCCGTCCGTCCGTCCGTCCGTACGTACGTCCGTACGTCCGTACGTCCGTCCGTCCGTCCGTCCGTCCGTCCGTCCGGGCAATAACTCAAATACCGTTGGCCCGATTTTGTTCATATTTTGTACACATATACCCTATGGGGGTAGAAGTTCTGCTCGAAAGCCGATTTTCAAAATAGCCGCTCATTTCAAAATGGCGGCCATTTTAGTGACGATTTTACAGTAATTAAGGTGCAATATGTAAAACTGTAATAGCAATATGTTTTAAATGTAAAAAAATTATAAATAATCTACATTAATAATGCTACAAATGTAGATATTAAAAAAGCACATGGCAGCCATCTTGAAAAATGGCGGCCTTTACTCGTCATTTTACAATTTTTGCTGTAACTCAAAAATAGTGGAGCGATTTTGTTCATATTTGATGTGTGAATACTATAAGCATTGCACATTGTCTAAAGACAATTTTGGTAGAAGGCGGCCATTTTGAAAAATGGCCGCCATTTTAACGTATTTTACTATTACTCGAAAAGTAGTGGAGCGATTTTGTTCATATTTGGTATGTGAATAGTATAAGCATGGCACACTGTCCTATGACACTTTTGGTAGAAGGCGGCCATTTTGAAAACAATTTTGAAAAATGGCCGCCATTTTAACGTATTTTACTATAACTCGAAAAGTAGTGGAGCGATTTTGTTCATGTTTGGTATGTGAATACTTTTAGCATGGTACACCGTCTATTTCTAATGACGCTTTTGGTAGAAGGTGGCCATCTTGAAAAATGGCCGCCATTTTAACGTATTTTACTATAACTCGAAAAGTAGTGGAGCGATTTTGTTCATATTTGATATGTGAATACTTTAAGCATGGCACATTGTCTAATAAAACTTTGGGGAGTAGTCGGCCATTTTGAAAAATGGCCACCATTTTTATGTGTGTTATTTTACAAGTACGTGTGCGATTTTTCAAAAATTTTAGAGGTGGCTACTTAAAAGCATATTATTTCTTCTGATGACAACTTGGCTAGTGAGCAACAATTTTGAAAATGGTGGCCTTTCTGGTGTGTTGTTTTATGATATTTGCGCTTCGTTTGTAAAAATGCCAGCCATTTCTGTTCGATGGGATTCGCTACGCTTTGGCGTTGCCGTTGTTCTGGTGTTATTTATGTGTATTTTGTATTGCAGATGATAAGTGATCTGAACACATACCTAAACAAAGCTGTACCTGATACTAGGCTGACAGTGAAGAAATATCTTGATGCAAAGTTTGAATATCTGGTATGTGTGGAACATTTAATAAATAACTAATACTCACATATTAGGCGATCAGCCTGGGGGGTTGGTCGGTACCAAATCAGGGGAATAATGGCCATGGTGATTTTTGGGAAGGTCTAGACCCCTAGAAAAAGAAAATATGTGATAGCATTGCAGAAGTGGTAGCTTAATAGGTGTTATCACCCATTTTTCAAAATGGCCGCCGGTGCGCTTGCTACCAAATAAAAGAAGTTATATCTAAGCATTCTGAGAGGCAAAATCAGTGATTTTAGGGTCTAATTCTGGGTTTTAGGGGTCAATGATTTGAGTTATGCCAAAATCCAAGTCATCAAAACATTAATTCATATGAAAATCCAAGATGGCCGCCAAATTTGGTTCAAAAACCTCGTACTAATGATATAAGCTCAAAAACGTTTGAACATGATTTTGAAGAGTTTTAGAAGAGGTTTTAGAGTCTAAAGATTTTATTCATGTCTAAAGCTATGTCATCAAAGGATTACTTTATATTGAAATCCAAGATGGCCGCACAATAGGTGCCAAAGCGAATATGTCATTACAGTATTGAATTGATATACATGTAAGCTCAAGGAACAGATAAAAAGCAATTTTGTAGACAATGAAAAGGTTTAGGGGTCAAGGATTTCATTTATGCCTCATTTAAGTCTAAGTCAGCAAAGAATTGCTTTATATGGAAATCCAAGATGGCCACCAAAATGAAAATATAACCACATGTATTGATATAAGCTCAAAGAACAGATAAAAATTAATTTTGTAGACCATGAAAGTGTTAGGGGATCAATAATTTTATTGTCTTAGTCATCAAAGAATAACTTGATGTGGAAATCGAAGATGGCTGCCAAAATGAATATGTTACTATCAATATGTGTTTAAAGTGATTTTGGAGACCATGTCTAGGTTTCAATGGTTGAAAACTTTAATTACATGTATGTCTAAAACTTAGTCATCAAATAATTCTTTTATTTGGATATTCAGGATGGCAACCAAAATGGCTGCCAAAAGAATATTGTTATTTTGGAATACATTTATTTGAATATCCAAGATGGCCCTGATGGGATGTACCATCTCAATTGTACCCTCTTCATCGCAGCAATGAACTGGATTGTAAAAGCAGAAGAGTCCAAGTAAAGAGGTCTCAAAGTGAATGATGACACAAAACATCCTTCTTGGCAAGCCTTTATGGACATTATCACTGTTATGACCTAGTCATTCGCTGGAGCACAACTAAGCTGCCTCGAGATGATGGCCAATTGGGCATGTATCATGTGCAATCCAAGGAATCTTTTCAGCTGAGTGGTATACAAAGGCAGCTAATGTGCAATTATTCATACTATCCATGATGAGATAATTGAATATCTAGGGAAATATTTTGATGAGTTTCTTCAAGATATCAACATCATCTGTGAGAACTAGAAAAATGAATGAAACCTATTGACCTTAGCCATGTAGGGAGTTGGTTCAAAGTCTCATGCTTTCAGTTTGGTGTTATTCTCCTGTAACTTTTCCAACTATGTAACTTCCATTACATCAACATAGGCTGAGGATAAAGAGCAACATCAACAGAGTAAGAAGGGGTGACTTGCAAAGGTTACCTGGGAGTAGATAGGCAACTTTGGTTCCAATAATCTCAAACAAACACACACCCAAAAAAGGTTATAAGTATTTTAGCACTCTGGGAATCAGCTCTTGACAATGGACCAAGTTAAATTTTGGTGTATCCCGAAAGCTCTAATTGACTCTAATTCCAAGAAAAAAGAAAAAGAAAAAAACAAAGAAAATGAAAAGACACAAGACAACACAAATGAGAAAACACAAATAAAACAAGAAAATTGAAAGGCAGCAAAGAAAACAAAAAACAAAGACAAAAATAAAAACAACAAAGAACACTGAAAAATATAGAGGTTTTGACAGATAAAGAGAGAAATAAGCTAGAAAATAGGAAAAAACTTAACCAACAGCCAATTTGGCAGCAATCGATTTTGGCAGCCATCTTTGATTTTCATCAAGACAACAATTTAACAATTAAAGTAAAAAGATAAATTCAATTGTAACTGAAATCCTCAATCCCTAGATCCTAGTTAACCAAGGGAAAGATCAATACCCGGTGATTTCAGCGGGAAGTGGCGTTTCGTTCAGTGGATGAGCTGCGCGCGCACGCATAAATGTGATTATCCAATATAATTAGGGGAGGGCTATTTGAAGTAGTTTTTGGTCTCAGGCGCGACCCAGGGCTGTTGTCTTAAGGACATTTCGTTGAAAATGAGCCATTCGGCTGATAATTGGTAAGAGTTTGCGATCTTATAATGTATAACTGTTACTCAGACACATATTTTGACACGATTCTGTTGGAAATAAGCTTTGAACCGAGAGATATTCACGATTGATATGCACATTTTTGATTGTGCCATTGCTTTTCTATTGCACAATCCATGTATTGATAGAAGAAACATTAATAATACAGATTGGTTTACCTTCAATACATGGCAGACACTACATATCGGTCTATTAATACCAGTTTGTGCCTTAAATAGTTTTATATTTCCATCCACGGCCTGGAGCCTGGGTGTGTTTGTCTCTTATGTGTATGCTTGTGCATGGACTTCTAATCACTAGCAGAATTTAACATGATGCAAACTCGACATTATAACTCATGCTGTAACATTGTGACTTCGCTGGAAAACAATAGGAATTATTTTTCTTGCCAATCAATCATGAATCACAATCAAAATTTCAGAATGATCAATCAGGCAATGGTCCAAATCAAGTTATAACATTATATGATATTCAGCAAGAATTCCGGTAGAAATACAGAATATTTAAACATCAAAGCTGAAAGTTAAAAGCTAATCTGTCAATTTTCTGTCTGCAAAAGAGCGTCCCAAGAGCGTTTACATTTGACACAATAACAGACTGAGGCTTTGAAATCTAGGATTCCCCAGGAAAATATGACGTCATACTAATTAGCATAAGGATTTCCCTATTGGTGTGGGTCGAGCCTTGTTCGAAAACACAATCCATAAATACATGCTAATTTCTAAGGAGATAGGAAGTGTATAACGTGTTTATCGATTTTGTTTAAAGATTTAATCAATTATCAAATTGTTTAAGTGGATAAAGTGGTCACACTTGCTTCAATTCATAGCGAAATCGACGGATAGAAACTGACCGAATTCCCGATATCCTACCCCGTATTACTGTATGCTACAAGCACAGTGACCTACAGAGGGCGCTATCACAAACAAGTACTGGACGAACCGATAAATTCCCGGGTATTGTAACGCCCTTGAGTTAACTAGTCAAAGATACCACAATCACTTGCCAACATCCTCTGTTAATGCTAAAGATATACATGTATGTACATGTAAATATTCATTTTGGCAGCCATTTTGGATTTTAATATGAGGAAAGGTTAAGATGACTCTGGTAAAGGCTAAATTGAAACCATTTTCCCCTGAAACCTAGTTTCAGATATCTATTACGTACATTACATTTCCAACTTTTCTATGTGTGTATAAATTCATTTTAGCAGCCACATGTTTGGCCATTTTGGCAGCCTTTTCAAATTTCTATATAAAGGTATTTTTTAATCACTTAGATTTATCCATGGATGGAATCTGTATCAACCTCTAAAACCCTATCATGGTCTGCAAAAGCACTTTTTAACTGTTCTTTGAGTTGATATAAATAATTTACATATTCATTTTGGCACTCATTTTGGTGGCCATCTTGGAATTTCATATAAAGGATTTCTATTATTACTTAAATTTAGACACAAATAAAATCCTCAGCCTCTAAAACCTATTCATGGTCTCCAAAGTCACTTTTTAACCGTTCTTTGAGCTTTTTTTTTTATCTTATATCAATAGTAACATATTTGTTTTGAGACCCATTTTGGTGGCCATCTTGGATTTCCATATAAAGCAATTTTTTGATGACTTAGATTTTGACATAAATGAAATCCTTGACCCCTAAAACCCATATATAGACTTCAAAATCACTGTTTTTGCCTCTCATTATACTTAGATATGATTTCTTTTATTTGGTAAAAAGCGCAATAGCAGCCATTTTGAAAAATGGGCGATAACACCCATAAGCTACCACTCCTACAATGCTATCACATATTTTCTTACTCTGGAGGTATTTACCTTGCAAAAATCACTATGAGCATTATTCCCCTAACTTGGTACCGATAACCTAAATTTTGGGGTGAAGCTGATGGCCTAATTTCTTTTATTTGGTAAAAAGCGCAATAGCAGCCATTTTGAAAAATGGGCGATAACACCCATAAGCTACCACTCCTACAATGCTATCACATATTTTCTTACTCTGGAGGTATTTACCTTGCAAAAAATCACTATGAGCATTATTCCCCTAACTTGGTACCGATAACCTAAATTTTGGGGTGAAGCTGATAGCCTATATTGCCTCATTCTTCATGAATGTTTTGCAATCATTTCAATTTCAAATTTCAATCAATATTGATTAACTTTCGATTGCAGCTAAACCAAGTAAAATCTGTTGTTTACAATTGGAACTTTATTAGGATATCATGCAAAAACAACAATAGAATATGCCTCTTAACCACCATGAATTGTGTGATATCATCTCATGGTTCAGGCATGGTATTCAATGTTTAAGGTTCATAAATCATAGGATATACATGTACTCATATTGTCATAGTCTCCAAATTTTTTGTGGACTGTGTTTGGTGGTTGGTGTTTGGCATTTGGCGGTTGGTGTCTGTAATAAATGGTAGGTGGTGACGTTTTGCATGTAAATGCCTTGTCTGTTTTTCTTTTAGTCATACTGCCTGAAGGTAAAAGAAATGGATGATGAAGAGTACAGCTATGCTGCCCTCCAAGAGCCCCTTTATAGAGTAGAGACTGGCAATTATGAATATAGGTGAGTTTCTTTATAGAGTAGAGACTGGCAATTATGAATATAGGTGTGTTTCTTTATAGAGTAGAGACTGGCAATTATGAATATAGGTGAGTTTCTTTATAGAGTAGAGACTGGCAATTATGAATATAGGTGTGTTTCTTTATAGAGTAGAGACTGGCAATTATGAATATAGGTGAGTTTCTTTATAGAGTAGAGACAGGCAATTATGAATATAGGTGAGTTTCTTTATAGAGTAGAGACTGGCAATTATGAATATAGGTGAGTTTCTTTATAGAGTAGAGACTGGCAATTATGAATATAGGTGAGTTTCTTTATAGAGTAGAGACTGGCAATTATGAATATAGGTGAGTTTCTTTATAGAGTAGAGACTGGCAATTATGAATATAGGTGAGTTTCTTTATTTAGTAGAGACTGGCAATTATGAATATAGGTGTGTTTCTTTATAGAGTAGAGACTGGCAATTATGAATATAGGTGAGTTTCTTTATAGAGTAGAGACTGGCAATTATGAATATAGGTGTGTTTCTTTATAGAGTAGAGACTGGCAATTATGAATATAGGTGAGTTTCTTTATAGAGTAGAGACTGGCAATTATGAATATAGGTGAGTTTCTTTATAGAGTAGAGACTGGCAATTATGAATATAGGTGAGTTTCTTTCGTAGAGACAAGCATCAATGTAGGTGAGTTTCTTTGATGAGTAAAGTTTGGCGCCTATGAATATAGGTTTTAAGTTATATTTCCAGGAAAGAATATTTCAGTATATGAGAAAATTCTGACAGTGAATGCATGGTATATTTGAATATTTGAAAGTATGGCTTATATCTTAGTTTAAAGTAGTCATTAGAAATGACTTAAATAAATATTCAACATTGTACCTTCAGATTGGTGCTGAGGTGTCGCCAAATGGCCAGGGTGAAATTTGCCAAAATGAGAAGTGATGTTTTAGTAAAACTAGAACTTCTAGATCAGAAACATGGTGAGTTTATTCACATCTCTTACATTCATCAATCTAAAACCCCAATAAATATGCAGAATCTATGTTTTACATATTATATTTCTTGATTCATCAATTAATTCATGCTCAGGATATTTTGACTCATTAAAATTGAACTATGGATTTTAAGAATATACTATAGTATAGCTTTTATTGCATTAATGAATTTCTGTTGAGGAAAGTGTATGCCGAATGTACTTGTGTATCTCTGTTTCAAGCACAAACTTGTATCATGTGTACAAGCACAATAAAACCTGTGTACAGTGAACACTCTCCATACTGACTGAAATTCCTCATGGACAGATGTTCTTATAGTAAAATATAAATAACTCAATTTTCATATTTTCCAGTCCAAGATATAGTATTCCAGCTACAGAAACTAGTCAATGCAATGTCTCACTACCACAATGAATGCCATGTGAGTATGAAAAATGGCAACTGGTTCCCAATAGAGGTAGACCTATCCCAGAGTACCTTCACATATGACAAATCCAATCAGTTTGATGATGAAGAGGATGAGGAAGGAGATGAGGAAGAGGACACTAGTGCTGAAGTAGGAGCAACTGGGGGAACAACCGGGGAGGAACTTATAAGTACTGATCTCCTTGGAGATTAAAACTGTGTTTAACTTTACAATGGATGTACAGTTGCATATAGTGAAAATTTCTGGATTGGAAATAAAGTTCTGAATCTTGGATCTGTCTCTTGAGTTCAACCACATCTGCATTATACAGTATATTGAGGACAATATTAACGGGGGTGAATGGTTACTTGATGCAAGAGATACTATTTTACATTGAATCCCTCATACTTCAGGTTTCTGTACACATACTTTTGACATATCTCTGAGACTAATCAGAGGTTAAGCCCAGGTCTAGTAGATTACATGGATATGGATAGATACAAAAGAAAAATACTGAAATGCCTACCTACTCTAATTGAGAAATCACAAAAGTTAGACAATGAACATACTGTAATTAAAATTCATTTATTGTTAGTTTTGATTTGGCTCACATTTTAGCTGATGATTATTAGGTGATTTGGCTAGCTAGTATTTCCTCGATTTAAAATGGGTGCCAGTTTTTGGAATTCCTGTTTGTTTCAATGCATTCTTTATCATTTCTAAAATCAATAATTAAAGTGCAATTTTTTGTGTGTAAAGATAGCACTTATTCATTGGTCAAAAGGCAGCAGACAAATTATGATATGTTGCTGGATCAGCTGCATAATCGTTGTTTTAAAAACTTGGAAGTAAAATTGTTAAGCTATTGATATGAAACCAAATTAAAACTTTACAAAAGAGAAGTTGATCACAATCAAATCACACAATCGACTCAGATCTGATAAGTTAAGATTCTCAGGAAGTTTTGAAAACAACTTCATATAAAAATTGACTTTGTGAAAGCTTAAATACTCATGAATTGGTATTTGTAAGTCATAAAAACCTGTTTAAGAAAACTAATATATTGTTTCATGCAGAGAGCTGTGTCTTATGTGTGCTCATTAACATGTAAGTTGAATGAGACATTTTAAAGTCAGTTCGACTATAAGAATGGGGCTCCATTTGATGGGTTTTACTGTATATCTGACAGCTGAATATAAATGTGAATTAAGGTTCAGAATCTCTTAAGGGTCCTGTTTTAGTTGGTTTCGTTATTTTTCTTTAATATGATTTATGTTTAAAATTGACTTGTAGTCAAATCAGTTCTGTATATTAATGTCAACATTCCATGCAAGTAAAGTTCATTCCATCATATTAATAAGGGGTCAATTAAAGTGGGGTTGGCAATTAAAAGAGTGCTTAGCAGTTACTGGTCATAAGGGAATAACTATCCTCTGATTTAAAAATTTCATTAAACCAAAAGTACAATGGCAACCAGGGGTATACATTACCAGAAGGGTTCCCAATTTAAGAATTCCTATATCCATTCTACTATGACATCATACGGATTTTTCAGTTGGGAATATTCTGGTAATGTCAGGGACATGATCTTGAAAAAGCAAACAGAATTATAGTATGCCATCCGAGAGATGGATTTAATGATTTGAATACTTCTCCATCCTCATCTCTACATGTTGCTATGTCCCAAAATGTATCCCAGACTGACTTAAAATTGTGATATTATTGTTAAGGGCTAAGACAGTTAGATCTTGGTAGGCCTTTGACTGAATTAATTTTTCACAAATTTTCAAAAATCACTCTTCTAGATATTGAATAATTTTCTTTTGATTTAAAGAACAGATTTTTTTCGAAATTCAGCCTCTAGTAATATTTCTGAAATGGCTTGATCTAAAGGCATGATCTAATTGTCTGCCCTGAAGTAATACTGAAAGTTACCATACAATTTATTGTGCAATATAAAATGATATTGTTATATCTATATATGTAAATATTCAACCTAGAATAACAGGTTATCAGAAGAAATCCATAAAATTATATGAAATAAATGATTATAATTTATAATTGAAAATGTTGCTTTATGTGATTAAGGAGCAAATAGGAGGGGGTCATTCGGCCTTTCATTTTCAGGATTTGTTATCCCTTGTTCTCCCTTCAACTTATTTTAATGTAAAGGGTCCCAAGTGCATAGCAACAAGTCTGCACCACTGGTGGACAGTGGCAATGTCAATGCAGCAGCCTGACAGTCGCCACTGGTGTATTTTATCCATCCAATCTTAAATGAGTTGAAACCAAAGCATTCTATTTAAATTCTATCACTGTTCAATTATATATCTGCTTTAACTGGGCTTTGCAGATGATAGACGGTGATGCCCCGGGTCTGATGAGTTGGACAATTGGAGTTTTTACTAACATCAAAGCGTCACCTTCTATATCAGATTTATAAATAAAGACCCTACAGGTGCTATGCATCTATGAATATGACTGACATAGAGACTTCTCAGTCAAATTTATTTTTCTGTTTTAAGGCCTATATTTTTTTATTTTTTTCCATTTGATAACTAATGTACATTGTCTGTGCATGTGCTGTACATCGTCCATATACTTACATACCTACTGCACATCATCAATGCATTTACCGTCTACGTTAGATTTGTCTACTCTACAGAAGCCCGGGTACTGGTACACCGAACGAAATTCCACTTATTTGTTGCTGGCGTGTCATGATTGTTTTTCCGGAAGTAGACTTGCACTGAAAATAAAAATTTAGAAATTATCGTTTAGTGAATTTAATGCTGTTGAAGGACATCAATGACTACAATATAAAAACATAACCAAGAGTAAGTCTCATATTTACGCATTAAGGTATATTTCATTTTCAAAACAGTTCAGCAATGGTGTAAAATTACTCGTAAATGTTCTGGTTTATTTATTTTTTATTTCCAATCAATTTGAATTTAGGTAAGAATTTGAATTTGTAATCTAGATAAGAGGGGGATATACCATGATTCATAGATAGATTGGCCTATCTTTATGTAAAGAGGAGCCATTAGAGTTTCACCTTTACTTGAAGATAGCCTCATCTAAGAATTGTTTGTTTGTTTATATTCATCTGTACTAGGTGCTTTGATGCCGCCTTTGTTTAGTCTCTGGTGCATGTTTTTCACATGGTGCTGCCACTTGTAAGTTTTACACTGTTGATTTAATTAGAATTTCTTCCTCATCTTAGCCTAGATCTAACTATATATAAGCTACAGTTTTAAGTCTTTATATACACTGCAAATCAGTCTACCTTGCATGCCCATATCCATGACTTCTGAAGTTGGGTTCTACTTACCTTCTTCTAAGGCCTACACTATGTTCTGACCTAATGCTTTCTTTCTTTGCTGGTCATGCGTTTTATTGTTCTTTACCCTATCACTTATGTTCTTTACGCTACCTCTTATAGACAGTTGCTATTCATGAACTGAAATATAATCAACATACCGTCTTCAATTCTTCATCGATCTTCGTATGTAGTGTTAATTCATATATCCGGTTAGATTAGAAGTTGTTATTCAATCTTTTTTAGAGCATTTTTATCCCTGCATTTTTCTGCTGCCGTTGATGAAACAAACAGCTTCCATTTTTTTACTTCAGATTTTGAATTGCTGATTTGAGTCTTAATTACCTAATAAACAATTTCAAAACAGACAAGAAGTGATCAATAGGCTATATTAGTTTGTGAATCTTTTGGATTGCTATTTTGACTTTACAAACAGTTCTTTATGTCAGACATGGACATATTGGAACTGTCTGAAAAATGGCAGACCCGTTGATTTTAATTTTAGAAGAAACCTGGATGAAAGCATGGAATTTCTAACAAAGGACAGTGTTTGTTTCAATTCTAATTGATGAAATATTCTTATTACGCTGATCAGAGAAAATGAATGGAGGGGGGATGCGGCGATTTCTGCAAGAAGTCAACAAATCTCTTGAAGATTTATTTTTTCAACATCCTAAGCAGGTGTCCAGAATCTGTATCTCCCTCTTCCCCCCTGCTATAAGCAATTTGGAAGCGCCCGATTAAACTGAATCATGTGTTCTAATTATGCGCCGATGACATATACATGATTGCTGTCGCAGTGATGCGACAGCGAATCAAATTGCAAGTTCTTAATCGGGGAAATGCTAACTGCTTATCGCAGGGGGCAAAAAGAAAGAAGATATTCTGGATTTTGAAGCCCTGTGATCGGAGGATGTTTTTTCAAGAGGAAGTTTACTATTGAATTGCTAAATGAATAGATGCATGGTATGGTAAAACATGCTTGGTTTTCTAAGCTTTTTTGAACTGATATGCTTCTAAGATATGAGATCATTTAAAAAAGGCACATCGTCGCCTTGTAATTGCTGTAATTGTATAAATCCCATGTTGAAATTTTGTAGATTATCTATTATTATTCCCTAGTACATTGTAAATATATGAGAATGAGATATTATTGATTATTCAAGTTAAAAAGTACACTCGCAATGACACAGAATTATGTATTAGATATAACATTTATAAATACATCATGGAATACAAATACAAGTATGTCAATAAAATAGGTTGAGTTCTGCTGCGGTAGTTCATGTATATATTACAGAGTGGTCAAAAAACTGGAAACCCTAATGCCATTTTCCTAATATCTTTGTCATTTAAAGAAATAACTTTGCACATTTGTACATCACTCAATTTCCTACCTGCCTACCTTATTTCATGACCATCAGATTGATAGCCACAGTGTTACAGCACTTTAAAGAACATTCTTGGTGGCCACTATTGCGCTGGAGACCAACTCGCACATGTTGTCCAAAATGTCCCTACTTATGAGGATATGGCAGAGATAGAGTGTATAAGAATGACCTCAGGACAATTGGAGACCTCAAAAGTGAGATCATCTGTATCATTCAGGCCATACCTGCTGAGGAATGCATTTGCATCATTGACAACTGCAGGTTTGCCTACAGCGAATCTGAAGCATGTTGTTCAAAGTGCTGTAAAATTGTGTAAAAGTATCAGTCTGATGGTTGTGAAATATGGTAGGGTAGTAGGAAATTGAATGATGTACAAATGTGTGAAATATCAGGAAGTAATTCCTTAAAATGACAAAGATATAAAGAAAATGCAGGGTTTCCGTTCTTTTTGACCACCCTGTATATTACTCCAGGTTAAATTGACTTGGGATGACATGACATGTCAACTTGAATTGGCTATATGGTATTTCATTTGAACAAATAGTTCAAGAAAAGCTCCATTCTTCTTTATGACGCAGCGTAGGCCCAATGGTTACAAAAACAAGAATTCTCAATAGTTTTTGAGTGATGACTGAGCAAATAGATGATGAATGACACAGAGGTGACACATTCATCAAGTGATTAAATTAAAAGTCTAAGTTGACATATGAAAAGGACTAAAATTAAATAACAAGATGTCCATTGTTCTCTATCATGGGGTGGGATCAAAAGATCAAGTTATTTTTCGTGTTGTTTCGTTAAACCGAAGAAAATATGATCATACCTGATCTCTGAGCAACGCGTGCCCTTTACTATAACAGTCGATCCATGACCTTTTATATGCAGATTCTAAGGTATGGGACTTGTGTTTCTCAACCGGGGTAATAACCGAAAGATATGACCCAAAGTCAGGAAGCCTTTTCATTTTGCTGATATTCCAGTTAAAACTATTCTATTTCTAAATCACATACTTTTGCATTTTCTTGCTTCGTGACTATTTAGTTATTCAAACCACATTGAACAAACACATTTTCTACAAAAATGATGCGTCTAATTTCCTCCGTGTTTCTCAAGACATTATAAAGCTGGTTAAACTTCAAGCCTGAGAATTGTCTACACTCATTTACAACTTTTCCACTTCCACCAAGGATTAATTGCTTATGGAACTAGCATTTTGTATTCCAAGCAGGGGTGTTCTAAAATTCACCTTTACAATAACATGAAGAGGATGTCTGGTGTGATGGGAGGTTATTCCCACTTGTTATAAATACCAATGGGACTGTAACGCTACATATATGTATGCCATAAATGGTTGAATTTTATCTAATTTTAAAGTTTATTAAATTTTGGGAATTCTTGGCTCTCCCTTATACTAAATATTTCACAGTGTAAGTAAAACTAAAAAATAAGAAATCAAAAGACCATTTTGCAATAATATATAGAAAAATATATTCATACAAATGACATTTGTATATTTCAGATTATTTAGTTTTTTTGTACAATAAGCCTGTGACCTCTTATAACTTAAGGGACACCAGCCATGTTAATAACATGGCAGAGAAGCATCAAAATATAAGCGGCCACATATTTTACAAGTCAAATCACAAGCAATCTAAGATAGTCTTTTGATCCCTTATTTTTTATTAGGTTTTACTGATGCAGTAAAACAGTGAAATAGACTTTACACACAATGCCCTTTCCATGCCTTAGATTTAGTGCCTTAAATTGCAGGTGACTGAACACAGTGGTGGTGCTGCCAAAATTGTGAGCTCCCTGAAATCATCAACCTACTAGGTAGTCTACTTGACAAAATGGTTCGCATATTAAGTAATGGCGAGATTGTTCAAGATAATGACCCTAGGCTTCAACAAAGAGGAAATACAAATGGATCTCAACAACAGAGAAGGGTAAGATAGCATACATTTTGGCTATGATGGTAAGCTAATGCGTATGCCATAAGGTAACCATGACACATACATTGTACACGTATGCTCTCTTAGGGTAAGATATGCTCTGTGAGGGTAAGATAATGCATATGCCATAATAGGGTAGGATAACCAGACACGTATGATTGCTTGAGGCATATGCCCTGTTTGAATAAGAAAACATGTACATATGTATGTTGTATGGAGGCGAGAAAACACATATGCTCTGTGCTCATGTTATTACTTTATTTATACAATCTGTCTCATATAATTTGGCAAATTTTGAGAATAGAAAATTCAAAATTCAACTTAAATATGCTTGTAGAAAAATAAAATTAATAAAATAATACTAGATGAGAATTTAGATACTAATACACTATCTCCATTTCCATTTTTTCAAATGATTCTTAGTATAAATGTAATAGTGGCAACTATATGTTTAATATGCATGTCTTGTAATACTTGTGAATGGTACATAAACTCTACTTTCAGGGTTACATAGAGCATAATGATAATGAAGATGCCATGATGCAGGGGCAAGGTGGTGGCCAAAGAGGGATGGGCTATGCTCAAGGGCCTTCAATGTTTGACACTCTTAACCAAAAACTCTTAAATGCTGGATTTCCACGCTGGAATGCTGGACCATATGTAGTGGAGCCTCTAGTCTCAGTTGGACTGCTGGTCTTGTTCATGATGGCCGGGTTCCGTGGATTATTATTTGGTGCTGTGTTATTTATGGTTTGTAAATGGAGCACAAGTGGAGGAGGCGGAGGGGTTCAGGACTGGTTGGGTGGAGGAGGAGCTGCCCCCCAGGGACCAAGGCCTGGGGGAGGAGGAAACCCCCCTGGAAATCGACCAGGGACAGGAGGTGGAGGAAACAGGCTGGGGAGATAACATTGCAATAAGATAGCTCAAATGACATTTTAGATTATTCTATTTTTCAATGCAAAGGATATCAGATTTTTTAAAACATCATTTCCTACATAAGCATGTATTTGATTGAATGTAGTGTTCCTACAGGCCAAGAAACATGTGTAATTAATGCAATATCGAAGTTTATCCAATTTTTATAGGGGGCAGACAAGCTTTGATTTTGCAATAGTTACACATGTGAAATTAAATTGTATTTTTCACCATTAGCTTTTCTTTACTAAAGGAATAACTTAATTGATAAAGATGAGTTGAGAGCATTTAAAAATCATGTCTAAAAGTCCAACAGTATACAAACACATAGGGACTGCCATTTGAGGGAAATAGTGCAAATCATTTTCCCCAAAGAGAACACCGACATGTTCCTGAGGCTGTAGGGAAAATGTTTGCGCTATTTTCCAAGAATGCAGTAGTCACTATTTGTTTGTTTATTTCCCCCATGTGCACTCTGTGAAGAAAAACAAAAAACATTTAACGAGACAGCTTCTTATTGGTATTTAAATGCATTTTGCCATGCAAACTCAGTTAATCCCTACTAGCAAGGAAGATAAAAAGTATGGTTGACTGGTCACATGACATAACTGGTCATCAGTACTTTTCATCTTCCCTGTTAGCAGGGATTTAGGGTTTTCTTGGGAATTAGTTCATTTATTTCATATCATGTGACCATGAATAAACCAATGAGCATCTAGAATACATATAGGTTATATAATAAAACGGACTATTTCAGGAATGATATTTTAGAACTTAAAAAATGGATGTCCCCTTTTTCAATGATCATGAATTTGCACATTTCTGCATCTTTAATAACTTCTACATTTGATCTGATATCTCAATTTCAGACAATAAAACCAGGATTGTAAGGGAAACACTGGCATGATTTTTGAAAATATTGCACTCACTATTTTACGCTCTCCGGTGTTCTCCCCAGGAATTTGTTCAACTGGATGCAAAATTCTGAATTTTTGAATTTAAACCTTTGTCTATAATTTAGCGGGATAAATAGTGATTTTTCCCCGTCTTCAAGTGTGTGGAAATGGATTATTAGGTGGGTACAAGCCTATTTTGAAAATCTCAAGCGAGTGCAGCGCCCACTTGCCACTGCTACTTCTTTGAATAACCACATTTTTATCTTGTATAATACCAATAAGAAAACAATGAGAATTATTTTATAGAATAAAAATAAATTATTTTATTTGTAAAAACATATAAAACTGGCCATACAAAACGGCGCAATAATGAATAATAAATATTAACAAATAAAATTAAACCTTTTCTTCGGTTTAGAATTCATATTTAGAACCAAAACTGTTGTAAAAGAGTACGAAGACAGACTGTATGCCAAGATGGACAGATTCCATGTGTCGCTCTATACAAATGTAGACTAATTTGATGAACTATTCTGGCTAATTGTATAAAAGTTTGTTGGCTGATATAAAGATGGCAGTAATTTATATGACCAGTATAGGGCATATAAACAGGTTCATATTTTCAACATTCTTTCAATCACACATAGCCTTTGTTTGATTAAACTCTGTATTACCTTATGAGCCAGCAAGAATATTTCAGACCTATGCAGAGGCAACCACTTCACCAAATTTTTACCAAGTTTCTAATTCAGACATTTTTATAATTGAAACTGTGTAAGAGTCCTTGTGACAGAATTATTTCCTTTCAAAGCTTCAAATTTGCATTATCGATTTAAATCCATGCAACGTTTGAAAATATGTTTTTTTCATTCATTTACAAGCAATTCCTGCTATGATATCATGGAGAGGCAACTAGAATTTGTCCATATTGCTTCATGGTCTGGTTTGTCCTAGGTTCTCCTTATTCATTTTATAAACATAAAGCACCACTTTGTGTTCAAGGCAACCTTGAATGTTCCTAAGAAAGCAGCACAAAAGGTTTGGATTGCTGACTCACAGGATTGTATAGATGATCAACAATTCATTTTGTACACTTTTTCAACAGAATGTAATTTTTTAAAACTATTTATCACTCATCTTTCCCTCACTTAACATCATCATAAGCTTAAATATGAACTAAATGTTTCCCCTATTCTTAAGACAACATATAAGTCTGTAAAGGATTATTGCCGCAATTTGGCATATTGCCACTGATCGTTGAACTGCCCCCTTTCAGCTTATACAGAGATATGTTCTCAACATTAAACAATAACTTTAAAATACTTAAAACTTTAAAATACAATAATATGTGGAATATTGAAATGTCCCCTATACATCAACACAGATATGAGAAACACTGAACCCTAGTGTATGCCCAAGCTTAAGTTTGCTGTGAATATTGCACATACAATCATTAAGAACATACATAAATCACATCAAACAATAAAATCAACTGTTAACATACACAAATCACAACACTACACAATTTGCCACATGAAAATTAAAAGTGTTTTTCATGCTGGAAAAATATAAGTCTGATATTTTGATAAGAAAACATTTTTTCTTACCATATGACACTGGAAGGTAATTTCCAATGTATACATGTCATGATAATTTTGTTGAACATGTGAAGAAACGGTGCCAAAGAAATACATTACATAATGTACATTATCATACAATACAATGCAAAATCTTTTAACCATCAAAAGTATTGCAATATACAATGCGATATGTTGGAAGTTAATTGATGCATACCATGGTCAAAGCAACATCAGGTATTTAAAACCAGGTAACAAATCTCCTTTTGGGATCAGGACTGATATCGGGATGGTATTGGAATAAGCAGGATGATATTGGGTTTGATATCCATATCATCCTGCAAATTCTGATATCATCCCGGGTATATATTCCTGGGGAAATCCTTCAGGATTTATTAACATGGATAAATCAAACCAATACCAGAAAGTCTAAAAGATTATTTATTTCTATTGTCCTGCTCCTCAAAAATTTATGTATTGTTTTCTCATCCAACCTAATGATATTATTGCTATAGAGGTTGATATTGCTCTTAACCATTGAATTCACCTGTCAGGTTGATATGGGGAATATCCCTCGGATGATATCAATATTTTTTTTTTATGTCACTGTGTTCCCTCTGGCAATAATGATATCATCCTTGGGATATTTTCCATATCAAATTCCTCCCGGTGAGTAACTATCATTTTTATCATTATCATATTGGTAAAATCACTCAGGAAATCTTGAAAGTATGACATATGTTATGTCACACTGAACATTTTGTGTCTGACACAATGTGTCATACTTTACACATAATGTCATGCTGTAAATATGTCATACTATCTAGATTTTGTAACACCCTACAAAGTGAGACATATTGTAACCTTGGATCCATAGTTTTGGATCATTCCTCAGTGACACTTTTTTATCTTTATTTATATGCACATTCTGTAGCATGGCCAAAATTTTGAAATTTTGAGTCAGGTTACACGAAATATTTAAAATGGTGAAAAAGTAACTCCCTTGAGATTATAAGCATGGGGAGTTTTCTAATTGGATGGGACATTACAAATTCTGTCACACTGACAGATGTTGTTAGACTGTACAGTTTCTGTCACACTGTACATGTTCTGTCACACTGTACAGATTCTGTCACATTGCACATTTCCTGTCAAACTGTACAGATTCTGTCACACTGTACATATTGTGTCCTATGAGAGATCCTTTATTTCTGTAAAGGTCCAGGTGACAACGAAAGCTTCATACAATGTGATGTTCATTTTGTTCACATAAAGTACCTGGAAATGTGAACGCAAGTATTCAGTAATACAACTAGTGAGCTTAATGTTAAATATGTAAAATTATTATGTGACTGTCACATTCCTTACTCTCTGATTGGTCTACATCCTAAATGTGACTAAAGGTAACAAGCAATATTCAGTGGAAGTCACACATTGTAGTTGTAGTGCTTCAATTCAGTTTTAATACAGTTGATAAAGGATCCAGAAATGATTGGAACATTCTCTGATTTCATATAATAAATGGTGCTAATAGAAGAAACTGTTTTTTTTGATTTAATAACCAACCTGAAGAACATGTTTAAGTTTACTAAATGTTGTTTAAATGTAGTGAAACAAGATTGTAAATTTGTACTCACATTGTGTGAATCATCATAGTAAAAATCATCATGGAGGTTGGATTTCACTTTGACTTGTTTTGGTTTCTGTGCCATACCAAAGACTGTCATCTGCTCTAGTTTAAGTAAATCATCTTTGTATCCCAGCATGTCGACCCTACTGTAGATCTGCATGAAAATTTAGACACAGTAAAACCAAGGGAAAATAAAGACACTGTAAACCCCAGGGAAAATAAAGACACTTTAAAACCAAGGGAAAATAAAGACACAGTAAAACCAAGGGAAAATAAAGACACAGTAAAACCCAGGGGAAATATAGACACAGTAAAACCCAGGGAAAATATAGACACAGTAAAACCCAGGGAAAATATAGACACAGTAAAATCAAGGTAGTTTACTCCTACACTACTTTTCAACATAACTAGATATACACGGCATTAACATGCAAAATGTCACTACCTGCCATTTGTTACAAATGACCACCGAGCACCATTAACAAAAAAGCTGGAGAATATTATAAAGTTAGACGATGCTTTCAAGAAGGTTGATTCTATAACACTTGTACTAATTTGTGTTTATTTCAAAGTAGTCTGATAATATTTTGTTCCAGAACTCTCAAAAGTTGACAGTTTCTTTAAAACTATTTGGCCTTCAAATGTAACAGGAACTTTTCTTTCACACTTCAACATTTTGTTTCATCAACCACACATGTAATACTTAAAGATGAACATATACCATAAGTGAAAGAAATATCCACAATAAAAACTAAGAATTTGATAATGTAGGATTTCACACGTACCTTATTTTTCAAGGTCTTGAATCTGATTAAAGTGTAGAGCTTTCTGTCATGAGTATCTGAAAAAACAAGTTCATATAATGAATATATTGTATCATCCAATAGTGATACAGTATTTCATTTTCAGCTGGTAAAATGTGACTGGTGACCACTTTCAAATTTGCCACAAAAGGCATTACAAATGAGCTGATTGCTGACTGGATGAAATGGGACAGTTCTTGATATTTTTAACTAACTGGGTTCTACACTAAGTTCTATTTTCGAAAAAGTTCTGACTCTATTTTGACACGCAGAACAACTGAATATGTGTAAGTTACACAATATAAAATACAGTAAAACCTGTCTACGTGGAACACCTTTGGTACTTCTAAAATGTGTTCCACTTGGGAGATGTTCCACTTCTTATTGAGGTTCATTTAATATAAGGTCAGTTGGAACTCTGAACTTTTCCACTAAAAGAGGTGTTCCATTTCTAAAGGTGTTCCTGCTTTATGTACTTACTCAATGACTCCCCATCATCCCAATACAACTCCCCAGAGGAATGGGAAAACTCATCAAGAGTGACTAGCAGTTTGAATGGATTCTTGCGGCTGAAAAACATGAGAGAGAACACATAGTTTTTTAAATAATATCATACAGTTATCCACATGTAAATACTCTTTATTTTATGTATATAATATAACTTTATCATTTTGTACAATAAGTGTATATAATATTTTTTAAATAACACCAAACAGTACTCTATATGTGCATAATCTTTTTAAATAATATCAAACCAAAATCTTTTTTCAAATAATTCATAAAGTACTGTACGTAATCCTTTTCAAATCGATGCATGTGATTTTTTAATGAAAACAAAAAACACCAATATATCTTTTCAAGTTAATATCCCCAGGAGAAAATGTGGAAAATGATGACATGGACTGGAATACCATATTGCATTTACTCTTAACGGATGAGAATTATGGATACCATTTGCAATGCACAAAGTCACTTTGTCTTGTACATTCCAAATGACCCACATGGCAGATAAGAAGGTGTTTGGTAAATCAAAATGGTTTATCATGGTTACTCATGTTTAAGATAAATGGGGCAGTGTTATATATTACATGTAGATGTTGCAAAACATAAGGTAGGCTGAGACCTTGATTGCTTCTCATCTTGATAAAACAAATAATTTTGATTTCAAATTTTAAAATTTCTACAGTAAAACCTGTCTAATCCAAAGACCCTTGGAGTTCAAATAAGGAGGTCTCACATTTCGACGTTTTGGCATTCGCAAGATTCTAAGTTTTGAAGAAATGTGAACACAATGAATATTTATAGTCTTTTTACCACATAGCTTCATGCATGGCATTCTGGTAATTTGAAAATCAGATTAAAAATGAAAGTCGCGCTGGAAAGTTCTATTATGATTGAAACCATTCAAGGTTTTTCCAAAAGTTTTGATATCATGAAAATCAATGTTTAACTTTCAAATATTTAAGCAATTTTGTATGGAACATTTGACATTTTCTAAAAAATGTTCAGATTAGGCAGTTTAACTTTTCACTTCATATTTGGAGGTGTTCACATTTCAAGTTTTTTTAACATGGGAGTCAATGGGAAAAATGGGACCAAAAAAGCGTTCAAACTGGAAAGTATTTGAATTTGCCAGGTGTACACACATGTAAAAAAGGTGACCAACTTGTAAGCCAAAATTCACTGCCACTGCACTTAAGATAAATGCCCAATGAGAAACCTTGATCATGGTCAAAGATTACATTATCTCAAAAATGAAACCAATTTTAAATTGTGTTATTATAAATCTATCAATTCAGACTTACTAATGTACAACCATTTTATATTTCCTAAAAGCACATTTGAAGCTTCTAAAATGTTCCAAATCATTGCTTTTGGCATACATACAAGTACACATGTGACATGTATGGTTACTCCGTATATTCAGTACTGTTATGCTATGGAACAGAAATCAAAATCGAGGCCTTTGGTGAAAAGAAAGGTACATGCATGAATTCTGCTGTTTTACAGTAACTGATAACAATATGCATTGCCTTTCATAACATGGGTGTGTTGACTAACACCTGTTTGATTAGTGTTGAAGCAGAGAAGTATTGGACTCTGGAAACGCAACAAAAATGATGGCGTTGGTGGTTGTCTTAGCAACTTTGCTTGGAGTCTCACTTGCAGGTAAAAACTTATATAACATATACACAAATTACACATAAGGCTGTTCAACTGAAAATGATTTTTTGGTGTTGATTTAAATAAAATTGGAAATAATTTAGGAAATATTTCTTATTCAATTGCTAGAGACTGCCCCGAAGCTGGCCGACCCTCGCTTGTGTGGAGATGGCAACTGGTTGTATTTTGAAAACAACTGTTATACCCTGCTGACTGGGTCATACACTTGGAATCAATTCTGGGCGGTAGGTTTTCTATATTACAATGGGTTACATAATCGGGATTACATAATCCTGGTTACATAATCGGGAAACTGAAGATGAAAAGGACTCGAGTGTCATCTAGGCATTATGAAAAGTATGTATACAATTTTCTGACAATAACATTATTCTTTACATTTAAGGGAATGTCAGAATGCCAGATAAAGTAAAACTTATACATGTCATATCAACATGAATTAGAATAACTTGAGTGATGAATCTCTGTTATAAATTACATATTGTAGGTCTGCACACAGGAGTACAATGCAGTGGGTGCTACCATATTCAGTGCCACTGAGAATCAGTTTGTCTGGGCAATGTTTGGAGGTCAGAACAGAGACCGCAATGCTTGGCTTGGTGGCAACAGAATAGGCAGGGAACATCCTGACTTTAGGTCACAATTTGGTTTTATCTTTTTTGCTCACGGTATTCTTTGCTGCACTCATTTTTGAAAAAAGAACATTAAGTTATCTTGAAATTGTAGTTTTTATAGTTGATATATAAAAAGAACATTATGTTATCTTGAAATTGTAGTTTTGACTTTCTTTGATGGTAATAGCTTGATTCTCAAATTGATATAATTCTAAAAAAGTGGACACTCTCTTTGACACCTTCCACACCTTGAATTTTCAACAATGTCCATTGTATTTATTTTAGGGATCTGAACATATGGTATTTGATACTTATGGTTATGGTTAATTTCAGATGGCAGGATGGAACTGGTATGAGTTACACTAACTGGGCACCAGGTGAGCCAAACAATGGAGGGATTGGAGGCCCTGAACAGGAATGTATGATAATACGGGAAGATGATGGGAAATGGGATGATATTGAATGTGACCTTGAAAAAATTGGAATTTGCAAAAAAGGTAATCAAAAAATAATAAGTCAAGTCAAGACTCTAATTTGTGTAAAAATGTCAAATAATGAAGCATTAATGAGCATCATTTACTAAATATAACAAAAACCCAATAACATTGCATTTAAAGATGAATGAATTATGCACATATTGTAAAAGAAAGTACTATGTATTTTTTAGCTGCCAATGTGCCACTTGTTGAGTGATATGGCAGGTACCATATGGAGGGTTGCTAGCAAAGAGGAATAAAAACAACATATCAAATACAACATCCCGATGTAAATGATTAAACATAATTTTAAATTGTTTCAGATGACATGAATAAAAATAAAATGAATGAGTTTTCTCATTTTCTGTGTTTGAATATTAAAATGTACTACTGATTACTGACTTTAATATAATGCATATAATACTCTGCATTATATTCTATAATCTGTCCAAATAAAACTCATACTAAGCAAAGGAACTGACCTTTCTGTAGTAGTGAGACTTGGTTCTTGCTGTGGTATAACATGACCAGCTCTCACATGTAAATTAATGATGTCAAGTGGGGCTGCTAGGTTGTAATATTCCCCCAGAGAATCTCTTCTCTTCCCGGAGTATAGACAGTACCACGTATCTCTTGGAAAGTAGGCATTCACATGTGTGGTATCCTGGATATACGAAGAGAAACATTAATGAAGTCAAGTGGGGCTGTAAGATTGTAATATTCCCCCAGAGAATCTCTTCTCTTCCCGGAGTATAGACAATACCATGTATCTCTTGGAAAGTAGGCATTCACATGTGTGGTATCCTGAATATACAAAGAGAAACATTAATGATGTCAACTGGGGCTGTAAGGTTGTAATATTCCCCCAGAGAATCTCTCCTCTTCTTACCCTGTGTGCAGAGTCTAGTTAAACTACACTCTGCCTAGTAGAGACCATATTACAGTTTAGTAGCCCCGCCCCCACGATGGGTACCGGTGACAGTTTGAGTAATAAATCACTTTTGACCTACGCGCTGACCTTTCTTCCACCAATCAGCGAGCCTGAAGAAACATACGCCAAATGCGTTCTAATTAAGTATGCGCATGTCATTGGTCAATTCCGGGTTCAACGATGACGTCAGGAGGAATGACCATAAATAGAACGTCGGTCATATTTGGCTGACCAACACTGATTGGCGCAGTGAGTTCACAGGTTTATTTTAGTTTGAAAGAGTGAAGACGAAGCTCTCTTTTAAGAAGTGAAGTCAAACGAATGCAAAGGGTATCCTCTTCCCGGAGTATAGACAGTGCCATGTATCTCTGGGAAAGTAGGCATTCACATGTGTGGTATCCTGGATATACATAGAGAAACGTTAATGAAGTCATGTTTATAGCTTGTGAGTCCCCTAGTTCCTAGTAATTTTATATTAGATCACTGAAACCTAGCTGGAAATAGATAAACATGCAGAAGAATGAACTAGAAATCGGCAAGTCCATAGAGTAGCAAATCCCAATGAACACTATATAAATTATGAATCTGTACAGTCACAATGTAATATTTACCATCTACTCTTCCCTTCAATAAATACTTGAGATCATAGTGGAATCGTGTAACCATACTTAAAAGATATCACTTCAAACACATCTCAAGATTACAGCAAATTTCTTTTGCCCCAACCCCCCATTTATGGCCCCTAGGGGTCAGGGTGAAAAACACGATATAAATGTGAAATATATACACAGAGAGACGGACAGACTGATGGAGGGACGGAGGGCTTCACTATATCCCAACTGAACTTGGTTCGTTGGGATAATTAATGATCAATAACAATAATGCTTCATAAAATACAAAAAATTGCATGACTATATTTTTCCTTTTACCATAGCTACAGCATCACTTTGTTTTTATCAAATCAATATTGTATTACTCTTATATGTGAAGATTAAAAATTGTGGTTCCCAGAAATGATATGACCTGTTGAAAAGATATGGTTCTAAGAAGTTATCAGTAATTTTTCATATTTATCAATGAGTTGATTCTTGATATCGATCTTGAAATTCTTAAACTTACTAAAGTTGACGATGACCTTTTAAAGTATTTATTTAAAAGTGATTGAATGTGATATCATAAATGATTAAGAGTCAACCTTTACAGATGATACAGATGACATGACCTAATATGACATTTGTCCTTGTGATGTCATAATCTGAGCCAATCAAACTGCTTAAGCTAGATAGGTTTCTGAGAAATGAAACTATCAGTATGCTACATTTTATAACATTACTTGATTAAACATTCCAACAACTTAGCGACTTTTATTCCTGACATTCTCGTTGATAAGGTGTATTATTAAGTAAGTAAAACTGTTATAGTTAAAACAGACTGAGGATGGGAGGGGGTCAATGAAGTTACTGCACTAATACTTGTAAAACTGTTATTGATATTACTCATCTAAACTCAACTAATTTTTGGAAATACTTGTATATTACATACTCGTATAGTATTGACTATAATTGATTGTGGATCAAACGTTCAAGATACCTGAAAATTATTAGTTTAACAGGATGGATCAACCCTACCTGGACCCAGAGAAGAGGTGTTTTGGAGAATACAGGTGCCCCAAGTGTAAGCGTCACTGGATGAGTGGGAACAGTTGGCCAAACAAGGGACAAGAATGTGAGAAATGTCACATCAATGTCATGGCTCATAAACAGGTTAGTAAAAAATTTATAAATCATTTTCAAGTCTGTTCATTTCTCGCAGTCATTTTAAGAAAAAATTGTAATGACAGTATGGCAAAATAATCATGAGAAAAATAACCAATTTATGTCTACAGACTATAAAACTCTTACAATTTTAATATCTAAAATAAAAGGAAAAATCCCTGTAAGCCTAATAAGGGTGGTCAAAAAATTTTCCTCATATCTTTGTCATTTCAAGAACTCCCTGATATTTTACATATTTGTACATCATTCAATTTCCTACCAGCCTACTTTATTTCATGACCATTAGAGTGATAGTCACAATGAAACAGCACTTTAAAGAACATGCTCCAGTGGCCACTATTGCGCTGTTGGGAAACCTGCACTCATTGTCCAAAATGTCATTACCTTTGGGGATATGGCAGAGTGTATGAGAATGACCTCAGGACAATTGCAAATCTCAAAAGTGACCTCATCCGTGTCATTCAGGCTATACCTGCTGAGGAATGCATTCAGGTCATTCCACAAGACAAAATCGTATGAAATAATTTGGGATAAGCTAGTTATTAAGGTTGTTATTATGGTCTTACTAGTGGTTATTATTGAGTAATGGTACAGGTATTCGATATGGTATTGCAGCTTACACTTAAGTAATGGTACACGTATCCTTGGATTTTAGGCCCGAATACCGAGGTTTATTTTTTTAATTATCGTGTATTATTATTTTGTGTTAATATTAGTTAACCATATAACTATTGGCATGATATGATAACCTTGTTATATTAATATAGCGCATAGGCGTAGCCAGGGGGATGCGATGTGTGCGATCGCACTCCCCCCCCCTCCATAACCAATGAAAATAGAACCATTAGATAGAAGAAAAAAGTCTTAAAATGCTTTTTATTTGAAGCTTCTAGCTCGATTTTGAACGAAGTTGCACCAATTTTTGTAAAATTCAAAACAAATCTTCAAAAACATTTTTTATGCCACGATCGCACCCCCCCCCCCCCCCCTCCCCCCGACTGAAAGCTGGCTACGCCACTGTAACGTGTAATCAATACGCTACATTTTGTATGTTCAATTTGTATACTAAAAACTGTTATTAATCCACAAATTTAGATGAAGACAAGATAAAAATTCGAATCAAGAATGAAAAGGTGTCTAAGTATATGCTTCTTAAGGGTAATGCATATTTGAATTAAACAGAGGCGGGTTAATTTATATTGTGCTATGAATTACGCTATTATTCAAAATTGCAGCTAAGATGCCTGTTTTACGATACCCTGCGTGCAGAGTCTAGTTAAAGTACACTAAGACGAAGCTCTCGTGAAGTCAAACGAATGCAAAGGGTAGTTTTATGAAAAATATCACGGAAGATGTATTCTAGATATCAGTAGTATTCTCAGAAATTTATTATCCGAAACGGATAACATCTGGCCACTCAGACAAACAATCGCAGACATAGGCTAAGCTTGTTTATTTAACAGTTAGATTTGTTGACTTACCGATCCGTATTTCAATCTCCGGGAAGACGTTCTTTTCACTTTGTTTTTGCGTGCAGTGTAATATAAGTTGATACTTTTGTTCAAAAATGTACTTTTAATGGCCATTTTATGCCTTTTATCTTCAAATTATGTTTTGTTTGGATGTCAGTGTGAAAAGTCAAGAAACGTCAACCCCGACTTTTAATTAAAAAATGTTGGTTAATCACTTATGGCAAATCACAAGGTTGATGATGTCAACGGACCATGATCGTGGAAGGCTATCAATATCAGGTGTATATCGCATAGAAAATAAATATAGCTAATTTTTCGCACTGATATGATGATGACTATTCTGGCGAATCGGGTAGATATTTCTCAGTTTTTTCCGGTAATAAAACTATTCATTTCTATAAATTTTACAAACGGGGTCCTTTGAATGCACATTAAAACTATAAAAGTATTTATAGGGCGTACATACTCGTTCCGTCATGTTACTTACATTTCATTTGCAAGTTGTCCACATATTAATCCGGCGTTTTGTTTAATCAAATTTCCCGCCCCTTGAGGTTTCCGACTGTAAAACTTAATATTTAATACTAACCAATGCATCAGTTAATATTCTCAGAATACAAATTTTCCATTTTTAGTTCTCTGATAGATAAAGTCTCATTTTGAATCTGTTCGTGTATTAAAGAGTATGCTTTTATAATGCCGTGGTCACATTTGCTCAGATTTTCAGCACCGGCGCCCGGCCGATGAGTATTTTGTTCAAAATTGTATTCAATTCTGAACAAAATACTCAATCGGCCGGGTGCCGTAATGAAAATCGGAGCAAATGTTACCAAGTCATAACTGATGAAAAATCAAATGAGAACATGAACATGGATAATAGGGGCACTATTACGCTGCGTGCAGAGTCTAATTATAAACTACGAGGAGACGAAACCCTCGATAAGTGAAGTCGAACAAATGCAAAGGGTAGGGTACTATAGAAGGGGATCATATAAAAGCACGATCTATTTCACAACGCCTTTTACTTTTGTTCTTCAACTGTTGCCCTTTGTGCATTTCAAAAATAAAATATCTTAATCTGATTTGTTCCACCTTTCTTTTCGCTCAGTTCTGCAATATTATGTCCATATGTTGTTTAGGATTATGTCATTTGCGAAATAGCTGTAAGACATTATGAGAATGAATATGGGAGTTTCCACGATAATGTTGTTCACATGATTTTATACACATACCTGCATAACAATCGGAGACAGAAGTCTTAATATTGTCCAATAAAAAATGAGAATCTAACATTTAATGATAACAAGAGGATTAATTTCTTAGTTCTCTTTGTTTTAGTCTTTGTTTTCTTAAATGCGGAAGTGTACCAACATCACCTAGATTACATAAGAGATCATCTAACAGTCTAAAATTGCTTTTAATTGCAAGTTAAAGGGGCAATAAGGCTTGTAAAGAGAAAATAGGAAAATTTTAACTTTTTCTTAGCTATCAAGGCAACAGTTGGCTTAACACCTTCTTCGACATACCTATTTTCTTAAAATGTTTGGATAAACTATCAATTTTGGCATTAAAAAGTGTAAATTCAGTTCAAAGCTTCAAAAAGGGGACGTCCACTTTTATATTTTTAAGATCCACCATGTCTAAGAGGAATATAAGCTGAAATAATGATTATCTTGGGGGTTTCTTTGTAAAAAATAAAAATAGATGTTAGTCTTGATGAAATATCCAAACTTAAATATATTTTGACACTGGTCCATGATCGTTGAATGGCCCCTCTGCACTACTTGTTGCACCTTTAATGCATTCCGACAAAAATGTGTATACCTGTTATTAGGGGGGGGGACGATGTTACATCACATAACTACAACGTTCATATAGAAATATACAATAAGCATGTCCGTATAAAAGCTAAAATTATAAAAACTCATTTCAAAGTCATTCTGTTCATGGAAGCGTCAAGTTATGAAAAACAATGCTAAACACTCAAACAAATCGACTTGATTACCTTTGAAAACTTCTTGAGAGGAAATGGACAAATGTATTTTTCTAACTCATTAGAACGTCTGTCTGATTGAAATACTATTTTTAAATACAAACATAAATGATTTAATCTTGGTCAGAAGTCTGAACATTGTCCAACAAAATAATAAGAATCTAACATTTAATGATTACAAAAGGATTAATTGCTATATAGTCTTTGTCTTAGTCTTTGTTTTTCTAACGGCGGAAGTGTACCAACATCACCTTGATTACAGAAGAGATCATCTAACAGTCTAAAATTGCTTTTAATTCCCGGGTTTTAATTACATTTTATGTATAGACTTTTTGCCTCTATTCTCATTTTTAAACCTGTTTCTGTTTGCTTATTTAACAATTGTGATAAATTATTCAGTTAGTGTCGAAATCAAAACAATTTTCTACATTATAGTCCCCTCCTCTTGCACTGACTAAATATTAAAATAAGCTAGTCTGATTGCGAATTTACAAATCCTGTAAAAGTAGCTTCAAAAACATTAATAAGTTAATTCATCTGATTGCGAAAATACGAATCAATCTGATTATCTGATCTCCATGCTATTTGCATCGTGAGATATCACGGCTTTCTCTCAGTGTCCTTCTATAACATTGTGCATAGCAGAGATGGTCTGAGCAAGGACGTCCTTGGTCTGAGTATCAGAATGTGCTATTTGATTCGTGCATTATCGTACAAGTCAGTCGGGCAAGGGTGAAATTATTTCATTTGAAAACAGAAATAAATATCAGAACTCCTCTAGCATAACTATTCGGAAGAAATTCATACAAAAAATAAGGTACACAACTGATGAAGGGTCGCACACAATGCACGCACCCCTCTCCTCCTCCTCTGTGTTTGCCCACACACGAACATATTTGACAATTTTTCTAAAAGCGTTTTCCCCGGGAATATAGGTGTAGCGGTTGCCAGAAGTCGCACAGCTTGGGAGTCAGGGTATCCTGATCCATGCCTCAACGCCTGACGGGTCTGATATTTAGAGGGGGCAAAAGAATTATTAGGGGGCAAAATATCCATAGGCGTAGCCAGGAGGGGGGGGGGGTGCGATGGGTGCGATAACAATAGGCTTTATATATGCTTTAATGTTTTATTTATCATGATGCTTTTATGTAGGCTATTAATTACAGTTCTTTTTGCAATATAAAACTGGTATGTTTATGCAAATTCCGATTGGACTAATATAAAGGGCTATTGTTTCATTATGTTGACTTGAGAAAGTCCGACATACTCATTGCTTTCAACCCAAAACTTAAAATAGGAAGTTATCAAGATCCCAAGAACACGATCGCTACTTAAACAATACGTTTGTAAAATCCCGGCGATCGAAATGCAATCAAACTTTCGCAATCAGGTGCCTAATTAGTCTTTTGATCTCTAAAGTTTTACGACTGAACGTTTCAATGAACTCGTGAGAAGCAAACGCAATCATCATATAAACATTTTTCTAGTAAATCTAAAATAGAGTAAAACCCAGGGAAAAAGATCGCGTGTTCATAGGAATTAGGCATATTTCAATTTGAAATAACAAAAGTCAGTCTCGGAAGAATTTTCCAAGCATTCCCTGCTTCGATGCGTTTTTATTGCAAGGGCCGTTTAGCGCCGATATGAATTCATTATAGGGCATTAGGGTTGTGCTTTATTTGTTTTATTTATATAAGTGTTATAAAATGTGTACGACACTTTAATGAATTATTTTTAGGGTTACAATGCATATTTGACTTTTCCCTGTAAACGTTTAAAATTCATCTTTTCTTAGTTTGCTTCAATAAAATTAACATTGGATCCCAGACAGTTATCAAATTCTCAGACATTTGATTAATATAGATATTTGTACTTCCTTTGACCAGTGGTGCTGGTGTGACTGAGATTCGAATCTAAACTGTTTCATTTTTATGTAAATTGAGAGGAATAAAGTTTTATTTTCAGCGTTTTAACAATCTTAACGTTTGGCGTGCAGCTCAACTTAATACACAATCAAAGGTCAGAATACAGAAATAAGAACATGCCTTTTATTTGTTATTCAAGCTCGAGCAATATCCCCGTTATAAAACCAAAATAACTGCGGTTAGGTACCATATCTTGATTACGGTAAGGACAGGCCATCTCATTCTGGTATGCCAGAGCCACTCTTATCTGCCGATTGTGGAAGGATAAAGACACCTTGTCAATGTCTATGCCTGCATCTGGTTTTCCCACCTTTGGGATGGAGCCAATATACACATAGATTACTTACTGGCCATGGACAGGGGGGGGGGGCACAGAAACGAACAAAGGAGTTATTTTAAATCAAACTTGCATTCCGATTAATTAACACTCCAATGATTGTACCGCTTCACTATTGTCTAAGATAATTATAATGAATTCACGGGACACTATAGTCTTCCTTTTAAACTTTAGTGGTTGGATGGAGACTTGTTTCCCACTCCGTACACTAGTAAATTTGTAAATTTTAAATATTTGATTTAGGGAGGTATTTGCAATCCAACTCTGATGATGCAAGACTAGTCAGCCAAGACTAAATTATGAACTTATTATCATTTCGACTATTGAGTTCATTAAATTATAATTCCATAGATATCATATTTAATCCTGTCAACACAATAATGGTATTAATTGGCATGATATGTAGTCAGAGACGGTTTAAAAAGTTGTTAAGTATAGATAGTATTAGGAAAAATCCTAACTCAAAGTTTTTGTTCTCTCGCAATCCAGAGCAAACCACTCGCCGGGCAAGCATTCTTTAAAAACGTGAAGTTTTCACCATGTTAAGCAGTTTTGAAAATTGTCCAATTAGAACCATCGCCTTGTATATTTCTGTAACTGCCCCCCCCCCCCCACTTGACACTCGAGTGTAAGAATCCTTTCCACACTGTCAATGGTTTTACAAAATAGTTCATGTCAGGAAGGGGGAGGGGTGAGTGTGGAGAACAATCACTGACTGCGATTTGTATGATTGAACATTATACACTTATCATAGATTCGTAAAGATTATAGTTTTAAAATAAACAGCTTGTTTTATGCTATGATTGGAGTGATGTATGCATAGAAGAATGACACTGGTTTTGAAATATCTTAATTATCCCATTGAATGAAGCCATCCGTCCCTCTGTCCATTCTTAACTCATACTAGTGGACTGATTTGATTTAAAGGAGAAGTCTCGGTGTAGAACGTGTACACACTAATGGGAACGAAGTTTACTCATTTCTATTTAGGATTCGTTCATATACTAGCGGGGCTTTAGAGCATGTACAAACGCACGAATTGTATTGTTTTAAGGCAACTTAAATTCATGACATATAATGTATTTAAAGCTGATTAATTTTAGATTATATTCGGTTCAATTTTACAAATAATGAATAGTATTACAGTATATCGAAAAATATACAATGATTTACATTAAATTGCTCAGACTGCAAACAATGTACATGGTTGGCGAATTTGCATACGCGTTCTTGATAATAAGAATTAAAGGTTGAACTTAAAAATCAAACATTTTCTTTTTTAAACATAATAAATCTTTAAATCAAGAAAATAAAAATAAGATTGATGATTGAGCTTTTCATAGTCAACTGCGACTGTGTCGACGCATGTTTATTTACTTAGCTAATTAGATATGTAAAATTGTTAATGGCCGCAACGGATAATACGTACATGTAAGCTGTTCGGATAAGACATTTCTATATGATTAATAACAAATCCTGGACAGAATGTTATTCAACAGTAACTGATCTTATTAGTTATTATTCAATTTGGATAATAAATCTATTATCTCGTCGTATTGATGTTTATTATATAGTGTTTCTCGTTGTGTTCACAACTGTGCAGGTTTGCCTACAGCGAGATGATGGCCAAACCTGAAGCATGTTATTCAAAGTGCTGCAAAATTGTGACCATCATTCTGATGGTCATGAAATATTGTAGGGTGGTAGAAAATTGAATGATGTACAAATGTGTGAAATGAAGGGAGTAATTTTGTGAAATGACAAAGATATAAGGAAAATGCAGGGTTTCCATTTTTTGACAACCCTGTAACTTGCACATCATGGACTAACTACAAACTGTTTTTTCTGAAAATATCATAACCTGAAAAGAAATCCACATCTAGTACAATCCTAATCTACATCTTCCAAATTGAATTTCAATACTTATACTTTTTCAGAGAGTTTCACTTTCACTATTCACTTTCTAAAGGTGATTTTTAAGCACTGATAATTACAAAAGTCGAGTGATGTTGCAATTGAGTTTCCTCTTATTACAACAGTGTCAAGATATAGGGACAGAAAATATTGACATTTTAAAAGTACCGTTTTTTTCGTTTTGTTATTATGGAAAGTCAAACATGACTATAGATGATGTTTTATGTAGGCATTTATGTATGATACTTAACCATACTCTACGAAGAATGGATGATTTTTGTAGGCATTTATGTAGGCATTCTTAAAACACATTACTTTGCCTTGAAAACGTTACTTTATTGGACTTTAACTTTTCTGCTCGAAGAATGGATGATTTTATATTAAGCATTTTCAAAACACAGTACTTTGCCAATAAAATGTTACTTTATTGGACTTTAACTTTTCCCCACAAAAGCCGGAATGTATGATTTTTTATGAAGGCATTCTTAAAACACGATACTTTGCCTTAAAAACGTTACTTTATTGGTCTCTAACTTTTCTCCTCGAAGAATGGATGATTTTTAGGTAAGCATTTTCAAAACACAGTACTTTGCCAATAAAGTTACTTTATCGGACTTCAACTTCTCCCCACAAAGAATGTATGATTTTTTATGTAGGCATTCTTAAAACACGTTACTTTGCCTTAAAAACGTTATTTTATTGGACTTTAACTTTTCTCCTCGAAGAATGGATGATTTTATATTAGGCATTTTCAAAACACAGTACTTTGTTTTAAAAACGTTACTTTATTGGACTCTAACTTTTCTCCTCGAAGAATGGATGATTTTTAGGTAGGCATTTTCAAAACACAGTACTTTGCCGATAAAACGTTACTTTCGTGGACTCGCGTGGACTCTAACTGTTCCCATGCCAAGTTGTTAAAACACGTTACTTGGCCAGTTTATTCCTTCAAGTGTCGAACATTTTAGCCTGGCATTTTTAAAAAGCGTAACTTTGGCCGATTTCCGTCACTTTCTTGTACTCTTAAGTTTTCCTCCATCGAGCGTTGGTAAATTTTACATGTGAGGTAGGCATTTTCAAAAAGCGTTACTTTGGCCCTTTTCCGTTACTTTCTTGGACTTAAACTTTTTTCGATGTGTAACTTGAAAATCTTGTCAGTGAGTGGTATTACTAATTATTGTAAAAGATAAGATGGACCATAGTGTAAAGAGAGGCTAGTAGAGTTTTTCCATCTATTAATTCACAACGAATCAAATGACCATTTAAACAGTTGAAAAATAGAAACTTTTGTACAATGCCTAACTTTTGTTTTGGTTTGTTTCGTAGTTCGATGATCTTCCATGTTATTTTCGAAATAATAACATGGATGAAACTCCCTAAATAGGTACAGCTTTACTGCACGATCTTTAATATACAATAGTTACGTCTTGTACATATGTTTATATTTTTTCATTTTCTGTTGCAATATGTTGGTTGCTTATTTAACGTTCAATGTACTCAATTAGGCGGTTAAAAGACCAAAGTGGATCCTTTTTCATGAATGTACTGTAACAAAATTTTGAATTTTTGATTTAGTGCTGTGTGCTCGTTGTTGTGCATTTACTACACTTGATTTGAGGTTCACATGTGAGATCATTAAGATCTTAAATTGCAGTAATGTTTGCACTACTTTAGTTGAAGTTACAGAGGTGAAATAGTTCGCATATTTTATTTAATCAAGATTTTGTTGATCGGGCAGTCTTATCTGGCAGTCTAATTTGTAGTTGATCGGTAGTCTAACATGACACCTTTATTATTTTACTTCCTGGTTTTGATTCTATCAAATCGAAGTAAAACTAGAGTAAGTAGCGATCAATTAATGTTAGATTTGTTGAGTTCCAATTATTATCTTGTTGTAGAAGCAATATTAAAGCGGGATATGGCGTCAATAACTTGTTATTTAACTTTGAAATCTTGTTCGAAAAGTGATGACGTCACGAAGCCTATAAAAGTATTTCGCCGATGTAAACTCGGCAGATTACAGCTAGCTTTCGTTCGGGGCAGAGCTCAGTTCAATTTCATATTTTTATGTGAAGTTGGACTTAGTTGTTTTTCAAGGAAATATTTTTGGACTTTGACAACTTTCAGTAGAAAGTTGTTGGGACTTTGAATATTTCTCGAGGCAGATAGGAGATACATAGCTGCACTTCAGTTCAGTGGATGATAACTTGGACATCTACTTGTGATGAAGGATACCTGAGAGGGAAGACTACTACACCGTGATTCTGTAGATGATAACTTGGCCATCTACCCGTGTATTTGTGTAGAGGATACCTCAAGAAGGAATATTCAGTACCGTGTTTGGAGGCAGCATCAAGCCTATATTTCTGAGCTCTGTCAGTTCAATTTCATGAACACATGAAATTGGACTTTGCGTATTTTTGAGATAGAAATTATTGAACTTAGTCAATATTTGGAGAAACATTATTTTGGACTTTGTTTGTTCTTGGAGAATAAATATTGAACTTAGAATATTTCAATATCAGTATAACTCAACATCAACTGAACTTAGTTATTTTCAAGGGCACATATTTTGACTTGTAATATTTTTGCCTATGTTGTTGTGTGCATGCTATATTTGTAGGTAGCCTGATTATTTAATTGTGAAGGAAGTAGGCTACTTAGCAGTTGATGCCATGTATTAGACGTTTTTGGACTTAGTAGTTGGAAGATTGTGATAGTTTAACTACAACACATTGAGGAGGATCCAGGAGATAGTCGTTTCCAGACTTGATAATTTGACTTAGATTATTTCACATAATCAAAGTTGAATTATACTACAACACATTGAGGAGGATCCAGGAGATAGTCGTTTCCAGACTTGATAATTTGACTTAGATTATTCCACATAATCAAAGTTGAATTATACTACAACACATTGAGGAGGATCCAGGAGATAGCCATTTACAGAGCCGATAGTTTGACTTAGATTATTTCGCATAATCAAAGTTGAATTATACTACAACACAGTGAGGAGGATCCAGGAGATAGCCATTTACAGAGCCGATAGTTTGACTTAGATTATTTCGCATAATCAAAGTTGAATTATACTACAACACAGAGAAGAGGATCCAGGAGATAGCCGTTTACAGAGTAATAGTTTGACTTAGATTATTTCACATAATCAAAGTTGAATTATACTACAACACATTGAGGAGGATTCAGGAGATAGTCGTTTCCAGACTTGATAGTTTGACTTAGATTATTTCACATAATCAAAGTTGAATTATACTACAACACAGTGAGGAGGATCCAGGAGATAGCCGTTTACAGAGCAATAGTTTGACTTAGATTATTTCACATAATCAAAGTTGAATTATACTACAACACAGTGAGGAGGATCCAGGAGATAGCCGTTTACAGAGCAATAGTTTGACTTAGATTATTTCACATAATCAAAGTTGAATTATACTACAACACAGTGAGGAGGATCCAGGAGATAGCCATTTACAGAGCCGATAGTTTGACTTAGATTATTCCGCATAATCAAAGTTGAGTTATACTACAACACAGTGAGGAGGATCCAGGAGATAGCCATTTACAGAGCCGATAGTTTGACTTAGATTATTTCGCTTAATCAAAGTTGAATTATACTATTACACAGTGACGAGGATCCAGGAGAGCTGATAGTTTGACTTGGATGATTTCACATCATCAAACTTGAATCATACTACACTACATAGAAGAGGATCCAGGAGATTACTATTCCAGGTTCAAGATACAATAACAATACAAGACGTACAAGTGGTACAATATACATGAACTTTGAATATTCGGGATACAACAGTGTTATATAGTGATCATCAGTTTCAATTTATATGGACTCTGGATATTATTTTATCAGTGATAATTATTATTAGCTCATATGGACTTTTGAGTTGTGAGTTTTGAGAGAAATAATAACACCGTAAAATTCTTACATTACATTTGAAATTGCATGTACATCTTATTTGGGCTTATAAACGCCACAATATATTGTTTTATATTATATATATAAAATTGTATATTTTGTTTATTTCTTTAGGGACAAAGCACATTTAACGTGTGCCGTGCAATCCACAAGTAAACACCGTTTACTAAACAGTGGTCTTTTTATTAGCCACACTACCACATATCCACAAAAAAGGCCAAACTGTTACACTGGTGGCAGCGGTGGGATTGATTGTGTCTGAAGATTTAAACCAGAGGTGCATTATACAGTTTCAAGATGGATCCAGAGCCCAGTCTCCCATATCTGAAGCGTGGAGATTATGTATATATTGAAGGGGAGACTTCTGTATATGTGAAGACATATTCTGGGGAATTAAGGAATCCTGGAGCTAAGGATCCAATGAGAGAAGCTGAGGAGAGAGGATTTCCTAGTAGTTTAGGTACAGGGTATTGGTCTAGAGGAGGACTGACCAATTTAGAGACTCAAGCGAATCCCTTCAATAAGGATAAGATGAATCCTACTGTGAGAAGACAGAGTCCAATGACTTCTACCATGATTGATCAGCCTTTGAATAAGGGACAATCAGAGGATATAGTGAAACAGTTAACTATGGTGGAAGGTCAGCCTCGAGATCAGTTGTCTGTTTTTGGGAATATTGAAGAGGCACGACAGACACAGTTGGATGATATTAGAGAGACCCAACAAAGACAAACTCATAGTATGACTCGAATAGCAGAGCAAATGACAGGGAGTAGAAGTACACAACAAATTAGAGATGATATGGATCGGTTGCAGGCGATCCTCGAAAGATTAGAGAGTAATACGGAAGCAGCTAGTAAAGGGACCAAGTCCAATGGTGATTTGTATTCAGGGAATGCTATTGATAATGACATGTATGTCACTCCAAGTGGAGTTCGAAGGGGAGCACAAAGGTCGCCTCCTTTGCCCATGAGGCAGTTTCAACAGAACACAGATTGTTTTACACCTGAACTCCCTACTCCAGAAAGGAGGCCATGGAAGTTGGAGAGACAAGACAGAATTTACACAACTCCAACACACCAGCCTGCTGGTAGAGACCAGTGAGATCCTGCCGGGATACACTGTAAACATGAGGAAGTTTGTGCTTCAGAGAGCCAGTATGCTGCACAGGAAATTGTAGGCCCAAGGAAGGGGCATATTCATAGGAATCATGATTCTGAGAAACAATTTCCTCTTGATGAACATGAATTTGAAACTAGAGTTCCATGTGGCGATTCTGCTAATGAGAAGAGTGGAAAATTTTATACCAATTCCTCTAGTGAGTCAATGGACTTAATGAGGATGTTAAGTCAGATGTCCAAGTCTAGGAACAGGATAAAGCCTGAGACTTACAATGGCACAACTTCTTGGCAAGAGTATCGAGCCCATTTTGAAATATGTGCTAAAGCTAACAGCTGGACCTCAGAAGAGAAAAATGAATACTTAGCTACCAGTCTGCGAGGGACTGCCCAACAGATTGTGTTAGAAATGGAAGCTGAGTACACATATGACCAGTTAGTTTTAGCCTTGGAGAAGAGATATGGGCCAGAAGGAAAAGCTGAGATATATGAGGCTGAATTACTTGGGCGAGTGAGGAAGCCAAAGGAATCATTACAAACTTTAGGACAGGATATCAGGCGACTTACAGCATTGGCATATCCTGAGATGAGTAAGTCAGAACAGGACCGATTAGCAAGGCGTAGTTTTGAGCAGGCGATTGCAGAGGATGACATACGCCGAGCAATACATGTTAATGAATGTACTTCATTGGATAAGGCGATTGAAATAGCCCTAAGAGAAGAATCTTATCTGGGATCAGAAAGAATACGGAGAGGATCAAAGCCTCAATACAGTCATGTAAATGTTTTGGAAGAAAAAGAAGACCAATTAAAGAACATTACCCGGCTGTTAGAAGATTTATGTAAAAAGCAGGAAGAAGATCGGAAAAATATGGAACAAGATCGCAAAAACTTCGAGAAAGATCGAGAAAATTTTGAGATAAGAATCAAGCTACTTGAGCAACAAATCCAGTCAAATGAATCCAGAAGAAAGGACTATAAACGATTGGAGTGCTTTTATTGTCACAAAACCGGACATCTTATTGCAGACTGTTACACTAGAAAACGTGCAGAAGAAATCAAGGAAGCCAAAGAGAGGCAGAGTCAAGTCGCAACAGTAAGGTTCCAATCGCTACAAGGGAAGGATGTCAAATCTTCCAGAGATACTAAGAAGATTGTGGCTTCTGGAAAAGTTTGTGACATGAATGTTGATTTCCTTGTAGACTCGGGTGCAGCTAGTAGTATTTTGAGTTTAAAGATCTACAGAGAGATCCCTGAAGACATAAGACCCGAGCTCGAGCCACAAAAGAGGATAATTTTGCAAGCTGGCGGAGAACCTTTAGCTGTTGCAGGTATTATGCACGTTGACCTACACATAGATGATCATAAACAAAATTTAGAAGTAGTCGTGGCTGACATTGAGTTTGATGGCATTCTGGGTAGCGACTTTTTAGCAGCTTCAAGGGCAATATTGGACTATGGTAAATGTTCAATGACTTTTGGACCAGAGGATTCAAGTGCTGCTCAGATAGTAGGAGATACCAAACCGTCAACCAACCTGCCGAGTGGAACCAAGAACAAGCGGATTCTTGGAAAAAGAGCAGTCAATCCTTCAGGGAAAGTGACTCCTCCACCGATAGCATCCAAGAGGAGGACCTTGGATTTACCAGATGGTCACCCGTTTCGAGAGCAGAGACATGGCAGGGACAGGAGATTGAACAAAGTCCCTGGACACCGAGGCAATGACCAAAGTACTTCGAGTCATGAAGGCATGCCAAGTACTTATCCAGTAAAGGTGTCTTTGGCTAGAGTATATCGAGGAAGATATCAGAGGCCTCAGCAGAGAAGCGAAATAGATGCTAACTGGAGGAAGGGTTCCTAGAACCAAACAGCAACTTTACAGCAGATTTGTGAGTTAGATATTTTATAGCTAACTTGTTAAGAGACTTAAGTCGCAAGTCACCCGTAACTGGAAGTTGTAGTTTCTGTAAATAGTAGTTAGCATTTCTTGTAGTTAGAAATTTTTGTTGTGGACATTTTTAGGAAACCATAAGATGTGTCCAGGATTTTAAAATCTTACATTTTGTAAAGTTTGCATTTGTAAATTAGAGTTCGATTTTCATGTACATACTTAGACATTTTGTAACTTGTAGTAGCAACTAGTTGCACACCATTGTATAGTTGTATTTTGTTAAGGCAGCTAAGTTAGCAAAATTTTGTTATTTTTTTTGTACTTTAAGCTTGGTGTTGTAAACACCAAAATCATTGGATTGGAGGAGTGTAACAAAATTTTGAATTTTTGATTTAGTGCTGTGTGCTCGTTGTTGTGCATTTACTACACTTGATTTGAGGTTCACATGTGAGATCATTAAGATCTTAAATTGCAGTAATGTTTGCACTACTTTAGTTGAAGTTACAGAGGTGAAATAGTTCGCATATTTTATTTAATCAAGATTTTGTTGATCGGGCAGTCTTATCTGGCAGTCTAATTTGTAGTTGATCGGTAGTCTAACATGACACCTTTATTATTTTACTTCCTGGTTTTGATTCTATCAAATCGAAGTAAAACTAGAGTAAGTAGCGATCAATTAATGTTAGATTTGTTGAGTTCCAATTATTATCTTGTTGTAGAAGCAATATTAAAGCGGGATATGGCGTCAATAACTTGTTATTTAACTTTGAAATCTTGTTCGAAAAGTGATGACGTCACGAAGCCTATAAAAGTATTTCGCCGATGTAAACTCGGCAGATTACAGCTAGCTTTCGTTCGGGGCAGAGCTCAGTTCAATTTCATATTTTTATGTGAAGTTGGACTTAGTCGTTTTTCAAGGAAATATTTTTGGACTTTGACAACTTTCAGTAGAAAGTTGTTGGGACTTTGAATATTTCTCGAGGCAGATAGGAGATACATAGCTGCACTTCAGTTCAGTGGATGATAACTTGGACATCTACTTGTGATGAAGGATACCTGAGAGGGAAGACTACTACACCGTGATTCTGTAGATGATAACTTGGCCATCTACCCGTGTATTTGTGTAGAGGATACCTCAAGAAGGAATATTCAGTACCGTGTTTGGAGGCAGCATCAAGCCTATATTTCTGAGCTCTGTCAGTTCAATTTCATGAACACATGAAATTGGACTTTGCGTATTTTTGAGATAGAAATTATTGAACTTAGTCAATATTTGGAGAAACATTATTTTGGACTTTGTTTGTTCTTGGAGAATAAATATTGAACTTAGAATATTTCAATATCAGTATAACTCAACATCAACTGAACTTAGTTATTTTCAAGGGCACATATTTTGACTTGTAATATTTTTGCCTATGTTGTTGTGTGCATGCTATATTTGTAGGTAGCCTGATTATTTAATTGTGAAGGAAGTAGGCTACTTAGCAGTTGATGCCATGTATTAGACGTTTTTGGACTTAGTAGTTGGAAGATTGTGATAGTTTAACTACAACACATTGAGGAGGATCCAGGAGATAGTCGTTTCCAGACTTGATAATTTGACTTAGATTATTTCACATAATCAAAGTTGAATTATACTACAACACATTGAGGAGGATCCAGGAGATAGTCGTTTCCAGACTTGATAATTTGACTTAGATTATTCCACATAATCAAAGTTGAATTATACTACAACACATTGAGGAGGATCCAGGAGATAGCCATTTACAGAGCCGATAGTTTGACTTAGATTATTTCGCATAATCAAAGTTGAATTATACTACAACACAGAGAAGAGGATCCAGGAGATAGCCGTTTACAGAGTAATAGTTTGACTTAGATTATTTCACATAATCAAAGTTGAATTATACTACAACACATTGAGGAGCATTCAGGAGATAGTCGTTTCCAGACTTGATAGTTTGACTTAGATTATTTCACATAATCAAAGTTGAATTATACTACAACACATTGAGGAGGATTCAGGAGATAGTCGTTTCCAGACTTGATAGTTTGACTTAGATTATTTCACATAATCAAAGTTGAATTATACTACAACACAGTGAGGAGGATCCAGGAGATAGCCGTTTACAGAGCAATAGTTTGACTTAGATTATTTCACATAATCAAAGTTGAATTATACTACAACACAGTGAGGAGGATCCAGGAGATAGCCATTTACAGAGCCGATAGTTTGACTTAGATTATTCCGCATAATCAAAGTTGAGTTATACTACAACACAGTGAGGAGGATCCAGGAGATAGCCATTTACAGAGCCGATAGTTTGACTTAGATTATTTCGCTTAATCAAAGTTGAATTATACTATTACACAGTGACGAGGATCCAGGAGAGCTGATAGTTTGACTTGGATGATTTCACATCATCAAACTTGAATCATACTACACTACATAGAAGAGGATCCAGGAGATTACTATTCCAGGTTCAAGATACAATAACAATACAAGACGTACAAGTGGTACAATATACATGAACTTTGAATATTCGGGATACAACAGTGTTATATAGTGATCATCAGTTTCAATTTATATGGACTCTGGATATTATTTTATCAGTGATAATTATTATTAGCTCATATGGACTTTTGAGTTGTGAGTTTTGAGAGAAATAATAACACCGTAAAATTCTTACATTACATTTGAAATTGCATGTACATCTTATTTGGGCTTATAAACGCCACAATATATTGTTTTATATTATATATATAAAATTGTATATTTTGTTTATTTCTTTAGGGACAAAGCACATTTAACGTGTGCCGTGCAATCCACAAGTAAACACCGTTTACTAAACAGTGGTCTTTTTATTAGCCACACTACCACATATCCACAAAAAAGGCCAAACTGTTACAGTACGTTAATTTATAGATTAGTTTAGCCGATAACAGTGTTGAATTACTTCAGAGTTGCAATTTTAGCGATTCATACGATAAAAGATCGATTCATCCCAAACACCCACTTTACCGGAAGACGCTCTCAGATGACGTCCGCGCCATTTAGGTCACTTATAACATGGCATTATTTTTCACTTCCCTTTATTAGTACGTTTGAATGCAACCATCTTAGATATTGATGCAACAATTTTGACCCTCTTTCCAAAACAAATATTCTTCTTTTCTTCATCCTAGGTCTGATGGTGTATCTTGTTTATTCGATCTTGTTGTGCCAAGTCATGTTGTATGATACTGAGCGACATCTTTATAAAACACAGTTTTCAATCCGACTATAAGTATGAGTAATTCATAAAGATGTCGTTCGCTTCAACTACATCTCATAAATGTCGAACTAAATCACTAGTTTTCAAGAATTATATACACATTGTATTATTAAAAACACGAGCTAACAAACAATACAATCGTTTGCATCAGAATATCAATGTATTTTTCCATTTAATATTGCACTGTGGTCTTTTGACTGCTTTTTATCGACTGACGGAGACAAAACTGAAGTTCGTCAAAATGCGATTCAAAATCATCTATTGAGTACTTTGAATTTAAAAAATAAGCAATCAAATGGCCATATTGCAACTATATTTGGAGAAATAGAAACCTATGTACAAGGCCTAACTTTAGTATTTCAGATAGTTACAGCAAACGTGTGGCATTCAGTAATTTATTGAGTTTCATCCATGTTAATTTTTAGTGTCGAAAATGTCATGGCAGAGAAGCATCGAAATATAAGAGGCCACACATATGATAGCTAACTACAAAACAAACCAAAATATACAAAAGTTAGGCCTCGTACAATTGTTTCTACTTTTACAAAATACTGTTCAATATCGTCCTTTGATTCCTTATTTTTTACATTCAAAATACTCAATCGGGCAAAAAAGTTTAAGTCCAAGAAAGTAACGGAAAAGGGCCAAAGTAACGCTTTTTGAAAATGCCTACCTAAATTTCACCAACGCTCGATGGAGGAAAACTAAGAGTACAAGAAAGTTACGGAAATCGGCCAAAGTAACGCTTTTTAAAAACACCAGGCTAAAATGTTCGACACTTGAAGGAATAAAGTTAAAAGTAACGTTTTACTGGCAAAGTACTGTGTTTTTAGAATGCCTACATAAAACATCACCCATTATTCGAGGAGAAAAGTTAAAGTCCACGAAAGTAACGTTTTATCGGCAAAGTACTGTGTTTTGGAAATGCCTACCTAAAAATCATCCATTCTTCGAGGAGAAAAGTTAAAATCCAATAAAGTTACGTCTTTAAGGCAAAGCCTACTGTGTTTTGAAAGTGCGTGCATAAAAATCATCCATTCTTCGTGGAGATCAGTTAAAGTACAATAAAGTAACGTTTTAAGGCAAAGTAACGTGTTTTGAAAATACCTGCATAAAAAATTATCCATTCTTCGTGGAGATCAGTTAAAGTCCAATAAAGTAACGTTTTTTAGGCAAAGTAACGTGTTTTAAGAAGGCCCTACATAAAAAACCATCCAATCTTCGTGGAATATGGTTAAAGTCGAATAAAGTAAAGTTTTACTGACAAAGTACTGTGTTTTGAAAATGCCTAATATAAAATCATCCATTCTTCGTGGAGATCAGTTAAAGTCCAATAAAGTAACGTTTTTAAGGCAAAGTAACGTGTTTTGAAAAGACTACACAAAAATTCATCCATTCTTCGTGGAGAAAAGTTAAAGTCCGATAAAGTAACGTTTTTAAGGCAAAAAGTACTGTGTTTTGAAAATGCCTGCATAAAAAGCCATCCATTCTTCGTGGATTATGGTTAAAGTTGAATAAAGTAACGTTTTACTGACAAAGTACTGTGTTTTGAAAAGACTGCACAAAAATTCATCCATTCTTCGTGGAGAAAAGTTAAAGTCCAATAAAGTAACGTTTTTAAGGCAAAGTACTGTGTTTTGAAAATGCCTGCATAAAAAGCCATCCATTCTTCGTGGAGTATGGTTAAAGTTGAATAAAGTAACGTTTTACTGACAAAGTACTATGTTTTGAAAATACCTAATATAAAATCATCCATTCTTCTTGGAGATCAGTTAAAGTCCAATTAAGTAACGTTTTAAGGCAAAGTAACGTGTTTGAAAATGCTTACATAAAATTCATCCATTCTTCGTGGAGTATGGTTAAAATCGAATAAAGTAACGTTTTACTGTCAAAATACTGTGTTTTGAAATTGCCTACATATAAAAATCATCCATTCTTCGTGGAGATAAGTTTAAGTCCATTAAAGTAACGTTTTTAAGGCAAAGCACCGTGTTTTGAAAATGCTTACATAAAATTCATCCATTCTTCGTGGAGTGTTGTTAAAGTCGAATAAAGTAACGTTTTACTGACAAAGTACTTTGTTTTGAAAATGGCCTACATAAAAAATCATCCATTCGTAGAGATCAGTTTAAGTCCAATAAAGTAACGTTTTTAAGGCAAAGTAACATGTTTTAAGAATGCGTACATAAAAAGCATGATCTTATTAGAGAAAACTTAAAGTCTATTAAGGTAACGTTCTAAAGGCAAAGTAACGTGTTTTAGAAATGGCTACATAAAAAATCAAACATTGACAATGAACGAACGTTTTAAAGGCAAAGTAACGTGTTTTAAAATGCCTGCATAAAACATAGTCTATTCTTCGTAAAGATAATGATTATATCACCAGGTTTCAACAGCCAAGGTAGCCAACGTTCCTTAATTACTTTTCATAATAACAAAACGAAATAAACAGTACTTTTAAAATGTTAATATTTTTTGTCCCTATATCGCGACATATATATCTTATTATGAAATAATTAATTAGGGTTGACTTAGGATCAAATTTGTAGAAAATTGCCCTTTACATGTTGGATAACAAAATGTTGCCCATATGCCGAATGAACTTACAGTTGACAATGTTGCAATGTTAACTATGTTGTTATAGACTCCACTAGAGAGACCTGATGGTTTAGACAAGTCTGATAAAAACAAGCCCCACCCTCAACACCTCTGCCAGAAATGCAAGGAACTGGGACACTATTGCAGAGGTTCTTCGTAAGTCACAGATATTATATGTTCATTTATTATCACACTAAAGTCTTGTTAAAGTTAATAGTTGCCAGGACAACACTTGAGAATAATACAGTATATATAGATGGATTTAGATGCTTTTGCAAGTCTGCATTTAGCCTTCCTTTGCAATGATTTATTAAATGAGTATGACTTCATTTCAATCCTTCACAGCTTGGGATGAGAGAGTGCTTATTTAGCCTCCTCAAAGTCCCTTTGACTAACAGTGTAATGCTCATACTCGACCTTTAGGTCATTAGGGGGCTCCTGGCACAGTTGGGCGTATGGGCGTATTTCAAAGTGTGGGCTAATGCATTGTAGAAAACTGCAAAAGCCTTTACAAATAGGAACATGTTCAATTGGGCGTATTTCAAAGTGTGGACTAATGCATTGTAGAAAACTGCAAAGGCATTTACAAATAAGAACATGTCCAAACGGGCAGATGGTCATCTGAGACAGACATCTATCCAATAACTGAAATGACTGTTAAGAAATATATCATATTTATCGATTATTTATTATTTGTGTACATAGATAGACATTTGGCTTTGTATAAAAAACCTCCTACCCACGTACCCTCGTACCCTCGTACCCACGTACGTGGGTCCTGACCCAGTCTTTAAAGAGTTAAATTTTTAAATGTTTAAAACATTATTCAATCTCAGTTTATCCTGAATTATAGATGAATTTATGCATCCATATGCCTTTATTTATAGGTCTGACATCTCTCTAGTAAAATAAAATAAAGCCGGAATTGCATAAATGTTCACTATTTTTGAGCTATTTGATTTATGTTTTTGATATGTCGAAATGTTTTTTGTTGATCGGGCAGTCTTACCTGTATAACACATCAGTGCTGATTAGCAATCTCCTAGCCTTCGTTCAGTGCAATCCGTGCCTCCTGTTACCTCATGCAGATTGTAAATGTCCCGGGAAGTTTACCCTTGTCCAAAAGTTGACATCTTTTTAAAAATATATTTCTTAGAGTTTCCAACCAATTAACATTAATTTGTATTAAATTCACCACATTTCATTAGATGTTTGTTTCAAATGTTATTAGAATTCATTCTTACGAATATTATACGTTATTAACGTATGTTAGTCAAAAATTTGGTGTCGTTGTTGTCCATTGTATTCACGTTTTACGCGCAAAAAGCTAGAAACTACAAAGCTGAACTTTTATCATTCAAACCAGTTTTACATCAAATCATTGTCAAAATAAAACTCTACTCTTCATATTACCTAATTATGGATCAAACGGCCATGAATAATGTCGAAGTTTACAAAACCAAACTTACACTCCCCTGCATAAGTTTGGCAACTCTAACTTTTAATTCCATCTAAATGATTCACTGAACTAGTGCGCACAATTATCCTTAAATTGTGCCAAAAAGCGATTAAAAACGAATATAGCGAATCCTTCTACTTTTCAAATATTTCGTTATTCAATTGCGCCACGGTTAAACAGAAATGCAGCCTTTATTATTCCTTGAGATTGTGTGAATTGATCACTCTATCACTTTGTATCTCCAATTCTGATGTTAAATTAAATAAAAGACATAAGACAAATTACACGTATAGTTCAAATCTGTCGTGCAAACAATGAATACTTGTAATATCGTTTGAAAGAATAAAAAGTATATGTGATAAAAATCGAAACTACAGGGTGTTAAAAAACAGGACCGATGAAAAGTTGAATAACTTCGTCAATCCAGAATCATTCAGGTCATTCAATGTGAATTTTGTTGTGAAAGTTTGACCATATTCTGCTCATGGAGTCAAAAACTACAGCACTTTACAACACATGCCCCATGTGGCCAATTTGCGCCAAGCAATAGATTGGTTGTACACTGTAAGACTGCCCGATCAACAAAAAATCGCTTCGATATATCAAAAACAACACGTACGTAGGTACGAGGGTACGTGGGTAGGAGGTTTTTTATACAAAGCCTAGACATTTGGATACATCTAAATGAAAGCAAATGTATGACGTAGGTCCGTAGCCAGCTTTTGCCAAGGGGGGTTCACTTTTCAAAAAATTTCAGTGGGGGTTCACATTTGACAACTTTGGCCCAAAATCACCATGGTGACATTCCTACATCTGCTATAACAAAACAATGAATCAGAAGAACAGTGCATAAAAACTCTAAAATGTGATGAGTCTCATTATGAAAGTACATGTACTTCTAAAATACTTGAATAATATTAGATAAATGGATCCAACCATGATTCTCAAGCGGTTGTCTTGATACCATGAAATTAATTTTTGTTTATTTTACAAAAAAAATAATTTAGTAAAAAGCTATCGGTTAATCCATATTTTGCATGTCGGTAAATGTGGTGAAAATGGAGTCAGTTTTTGGTATGACAGTAGTGACCTACATCATGATTCCTAGAAAATCATGTTAACTACTATATGAACTAATGTTAAGTTATGACATTTTTCCAGAAGCGATGGTTGAAACATCAATAACACTCAATATTTTATATTTCCAGCTACTAAATATATGGAAAGTGACCTGCAAATAACTCACAAATTAACATATAAAAATAATAACCATGGATCTAGCAATAATAGAGGATACCTGCAGATAAAGTAACATTTGAACTTTATATGTAATACACATCACACAAGTAGAACAAGTTCATAGGTGGATTGCTATGCAAAATAGAATAGCAATATTTCCTGGACTGTTATTGAAATCTATTGACTCTTATTATTTTCTTGAGGTATTAAAATTTATCATCGGCTTAAAACTGATGTATCCATGAACAATCTAATCCTAAATAATCTACATTATCTTATAATTCTTATTTAACTAAATGCACACTGTATCATGTAGAAAATAATTGAGTGAGTACAGTGATACCTGTAAGGTAGAACACCCTTGTAAGTAGAAACTTTTCAATGTCCAGTTACACCCATTAACTCAAAGTAAAATGAATCAAACACTTCCCAAAATGTAATACTATTTTTAAGACCCAAGGGTGTTCCACTTAAAAAGGTTTGACTGTACATGTCTATGAATAAATATAGTTTTTGTAAATAAATTGTACTTTCTCACAAACTCCTGAAATTAGTATCATAATAAAGGGGTGATGTTTTTATTAGTGCTTTTACTAAAACAAATGATGCAATAAAAAGAAATTGTCTCTTGTACCATCAACAGACTTTGATATGAAGCTAGTTTATTTCCTGTAAATAACAAAATCTCGAAATGATTACTAAATATCTTTATTTTCTTTAAATTCTCAACAAATAGATTTTGAAATTTCTCATGCCACAAATATTTGAGTGTTACTCTAGGCCCAATATAAAATTTAAACCACTTTGGCTTATATTATAGTCTTACCCAATTTAATCACAATGTAGTATGTGAGACCTTTCAATTTAATAAATTTCAATTTAAAAATTGATTCGGAAGCACTTTCTATCTGAAGAATTGTAAATTTATTTCAAATACTCGAAAATTATAAAATGGAAAACCTTTTTTAAAAGTCACATGTGTGGTACCCTGAATATACATAAAGAAACATTGAACAAGGCACAGGGTGAACAATATCATACCTAAAACATAGCAGTGTGGGCTTGATGACCCAGAAAGCAAGATGGCCACCAAAAAGTTAACTAGTTCCAGTGTAAAAATTTGAAGTAAATCTGTTCAGTGGTTTTCCTGGAATCGCGATGACAAGATTTATCCAAAAACTTCCAAGATGGCCACCAGAATGCAAGATGGCCACCGAAAAGTTAAATCAGCTCTAGAACTTCTTACCATATAACATGTGTGAAAAGAACATGTCCATTTAACAGACTGTTGGTCTACTTAGACTTTTTCCAAAATACTCATTCTTCCATTTACTTTCAAAACTGATTGCAAGTTGTAGATAAACCTTTTTTCTTGAGATGTGCAATTTAAAAAAGTGGCATAATTTTTCAGTTTCTTCGAAAAATTAGCAGTTAGAACCCATATCACAAGGCTGTCTGAATATGGGAACACACTATGTTTATCATCAAAATAATATCAAAACGTATCATTATATACAGGGTGGTCCAAAAAAGTGAACCCCTGCAACAGGCCATATTTCCCTTGCAGGAATTCTTCATAATTTCACATGTTGTAGAGGAAGGTCTAAAATCTAAGTTGGTACCATACATTTTTCTTAGTCCTGAAATTTGCAGAAATTATAAGCCCTAACCAAACATTACTGAAAGTGAATTAAATGTGATTTTCAAACCCTGACATTTTTTTATGCTGCAGTCTTAAAGAATCAATATTTTCTGACTTTTTTCAATTTTGAATCCCACACATTATGGCTTAAAACTAGCATCCTACCTTTGTTAGTTGTAAAATTATTGTGATCCAAAGAAATGTTCTAAGCTTCCATGGACAAAAACATTTTCCAGTGAAATCGCGATTATACCCCTATATGATCTTTAAATGTCAATATCTTCATAAATCATGGACCAATTCTAATGCAATAGGTCAAACGTTGAATATGGGATTTTCTTTTTTTTCAAGATATTTGATGAAGGGTTTCTCAGATTCCTGGTCACAGGGGGCAACTTCCTTCCACAAGAGGCCCCCCTCTAACTGTTTGTGTAAGTAACATACCCCTGCGCTGTTGAATGGTTAAAACTGCTTCAAAATGATCAATTAAAGTGTGAAATGTGTTTTCTGCTTAAATAATGTCCCTTTTGTCATATGGTAGGGTTTTAAACTGGTATCTCTAACTGAAAGCTGTTTTAAGATCATCCAATATGTTTCAACAATTTCCGTGAATCACATTGGTAAAATTTTGCACAATATCTTATTTTCAGGCATGTTTGTTAAACTCTAGTAATTTCTTCAAAATTTAAGACTGAGAATAAATTATGGCATCAACCAAAAAATTTCAGACCTTTCTCTACAACATGTGATAATATGAGCCTATTCATGCAAGTATTAAGGAAAATATAGCCTGTTGCAAGGGTTTCATTTTTTTGGACCACCCTGTAGAATTTCTTATATGGAACATATGACATTCATGGTAGAACATTGACAAAATCCAGCAAATCATGTAAAGAGTTTACCAATGCAAATCTGGAAAACATTGTCATATTTTGTTCACTTTGTTATCAAGTTTTAGCATGGTGCTCATTCCCTTTCATAGAAAATTTAACAATCAGCCCACACACCCACAAAAAGATATTTAAACTGTATAATGCAGAGACTGTAAAGTGGTCTCTCTGCAAATACCATTGTTGTGTGAGTGTGGGCACCACTAAAACTGAATTTTTGTGATGAAAATAAGGATGATTGGTTTATGTTTTCAATATGGCTGCTAACCTGGGCATACATGTATCTACATTACTGTATGTACAGATTAGGCCATCAAGAATTAATTATATGTTGGTATTCTGATGAAGCCTTATATTAAAAATAATGTTAGAGTCTCAAAAGGCAACTTGAGGCATCACTCAATGGATTTACTTCAAAGGACAGGTGGCGGTAGACCCCTCTTTTAGCCCCCCTACATTGACATTGACATGGAATTGAAGAGGAAGTATGACTTATTACTTAAAATGTGATTTCTGAGAGTTTTGACATTTGACCTCGACACTAGGGTGGTTTAAAGGTCAACTTTAAGAGATGCTATTTTTGTCAAAATTTTACCATTTTCTAATACAAGAAATGAAAGCAATTGGCTTAACTTTGATTGTGGCTGATAATAAGACATGTGAGTGGAAACAAAAATATTTTTAATAATTTCCCATGGGCAATTACATGAAAATCTTGAGAATAAATCCCCATATGAGCATTTTTATGGGGACGAAATTTTCTTGTTTCAAAAGTGAATGTTCTTGTTGCCTTTTGAGACTCTAACATTATTTTTAATATAAGGCTTCATCAGAATACCAACATATAATTAATTCTTGATGGCCTAATCTGTACATACAGTAATGTAGATACATGTATGCCCAGGTTAGCAGCCATATTGAAAACATAAACCAATCATCCTTATTTTCATCACAAAAATTGCAATGACAAGATTTATCGAAAAACTTCCATGATGGCCGCCCAAAAGTTAATCAGCTCTAGAACTTCTTACAATGTAAAATATGTGAAAATTTGAAGTAAATCTGTCAAGTCGTTTTCCTGGAATCATGATGACAAGAAAGTGAGACATTTATCCCAGCCAATATCCCTCATAAGAGCTCATTTAGCTAACTGTAACTGTAACTGAGGCTGCTAGGTGATGTTATTAATTCTACTAAGACCCAATTCAAATGGTTTATCTAATTTAAACCATACACTGGGCATTCTTATGAAAGGTAAATGGTCCATGATCCATTTTTTGGAAAAAATGATTTAATTTGTATTGACTATGAAGTACGTGTATTAAGCAATGAGTGGGTGTAATTAGTTCAGCTTCAGTGCATTGCATGTTACAGGGCAGGTACAGTTTTAAAATTTGATTTCTTTTGTATTTACTTTTCAACTATTGAATGAGTGAATAAGGTACAATTAGTTCAGCTTTAGTGTACACTGCATATGACAGTCAATCATCTTTTGTAACACACTGGTTATGGATAGCTTGCCAAGTGTACATTCATTAAAACAATAGAAAAATAATGTACTTTCCTTTTGATACAACCACAGACATTCTTTAAAATTAACCACAGCTCATTCAATTGTGTTGCTACCTAAGTGGGGTTTAACATTGACTAAATTAATAGGAGGTCTCTTGCATAGGGCCTCCTAATAATTTGTGTATTGTATCAAGTACTATATATACATGTAGGTCTGAAGCCTTTATACAAAATAAATACAGGACTAGTAGGCTTTACAGTTCTACTTTGATAATATTGAATAAAAATTATGTGTTCCCAGAAGTTATCAATGCAGTAATTTATCAAAATTCACAAATCCAAGAAGTAAATACACGCCAAGAGTTAACAGTGCAAATCGGCCTGGTCGTGTTTTTTTAACTCTTTAGTCGTGTTTTGTAAGAACATGGGATGCGACATTCGATAGAATGGAGCAAAATGGTAAGAATATTCTATATTTTACAAACTTACATATCTTGACTTCTACCTAAGATGTTCTTCTTCATACCCACGAATCTATTTTGGGGATAAATCCATCATACTTCATATCAATCGCAATTATATACCAAAAGTGCCAGAAATATGTACTTAATTTGCATTTAGTGTTATTTAATCAAGTTTAAACAGACAATCCATTCAACAACGTGGAATAATATTCACTACTCTAAAGATCGTGTAAATATTTTAACTGTATTTATCTTAAAATTGCCATAAATGACCGTAAATGTAGAAAGTGGAGTTAACTATGGAGAAGGGACAATATAACGTCATGGACGTGTCTTATAATAAGCATGTTAACGTTTTGGAATTGTAAAGATAACGTTTTAGACGTGATAAAATTAACGACTTTGATTTGTCTTGTAATATTGTTCACATTGACCATGTTTTGTTGCTTAATAATTTGTCTGTGCTTCTGAAAATAATCGTATTAGTACTTAACACGGGAATATACATTATGTGTCACCCGTTTATTGTAATTTGTAGTCAAGATATGAATAAATAAGAATAAATAAAAAAGACAGATATATGATTTAACAAGATCAACAGATGTTGTAATTTAATTCGCTAGAAAACTATGTTACACTACAGTTCATAGATCACTCATAGAACGATAGCAGCATATGTAGCGTTTTTTACCTATTGCAATTTGAAAATTAAAATTGAAATTGTATTGCATTGTGTGAGGCGAATTAAGGAATAACATCGAATCAAATTGTTAAAAATCCTGAGGCAAACCTAATAGATATTGAGCATACGATTTTAATAACGGAGGAGTTATTCCTTACATTAGGTGATCATATATATGCATTTACATGTAGTGCATCACAAACTAAACATTTCCTCTCATTTTAAATAAATTTATTTACGTTCATGACAGGGAAAAGTGAGTTTAAGGCCAATAGGGACGTTTTAAAACGTATTTGAGGCAAATTCAAAAATAGCAACGAGCCATTTAATGAGCGACAGGGCAATTAAAAAATAATATGACTGGTCAAATTTTCAAAATGACGAGCGACGAGGCAAAGCTCGCTTGCATTAACCATGCGTGTCTGATTCTAACCATTTTGATTTAAGTATCAAATTCGGTAGTGATCCCATAGATCAATCTTGACATATTATTTCGTACATTTGATTATTGTTAATCATTTATAATTAAGATAGTGTCACTCAGACAACAACTTCTTCCACATTGTGATCATTTTTTGGGAAATACATAATGTTAATTGTGCTGTTTCCCACTTCCAAATCGTTAAACCTCAATGTCTCTACACGTCTAAAACGTTTCACTAACAGGTCAACGTCATTAACCGCAATCTTTTCAACACGTCTAAAGAGTTTAATCTAAAAAATATTATTCGGTCAATTGCTACTTATTTAAGCTCTTCTTACTTTTGATTTTCGCACATATTGTGAATTCTTTCCTTATGAATCGATGTATTCATTGAATACAAGTCAGGCAAGTGGTTTTCAGGCAAAAATATGTATAACACTGACAGAATTGCTCATTTCCCGATATAACAAGACTATAGCATACGATTCGAGCAAATAACACGTTTACGAATACCTGAAGTTAAGATATATAGTATGGAAAGCAATATAGATTACTTACTTTTACATAAAGTCAAGTGACAGCAATTTCATGACCAAATTTATTAACCTACCTCTCAAATTTTCAACAAAACACGACTAAAGAGTTAAAAAAAACACGACCGGGCCGATTTGCACTGTTAACTCTTGGTCACCGTGAAATAACTAGCTCTCAGAAATATTGATTACCGATAGGCTGTTTGAAATACTTGTAGTATAAGAAACTAAAGTTGGTCTTTCAATCATCCACCCTATTATTTCAATATAACGCATATTCTACTCCTGAGTAATTCCTTCTTAAGGGAGCAAGTCAAAAGTTCAATGTAGCACAAAAAGCTATACATTATCAGTTAAGTCCCAGACACCATCCCCCTGTTAACTATATATGGAATATGTTAACACACGCAATTTAAAATAAAAATGTACCTTGATGATGAGTCTTTCATATTCATTGGATGGGGTTTTATATATTGGCTGTGCCATAATAGTGAAAAGGACGTTTAAAATTTGAAAAACTTTTGAAATATTTTCATTACGGAGGCTTGCAGAGAGGATTGTGGGATGAAAAATGGTGGATGCAATTTCCCAGGAATCCATGTCAGGGAAGCTTATTTTCAGACCCCCCTAACTGATAATATATAGCTTATTTGGCAACATTGATATTTTGATGTGCTCCCTAAACTTTCATATGTTGATGATGACCTGTTGAAGTATTTAAGAATGTGATACCATAAATGATTAAGAGCTAACCTAAAGAGTATATCATATGTGACAAAGCCTAATATGGCATGTGGCCTTGTGACATCATAATCTTATAGCCTATCAAATTGCTTAATTCACTCTAGGTTTCTATGACATAGTCTAGCAAGACATTTTGCCCTGTGACTACATAACTTTAGCCAATTGAATTGAGTAATTTGCTCTGTTTCTGAGAAATGAAACCATCAGTATGATTCATTGATTTTTCATATTATTACTAAATTAACCATTCTACAACAACTTTGCTAAAAAGGTAATCGCGACTTCTAATTCTGACATTTTCGTTGAGACAGTGTATTAGGTAAGTAAAGCTTTTATTGTTAAAAAGAACTGTGGATGGGAGGGCATCAATGGAGTTACCACACAAATGCTTGTAAAAATGTAGTGAAATATTACTTATGAAATCAACTAAAATTGTCGTTATGTATAATTAATGTAAAATCACAACAATTGATTGTGGATCCATCGTTCTAAATTAATCTCTAATAAAAAATTGGGTGGTGCATCATACACCCTTATCTAAATAATCTGATAAACTGTGTACTTAATATCTTGATTTTCCTGTAATAAGCTATCCTTTAATAGTACTCTTCACTCTCGTATCTAAACAGGATGTATTCACCCAAACTGAATCCAAATAAGAGGTGTTTTGGAGAATACATGTGCCCAAAGTGTAATCGTGAATGGATGAGTGGGAACAGTTGGCCAAACAAGGGACAAGAATGCCAGACATGCCGCATCAATGTCATGGCTCATAAACAGGTTGGTAAAGATCACAAAAAATCATTCTAAGGAAAAATCGCAAAGACAGAATGACAAAATGATCATATAAGCCTAAAATGTTTTTTTATAACTTTCACAATCCATGGACTTATTATAACCCCACTTTTCTGAAAAAGCTTGACAGGAAATCCAGGCCTATTAACTTGGGAACCTAAAATGTGTGATTTACAAATGTTGAACCCCTTACTTCAAATTATGAACACCTTGGTCCAAATCTGAACATCTATGTCCAAATTTTGAAAATATCTTTGTTTAAATTTTACTGCATATATCCAAATTTTGGACACCTGAAAATTCTGAACGAATAACATTCATTTTTTCAATTTAGGGAGTTTCAGAGAATTTATGAACTTTCTACAAGTGATTTTTAAGCATTGATATAATTATGAAAGTCATTCAATGGTTAACTTAAGCCTCAGAATTGTACTCTAAATTGCACTAAATTGTACTATAAATATTTAGTAACCAAACGTTGTCCATATGCCAAGAGAACTTATTGTCGACACTGTTACAATTAACTGTGTTATTCTAGAGGCCACTAAATAGACCTGATGGTTTAGATAAGTCTGATGATAGCAAGCCCCACCTTACACATCTCTGCCAGAAATGCAAGGAACTGGGACACAATTGCAGAGGTTCTTCGTAAGTCACAGATATGATATGTTCATTTATTATCACACTAAAGTACAGTGAAACCTGTATATCTAAAAGCCTCTTTAACCTGAACACCTCTCAATGTGAACACTTTTTCTTGGTCACGAATTCGAATCTCCTAAAGACTCACTAATATTCAAAAAGGGACATTAGCCAATATGTGAGGAGCTCCTCATCCAAACACCTTTGGCAGGTTCTAATGGAGTAAATGGAGTTTGGATTAAACAGGTTTCACTTTGCAGAGAAATAATTATAATTTGATATTAAAATTAACCAAAAGAATTAATAGTTGCCAGGGCAACACTTGAGAATAATACAGTACAATGAAATGACTGAAATGTCAAGATATATATATATCTCCTTTGTGGACATAGACATTTGGATACTTCTAAATGGAAGAAAATGTATATGATGACATGACTACAACTGACACTTTAAAAGAATCAAAAGAACAGTGCAGGAAATAAGTCTGATTTTGAAATTACTTCTAAAGTTGTGGAACAATATTTTGACAAATGAAGGACATTTGTTGTTCAAAAGGAGGAGGGAAGTATCACAACATATTTCGGACGGTCATATGTTGGATTTTGGCTATTTTCTGAGGATTTAAACAGGTGCATATGTTAGATCAATGCATTACCTCCAGGAAAAGCACTCCAAGAGATGATGAATGGAATGGAGGTAATGCATTGATCTAACATATGCACCATTTATGCCTTCAGTCTTTTGTAATGTAACCCTCGCAAGCTCAGGGTATATTGATGACAGACCTCAAGCATAGGGACATAACTGCTAAATATGAGCTTGTTAAGTTATGACAATTTCTAGAAGAGATGGTTATAACATAACATATCCATAACTCTCAACATTTATATTTTCAGCTACTAAATATATAGGAAGTGTCCTTCGAATAACTTACAAATTAGACCTTCAAATAACTCACAAATTAGACCTGCCAATAACTCACAAATTAACATATAAAAATGATAACCATAGATTCCAGCCATAATAGAGGATACCTGCAGATGAAGGGACATTTGAACTTATATGTAAGAATACACATTAAACAGTGACAAGTAGAACAAGTTCATTGGTGGATTGGTATGCAAAATAGAATAGCAATATCATTTTTGAGGTATTATCATTCACCATATTATATTCAAATTAGCTTAAAATGAATTTGAACATGACTGTATTCACACCTATAAACTGTAAAGAAAGTAAATATATTACTCGTTATCTATTCGTTGATACAACACCTGATCAACTGGAAGTAGGAAATGAAGAGTTAAATGAATTGAAGATTTTGCAATATTTTGTTGAGTTTTCATGTTCCAATCGTAATATAGACCTCAGATCAAGTGCAGAGATCATGGTAGACGCTCGCCATTCGCCAATCGCGAATTTTCGAAAGAGGTGGCGAAAAATATGTAAAGGTATTTCGCAGTTATGGCGAATTCCCTTTTTTGACGGTTTACTCACCAAACAACTTCATAAATGTTGAATTTGAATGACTTTTCAGAAGAAAACTTTTTCGGAAAAGTAGATTTCTGGTCACTCATGACGCGACATATATTAATTTTACACACTATGCTATTTCACAGTAGAACTCTATCAGTATTGTGGCGCGTCATCATGTATCTGTATATTCACTCAGGGGTAGTTGTGTCCTTCAAAAATGCCATAAAAATGCCTAACAATCTTAAACGCAAATTTGTAAAAGGAAAACAGTCATTAGAAGTGTTTAATTTTTTTCGTCAAAATGGCTAATTCATATTTTGGTTGGCTAAAAAATTTTTGGAAGAATTAGCCACAATGGCTAACAAGTTTTTTCAACTATCGTGATCTCTGTCAAGTGTTACATCAATGACGAATAAATACCTAAGGGCTAGGCACAAACTCTTTCAAAACAGAAAACCTTTGTGCTGTAGCCCTGCAGTATTAATTTGTCAATATAACACCTGGTCTTCGGTCTATATTTCTTAAATATGTAGTATAAGTTGAAGAAATTGTCAAACTTATATGCTGATTCAACTTTTGTATTATGTATCCATACACAATGTAATCCTCAAGAATTTGACACTGTCTTATCAAATGATTTTGAGGAATTTCATTTTAATCTACAAGCTGATATTGTATAGAGATAGAAGGAAGCAAATGGGCACATATATCAATATATTAGTATACATATATAGTAAATTAAAATGATATTCTGAAAAAATCACAGAATGTTCTTATTATGTTCTTCAATGAGTGTACTAAATATATTCATTCGATCTGGTGGGAAATCAACAAGTGGAGTATATCGTCACAATACCCTCTGTATATTGCTTTTCCGAAGTATATTGTGGCAATATCCTCCAGTTATTCATTTTGCCATTATGCATTTAGTACACTAAGTGTAGAATATTGATCCTACTAGCTAAATGCACACTATTACTGTATCATGTAGAAAATAATTGAGTGAATGCTGATCTAAGTACATAACAGTAATGCCTGCAAAGTAGAATGCCTTTGTAAGTAGACACTAAGTTTTCAATGTCCACTTACCCATTGACTCAAAATAAAATGAACCTCTGTAAGTCAATCATTCCCCAAATACAATACTATTTTTAGGTACCAAAGATGTACGAAAAGGTTTTACTGTACATGTCTATGTTTTACTGTACATAGTGATACCCGAGATAAAAATGTTCTTTTCAATTTCATTAAAAAATTGATTCTGAAGCACTTTTGTTTGAAAAATTTAGAATTTATTTCAAATACTCGAATATTAAAAAATGGAAAACTTTTTTTTTTGAAAAAGTCACATTTTTCAAAGAGTAATAGTTTTTCAAGTCATGAAAAGTAACATTTGAATGATTAAACTTTATTTTCAGACTTTGCATGGGGCCTTTTACATTTAAAAGGATGGAATTGTTAGCAGAAGTGATTTATTTGGGATGGGTGTTTAAGAAATATAGCCTTTTTAAGTGAATGATAAAAATTTGAATTTATATAAAAATTGTCACATTACCTGAGTAAGCACAGGAGAGATGAGTAAAGCATCTCCCCACATAAACTGACTGTCTATTCTGTATGTGATTTGATCTTGAGGATACCTATAAATATGGTAAAATATTGTTGAAAATCAGTTACAAACTGTTTTTAGGCTAGGGTAAGTTAATTTTTGGAGGCCTAATTATAATTTTGCCAAGTTTCAAATTGATGGAAGGATGCATCATTTTAGCTTCCTTTGCCTAAAAAGAATGAGTCATGTATAGATTTTATCTTTTTAATATTTGTTAACCAAAAAATAAATACAAATGCATTGAGATTGTTAATGTTTGATATGGAAACCTCGTCTTGGTCCTGTTACTTTTGGAACAGCCTGTATATAAAATCAAAGTAATGACAAACCATTTCAGATAATGTTTTGATAATTGTTGGACTTTTGAGGTTGATATAAGATAATTTTAAGGGACAAATGTTCCCTTGATGATTCAGATGGGAGAGTATGGGAATAAAACAAAAGTACTAATTACCCTAGCCTTTTTATGTATGATACATGTTGCACATAAGATAATATGTTTGATAACGGAATAAATGTTCTTAGACTTTATAAAATTGTTGACATTCTCTTAGTGTACTTTTTTATAGCTGATACTTTGGCTTAAGTCATAATTTTGCATATTTAACAGGCATTAAACAGAGGTTTGAATCATTTCTAGAGTATACAAGTACATGTATATACACCACGGGTTACTAGAGTATCCGCGTATATTGAGTATGACCGGTTCTAAGCTTACGAGTGTGACCGTATTTCTGTTCCTATAAACAGACGAGGTGAGTACTTGCTTTTTATGAACACTTTCGAACGTTTTCTTTTTATCCTACTTGGTCAATGAATGATACTTGGTATACTTATAATGCCAGGCATATCACAAGGGGCCTTAATCAAGAGAAAACGTATTAATATTAGATTGAAGCCGTAAAATCCTAGTTTCCATCATCTTTGATCAGTTTTTGTGTAACAAAACGCAACTCCGAAGAGGATGACACATCTTATGTATAATATATAGCTAGATCTACGAATTAGTCATGAATATTTTAAATAATTTAGCCTGCTCTGTCCAAATATGATACATCTTTGAATTTTTGAGAATACGAATGTCACTGGTGCCCCATTATTGGAGAATACGGTTGTGAAACAATCAGTGGGCCGTGTTACACTCGTTTCCATGACATTTCACAAGCGTATCCTCTGGGAAAAGATAAATCCTTCTCTTGCTCATTCTACGGGGGATCATATAAACTGAGATTTGGAGATCTTGTTCAGGTTAGCCATAAAAAGGTTTGGGATTTGTTTTTTTCTACTGTGATATTAATGATTTGGCTCTAAGGCGAGAAATCTGTACTTTCTGATTGATATTCCATTATGAACAGTTACATTGCTAAAATAGCTCATGTTTAACATTTTTTTGTTACATTACTATTAAATACAGCATAAACTATATTCAACAAACACAATTTCAAAAAGGATAATATAGAAGTTAACCTTTATTTTCCATTTTAAGCAGCTGTGCCTCTCATGACTTTCCAAAACAGGTCATATTCGTAGCCTAAGAACCGGTCATACGCCATATACGCGGAAACTCTATTAGCCCGTGTACACTGTACATAAAGTTTCAATTTTTCACACAGCAAAGAATTTCACTTTAAAGTGATCACTTCTACAATTCTTCATCACTTCTTAATACAATATACTTCTCTCTGTATATCAATAGAGCTATTTACGGATAGGCACACTTACTAGAGGCACATTTTGGAAAAATTGCCCAGACTTACTTAAAGAATAAGGGTCTAACAACCGGGTCTCCATATACATGACTCCTATAGAAGAGCCAGTAGAGGTAAGGAAGCAGCTTGTAGCGTATCAACAATGCACGTCTTGAAGAGGCAGCAACACCAGGACCAAGAGAGGCAGGGTCCTGATCCTAAATTACACATATACTGAATGAGCTTGGTGTGGATATATGGCACTTATCTATACAAATATGTATGTAATGTATACAAGATGATATAAATCAAGGAAAAAATGAGGCCAAATTTTATCAGGATTAATGTTCATTTTATACAAGAGTTAATATGAGACAGATACATTCCATGTAAAGTTACTACAGATATATGATGGATACTAAATAAAAAGGGTATTTCAAATAAATATATGTGTGCACTGAATGAGCTGTATTGAGCACTTTCATTGGAAAATCTTCAAAAACTAAGATTACATATTAACAGCTTAAATGTCAAATAATCCATTTTCATCAATAGGTCATTTAGCAGTGCTCAAGTTGGAATTCACAGATACAATTTTTGAATTTCAAGAAAATTTCATAATAATCCTTACTATTGTTCCCTGCTCATTGTGGTTTCTGGAAAATGGGTAAAATGCACCAAGTTGCATCCATCTTTGACATAACTCGGGTGTTGTGTCACTATGGAAACCACAGATATCAGCACCAATCATTGATATTCCGTACATATTGCCATTGAGAATAGCTGAAATACAACAAGCTTTGATGAAAACCATTCATATAAAATGGTTCATAACGCAGCAAACAGAAAAAATGCAAACCACATAGTATCATTAGATTTTATTTATTATTAGGTGTTCTGTAATAAAGTCTTACCTGGTATTGACATACGAAGATCATGCCAGGTGGCGCTGTTGTCCCCAGTCCAATGTCCGCCATACTGACCATGTCCAGCGTATGTGGATCTTGAGATCACAAATGGACGCAATTCCCGGGACCTCTCTAACGCTCTAAAAGTGAAAAAATGCTTTAATTGATGCATCTTTAATCTTGCATATGTGACACTTTTAATGAGAAATGTCATTTGGTGTGCCATGTACTATTAAATTTAACTAAAGATATTAAATGGGCTCAGTGTCCAACTAAAGTAGAACAAAATTAATTAATTATAACTTCCACCATAAATAAACAATGAAAAATTTATTATCTGGAATATAAAAAATATTGCTCATGCCCAAATATAAGTGTATAAATAACCTTTTGAAAATCCTAAAGAGTGCATGCACCTTTTACTTGCACCAGATGTTCTGCAAAATTTAGGCTGTTTACATTTTTTTATTGTGTTATATGGGTCAGAGTTAAAGACAGCTCCTTTAACAGACTGCTTCCAGCATTTAACTTACTTATATGAAGCTTGAGCCATCATGAGGCCATATAGATTATGTAGGTCATAGTGAAGTCCTGGGAGGTCAAGACCCTTGTCTCTACGTCCAAGACTTTGGTGGGCAGTTGCACATAATGTCATGAACCTCAGAGTGTAGTTGGCCACAGCTGGAATGACAGATTTCCCGGGGAATTATGAAACATGTGAAACATATGTAAAATACACTAGATAACAAAAAAGTGTCAGTCATTTGAAGTAATTATAAGTGTATCTTCAATCTTTTAAATAAAGAAATGAAACAAAGTTATATTATTTTGATAGAGACTGAAATTAATTTGATTGAGATCGCTGTGTTGATTTTCATATAAGAAGTACACATTGGTAGTAACATACCAGGTAAGTATGGTGGGTTCTCTAGTGTAGAGTTGAAGTCACAGAGTGTAACACTGTCATTGTTTCCCAAATTGCTTGGCTCATTCATATCCTAGAAGAATATAAAGTAATACAATATATAACTCCATTGAATTTTAAATACCACAGTACATCCCTTTTCGCTTTTCATATAAAACAACAGGATTATAGGGTATAACTATTTGACATTCTGATGCAATTACCATAAAAGGTATTAAAGAGACCTGTTAAATAAAATTATAAAGGGACTGGTCAATGTAAAAAGCATGATATTGAAAATATGAAAATGACCATGTTGCATATGGGAAATTGTATACCTTTCTCTTGAAAGCCCATAGTTTTTATTGCCACTAAATTTACAATTCTCAAGGAACATCATAGGTTTCAGACAGATAAAAAGATGGCAGTATGGTTTATTTATAGTTGTATCTTCTGTTTCTATGACCATATTTGCTGGAATTACTCCACAAAATCCGCTAAAACGTTTTAGTGGAAGGCGCTTTACAAAATCGCCATTCTGATTACACAAACATTTCTAAAGCCTTTTAGGAATTACATTTTGGAATTACACCTGTTTTTTCTAAAACGCCTTTCGTGCACTTTTAACGATGTAGTTATGGATAATATCGAGCATACATGTATGTGTACATCTCCTGTAAATGTATTCTTTTTGCATCTAAGACAAAACTGATCTTCCATAATTTGATTAAAAATGCATGACATCGCATAATTTTTATTTATCTTCTATTTTTCTGTGTGATGTCCATCATTTCTTGGGCTTTTGTTGATGCCCAAATGTCAAGCATTCTCTTTGTGTTTGTATCATTCCAATAAAATCGAGACATTTCAATAGACTTGAACGAATACTGATATAATATACTTTATAAATCTAAGAATTTTCACTTTCACTTTTCCGGAATTGAGGTCTTATTTCATTTAGGGCAAATGTTAAAAACTAGTAAAAACCCAGGTAAGGCGTCTTACAAAAACCGATCGGTATTACACTGCACACTTAAAGCGCCTAATGACTTATGTCGTTTACTAGTGACAAGGGTTCTTGGTGTTTTAGAAAAGCGCTTTTGTAAAACCGCAATCATGATTACACCTAATTCTTAAACCTGGTTAAAACCGAAGAAGCTTTTGTAAAACGCCATGTGTAATACCAGCAATAAAAACCTATGAGCAATATCTTCAATAGTCCATTGCCTTATGCTCTCGCAAAATATTAAGTTCAAATAAAATTCTCATTTGAATAATGCTGCAAAATGTTCAAATCCTTTGCTTGCAAGGGTGTGTTTTCTGCTGCTGTCCCCAACTTCACAACCCTTGGTTTTCACAAAAAGAGACATATTACCACCCCCTAGCATGAAATTATAAAATTCTAAGACTGCCAGATTTTAAAGAGGGTATACTAGTAGAAAGTGCCAAATTGATTTTCCTGGAATTTTCTCGTTTATTCCAGACAATGTACATGTACATGATATAGGAGACTAGGAGTGATATCTCACACTGCATGTCAATCAGATCGATCACTGTAAATACTCATTTGGGTGGCTGCCTGTTTTCTGAGAATATGCGTTGATTCTAAATGACTGAAGCTACAATCAACACGATTGCAATGTTGCCCCAGTATGGATCCTTTATAACATCTTAGAGCTTAACTCTAATCCCTATAAAATCTGTACATACATCATACCCGTAGTTTTTTTACAGAGCAAGAGTGAGGCAGTCTCAACTAATTATTTTCAGTACAGTCCTAACCTCGCATGAGAGTTGAACTCTTATCCTCATAAACTTCATACATATATCATACTATATGAATTGTTGTATTTTGCAGAGACGATGATTGTTCCGCAAGGAATATTTAACAACTTTATTATTTTTGTAGACATGGAGCATACGGCATATTGTGTATATGTATCATATGTATGTATCCATATCTTTCCAGAAACTCTCACAACACTCAGTAGGATATCACATCATATGCTGAAGATGGGTCTCATCTTCCTGAAATACAAACCATGTGGAATTTGAATCATGTACCAAGGAGGCACCACTGAATTTATGTGGACATAGTAAACTCAAATTGGAATGTGCATCAGAAGTGGCTTAAAGCTGAGAACTCACAATGACATGATTATTCAGGGGCGGATCTGGGAACCAACAAGGGGGGGGGCTAAACTTCTGGTCTGAGAAAAAACTTCCCTTAAAACCAAAAAGTGAGCCAAAATTTAAAGGCCAATTTTTGGGGCCTTAAGGCCTTTTTGGCTTTTTTTAGCCACCCTCCAGATCTGCCAGTGTTATTATAGAACCTAGAAGACCACCCCACTGCACACACTTTGACTGGACAAAGTAACATTATCCATCGAATCTGCTAGTCATCTATCTGGTAGTGCTTTATGTCACCAATGAAATAATACCTTGGAGAATTATTGTAACATTGCATTGGCAGAATTCTATGAAAATTCTTTTAGCGTATAAAACAATTTTGGTAAACATTCAATAAATTGCAGTATCTAATCAATTAAAACTGCTACATATTGCACCAACAAATGGATTGGATTGGATTGGATTCCATTGAAACATCATGATTATTATTGTGGTAGCTCCTGATTGAACATGTGAACATATAATGTAGTTCTTCTAAATATATGATGCATTATTTATTTCAATTACTTATCCACTGCTTGACATTGTTTCATTCTGCTGCAATCCTGATGCATCTCATATTTTCACTGTTCCACAGCTGGATGACTCTAACTGCCGTTAGCATCATTCAAGATGGTTCATGAAATTCTTTCGTTTTCGATAAACCTCTGATTTCAGCTAAACTCAGATGAACCTTGATTTCGAAAGTTTCGCTTGCAAACTAATAAAACACAAACTAGAAAAACAGCAACTCCACGGAGTAGCAAATCCCAACGAACAAAACATATTTTGATTATTACAAACAGAGGTACCAACTCCGTCCACTTGTATTTGAGTTATTAAAGATTATGCTTTTTTATGAAAAAATGGTGGTCATCTTGAAATTAAACTGCCACCTTGAAAATTCTTTCTTGAAAAAATCTACTTTTTCCCTAGGCATCATCATATAAAATTTTAACCAAATCTGTTCACTTGTATTTGAAGTTTTTTTATGAACAAAGGCCGCCATTTTGATATTCAGCAGCCATTTTGAAAATCTCTTTTTCAGCATAATTCCTTTCTCCGTAGGCATCAGCATATAAAATTTGAACCAAAGCTCTTCTTTGGTATTTGAGTTATCAAAGATTAAGGTTTTTACGAAAAATGGCATTCATTTCGAAATTTTAGCTGCCATCTTGAAAATACTTTCTTGAAAAATCTACTTTGTCCCTAGCCATTGTCTTATAAAATCTGAACTAAATCTGTTCACTGGTATTTGAGTTATCAAAGATTACGTTTACAATTTTTTACAAATAATGGCCGTTCACTGGTATTTGAGTTATCAAAGATTACGTTTACGATTTTTTACAAATAATGGCCACCATTTTGATATTTAGCAGCCATTTTAGAGTAGTATTAGAATTCGTCCTGCAACAGATTTTTATTTGGTATTTATTCACAGATAACCATATTTTCATTGTGGCAAGCATACTAAGCAGAGTGAATGCCATGCAAGTTAATTTTCCCATAGAGAAATAAACTGCGGTAAAATAGATCATATTGACCCCGCAGTGCGAGTTATCACTGAAATGTAAAAACTCCATTTGATTTTGATATCATGCGGGGTCCCGTTTCGCTTTCAGTAGTTTCCTAATCCTTTTAATGTGCTTCATTATGTTCACTTCACCTTTGTTAAAAACCTGTTTTTATTGCTGTTCATGCTGTGCTCAGTTTATATTCCTTATATGGTAAACTTACTCACTCATGAGTTGGGATGTTGGCCCTAGTAGGTTGTTACTTGTTGTAGAGATGCTATGTTCATAAGTTGGAATAGATTTTATCATATTTTATTTACGATTTTGTTATTCTTTACTTGCCACCCACGACCTTAGCCCCGGACATTACAGATGTTTCATACATAAGCACTGCTTTGGCATTTCAAAATTGGAGAAAAATGCTGAATGTACACATTTCAAGAAAAATCTTAGTTTGTACTTTTCATGTATCATTTAAAGAAATAACCAAGAATAAAACCATGATTACCACACATGTTAATAAAAGAGAACATTCCCGAAGAATTATATTTTTTCATTGTAAATTGGTTTGAATAATTATGCAACATCCAGAGAACATTTTGTACCTGTTTTTCTTATTGTTTACTTAAAATGAAATTAAACATATTTTATACTTTAATCACATTCAAATTTGATTTTTCTTCAATGTAATACTAAAACATATATATCTATTTAAAACTCTTTGAAATGTCATCAGCAAAGGGTCCAGCAATCACTGCTCATTTCGAAGTTATATTTATACAAGATTAAACAAATGCCCCTGTATACTCTTCTCTTGAAAGCCTATGTAAAAAATATCTAGTTTTGAACATAATGTTATATGATATACAATAATACCTACTGGCTGAGGAAGAGGATAATAATACTGCATTAGTATATTGATGAAGAAAAGGATTATGTAGATATAATCCAAATCCAACCCATTAACTTTAATGACACATTTGGCAAATACTCAGAATCCAAAACCTTAGGGATACATGAATTAATTAAGGTAGTTACACACTGGTGAATCAAATATGATTCCGCATTATAGCATGAGGAGCAATAATTTGATGATTTATTCATGTTAAGGCCATATTAAATCCACTATATCAAACTTAAAGTATTTTTAGTCTACATAAATATACAATTTTGATTGATTTTATGAGTTATACGAAGTTATGCCATTCTTAGTATATGTGTTTGAGTTGGCTACATTTAAAAAATAACCATACCGAACATGGGGGATCAAAATGGTTGTCTAGCTTTGAGTGAAAAACGAAGTTTGACACAACCACTATCATTGCCTGATTATGAAACATAATCATTTGATGATCATTTTTATATAAAACAAGCTTTATCTTAAAGGGTGACGCATATCGTTTAGCAAATCGAACGCTTGTTTCTGGTGTTGCTCACCGTTTAGTATAAAAGGCCCGATCCCGGAATAATACTCAAGGGTTCACAGGCTCGAGGTCGTTGTGTCAACACCTCTAACTGTTATATAGCATAAATATATTATAGATCGTCACACATTTATAAAAGGGCGATTTTTATTTTGACTAATCAATTCCACATTTATGGGTGTAGCTTCAGGATCTTCTATTTGTGTATAATAAGGAAAAATTGGCATCTAAATTTCCCCATAACGTAATAGCACACAGCTTGGCATATATGAAATACCCTTCCAATGAAACAAAGCAGTTCTAATACAAGGATTTATATTGGCTGTTGTACATGTATTCTTTGAACACAATCACTCTTTGGATAATGTTTTCAAAATCATTATAAACGGATTACTTTATCTCAAAGACAATTTCAATAAACTGGATTTTACAAAACTCCCCTTATTTCTTAAAAATGGACTGATCCAGTTGATTTGCCTGGAGCCGCCATATTGTTTTTATACGGGAAGCTTATCGGAACCCTTTAAATCTATTCTTGGGCTGGGGGTGTATAATTACCTTAAAACATCAACATTCTGGATATAGGCCAAATGTTAAGGCCAGTGAATACGAGATCTAGCTGTTATTTGGCTAACAAGGATATATATGAGAATATAGAAAAATATCACAATGACATGAACATGTATAAATGAATGACACAAATATATCAATAACAAAAAAATATTGAAAAAATAAATGAACATTCCATCTGACAATTGAAACATATATGGGGTAATTGCAATAACATTGAATAGAATAAACAAATATAGTATTGGACATAGGGTACAAAGATAAACTGGTACAGTGTAATTGGAATAAAATGAGGCCAATAAGGGTATTACAACTGCTGTGTATATGTAGGAGTTTGTGCATTATATTACACATTCAACATCTCGATGCAAGTTTAAGCCCAATAAGTGGTCCTCCGAATACAGATGGCTCAACAGGTGGTCCACCAAATACAGATGACGCAATAGGTGGTCCACCAAATACAGACGGTTCAATAGGTGGTCCACCAAATACAGACGATTCAATAGGTGGTCCACCAAATACAGATGACGCAATAGGTGGTCCACCAAATACAAATGACGCAATAGGTGGTCCACCAAATACTGATGATTCAATAGGTGGTCCACCAAATACTGATGATTCAATAGGTGGTCCACCAAATACAGATGATTCAATAGGTGGTCCACCAAATACTGATGATTCAATAGGTGGTCCAACAAATACAGATGGCTTAACAGATGGTCCACCAAACCTAGATGGTTCAATAGGTGATCCACCAAATACAGATGGTTCAATAGGTGGTCCAACAAATACAGATGGCTTAACAGATGGTCCACCAAACCTAGATGGTTCAATAGGTGATCCACCAAATATTGACGATTCAATGTGTGGTCCACCAAACACAGATGGTACAATAGATGGTCCACCAAATACAGATGATTCAATAGGTGGTCCACCAAAAACTGATGATTCAATAGATGGTCCACCAAATACAGATGATTCAATAGGTGGTCCACCAAATACAGATGATTCAATAGGTGGTCCACCAAATACTAATGGTTCAATGTGTGGTCCACCAAATACTGACGGTTCAATAAATGGTCCACCAAATACAGATGGCTTAACAGGTCCACCAAACAATGATGGTCCAACAAATACAGATGGTCCAATAAATGGTCCAAAAAGTAGTTATGGTTCAACAGAAGGTCCACCAAATACTGTTGATCCTACTGGAAGTACACAAAGTCCTGATAGCCCTGTTGATGATACTGAAAGCACTGATGGTACAACTCCTGCAGTCATTACATCTCCAGCTACAATCCCAAACGATATATTTGCCTCATTACCAACCAATTGTACTGTAAACAGCTGGTCATTGCAGGTTCCAGATTGCACACATCATCAATATTATTCATGTGATAAGAGATGTGGTGAGTCTAAACTTGGAAAAAATAGATTTTGCTCTTGTCATCCATTGTGTATGATCTCCAAAGATTGCTGTCAAGACTTTCAAGATAAATGCCCTCAGTTGTATCAAGCTGGCAGAGAAAAACATGACATATTCCTCAATGAATCAAACAATATTGTCCAATGTTCGAGTATATTTGGCCAGCGTGAGAAGGAAAAATGGTGGATCGTTGCAACATGTAAAGAGAATTACTCTAATAATTTGATAAAACAGAATTGTGAAATGACTTCAGATGTCTTTGTATCTGTATTACCAGTGATTTCAAAAACCACAAATGTCACGTATAAAAACTATTTCTGTGCTCTCTGCAATGATGTTGATTATGAACCTTGGAGAATAGTAGATGTTAACTGCAGCAACATTTGGCCAGGCTCTCTTGACACTCCACAGAAGTTGTTGAACTATGTCCAAGATGGTACATGTCAAATAACATATGAAGTTCCAATTGAGCATGAATGTATTGATGAATCAAATGCGAGACTTGAAACTGTGCAGTGTGCAGATATGGTAAGAAACTCCACAAATGGTCAATGCAAGAATGCGTATGCAAATCTGTGCAAAAATGGATATCAAGTGCCTATCATACATCAACAGGTTTATGGGTATAAAAACATATACTGTTTGATATGCCAAGAAATAGAGTTTTCAGTGACTGATATACAGTGTGGACTGAAGTTTGGAAACTCACAAGGTCATACTGAATCTCAGAGTCTTACCAAATTTTCATTTAATATCCTGGTGGACTTCCACTCAACAAGCTCAAATAAGGTTGGATTTGTTTTTCAAGATGACACTAAAGTGTTTGGTTGCAGTATGGACAATAAAGAAGAAAACTGTGTCTCATTTTGCTCAGCTGGACATGAATACATAAACGGAGAATGTGTATTCAAATTTCTGTTATTCGATATGAGAGTAAATGGAAGTTGGTTTGTGCCAGGATTGAGGGAACTACAAGAGAGCAAGGCTCGGTACTTTGAAATGAAGAAGGGGATAATACAGTTTCTAAATACCATCTTCAAAAGCTATATTGTAAAAAATATTATCCTTGGACATGAAGAACTCATAAGAGATACAAATCAAACTGAACTATTGCCATTTGATATTCAGCTAACATTGAAATTAACTGAAGAGGAATTTATCAATGCGACAAAATATCAAATCAATCTAAAGAACTTTGAATATGTGCAGAATAGCTTATCCAACTTTCGTATTTATACTTTAAAGATATTACACATGGAGTTGTTTTACTATAAAACAGAATGGGAGGAGGGGAAAAATATATCAATAAACTTGACACACAATTATGATATGGATCCTGAACAACTGGAAAAGACTGACTCATTCAATCTAACTTCATTGAATGTGACAGAATGCCCAAAGAGAGATTTAGAGCCAGATGAATTCAAAATGCTGGACAACGGAAGCATGTTGGTTATTCCAACAGAAACAGTTATAAAACCTGAGGACTTTACTATTGCTAGGAATGTTGTGTATATATGTGTAAATGAATCAGTGTGGTTGGACAAATTGACAACTGTGTGGAAGTTTGATGAATCAATGGGTCTATTGACGATCGTGTGCATGAGTCTTTCCTTAGTCTGCCTCTTGATTAGAATCATTCTTTAACCCTTGGTGCCAGTATTTCAGACCTCACCAGGAAGACAACAGTTTGGACTTGTCATTGCCCTCTTTCTAGCAGGTATTTTCTTTCTAATTGGCCCAAACTGTACAAACCTGAGAGAGCTATGTACAATCATGGCTGTTCTGATTCATTTATGTTACCTAGCAACCTTTACATGGACTGTAATCATAGCTCATGACATGTACATTATTTTGGGTTCTTCTAGTATAACCAAGTCATCAGACAGAGGTTCATCCCTTTTGGTAATACATTGCTTCATAGCATGGGGACTTCCCCTAGTAGTTGTTGCTATTGCATTGATTTTTAACTTCACAAATGTGAGCCCTGATTTCAACCCAAGGTATGGCGATAGTGTCTGTTGGATATCCCGTAGAATACCTTTGTTGGTGTTCTTCGCTCTACCTATGGGTTTAGCAGTGCTAGTCAACCTTTTTTATTTCATAGCAACTGCTATATCTTTATGGCGTGCAATGTCAATTCGAGCAGAAACCACATCTCAAAACAAGCAATATCCATTTGGGATTTACGTAAAGTTGTTTTGTCTCATGGGGTTCACTTGGATATTTGGATTCACAGCTTCATATCACGTTGTCTTATCTTACATCTTCATAGTTCTCAATGCCAGCCAAGGAGTCTTTATTTTTATAGCCTTTGTCCTTAGAAAGGCAGTATGGAAATCATTTATTGGTAAAAAAAGTAAGAAGACAAGTTCCCCATCTACGCAACAAACATTAGCAAATGTTAGCGAGAGTGAAAAGAGGATTGAAAATGAGACAAAGAAGAATAAGAGAGATAAGTACAAAAGGAGTGAGAATGATATGTCAGTTGTTTAAAAACTTCACATGTACCTCCAAAAGTGAGGTAAGATCTACCTAAATACATACAGTTATCTGAAATAATAAGCCACATACCTGTAGTTAATCTTATATTTAATTTCTACAGCAGACAGGGATTTGAAAATTTTGTTCTAAGATGAGGGGCAGGAAGTGAAAAGTGTGATTCATGACCAGTTTTGAGAAGCAGCATCTAAACTTTCCCTTGACTTTTAAATAATATACAGTAATATAAGTTTCCCTTTTGGGCATCTTTCAAGTTCACTGCTTTCATAGCAGATCATGTAATGTAATGCAATGAATTACTCTTGGGCCAAGGATGCCTTTTGGGATTAAACCTGATACCTTTATGAGTAATGGCAATTAGTAATTATGATTTTTAGATGAACCAATAAACACTAAAACAGGTAGATCCCCAGAGAGACATGAGTCAGGAGGTAATATGCCCACACTGAAGTATTATGTATTTATTCACGGTTGAATCACGAAGTATGAATTAGTGTATAAATAATTTCTGTACGGTCAAGGTGATTTGGAATGATCTATTAATAGAAGGAGGTCATGTATGAGTGGATTGTTTTCTTGGGTATTGAAAGGTTTTGTAGGCGTCATCTTGGTTCTAAACGCCAAAGCGGGTGGACTAAACTTAAAGTATCACATTATCTTAGAATAACACGTATTTAGTTTATTGTATGTTCAAAAACTAATTACCATGGTTATTAGGTAAATACTTATAGTAGTTAAAATCCTCACACTGCTCCTTTTGATGGAGAGGTGGAGCTCCCTATAGAATATTCTGTGAAATATACGCTGGTGTATTGCAGTTTTTATATAAAGGGTTGGGTTCCCGGATCAGGAGACGGTGCAACAGTTGCATCGTTAACAATTTTGGTCACAGACAAACCATTTTATTCAAGTGCAAAAAAGCAACTCTTGTATCAGCAAAATAGTTTGTAGACGCCAAATCAATACATAATAATCGATAAAGATAGCATTGTAATAATGTTAATTAATTTTAAAGATAAAGATGATATTGTATTTGTCAGTTGGAATAAACGGTTACTGCAGCTCCACTCTCAGGGCTTGGCGCAGAACCATACCTAAGAGGATGTGTGTTAGGTTTTTATTGAGAATGAAGAAGCTTTGTTAGGACAGAAGTGGAATATAAAAATTATTAAGCAATCAACTTTGCAATTTCCATAATCTTTAATATCCAATATCCATATACTATTGCTATAATATTATTTAATACTTACTATCCACATGCCATCAAATTTGACCTTGTCATAGAAGAGAGACACTACATGGGTCCAGTAATCGGTGGCATCAGGGTGACTCCAGTCTGGCCATACTGTTTCATTTGGCCACACCTAGTAGCAATCAAATACACCACATTACAACATGCTGCAATTTACAAAGCTTAACTTGCAAAAAATAATTGATTGCAAAAAATATTTTTCTCTCTTTACAAAGAGAATACAATTTCAAAATCTTAGATAACTTATGAAACTTCTTTATATTGTTTGATCTATTTGATGTTATTATATACCCAATATGTGGCTTATTTCGAGCAATAGTGTAAATTATTTCCCCTTGGGAATATGCTCTATAATGTACTATTCCCGAAGCCGCATAGAGGATATTTCCTCAGGGAAATAATTTACGCTACCGCCCTAAATGGCAGTCACTATTTGTATAATATGAATGTAAATTGATTATTCATGTAGTTGTAATATATTTATACAAGAACACCCTATGCAGACAGAGCCTGTGGGAAATATTGGGTGCGGAGCAAATGAGCGGAGGGTGCGGAGCTAACGGTCATTTTTGAATTTAAATTTGGGATATTTCTGAAACTAAGCCGTTTTGGGACTTCAAATATACCAAGATATGTGTATTTGACACCAAATATCAATACAATTGTGAAAATAGTAGCGCAATTCATTCTATAGCGACGCAGTGTGCCTTAAACCTTTCCCAGACCTATATATTTTGAAATTATCCTTTTAATACTGAGTCCCCAGCATTCATAAAAAATGGTGTTCAAGGTACACTATCTACACAAATTGTTTTTGCATCTTGGAAGCCAGGCAGTATCTGTGTGATTTTATAAAAATTCGGAAATGTTTTTCAGATATGAGCCCCATCTAAATATTGGGTGCAAAAGGGAAATGTTAAAGGCATACTGCGTCACTATAAAATGAATAGCACTACTATTTTCACAATTTTATTGATATTTGGTGTCAAATACACATATCTTGGTATATTTGAAGTCCCAAAACGGCTTAGTTTCAGAAATATCCCAATTTTAAATTCAAAAATGACCGTTAGCTCCGCACCCTCCGCTCATTTGCGCCACACCCAATATTTGCCACAGGCTCTGTCTGCATAGGGTGAAGAAAGAAAATCAAAATCATACATTGCATTTGCTTTATAACTGAAGCCCCCTCCCTTCGTACCTTTAAACAGAATAGCCATCAAAATGCAATAACCTATTGTACTACATAAAGTATTTTATGTGTTTTGTTATCAAAGCAACATAATTGGGACTGAATGCAATTGTTGATTTTAAACAGTTTTAACATGGAAGTCAATGGGTCATGAAAAGAGGCCCTAAAAATGTTCTCATTTCATTAAATTCAATGAAAACAGAACTAAGGACATCTTAATGTACCTTTAAACATACATTACATACATGTGACATGTATGTACTGAGCCAAGAGAAAAAACAATATAAGAACACCATTTTTTAGATAAATAGGAAGGGAGAAAATTGGTTTGAATTAGCAAACAGTTAACATCAGTTACCTTGCCCTTAATTGGTTGTTTTCCAAACCCATCTTTGACGAGGATGTCTTTCTCTATGGCAAGATCATAAGCAGGGTAGCTACCCTTAGTATGAGCTGTGGAGATAGCGGCATCCTTGGAACAGAAATACATCAAGTGACTCTTTATAGGTTCTATTTTATCTGTCTTAAGTAACTGCAATATTATGCTTACTAAAACATTTTTCTGAACAAACTTTCCTTAATGAGCTCATGGGCTTTCAACTATTGAAAGCTCAAGATGAACTGAACCTATCAGATTGAGAACCAAAACCTGCTGAATGAAGTCTAAGAATCACCACAGATGAGATACAAATGGAAAATACAGTACATTATTATAAGTTACATTGACTCACAAAATTTCCACCAATATACAGAACTCTGTCATTTCAGAGATCACACTCACTTCAAAGAAATGGACTCATAAACCAATTAACTCACTCATATCAGAGATAGACTTGCTTCATATAGACATGCTCTCATGATCCTATTTACTCACTTACTGGATACACTCACTTCATACAGACAGGCACACATAATCCCATTTTATTATTGTACTCACTCGTATCAGAGATAAACTCACATCATGTAGACATGCCCTCAAATCCACTTATACTTACTCATATCAGCAATACACTCACATCATGCCCCCATAATCTTATTGTACTTACTCATATCAGAGATACACTCACATCATGTCCCCATAATTTAATTGTACTCACTCATATCAGAGAAAAACTCGCATCATGTAGACATAATCCACATGTACTCACTCAAATCAGAGATACACTCACATCATGCCCCCATAATCTTATTGTACTTACTCATATCAGAAATACACTCACATCATCCCACTTAATTCACTTATTTATACCCTTCATGTACTGTAGACAATAGACATGCACTCACCACAATCATGATATAATGCAGGCCCTCTGAGTGTAGCTGTGTCACCATAGCAGGTAGATCTCCAAACTTCTCAGGGTCATAGGTGAAATCCATGTAATTGTTGGCATAGTCCATGTCATTCCATTGCACATCCTAAACACAAATAGAAAAGACTTGGTGCCGCTAAAAATAAACTTGACTATTGTGATTGAGTTTTTCCCATAGACCACATATTTTAAAATCATTTATGTGAAATATATTTCTTTCTTGAGCTAATCATAATTTTGTTTACTGAATACATTCTAAATAAAAATTGGTCCTCAAATCTCATAAAAACGATTCATAAATCTCAGTTACAAAATAAAGAAACCCTTCTACATGTATTTGTTTTTAATATCTTTAAAATCTATATTGATTACAATTAGTCTAAATAGGCTATAGTAAAAATGTTCCTTTATACAGAACAAACATACTTTTACCCATTATTATTACTTGTTTGAGTAATATAATTTCTAATGTTTTTGACCAAAATTGTATGGCACACCCTATACTAACCTGTGGAATTCCAGCTTTTCTGAGTCTGTGTACGACATCAAGTGTCCTTGATGTTGTGTTATATCCCCAGCGACACTGGTGATAGCCCAGGCTCCAGTAGGGAGGCATGAATGACCTGCTTACAAGTTGAGTGTACTGCTGGACAACCTCTATTGGAGTCGGCCCCAATAGGATGTAGAAGTCTAATACACCACCTATTGTTCTCCATGTTATTGCTGGTGTGGGTTGAAGGATCACATCTGAAATAAGGACATTTTGATAAATAAGTTAATGTGCTTTGTTCATTTTTTGTTCACTCGATGTTCAAAGTTCAACTTGAAATGTAATAGTTTCTTCTAATATATAATACTAATGCATATACAAACCACATCTACAGGGTGTCCCGAAAGTATGGGGCCCCCCCTAGGCAGACATATACCAGTGTTGTCATAGTATGTGTCATATATCATTTTAATGCTTATCCAAAGTTACATTGATTTGCCAAGTATCATGGTTCAACTCTCAAATGTGAAAAAATTACAGGCATTTCAAAATTTAGTGTTTGGTCAAAATTAAGTTCAATTTTACACCAAATCAATAGTCAAAGTGTCCTCCCGGGCAATCTAAACAGCAGCAATTCTTTTCGGGTCGGATAGATATTGAGTTGGAAAAAGAGAACGGTGAGGGTAGAAACTCTAAGGAAACTCTTCTAAAGTGCCTTAACAGGTTTTAAGAGGGTTATAAAATTCCACACCCCTATTTAAAGGGCTTTTAAGGTCATATCTGAAAATAATTACTGCTGTTAACAAGGCCAAGGGGGGACTCATTGACTTGTAATGTTGTGTGAAATTGAACTTTATTTTGACAAAACACTAACTTTTAAAATGACTGTAACTTTTTCCCATATGGGAGTTAAACCATGATACTTAGCAAATCAATGTAACTTTGGATAAGCTTTAAAATGATATATGACATATACTATGAGGACACTGGAATACCTCTGCCTAGGGGGGGCCCCATACTTTCGGGACACCCTGTATAATACAGTTGAAATGTATAATCAATAAATTAGTAATACAGTAAAACCTTTGTATAGTGAACACCTTTCGAGCCACAAAAGTGTTCATTGTACTCAGGTGTTCACCACGTTTTTTTGTACAGTAGTCAATTGCATATGATCTGAGAAATGGTGTTCACCAGGGACAAGTGTTAACTTAATACGGGTGTTCGCTAAATAGCTTTTAGTTTTAGAAGTCATTGATGCTGGTGTACTTTTTTGAGAAATGGTGTTCACTAGGGGCAGGTTTTCACTATGACAGGTTTTGGTGAACATGTAGCTAAAATATTCTGATTTGGCCAAATATTTATCAACTCCTCGTCTCCTGTTACATGAATTAGGATTCAGGACAAGGCATTAACATGCAAAATGTCACCACCTACCATTTGTTACAGACACCATGTGTTACAGATGTCGACTGCCGGGTGCTGAGCCGAACACCAAACACCATCCACAAGAAAGTTGGAGAATATAACAATATGTCATCATTTGTGATGGTGACATAATAATGATAACATACATACCCATAGCATTGCTGTTTAATAAGAAGACCCCATGACTGAGTCCACTGTCCTCCATGACTAGGTAGAAGGGGTGGCTCCCATACAGGTTTGCATCTTCCTGAAATATGAATGATTCAGGTTAAATATACCCTATTGATGTGTGAACATGTACATAAGTTTAAAGGTTTGTATTTTAGTTTCCTTTGGGCTACTTTCTAAACCAACAACTATAACCATCATGTTGACCCTAGAATCCTTAAATTGACTTTAAAATGACATTTTCAATTTAAATATACATTGTTTACCAAACAGATTAAATCTTGAAGCATATAACAATAAAAAAAATTAAAAATATATTTAATTTATAGAAGTAGACTCCTTTATCAGTGTACCCTCAATGACATTTTGTCATTGTTTTTTTCTGTTTCCATATAGAGGGTAATCAGAATACAGTACCTCTATAGGGAAGTGATCCCTATTCCACATGGTGAATCTGGACCAGCTGGTGTTGAGATTTAGGTGAGATCTGTGCTGACCAAGGCCATAGATGTTGTGAGAAGGTAGAAGACTGGAGATCTGGAGGAACTGATCACTGAATATCATAGCACCAAGCGAGGTGTCCATTCTACAAAGTGAATTAGACTATCATACAATTCACCCGAATTCTGCATTCTAATTGGGTTGATAGCTGCCCTGTATTTTACAATACCATCCATGAAAACCATATCAATCATATTATGCTTAGTACTTGTTTGAATGAGTAGTAATCTGACCTTTGAAGATTTAAATATGACACATACAGTCAAACATGTCTAATCCAAACGCCTCTGGGACCAGCCAAAAGTGGTTGGATTAGCAGGTGTTCAGATTTAAAGTTTTTTTCAAAATAAGTTCAATGGAAGGCAACAAATTTTGGACCAAGAAAAAGTGTTCATATTGTGAAGTTTTTGGATTTTAGAGGTGTTCGGATATACAGGTCTCACTGTACATGTAGTTCAATTGATTAAACTGTTATTTTTTGTGATTCTGAATACTTACAATACTGTTTCATTATGTTTGCCATCAGCTTTACGAATAACTTTGAAATGAAATGTATCATTCTGTATGTGAATTCTATAAGCTGGGTCATGCGGGGGTTGTCTTGCAGGATCTAGAACTATCGGCACTTCATAACGATTGGCCACACTGTCATATATCTAAAACACATAATTATTTGCAATTCAAAAGTGCCATTTTTTGCTCTTGCAATATGCTGATATATAACTCATGGTGACATTGAGTATATCATGTAGCTTTTTTACATACATATTTTTTCATAATAAATATTAAATAAATAAGTTTTTTAGTTTGAAAGTGAAATTCATCCATATCCATTATGCTCTCAAGGTAGATAAAATATTAGGTAGACCAAGTGGGGAAAGTCTAATGAATTATTTCCTTAAGGTAGGCTATAAGTAGAATGAATAATGTTAAAGGCCAAGTTTAACTTTTAAATTTTTGCCAAGTATAAACTACACTGTAATCATAACATACCTTTATTCTTAATCTTGTTGGAGTTTCATAATTAAAGTTTACATTAAGATATTGGATATCTTTAGGATAATAACTTGGCGAGTCTCTTTTTAGCAGCACCTCTGTTCCTGTGAACACCTTCTCTGTGTTTATCACTCTATATGCTGAATAATTTCCTGGATAAAAACAATATGGCACATCAACTGGAGCTTGGGAGTCCAGCGGATCAGGAGAGCTGATTGGTTTCTTGCGTGCAGGAGTTGCAATCCAACAGCAACCCCTATATTCACACATCTCCTTTGTGGGAAAATTCTCAGGATGACAGTCGAATTTTAGTTGAGTCTCGACTGAATGACATGCTTTTTCTGGTGGCTTCGGATGAACAGCTGTTATTTTAATATCTCTAAATGGTGTCCTGTATGTCACTGGCTGCTTCACTTTCAGTGTGCTTGAATAGTATGCAGTGTAGGATACATACAAAGTAACCACACCTAAGATGACAAACATCATCAGCACAACACGGACTGTCAGTTTCATTGCTGTCATTGGCTCTGATCCTGAAAACATGCATTGAATATTTGTTTATACATGTACACATCATCTCGACAGTCACTGCCTGATTTTTCCAAAAATATATATTATATATTATGTTCATTAATTATGTGAATATATTACCTATGACTTACTCGATTATCCTGTATGATATCAATTATGATGTGAAAGCATGTGACTAAAATTGCTGAAAATTAGGGATGTCATTTCTGGATATGGGGTCACCTATGGGTAATTATATTGGGCCCTCATCTTAATCGATATATCATTGGATTGCTGAGTTAGCAGATTTTCAGATAATAGTTTAAAAAATCTGCACATTATAACGCCAGAGGATACATAGCATCTATCAAGCTAAACATTTTATAAACATTGGTTTACATGGAATTTCATGGGACATTCATGGGATTTGTGTGATCCTGCAAATACTTGTAGTCCAATTTTGATCAAATTTGCGTGACAATCACCCTAATTGCAGGATGATTGACAGCACTGCAACCTATTAATAGAAGATGTTAATATTGTAACCTTCCAAGTGATAAGTGTAGACATTGTTCCATATTCAAACATTACCATTTTAACAAGAATCTATAAGAGACATAGATATTTTTAAAATAATAGCTCCTTTATCAATATCAAAAAAACTAAATGCTTATTGAATAAACATGAACCCAAAATGGATTGATTTTTGCAATATAATAATTCATTTTTAACTACTGATTATTGATAGTATAAAGAAGATATGATAATCCCATAATAACAAAGCTGTGAATCAAACAAAATAAGGGGAGGGGGAGAAGGCAATTTCTACTAGAAATTAAACATATCTGGAAGATACGCACGACTCTTGAAACGCTAATTGCGATTTTTATCTATCAATTAACGTGTGATGTCATTTGCTTGATTTATTGCCTGAGTGATTGACAGGATATCAATGATTTTGCTGATTTGTTGGTTTATTAATAGATTAATTGATAACTTGCTTGTTTGCTTGATTGGTTGGATGGCTTTATCCCGTTCCCGGACTATGGTCCTGCGAACATCTCAATCTTTTGCCTGTGCGATTACAACATGGGAGAATTTTTTACTGATCTTACACTTCAGATACCTACTTCAATAGATTCCTTGGTAATTTAGCATTCTTTTCGTGTAGTTGAATCCACAATTGTCTGGGTTTATCGGCAGAACGAAGACATTTTCGTTTTTGATCGCAATATTTGCGTGTAACATTTAACTTATTTCAACCGTCAAATTCCTCCATATTGGTACTTCCGGGCTACATCCGGGACAGCCAAACGGGGGATTCCCCTTTTAAATCCAACCGCCATTTTGAAAAGTGATGGAATCTCTCTCGATGAAAAAGAGAAAATGTTCCCGTTCTGCCGATATACCCAGACAATCGGCGGTTCCAATATATTAGAAGTTACATCTTGAGTTCTATAATGCATTGAAGTAGGTATCTTAAGTGTAAGGGGCGTAGATAATTCTCCCAAGTTGTAATCGTACAGGCAAATGAATGCGCTCAGTGCAGGACTATAGTCCGGGAACGGGATAAGGATGGCTGATGTTGAGTTGGGTGGTTGGTTGCTTGAATTGTTCATTGGCACATTATGGTGCATTAAATGAAAAAATCCAGCCCTGCTAGGGACTTTAGATACCTGGTCACTCAGTTACTCTGCCACCCAGTTTTTTAGGCCTACACAAACCGCATCGGCATGTACTTTTTGTATTTCCGATATGTCTATCCAACGATGTAAACTTCATTATTGTTTTGATGACAAGGACATTTTTTATTTGACTTTTCAATTAATGGATATTTACAGCTTGGTCCCCTTCCCTGTGCGTCTTATGGAGTTACTTAGGTTTATGTGATACAAGATTGAACCCCTATTATCACCCACAAATGCAATAAAATACTAATTTCGGTTTCTATTCCTTTAGCTCGTTTTTTACCATGCAATTTAAGCCTTAATGTGTGAAAGTGCTAGTCATATTAAATTGGAAGTTAAATTCTCTATCATTATTGCAAAACTAGCGCCATAAATTACAAAATTTTACCTGATTTTCAAATCCAGAACTTTTTTATTTTCGGATTTGCACTTCCGGTTCCGGTATCAAAAATCTAAAATATTACAACAAGAAAATGCAGCAAACTCCTCGAGTCGAGGTCTCCAAGTCAAAAAAATGCCTGACCCTCTCATATATCTGTTGATTATCCCTGTTTATAACTGATTCAAGAGCGTGGCACTGAACGAACCTCTATGCCTATTTGTTATTTGTTTAGTTGTTGGTTGGGGAACATGTTAATGACGTCACAAATGATGCGAAGAATCTTTAAACCAATCAGTGAAGTCTATATAATTGTTTGTTTAGTTGTTGATGTGGCAATACGTGTCTGACGTCACGGGTGATTGCATCATATTCCAGTCACGCCATTTTACGACATTGCATAATTTTAGCTGATTTTGGCTTCATTTCACTTCATGTAAAAGACTTTTAAAAATATATCAATGAGTCAGTATTTTTTCTCATAAATATTAATATTTGAATTTGAGGTCAAAGTCCGAAAATTTGATCAACTGATTGAAATCCCATTTTAAAGAGGTGAAGAAGTGAATAATTACAGGAGCAAACGTGATCAATGGTTCGAGGTCTCCCGCAAAGTAGTCGCTACGCTCCTACTTCGCGCTGCCTTCGGCAGAGGAGACCTCGAAAAAAATGACTAAATTTCTTTGAAATACAGCGATTTAAAAATGTCAAACGGTAGTGATCCTGTGATATTAGCAACCGCAGGCTATGACCATACCATTAGATTCTGGCAGGCGCACAGTGGAATATGTAAACGAACTGTACAGCATCCAGACTCTGTATCCTTGAAACTGAATGAAAATAAAAATGAGTTGTACAGACTGTACCAGGCCTGTCAACTTGGGAACACCTAACATGAGTGACTTGGAAATGTTGAACACCTCCCCTCAAAATGTGGACACCTTGGTCCAAATCTGAACACCTAAATCCAAATTTTGAACACCTTGGTTTAAATTTTATTACATCTTGCCAAATTTTGAACACCTCAAATTTTTCGCGCTCGCTACGCTCGCGTTTAAAGCATTCAACGGGGGGGGGGAGGGGAGGGGGGGGGGGTGGTTAGGAAAAATTTCGAACGGTATGCGTGACATATACGTGATTCGCGTGAAAAGTCCGAACGAAATGCGTACATTTTTTTCCGTCGTTCATATTTTTGCTGTGTAGACAATCTTTTTTAGAAATTTTTCTACAGAAATATTTTTGCTTGACAATTACCAGGTAAAATGCGTATTTGCGTGACATTTTCTGTCACGCAAAAATAACTGGCGTGACTTCAAATTCTTCAGCAAATGCGTGACAAATACGCAAATTGCGGGACAGTTGACAGGCCTGCTGTATGTGTACAGTAGCTCTACCTGTACTGTAGAGTAATGAGTTCAGCAGTGTCAGATGTTATTAGACTAGATCATAGTGTAGTCTTATTGTTTCATCAATTTATTAGGCTATATTTATAGTGTAATATTTTTAGAAGTGTAGACTACTGTCACTGTCAGTAAGAGTTCTATATGTAGAAAGCTACCTTCCACGTACATGTACACTGTAATTACATGTACATGTAGAGACATATAAAGTTTCTGCTACATGTAAGCGGCCAAGAGATAGAGTACATGTACATAGAGGAATTCTCGGCCATGGGGCATTACTTGACAATTAGACCCTTGGCATCAGGTAAAAATCTGGGGCATTGTTATGTACATGTACTTTACAATATAGGTGGTAGAATATATGTATCACCGTATCGATAAAACAGTGTTTCTTTGAAGTTCCAATAAAGAAATTGCATAAAACAACTAAAGCATATAACAAATTATTGAAGATCGTCCAACAATGTCCCATTTTTGATAGTAGTTCCCTTAATGTTTGCACCCCTTTAATATTTTTCATATATAATTTTCATATTTCTATTGCAGATTAGGGACATGTCCAAATTATCTTGGGTCAAAAAGTTTAGATCAATGCATTAAGTAGAGCCCATGCATGTATGAACATGTAGATCTGTGAGTAACATGGTGCCCTTGGCTGTCAAGAGAAATTCCATGACAATACATATTCAATATTATTTATAATTACATACATTTGTATGTGTTAGTTAATTACTATATGACATTTTCCTTAATGTCACACAGCAAGTGAATGCACTTGATATCACCCCTGATAGGCAACTTATATCAGCAGCAGGTAGGTTACATGTAGCACGACCCAACCACATTGTGGGAATCAGTATTGTCAGGATTTTTGTGAGTCAATCAACCTCAAAAAACAAATCAACCGTGGAAAATACATTTAAGTATAACAGATTACAGTTTTTCTGCGGTAAATATATGGCCTCTTATAACTTAAGGAGTTTCAGGTCATAAACACATCAAAATATAAGAGGTCATCACACATATGATAGCCACACTACCAGGAATCCAAAATATGCAAATATTGTGTATCTAAAATGTTTATGTTTTTTTTCGATATAATCACTGTGATCCCTTCATTGCTTATTTTTCATGTTTAACAGAGGTATTTTTCACTGTGGAATACAAGTCTGTCTCTGTACATGACCAACTCTATGTCCAATCAAAGGCATTATTTTCAAGTTTTCAAAGATTTTGGGTACATCCAGATGTGGTTCAAGCAATTTCACATGTTTTCCCTTTCCTTTCTGCTATTTTGAAACAAGATGGCCATCTTCTTTAGAGTCCATGTACACATATAGTTATACTGTACCTTATATTTTAGGCTATCAGCATATTCGTATGTATGACTTGAACTCTAATAATCCCAATCCATTGATCAACTATGACGGCATATCTAAGAATGTAACTGCAGTTGGCTTCCATGATGAAGGCAAATGGATGTACAGTGGAGGGGAAGACTGCTCTGCAAGAATATGGGATCTCAGGTATGATTTAGAGCATTGGAATGTTTTTTGATATTGGGCCTAAAATGTGTCATATCAGGGGTTTCACTAGAATTCTCACAACAGGCTAAATAAATGAAAACAACAGGTAATTAATGGAAATCATGATTTTAATATGGAAAGTTGAAAACTCCCTCAAGACAACTGTTGATTTTGTGAAAACAACTGATGAAAATTGCCTGTTGCCTGCAGCTACAGTAGTGAATCCACTGCATATAAAATTTGGTAACCCTGAAGTCTAAGACTGTCTGTCAACTGATTATGTGAATAATATTAAGATTTTAGATTTTGAATATTTATATTTTTATACCCCTGTAAGTTAAAATATATCCAAAATTTTAAGATGTTTTATGCTTGTATATTTAGGTCACGCAATCTACAGTGCCAAAGAATATTTCAAGTAAATGCTCCAGTTAACTGTGTCTGCTTACATCCCAACCAGGTACTGTTAAAATGCTTTAGAAATCTCAATATTGCCTAAGGCTAATAATGTTCAGTAGTTATCCAGTGTCACAAATGAAATTAAAAAACTTGAAAATATGATGATGAATGAAAAAGACAAATTAGTCCGAGTCTGTGTTCATAATGCAATGAAAATTATTGATGTATTTCTGCCAAACCACCAAAAAGAAATTAAGGTTATTAAAAAGACGATTGTTTATCAGTATGTAATTGATCATTAATCCATTCAAGTTTCATGGTATGGGAAATCTGAGTGACCTTTTACCAGCCATCATATACATGAGGAAGTACAAATCCCAACATTAGAAAACAGCTCAAACCCATGTGAACCATTTGACCTAGCCAGGTCAGGCCTGTAGCCAGGGGGGGCTCGGACGAGCCCCCCCTGATATCTCCTGAAAAAAATGTGGACCTACCTTTTTGCTTCCTTGAAGAAAAACTTGCTCTTCCCCACATTCACTGGGCAATTAAGATTTTAAAACTGGCATTACTGTGCATTGTTTTTCGAATTTGGGCATTATTTTTCAAAAGTTGGCCCACTTTTTTTCATGGACATATTTGTGCCCCTTTCCCTCATTTTTATGATCGTCCTTTGTTAAACATAGCCCTAGGATGGGCCCGGAAAGAAATGTTGGCCCAAACATATTGTAGGGCCTCTTTAGTGGGCCTTTTTGGGCATTACTTGACCTTTTGGGCCTTATTTTTTCAATTTCAGGCCAAATTTTCAAAAACGGGCTATTAATTTTCAAAATTTTGGCCCCAATTTTGGTTTTAGGGCCCTAAAAAATTTTACGCGCGGCCCTAGGATGGGCCCAGAAAAAAAATGTTGGACCACAAATATTGTAGGGCCTCTTTAGTTGGCCTTTACTTGACTTTTTTGGGCCTTATTTTTTCAATTTTAGGCTAAATTTTCAAAAAACGGGCCATAAATCTTCAAAATATAGGCCCAAATTTTGGTTCTAGGAGAGGGCCCATAGGGTGGGCCCAGAAAAAAATGTTGGCCCAAAATATTGTAGGGGCTTTTTAGTGGGCCTCTTTGGGCATTAATTGACCTTTTGGAGCTTTTTTTTCGATTTAAGGCCAAATTTTCAAAAAACGGGCCATAAATTTTCAGAATTTTCGCCCGAATTTTGGTTTTAGGGCCCTTAACATTTTACGCGCGGCCCTAGGATGGGCCTAAAAAATGTTGGGCCAAAAACATTGTAGGGCCTCTTTAGTTGGCCTTTACTTGACATTTTTACTTGACCTTTTTGGGCCTTCAAGTTTAGGCAAAATTTTCAAAAAACGTGCCATAAATTTTCTAAATTTTGGTTCTAGGGCCCTAAAAGGTTTTCTGTGCGGCCAAAGGATGGGCCCAGAAAAAAATGTTGGCCCAAAAATATTGTAGGGCCTCTTAAATGGGCCATTTTTGGCATAACTTGGCATAACTTGATGTTTTTTGGCCTTATTTTTTCAATTTTAGGCCAAATTTTCAAAGAACAGGCCATGAATTTTCAGAATTTTGGCCAAAATTTTGGTTTTAGGGCCCTAAAATTTTTTCTCTTGACTGGTCCTTATTGGGCATAACTTGACCTTTTTGGGCCTTGTTTTTTCAATGTTAGGCCAAATTTTCAAAAAACGTGCCATAGATTTTCTAATTGTTGGTCCAAATTTTGGTTTTAGGGCCCTAAAAAGTTTTTCAGCGCAAGCGCGGATATTTTTTCATGAATTGAAGTGTGGGTCCCCCCTTCTTAGCTTCCGAATCCGCCACTGTCCTTTACTATACAAAAGGGACTTGGTTTAGCATGGGGCATTTTTTTTGGGAGGGGTTGCGGGGGGTTGCGGGGGGGAGGTTCGAGCCCCCCTTACAAAAAGCTGGCTACGGGCATGCAGGTCAGTCAACAAAGCTTAATAGTTGAAAAATTGTACATGTACGGCATGTAATTCATGACTTTTGACTGAATGTTTTCTACATTTAGGGAGAGTTATTTGTTGGTGACCAAAGTGGTGCTATTCATATATGGGACTTGAAAACAGACCACAATGAACAACTTGTAAGTGACAATGGGATAGAATATTGAAATATAGATTGAATATATTTCTTTATGGTTGTATTCTGTTTGAAAAAGAGTTGAAAAGGTGAACATGTATGTTTGATGTGGTGGAACTTGACCATTGTCCAACTGTATTGTTTGCCTGAAAGTTATATTTCATTTATAATCTCATATGCTTTATCATTGATATCAATTCACATAGCCTATCACATATTTAATGTACTAGTACATTAAATTGTCTCATATCATTTGTTGCCATTTCTAAAAATTCAAAGGTTCATGGAAAAATATAATGAATGATAATGAAAGCGAACTTATGTTCTACAGAGACTTGATACAGTAAGTCATTGATAAAACATTGTTTATTCACTCCATTATGTATTTAATCTCTGGATTTCTTTGTATTCAGATTCCTGAACCTGATGCAGCAATTCAGTCCATTTCCATTGATCCAGAAGGTACATACATGGCTGCTGTCAACAATAAGGTATCTTTTTATTAATTATAATTATCACACTACCCTACCACGTGACCACGATTAAAAGGGAAACAGGGTACAGCTAAGTTACAAATGGAGGACGTGGGTTTAATTCCATATTTCTGAACGTAAAATACATTTTACATTTATTTATAGTGTTCTACCAGACATTGAATTGATTCATCAAGCAGTTTGTAGAATATTGTTGGCAAAAAACCACTATAGCCAAAGATAGATAATAGTGGGCACAGTGAAGCAAAACTCAATGCAATACACGATACATTTCAGTAAATCTATCAACGTACAGGGAGCATATAAGTTTCCCTTTGAAAATGTTACATTGATATGAAACAAAAAACCAAGTGAACTGTTATTTAAACTGCGTGTCATCGTGTTATATGTGGATACGTTTTCCAGTATGTTATTCAACTGTATTTTTGTGAATTAATTGTTTTTCTAAAATCTTAAGATGCAAAAAAATCGTCCCAGAAGCATAACATATTGTGAAACATTTTCCCTCTTGTCACAAAGAGGATAATGTTTGTTTAGAGGTGTCTTGTGATGAGCGTTTCATGATTAAATGCAAAATCACTGGAGCAGATACCATCCAAAAACATCTGACATTCAACACGTCATATAAGACTACAACTCGTCGCGTGAGAATAACTTTGTACTAACTGCCATTTTCAAAAAAATTGAGATAGACATGGAATTTTACTATTTGAAACACAGGCTTTCATCTCAGATACATGCCCCATCTCAATTCCCTCTCATTAAGCTAGAATTCAGTGTGAAATTGTACCATCTCCAGACAAACAGCTTATTTCTAATTTCAAATTGTCATATCTGATATCAACTGTTTCAACCAATCAACTCTCTAAGAATTGGTCATGTGACTTGCAAAACTTGGAGTTATAACAATCTTATATTAAAACGAAGTATGCCAATATGCATGTTATTGTATCTAGAATGAAATAATGTTTTGTAACACAATACCATGCCAGTTTGCATGCCTGGCCTTTCATGTTTTAGTTTTAGAACTATTACAAGTAGATCAAAAAAAAAATGATACAGTATGTTTAATCCCATACATATTCAAATTATATGCCCTCAATTACTCTTTGTATTATGGATGCTCATTGGATTATTCATGGCCACATGATATGAAATAGAATTACTAATTTCCTCGAAAACCTAAATCCTTGCTACCAGCTGAGACTAATATACTCTTATGTTAGTTTCAGCTACCAGGGAAGATGAAAAGTACAAATGACCAGTTAATTAGATCATGTGAGCAGTCAAAAGTACCCTTTATCTTCCCTGCTACCAGGTCTTATAGGGGTTTGAATGGCCAAATGCAATAGAAATGCATATACGAAGCTGTCATCATTAAATGTTGAAAATGAAAGACTACTTATTTGTTTCTTCAAATAGAGTACATAATAATAGGTTATATACTAGATATAGTAATCAAAACAAATAGTAACTGACATATTTTGCACTACATTGCTCAAAGGCAATCACTGTCTGTATACTATTGAAATCTCTTTCAAAATGATGTTTTATAGTTTGTGGAAAAAAGCTAAATCTATTTAAACTAGCTTTAACTTTTACTGACCATACACTACTAGTATATCAATAAGGAGTTATCTTTATGTTAGTATAGTCCCTTAAAACACTTATTTTATTTTATTTTCATCTATGATTTACTTTGCACTTTTCACTGAACATCTGGGATCTTTTTAGTTATTTTATTACTAGTATGTTTTTCAGATTTGTCCTTTCTTTTGCATTTTTAGGATCATTGTTTTTAGATCATCTACATTTTATTTTGGAAAAGTAACAAATTGGTTCAATTTCTTTACAAAGAGCCACTCTTAGTCTCCATTTCTACAATTGCTTCAATTCCCAATTGTACTCCACAGAGTAGCAAACAACAGAAAATGAATGGATAATGATAGCTGCATCCCAATGAACAAAATGTGATTAGCTAAATCGAGGTCTCATCACTTTCATTAATCTAAAATGAATTAGAAATTATTTTTCTATTTTCAAATTTCTTCCATGTGCATGTAATAAAAGTTGGTTATGTCTTAGGCCCTAAAAATCTGAAACCTGCTGGTCAAAATGGAATTACGGACCAGTTGCAATGTTATTCTCCTATACCCAGTGAAAAAATCAACTGGTCTGTATCAAAAATAACCTGATAATGACCAGCGGACCGGCCCTTAGGGGCTACATTGTAATGTGCTGGGAGGTTTAGGCAACAGGGTTTATACCGAGGGAAATATGTGGGGGACCGTACTGGCATCATTGGTTTCAATGCATTGTATTTCTGCCTTAGTTTCAAAGGCAATAAATTCTTTTTGAAGGGTGTCCTGAGATTCCAAAATTAAGAAATAATTGTACTTATTTGAGAAATTGATTTTAAAGTTTTATAAATTGAATTTTCTTTATTTTATTAAATAATATTCTTTGGTTTTTGAAGATTTTTTTACAAAGCAAAACATTATTTTTCATTCTAGATACAATAACATGCATATTGGCATACTTTGTTTTAATATAAGATTGTTATAACTCCAAGTTTTGCAAGTCACATGAACAATTCTTAGAGAGTTGATTGGTTGAAACAGTTGATATCAGATATGACAATTTGAAATTAGAAATAAGCTGTTATTCCGGTGGGAAATTGTATCAACTCCATTTCCATAGTTTTAAAAAAGGATCTTGTAAATTGTTTCAAGGTATGATATTTCATATAAGATATCTCTAGGGTGAGACCAGGTGACATACAAAAAATCAAGTTTCACATAGCAATACTAAGTAAGATACAGACCTCTAAACTTTCAAACCTTGATTTCTCAGTTCCGTAAAAATGTGAGATAGTACAAAGTTATTCTCATGCGACGAACTGGTATTAGTTTTTTACAATAATAGAGCTAGAGACATACGACGTCATATCAGCGCTACAGGAAATCGTGAAGAACAAAATGCTCTCAAGTCGTGGCATGATGGTATTTTGAACAAAATATTTTAAATGATCGCTTTTTGAGGACGGTAGTGAATTAGACCATTCAAGGGGTTATATAGAAAGATTCTTTACATGCAGTTCAGGCAATCTAAGTATTCTGAATAGCGGATAGTCATTAATCCTGATAGCGGATAGTCATTTATCATTAACGTGTTCATATTTAATTTCGTTATTTCATTTCAATTTGATACCCTAGTAACACGTACAATCTAGCGTTCTTGTTAATTTAATGACTAAAATGCATATACGACCTGAAAGCCCGTGTCTAAATCTACAAAATAATGTTTACTTTATTTGGATTAAATAACAATTGATGACATCTCTAAGCATCAACAGGCGGCCTTTTAGCATTATTTTCACTGTTTGCAACGTAAATGTACATGAGATCGGGACATAGTATGTCTGTATAATCAGCTTACTTTCTCGCTCCCTGTACTATTGAACAATTTACATTCCTTGTACCCTGTATTGATCAACTTTTGCAACTGTGTACCGTGTACTATGACATATCAAATATTTTAAAATTTAAAACGATATTATTTACATTCTTTCTTCAACTATCATATAAATTCGCGCATGCGCTATCGAGGTAGGGTAGTGTGATTATGATCAAATATTTATTCTGTTTTATATACAGTAAAACATGTCTTAGTGAACACCTATCTCTCTCTAGTGAATACCTGTCTCTATTAGACAAAATTTCCTCTGTATATACTCTACTGACTTCTGTATAAATTGCCCTCTCTGTAGTGAACACCTACCAACACTCAATGTTTTACTCAAAAATAACGCAAAAATATGATCAATATACAGTACAAAGGTTTTACTGTACATTCATTTTTTGCAAGTGAAGCCAAAAATGTAATTATTTATACATATCATTCAAATCAAAATTCAAATAGTGTATGGCCTGGATCAGTACTAGCTGGCTGTGGGCCTTTTTAGTCTTTTCGTTTAATTGATTAACAAAATCATCAATATAACTACAATAACATGGGCCTCTGTAGCAACGCTAATGTCACGCCTTATAGAATTATATAAGGCATATATTGCTTTTAGGGTAACTGTTATATCTGGACATTGACCGGAGGCAGGGGCGATGAGTCCACCCAACTGCACCCCAAATCTAAGATACAGGCCCACCAGAAATATGTACTCAAATGTCTCTTCAGTCCAGATTCTACGTAAGTAAACAATTAAACATACCATAGTTTCCATTCATTAGAATTTGTTCTAAATACCTGCTCAAAATATTGGAATTTTTTATGTCATCACTTTTTCGTGACGGGGGTTGGCAATCTGCGGTTTGTGGTTGGCAGCATTTTGCATTTTAATGCCTTGTTTAATATTTATTCTCAACTTTAATTCAAAATTTTCTCTTTTGTTTGGAAATGAAATGTGTCACAAAATTATACTGGCACTAATAGCATTAAACTCATGATATTTGTTTCATTATGCTTGCAGTTTGCTGGCCACAACATCAGCAGATGGAACTGTGAGGATATGGCGCACTGCAGATTTCTCTCTCATGACCGAACTTAAGGATAACCATCAACGTTGGGTGTGGGACTGTGACTTCAGTAGTGACTCTCAGTACATCATCACTGGTATGTTCTTCTTCAACTTTGAAATTAAAGGGCTTCTTGTTACTCAAATGGAGTATTGGTTATGGATAGATATGAAAGACATGGGTGATTTGAAATAAAAATGAATACCAAACCAGTCCATTATCACAAATTCACAAGCTATGTATACCATACCATGACAAAGCAGCAGACATACATTCTAGCAGCAAAATATAAACTTTTCCAACATTTATAGAATAAAGAAATTGAATCTTTGAAGTTTTGTCTACAGCCAAAACATATAAAACAAGGAATGAATATTAAAAGGCTGCAAAAGTTACAAAACAAGTTTAACAGATATTCCATCCTTACATTGTCATCCAATAGCTGCTTTTATCCAGATTGTGATTTTGTTGCAGCTTCGTCAGACAACATGGCGCGGCTCTGGAACGTTGAGTCAGGTGAAGTTAAGAGAGAATACAGTGGCCACCAGAAGGCTGTCATATGTTTGGCATTTAGAGATGACGTTCGAGAATAAATTATAGGGAAGTTAAGCACATTGTGGGTCTCTGGAACATTGAATCAGGTGAAGTTAAAAGAGAATACAATGGCCACCAAAAGGCTGTCATATGTTGGGTATTTAGAGATGATGTTCGAGAATAATTTATATGGAAGTTAAGCACATTGTGGGTCTCTGGAACATTGAATCAGGTGAAGTTAAAAGAGAATACAATGGCCACCAAAAGGCTGTCATATGCTTGGCATTTAGAGATGAGGTTCGAGAATAAATTATATATGGAAGTTAAGCTACATGTTTCAAAGAGAACATGACATGAATGTATGTGTAGAATTATGGTCCTCTGGGGATTAATTCTCCCTTTGTACTTGTAACTGTTTACTTGCAATTGTCTGATTGAGTGTAAGTAAAATAGTTGTTATTTGATTCTTGGTCCTGGAAAGAACAATTGAGAGGGGAATAGTAATCCCTGGGGGTCATAAATATAATTACACATTCATGCATGTCCCTTAGGAATTGTGTGGTTTAACCCTCTTAGAAGCATGAGGTGCTATTATTATATGGACCGAATTGTTCAAGAATGACATACTAATGAAAGATGACATGAATTGAGTTGATAGGGACTGAACTCGGCATGTACTGATTGGTCAAGAACGATATCATAGGGTGAAATATATTATGAAATTAGGGGCTGAAATGTTCCCATGTATCATAACATGGTATAGCACTGGAATTAATTTAGATTAACTCATGCATATGAAACACTCTGACCAACTGATCATTATTTTTTTAATTAAAAATGACCGAGAAAATAAAGTTATATCATAGAGGAGCATGTTCCACCAGATTTAAAATACAAAGTCAATTTTCTGGTCCTTTTCTATCCTATACAGGTGTCAGAGAACTATGATTGAACAACCATGAAGATGTATTGTAACTCGTCATGTAGATGGAGCCTGTGGGAATATTAGGTGCGTCAGCAATGAGCTTTTGGTGCAGAAATAATAAATCATTTTTTAATTTAATTTATAAAATATGTTACATTTCTGAAATAGCGACACAGGATGCATTTAACTTTTCCTTACCTACAGTTCGAAATTGTTATTTTTTATACAGCGTCCCAAGCAAATATCACAAATTTAAATTCAAAAATGACTTTTACCTCTGCACCAAACTCTCATTCCTGCCACACCAAATATTTCCCATAGGCTCTGTCTGCATAGGGTGTGTAATGGAATGGTGAACTTGTTGCCACACCAAATATTTCTATATGCTCCATCTACATAGGGTGTGTAATGGGATGGTGAACTTGTTGCCACACCAAATATTTCCCATAGGCTCCGTCTGCATAGGGTGTGTAATGGGATGGTGAACTGGTTGCCACACCAAATATTTCCCATAGGCTCCGTCTGCATAGGGTGTGTAATGGGATGGTGAACTTGTTGCCACACCAAATATTTCCCATAGGCTCCGTCTGCATAGGGTGTGTAATGGGATGGTGAACTTGTTGCCACACCAAATATTTCCCATAGGCTCCATCTGCATAGGGTGTGTAATGGGATGGTGAACTTGTTCAATTTCTGTGAAGAAGATAAGTACATGTACTTCGTCTCCATTGAATAACAGTCAGCCAGGCAGTTTTATTAATGAATTCAAGCTCTGTATAATATACATGTAGCAACCTGATGTAAATGTACATGTAAATATAAATGTATTAAACTTGTAAATAAAATCAGACAAATAAAGTGTACAATATATTGTATATTTTTATTATATTTTTGGCAATAATTTATTTACATTTTTCGGGAAGTTACAAAAGCTAGTGTTATTTTACTGAAATTTAAGATTTGATGTTCTCAAGAAAATAACACATGTCATTGGGTTAAGAATATCTGACGTGCTTCCTAATTTTTCAGTAAAACCATGCTAGCTTCTGAAGTACATCAAATTAAATCTAATATAAATGTATTTTTAATTTACTAAAAGCATAAATCTTGGATAACATATTTAATTTATAACAATGATTCTAATATGATATGCATGTGACAATAACATAATTGATTTACTGGTCAATAAACAAGTACATACGACCTCCAAATTTCATGAATGTAAACAGTTTCTGGCTTGTTTATCATATTAGAATCGTAACAATTTAAAGACCTCGATTCTATGATTTATGGTAAATATAATCAAATATGACGTGATTTTTTTTTTATTCTAGCCATTACCAAAGAGCTTAATCACTACTCAACAATGAATTATCCTGTCATCATATATTGCGCCATGAATCATAGAATCTCGATCTTTATTCTTTAAGTAATTTGAGATCATTATACAACAATATTCCCACAAATTATAGAGGATTAAAAAACATTCAATGAATAGACCATGGGATATTAATTTGAAAAAACAAGAGGTTTGAACTAGATACAAGGCAACATTCAGGTTAATATATTATACACAAGCCATTAACATGCAAAATGTCACCATGCCGAATGTCAAACACCAACAACCAAATGCTAAACACTAACAACCGAACACAGTCCACAATAAAGTTGGATACTATAACAATATGTCGTCACTTTTGTTGGTGACATGAAAATAGGAAATGTTTAAAACACATCTGTTGACAGAAAATAACTTCTCTTCAAATAAAATGGGCTTCACTTTGAAAGTACTATCAATAAATGGACCATGGGAAATATAACAAGTGGGTCTAATAACTAGAAAATCTAGAATACATCAACAAATTTAAATCACAAATCTGGTGAAATACAGATCAATATCACAGTGAATTAAAAAATATAACAATTTGGTGGAATTTTGACACTTATTGACTATCATTAACAATAAGTCTCTTGAGTATCCAATTTCATCCACTAATGTATGTACATATATTGTATATTGATTTAAGGTAGGTCTACATCCTCCTGTTTACGACTAACATCAGTATGGAAGCCATGTAATTGCACATGGTCAAGTAAAATAATCATTCTACTTGGTCTACCTTGATTGTGTAAGTAGACTACCAGGTCCATAGCCAACTTTTACCTAGGTGGGTTCACTTTTCAAAAAAATCCAAGGGGATTCACATTTGACAACCTTGGCCCAAAATTACTTGAAAGTGCTTAATTAAATAAGGTGAAAAACTGCATGGTTTTGAAAGAATTTTGGCAGGGAGGATTTGCTCGAATTCCCCTTGCTATGGGCCTGACTCCCCTCATATTATGCAACTTACTAAAATATATTCAAATATACCAAGTGTGTCTCAACCAACCAGAATGAAATGTATGAATGCTGTGCATTTACAAAGATTAATCATTGCACAGTTTTCAGTGCATTGAGATAGTTATACAGTGTATTTGAATTGCAGTATACATATATGTATAGTTCTATAGCCTGTAGTGTAGCCTAAATGAGAGAGACAAAGCTTTTTTAAGAGAGATGTTCTAATAATGAAGTTAATTCAATTGTGCATTATCTCATCACGAAAGAGGTATCATTATGCTCTTCTATTGCCAGTTGCCACCATCAACTAAGTTCATACTTAAATGTTGTTTTATCTTGGCTAACTTTACGTTCATATTTCAGACAAATAATTTGCGTTATTCATATTTCTGACATATCTTGGAATTTTACACCTTGTTGCTTTTTTTTATAATACATTTTTTGCCTTGTCGCTTTTTCTTTCTGGCTATGCCACTGATAGCCTGTTCAAAATATAAAGTACATGGATTTAGTAATTGCAAAATTACTTTTTTGCTTTATCTGAAGGCGTTAGTCCAAAGACTCATCCTTTCAATTTCCTCCAATAAGGTTCCTTCATTTTACTTCATAATTTAGTCTAATACTCGGGTAATAATGATTTTTTTATGGAATTTAAATACAATGTATACAGTTAAAGGAAATATACACATAGGTTCATATATCATAGATGCTTGTTCTTTCATTTATCCAAAGATGGCCCCACAGTTTGGACATCTCCGTTGTCGCATGGCCAAACAACATAGCAACCCAATAGGGAAGAAGAATATTGCACAGCACACTCCAAGACATGTATAGTCATCTTCCAACACCCCAACCTGAAATAGGTGGAATGTAATATACATGTTAACAAAATCTGGTCAAACAAGGCATTAAAGTGCAAAATATCACCACCTGCCATTTGTTACAGATACTGAACACAGCCAGCTGCACTGTCCACAAAGAAATTGGAGACTAAAACACTATGTCACCACTTGTGGTGACATAAATATAACCAGGTTTGAAATAACACTAAGAGCAAACAATATGATGTACAAGTTGACCTATTAGATACTTCTGACAATCATAACACTGATTCCACTTAATTTCCTCAGGTCAAAGGAAATATATTGTTGAGGTTATATACAGGTTGATTGTAAATTAAAAGATAATTTTAGTAAATTGTCCACATTCCTCTCAATAATTTCTTTCCATTATGCAGTCAATCTTTACTTTGCAATCATTCCTACTTAACCGTAACAATCATTCCTACTCTGCCTCTTTCAACTCATTAAATACAATAAATTCTTATTATTCTCATTCTTACTTAATTCATCATTCAGATTTACTATTATTTATACTTACCTGATTTACTCACTATGCAATCATTCCAATTCATTCAGCAATCATTCACATTTCACAACCATCTTGAAATCATTCCTGCTTATATACCTCCAATCATTCTCATTCATACCGCAATCATTCATATTAACCAATTGCAATCATCCATATCCATTCTGCAATCATTCCTACTCATCCCATAATCATTCATATTTACCAATTGCAATCATCCATATCCATCCTGCAATCAACACTATTCATTTTTAAATCATACTTGCTCATCTACCATAATTCCTACTCACCCTACAAGCAGGGCATCCTCCTACCACCACTACATTAGTATATGTTGGCTGTGGTTGACCATGGATCACAGTGGTGGTCTGCTGATATGTTTGACCCATTGGTGGGTAATTTCCTTGGCTGGGATAGACAGGGGCCTCCTGAGGTGGGTAGCCCCCCTGATATGGCATGGAACCAGCTGGTGGTTGTGTTTGGTAGCCTCCTTCACCTGAAATATCATTTCATTTGGGTACATGTATTATCATGTTCATCTGTTTTATAAAATCAATTTTCAGAATATGTTTCAATACAGCAATTCACAATTTTGAGTTCTTCTCCTGAGGTGAAGAAGGTTTTAAAAATTTTTATATCCTCAGCAACCTTGACATTTTACTTTGAATTTTCAGTTCATTAAATCAGCAATAGGGAGTTTTAGAAGCTTGCAATGTATTTCACAACCTAAACGTGAGCGATACATTTGTATGGGCGATTGGTCATACATATAGGTTTGCGTTTCGATTTATATGCAAGCTTTAACTCCCTAATATCTCATGTTACCCAGATTTGTCTACTTGTATTTGAGTTACTGCACATATAGAAATAAAAATGGTCTGACATATTCACTATATCCCTATCATACAGTGAAACCTGTATATCTGAACAGCTCTCTTATCCGAACACCTCTCAATGTGAACACTTTTTCCTGGTCTCATATTTGTCTCATATTTCCATTGATTTACATGTTTATAGACCTTGAAATATGAACACCTGCTAATCTGAACATGTATGTAGACTGGTCGCAGGTATTTGGAGGTTTTACATTACTTTCTTCATCAGGATAAGTTTACAATTTTCATTTATTCTTTGCATTCTTATCCTGATCAGACATTCTTTCATCTTTAATGATCTTGTTCTATATTTATAAACAGGTAAAATATTTTCGCATAAAGTTTAAAGTACAGTGTACCTGCTTTCTGTTCTGGTTGAGAGTGTTGCGCTCCATACCCTCCAGCTACATCAGTATACTCTGGCGGCTTCTCCGGCAACAACCTTTCATTAGACATGCTCACTGGCTAAGAATTCAAAGTCTTTTGTAGATGTCTGCACAGCTGTTCAATAAAACCTGAAAAAGTTATTGGGCATGGTTACATGCATGAACTAGATTCAGGAATTAACTTATGGCATATTTTGAATAATTGAAGCCCCACTGAACAATCTAATCTACATTGTATTAACTACATCTGGAAAAATCAGAGTGTATGTGGTACGGGGACCAGGAGATAATTTTGTGCATTTACTAAGTAATGTATCAGATGCTGGCACAGTTTTGCCGGAAGTTTGCAAGAAGTAACTTTTGGCAATGCAGTATGTTAGAGTAACCTAGTAGGTGTAAGAAAATATAAGGTGATGGCCTTTAAAATGGTAAAAACAATTTTCACGGCCGAATTGGACTTCAATTCCTGCGATTTCAGGGGATACTATAAGACTATTTCATAACATAAAGGATATAGTTGCTATTGTTCTGCTTTCTACAGCACACATTACTAGTCCAAAGATGAATAATATCCTAAAGTTATAGGCCGATATCTGTATTAGTCTCAGAAATATTGCAATTAATAGGAAAAAAATACGCAATTTTAGTCATTTTTAAGTCTCACGTATCTTATATTTGTAGCTTCCAGCAAAAGATGGCAGCTTGAATAGCTCAAAATTGTTTTCTAAAAACTAATTCAAGCTTTGTTTGATATTGTAATACAAATTAATAATGATAATGAACTATTTATGATTTTTAATATGACTTTATAGTACCCTACCCCTGGAAAGTGGGCGTGGTCAATTTTATCATTTTGCAGCATACAATTAAAAACTTGTATTGATAGAAAGCAAATCAATGCATATAAAACATCTTCACTTGTTACTTCACAATGTAATTCATTTATTATTAAAATATAGGACTCTACATATTTTATATATACAATTTCAATTTTGTACAATGTATCATAATGAAATCTAATAGACTGTTTCAATTTACAAACTTTTTCTCGGATCACCCTTACCTTTTGACAAAATGATCTACTATATGACCAAGCCACAAAAAATAGCAGAACTGATCAACGTTTAAACCCCCCCCCCTTACCCCTATGTTTGTTTTGTATGGGGTCCGCCACAATGCAACAAGTCCATTTTCAGTGCTTACTATCACATGGAATATAAGTCACAATGTTTCCACAATATCTGGGCAATGAGATAGTGCCATTAAGAATATGTATGCCCAGATTGAAGATCATGGTGTAAATGCTTGCCGATCTATCGGCTTTCAAAAATGAGGAAAGCTGTCTTGAGTGCCGTTTCAACTAATTTTGAATTAAAAGTGCTACTTATGAATTTTTTTCTCAACAACTGTGATTTGGTTAGAGTCCAAACACAGGATATCAAGACATAGTGCTACCAAATTCTGGTATTGAAAATTTCAGAGCTCTAGATCAAGTATTCATATCTGCATGGACTCTTAAAAAAAACCAAAAGACACAAAATGCAGTCAGATATCGCGAAAAAATGTGACAAAATGCACTATTCAGAACAATTTATCTCTTAAATTTTACTTTTATTTACCCATAATTTCTGATTCTGCCTCTACTTAGTAATACCAATAATACATATGAGTAGACTTAAGGTCATAGTAAGTGTAGTTACAGATTTATTAGCATCTAAAAATGGGAGAAGCAGTGTAGCAAGTGCAATTTTCACCTATAATTCATAATATTAAACTGCAGCTTTCAGGATTTTCTTCTCTAAAACAAGAATTCCGTGAGACCCCAAAAGACAGGATTCCATATCACTGTACCACCAAATATATATAAGAGTAGTTTCAGGAGGTTATATCAAATAATCATTGAACCATTGACACCTAAAAATATGCAAAATACAGTCAGAAATGGGGAAATTGTGATTGTGAAAAAATGTATGTATTCTTAACAATTTTTTAACTAAACTGTATTTTATTTAGAACTGAAACTTGAAGTGCTTACTAGGAGTTACATCTAGTTATTATTTATTAAGTGACTTCAGCATCCGGATTGATATAATATAGGAATATCCTATGGTTTTGAAAAAATATCATTTATATCCATGAGTGGATATTGATATTTTCATGAGTGAGCGCAGCGAGTGAGTGAAAATATTTGTATCCATGAGTGGATATAATTGATATTTTTGAAAAAAAAAATTTATCCCATGGGAAATCATCATCAGCGAAAAAATGTGAAAAATATAATTCGAGAAAAAATTTGAAAAAATAATTGAAAAAAAATTGTGAAAAAATGTTGAAATTTTTTTTAAATATTTTTGAAAATAATTAAAAAATGTAAAAAGAAATTTTTTTTTGAAAAAATTCGAAACCATGGGATATCACTTTTCAAACCACCGAATATCACTTTTTAAGACGTGATATTCGATAGTTTAAAAGTGATATTCGATGGTTTGTGAATTTTTTGCTAAAATAATATAACTTGATCCACATATCAAATATATCTTCATGTGATATTCGATCTATATCCTTGCAACCATGGGATTATCACTGTTATTCCATAGTTAGCATGATATTCATAGGATAACATGTGAAAATAAAAACGGTATTTTTGTAATCAGTGGTAAAATATGATATTTTTGACAAATTTTCACTTAACCATAGCATACGGTTTTTTAGCCATGACATACGGCGCCGTATGCGATGGTTTATGGATTTTTGCTACTTCAGACTCAAAACGAGGCTAAGTGTCATTATCACTCATGGATATTGATATCTGCACTCTCTCGCTACGCTCGCTCGTGCAGATGATCATATCCATTCGTGGATAAAAATCATATCACTCATAAATCATAGGATATCCTATATATATATGCTTAAGACCAAAAAACCTATAAAGAATGTTATTATTGAATACTGAGAATACATTGTTTTTACATTACGGAGCTTTATTTCTACCTGAAAGCATTTTGGAACATATCTCTTGCTTAAATATTTCATGCAAGGCTTTGTATAAAATCCTCCTACCCACGTACCCTCGTACCCACGTACGTGGGTCCTGACCCAGTCTTTAAAGAGTTAAATTTTTAAATGTTTAAAACATTATTCAATCTCAATGTATGCTTAATTATGGATGAATTTATGTACCCATATGCCTTTATTTCTAGATCGGACATCTGTCTCGTCATAAAATAAAGCCGGCATTGCATAATGTTCATTTGAGCTATTTGAGTGTTGTTTTTGATATATCGAAGCGATTTTTTGTTGATCGGGCAGTCTTACAGTGTACAACCAATCTATTGCTTGGCGCAAATTCGACCAAGCACATATATTTAGTATTTTTGTCAGTCATACTTTTAATAGTCCTATACCTTTTAATTTACCATAATGTATATAGAATTTTGTATACTAGTAAATGAAGTGTAATTATATCTATGACAATCTAAATAACGTTACAAAGATCGATGCGCAGATCCACGTTTTATTGAGTTTGAATCTCACGCGTCATGCACGTGTAGTAAAAGCTCATGCAGATCTGCCGTTCAAGTAGCACTGTCCGTCGTGTCCGACTGTTGCCTTCTTGTGTTCACACTTGAAAAGTTGCAAAGTTGCAAGAAAAGGGTTTGGAAACATTTACTTTCTCTCATTTCTTACATTTGTACTCCAGTCAGGAGAATGCAAATCGAAATTACTTGCACCGCAATGGAAGCCTAATAGACGAATGCAACAAAATTAGGTAAATAACATGAATAATCTAATAACGAAATATTTGAAAAGTAGAAGGATTCGCTATATTCGTTTTTAATCGCTTTTTGGCACAATTTAAGGATAATTGTGCGCACTAGTTCAGTGAATCATTTAGATGGAATTAAAAGTTAGAGTTGCCAAACTTATGCAGGGGAGTGTAAGTTTGGTTTTGTAAACTTCGACATTATTCATGGCCGTTTGATCCATAATTAGGTAATATGAAGAGTAGAGTTTTATTTTGACAATGATTTGATGTAAAACTGGTTTGAATGATAAAAGTTCAGCTTTGTAGTTTCTAGCTTTTTGCGCGTAAAACGTGAATACAATGGACAACAACGGCACCAAATCTTTGACTAACATACGCTAATAACGTATAATATTCGTAAGAATGAATTCTAATAACATTTGAAATAAACATCTAATAAAATGTGGTGAATTTAATTGGTTGGAAACTCTAAGAAATATATTTTTAAAAAGATGTCAACTTTTGGACAAGGGTAAACTTCCCGGGACATTTACAATCTGCATGAGGTAACAGGAGGCACGGATTGCACTGAACGAAGGCTAGGAGATTGCTAATCAGCACTGATGTGTTATACAGGTAAGACTGCCCGATCAACATATCAAAAACATAAATCAAATAGCTCAAAAATAATGAACATTTATGCAATTCCGGCTTTATTTTATTTTACTAGAGAGATGTCAGACCTATAAATAAAGGCATATGGATGCATAAATTCATCTATAATTCAGGATAAACTGAGATTGAATGATGTTTTAAACATTTAAAAATTTAACTCTTTAAAGACTGGGTCAGGACCCACGTACGTGGGTACGAGGGTACGTGGGTAGAAGGTTTTTTATACAAAGCCTTCATGCAATGTTACTTTCAAAAACTTTCTTAGAACAATTAGTCCATCCTATACTTTCACATGTTATTCTCCATTTCGTTTTTAAAAATTGTGGGAGCTTTAAACTCTAGAAGAGCTTAATTACCAATTATACCATGCACCCTCTTTGCCCTCCGTCGCATTTTTCTTAGAATGGCCAGGCATATTTCAAATTGAAGAGTAAAGTCAGTTAAAGTGATATATAGCTGTATATAACAACTTTCACTTGATACTGTGATGTCAAACAGTGTATTTTGTCCCAAGATACAATAAAGTACTGATTTCATTTATTTATCAATTCAGATGCCTTGGAATTAAAGTAAACACTTGGTATATATTACCAATATTATTTTTATTTTACCTATTATTGGTGGTACAATGACCAGGTTTCCTTTAATGTCTTTGGTCTTACTGTGCAGTTTGTAAAAAGAAAATTCAGAAAGTTGCAATCTTAGATGAAAAACTGGTGAAAATCATACTTGCTACAGCTTTTCCCATTTTCAGAAGCCAATAGATCTGTACTTCCACATACTATGACGTTAAGTCTTCTCATATGTATTTTTGGTGGTACTAACTGGAGGCAGAATCAGAAATTATGTCAAATAAAAGTAACATTTAAGAGATAAATTGTTCTGAATAGTGCATCTTTCATATTTTTCACGATATCTGACAGGTTTTTTGTCCTTTTGCCTCTTTTTAAAAGTACATGCAGAAGTGAATATTTGATCTAGAGCTCTGAAACTTCCAATATCAGAACTTGGTAGCATTATGTCTTGGTATCTTATGTTTGGGGTCTAAAAAAGTCGCAGATGTTGAGAAAAATATTCATTAAGCAGCAGTTTCAGTTCAAAGTTAGTTAAAACTACACTCACGACAGCTTTCTCTATTTTTGAACGCCGATAGATCGGTAAGTATTAGTATTAGTACCTTGAAACTGCTCATATTATGTAGTCTTTGTGGTACTTTCTCATTGCAAAGGTAATTTGGAAACACTGTGACTTACATTTCATGCGTTACTGAACACTGAAAATGAACCAGCCTATTAGATTTCATCATGATACATTGTACAAAATTGAAAACGTATATATAAAATATGTAGAGTCCTATATTTTAGTAATGAATGAATTACAATGTCAAGTAACAAGTGAAAATGTTAAAAATGCATTGATTTGCTTTCTATCAATATAAGTTTTTAATTGTATGCTGCAAAATGATAACATTGACCACGCCCACTTTCCAGGGGTAGGGTACTATAAAGTCATATTAAAAATCATAAATAGTACATTATCATTATTATAATTGTATTACAAGATCAAACAAAGCTTGAATTAGTTTTTAGAAAACAATTTTGAGCTATTTAAGCTGCCATCTTTTGCTGGAAGCTACAAATATAAGATACGTGAGACTTAAAAATGACTAAAATTGCGTATTTTTTCCTATTAATTGCAATATTTCTGAGACTAATACAGATATCGGCCTATAACTTTAGGATATTATTCATCTTTGGACTAGCAATGTGTGCTGTAGAAAGCAGAACAATAGCAACTAGACTATATCCTTTATGTTATGAAATAGTCTTATAGTACCCCCTGAAATCGCAGGAATTGAAGTCCAATTCGGCCGTGAAAATTGTTTTTACCACTTTAAAGGCCATCACCTTATATTTTCTTACACCTACTGGGTTACTCTAACACACTGCATTGCCAAAAGTTACTTCTTGCAAACTTCCGGCAAAACTGTGCCAGCATCTGATACATAATACTGATCCTACTTCAAAAGAATCTGGAAGAATGTGAATTACGGGGACCAGGAGATAATTTTGTGCAAACTAAGTAATACTGATCCTACTTCAAAAGAATCTGGAAGAATGTGAAGAAAACTAAAAAAATTCAACTTTTTCCAACTCAAGTGAGACAAGCAAACAGACTATGTGACATGATTTAAATTGTATATAATGTAAATAAAGTATTAAACTTATGTTATAAAGATACAAAATACTCATCCAAAGTCATAAATTGTATTAAAAACTAAGGAAATGTAAGATTTCAAAATTCATCACCTGACAATATTTTGATGGGATGTATGTCAAACTAATAGATGAATCGATGTAATTATAATATGGGTAAAATTGTAATTTTAAGTAAAAAAAATCAGCACTTTTCAAATGATATATATAATTTATATAAATTTGATATTTTAAAAATACATGCTGGACAGTAGACATGTGCAACTATTCAATAGATTTTAATATATTTCAGTATACTTATAGTTTGACATATAGTGAAAACTTGACAGTCACGTGACTGTCATATGATCAAGCCAAGATGGAGGACGGAAGCAAAACAATGTTTTGTGCTTTTGTTTTTGTTTTTATTACCATAACGGCGTGCAGTGCTGCTAAATATGATCCGACTTGGGCGTCTTTAGATGCCCGTCCTTTACCTACTTGGTACGACGAGGCAAAATTTGGTATTTTCATCCACTGGGGTGTGTTTTCGGTTCCAAGTTTCGGCTCAGAATGGTTTTGGTGGAATTGGCAGGGAGCAAAGAGTCAGGCATATATCGATTTCATGAAAAAGAATTATCCACCAAACTTCACATATGCAGACTTTGCTCCCAAGTTTACAGCTGAATTTTATGACCCAAATCAATGGGCAGACATCTTCAAAGCATCAGGAGCTCAGTGAGTATGCATGTATTTTCTTAGTCATATAAATCTGACCCTCGTATGATGTTATTTGTTGTTATTTTTTCTGATTTGGATATTTATTTTTTCTTATTTTCTTGCATACGAGACCGTGTATGCAAAGAAAATGATAAAAAATAAATATCCAAATAAGAACAAGGAATATCGAAGAACAGCATACAATGGTCGGATTTATATGACTAGTATTTTCTCAGCCAGTCTTACTGTACAATGTACAATGTACTGTATAAGACTTACTCGAGTCTCTAGCCAAATTACTTGTCTAGAAAATGGCATGTGGACCACTGTGCACTGGCTAGAGACTCGAGTAATATAAGACAAGTCTTACACTGTACATGTAGGTGCATTAATGCGCCTCTGCAGTTTATTTATATATCTGAGCTCAGTCTTAGCCTTATGTAGAAAACTTGTGCTGCAGTGCATCAGCCGATCCCAGTGTTCCCCCTGCACTGCGTGAAAAATGGAATTTCTAGACTAAGCACGTCTAGAAACTAAGTCTAAGCACGCCGGGTGCTTAGGCGTGACTAGTTTTGACACGTCTAGGTACGCGATGAAACCAACTCTAGACATCTCTAGGCACGTCTAAGCACACGCAGTGCAAAGACGTGCTTAGAGTGTGACAAAAAGTCTTGGCACGCCTTGAGACTAATGATTGAAATCTAGAATAAAGTAATTATCGAATCAGATGAATGTATATTGTTATAAGCAATTATGATCAACATTCATAATTTAGACATATTTTCACTGAAATATACTGATTTCTTTTTACCTTTTATCTATTTTATTTATTATTTTGTAAAACAAACTGTTCACGTATACCATGACGTTTTACATATATGATTGAATAATAAATCACGTACTGTTTAAAGGTTGTAAAATACCAAACAAGCTGTACTGATAACTAGTAAAAATATTTTTTCCCGGGCATCTATCAAGTTGTTACATCAAGCCCCGGGTATCAAGCAAGATACAAGAATAGTATTATTATTGTGCGTCTGACCAAATGGATGAAAAAACTATGTGTTCATATTGTGTATGCAATGTATCATTACTAATTGATATAGGGCAGGGGCGAAGCCAGCTTTCATTCAGGATGGGGGTGCGATCGCCAAAAGCTTTTCGGTTTTCAGTCACAGGGTTGCGATTGTTGCATAAACAAGCCATGAAAATAAGATTTATTTTGAATTTTACAAACATTTCTTCAAAATTGAGCTTTTTCTTTCTCGTGGTTTTATTTTTATTGCACCCCCCTCGCTTCGCCTATGGACGCAATAAGCATATTCATTTAAGTTGCCTCTCCCCGTAGATACGCGGAGTTTCTAGACCATCCTACGTCTAGAAATTGCAAGAAATTCCACATTTGATGCAGTGATCATACTAGTACTTGCGAATCATATTGAAATTAATCTTATTAAGCAAACAAGAATTAAAATACAGTGTACGTTACTCTAAAAACAAAAACTCCATTGCACAATTACAGAACGATGATTCAAAATAGTTTTTTGAAACCCTTTTTAGAGTACTTCTCTCCTATAGTGCGGGAAATAATTGTTTGGACGGTGGTCAATATTACATACACCCCCCCCACATAAAATTAGTAACAGGATCCCCTTTTCGGCCACCTATCTAATCAAAGCCTGATTATGATTGGCGATTTAGATAAATTCGTCAAATGTCACAAATAACTGAACTACTAGATCTAGCTTTGCAATTGAGGAAAGAATTAGAATATTGATATGCTTCGAAATGAAAACACACGATTGCCAATCTAATGGAAGGGGTACGTAATGAAGACGCGATATTGTGTTTACCGTCCATCGTCCATCGCTCGAAAAGAAAAATCGTCATTGTCCTGACCAATCCCTCTCACAAAAATCGCATTCACCTCAAAACAAAAATTGAATTCGTCTCCCATTTGAAAATTAAGAGATTTTGAAACGAAAAGAGTATGAAGCTCTGTTTGAGCCTATCAAACACAGGCGAATGGTAATTTCATCATCATGCTCTGACACAGTAAAGTCATAGCGATTTTGTTTGGTCGCTGTTATATTGTTTTGTTGATTTTTTTGATGCTGGTGTGTTTATATTATTCAATAAAATTTTATATTTCAAAATGTCATTAGTTAAGTCATTCGGATATTTTGTAGACTTATGATAGACTTAAGACTTCTGGTTTTGTTTCATCAAACAAAGTTTAGATATGGACTTCGAACTTCAGATTTCATTGAAGAGAGTTAGGAATATCATGATCGGAACTGAATATAGCCTATGGCTTTATACCCTGTGACAACATGATATTAACCTCTGGCTCTCTAAGCCCTCGAAAAATGTATCGTGTCCCTTTGGAAGGGTTGGTGCACGTCACCCCCCCCCCCCCCCCGCGGCCAAAAAGTCTAGATCTTTCAAAAGCGTGCAGCTTTCACCATTGTGAGCACTTTTCAAATACACCATTGACCATTCCAATGACTTAGCATCGGGATACCATCATGTATTTCACCAGTCCATGTTATGTCGATGCACCATTGAAGACTCCTCATTTTCCCAGAAGAACTCATGTTGATCGAATCCCAAAAGGTACAATCATGCCAGCTTTCAGTCGGGGGGGGGGGGGGGGGTGATGCCAAAACGAATTTCGGTTATCAGTCAGGGTTGTACCATTGTGGCTAATACAGGCCAATAAATTTATTTTGAATTTTACAAATATTGATGCAACTTCTTTCAAAATTGAGCTAGAGGCTCAAAATAAAAAGCATTTTACCCTTTTCTTCTTCTATCTCATGGTTCTATTTTTTTTATTGGTTATCGCACCCATCGTACCCCCCCCCCCACTTGGTAACGCCTATTGTTTTTTAAACAGGACATTAACACGCGGGAAGTCTCGGGAAGATATATTGTATTAATATCCCTCAGAATATTCCCTATGTCCAAAACATTCCAGTGCATAACCCCTATGTATTAAGTTTATCATTTGAGAGGAGTTAAGCTACACGTTTTAGAGACAAAGTGCACGTGAACTTGTAATATTATGACCCCTCCACATTGGTTTCTCCAGGGCCCCTAATAATTCAATATCCCTTAAACCCCGGGCCTTAAACATTTATCACAGAGTCCTAACTACGACCGTTAGTTTGAATTTCAAACCTACCATGTGTTTAAAAATCAAGGATTATGAGTCTCATAATGTACCGTTTTTGTTCCATTAAAAGCAAAACAAAAATGCCTCTCTGTCGGTGCATTGCTGTCGGGGCCGGTCCCAAGCTGTGTGAAGCGCTTCTCACAGCTGGGGACCCAAACGCCGCTAAAAGGAGGGACTCTCAGTCTGTATAACAGTATAATGTAACCATCAGAAAAATTTGTTTTCTTTTAATGGAACAAATTTGAAGAAAAACGGTGCAGTATATTGATTCACAATCCTTGATTTCCAAACAGGTGTAGGTATAAAATTCAAATTAACGGTCGGAGTTGGCACCTTGTGTTTATACTTACTAGTAATCGGACAAATAATACTACGAAAGGCAGAACTTATTCCAAGAGGACCAAAATTCTGCACGTTCACGAACAAGCTCCTTCATAACCCCCCTATCATGAAAAATGGCATCTATTGCAGTTTTCTAAACCTACATTCTAAAGGACGTAATCCAAGTTCCCCCCTCCCCCTATTCGCTCATGTTTATAATGTCCAGTGAAGATCACTGTGGTTGTGATTTGGGAGGGGGTATACTCTACTAAGGTGTTAGACCCAGCAATCTTCACAGATGGTGGCTACAACTTAAGTTCCAATTTATGAATCTCTCATTAAAATAAACAACTATTACTAAAGGTTCTTTCTGATTGCATTTTACCAATGAAATTATAATCTCCGACTAAACTCGATTTTAGATTTTAAGATATGAATTTTAGATCTCACTGTTATTTAACATTAAATGTCTAGTGTGGGATTGAGCGATAAATCTCCCGTCAAGAAAATGGAATGGCATCTCTTAGTCGGGCTCTTACTATTCTATTTGGACATTCAATCTCACTTCTGACATTGCGTGTGTGGTACAATTTGATCAAAGAAATTCCAAAATCAGAATCTAGCAAATCGCAATCTTTGCCACAATCATTTATTCGGACATTGCACATGTACATCTATCGTTCCCAGGAAATTGTACATGTTATTAAAACTTCCAGTAATTCCGGAGACAAATGTATTATTTTGTTCTCTAGCGTCATTAGATGATAGCAAAAAGTAATTGATTGATTGAACAATTTATTTCCTTATTTTGTAAGTGTACCAATGTATAAGATGACATGATTTATCATAATTACAGGGTCTTAATAGTCTATGGCTACCCTTTGCATTCGTTCGACTTCTAATGCTGCTAATCACCCATCCCCTCTTCACAAAACGACGACATTTTAACTGCTTTCCAAATTAAGGCCCGTAGCCAAGGGGAGCGGAGGGAGCGGCCGCTCCCCCTCCAGGCCAAATGATGCCAAAACAGTCAAAAAAGCCCCCCCCCAACTCCCTTGGCAACCCCCCCCCCCCATGGTAAAACCGCTACCCCGGTAAATCCTGGCTACGGGCCTGAAAATATTATATATTGATCTATAATTTATAAACATGATTTTCTAGGTTCTAGGTTTCATGGGTCGTCATTCCCCCAGAGGCCTCCTTGAAACATACCGATTGCAATGTTTACCCGTTTCAAACATGTCTTAGGCCCAGGTCTTGTTGCACCATTTTCGTTACCACATTCTTACAGGAAATGTATAGATATCGGAGATATATATCTACATAATAGTACTTTTTATTTTTATTATAAAGAAGATGCTATCTGGATTGAGCATTAACTTAAACTTGAAAAACATCCGAACTCACCAACGACTTAATTATAGTGAATGTATGGGGGGGGGTAATGATTCCATCTTTTATTTTCTAGATTGGGCTCTAAAAGTAGACCTCTAATACGCCTTACTTTCTGGTCTAGACCAATAGTATGCCTCTTTTTAAAGGTTTTGTTATGGCGTAGACCTACCCTGCATGCAGAGTCTAGTTAAACTACGAAGACGAAGCTCTCATTTAAGAAGTGAAGTCAAACGAATGCAAAGGGTAGCGTAGACCAAATCATCTCCTTAAAGTTTTCTATTATAAGCATATAGACCAAAACTGCGCTCAAAACTTAACAATTATATATAGTCAAAATGACCATTAAAAACTCTAATGATTACACAAGTGGCCACAAGTACGCCTCAAAAACTAAAAAAAATTGCAATTTAAGGGCCCCCCTTTAAGTTTCAATAGATAATGTAGCTTGATCATTTGATTTCACTTGCTGTTGGATAGGATATGAAATGATTCAAAATACTAGTCCATGTCCGTGCGATTAGTGTCAATTCATATAGTTTTGATTACAATCAGAATTCTCAATTTTGAGAATTCACTTTAAAGTCACTTTCAAGTCACTTTTCCTTTAATCTATCTGTAATCACTAATTAACTAGATCAATACATACTCGATTTCCTCTGCCCACCAACAACACTGTTATGTAAGGGCGGAAATAAATCAGTGTAATCTTGTAATCGGGCATTTGAAAATGACCCCTAAATTTCATCCATGTCCATGGTAAGAGCCAAGGGTAGATGGGGGGGGAGGGGGGGGCTGGAACTCTTACATATGACTGGCCAAAATTTCAATCACATGCAGTTTTCATCATTTTTGGACACTTTCAAAGAGCTCTTTGAATCTCAGGGCCGTTATATGGGGGAGGGGGTGTTCAGATATCACTATATCTAGGATGTTGATCTGACATTATTTATGCCGGGATACCTTCTTGCCTTTTCCAAGTCGGTATTTTTTACTTATCTGCCCGCTTATCTTATCTTGAATAATAGAAATCAAGATAGGAAAAAGATACCGACTTGGGCAAGGCTACCCCATCCACCCTATTCTAATCTTTCTGGAAACTACTCCCAATGTGGTGCGATCCCATTCTGATACTCATAGCATCTTTCTGTTTCACCTGAAACATCATCTCAGGACTGAGAAGAAATGCGATGTCATGATGTGCGATCGTGGCATAACTTATTAAGTGAGCCCAAAAAATGTTAAGATTTATTTTGAATTTTACAAAAATTGATGCATCTTTCAAAATTCTTCAAAAATTAGATTGAAACTTCAAATAAAAAAATTGAAAGCTCTTTTCTTCTATGTAATGGTTATGTTTTATAAGCTTTTTTTTTGGGGGGGGGGGTGCCTTCGCACTCATCGTAACTCCCCCCCCCCCTCTGCCGGCCAGAGAGAGAGAGTCCAGAGATAGTTTGCAAAGCGTGCTCACGGCTTTCCATGGAAAACATCACCAGTTGCAACTACAGTGTCTTTTTTTCTTTTTAATTTTTTTTCTTTTTAAAGTTGCAACTAGTCTCTACAACTGTCACTGACTGAAGATCACAGACACAGACACAGTTACATGTACATTATCTCAAGGTGAATACAAAATATGCCCTTTTTGGAATGTTCAATGTTCAGGATTCACGATGGTCAGAACGAGATTGTATTTTTGATAATACAAATGTATTACCTTTAAGCAGGTTTCAACGGATTTTGATACACATTTTTTGCCGTGCGTCCTATTATGCAGGGTACCTATTATGATTACAATCAGCAGTTTCCTAGATAAACATGACAACCGGGAGATAGTCTTCGGGCTGACATCTCGAAGCTGTTGTTTATGACTTCAATACGGTATATCAATATTGATTTCCTCGCAAAGTATTCAAACAACAATTCGTCTTTTGATAGAATTTTACACTTCGCTTACGTCATTTTAATTCATTCAAAATAATAGTTCACAAATGAATTCAGCTGTGGGGAACAGCAAAAGTACGGCTTGAGAGGGAGGGGGAATGTATGTACCCGGCAAATATAAGGGCTTTAACATGGGATTTAGGGGTAGGTACCCTGTACAAGTAGGGTTTTGAAGGGAGGTTGAAGGGTATGTTACCTTCAAAAGTAGGATTTTAACGAGGGTGAAGGCCTTAGGGGGTAGGCCCCGGTGTAGACACCCTGTAAAATGGGTATTTAACAGGGGTTGAGGATTGATTGAAGATATCCTGGAAAAGCTTGGCTTTAACATGGGTTAGGATGTTAGTTAAAGTAGGGGCTTAATGTGGTCCTAAAAAGCTCCAACGTTCCTCTTAGGGTGGTTAGTCACAATTTTTCTCTAAAACTCAATTGTATTGTTGTAGCCAGAATGTTTCGGGTCAAGAGACCAACTACGAAAGAAAGTTATCAAAAGGATTAATGCAAATGCCTTTTATATGATCAAAATGTCAACTACATGTACGGGGGAGTTTCCTGCCCCTGCGATCTTATTTGTCCATTTAGAATAAGATAAACCATGTAACCAGGTCCACGTATTCCATTCTGACAGAATTTCAGATTCAATTTCAAATTAGTTTATTATGTTCGAAATCCCGAATGTCCCCGGGAGAATCTCTTTTCGAAATTATAATGTCAGATAGATACAAAATAATATTGATATAACTTAATACACTTAATTTGGCCCCCGTTTTAATTAGACGGATTGACGGAGTCAGAAAATCCGCCAAATTAAAATCAGTCAGATTTCTGTGTGGAATTTTGTCAAATGCACTTTAGAAATTAATCTTCTGGGGCCCCTTTTCCTGTCAACTGAGCATGTCATCAACATGTCATACATTATCCCAAAAGAAATACAGAAAATATCTTAGTAAATACCCGTCCTAATGACATAAACCATGGGCTTTCAAGAGAATCTTTTGATAGTCCATGCATAAACATAGACAAAAATTAAACTTCAGTCCTGATTTCGCCAAATTAAATAGCCAGCAATATTGAAATTGAGCAAATTCGTCACATTAAGTAGCGTCAAAATAAAGTGTATCTAAAGTATCTGTAAGGGGGGGGGGGGGTGGCTCAAGGCATAAAGATTACCGAGAGATACAAATCGGAGAAATTATAGATGAGATGATGAATATGTACAGGGTGATCATTAAGTTCTGGGAATTGGTCTGCCATTTCAAGATTTCTCAACCATTTGGGCTGAAATTATCAACAAACGTACATTGTACAATTCTGAATTGACAGACAAAGCTTCATATACATATCACTTCTACAATTTATTTTATTGTAATTATAAAAAATGTAAAAGTGGTTCGCGGGTCAGGAAATTTTGACTGATGTTAATCTGAAAGTTTCCTGCAAAATATATTCATCTTGCCTGGATGATTGCTTCAAACCATTTGTACTAGAGGCAGAACAATGCTGTTGAAGTCATTTATTCAGAAGTATTCTTCATTCCTGAGAGAATCATTTCATTTATAAATCTTTCCATTAGCCTGGACGCACATGCGTTGTTGACAAACCTAGTCCATAAAGACGCTTTGGTATACCTTGAAGATTTGCTCAAGCTGTTGTAATCAGTCCCTTATAGGAATCAAACTTATGAGTTCCCATATGATGCATCAACACCGAAATTTTGTGAAGCCTAGTGATGCTTCATGTAGTAAATATTATATGGTTAATATGGGGATTTAACAACTGTGAGGTTATAATGAAAACACGCGCTACGCGCTAACGCGCTAGCGCACTAACGCACTGTTCAGAATGATCGTTCCCACAGGCCCGGGAACATGTATAAAAATCGAGTGAGTGACGAGATTAGGTGGCTCATCAGAAAGCAGAAGTATGAAGAAGCCCAATGTTTGATCGTTAACTGTGCAAAGATTATCGATTGTCAGTGTGTTTTATCTGATTTAAAAGGAATATAGAAAGTAGCACCTTACAAGATGAATGGTCGCAGATATGCGAATATGCTCCCTATTTCATTGCATTATTTGGGTCCATCCATCGGCGAGAAAAATCCCGTTTCGAAATCTGAGCCGGGGGCCAGACTACTTGACTAATGACTTAATATAATGTTTATTTGTCGCATGTTACCTCTTAATATCAAGTCATGGATGTTTTATATATCTTTACTCTTTGTATTTGAAGTTATATCTCACATGACTTACCAAACGGTGGGATAATTCAGGCGTCGCATTTATATTTTTCCATTTTTCTTTTCGTGCCCGGTTACTCTCTTTCGCTTTCATGGGGGGGGGGGGGGGTGTATAGGGTTATCGTATAAGAGGAGGGTGAAAATCTATTGTGTATGGCCGCATAAGAGGGGGCAACATTTATCGTATATGGCATCGTATAAGTTAAATAAACATATGTTTTAAAAGAATTAAAGAAGCCTATTATGAAATTTAAAGGCAGTTTGAACGAATACTGCAGATCCAGCTTATCCCCATAAATTTGGGATTTCAATACACAAGTAGTTGAGGGGGCTTGCCCGTAGCCAGCTTTTTTCCAGGGGAAGCTTTTTCACAATTTTGGCTAATAATCATGAAAGAATCTCTGGCCAGAGGGGGAGCTCCGCTCCCCCAGCTCCCCCTCTGGCTACGGGCCTGGTTGTGGGGGTGATTTGAAAAATTTATGGGGGTAATCCAGATCTCTATATAGTAGTCTCTATATGCCATATGCCAGGACAGTAACCAGGATTTCCCAGGGGGGGGGGTCACTTTTTCAAAAATTCCAAAGTCACCCTCCGAACCCCCCTTGCTTCGGGGCTGTGTACTGCCTATTTGCCGTATGATTATACATTTGGTACTACGTGGATTCTTGCATTATGTTATTTCCTTCTGAATATTATCCAAACTTTTCTCAACGGTAATTTCAAAATTATCATACAGATATATTATTTACCCGACCTTTTTGTAAAATATAGTACTATAGGGAGTAGGTGCATTCATGCACCCTCTGGGTCTCTGAGGATCGTGTTGGTTCACCGTCTATATAGGGAGATGTGAAAAATATTGCATACACTGTATGTTATACATGTAAAAGGGGTGAAAAATGCTGAAAATGGTATAAGACTGAGGGGCTTGTGAAAAATAGTGTATATGGATTTCCAAGACCCCTATGAACCCCCCTTTCAAGTTTGCTTTCGTTTTTCTCAATTTGATTTTAGATTTAAAAAGTTTTGAATTACGTCAGTCCCAGTGAATTGCATTACCTATTTTTATTTTACCAGGAATATTGTTGAAAACAGGATTGTGTTTCATTTGGAATTAAAGTTTTAAATAAGAGACGATTTAAAAAGTAATGTAACCCCGACCACCAGCGTGTTTTATCATTGTCCGGTAATTGGCCGTAAATATTTATTAATTCTAAGTTACTCATGTTCTTTCAGGTCAAATACAGAGAAAAGTACACGTTCATTTAGTTTTGAAATTATTTCCTAAATTGAAGTTGAATTCTGTTTTTTAACGGTGTGAAGAACATCTTAATTGGTCTTATATTTTTAGAGAAATCGTAACTTGAAAAGTGTAATTTTCGAGAGGCTTTGTTTATTTCCTGCGGCCGCAAAGTTCACATCAAAGTCTGATTGACAGGTTAGCGGTGATTTATACAGTCTTTGAAGTGTCAATGTTTTGACAAGTTCCCAGGGAGTCATAACCCTAATTATACATGTACCTGGGCCAAGGGTATAGACCAATCATAAACATGCGCTTAAAACATGCGCACACATCGTGGGGGAAGGATCATTTTCTATTAGCGCATTGGCGCGTGGCGCGTTAGCGCGTAGCGCGTGTTTTCATTATAACCCAACTGTGAACCCGAATTCAAGAGTAGTATGGGCAGTTTGGGAGTGGGAAGGAGCATAGTCATAATGGAAGATAACTTCCCGCTATTTTGAGTCATGATTTTTTACTTTGAGAGTCTGACGAATGTTAAGAAAATAGAGCAAAGTACACTCTTATATCGCAATTCAGATGTTACTTTAGAGACTAAAGTTAGAAATATTAGAAAAAATAGAAAAATTACAGAAATATGTCCTCCAAATATGTATTGATCAACCATACTTTTGGTTCGAGTAAAATAAAAATGAATTCAAATTTTGCTTGACCCGCTATGCCATTTGTCATGTTGCTATAGTAACAATAACTATCCACTGTGATATCATATGACAATGAAACTGCTTTATCCAACCCAAAATTACATTCCCCATTCACCTTGAAAATTTCAAGTGATTTTGTGGAAAAATAATGAAATGACAGATAAATTCCCATAACTTACTGATCACCCTGTATTGTATGTTTTCCAGTTGAATTATGTTATTTGTTATTGGTCCTAATATGATTAGGGACCACCAATATGTATGTGACAGTTTTGAAGTTCAAAAAACTGGTAAAATTGGTTAAAGTAAATTGTATATGATAATCAGAGCCGGGATTCAGAGATACACAACTAAAATAACGAGGAATTAAAAATAGCCTATAGACCAATGTAGACTGCAATCGTGGACTCTCTTGAAAGCCCATGCTATAATCAAGGTAATTTTGGGATATCCCGTCTTTGAAGAAGCAAAAACGCAATCAAACAGTTAATTAGTTATTGTGTGATCTAGATTACAGATCAAAGAAATCAATTTCAAGATCATTATTACTATGTATTTAGTTCGTTGTATTTTTGAAAAGGGGTACAAGAAAACTATGTATTAATATATCAAGGGCAGGGTGCTACTGAATCTGATAGTTAAAGCTGGGAAAATGCTCTCCCCCATTTTGCAAATATTGTGTGATGCCAATGAACCCTGAAATTTGTTTTTGTTTTCGCGAGCAATCAACAAATATGTTTATGAAAATCTTGCGAGTCCAGACATATGATTCTCATTCTGTCTCAGCTTAGTGCACTGTTGTGACGTCTGTGTCTCCCTCATTTTTACCCTATTATTCGGTTTCTTTTTAAACCAAATTTACAAATATCCGTTCATATATATAAATCAGTAGTTGTTTATGACAAGATTATGTTTAGCCCCCCTCCCCTTCGCCGACAGTAATGTATTGTTTAAAATAATACTGCATCCACCGGCCAATTATTCTTTCACCATTTTGAACAGTTTTCGTGTGATTTTGAACAAATATCAAATTTGACCCCACCCCTGGAATAAGTTAGCCCCCCCCCCTCGCCGACAGAGATGTCTGGTTTAAAATAATACTGTATCCCCTGGCCAATAATTCTCTCACCATTTTGAGCAGTTTTCGTGTAATTTTTGAGCAAATATCAAATGTGACCTCACCCCTGGAATAATTCAAAAGTCATCCCCTAATATTAGCAAATGCTGGATTCGGCCCTGGTACTTGTCAATGCGAAATAATGGGCGTTGATTAGTGGAAATACCCATTTAAACAGACCTTCTTAATTTATAACAAGTTTACAATTAAGAAGCCATGTTGCGATGTACTTTTCGTGACTCAAGTCGGATATAAAGTGAAAACATACTCTTTTTGATTTGATATCCCGTATTTAGCTAAAGCAAAACACGAAATATTAACACGTGCGTTAAATTATGATTTAAATGTTTCCATATATAGCGCAAAATCTCACATGGCAATTTAATAACGACTAATTTTGTCTTGTGTCTAACCACGGCGTGCTTAGAGATTTCTAGACTCTGGTCACGCTCTGTCCACGCCAGCTCTAAGCACGTCTAAGCACGCCTAGAAATCTCTAGATACACGGAGTTCCTAGACCGACTAAGCACGTCTAGAAATTACTAGAAATTCCACATTTGATGCAGTGCTGGCTACACCACGGGTCTATCAGGGCAACACAATCTTCATCTGGCCTCAGTAGGTACAGTTTGGACCATAAATAAAATGATCGAGTAGTCGATTTTCACTTTTTCCAAACCATGGTGGCTTGAAAACCCATAGTTTCCAATAATGTTTAGATACATATTCCATAAAAGTTGTATATTTTACATTCTGTATACTCTCAACCACCGATGTATGCCCTCTTGAAAATTCTCTTATTTTTAACATGGCAAATTCTCATTTCAGCAAATCCATGATTCAAAAATGTAGCTTCCGATCCTCGTTTCTATTGTCAAAGTCGGCTATGAAACCATGTGTGTTAATACTTTAAAAAATGTACAGTATATAAAAATCCTTCCTCAAAACTACATGTATGTTCATTTTGGTGATTAAGTATAATCATGGGCCCATGGTTTAATACAGCAATTGATGTCATACAATGTACGAGCTGAATGTGTTTATCTTCATCCAATATGGTTACATGTAATACTAGATATAGTATCTGGTTACTTTATTTACCTTGCTTTCTCTTCTGAATTTTTCACTCACTTATGATAATATTGCCCATGATGCATTATCATCTTCTCTAAGGTATCAGGCCTTACCTCACTAGGTTCAGTATTTTTCTCTGTGAAGGCTTTACAAAAATAAGGAAGATTCAACTTTACCAGGTGATGTTCGATGAAATAAATAATTGCATAAATAATGTTTCAGGTACATTGTCTTGACAAGCAAACATCATGAGGGTTTCACCAACTGGCCCTCCAAGGTCTCCTGGAACTGGAATGCCTATGACAATGGACCCCACAGAGATCTTGTAGGCAAGTGAACAGCCTTATTAGTTGACAGTAAATAAGTTGAAAGATATATAACTGAATGCTTTTTTCTGTATTAATTATTAGCACTTGTTAGGCAAAACGCACCCACTTTCTGTGATATTTTACTTTTTGATGTTTACAGGAGATCTTGCAACTGCCATCCGTAGCCGTACCAACATCCACTTTGGTCTCTACCACTCTCTATTTGAATGGTTCCATCCTCTCTACCTTCAGGACAAAGCTAACAAATTTCAGACCAACAAGTTTGTCATGGTAAGTCAAAAGAAATATATTTACTCAGTATAAATTCTCAGTACGTTGATAATAATGATTTATTTTGAAAAACCTTCCATTGTTATGTGACATAACACCTAGCACCTTATTTCATGATCATTGACGAAGTGTTATATTCAGAGTTTACGATCTCAGTGGAATGGAAAGCCAACAAATCTTTGAAAAGTTTTATCACATGTACATTTATTTTGATACGGTGTGATGCAATCTGAGTGTTTCTGATATAACTGAATCTGAAAATACCTGACCAAAATTGTTTTCAAATACTCGGGTATGCACAAGTATATAGGTGTAGCTACCCCCTTGATGATTAACAATCTTCACTGAATAAACATTGGTTGATATTACAAGGAAAAAACTCTCCCAGAATTGGTTGAGATAGTGAACACTTACAAGCCAGATGTTGTGTGGTCTGATGGATCAAAAGGTCCAGACTGGTATTGGAATTCCACTAACTTCCTTGCCTGGCTATACAATGATAGGTACTGAGGTTATACATGTCATGATGCTCTTACTATGCTAGAATATTTTCTCTCCCTATATCTTGACACTGTTAACTGAGGTTATGGAAGTAGTTTAGGGGTGGAACATTTAAATTTTGAGAGACATGAACTGCATCAATCACAAATATTCTGGCTAAACATGAAACATCCTCTGATCACAGGGCTTCAAAATCCAGAATATATACTTTCTTTTTACCCCCTCCCCAATTAAGAACTCGTAATCTGATTGGCCGTCGCAATACTGCCACAGAAATTATGTATAAGTCATTGTCATAATTAGATCACGTGATTCAGTTTAATCGGGCGCTTCCAAATTGGTTATAGCAGGGGGAAGAATGAGGTACGGATTCTGGATACCTGCTTAGGAGGATGAATATGAAAGGGAAACATTTTTTTGCTTGAGTTCACATTTTCGGAAATTGTTGTATTTCAAATTAAATCACTTACAAAATGGTTGTCACTCAATAGATTTAATGTTCCCTCCCTTGAGTGTGTTTGTAGCTGTTGACACAGAGCTGCTATTTTTATGATTTTTCAATTCAATTAAACCTACACCAAGGCTTACATGTATGTCTCAGTCACATTTGCTTTCTGGTTGCCATAGTTCCCTGAAATCAAGAAATACTTGCAGTGGCCACATAACATCAGCAGTTGCTGAAATGTCACCCCTTAATGCCATTTAAGCAGATGTGACTGAGGTATTATGTGCAATATCTTTAGCTTTGCCATCTTCCTGTTGCATCTCTGCATAAAGCTCTGGCTGAAGCCTTTGAGTATGTGAATGCTTAGATTTTGGGTTATGCCTCCCAAGATCCAATGATTCATTCACATGGGAGTTCTAGTGCATTGATTGTCGTAGCCACCCTCAAGAAAATGTCTTGCTAGCCATCTTCGCCTACTCGGTCTTCACTGTGACCAACGGGAGCCGAGTGAACGAAGATGGCTTCTAGCCCAGTTTCCAAATTTTATATTCTAAGTGTGAAATATTAGGATGGGGTAGAAATGAAGAGCCGAAGACAGGTATGTCAGTTTCTTTGTGTTTCTCAGGATAAAACTCTGATGGAACTCTATGAGATCGTGAACACATACAAGCCAGAGGTTGTATGGTCTGACGGAGACGCAGGCCCAGATTGGTACTGGAACTCTACCAAATTCCTCGCTTGGCTTTACAATGACAGGTACATCACATTATTGGGCTTACGTTTTGGTTGTTTTTGATTTAATCCTAGGATAAAACTCTCCCTGAGTTGATGGAGATTGTTAATGCCTACAAACCAGATGTTATCTGGTCAGATGGTGATTGGGAGGCAAAAGATTGGTACTGGAACTCTACAGACTTCATTGCGTGGCTTTATAATGAAAGGTACACTGAGTTATACAGTTGAGCATGATAGTGGAATTGGGTTTGGAAATCTGAATGGGGAAATACATATAGTAATATTAATGAACTGTTGAAAATGTAAGATGCATCATCAGAAAGATTTTCCACCTGTCAGAATTGAAGAACTTAACCTCAATATGGAGATTTATAAATGATGTGCTGTTGTCCTGGTCCATTTGTTCCCTTAAATTATATTCTGGTTTTTGCTCTGATGCAGCATTCCTTATTCGGTGCCAATTCTATTCTGAAATGCCAATAGTCCTGACCATATTTTCTGAGAAATTCAAATCAAATGCATTTTAACATTTCTGCATTCTAAGTTGTCATGAACCTCCATATTTGATCAGTTACTGTACTCCCCATAATTTTCGCGTACTACTATATTTTGCGTTTTTCGCGAGTTTTGGAAGATTCGCGAAATATAATAGTCTTGAAATTCCTGGGAATTTATTTCACTCAATGTTGATGATAGTTTCGGCAAGTATTGGGCGATAAAAGGTTGGGAGGTTACCGTATTCTTACATTCTGATTCTGGAAGATCATAATTAAATGAACATTCTCACAAAATTGCTCTGGATGAAGGGTAATCATGGCTGATTTTGAAGTGGAAAGCATGGTATCGCATGCTAAAAATTAGCGAAACATAATATCCACAAAATTTCAAAAACCAAAATAAAATGGCGTCAAATATTAGTGGGAGTACAGTATCGTAAATATTTTGTCAGCTGTTAACTTTGGGATTGTAAGGTCTTGTAAACATTGGTTCCATAACACATTCTATCTTTTGCTGCTACCTTAGAGGAAAGCTTAATATGTGCTTTCATATTTTCAATGCTGCGGTGCTAAATGTATCTTAATGTATGCTCAAAATAGTTATCATGCTACTATACCCTCTGCACCCTAATTGAGGGAATCTGGGTGACACGAAGTATCAATTAAAAGGAGTAAAAGAAAGTATTCTATTCATCATTTCAAGAAGATTTAAGTTGCATCATGGTATCAATGTTTTTATCCCAGTAACTCCATCTTCATACATAATATTTCAGGTATAAAAGTACATTAAGTTTTTTGTTTGTCTTTTGTAAATGTCAGCAATGAAGCTCCAGCTAAAACCTTTAAATAATGCCTCCACTATCTGGCGGGATAACAATTTAAGTTGAAATATTACTTGGCTTTATTTTATTAATGATGTGATTTGAACTTGTAACATACTAGAGTTATAACCTTTGATTAGAGGGTGACCCAAAAAGTGTACATTGAATTATTTGATTTTTCACATGTTTTATGTCCAATCTTTGTGTAACAAGTTAACATTTCGTTATTAATCATCATGATAAACTATATTTATTTGTCATGATATCTTGAAATGAGACATTTATTGTGCAAACTCCTCATTTTGATTGTTTGTGTGCTTGTCTTGAAAAGAATCCAAAAATATGGGCCACAAACACTGTCAAATAATTTTTAATATGCATATATAGGCTGCAAATTGTCAGCGACAATCCCAGCAATTGAAGGAACAATCATCTGAATGACACATTTATTGTCATTGTGCACAAGATTTGCCCTATTTATTCATCATCATATATTATTTCATATTAGCTCAGAATTTTACAATTGACCCAGAACAACCCAAGTTTGCACTCTAGGGCGATGTGCAGGTTTAGTCTGAGTCTATTTTTGGGTTACCTTGAACATAACAATTCTTTATATTCAACTTGTCTAATGATGATTTAGAAAAATATGATTTGATGATATAATAATGAAAATAAAATCAACTCTTACATTTTTTAGAAAATCTAAAATAATATTTGTAAAATGTTGTAAGCCAACTTTATTTTGTTGTATTTCGTTGTATATGTTTTACTACTAGTCGAACTTTTATCAACAATTTGCTTTTCAATTTGGGTACCGAATACAAAGAAGGTCAGGTCAGGTCAATGACATTAACATAGACAACAAACTCAAGATGTGTACAAGACGTTGACTGATATCCATGAAATTGAACTCGCTATCTACAACTCGCTGTGCATAAAATAATGCAAATCTGTATTTGAATTTTGAAAAAAATGTGAACAAAATAAAGGTGGGTTACAGTATTAAAAGTGATGCAACATGACATGATTTTTTGTTGTACATTTTTAGCCCAGTGAAGGACACAGTAGTGACAAATGATAGATGGGGCTCTGGTACTGCATGTAAGCATGGCGGCTACTACACATGTTCCGATAGGTATAACCCAGGTTAGTATTGTATTACGAGTTAATAGGGAGTTCATATGTGCTTCCATGATTGCGAAATGTCTGTATTAATTTTATCAACATGCCAAATATTTGGATTTCTTTGGTTGTACACATCAAAAAGGCTTGACTAACTTAAAGTGTTTTGCTTTACTCAATCTGTGTTTCCTTGTATATACTTTTGTACATGTTGTATGCAAATAGATCTTTAAATACCACTGAATATTAATTTTTATGTCACCACCCCAAGTAGTGACATATTGTTATTGTCTCAAACTTTTTTGTGGATGGCATTTGGCGTCTGTATCCCTGTGTCTGTACAAAATGGCGTCTGTTATATGGGGTCTGTAACAAATGGCATCTGTAACGAATGGCAGGTGGTAACATTTTGCACATTAATGGCTTCTTGAATGTGTCACTGACACAAATCAGTGTTTAGTAGTACATGTACTAATCTTTGTAGAATTATTTATTTGTTGCACTCAGTAATAAATCCTGATAACTGGTCATTCTCCTCTGAAACAGAGTCAAATATGTGAGTTATATGTCTAGTTATGTATTAAATAGTCACTTCATGTATTATTTTAGGAGTTCTCCAAAAGCACAAGTGGGAGAACTGTATGACAATAGACAAGGCTAGCTGGGGATACAGGAGGAACTCTGGACTTGCTGATTATCTCTCCACTCAGGAACTTATCACAGAACTTGTAGAAACAGTCAGGTAATGTTAGGATCGTTAATATTGCTTTTTCTTGAACTGATGTGGCCTGCTCTATTGAACCAATGTAAGTGAATCAAATGTCTCAAATGATTTAAATTCAATATGAAATTCAGAAAGTTAATTTGCAGTACATGTCCAAGTTATTGTTTATTTCTAGTTGTGGAGGTAATTTGCTGATGAATGTTGGACCAACGCATGATGGAAGAATCGTGCCTATCTTCGAAGAACGTCTTAAAGATGTTGGACAGTGGCTTAATGTGAATGGCCAGTCTATCTTTAAGTCAAAACCATGGGCACATCAGAATGATACTGTAACAAAGGGCGTGTGGTAGGTACCATTATGATATCATACAGAAAGATACTCTTCTTTAACAAAGATGCTAAAAATCTGTAATCTGTAACATGATGCAAATACAACGTTTGCCATGTTTTATTTATCTGTTTTATGTGTTATCTCTGAAACATACGTTATGAAACATTCGTTATTATCATCATGTAATTATTACACCACTTCTGATGATGACACCCAATTATGTTAGATGGTTGGTGTTTGGCATTTGATGGTTGGTGTTTGGCATTTGTAACAAATGGCATGTGGTGACATTTTGCATGTTAATGCCTTGTTTTTATTTTACAATCCTCACTAAGATGCATTATGCAACTGAGGTAACTACTAGTACTACTCTGTTTAAGGTACACAATGGGCAAGTCTGAAACTGGAACGAGCGTGTATTCTATTAACCTGCAGTGGCCTATGACCAACAGTTTGGAGCTAGGAGCAGTTACACCCAACGATAACCTCAAAGTCTCCCTTCTTGGCTATGCAGGGACATTTAACTGGCACAAGAGAACAGGTGGTGGAATTGTGGTTGAAATTCCCCCCATTCCTGCCAACCAAATGCCCTGTCAATGGGCATGGGTATTCCGTCTTGATGGACTAGTATAAGTCAAAGGTTTAGCATTCTTTAAGTGCAACAACTTTTGCTCATTTGCTCTTCATTCATTTCTGCGTATTGCAATTTGAACACCAACAATGAAGTAATTTTCAGAGTTTAACTTAAAGTAAACCAATATATAGTACTATATACTCTTGCAATGGAAATTAGATTAAATGTTGTTTTTTGCAAATATTTCTGTACATTATTTTTAGAATATTTTTAATTAAAACTATCAAATGTATCTCAAACACTCAAGCAGCTGAACGATGTATATATACCTGTATACAGTATTTTTTCTATTTAGAGTAGTACATTTACTATTGCAGGATAATAACATAAAAATATAAAATATTCTCAAAATATACCATCCTTCTATATTATGTAGTCAGGCATTTAGCATCTTGATATTATCATATTGGGTCACTGTACTGTTTTCTGTACCTTGCGGTAGAATGTAAAGTTTACATGTTCATACTTCTTGCAGTGTTATGTCATGGTTATGTAGTACAATGTTACCAAAGATACTCATACAGTGCACCAGACTGTATACGTCGTATATATGCATAGTCCCAATGTTGACAGAAAGATGCCAGCTCTGCATCGTGAGATATCACAGCCTTCTCTCAGTGTCCTTCTTGTGCATAGCAGAGATGGTCTGAGTATCAGAATGCCAGCTCTGAGACTAGTACTCTCTCTACAATCTCCTAGCATTTCGTTCAGTGTAAGGTACACAACGAAACTACTTTTGGAGAAATGTGTCTACTTAAAAAATAAAATATGCAGACATATCCCCTTCCATCATTCTGTCTACCTAGTCCCTATGCATATAATCTGTGTGCAAATAAATTGCAGTTAATAAATAAACATTCCATTATGATGAAATTCAAGGTACAACATGTTTGAGTTGCTGCACAGAACATGAATAATGCATATTGTATTTGTGTGTAATTTGACAAGCGTTTTAATTTGGAGAACCGGGCCAATATCTGTAAAAACATTTGTCACTAGTTTGACGATGTTTATTCAAGGGTGTTTATCATAAATATATGCCAATTGTGACTTTCCTTAAATGTTAAGCATAGGGTTCCTTTCATGTATTAATGCAAATGCAATGTCTGTGCCATTCTAACCCTTGCAAAAACATGAAAATGCCACTTTAAATAGAAATAGATTCCTTTGTTTGCAATATGCAAAATGTCGAAGTAGTGCCAAATTAATCATGCATTAAATGATGGCTATAATTCAAACATGTTGTATTTTCTGATATTATGCTATTAGATTTTCACATCAATAAATCACTTTAAACGTACACAATGATATTTTGTTCAACTTTCTAAAAACAGATACAGATAAATAATGTTGTAATAGGTTAGGATGACTTTACGTGTACTTCATGTTAGAAGCTGAAAGAGAAGTAACGAGATAAGGTAATCAAAGTGTTAAATGAAATCCGTTTCACAAATTATTGAAAGTCATGATGAACATTGCAAACACGTTTTATTACACAAGTTTTGTTCATAATACTTAATATCAGTTAACCTAATCATTAACGTCAACGTATGATGTGAAGTCAAGGTAACGGGGACATTTGTTGCATTCCTCGTGACACTGCATGAGCATGCCGAGTGAGTATTTCATAAAATTAACAGATCAATTTTATGTTTTAATTATATAAATTAATATTACTACATGATCATCAGTATGATTTGAACAGAAACGATGATTCAATAAATGACGGTTTGGATTGTTGATTAAGGAGATGACGCAGTTAACTAGCCACGTCAGTTATTAATGTCACCGCCATGTGAAGTGGCGACATATTGTTATAAGTTTCAACTTTTTATTTGTGGAAGGTGTCCGACGGTCGGCGTCTGTTACAAATGGTAGATGGTGACATTTTAAATATTAACGCTTGTATTCCTTTGTTTCCCAAGGGTGAAACCTCTCAACTCGATTTGATCCTAGTCTCCTCAATCTTCTTACTTAGCCAAACTCCCCAAGCTCCTCTTATCTTCCTTTTATTTTATTTTCCATTACGTCTATCCAAAACTCGTTCCTCCTGTTCCAATCCTCCCAGTAATCCTTTAATTTTCTCCATTTTTGTATTCAGGTGTAAAAGGGTAGGAGGTCCTATCAAATTATGTTCCTACTCTCCATTGATTTATATGGTGACCTAAATACAACTCTCTCTTATTATCTTATACACAATCAGGACCAGTAAGGGCCGTTTAGAAAGGGGACCATAATCCCCAGGGGACCATAATTTCTTTCACACCGGCCTTACTCCAAATGATTCCACTAACGATCTACACTTCAATTCTCATTCAAATAACACTTCATAGTCGATGTATATCTCTACCAGCAATAACAATATTGTCAGGCCAACAATATTTATGAAAACAATGCTCAGTGTTATCAGCACACACCTCCTGCATTAAATGAAGGTCAACAGGATATTCAAACATAAAGTGCTGATAGAAGTGGAATTCTGATGTCTTTGTTAGATATGATCACGATGATATCACAATGAACGTGGTTTGTTTAAATGACAATTCAAAGCAATAACAATCATGTGATTTGAACAACTACAAAATACAATAACCTAGGTCCTATTTGTATGAAATGACAATGGAATCAGTTTGGCACATAAACATAAGGAACATTTTCATCATATGGAGCATCCTCGGCTTCACGTGTCAATGTATTCACTACTCCCCAACATGGGAGTCCTTGGACAGTAGGCCTATACCGACCTGGTATGACGAGGCAAAGTTTGGTATTTTCATCAATTGGGGTGTCTATTCAGTACCTAGTTTTGGGTCGGAATGGTTCTGGTGGAATTGGAAGGGGAGACATGCCCAAGCTTACGTTGACTTCATGAAAGCTAACTACCCTCCTGGGTTTGAATACGCCGACTTTGCTCCAATGTTCACAGCGGAGTTCTATGATCCAGAGTTATGGGCTGATATGTTCAATGAATCAGGAGCAAGGTAAGTGTTTGAAAGAATAATTGAGAGAATGAAACCTGAAAATAAGCAAAATACAATTGAGAGAATGTTTTTTGTAATAGTCTTCTCAATATTCTTCAAAACGCATTAGGATAAGAGTTCAATTGTTCTTAGTGGAACTATAACGAGATATTCATACCTATTACATGTTTTTATATTTTACAGGTACATCGTTCTCAGCAGCAAGCACCACGAGGGATTCACACACTGGCCCTCCAACGTTTCCTTCAACTGGAATTCTCTGGATGTTGGACCTCATAGGGACCTTATAGGTACTCTTAACTAAAATGTTTATAAGAATTGAACAGCGCTGTGTCCGATACAGTACCCACCTTATCAAACTTTGGTTAGAATCAGAATTTGATCAGAATTACCAGTAACACATAGACGTCAAGTACAACATCCATATCATTGCCAGCAGCATTAATACAATCAATGTCATAATTGTACAGTTGGTATTATCAAATATCAAAGCTCAAATTTGCCACCCCTTTACTCTGCTAATCTTATATGATTGGCGGTTTATTGCTACAATCAATTTTAGGTGATCTTGCAAGTGCCATCCGTAGTCGCACCAACACCCACTTTGGTCTCTACCACTCTCTATTTGAATGGTTTCATCCTCTCTACCTTCAGGACAAAGCTAACAAGTTCCAAACGAACAAGTTTGTCATGGTAAGCAACTTCTCAGCGGTTGTAAATCGCTACCTGGTAGTTCCACCATGGATTTTAACTCCCTTCCATGTAGCTCCACTAAGGGTCTGACCTCGCTGCCCGGCACTGGCTTTATCTTTAGTTGGAATTTACTTCCCGGCAGCTCCACCACTGGTCGAAACCCCTTCCCATCAGCTCTACCATTTATGATAAAAAGACTATATATAGACATTGGAAAATATTGGGAAAAACGCTTTGAAGCTGTTTATAGTAAGAGGGTCTATCATTTTTGGTCCTCTGCTTGTTCATTTAATAAGCCTACAGTAAAGTAAACAATTCTCGAAAAATTCAATCTCAGAGGTACATTAATAGTGAAAACGTCTACATATTCAACTACATTGGACTTAATTTTCATTCCAAAGGAAAAGACTTTACCCGAGTTGATAGAGATTGTTAATGCCTACAAACCAGATGTTATCTGGTCAGATGGTGATTGGGAGGCCAAGGATTGGTACTGGAATTCTACAGACTTCATTGCGTGGCTTTACAATGAAAGGTACTCCGTGTAGAAAGTATCCCGAAATATCTCCTAAAATACGATCGAAGCGTTTCTGAAGCAAGAGGGAAACGAAGAGTACACTGATTGGCATAGTATTAGGTCGAGTCTCATCAAATGGAATCGGGAATGGAATACAACTCATGTTGAACTCCCCTTCTCCATTGTTCTCTTTTAATCAATGAGCCACTGCAATCAGAGTTTCTACACACTTTGAAAATACATTCGTCATGTTCTGCCATTGAATCTCCATAACAGCCGTATACTAGTATTGATTTGATTTTAGTCCTGTTAAAGACACTGTTGTCACAAATGACCGTTGGGGATCAGGATGTTCCTGTAAACACGGAGACTTCTACACCTGCTCGGATAGATACAACCCAGGTGAGTGGGACACTGCAGTGGCGTTAATGTAGGTACAACTCAGGTTAGCGGGACGCCGCAGTGGCGTTAATGTAGGTACAACCCAGGTTAGTTGGACGCTGCAGTGGCTTTAATGTAGGTACAACCCAGGTGAGTGGGACAATGCAGTGTCCTTAATGCAGTTACAACCTAAGTGATTCGAGTGGGTCACTGCAGTGGCTTTAATGAAGGTACAACCCAGGTAAATGGGACGCTGCAGTGTGGCTTGAAGGGGGGGGGGTATCCGGCTATCACCCGACTTTGCAGTTCCGTGCAGAGACCACAACATGGTTGTGGGCACAACGCAGGTAATGCAGGAACCTTAGATTAATTTACCGTTGAGTTCAGCCATAGTAAGTAAGCCATAGAGAAAATCACAGCAAACTTAAGGTATGTACAACTCATGCCAGTAGAATACTGCACAGGGAATTAAAGTTAATAGAGAGAAAACACTGAAGGTTAACTCCTGAATAATATTGTGTGTAGTTTATCCTTCCATGTGTAACCGACCGCAATGAAACAAGAAATGGCGTCAAAATAACTGAACCTGCGTTTTCAAAGAAAAGACAATATACTTAATAATATTCATTATTGTTTATCACATTGAAGCTCAACTATCCTTTATCTTCTGCATGTTTATCCATCGTGGTAAGCCACGCCCTCTCCATCTCTATGCTGCTGCGATGCAACAGAGAGAGAGATGCTATGAGTGTCAGAATGATGTTTATCGTTCTTGTGGATATTAATTATGAATTGCCTTTGATGCCGTGCAAGTGATACGTTTCAGGTATCAAATTAAACGCCGGTTATTTCGATATTAGACGAACCCAAAGAGGAAATGAATAAGAAACACAATACTCACTCTGAAAAAGCAATCTTAATACCGAGAGAATACAATTACGACACTTAGTGGAATTACACCTATTTCATGGCTAAAGGCGTTTTCAAGGCGTTTTGGGTAACGTAGGCTAGAAAACCGCAATCCTGATTACACCAGAATTTTAAAAGCGCCTTGAAGACAACTTTTCGTGATTACACTTGATTTTTCTAAAGCGCTTTTAGACTGATTTAAGACAAAAATTTGCCATCAACCATCGCATTTGCATCAAAATCTGCTATTTAGATATACACTTTGAACCGTAGCGCCATCTCTGGAGATTCAAAATGATCCGATACTGTATGTTCCTTTTTTCTTAAATCGTATTCAATCTACCTCTGGCGTTAACAAATATGTGCTAAAGAAAGCATGGAAAACAATGCACGAGCGCGCAAAGAGAGAAGCTCGGTCGTTAGGAGAGATCCAAGAGAGATCCAGTAAAATGAAGATGGTACTTTTGTTGGGGCTGTTTGGCATCCTTGGTAATATGGGTCAGGAACGAACGATGTGGACAAGACAAAGATCTCGTCATTTTTTTGACTTCATTGTAGAGAGGTAATTTCAACTATTCAATCATCCCCTCCCCTCGCCTTCCCCAATCTACAATAGTACCGGAATTTCTCGTATATAAGCCCTGGGCGTATAACTGAAAGAAGGGGTAATATTGTCCGTTATTTTATCATTTTTTATACGCCCATGGGCGTATACATATAAGACTTTAGATTTTTGGCCCAGTGAGCGTCAAAGTGATCGAGAAGAGCTATTCAATAATACTATGGTGCTCAAAATATTAGCTACTTTCTTCTGTTCGGGATGCTGAATCATCAATATCCGTCGTCAATAGTATTATATTATTTATTTAATTTACGGTTATTCTATTTACAAATTTCGAAAGCATACGCTCAGTATTGACGTGGTCCCAATAAATTCTACTTTGTTTCGACATTTTGGTGATTTGATTGAGTTTTGCACAATATTTGAATTTTGTTTTTTGAAGTTTCCTCCACACCGGAAATCAATAACATGCTTGATGCTCATGCGCAAATATAGTTTTCGTTCAGTGTAAAATCGAGTTAAAGCGCCTTGAAAAAAAATCGGTATTACACCTACACGTTAAACCGCCTTTGGGTGTGAAAGCGGTTTTTAATGACTAGGGGTCTGGGAGGATTACAAAAGCGCTTTTCTAAATCCGCGATCGTCATTACACCTGACTCTAAAGGCGGGTCGAAACCCGATAGGATTTTAAAAAGCGCTTTTACATCGTAGGTGTAATTCCACCTACTAATACCTTGTAAATTTGAATTAACAATTTTGCTCTATATTTCAAGAAGCCTAGTGTATAATGCCCCAATACAGAACTGAAAATAGGGAGTTTAAGCTTGCATATAAAATCGTATACGTATGACCAATCGCCCATACAAATGCATTGCTTAGACATTTTTCGTTCACGTTTAGGTTGTGAAAAACATTGCAAGCCTCAACTCCCTAATAAACACAAACACCGTCAATCTAATCATGCCACACTCAAATTAATCAGCATTACGCCAAAACATCATTTTTCTTCAAGACAATTTTGTTCTAACTAATCATCAGTCTAAACAGGAATTAGAGTCTTAGGATGTTTAGGCCTATCAAAGAGTTCTTTTCTTTCGGGTATAATTATATCACGGCGACCCGCTATGTCACCATAACCGTATGGTCACTTCATCAATGAGACTCGGATTGGTAGACATATTCGTTCACACTCGGCTCCCGTCGGTCGGAATGCAGTGAAAACCGAGCTTGCGAATTCAAGATGTTGCTATCACCTCATTTTACCGACGCGTATTATACCGAAAGCATTATACCGACGCGCATTGTGCCGAAAACCAACATATAGGCCTACCGATGCGCGTTGCACCGAAATCCTTGCCAGTAGTACGGGCACATTGCCTTCACCCATCAGTTTTATGACGTGCACTTCCGCGTGGGACTATATCTTTTCAGTACAGCGGGAATTTCAAGTTCAATTGTCAGTGTAGACATAAAAAGTTGAAGTCCTCATACTCGCGCGTTTTCCATATTTTCATTTGAAACCCGCAAGAACAGTGCTTTGAATCTAGCTCTATACTCTTTCAAAACGTCATGTAGACACATGATTATGTACATGTATGATAGTGCACAGTAACATTATATAGGCATAGAATAATAAAAGTGGAGCCTGAAAAGTCAAATACGAGGGTTGTCCCATAAGTCTTGAAATTTTTATTCTTATTCATAGAATATTTGAGATACAATGATTAAAATTTCACATTTTGTAACGTAGATATATTTCTACTATCTCTGTAAGTTTCATAGCATAATAAGATCATTTGGTAATGTTACAGATGATTAAAAATGGAATGTTGGGGGTACCCGGGGCAGAAAACAGGATAAAAATACAAATATGACGTAAAAATTAAGGATTTGGGAACCCCTGGCTCAGCTCAACACGTTGCCTTTTCTGCTCCTCTGTCAGAATATGTGGAATGAATCTAGGGGCTACCTTTGACATCCAAAGGTCTTTCTTCATCACTCTGTGAGCAGTACTCTTACTAATATCAAAGTCTAAGCGATCTTCCTACACTGAGTAGTTCTCATTTCAGCCCTTATAGGCCTACTCTATCTGCAATATGTGATATGAGATTGTCACTGGATTTTGGCCTTCCACTTCTAGGAGGATCTTCCAGGCTGGTATCTCCAGTTTTTAACTTCTTCTATCACCTCCATACTGTAGGTGCACTTGGAGTTTACTGTCTATATACTTTTTCCATGGCTGTTCTTGTTTGTGTAGGTGTATGCCTTAAGGAGGCGTGGTATTGCACAACTGCACGCAAAGATTTAACATCTGGTGACAAAATCCCTGCCATTTTGATTTTCAAAATGCTGTGGCTCTGTACCAAAATTGAGCAATTGTGCTAGTTTATTATGACATCACAGAGGTATTTCATAAGATTTTACCAAGAATACAGTGTTTTTGTCAATCTTGACAGGTGATTCACAATTTAAGATACATACCATCCTTTAAAATCCTTAATACTCCCACGGCTCCATTTTACATTTTTACTATATTTCATTACTGCCCCACCCCCCGACTCCCCCGGTTACCATAGCAACCATAATAGTTACTCAAGTTCATAATTTTGTTATGAAACTATCACATGTTGAAGATAATTGATTGATCTTGATATATACCAATTTTCAGCCAAATTCATCAAAATCTTTTTGAATTAGAATAAAAATTTCAAGACTTATGGGACAACCCTCGTATGGTGCTATGTTGAAAAGCCAAGAGAAATTCTACTGTACGAGCATAAAATAGATAGTTTAAATATTACTTTACCATACACCTTGGTTCAAATTATAAATGATTTTTTTAATTGAACAGACAAGTCTTGCAAACTTAAAAATTCATTTTTATTTACTTCCACAATATTTTAACTTTAAACTTTTTAATATGAGACTGGATGTTAATCAGTTTTTTATATATTCATATTCAATTAAAAGTTTATCTCGCAAAGACATATTTTCAGATAAAGCTTAATTTAAAATCTTTGAACATCTTTACATCTCAGTTGCGGCCAGAAATTTTTTAACTGATGCTAGGCGTTTCGGATTGAGGGGTCGTCTCAACAAACTTAATTCCAATTAACCATCAATTTCTGTATTTCATAGAGGATAAAGTCATAATTCTTTTATTTATGTTTGATTATTTGTTTTACTTTAAATTTTTCCAAATCCAAGTGTGATTTTATCAATGTGTGCCTCAATGATCCCATTAATTCTGAAGTTATTTCATCTTCTAACCATTTGACAAACATTTTTTTCATATAAAATACTTCTAAATTGGCATCATTTCCATGTTTAAATTGCTATACAGTTTTTGGCTACTGATATTATTTCTATCATCAGTTTTCATTCCCACTCACGAAATATCAATTATTTTGCCAAATATTTCAGTTTCATTATTTTAAACATTGAATACATATGTTTCTAATTGAAAGCCCATGGCTTAGCAGGTCATCTGACCAATTTGATTTTGATTTGAATTGATTCTCAATTGAATTGGGACCCAGAGGGATTTTGCCCCACGGTTCTTGGTTGAGTTAAAGGCATGGCTCTAATTGGTACAAAAATTAAGCTACCCACGAATGCTGTTTTTCCTCCGGGGCCTTGCCATAACTAACGAAAACAATGGTGTGAACATTTCTGGATTATTTCCGGTGTTTCCCTTTGTTGCTACCTAATTTTTCAAAGTATCCATGCCAATTTATTGACTCTGTTGAAAGCCCATGGTCTAATAAACCGTACCTCCTTATCTTATGATGACCGTACAAAATGATAGAGCGTGGGAACCGACTGTGCCAAATGCTACGGATATTGCAGCTATGTGTGTTGTGTTTTCAAGTGTTATTTTATATATGTCCGACAAATCGAATTATGGTTTTGATACTAGATGTATTTAATAGTATCTAGATGTCTCGTTCATTCATTTGACCAATAAAAATCATAACTGCCTGGAAAGTTATATGAATAAAGTATGTAAATAAATGAACTAAAACGTCAAATTAAGAAGCAAAAGTCTTTTCTGGGTCACTGCGAATGGCATGATTTCCTCGAGTCTCTTCAGTTGCAAGGCAACCATACTGGGACCGATTTGCGTCGTTCCACTACTGCCCTTGGTGGGGGCCCGCTACCATACTATATGACTCCCGGAGTTTACTAAAGCACGTTAGTGGAGGAACCAACCACAGTCTCACAATCTGTCTCCGGCAAGAGCGGCCAGAGAACCAACCCAAGCCAAGGGCCAGTAAACGGTTGGACCTTCGGACCGGGTGTCCGTAGTGACAATGATCAACAACTCTGTACCTGGGGCTCGAACGCGGGACCTCCGTATCCCACGACGTTCAACCGCAAAGTAGCCTCAGTCTACGCCACTAGGCTACCCTGCTTAGGTGTCAAAACTGCTAAAAAATAATGTAGTTGTTACAATTATTTGCTTGGATAAACATGATATTACATTTCTTAATTGATTAATCGGATTTAGTTGGAATTGAAGTTGAATTGAAGGCAATGCAATCAACAACTCAAATCAACAGCAAATGTGAACGGGAGTCGTAAAGACAGAAAGTACAAGATCGTGATCAATGTAAAGTATAATATTTAAGACACATCTTTGAATATCGGGTAGGAGAAACATTCCAAAATGAAGAAGAATCATTCAGAACATTTTATTTGTTGCCAATATATCAATTGCGTCTCAAATGAATGAAATAAAAGGTATTGCGGGCCACTAAAGCCGATGAGTGAAAATAATATTATTGGCGCATCTAGGTCGCTCTATATAACGGTAAGTGAATAGGTTTGTGTAGATACGTCGAGGAAAATAAGCTATTTCGACGCTTTAAATAATCTGATTACGCTTATTAATAATTACGTGTGGCTATTAAATACCCGGGATTAAATACAAGTGTTGTGTAGAACAAAAACAAGAAAACTGAACGACCTATTAAGGAACTGTACTTCAGTTTCAAAGTGGGCTTTGAAACTTAAAAAAAAATTATCCCTTTTGACATAGGGGTCGTTCAAAATAATTTCTGGCTAATAATTTCAAACGATAACGTTGACTCTATTTACATTTTTATTTTTACAATTCAATATCCAATGAAACATGTGTATTGTTTGTCTGACACACACAAATGTGATAAATAATATCTTATTTGAAATTAAACCAGACTTATTGAACGATTATCGAAAATATGTTAATTTTTTATTCCTTTGAAAATTGCTCAGGTTACGAAATGCCAATATAGTTCCAATGATGCCGCTTACGAATTTATAAAATATAATGTGTTTCCTTTGCAATTCAAGAAAAATCCATCGTCATATGAATATTTTAATTTTCGAATTTTGTATTTTTTGAAATATCAATTATCGTAATTGGCCCATATGTGGAATTGCACTTTTCATTCATCTCAATTATAGGCTCCAAACAGCACATAAATCCATTTATAAGTGTTCAATGTCACAGACTTTATTACAATTTTTTTTGTTTTAGACGTTTCGAATGCAAACTGCATCCATGATCACTAAATTTAAATTGAAAACAGTTGAAATGAATACAGGTAAATCTACTATTACGCCATTAAACCTTAACAACGTCAAAAAATACTTAATTGCTATGGCAATATAACTTCATCCCACAAGCGATCTAGATTGAAGTTGCCCATGTCTCCATTGACGTTTTTATGTTTTCAAATGTGAATGGCTTTTCTTATCAACCTATTGTTTCTGTTTCTTTCTGTGCTAACTATTTTATATTTGTTCCAATCAATTTCGTGGTTTACTTGGAGAATATGATCTGTAATCGCTGATTTATTAAAGCTGTTAAAAGAATCTTTTTTTGTTTCTAGTGTAGTGACTCTTTTTCTCATCTGCTTCTGTTTTGTGTTCATTGATGCGAGTACCAAGAGGTCTACTTGTTTCTCCTATGTAACTTTTATTACTATTGCTGCATGGAACTTGATATACCACGTTCGCTAAATGCGATCCTGTTTGACATTATCTTTAGGATGAATGAAAATATTTCGAAGTGTTTGCATGCATAGGTTTAAAGGCTACTTAGATACTGTATAAGTGGTATTTAATCCGAGTGGTTAATTTTCCGAATGGTCAAATTTCATCATTTTCCTAATTTTAATTTTCCTAATGAGATGAAACCTCCCATTGGATAACATTATAAAGACAATATTTCCGACATTTAATTTTCCGATCCAGGCAAAAATTAGGAAATAGGCAAATTAAATGATTAGGCAAAATTACCACTTTATCTTTTTTCTTCATTATTATTCTAATTTGCTCTGATACATTTTTCACATGGGGTATGGTTACTACCTTTTTTATTTCTGTCTTGTCCTTGTTTGTATCTGCTTTACGTTCAAAAAGTTCCTGCGTCTTTTTAATAGTCCATTTTGGATAACTGCATGTTTCTAATGCTATTTTGCTCTTCCTATTAACGTAGAAATTACCGACATTTTGTGTTCAAGAGGATGGTGTGATTGAAAGTTTAAATACTGATCTGTGTGGCTAGATTTTCTATATGATACAGTACATCTTATTGAACCATCCGAATTCCTCTTAGGTTGCGTTTCATCATCATCAGGGATGCAGTACGTGCGATGAGATCAAGGGCAGACATTTGCATTGAAAGGAATGGGGGTCATGTTGAAGGACACTGGGGCTAAAACAACTTTGAATGGACATTGGGATTTAAAAGGGGTGTTAAATATGATATGTTTAATTTTAATTAAAATAAATGAGTAAAAGAGTGATATCCTGATGTTTGTTGTTACTTATCACTTTGTTATGATGGTGAAATTGACTTGGCTGAAAGTGGTACAAACACTTTTCTGACATGGTCACTTAAATCCCTTAGAACTCAGTCATCCGTGAAGGAAAATAGACAACTTTGGTATCATAAGAAAGAGGACAATATAACCTATCAGATGGTAGCTGTGAAAATTTCCTATTATTATTCATATCTGAGAAATAAGCAATCTATTGCTGGTTTCCTTTTTTTTGGGGACACACTGTATTGTCCATTTTCCTATTAGTCAGGAATATTTAGGTGAAAATATTTCAAAAATATATAGAAGCAATTTTAAGGTGGATTTCAAAACTTCATACCATTCTTTTGAAAACCTGAAGTGGCACCAAGCAATCCATTGACTTTTTCGCCAAAAATCCAAGATGGCCGCCATGATGTATTGAAAAATCATAAAAATTGACTAAAGTTGTAATTTAATAAGTCAAAATAGTTGTATACTGATCAAACATGACTAATAATAGTACCTATTAGATGTTCATATGCAGTTAAAGTCACTGGATCATTTTTGTATGAAAACTGGAGTCCCACAAGGCTCAATTTTATGTCCGCTACTTTTTTGTCTAATGACTTGCATTGACCATGGCATTTGCACATAGCAGTGGATACTTATCCATTTTTGAAATGTAAGCACCCAGGACCACATTTCACCTTGCACCAATACTTGACCAATGCTTGGCATGCCTTGGCTGCTTGAGGAAGGGATGTTAATAGTGGCACCAATAGAGACATGTCATACTTCCAGCCCCATGTTGTGAACTCCTATACCAATTTTAGATGGAGATTGTACAGTTGCCCCCAAACAATACCACCTTGGTCAGCAAGTTCTTAAGATTTTCTTAGCAAGGCCTCCTTTTGTTGGTGGTATTCTGTCAATGACTGTATGGCCGTCACAGAACATTAGCCTTCGTGCTGCATTGATATCTATCTGGTTGCTGGTTCGATCATATAATAGAACAGTAAAACAGTCTAGGGACTGAATGGTCTGAATTTACAAAACCAGGTTTGTTGTAAGCATTTGTGCCACTCTTTTGTAGAAAAGCTGGAGTAACTTCCTTGAACACATTCCATAGCTTGAAGGCAGATCCTTTGCTATGGCCAAAGAATGATGCAGTTAATATAATTTAATATCTGTAATTTTTGAGGGGTTCGAAGGCAATCCACATTGACACTTATTGGGCCCTAATAATTATTATTATATCTTGGTTACCGCCATATTTGGCGAGCAATACCTCATTGGTATATTCCGTACTTTACATATTTTACACTCGAAGACAGAGCCAGAAACCCCTCCTTGGAGGAGCCCTGTGTTCTTTTGTGTGCACAGGTACACAGACATAAAGGTACACACCACAGCCTTTTATACGAGTCGTGAACCACTCAGTCAAACACCCAGAATTACATGACGCACAAACAAACTTGTCTGAACCGAGAATCAAACCCGGGACCAAACGATATAGGTTACCTTGACTCCGCCACTCTGTGGACTAATGCTGCAGCCATGGCAAGAACAACTACATCAGTATCTCCACTTCTGATTATGAAGTCTTTTTTTCCCTCTGAGGTCATCTGTTTTACATGAACAAAGAGTCTAGTGTCAACTTCTTCATGAGTACAAGGTTCAATCATTGCTGTATCTGGCAAGTGAGGAAATCACTGAACAGATTCCACAATAGTAGTTATCATTTGCTTGTCATTTACATCAACCTCAAAAATAGAGTTGGCCAGGAATGCTAACAGCTCAGTCTTGTTCTGGCCATTTCTTAGAAAGCCTAGCCAATTCTTGGGCATCGGATTCTCTGCATAAACCATCCAGTGCCACAATGAATCCTTGTCAGGGACTTCCCACTGTTTTGTTGGTAGACATCCCAGATAGCATCTAATCTTGAAACACCTTCCATAAGCTGCCTTAACTTGGGATGAGACATATTCTTGGAAGTTGGTAGCCACACCAGGACGCATCACATAGACCAGAAGGGTTCCATCTATTAAAATTGCATCTGCAGGTTTTTTCCAATACTTCAGATCCATCTGGCTTAGCTTCTCAACATTTAAGTAAGTCTGCTTCTTTGTAGGTCTCATGGCTCCGTGCTTAGCTAAGGATGGCCGGAACTCATGTTTTTCATGTTTGAAAAACTCCGACATGTCAACGTGTCTTGATTGGCATCCCGTCATCCCTAGCTAAGCACAGAGCCATGTGACCTACGACAGACTTACTTAAATGTCTAGAAACTGGTCCTGTCATCCAAAGTAAAGGTAGCTTATGGAAGGTGTTCCTAGATGTTGTCTGGAATGTTTACCTACAAAACAGTGAGAAGTCCCTAACAAAGATTCATCATGGCACTGGTGCTAGAAGGATAGTTTATGCAGAGAATGCGATGGCTAAGGATTGCCCAGCTTTTCTAACAATCAACGGAACAAGACTAGGCTGTTTGCATTCCTGGCCAATTCTATGTCTGAGTTTGATGTAAATGACAAGCAAATGATAACTTCTATTGGAGAATCTATTCAGTGCTTTCATCAATCGCCAGATACAGCAATGATTGGACCTTGTACTCATGAAGAAACTGACACGAGACTCTTTGTTCATATAAAACTTGACCTCAGAGGGTAAAAGACTTCACAATCAGAAGTTGAGATACTGATGTAGTTGCTCTTGCCATGGCTGCAGCATTTAAGGGCGCAATAAGTGTCAATCTGGATTGCCTTCGGACCTCTCAAAAATTACAGGTATTAAATTATATTATATTAGCTTCACCATTCTTTGGCCATAGCAAAAAATCTGCCTCAAGCTATGGAATGTGCTCATTGAAGTTACTCCAGCTTTTTAACAAGTGGTACAAATGGTTAGAACAAACCTTGCTCTGTCAGTTCAGGCCATTCAGTCCCTAGAAAACTTTATTGTGTTCTATTATATGATCGAACCAGCAACCAGATAGATATCAATACAGCACGAATGTTCTGTGATGGCCATATAGTAGAATACCACCAACAAAAGGAGGCCTTGCTCAGAAAATCTTAAGAACTTGCTAACCAAGGTGGTATTGTTTGAGGGCAACTGTACAATCTCCATCTAAAATTGGTAAAGGAGTTCACAACATGGGGCTGGAAGTATGACATGTCTCTACTGGTGCCACTATTGACATCCCTTCCTCAAGCAGCCAAGGCATGCCAAGCATTGGTCAAGTATGGGTGCAAGGTGAAATGTGGCCCTGGGTACACACATTACAAAAATGGATAAGTATCCACTGCTATGTGCAAATGCCATGGTCAATGCAAATCATTAGACAAAAAAAGTAGCGGACATAAAATTGAGCCTTGTGGGACTCCAGTTTTCATACAAAAATGATCCAATGAATTTAAATGCATATGAACAACTAATAGGTACTATTATTAGTCATGTTTGATCAGTATACAACTATTTTGACTTATCAAATTACAACTTTAGTCAATTTTTATGATTTTTCGATACATTGTGGCGGCCATCTTGGATTTTTGGTGAAAAAGTCAATGGATTGCTTGGTGCCACTTCAGGTTTTCAAAAGAATGGTATGAAGTTTTGAAATCCACCTTAAGATTGCTTCTATATATTTTTGAAATATTCTGTGAACTTATCTCCTATTCAAACCCGACTATATGAGATGTAGTTAACCAAACATTTGATAGGCGGTATATGCGTGTCTTGCTCGGCGGTAGGTTGTATATACACGGGTAGACTTTCACCTCGTGCGTGTCGGTATAATGGGTTTCGGTATAATGCGCGGACCCCCTGCTATCAGAGAGACGATAGCATTTCCTTGTGGCAATATACTACCACAATATCTAACATTATGCCAATTTTACACATGAACTCTCAATGATTGATGCAGTGCGTTTATACTATTAATGATTAGAATACAACCCATGGGGAAAATTGCCCCCTTCCTTTATTAATTTGTTCCACCATCATCAAAAATTACAATATACAATGTAGTATACAGTATGTAATGGAGACAATTCAAGCTCGAAACAGTTTACCGCACTATTGGTTAGAATATTTCTCCACCTAGCCGTTTTCATATCATTCTCTATAATTTTTTTTATTAAACTCTATATCATACTTTTAATTATGTATCGTATACAATAAAGAAATCAAAATATTCTGAGTGAATCGCAAAGCAAACACTGCATGGTTTTCTTCTCCGATTCGTACTCAAATGTACATTGAGAGTTGTGGGAGAATTGTATGAACCCCAGCTGGTGTGTTATATCTTACAAAAATCCAGAGTTTGCTTATTTTAGGGGTGCTTCAGAAACACAAATGGGAGAACTGTATGACAATAGACAAGGCTAGCTGGGGATATAGGAGGAACTCTGGACTCGCAGATTATCTCTCCACTCATGAACTTATCACAGAACTTGTAGAAACAGTCAGGTAATGCAAGGAATAAGATTATGTGCCCATTTTATATTTCATTTCAATCCTTTTGGGTTACTCAGTGAATCTACCATTTTTATAAGTAATTTGTTTTCACAGTCTAAAGAACAAAGCTTCTAGCAACCTTTGATAGAAATTGCGCATTGTCAACTCACATCATCCTTCAAATCGGGTTTTACTGTTACACTTATGGAAGGGAAATACTCTTAAATCGTGACACTGTTGGGGCCTCAATACAAACAGACCTCACCATTCACAACAATCAGCTATCTATTACATCTTTGTATCATTTATTGACATCTCACTCATTTGGTCTTACTCATTGATTTGGTCAACCACCCACCAGACTATCACTTCGCCTTTCTCTCGATCACTCGGCTGCACCTTCGCATGACAAACATCTTGATACCGATTTCACATCCCGCGTCTACCTTAATCAATAGGGAGGTTAAGTTACACGTTTTTGATAAATCGTGTGCGTGAACGTAATCACTTGCCCGTTAAGGTATAAAGGAAAATTATTGTATTAGTTCATTGGTAAAAAGAACCGACTGGAGGACAATTATCCATGGGGTCCATAATATTACACGTTCACGTACAAGACATATAACCTCCTAATCAGTATCGCCTCTTACAGTTGCGGTGGTAATCTGTTGATGAATGTGGCGCCCACCTATGACGGACGCATCATGCCAATCTATGAGGAACGTCTGAGAGACATGGGGAAGTGGCTCGTTGTCAATGGTGAAGCCATATTTAAAACCAAGCCATGGATTCATCAGAACGACACCGTCACAAAGGACATCTGGTTAGTTTGGGCAAAATGACAGTTAAGCCTTCTCTTTAACTCCCATTCATCCAATCGATACGTCTTAATTCAACACACAGGGGCCCGCCCCATAGGTCATAGATGGGCAGAAGGTAACTTATAGAATTGCGAAATTACAAAGGATATATTGCTTTCGAAGCGTAGTTCCTTTCTCTTCACAAACTGCATTTCATGTTATCAGGTATACCATGCGCAAGACACAAAGTGGAACCAGTGTATACGCTATCACCCTACAGTGGCCCATGGGCAACACACTAGAACTAGGTGGCGTAACACCTACAGATCAACTAAACGTGTCACTATTGGGACTCCATCTCGCTCTAAACTGGCACGCAAGCTCCAAGGGTGGTATATTCATAGAGATCCCTCCTATTACTGTCAATGAGATGCCATGTGAATGGGCTTGGGTGTTCCGTCTAGATGGACTAAAATGAGCAAACACATGTGATGCAAATGTTGTGTGTTATGGTGCTTCTATATATATTCCCAATGTATCGTCATATTTCCCGATCCGATGATACTCATCTGATCACGTGTTTCTGTTTTCGAACTATCAATAAATTATACTCATAGAACGTCTTTTTATATTGAGGTGCATCTCGAAAGACATTGCACACATGTCTAGCAACGTGAAAATTGTACAATAATTAGAAATTAGACTTTGCAATATCAAAATAACCATAGTGCTTTCCTAAACCGCAGGTAATTATCTCCATCATCTTGATTTATTAACAAGTTTTCGGTTGCTGTGTCATAACCACCTAGGACTTTTAGTACTTTCTCTCGAGCACCAGCCTTAATATTGTTAAAATGAATTTATAGTGAAATTTCAAAATGTACATTATTTAAAGACACGGGATATAAGAGGTATTAATATGTAACATAAGCCTACGAACAGGGTGGTAAGTTGGTAACGTCTAATTTTGATGAAGAGTGGTGCATGAACACGAACATCAGTTCTGACGTCGCGAACTACATTCCTTGCTCGCGAGTGGAGAAATATGTTCGGGAGCGAGGAAATAGTGGTGTGCGACTAAAGATTTTAAGTCCGCGATGTGAGAATCGTGGTTCGAGTGCAGAACTGATGTTTGGGTTGATGTAAGTCTAGGAGGCCTGAAAAAGCCGCTTTCAGTCCGTGTAATGGCGTAATGAATCATCCAAGGAATCCTGTTTAAAGCCAGTTCAGAGTCACATAGAGAAAAAATGTTTTAGTCGTTATAGACTATCGGATATTTATAAGAAGCCTTCCTATAAATGCTGTCGAACGTTATATTGCTACAAAATACGATCTTTGGAAGTGTAGGACGTATGTGGAAGCCCAACTGTTCTGGGCTACCCAAGTGTTCGGACTCTTGCCCAACTGTTCTGACAACCCAAGTGTTCCGAGATCGCTTATTTTATCATATCTCATAATTCACAAGAGATGGTTCAAAAAATAAAATGTTGCTGGAAAAATGCTAGGATGAAAAAAGAGAGTCCTAAAATGTTGGCTCGTTGAGAGTTTTGACCCAATTTTTAAAAATATGGACCCAATTTTTAAATCTAGGCCCATTTTTCTAAAGGCCCATTTCCAAATATGAGGTATGTTCCTGAAATTGAGCACTGGCGGATTAGGGGGGGGGGGGGGCTGGGGGCCCGGCCAAATTTTTTTTTGGGCCAAACAAGGCCTTCAGGCCCCAAAAAGTGGGCCTTTTTGGTCATTACTGGGCCTTTTAAGGCCTTGTTTTTTAATTTCAGGCCAAATTTTGAAGAAAATGGGCCTCAAATTTTCAAAATTTGGGCCCACTTTTGGATTTTAGGGGCCCAAAATTTTTTCTCTGACCTGAAATTTGGGCCCCCCCCTTGTTGGTGTCTAGATCCGCCCCTGTTGAGACCCAGCCTAATTATATTGATATATTCTGTCTAAATATTCTATTGCTCAGGAGTGTCCCATGGTGCAAAAGTCGAACAACCGGGGATTTTACATTCCCCGATGGGTACCCTGTTAGTTTATATGAATAAATGGAAAGCCCTTTGTGAACGAGGCAGCCACATTATAAGTGGTTTCAGTAGCTTAATTTCAACAGTCGTCTCTGTAGAAACCTAAAATGGATATCAGAAATTGAAAATCACCGTATCGAGTGTATTTGATAAAATAGGTAAACCCAGAATACTTGGGCCAAGTCAGAATACTTCGGCAAGAGTCGGAATACTTGGGTAGCCCAGAACACTTGGAGCTTCACAGACGTATGTGGAAATCCAACTATTCTGACAATCCAAGTATTCCGAGTTCACTTGTTTTATAAAGTGTGAAAATCTCAAGGGAGGGTACCGCGAAGAATAATATTGCGCGGGGAATTGTTTTGCCCATTTATGGAAATCTATTCACACCTTTTGAAAGGTAGACCCAACTTGAAAATAATGATAAATTATCTTTCAATATTATAATTCTTTCCTTTACAAAAATTAGACGTTCCCATTCCATTATAAAAGGTATTACATGTGTTAGTGTCGTTATGGCAGAGTTTATCACAATTGATTCTCTTACCAAAGAAAACCCTAAACAAAAGATAATAATCAAAGCAAATTTAAGTTATTTTATAGTCAAGTCACTGAAATCAGTAATGGGTCCGAAAGTTCACCCAAATATATACTTTTAGATTTTTGGCATCTAGACTAATATGACATTCTAAAATAAATATTTTGATCCCTTCATTCTAGGGTTCCATTTACGCCCATTTTATATACAGGGATTCTGTTGTTAGCTCACATGGTGAGCTATTGCAATCACTCACTTGTCCGTCTGTCTGTCTGTCTGTCCGTCTGTCCGTTTGTCTGTCTTCCCGTCTGCCCGTCCGTCAGAAACTCCCCTATGGCCCATGGTTCAAAAGCTCGCCTGTTTTCAAAATGGTCGCCATTTTTTCTCGCGTAATTCACTTTTTGCCTATTTCCTAGCTTTACAAGTAATTTCAGGTGTCCTGCATTGTAAAAGGCCATGTCACTGTAAAAAGTAGTTGTTTGAAATAATTTTGTGACAAAAGTGGGCAAAAAATTAAATCCGTTCTTTTATTTTCAGTCATTTTAGTTAACATTGATTTGTCCATCTGTCGCGCGAAATCCACCTTTGGACCATTTACCTTAAAACCTCTGTTTTTTACAAAAAATCGGCACAAAATGATATCAATTTTTTTTATTTTCTGCAATTTTAGCCATCATTCACTTTAGAGCAACACCATGTGACCCCAGTACCCACGGTACTATTTATTCCTATTAGAAATGGAAGTTGCATTGCAAATATTGGCCTCAATAATAAACCAAAAAAAACGGCGAGTGGAAGGAAATACTTTCCACAGATGGCCACAGATGTATCTTGTAGGATTTCGGTAATACGTCTTAGCGCAAACCTGCTGACGTTTAACATGTTCTCTAACTCAAGTTTGCACCAAGATGCATCAAGGTATGAGGAAATAATCTTGCTCAAGCCCTCGTGACACACGTTGTTAAAGTAGATAGTCCAGGGTCTTGAAGCAAGACTAAGAAACACGTGACCATGACTTGTTAGTAGCAATTTGATAACAGTATCCAGCCCCATAACGTAATTGGAATATATAACAATCATGAATTCATGATAAAGATTGGATGCTTATCATTGTATGTTTATTACACCTCTAATAATGGAAGAAGTTTACGAACTAAGACGTGACTGAAATTGGTTGGATACTTGCAAATATACATGCAATGTTTGCTCACGTATGGCTAATTATATCTTTGATTACATTTTTCATATATTATAGTTAAAGTGGCAGCAACGTAGAACGTGTATAGAATGCTAGAGGCAATCGTTTAGAAAGCATACCACTAAAAACACCCGCGAAAGAAAAATTGAGATTAATAATGAAGCTCTGTCGTTATTGAAGACGTAAAAATGTGGAAATCTTCAAACTTATCAGAGACGATTACTTTTTCAAATATTAATTCAACATTTTCTTGGACTTAAAGAAAATAAGGGTGGCAAGAAATGCTGTGATTAAACATTACTCTCAACTGTCTCTGTTCTTTGTCGCCCCTTTAATCAAGTCAATTATCCTTTGCGTTCTAAATGTCGGCACTTTATATGTGGACGCTGAGATAATTATTATCCATAGCGATAGAAATGGTTATACGAAATATTACATCGACGCAAACGTAATAGACTATAAGGAGAGGACGTTTTCATAAATTCCTGTACATTAATATCAGGGTTAGGAAGTGTTGTCGAGGTGACAATGTCTGGATTAAGTACAGCAGCTTTGGGATTAGTTTATTCCATCTTTGGTATGTATCTGAATTAGCAAAGTGTTAACTTGTTAAGGTTTAGTGTAAATCAACCACTTTGAGCTTGCTTTGAATAAACAGAACATAAAAACAAAGCATTGCGTGATCCATTAAATGTAGTACCATGTGAAGAAGCAATATTTTTTGGTCTGTGGTTGGTCGTTTATTTGTTTGAAATATTTCGTTGTCAATCATTAAAGTTCAATGCGTTTATATTTCTCAGTCAATGAAGGTTAGATCTTAGTTTTAGTATAACAGCCCTGTGAAGGTGATGTTCCAATGGTATGTTGAATGTTTGACAAGCTAACTAACACCAAACAAAAAAATCATAAACGAATGGCAAGTCATATTCTTTGCAGGAATATTGGGCGTGGTGCTGAACGGGTTGGCCCTGGCAACATTCACATACTTTCAACCTCAACCAGGCACAAAGAACATTCCCCATGTTAACCTTTTACTTGCTAGTTTCGGCGTCTCACTGTCGTGTGTATTACCTGGATTGGCATCTTTTTCCGGAAGGTAATATACTTGAAGGTATATCAATGCATATTTGTATGGTAGATGCACAATGGACTTTTTCTGTTGTTCTTTTAATTTGATTAAAGAAGATTAATTCAAGAAGTGTACACATAGATATTTAGAAGTGTATCTTTAGACGTGTGCCCATAGTTTATTCATATACTATCTCCCTTCCAATCTAAATATAGAGGGAACTTTTATATTAGTGAATACGTTGATGTATTCCCAAAATCCTATTTTTTTCATTTTCCCCCAATGAGCGATTACTAAAAGAGGCGGATATTTTATACAAATATATATTCATTCATTTATATAACATTTAATGAATTATTGCAGAGTGTATAAGATTGCACAATTATGTAAAAAATGATAAACGATATTTACCAAAACTGTTATTTTGTTTTCTCATTAGCTGGGGATTCAACGATATCGTATGCCAGATTCAAGGTTTCTATGGGATGCTGACAGGCATGATGGTCATATATGCAGTTGCAATGCTTGCTGGAGAGAGATACGTTGTCTTTAAGGGTTGGTATGATTCTTACAAAACCACTGGCAGGCCAAAATATGGCATTTATTTACATTACCAAATACTATCCTTTCTGGGATTGAGCACGCCTAATCATCGATAACGTACAGTGACAAAACATACGGGTGTACACTTTAGCTGTACATTGTCCTGGAATTACCTGGAAAAACATAACATCATGACAACGTACAGCTAAAGTTTACACTAATATATTTTGTCACTGTACGTTGTCGATGGTTAGGCGTAAAATCGATGCAAAAATTCTGATGAAAGATTATTTTAGATAGAAGGAGGGACAGGAGATACAATGACTCTTTCCGTTAACCTTTTTCTGATTTTTGTTATATCACTGAATCACCTTGATTACGACTGACAAAATTACTGCTGATCGTGCGTGACGTGTTATATTTTAATTTGCAGGAATGTGTCCCAGTGGCGTGGCGTACTACCTGTTCACATCGCTATGTTGGTTCGCTGCCGGGTTCTGGTCATGCCTTCCCCTCATGGGATGCAGCAGGTATGTCGGCCTCTCCAAGACCAAGGGGATCATTCACAGAATCTGGCCATGGGGCCCAGGAATACGTATACGAAAATGTTTGAGAAGCCCTGAGTGTACTGAGTTGGTACTGCGTAGTGTATATAGAGATTATCCTATATGAGGTTCAGGATATTGGGATTATCCCGAGGCCAATATAATATATTTGCCCGAGGGCCGCAGGTCCCAAGGGAAAATATACTATATTGGCCAAGGGATAATCCCAATATCCCGAACCGACTATAGGATAATATGTTTATCCCATACCAATCTTGGTCATCTGGTTCACATTGTTCAATCGTGGAAATATTTTAGAATATTCATGTCCAGTTTTGTTTTCTTGGCCGTCGGCGGATTTTCCTGTTCTCTCAAATATTCCCAGATTTATTTTCTCGAATTTTTGATTGATTAAGTGGATACTCCTTCTCTTTTTTTAAACCATCAAACAGATCCCGATTGTCTATGTTTTCTCCATTGTCTTTAAAAGTCATTACGCGAACGTTACAAATTATGAACAAATATGCGAGCGGCGATTATGACGTAGCGGGCAGATATACTATATCTGCCCGCTCTGAGCGGGACGTAAAGCTATATCTGCCCGCTGATGAAAATATAAGTTTTTACAAACCGGCTTTATGTACCTATAACACGTCCAAGTATGGGATAAATATGAGTACATACTTAAACATGCATAAGACTGACAAAGATCAGACTGATGAAGATGACAGAATGGTGGAATTTTTGTCTTGGGAGATGTTAAATCTGCAAGAAGCCAATAAAATAACCAAACTGAATGACAATTTAACTTTTAATCGCATTTTGACTCCTTAAAATACATGTTTCTGTATATTTACTCCAGATATACACTGCAAAGTTCCGCCAATGATTGCATATTAGACTGGAAAGAGCAGAGTAGCATTCACTGGTCATACATATTGGCGATCAGTTGTTTCGGATTTGCTGTTCCCCTTGCAGCAACGTTTGGTGCACTGAGTAAATGCCATGCCGCAGAGGACAGTAAGGATGAGGGTTGGTTTACTGAAAGTCAACTCATAAAGGTATGCAAATACAATATAAAAATATCATTATAATATTTTAAACATTCATATATTTACTCATATATGATTAAAACATTCTACACTAGACGAAACAGTGTATCTTCTATTTGGTTATGGAATGAGCATCATGATAAACCATGACATCAACAAATATTTGAAATAACTCAATCACCCAGCACTGAGACGAGAGATTAGAAGGAAGATGAGAGCTATTACACCAGAGAAGAGATGAGGCATGTTTTGTAAAATGACTATAAAATCGCGACCATTTGGATCATGGAATACACCAATAATACTTAGTAGAAAGAAAGAACATTGCACATACATGCATAGATTGTGCCAAATATGACGTTTAGACCGATGCTGAATGTCTGAGTTATCAACATTAGTTTGGGTTACCTTTTTTTGGTTCACCCTGTACATTTTAGTATGATAATTTTACCTGCTCCCTGCTTTTAGGCTCAATAGCTTATATATCGAGTGAAATCAGACTGCTATTGGGTAAAATATTTATTAAGATGAATTGTACATGATAATTTTAGGATCTACATTGATGAAGATAAAATGATCTTATATGCAACAGGAAAGACAACAGAAGTAGAAAATGTAATTTTTCAAACTGTATAATTCATTAAAAAAATCTTTCTGGAAGCTACCGTATTGCGTATTGAGTTATATCTGTTTTAGATCTTCATTTCTCGAGTAATGTTATCAAGAAAACGCAAATCAGTTTATGAATGGCTGTTTTTAAAGGAAGAAGCGATATAGACGAGTTGTGAATAATTGTCACAATTTAAAATATTTTTTCTCAAATCATCCCATGTAATTTTTTTCTAAAAAGTCCGACGTGGGTACATTTTAGAATAACCTTTTGACGTTTTCTATTTTTATGGTGATCCTGCATAAGAAATCTTAAATAACATTTTATATTTCAATATCGGAAAAACATTGGTATGATTTTTAAAAAGATTGATTTCAACATTTTACACTAATTTCTCGATACTCTCACATCCTTAATTGAATCATGTTTGTCGATATTGGAGATATTAGATACATTATTTACATGATTAATCACTATAATTATTTGGAGCATGATTTATTGAAAAGGATACCATCACCAGATTCATAATTTTGTCACGTCTATAACTGCGAGATAAGAACTAGACGAAATTAATATTATATGTGCATCTGGTATACTGTATTCCGCTAATATTGACAGAATCACAACCCATGTACATAGGTGCGTGTATGTGAGAGCCCAAGTGTTCTGGGCTACCCAAGTGTTCTGACTCTAGCCCAACTTCGACAAGAATCGGATTACTTGGGTAGCCAAGAACACTTGGAGCTTTACATACGAGTGCAATCATAGGAACATATTTTTTCCAGATAAGCAAGTGGCAATGTTTTTTCTGCTTGGTCCAGTGGTTGCCTTTCGCCGTGCTGGTGTTCATTCCGTTGGCTATTCCTACGAGTGTCGTAGAGGCATCTGGATTGTCCCAACTGTCGATCTTCTTCGCCAAGGGACTATCTCCCGGTTACCCCGTACTGTATGTGGCTTCAAGTGGACGGTTCCGTACAGCGGCTGCATCTCTGGTCGGACTGGCGTCATCTAATCACGTCAAAGACGATTGATCGAGTACCAATATGTATCCATTTCCATGGTAACTATTGTTGCTTCGAGAGAGATATATCATGGGAATGCTTATTAGACGTACCTATATAGCCAACATTGTCCGCCAAATAGGCTAAATTGGCTACAACGATTAGCACTTATTTTTTGATATTGTAGCGGGATTTTAGCTACCGTGCAAGTTATATCTCAAAATACATTCCTTATGCCAGAATGGCTAAAATTTAATATGATAAACGAATTTGAATTTTTGATTTTAATTCTTTGATTATAGTCATGGAATGAACCTAATATCAGATCATTTCTCGTGATATTATTGTATTGCCTCGTAGATATCATATCAACATTCATTTCGCTCACTCGCCAAATTGCAACTCATCGATGAAAATGATCACTCAAAATGATCTGATATTCTGTATATATTGTATTAACTCAAACGTTTGCTATTGTAACTCAAATATATTTACGATTCATTACGCGTATAGATGGCATTCAGAACTATTATGCTAGCTACTTGATACATATTATTTAAATGGTAAATCCAAAATAAATACTGAACTAAAATGAATACATTTTCTATATCATTGTAAAATCTGTCTAATCCAAACACCACTGAGACATACAGTCACTACTCAGTTTTCAGATTAGTAGGTGTTCCGATTTCAAGGTTTCTTGATATGTGAATAGGGTAACAATTAGGACCGCTTAAAGTGTTCACATAAGAGCTGTTCGAATAAGAGAGGTATTTAGATATACATGTACCATGAGTATTGAAAAAGAATTGATAAATGTTGTAGTATAAATAGACAATTATTTGTATAATCTTATTTTCTCGATAGCTTACCTTAGAATACACCGTTGCCCTTATACTATATGCTCGTATATGGAATATTTTCTAGTTTACCATGGATTTCCTCGATTTCAGTGTCCTCTTTTAATGAATGGAGATTTTTCAAATATTTTTTGATAGATTTGTCACGAAAAATAAACCAAACACATTTCTAATTTACAATATTTTTCATTTCAAGAGTCAAAGATATTGTAACATTGCAGGCCCGTAGCCAAATATTTTCTTTCGTAAACATGCTGTTTTTTACCATTTTGAGCACTTTTCAAGTAATTTTGGACCAAAATGGTCAAATATGAACCCCTCCTGGAATTTGAGTTGAACCCCTTGGCTAAAGCCTGCATTGTGACATTTCAAACCGTTTATCAACTCGCCTCGTCGCCTTCCACTATCTTAAGTAGTTAAACATCACCAGGAATTACAAGTAAAATAGCTTTTATTTAACAAAACAAGCATCATAATGTACGTGTCATTGACCCCTGTTACACAGGCCAGTTGAAATGCTTCGTTACGAAGCAATTTGACAAAAAGCTTCGTAACGAAGCAATTTTGGGCCAGTGTAACACCTCCGCCTTCGTTGGAAAAGCTTAGTTGATAACGAAGCAATTGAGTAGAAAATTCAACGAAGGTTAGCTCCCAACGAAGCTTTTTTGGCCTGTGTAACAGGTAGCTTCGTTAGAAAATGCTTAGTTGGCGGTTTGCGCATGCGCGTAATAAAGATAACATTCATCATTTTGTATTAAATGAGACGAATCGCGAGGAAAGAACATGTTTTTAAGTACGTATTATTATAATGCTTCGTTTTGATTAAAATAATTACCTATTTGCGTCACTGATTGACGCTAACTCAAGCCCTAAACGCCACGTACAAATGTGATTTACCGTCTTTCGTAGCATTTCATTCGATTCCCTGCCTTTCCTCGCATTGATATGACAAAAAGTATTAAACTAAAAACGCAGGTTTTACCGTATATAGTTTTGAAACGTTTATCTGATCTATAGAGAATAAACCTAGAATATTTAAATGTCCCTCTTTCGGAAAACTCCGTCTCAAGTGTGGAAGGGTAAACTTTTGAAATTACATAAGATATGCTTAAACGAAATAGAAAGTTGTGGCATACATGTTTAATATAATTTTTTCTTGCGCCTCGAATAATTATACCTTGAATCACTGTTCCACAACTGGATGACTCTAACTGCAGTTAGCTTCATTCAAGATGGTTGCCGAGATCATTTCGTTTTCGATAAACCTCCGATTTCGGCTAAAATAAGTTGAATCTGGATTCCAAATGTTTCGCCATGCAAATTAATAAAGCTACGATGGTAAATAGCCACAAATAAATGCTCAAACAACCGCGATATTGGAGAATTTTAAAGAAAACGGCTTCACTTAGAATGACTCTAACTGAAGTTGATGATGACGTCATGATGGCGTATATCATCAACTTCAGTTAGAGTCATTCTAAGTGAAGTCGTTTTCTTTAAAATTCTCTAATATTATGGGTGTTAGAGCATTCATTTGTGGTTGAATACAATCATAGTTTTATTAATTTGCATGGCGAAACTTTTGGAATCAAGATTTAACTTAGTTTAGCTGAAATCGGAGGTTAATCGAAAACGAAAGAATCTCGGCAACCATCTTGAATGAAGCTAACTGCAGTTAGAGTCATCCAGTTGTGGAACAGTGTTGAATGTAATTCTAAAATATTAATACCATGATACTGATACAATTGCTTCCCGGTGAACCCGGCCGGTGAATCACATCAGGGAATATAGCCGATTTGATTGATTCGAAAATGTCTCTCTTCAGAAATCGTATTCAACTGGCTATCGCCCCATTGAAATACGTGTACTTGTACTAGTCGTTCCATTATTTTATTCTTCGACTAATTTAAATTGTAATTGAATTTAAACTTCATGTTGAAATATATTGAATTAATTACGTTTCAAAACTTCCGTATACAAATACAGTAAAACCTGCGGACAAGGAACGGTGGCCAACTTGAATTGTTTCTTGTCGACAGATATTTGCCACAGAGAGGCTGCATGTTTTAGGCCAGCCCCAAACACTATTGATGTGTCGTAAGACGATGCTTACAAGTGATATTCAAGTTTCTTCCTATTTGCGCCATTTTCGAATTCAAACTCACTCAAATATGCATGGAGTATTGGCGAGACGGGTAATATTCATATTAAAATGAATTGGTCATGAAATAGTAGTTACACGCGGTCCTAACTTCGACCGTTAATTTGAATTTTTGACCTACCGGATGTTTGAAAATCAAGGATTACGAGTCTCATACTGCACCATTTTTCTTCAAACTTGTTCCATGCAAAGCATAACAAAAATCCCTTTCTGATGGTACATTATTCTCTGAAACAGAGTCCCTACTTCCAGCGGCATTTTGGTCCCCAGCTGTAAGAAGGCCTTCTAACAGCTGGGGACCAAAACGCTGCTAGAACGAGGGACTCTTTACAATAAAGTAATGCACCGACAGAAAGGCAATTTTGTTTTGCTTTTAATGGTATAGGTTTGAAGAAAAACGGTGCAGTATGAGACTCGCAATCCTTGATTTTCAAGCATCTGGTAGGTCGAAAATTCAAATTAACGATCGAAGTTAGGACCGCGTGAGTTAAACCACCAGCCGATCACCGAGATATTTTAGTAATGGCTACACTATTTGAAATATAACTGAGAAGTCCATTTGGAAATTGAACGTTTTTATACGATATTACATACTAGTCGTCTGTATAAACCCCAAATCCAATTCCTCCTAGTAATTAACATAGGCCTATTTTTATTCCATATGTTTTCCAAAGGAAATGATAAAAAATGAAAATAATACTTGTAATCGTATTGACAGCTGAAATATATAAAAATCGAAATGATAGGAAAAATGTATGGACATGTGTACGGAATGATCACATTCATCTTGTTTTATTTTCCCGAGAATTTTGAACTAGTCTTTTTCTGTGCTGACTTGTTAAAATAAAGATTAAAAATTAGATTTTTGAGTTTGATCAATGGTTTATATCAAAAGAATAAAAATATTAATCATAATAAGTGGATGGGGCAGATGAGTAATGCGCACGCGCAACGAAGCATTTTAAGTGCAGTGTAACACCAAATAATTGCTTCGTTAGGGTTGGAAAAAGCCAGTGTGGACACAATTTTTTCGCTAACCTTCGTTACAAAAATGCTTCGTTAGACTCAACCCAGCAGTGTAACAGGTACCATTTTTAAACTAAGTAATTGAAACCATGATAGAGTTCAGAAGAGTGTCTATAACATAACATAATTTCATTATACTCGTGAAGTTTGAACCATTTCTTTTTATCTTAATATATTGTCCTTTTAGAAACTGTCCATTCCGGAAGATAAATGTCAAATATAGTATATGTTGTTTAAGCGTTCCAAGTCTAACATCAGTGCATCTAAATTTGTTTCTTCATTACCTCGATGAACTCTGGAAATACATAAAATACGATTTAGTATTCACTATAGTTTAGTCGATAAGGCACCCGAGACTACATTAGTACAGTTTGGACCATAAATAAATGAATCATGGATCTGTGGAGGCCATACATCAGTGTACGAAAGTATACAAAATGTAAAATATACAAAGGATAAGTCGTGCAGGAGACTAAAGAACCTCGTTCTCCAAACCGAGACTGGTCTTTTTAGGTGATTTGTATCTAGAAAATATTGGAAACTATGGGCTCTCAAATCACTATGGTTTGGAAATGGTGATAGAAAATCGACTACTCATTTATTTATGATCCAAACTGTATGATACATGATGTCATGAAATGTCAAACAATCAGATATCCAAATCAAATTGCTAACTAGTAGCCCAATTCTAACTGCATTGACTCCCGAAGAAAAGGCTTATTATATGTTTTATGCTGAGGGTAACATGTGTATCACCTTTGAAAAATACCTTTATAAAATTTCTAAAGTGTTTACCCAATGACATCTTGCATTTATATTACATTCACTGGGATGGTGAGGAGTGTACCATTGTCTGAAAGGAGTTTGCAGCAGCAACAATGAAATAAAATGAACATCGCTGTTTTCATTAAGAAATAGAATGGAAAAATGGGTCAGTAATTCCTAAAAGGATGAATCAAAGTTCAATGATTTATATCACTGTAGTGGGTACAACTATAAATCCATACAACAATATAAAAATATACATGTAGGCTAATAGTAGTGATTGGTATATATCTAAAATTTGATTGTATGTTATTGTAATTTTATGTATAGTTTTATTTTATCATGTTTATTTGCTGTACACTTACCCGAACGGGATTTTTAGTACAATAAAGCATTGAATATATAATAGGTATAATAAAGTCTTAACGCGTTTGTTCCCAAGGGGCAAATGGTACGTAGTGTAGTCTCTTGGAATCAAGATGCCAAAACCGGTCCTACATGTTTCAATGAGAAATGTTTCACGCTGATTAATTTTGTTTCCAGTCTAACAGTTTCATTGAAAATACTTTGCCATTGTTAATACTTTATCTTATTACCAAAGAAATACATGCTCGTGTCACGAAAATTGGAACTCGGTCACCAGTAATGTTACTCTAATAGATTGCACTTCAGCTGTTTTTCATTGCACTTTGCATCAAACAAAAATGATCTACATAAAATGTTAGATAACAATGACATTTATAATTTTAAATAACTTGTCACTGGCATGACATTTACTGCAACTTAACTAATAAACAAACATTGATAACCTATTTGGAAAAATCTCAAAAGAAAGTATCTTTTTAAAATAGAAATTGAAGGAGGCTTTTGAAATCTGAGGGCATAGGACATATGCCCACTCCAGATACTGAAAACTCGGCAACTATGATATTCATTTATCCCTTCGATATGCCATATACATGATATATACTTACCATGATCGGATTTAAACTCATATACGATCCCTCTCATGAAATAACCCGTGTAAAACGTACTCACCATCATATTGGATCTTTCCGTCTTTATTTTTGTCACAGGCTTCGAGGATTGCATCCACGTCGGTGCCTTTCTGGCCCATCTTTCCAATGACGAAGCCGAGGTCTTCACGGGAAAGCTCTCCTGTGCCAGAACGGTCAAAGATGTTAAAAGCGGCAGAGAAGTCCTTGTCTGCGTCACGGAGTCCTGGGTATTCGCTGATGTAGTCAGCGAACGCTTGGAAACTGATACCAGACGCTGAAAAATATGAAGAAGTACTTAATTAGCTCATGTGGTCAAGCTGACACTCACAGACCAAAACATATATGATCTTTATTTCGGTATAGGGTATATAGAAAATTACGTGTACCATGGCAATCAACCAAGACAACCACGGACCATATTTCCAAACATAAAGATGCCACCCTGCAACCATGGAAAAGTTTAATTAGTATTTCGATAATTGGAGCAAGTCAGAGAGATCAATGAAGAGACAACTATAAACATTTTCGAATTGATCCCAAGAAAAACTACCAAAGCCAATTAACAATGCCAGTAAACCAATTGACAATACCCGTAAACATTCTAAACAGAAATATGATACACTAATATACTCCACTGCCGCATACAAATCCAAGTTCTATCAAGGAGTAAGCCACGAGAGTTCAAGTAATACAAAACCTTCTATTAAAATTCGTACTTACATTCAACGCTGATGGAGTCAATCATCTGTTGAAGCTCGCCATCAGTTGGGAAGATATCTCTACGACTGAGGATGGCTCTCAACTCCTGCTTGCCAAGCACGTTGTTCCTCTGGTAGCTGTTGAAGAATTTCAACAAACCTAAAGATAAAATCAAATTATGTATGCATTGTTATCTACCTGGGGTCCGTTTTTGGAAGGATCGTAACTTAGGATACCTAGAAAACCATTGTCCGAGAACTGAGAGCTGAGAACATACATACTACAACAATATCGAACACTTATATTAGAAATGAATGCGCTACACACCCTGCAGTTGGTACAATTTATTCTAAATGGTTATAGACACATGAGTTCCTCATTAGCATTGTCGTATGGTGTAGTAATCGTCAACGAAACTGTTTATAATTAATTTAATATGATTTATATTTCACTTACCAAGGTACTGGGCGCCGGAAACGTTGTAAAGAGGCTGCAAAATAAGAACAAAAAACTAGTACCACCCCCTTCCGTTGAACAATTTATGATACAAACAAACGCTCGTGAGATATATAAGGGTTATGTACTGGGAGGTTTTGGATACAGGTTTTATCCCAAGGGAAATATGTGTATATCCCGAGGGACTGCAGGGGTCCGAAGGATATACACATATTTCCCGAGGGATAAACCCTGTATCCAAAACCGACCGTACATAACAGATGCATTTCATACCTACATGTACTGATGTTCTAGGTACGTCATATACCTTATAAAGTTCCAAAATTCAAAAATATACTTAAGATACGCATTTTCTTGGTGTTATAAAGTGTTTTTTAAGTTTCCTCAGTAGGTATGAAATACACAAGTGTATCTCATACTTGAGTGGGTTTGGGGGAGATATCACCCGGGAATATATATCATATCTGAGGAGAGGGCCGGATATATTGTATTTATCCCATGGTTGCAAGGATATAGATCGAATATCACACGAAGATATATTTGATATGTGGATCAAGATATCATATTTTAGCAAAAAAATCACAAACCATCGAATATCACTTTTAAACTATCGAATATCACGTCTTAAAAAGTGATATTCGATGGTTTGAACAGTGATATTCGATGGTTTGAAAAGTGATATTCGATCGTTTCGAATTTTTTCAAAAAAATTCTTTTTACACTTTTTAATTATTTTCAAAAAATTAAATTTTTTCTCAAATCATATTTTTCAACTTTTTTTCGCTGATGATAATTTACCATGGGATAAACGGACAATCCTATGGTTTTTCAAAAATAGCAATTATATCCACTCGTGGATACTAATATCTTCACTCATTCGCTGCGCTCACTCATGAAGATATCAATATCCACTCATGGATATAAATGATATTTTTTCAAAACCATAGGATATTCCTATAATGTCCCGCTCCAGGCCAAATGCGGGCAGATATGATAAATCCATCCCGCTCCCGCTTTTTAAAATGTTTAAGTTTAAATGTTACAATTTCATTGTATTGAACTAAAGGAATATTACGAAAATGTTATATATAAATTGTGCTTTTACAGTATAGGCCTATCTTGTCATTTGAAAAAGGCGGAACCCAAAACCAACTCGAAAGTATGAGATACATCAGTTATGTACGGTCGGTTTTGGATATAGTGTATATCCCTCGGGAAATATTAAGTCCATTCGATCCCTCGGGGAGATATTAATATATCCCTCAGGATATACCTTATATCCAAACCCTCTCAGTACATAACCCTTATATATTTGAAAATATAATTTGAATGTTTACTGGTTTGTCAAATACAAAATTTTCAAGTAGCATGACCCCAGCTGATTGCAATTTAACACACCATCTTAAAAGCTTAGGCATCATATATTTTATTTTCTCTGTCTCTATACTTATTAATCCTGAACTAAAATAGTTTTATTTTCATTGATTCTGAATAGAACTATGAATTGAAATTAATATATTGCAAACTTACCATGATATGTTATTTGCGTTTACTTCTAGGTGTTGCGACTCTAATGACTGATGCAAAATAAGTCACAAGCTATACCAGGACGGACTGCTTTGAAAACGTTGGACTATTTTCTTTGCTCATGTGTATTTGGCGTAATTCGGTGAACACACCTCCTTGGTAGGTTTAAAGCTACCAAGCTATGTCACGCCACGTCAACTGATTATTAGATAGCGTTTTAAAATGTGACGCGTCTGTCTAGTTTAGCGGTGGGTGACAAGTAACAACAAATACATTTGTAACTTTAAAAGCTTTTGAGAAAACTTTATTCAACTGATTAGCGATTTCACGCATGTTACACATTAGCAGTGAACCACTTATGTGATAATCTTGCAAAATACCATCATTTGGATATAAAGTTTCTAATAATCATAACGAAATCAGTTAATTACATCTTCATCACAATTATATTTGCACAAGGAATCACCCAGTTTCTTTCTTAAAAACAATATATTGTAAGAATTGAGGACCTACTATTTGATAGGTCAGGCGCCAAGCCAGCGGACAAACGCAAGGCTAGCGCGTTATCTCCCGGGACTTATCTGAACTTTTTTAACTACATGTACTTCTACTCCATGACCTAGTTACATTCTAGGGTGAAACCAACATTTTGAGGTTTTAAGCTAAATGTATTAACCTACTACAAACTAGACATGTTGGAAGAGGAGATAAATGGGATCCTCTAAACGATATACTTTCGATGACTGATTGTCCTTGATAATTTACCATACAATTGACAATACAACCTGTATGCATCCATTTCGATATATTTGATTCTATAAACATGTGACTAATATGTAGCTGTTCTTGACCTAAATAAATATGTATTAAAAAAAAGTACAAATAATGACATTTAGCACTGTGAATTAAAATTCAACACGTTTGAAATTAGAGTTGAATTATTTTATTTCCGGTTGATATAACGTCTTAGCGTTAGTGAAATCGAACGCGATTTCAACTGATTGGATAACATGATGTGATCATGAGTAGGTTAGGTGAGTGGATGCACGATGGGATCGTGTTATTCTGCGAGTAGCAACCGAAGCGTTTATACACAGTTTTAGCATGATGCGTCTATTTTTGGTGCATTCGGTCTTTATCATTTAGCCCTTGTTATATGCTTATATTGATACCTATATACGATGAACAGAGGATGCATGTACTGCAATACCGTCAATGTGTTTCTACATTGGATTGATACTCATCTTTCGTGCTGATGCAGTAAGAAAACGCCAACGATTTGGCAAGGGTAAGAAGTAGTTTATTTTGAAACAAGTAATCTTTTGCAATTTCGTAAGGTTTAGAAAAGATAGAAAAGATTGTTGGACCATTTATGAAAATGCTCTGCATAAACGATTTAAACGATTTTATACATGTTAACCCGAAAAGTGACCATGTGATCGTTTGAGTTCCAGTAACATCGAAAGATGCGACGCTACCCGAGAGGTGCGCTGGTGCATGAGAAGAAGTAACGCTGAGGGCCAATGTTTGGATTGTGAGTAACGCTAAACAAGGAGGGTTCAGCTATCGCAATGAATAAGATAAGTAGTTGTTAACAGATTTGCTTAGTATATCAAATATCCTTTTTAATGTAAGGATACTGGGTTTGTAAGTTTTGCTAAACATATTTAGATTGGTAATAGGTGCAGGAGCACTAAAGATTGCAAGATCTATCGTTCAGTCACGGGCAAGACGCCACACTGCTACATACGTTGGATATTTGTAACTTGACTGTCAAAATGTTCATGTTTTTGCAATCTTTCAGATATTTAGGTAACGACGCAAACTGGTACGTTTTCCGATGATTTGTATAAACTGCATTTTAGCTGTTTTTAGGGAGATGGGATCCATACAAACAAACATCCTATTTAGATGTGGCAGCTTTTAAACCGGAGTTACGGTTTTAGGATTGTTAAGTTGTTTCAGACATGGTATTAGCAAGGTGCAAATATGCTCCCTCAGTTTTGCAAAAAACAGCATTGGGCAAAGATTTTTAAAATGATATTTTATAGCAAACGTTTTTCAAATGAACTCTGTGTTGCGCATATACAGAGATAGATATTACAATTATAGTTTTTGTATTAAGTTGTGCAACGTAAGCATTTTAATGTTGTAAGTCATGACAAACAACTAACGAGTTGTGTTACTGAAGAGTCATTGAATTGTTAAATGTCGTCGATTGGTGAGCCATATTGGTATACCATTTAAGTTATTAGCTAATAACGCGTATTTGTATTTAGAACAGCCATTAATTGTCGTGAATCGTTACTGGGAAGGTTGGATTCAGACATACACCTTGGATACTTCATATCCTGCAAGTGAAATTGTACACTTGTATTTTCATATCTTTTATTATCAAGAGGATACTTGGATTCGACAGATTCATAATGAATTTTTGTGAGCTACATGTTATCGCAAACTTCTTCGTTTGTTACTCAAAACATTCATTCATATTTAGAAATGATCAAAATGCCATTAAAGGGCTCTGAGAGTAATCATAACGGTCTTTTTGGTTGGGAAATGTCGTGAATCGTTGCCAGGAGGGTAGGGTTCAGGCATATGTTTTAGATATCGAATATCCGTACAAGAATAAATTGCATACTGTATAAGTTTCTATATTCAGAACTTTTCTTCTTCAAAGATGAGTTGCTTAATTATGGAGAATATTTTATTTGACTGATTCAGTTAAATAAACTGCTTGATCAAATGAGTTCTAAGAGTAGTCGTATTCAGGCTCAAACAGTTAATGTTGATAGATGCAAAAAGGTTACTAGAATATTTTTAATTTGCATGTTCATAAATAGCTTTTTTGCTTAAAATATCGAGGAGCGATATCTTTTAATACTGGTTATGTGAAATAGAAGTGAAATGCTGGTCTATAAAAGTGCATTGTATGATATCAGCATTTTAAATTTACTAATAAGGTGTTTATACCAACAGTTTGGTCTAGTATCTCTGTTTATAACATTGATGAATAGGGTGGTTATCTTTGATGGTATGTTGTGAATCGATACATGGGTAGTCGGATTCAGACATATGCTTGGTACGCATACTTTACAATAATGGTTGTATTTGCTTACTTTTCGTCTTTAACACTCTTGTTTTCGATTTGTTTGAAAATCGATCGATACTTTTCTAAAGCGATTAGAAAATTTTGAATAAATACTTAAATAGTCTGATTAGGCAGGTGAATTGATTTCCCGAATATAATCATTTAGGTTTAAAACCTGGACTATTTTTTAGAAGATAGTTGATTTGTCTTGATTCGAGACTGGGAGTAGACAGATTTGGACATTTACTTTGGTTACATTGTTAGATAAATGCATGATTATTGCATGTTGAATAGTTTATCGAAGATTAAATAAAAACTTGCGGAGTTGCTCCATACTTGAGACATTTTGAAATAAGCTGGTCCAAATGATAATTACATACTTTTCTAGAGTTTACTGTATATAGCATTGAGAAATCGATGTAAGATAGACAATGGTTTGAGTTTATACATTGGGTATTTTGATCCAGGTATGTTTCCTGGATGATCCATGTTTTTGCAAACATTGATGTTTATAATTTATTACTGCATATAATTTTGGTTAAAATTGAGCAAGTTATTTGAAAGATGATAAAATCTTTAAGAAGACAGATGAAATGCCAAGAAACTATTTTAATCTAGCATATTCACGGATGTATTTAGAATGCAGAGCGAAGTTGAAATATTACATTTTTAGATTTTAAAGAATCAAACGAATTGTTGTGAATTGATTTTTGAAGTTGTCAATTCAGATAGACTACGTGATCGTTATGTTTTACCTGCAGCGACAAGAAATACACTTGGTAAAATTACATATTTGAACTCTGACTGAGGATTGTTATTATGTTTGGCATTATAGCCATTACGTTGAGTAGTTGTTCTGTTGAATAAAAATTGTTGTCATGCTTGACATTTTAGCCATGACGTCGAATAGTAGTTAATATGGTTTTAAGATGATAGTTGTGTTCCTAACAACATTCATGATATTAGTGTGACGAACACATTAGAGAAGTGTTCGTCAGCTAATTGCATTCTATATTGAACATGTTTGGCATTATGGCCATTACGTTGAGTAGTTGTTCTGTTAAAGCACAGTTGGCACTCCGACATAAAAATTGTTATCATGTTTGGCATAATTACCAGAACGTCGAATAGTTGTTCTGTTGAAGTACAGTTGGAACTCCGACGTAAAAATTGTTGTCATGTTTGGCATTATTTCCAGTGCGTCGAATAGTTGTTCTGTTGTAGTACAGTTGGATTGTTATCATGTTTGGCATTGTAGCCATTACGTCGAGCAGTTGTTCTGATGCAGTACAGTTCGAACTCTGACGTAAAAGTCTATTTGTATCGTGGGTTGACGGATTCATATAATGCGTCGAACGCAGGTACAATTTAGCAACCTGAAAAGGGGTTAGTCGCTTGGAGCGACAATGCGATATTTGCATGTTTTTAATGCTAGTTCTGTGTATTTTCAGGAAATACAACCCATAGTAGGGTATGGACACACGCCTAAATGAACACTGGAACACAAGTCGTCCTTATAAGATAGATACAAGTGTGATATAAATAAGATGCTTTGGACTGATTCAAGAAGACTACTTGGTTGGATTGAGATCCATATAAGACAGATACAAGAAATCCAACCCATAGTAGGATATGGACACAAGCCTAAGTGAACTCTGGAACACATTTTGTCCATACAAGATAGATACAAGCGTGATATAGGTTAGATGCTTTGAGCTGATTAATTGAAGACTTTACTTTGTTGGATTGAGATCCATATAAGATAGATACATGTACATGTACGTGTGATACAGAGAAGATGCCTTGGACTGATTCAAGGAAGACTACCTTTGTTGGAAGTCTCAAGGAAGAGACAGTTCGAGCTTTGGACACTAGTTTGCCCGTTTTTTAGGAGGTTCTGGCGTAGCTGCTGGCTCGAATTTAATCCTATAATATATGTGATATTATGTTGTGTGGTTTGTGGTGAAGACTGTTTAATTAGGAAATAATTAAAATTCAACACGTTTGAAATTAGAGTTGAATTATTTTATTTCCGGTTGATATAACGTCTTAGCGTTAGTGAAATCGAACGCGATTTCAACTGATTGGATAACATGATGTGATCATGAGTAGGTTAGGTGAGTGGATGCACGATGGGATCGTGTTATTCTGCGAGTAGCAACCGAAGCGTTTATACACAGTTTTAGTTAATGTTGTAAGTTGTCATACAACCGATTCGAAAATTTAGTTTTATTGTTCGAGGAGGCATACCTTTTTCCCTTTCGAAAGTCACAAAGATTTTGATTGGGTTTTAACGGTGTCAGGTCGATAAACTAAAGTTTTTCATATTGAAGTCAACGAACACTTTCTTTAGTGCTATTGACCAAATCAACGTTTTTAAATGAAGTATACGTGTTCTGATGTTGATTTAACCTGTTCTCAATAATTACTATTTTGGGAAGTATATTTTTCTGCAATTATTACAAAGCATTGCATAGCATAGGATGTTAATTAAGTTAATTAAAACATTTAGATATTAGGTTTCTAAGAAGCAATTATGCAATGTGCATATAAATCTGAAACTCAAGGCATGGCTTTTTACTGACAGCGCATTGAATCTAAGTGAATAAATATGTATTTAAGTGCGTTTCTGTCATATTGTTTCAAGGAAGGCACAAAGTTTTGCTTTTAAAGATATTGATTATATCCGAAAGTCCTTCATATTTTTAGATATGTAATATCTATTTCCAGAAGGGCATCAATTTTGGTAATTTAAGATGATAAATGTAGTTGTGTTCCTTTACAACATTTACAGTAGTTGTGTTATATCAGTGTGACAAACACATTAAGAGAAGTGGTTGTCTACTAATTGCATTTTATATTAAACAGATAGTATTTAGATTTACAACGTTTCGAAGAATTGTTCTTTTGCTTTTGTTGCAATACGAGATAAGTTTGTATTAAGGTTTGCAAAGCATGGTGCTTTCAAGATATTATATTGTTCATCACAATAGTTTTAGAAGATCGTATGATTTTTGTAGTCCGGTCGTGTATTCTTGTGATAATCACGGAATTTTTGTATTTTGTGACCAACAATGTCGCATATTACGACAGTCTATTAAGGAAGGAAGTTTCATTAACTTTCCGAGTTACGTGTTTTGCCAAAAGGCAATGTTATGGTTACAGTGCAAGTCTGTAGACAGTGATTTAGATTATTGTTATGTATTAATGACAGTGCGTGATTACTGTATTAGATAGTGAGGCATGTTACTCACAGATTTTGCATAGTGCTAGAAGGCACTAATTCTGGCGTAGCTGCTGGCTCGAATTTAATCCTATAATATATGTGATATTATGTTGTGTGGTTTGTGGTGAAGACTGTTTAATTAGGAAATAAGTCATAATACCACAGTTCAATAGTCACAAATTCAAATACAGTCACGGTCAAGAAGTTGCAAAAATGGCTGCAATTCTCACCTGATAACAGAAGTCCTTGTGTTTGGTGGCCATTTTTCATACTTGGTATTCATATTTTCAATTTTTTTCAATTTTTTATTCCTTTAATGACGTGACTGTATAACCTGCCCCTCCATACCCAAACACACCAACTTAATTTTATTATAACATCAATATAGTTTTATCAGTCAACGTGAAAATTTGTAGAATAATCAGATTGTCTCTAAGTTGCATTTACTGAACAATTTATGGAAAAATATTAATTATTGATAAAGTTAGAGCATATGGTGCATTACTTCTGGGACAACCCTTGTCTATTAAGTCTACTAACGCATAGCTGCTGCATCTTCATTCACTCGGCTACCGTCGGTCAGAAGATGGAACTGCCGAACGCGCTCGCCAAGCGGTGATACCACGAGATGAAGGGAAATAAAGTTTAAATTAAACAGATGCTTCAATCGTTTTACGAAGATTTACTCTATTCTTTACATATCCTTATATACCTTTTCAATCTAATGTTGTTTTCCGAGTGCATAGAGAATTGATATTATTGTTAAAACTATTATAGCAAGCAATGCCGATGTTTTCACGGATATGTTAATTTAAAAATTGTGCTGAAGCAGACTGAATCTGCACATGCCAGGGAGGTTACGCATGGACTTGATACAATTTGCCCATGATTCAATAATACATTAATTTCAATCTATTTTCGCATTCCTACACTTTAGTAATTAAAATTCAATATATATTTAGTTAACACGTTTTCAGAAACGCCTTTTCTCCTTAGACAATGATATGATTTTAACCAATATTGTAATTACTAGATGACATGGTCAAAATAGCATGAATCGTCACGGGTGGAAATGAACATGCTGGGAAAGTCACAGCAAAACCAGGGTCCGAACCAGAGTCGGTAAAAAGGTTGCCAGTCGATACTTGTTTACCAAATAGATTCTGATTAAGCCGAAAATCCCAACTGATAACAAATGAATTATTACGTAAAACTACATCACATAAGCTTTTTATAAATCACGCAAAGCAGGTTTTAAACTCCTAATCAACAATCACAACTTGCCAACTTATTGCGGAGTAATATTTCAGCCTGACCGTCAGTAAATTTAAAAGTCCAAATAGTTCCGAAATCGGCTCCCGGGGTTTCGTTTGACTTCAACTTCATTCCACTCAGTTGAAGTTTCAGAAGACAGACCTCTTTAGCACTAGCACAAGCTTAACCATGGTAAGTTAATTAGTTTTTTTGGATTTATACAGCAAAACAATCGAATTGCCCTAGTTTAAAAGCTAAACGATTATATTATATATGATTATATATTATTAAATATAGAAGATCTATTAAATTGAGAAAGTAATATTTATTTTGACAATGCGCGTAGCCTTTTTTGAAATATATTTTTTCAATTTCAAGAAACATGCATCAAATGAATATGTTGTCCAGAATTTTTCTATGGAGAGCAAAACGCATTAAAGCAATACGAGAACCTTATTTTGCTGAAGATCAATTTTAAAAGAGAAAAAGTTGTGATGCCCCTTAATGAAATCATAATGTCTACCCGTAATTTATACAAAATTTATTTTTACTTTTCTCTTTTCATTCATGTTCATTGTACATTTTTAGTCAACTTTTTCGTTTTTCATTCCAATAGTTCTACTGTTGTCCGTTTCTCTTAAAACACTGTACAGTTGATGTAATAATTTGAAGACAAGGAATTTATGAATTAAAATACAATAAAATGTTTAAAAGCTTTCCATCAAAACGTTTTAAATGTTTGTTTTCGTAATTTGTTGAGCTACATACATCAATGCATTCTTCGACTGGTTCTCAAAATAACAGTAACACTACAATTGAAAATAATGCCTCGGATAATGTGAAGATTTAAATACATTTCTATATTTTTATACTTTCAGGATCTTGGAAAAGTATCAGAAACCATGATTTGTGAGTAAGTAGCTTTTAGGAATGATAACCATGGAACTTCTATCTCATTATTTTTTATAACTTTGAATGTACCATAGGCAGAAAATAGGCGTGGGATTTAAGTGTATAATACAATATTCTCAGGTTTTCTGTACTTATATCATCTCTTCAATTTTGCATTTGTTTAACTGTCGTTCATAGTTACGTTGCATGCTTCATCAGTGAAATTGTATAGTACTAGCTGAATAAGATGCCGCGCACGCGCAGAAGGATGTGGCAATCTAGATCAAACAAAACGTCTCAAAAACGTCTCACCAACAATTTTACTTTGAAAAATACATTGGTTTTCCAAAGAGGGGAAGAAACCCCAGGGATCAAAGATGACATACGCTTAAAGTGCCCGATAAAGTATAAAATGCGCATGCGTCCAGGTGTTGATAAACTATAAATAGCGAAAACCCAGGGTTTGTCACCACAAGGTAAGCCAGGAAGTGTTGAGAGAACAGCTAGTGTTGATATTGAATTTATATGTAGCCAGATAAGTTTCCTTATTGAAATTACATATGGTTATTAGCAATACTTTGTAGGTGCTAAATAATAAAATATTTAGAGTATATATTAGAGAAATTGGTCATTTCGAACCTGTTGAAAAGTTTGTGGCTCTCGGCTACACCGGGGAATTTACTTCCATGAGTACACACATAAATGTGGGGTTCCCCAAGAGGTACGCGACAAGGTGACCCGGCATCAAATGTGCGACTAAATGCTACTATCGAGAAGATGATATAACGAATACGACAATAAGTTATTGCATGTGACAATTCCGAGCCTTCATCTCACTGAAGTATTTTGAAGTGAAAATAGGATTTTTGTTTTGATACATGGATTCAGATGAACGTAACTTTATTCTGACAACTAATCAAAACTGAACAGAATTGATTGTACGTAACAGACAATTTATTGTTTTACAATGTTTTGATTGGCTAAACGAATGAAACCAACAAATTATGACATGTAAAATGACAATTTTGAAATGTAAAATTTAAAAGTGACAAACACAACCTCCCTATCCACTCTTTGGGAGCCCTAGTAAATTAGTAATATGTACATGCAGCAGTGGTAGTGTGCAGCTTATTATCACACTACGCTTTGTATTCTAAAGCCTGTTGTTTGTAATAACACTGTTCACTCAACGTATGTTTTGTGTGTGGGCAGTCAACGATAATCATTGTTTTATCCCGGTTATATAACCTCGGCAATTATAACAAAACCGTACTAAACGAAAAACGCAAATAAGAGAAAGCTTTCACACAGATATAAAAAATGAACTAGTCTAATCCGCCAGTATAAACTCTGTGCTATACGTAGCCGGGTCAGGCGCACACTTTAAAATGTAAATCTGTAATTGAGATGACATCGTCGCTGATTGGTTTAGCGAGTCGATCGTTGATTGGTTTAAAACTAGGTCAATTTGAAAACTTTGAAAACCAAGATGGAGGGAAGTATAAATATACGTGCTTCCGGGAAAGGAGTGCGAAGGAGGAAATCATATGTCATCAATTGAATCATGGGGTTTTCCCTCCTCTTGGTTTCCCTTTTCTACTTTAGATTTATTTATGAAAAAGGCAAATTGTGTCACACTACTCCACAGTTTTTTCATCCTACTACTGAGACACACATAAAGTGGGGGGCATAAAGAATTACAAAACCTATGGAAATTACATGTTGTCGCATATGTAATAAATTCTTACCTCAGTGTATTCAGTGCTCTATTTTCTCCGTCATAGTAAGTCCAGATATAGTGGAATTTGTGTCCATAATGACAAATAAGAACTTAAAAATTTGATGTGGAATTCACATGTTAATGCCGACTCTTCAAATGTTGAGGTGATTTTGGAGCCAGATTACGCCGCAATGTGGGTTGGCTCCCAGAATGCAACATGACACGTGTCAGCTTTCAAAATGCCATTCCGCCGTTTTGAAATACGTCACGCATAAATAAGGTTACTTGATGTTGCATTCTGGGAGTCAATCCTCCTTGGATCACAAACATGGCGATTCATGAAAACATTATTCCGATTTGGTAGGGATTTATCCATCATTTGCAGGTATGAGGCTTTGGATTCATTTATTGTGCTACTTAAAGTGGATGGGAATTATTTTTCTACCACTTGGGAGAGTTTGAGACATGAAACTTAGAATTTAGCTCATTGTGACAACTTTTGAGGGTTGAGATTTATTTTTGTCCCCCACTTAAGTAAATGCCTCACCCCTGATGTGTTGTAGGTTGTACGAGAGAGTACGCTATCAGAACAAGAGCGAAAAACTGGCTCTCAGTGTCAACGAGAAGCAAATGCTGAGACTGACATGGACAACTTTCATGGGCGCCAATCCTACACAGGCTGGACTTGACATGTTCTACAGGTGAGGGACGATTAAATATTAGTAGTCTTGCGCCAAGCCCCAGAGCAACATCAATGGTATATACACCTCTGCGTTTGGAAATAGTCCAATTATGAGAGTTGATGCAAGAACGTTTTAGTGTTGCGACTTATGATTGCTATTTTTCAGATAAGATTTTTTTCCAATTTATAACTTAGTTTAATTTTATATTTCCTATTTTCTATTGCATTTCTGAACGTAGCAATTTGATAAGACAATCACTATTCTAAATTTGGATATGCTTAAAGCGTTTTATGCTTTTCTCTAAAATACTTACAATTGTGCTTTAGGATGTTCCAGAACAATCCAGAGACCCAGTCCGTGTTCTCATTCGCCTCTACCGCAGCCGAGGGGCAGATGCAAGACAGCTCCCGTCTCATGCTTCATATCACCATGGTGTCGAAGATGATTGGCAAAGTTGTCGATGATCTTGATAGCCTAGAGAGCGTCGTTCCAGCTCTTCTCTCGCTCGGTGGTAGACACGGAACCAATGGCTACAACATCCCAAGTAACTTCTTCCCTGTAAGTTATTTGAAGGATGCATTTTATTTAATTGGCTTATAATAAAACAAATATTGTAATAACTTGTAATATCACATCATAAGTTGAACAAAAATGAAGTTGAACTAATATAAGCGAAACCTAAGATGGCGAGGACACGGGAAAGGCGATACTTTTCAGTAAATTCGATGTCTGGCATCTTAGGTCGAGCTTAACTATGTCAATTGAAGTATGAAAACTTTTTGATTCAAGATTCAATAACATTTCAGTCCAATATCAGGTTTGCCAGCAGACGTATCCTTAAAACAGCACAATGATATTACTTCCTCGAGTCCAAATCCATTAGATTGTATGTGGTTGCATCTAAACTTGTACTGATTACACTTTTGTTGCGTTCCAGTTCTTGGGTGAATCCACACGTGAGTTGATGAAAGAGAAGATGGGAGATTCCTTCACAGCTAAGCACACAGAATTGTGGACAAGATTTTTCAACTTCATCATCGATACCATGAAAGAGGGACAGGAAAAATACAATTGAACACATGATGTGGAGATGTCTCGGCCATAGTTCACAATGGTGTCTTACTTTTTCCATTGAGTTTGTTAAAATTACCATTGCTGAAGATGCTCATGGACACAATCATGCGTGAACAATATATTGATATAGTTGGACAGTTTGGTATTACTGCTGATAATATGCTATAGATTAAATCAATATTATCTTTTGAGACTTGATTGATTTCGACTCCTGATGTTGAAGAACATTGATTGCATCTGATAATGTACAAACCTTTTAAACAGTACTTAAAAAAACATAGTTGTACATATGTACACTTGTCTGTTAGTAAATAAAGAGTTGTTTATATAAAATATGTTTCACTTTTATGTTTGCTAAGTTGTTCTCAATACTAGACCCCTCCCCTGCATAAATTGGCAACATGAAGTCTTCCTTTGAATAGCATATCAAAGCCTGTCAGTACTTGAATTTTAATTTTAATTTCGGATATACAATATATTGGATTTTGTAAATTGTGAATTTCTTTAAATCGCAAGACATATACAGCCTTTGATAAGTGACCATCCAAGGTATACACCCAGTCCCCAAACTCATTAAGGGTAGTGTACAATTATCTGTCCCATCCACCCGTAATTTTACACACTGAAGTCTATATGTACTTTAGTCACCCAACTAGTAATATTGGAGCTGAACTAGGAACAGTCAAATTCATATACCGTACTCATTGGGCTAGACAAAGAACCCTACTGGTGTCGATAATTATGTAAATCTAATTGAAAGCCCATGGAAAAATCAAAACAAAACAAATCAAAAAGCAAACTACTACATTCAAATTTCAAATATATAAACACAATCACCCGTTAGGTTCTTCATTGTTCCTTGATTGTGTGATTCCAATTCAACTGACAACTTAAAGTAGTTTATTTCAATTATTGAAACGTTTGCGTTTTAAAATAACCATTTTGGGAAAAATTGATATTCCCCTCATAGTCAATACAAGTATGTGTACGTGTAGCATTGAGAATAAGTACTTGAATCAGAATGTTTGTTGTTAAAACCACATGTATTTACCTATTACCGCAAACATTCAAACACTAAACATCGGCAAACTTTATGTTTGCAAACTATATTTTGTGTTTTTTCCATATGATAATCCTTAAACACGGGTCGTATTGTATCATTACTTTCCGGGATGAAAGGATGGAACCCTGATAATCAACATGAGGATTAAATTATGCTGTTTCTGAGCTGAAAAAATGACAAACAATGGTTATTGACAAACGCCCGGAAAGTGTCACTGGTAAGAATTAATATAAAAGGTGCCAAGCACCAATTTCCATCAGTCATTCAGACACAACCATTGATAATTCAACAAACAAGAGCTCTTCAAATACATTCTTGAGAAGCGACACCTATACGTAAAAACTGAACATAAAGAGCCATACGGTGGAAAAGATATCGTAGACATTGTAACTACAGCTAGAATAAGATATCGCAGACATTTTAACCACAGCTATAAGAAGATATCGCGAACATTGCAACCACGGCTAGAATATATCGCAGACATAGTAACTACAGCTATACAAATATATCGCAGACATTGTAACTACAGCTATAGGAATATATTGCAAACATTGTAACTACAGCTATAGGAATATATTCTAAACATTGTAACTACAGCTATAGGAATATATCGCAGACATTGTAACTACAGCTATAGGAATATATTGCAAACATTGTAACTACAGCTATAGGAATATATTCCAAACATTGTAACTACAGCTATAGGAATATATTGCAAACATTGTAACTACAGCTATAGGAATATATTGCAAAAATTGTAACTACAGCTATAGGAATATATTGAAAACATTGTAACTACAGTTATAGGAATATATTGCAAACATTGTAGCTACAGCTATATGAATATATTGCAAACATTATAACTACAGCTATAGGAATATATTGCAAACATTGTAGCTACAGCTGTAGGAATATATTGCAAACATTCGAACTACAGCTATAAGACGACAATATGGCACAACTGCAGTTGAAACAAGAGGTACAGTCACATGCCAATCTTGCAAATATTTTCGTGGAATGTAAGCCAAAAACGATCCATCGACTTTCACAGGCGAAACTGAATAGAACATCTACAGTTGCAACATTACAAGAACTCATCAAGCCTGAAGCTGAGTCAAATTCAGTTAAAGATGTTAAACCCGAATCAAGTTCAGAAGATCTTGAGCCGGGAAATAACCAAAAGGTTGTAAAGCAGAAGAGGCGAGCCAACCGAGTGGGTAGGTTGTTCAGTCTTGTTAAGAAAGTCAGACGCGGGCTTCACGCCAACAAAAAAGAAATAAGTAAACAAGATAACTTTAATAACATCACATGCCCTATAGATGGCGTTTTGGAAAGGCAGACGACATTAACGATAGAAGATCCATCCGGCACAATGTTGAAAAATTGTCGTAAAAGCATCCTCAAAAACAAAACTGACCTTGAGTGTCGACATCCTACCGAAAAATTCAAAATCGAGAAAACTTCTGAACTCTTGAATAGAATATGTACAAAGGACATACTTATCCCAGGAGAGGTAAACGATACGGTATGTTCCCAGAACCAGATAACAAGTATCAAGCCAGAAATATTAAGAGCGGACAAATCTTACTTTGCCCATGTACCTCTCCATAAGGATAATGGTCCATGCCATACCATACCCTCATCCAAAGATAAAGACATTTTCGACTTGGATCTAGATAATTATACATATTACGAATCATCCAACGTTATTTTCGTTATTAGCAAGGAAGCTAATTGTGACAATATTTTCAATCAATATCATCCTGAGGGCCTGCATAGGACAACACTGAAGAGGCAACCCACCGAGACAAAGATCGTGGGTGGGATAAAGCATACAGAGCTATAATTACAAAACTATACATGCCATGCCACTTATCTATTATTAAAAAACTTATTTTTGTACATGAAAGTTTAAATGTTGCCAATCCAATCAAACTTTATGATTGAATAAATGCCAATTTTTGATGAAAGACAAACAAGTTGTTTTTGTATTATAATGTACCATCTATTATAAAATACTACAGGAAGAAAAATAAGTTGTTTTTGACAAATGGAAAACAGTTTCAAAACACAGTCTACCTTTTTATACTTAACAATTGTGCAGCTAGACTTACCTCAAGACTGTATACCCCCCGGTATACCCCCCTTATTTACTTCACATTTCATTGTTGTGTTGGGAAGGTGACGTACAGAGAGGGGCACACAGTCTTAAGGCAAGACTAGTGTGCAACCCCTTAACTGTGCCAGACATTGTTCGATTTTGTAAATTCTCCCTATCATTTATCTTTCTTATTTCCAATTTCTTTCAATAGCAAATTAAAAGCGTAGTCAGGTATGCGGAAGGCGAGGCAATTGTCTCACAAAATTCTTCAGACATTTTTCGCAACGAACTGTGGAAATGAAGTCCTTATGTGGTAAAATACCTCCTTTATTTGCCTGGCCTACAATTCAGTTTTTCCATTGCCTAATTTTAGATCGTGCTTTCGCCCATTAATATCCTGCTTTTCAATGTCTTGCATTCTTCATAATTTCAAAAATACAAATTGACACATGAAACAATTACAATTTGAATCTTTACAATTACCATTTCAACAACCTCGCACGTTAAAAACAGATGCATCAGGCACTGTCAAAACACTGTCCATCCAATACGTCAATACGTTATTCAAGAATTTCTCATAAAAATATTTTACCTGAATCATTCTTAATTACATAAAATTTCATATACTGAATAATTGATTCCCGTTATCAACCTTTTGCAATTGTCAGCAGCTTACATCATCCAATCTAATTAACGTCAAATCTATTATTCATTACCAATTCTCAGACACTGATGACCGTTGCATTCTTACTTCAAAAGATTGGACGATGCCTCGAGGTCGGGTAACTACCTATTGCAGAGGCTCAAGTCTAAATGTCGCCCTTTTAGGATTAATTTTGGTATTTTCATTAATTGAAGGTAAGTGTAGTGTACCACGTGATCATCACCAGAGTAAATCTTTCTTTAATTTTCGATATCACATTTTCGAAGAAGATTCCCAAGAGTCAGTGTACGAGAAGGAACAGCATTAAGAAAACCGTACGGTTGATATCAATTAGCACTTTAAATATCATTTGCCGTCAGATTCCATCATGTTGATGATGATGGAGAGGGTTGGTCAAACGAAATGAAATTGATTTCGTTACACCATAATATATCTCACTATTTGAATGTTAGCCTTGCCTTGTTAAAAAACGTTTGCAGATATTGAGAAAGATCTGTGGAAAGGACAACTTTGAAACAAGAAAAGAATTTAGCATTTTACCAAAATAATACTAAAGCTTTGGACATCTTTGTACATACTTTTGTGCGACATGATCATGTCCCTAAAAGATGAGGCGAACCCAGAAATTGATATGCTGATTGCCAAGTTTTTGAGAACAACGTGGGTCCATTTTTCAAAAATTGAGGCCCATTTTTCAAAGATCATTTTTAAAATATGCCCAAAAAGCCTGTAAGACTTGTAACTGACAATCCTCTAACAACAGTCCATGAAACTGGAATATCATAAAAATCAAGAATGAAAACTGTTATAATATCAAATGTAAAAAGCGAAAATGTATTATTTTTGTAGGAGCTGTGGTGGAGAGAACGGAATGGCAGCTAGGGACTGATCAATCTGTTGACCTTGGTTCATTTCCCCACGTATGTCTTGGTAACATACACAAGTGTCCCCATGGTTTCACAGTGTCACTGTGGTACAAACCACTCTATGGAGACACCAACAACGCGGAGCGATACATCGTATCAAACGGTGGTCAATCTTCCCTGTCTGAAGGCTTCTACCTCCGCCTAATGCACGGCAAAGAGTTCCAAATTGGAACTTCTGTTGCGGGTAGAGAATGGAACATTGAATTCAAACTAGGATTTGATGAATGGACGCACTTGACATTGACTTGGAAATCACCAGATGGTCTCTGTCTCTACGTAGATGGCTTTCGCGTTGCTTGTGACATCAAAGGCAAAGACAGATTCTTCGTCCAATATGGTGACATCGATCCATTCCCAAGGCTGGTGGTGGGGAAGGCAAGTGATAAACTTCGGACGAGTCCAGGAACTGTTGCCATACATATCAGAGATTTGATGCACGTAGATGTTGCTATGGACCAAGAGCAAGTCATGAATATCACAGGTATTTCAAAGGATGAATCGTTTATAAACAGTTCAAAGTACTTCCATCTTTTGAACATTCACCGTTTAAAGATTGCCTGCGCTTAACATAAGTCATGCGACAATATTTATATAAACCAAGTATCTTATCTTTAAATTATAAGACTGGTAAGTTCAAATAAAAATTCCCATCTGTTTATAATGACCAATGAAATGTATGACTTTGATGGATTGTTCACTTGTTCAGAATATGTGTTTTGTCAGGCCGTCAATATCAGCAATTTTGTTAGGCACATGCAACCTTTAAGACATCGTGTTATATACATATATGAATAAAGAGTGATTATATAACGATTATTCAAATAATGGCATTAATTATTTCTATTACATGCACTACTAATTAAAAGTGGGCATAAGACATAGTAATATGTAATTAAAAGTATTATACTATCCTTAGCAATACATGAATAATTAACACAATGCGATCTAAGATTTGATGTCGAGTGTGAGGTCGTGTGAGAACTTATCAGGAATGTTTTTGTCCTTCAGAGGCGACACTTGCATTGTAACACGCCACAATATTGTTCTTTTTATTCAATAGTTCAGTAGTTGCATATCACATTTTGCAGTAAATGCATTTCCTCAGTTTCCATCCATTCTTGCTCAAATCAACAAAGAACATTTCGATGTTCCAAAACGCACCGTTGTGCTTTTTATTTAATCATTACATCTTAATACTGTTCGTACATTTTTTACATTCTAGGTGGTGATTAGCGCATATATATTATCTCATTTGTAATTACAGCACCAACAGATTATCTTCTTGGATGTACGGATGATACTCCTGGAGATGAAGTTATTATTCCGAATGATGAAGGTGCCCTTGCATCCTGTCGCACATACTGCCAACCAAAGAACAACACAGCAGTTTTGAGAGGTTCCTCGTGTGGATGTTCGGATAAAAAATCTATTTCCATTCATCAAGAGTGCAAGGAAAACGACTGGAATGTTTATGCAACAACGCACATCGTTGGGGATTTAGATTATGCAATCAACCTTAAAGTAGAAGTTATCCTACCAACTGATAAAGGTTACACTCGCCCAGGTGAGACCATCCAATTCAACCTCATCACAGATACTGATGAGAAAACAATTTACCATGTTAACTTTGGTGATGGGGTCGTTAAGACAACTCACGATCCTAAGACAAGCCATACGTGGGACACAGAGGGGACATACATTGTCACTATCAAGGCTAGAAATAGGAAGCACCAAGAGACCAAAACTATAGATGTCACAATCACTGATGTCGATGAGAATGTAAGACCAAGATTTGCTCACATATCAACTAGTCATTCTAACGTGACAAGATCTCAATTGGTAAACATTGATGCGTTCAGTGATTCAGACTTTACATGCAGGTTTGGATTTGGAGACGGCAATGAAATCGATTTTGGAACTTCCGAATCCAGTCTGTTGAGTAAGGTAGCATACAGAAGATACTCTTCCCCGGGAGTTTACCAACTTGATTTAGGCTGTAGGAATTCCTATGGAAACACTACACAATCGTTACAAACAATTGCAAGAAACTATCAAACAGATTACTCCAATATCGCATTTGGAAAATCCTTTAAAATGTCACTTCGTTGCTCTACAACGGACATAAATACGTTAGACATACACCTGGATGGAACAACTGTAAACCCAGCCTTTTATACGATCGCAAATGGTAGCCTAACCATTGGACCAGAGGCAATAAAAGAGACCGGAAAACACTTAGTTCTGGTCAAGAGTCAAGCCACTACAATACTTAGACACGTATTCAACATTGAAGAAGCAATTAGCGGTATCAACATAACCACGAATCCTCCATATGCTGAAGTTGGTGAAGATATTACTCTAACTTTCATTGTTGCAAAAGGTGACTATATGGACATTGAACTTGATTACGGCGATGGTGAGTCTGAATATGTGTTCTTTGAAAAGCAGAGTGATCCAGTTGTTATGACCAGAACACATTCTTATTCAGGGCTAGGATACTACGAGGTGTCCATGCGTGTTTTTAATTCAATAAGTGAGGCAACAACAAGACATGGAGTATCAATAGAAAGACCAATCGAAAGTGTTGTCATGGTTGCGAATAACGTAACGGATTTGGAAACTCCAGTAAATTTCATATTCTCAGTTGATCTTCATGTCAACCCATCGATGCCTATTCAATGTCGCTTTGATTTTGATAATGGCGTATCTGAATCTGTCAAAATTGGTGAAATCAAAGGCGAGTCACAAGATTTAGTTTACAGCCGAATGTACGAGGATTATGGAATATACACAGTCAGGGCCACGATTGGAAACAACATTTCTTCTATTGACGTCTCCCAATTGATACAGGTTGGTGAGAACCTTACATATATTGACATATGGGCTGAGACAGAAAGAACGTCAACTGACCATCCAGCCGAACTGAAGATTGTTTACCCATATGGATCTCCTGTTGAGTTCAAGGTGGACTTAGATGATGGCCAAACCCTTCTTCTACCACAAGGTATCCTGGTTAATACGTCAGATGATACATCCGTGCGTGTCAAAGTTGAGGACGAAAGAGAGCCTTTGACGATGCTGAACAAAACGACTCCCACAAGGCATGATATTCAACGTACATCCACAAGTAAACCTTCGGGCGTGACATCAACGTGGGTAGTTTTAAATATAAACGATACCATTGCAACCGACGCAAATGTCCCCATTATTGATCTAATAGATGACATTGATGTAACAACAGAATCTGTAATTATTGTAAATGAAGACATCGATCAAATTGTTACTTTGGATCCAATTGAAGAATCAGACGATATCAGAATTTTGCCAGTTGATATGGACCAATCTGATAGTTTACCAATTATACCAGCTAATGTAACAGAAGGCCGTGATATTATTGAGCGAAACACAGGTGGTTTCATAGGACAAAAGACAAGTGAACAAGAACTCAGACGAAAACGACGTGACCTTTTTAATGATGGGAGTGGAGACGGGGAATCAAGTGGTGAGGGAAGTGGAAACGAAAATCCCATAAATGTCAATATCATGTTTGAAGATCATATCTATACAACCCTATCCCCTGAGCTGATTAGGCACGATGATATGCCAACTGCATACGATATCCCACCAAAATACCAAGTTGTTACAGTGTATCATAGATACAGAAATCCCGGTAGATACACAGTGCAAGTTGACGCTAGAAACAAGTTTAGCACCGCTCAAAGCACTTTGTGTCCACCAATTATGGTTGAACATCCCAATGATGACCCGGCGTGTAGAAATCCAATAGTTGCATTCAGGAATATAAGAACAAACCGAGACCAACCTATCGTACAGATGAGGTCACTAGACTTGCCCATTGCATTACAAACTGTCCCTATGTGTGGTACCAGTATGCCGGAATATACATGGAAAGTGACGAGGTTCATCGACGATGATTTTGGAAATGTGATTGAACGTCCAGTAAACGAAGTGTGTACAGTAGAGTCAGAAGACCCAATCCACGTTATCCCAGCGCGTTCTTTAGAATATGGCAAGTACAAAGTTCAAGTGAGTGTAGCACAAACTGATATGCCGCTAAAATCAACAAGTAAACAACTATATGTGGACATGGTTAAAACTCCAATTGTGGCGAATGTTGAAGGGTCTGGTGAAGTTCAGACAGTTGCCATATTTGGGAACATTGATCTTGACATGACCTCCTCGCATGACCCGGATGTTAGTCTTGGAGCAAACGATCCACTTTTAAAGTTTGATGTTTTCTGCTTTCCCGAGGAGAAAACTGAGCTACTGGAAAGTTCAAGGCTGATTGATCTAAAAGAGCAAGCGAGAGAAATCCACAATGAAACAGTAAGTTTATGGGATATGGGTTGTTTCAGTTCCCCACCAACTCCAATCTTCACAGAGCCTGGAATTATAAGATTCACTGCTGGATCAATGAGCATGCAGGTTTATACATTCAAGCTCATACTGTCCAAAGATAATCGGCAAGCTGACGATTCTGTCAGTTTTAGAGTCCTTGCCACAAACAACACCGATGATATGTTGAGTAACATTGATGCACTACTTGCGAGCGGTGACACATCCGGGGCTCTCATGGTAATTGGGATGGCTGCCAATCAGATACAAGCCGCGGGATCGGTAAGTAATCTATCTAGGCTAACTGCATGTACCAAACTAAACATATTATTAGTATTGATACATCATTATATTATTCAAGAAAGATTTGTAATTTTATGCTTTTACTGAATATGAACTTTTTTGCAGGGTGGAAATCAAAGCGCAGATGATGCAAAAGCTGCCAGAACTCAGGTACCAAAATCATAGCACTTACAAACTTCACAAAATTAACAAGGAATAATTCAATTATTAATTTCAATTGATAAAATTCCATATATGGCATGTAAAGTAAAGATATTGACAAGCAATAAAACGGTTATTTTTCAGATGCGTGCTAAACTATTGAATGCTTTGGAAAACGTGGCTGACAACATTGATAAGCCAGACCAGGCGGCTGCAACAGCAAGTGCATTGGAGGGTATCACTGCCGCTAAAGATGAAGTAACTGCTGAAAGTAAAGTAAGCTGGGTCAAACGTTTCATTGACATTCCCTGCAATTTCAATAACAGTTCCAAATACGGCATATCGACCTTAATTTGATGAAACTTTTTGAATCTCTGTTTTTAAATGGTTGATGCTTCGTTTCTAGTCATCTGCGGGAGCTGCACTTGGTAAACTCGGTTCATCAGCCAAGAAGTTTGCTACTGAACCCATGGGCACAATCACTAATCTTGCTGGTGGTAGGTTACTTAGAAATACAATCAAAATTAAACACAACCCATCACACTAGCATCAGATTCATCTTTAAAGCTGGTATGTTGAGAATATAAGTATACTATAGAGAGGAATCGCAAAAAATGAAGCCATTTCGATTTTTTGCAGCCATGTTGAATACAGCTAGTAATATTCTCCCGGAGCAGGAACCAGAACCCAACTCATCCAAGAGACGCAGACGTCGCAGGAGTCTGGAAGAAGCAGAGGAAGAAAACATCGAGGAACAAATGGTGGAGATTTGTGAGGTGGACTATACGATAACAGACATAACAGATGACCAGGAAAAGACCATCTGTGATTTGTGTAATGAAGATGAAGTCAGCTTTTTAGTGGATGAAACGTCGACAGTAAGTGCTGCGACTAAACTATAAACGTTGTATTTTCCAGGGATGTTTTTCTCATTATTCACAAAATTTTATTTCATTTATTTAGGTGATTATGAACTATATTGAAGAATGTCTTTACTCACAACCTGAAGTGAGAATAGATAAACTTTTGGAACTCAAAGCTGCGCGTGCAAAACGAGAGGAAATAGCGCGCAGTTTGGCCAAATCTACAACTGAGAACTCTGTAAAAGCCACCAGCGATGTAAGTGATGTCATAGTTGGCAAACTGGACAACAATGCTTCCATGGGATTGAAGTCCTCATCTCTTGAACTACAGGTGTCCAAAGTATCACCAAATGCATCAGGTATTGAGCCTTTTTATCTGATAAATTGTATCATCGGTATGATATTGTAGGTCAGAGTCTGGAATAATCCAAACGAATTTCAGGAATCATCAACAAATAGATCAATGAAAACATTCCCAATGCTTTAAGCTAAAAAATTCAGGATCAAATAGTTTGTCCAGAGGCTTATTCGATGCTGTTACAACCTGACTTATGATTCTTGAGTAACAGAATTTTCTTTTGGATATTTGGTACCGGGGAATTGTATCTCTCTTGTATTCATTTTAGAACCAGCTGCTATGGAGTCTGACGTGGGAGGTTTCAGTATGCCTGGGAGTGAACTTGGTTCTGAAGACGGCGAGGCGCCGGGTGCTAAGGTATTGTAATACCTTATACAAGTATTCATCGTCAGATCGGTAGAAAAGCCAAAATAGACATCCTGTAACTTTATTGAATTTCTTCTACTGTATTTCATAGCTGTTTCCTAATTTGCAGTTCCTTGCATCGAATAACAACATCTACAATTGGGATACAGAAACGCCAGCTCCAGAATCAGGCGTTTTAAGCATCTCGTTCACCTATCCCAATGGTACTGAAATGAAGAAAGAGAACATGTCAGAGCCAATCGAAATGTTCATTAATGGTAAGACTTACAAAATATAATGGTAATTGATTTGAACTTTTAAATAGATAACTTCCTAAAATGACGTTTTATTGATCACCCGAATATGTGATTTATTAACATAATTACTAGCCATTTACTATTTTCTATATTCTGATGAAAACATTTTGCAGGATGATTATTAGAAGCCTTGAAATATGCTCAATGTTTGAAAAAGATCATTCCGAGTGTTGGGCGCCCGCACTTTTTTTCAATAACTTCGTATTGGATCATAATAGGCGTATTTACACATTTGTCATTTATCGTCTGAATTTACCTGATTACAGAATTTTTACGTTAACAAACAACTTCCCACTGCACACTCCATCCAGCAGTCTGTCGCAGACAACACCCTGGCTAACTGACTCGGGGAATTAATTAAAATCAAAAACCTTCCTAAAATATTTCAATTTTACGATAAAATTCCTGCCAATATGAATGAATAAAGCCGCTCATCAACACATTGGTGAGATCTTTACAGTCCATATCTTAACTTTGGTGCAGATTCATCTATCGACTATATGAGTAATCGAGAGAAGAATATTGAGTGAAACGCATTTCAACTCAGTTCGAATTTCTACGAAATACTGTACAGCAGCAACAATCACCAAGTGCATTTTCCGTAAATGGGCAAAACGCGGGGTTTAATCCAGAAATTGATCCCCTCCTTAAATGGCGAAAAGGTGTAGTTTACCTAGATGTGGGCACAAAGGTTGCGATATTCTTCGAGAAAAGCACGTGAATGAATTTCGGTTTTTGCTAATGTTATATCCGGGTTACTCGTGAGGCTTTGCCTCCAAACCCAATCAGAAGTTACGCAGTTGAAATGAAGAAAAGATATGTATTGTTCAATTCCTTATTGTAACAGGTAAACCTGACCTTGTCCCGGAGGCTTTAAACTACACATTTACGACATACAGGACAGGACCAGAGAAGGACAAACTAAAGATGAATCATCACAGCGTGACCCTGCCAAGAAATGGCTCTTCTCTCCACGTCATCATCTACCCAATGACGGAAGATGACGAATATGACGTATACATGGCATACGGAATATTTCCAAATGAGACTTACTTTGATTATAAGACCCATATACCAAGTGATGAGGTGTTCAACACAAAGGATGAATCAAAGCTTGATGTATTGAGACACACTGTATTTGCGCCAAGTAACTTGACTGCCCTAAACGGAACATATTACATTGGAATAAAATTAGCAGGTAAATTCTACATTTGTACTTTTACTGAAAATTCATAATTCCAGAAAATAAAATCACGTGCCGCCGACTGGTAGATTCAGGCCTAATGTAACACTCTAAATTAAACATTAAGATTGAATGGATATATACAAGTCGTAACGATGAGATAAAACACATACGAGTACATCACATTCAAAGAAGTAATTACTGTTTCAGCGACCAAAGTTAACTTCGCAGAGGAGTCGTGGAACCACACATATACATTCCGCACGTTCACCTCTGGCTGTAGATATTGGAATGAGGAAAATCAGACATGGGCAGGAGATGGATGTATGGTAGGCTAAACTCAAATAATTTTACTTTTAATTGAGATTATAGTAAGTGCAAAGTTTCTAACTTCGAAACTATAAGCTACAGATCATGGAGATAATGTTACAACGACGTCGTAGTGATAATGGTTTGCAAAAGGTGGGGGGAGTCTCGATATTTTAATAGAGGAGTAAAATAAATTGCATTGCATGTCTTCAGTTCAAAACAATTATAGTAAGTTGTATTTTTAAATCAAGATCAGTATTCTGATCGCAGTTAATTTTTACATGTTTAATGTTTGTTTTGTTTCCAGGTCGGGCCTATAACTACTATTGAGAAAACTCAGTGCCTTTGCACTCATCTCACCAATTTTGGAGGCGACTTCGTGGTACCCCCTAACAGCATCGACTTTAGCACTGTCTTCGCCAAATTTGCAAAACTCGGTGAGAATGCGGCGGTCTTCTCTGTCGTTATTTCTGTATTGGGATTGTATTTCATAGCTCTCGTTTGGTGCAGGAGAAAAGACAAACAGGATTTAATTAAGGTAAACGTTTACATGATATGAATATTATTACATACTACTATACCACGGTGTATAACCCAAACGCTCCGACATGCACGACGGAGCGTTTCATTGCTGAAATTAAACAAAGAAACGCTCCGGAGTAGGAAAACTGGCTGGCGGGAATGATGAGCCGTCTTACGATTTCCCCAATAATGGGAATAAGAGGTATGAGTTACATATTTCGAGTATACCATTCGATGGGTGTGATATTCATGTTGTACTTGGCTGGCTGTTGACGTTTGAAGCAATTAGGAAAAGCTGTACGAAGCAGTATAGTTACGAAAATTCAAAAACGTATTTGTCATTCTACCGGTCAAAACCCCTTTTTATCGATACATGTGATTAGTTGAGCCAAGATTAGAGCACCAACGTATATTTTAGTCAAATTCCAATGCTTCAACGCACCATACATTATCGTAATAGTGATTTGATGACCGAAAATCCAGTCTTAAAAATGATGACATTCTCATATTCAAGAAACGCTCCGATCTGGTTAACACAGTGAACTGGAAACGCTCCGGTAGTGTAGATCAGTTTAGGAAATAGCTTGCCTTTCCTTTTCAGGAAGAGAAAGAAAAGATCTATTATACCCCTTGGCATCAAAAGAAGAAAGATTAATTCACATATAAAGTTTCGTTTTTTCTATAGTTTTATGATTTAGCACACATGTAGGCATGACATCATGTAATGTAGGCTTAGATCAGCTAGTTGCACGTTTAGCACCACCAGGTTCAGATGTTTCAATTTGCCTGACAAGTACAACACGTTTTTGAGAGATAAATTCGATTCGGAACTCTTCTCTAATAATCTGAAAATGATATCAAAACAAAATGGTAAGAGCGTTTCTAAAATTGTGTTCTAAATCGACGGAGCGTTTCGAGGAAAACAATTGATTTCTCGAGAACAAGTAATGGATTTGGACTGGGATTTTAGAAAATGAGAATATACGAGTTTGTGATCTACTACTTTAACAGAAAGATTAACGTTTTCATAGAAATACTAGTTTAATTCGTAATTTGTGGTCAAATCGTCATCTTCAGATTCGTTCGATATACACTACGGAGCTTTGATCAAGCAAATAACAGTTTACCACCAGAAGTTGAATAGATAAGATCTTTGCCCACGGTATTGTTCATCGAATGGTACATAATATTTCACCATAACATATGATATGTAAGAGAAACGAGAGAAACAATACTTACGGTCATAGTGGAATCTTCATTAGCTGCCGTTTTATTTCGCTCCGGAGTGTTTCCGCGTAAATGAAACGCTCCGTCGTGCATGTAGGAGCGTTTGGGTTATACACCGTGTATACAGTCAGGGAAGACACACGGATCAAACATTGTAGTAACTACAGTAAACACTTTGTGGACTCGAATATGGTACAGACCCGGGGGAAGATTGTTTCCTCAATGCATAACAAAAATATAAAGTATCAATCAATGAACAAACCATGGCTGTAAAAGCAATAAAGAAAGAATCATCCGCACCAACAGCAAAACGCACAGCTAGAGCATGTTCTTCTTTGCAAATAGTTTCGATTAAATGTATAACAAACTTAACTGTTGTCACAGTGGGGAGCCAAGCCTTTAGAAGACAACATTCCAACAGATCAGTACCATTATCAGATGATTGTCTACACGGGCATTAAACGCGATGCTGACACCAAGTCAAAGATTAGTTTTATCCTATCAGGAGATGAAGGCGACACAGGCGTCCGCCGCTTGTTCGACGGAGAGAAAAAGGTAAAATGTGACCATTGTCAATATAACAAAATGAAAAATTATACAGATCAGATCATATGGTTTCAAGAAAATGCCCGTTTTTCTATTAAATATATTCAACAAGTTCTCGATTTGAAGTCTACTCGAATCTTATTTACAGCATTTTACTCGCGGAAGCATACGTAACTATGTCCTGAGTACTGATAAATGCATCGGACCAATGACATTCCTAAGAATCTGGCATGACAACTCAGGCAGAGGGAAGTTCAAAGGGTGGTATTGTGAACAGGTGCAGCTCGTTGACTTACAAACTGGAGACAAGTACGTACAGTATGACCAATACAATACAATTTAAAATTAGAGAACATCAAAGGTGACAGTGAATATAAGCGTATGTACCAACATCTAGTAACTGGTGACTTAGTCTCCTTATAGGCTACCTCCTTTGTGTCTACATTTGTGATTTTGTTATTAGGTATTTCTTCCTGTGTAACCGTTGGTTGGCTGTTGAGGAGGATGATGGCCAAGTAGAGAGAATAGTCCCTGTTGCTGGCTTAGAGGACCTTGTAGATTTCAAACATTTATTTGGCACTTCAGTCAGGAAGAAGCTGAGTAACGACCATCTTTGGGTATCTGTCTTCTCGCGTCCCACGAGAAGTGGTTTTACGAGAGCACAGCGTCTCTCTTGCTGTCTATCATTACTGTTTCTCACTATGATCACAAACGCCATGTTCTTCAAATCAGAGGAAAAGGTTGAGAATAAAAGTGCTTTGAAACTGGGCCCATTTTCCTTTACGCTATCACAATTATGGGTAAGCCTAGTGAGTACATTTATTGTATTTCCACCAAACTTGATTCTAATGACATTCTTCCGCAAATGCAAACCTCGAAATAATAACATAATGCAATCGAACCAAAGAAAAACAAAGATGTTCAAATGGAAGACCCTCAGCAAGGACAAAGACAGCTCACTTTGGGCAGGCTCTTCGATTAAGCTTAAGCAATCAAAGTTCACAAGGTTCAAGGACGCGCTGCATAAGATAGTTACCGTGCACCAACAGAAGAAATATGAAGATGACTACAATGAGAAAGATGCTGCTGCCGAAATTGCGGGGAAAAAGCGGAAGAAAAAATCTTTTTTGTTTCCATGGTGGTGTGTCTACATTGCTTGGGCCGGTAAGTGCACTTAACCAAGATTTATTGTCGGGCAAGCTAGCTAAATCCCCTAAGTTTGAAAAGTTATTCGTTGAATATTTTTAAAAAGGCTGGGCTCATATGTACAGCCCCCTTCGCATGAGTTTCGGATATGAATTTGAAAGAAAGTGAACAGAATTTAGTTTGAGACATTTTGACATTATAATTCATCTTTGAACTACGAAATATATATAACTACTAACTTTATTTGGATAAATGTAAATTCAATGTCTATTTTTGTAGTTTGCTTCCTGAGTTGTGCCGGATCGGCGTTCTTCACTATTCTCTATAGTTTAGAATGGGGCAAAGAGAAGGCGGAAGAGTGGCTTACGACATTTCTTCTTTCATTCTTTCAAAACGTTATTGTGGTACAACCAATCAAGGTATTAAATCACTTAATGTGTACCTGTATTACGAATTTCAGTTTTTCTCGGAAAAAGCTTCAACTTGGCAAAGTTCCAATATTTTTGACATGAAAGATCAAATCAGATAACATTCTTATTCAAATTGTTTGTATCACATATATTTTGATGGGTAAACGGACTGTTATGCGTATTCCTTGGCAATGCCAGAAGATGAAAATTCCATGAGGTCTGAGAAGTAAAGTTTTTATTACCCGATTGTCTCATATTTCCACGAATCACACCATCAAAAGGAGAATGTAGCTGGTCATTTGCAAAAATGTTAACCACACCATACTTGTATGTACTTGTATGATGTTGCAGGTATTCCTGCTGGCTGCTTTCCTAGCCTGCATACTGAAAAAGCCCGATCTTGGTGAGGATGATGAAACCTTTGACAACAATCCTTTGGAGGAATTTTCCAATGATGAGAGCAAGCTCAACCAATCACGCATAGAAGGTAAAGTCTATTATGATTCCAGCGAGTGTTGTTTCTTGATCTATTATTTTTCAGACAAATTGGAATCATGCCCGAAATCCAGAGGTTTTGTAAAGGATTGTAACTCATTATCACACTTGTCTCAAATCGTCAGTTGAACGTCAATTATTGAAAGCTCTAGACGAGTTCCAAAACACTTAAAAATATGTACAGACATTCTCAAAAGTAATAATGTTTTCTAGAGTTGATTCAGAGGCGCAAAATGGCAGCAGCGGAGGTTAAACCACCCGATACTAAAGCTCTGGAAAAAGCCAGACAGAAACGACTCAATGAAATGAAGATGGAAGCGATTCTGAAGGAGTGTGTGGTTTATGCTGTCTTTTTACTGGTTCTTTTCTTCTTGTCATACCAAGCTAAAAGCATGGCTGGATTTGAGTATGCCAACGTTCTCAAAAACCAATTCGTAGATACTGGCTCTGACTTAACTGGGGTAAGTATAGGTGGTTCCCCTAGTGTAATCAGTTAAATTACCGTGATTTATATTTATTTTAACATAGTGAATGAATGAGGTGTATGGTTGTGGCGGTAAATGCACTCATAATTTTTTCTCAGATAAGTCGACCTGACCAGTTTTGGAGTTGGTGTCGCAAAACATTGGTGCCTGGATTGTTTGCCGAAAAGTGGTACAATGACAGACGCCTCACATGGCGGGAATCTATTGCTATGGGAGATCGAGAGACGTTCAGGGTTGGAGTGGCAAGGATCCGACAGGCAAGAGTCAAAGATGGTAAGTTATTTTGTAATTAGAACATGAAAAGGTCCCTAAATAGAGATATTAGGTCGTAAAATTTTCCAAGGTAGTCATTCCGAAATACAAAATGGCATATATGTAATTATATCCGTTGAAGTGCCAGATAACAGTATCTTATTTACACAAATATGGAGCTACCATCGCAGGGTATTACAAACAGTCATCCTTGGATACTCGATGTACCTGCTATGTCCAATATGCACCAACAACATTTGCAGTACTATATACACGACATTGTAAAAATCGGTCCAAGCCTTTTCCGATATATTCTTGCAGACACCTGTGTTATTGACAAAAACTTCAGATCAGTGATTCACCATTGTCGAGACTCTTATTCATGGACGGATGACGACACCAAAGCCTACCTTCCGGGTTGGAAGCCCCCTGAGAACTTCACCGATGAACAGACAGAAGAGCTAGAGGACAGGGAAGATACACCTTGGGTGTACCAGAATTCAGTTCGTCTTCGCAATGCTCCTTATATGGGCACACTCCATGTGTACAAGGGAGGTGGATACGTCCATAATCTAGGTAATATATCAACATTTGAAGTCTCAGTTTAGCCACTGGAATTAATGAATGAATGATGAAGCAGTTATGACACGATATACACAGGATTATAAAATATAAATATAAAATTCCGCAAAATATGAAAAGAAATCTATCCATTAGCTTACATAAAATCTCGTTTACAATATCAACAAGGCATTAATATGCAAAATGCCACCACCTGACGCCGAACACCAACCGTCGAACGCCGACTGCCGTTCACAAAAAAGTTGTAGGCTATACATAACAATACTTCAAATTCTTGTGGGGACACAACAACCATTTTTCGTCTCCTACAAAAGTAATATTTAATTCATTTTACAGGACTCACCGCCGAGAGATCTCACAAGGTTATTGACGAACTTGAAGAGAAAGAATGGGTAGATGTGAACACAAGAGCGGTCTTTGTTGAATTCACTGTTTACAATGCTAATGTGAATCTGTTCGCCTCGGTCATACTGCTGGTTGAGTTCATGAGCACAGGGGCCGCCATACCAAGAAGTGAAATCAAGGTAGAACTTGTGTGATAGGTTTTGAAAAATTCGTAGTACTTTATAGATTCAGACTTGTAAGTTCCTATTTGTACCAGTATAAGGCTATCATGGGCGAACCCATACGTGAGGCAAGCGAGGCAACAAGAAATATATTATTTAAGATTATGGAAATGAAGTTCAAAGATAGTTTAGTAAATATACCTCATTTAGCCTTTGCCTTGCCTATTACATTTGTTCGTCTTTTGATCCTGGATACAACCCTGGCTGTGTTCACAGTCAAAACTGAAAAAATGCGTTCATGATATTTTTGCATTTCTATCCAGGTGTTCAGACTCTATGGTTTTGTGGGGAGCTGGGGAGTTGTAGTCCTTTTCTTCAATATCGTTTTCCTTGTGTTTGTAACATACTTCATCTACCATATGATTAAACTTCTCAGAAAGGAAAAGCTGAAATATTTCAAGGATTTCTGGAACTTTCTCGAATTTGGAACGCTGGTGTCATCTATTGTTGCCATAGCGATGTATGCAATGAAGACTGTAATGGGCAATTTGGCAATGTCTGCCCTGCTTGAAAGTGGGAAAAGTAAGTTACGAGTGATGGCTACAAGTTCTGTATTTTTATTGGATATTATTATATTATATCGCCAGAGTGCCTAACGTTTACATATTAAAAACGCCAGTTTGCCGATTTTAAAAGTTTTTTTAAGTTAGAAATACAATTTACCTGAAATACTAAATTGAAAATCTGTGTAGAATGATTGTTTGTAAAATTTTGCTAATTTCATTAATACACCTTTTCTTATTTTAGAGGACTATGTGAATTTTGTGTCCATTGCTGCTTGGGATGAACTTTACCAGGCGGTTGTTGGTATCATAGTCTTCTTCTCTACTCTGAAGTTCATCAAAATGCTTCAGTTTAACAAAAATATGTGTATGCTCGGAGACACCGTCAAACTGGCCGTCAAGGACTTGAAGATGTTCTGTATCACGTTTTTCATCTACTTTTTCGCATTCTGCTTGTGGGGCTATACCCTCTTTGGTACGCAGCTACCAAATTACGGCACTTTTGTTGGATGCATTGAAGCATTGTTTGCATTTTCTTTGGGATCCTTCGATTTCTACGAATTCCGAGATGCAAATCCGTTTTATGGACCTATTTTCTTTTTCCTATTCGTTGGTATTGTTTATATTGGTTTGATGGGCATGTTTTTGACTATAATTGGGGAAGCTTTCTCGAAAGTCAAAGAGGATTCGTCGCTGCAATCGAACGACTATGAAATTGTGGATTTCATATGGGGAAGGTTCATTGGATTGTTTGGGTTCAGTAATAAACCAGCACAAAAGGAACCCTCTGAGGATCCTCTACAAGAACCAGAAGAGTGAACCTCGACACCATCTAGATACAAATGACTAAATGTTTGATGAAAATGATGACGATAATGTTCACCATAATCGTGAACCAGAATGGATAATGGACAACCATAGGAACAGTTTCACATGCATTAGCAGAAAACGTACGAAACATTGAGTTTATACAATTCATCATTGCATCGATGTTGACTTCTTTCCTTCTTCCCTTTTACTAACTGTTTTAACACCTTTTCGTAAGTCTCTCTTTGGTACAAATGCTTATGTATTTACATCGGTTATCGGAAGTACAAAACCTTAAAATATAGATGCCAATTAAGAAGTTATTTCACAGTTGCCTCTTGCAGTGGTCAGTTGTAACTCCAATGGATCGTCAGATTAAACAACATGTTAACAACATTTTACAATTAACATGACACAGTAATATTGATAATTAGTTGCCAAGTGAAGTTACTTTTTTCTATAAAAACCTGACAAACAGGTTTCTTTGAGACCTGCGTTTTGAGATTTTGTTTTTAACGAAATGTTAAAAGAAGATGACAGTCAAATTATTATCACGAAATGCAATAAATCTTTACACTACGCAAGATATCGCACATGTCTTTGTTTTATTTTACTATAAGTGTTCTGAAGTAGAGCATGTTTTGTAACGTTTGGGTTTTCCAATTCCAGTTTAGGAAATTATTGTAAATCATATATGTATATGATCAGTAAAATGTTTCATCGCATCATTGCATCAAAATAAAAATATATCTATGATGTCACAAATTAAATTAGACAATAGAAGAGGCTGTCAGTAGCAACATGATAATACAAGAAAATAACATGGAAACAAAATATGACAACATCTAAGAATATTTTTACAATCCTACAAACAAAATATGGCCAGGGAGCCTTTCTGAATGACGAACATGCGTTTAAATGTCGGGACAGTTTAGTCAGTTTAGTGCGTGATCATGGTAATTACCGTGGAGTCGCTGAACGAATTGCGAAGGATGGATTATCGTTTTTTACGTCTACAAAAGATGTCGCATCAAAGGAAAATGTTTTATTTATGGCTGCGCACGTTTGCTTCAAATACAATGTCGACAATACGCCTCTTGTAAGATCCCTTGTTGCCACATCTATCGTGGAACAAGGGAATGTTGCGATGTGGTTTAATAATCAGAACCTGATCCTATTGGGCGATATACCAGAATCCCAGCACCAAAGAAATGTATTGTATGATTCTAGTCTCCAGCAGACCAAGAGCCAGAGACGTTCAAACAATTTGGATATCCTGAATTATATACTGTACCACGCAAGTGATGTCCCTGTTAAGAGATACAAAAGACGTAGACATTTTGAACTTGTTGCGTTCGTTGATGCGCCTGTGAAAGTAGTTTTTAGTGAACATCTTACAACCCCACTTCTTATTGCATGCCGAAAAGTTCATTCTGATATGGTTCTGCTCCTTTTGCGACACGGTGCAGATCCGTTGCGTACTTTTGGTGAACACCAACATCTATTTCCGAAGTGTCCCCTTGAAAATATCATTATCCAAATGAATGGAATGGGCCTTGTGTTCGACTTCAATAACGCACATCCGAGTATGCGGTTCTTACAACAATCTAATCCTATAAGAGTACGTCGAGAATCATCAAGGGAACGTAACTTACTACGATGTCTCGCTTACTTCTGCCGCGTTATGCCAACACTTCCTATTACGAATTCGAAAGCATTGGAAAATATATTAAATCCAGCACCCATGATTGGAGTAAAGAGTACAAACAGTTCCGATGATAGAATGTGGGTACATCAGAGCTTCTACGAACGTGTATCCCCGTATCGTACACATAATCCACCAGAGTTGTTGCATCTCGCCAGAGTTGTAATTCGCAACGCAATCAAGACGGCATGGCACCCGCTACATACAAGTGTCTTTCAATTACCACTCCCGAGGATTTTAATGAATTATTTGGATTTGCAAGATGATTAGGTCAAGCAAATTCTGTTGTGCATATTCTTAGTACATACGAGGGTATATCATAAAGTTCTCATAATATCTCTCTAATTTTTTTATTTTTCAATATATTCTAATGAAATTTTCTTAGAATCTGCAGTATAGAATTCTGTATTAATCTATCAAAAAATATTTGGTATAACAGCTATATTAGATAAGTAATGGTTGCCATAGTAACCGGAAATCAAGGCACCCGGGGCAAATAAAAATAATTGAGAGAATGATCTTAATTAACCTTGTTTATATACATAATAAACTCTCATAAATTACCAAACATATTAAAATGTTAACTTGAATATGTTGTTAAATGCTTTTACTATAAAATAAATCGATCATGTGGATTGTGTGGTGCCATAGGGGATGCTTACATGCTTCATTAGATGTGATACCAGACTCTGAGAATCAAAGCTTAATGATCAGAAATGACTGAGTAAGATAATGCATAGATGCAGGGATCATCAGAAGAAGAATATTCTCACTGATAAAAAGTCAAGTTTAGTTCGAAAAATCCTTTGCTCATACTAAATATGATCTTAAACAAATATGGTGCAAAGATACCAACATAATTACACCATATACCGGTCTATTATTTATTTAAGATGGACTAAAGTGGAAAATTGACTTTTCTTGGAATATCTGACAAAACAGTTGTTGTGTCTAACATCACTTCTAATGAAGCATTACACTCATCCATTATGAGATCACACAATTCACATGACCATTATAATAGTTTAAAACAGTCAAGAATACACGGTACTTACCAATTTGATGTGTTTCATAGCTTATTTGATAACTTGTTATGCATTTTAACATGCTTAGTTGGGGCTATTCCTGCACGATTTTTAAATGTTTACCTGTAAATATTCAAAGAATGACGACATAATCTTACATTTAGTCTGGTTTCAAAATTGTTATTGTATCCAGAATATATCCAGTATCCAGAAAAGTAGTTGAGCTGGAGTTTGATATTTGATGAATTGTTTTTCTTAGAAGACAATTAGAAGTTACACGTGTGGTTTCTGTTCGTTCTCGAGGTTGCGATTTCATAATGGACTTTAGGTCTTAGCAAAAGAGCACGGAAAGTATCGCAACATATTTCAGACAGATTTCAATGTTTGATGTATCATATGTTGTGTTTTGACACACATTTAACCTCTAAATAGGAAAAATGCATTTCTTTAAGCGTAAAACAATATTTCCCATGTTGTTTTCCCATAGGAAAACCCACGCGATCCATTGTTTTCAGCTTAATTTCGGTCACCCATAATGGATATCTTTCAAACCTCTGAAGGAATGCAATTTTCCTTTAGAGAGGATAACTGCATAAAAATGCAACATACTGATGCAACAAAAAGGACAAGTTTCAAAAGGACTGAAAAACAGAACAACATTTCAGAGAGAACATGTTGGGAATGTGTTTTCAAATTTCCTGTCTCAGTCAAAAATATTTAATCATCTCTATGAGTACTTTTCCTAGAGGTTATGCATCGGCATTACCCCCAGGATACATGTGCAACTGTATTCTGAATTCTCAAAAAACAGTTACAATTCAACATTTGACTGTCTGAAATCGGTAACGATACAGATTTCGATTGGTCGATTATAATAAAGCTGCTCTGTTGAATTAGCGAATAAGTCGGCGTTACCCTACTATCACACCAAACTAGTTCTCACTACGTTCTCGAAAACGGGCTTCAACTGTGTACGAACGGACTGGACCTACTAAGAACCGTTTGGGATCTATTTACAAACGTCATCGAACGTACTCGAACGGGTAGGTGCTCTAGAACTTAGAACATGCTCAAAATGTTCTCGTGGTCGATACGTTCTACAATTAGAACGAGTGACAACGTACTAACGACGAGCTGGACGTACTACGAACGGAACCGTCGTACTTCAATCCTACTAGGGACGTTTTAACAACGAGTTGAACTGTCTGAGGACGTGTTGAGAACGAGGTAGAACTAATTGCAAACGGGTTTAAACTGATTAAGAACGTATTTAACACTGCTAATGAACGAGTTAGCAAAAATATAGCTATCACACCAACAAGTTGCCACTGCGTTCTTCAAAACTGGTTTTAAACCGTATGCGAACGGAATGAACGTAGCTGAAACTTTCTAAGGTCTATTTACGAACTTTATGAACGTTCTCAGACGGGAATGTGATTTTAGAATTTTGAATCGATTCAAAATTCGATGGCGACCATACCGTTCTGTAATCAGGTCTTGATGACCTTCTAGACTAAGAGACGCGTTCTGCGACGTTGCACACCGACGTGGTGCGACCTGAACGAACTGCGAACGAGATGGACGTATTGAAGACTGTTTAAGAACGAAGAAGCTAATTATTTCAGACATATTTCCCGACCACAGCCAGATTGAGCCCGTTTTACGACGTTTTCGTAGGACTGGCAAGAACGGGTAAGAACTAGTTTGGTGTGATAGGGGGGTAAAATAGGTAGATTAAACCGTTTAGGTCAACGATCGGTTTTTTTTTATATCGGGATGTACGGCGGAAACTATTCATATTTAGATGGGTTGGTCATACTTGCAATCAAACCGGCAGCCGGCAGTTGCATTCACCAACGCTACCTCAGACTTGTTAGATCTGGATGACTTTTTCACTCGTTTGAAAAAAGAAAAAAAATTAAGGTAGTTCATTTAGTTCATTTCTAAACTGTTTCATAATGTGTAATTAAACAAATAATTCACAACGGTTACAACAATAAAGTCAATCTTATAATCGATTCCACCAATTTATTCCATTCATATAAACATTCGTATCAAGATCAATCAATCATATGTGTACAAAATTGTTGCAATCAGATCAAGTTTCAACCTTATCCCAGCATAATCACATTTCTCAGAAGATGCTACATTGGACAGTGTTGCTAAATCGCAGAGCGTCCATCTTTGATTCACAAGGGTTTCAGTTGCTACACTACCTCTTTATATCAAGTCGAAGGCGAAAATGTGTAATGCCTGGGTCACATTTGCTCTGATCCATCGGCTGGCGCCCGGCCGATTGATTGTTTTGTTCAATATTGTATTCAATTGTGAACAAAATACTCAATCGGCCGGGCGCCGTAGTGAACATCGGAGCAAATGTGACCAAGGCATAAGTTACAGCGCCTAGAATGAGTAATTATCTAGCTCATTAACCTGAATGTCATTAAGTATGCTTGTCCCCAAAGTAGTAGGCACGTCATGGACACGCATTTGAATTAATAACTGTCTCTCAATAGTTGATTCTAGAGCTTGGTCATGATGAACGCACAGATCGTAATGAGTACTGATCCAGTATTGAAAAGAGCATTATTGCACAGGTCTGTTGAGCAGTGGCACGTATTTATAACAGAGCCCGTACCGAAAACGAATCCCCCAGTCTCTTCACAAACCATGTTATGTGTAGTTGAATCGCAGCCACGAGTATAAACTATCGTTGAAGCTGAAAGTACATTGAAATTCCTACAATGATAGCTTTACTATCAATGCCTACTATACCGTGTATACATTGTCTTTCAGGACGTTCCTTGTAGAAGGTCTTGGTTTCCGGAAAAAATAATCTGATGTTGTAACATTTTTCTTAATATTCTAATGACAACTCATTTTTAAGTTTACTTTTACCGGAAGTACTTGCTCATTAAGATTATAGCAACAATTATCCTTAATCATGAGAAATCATGGTCTTCTATTGATTCATTCCTCGAAGAAGGCAGAAAGATGTGATGCGTATCAAAATGAATGATTATAGAGTTTTGGATAAATCGGGTTAAAGCTTGTTCATAAGCACTAAAATTCAAAAGGTGTTACCTCCAAGGACCTGCACTTCTGTTTTAGTATTATAGCAGGACGTGCTACAGTTTACTTCATTGATATCATTACCAATGAAGTTACTTCCACACGTGGACACCAAGCCAAGGGCATCTGTGCAATCATAACACGTGAGTCCATTCACTGCAATAAACAAAAGGTGGTCCCAAAATATGTCATTGAGTTTCTGGAAGACCGGGACAGGGTCGATTATCTATCCTGGCTACGATGCGCCTCAAGTTGTTGACAGACGCAGTCATTGATAATATGTTAAGTTAATCTGATTTTGATTCAATTCCTGAGGGTTACCGTTAAAACTAAGCCAAATTATATTTTCAGTTCAGTTTTCAGATGAAATATACTATTTGAATATTGTAATAGTTTCATAGCCACTGGTTAGTATCAAACGAAGGTAACGGCTGTAAGCGAAAATCAGATGCGACATGGAAACTCGATCATTTGTTTATGTACCATGCGAAGGCACCACAATAGTAAAGTTTCCATATAGCTTTTGAAATCTCGCTAAATCTCGTTTTTCGTGAGATTTTAAGAGACTTGCATATTAGACCTCTAATGACTTACATTACCTTCTTTTAAATGGCGTATTTGAATTCAGTGAAATGTTTTCTCCTTTAATAGCTTTGATTTACACAGTTATGTAATTTGAATAATTTTCTATAACAATTTAAAAAAACTTGGGCCAAATGTCCATAGATGCAATGCTAAAATTCTTTAAATCCGTGGATTATTTGTATGTCAATCAACATTTGCATGTTTAATCACATCATGTACATAAACAGGGTCATCATGTGGTATATCATTCAAGTTTTATACAGATTCAACAAACACACTTTGATAAATCATGAAATTAAGCCACTTTTCCAAGATTTTAGCATGTAAATGAATGGAGCTCTAGCCCGAGTTAAAAGCTGAATAAAAGATGGCAGCACGAGATTTCATTGATTTTTCTGCTATTTAGAAACTATCCTATTGGAAGGTGACTATTTTTGCTTTTACAGATGCATAACGTAAACTATAAATTAAAGTTGTTTTTAATTCGATGAAAACTAAAAATATCAAAATTGACAATGACCGACTGCCATCTTTAATGCCAATGTTACGACCCTTACATTCGCTTGATACTGACCAGTGATAGTGGAATATATTCTAAAATTAAGTCGCCAGGGACCAACAAATCCAACATTTCTTTTGAGTCGTACTCGTATTTAAGAAAACAATGAAATTGCAATATTTTGAAAATATAAATCAATGTTTAAGGCCATCTAAATATATATACTGCTTACTTACCAATGGAATAAGATGCAGAAATAACGAACAAAGATGTTAGAATCTTGTCCATATTTTGGAAATACCTCCGAATATATAGTCCTTCTCGATAAATGAACAGGTCAGTTTGAATAACATGCCTGATTGTGTCATTTATTGATGTAACTATGGACACACATACCTACAAATATACCGTCGTACATAGTAACGTGTTCGTTAAGGAAGACCGGTTACAGTTGAATAAATATGTTGGATCTATTCCACATGATAGGTGTGAATGTGGCATGCGCACTGTTATATACTATAAGCCCCACCTTAAGCTGGAATTATTGCATTGACGAAAGGTGATCGAGATGCCAAACAACAGGATTTTCAATATTTCCATGGTAGCCATTACATAATGTATTTCATACAATAAACATCAAGTATAAATCGATGTTAAAATCATTAATTCATTTATTATATTAATGGTATTTGGAAATGGTCGCCAGGTAGAATAATTAATTCATTGAAACAATATGAAAGCGGGAAAATTTCAGTTATATTTGCATAACTCTAGCAGATATCTGCAATTTGTTTAAACTTCGTCGACTTTGGTCAAATATCTGGAATTGCAGCACATACACTGTAAAACTAAACTTTGACACGGGTTGCTAAATGCATGAATATGTATTGGCTTTTAAAAATGAAATAATATGTGACGATACTTTTCTCATTCTTTGGCCTCAAAAGTATGTACAGAATGTGTTTATTATTGTTATTTTTTGACGTACAATAGCTTTGAAATTGATTATGTTGCTTGATAATTCTAAAAGTTAACATTTTTATGCCCTTCAGTTTGAAACGGTGGTATGAATTCTATGCGTATGGGTATACCTAAGATTCATCCATTCATGATCTATTATGGTCTCTCCATTTTACATTTTCTAGGAACCAAAAACATTTAATTTTACAAAAAAAGTTGTCTCAAAATTATATAAAAACGGCTCAGAATTTTGTTCTCTAAGGTACACTTTCTGCTCTTAATCATTTTAGAAAAGCTATACGCATCAATATGGTTCGCATGATTTAAATATGTTAAGTCTATCTTTACCAATTTTATTGTTGAAATTCTGAACTGAACTTTAAAATCATTGTAATTTCCAAAACTACATGATCAAGAGTGGGCCAAAATATTTTTGAAGCAAACATATATGACTACAGGTGCCGAACGAACATGCCAAGTAAACTTCAACATCGATGAATTTTATCATAAATAATTAAACAAGTCATTAAGTAAATAAGAATATCAAGGTCATTCACCATTTCTTTGGGCTTCTACTTTTGTCATCAAGATTGGAAAAACACCAGCGCTAGCGTCCTTTTTGAATTCGATAATTTTTGAATTGGATAAAAAATTTCAATTATTATCATAAGGAATATGCAGGTCAAATAGTAAGTGTTGAATGGTTGTCAATGTGACAACTTGACCCTTGCAAGAAGTTTCCTTGAAAATATTTTATTTTAAGTGATTTCGTGTATTTTAAGTGATATATAAAATAGTTTGCAATGTGTTAAAAAAATTAAGCCGAAGACGATCAATACTGTGGTTGATCGTTCAACCGAGGCGTTGTTTTCTAATCTTAGCACTTCATGCTACGCATTTCATGCAAAGTTTGAAAAAGACATTTGACGAATGATACTCAGTCAACAATGCACTGAGTCTAGGACTTAAATCCTTTAACTACACGTGCATGGCTATTTTAGTTGATATTTTTGATATTTTGGTTGATAAGGCTTACCCACATCAATTTTTTAAGTTGAAGTTGGCATTTGTTAGTATAAACCTCTAAATAGTATCATTGGGAATAGCAAGGCATGCAGGTGTTGTGAACTCAAAATTTCCAATTGTCATTTTTGACCGTTCAACCTTGCAAACACTTTCATTAAAGTTTCCTTGCACAACAGCTCGTTAATTTGCATAATCGACTCATTATATATCCCCGTCTCTGAATTCAGACTCCCCATTCAGTCTTCGAGTTCTGGGCTCATATAATCTATTACATGATGGCGACTGAAGAATGGATTATCTAAATAAATACATGAAAAATTGTACACTACATTACTATAATATATTTAAAATTGTTTTTGTTCTTTTTTGAAAAATAATGTGGAAATGCAGATTCATTCGGACGGTGAGATATGATTTTCCGTGGAGTGGATACTTTTTTAGTTTTGGTATCTTTCAGTATGTCACAAATACAACAGTATGAAGTGAATGGAATTAAATGGTGGCAGATGGGCGAAAAAAACATCAACTCTGTTTTCATGCTGCTCGCATTTAGGTTATCAGTATGATGTGGGTAGAATCGTGGCCATGGTGGAATTAATTAATTAATCAAATAGGATCCGACGTTAATTAGTTTTCATTAATATTAAATATAATTGTATGTAATAATTAAACATATTCATTGCAAACCGTACTTACAATGTTACAAACATAATTTCCGTCGGAAATATTGATTATATTAAAATGCAGGAATAAAAAATAAAAATAAATTATAGAGAAAAAATGAAACTAAACAGTGACTAAAACGTATGAAAATATTTTTAAAGTGCCCCCGTGTGTTGGGTTTATTCATGTAGTCAATTGATCAACTATGCACTACCTATACATTATATTAATAAGGGTGAATATTAAGATGAAAGAATAACTGCTTTAACATAATGAAAATACTATTTTAATACATTTAATTGCTGTATTCCCGGGTAAGGGTCTCAGCTTCTATAAATAAGATAGTTTCTAAATAGCTGAAAATGTATCAAATCCAGTGCTGCCATCTTTTATTCAGATTTTTTCTTGGGCCATACCTCCATTGACTTCCATATTAAGATCTTCGAAAAGTGACTTTATTTTATGATTAATAAAAAAGTGTTGTTTGAATCTGTTTTAAAATCGATTGATATATCATGTGATGACCCTTTTAACACTGTGGCTAGTCGATCTATGTGGATGCAGTCAGGCACATGTAATGTTTCGTGAGTACCCGCCTCTGTACTTTTCAATTGAAGAATTTTGCACTTCTGTTTAAATTATCTATATTTACTCATCCGTGTATATCATACTTCATTATTTTACAAAACCAAAGCTACGCTATAAACACACATTCTCTGATATTTTTACGGAGAATAGATAACTCAAACGAGTTCACTCGACCAGTTTATCATCTCGCTCATAGCTGTGAGAAGGTATGTATAATTTGCCATAGGTTTACCTTGTAATGGGGAATAAAAAATTCAAGTAATATAATTATTTCACATACACAAATATGTCTGTGTGAAGTAAAATACAAATACAATGCGTTCTATAATATTTTTGGGGCTATGTTATGAAATATCCGCTTTAAAAAAGCAATTTAATTATGATGTATCATGTGGATTAATAGACGTTCTGATTGGATTCATTGAACAGACTGGCTAGGTTTCAATTGAATCATTTTGAATGTGTGTATTTTTAATATTTTAATCCACAGTGTCCAAAAACAATAATAATGCTATATTGGTAATTGGAAAGATTCCACTTACCACGATTTCAAAAAATTGTAAATAGATAATATTATTCTTGAATTATGGTCATTTGTTTCAAGGAATCTGGAGGCTCGTTCAGCTGAGCTGACAAAATCATCAAGATTTACGGATGGTCTATCTGTTGGCTGCTCATTGTCACTTTCAAGGAATGTTAATGGCTCTGAAACTTGTAGCCTTGCCCAAGTCGGTATTTATTTACTTATCTGATCTTAAATTATTACCACCTTGTACAATCCAATGCATCATCACTGATATTATGCTAAGTTACTCAGCGGTTCCGAGATTCCAATAATACCTAGGCTACCTAAGGGTATCGCAAAACCATATTGATTGACAATATGGACATGGACACAGCGTGTGACTTCAGGTTGATTGACCAATCAAAACGTTATCAGGTTGACCTGCATTAAAAAAGCAAACTACCCGTCTAGAACTTGAAATTCAATGATCTGATGAGTGTTTCTTGAGAGTTACAATATATTATGTTATTAAATGTACATTTGAATGTAAGCAGTCATTAATACTCATCTAAATGAAATCATGCAATTCAATGTTGATTCAAATCAAAACTGAATTCGCGATGGAAATGCACGAAGACCTACTCAGACAATGTAGGGCCGTCGTTGATTTGTCAAATTTTACCGACAAAAACATTGGGTTGGTAAAGCACGTGGCTTTCTCTTGGGTACAAGACCGTCATAATAGAAATCAAGATAAGTAAAAGAGACCGACTTGGGCAAGGCTATGAAACTTTATTTGTGGGTATTCCAGTGGGTCGATGGGTCTTTTGCTCTGAATTCACTTCATTGGCGTACCTAATTTCAACATTTTCATTGTCATCATTACATGTTATGGACCCGTTTTTCAAATTAACATTATTAGCGATAAAACCATAGTTTTTTAGCCTATGGGATCGACCAGGCGTCCGTCCGTCCGTTGGTCCGTCCGTCTGTCAACATTGGCTGCACAAATTAAAACTGCTATCTGGATTGAGTCATTTCCACATTCATTTTATGCATATCCATAATGTCTATTTGACCTATCATTGCCATTTCCCAAGTTCGGCCGGTTTCGAAGAAATTGCTGATTTTTAAATTTCGAGAAAAATCGATCTGATGATAGCCTTATAGAAAGTCAAGAGAAGTGAAGAAAAGATTGAAAAAATACCAGTCCAGTCCAGGTTCAGGTCCAAGTCAAGGTCCAGTTCAGGCCCAAGTCCAGATCTAGGTCTAATCAGGTTTAATCTAGGTCAAAGGTCAAGAACTAGGTCAAATCCAGTACTTTGCCATTTTTTCAATTTTCTCAGTCGTCCTTTAATATTTTTGCTCCGTTTTTTTAATCATGTTCCTTGGAAAAAAAGCCAATCCCTCAGGCAAGTTGTTTTGATCACTTTTACCGTTTTTGAGATATGGCATCCGAAAAATAGGTCACAATAAAAAAAGAATTGTCCAAGGAATCTGAATCTGCAAACCAGATTTTGATCCGACTTCCGGTTCGGAAGTTATGGCATTTTGAAATCTCAAAAATCGCTATTTTGGTATCCCATGTTAAGTCAATGGGGCTTGAGAAAATTATCAATTGTAACATCACAACACTAGATACTGCTTGGATGCAGCCAACTTAATAAGAATCTACAATAGAAGCCGTCCTCAAAATCTATTTTCCTTCAAAATTTGGACACTAAAAGGCCTAGGTCAAAATCTAGGTCAAATTCATAGTTTTTCCTTTGACTACAACAAATCATATCTGAACCAACAACAAAGGACTCATCTTTTATTTATCTCATATTTACCAATACTTTTGTTTGAAAATCAGGATATACATTCCTCTGAAGGTTCTACACTGCGTGAGCACAGGACCGTGGGTCCTTTTTATCATCTGTAATGGCATTTTCCAGTTGATGGGTTTAGATATAGTATTTTCAATTTTTCATGAGGGTGTCTTTAGACTACTTCTAATGGGGTGGCTAATTACTTTACTGAATGAGGAATGTTTATCCAAACAATGGATACAAAGAAAATCTGGCCAGTTGTCCATCAGTAAATAAATCATCATGATAAAAGTATAATTTATTAAAGCATCCATCTGTTACCGTTCTGAATCCAAATGATACATAGGTGCATCCATTTTATACATATATGTTGACGTTTACGAAATGTTTTTCAAATATCTTCCCTATAACAGGAATATGGTAGCTGAAACTTTCACACATTGTCATACTACGTATATTGAATATGTATGCAAGATTTCAAGTCACGATGTTAAGTAGAAACTCTGAGATCACTTACATCGATTTGCTGTCATATTTTTGCAATGATCCCATTCCCTATAATGAACGCGAGCACCCACAATACATTACATATAAATGACTGCATCCACGTAGATCGACTAGCCACAGTGTTTAATATATTGATTCATCATCAAAATTTGGGTTGTTAAACTAATAAAGCAAGGTTTTTAGAGAATTCCAACATTGCATCAATGGAGATTTGGTCCAAGTTTTTTTTAAAGTCTTGGAAAATGATCTGAATAACATAACCTTATTATTGTAGAAAACAGCTCCCTGAATTCAAGGCAAAGTAAATCATTGGAGTTCTAATATGCAAAATCTCACGAAAAACAAGATTTAGTGTGATTTCAAAAGCTATATGGAAACTACACTATTGCAAACTCGTTGATAATACAAATAGAGATTTCGTAACGCACTTGGCATGCTTATAAATCCCCTAAGCTGATAACTGCTTGGCATGTAGTCATATTAATTTCCAACCAATATACACAGAGATGAAAAGAATATTAGAATTGATCAATAAAATATACATTTCTTTTAGTATAAGTACATTTTTTGCGAAACGCAAACTTTCAATTCAATGAAACTTATAACGTAGCTAGCTGTGTATACATATAAATCTAAGTTATACTTTCTCCAATGAGAGACATCCCTTTTAATCATACCACTGTTAGTCTAAAATTAGAAGATTTCATTTATATGCCACAAGAGTTTATAGTAACCTTTTGTGTATTGTGATTTGTGGACTTAACTGAAAGTCTGGGACATTTCTTGATCACAGGAATATATTGATAACCTATGTTTTTAAATCTATTATAGCACACATACACTAACTTTGAACCATGAACACAACATGAAACTTTTTCTGTTTATTTTACACTGTTTCTTGATTTAATATAATTTTTAGAACCGTGTGCAAAAATAAATCCAACCAATAATATCCAAAAGTAAATCCAATGTCACTCCTGTGGTATGTATATAAGTTTGTGCAAAGTTTGTCCATAACATCTGTGACGGAGTGACTGCAAGATCAATCTGTTTTTGTCGAATATCGAAGAAGAGAAGTTTCAAAATGCCAAAGTGTCCAAGCTGCAACAAAGAAGTGTACTTCGGTAAGTGAACTATATCGTTTCTTTGATAAATCATTTCTTTAGGTCCATGAGTTGAGTTGTGATTTCAACTATTGTAAATGCATAGTGTACACTCCTGTCCATGATGTGCAGTACTTTTGTCAACTAAAATGTAAGTCGGTATACATAATCATGATATGAATAAGTTCGAAGATGCAATAAATTGGTCAGAAAGTACTAAACCTGATTGAAACTGAGACACACCGTATGCTCTATTCCACACAATTTAGAAATAGCAATAAATAAATATCTGTAATAAATACATAAATTAAGTGGAATTATTGCATAGAAAAAACTTTATGTACTGCTTATTAAACAAATGATATTTTGACTATAATAATCATTTATTTACTAATTGCTAGTTTACTATATGCCCCCTTAAAATGTTAGGGTACTGGTAGTCTCATAGCAAAACGTTATATAGTAAATTAGTAATACATAATATACCCCAAAAATATCGAAAACATTCTATCAATGCATAATATTTGATCGAATGTACAATGTGTAGCCTTAATATTACCTGTTAAGGTCAAGGGCTGGGATAGCGATTTTTTTTCGCTTGAGATCACGATATTTTTCTAACAAATACTTTAAGAAGACATAACAATTTATTTTTTAACTCAGATGTTTCGTTTTACTGGAAGGTGACCTATAACATCCAATGGCTAAGTTGGGAGTAACTTCTTCGCTTCAGTTCCAAGTCAAATGACGCTATCAAGCTATGGAAAATGGCGCAAGAATGTCACAACATTGTGACAAATTGCGAGATTTTCCTTTTTTTATGAAAAATAGCGTGATACCCATAGTGGAGAAATTTTTCGATCGCGCCTCGTGAAGGCCATGCTTGTTTACCAATTTGATTTTCAATTATTATTTCATTAATGAAGACCACATTATTAGATTTTAATGAGAAAGCGGTCAGCTGCTTATTAATCACTTGTGGTTCTTATATTAAGTAACTTTTTTATTTTAGCTGAGAAGGTGACATCTCTCGGTAAAGACTGGCACAGACCTTGTCTAAGATGTGAGAAGTGCAAAAAGACTCTTTCTTCGGGGGGTCATGCCGAGGTATGGATATGATAGTGTTGAAATGGAGAGTATTGACGTAAAAGAATGTTCACGTGAAAGGAGCGATTATAATGGTTCAATGTTCATTCAATAAACAAAAAATAGAATATTTTTTGGCTTATATCATTTAAATACACAATTTCTTAGTGAGTTAGATCGAATGGCTTCCCAAATCAGATTTCTATTTATCATTCCTCTCTTGAAACGGTCCGATTTAATTCAGTGTCGGGCCGAGGGCAAACCTTTGAATGATGAATATATGTAACCGTTGATATTTTAAACGTACATGTATCAAGTTTAGATTCAAGGTACAAAATAACCAGTTAAGGTTTTTTCCAAGAGGTAGATAGGTTTGAGGGAAAAGAGTACTGTATATTCAAAATCCGGATCAAAACAACATTATATTGTTATTTGTTGTCCAGCTCTACGTATTAATGCCAAATTATGCTGTTTGTTAGCAACATGTTGTGGATTGATTTCTATATGGCAGGTTATTTTGATTTCAAAGGCCTATGGTAATATTGTTTTCATCAAATTATAGCTATTTATCAGAGATATGTAATATGCAGAATTAAAAATAGTACTTCATAAAACCTAACGCAACTCCATTGACTGCAATCAAGGCCCGAAATCAAGATAAGTCCCTTGGATATCCTGTCTGTGAAGAACCAAAAACCGCAATCAAACAAGTATTATGTGATCTAGATTAATGATCAAGGAAATCAATTCGTGGGAATCATTATTATTGAGTTGATTGTATTTTTTGTTTACAAGAAAACGTTTCGTGCATATTGTACATTTAAGGCTTGCGCTAATCTGATATGTGAGTGTGTGGGGGTTTTGTTGACAGATCGCGATTTGGATCCCCGGGTTCGGATCATAAATTATTTTCACCAAGGCGCTTGCACACTCGTGTATCACTTGTCAGTCTGTAAAATATTCGTCATCTGTTATTAATGTTCAATGCGTTTCTGAATCCCGCTATTTCATATCATAAAAAACTGCACGTAATGTTGTTAGTCATTTAGGCCTATATTTCGTAATTTATTCTTTGAGGTCTATCCGTTACATTTAATTTCTCAGTTTCTAAACGTTTCATTCAATTTTGCTATAAAGGAGATTGAAGACTACAATTAAAGTGTATGTTTTACCAATCTTTTAACTTTTTTAAAAGTATTGGATTTTTGGGAGTAACGAGGTTCGGAGTAATAGCGTGTCGCTCCAGTCCCCCTCCCGCCCCCACTCATTTTTATGTGTTAAACCTCATTTGATTTTTCATCAATTATCGTTAAATCACACTCTTTATACATAAACAAATTCAAAATTATATATCTTGGAGAAATAAAATATATATTTCATAATGAAAATATTAATTTATGCAGTTGGTCAGTATTGAATATTAAGTTTCACAGTCTGAAACCTCAAGGGCGGGAAATTGGATTAAATAAAACGAAATATAGAAATAAAATATATATTTAATAATGAAAATATTAATTTATGCAGTTGGTCAGTATTGAATATTAAGTTTCACAGTCTGAAACCTCAAGGGCGGGAAATTGGATTAAATAAAACGAAATATAAATACTTAGTCACACCATATCAGTGCAAACAATTAACTATATTTATTTTTCTATGCGATATACACCTGATATTGATATCTTTCCTCTGACAATGTGTTATCTCATGGTCCGTTGACATCATCAAACTTGTGATTAACCAAAATAGACCAAAAAAGATTGTAATACGCATCAGTAAGTCAACAAATCTAACCGTGAAATAAACAAACTTAGTTGTTCGTCTGCTGGTCAGAACTTGGTATCCGATTCGGATACCGACTTTCTGAGAATACTAATGATATGTAGGATCACCAGCCGTGATACTTTTCATAAAACAGGCATCTAGTTAGAAAATTATTGCAATTTTGATTAATATCGTCATTCACAGTATAACCCGCCTATGTTTATTCAAATATGCATTATTCATAAAATGTATAGACTAATATCATCTTTTCACTCTTGATTTGAATTGGTATCTTATATCTAAAGTTGTCTTCATCTATATTATTGGATTAACATGAGCCTATGTAACCTAAACATATAAATACTAGTTGTCAGTCTACAAATTGAACATACAAAATGTAGCATATTCATTACACACTATATTAATAGAACAAGGTAATCATGTCATACCAATAGTTAGATGGTTAACTTATATTAACACAAAAGAATAATACACGATAATATGTAAAAAATAAACCTCGGTATTCGGGGCTAAAATCCAAGGATACATGTACCATTACTCCAGTATACGCTGCAATACCATATCGGATACCTGTACCATTACTCAATAATAACCACAACTACGACCATAATAACAAGGTCAATACCGAGTTTATTAGGGTATTCCAGAATATGGCTTTTTCATGCTAGCAAGATGCAGTTCAGCCCAGATGGGCTCTTGATAGTAAAGTTTAAGTTGAAAAAATTTCGGTTCCTAAAATCGACGTTTGACCCCCCCCCCTACCGACTTTTTGCGAAAACTGGTAAAAACGGCAAAAAACGTCATTTTCTAGCCTTACAAGGTAAAATATGAAGGATGGATGTCAGAAACCTTGTCAAAATCATTAGGTTATGGTCATTATGTATTATCATACAGTTGAAAACATAGTATACCTTGTTCATTAATTATTTAACCCTTTTCCTACTAATATTTGAGCGAAAATCGCAAATATATCACATTTCGAAACAAACTATTTGCTCTTTTACTGTTTTTCATATCGTAGCTTATCTCTAACTACTAAACACCATCAAACTGGTAATACTGATGGTAATAACAATTAGATAAATGGTACTGCAAGGGTTAAGCACTGTAAACCATATTTTAGAGTCCTGGTTATAAGGTGATCATGCATTCATTTAGATAATGGTTTACACTGAATTAGTTCCACCCATGTACTCATAAATGATCTAACATGTTATAATAACAATGTCTAATGTCTACAGATTATTCTGCATTTCATTTTTTAGGAATGCAGGGATCTTGGCCCTATAAGAGGAGGAAACCAGAATCATTCTAGCCCTCACAGTGCCATCACGGGCAGCATTGGCGTAGTCTTGTGTATTTTACGCTCCTCTCTGCAGCGTCATTAACCACATACAGATTATGCACAATAGCTGCTAATGTAATATATCCTTGATGTGTAGCCCACTGGTTGATGGGTAGATTGAGCTAAGTTGTATCCCCATTTGTAAGATCAAATAACAACCATGATCTTGGCCCTAAAAATTCAATAAGTTCTTGGTTGGGCTGAATGAGTATATCAGTGTGGAAATCTGGCTTCCCACTTTTTTAGGGCCAAGATCTTGGTTGTTATTTGATCTTACAAATGGGGATACAACTTGGCTCAATCTACCCATCAACCAGTGGGCTACACATCAAGGATATATTACATTAGCAGCTATTGTGCATAATCTGTATGAGTGGGAAGCCAGATTTCCACACTGATATACTCATTCAGCCCAACCAAGAACTTATTGAATTTTTTGGGCCAAGATCTTGGTTGTTATTTGATCTTACAAATGGGGATACAACTTGGCTCAATCTACCCATCAACCAGTGGGCTACACATCAAGGATATATTACATTAGCAGCTATTGTGCATAATCTGTATGTGGTTAATGACGCTGCAGAGAGGAGCGTAAAAGACATACAAGACTACGCTAATGCTGACCGTGATGGCACTGTGAGGGCTAGAATGATTCTGGTTTCCTCCTCTCAAAGGGCCAAGATCCCTGCATTCCTAAAAAATGAAATGCAGAATAATTTGTAGATATTAGACATTGTTATTATAACATGTTAGATCATTTATGAGTACATGGGTGGAACTAATTCAGTGTAAACCATTATCTAAATGAATGCATGATCACCTTATAACCAGGACTCTAAAATATGGTTTACAGTGCTTAACACTTGCAGTACCATTTATCTAATTGTTATTACCATCAGTATTACCAGTTTGATGGTGTTTAGTAGTTAGAGATAAGCTACGATATGAATAACAGTAAAAGAGCAAATAGTTTGTTTCAAAATGTGATATATTTGCGATTTTCGCTCAAATATTAGTAGGAAAAGGGTTAAATAATTAATGAACAAGGTATACTATGTTTTCAACTGTATGATAATACATAATGACCATAACCTAATGATTTTGACAAGGTTTCTGACATCCATCCTTCATATTTTACCTTGTAAGGCTAGAAAATGACGTTTTTGCCCTTTTTTACCAGTTTTCGCAAAAACGTCGGTAGGGGGGGGGTCAAACGTCGATTTTAGGAACAGAAATTTTTTCAGCTTAAATGTTACTATCAAGAGCCCATCTGGGCTGAACTGCATCTTGCTAGCATGAAAAAGCCATATTCTGGAACACCCTAGAGTTTATTGCAAGTTATTTTATACGATTTTGTCTTGTGATCTTGAATGACGCTAACTGCAGTTAGAGTCATCCAGCTGTGGAACAGTGTTCTTATCCCATCATATCAAATTCAGGATCGAGATAGATATAGACAGCCGTCCGTTAGTTTGTCTGTCCGGGCTATAGTAGCTATTAGCAAACGCCGAATGCATGGCACAAGGCCTCTGCTTGAGAAGGCATTACCAATATGGCCGTTTGATTTTATAAACATGGTGTCATGTTAATGCCTTGTTATAATTATTTTGTTGTATTAGACATAAACACATCCGTTTAAGAAGTTCTTAAGAGGTTCACCGAATTTCATGAAAATGAATTTTTGCAATAATAGGCTGCAACTTTTTCGTAAAACCTATCATAATTATAACTCAGATACCAGTTTTCAGATTCGGTCCTGGTGTAATGTGCCGATGCTTAAAATGGACACAAGACCCTACTCGAGAATGAATTCATATTCGAACAGGACGCCTTCTACAAACTGTAAACAAAGTCAACATTTCATCCGGGGTATATTCGCAAATAATACCCCTGGTAATACGTGAAATGTGTGACGTCATAACGGCGGGTCGTAGTAATAGCGGAGCATAATGAATATTCGAAACATTTTGATGAGTTTTCATGTTCGAATCGTAATATAGACCTCAGAGCAGGGGTAATATCGTCGAATACACCCCTTAGGGCTAGGCACAAAAGCTTTCGAACAGAAAACGTTTGTGCCTAACCCTGCGGGGTGTATTCGACAATATTATCCCTGCTCTTCGGTCTATATTTCTTAAATATGGCATGGCGTAACACCATGGTTTATGCTAATAAAAGACAAAACTACTGCCTGGTTATTTCTAATTAACTACATCATACGTATATATATACAGTATTTTCTTATTTCAGCATGACGGAAAGCCTTATTGCAACAAACCGTGTTATGCCGCACTATTCGGACCAGGAGGTAATATCAGATACAACAACATTTTTGGATATATATAAAAATGATACAATGCAACTATGATTGCCACGTTGGTCGCCAATTCACACATTGCTACATGTAGGCACGGTGTGTCCGATTCCAGCCAATCCATATGAAAATGATTATAAAATATTTGATTTGATTTTTCAGGCTTTGGGCATGGAGGTACAGAGAGTCATAAATATTAGATATGAAGCTGAATACAGACATTTTACAATATGAAAAATGACTTATATACTAAATATAGATTAATGTTATACTTGTATATTGAGATTCAAATGAGCCTAGACATACAAAAATACTGTCAAAACAACAGAACCCTCTTTTCATTTTCATTTTCAATCAAATAGTCTATCACATGCCGGGTTTGAATAACGACAGGATATGCTTGTTTAAGATTAAATGATTAAAGTAAAATGTATAAATATCATGTATGTTTTGTAATTGTAATTGTATATTATTAGTTGGAATCTCGAATTAGTAAGAATTGTTAATGCTTTTAAAGAATTATGATCTATATTTCATAGTTCTGAATTGTTGATAAAGCCATGTTTTGAAGAAAGGAGCTATCCTAATTATTTACTTTTGGGAAAAGCTTTCTATACATGTAGCAGGTGTATTCTATAGTTATATGTAGTCTTATTTCAACTGAAAATGACAAAATTAACAGTAATAAATATTAAGAATTCTTTGTTTACACTTTTATTCGTGTTTATTAATAGTAATTAAGAGAATAAATGGTAAATTGAAAGATATATATAACAGCTTAGTACAAGTAGTATAAATCACAAATGTTTGAAACGACATCTATTTTATACATTACTATGAATATTTCATATTTTTGAATTTGATTGTTGACTTAAATTCGTGTACATGATGATTTGTCCCGCATAGGCGACCTCATCAAGTAAATTATATGTTGTTACGTGAAATCAAATTTTACTAGCTTCTTCTGGAAAATAGTTTGAGGACCACGCCTCCAAATTGTTTTTGCATTTGGAGCGTAGACATGAGCTTTATTATATCGATTCTATAATTTACATATACAGGGACTATGTGGTAATCATCTGCCCATGCACTCAGAAGTACTCGAAGGCAAAAACCGCTTTTACAAACTGGCTTCTTACGTACTACAGAAGCTGGCTTCTGGAGTCACCAAGAAGCCGGCTTTTAAAAGCCGGCTTCTGAAGGACAACAGAAGCCGGCTTCTGGAGTCACCAAGAAGCCGGCTTTTACAAACTGGCTTCTTACGTACTACAGAAGCCGGCTTCTACAGTCAACAAGAAGCCGGCTTTTAAAAACCGGCTTCTGAAGGACAACAGAAGCCGGCTTCTGGAGTCACCAAGAAGCCTGCTTTTAAAACTGGCTTCTTACTTACTGACGTACTGCAGAAGATGGCTTTTGAATATAGTTTATATTGTCATATTTTTGCAAAACTATACGGGTAAATTGAATTCTAAGCATGGATATCGATGAATTTGATCACGTTCATCAATTCCAAAAATATTATGCATTGTATTCCTGTAACTTAATAAAAACGCACCGCTCATTTTTCAAACTGGCTCGAATTTGGAGCCAGTTGTCAGCTATTGCCCCGAACCGGTCCGTCTTCTCGCTGCAAGCAGATTGCTCCGAACCGGTCCGTCTTCTTGCTGCAAACAGGATGAAATTCTTTGTCACAAAGTTTGGCATTTTTTATAAAATCAAACGCGCGTCATTGAAACTCACAAGATGTAAATAGCATGTCATTTACATCATACCTTGATGGGGGAAAATAGATCTTATATGTTAGAAGTACTAAATAAAAGTTATCGTGAAAATGAGACAGTCGTTCTCGAGAGAAAAGAGCATAAATGCGCATTTAGAGAGTTTTGGTCCGTTTAAAAATCTATAAAAAATTGGGGTACTTAAAAGCATCGGGAGGCATCATATATTTCAAATTAGACACGAGGAAGTTAATATTGAGCAAGTTATGGCTATTTTAAATTCAAATAAAACCGTTAACCCGTACCGGTCCAGCTTTTGACCCGTACCGGTCAATTTTCGTTAGCTGCGTATACCAAGGGTGATTTAATTCATCGATATTTTTACTTAGAATTAAATTTCCCCCGTAGTTTTGGTTTGAAATTACTTTTTGCAAAAAATCTTGCAATATGTTACAATTTTACTTATTTTCATTTTTTCTCATTTCCATGATAATTATACGAGAATAAGATGCATAATGCACAACAAAATGATTGAGAGAGAGAATCTGGCTTTTAAAACTGGCTTCTTGGTGACGCCAGAAGCCGGCTTCTGATGTACTGTAGAAGCCGGCTTTAAAAGCCGTCTTTGTATATTTGCCTTCGACTCTTTCTCCATGCACTGGATGCCATTTCCATCTGGTGTTAGATAAAATACATAAATACCCGGTCATATCTGACACTTGACACTATACCTGCATTAGATAAATCATGTAAATGCGAATATGTAAAATACATTCTTTAAATGGCACACACGGGAAGGTTTGAAGAGCCCGAATTATATTGTATTAAATGTTTCCAGACAATAATAATGTTGATTTTCATTATTTTTTCCCTGAAGACAGCGTACGTTTTAGACCAGAGTCATACTGTGACGTTGACCTTATTTTCAAAATAAAGGCAATCTGAAAAAGTTTGCGGATTTTCTTCATGAATATTGAAGAAATTTTTTTACCTTTAATCGATTCCAATTTTCCATGGGTTTCATTTTCTTATAAATATAAATAAATATAAATATAAATCTTATAAATAAATGTAAGAAATATCAGCTTCTAAGCCATAATGCTGTAAAGGTACTTTGAATTAACACTAAACATGAGTTGGAGGCTTTTGATGGTTTTTTTGGGGTTTAGGAGGGGAAGAGATGTCAATTTAGGGATATACTGTTTAAACAACTGTTTCATAATGCAAGTAAATACAATTGCATTTTACATTGTGCTTTCAGATTGTATACATTTCATTCACAGTGCTTGCATTGGTTATGACCAAGAAACTTTAAAAGATTGCACAAATCTGTTTGATGCAAAGACAAACGAAAAAACATCGATCTAATTATCACTCTAGTTTGAAAAAACAACTTTTAATGCAGAAAGAAAACCCAACTCCATTTTCCGAACGTATGGCTCTAGGTACGGGAAGAAGAGAGCAACAGAGATGATGATGTCTTGAGCCCCGCATTTCGTGCTTATGAGAAGACCCCTCCTGAAGTTACACGTGAACAGCAAAAATGTCATGTGATTCGTTTCACATTAAAAGCTAGTCCCAGGCACAAGAAAGCGCATTGCTTGGTAAGAGGGATAACTTGATACATCGGAGCATTTTCATCATTTTCTGCAGCCCACAAGTCGCGATTGCAAACATGATCATGAAGATTGCATTGAGCGGGATAATCGCAGTTTTGCTTTTAAGCACTGGGGTTCACCTTACTCCGTCTCGTGAGTATCACAATACAGCAAAAACGTATGATGTCAAATCATTTTGAATGTCAGACAAGGCAATGTTTCAGACAATATACAATTCGAATCGTTTATCTCTTTTTATTTTTTCGTGAAGCCACTCAGTAAAATTACGATTTCTCTGCAACCTGATGTCCAATCAAGATCATTCAAGTATCTATGTGTTCCCAGGCCCGTAGCCAGGATTTGCAAAGGGGGGAGGGGGGTGGTCACTTTTTGAGACATTCCAGGGGGTTCACGTTTGACAATTTTGGTCCTTAAATGGACAAAAAACCTGTCCTGACACGTTTGGGCGTCCGGGAATGACAATAGCATAACTATTTCAATGATAATATATCATACCTAATGTAGCACTTATATGTTTAGCATATTCGAAAAATATTAGAAAAATGTTGATGTCATTTAGGGTGCGAAAATGTTTTGAAAAAATTCAAATTTTTTTTTAAATATGCTAAACTTTCAAATTTAACCGATATTGATTCTTTACTGATTAGTTTGAAAAGAAGAATATATTTACACGTCGCACGAAACTGGGGACAATATTCATGATTAGCGTAATTAACATTATGGCGTCAAAATACCAAAACAAAACAATGAGCAATATAGGGCGCAAATAGCCTTATTAAGTCAAAAACGACGAGCGTCACATTTTTTTCAAGTTTAGTCAACCCATAAAGAAAATGCTTTATCCTTATCTAATCATGATAAAATTCACAAGGTAGCAAGATTTCGAGGACAATATTTCTAAAATGTTTTTGAATTTTGAAAAACGGTCAGGTAAAAAATCGATGCGTCACATTTTTTTCAAATCTCGAAAATCAGCTCTTATTTTAAAATTATTTGCGAAATAAACAAGCCGGTTATTGTAACGGCTCCAGTTCAAATTGTCTAAATATGAACGCTTTTAAAATTTTCTTAAAGCTGAGATTACCTTGATTTTGCCTTCTAATTTTGATCTGATTTGAAAAAAATAGCTGCACAATATTGTCACGGCGAAATTTACCAACCGATTTTCTTAATTGTTCTCCAAAAGACTAAGGATAAATGCTACGCATTGGTGTAAATTATCGCTTATTAAAAGATATGTAGGCCTATCAGCTCTAAATTTAGTTTTGAATAAATTCATGATTTTTCGAACAATGTTAGTCAATAAACACTTTTTGAAATTGAAAAAAGAAGTTTCACATCACACTATGATAACATTGGGTAAGACGAAGTCAAAGTGGTTTTAAGTCTATATGGGGTATTTATTTTCTATTTCATTTTATTAAGTTGTTTCGATTGCCAATAATGTTGACTTACGGCAATTCGTTCATATGTATTCTATTGCATTGAGTATTAGAAATAAATTTGAATTCTGTTAAACAAAACAAAAAACTTAATGACATGTTTCATCACAAACACGTCAATTCAATTAGACTTGTGTACTCAAAGTTTTCAAATCTAGCAACGACTGGTTTCAATGAAATCAGTATATACTCACTTAATACCGGGTGACACAAAAACGTCATCCACTAATTTTGGAATGAAAGTCTCTACTTTTACTATTACTATTTAAGTTTACATATCTAGTGTTCAATGGTTAAAAGATTGGCTTGCTTGCATCGCATTAACAACTTGGAAATTAAGAAATTTCTCATTTTCCTTTGGGGATGTTCTGACATATGTGTTAAATCATAAAAATATAAATTAGAAAATCTGTCTTTCTTAAAACTTACCAATTAAGCTCATTTGATATAATAGGCTGAGATGACTACGCTATGGAAACAATTTTCAAGTTGGCATAGAAAAGTTCCTGGCTTAATACCGGTATATCAAGAATGTTTTAAGACAATCTATGACGTTACGTCATATGTAAATAAATCTTCGTTGAGAATTCAGAATGCGGGATGCCACAGTACGCACACCTTCCAGCGATGGCATAATGGTGTTATGAGGGTTATTTCTAATACTGAGAAAAAACTATTTATCACCTTATACAGCCGGAAAATATGGGAAATATTTGGTGCGACAGGAATGAACGTTTAATGGTGCGGAGTTAACAGTAGGACGACACATTAAAAAAAACCATTGTTGTTTACCAAACTTTATATCAAAGTGGTGTAGCGATATATGACGTCATCGCACTACTTGTTTCTGGTCCGTTGGCTACCATCTTTGTGAGGTCCAATGAAACGGAAAACATTTAAACATTTGAAAATGAAAGTGACGGATAGAATTCTACTGATCTCTTCTTTCCAACTATTTCATTTTAATGTTATAAAAATGTACATAAATGGGAGTAAAATGCAATCAAACACGTGACACTTTCACTCATTTTGTACCCTATATTCGTGCGAAATTAACATTGATTAAACATAATTTTTTTAAATTTCTGAATCGCTTAAAAGTTAAAGTAAACACGATATTCTATAAGTACCAAATATCAATCAGTTCCGATGAAATGCCTTCATTTGTTACATTTTCTACGAAAACGGCTGGGGATAATTTCGGTAGAAATGTGTATTTTACGACGTTATATGCATGGTTGAATCCAAAAAGTAGCGTCATTCAGGAAATTATCATGTGTGCGTAAAATCACGTGGATATTTCATTTTGAGTAACTGAATTATCAAATTGACATATATATTGTCTTTGGAACATCACCTTTACACAGAATTATTTTAATAATGATTGTCACGTGTGCGTAAAAGCGTGTCAGTATTTGGATTTGAAGAAATGAATTAAAGTTTTGACATTAATATTATTTGTGAAGCATCACCTTAACGTAGAATTATTGTTATAATTTTTGCTTGATTCCTTCCATGAGAAAATGCAATTATAGACCTGGCACTTGTATCTAAGAAGTACTTGGCAATTGCGGCCAGTCTCATTGGTTTTCAAGGTAAATGAAATAAGCAAAACTGGAAAAGGTCATGTGTGCGTAAATGCGTGTCAGTATTTAATTTTGAAGAAATGAATCAATTTCTTGACATTAATATTACTTGGGAAGCATCACCTTAACATAGAATTATTTTTATAATTTTTGCTTGATTTCTTCCATGAGAAAATGCAATTATAGACCTGGCACGCGTATCAAAGAAGTATTTGGCAATTGCGTCCAGTCTCATTGGTTTTCAAGGTAGATGAAATATCAAAACTGGAAAAGGTCATGTGTGCGTAAATGCGTGTCAGCATTTAATTTTGAAGAAATGAATTAATTTTTTGACATTAATATTATTTGTGAAGCATCACCTTAACATAGAATTATTTTTATAATTTTTGCTTGATTCCTTCCATGAGAAAATGCAATTATAGACCTGGCACGCGTATCAAAATAGTATTTGGCAATTGCGTCCAGTCTCATTGGTTTTCAAGGTAAATGAATTATGCAAAACTGGAAAATGTCATGTGTGCGTAAATGCGTGTCAGTATTTAATTTTGAAGAAATGAATTAATTTTTTGACATTACTATTATTTGTGAAGCATCACCTCTACGCAGAATTATTTTTATAATTTTTGCTTGGTTCCTTCCATGAGAAAATGCAATTATAGACCTGGTACACGTATCAAGGTTGTATTTAGAAATTGCGTTCGGTCTCCTTGGTTTTCAAGGTAAATTAAATGAGCAAAACTGGAAAAGGTCATGTGTGCTTAAAAGCGTGTGAGTATTTTATTTTTGATAAATTTTTTGACATTTATTATATCTATGGGGAATCATCTTTACACAGAATTATTTTTTGATTCAAATTTAGTTCCTTCTATTAGAAAGTCATGGCTAAGATTGGTTCTTATGTACAACTGTAATGAGATTTTTATGTTTGAATCGCACAAAAAGAGATAATGTTTCATGTGCGTGAATGCATGTCAATATCTTATTTTAAAAACTGAATTATGATTTTGACAGTTTCATAAGCTTTAAACCATTGCCTTTCCACATATATATTTATTTTAACATGAGAACATTAAACACGTTCATAACTGAACGGTCAATGTGAGTTGAATTAAAATAAAAAATATCAATTATCTGCGCATTTTCGTTATATTACGTCATACGGGATTTCGTGCTTTGAGTGGGCTGAAAGTGGAAATGGCACGTGTGCAAAAACGTTTGTTATCAATGCATCTTTCAAAACACATTTTTATTTTTTACATATCTATGATCTATGATATATAACCTATGTAAAGAATTATTTTCAAATTAATTGCTAGGTTAATTCAATAAGCAATTCTGAGGTATATTTGAACTTTAATTCCATAGCAGATGTAATTCGGACAAACGTTTTAAAATTCAAGAAGAGGTTAAATCAATCAAAATAAATCTTATAATTCAAACAAGTCGACAATACTTGGTTCAGTTCTTTAATTTTCATTCATACCACGGTCATAGATTAACATAAGTGACCGTTCGAAAACATACCATTTTTGTAGAAAATGAAAGAAAATTGCGTTATAACATATATCGAGTAATTGTCAAGTTCACGTCTTAAGTTTGATGTGGTAAAAAGCATTCTTCATTAGTCACACATTGGGAAGCCAAGATCATTTTAAAAATAAAACATTTGAATAGATATTTTTAATATTGAAATACTTTTAGAAAGTAAGCTTATACTATCTAGTAGATTTGCTAGAACTAGCTGTTAGGAATTCATCAATTTTTCTCCACAGGATCATTTCGTAGTACAAATGCAGGTCATTCAAAGGAAATATAGGTTTCAACATCCCCGTCTATGAATATTGATCTTTTTCAGACAGCAAAGGTAAGTTTAAAACAGAAATACTTCTTACGAATCCAAATTACATTTTAAACTTAGACTTGTCATCTACGATCTTATGGGTATGTCACAAATTTGATTAGATACATTCACTCAGCAGGCCGTTAAACATGTAATTAACTTTACAAGCGTAACTATAGGTAACTTCGATTTTAGTATGTTCAAGTTCAAGTTCTGTAGTCTCGAGAGTCAAACGATTATCATAATTTATTTGGCCTGCTTTTAGAATTGGGAAAACAAAGGAAAGGTTTATGTTTTATGAACATTCCGATTTGATAGCAAACTATATTTTTGAGTGTATTAAATCAAATAAAGCTTATTGCGTTGGGACCTGTACGTTCGCCCAATTAAAGGCAAATGTGCCGTCAATTAAAGAAACATGCACAGTGGTACACCGTTTTTGGAAAACATAACACTGATAATAAAAATTCATCAATTGTTATGAAATTTGCACCATCATTAAAAAGAATCTCGAATGTCATGATGACAAAATATCGGATAAATATGACAAGAAATAAAAATTTGTTACATTTTTTCCCAAAAAGTTGTAAAATAAAAATAAACTAAAAAAATAATATTTTCACGACAAAAAATAAATAGTTCAACTGTATTGATTATACATGACGTTTTCAAAGAGTAGAGAGCTAGATTCAAAGCACCGTTCCTGCAAGTTTCAAATGAAAATATTAAAAAACGCGCGCGTATGAGAACCGCAACTTTCTATGTCTGTACTGACAAAAACTTGAAATCCCCGCTGTAAAGATATAGTCCCACGCGGATGTGCACGTCATAAAACTGATGGGTTAAGGCAATGTGTCGTCCAACTGTAACGATCTTTGAATTTAAATTTGTGATATTTCTGAAACTAAGCCATTTTTGGACTTCGAATATATCATATATTTGTAGTTGAAACCTAATATCAATAAAAATGTGAAAATAGTATATAGCGACGCGTTATGCATTACACTTTCCCCGATCTACATATTTTGAAATTGTCGTTTTTATACAGCGTCCCCAGCATTCATAAAAATATAAACAAAATTCTTAAATGAATTTTTATTCAATATGCCCTATCAGACGTCATCTTCGAGCATTCTATGCCATGTGTATTTCACAATATAAAATTTTAGCTGACTTAATTTGTCGGTCATCAGGGGCATAGACAAGTATCCAAAAATAAGTGAGGCAAAATGAAAAAGATGAGACCAAAATGGAAGTTGTACTTCCTTGGTTTTAATAAATTCTTTGATAACTTTCATGATTGCCTCGCCTTCCTCATAGTTAGCATTGCTTGAGTGTTTGTCAATAACAAATCCTATAGGGGTAAAAACGAGTCCAGTATTTTCGTCTGGTACAAACCGAGATACTGGACGCAGAGCTCCATTTTTGATCCAGAGAGAGGTAGGTGTGATTTTACTCGGTGGCCTGTGATCATTTTACAGTGTTTCCTTATCTAGAAACAGGCTCATCAGATTCCCAGTACATTGAGGAACACACAATTCTTATAAAATGACAGTCATTCTTGTAGATTTTTGTAATGTGGGGTTGGAAATACTTGGATTTTTCCAAGGAAATCAAGAATCGGGTCAGATTTCTTTTTATTTACCATTTCATTGACAAGATATGCAATTTTCTTGTGTATGGAATAAGAATACAGCTTCCAGTCGGCAAATTTTAGCTTTGAAATGATCGAGAATAGAAATATGACGAAATTTAAAGAAATTTCGTCATTTTTCTTTTATCGATCAGTTTTAAACTAAAATTTGCCAGTGAACCCCCGAGATTGAGAGGTGAGTTTCCTAACCCTCGGTATTATGTGTATTGAACTGTTTGAAGCTTAGTTTAACAACTGAATCGTAATAGTAGATGGGTTAACTGCATTTTAGGGGGTCTGGACTTCAATCTATGATGCAAACGTTTCCTTTGGCATGAGAGTACCTTAGGACCATAGAAACAAATTTATCCAAAGACACACGCCAGATGGCGCTTTATATTGGAAATATTCACAGTTTTCAAAATGGCCGCCAAAAATACAACGGAGACAATATATTTTCTTCTAGGCATACTATAATGATACGATTGGTGCCTAAATATACATTTTGTGGGTGAAGAATCAATTTAGTGTGGGTTTGTGTCTTGAAAATGAGAAACTTCCTCTTTATATTAAAAAATATACCTTTTTCAAAATGGCTGCCAGAGAGGTAGCAAAGATGATATCTTCACTTGTATGCATGCTACAATAGTAAGATTGATGTCCAAGTATACATTAATGGGTGGTAGAATCCATTTGATAAGGTTTATAGTCTTTATTTTACCAACGAAGAAAGTTCAGTGGGGATATAGTAAAGCCCTCCGTCCGTCAGTCTGTCAGTCCATCGTCTGTCTTATATCTGATTTTGCAATTATTTTCGGATTCCTTCAAAGTATGGCCATATGAACTCAATTAAATTAAAGATGATATTAATTTTATGATCAATGCCTCATAAAATTCAAAATGTCCCAGAGAAGGAGTTCATTAGCTATTAGGTACTAGATATGTCGTCATTGTATGGTTACATTATATTAAAGGGATCCACCACCTTACAAAACTTCTTAACGGAGAGGAATAAGGGAAAATGCTTGCCGGATTCTGAATCTGTGTATTTTTTAATGATTTTTCACCGTCTTAGAATTTCAATTTTTTCCCTTTGAAAAAATGAGATTTGCATTGTTTTCCAATTAGAAAAATGAGTAAACATGAATAGCTCGAAATCTAACGGTGAGATTTTGTTTTAAAAAATCATGGATATCAAGGTTAAATATAGCTATACAGTAAACATAAAAAAGCAATGCTTGGACTCTTCATATTCACACAAAAAATTAATTAGTAAATGAGGTTTGATATTTGTGAGAATAAGTTGTACGAGGTGCAATGCTCTACAAACACCAGACTACAGGGTGGATTAGGATCAATGACACACATACAAATTAATTTAAAAATATTTCATGATAATTATCTCAAACGAAAGCAGTTGGCGAAGGATACGTTTTATTACACACAATAAATAGTTATCACTTTTGACTATATATACATATCTCATGGGAATGTATTTCCATCTGCTCAAGATATTATATTTTAGCTTCGAAAATCACAATCGTTGGATAATACATTTGTCTCAGAATGATAGGCCACTCTGTAGCAATGAAGCTTTCACTTGAAGTGTACCCTTGAGAATAATGAACTTACTTTCAAATTGGTCTTGCTTTTGTGGTGTATGTGGCTTTTTAGCAAATCTGCCACGCTCATTTCTTTCCAGAACCATCATCTTGTTCAAATGTATCACTATACGCGCATGTATAGACAGATGACATAGATATACATATAAATTATATATTGCACCTGTATTTACTTACATGGGAATATATTCCCTTTGGAAAAATGCAAATGCATGAACATATATTTTCATCTTATATATGACTTCAAGCTAACATATTATTTCATATTTATATTTTCATAGTTAGTTTAACATGAATAATATATCCATGAGAACAATATTCTTTTTTTTAAATTGATGGGTTTACTGTGAATTCAATAAATTACAATTTGCAAGGGGTAAGTATACTGTATGAGCTAGCTAGTGGCTTTGTATTTTATGTTAGGCCAGGGTAATTAAATTAGTTGTTTCTCTTTCTTCTATTTTTCAAAATTGATACGGGAATGACGGTTTTTATATTACCTTTTTTGTCTATCTAAAAATTCTGATGAGGGACGGGATGATTTTTTTCTTTAAAATAACTGTAAAAACAAATAACTAATTTTGAAGGAAATAAGCTGAGTTTATGTTGAATTTATATGTTGAATTTAGCCTACTTTACTTCGCCTCGCCTAGTATTTTTTCCTCGGATAGGTATTCTGGCATATCCACCTCATGGTCATCCAGTATTTGTTTAATACTTTGACACCACTCTTATCATTGTAGCAATCTTTGAAGCGAAGATATCATCTTTGTTAAATTTCTGGCAGCCATTTTGAAAAATGCATATATTTTGAATATAAAGTGCAAGTGCTGAATTTACTCGAAACCTAATTAAATAGATTCTACAACTACATTAATGTATTTTTGACACCACTCTTATAATTGTAGCATGCATAGAAGCAAAGCTATTGTCTCTGATGTTTTTTTTGGCGGCCATTTTGAAAAATGTGTATATTTCAAATACAAAGCGCCATCTAGCTTGTGTCTTTGGATAAATTTGTTTCTATTGCCCTAAGGTATTTCCATGCCAGATGGGACATTTTGTAAGGTAAGATATCTTAATTTGTAAGTATTCGTAAGGTAAGATATCTTCTATGTTATATTTCTGGCAGTCATTTTGGAAAATGCGTATATTTTGATATATAAAGTCCAAGTTTTTAATTTTCAAGACTCAAGATCTAATAAAATAGATTCTATGACTACATCACTGTATTTTTTGACACCAATCTTATAATTGTAGCATGCACAGAAGCAAATATATTGTCTCTGATGTATTTTTGGCGGCCATTTTGAAAAATGTGTATATTTCCAATATAAAGCGCCATCTAGCTTGTGTCTTTGGATAAATTAATTTCTATTGCCCTAAGGAACTTCCATGCCAAAGCGGACATTTGCATCATACAATGAAGTCCAAATGTAGTTAACCCATCTACTATAAAGCAAATCTAGGCTAATGTAGCTATCAACTGAATTAAATCTGCTTCATGCAGTCCTGCTTGAAGACCCTGGACCCCCTGATTTTGGTTCACTCTTTACTTGTCAAGGCTGACAGATGTATCGTTCATCTTGTACCCTAATGTAGGAAAAAAGAACATATGGATGCATGGATGGCTTAATGGTGTTGTTGTTTTGAATTATGGTTTGGTTCCTGATTTTATGGTAGGAATGTGTATAAGGACATAGTGTCTCTGCGTTGGATTAAATAGTTTGGGATATCGAGGACTATATGTCCACGTGGCTAGTTATGAACCTGATGTTTCTTTTTCTTGTAGTGTTTGTTATGCTCTCCCGAGAATGCCCTTACCCTTTTTGGCTTTCATACGGTATTTCGTCAAGCAGAAAATACAAGGATCATATAAAATGATGAGCTTCATAAGTATACACATGGGCTTTCAACTAGACATGGTATACATGATATGAGATGAGGAGACAAAAAATGTGATGGTGCTAATGCAAATGATGATGAGATTGTGATAATAAAACGAGTAGTCCATGAAGCATTTGAAAAAACTGTTTGAATTAAAGGTGGAAAGCTGAATTTGTATCGTTTGTCTTTAGAATTTTTTGGTTGACCCACTGTTTAAATTAAATGAGGTAATAATACATATGGATGAACAAGCGCATACCAATATCTGCATTTCACTTAGAAATATCTCATTTTAGCTGAGCTGGTGACATCTAGCAAAAACTGGCGTAGATCTTCTCTTGAATGTGAGGAGTGCAAAAAAGCTCTTACTTCGGGAGGCCATGCCGAGGTATGTATCCATCCGTGCTGAAATAGAGTATTCATATAAAAGAATGCACCAAAACTTATTACTCAGTAGTTAACTAGTTCAATTTTCATCTGGTATTTCAGTACCTCTTTCAAAGGCTGAATGACTGGGCCTTGGTTTATTCGTTTGACAACCAAAAAGTTCATGATTTTTTTAGAGAAATCATTTGATTTTAATTAACCTAATTTTAATTAAACTAAACATATTTATTTAGTTATTTAGTTAGTTATTTAGTTAGTTTATTTAGTTATGATAGCTACTTTGTCTCCCTAGGGATCATAATACAAATATGTTTAGTTTAATACATGAAATAGTAAGTGGTCACACAAAACGATGAGTACAATCAATGAATACCTGCACCTTGTCAACAATTTTATGGTTGAAATTTAAAGATTGGTTTGGATCACCCTTTACTAAGATTTTTACAAGAGATTCTCTGTTTACTGAAGCAGTGTCTGCTAACGCTTTCATGATCGAGTGCTCTCCTTGGGGCAGCATATAGAGGGCAATCTAAGAAGAAATGTACAGCATCGTCTTTCTTGTATCAACATGGACAGTTAGTTTGAACAAGTAATGAGGTAATAAGAATACCTCTGGGAGTTAAGTGCATTTAGACCCATTCTGATTCGACCATGGTTAATTGCAGCCTTGCTTTAAGTGTAAAATTTATTTCTTCGCCTTTTGGACTTTTGGAGTTTATTTTTAAATGAAAGAAAGTTTAGTTGTACATTTTGATGCTTTCTAGTTTGAAGAGAGTCCCCTACTTCTGTTAAAACTGATGTTTTCATAGCGAGTGTGTCGATATCCTCCAGAACATGTAATGGCTGCGTCCCTTTGGATTTTTTCAAGTAATTTGTTCTCGTAGGAGTGGCAATTATTATATAGGACATGCTAAAGTGTTTATAGATGTTTTGGGGTAGGTTAAAACGAAATGAACTTTTCTTTATCAATGATAGTCGCTCATTGGCTTTTTGGTAATATTGTTTATATGAAGTCCCCATTTCATATTAGATTGGAGTGTCAAACCTAAATGTGTACTGTATGTTGGTCCACAGTTTTGATAATGATATTATTTAATCTAATGTTTGGGTACTGAAATTTATTGGTTTTCAAGGTTATTTTCAAGAGCTTAGTTTTATCTGCATTAAATGTTACCCTCCACTGTTTTGCTGGTTCGTGATCACAAAAGGTATATTGTCAGGGTCATCCCATAACTGCCATTCGAGTTTCAGACAGATTCAACCAACACGTTTTCAAAAATCATTAAATCTAGTGACTATTGCAAGTTTAGTCCACCCGCTATGGCTCAGTGGCAGAGAGAGTCAAGGTTACCAATATCGCTTGGCCCCGGGTTCGATTCCCGGTTCAGACAAGTTTGTTTGTGCGTTATGTAATTCTGGGTGTTTGACTGAGTGGTTCACGACTCGTATAAAAGGCTGTGGTGTGTACATGTATGTCTGTGTACCTGTGCACATAAAAGAAAACAGGGCTCCTCCAAGGAGGGGTTTCTGGCTCTATCTTCGAGTGTAAAATACGTAAAATACGGAATATACCAATGAGGTATTGCTCGCCAAATATGGCGGTAACCAAGATATAATAATAATAATAATAAACATGGAAGGCTTTGGCAGTCTGGCCCAAGCAAAATGATGAAGGACAAGGATGACATCTATTATTTCAGCTTTATTCAATCATATTATAGAAACTATACTTCATTATATGGCAAGACGTATGTGCCATTGGTTTCAATTTTGCTTTTTATTTTCAGAAGCCTACTTGTTACTTAGCTTGTAAGGTAGCTCTCCCAGGATCAGAAGGAGGTAACATCGAACAAACAATTTTTGAAATGTATAAAAATAATATATGTGTTACTATAATTGTCATGTAAGTTGGTGCAACAGTGCTTGAATTTGAAAAAAATTAAACTTTTGAAGTTAAGAATAATATGTCTCTCGTCGGATAAAATGTTTTATTTTAAAGAGCGTGAGATTCATACAATGTTATAGACTTATTGTCTCATACACAAATTTGATTATGAATATCAAACATACGATAAAGATTATAAAATATTTCATTTGATTTTTCAGATCTTGGACAGGGAGGAACAGAGAGTCATGAATACTAGATTATGAAACTGAATACATTTTACGATGTCTACAATGACGTATTTACTAAATATACTATAGATTGTTGCTCGTATCTGTTAAGATTCAAATTAAGCTAGATATACAAAAAATACTGTCCAAAATGACAACAGAATTCTCTTTTCGTTTAATTTTCAAACAATGCAAATGTCACATGTCGTGATCTGGATCACTGCACGATATAGTAATCATACTGCACGTAAAATATATATATTGCACAGGATTCCATTCATGTATGTTTTGTATTGTGCGAGTATATCACAATTTTATTAATGCCTCGGTCACATTTGATCTACGGCAACCGTACGGCGGGATATAGAGGAAAACAATGGAAATTCCTCCGTAAATAGTAAAATAATACATTTACTATGTTGATTTTGCGAAGCTAGGGTCGACGTACGGTCGACGTACGGCCGACGTAGGGAAAATGTGACTGAGGCACTCATGCATTCATTTGGGCAGAGACATGTTTTGTTTTAAATGTCTCTGATCTGAGATAAAGTTGAAAACAACATTTACCATATCGAGATTATGTGCACCTGGCCCCTTGCACTGACATTTGCGAAGTTTATAACTTGGTCCCCAGCTAATTTTGGCGCACTTTGCAAAAGGAATGATTATTCACCCAACCAAGACCTTCTTCTTCTGGTGGTGACACAAAAATAGGATTATCAGGAGCATGTTAATTCGTTTTCATCCAAGTAAAATATTATCAACTATTACAATTCCAGCAGTTTTGACACCTGGCCAGAGTAATATCATGGTGTAGAGACTGCTTTGTGGTCGAGCGTACCGGAAGGATACGGAGGTCCCGCGTTCGAGCCACAGGTACGGCGTTTTAGATCATAGCACTACAAGACACTCGGGCAGCAGTTCCAACCGGTTGCCGGTAGTGGGATTGGGCGGGTTCTCTGGGCCACTTTTGCCCGTCAACTAACGTTTCATAGGAGACACCGGAAGTCATTCAGTATGGTAACGAGCCCCCGCAAAGGGCAGTAGTGGAACGACTCGAATCGATCCCAGTATGATTGCATTGCAACTGATGAGATTGGAGCCCCGAGGAAATCATGCCATTCGCAACAATCAATTTTTATTTTAGGGCCTAAAATTAATACTCAGAATTCACTCATTATACAGGGTGACACAAAAAGTGCCACCGACATAATGTTGCATGGCTTTTTGTCTGTATGATTTCTGATTTGTACTTTAGCACATTAAAACTAGACTATATGGAGCAGCTCAACAAGAAGTTTCAGACCACGAGTTCAACTGGATGCACTTATATGAGCTTTATATGTTGCGCTTTAAAATATCAGGTACACATGGATTTTATTGGCAAATTAAAGTTATTGATGACCCCAACACATTCCCCACCAGAAATGGCCTTGATCTTTCTGGTGATCTCTTTCTTCAGGTGTTCTATAGTTTGTGGGGTTTGTTAACCATATACATGATCCTTCAAGTACTCTCAGAGATAAATCTGGAGGGTTTTCATGATAGACAAATGTTGTCAATAACTTTGCCAGTACAATCCAGAGGTATGCCTGCAATGGATTGGACGACATTTAGAGCACATCTTCGTAACAGTCATAAAAGTGCACTTATTTAAGCTAGTCATCTGAAGCTTCTTGCGGAGTTGCTCCATGGAGTCTAGTTTAGCTGTGCAAAAGGAGAAGTCAGGATTCATGGACAAAAAAGTTATTCAACATTATGTGGTAGGCACTTATTTGTGTCACCCTGTAGTACAGGTCGCATGTAATGCGTAAATTTGTATTCTAGTACGTATTTTACTGCCAACAGTATTTACGTGTATTTTATTGGATTTATTAAATGTGTGACATCTATATGATAATTTAAAGATCTGATGTAGACAATAAACCTGTTCACGAGGAGTCACTCAACTTCGCACATGTACACCTCTGCCTCTGGACAAAGCCTAAAGCTGGAACGGGTGGATGTGTTCCAATAATTTATGGAGAGTGAATTACAAAGTTAGTCATTGATTTGTGTTTAGCTGGAAGGGTAGCTGTCAAAAGTCTGTTTTCCTTTACTGTCTATCTATACTGTCTCGCCATCTATTTGCTACGACAAAGATATTACTCTGTTTCCATAAGTCATACTAATGTTGAATGGGAAAGTGAGCAGTTGTCCAGATTTAGTTGAAACAGTAGCAGAATTTTGATATACGGGGTGAGCAAAAAAAGGTAACCCAAACAAATGTTACTAACTCAGTCATGGTTTAAAATCACACTTTCAGTCAATGTTCTTTCAGTCCTCCAAGTTTCATTGGTCTATTTCAAATGATCACAATTTCATGGCTCATCCTGTATGTAAACATTTGAATATGGATACAGAGTGATCTTTTTGTCACTGAAAGGACACTATTTAACATGTACAATATCTGAATTTGTCTGTTTTCTCAAGAGAGGGGTCTTGGATATCATAAATCACCATGGATGTGTTGGTGGCACTATGTCCCTCATACTAACCCCAAACTCTGCCAGGAAAACGTCATTCACTTTTTTGTTTCGCTCACTGTTATTTTTCATGATATACAATAATTTATTTAAAACTGAAAGATTCAACAAGTCTATCAAGGGGTTTCATTAAATGCATTCACATTATACACTGTCGTACCCTGTCACTGAGAAATCTTTCATAGCCATCCTTCAGGGCAAAACACAAAGTGGACCAAAAAAATTCTTAATGTTTTTTAATACCCTAAATAATCAGGACTCACTTTTGTGTTACTCTGTAAACAAATGAAGCACAATGAACCAGCCCAGTCCTAAGCTTGCCCACTAAATGTAAAACTACAAAACATTTAAGTTTGAAAAGTGACAAGTCACCATATATTTCAATCATTATCAAAACTAGTTTTTACATTTTGAATTGCGTCATCCAACAGAAATGGTGCACACAATATACAATATTCTGGTATAATTTCAGAAGGTTATAAATTATAGAACTGATGGTGAACTATTTATAATGTGGAGTATTCTGACCATGTGGAATTATTAATACAAATCTCTATGTAATATTGAAGATACTTCAATACATAGCTCTAACTGCAAAGTTTAAATTCATCCACCTAAAATACACATACACATAAAGGTGTACAATATAAACCAATAGGATTCACATCTCTATATGTTATCTAAGTACCACAGTCCCTTTTACAATTGTTATCGATGTTCAATTTTACATAAAAATTATAACAGTAATTTATACATATTGGTTTAATGTATGTTACAGTCAAAATGTGCCTAATGAGAATTTTGAATGGTGTTGTTTCAATTGCCTCTAATCGCTACAACTATAACTGGTCCACACATTACATAATTCCAGCATAAAATCTAATGATGATCAGTCATTTTGACATTTGTTTTTAATGAAATTCAATACACAAGTGATTTCTGTGAGAATTCAATCAACTAAAACAATGTCACTCAAAAGTTTCCTTTTTCCAATTAAAACCATGGTTTATTCATTTATTAGAACAACTTTAGAATGTTCACCCAAAAAGGTCACGCCCATTCATAAAATACTGGCAAACAGGAAAACCACATGATGCATTTTTAATTTAATACAGAACAAGGAAACAAACTGTTCCAAATGTTACAAAATACTTTGGAAATGTGACAAAAAATGATTTATCTAACTATCATTAGATCCTATGTTAGCCTGCCCTGATAAAAATCATTTAACACATGATTTAACAAGTACCATATATTTATAGAAAATAAGTCAATTTTTATACATAAAAATGCTTTCCATTTTGTCAAAACCTTAATGAGATAATATTTGGCAATAATAAATATTTAAAGAAACTGAGCACAAAAATATTGAAATGTCACAACTGTTCAAGTGTGAAATGTTCAAAGGTCAAAGGATGCATAGTGGCTACATATCATTCGTAATTTCATTTCATATTAAATGAAGTTCCAATTTTCTCAGTCACACATTATTGAAAATGTGAGAATACCGATACCCATGATTCCTCTCTTAAAGACTAGTTATATAATCATTGCACCTTAGTTTTTACTGTATAAAACATCCATTAAAATTTTTGTAAAACATATTACTAGATGGCAGTTAAAGTCTAAATATCAATGAATAAATATGCTGTTGAGATTTAAAATATCCCTGATGACCCATTATACCCACTGAAGCTCTACCTAATGCAATAAATGTAATATTTTTCATATCAAGCATCTCTCTATACATCCTCTGACCTGCTCATAAAGGTGGAATTCTTACTGTATTTTGTCCATTGAGCATTTTAACCCTCAAATCCTTGATTTTCAAAACATTTGGCCTCCACTGATAATACTTGGCATGGTGTTTCAAATGGGCACTCATAGGGTTAATTATCGATTAGCCTACTTGCACCTTTAAACATTTATAATAAAAATAAAATTTTAAGCAAATGGTAAATTAAACCCGAAGTTCCTGATAAGTGTAGATTCATAAAAGACATTATAAATCTGTTGACAAGTCCAGCAAAGCTCTCGTTTCCGCTATTGGTCCCTCCCTTTCTACAGAGAGACTTCTCTTACTTCGAGCGACACCTAATAACAAATATTCAGTGAATAAAGTGTTATAAGGTAATGCCCATATCCAATTTCAAGTCCTTGGACTGCATATAGCACGATTATCTAAATGAAGGCAAAAAGTCACTTGCATCTTTCATTATATGTACAATCACTCCGTGTCACTTAAAAAATACATCCCAAAATATCTTCAGTTGGAGCATCCCACATACTTGGGCAAATTGATTCCTTCAATTTGAAGCTCTGATCTTAGTCTTAACATCTCTAATCTTATCAGTTTCTCTCTCAGCTTAGGCTTAGTTGTAATGTGAATATACAGGTTGTTGCTATGGTAACTGGTGTTTCTATGGATACTGTCGAAAGGTTTGTTTGCTTGGTGGGTAAGTTACATATCCATGTCAAACTGCTCTTGGTCATCACCTGCGGCAGCTCCAGCTTAAACATAAATAATTTATTCTTTATACTAGATAAAATTAAAGGGAATGCCAATTTGCGAAGGAGTACTTAGCAAATCTCATTGGACATCTTGTCAAGCATCAGACAAGACTGCCAGCCATCACTTCTCAAAATGACAGCCGTCAAGAAATGTCAAAGCTAATGCAGGGGTTTCACTAGAATTTCTTAGGCTAAATAAATGAAAACAATGGGCAAAATTAAGTTGAAAAGTCCCTAAAAACAACAGGCGATTTTGTGAAAACAACCGGTGAAAATCGCCTGTTGCCTACTGCTAATGAAACTCCTGTAATGTGTCACGCTCTCCACTTTATTCGGCAAATTGCCAATTATGACAATATGTCATGCTTCCAATGTGAATTATGAACAAAATCTCTCAACTTTTATTAGTCTGAACAAATGTGATAAGTATAGATTTTGAACAAAATCAAAAATAAAGTTAAGAAACATTCTAATTTTGTTAAATATTTACTGTAAAATCAACACTAACATTTTGAATCTAACTACAATTTTGAAAAATTCTCTATATCCCAAACAAAAACTTTGGTGGGATAATAAAGCCTTTCATCATTTAATTTACATTTTTATTTCTACATGATCTAAGAATTTTCATAATCAATAGACTCTGATGGTTTCTTTTTCTGAAAATCCATTTTTCTCCAAGAGTTCCATTGTATTTAGAATTAAAATCATGTAAGATTTTTCAGATCAATATTTGTTATATTCATCTTTAGTTAGTCCTTAGTTATTAATATGAAACTACACATTTACAATGAGGAAGATGTTCATGCAGCTGCGTTTAGCATGATTCTTGTCTCCATATAATATGTACCATCATTCTTACCTGCTTTACTTGCTTGAGGTTCCTCTTGAATAGTTTCATGGCCATTTTGCCTCACTGGTGGGGCCTCCTCTGCAATAGTGGGGCTGGTTACCCCTGGAATTTTAGGGAGGTTTGGTGGTGGGCTTTTGGCAAGTGGAGAGTTCCTACAGCCCAATAGAAATGAACGGTCATAGATGATTCTAGTTCCTGAAATAAAGAAAAATTAGTTGTTAATATATTAGTGATATTACATTTGTTTTCTATACTGAAATACCCTGGGATCACTTTTATAGGATCAACAAAAAGTTTATGTACTCAGTTGGACATTACAAAAACATAGAGTTAATGGACTTGATAATATAATAAACTTCTCTGAAAAATGTGATTTAATATCAGGGATGTACAATTCTGTTTGTTCTTTTCAAGAAATTCACAAAGAAATATTCTTGATTTACCCATAATTCTAAATTAAATGTAGAATTGCACACATACATGTACATATTTCATTTGGAATAAAGATCAGAAACATTTACTAGAAATATTAACTAAGTTATGTTGAGGTACTGTCCTCCCAAGTATTTTGGTAAAATTGTGGTAAAATTGCGAAAAAAAAAACGGCTGCAAAATTCGCCAATAAAATCCCAGGGATTTGTTATTACCTGGGACTCTGATGCATTTTGTAAACATTTGTCTCTCAAAAATAATGTAATAGAAATTGAAGTGCAGTGTTCTGTACACCAAGATTTAGAAATTGTAAATCTTATCCAAACAAAATATTTGGTACGTACATAAGATTAAACTTAGTTAAAAGAGCTTGAGGAACTTGTGAACTCCATAATATTTAGTAATGTGGGGAAATTGTGTTTTCTTAAAATTTGCGAAATTGAAACTCAAAAAATTAACCAAGAGTACAGTAGATCTTTTCTCTCCAGATCACTGGTACTTTGGATGCTAGATAATTATGTGAAGCTTTTTGTCAATCGTGAATCATTTTGTTATCTACGTTACTGTGTTTTTCATCAGTAGCCTTAATAAGGCAGTCAATCAGTTTGGCAGGTATGCTTAGATTGACATGTGATTAAATTGTTAGATAGTAATCTGATGTGTCAACATGTCATCCCATCATTTTTCATTTTATACTCTAGTATTTGTTTTATTATGTAATTTTACAAGGGACATTAATGCCAAAATGCAATTTTATTGATCTTATTTGAAACTTTTGATTAAAAATGTCCTGTCAACTTGTAATGTTTACATGAGATATATAAAGGAGGGGGAGTCTCAAAGGGTTAAAGTGAGTTCAATAAGGCATTAACATGCAAAATATCACCACATGCCATTTGTTACAGATGATGTCTACCGAACGCCGAACACATTTCTCTCAAAAGTGAAAGCATAACTTTCTGCATAGCTTTAACATTGTAAATGAATTGAAATATTGAGTTCTGCAGAGATTATTCAACAAAAAAATGAATAGTGATCAACTGCAATTTGATAGAAAAGGCAGAACATCCTATCCCAGTCTTCAAACATATAGTTGGGCTCTTTTGCAAGGTTCATTTAGTTTCTTGAGTACAAAAAGATGCAATTTTTTTATTTAAAGATTCGTGATTAACAATTTTTACATTGAATACTCTTCAAACCTAGATTTTGGACCTCATCTTATTATCTTGTTTCATTTATATTATGAGTATATACATGTCCATAACAATCCCAGGCACTGATTCAGTAATATCAGCTGATGATGTAAACAAATCAAAGGTCTTGACCTACTTTTAAAAATACACACAACCTTCAAAACATTGCCAATCTAAGGTTGTCATAACTGAAGCTTGAGTTCATATACAAAATAAAACACTCATTTGGAGATGTGATTCAAATAAAATTTCAAATTAGATGGTTATTTGAGAAAACACTTGACAAATGTAGTTTGGGAGAAAATGGCATCAGCCTTTTAAATTTGTTTACAATTTTATACCTTGGTTTTAATCAACAGAAACAACATTAGAATTGAGCAATTTACACGATAAACTAACTACATATATCACACATAATTTTAATAACCTTACAATGCAGTACATGCCTGCATTGTGAAATTATGAGCTGTAAATGTCGATCAAAACAAAAACAAATGTCACATGGCAGTCGGCCATCTTGAATGATGAAAATAATTCCCAGCCTTGTTTATCTCTCAAGAAACCTATGTTATATGACTCCTACAGATCTAATGTTTCACTTCATTACATTGACATATACATAGATTGCTTTGCTATAAAGAGTGTGTGTATTACCTCCGGGAGTTGTTGAGAATAGTGTTCCTCCGGGGGTGCTTGAATAATCAGCTGGAAGTTGCGAAGGTGAATGTAAAGCGATCCGTCTGCTTGGTATAGCCTTACTGCCAGTCAATTGATGAAATGCGGATGCTCCTGACATCTTCCTGAATGATCTGACTGGTGGTACTGAGGCTGACAGTCGCTTTACTTGAAGATATTTGGCTCATAAGACGGACCTGAAAAACAACGTTGAAAAATTCCCAAACCTAAACTGCGTGCAAACTTCTACTTCAGCGCGTTGCACAATTTGGTATTTCTACTTTTTTGCTTTCTTGTCATATGTTACTGAAATCTTGAAGCAAGATGGTTGAAATAACCGTTCTTTGTTGGAATCAATTATTGGGTGTTACAGTAGTTGTAAAGTATGCCTTTTCAAACATATACTGAACTGCGAGTGTACATTCACTGGAATATTTGAAGCGCCACATGCGGTAAAATATTGAACTAAATGTTATACTTATCATCTTACTGTAAATCAATATTATTGTGCCAGTCATTCATTTTGCATTTGTAAGTAGTTCAGTAAAATGTCAAAATTTATATATATTGAAGAAAAAAATTATATTTGAAGTGTAACATGTCAATTGATTTGCTCATAAAATTGTTCACTGCAAATAATACAGAAATGACAAATTAATGCACAAATGACAACATTTAAAAACACAAATCAATAAATCATAATTTAGCAAAATTATTTTCAACATTACTCAACAACTAACCCCTTTGTCAAAATCCTTATGTGTTATGTTTTTAGCATACAGTAGGTAGACCCTAATTATATAGTAATGGTATTCTGCACATGTACATTGGCAATATAATCCACGAAGCGAGCAATGAACTGAAAATGAAGTTTTTTTCAAATACAGGGTGTCAAATAAGTCCCGTCCCCCCCTCTACAGCCAAAACCAAGATATTTGGTACCAAGTGTGATATATCATTGGAAAGGTCTTCCAAAGTTACGTTGATTGGCATATATCTGACACATGTCAATCAATCTAACACATTTTTACATTGTATCGATTGAGGTGACCATATGCCTAGAAACATGGCAATTTGGCGTATTTGGCAGGATTTTAAGAATCGGGTATAAGAAAGGTCAAGGGACCAAAAGATGACTAAATATGTTTATGGCGATGAAATTAACCAATTTCTGGATAGGGTTAGATGTGTAGAAAATAGAGGTGCAAGGAAAGTGGTGAAAACCTTTTTGTAACAAGTGGAATGCGAAAAAGATTAACTTTTTGACGTATTTCTGAGGTCATATTCTTGTCATTTTGACGCAAAAAGCTACTTAAAGGAGGGCACGTTAACTATAAAAGACATCATAAAAATACAGGTAAATTTCATCTAAAATACTTGAGAGTTGGTGAGGTAACATAACTTTGGATGATCTTTCAAATGGTATATCACACTAGGTACCATCTGTTAAGGTTTTAGTTGTAGCAGGGGGGACGGGACTTATTTGACACCCTGTATATGTCAAGTTCAAAGATATGTCTAGAAATAAAAAACAAAATGATTTTTCTACCAGGTTCGCAGCAAGTTTATATATACATGTATGTACAGTTGAATATCCTCATCTAAAGGGCCATTCTCAAGGTGAAGAATTGAAGTTAATAATTAATGATATTTATATGATTGTTGACTTTGTTGTTGGACAAATTTTGAATCATGTGCAATGAGTGATCTACGATACTTCAAGTTCAATCAACTAACACTACAAGTACAAGGTCACACAACTTGATAACAGAGCTCAAAAAAGGAAAACAACCAAAGTTATTAAGTTTAAACTTTTTGCAAGATAACAGAATTATATAGGAACATCGTAATCAATATTTTAATGAATAAATGACAAAGCTATAAAATCAATGAGCTTATGGTTCAGGTCGCAGTGACTCATCAGACTCAGATACATCCAGATATAAGCCTACATGTATAGTAGATATAACATTCATAATAAACAAAAGCCTTGTGCCAGTTTAAGGACAATGAACAGCTGGCAGTTTCTTGTTGTTTAATAGTACACAGATGATTAGTAAACAATATTTTGTTTTTTAAAGTTGGGTCATATTTTTCCAGGGATTCTTGCCTTCTTCTTTCAGTGGATAACTAGATAAATGCAATGTAGCAAACCCCAACAGATATTTGTCAGGTGTGAGAGCCATCATTTTTCATTATGACTTTACTAGATGAATTGCCAAAAGATAATGCTTGCATTCTTGGAGTTATGGCAAAAAGCATAAAATCATGATACTTTAATCTATTTATTTATCATTATTATTTATTTATTATTTATAAGAACTGCCACCATTTTTGAATGGATGATTCTCGTAAGATGGCAAAAACAGATAGGCTCCTTCTATGTATCGCCACAGCCTGATTTGATGGAACAAAAATCCATATATTTGGTAGGCCTCATTGAGAAAATGCCCTGACACTTTGCATTTAAAAAGCACGCATCTAAGGGATCTATAAAAAAGACATACTATTTTTTATTTATTCTTATTATCTGTTTATTTTTGTTATAAAGTTGTTTAAACACTGCACATGTACTGATAATGACAAAACATGCTACAATTCAACAATTCACCACCTTAATGTTCAATTCAATACGGACAAAAAGTTCAAATACTTTTAAAATGTTTCTCAACATAAAAACTGATATGTGAATGGATATATTCAACTTAAAAATACATATTTTTCATCAAAAATCACAGAAGTTGAACTAAAAGAAGTGGTCATACAATTTATATTGAAGATTAAAATATCTCTACACATCTCTCTTGTGTAATTACAGTACAATACAGTATTTCAAAAATGCACATAATGCTTATAGAAAATTAAATTAATTTGTCTAACTCCTTCAAATAAGGTACTAAAAGTAAGAATCCTTATGAAAATTAAAAATGAATTCCTTATAATACACATAATGAGTATTAGTATTGCATAAAAATAAGTATTCAAATTCTACAAATGATTCAGAGCATATACTATGCAACACAAAGTTGTCTACCAAATATTTTAGTTTCAAATGTAGTGTTTTCTTTATATTAATGCATACAAATTAATCATGGAAACTGCAATGGTTTATATTGGTCCCTTACAATTTGATAAAAATATTCATTAACATTACTCATTATTAATTGGAATGAGTATCATATTACTCATTGTAAACTTGGAATGAGTATCATGTTACTCATTGTAAACTTGGAATGAGTATCATGTTACTCATTATAAACTTGAAATGAGTATCCCATTACTCATTGTAAACTTGGAATGAATATCATGTTACTCATTATAGACTTCCCATTACTCATTGTATATTTGGAATGAGTATAATGTTACTCATTTTAAACTTGAAATGAGTATTCCATTACTCATTGTAAACTTGGAATGAATATCATGTTACTCATTATAAACTTCCCATTACTCATTGTAAATTTGGAATGAGTATAATGTTACTCATTATAAACTTGAAATGAGTATCCCATTACTCATTGTAAACTTGGAATGAATATTTGATTAATAATGATACCAACATTTCATATGTTAAACATTATAATTAACATGTTTTGTACAGTTACAAAAATAAATAATTTTAATATAATTGGGTTAGATCTATTAGGAACATTTATACACTACACAACTACATACATATGTATAGTGGAGTCTATTTTGTATCATATGATGATGGAATTCTCTCATTATACCTTAGAACAATTGTACTATGAGGAATTTTATACCAACTATGATGATTAATGAGTAATCTATTAGTACAATGTCCATATAGGTTTCACGCTTTTCTATAGTTTTGAATACTGCATACAGTGAAACCTGTACAGTTGAACACCTCTGTTAGTGAAACAATTTCAGAGTCCCAAGACCAATCGACTTAATGTTAAATGAACTTCTATAAGTTGAACACCTCCCAAGTGGAACACTTTCTAGAGGTACCAGAGGTGTTCCACTTGACAAGTTTTACTGTATTTTACACTGCAGGTTGGGATGATGTAAATTTATCTGGTATAATTGAGAAACAGGATTGATAAGAATATATTGGAAATGTTGAAATTGGTAACTATGAAAAAGAATTCTGGATACAGTATTTAAGAGAAACTCAAACTTTAGATCCCTATATATCAAATGGTTGGTACCTGATAAAGCTATGTAATCATAACTGGAAATACAATCATAAAATGTGATCTGATCATCTACAAATAGCTTGACTGCCAAACAGAGAGCATTTTTGGCCAGGGGGCAGGGGTTCTATAAATTGGTAATAGGTCAGAACTGGGTTATCATCAATTCAGATATTCTTGATGCAATGTATTTTAGAGAATTGAAAACATGTTATTGAATGAGAGACAAATTGAACACTACAGCACAATGGTGCCATCTATCAACAGCCACCTCTATCATTGATTAATAAGTTACTCCTATGCCTGGGTAAAGAAACATAATAGAATGTAGTCGAACATCTCATGTACATCAAGTCTACTGCAACATTTGCAAATAATAGTACACACTTAATCTGCTTGAGACTACAGATATTAGACTCTTGTGATAACATGATATTTTGGATCAAATATATGTAGAATAAGCTCTCTTTTGAAGGTACAAAATTAGTTTCTTCAAAAGGGTTATGCACTTGATTCCCACTCTGTCCCATATTGTGTTAGAGAGTATATTACCTCGGGTAGTTGGGAGGGAGGGGGGTTGATGCAAGTTTAGTCAATAATCTTATTTCATCACCGCATGATATTACATATTCACGACTACAGAGTAAATGTGAACTATGACACTAAATTGTGCGATGGAATATGTCACTCCAATATCTCTGGCTATATGTAACCTGTATTTATTATATATATTCTATACTGCAATAGAGGTCAGCTGTTTAATTGCAAACATTTCATATACAATCATCACAGTACAATGTTAAATGGTAAAACAATACAATGTTGAACGTATTTCTTAATGTCACAGAAAGTTACTCAATCCCAGAATTCTTAACAAAGGTAATCAACAAATCAATACAGATTTCATATCTCTTAAATAGTCCTGCCATGTTTTACCTGAAAAGTCAAGAATACAATATCATCAATAGAATAGAATAGATATTATATAATTCCTAAGTGAACTCATCTAACCAAACAAAATAGTATTTTTCTGAAAAATGGCAGTTCCTCGACTATCATAAAATCTTGTAAGAAAAACTACAAAATCACTACCTTATAGAAATAATGTACAGATCAGTGGACTGTATGTATTTTTATTGGAATGCGATTCTTTATTTACAAATACATGAATAGATATAATCTGATATGTACGCTTACTTGGTGATATGTACGCTTACTTGGTGATATGTAATCCATTGCAGGCTTTCCATCATTTTCATCATTATGTACGTCAGTATTATTATATATTAACTAAACTTACTTCAGCAGTACTTGATGTAACAGTCATACTTTTGATCTAAACAAGAGATGAACAAATAGTACAAATGGACACCCTGTTCTCCTAAAAAAATATGAAAATGATGGAAAAAACTGCAAAGTCTGCATATAAATGTTGACAAGTGCTTTGATTGATTAATTAAAGCACCACATTTGATATAAATATAAAATATAAAGCACTTTGCATGTTCTACATCCCCTGGATACAGTATACAATACAGTATACAATAATAAGTGAAGTATACAATAAAGTATACAATATGCTTGAATGAATACCTCACATTCCGAGTATATATCATATCTCAGATACAATGTTTATATATTACACTTTTGATTGCACATTTTTAGTTCTTTTCATCACGACCAGTCTCACATTTATATTTAACTCAATTCAATATGGCAGCTTGGAATTATGACTCAGCATATTTGGCATTGAACTTTTATCAATATAGATCACATTAAGCGTCTCTATATTTCAGTGATTTGCATGCCATTCATACGTTTAGTCCCAAACTTGACGCTATCATCAAGTTGGTAAGCAGGATTGTCGAATTCCAGGCCATCTTGAGTGAGGTCAATTCTTCGTGGCACTGCATTAGGCAGCATCTCTGTTGACACTGTGGGACTGCCATTTTTCTTGTGACTATCAATAGTGTCAAAGTCACTTAAGGCAGCATCCAGATAGACCCCTTGTGAAGTGGGTGGCACCATCCATTCTCCGTTAACTCCCTCATTGTCATCATTAAGATTTAAAGTTAGTTCCTGTTCATCATATGGGTTGAGTTTGGCAATGTTAGGGTTTTTCTTGTCTTTCTGGTCTACTACATTTATATCAAGGGAGTTCTGACTGTTTTGACTGAAAATAAAGAAATTTCAAAGATAAGCATGCTTAACATACTTTTAATTATACGATTATACTATCATTTTTGTTATGCCGGTTGGATGAGTTTTTCAACGGAGAAAACCTGAACAAATTTCACAAATGAACTGTTGTTTGTAGTATTATATGTATGCATATATCATAGATTCATTTAACATGCAATACCTACATGTAAAAACTATAACAAACAATTATATTCCAGTTCTATTAGACATGAACACGTCCTTATATTTATGATGAAGGACACTGAAGATATGAAAAACATGTCAGAAGTTTTTTGTATTTTATATTAGGAGTGATAAATATACAACAAAAAGGTGACATAGAAACCCCAGACATATTTTTCATATTCAAATCGCTAATACAGACACGGATACAAGAAAGTAATCATGTTCACTTCCTCTTAAACCACAGATCAACCACATCCTTTTATCGTAAACAATGATCATGCCTATATATCATTAAAATTCTTATTTCAATAACATATCAAATTTTCATGCAGTTCTTGGATTGTGAGACAATATCACCCAACCCAGACTAATCAGTCCCCTGTCTGATATTTGCCATCTATTGCTATCAGCCAAAAAGCTTTTTTTCACAAACCATTAGCTAATTAAATTTTCAGAAAGCTACTGTAAACCACTGTTTGTTTACTACTGTAAACCACTGTTTGTTTACTACTGTAAAACCACTGTTTGTTTACCAGTCTGAGGCCTGAATTTCTTTCCTATAGAACAAGCTGTATCTTATGTATATTACATTTATACTACAACTGATCAAAGCCCAATACCTCAGATATGAAAAGAAGAATCTGAACACTGCAGAGATGGAATATAATGGTAACCATGGTGACTGACCCAACAGTGGTTACCAGATCCATGAAATCATACACATCTGGGGGCTATAAACAGAAACTTCATAAAGTTACAAATTCGTGAATGAATTGTTGTAACCATGGATATAATGACGTCACCTGTTACAGAACAATGGATTTTATGAATTCTTTACTTTACAAAGTTTCTGTTAATGGCCCCCTGGTCATTAAAGTAATGAAGAGAATGTACTTGACCCAAGGTAATTAATAAAGAAAAAATAAGACCTATATTCTTCTGAATTTGGTTAAGTATCATGCAGGCAATTTCAGATGTTTGTGTTTCAAATGTTGCCCTTATCACTTTTTGATCCATATTGAGATATGTATAATTTCACAGATACATAGACCCATGCCTACTATTCCAATACAGCAGAAACCAAGAGAAAGTCAAATTGATGCTAAAATGTGGAAAGAAAGAAATATACAGAAAATATAAGCTTAAATATAGTGACTTACAACATAATATGTATACAGTACATAAGAACATGAATATGTTCACAACAGAAACTATCTAACATGTATACAATATCAAAATCTTTCATAATGGTTTACCTTTTTCTTAGTTTATTCCTGGAGATATCACAAGATAAACAAAACAAATGATTATTCTTTATTTAGAAAGGTGGCTGCATAGTTAATTCATAGTTGCAATGACATGGTTTGAAGAATTAAGATTTAAGTGGAAAATATGTCAAGTTTCTCGATCTAGCTAACATGGACAAGTCATTCATATTTACAGGGTGTCAAATAAGTCCCGTCCCCCCCCCCTCTACAGCCAAAACCAAGATATTTGGTACCAAGTGTGATATATCATTGGAAAGGTCTTCCAAAGTTACGTTGATTGGCATATCTCTCACACATGTCAATCAATATCAGAAATTTTTACATTGTATCAATTGAGGTGACCATATGCCTAGAAACATGGCAATTTGGCGATTTTAAGAATCATGTATAAGAAAGGCCATGGGACCAAAATATGACTAAATATGTTTATGGCAATGAATTTAACCTATTTCTGGATAGGGTTAGATGTGTAGAAAATAGAGTTGCAAGGAAAGTGATGAAAACCTTTTTGTAACAAGTGGAATGTGAAAAAGATTAACTTTTTGATGTATTTCTGAGGTCATATCCTTGTCATTTTGACGCAAAAAAGCTACTTAAAGGAGGGCACGTTAATTTTAAAAGACATCATAAAAATATAGGTAAATTTCATCCAAAATACTTTAGAGTTGTTGAGTTAACATAACTTTGGATGATCTTTCCAATGGTATATCACACTAGGTACCTTCTGTTAAGGTTTTGGCTGTAGCAGGGGGGACGGGACTTATTTGACACCCTGTATACATCAAGGGGACAAGGCATGAACATGCAAAATGTCACTACCTGCCAATTGTTACAGACACAGACCGCCGAACACCAACCGTCAAATACAGTCAACAAATAAGTTGGAGCTTATTATAATATGTCACCACTTGTGGTGGTGACATTATAAATGAGATAAACTAATTGAAGGAGTATTGCAACAAATCATTATGTAACGCCTCCTCTGTTCAAGTCATGGCATATTATAACAGTATAAAGAGATGAGGAGAAACAGTCTACACACTGGTCCATGCAAAATATTGTAAAGAGTTGGTATTATTGTAACAACCAAAGGTTAGACTGGCATATTAAAGTAATCAATATATTTTATTTGACATCAATATTTGTTAATAACTGCACAAAGAATCTTAAATCATTTAACTGATTTCATGCTTTTAGTTAATAGATTGCTGATCAAAAGGCATGAAGTATCTGATTTAACTAGATTTCAAACGAATGTGATTCACAGTGCTTAATTGGCAACTACATGTATGCATGCCTGGTTTTAGGTCACATGCAAACAATTCAAAGGGATATAATTGTTTCATACTTGCAATTTAAAATCGAGTCACACCAATTCCGTGTTTCATTTCAAACTTTTTATAGAAACTGTGCAGAGAATGAGACTTATTAATGCAACAATTGTAGATCTCGTAGATCTTAAATACATGTATGTAGGTGTGATTTAGCAATTATCCAATTTTCAGTAAAAGTACAGATCTGTGTAATTTATATAAAGTTAAAAATCAAAATAGAAAAATTAGATTATTATGAGTTTCTAGAAAATCAGATACTCTCAATCAAAATAGTGTTATGAACAAAAAACAAGAATTATTACATTAAAGACATGACAATTAATCGACTCTTATATCCAAACCTTTCTAGTACATAAACAATATATTCACCTGTCGGAATCCATTTCTTCAGTCCAGGGCCCATCATATTGTTCCATCCAAATAGGATTAGAGCTGAAACAACACAACAATATTGAAAAATGTGATAACATTTATGAATAGTGTGATGTGAAAGAAAAAACTAAAACATATGATGTGACAGGATGAAATAATGTGATAGCATTGAATGATGTTATTTGACAATATTGAATAATACAATACTGAATAATATGACTTGACAATACTGAATATGACAGTATGATGTGTCAATGTTTAATAATATGATATGACATGACAATATTGTACAATATGATATGATGTGACAGTATTGAATAACATGATATGACGATGTTGAATATTATCATGTAGCGAAAATGGAATGATGTGACAACATTGAATAGTCATTGACAAAATAACGAGGCATCATTCTAATCATCACAATCACAACACCATGTGGCTCTAAAACCTGCAATAAATATGACCTTATACTACAGGGAACTACAGTTTATGGAACTTCAGAGGATTCAAGATATCATACCACTATTGGTATCTTGCCCCTCTCTCCATAAATGATTGATCATTTCTTTGAAAACATGGCAGGGAAATAGAGAGAGGGAGGGTGGTTACCGCATGGCCACTATGCAATCACATTGACACACAAGCACATGTTCGCAAAGAAGTAAATAAATCAAATTCAATGACAAACAGGTTAGTGTTTGAAACGAAAATAAGTAAACATTTGTAAACAAATCAGTACATATATAGATAAGTATGTTTGTACATTTTACATAACTATGAATTGCCCTTCAGCCCCCATGCTCTCCAGCATAAAGATTATAGGCCCATGATTCCCACAACTCTAATAGAGATACTGAAAGCTGATTGGCTAGAGGGTTCAAGGAACACATCCTCCTCTTACAACAACCCAAAGATCCCTTAGTAAATGAAAGGCAAAATACAATTATAATATATATAAGTCACATTATTTCCTCATTCACAACATTTATATTCTACATTCTTTTAAACCCCCATGCAAAAACAAATAACTTATGATTCCCAAGTAGACAGTCGAGGAAGAAAATGTTAAAATCAAATTTTAATTAAATTAAAATTATTTCAATTTAAATACATAGTTTGAGATTTACTTCTGATCCTAACATATGAATTATAAATCATTAATAACCTTTGCAGAAAACAGATTAAAAATAACTAAATAATAAAATAAAAGTCAAGAATGATCTAGAATCATAATCATACTAATACAGTGACCTCTGGGATAGAAGTGGTAGATGAAAACACAATGGCTGAAATATGAAACTCAAAACATGCATGATGGATACTGGATACGAAAATGCCTTTCACTGATATGACAATATTGCAAATGATATGTTACTTAAACATATGCGATGTAACATGCACTCAAACTATGATGAGATATTTTGGTCATATTTTCAGCTAAAATGACATCATTCTGTTAAACATAGCAGACTTAAGTGTCAAGTACATCAAAGAATCAAACAGCAATTGGTGCCAAAATTTATGTGGTGGAGATAAAACTTGATTGATATGTTACAGACACAAATACTTTGATTCTTGGGATAACAGTTTATATATATATTTAATTTAAAACTATACTATAGCAAAGAGAGATTGCCATAAGTTAAATCCTTTAAATTTATCTTTTATTTAATTTCCATCCTCCTAAGCAGGTGTCCAGAATCCGTACCTACTTCTTCCCCCTGCTATAAGCAGTTAGCATTTCCCCGATTAAGAACTCACAATCTGATTGGCTGTCGCAACACTGCGACAGCAATTATGTATACGTCATCGGCGCATAATTAGATCACGTGATTCAGTTTAATCGGGCGCGTCCAACTTGGTAAAAAGAAGATATTCTGGATTTTGAAGCCCTGTGATCGGAGGATGTTTAATTTCCTCCTAGTACATTTCTTGTGTTACACATTACAGGCAATGTGTAAAACACATAGTTCCTTCTTGTAATGTATGTATTTCATGTATAAACATAACGCATCAAAGGCAACAATATGTAATACACATAGGGCACAACCTCATACCTCAGACATAAATTTATCTTTTATAAACAAAATAATAAAGACCACATTGCAAAACATACAGCTGCAGTACTGCACAGGCACACATACTGTAACCTGCAAGACACCTGAATGAATGTGCACACAATAATACAAATTGTGAATACAAATTGTGACAAAGGGTACAACATATATTCAATATTACAAACTAGATTATTTGCACCAACTTTCCTTATTTCGTTTTCTTTATCATTAAATCAGTTTCTATTTCTTGAAATTCCTTTAGAGGCTCTATATGCAGTGTGGTTTATTCTGTACCTGTATATTTGCATCATGTCTGACCTTGAATTTTGTATTTAATCCTGATATATGATGTCCATCAAAAAGCTGATTATTGATTACCTCAGAAGAATTCATAATGTGTAACCATTTGGACTTAAGCACTAAGTCAAATAGATGTCACCTTGGGTAAAGGTCATTCTCTTTCTCCTTCTTAATGAATATAGGGCAGAAGTAATCATTTAGAAAGTATGAAAATGAATTAATTACTATGAAGAAAAAACAGTGACTATATGTATATGACTAAATCCTGCCTTGTGAGTTCTAATTTTCATAAAAGACACTTGAGACATAGCTATTTTATTTATATAATGTATAATTCATTTTAATTTATACTGACGTTAAGGAGATGATCTTTGCTTATAAAATTACATAGACAGAACATAATATAACTAGACTTTGGAAATTGAACAAGTTCAATTTCAGACTCCAGATTAAGACCTTTTTTAGCCGAGTCATCCAGAATAAGCCGAGTCATCCAGAATAAGCCAAGTCATCCAGAATAAGCTGAGTCATCCAGCATAAGCCGAGTCATCCAGAATAAGCAGGTGGATGGCTGGACTGATGGATGAATGGATGGATTGATAGGAGGAAGGATAGGACAGAATAGGAAGGAAGGATAGGATAGAATAGGAAGAAAGGATAGGATAGTATAGGGTATGAAGGATAGAATAGGATACGATAGAATCCGAAGAAAGAATAAGATAGGACAGAATAGGAAGGGTAGGATAGGATAAGAAGGAAGGATAGGATAGGAAGGATAGGAAAGAAGGATAGGATTGGATAGGATAGGTGGGATGGATATTATAGTCGAGTCATCCAAAATAGCGAAGTCATCCAGAATAGGCTGAGTCATCCAGAATAAGCCGAGTCATCCAGAATAACCCGATGGATGGATTGATGGATAAATGGATGAATTCATAGGATAGGAAGGATAGGACAGAATAGGAAGAAAGGATAGGATAGTATAGGATAGGATAGGAAGGATAGAATAGGATATGATAGAATCCGAAGAAAGAATAAGATAGGACAGAATAGGAAGGATGGGATAGGAAGGAAGGAAGGAAGGAAGGATAGATAGGAAGGATAGGAAAGAAGGATAGGATTGAATAGGATAGGTGAGATGGATATAGCCGAGTCGTCCAGAATAAGCCAAGTCGTCCAGAATAAGCCAAGTCGTCCAGTCCTATCCCTCTTTCCTATCCTTCTTATCCTATCCTTCCTTCCAGAATAGGAAGGAAGGATAGGATAGAATAGGAAGAAACGATAGGATGGTATAGGGTAGGAAGGAAGGATAGGAAGGATAGGATTGGATAGGATATACGATAGGATATAGGATAGATATAGGATAGGATATAGGATAGGATATAGAATAGGAAGGAAGGATAGGATAGGAAGGAAAGGATAGGAAGGAAGGATAGATAGGAAGGATATGATCAGACAGGATAGGAAGGAAGGATGGATGATTTTTTCTATATTTTCTTCGCTACTCTTGACTTTCTATAAGGATATTATCAGATCGATTTTTCTCGAAATTTCAAAACGCCATAACTTTCGAACCGGAAGTCGGATCGAAATTTGGTTTGCAGATTCGGATTCCTGAGTAAATTCTACCCTTAATTCATAACTCAGATGTTAAATTTGGAGAACTTTTCATTTTGACCTTCTTTAAGGACGCCATATTTGAAAATCGGTAAGCGTAATCAAAAATCTAATGTCATATCTTTGCTTTGGCTTTTTCTAAGCTACGTGATGAAAAAAAGATTTAGGAGTTACGATAAACAACCACGAAGATAAATGACAGAATGTTGAAAATGTAAGATTTGACCTAGTTCTTGACCTTGGAAATTTCCGAGGAACTAGATACTGGACATAAATTGACTGAATAATGATCTTTATTGGAAGCCTTATGGTTATCGAGAAAACTGGGAAAGAATAATAAAGAATAATAATAAAGAATAAGAATACTGACGAAAACAATAGACTCCAGATTTACATCTGGAGTCTAATTATAAATGTAAAGCTTGTACAAGTTGGCCATAATTATGAGTATTCTGTATACAATAGCCACCATGCAAATATAATAAATAAAATGTACAATAATAATGCTGTGTAGCAATACAAAAAGAATAAGCATTCCACAATGTTGAAACGAAGTGAATTACCCCTAGAAACGTGTCTGTCCTTCTTTGTAATTTGCCTGAATATATGCGTCTTTGCTGGCAAAGAAAATATAAATATCGAATAAAAAAGCATGTCTATTAAGAGACACCCTGTACTGAACATATATTTATATTCTGAATATTTTAATAAAATAGTTTTCCCTTATCAGCACAACTTGCTCATCAATCCCCAAATGCAATCCCTCGAAATATGTGTTCCCCTTTTTTACAAAGTAACATTGACATTAATTCTTGCAACTTCAGAATACTTAATACTTTATAGCAATATCAATAATTAAAATTGAAAACTATTTCAAAAAAATATATTGTCATTACAGGGTGACTCAGTGTTAATTATGGTTGTAACAAACATACGCAATTATGTAACACACAGACATAAAGTTAAGGACACCCAATGCTTTAACAATCAACAGAATCATGAACTGCGTTGTACAATCTATTTCAGAACATATCATTATTTCTATAAATATACTTAATGTATTTTTCCCATTGTTACAAATTATTCATTATCAATATATTATTTATGTATTTTAATCAGTGAGAAGTTGACAATGTACAACATTGAGGGGAACGAGATAGAAAAGTGAAGCAGAGAAAAACATTTACAGTGAAACTGTTTAAAATATTTATCAGTGTGATGATGTAAATATGTAAGAGAGTGAAGCTAACATCGTGGGAGGGAGGGGGTTGAGTTCTACATTGACTTTGCTAATGGGGGGGAGGGTGAGAAAAATATGGGCTTTTCAAAAAAAGAAACACATAATACAATTCTGAAGTAGTTGGTCAATTGGGATTCTATGGATTGTTAGAACAAGAAATAAAACTCTTATAAAAACTGACTAGAAATAAAAAAAAATTAAGTCAGCTGGGAAGCTGATATGGTTAACATTAACAAAATTGTTTGCTTAAAGGCCCTATATAAAGTTTAAACAACTTTGGTTTAATTTATAGTCATACACAATGAGAAATGTTGAAAATATAGAGAAAACTGGTTGGAAAATAATCAAGAAATTAACTCAAAAGCACAAAAAGTTCTCATTGAATCCAAAAATCAATGATACATAAATATCATGGACTGAATGGTTGAAATAATATAAATTTTGCCAGATCTATTTAATGGAGAACAGAAAAGAATGCGTTTTAACAGTATCTGGATGATCTAAAGATCTAAACTTTTGTCCTAAGATCCAAGAGATTCAAATATTTGAAAATTATAAGAACAACTTTTTTCAAAAGTCACATATTCAAAAGATGTCTCAAATAGTTGATCATGTGATGAAAAATAATATGTGAATGATCAAATCATATTTTCAAACTTTACATGGGGCCTTTAAAGTATAGATATGCAATAAGCTATTTAATACAAAGGAATTAAGCAAGGTATAGTCAACTAAAGTACTCTAGAACTAAGGGCACACACATGGAGTTTAATTGTAAAATAATTTATATTTACCCCTCATAATTATGCTGATTGGTCCCCGGTACATGTAATCTATTTAAGTCATCTCTTGAGCCTGGAAAATATTAAACAAATAATTCGTAAAATCTCATGGCACTTTAATACTAAACTATAAGCCATATACTGTATGCCTATACCCAATAAAAGGTTGCCAATACTGTAAAAGCCCAAATTTTTGCTCACAAAACTTTCACTATTTTGTCAATCTGAAATGTTTCATGGGCATTAAGTTCCACTGTTTGAGAAAATATCCAATTGAATTCAATGTTAACTCAAATTTTCACTGTGCCTTAAATTTCACGGTCTAGCTTCTTCAGCGAAAATAGTGAAAGTAAGGGCACCTTGAAAATTTGGGCTTTTACAGTAGCTAGGATAAATGAACACAGATCTACTAGTATGATAAACCAGAACAACGGCAACGCCAAAGCGTAGCGAATCCCATCGAACAGAAATGGCTGGCATTTTTACAAACGAAATATATAGCAAACTTTAAAATGGTGGCCAATTTTCATAATGGCCGCCTTCTACCAAAAATGTCATTAGACAGTGTGCCATGCTTATAGTATTCACATACCAAATATGAACAAAATTGCTCCACTACTTTTCAAGTTACAGCAAAAATCGTAAAATAACGAGTAAAGGCCGAGTAAAATACGTTTAAATGGCGGCCATTTTTCAAAATGGCCACCTTCTACCAAAAGTGTCATTAGACAGTGTACCTTGCTTATAGTATTCACATATCAAATATGAACAAAATCGCTCCACCACTTTTCGAGTTATAGTAAAATACGTTAAAATGGCGGCCATTTTTCAAAATGGCCGCCTTCTACCAAAAGTGTCATTAGACAGTGTGCCATGCTTATAGTATTCACAAACCAAATATGAATAAAATCGCTCCACTACTTTTCGAGTTATAGTAAAATATGTTAAAATGGCGGCCATTTTGAAAAATGGCCGCCTTCTACCAAAAGTGTCATTAGACAGTGTGCCATGCTTATAGTATTCACAAACCAAATATGAACAAAATCGCTCCACTACTTCTTGAGTTACAGCAAAAATCGTAAAATAACGAGTAAAAGCCGCCATTTTTCAAGATGGCTGCCATGTGCTTTTTTAATATCTACATTTCTAGCTTTATCAATGTCCTATATAATTTTTTTACATTTAAAACATATTGTTATTACAGTTTTACATATTGCACCTAAATTACTGTAAAATCGGCACTAAAATGGCCGCCATTTTTAAATGAGCGGCCATTTTGAAAATCGGCTTTCCAGCAGAACTTCTACCCCCATAGGGTATATGTGTACAAAATATGAACAAAATCGGGCCAACGGTATTTGAGTTATTGCCCGGATGGACGGACGTACGTACGGACGGACGGACGTACGTACGGACGGACGGATGGACGTACGTACGGACGGACGGATGGACGTACGTACGGACGGACGGACGGACGGACGGACGGACGGAGGCGTTCCCTATATCCCTCCGAACTTCGTTCGATGGGATAACTATTACCAGGTATTTCTAATGTAACAGTAACAGACCCATAACAAGAGTGTATGGCTAATCCCATAAGTGAACTGAAAGTTCCGTCTACATAACAACATAACTGGCTCAAAGACAGTGTGAGGTTCTCTGTGACTATAAATGACCTCCAGTAAAATCCTGGCTACAGATCAGTATAGAAAAACAACAATTTAGACATGTACAACAAACTACACTTCTATAACTTACCATTTGTTGAAGCTGTATTAATATTTCCTGGTTGCAATAAAGTGAAGTATAGAGTTATTAAGAATCACAGAATTTAACACCCAGTTGCTTTCCACTAAAACAAGTGCATATTCATGCATAAAGATGTCAGATCTACAGAAATAACTTGAACAATTTGAACTTTGCCATCTAGGAGAAAACGATAATGCAAAAGGACAAAAAGACAAAGAAGAATGGTACTCACCAAATGCCATTGCAGTTGCAGCTCTTATCTTCCTCTTATATCTGGAAGAATAAATAAATACATTTACAACTTACAAGCTGGACTCATCTAAGGACTGATTCACTAGTTATTGCCAGGCTACGTTTGTATCAAATCCAACGTAAAGGGTTGCCACAACGTTTTCATATTGATATTCCCTCACTTTGACCTTGTTTACTCATTCAAGCATGAAATTCCCTAATCACATGTGTTATTTTTATCAACTTTTACCAGCCATTTATCATAATTCTAAATTTCCCTGGAGCTATCTTACTCATTTTTGATAAAATTTTGAAATTCTCTGACCTTTCCACTAAAAACCATCTATTAATCTATTTTATTTTTTATGTGAGTGTAAAGGAGTAAGTGAAACTGTATTGTTACATCATGTATACTCACTTTTTCCTACATGTTAGGAATACAATGCATAATATAAGGCACACAAAGCCAAGTACTGCAGAAACTAGGATGAGGGCCAACAATAGATCACCCTCTGTGGATCCAGCCCTCACTGCCTGGACTTTCTCCTACAAGACATAAGCAAATTAAGCAATACATGTAATGTAAAGTATGCTATTCTATTCTAAAAATATTCTGTCATAAGTACTGTATTACAAGGACAAGCGATGGGATTCACAGGGCGCAAGATCTCGAGACAAGATTTGGGAGTCCAGTTTGGTTTGAGATTTTTTTAATGAAATGTTGTATAATTCAAGAAACTTACCACAACTTTTATAACATTGTATCTCCTGAAGAACTCATTCAAAGCTAAAGAGTTCTCATCTACTTTCCTGAAAACAACAATGATTTATTTTACAATATTCAAACTGAGACATCTCCCAATATTTTAAGGAAGCAAAGGTGTTTCATCTTTACAGATTCTATTGTATCAAATTCCCTGATTAGAAAACATATAGTATAATGTATATTGTGTTACTCAGAATATTATGTTACACATTGGGACTAGATGTTGGAACAACTGAATTACTGAATCAACCTGATATGTGAGTTGATACGTGTATATATTTCACTTACTGAACTAAGAGTGTAGCATCCACAATATTTCCATCTTTATCTATGGCATGGATGAACATATCAGTTCTGAAACAAAAATGGAATCATAATTATTTCAATAAACGTTACAAAAATTCTACTTTATGTTATTTACTTCAGATATATTTGACTTAATTTGCAAATTCATATTACGTGCACACTTCATATAACAGAAGTTGAAAAATCAAAATATGTTAAACAATGCATTATCATGCAAAATTTCACCACCTACCATTTGTTACAGACACTGAATGCAAACTGCCGAAACAAACCACCAAACACCATCCATAAAAAAGTTGGAGACCACAACAATGTGTCATTCTTATGGTGGTGACATAATAACATATCATTATCGACTTACTTGAGGTCATCAGCATTCCCCTTTGCATCTTTGTGAGTCTGTATCTGATCAACATTGATCCTCCAACCAGTAATGTTACCAAGGAACCTAAAAGTGTATGGTTCACCATTTATTTATGTGTTTGCAATCTTAGAGTAATCTTAAATGGTATACAAGCAGGCCCGTAGCCAGAGGGGGAGCTGGGGGAGCGGAACGGAAGCTCCCCCTGCCAGAAATTCTTTCAAAATCATGCAGTTTTTCACCATTCTGAGAGTTTTTTGCACGATTTTTAGCCAAAATTGTGAAAAAGCTCCCCCCTGGAAAAAAGCTCCCCCTCCTGGTAAAAGCTGGCTATGGGCAAAACAAGTATGATGATTTGTTGTGTTTTCCATTTTCTTCTTTTTTTTTACATGTATATTTCTTTTACTTTGTACTTTTGTGCTTGTAAGAGTCATGCGGAAATGTTTTTTATGCAACATAAAATGTTTTGTGAGACGACTGTATCAATAACCTCATAAATATTAAGTATGTTAATGGTTTGTCACATGGATGTCTGACCATGCCGACTGAGTAAGCACATTCGAGATCCAGCTGATTTCAAATCCAGCATGTAGCTGGTCATTTACTTTTATCTGAAGGGATCATCAGATATAAAGATTTTGGCATTAGATGATATCGAAAATGGCACTCACTCTGCAAATATATCCTTGATAAGTCCCACCTCTTGTGGGGTAGAACGGAACTCTACTCTGACCTGCTGGTTCTCATTTAACAGATAGATCTTAAAAAGGAACAAAGAAACATAGAATATAGATATACTGATACATATCATACAATGATCTTTGATTATTTTGATTATTGAAACTGTATTCATACAAGATGCAGCGTTCAGTTGCAAATAATACGAGAAAGACAAAATCCACTTCTAAATCCATGTCTATATTAGACAGTGAAAGAATGGCATGATTAGACAGATACACGCTAAAGCCCTGCTTTTTGTCATATACTTTGTATACACCACCGTGTGCATATAGATGGCACATTATACTTACTGACACTGTAGCTTTATCAAAGTTGCCCAGGCCTGGGTTGGTGCCATTGACAAACACAAAGAAGTCAAAGAATCCAACCATGGTGTCCTTGAAGAAGACATTGGTGTACAGCACACCCTCATTCTGGTCTAGACGGAACGGCTTCTCGCCATTCAGTTCACTGCGCAAACTCCCTGTCATATTGATAGGCTCTTCTATGTAGAACCTCATAATACTGTTCTGCCCTATATCTGGGTCAAATGTATAATCCTGGAAATAAACAGCAGTGTTTAGATATTGCTATGCAGTAGGAGTCAAGTCAAATGATGGATTAGAACATACAAGTCATTCTACACATTTGTCTACAATGCTATACAATGATGTGGAATTGCATTGGAACAGGGGAACATGATCAGCATAAACTACTAATATTTTACATTCAAATATTACTGTCATTAGGCTCTATTGCCATTCAGGCATCTGAACTTCTATTTTGATTTAACATGTAATGATGGTGATGAAACAATACAGTTTTTATCTCCCCTACCTTGAAATCTAGTATAGGCTCCCCAGCTTGTGTGTCCTTAGTAACACCAGCGGTGAAATATTTCCCTGTTTTAGTAAACTTTGGAGGATTATCATCAATATCCAGAATCTCTACCTGAACCTTCAACAAACTCGTATCTTCCTCATTGAATTCTATAGACTTGTTGACAAACTCCTGATTGTCGCATGTTCTGATGCCATCAGAGAGAAGCTGTTTCTCATTGGCCTTGATAATTAGGGTGACGAGCGCTGTAGTCTCTCTGTCTATGCTGTTTTGTAATGTGAGGATTCCACTCGTTTGGTTCAGATGGAATTTTGCTCTTTCTTTCGGAGGGTCTCCACCTGTGTGTAACACATGTCATGTTTAGGAAAGATACATTTTTATAGAATGTATATTTGAACAGGTTTTGCTTAATACAAATCACTTATTAATTACATGACTCATATCTGGCCTCGCATCCATTGAAAATATTTTAACAGATTTGATTATCTCCACTTTAATCATGAGCTTTTTTGGGAGTGTCAAAATCCATCCAACAGGGAACATCTCAAAAAATAAGTTTCAGTTAAACTTAATCATGATTTAATATTTCATCACATGTTTTACTCACCAACTATGTAATAACATATCTCAGCATTGACTCCTTCATCAGGATCAGTGGCCAGACTTAGATTACCAACAGTGATGTTGGCCTTTTCCTCTTGTACCTGAAGGCTATAGGGTGTTGGGTATTTTCTACGATCAAATGATGGTGGGTTGTCATTTATATCTATTGCTTTTATGTTAAGGGGTCTTCTAGCTGTTCGCACCGGATCACCCTTGTCTGAGGCCAGGATAGACAACTAGAAAAATATGTGTGATTTTATTGGATTTCAAGTGAAATTTTATAAGGTTTCACATTCAATATCCAAATTGAAGGGGTTGTAATAGGACCGAACGTGCATGCTTTTAAATAATCAATGCTTGTGAGTGCTCAATTGTGATTTGATGGTAACATGTTTTTAGTCTCTTGTATATACATACACTGTAGTATTTCTAAAGCAAAATGGTATAATAACAACAACAACAGATTTGTTTAATGACAGTTCTGCCCATAAATGCATATCTACTTACAAAGTAGATTTCCTGGTCCTCTCTGCTGATCCGCTCTTTGAGTGTAATATTCCCAGACTTTTTGTCCAGGTTAAACTTTTTGTAATCTTTGATTGGTTCATCTTTTATGAATGTATATTCCACTTCTCCATTGACACCAATGTCATTGTCCTTTGCTTTCACTTGGGTGATGAAACTGCCAATTGTGATGTTCTAAAAGAAAATAATTTCTATAAGTTTCCCCACAAAATAAACATGCATAACCAGGGTTAGCTTTTCTATTAAGACCATTATAGAATTCTGTTTTCAGTATGATCTCATATGAGTAAAATCGCCTATAATACAGGGTAACTATAAAATCTCTTTACATTTAACACAAACTGAAATTGAAGAGACTTCATGTGCACCATGTGTAGTAGCCAAATATATATAGCCAAGAGTATTGTTTCCAAGTGCATGTCCTTAATGAGCATGGTTGTTAACTTCATGCAGAGACTCTTAATCAGAACATTAAAGTTGATATTATGTTTTGGTCAATCTGTAAATATAGAGTAATTTTCAGTATTTAAAATGAAAGGAATCATTTTAAAAATTAATGAAGAGAATTATAAGAGAGAAATGAATACCTCTAAGACAAATATAGTTTCATTGGCTGGTGGATGTGTGAACACAGGCGCATTATCATTCACATCTTCAATGTAGACATGTACAGTTGTGAAGCTAGACAGAGCAGGAGTACCACTATCTGTTGCCACTAGCGTCATATAAACCCAACCCAGTGTCGTTCTTAGAGTTGACGCAACTTTTATGGTTCCAGTATCAGGAACAACTTCAAATAAGCCGGCCGTCATATTTTGTCTTGTTTGATTCAGTGAATACACAATTCTTGCATTCTCTCCCTCATCTAAATCAATAGCCGTGATTGTGATAACTTGAGTGCCAGTAGCAGCATTCTCCGCTACAGAGCTTGCATTGTAATTTGATTTAGCAAATTTGGGAGTGAAATCATTGACGTCCCGGAGACGGATCATCATTGTACGGGAGGTAATACGTTGTTCGTTCTCGGGAGAGTCGGGGCTATCTCTTGCCTCAACACTGATGGTGTAATCAGCCTTGGTCTCCCTGTCTAGTTCACCAGCCACTGTGATAACTCCCTGAAGTCATATATATTTTCATGTACATATAAATACGATAGGATGTGATGTTGTGATATGAAATTCTTCAGTACTTTTGATCAACCTGGTATATGAATGTTAAACTGATATACTCAAGTTAAGAATGTTATCTTGAATGCTTTAATTTGGCTTGTCCGAGGCTTGGTTTACAAATAGATTTTCTCCAGTATGATATGATTTTACATGCACAACTAATAATTTCTTGTTTTTCCTTAAGGTACTCCTCCTAAATGATACTAGTGTTTATACATATTTGGAAACTAAAAATAGTAAAATCTATAACCAATAAGTTCTGTATACCTGCAAGTACCATTATAACCATTAACAAGGCATTAACATGACAAAATGTCACCACCTAGTTGCTCACAATATTATGTTATCTTTTTTGACCTTGAGAAGGTCATTAAAGGTCAAATGTCAAATCTAAAGTCAGATTTGAATTTCATAGAACATGTAGATGATTTTGAAAAAAAAATTAGTCAATTTGAAGCAAGTTGAAAAAAGACCTTTTTGACCTTTTTTGACCTTGAGAAGGTCATTGAAGGTCAAATGTCAAATGTAAAGTCAAATGTAAAGTCAAATCTAAAGTCATATTTGAATTTCTGAGAACATGTAGATGATTTTGAAAAAAAAATTTAGTCAATTAGAAGCAAGATGAAAAAATACCTTTTTGACCTTTTTTGACATTGAGAAGGTCATTGAAGGTCAAATGTCAAATCTAAAGTCAGATTTGAATTTCTGAGAACATGTAGATGATTTTGAAAAAAAAATTTAGTCAATTTGAAGCAAGTTGAAAAAAGACCTTTTTGACCTTTTTTGACTTTGAGAAGGTCATTGAAGGTCAAATGTCAAATCTTAAGTCAAATCTAAAGTCAGATTTGAATTTCTGAGAACACGTAGATGATTTTGAAAAAAAATTTTAGTCAATTTGAAGCAAGTTGAAAACAGACCTTTTTGACCTTTTTTGACCTTGAGAAGGTCATTAAAGGTCAAATGTCAAATCTAAAGTCAGATTTGAATTTCTGAGAACATGTAGATGATTTTGAAAAAAAAAATTAGTCAATTTGAAGTAAGTTGAAAAAAGACCTTTTTGACCTTTTTTGACCTTGAGAAGGTCATTGAAGGTCAAATGTCAAATCTAAAGTCATATTTGAATTTCTGAGAACATGTAGATGATTTTGAAAAAAAATTTAGTCAATTTGAAGCAAGTTGAAAAAAGACCTTTTTGACCTTTTTTTACTTTGAGAAGGTCATTGAAGGTCAAATCTTAAGTCAAATCTAAAGTCAGATTTGAATTTCTGAGAACACGCAGATGATTTTGAAAAATTTTTTAGTCAATTTGAAGCAAGTTGAAAACAGACCTTTTTGACCTTTTTTGACCTTGAGAAGGTCATTGAAGGTCAAATGTCAAATCTAAAGTCAGATTTGAATTTCTGAGAACATGTAGATGATTTTGAAAAAAAAATTAGTCAATTTGAAGCAAATTGAAAAAATACCTTTTTGACCTTTTTTGACTTTGAGAAGGTCATTGAAGGTCAAATGTCAAATCTTAAGTCAAATCTAAAGTCAGATTTTAATTTCTGAGAACACGTAGATGATTTTGAAAATTTTTTTTAGTCAATTTGAAGCAAGTTGAAAAAAGACCTTTTTGACCTTTTTTGACCTTGAGAAGGTCATTGAAGGTCAAATGTCAAATCTTAAGTCAAATCTAAAGTCAGATTTGAATTTCTGAGAACACGTAGATGATTTTGAAAAAATTTTTTAGTCAATTTGAAGCAAGTTGAAAAAAGACCTTTTTGACCTTTTTTGACCTTGAGAAGGTCATTGAAGGTCAAATGTCAAATCTTAAGTCAAATCTTAAGTCAGATTTGAATTTCTGAGAACACGTAGATGATTTTGAAAAAAAATTTAGTCAATTTGAAGCAAGTTGAAAACAGACCTTTTTGACCTTTTTTGACCTTGAGAAGGTCATTGAAGGTCAAATGTCAAATCTAAAGTCAGATTTGAAGGTCAAATGTCAAATCTAAAGTCAGATTTGAATTTCTGAGAACATGTAGATGATTTTGAAAAAAAATTTAGTCAATGTGAAGCAAGTTGAAAAAAGACCTTTTTGACCTTGAGAAGGTCATTGAAGGTCAAATGTCAAATCTAAAGTCAGATTTGAACTTCTGAGAACATGTAGATGATTTAGAAAAAAATTGAAGTCAGTCTAAACAGTATTTGTTAAGTTATAGGAAGTTGTAAGAAATTGTTACAGACGCCGGACGCCGGACGCCAACCGCCGGACGCCAACCGCCGTCGCAAAAAAACGGAGACCATAACAATATGTCACCACTTTTGGTGGTGACATAATTATTGTATATTATGTAAAAACTTTATAAATGTTTCAATTTAACAAATAAATTAATTAATAAAAAAAAAAATGTTGTACTCACAGTTTCATTATGGATGGTAAATTTCTCCTCATGTCCAGTAATCAAATACCAAACAGTTCCAAAATTCCCACTATCTTTATCTACAGCTTCAACTGTTGTGACTTCAGTTCCGAGTGTAGCATTCTCCCAAACCATGACGCTTGTGTTAAACATGGTGAACTCAGGGCTGTTATCATTTGTGTCTTCAATTCTCACATGTATAGATGCCGTGCTGTTTAGTGCAGGTGTACCAGAGTCTATGGCCATGATAGTGAAGTTCATCCAATGGTGAGTTTCATGGTCTACTAACTTCCTAAGTGTGATTTCACCTGGATTATACATGCCATTGATTACTTTGAAATAATACAGAAAGTTGATAAAATAATTTTCCATGGAAGTGCCTCATCATAAATAATACATAAGTGTATCCATCTTGATACCTTTGTGTAAACAAACATTTTTTGATTTTCAATTTCTTTATGTATGTACAGGTACACTTAGTTAGATAATAAGAGTATTTTACAGAGCAAGTTTTAAAATCAAAAATCATAATGATCTTACATTATTTCGAAGAACAAATGTATACAGTCTTACCACTAAATTCATTCTTAAACTGGAAAGTATCAAACGGGTCATCTTCAATCCTGTAAGCCATCTGTCCATTGTTCTTATCCCTATCTAGGGCATCCACCTTGGTGACTGTGGCCCCGACACTGGATGCCTCAGAAACAGCTGCCATGTAAATGTTTGAAGGTTGGAACTCGGGTGGATTGTCATTCACATCTAGCAGCTCAATTACTAATATAGCTGCAAATATACAAATATATTCCATCACAGCAAGCGAGATCTACTATGTGAAAATCAAAGTCTCTTCCTTATTTCTTAAATGGTTGAATTTAAGACTAATTCCCCTTCACCCTTTATTGAAAACAGCAACTCAAAATTTCAAAGTCTATCTACATGTATATTATTGTAAGACATTATTATCATTGATTCAATCTATGACTTTTGAAATATAGAGGTTGTATATTAAATTCAAAAGATGAGTAATAATTCTTATAATACATGATATGTCAATTTTGCAATTGGGATTCTGGTACCTTATGTGTAAGTACAATTTAGAGGTCAGCCTAACATTGTGTCAGTTACATTAATTCAACCATTTCATTAGAAACAAAGGGTATAAATTAATCACAGTCTATTCTAATGCTCCAAATGGCAAATGATATATTACACTTAAAGTGTGCCAGCTTGCTGTTTTAAATATTGATCAATTTTTTTCGCCCAATAATATGAAATTTGACCTTTTCATATACCAATTATTTTATCCTAATGAAACAACTCTCATTGAAATTAAATTGAAACCAAGTATTGAAAAATTGACCTGGATATTAAAATAAAAAATAAGTTGCATCAACTACTCAGCAGGAGAACCAAGGCACAAATGTGCTTCAGTTAGGAAGATTTCTACATCCGCCGAGACGTCATAGAGTCACATTTCTATATATATTAGATATGTTCAAGAGGGATATGGTCTGCAACAGGAAGCAGCTAATGCTACTCCTTGTATTTATATGTGTTTTCCTACTTGTTTTCATCAGTAAGATTGACAACAAGCCTGATGAATTGATGGAAACAGTTGGCCAACCAAAATCCCAGCAATCAAGGGAGGAATCTACACATAATGAACAGCTTAAAGTGGATGTACAATATTCAGCAGAAGATGAAAAGGAAAGACTTGATGGATTCATATCAATATTGTTGAAAAACAAAAATGATCAAGATACTGCTGATAAAGAAGATAGAAATGAAAAAGACATTGATGAAGATAGAAAAGATGAAAACATTGAAGATGGAAAAGAAGAAGATATTGGAGATCATAGACAAGATGAAGACATTGAAAATGATGGTAATGGTTTAGATATCAATGAACCTATATTTCCACAACTTGATCCTCCAGAAGAAGTCATTAAACAGAAACGAAAAAATGTATTTTTCTTAAAACTACACAAAACTGCAAGTAGTACAGTGCAGAATATATTCTTCCGTCATGCTGACATCGCTAACCTTACACTAGCACTGCCATTTTGGCGACATCGAGTATGCTACCCCAATGTTTTTACGGAGAAGTGCCTTATTCCTCTCTCAGAAAATTACCACGAATACAATGTTTTATGTTTCCATATGAGATATCACACAAGTGTCAGAAAACTCATGCCAAAGGACACATTCTTTACAACGACAATAAGAAGTCCTCACACTCAGTTTCCATCTGGTTTTAACTATCATGGATTTGGTAAATGCTACGGATTAAAAACCATAGAACAATCTCAGAAAATGTTTTATTTTCTAGATCACTTAGATGAATTTACAACAACGAAACTATGTGGAGGCTGGAATGTTTCAAGCAAAAGTGAAATGATGTTCGAGTTTGGATTAGAACTCCCAGATTTGGATGATGATTATGCAATTCAGGAGAAAATTGCTGAAATTGATCGGGATTTTAATTTTATAATGATAACAGATTACATGAAAGAGAGTCTTGTCTTATTGGCTGGTATGCTAAACTGGGAATTAGAGGATGTTGTGTATTTCAATAAAGTAGAACGCCAACATGAGGAAATAACCAACAAACACTATAAAGGTCTAATAAACAAATGGAACAAAGCCGATGCTCTTATGTTCCAACACTACAACAAAACATTCTGGAAAAAACTTAAAATCTTTGGAGAAGACCGCATGGTTCGAGAAGTCACAAAGCTCAACAAACTACTTGACTACTGGACTAAACAATGCTTAATCGAACCAGAAAATCCTCAATGTGTACGAATGCAGATGGCTGAGAAGGTATACACACACGAGATGAAAACTAAGATGATTCATGAAGGAAGGTTAAACATTGAAGGCTATAAGGAATACACAGATGAAACGCTGGAAAGTTCTTCCCCTGGAAGATCCAACCCAGCCTTCCCTTACCATACAATGTTATTCAAAGACAAATACCCAGACACTGATCATTGCATAGAAACAGTCAAGTGGAAGTATAAGACACTAAATTGTACAACTACAAAATAATTCTAATATGGTTGTATATTATCTCAGCCTCCCTTTATTTCTACATGTACATAGAGAAATGTTTAACAAAAATAAGGTGAGATGAACAGAACATGATTGGATAAAGCTTTTTCAATATATATTTCAATTGGCTGTTATATTTGTGTGTATATTTCCTTTTAAACAGTAGGATTTTGTTTCTGGAGAGCTTTATCCAAACTCAGAGATAATCTTTGGTCTAACCATCACTAATCATAATACTGAGAACACCGAGCAGCAGGCTCGTAGCCAGTATTCTTGAATGAAATTTTTTCAAAATCATGCAGTTTTCACCATTCTGAGCACTTTTCAATTGCCATTTTGCCAAAGCTGTCAAATGTGAACCCCTCCTGAAAATCCTGTGAACCTCCTTTGGCAAAAGCTGGCTACAGACCTGGAGCAGTCATCAAATTTCATGCTTTCAAAGTGAAACTCTTATGATAGGCTACCACAGTTACTAGTGAGGTCCAATCAGACCTTACCAGCATTAAACTACAATATAATATATTCATTTCTCCTATTCAGAGCCTATTATGTACTATTCTGTGACACTGAGGGTATGCACATTTTCAAATTGACCTATCCATCTAAACTGTTACATACAGATCTCATACACATATACACAAGTCATACACATACTTAGTAGACACAAAAAGTGATTTTTTCAAGCAGTTGAAATGAAAGACCAACAAGGCATTAACATAACAAAATGTCACCATGTCAGATTTGAACTTCTGAGAACTTGTAGATGATTTTGAATTTGAAGCAAGCTGAAAAATGACCCTTTTATTGACCTTGAGATGGTCATTGCAGGTCAAATACTTTTTTTGGCCTTGAGAATGTCATTAAAGGTCGAATCTATAGTCATATTTGAACTTTTGAGAACTTCTAGATGATTTTGAAAAAATTGGTCAATTTGAAGCAAGTTGAAAAAGTCCTTTCTCAAATCTAAAGTCAGATTTGAACTTCTGATAAATTGTAGATGATTTTCAAAAATAAATTTGGTTGATTTGAAGCAAGTTCAAAAAGACCTTTTTGACCTTTTCTGACCTTGAAAAGGTCACTGAAGGTCAAATATTAAATGTAAAGTCAGATTTGAACTTCTGAAAATTATTTGTAGATGATTTAAAAAAAATTAAAGTCAGTCTAAACAGTATTTTTAAGTTATTGGAAGTTTTAAGAATTTGTCACAGACGCCAACAGTCAATCGCCAACCACCAACCGCTGATCACCAACTGTTGATCGCCAACCGCTGATTGCCAACTGCCGTCACAAAAAAACCATAAGACCATAACAATGTGTCATCACTTTTTGGTGGTGACATAATAAACTCAGCAACTTTTAATTTGCGAGTGTTACAAGAAATGTACCACATGGTATTTGGCCATAGTTACCTGTGTTCTGCTGAAGTTTGGGAGAATAACCATTTTTATCAGTGACTTGTAGTGTGAGGGTAACTATCTGTACAGCCTCCCTGTCAAGCCCACTTTTCACATACACTGAACCATTGTTGGCGTACACATCAAACAGATCCTGTAATAACATGTACATGGGTAATTATTCACAAACAATGAAATATAATTGGAGCACACATCAATAAGGTATGAGGTGTATAATGTAGATTAGATATACATGTAAATTAATGAACATGAATTGTAAACTATTGAAGAGATTCAAATATGTTTATTTTATCAATATTATAAAATAAAAATTTATATAACTCATTATTATCAGATGTCTGGAAAGAGATCTACATGGGTGAGACGTTTCTCCTTCGGGAGATTTTGTAGCTATGACAACATTGCAACAAACATTAACCTACCCTGACAACTGCATTATCCACATCACTACCAAACTCATTCAGGCCTACAGTCTCATTCTTTAAGATCTCATACTTAAGGTCAGCATTCCAATCTAAATCACTGGCAGGATAGTCAGTTACGATCGTCATCAATGTTGCATTTTCAAAAACTTTTGCCTCTTTTGAGGCTGGATTAAACTCTGGGATCTTATTATTGATATCAGTAATGTTAATTTCCACAATTGTTGATCCAGTCTGTGGTGGTGTTCCCCTGTCTATGGCTAACACATGAAGGGTGTAGCTTTCTCCAAAGGCATCTCGGTCAAGGTTTGCCCGAGGGTATACATAAATGAGCCCTGTGTTAGCCTCAATGCCATATTTATCCTGCGAGCCACTGTCTATACGATATATGATGTCACTGTTAGGTGTACCTGGTCTATCATCATCATAGGCTTTTACCACAGCAACCTTTGTGTCTGAAATAACAAACAAAATGTGAATTATGGAACCTTTTTAATATTCTACAACAAACTGTCAGTGATAAACAAATCATTTCAAAGTATTTCTTTTTCAAATGTAATGTTTTTAAATTTTTCAAAACTGTACACTGAATCAATAATACAAAAAATTGAAAATTCTCCATTTCATATTCAATTACATATAAAATCCCCCCTTATACATACGGAGTCAAAAACTGATACTGTATAAACTGGAATATTTAAACCAATCAAAATACTGTAATGATGTAATTCAATGATTCATGGTCCCTTACCAGTACCAATGTATCTAGTGACCAAAGGCAGCATTAAAGTGCCATCGTGTTAAGTACACTAACACGTAAATTGGATAAAGAAGAAGAAGAATTACCTCCTGTTTTGTTTCCTCCTGTGGTATTCTCAGGTATGCTAACGCTATGTCCCTCTGTAGAGTTGAAGTAAGGCTGGTTATCATTTTCATCTTCTACATTCACCAGGACCTCCACAGTACTGTTAAGTGGGGGGATACCCTTGTCTACAGCTAATACTACTAAGTTATATTTACCTAGTGGAGAATGAAAACAAGTATTAAACATTTCTTGTATTCTGTTGAGCTAGCTAATAAACATTGAATGGGGATGATGCTTATATAATAAAACAAATATTTCATTCTGTTTTTGGTGAATACCTTTGGTACTTTCACAACATGATCTTTCAATAGCACTTCTAACTTTGTTGGAAATAAACTGTGAAAGATGCACAGGTATTCACTTCAATAAAATGAAATATTTGTATATTAGTACTGGATTATTTGTTGTACATGTATTTGGTTTTACTAGCTAATATGTTCAACAGTCTCCAACTGTTTCTATGAAAGCAATTAACTTTACAAAAAAATCACATTTTCACCTTCTTTAAAAATCTGGTAACATCTAGTAACTTCACCCTTTATTAATTATCACACAAGAGATACCCACACAAAATGCGGCCTTACCATCCAGTTGTGGGTCCATGGTATCATAGTCCAAAGGCCCACTGAGGTCTATCCTTCCTGTAGTGTTATCAATGGTGAAGTTGTGATGTGGATCTGATGATTCTATAATACTGTACTCTATGATATTGTTGGGGGTCAAGTCCTTATCCTCAGCCTAAAAGGAATATATTTTTTACATTAGGGATAAACTATGAGTATTGGTTTTTAGGAGGAATAGTTAGGCTTTAGTGCACTGCATGTGACAGTCAATCTTCTTTTGTGCCACACTGATTTTGGATAGCTTGCCAAGTGTACATTCTTTAAAAACAAGAGAAAAATAATGCACTCCTCTTTGTTTCAGCTGGACATTCTTCAAAATGAACCACAGCTCATTCTATTGTGTTGCTGCCTAAGTGGGGTTTAAATTGACTTATCAAGATATGCTGATGAAAATGCTCTCAATTAGCATCCCTTGTATTTCACATACCTTTTGTTCCATATTCCCACCCCAGTCTTTTTTGCGACTGCTAGAGTGTGCTAATAATACTCTAATAGTGATAAGCACTTGAAGATTACCCTTTGACAACTACTGAATTTATGCACATGCATTATTGTAAAAAAGCTGTACATGTACTTTGTATTGGTATTGTAATTACCTCAACTATGACAGGACGTTCAAGAGTAGGTTGATTCTCTCGCACGTATGCTTCATATTTACTCCTCCTGATAGATGGTGCATTGTCATTAACATCCAGCAGCTGTATCTCTAGCTGTACAGTGTTGCGCTGGTTTCCCCCATCCCTGGCCTGCAGGGTAAGGTAGTAGGTGTCTTGTTTCTCCCTGTCCAGGAGGTCATGGTCCAAGTCAGCATCTACAGCAACACTGATGTTACCACTGTCTGGGTCGATGTGGAACCTAAAACACAACATTGAAGTCATAGTTAAATGTTTAATGGAGAAACATTTGAGATAATGTTGTAATTTTTACTGTCACACTGATGTTACCACTGTCTGGGTCGATGTGGAACCTAGAACACAACATTGAAGTCATAGTTAAATGTTTAATGGAGAAACATTTGAGATAATGTTGTAATTTTTACTGTCACACTGATGTTACCACTGTCTGGGTCGATGTGGAACCTAGAACACAACATTGAAGTCATAGTTAAATGTTTAATGGAGAAACATTTGAGATAATGTTGTAGTTTTTACTGTAACACTGATGTTACCACTGTCTGGGTCGATGTGGAACCTAAAACACAAAATCAAGTGCATTAAGTAAGATTAGAATAAAATACGGTATACTATGTACAGTAAAACTTGTCTTAATGGACACCTCTCTATAGCATACACCACTTCAAGACACATTTTACATTGACTCCTGTATAAAATCTGCTCTCTGTAGTGAACACCTATCTATAGTGAACACTTTATGACCCCATAAGTGTTCACTATATACAGGTTTAACTGAATATAATAAACCATTAACATTTATGATAATGGCAGGCTCATATTTATATGTAGCAAGTGATAACAGTTGAGGAAACAGCAGCACTTACATGTTAGCTCCAGAGCCTCTAATGGAATATGTGATTTTGCCAAATTCCCCCGAATCAGCATCTGTGGCTGTAATTGTTGTTATATTGGTCCCCTTGGGTGAGTTCTCATATAGCTCAGTCTTATACTCCTCCTTGGTGAACTGAGGAATGTTATCATTCATGTCTTCAATCTCTAAGTACACCATAGTGAAGTTCTCATGTTTTTCAGGTGTTCCTGTCTCCTTGGCCCATATCTGGGAAAGGGGAATATAAAAAATTATTCTGTGTTTCAATGCTAATTGTGAATAATAAATAATTTAGTCAATAACAAAATAGTAAAATACATCTTTTATCTAACCTAGTAAAACATCTATGTCTTTGACTTTCACACTACTAAAGGTTGATCCACATACACATACTTCTATCAGAATTCATTGATGAATTTCTATTATCATTGGTAATCCACTCTTCAACGATAAGTAGTATCTATTTCCGCAACAAATTGTTGCAACCTCGAAAAATTCCAAAAGGTTCCAACATTTTATTTTGAAGAGTGTAAAACCAGTGATTATGTTCTCACCTGGAACATGACAGACTTTCTCTGCTCATAGTCAAGATAGGTGGAGTTTTCTACCCGAATAAGTAATGTTGCATCATTGCGTACAGTGTTGGGCTCAACTGAGAACACAGTGAAGGCAACTGTGCCCTGCTCAACACTTAGATCAAAGGTACCACTTTCCCCCTGAAAAACGAGCAGAATCATTTGACAAACAACTGAATTTGGCAAGGGGCAGTGTCCATTATGTACCACTATCCATTGAAATTTGGTTTTAATGGATAGATTAAATTCACAGATTGGGTGAATCTCTTCATTTCTTTTAGAAATCCTTCAATGTCATTATTTTTAGCGCATTCGCCATCATTGTCATGTGTGTTAAAAATACTATAAATTCTTTCAATACTCAGAGAAAAAATATTAAATGTTGACACAAATGGCAACCTCTATAAGCCATGAGAACTGTATAATAAATAAATAAACTAACCTCATCCAGGTCTGTGACTCCCATTTGCAGTCCAGCAGGAATGAATGTAATAGGAACATGCAGCTGTGTGTTCTCTTGTACAGTTGCATTATACCAGTCCTGTGAGAATGTTGGTGTGTTGTCATTCTCATCTAAGATGTTGATTGTCACCTTAGCTGTAGCTGTTGTAATCCCCATTGGTGTGTCAGTCACCTCCTGAGCCTAGAACAGAATATTACAATGTGGTCTCATCCTCTTTTTTCAAATTTTATCAATATATCTTTTCATTTATTATTATAAATATTAGCAAGGCATGCAAAATGTCCCCACCCGCCATTTGTTACAGACACTGACCTCCAAATGCCAACCGTCGAACACTGTCCACAAAAACTTGGAAACTAAAAATATGTCATCACTTCTAGTGATGACATATGAATGTAAAATGTAAAACATGTTGTACATTTACATTCATTGAGATATTATCTGAGGGGTGGATCTTGGTTTGATTTGTCATAGGTTGCACCAATGCAGGGGGTATTTCATCATTTATCGGATGTACATGTACTATATATAATTCAGCAACAGTTTGGTTTACTAATGATACATGTACTTACAAAGACATCAAACTCGATGACACCAAAGTTATTCAGGATACTTTGCTCTTCTCTGTCTATGTGACTCTTTACTGATATCCAGCCGCTGGAATTGTCTATCTGGAACCACTCATTATCTGCAAAGCAAATGTATTATTATCAAATATATATAATGATCATAAATTTGCCATTTTACCATGTATTTAACATTAGCATTAGGGATAAGTTAAAGCCATATAGAACAAGAATCAACCACTTGAATTGTTCATCTGTAACTCCTCCTTAGCTGTGGTTACATTGTATATACAATTCAGACCCATGTGTTAGCCATGTATACAGTGTAGTCACAAGTTGGCATACATTGACAATTTGCAACTTTTCCTTTAGACATTGAGGACTCATTAATATGAAAGAGCAAACTCTCTATGATGAAGGTCAATAAACAATTTTGTGATTTTTCAGTAGAAATACATTTTACTGTAAAATATGGTATGCCTTGTGCAGCAACTAATAGCAGAGATAATATAAATTCACTGACCTCCTACTATAGTATAGTTGACCTGGTTAGGAACACCTGTATCTCTGTCCATTGCAGTCACCTGAATCACAGGTTTTTCCTGGAATAAATAGATTATAGGAATATATTAACTCTATCATCGCACAGAAACTGATTATGCTTCATTATTATGTCAAAGTTGCACATTATACGGTATGCTATATCATATTTAGTGCCCAGAGGCCTATAGAGTTGTTTAGATATGTTTGTTTGTGGTAATAAGAGAATGAATACCAAAAATGAAAATGGGCAAGCTTATTACATAATTAAACTCATGTGGTCAGTAGCGTGACTAGAATAACTTATGAATGGTAGTATGACCTATATCCCTAACCACATCCTCAAATTAAAACCACACGTTTTCGTTTCGAAATAATTGAGAACATACCACAGCTACATTTTCTTTGACACTACTGACATACGGTCTGTTGAGGAAGATGGGAGGTCTGCTTTGTACATTCTCCACATTAATCACCAGGTCTGTTGTACTGTTAAGTTTGATTTCTACTCCTCGATCCTAAAATTTCAGTTCAGTCAGATGTTGCATTTGAATATCTAACATAATAAGCAATAAACGAAAATCAATAATGAAAACAACAGGAATAAACTATCGGAGATTATCATTTAATATATTATTTTAATATATTAGGAACCATTGCAAATATTTTTAATACAACAGGTGATTTTTGCGATCAAACAGAAAATCACCCATTGCCTGATGATAATGAAATCCCTGTCAATATATAACACATTATAAAAACATTTGTATAAACATTCCATAAGCATACCTGTGCCATGATTTCTAGTTGATAAAAGCTCTTGTCTGCAAAGTTCAAATTTCCATTCAGCGTAACCTCTCCAGTTATTTTTTGAATTGTAAACATTGTAGTTGGAGTCTAAAATAAAAAATAAAAATAATATATATTTAGTACACCATTATTAAATCATTATTGTATACCCCATGTGTATTCTAGATGCTCATTGGTTTATTTAGGTCATGTGACCACTCAATAGTACTTTTCATCTTCCTTGCTATCAAGGAATATTGGAGTTTGAATGGTAAATGCCTTTAAATGCCAATAAAAAACTGTCAACACTCAACATTAAATATTGAAACTGACTTTTTATTTTTGTTTACAGAGTACATATGAGGTATATAATAAAAAAACAAAAACAAATAGTGACTGCCGCCACTTTTCAGGAAATAGTGTAAAAATTTCCGCTGGAGATATCCTGTCCAATGACATCAGGAAAATTATATTGCACTATTTTGCTAAATGGCAGTCACCATAGATGAAGAATACTCAAACCATATATGAATCTAACTCAAATTTGTTTTTCTTCTACCAAATAAAACCATGAACATGCTTAGTAAGCAAATACAGTATAGTATACTTGCGAACTAATATGAGCTAAAAACTATATACTATAAATAATGTGTCATTGGATCATTCTATGAATAATATGATATTTATAATAAGACCGAGTGCACAGTATGAAGCCATTGAAGTGAGTAATACAGAATTGCTCAATAAGGTACACAGTGATTATAGAGCAAATATTTCATATGGTCCTCCAGTTTACTCATCCACATGCCCTGAAGGAATTGACCTCAAATAAGCATTAAAGTTTTAATAAAAAGGTTCATGTAAGCACTTGATATAATAAAAAATCAGTGCAACCCCCTCCCTACCAAACCAACAAATCTTGCTTAATGACAATAAATGCATAATATATAGTATAGGGTATTAATTATCATATAATAATAGGAAACTAACCTAAACATATTATATGGTCATGCTTGATGAACCAAATTTTCTCAAACATCCATATACTTAGAAAATTACAAAATATTCTAAAACCAGAACAACGGCAACGCCAAAGCGTAGCGAATCCCATCGAACAGAAATGGCTGGCATTTTTACAAACGAATAGCAAATATCATAAAACAACACACCAGAAAGGCCACCATTTTCAAAATGGTTGCTCACTAGCCAAGTTGTCATCAGAAGAAATAATGTGCTTTTAAGTAGCCACCTCTAAAATTTTTGAAAAATCGCACACGTACTTGTAAAATAACACACATAAAAATGGTGGCCATTTTTCAAAATGGCCGACTACTCCCCAAAGTTTTATTAGACAATGTGCCATGCTTAAAGTATTCACATATCAAATATGAACAAAATCACTCCACTACTTTTCGAATTATAGTAAAATACATTAAAATGGCGGCCATTTTTCAAATTTTTTTTCAAAATGGCCGCCTTCTACCAAAAGTGTCATAGGACAGTGTGCCATGCTTATAGTATTCACATACCAAATATGAACAAAATCGCTCCACTACTTTTCGAGTTATAGTAACATACATTAAAATGGCGGCCATTTTTCAAAATTTTTTTCAAAACGGCCGCCTTCTACCAAAAGTGTCTTTAGACAGTGTGCAATGCTTATAGTATGCACATACCAAATATGAACAAAATCGCTCCACTATTTTTTGAGTTATAGCAAAAATCGTAAAATGACGAGTAAAGGCCGCCATTTTTCAAGATTGCTGCCATGTGCTTCTTTAATATCTACATTTGTAGCATTATTAATGTCCTTTATAATTTTTTTACATTTAAAACATATTGCTATTACAGTTTTACATATTACACCTAAATTACTGTAAAATCGGCACTAAAATGGCCGCCATTTCAAAATGAGCGGCCATTTTGAAAATCGGCTTTCGAGCAGAACTTCTACCCCCATAGGGTATATGTGTACAAAATATGAACAAAATCGGGCCAACGGTATTTGAGTTATTGCCCGGACGGACAGACGGACGGACGGACGGACAGACGGATGGACGTACGTACGGACGTACGTACGGACGTACGTACGGACGGACGGACGGAGGCGTTCCCTATATCCCTCGGAACTTCGTTCGATGGGATAATTAACTATGATGAATGTCACATCAAAGGCAATATAAATATGAACCTAGATAATATACCACCATGCACAAATACCCATTAATGACATACTGTTTTGGAGCATTCTTATATTTAAAACATGCCTGGATAATATATATATATAATTCTTAATATTATAATAATATATAGGGTGTCCATAAAGTATCTTTAAACAGACTTTGCATTGTAAATAAAAATAAACTTAATGGATACCCTATACATTAGCAAGTATAATTAGCAAGTATTCCATAAAAGACAAACAGTAAATAAAATAGAAGCACTGAGAAACAATTTACATTTGTTAAGTCACATATCCATAAGCTTGATTCACAAACCATTCCTGAATTTGATATACCACACCTAGTATAACTAGAAAAACAGCAACTCCACGGAGTAGCAAATCCCACCGAACAAAACATGTTTTGATAAAAAATTTGAGCCAAATTCATCCACTGGTATTTGAATTATCAAAGATTATGTTTCTATGAAACATGGTTGCCATTTTGAAATTCAGCTGTCATCTTTAGATTTTTTCTTTAGCAGAGAATGTCCATCTAATGGTATTTGGGTTTTACAAAGATTACTTTTTAATGAAAAATGGCAGCCATTTTGAAATTCAGCTAACGCCTTTGAAATTTCTTCTGAAGCAGATCTCATTTTTCCCTAAACATCAGCATATAAAATTGGAACCAAATCCATCCACTGGTATTTGAGTTATCATTAATTACATTTTTTAAGAAAAATGGTGGCCATTTTGAAATTTTAGTGGCCATCTTGAAAATTCATTTTTGAGCAGAACTTCTTTGCCTCTAGGCATCAGCATATAGAATTTGAACCAAATCCGTCAACTGGTATTTGAGTGATCAAAGGTTACGTTCTTTTATGAAAAATGGCGGCCATTTTGAAATTTAGCTCTCGCCTTAAAAATCCCTTCTCCAGCAGAGCTCCTATGTCCCTAGGCATCATCATGTAAAATTTGAACCAAATCCATTCAATGGTAATTGAGTTATCAAAGATAATGTTTTTTTATGGAAAATGGCCGCCATTTTGAAATTTAGCTGCCATCTTGAAACTCCTTTCTCGAGCAGAGCTCCTATGTCCCTAGGCATCAGCATCTAAAATTTAAACCAAATCCATTCAATGGTATTTGAGTTATCAAAGATAACGTTTTTTTACGAAAAATGGCCGCCATTTCGAAATTTGGTGGCCATCTTGAAAATGTCTTCTTGAGCAAGGCTCCTTTGTACCCAGGCAACAGCATATAAAATTTGAACCAAATCCATCCACTAGTATTTGAGTTATTAAAGATTATATTTTTTCCGAAAAATGGCCGCCATTTTGAATTAAGCAGCCATATTGTAAATTCCTTCTCGAGCAGAGGTCCTACACCCATAAGGCATCAGCCTATAAAATTTGAATGAAATCCGTCAACCGGTATTTGAGTTATTGCCCGGACACACGAACGGACGGACGGACGGACGGACGGACGGACAGCTTTTCTATATCCCCCTCGAACTTCGTTCGGTGGGATAATAAAAAGCAAACCCCAGCAAGCCATCTCTAATTGTATGTGTTCACAAACATGTAAAATTTACAATAAAAAGGGAAGACAAACTATTCCCTAGGTAGCTAAAGAAAGACTTACTACCAGCAAATCATTTCATGCTGTGAAACATTATGATGTGATTCTCAAAGACGAAGCATGAAATGATTTTTGCATTACAGAGTACAGTAAGGAAAAGTACAGTTTAGTACAGTACATTAAAATACAATACAGTACAGTATGGTGTAATACAGTACAGTAAAGTAGGTTAACATGTAAAACCTCCTACCTCTGTTATCATCTAGAGTGAATTAAAAATGAATGAAAAGTCAAGTTAGTTGTCTCTCTTTATATTTTACAAAAAACATTCCCCATATGCAGTCATTGTAAATGTACTTTTTGGAGGGTGATTTGTAAAGGACTGAGTGCAATACAGTAAAACATTACACATTGAACTAACACTGAAGGAAAGGAGAAATGGGGTTCAGTGTGAAAGAACTGATGAGAGCGTTTGATAATACTGGACTTAGGAATAAGGCTCATAGCCAGGTTTTTTGGGGGGTTTGAGCGAAAAATTCTTTCAAAATCATGCAGTTTTCCACCATTCTGAGCACTTTTCAATTGATGTTGGGGCAAAGTTGTCAAATTTTGCCCCATTGAAATTTTCTGAAAAGTGAATCCTCCTTGGCAAAGGCTGGCTATTGGACTAAGACTAATGGAATTGTCCTGGAAATAATTCAAACTCTCTTTATTTTCCATTTTTTATTTTTATTTTTCGGAAATACAGTGGTGACTGCGTAGTTTGTATTAGCCATTCATATCACTTAACGAAAATTCACTAAGTTAACATTATTTACAGATGTTTTCATGCAACTTAAAATGCTTACATTACAATTGCAAAATTTTAGTCCAAAATAAAACCTCAAATGCAAAAAATAATATATACCTTGTTTTGATATGCAGTAACATACAAATAATACAATTTTCAAAATAATTCACTTCTATACATTTATCTAAACATTTCATTGATTGACAAGATACAGTTTTATATCTTTTACTTAACCAGTGTAATTGTGCCTTGGCCAGTTAGGTTACCCAAGGACGGTATAATACAAAAGACTTGAGTTTATACATATTTCAAGAGACCCACCTTCATACTGTACTCGACACTACCCTCATAGCCTTCGTCAGGATCAGTAGCAGATACTTTGAACACTGACGTCCCATTCTCGGCCGTCTGAAATATTACCATGGCAAGTTGTGTTATCCCAAATGACTCAAGAAAGGTAAAAACAACCCTAAGCTGCCATTAACATTTATTATATAATCTATAATAATACTTTGGAATGTTGAAGTGAAAAACGTAGTTTGGAAAGAAGCTTAAAATGTCATTACTAGTGATCAAAAAAAGAAAGTTTGTTACGACGACCTGAGAGTCATTAACAGAAATTCACTGTTCTCTAACTATGACATCATTGTATCCAAGTAATGATTTCTCTTTGAACAGCAGATGCTCATACGAAACTAAAGCATACCTCTTTAATGTTAGCTCTGTAGGGCAGGTTGGTGAAGGAAGGAGCATTGTCATTCACATCAGTGACATACAGGGTGGCAGATTTCTGGATCTAAATGAAAAATAATTTAAAAAATCAAGCTTAAGAAATAATAGTACAGAGTACATGTATATGTAAACAAAGCAAGTTAAAGTACAATTTAAGAAAATGTAAAGTACAAAGTAGTTAAGAGCTTTCTCTGACCTGCTACCAACTCCATCAAACCTCAGATTTTGGGGCAAGGAAGAAACATCTGACTGCCCTCAGTGCATGACAAATGACTGTACATCAAATTACATTCTCAGCAGTTGCCCTAGATTTAATGTACAGTCATTTGCCATACATTGAGTGTAGTTGGATGTTTCTTCCTTGCTCAGCAGTTGCCCTAAAGCTCTCAGTGATGGAGGATACAGATGGTGACATGACAGAAAATATCGCACCAGCTCAACAAAGCTGAGTACCAAGACCTAGTTGATGAGGCTAAGGCAAGAGAATGGCATGCAGCTCAGTACCCAATAGAAGAAGGATGCAGAAGTTTCCCAGTCTTCTCACTACGCTCATGTCTTTCACTTAGCTTTCTATGATGCCATCCACCAGTTTATTTCCCGTTCAATTTGTTGTGACGCATCACTCATATTTATTTGAAATTATTGTTTACGATATACAACCATGGATAAATTACCGTGTACTTACTGTGTTTGGGCCATCAGATACTGAGAAAGAAAGGAAATACCGAGGGACAGTCTGCAAGTATAATCAAATAATATGGAAAATGAAGTACAGATACATTTCACTAAACACACAAAATAATCCTAATTCAGAGTTTCATGAATCTAAAATATGACTTAATGTAATATTATCCTCTTCTCCTCAAATATATTTGACTTTACTTCAGATTCTTAAACTCCCAATACAATCCCTGGGGCAAGTATGAAACCTTGCCTAGAAATAATGATACATGTATTAGATAATATAAGAATGAAAACATTACCTCACGATCCAAGTTCCCTTTTAGGATGATTTCACATTGAAATATTTTTTCTAAACTAGTGGTTGGCCCGAGTCTTATAATGCTTTGTGCTAGGTCACCAACAATACCAAATGTTAGTTGAGAACTATCTTCATCTTCTGCATATAATGTACCAAGAACAGTATCTGTAAGAAAATATAAATATAAAGGTGACATGCCTGTACATGAAGGGAGATTCAAGTGTTAAAAGTCCAATAAAAACTGCTTTGAAAATACAGCTTTCCCTTCTTCAAATGACTCCTTTTCAGTGCATAAAGGAAGTAATTCTAATTCAGAAAATATATATTAATTCCTTTTTTGTTTCAGCTTTGCAACAATCCATAAACAAAATAATATAAATAGACTTAAAGAGACTTCACAATTCAATCACGCCTAGGATGTTAACAAAGAAATCTTGAGACACTAATTAAAAATAAAAGCCTTTGAAGTGAGGGCTGAGAGCTATCCTTCTGTAATGCAGAATAATAAAGTTATTTAACGTCCATTTTTCTATTGTATGAGATATTACCCGGAATACAGAGTTAGTTGACAAGGCAATTTTGCAGTTTTGTATGTTTTAATAATGTTGGTCAATACTGCATCAACGATGATGTCAGAGAAAATGGCCATTTGAAGAAAATTGTCATTCTGCAAATGACAAGCTCCGGTTTACTTGAGGAGTTCAGTGATTCTCTTAAAGCATGTAGACAAAGCATATTTTAAGGAGCTAATGCCGACTGACTGACAGACTCTTTGAAAGACAGGTGGGTGATTCTGGTATAACACCGGTGTTCTAACATAAAATAACTATGGTGAGGATGACATAACTATGGTGTGGATTACATAATTATGGTGAGGATAACATAACTATGGTGAGGATAACATAACTATGGTGAGGATTACATAACTATGGTGAGGATTACATAACTATGGTGAGGATTACATAACTATGGTGAGGATTACATAACTATGGTGAGGATTACATAACTATGGCGTGGATTACATAACTATGGTGAGGATTACATAACTATGGTGAGGATAACATAACTATGGTGAGGATTACATAACTATGGTGAGGATAACATAACTATGGTGAGGATAACATAACTATGGTGAGGATTACATAACTATGGTGTGGATTACATAATTATGGTGAGGATAACATAACTATGGTGAGGATAACATAACTATGGTGAGGATTACATAACTATGGTGAGGATTACATAACTATGGTGAGGATTACATAACTATGGTGAGGATTACATAACTATGGTGAGGATAACATAACTATGGTGAGGATTACATAACTATGGTGAGGATTACATAACTATGGTGAGGATTACATAACTATGGCGTGGATTACATAACTATGGTGAGGATAACATAACTATGGTGAGGATTACATAACTATGGTGAGGATTCTTCGAATGAATAGTGCATATTTAAGTGATGGGTAGGGGGATCAAAATGTCAGGGAATTCAAATATAAGGGAATTCAAAGCTCCCAGATACCTATCCTTGTAAGTACACTTTTATAACTCACTATTTGGAGTATCTTCTGGTGTTTGATATACAAAAGGATCAGAACCAACCCATCGAGGTGGCTTCTGGCTAGAAACTAAAACAGAAAGACAGAAGAAAGAATAAAAGAAAATGAGAAAATAATAACTAGACATATACACTTACTAGCAGGGGCATCCTCAGGCTGTATCGCTACAGATGGAAAGTTAATAAACCTTGGAGGGTTGTTGCTGGACACTGGAATATAAAACAAGATTAACATGAGTCAGTGAGATAAACATTAAAACTTCATTCTAATATACGATACAGAAAAATATGTGATATAATTGTGTGACAAAATGAATAATAAAAAATCTGATAACAAACATAGTATTTAAGAAATAAATCATACTGGAAAGTGGAGAATATCATAAAAGAGCAACATCAACACAGGGCTTCATGTAAATAAATACATACACATATCTTGAATAAAATTAACATTAAATGTAATTCCATGTAACAAAAAAAATTAAATATGTTCACTCAGCAAACAGGAAGTGCTCATCTATTTTCAACCCGTTGACTAGAAGAGAAAACATTCTACGACTATTCACAAAACACAGAAAGGAAAAATACAGAATTTATATTTTCTTGATTGTTTTCAAAATCAGATAAAAGTTGAAATCAAACTTCATTATTAAATGATTCATTGTTATTGGTTAGAAAGAGTTGTTAAGGGTCAAGGTCACACAGTAAGTGCTAAAATGAGGTGCTGTTAACATACATTCATTATCATTATTCTCCGAGGCTTCAGCTGAAATACAAATTTATGAATACTCATGAAAGCATCAGAAAAACTATGATGAAAACTTTTCTCTAATTGATGCTAGCCGATGAAGGTTGATGATGTAACAAACTAAATATGGACGTGAATGCTGATATTAGTTACTCTCTTATTTAAATGTATAAGCACTGCATAAATAATGTAAAGTGATGTTCCTAAATATTACATGTGCATGTAAAACTGGATAAAAACTATTTTGCATCATTCTCAGATGAGTATATGTGTTAGCAAGTTATGTTAATAGAGAGATGTGAGAAATCAAGATTTGATCAAATTACAATAGGTTAATTGATTTTGTTTAATTAATATTTAATGTTAATGAAGATGTGTAAATAATGATAAGATTCAGCAATTGCATTCACACATTGTTAATCTGTATGTTTCAAGGGAGCATACAGTAATTACATACCTCCCTGACTGCTCACTGCAATATCATGAAAATGAAATAATAAGTTACCACAACATTCCTAATAAAAGAAATATAATCTAAATCAAGCAACACACAACATGCAAAATAAGTAAAATGAAATAAAGACAATTAAAAGATGTCACCGCTGACATGCAATATTCATGCTTCGATGCAGATGCTAAAATTTAAAAAAGGTTAAAGGTAAATTAATCTTATTTTGAGATTCACCTTGATACAAACATGAGGGATAAAATCATTAATAAGGAATATGTTTTCACTTTCACTTTCACTGTATTAAGTACTTATGTTATCTGACTGACCATTGCTTTACTTTACCAATATTACAGAGACAAAACAACCCTAAAGTACATGTAATTACCAAAGATCTTTAAAATATACATATTAAATTTTAAAACAAATCATGTACCACCTCCACTTTCTTTTTAAAACAGTCTAAGAGACTGATAAGGGGGGGGGCATAGGGCACACTCAGCATATTTATTATTCTATTTTATCATCTTCGCCTTTAAGCACATATAATATATCGCTTTCATCCATTAATATTGATAGACGTATTATGAGACAAAACATTGCTAATGAAACAGCATCTGGTTAAATGGTCTATTGAACATCAATTAATAAAAATATAGAAAAAACTGACAACTTGATTTCAGGTCTTCAGGTGAAATTTTAACCTACCCATGAATACATGGGAAGGTTAAAAAATGCTTATTTCAGGAGTAGACTATAGTCCATTTAAAAGCACGTATATTTCACTTCTGTCTTTAATCACGTCTTTTATGTGGCTTATCATTTAAGACACATAAAGATTGTATAAAAATTGAAACTAAAACTAATCTGTTGAATATTCAAGTCTTGGGGAACTTTCTACTACATTTTTGTCATGTTATCTGACCATAATTAGCCACCTGGTGAGGAAACTGGTAACTACCTACTGGCATTTGGGTTATTGCGATGATTAGTTCTCTAGAAAGTGGGGACTTATGGAAATGTAATGCCATTCAGAACGAAGACATTATGTCATCAAGATCAATCATAAGGTACTTGATATCTATGTTTGCAGTTACTTTGTATAAATATACTCGATTTGTAAGTTTCACGGAATGTAGATGGAGCATAGCATTAATTGAGGTTTATATTTACTCAGAACTAATGGATAAAATCAATCAACTTCATAAAGAAGACATTTGTATTAATAGAGAAAAACGTAATGCGTTCAAATGGAAGGTAAGGAGCAAGCAAAGCAACTCTGGCCTAGAATCAATTAATTTTTCTCATGTTACTTGGGTAATTACTTTTTTACCTTTTTTAGCAGGTATACAAAAATACCAAATGGCCTGTTATATTATCAAATGAGATAAATAGATTGAAATTAATAAAACTTATCCTTATCCTGTATTTTTTATATTCTGTTTTATATGAGAAGTTTCAATTAATGTACATGTGTTATTAACTATTAAAAAACAAAGTGAAATGGGAAATTAATTGAAATTGGATTAAGGAATTGTGATTTAGTATAAGCTCCCTTATAGAGAGTTATATCAGCCGCGCATAGAGTTGATAGCAACAGTATCTACCCTCACTAGCAATCTCCCTTAGGAACCAATCAAACTAACAAAGCATGGCTTTCTCATATTATTTATTGTTTATGCTGTAGATGGAAATAGGAGCTGTGTAACAGTCATATAAGGATGACTAGCTGGATCAGATTTTGTCAAAGTCTCAGGTGGTTCTATTGACAAGTTGACTAACTAGATGTTATTGAAGATCCATCTAATTTATCTTTGTTATAAACATAGGTAGACAGTAGATCTTGCATCCAGGTATATCAGATATAAGAGAAATTGGATTTCTATTGAATATTGTATGAAGAACTGGTGGTTTTAACATTGGTGTAAGGTTATCATTAGCGGATGGCTTTATATATAGAGGTGTACAGTATACTCCAATCTCCAAGTAATCACAATTGACAACTTAAAACGAAATTATAACCATTCATGCATGCCCATATATGGTAGTGGTTAAATACAAAATGCACAAAATGCTAAATTAACCACATTACAATGAAAAGCTTATTTCTGTAACTTGCTAAATTATACACAACATTCAAAAATTAATTTAAATGAAACAAATTAAATATAATGTATCTCACCTGTTGCTATAGTTACCATAAAGATGGCTGTCTGTATTGTAAAATGGTTCATGTTGTTGAATAAAGATGGTGTGCAGTCAGGGAATGTGTTTCTTCAAATGGCTAAGTCATTGCTTGGCTGTAAATAAAATCACACCATTATAGACAAGATTACAAAGGTGATTTATATATGACATAAGCAACATATAGAAAATGTGTTAAACTTGTTAGTGAAACCATGCCAACATATGGCATGTTTTACAATAGACTACATCACATCTCTTGATAACTAGTCTAGCTACAATTGTGTTGAAGATGAGCTGCACTTTGTTATGAGATGCAAAATCTACGAAAGTGAGCGCACTATATTATTAGATAAAATTCAAACGTCAAATAAGGACTTTACTAACATGACTGAGGAAAACAAGTTCCTATACATTATGTCATACAAATCAAATAAGGAGGAAGTCCTGCATTTCATTGACATGTGCTTTAAGAAAAGAAACCTATAACATCGCAACCATATTACAACACAATATCTTTGTAGATTAATGTGACTGTATACACTGGGGGGTATCGTGATGCAACAACACCGTGTTGTTGCATCAAGATGGCCAGACTTCCGGTGATAGATTTTCGTACGATGTTTTGTTTTCCCAATTTACACCCATTTCTAGGACGAGTTGCTCTATAATCATACACATGCAGTTAGCGCATGATCTATATTTTAAAAAATTGTCATTGGTATACATGTAGCATCATCAAGAAGCGATAAATTCGTGGTTTTAATTCCTCACTATTGATGCAACAACACCACTCTGTTTCTTATCGATGATGCAACAACACCAATGTGCTGATGCAAAAACGCCAATATGATGTATCATTGAACAACAAAAGAAACTGATTTATGTTCTGTTTACAGGTGTAGGTCGGGACATGAATAAAACGCGTGAGTCAGTGGTCCATGAACGAAACGTATTTTGTTTGGTTTCTTTGTCTATACCAAAGTTAAAAGGATATACAAGGCAAACTAAATAGAGTACAGAATCCCCGGGAGGCAATCTCATTGATATTGTATCTGAAAAATAAAGATTATACATTTTCTAAATTAAATACCCTTGATTTACCGTATGGAAATTGCTTACAAATAACTAATAATTTTGGAAAGACAACAGCTATCAGTCATTTTGTGTTTTTAGTACCTCAATTGAAATACTCAATTCTGATTGGTTGATGAGCGGTCAACAAAATGTATTGTTAGTACCTCAACTGAAATACTCGATTCTGATTGGTTGATAAACGGTCAACAAAATGTATTGTTAGTACCTCAACTGAAATACTCGATTCTGATTGGGTGATTAACGGTCAAAATTATGTACTGTTGACCGCTACATCTGAAAAAAAGTTTCATGACGTCACAAAAAAACATGGAAGACGGACATTTTGTAAACGTTGATGAAAATGACTTTACTAGGCGACAAGTATAACAAAAATACAAATAGAAACTTAAAATTAACATTAATTAACTAACGAGTGCGCCGTGATGTGCCAAATACAGAGTTAAGCTACTTGCACTGTCTCCATATTTTCTAAAAAAATATTGCTAACGTGGTTCGGAGAAAAGGTTGTGAAATGAAGCCATTCCGATTGATGATTGTCGTCTATATGTGTATTATTAGTTTACTCGGACTAACAAAACAATTGTAGACCTCTCCATTTGATCAACCGTCAAAATCATATACCTCGACTGTAAAACTTGAAACTACTGTTGACCTCGACCTTCCGACTCTGTCAACAGTAGTTTTTCGGTTTACAGTCTCGGTATACAATTTTGCCGGTTGACCTCTGGGGAGGTCAACAATTGTAAACTGTTGACCACTACTAGGTACTGTTGACCCCTATTTTTGAAAAATTGTTTTTTTAATGTTGAAATTTTTTAATTTTGAAAAAATAAGTTGTGTAAAACATTACAAGTATTCGACGGTTTGGGGATTTTTTGCTAAAATATGATACCTTTACTTATCAAATATGTTCACGTGATATTCGATTATATATTCGTCCAATTATTATATTATTTGGACTAACAGAAGAATTGTTAACCTCTCTTTTCGGTCAACTGGCAAAAGTGTCCTCGACCTCTGGTCTTGATCAACAGTACATTCAAGGTTTACAGTATCGGTATACAATTTTGCCAGTTGACCTTAAGAGAGGTCTACAATTCTATATTGTATATCCTTTGTTATCCCACTCAAAGTATGATGTCATATATCAAGTTGAAGAGTTGTATACACTGCTCAGGAGTTAACCCTATCCAGGAGTTGTACATCGTTCTCAAGATTTGTATAGGATGAGTGTTGGTTTAATGATTTTGCAGTTATACAATGCTATTATATAAAGGTTATTTACTGAGAAGGATTCAATATTGGTTTTATTCCGAGAGACAATATGATATTTCCCGAGGGCCCGGGATATCTGGGATAACTGTACCCCTATCAATTTACCTTTTTGGGCCCTTAATCTTATCACTTTTGTTTACCTTTTTACCCAGTCGGAGAGAAGGTATCCAAAGAGAGCAATACTAGTAATTCTACATGTGCGTCGTGCAAGATTTCCATTAAATGTGTAACTAAACGGCCTCTCTAATAAGGTCAATTAGACGTTTTTACACGTTGGCTCTCCAAATTGGAGGAAATAAAGAATCATATCATATTGTATCATAGATGAAGCAATCATCCCATCAACATAAGCTCACGAATGTCACTGTTTTAGTTATAATTTGATAAACAGTGGTAACGTACATCTACTAGTTTATCACTGTTCCACAGATGGATGACAGATAATTTCCAATAGCTCATCATGTTTACCAAGAACGAAAGATGTTTGTCAACCATTTTGAATGATACTAACTGGAGTCAGGGTCATCAAGCTATGGAACAGTGGTTTATGAAAATAGATTGGGTTACTAAAGCTTGCCATGTTAAAGGCGATTGAACTATGTTATAGAACAACGTCCAGTACATTATAATATTTAAAAGTATAAATTTTTGAAAATACATAAAGGATCTTCGCCCGCAGGACGTGTATTTTGAATGCCTTGAGAAGAACGCATGGGTAATGGGTAACGGTGTTGCAACAGTAGCATTTAAAAATCTGTTCCTCTCGAGATTTATGGTCTTCTGAAATTATACTATCAATTGGTGTTGCTGCATCATTGCTCAAATCTAGAGGAGTGTTGTTGCATCTTCGGTTTGGTGTTGTTGCATCAATAGTGAGGAACTAAAACCGTGAACTTATTGCTTCTTGGTGATGGTACATGTATACTAATGACAGTTTCTTTAAATATAGATCGTGCGCTACCTGCATGTGTATGGTTATTGAGCAACTCGTCCTAGAAACGGGTTTAATTGGGGAAACAAAATATCGTACGAAAATCTATCACCGGAAGTCTGGCCATCTTGATGCAACAACACGGTGTTGTTGCATCACGATACCCCCCAGTGGTATAAATGTAACTGTATAAATGTAGTTTGTATAATTGTAGTCTGGCCATGCCCTGATAACACAGTGGCCGTGCCTTAATAAATTCTAAATTCTACAACACCTGTTTTACACACAAGAAGGTATTTAGTCAAGTAGAGGGGGGGGGGGTCACAGATGCTTGTAGCTTAAGACTACTTGATAACCAGACTTGAGCTGACACAATATAGAGTCTATCACAAAAGCCTGGGAACATATATAAAAATCGAGTCTGAGTCCCCGAATAAAAAAAACAAGGTAGACATCAGGAAACAGAAAATATGAAGAAGCCAAAGGTTTGATTATGAATTTTGCTAAGATTATCAGTACATGCAAGGATCATTGGTGATAGGAAAAGCACAATTTACTGTGTTTAAAGGCGGCAGGACCTGCATAACTCTTTCACAATGTTCAAAACTTTCTTAAGTTTGTCTGATCTGTCTTGTTATGCATCCAGGCCAACCTCTAGCTAAAAGAACTAGGAAAGCATTCAGCCCCTCGAGTTGATGGCTACCTTGACATAACAACCATCAATATTTAATTACAATAGGTAAAATACATGAATAATACAGGTGAGCAGGGAAGACCATGTCTGCTACAGTAACATACATGCATAGTGGAAATCTCTCTCTAGTAGATACCCTTCCTCCGCACATACTCTACTGACTTCCCTATAAATTACCCTCTCTGTAGGGAACCAACACTAAATATTTTTTCTTTGCAAAAATTGTTCAATATAAACAGGTTTTATTGTAATTATAGTTGTCAATAATACATGAGTATCAGTTACATTTAAAATGAACCTGCTACTATTGTTTCCACTTGAATCTCAACCTGTTTCATGCCTTGACTTTAATTTACTGTTTTAATTAGCATTTAGATGTTAAGATATCTCATACATGCTAAATACTGAATGATAATTAAAATACCAATACAGGCTACTGTCTGATTTGCGGTGGAATTTGTTAAGTGGAACACCTCAAGAAGTAGAACACCTCTCTTAGCTAGAACACTTTTTAGAATCTCACAATCAGGTGACTCAATGTTAAATGAACCATTATAAATAGAACACCTCCCAAGTGCAACATTTGTTAGAGGTGCTGAAGGTGTTACTGTACCATACATTGTTTAACAATTCTTGAATCTGATGATCATTTGTAAACACTTTTTAAAGATAAATATATGATGATGGCTATTATTGTATTGTTTAATCATATGAAAAGCCAAGAGGTAACTTCTGAAGGCACAGATATTTTGTGTTTTTGATGTCTTTGCATTTTGAAAGTCTTTGTTATTCAAGTCATAAGAATGACAGTTAATTAAAAGTAATTGAGTAAACATTTGAAATGCAAACTTAATAAAAAGCAATGTTGTTTATATGTTGAGCTACCAGTAGCAATATGATATATCGAGACATGAATCAAAATGAATCAAAACAGTTTGTGTAATAATACTGGTGCCAACACATTATGCACATGTCATTCAAAACAACAAGGGAGGCATCATGCAAATATAGAAGTGAGAATAGTTGTCCTTGCAGCAAGATCATTTTAAGATTGAGAATGAATGAGTTAACATGTTTTTTATTAGAAAAATTAATGGTAAATATACATGTTTTACTGACAATGTAGGAGGGTCAAGAACTTAATAGCCTATTGATAACAAATGAAGAATTTGATGAGTTTGTATATAAACTAGTCTAGCTACATGCCTCTGTGACCTGTCCTACTACTTGACTACACAGGTATGACAACTTCTCAATATGGAGGCATGTAGTGGGGGGGGGGGGCAAAGGCTTGTAGCTAAACTATACATGTGCATAGCTAGACTTTGTACAGAGAGAAGATATTGTTTGACAAAGATTAAAGAACATGTTTGATATTTCTCAACAATAGATAAGGATGTCTAATGTCTATGTATATAAACAACAAGTCATGGCCACCACAAAATCATAAAATGAATGCTATGCTTTGGTCTAACACACTATCACAATACAGTCCTTATCCATAACGTACATTAGTGGTTGGAAGACTGACTCGTGTACTCGAGTTTTACTCGCATTTGTCCTAAGAATCAATTGATCGAGTTGAAAACTTGAACTCACGATTTGAAATTTTTACCAAAAAATATTTTTCACTTAATTGTTTTCACCTTACTTTGACTCGCGATTCGTCTCAACTTATTTTCTATTTAATGCCATGTGCGGAAGACAAACATACTTGGATTTTATTCTGCGTTCGTTATTTTTATGCAAAAGTTTCATTTCCGGTTTGATGCATTCTGGGAATATCCAACAGCCGGGAATAGGGATGTGCAATACGATTTAGACAATAAAAAGTATAGAGGCACTTGAAAGACTTGATCAAATTGATGAATTCTGCCACTACTTGGGAAACTGAAACCGGAAGTAACTCAACTAAGTCAAATCGCGAATATAATCGTGGTTTTTCATGGCCCACTCGAGTGGGGATTTTCAGGCAAGTCCGACCACTAACGTACATGCCTCATACAGGATTGCTACATTTTCAAAATTGCCCAAATTTAATTTTCCTGATTCAAATCTAATGCATTGTTTTTTTATCAATGATGAATTGTGAACTTTCGTAAGTCTTTTATACATATGCTAATTTTAATATTTTTCACTTATCTTATTTTCAATAAGTGGTGCAATTTTCTACTTTCAGAATTTCACATAATTTAATTACCACTCATTAGATTTTTTAATCATCAAATATTCCACTACACTGCAAACCACGTTATCTTTTTGCATTGAAAAGTTTCACATGTCACATACTGATAACATTGGGTAAGACTAAAGTATACTTAAAATGATTTAAACTTTATATAGGACCTTTAATACTCAAATTTTTTTATTTCAAAAATTCCCTCACCATTTTGATAATTTTTGAGGCAAATATCCTGTTTTTTTCTTGGTAAGGGAAAATCTTTTTACAATAAACATGCAATTCCTGTTCATAATATAATATAAAATATCATGAATTCTTAGAAGCCATAATAGCACTTCCAACAGATTTTCTTGAGCTAAGAATAACAGAACATGCAGATGTAACACCAGAGCTATTAAAAACAACTTCAAAAGCAACTTGAACATAACTGATTTCATCAAACATAATAAATATGGGATGGTTAGGTCAAGTGTACCAGGCAGTCATATGTCTAAGAATCATGGAGTACATTTTAAAGTATGTCTTATCATAGTCATAAAGTAATAGTTAATTGTCGCCTACACTTCCCCAAAAATATATTGACGTTTTGGTAGCCTGCGGATGCCATCTTGGCTGCGGAAACGTCAATAATGTAAGTTTTTTGGATATTGTAGGGACAATTAATTAGATAGAGAATTGCATAACCGATCCAATGAACCTCTTCAATGAAATATGTCTTATCATATTCAGTGTTGTTGGACATTGTCTTTGATGTCAAGTGACAATTGTTAATTCTTAACACTTCTGAGAAGTTGTCTCAAATTATGACAATATGATTGTGCATAAAATCTTTTTTAGGATTTGAACTTGAGAATCATAAAGTCAAAAATCACTGAAAGACAGACCCAGAAACCCATACTCAAAGGAAATTACAGTAAAACCTGTCTAATCCGAACACCATTACAACCAGCTTAAAGCGTTCTAGATTGGGAGGTGTTCACATTTTGAGGTTTTTGCATTCGCGAGATTCCGGATTCTGAAGAAATGTGAACACATTCTCGGTACATATTTATAGTTCATTTGACCACACAGCTTTACAGCATTTCAGAAATTTGAAAATTCAATTCAAATGAATCTAGTCATGCTGGAAAGCCCTATTATAGTTTAATCAAGACCTTTTAAGTTTTTTCCCAAAGTTTTGGTATAACTATATTTGAGCAATCTTGTAGGAAACATGTGAAATTTTATGAAAAGTATTCAGATTAGACAGGTTAATTTTTCAAATATGACTGTTCACTGTTCAAATTGAGAGGTGTTCACATTTCAAGTTTTTTTTAACTTGGGAGTCAATGGGAGGAAAAAATGGGACCAAAAAAGTGTTCAGATTAGGAGGTGTTCAGATTAGCCAGGTATTCAGATATACAGGTTCTACTGTACCAAAATTATCAATCCCAATCCTAGAATTATTCTGACACCTATACCATACATTTTCAAAAGAAAAAAAAATTTCAAAATGTCACAAAGGCTTGTCTTAATTTAAAGTAGCTCTACCACTGAGCTATATAATATATCTGATGTATACATGTATAATATATAGGTAAACATGTGAAAGTCAATATTTTCCCAGCTTTGAATGAAAGGTTTGATTAATTCATAGCTACACCTATATTAGCTATAATTTAAGATGATCAATCAAATTAGAAAAACATTCTTACATACTGATTATGAAAGAAAAAGAAATTAAGACATTATCGTGTAAGAATGTAATTCATCAGAATTGTTATACCTTATGGAAATAATATTATACTGAATAATACATTCTGTTATATAAGTGACGAGGATGTATTCGTGGGAGAACCTACATAGGAACACCTCTCTAATCCGAACACCCCTCAATGTGAACACTTTTTACAGTCCCAAATATGTTACTTCCCATTGATTAAGATATTTCAGAACCCTTGACATGTGAACACCTGCTAATCTGAACACGTTTGACCAGTCACAGGAGCGTTCGGATCAGACAGGTTTTATTGAAGGCTTCTGCTCTGATATTCAAAAGAGGGCAACAGAAGGTCAGAAAACCTACTATGTAATAAATGCTGTAAAAGTAAATCTTAATTAATAAATCTCAATTCAAAATATCAGACAAAGCCAACCAGTATGAGAGCCACAGATGGAATATTAACCCATATTTGATCAATAATTTGAATAAATGTGTCATTTTTGTGTTTTTATGGCAATAAATCATTTGTGTTGATAGTAGCCTTTCATGATGAAAGATATAAAAGTTTGAGACATTAGGAGTTTACCTTTCAATTTGGTCCTTTCCCGTCTTCTTTCCACCAGTTGCCCTTTTAGCATTTCAGGTACTATAGTTGATAACGTATCCAGATGTACTTTATTCCTTTGAGTTATCCAATATGAATTGTTATATGCAGAAACAATTACATATAACATTGATTCTAATTGTATCCAGTGTGTTATTATCCTGTATTTGATGAGAAATATTGCTTCAATGTTCCATCAGTTTGCCATCTGTAAAAATAGAAGAACAATATCTGAATGCATGCATTGTATACTGTACAGATTATATCATATTGTAATATAGATTAATTACCCTTTGCATTCATTCAACTTCGCTCCTTAAAATAGAGCTTCGACTTTATAACAAGACTCTAGGTGCAGGGTACAGATTAATACATATACATGTATGTATTAATATTTTTTTTTCGATGCCGAAATGGCGCCGAATTATATTGGCTGTGTACAGTCACATATGCAATATGATGCATGTGATATAATGAATTAAGACAAACATGGTTCCATGTACCGAAGTACATATTTTCAGAGAAGAGAAATATAAAATAACAATAATTTATTGCGTGTCTATGAAATCTAAGTAATTTGACTGATCAATTGTAATGATGAATTACATGCAACTGACACAATTCTGCTTTTGCTAATGTGATAACTGAGTACCTGTTATGGATTAAATATAGGATTTCATGAGAGTCAGCCAAGAGAGGTGTTCCCTGTCTCATGTGGTACTAACTTCGACCGTTAATTTGAATTTTTGACCTACCGGATGCTTGAAAATCAAGGATTGTGAGTCTCATACTGCACCGTTTTTCTTCAAAGTTATACCATTAAAAGCAAAACAAAATTGCCTTTCTGTCGGAGCATTTCTTTATTGTAAAGAGTCCCTCGTTCTAGCAGCGTTTTGGTCCCCAGCTGTTAGAAGGCCTTCTTACAACTGGGGACCAAAATGCCTCTGGAAGTAAGGACTCTGTTAAAGAGAATAATGTACCATCAGAAAGGGATTTTTGTTATGCTTTGAATGGAATAAGTTTGAAGAGAAACGGGACTCGTAATCCTTGATGTTCAAACATCTGGTAGGTCAAAAATTCAAATTAACGGTCGAAGTTAGGACCGCGTGTGTCTATACAAGAGACAAAGTATTACCAGGACAAGGTTTTACGCCATCCAAACCAGATATGTCAAAACAAGTAGCTTCCATATTAATTTACATGGTTTTAAACCATCCAAATCAGATATGTCAAAACAAGTAGCTCAAATATTAATTAACCAGCAGACAGTTGAATGATCCATATCTGTTTATCTAGCTCTTACAATGACATATTCACAACTGTCAGTTTAATATAATACAATATGATGACAATAATACTGGTAAGGAAATGAGTATTAATCCAGCCACTTCTGATAACAATAACGATAATAAAACACCTAAACATGGGCGTTAGCCAGACACGAAAATTGGCATCTCCTTTTTAAGAGACAGCCCTGCTTATTAAACATTTATTGTTTCAGCACACACTGTCTTGCTAGTCTCTCATTCTCATAGGCTCTCATGTAATCCATTCTGATGTACACTCATTGCATCTTTCTATTTCACTTGCAACATGAGAAGAAATGGAGAACATGTTTTATCATGATGCATACTGATCATCTCTCAGATGACTAAATGAGCTATAGATATTTATAACCTTCGCATTAGATAACCATTTCGGACCACTTTTTGCATCACCAAGTAAAAAATATACATACTAATAACAAAATTTGATGAATGAACTGTGTTTCTACAAGGCTATAATGACATTTTCTGTAGCTATTTGAGTTTACTGGTTGGTTGACATTTTGTGCTAAAACAGTACATAGTGCGATGAGTGCACCCCCCAAATAACCAATAAAAATAGAACCAATAGATAGAAGAAGAAAAGAGTTTTAAAATGCTTTTATTTGAAGCTACAAGCTCAATTTTGGAAGGAAGTTGCATCAATCTTTGTAAAATTCAAAACAAATCTTAAAAAAAAAATTTGCCCCCTCCCCGACTTAACTGAAAAAATGGCAATCACACCCCCTGACTGAAGGCTGACTACGCCCCTGCAGTTATACCCTTGTAGTCCATGCCCTTCTTAACAGGACAATCTTTCACAAAAAGAAAGGTACATATCTACTCAAACAACACTAAGGAGGATACCCTGTGATAAACAAATATATAGCAAGATGTACAATATATTTCCATGGCTGAAATAGACATGTTGGTAGAACCACAGGTAAGACACAGAACAGTCTAATAGTGTGGGTATGAACACTAACAGATAATCAATACAGTACAGCTTTTATTACAGGATACTAGCAGTGTCAGCATGTACTGAATACAGGTATTGCATCTTCTATTGCAGATTATGTCACCAATTCAGTAACAAATAAGCAAAGTCATGTAACAATAACAATCAAAATCGTATTCGAACATGACAAGCATAAACGTTAGAGTATTGCTCGATTTTGAGAAAACAATATTTATTGATAGCCGAAAACATGTCTATTTTATATTGAAAATCATTTAGACATGGGCCATTTAACAAGTGTCCTTTCATCACACTATAAAAGTCTACTAACATTGATTTGAATAATTGATTATACAAGGACACATTTCCCTTCCAATGTTCCATATTTCAATGGATCAGTAAAATGTTTTACATCATCTCCTATGTGTTTGTTACCCCTCTTACATTTTTTGATATCAGCAATTGTTGGAAGAGATAGATGTACATGTACTCGAGTTGAATTATTTGGTCAATCACTGTTCTAAAAGGTATGAAATAGAAGTGAATTACTTTGTTCGTGTGTTTATTTATCTACTAAAATATGTCAGAGGTGTAACATGTCCATTCTTCAGTACAGATCTATCTCTCTACTTATGATTATAGATAGAAATTAATTTTTATATAGGCTTACCTGAATGCTACCATATAGGTGTAGTATAATAATCCTCTCAGTAGATGTTCTTTTGTTTTGAATTATAACCCTACATCAGCTTCACTTGTTATCCCAGATCCAAGGTAGTTAACTGAAATTAAACAAACATTTCCTCTTAGATCAATATGATATTGCGGGACGTAGATAACTCAATTCGTTATTGTTTTTTCAGTATACACTGTTATAGATTACCACCTATAGACAATAGGCAAGGTGGTCACATCCAATAAGCTTATCAGGTTCATGTAGACCTATAACTGTGTGTTATCTCTATTTGACTTAGATGAATATAAAAAATGTGTTTATCTTTTATTTTACCGTGCGCGCAGAGTCTAGTTAAACTACACTCTGCCTAGTAGAGACCATATTACAGTTTAGTAGCCCCGCCCCCACGGCGGGTACCGGTGACAGTTTGGGTGATAAATCACTTCTGACCTACGCGCTGACATTTCTTCCACCAATCAGCGAGCTTGAAGAAACACACGCCAAATGCGTTCTAATTAAATATTCGCATGTCATTGGTCAATTCCGGGCTCAACGATGACGTCAGAAGGAATGACCATATATAGAACGTCTGTCAAATTTGGCCGATGGACACTGATTGGCACGGTGAGTTCACAGGTTTATTTTAGTTTGAAAGAGTGAAGACGAAGCTCTCTTTTAAGAAGTGAAGTCAAACGAATGCAAAGGGTACTTTTATTCCTGATGTATTCAAAATCACAGGTAACCCATTATGGTTACCATGGTGATTTCACTCAGAGAATGTTGTCTTGCAAGAATATCATGGTTACCATGGCAATTTCACTCTGAGAATATTTGTTGTAAGAATATCACGGTAATCATGGCAATTTTTACTCAGAGAGTGTTGTCTGCAGAGATTAGAATGAAGACTACCTCTAAACTCATTTTCTTTTGTCATCAACAGATTAATATCTCTAACCTTACATTTTTCAAAATCTTTCTTTTAATTGACCGATAACTTCACTGAAAACTATCAAAACTATTAGATAACTGCGGATCCCTCAATATAGAACATAGAATATAGAACATCACCTTACAGTACCTATTATTAAACCAACAAATTATCCTTCTATGTAATATACAGTAAAACCTGTCAAGTGGAAAACCTCTGTAAGTGGAACACTTTTCACAATCCCATGATCCATTGACTTCATGTTTATTGAACTCTTACAAGTGGAACACCTCTTAAGTAGAACACTTTTAAGTGGAACCATGGGTGTTCCACTAAGACAGTTTTACTGTATACAAAAACAATCTTAGATTGTACTCATAAAGTCAAATAAAATTCCTTGATGGATCAAGATGCCATGTAATCCTTACCATTTCAAATAGTTAAATTTTGTTGAACTTTAAAAGACAGCTTCATCAACATGTACTAGGCTCTGGCATTCTGGATATATAATCCTATACAGAAATATGAAATATGATTAACAATATCTATAGCTCTGAAGACACTTGGCATAATGACATGATCATTGAATTGCTAATCTAGTCATCTAATCAACCTAATCTCCAACTAATCAAACATATCACACCTCTTACCCTCACATGAACTGGTAGAGTGTCTGTGAGGATGTTTACTTTGATTCATTATCACTTTCATTTGTCTTGTACTTTACTAAAGCAGGATAAATGTTATGGCAATTTATAACATGTACACCTACAGCTAGTAGTTAAAATCAAGGAGGAGAAATAAAATAATCAATTGATTTTAGAGCCGACTCTGACATTCATAACATCTTTCATCTTTTGCAATATGCCCTCTAGAAAGGAGCTTTGGTCCCTCTGACGATGATCAATCCCTTTTTGATTATTTTAAAACGGGTTCATAAAAAGGCTACATGCCCATTTAAAGTGGATAGATATAAAACAATTGCCTATTTATCCCAATTAAGAAACCCGAAGGGTGCTATAAAAACTGTAGTAGCTCTCACCTTTAAAAGTAGAATCACTTTCATATTTGTCTCTATGTAATATATGACACACGAGAAAATATGACAAAGTGTGACAACATTCCGTATCCAGGGAGTGTCTCCCAGATTTATATGTCTGTACACAATGTTTGACTTCGCCATACATCTTCACATCATGTAAGACAACAAACTTACGAAGTACATACAACTTTCAAATATGCATATCATGAGGTTATTATAAAATTAACGAACACTTTTACTGGAAGTGTGATGCAAAAAACTATTGAAAAGGGTTATAATTTATAATATTTATGAATTTTGTCATTTGTGATAAGGACAAAGTTTAGTGACTCAAAGTTTAAGCAAAATGAACATGTTTTACAGTTTTATATCATCTGGTCGAACAAAGTCATATTTAGTCCCATCATGGACAATCTCTTTGTCAAATATTCTGATTACCGATGGTGTTATCTCCATGAAACAGCCAATTCCATATTAATTTATCTTGACATTAGCGTATTTCAACTCACATGAGATTATAAATCATATTCTTTGACTAGACTATTACAGGTAATATCATTGATTTATGGTAATTTTAACTCATATGTGTTAATTTATACTGTAAAGTGTTTCATAGCAACATGTTCATATAAGCAGGTAAAAGTGCTAAATTGAAAGAGAGATAGAGTAGCAAATTATGACAGAGACAGATTGAATATCTTGTACAAGACACAGCCAAACCAGTTTAATGCAAGGCTAATGAATTCATAATTTAACATCTGATTTAACCTGAAGTACAGTGTAGTTCAGGTTCCCTGAAACTCATCATCATGATAAACCATGACATCTGAAATCCACAGGGGCTTGTCTCGAGGCGTCGGGCAAGCCCTCCGATGAATCTACTGCTTATAATAGTATTAAGGGTGGTCGGTTTTGATGCTACCTGAAATTTGTAGAAAATGATTGTTAGATATATCAAGTAAAAATATATGGAATCCTTTCAATAATCGACATGCTGATTCAAACAACACTAAAGAGTAAACTTACCTAAAATGGTAGCAATCCATCCACTTGTTGCTGAGAAATATGAATAATTTGTTAAGAAGTGATTACACTGCAAGTACCGAATTTTTTTGCAGCCAAATTATTACCTCCAGAGTCGATTTCTTCCCCAAGACACGTCCACTGTTAAAAATTGGTAGTTCCTAGAGTTCTTTGTTTCCTTAGGTTCATTCCCGTATGTTATTTTTAACGAAGGACAGCCTATAACGACTGCTATACGCAAAAAGATGCATGAAATTAAGTTTCGAAACTGAAAGTTGAAAAATGGCGACTTTCCCGTGTTCTATGCGCATGCGCAGCGCATGCGCAAAAATGAAAGTACTTCATTCCCACAATTCAGAAGAGTAGATATAAAATGTCAGGTTCTGGCTCGCCACGGGCCGCCACGGGCCCGGGGCTTTCAAAATCTCTGAGAGATAAAGATGAGCAGGAGATAGGATGGGGATTAGGAGATAAATTAATTGGATGGGGCTTTCATCTTAAATGGGTGAGAGATAAGATGCGCATGACATCATTGTTATCTTAAATGGATGAGAGATAAGATGCGCATGACATCATTGTTATCTTAAATGGGCGAGAAATGTATTTCTTGGACTGAATGTCTTTAGTAAAGTACAAAATAAATCCCTTTAATATTATTTTAAATTTGGTATAATCCATTAACAGTGTTTACAATTCTACTTTCAATATTAACCCAACATTGAAAAGAATCAACAATCCTATTGAGTTGGTCAAACAAATACTGTTCGCATAAAAGGAAAGAGAACTGGATTTTGGATTAAATATGAGTACAGATGAAAAGGTTTATTTATTTAAGTCCTATATTGAATTGACCATTTGATCTTACTACTCTACTTGATTTCAACAATAATGGTCTTTTAATGTAATAATTGAATGTTGACATTTAATTGTGTCATCACAATGTTAATCCTTCATATTCTAGAACATCTTTTGTTTACAGTGTTAATCCCCTTTTTCAAAAACAGATTATAGCGATGAGTTATTATTCTGGAAGGTTCCAGAAGTTTGACAGAAAAATCTATTGAATGTATCTTAAGAATATAAATGATCTTTCAACTTTCTAATCTGGAATGGTCAATAACAACAAGAACTACATTAATTCACGACATCAGTTTCTAAGAATATCACGACATCAGATGTTGATAAGAAGTTGATATTAATGCCACTTGACAATATATATTGAGTGAAATATTCAAATCTTTATCATTTTAATCCTCATACTTGATATATACACATCAACTAAAAACCATGAAACTAGTACCATATGTAGACAACCCAGAACACTGGTTGAAACTTATTAGAACTGGGAGACAGAATAGATTGAAAGTATCTCAAACAGGAAGAGGGTGGATAGGCATAGATGACATTAAAGAAGATACTAAACCGGTACAAATCATTTCACCCATGACTGCAGTTGTCGACAGAGCAAAGGCACAATTGAAACGTCAACATGAAGATATGAAATATGAAGAGTATAGACCATCTAAAGAGAAACAACAAAACTCTGTAAATATAAAGAAGAAACATCCATTTAAACAGAAAAAACAAAACACTTCTAATACAAGAAAGAAACGGACATTCTTATACAAACCACCTGGTATCCCAGCAAGGATGGACGATTAAAGTTATTTGTATATAATACTGAACGATATGAATAAAAATAAATAACTAAAGTTTCAAATGTTGTTTGCTATTTACAGTCATTTACAAATGGTTTGAATATATATGAACATTAGTTAGCATTACATCATCTGTTAGGATTATCATTAGCATATGTTAGCATCTGTTAGCATTATCATTAGCATCTGTTAGCATCATCAATAGCATATGTTAGCATCTGTTAGCATTATCATTATCATCTGTTAGCATTATCATTAGCATCTGTTAGCATCATCAACAGCATATGTTAGCATCTGTTAGCATTATCATTATCATCTGTTAGCATTATCATTAGAGACGTGGGGCTTTCATTGTTTACTTTATTAACATCTATTTCATTAGTTAGCATTATTATTAGCATATGTTAGCATCTGTTAGCATTATCATTAGTATCTGTTAGCATTACCATTAGCATATGTTAGCATCTGTTAGCATTATCATTAGCATCTGTTAGCATTACCATTAGCATATGTTAGCATCTGTTAGCATTATCATTAGCATCTGTTAGCATTACCATTAGCATATGTTAGCATCTGTTAGCATTACATCATTAGCATATGTTAGCATTATTTAGCATTAGTTTTACAAATGTTCACTGATGTTCACAAATGTTCACTGATGTTCACAAATGTTCAAAAATGTTCACTAGTATTGTTCACAAATGTTCATATTGTTCACAAATGTTCACTGATGTTCACAAATGTTCACTAGTATTGTTCACAAATGTTCACTGATGTTCACAAATGTTCACTAGTATTGTTCACAAATGTTCACTGATGTTCACAAATGTTCACTAGTATTGTTCACAAATGTTCACTGATGTTCACTGATGTTCACAAATGTTCACTAGTATTGTTCACAAATGTTCACTTATGTTCACTAGTATTGTTCACTCATGTTCACAAATGTTCACTGATGTTCACAAATGTTCACAAATGTTCACTGATGTTCACAAATGTTCACTGATGTATACAAATCCCCCTCCTCCTCCTCCTCCTCCTCATTCCCTCCTAATCCTCCTCCTCATTCCATCCTCCTCCTCATTCCATCCTCCTCATTCCCTCCTCCTCATCCCCTCCTCCTCCTCCTCATTCCCTGTGAACATTTGTGAACATCAGTGAACATTTGTGAACATTTGTGAACATCAGTGAACATTTGTGAACATCAGTGAACAATACTAGTGAACATTTGTGAACATCAGTGAACATTTGTGAACAATACTAGTGAACATTTGTGAACATCAGTGAACATTTGTGAACAATACTAGTGAACATTTGTGAACATCAGTGAACATTTGTGAACAATATGAACATTTGTGAACAATACTAGTGAACATTTTTGAACATTTGTGAACATCAGTGAACATTTGTGAACATCAGTGAACATTTGTAAAACTAATGCTAAATAATGCTAACATATGCTAATGATGTAATGCTAACAGATGCTAACATATGCTAATGGTAATGCTAACAGATGCTAATGATAATGCTAACAGATGCTAACATATGCTAATGGTAATGCTAACAGATGCTAATGATAATGCTAACAGATGCTAACATATGCTAATGGTAATGCTAACAGATACTAATGATAATGCTAACAGATGCTAACATATGCTAATAATAATGCTAACTAATGAAATAGATGTTAATAAAGTAAACAATGAAAGCCCCACGTCTCTAATGATAATGCTAACAGATGATAATGATAATGCTAACAGATGCTAACATATGCTGTTGATGATGCTAACAGATGCTAATGATAATGCTAACAGATGATAATGATAATGCTAACAGATGCTAACATATGCTATTGATGATGCTAACAGATGCTAATGATAATGCTAACAGATGCTAACATATGCTAATGATAATCCTAACAGATGATGTAATGCTAACTAATGTTCATATATATTCAAACCATTTGTAAATGACTGTAAATAGCAAACAACATTTGAAACTTTAGTTATTTATTTTTATTCATATCGTTCAGTATTATATACAAATAACTTTAATCGTCCATCCTTGCTGGGATACCAGGTGGTTTGTATAAGAATGTCCGTTTCTTTCTTGTATTAGAAGTGTTTTGTTTTTTCTGTTTAAATGGATGTTTCTTCTTTATATTTACAGAGTTTTGTTGTTTCTCTTTAGATGGTCTATACTCTTCATATTTCATATCTTCATGTTGACGTTTCAATTGTGCCTTTGCTCTGTCGACAACTGCAGTCATGGGTGAAATGATTTGTACCGGTTTAGTATCTTCTTTAATGTCATCTATGCCTATCCACCCTCTTCCTGTTTGAGATACTTTCAATCTATTCTGTCTCCCAGCTCTAATAAGTTTCAACCAGTGTTCTGGGTTGTCTACATATGGTACTAGTTTCATGGTTTTTAGTTGATGTGTATATATCAAGTATGAGGATTAAAATGATAAAGATTTGAATATTTCACTCAATATATATTGTCAAGTGGCATTAATATCAACTTCTTATCAACATCTGATGTCGTGATATTCTTAGAAACTGATGTCGTGAATTAATGTAGTTCTTGTTGTTATTGACCATTCCAGATTAGAAAGTTGAAAGATCATTTATATTCTTAAGATACATTCAATAGATTTTTCTGTCAAACTTCTGGAACCTTCCAGAATAATAACTCATCGCTATAATCTGTTTTTGAAAAAGGGGATTAACACTGTAAACAAAAGATGTTCTAGAATATGAAGGATTAACATTGTGATGACACAATTAAATGTCAACATTCAATTATTACATTAAAAGACCATTATTGTTGAAATCAAGTAGAGTAGTAAGATCAAATGGTCAATTCAATATAGGACTTAAATAAATAAACCTTTTCATCTGTACTCATATTTAATCCAAAATCCAGTTCTCTTTCCTTTTATGCGAACAGTATTTGTTTGACCAACTCAATAGGATTGTTGATTCTTTTCAATGTTGGGTTAATATTGAAAGTAGAATTGTAAACACTGTTAATGGATTATACCAAATTTAAAATAATATTAAAGGGATTTATTTTGTACTTTACTAAAGACATTCAGTCCAAGAAATACATTTCTCGCCCATTTAAGATAACAATGATGTCATGCGCATCTTATCTCTCATCCATTTAAGATAACAATGATGTCATGCGCATCTTATCTCTCACCCATTTAAGATGAAAGCCCCATCCAATTAATTTATCTCCTAATCCCCATCCTATCTCCTGCTCATCTTTATCTCTCAGAGATTTTGAAAGCCCCGGGCCCGTGGCGGCCCGTGGCGAGCCAGAACCTGACATTTTATATCTACTCAGAAGGATTCGAATTACTTTTCGGCGGTTGGATCGGTACCAAATGAAAGATTATTGCCAAGGAACGGAAAACATATTTCGAAAATGAGAGTAATTTGTTTTATCACTAAAGGAAAATATTCCCGCAATATTAGGTGCATCATGGGAATGGACTGGTGTGAAATAATGAACGCAAGTGACATCTATCTAGAAAAATATGTGGTCATTGCGCATGCGTTCATATAATATGAACTAATCAAATTGCTGGATTGAACGCAACTGCGCATGGAACACATTTTCAGTTTCGAAACATAATTTCATGCATCTATTTTGCGTATAGCAGTCGTTATAGGCTGTCCTTCGTTAAAAATAATATACGGAAATGAACCTAAGTAAACAAAAAACTCTAGGGACTACCGATTTTTAACAGTGGACGTGTCTTGAGGAAGAAATCGACTCTGGAGCTAACAATTTGAGGGTGAAAATTGTCGTGTTTTGCATTTTCAATTAAATTTAATCACTTCCTTACATGTTCTTCACACATCTCAGCAACTAGTGGATGGATTGCTACCATTTTAGGTAAGTTTACTCTATAGTGTTGTTTGAATCAGCATGTCGATTATTGAAAGGATTCCATATATTTTTACTTGATATATCTAACAATCATTTTCTACAAATTTCAGGTAGCATCAAAACCGACCACCCTTAATACTATTATAAGCAGTAGATTCATCGGAGGGCTTGCCCGACGCCTCGAGACAAGCCCCTGTGCTGAAATCTTCTCAGCCCTGTTTCAAGTGAAACAGAAAGATGCTATGAGTATCAGAATGGAAACTCATTGTTATATGTTAAGGATCATTGAAGGTCAAGGTCATAAGGTAAAAGATATGTGATTAGATTCTGACTGTTAACTTGAATTTTTAAAAGTCAATCAATGAGTATGTATATATTTAATAATTGCACATCTAATTTTAAATTGATATTCAGTGTCAACTGTCAACTCATTTCACATAAGATTGATATGTAGTTCATCCTGAACCTAAAACCAAGTCATTCCCAGGACCTCTCTACTGTGTATTATCAGAGACTCTAATTAGTTAATTAATTCAAGAGCAAAGCTGATCATTATAATCAGCGTTAATAATTGATAGGCTGATATGGTGTATCCTGGGTCTTGTCAAGCCTTTGTTTCAGCTTTCACTATAATACAGCTCCAAATTGACAAGTCAATTTCATCAGCCATCACATTATTTCAGACTTGACATTTTCCAGTGAGGATTCCATTGTTTTCTAGGATCCTAGATTGTTTTCTACATTAGAAAATAATTGTCCTTAAAAGCAGACATCTGATGATCAATTATATATAAATAAAAAAACATTGTGATTATTGTCTTCTCTCCATTTTATATCAATTGTTATTTAGAAACAGAAATATATAGTGATAAGTATCAGAATGTACATCAATGGCAATCCTGGAGACCAACAGTCCCTGGTTATATACAATATATAGTCTAGACTTTATATATATCTACAGTACAAAGAAGAACTGTTGTTATTTATAGAACTTTGGCCTATGCTGGAGACACATTACCTGATGAATGGTTTTCACTGCCATTTACAGCCTTTTTATCCTTTCATAACTCCTTCCCATCACTTGCTATCATGCAACATTCACTAAGCATTCACCCATTTAAAATATCTATTTTAAATTTTTTAAATCGTAATCAAACACAGGTCGACCTGTATGTATATATATCATGTACTTAGCGTATTAAGTATACTAACAGCTTTAAAATTTTGATTTTTTCCTCATTTAAAAAATCTGTATGTTAATTAGTTTGATCCATATAATAATGTTACCCTTGAATGTTGTCACTGTTTTTCTTTTATCTCAATTCTATATGGTTTGTATTCATTATTTCAAATCGAGACAAAGAAAATGTATGTCCTCAAAATCTGCCAGTTTTTTCATTAAAGCTTTATTTACTTTTATTCAATTGAATCAATTACATGAGCACCTGGTGCTTACTTCACAATCTTTGTCTTTATTTAAGTGAATGTTGGTGGTTAAATGAACATTGAACAAAATACAAAAGATACTCACTATGAAATGACATTAAGTTTCTTGAAAAGGGTTTCAAAGAAAATTTTCCTGTCAGTTTACAAAGATTTGTCCAAAATTATGCTTGCATGTTTTTCAGTGACTAATTTCATCTTGATCCATCAACGGGTTTCATGACGGAAGGAATACACTGTATGGACTAATTTTGCATGACATCTCCCTCACCTTCGTCCCCATATATTATAATCAATATTGTCTGTCATTGTCATGTTCAAGGGGTGTTTAGCAGATACATATATCATAATGCAAGTGACAATATTACAAAAAACACTAACAAGTCATCTCTTGTTATAAATTAGCAGAGGATATCAAATATCTGGAGTATGTTCTACATCTAGCCATTTAATAACCTACCTTAATTCAACTAAATGAAGTATGTGTCAACCTATACTCCTACTCATTCTACATGTAAAGTGAAATTTATGCAAAAACCAGTGACTAATAAGCAAGAAATCTAACCTGACCTCAACACATGAACAGTTTATATGGAAATGAGCTGAGAAAATTCCAATTTCACACTGAATTAAAACTGCTACCCTCTAAAATGCATTTTCACTTTGTTTCATTTCACTTTTACCAATACATGGACTTACACAATTTAAAGTATAACTTACTTTGTACAGACTGATCCAATATGAAATCCAAGGCCTATTTACTTACCCAAGTTAATCTTCTGATGGAAAAATCCTTATATTCAGATATATAGCTTAGTTTTATTTATTTAACTTATTTAATATACATGTACTTCAAAATATCTCTTAATCTATATAAAGCTGCAACAGAAACACTGTGGAGGTCTGATTCACATCAATGCAGTTTATCATGCACACTACTATAATATTGTCCTCACAAAAATATGTTATAAATATCTTTTTGATCAAATTAAATCTAAGTTGTGAAGGTAAGTTGAGCGTGAAACTGGACAATAACTCAAGATCCCACGACAATCTAGCGATCTATTGTGTGAATCCTCAGCTTTAACAAGATAAACACATTGCTATTAAAATTATAATTGAAAAGTATAATTTAAAGTTAGATGAAAGATAGAAAATGACAGGTGGCCAATATTGAGAGATTTATCAAATATTCATGTCAGAATTTGGTTAAATACCAAGAGCTGTCATTATATGGTAATAATGTATAGATGTAATGACTGGGATCGTGTACATTATACATTTTATATACAGTAGGTATAGTTTCTTTATCAGCTGGTAGGAGACAAAGAAAATAGAAAAGAATAAGAATAACATGCAAAATGTCACCACCTGTCATTTGTTACAGACACTGAACTCCGAGCACCGAATACCAGATGCTGAACACTGTCAAAAAAGGTGGAGACTATAATAATATGTCGTCACTTCTGGTGGTGACATAATAACCAAAGACAAAGAATTCACATGTAAAACACAAAACCACCTGGCTTCAATTCACCTTCATATGAAATAATGTATTATGTCACAAAGATTGTCAAAATGTTTATCTCAAAAACCACCTGCTATTAGGAGACTTTCTATCACACTATCAACAAACAATTTTGGTGTTTAAATGCAAAAATTAATGATCTATTGTCCTAATATCATACAAATATACATGTAAAAGAATAAATACAAAAAATGAACTCACTGACCTAATGCAGACCTGGTAAAATACTAACCAACCGTATAGCCCCCTGGGATACCACCAGGAAACCATATAGTAACACCACATAATGACACACTAAAATAGAATGATGTAAATAATCTGATGTCTCAAATTGAATATGTTTAACAGATTTTAGTAGCTTAAAATTGTTTAAAAAGTTTCAATTTATAACAGCGCAAATGAAGAACCCCTATCCCCAGCACTGACAAGTGAAATCACAATTTTAGCCATAAATGCCATATAAACATGATGGATATGTAAATATACTGAATTAGCAAGAAGCTTTTGCCATTGGGCTGCCTCTATACTGTGCAAATTAGTATCATGTCAATATCTCAATAAAACCTATATCAGGGGTCATTTCTCATCTTTAACACCATAATATTAAGGAAATGGAACTCTCAATGAGGGACCAAATCAAAACTTTTCATAAAATTGCTTTTTATATTGCTGAAGTAATATGAACATCCGATCATCCTTTCCAATATGAACATCCGATCATCCTTTCCAATATGAACATCCGATAATCCCTTCCATAATCACTTTCCTTCTTTCAATATCCTCTAAATGATAAATCTGCTCAAAAATTCAGAAGTGACGCGAAGTGCCCCTCAATATGTAGACATATGCTAATAATCAACAGAATCAATATACCTGAATATGAGCAAATGGGTTTTCACACTATTCCTATAGTAGGTATGATGCTACATAAAATATTGGAGGAGGAAGGAATTTGTTTGAGATGAGGTTTCGATAACTTAATTTGGAGGAAGGTTTATAAGTTTTGATAAGATAGGAGACAATATCATCTGAAGTGTTCTCCTTAGAGGTTATTTAATGTTTACCTGAACAGGTAAAAAAAGAAGCACTCACCTGTCAAGCATATTGCTGCCTTCCCAAATTAAAAGTTTAATCAATATTGAATAGTATAATATAAAATACAATATTTTCTATTTCATCCAAAGTCCTATATTAATGATTCTATTGTCCAGTCCTATCCTATAATCCATATTAATGTTTTTTTATGATGATTAACCCATTTACTTGATCAACTCATAGTTGCAACTCCATGCTTCTCTATATCTGGCTGAACAATGACATCACAGGGTCTTCTATCAATCATTTACACAACATTGTGTCTATATCATCAATGTGCATACATCTTCAATCTTGGATTGCTTGAAGTTTCAAACTAGTAACCTAGTGATATACCATATGAATCTTCTGAATGAACTTCTCTGGTAACCCATACCTTCAAAATTCAGTTCAACTTTGAAATAAATCGATCTGTCCTTATGCAGTATGTATGCATAAAAGGATAAGGAGAGACATAAGGAGACAAAAACAACTTATGTCCAGAAGAAGTGTTAATGAAACATATGGGTGAGATATTATATCACGCAACACAGGTCACGTTATATTGCATGCCTAAATACCCTATGAATCCTTACCCAGTGAACCAATCATGCCTAACTGCAGTGAAATGCAAGGATGGTGACTCAAGGTTCACCTTCTAATTACAACATACCTATAATGAGTCCATCGCCATCCCCCTTTATCCTCATCCAAACATATCAGTGTTTCGACTCAGTTTTCATGTAATAACATAATAATTCAATACATGAGACACTTTCACTTCGTTTTGCTTCCTAAAAGAGAACTTCATCTAAATCTATCTTGTACTGACCAGATACCATTTATTGACAGATTATTCCTTCAGTTTTAAAATATGTAGATGGTTCAAGATTTACTACACTGGCATGTGACAGAAACAAGTATACTGGATACCTCAGTATATTGATTTGGTACAATTCATATCATACCTAACATCTTACCTTGATAAAGTATTATAATATTATCCTATTTGCTCATCTGTATCTGCTATAATCCTACAAAACAGTCTGGTCTACTTATCCCCTGTTTCTCCCTGTTGTACAGACACAATCTGGTATATATACATGTATACAGACACCTTAGCGAGCACTATCATCCACTCATTACACACTACTCCAACTTTGTTAACCATTCCCATTCGTTTAACAAAATTGCAATTAACAGGTGTAGACAGGTAATTCCGATCATTGATTAATAGTTGTGTGTTTCATTACTGGAGGTACAATAATGACGGAACCTGAAGGGATATTATCCTCAATAAATAAATGATACTTTAGAATTCAATAATGATTGATCAATGATGGTATAAAGTGAGTTTAGTATAACATTTCAAATATGTAAGGGTATAAATTATGTCTTGTCATTTATAACTACATATATGAAACATCATATATTGTACCATACAGATATGTAACACCATATTTAACATACATTATATCATTCATACATATACAGGGTGGTCCAAAAAAAAGTGAACCCCTGCAACTGTCCATGTTTCCCTTATTACTTGCAGGAATTCTTTTTTATTTTCACATGTTGTAGAGGAAGGTCAACATTTATGTTGGTACCACACATTTTTCTTAGTCTTGAAATTTGCAGAAATAATAAGCCCTAACCAAACATTACTGAAAATGGACAAATTGTGATTTTCAATATCCGCGATTCTTCAACCCTTTAACACCTTTCCCCTGAGAATTTTTTAAGCTGCAGTCTTAACCTTTACCATGCTGCCTTATTTCAGCAAATATATCCCACACAACTGGCTTATTTTTCAAAGAGTGCAAAAAATGATATGCCTGGACTAAATAATTAATATCTCAATAACTACTGAATGAATCTGGATAAAATTTTCACAAAGGGAAGATACAGTGGCCTGGCTCATGAATTTTATGAATTTTTTCGTACATTAACACGACTGGGCATAAATATACCATGAATACTCCTCCGGAATCCGCCGCTCCGCCTCTTCGTCTGGTCAGAATCCAAATCTGAATTTGCAGCGATCGAATGTTCAATTTTTCAATTCAGAAAATATTCTAGTTTCTATTTTCGATGACCGTTATCGGCTTCCAAGAGCCTAAAGAGCTCGAAATCGTAATCCATTTCCTCCACATTTTCGTTGTGATCGTATCATGTCCACCATTTTGTACGATTCGTTCACTAAAAACGACTAAAACACTGTTTAAATTGTTGAATTGGAATTATTTTTCGAAATATCGCCATTTCTAGGTCAACAGGAAGTCATGTTAGGCACTGAATAAATCGGGCAATCTAATTGGACAATACAAATGGCGCGAAAAAGTAAAGTTTTTAAAAGTTTGAAATCGGGCGTACGGGTCCGCCGGCAGTTGTGAGAGACATTTTAGTCTCGGCGGACGAGTCCGCCGGCAGCACGCTAAAGGTTAAAGAACTAATATTTTCTGACTTTGTTCAATTTTAAATCCTGCACATTATGGCTTAAAACTAGCATCCTACATTTGTTAGTTGCAAAGTTATTGTGATCCAAAGAGATGTGCTAAGCTTCCACAGACGAAAACATTTTCCAGTGAAATCATGAACATACCCCTATATGATCTTGAAATGTCAATTTCTTCATAAATCATGGACCAATTCTAATGATTTATGGCTCAAAACATTGAATATTGGATTTTCTTTTGATTTTTTAAAGATATTTGATGAAGGGGTTATCAGATTCCTGGTCACAGGGGGCAACTTCCTTCCATAAGAGGCCCCCTCTAACTGTTGGTGTAGGTAACATACCCCTGAACTGCTGAACAGTTAAAAATGCTTCAAAATGATCAATGAAAGTGTGAAATGTGTTTTCTGCTTGAGTAGTGTCCCTTTTGTCATAGGTAGGGTTTTAAACTTGTATCTCTAACTGAAAGCTGTTTAAGATCATCCAATGTGTTTCAACAATTTCCGTGAATCACATTTGTAAAATTTTGTACAATATCTAATTTCCAGGCATGTTTGTTAAACGCTTGTAATTTCTTCAAAATTTAAGACTGAATAAATTATGGCATCAACCAAAATTTTAGACCTTTCTCTACAACATGTGATAATATGAGCCAATTCATGCATGTATTAAGAAAAATGTAGCCTGTTGCAGGGGTTCACTTTTTTTTGGACCACCCTGTATGTTTTAGGGGTTAACAGGAACTGCAGTCAGCTCTGACTGTCATTAGCCTAACTGGTTTATTTGGATCAGAAAAATCATTCAGTTCGGTTTTTTGATAGAATCCCATTATATAATATATTGTTCTGTTCTTCCGAATATACATTGGACAAGGGACCAAACACCTAAGTAATTGTATGATTTCTTAAAAATAATGATAAAAATGGCATGCTTTCTTGATGAGCACTGTCTTCAAGCTGACACTACTAAGAGCAACAGATAAGTGAATTGACTATAATGAATTTAAAAAAAACACATGAAAATGCAGTATACTGAATTATACATGACCTATAGTATTGTCTCCTGAAGCTTCTGAATAAAGACAAAGGCCCAATGAGATGACGCAGACATTCTGCCTAAAGAAATAATCAAGAACTGACCACTCTATAATTTTCACCCACTTTAACCATAAAACTGTCAAGATGTAATGTTTTGTACCAAGTAACATCCAGAGGATTAACGGTTTTACTATACCCTTTGTGAGTATGGCTTCATCTACACTCTTTCAATGAAAGATGACACTTAAAGGTTTTATAAGTAATCATTAAATGTGAAGGAATATTTTATTATGGACAAACGAGTTGGCAGAGGTGATAAGTCGAAAATCATGGAAGCAAATGATACTGATGATTTTTTCCTTTAAATAAAAAAAAATGCTAATGGTATAACATTTAACCAAAACTGTATTGTAAAATGTACGTTTACCATGTAACTGTATTGTAATTGTTTTTTTGCAATTGCTTTAACATGTTTTTTCTTCTCTGAAATAAAAATTTAAAAAAAAATCAGGTAGCAGGCTAGTTATGTATAGCTGATATTCATCGACAGGGGAAGGCATACTGATTTTACCTCTGGTGGTGGTCATCTTGCTTCATCAAGCTTTTGACCTGTAGAATAGTGATCCCGTGATAGTGATTAAGTATGGGAACCAAGAATAGGTGGCAGTATCACTCATTGAAATTTTGATAAACCGTTTTACTACTAAATTTGAAAAATTGCAAAAACTTAATGAATGAAGGGTAATATGATATAAATGTATCATACATTTGAATTCTGATATTCTGAAGTGTTTCCCAAATCTTACCCTTAAAGTGTTTTCTGCATATCACAAAGAAAACATTCTGAAAACATTTTAGAGTATCTTCTCTCTTCCCGAAATACAATTAAAAGCTATAGAACTCCATGTATACATAGAAAATACATGTTTCAATGCGTGAATAATTAAAATACAGTAGATTGAAGCGTGGGAAATATCAAATGTTGGCAATGCAGCTGATAATCTCACATTTGAATTTATATTTAATGGATAATCTGGTAATTCATCTTTACATGTAGAGCAATAACCATCATGGCATATGGTACAGAGTAGTTTATTAAATACAATTGTATAAAAACAATTCACATTCAAAACCTTATTATAAAGCCTTTCATTTCATTTCTCTCAGTATTTTATATTTTGGAATGATGTTTTTTCCCACAATAATTTTATAACTTAGGGTTGCATCACAAAATAACAACCTATGACGTGATAAATGAAATCCTACTCAGCACAAGGCTTCCCTCCAAAGAGACTTGAGGCTAAAACAACACTAACGATGAATTATTGAAAACAACAAAACAACAATCTGATATGCTACTGTTCTCTAGAAACATGAATCAATTGCTGTTTATTTTGCTTTTACATCGACAATGCTCTAACTGCATGTATCAATTGAGCGATTAATCAAGACTTGCCATATTATTTACTCCATTGCTATGCAACAGCATCTCTGTTGCTACGGCAATTAGCATGTTGCAGAATAACTATTGAGGCTTGATGAAAATTCAGGAAACTTGAGTCACAAGCAGGGGTATAATAGGGTACTGAGACAATTTACTATCAATTTGATATCAACATGGGAAGAAATCCAGATCTGGATTAATCAATGTTCAACAGCAGAAAAATATCCAAGAGGCAAGGAAATAGAGTAAATGAAGAAAATCAGCTATGTACACTAACTCCATAAATGCTTTATTAACTTATTTAAAGGAATATTCCTTGCCAGACCCTTTCTCTCTTGATATGGTAGCTATAATCATATATATAGTTTCCATATTTAGCAAAACATGGGGAAATGTTTTAATATGGTCAATATTGATAATTTAAAAATCTAGTGCTTATTTCCAGTGAGCTGCCAATTTAAGATTTCTTGCAGGAAGTGATGTCATCAACTCTCAACTTCTATAACCTTGCCCATAACAGTATAGGAAAGTAGCATAAAATCACTTCTAGACAAGTGATCATTACTTTCTGTGCAAAAATATTTTCAGGGCTTGTCAACTTAAAATAAAAGAAGAGATTTTCAGAAGGGTTAAATAAGATACAAAGTTGAAAAAGAATATTTAGCTGGTTTTGTAATTCTTAATAGCTCCTCACCTAATGCTATATGCAAAGTTGAGAGTCGATGACATCACTTCCTGTGTGAAATTTTAAAAGATGGCAGCTTACTGGAATTGAGCATCATATTTCTAAGTGATCAAATTTGACCATATCAAAACATTTTTGTGTGTTTTGCTAAACATGGCAAGCATATATATGGTTATAGCTACCATATGAGGAGAGAGATGGTTTGGCAAGGAATATTCCTTTAAGACACTTTAAGAAACTAGAAAATTTTATCTTATAGAACATAATTTGTTTCTCACTTGGGGACTACATTGAGTATTCTAAGCTCATTCATTTCTAATAAATAATATTAATGACCATTTACTTTTGAAGACATTTAACAGACTGTTTCCTATTATGTGATAGTTCATTATTCTATTATCAACAGTTAAACCATGAATACATCTCCCTGGGTTTTCAGTTCACCTGAATACCCACTCTCAGACATATAATACACCTGGTCACAGAACAATATGTTTCTCAATGACATTCAACCCTTTAATCATAGGCTTTCAAATTCTAGTTGAAAGCCCATGCTTTAATATAGTAGAGACCAGAGACAGACATGTAATTATTTGATCTCTGTATAGCAGTGCCAAAACAACAATAGCTCATTATATAACACAATATGAAGGTTCAAATATAATTATTTATAAATATTTTATGAATTGTAGATCAAAAAAACATGGGTGATTTTGTAATAATTGGGATTTAGAAATTTATGATATGATAGTTATAGGCAGTTCATACACACTCCTTTTACATTAAACAAATAACTAAATGAATGGGATGATACTGCTAGGTTTATTAGTTATCATTTCTACTACTGTAGTTGGTTAAATTCTTAAAATATTTCAATTAACGCTGGATATACATAGGATTTTCAATTACCAAATACCTCTAAATTGGTTGGTTGTGAGACATTCCTTCAGACGTGTGCCTGTTACACATATAATATATAGAACAAATAAGATTTCTGTAAGTAGAGTTGTTAACATATTTACTTACCAAACTATTATAACAAAGTTGAAATAAATCAGCAAATTAAATATTATTTGCATGAAAATCAATAAATCTTTATAAACACACCCCCTCATCTCTAAAAATCAATCAAAACCCAAGAGGCTTATTAAGGAACCTCAATACAGTCAATTTAATCCATGCTAAAGTATTTTTACATTCATTCAAAAACTTTACTCAATTTTACAATTTCTACCATGTATTCTCCTATTTGATAAGTTAAGTTCATAGTCAACAAACTGTTTGCTGGCCACTCTAAAGTTCTCAAATAAAAGTGTATCTAATCTTAATAGCAACAATATTTGTGTATTATGATTAACAACCTCCTAATTAATGTCCTATTTAAGAGAATACAAATAAAATAAAATAAAGTCCCAATCAGATGAAATTTTAAATGATATACCTCTTCAGACCTTGCAACTTCTCCCTGAAGTAGAGATAGAATATTCTATACATGCATAATATGTTCAAGACATTCAGTATTATAATATTGAATGAATAAACAAAATCAATAGATCAGCACATTTTACTGCATACTCCCATATATTTACGTAGAGAATCAATGAGTCAAGATTAAATGTAGAAATCAATAGGTTAAGAATGTCAACGATTTTGCATTGTTTTAATCAGGTGTGGTTTGATATTTACATGAGCTCTAGGCTTTTTCAAGTACTTTGTTATCTAAAACAATTCTTCAAATCACATGTTTTATTCATGTATGTGTGAATATAAATATATTATAGCAAGATATCCTTATACAAATTAATTGATTCAAACTATATGCCACTGATCAGATATGAATCCTTTATTCTATAATTCTACCCCAATCCTTTGAGCTTCCAGAGTCACAGACATGGTCTGTCAGGACTGTATAGCCAGGATTTGCCAAGGGGGTTCACTTTTTGAAATGTTCCAGGGACCCGGGGTTCACTTGTGACAATTTTGGTCCAAAAATGGCCAAAATCACTTAAAAAGTGGTCAGACAGTTGAAAACCTGCTTGATTTTGAAAGAATTTTTGGACAGGGGGTTGCTCGAACCACCAAACCCCCTGGGCTATGGCCCTGTCTGTTCTAAAGACATAGACTGATATTTCTACTTGTAATTTTAAAGGGCATGGTAGATGACATCCCCATGTAGGCACTGCAGATTGGGCTGGTGAAATGAAGTACAATCTATCAAATGATTAAACTGCTTGGAGTAGAGGGGGATTGGGGAGGGTACAACCTGACAGCAAAGTACAGTGAAACCTGTAAAGTGGAACACCTCTAGAAGTGGAACAGAGTCCCAAGACCAATTGACTTAATAATAAATGAACCTCTATAAGTAAAACACCTCACAAGGGGTTATCCCGTTCCCGGACTATAGTCCTGCACTGAGCGCATTCATTTGCCTGTACGATTACAACTTGGGAGAATTATCTACGCCCCTTACACTTAAGATACCTACCTCAATGCATTATAGAACTCAAGATGTAACTTCATATATATTGGAACCGCCGATTGTCTGGGTATATCGGCAGAACGGGAACATTTCTCTTTTTCATCAAGAGAGATTCCATCACTTTTCAAAATGGCGGTTGGATTTAAAAGGGGAATCCCCCGTTTGGCTGTCCCGGATGTAGCCCGGAAGTACCAATATGGAGGAATTTGACGGTTGAAATAAGTTAAATGTTACACGCAAATATTGCGATCAAAAACGAAAATGTCTTCGTTCTGCCAATAAACCCAGACAATTGTGGATTCAACTACACGAAAGGTAGAGATTAAAACGTGGATTGGATCGAGTGGATTGGATTCATGTAAAAGGTGGATTGGATCGGGAATCTTCAAAATGTGGAATTTCTTATAAAAAAAATTCTGTTGATCTCCCTCTAAACAATTTCCCTCTACAGTATTACAGGTCCCTTTTGAGAAATCAGAACAAAGCAATGACAAATACATACTCCAATTAGTTCATGGACACACTTAAGTATTTAACCGCTTTCCCTTGTAAATCAACTTTTGTAAGACATAGATCTTTAGAAAAAGAAAACTTGTCATTCAAATTAATTTGTGAATGTTCACAAAACATTTCTGGTATGTTCAGTTTGGATTGAAAACAGATGATATGGATCTTCAAACCAGTCTGCCTTATGATTTATGAAATGTCTCAAATTACACTTGGAATGAATAAGATCGTGTATCAGAAAGCGGGTACCAGGTCATCCTTCTAGCCCATCCAAGCAAAATAATATTACATCTATTATTTGACATTGTGCAAGTGAACAGAGCACCAATCTTTTAAAGGGAGATCAATAGAATTTTTTAAAGGAAAATCCATATTTTGAAGATAGCCAATCCAATCCACCTTTTACATGAATCCAATCCACTCGATCCAATCCACCTTTTAATCTTTACCACACGAAAAGAATGCTAAATTACCAAGGAATCTATTGAAGTAGGTATCAGAGGGTTTGTAGAAAAAACCGGGTACCGGGTACCGGGTAGTAAATCCTCCATGCTGGGTTCATACTTGGTACCCGGTACCCGGTCAAAAAAACCGGGTACCCAAAAAACGAAAAATATGAATATACAACTAATTAGATCATTAGAAAACGTGTAAGATTTGTTTTGAATATACAAAAATGTATGTAACTTCCCTCAAAATTGAGCCAGAAGCTTCAAATGAAAAGCATTTTAAGGCTCTTTTCTTCCTCTATCATCATGGTCATATTTTCATCGGTTATTAGGCCTGTCAACTGTCCCGCAATTTGCGTATTTGTCACGCATTTGCTGAAGAATTTGAAGTCACGCCAGAAAATGTCACACAAATACGCATTTTACCTGGTAATTGTCAAGCAAAAATATATCTGTAGAAAAAATTTCGCCGATACAGCAAAAATACGAACACCAAAAAAACGTACGCAATCCGTTCGGACTTTTCACGCGAATTTTTCGTCACCTGTAATTTCAATAGTTCGTATGTTGGTACGTGAAGTTCGTTACTTTAGCAGAGAGGTGACGTGTGTTAATTTACATGATGCAACGTGTAAGATTTTGATTATTAATCATAATTTAAGTTATCCCAACGTCCACTGAAGTGTAAATTGTTACGTCTTACAATGTCATAGGCGATCGCACCCCACCCCATAACCTATGAAAATATGACCATGATGATAGAGGAAGAAAAGAACCTTAAAATGCTTTTTATTTGAAGCTTCTAGCTCAATTTTGAAGGAAGTTACATACATTTTTGTATATTCAAAACAAATCTTACACGTTTTCTAATGATCTAAATATGTTATATAATCGTATTTTTCGTTTTTTGGGTACCCGGTTTTTTCGACCGGGTACCGGGTACCAAGTTTGAACCCAGCATGAAGGATTTACTACCCGGTACCCGGTTTTTTGTACAAACCCGGTATCAGAAGTGTAAGATGAGTAAAAAATTCTCCCATGTTGTAATCGCACAGGCAAAAGATTGAGATGTTCACAGGACCATAGTCCGGGAACGGGATAGACAAGGGGAACACTTTTTGGAGGTACCAAAGGTGTTCCACTTAGACAGGTTTTACTGTATGTACATTGAAGACCTTGGTTCAAAACATAAGACCAGATAAGGGCATAAACGTTATGTGATGATGAGATGGTGTATTACTATTAGTAAATTCTACGATATTGATTAGCCAAAGACATATGACAGTCATCATGGGTTTCATCAGTGGCTCTGAGTAAATGACAGGCCTTATATTGGTCCCAGATATTAGTCAGCCTTACCTTGGGCCTTACCTTCTTTCAATGCCTCTCCATTGTGTAAAATTATAGACATATACTTACAATTATATTAATTTACCTTCACGATGATAAAGGTCTGTACTATCGATTTTTGCCATCGATTCCATTACAAATGTCAAGACCGGGATGTCAAGCTTCCAATAAATGTTTATTTTCTGAAGTGAAAAAAAATTCAAGAATGAGTTTGAACATCAAAAGTCGAGAAAAATCAACTTACCAACTCCTTGTATTTGTGTTCAAGATATACTTGTTATACATTCCCGCAATATAATCTACAGTAGAGTATTTTCCTTCCCCTGATATCCAACTAAATGCACACTTTTACAGGAAACACCTGTCCACTGGTTTATTTTTCCAGGTGAGAATAATTCCCCGGATGTGCAAGATTCAATCATATTAAAAGATGGCAGCACAATACGATCACCAACTGGTCGATAGATGGCGGATTATTCGTTTACATGACAACAAAGATGGCGGATGCAGAAGTGAGTGAAATTTCAAAATTTCAAGTTTAATTTACATTTATGTCATTTAAATACGATCAACATGCATATGAAGTTATTGGAACTAATCGGAATGAATCAGCATTCCCAAAATACAATTAGCTTTGTAAAATAACTGAAAATGTACGCTCAAACGTAAAATTCTTTTTTCAAAACAACTCTCGGTCGAAATATTTTCATTTTTGGCGTAAGTTAGCCTAGCCCTAGGCTAGACCTAAGCTACGATAATGCATAGTTCTAGCCGGGGCCTAGGCCTACTGAGCTGAAACTTGGCTAGGCTCGTTCTAGGCCTTGTATTTTTGACACAATGACTCAATAATCATGGACTCTTTTCTGAAACTGAATGCAATCCCAAATACTAGATCTAGGGCGAAGGGGTGTAAGGTCAACACCATTTTGGGGTAACTTCAACATGTGGGGTAACTTCGACACCTCGTTGTTTAGTTGCTCTAATTTCCAATGGAGAGGGAAGCCATGTTTTTTTTCTCGCATGGATGGGTTGAGATCTCTCTCATTTTAATTTTTCCTGAAATCAAACATGGTGAAAAACAGAAATTCTACTTGTAATAAGTAAGTGTCGAAATTACCCTGTCTCTCATGTAGACATTACCCTACATGTCAACGTTACACTCTTTTGCCCTAGAGTACAGGGCCAGGGGGACAAATCCGACAATGTAGTCCATGTACGTTGGACATCCACTGCAGGCCTTCCTTTTGTCTAACATTACCTACATGGACAACAATGCCTCCCTGTCCTCTAGTATAGGATATGAATGATACAATATAATTATACAGCATGAATAATAAAACTCTAAACTTTGTTCACATTTTAGTTACAGATACAAAAGATACAATACAATACAGCACCATGAATGCTATAGTTCTTTAATTTTAACGTAATTTTAACATTAAGATCCATCCATATTATCACAAACTCGTACGTGTGCTATGATTTTTCACCAGAAGGCTATACGGAGCAAGCAAATAACAGGAAAAAATTACAAAACATTTCAACAGTTAATTTTGCTATTGAAGAGAGATTGATCTTTGGAAAATGTATGTTAAATTTGTCTTTTGTTAGAGCAGTTATGAGATTCTTGTGATTCTTACCCCTGTTTTTCAAGGCTATCGTGAAACTGTATTGATAAATAACTGACCTCAGGCAAAAATGGATGAATGCTACTCATTTGTGTGAATTATTGCTTATTAAAGATATTCGGACCTATAAAATTGAGTTTTACATATACAGGGTAGGCCAAAAAATGTCACTTTTTTCAAGACACTACAGCTTTTTAATTTTTCCAATCTACAAACCCCAAATTCTGCAGTTATATAGTGCCAGGGGTTCTTAGTAATAATATAATGTAACAAGTCCTTCAACTTGGATTATATTTCATCTAAAAGAGGAGTTCAATTGGTCCGCCACCCTATTTGATGATATATTTTAGTTTTAGTCGCCTTGCTGATATAGCAGTATCAATAAAATGTTAGCTAAGTTTTTTTCAACGTGTCTTAATTGCAAGCTTTAGTTGAGCAATTTTCTAGATTGGATGCCTTCATACAATCTCCTGGAGACCTTTCCATACCCTATATTCACTGTGGTTTGCATTAGGGCTATTAGCTTTGCGATCATCAGGCCGTATCAGTTCAGGAACATTTTGAAAATTATGCTTATTTCTCATGGCACACCACATGTTTAAGTGAGACGCTGGTGACATGTTTTATTCAAGTAAAAGTGTATATTCATGATCCATGGCTAGATAACAACCTCAAGTTTTATTTGGTATGCAAATTATGATTTTGTATCAAAAAATAAAAAAGTTATAGCATTTTGAAAAAAAGTGGCGTTTTTTTTGGCCCACCCTGTATAACATTTTGATAACATCGGCTAAGACTATAATATAAGCCTAAATATCTTAAACTTTATATATAACCTTTAACATTAAAATTTGTGAGCATCAAATGAGATCAATTGTGTATAACTACGAAGGTCTTCAAATCAAATTCTGACCTAGAGTGGGACATTCATATTTATTGAACATATATAATCATGAAGTGTGTACATGCACTATATTTTATTTCAGCCAAGTCCAGCTGAAGCAGCTGAGGAGACAACTGCTCCAGTGAGTCAAGAGACAATAGCTGAAGAACCTGAGCCAACAGCAGAGGAACAAGCCATGGAACAGACAGAACAACCTGCACCTGAGAACACTGGTAAGAAATAACTCAGTCCAGTCAGTCCACTCCAAATTCTTTGACCTGTATTCACCCCGTGCGTTTAATCTGACAGTGCTCGAATTATCCATCTTTTTGGTGGAATTGACTGATATCCATAGATTTTAGGCAGACATGAAAATAGCAGGAGTGCAGTTCATCTGTTAATGTTCCCTCAGAAGATATAAAAACAGATTGACTACACTGACTATCAGTCTATGCATGAATTATTGTGTTCTACATATATGAGACAGTGCTCCTCGACATGTAGTACATACTTTTACAGTTAAGCAGTGGTTACTTACATAATATTTTCTTTATTGCACTTGTTTAAGGAATTGTATCAGTATCAGCAATTCATATACTAAAGCTTCCAATTAAACAATGAAATAATTTAAATATCTCTCATCAATCATATTACAAAAATACTTTTCCAGAAGTTGCAGTTGAGGGTGAACCTAAGGAAGGTGAAGTTGTGCAAGAAAAGGCAGATGCTGATGGGGAGGCCCCTAAAGATGGTGAGGCTCCCAAAGATGGGGAGGCCCCAGAAGGTGAGACTGTAGTTAAGGAGGGTGAAGGTATAGTTAAGGAAAATGATGATGTTGATATAGTTAAGGAAGCTAATGAGGGTGAAGTAAAAGAAGGTGAAACAAATGAAGATGCTAGTGATGTGAAAGAGGGAGAGTCTGGGGAGACTGAAGGAAAGGAAGCAGATGCTGAAGTAAAGGAAGGAGATACAGAAGCAAAGGAAGGAGACAAGGCTGAAGGAGATGTTAAACCAGAAGGTGAAGCTGCTACAACTGAAGGGGAACAAAAAGAAGGTTTGACTTGGAACTACTATGTTGTGTGTGTGTGGCATAATGCTTTGGTTTGTCTTCACATAATTAGTCCAACTAACATCACAGGCTAGATGTATATGTTTCCACATTGAATACTGTACTGTATTTAGAAATCAGGGGACATCATGCAGATTTTAGGTCTATTGGTCAATATTAAAAAACAGACTTGTCCTGTTATTTAGCTTTACACTGTTTATGTACTTACACATGTTAAATCGCAGTATTATTGGCCAATAAACCAGTGCATATGTAGCACCCTGATAGGTATGATTTTGATTTTTGATTTTATGTACATTTATTTTGTGATGAGAGTTTGTAACAGCTTTGAATGTGTCATATTCATAAGAGTTTCTATAGAAATGTTGTTACTTGAATTATTTTAAGTGGTTTGCATTTTTGTTTTTGCTTGTTAATACATGTATTTAGTTTTAGGCATTTATTTGAATTGTGTGAGGTTTCATGATACCCTATTAAAAACATACTATGCTTGGTAGTCTCTAGAAATGTAGAACTGAACTAATTCAGTAAATATTTGTTTCTTAAAATGGTAAACCAAACAAATTGCATGTAGCAATTATCTTGTTGATGTAAAATACAATTATATTGTACATTTGTATAGCTATGCAAAATCTGTATTGACATAAGAAAATAAGTTTCAAACATGAGCTTTTAAATGATATGTATGTTTCTCTACAGGAGAGGAAGGGGGTGCTGAGGGGGCACCAGTAGAGGGTCAGGATGAGCCTGCAGCTGAAGGAGAGGCGCTTGGGGAAAAGACAGAAGGGGATGAGGCTCCTGAGGGGGAGACACCTGCTGTAGAGGGCGAGGGGGAGGAAGGGGATGCAAAATCACCAGTACCACAGGTAAGATCTCCAAATGACATTTCTTCTAATTTTTCAGGGAAAATGATGAAAGAGAAATATGTTTCATGAGTTTAAGTTAAAAATGTCTCATTAAGGACCTCTTTCATCCCTCCCATTGTGTTTGTTATAGAGTGATACATTTGCTGAGGGGGAAAGAGCAGAAAGTCCCGTTGCAGTAGGGGAAAAATTGTCCAGGGAAGGAAGTCCTGCCGATCAGCAGGAGAGGACTCAGAGTCCTGGAGAACTTCAACCTGGTACACCAGTCTGTAAGTATATACATGTACAATACATCTACATCTTTTACAATAGCATTTCTTTTTATTGGAGTTTATTTGGTGGCTGGTGGGGTCTTTACAGGGTATTGACTTCCTGCCATTTTACTACCTGAAGTCACATTTCATTGATATCTTTTCTTTAAATTTCGACCTGTGACGTGCCCAATCTTAAAGCCACATATTTAGTGAACAATCTTCTCTGATCATTACACTGTTATACTAAGGCATAACACCAAACTGTAATTAAGTCTTCATTAAATATTTTGATACATTTGCAATTCCCTCTCCAATCTTCTAATTAGAGGAACAATTAAGATGGATCTGTATTCTGTATTACAGAAAATGTGTCATGTTTTATTGTTTTCCCAGCATTAAATCAACTGACTTCTTTACCCTGTTGATAGCATTAACGGTTACAATCCAACCTGTTTAAAATATTCTTTTTACTCTGTCAAAAGGATAAAATATAGGGAAATTTTGACTTATGTACGGGTCTCACCCTATTGAAAAAAAATTTGGAAAATTAGTGTGTTTTGTGTTCTGATTGTTCATGTATTTCTACAGAACTGCATTTTGCATTGTGATTAATACTGTTGATTTTACAGACAGTGAAGATGATGAAGAAGAGGAGCAAGATGAAGAGATGGAGGAATATGAAGAGGAGGATGAAGAAGAACCAAGATTTAACAGACAAGAGCTCATTGAACAGTATAATGTAAGTATTTTGTCCCTTTCTTATGCCCAGGCAACTTGTCATGGATGGGGCACCTGACCATCAATGATTTCATGGAACACCAATTTAGCTTGCTATCACAATATTAGAGTTTTTGCGAAACTAATCAGTTAAATTGTATGAATCAATATTTCCATGTTTTATTCATTTATGTTTGTTTCATCCTTTATCTGTATAAAAAATAGTTATATGATACAATTCGAAAATGATATACAGAACATTTAAAAGATCCAAGAGTATAAATTCATGTGCTCAATATATGACTGAAATACTTTTAGTTAACCATCCAAGAAAGAGAACAGTTGCAGCAGCAGAACTATCAACTGCAGCACAAGCTGGCGGAATACTTCCGCAAGAAGAAATCTGATGAACAGGGAAGACAGGACATAGAGAAAAATGTCACTGACCAAGAACAGAGATATCTGAAATATATGGGTACGTAGTAAAATGGATAATTCAGTCTTAAAACCAACTACACCATAGCATAATAATATTAAGGACTTAGTTTATTATGTCATCACCAAATGTGGTGACATAGTGTTATTGTCTCCAACCTTTTTGTGATGGTGTCCGGCAGTTGGCATTCGGCATTTGGTGTCTGTAACAAATGGCAGGTGATGACATTTTGCATGTGAATGCAAATAATAACAATATTATATTGTATGATAAACAAAAAAAAAAGGTCTATTTTCATTTGAAGGTCTATAATTTAGGAGTCATGAATACTGAGCTCCATAATCTGATAATAGACCTCTAATTCAATTGTTCATTTATCCTTCAGAATACTAGTGTATAAAATATCCTTATATGCTGATTGTAGCCAATCTTGATGACCTGGGGAAGCAGGAGAGAATAGAGCGTGAAAACTTCAAGCTGCAAATAGAAGAGCTACAGGAGAGATGTGAGGAGAAGAAGGAGACTGTTGAAAAGGAGAGAGCGTGGTTCTTGGATGTGCAGAAGACTGTAGCATTGAACAGTGTCAACAGCAGATCTGGACGCCCTATACAGAATAAGGTAATACCAGTTTTATCAACACATGAAGTACAATTAAAGGTTACTTTGTTAATCTAAACATAAAGTAAATTGAGAATGCAAAAACAATCATATCAATCGTAAGTCCATATGAAATTATTCAACGGAAGAAATTTCAGTATGGATTTTGATGAAGTGTGTCTTTTAGTCAAAAATTGAAGGTTCAAAATGGAGGAAAAATCTGGGGCTACCTGAGGGATTCTGCCAATGTACTCTCATTACATGTTTTATGATATTGTTCAAGATACCAAAAATGTATCCATGAATATTTGTCTTGTAGGATATAGAGCAGTACTTAGCTAAAGAGATGGCAAAGGAGCAGGAGGTTGTTAATGTCAGATTGGAGAATATTAAACTGAAAAATAAGTTAAAGAAGAAAGAACAGCAGTTAAAGTCAAAGGTAATGTCCACATGTGAAGATTCATTTGCGAGAAAATCAAAAAAATATAGCATTTATTCAATGAATATCAAAATCAAGAAACGATTGACAGAAAGGTTGTCTGTTTTTGAAATATTTTGAAGAATTAGAACAATACAGTGAGGAAATTAGAAAATTTATACTAACGATTTAATGAAATACTCTAGAACTTTGTGAACACACATATTGTAGATACAACTAAAGGGTCAGAATCTTTCAATTCGAAACCATGTACAAACTAGACCAGACCTGAGGATGCTTATGTATTTTATTGTAAAATATAATTTGAGAGGTCAGAAACTGTAATTTAAACCAAAAATCCAAACAGGAAGATGTTCATGTATTTCAGGAAGAACTTGCTGAAGGTCTTCACCTAATTGACTTTGAACAGTTGAAAATAGAGAACCAGACATACAATGAAAAGATTGAGGAGAGAAATGAAGTAAGGAACAGGGTCATCTGTTGATGTATAATTTATAAGGAAAAGTAGTTCTCATTGAGATAGTGCTTCCAGTGAGCTTTTGCTTTAAGCTCAGAAACAATTATATTTAAATAACCAATCCACTCAATAATTTTATGAGAGAGTGAATTAAACAGGTTTTAAAGAACAACTCACTTTGAGTTAAGTAAACTTGAAAAGAATTTCTGTATATTTCTCTTAACCAGTTCTTTTATTAATCTACTCATTTATTCACTGAGAATGAAATAATGTTTTGTGTTTGTAAATCCATATATTCCAAAACATACATGCATCATATTGTATATTCAGGAGCTATTGAAACTGCGGAAGAAGATCACCAGCACTGTGCAAGTGCTGACCCACCTGAAGGAGAAGTTGCAGTTTGTACAGGCAGAAAACCACACCCTGAAAGGAACACTGAAAGATGTGGAGGAAACTGTATCAAAGGTAAATCAGATAAAAAGTGCTTTTCAGCATAATGGACCAGTGACCAAACAAAAGCTTATAACTGTTTCAAAGCTGCGAGACCAATGTATTTCACCTATGATAACACATTTCAATGTTGATAATACAAAATGAGAGATGGCCTGAATAGTTGAGCATTTAAATAAAAGCATTTGTTGATTAGAATATCAATGCTTACATTTGAAAAAAAGGTTTCACAGGGAACCTATGAGAAAATTTCGAACTTTGTTGTGAAAAACACAAATCCTGTAACTAAATTAAATGTACGTAAAAATATATATTCCTTGCTTGTATGATGTATGACAAACAAATCCACAAAATAATATTTGTTTACACAAAAGTATGTCTTGTTTTTTGCATGTACTGTATCTGTCTTATACAAAGAATACAAATCATGCAAAATGTCCTGTGCTTTCAGAAAAGGGATATTCTTTCAAGAACAAAACAAGCAAGAGATGCATTGAGAATAGACAATCAAAAATTACGACAAAATTGTGGACTTCTGGGTAATGAACCATTGTTGCGGGACTTTGAAGAACGCAAGGATGAAAGTGATGATTTGCGAGAAAAATTGGACCGTTTAAAAATGGAGCATGCTGAATTAACTTTAAATTGTAATGGAGTGAGACGGAAAATTGAGCAAGCAAGAAGTGGAAGGCAATAGATACAATATCAAAGATGTCACATTCCTTTGGGTCTATATACATATAGTCAGATACAGCAGTCCTATGATTATGAGACTTATATCAAATGTATCTTAGAACTTAAAATGTTATTGGTAAGAAAATGAAATTCAGGGTCAATTAATCTTCACATTTTCCCCACTCTAAGATATACTACTCATCAATAAATAGCCATTATGTCCCTATCATTGAATATGTGCCTGAGGTCTGACGTCGATATAGCCCGAACTTGCGAGGGTTATATTGACGACAGACCGAAGGCATATATTCAATGATACGGACATAATTGTTGTATTACATACCTAAAGTACATCTTATATTACATTTCATGAATATAATATGTAAAAATGCGTGAAAAAAGACAAAAAATGCTTTGTTTTCATGTTATATCAACGACGTCACACGTCTGTGTGCGATTGGAATAGGCTATGTAAGAAATGAAACGTGACGTCATACGATTGTCATGGTGTAAAGTTTGGCGGCTATACAGGAATATATAGCCGTCCTTCAGCTCCATTGACTTCCATACAGTCAAATGCTTCGCTAGGTATGTAATACTATAGCAATATAGTCTTTTAATTTAATAGACCAATAACTTATTTGATACTGGACCATTTTTGATGAAGTCCCTTTTTTCAAAATGCCTAAAGACCAATCTATTTGAAAGGACTGATTCATTTATTCAAATCATGTTCAATTGTTATTTCATTGAAGTGCATATGAAGTTAAATGCCAGTCATCAAAAAATTCAAGAAACAAATAAACTCAAGACTTGTATATATGTAAGTATGTATTATAACGTAAATCTCAATGTTTTATATACAATAAATGAATAAATATTAATGGATGTTTTATGTAAAATGTTTGATAAATCCCAAAGGATTTGATGATGCAGTTAAAACGTGTGTAACAAGTCTTGCATCAAGCATCTGCAACCCACCAAACCAAGAAGATGTGACTTCATATATTATTGGGAGGTAGGCCCTACACATGAGCTTGATACAAGAAATATAGTACTTGAAAGTAGTAAAACCTGTATATTTGAACACCTCTCTGATCTAAACACCTGTCCATTTGAACAGTTTTGGTTCCACTTTTGAAATATAGAAACCTTCAGATCTGAACACGTTTTGGCATGTGCCAAGATTGCTCAGATTTAATGACTTTCCAGTAAACTTAAAGCAAGAGAATACATCAAGTAATTGGTTTGAAAGTAAACTGGCATCTACAACACCACACTGGGGAATGTCAGAAAATTCAATACTCTTAACGATGTACTAAATTTTTAACATGCACTTTTTCAAGAATACAATATTTTTAATTACTGGGACACTCTGCATGAACTTTGATACATAAAAGTGGCTCAATCTGATCCTAGAAATTACACCAAATCAAAAACCTGTACAATGACCTGTACAATCATTTTTATAAAAAAAACTCTGGAAATGCCAAAGCTTTTAAACAATTGGTCACCCAGTGAGTGCATATATTGTAACAAATTATTGTCATAAAATATAATGTTGTGGCTCGTGTCGTCTAGTGGCAGTAACATAAAATGTTAGTTTGATTTCTATTTCTTTTATTGTTCATTGATTAATATAACTTTACATGTCCTAAGTAATTTCCTGGTTGTAACCGACTGATTATACTCTAAAACTCAACAACTGAATCTTACTCTGCAAAATCACACTGTCTCTAATCAACTCTAAAATCAACTTCCACATTTCAATCTAAATCTTACTCTGCAAAACCACACTGTCTCTAATCAACTCTAAAATCAACTTCTCTGAGGCTACACAATTCTTATTTATATACAGCCTGTTTTTGGCAAAGAGCCAGGTTGGCAACTAGCCAACTGGCACCAGGCCAACTGGGCATAAAGCCAACTGGCACTGGGCCAAATGGATAAATAATCGAATATACAATAAAACATGGGTTCAAAGCAAGGGGAGACCTCCGACCACTCCAGGAAACCCACTAGATCAAAGTACTTATCTTTATTACAGTTGGTTTCCTAGAGGTGTGAAGTGACATGGATGGTCCTATGTAAAGTTACAATTAAATTGAATGATTAATCCCCAAGAGCAAATATGCATTTCAGTGATAACCCTCTCCCTATTTCTGAGTCAGTTTTAACCCCCTTCCTTTCCTTGACCATCTTTGTTACATTCTCCCCCTACTTTGTAATTATTTGTCCCAAATAAAATAAGGTATATAATGCAGTATACTTGCTGTTATAAATATACTTATGTACTTAAAAATAAACAACAGTGGATCAATTGACCAAACTATACCACTAAATGCAAACTTAAATTCCCAACATTATAATATAATTATTCAATACCATTGACTGACCTTGAGCATCCTAATTAATTAAAAAAAGTTTGTTTTTTTCTTCTTTTGAAACTTCTCAAAATGCTTTTGCTAGAATGCCTGTCTAATACTAAGCATAGAAACCACACTATCATCCAAGCACCCAATTACATTTAACCAAAGCTGCATTTGGCAATCAGACATTTAGGCAAATAAATCCTACAGACACAACTGGATCACCTTGTCAACCCATACTATATGCAATCCATATTGCGTTAACAACAAATTTTGAGTGACTCAACAAAAAGCTGTAGGAATAGTCATAAAAATATATCATAAATAGTGTATAGCTTGGAAATAGTCAAAATGCTTCTATCAGTCAAACCTATGACTGCTTACACTGTTCTAACCCATATCAATTTAAAGGCTCTCAAAACTTTTAAACATAAATACCAAGGCTCTATTGACCATATTCATAAAAACTACTGGCTTTTCCAGCCGTCACACATAAATCGAAGGATCCCTTGACCCTAATAGTAATACACTTAAAAGCAACAGGCTCTCTTGGCCTTATCTACTTAAACTACAGGCTCTCTTGGCCTTATCTACTAAAAACAAAGGCTCTCTTGGCCTCATATACTCTAGGCTCTCTTGGCCTCATATACTCAAGGGTCACTTAGCCTATATTCATAATATCATCATAGTTTACAAACAGCCTTTACATTACATGGAAAGAATAATGAATCTTTGTCTTTCAATATCACTACATTCAAGATTGCAACAAGAAGCCACTTGACAGAACTTTAACCAAGCTATACTTATCTAAAATATGAGATAAAGGTAAAAAGACACAGTCTCTTCCAACAAGTCCAAAATTCATCCTCATGTGACACATCAATGATTATAATTTGTAGGAAAAATGACATCACCTCCAGCATTTTTGCCAAAACATAACACTCCATAGATGTCTCCTTTTATAACAGCCTTGCAGTATTCCTCCATAATGTGCTTAAACTTGTCTATTATAATCCAATGATCCGTGATTCGAATATTTTAATCATAATTCCTGATGGAAGTGACATTTGTTGACACATTTGTTGAACAGTTATCCATTCCAACAATATTTAAACAAAATAAATATGACCCATTTATCCCGATTCTGGCTGGGTACTATCCAAATGATCTTGATTTAATCCAAATCTCACAGCAAATATAAATCCAGCATCAAATCATACAATATTTTGTACCATCATACTATATAATACATATTCATATTTTGTTGTCCTAATGTTGACTGGGTACCATCCACAGAAACTTGAGATAATCCAACTATTCACTGTAAGTTAAATAAATAAATCCAAATTCTCTTCTACTTGAACACGTGTAGATCAGGTGATGATTAAGTCCTGAGGTACAACAAATTATCAAGGAAAATGTAATGAAATGTATGATCCGCATAGATGAAAGGGTTTGAGCATCCAGTATAAGTCAGGGGATAATACACTTACAGCAAAGCCACAAATAAATATAAATATTAATTTAAATTGTAATGTTTGACTACTTGAGTGATTAAAAGTGACGGTCATAAACAGCAATAGATTGAACATCCATATTTGCTTTGGTATGGCCATAAAACAATCTAGTCCTTAAAGGTGCTATCAATTGCTAATCATATCACTTGTGTTAGCCCATAACTTTCCAGTTTATGACCTAATTGTTTATCAAATATCTGGGGTAAAAGTCATAAAAATGTTCTGAAATCAAACTGATGATTGAGATGTATGAAACACTGTTTGATTAGTACTAATTATCCTTTGTTCCGTATCACTTTATCCACACTTAACATATCACATAATAAACAGTTTATGGCTGATAGAAACCACACGATGTATCATTTTACGATTTGTGTCAAAGTCAAGCAGATACTTGATATCCAATATGTACAGTTTGATAGTAGTCATAATTATCCTCTATATTCTATTCTGTGTTTCCTGTCACAAATGACAATTTATGACACATTATTGAACAGTTATCCATTTCAACAATATTAAAACACTATAATTAATGGCCTCTTCGTCTTAATACCATCCAAATACACTCAGTAGATCCAAATAACAAAAACCACAAAATCTCTGCAATAGTAATATTGACGTTATCCTTCTACACACATTGTCACATAATGAAAAATCTCTAACAACAACAACAAGGTCCAATGTTCAGCCCATGGCGAATCATAACTAAAAATTAGAAGTAGCCTCAGAAGTTACAAAAGTCATACATTGTCAGTTCAAATATAATCCAATATCTACAGTCCAATCGTTTCAACATTCATCCAACATCCGTTTTTCTCACATCCATTGTTGGGTTCTTTGTTTTTCGCATTATGCCACCCTCTGGCCATACGGGACTCCAGGGTCTCTACTGGTGAAGACCAACACTCATAGGTTATGGGAATAACATCTCCCATATAGTTTGCTCCCTTTTTAAGTTTTAGTCTTGTGACATGGTTGGTAGTGGACCAAGCTTTGTGAACAAGCCGTTTTACATGCTTATTCTTGCTTAGCTGGGCCGAAGGCTTGTTGCGTTTTTCCTTGTAGACTCGTAGACGTGGTTTGTTAACTCTTACTCGATTCTTCACTTCAAACGACTTCAGTGTTTTCTTTGCCATTATGGCTAATCCCCTCTGTGTTGCATATAATGTGTCCACAGGGGTAGTTTGCACTTGTGCCTGCATTACATGGTTTTCTTCTGATATAACATCATATTTCTCTGTGTCACTGTTTTCCAACAGAACCACCCCTGCCTTCTCTGTGTCGGACCTTTCTACTGTAGAGTTGTCGGAGTCTGCATTTATTGCATTGTGAGTTTCCAGCAAGTTTTGAGAGGGGCTCACATTCAATGTCTCATCTTCACTGCTCATCTTGGCATCATGGCGAGTAAAAGCAGATTCAAATTTAGGTGAGGATGGAACGGCTTTACCCCCTGCATTACCACTGTTATTTTGTAAAGTGGCATTCAGTTCTATTCTGAGTCTACGTACTTCTTGGTCATACTCCTTTATCTCCATACCAATTTGTTTGCTCTTCTGGAAATGCTCATTACACTTTCTTATTTTCTGATTGTTCATCTTCAGCCTGTTGATTTCCTCGGCCATACTGTTATACCTAATCCTCTGCTGTTTAGGAAATTCGTACAATTCTTCAAATAGGTCATTTGCTTCCTTCAATTCTTTGGTTTCATTTTCAGTTAATACTTTTATTTTAGTTCCTAATTCGGTAATCCTAGTATTGATAACCGAGTCCTCCATTTCTTGAGTTGTGTTCACTTTCTAACAGAAGGCTCCCAGATTCGTTTCTAAGAAAATATATCTATAAAATCCTGGCAACGGCACCAATGTAACAAATTATTGTCATAAAATATAATGTTGTGGCTCGTGTCGTCTAGTGGCAGTAACATAAAATGTTAGTTTGATTTCTATTTCTTTTATTGTTCATTGATTAATATAACTTTACATGTCCTAAGTAATTTCCTGGTTGTAACCGACTGATTATACTCTAAAACTCAACAACTGAATCTTACTCTGCAAAATCACACTGTCTCTAATCAACTCTAAAATCAACTTCCACATTTCAATCTAAATCTTACTCTGCAAAACCACACTGTCTCTAATCAACTCTAAAATCAACTTCTCTGAGGCTACACAATTCTTATTTATATACAGCCTGTTTTTGGCAAAGAGCCAGGTTGGCAACTAGCCAACTGGCACCAGGCCAACTGGGCATAAAGCCAACTGGCACTGGGCCAAATGGATAAATAATCGAATATACAATAAAACATGGGTTCAAAGCAAGGGGAGACCTCCGACCACTCCAGGAAACCCACTAGATCAAAGTACTTATCTTTATTACAGTTGGTTTCCTAGAGGTGTGAAGTGACATGGATGGTCCTATGTAAAGTTACAATTAAATTGAATGATTAATCCCCAAGAGCAAATATGCATTTCAGTGATAACCCTCTCCCTATTTCTGAGTCAGTTTTAACCCCCTTCCTTTCCTTGACCATCTTTGTTACAATATTGGCTAGATATTTTCAGAGACTGTTTGTTTGAAATCCCAGCTACATGTATATTGTACAGGTTGCTTCCATTTTCATATATTTTAGGGGGAGACTTATTTACAGTTTGAGGTACCTCTGACTTTATAAAGAGTTACATTTAAATTGGCAATAAAATAATGCACTTTTTCTGTACAGCTCAATTCTTAGATCCACTGATCCTTCTACTGAATATACTACTGTATCAATTATAATACATTGTCCTGTCAGACCAATGCATTGTACTTAAATACCCCCTTAAAGTCCTGGTTTATGTTTGAAATATGATTATGTAATTGAGGACTACCATGCAATTTGGCTGATATTAAATTGAATCCTCAAGCTATAATTTGAACACCTTGATTTGAACACATTCATCAGTTGTTTTGAGTGGACACAGGTTTTACTGTAACTCACTGTGCAGACTTTGATAATTTTAAATGTGGAACATCACTTCGACATGTAGTGTAAAACCGTGTACTTTTCAACGATTTTGTTTCAATGCTTTATGCTTGATCAATGCAATGCAAAATGTGCCTGTCTGTATTTCTTTGTCCCACTCCCAGAGCCATGAGGTATGGTACAAGAGTTCATCAATTGTGTTAAATGCATGTTTGGATTTTTTTTGTAGTTGTAGTTGTGTATGCGTTTTCAACACTAGGTCTGGATCCAAGTATACTGTCCTCCAATGTTAATATATAGCCTGGTCTAGCTCTAGTTCCAACATAGTAATGTCTACTCCCCTTTCGAATTGCCGGCATATGGGGCTAGTCTTGTGCATACGATTTGTATCTTATATGATCTCAAGTTGTTCCCGAGTCTCTGCAGCTTGTCGTTCAAATTCTTTCACATGTTGTTCTGATAATTTCATCTGTAAAACAGAAAGCAGACAATTTTAAATGTTATGTTTATTTATTGATAAATACTATAATATGCATATGGGCAAAATACAAAGGCCAACAGGTATTCAAAAGTAGCATAAAGCATATCAAAATGGAACTTTGCTTGAAATGTGCATATAGGATGCATAAGAAATACTTCACAGTTTCAAATCTGGATGACATCTAATCATTTAGTCTTGCATCATGCCCTAATGTTAGTCGTGACTCCCTGTTGAACATAAGTGAATAGGCATGATATGGGGAGTTCAAGTTCTTGATAAAAGGCTAATTAAATTAAACTTCTTGGTAATCTAAGATGGGCATGAGGAGGGGGAGTTCAAGCTCTTGATGCAAGACTAATTTAAAGTCCTAACTTTTTGAGTTTAACTGAACAAATCTTATCCAAGGTAGAGCTTACAAATTTATTGTTCTGCCTCGCAGCCTCTAGTTTGAGGAAATCCTCCACTGTCTGCTCAGCTTCGGGTTTGGCGGATAGGAATGCACAGTTTGGTGAATGAGACTTGTGTTCTTGCCTGAAACAGATACAATGAACAATTTGTATTATATAAACTCATAAATATCAATTATTAAATTGTTTGTTATGTCATGTTTTTTTGTTTTTTGTTGTGCCGAGTGTACACATAAAATAAAATGTCACATGAATAATATATGGTAAATATATCTTATTATAATCTTAACCTAAGGGTGAACTTAATTCCACATATTTTTTATTAAAGATCTAATAGCAAAGGTTTTGCAAAAATAAATCAATGTAGTATAAAACAAATGTATGTGTAATGAAGAAATAAATATATAATGAAAAAAATAAATATCTGTTTGTAATATTGGTATAAACTTAAGATTAAAAAGTGTCACTATCTCTTTCACTTTTCAACAAATATAGGCTCACGTGACATGTGACGCGGGGCAGGCAATTTTGATCTATCGTAGACCATATCAGTATCAAATTGCTGATATTTCAACCTCGTCTTGCGAGGCCATTTTGATTTGAAACATCTTGAATTTGGTGTCAAAATGAAGCTGGTCACGCCCACTTTCAGAGTTATCAATGAATCATTTACTACGACTACTATATTCATTTAGGACGCTGGTAAAGTTAACCAATCAGAAAGACAATTGTTCCATATATGGCAGTTCATTAACATATTCAGTGTTTACTACTGCTTTTCGCGTCATGACAACACGAGTAGTAACCAATCAAGATGCCGTATTTTATCACGTGAGTTCAGAGTGAGTTCAGAGTGACACGCACGCGACATGTTGTCTGAGGTGATCGCGATGTTGAACAATTTCTTCTCGGAATTTGTCCAGAGAAATCAGCGATTCTAAATTAAGGTAGGATCTGCCATTTTTTCCTGTTCAAGTTATAACTTATCTCTATCGAATCCTAAAGTTTTGGAAGAAGATATGAAGCGTAGGTTTAAAAACGAAGCGATTAATTTGACGATCTGATTTTGCAATTTGCAATGGCCAATTTACTGCAAGTCCAGTGCATGTATTTGACAAGAGATAGCGCCAAGTCTTGTATCTAAATGCTTGTTAAGCCACTCAAAAACAAGATCCATATTTTCTAAATTTGATAACTTTGCAGAAAACCTGTTTTCATAATCTGTTTTCCGCGTCTAGATTCAAACTGAGTATGATAATAGGATCGCTGGAATCTTCAGTCAATGGCAACGGGTCTTCATTCCAGAACTCACATTTTTAGTTGATTCTCCGTCATAGTTCTTGTCTAAAAGTCCCCATATCTGCTCTCTTACTGCCATACTTGCACACATTTCCCCTCCTTAAATTGTCTTCATTCAAATTACACCCTCTCGCCAATTTATATAGCCATTTCCCAGAACCCGGGAATCAGAATCGCTGATGTTTGCCATATTGAACATATTATATGTACTGTAATATCTGTACATTGCCTGCTACGCGTAATGGTCACGTGACTAGCGCGATAGAGGAAAAATGGGGAATTTCGAAACAACAATTTTTGGGCACTTTTATTGCAAATTTCAGGTATTTATAAAGTGTTTGTGGTATAAAATATAATCCACAGACATAAATGAACATCCAAACTACATATTTCATTAAGTTTTGGAGCCTTTTTTGCTCTTATATTAACATCTTTAAATTGGCTATTTGTGAACTACCCTTTGCATTTGTTCGACTTCACTTCTTAAAAGAGAGCTTCGTCTTCACTTTTTCAGTTTACAATAAATCTCTGATCTCACCGAGCCAATTAAGTTCGTCGTCGAAATATGGACGACTTTCTCTAAGGTCATTTCCTCTGACATCACCGCATAGTTAATTGCGCATGTATTGGAAATTTGGTAGATTTGAAATGATTTATTACCTGGGACATCTGCTAAACTGTAATATAGTCTATACTAGGCAAAGGGTAGTTTATAACTAGATTCTGTGTGCAGGGTATTTTGTGAACCTGCAATGCTTTAGTAAACAGAATCTGATTTTGAGGAGGCAAAAGTCCAAGCATACTATTCCTTCTATACTAATTTATTGACCCAGCAATATTTTGATGGCAACTGGCAGTCAGTAGACATTACACACAATCACACATACAAACAGAAAGATAAAATATATTACAATTTGGCATCCAACTATTCACTCAATGCGTTACTTGACTTACATTTATCGAACTTGAAGAACCATATTTGGGAGCTAGTACATTAAGTACAATAAAATAGGCTCTGGTTGATTTTGAGTGTTTTGATCATGTTAAGAGTGTGAGAGAAATGACAAAATCGCAAAGGGTAGTGTAACCAAATGTTTAACTTACATGGGATCATCATCAGGTTCCCAGCCATCCAGCTCCTTATAACAGACAAAACACCTCACTAAATCAGGCTCATTCTCATTGCCGATACAATAGAAACCACTCTTGGCCATCTGAAATCAAAACCAATTATCCATTTTAAACATTAAATGTTATTCAAGAATCATGTCTCAGATAAAGTTTCATGGCAGATATAGTAGAAAGTTCCCTTAAACTTGAATATTCATCAGTTTATTTTGGTTTCAGTGTATCAATTTTCATATGTCCAATAAAAGAAAATATTATTTCTCTTGAACACAAGGGTCTAGGGGAATCTACTAGACCTTGAAGTCACATTTTCAAACATAGTTGATAAATAATTTTTTTAACCACATTTCAATGTCTTCTTTTCTTCATTAAATTTAAAGCCTTTAAAAATAGGGAATCAAAAGACCACAGTGCTGTAATATATGGAGCAATATCATACAAATATTTCATACTATAGAGGTGAATACCTCTTCTTCTATTGCTAGCCTTTCAGAAAAAATGGTGGAAGTTTTATTTTGAATTTGTATTCATAACATCCTTAGATCGGGCCTATCCACTCATGACAGATGGAGTGAGGATTAATTCTTAATTTTGAGCAACATCTCTGATTTGGTTCATTACCTGACCAATAAAGCCAGTTTGATGGAGACATTTTTTCCTTCGAAGTGTTATCTAGGGCTAGGCATATCTTAGCGCAGTGACATAACCAGGAAGAAAAAAGTGACAAGGCAAAAAATATTTCAAAACCTTGACTCGCTTTCTTGGCAATTGAAGAACATAACCTTTGCGTAATCACAGGCTGGTATCGAAAAATCTGTCCGCTGTGACGGAGCATGCTATTTTTCATAAAAACACTAAAAATGCTTCACGATTTATTTTTTAACTCATATGTTTCGTTATATCAAAGATAATTACTTACTCTATGCAATGGATATATTATTTGCGTGTAACCTTCACTTCTGTTTGAAGTCCAATAACGCTAGGAGTAAAATCTATTGAAAACGGCGCCAGAGTATCAAACTCTAAAATGTACCATCTTTTTTAACTTTTTAATGGCATGATATAGTGACATGACAATATTAACATATGTTTTAAGCATAACTCTGAATGTATTAATGAGATATTAATGCATTGGGTCTTTTTAATTCTTTTATAAAAAACAACATTAATATTTTTTGTCCGCTGTGACGGAGCATTTTAACAGTTCACATTTGCAACTGCTCCGTCAGAGCGGACAAAAAAATTAAACATTATTTTTTATAAAAGAATTAAAAAGACCAAATACATCAACATCTCATTTATACCTTCATAGTTATGCTGAAACCATGTGTAAATATTATCGTGTCACTATATCGTGCCATTAGAAAGTTAAACAAGAAATGGTACATTTTGAAATATGATACTTTGGCGCCATTTTCAATAGCTTTTCTTCCCAGCGTAATTGGACTTCAAACAGAAGTGAAAGTTACCCGCAAATGATATATCCATTGCATGGAGTAAGTAATTTTGTATGGTATAACGAAACATATGAGTTAAAAAATAAATCGTGAAGTATTCTTAGTGTTTTTATGAAAAATAGCATGCTCCGTCACAGCGGACAAATATTTCGATACCAGCCTGTGGTAATTAGGTTATTCATGATTGAATCAAAAATTGATGATTTAAGATTAAAAACCAAGGGGGTGCTTCTGTTAACTGTGCTCTGTCTCTACACATGTATCAACTGGTAGACTTATAGCTCTATTAAAGGCAAAACTTCAAAGAAAAAGCTTATATTATTAATATCATATTCTCTTGTATGGCTATTATTCTTAAAGGTTCAGCCACCAATCGATGTCAGGTGTTAATACGGGTTATTGTGTGTCTCTGCTGTCTTGTTTTTTAGCAATAGGTCCATGGTAAATGTTTTTATATAGAATATCCCTGCAGTGCATAGCAACAAGCCTGCACTACTTGTAAAGAGGGACAATGTCAGCACAGCAGAGAATATTTTGAGAAAATGACTGACCTGTTCGATACTTATTGATTTTCGAGTAATTCTACTACAGTTTGGAACATAAATAAATGACAGGTGGATTTGCTGAAGTGAGGGTTTCCCATGTTAAAAATAAGAGAATTTTCAAGAGGCCATACATCAGTGGATGAGATTATACAAAATGTAAAATATACAAATGTTAAGGGCTAATATGTATCTAGACAATATTGGAAATTATGGGCTTTCAGACAACCATGGTTAGGAAATGGTGATCCAAAATCGACATGTCATTTATTTTTGTTCCCAATTATAGACAACTGAGTTATCATCATCATCATCATAATTAGGACGTAGTGGACTAAGCCAGTACAGTGATGTCGTCCTCTCATTACTTAAGCCACCTGGCTTCTCATTTCATTTAACAAGACCAAAACAAAAGAAACCTATAGCATATGGTGCTCCCTCTTCCAGTGATCATCCATCCTCTTCTGAAAGGTTTCCAGGGTTGGTGCACATACAGTACTGCTTTCTCAAGCAGGGTGTTCCAGTCTGCTATCACTCTGGGAGAAAAAGTGTTTTCTAAGATTGAGCCTAGATCTTTCCTGATTCAGATATAGTTTAAAGTCATGCCCTCTTGTATATCTCACAGTTGACTGATTAAAGAATATCTCTGCATTTACTCTGTCAATACCATGAACAATTTTAAATACCTGGATCACGTCTGCTGTTTTCCGTCTATATGTCATAGAGTAAAGCTTTAACTGTTTAAGTCTTTCTGGGTAAGGTTTGTCGTTCAGTCCAGTGACAAGTCCTAGTATCTGATTTGCTTTATTAATACACATGGATACCTGTTTATGGAAGTTCAGTTCGTTGTCTATTATGACTCCAAGATCTTTCTCCTCTTTAACATTCTCTTTTTCAGTGTCATTCATGTAGTAGTCTTTGTTAATATTCTTGTTTCCCAGATGCATGGCTTTGCATTTATTTGCATTAAATTTGAGCAACCACCCTAGCCGACCATCTCATGAGATTGTCAACATCTTCCTGTAACTTCTTGGCATCTTCGTTGCAGTTAACTGTGGCATATACTTTGGTGTCATCCGCAAACATCTTGATTGTGTTATATACTGTCTCTGGGAGATCGTTTATATAGAGTCCATTTCACTGCTTTATTTCGTCAGTAGAACGGCAAAAATAAGAAATTGGGAGACCATTGTGCAATAATATATGGAAAAGTATATTCATAATGTACATGAATGACATTTGTATATTTCAGATTTTTTAGTTTTTTGTGCAATAAGCCTGTGCCGTCTTGTAATTTGAAGAATTATAGCCATGTTAATCTTATTGAAAATAACATGGCAGAGAAACATCCAAATATAAGAGGCCACACACTTTATAAGCCAAACTAGAAGCAATCCAAGATATACAAATGTCATTCATGTACATTATGAATATACTTTTCCATATATTATTGCACAATGGTCTCCCAATTTCTTATTTTTGCCATTCTACTGACGAAATGAAGCAGTGAAATGTTACTCACTTCGAGAGCCATGTTAGATTTTGAAACTTATGGCTCTCAAACGGAGAAGTGAACAGCTGATCAATAGTGACCTTTGAAATTGAATTAAGTCGATCCGCGGCTTACTTTTGGTCTCTAACTGTGTCTTACATCAGTATCATCAATCCGTGTAAGTATTGGAGCGCTGGAGTACTTCTTTTTCGATCAAGACTTGTAAATTGTTCATCGAGTTAAAGTTTTACAGACCTATTTCCAATATGGCGGTTTGCTAGGTGCGAGATACGCAACGAACGAGTGAATTTTGAGAATTAGTTAGGTTCGGACAACCTCCGGAGATTTACGAAAATGTCCGAGCAGAAACCGCCATATTGGAATTTGGCAGTAAAACGATTCCCTCGACTAACAATTACAAGTCTTGATCGAAAAAGAAGTACTCCAGCGCTCCAATACTTACACGGATTGATGATACTGATGTAAGACACAGTTAGAGACCAAAAGTAAGCCGCGGATCGACTTAATTCGATTTCAAAGGTCACGATCATTGAGCTGTCCAAATGCTCCGTGGGAAAGCTATTATATCAAAATCCAAATAGCTTTCGCAGGAAGTAAGTGAAATGGACTCTACATGTAGTATAAATGTCATCGACCCGAGCACGGAGCCTTGGGAATGGAAACATCGAATGTTTGTAAAAATCAATTTTTGGACTGAAGAGGAGCTCGATCTGATCAGTGAATAGACCTAGATGAGATGTAGGCCAAGAAAATTCAATCATGCATTCATTGATTCAATTTCGAATTTGAATGATAAATATGAAAACAAACCTTGTCTGATGTGCACTGTGCGTCTTCTCCATCAAATGGCCAATCTAAAAAAGTCAAAGTCCGATTTGCTTCGGTGTTCATGTCGAAGTCTCGTCTCTCCTCTTCTTTTATATGATTCAAGTCCTCCATACTGGATTTATTCGGAAAGTTCTGTATTTTCTGTAATTTTCAAATATGGCGGTTGTATTGACAAAACTAAGCAATCAACAACAAATTATTTCAAATAAAAGTCGACACAGTGTCAGTAAACGTAGATGTGAGGCTTTCACTCCCTTTGATTGTTTAAAATATTGTCCTTTCACTGTTTGTTTAATAGTTAAAATAAAAGCTGCAACATTTTAGCACAAATATTGTCAGAAAAAGGAATTATTATTGATCGATTATCCTTCCTCCCCTAAATTTTGCACACGTTACTAAAACACTGGATCGAAAACACTCGGGGAGCCAATAGGTAAATATCTTCTGTATGTAGATCATTTTTTCATTTACAACTTATACAGTATAACTTTATGATAAGAATAGTAGTATAAAACATTTTTGTAAAGGTCATTTACAATTGAAACCATATAAAAATTTACAGTTTTGTTGTAAAATTCTGTATAAAATTTCACATGACAGTCACCATAATAAACAAATGGAGTTGACAACATAAAATCTTTGTCTACAGAACAGATCAACATGAAAGTCATGTGAAAGTTGATGTCTACTAGCCAAGGCTGAACGTTATACCTGGAAAGCAATTTCTATGTACTGTCCTTCTGGTATTTTTCGCGTGCGATTTAGTTTCCCAAAAATTATCTTTGCGAATTTGTCAATTGTAGATACAATCCCCTGAGATTTGTGAAATTCTTCATTACCTGGGACTCCTTTGTGTTTTGTGTTTAGTAAAATGTTTGTAATGGGATAGAAAGTAACAGTTAAAGTGGCTTATTAGATCAATTAAACCCAAAAATAACTATGTACAGTGGGGATCATAAAGAATTGCAAAAGCTATGAAAATTACATGCTGTCGCAAATGTAATAAATTCTTACCTCAGTGTATTCAGTGCTCTATTTTCACCGTCTGAGTAAATCCAAATATAGTGGAATTTGTGTCCCTAATGACAAATAAGAACTTCAAAAGTTCAAGTGGATATTCACATGTTATGCCGACTCTTAAAATGTTGAGGTGATTTTGTCGCCCGCTTGCGCCGGAACGGAGGATTGGCTCCCAGAATGCAACATGACACGTGCCAGCTTTCAAAATGCTGTTCCGCCATTTTGAAACCTGTCATGAGTAAATACGGTAACTGATGTTGCATTCTGGGAGTCAACCGTCCTTGGATAACAAACATGGCGATTCATGAAAACATTCATTCGATTTGGTAGGGATTTATCCATTATTTGCAGGTATGAAGCTTTGGATTCATTTATTGCGTACTTTAGTGAACGGGAATTATTTTTCTACCGCTTGGGAGAGTTTGAGACACGAAACTTGGAAATTAGCTCATTGTGACAACTTGTGAATGTTGAGTTTTATTTTTGTCCCCCACTGTAATCGAGGTAAGGTGTATTCGTGCATTCGTTCGACTTCACTTCTAAAAGAGAGCTTCGTCTTCACTGTTTCAGTTTACAATAAATCTCTAATCTCACCGAGCCAATCAGAGGATCATCGTCGAAATACAGACGACTTTCTTTATTATATATAATATATGGTCATTTTCTCTGACACCACCACATAGTTAATGGGCACATATTTAGCAGTAGCAAGCACATGTTCCTCCCACTTCGCTGATTGGTTGAGAAAGGGTCAGCTTGGCAGATTTGAAGTGATTTATTATCTGGGCTGTCACAGGCACCAATCTTTGGGGCAGGGCTACTAAACTGTATATAGGTACTGTAGTACATGTAGGTGTACTTAGTGGGTTTGTGTAAAAAACTGGCTGGCTGAGTAACCGGTTACTTAACGTTCCTTGCAGGGTTACCAACTTTCAAAAGTTGCACATTTGTAGACTACCCTTCAATATTTTTACGTTATAATTTTACCAAGAACCTGTAAGAGACTGAATTTCAGAGTTATTTACACAGTTTACACGTACGATGATGTTAGTTGCTTGTTTTATTGTCTGAGTGATTGACAGGATATCAATGATTGTTTTCTATGATGGCGATTTCTACTAGATATTAAACAAATCTGGAAGATTTACGTACGCGTAAATTGAAACGTTATTTGCCGTTTTTATCTGTTAATTAGTGTACGATGTACAATACAGCATTAGTTGCTTGATTTATTGCCTCACTGATTGACATTATATTAATTTTGTTGATGTTGGTTGATTTATTGGTAAATCAATTTTGTTGCTTGTTTGGTTGTTTGCTTGATTGGTTGTGTCACTGGTACGTTGATTGGGATGTCAGTTGGGCGTTTTGAGACATTAAATGAAAAAATCAAATTCCTAACCCTGGTAGGAAGGTAGGGTACCTGGTCACCCGGCTACCCAGTTACCCGGTCACCCATTTTTTTACACAAACCCGTACTTAGTGAAATTCGGGAAATTACAACAGTCAAAAATGAATATTGTCCGCATTTTTTTGATTGTTCTATTGGGGATGCAGTTGGGTTTCTCATCTGCATATCACCTGACCTTATGGTTCGACATGTTGTGTGGGGATTACCGAAGCAGGGTGACACTGATAAGCGGAGAGCACAATGGACACTTTGATTACATTTCCCTGCTAATTCTGTTCATCTAATATTAACCCTTATTTACATAACATACATTAAGTTAATCAATTATGTACAGGTGGGTTTCTCACCAGGAAATTTTAAGACCTCTGATATTTGTGGTTCCGCGCCCGGGAGGGGGGTACTCTATATATCGGCTATATGGGGACGTACCGCTATAGTGGGTCACTTTTTCACCGAAAAATCCCTATATGTGGGTCCTATTTTGAAGAAAACCCCTAGATATAGGTCCCATTTTGATAAAAAAATCCTTAGAACTGAGCCTACTTTTTGAAAATCTTAAAACTGGGTATTGTTTTTGAAAAAAATTGCTGGAAGTGGGTCTTATTTTTTTTAAATGACCTAAAAATGCGTCTATTTTTGAAAGAAAAATCCTAGATATAGGTCCGTTTTTGAGAAAAAATCCCTAGATGTGGGTAGATATTTTGAATCTCAGTCGCACCCGCCTGCACAAAAAGTTGACCAGTGTAATGAGGACCAAGCAAAGCCCTGGAAGTTGTGTCTGTTCATTTCTTTGGTACATATTGTGAAAAAATAAAGTGATCATTTTTCCATGACTGTTGATAATTAAATACCATCCGGAAGTTAATTTTTCATTTCCTAAGTCGAACTTGTATACGACTGATATATTGTTGACAATGAAGGAATGAATGCCTCAAACAATATTTTTCCATTGTGGGTTCTGTAGTCTTCATAAAATAAAGGATTCTTGGCTAAATAGATTAAGATTATGTTTATGTATATTTTGTACCTTTATTTAACATTTCTAAAATCTGAATCATACCGATGTAACTTTTTCAAAATTAAAGTGGAATGACAAGGTCAAATTAAGTGAATAGCCTGGATAGATTTACTCTTGATGGTGAATATAAAGGTACACACACATTAATCCAATGCTGTTTTGTTTACAATTTCTCCTAGCAATTCTAGAACTCTAGGAAGTACAATGTGAATGAAGTTACATAATCAGTAGCTACAAAATCAATTCTTATTATGGATCAGGCATATTTCCAAATGTGTCATGCTAATGTACATACTCAGTGAAAGTTAAGCCTAATTTAAATCTTTTAAAACTTAATTTGATATCAATATAATTATTATACATTTCGTGATTTATTATAGTAAGAACCTTCTTACATGGATATCATAAACACATATATTGTAAGTAGAAAAAGCTATTGAGAATTGTGTATATAATTCAGGGTAGTTATATTTCGTACAGTACATGAAGGCCTGAAAACTAAATTTTGATAAAGAGTATATAATTTTATATTAGAATATTTATGACATAAGTGTTTCGTAATCAAGCAAATATTTTTTTATATATTAAAATGATCACTACATAATATGTTTCATAATCAAGTTACCCTAGTTATATAACAACAGTATGTTGCACAAATGTTTCCATGTTTAAAGTGAAACTTTGTAATCAAATACATGATGGTGCCTCTTAGGATGCCTGGTAACCATTGACTGTCAAGAAAGTTAACTATTGACAGAATTCTATTTCAAAAAATCAAAATAGGCCAGATTGCCCATTTGTCCAATCTGGGTAACTGGAGTTTTTTGGGATCTTATGTTTTATAGTATAAACAGAATGATGTGCTGAACTTATAGGGATCAGGAAGTTACAATCATTGAATGTTTTATTAAGATGTTAAGGTTGTGTTAACATAACGTAACATTTATATTATGTGCCTAAGTATGTAGGTGTCAATATAATACAATTCATTTAGAAATCTGTTTGCATCATTTGGGGATGGTTATTGATAGGCAGTGCCATCCTGAGGTGGGGTCAGTAAATAGGTAGTAGTAGAAGGCTCTATTTGTGCCACATAATATGGAAATTAGATGAAAATATTGTCTTACCAGCCATTTTTCAAGATAATTTGAGAATATGGGTTTCTGAAAATATCACTGTTCCTTTTAACTAGTTACCTTGACGGAATGTCAAATGGATGAACTTCCTGATTACGAGTTTTTTTGTTTTCTTGATTTAAACCTACTAATAAGTCAAGTTGCAGATTACAATTTGGCACAAAGTTAGAAAATATAGTCTAATAAAAAAAATATAGTCTAATAAGTTTCTTCCATTTGAATTTGTTTCGTAAATGAAGTTTCATATTTACCCCCTTTTGTTACATTGACGAAAGTTTGTATATATTACCAATGTATGTTACTTTTGTTCCAACAAGGTTCGGAAAGACATTTTATTCCATTCTCGAGAATTGGTAGAAAGGAACAAAAAACAATTGCACTAAAAAACAAAAAATGTTAACAAAAACAGTCATTTAAAATATATATAAATAATTTTCGCATTTTTAATTGCCAACCAGTCAACATAACATAAAGGACTGTGTTTTTTTACAGAATGTTTTCAATAATTGGTTTAAGAGAAAAACATTGTTGAATTCACTTCACCATATCGATACCTATCCTTTTCAGAAAATTCTGCTTCCCTGTATTTAATCACTTTAACTGACAGTTTGCATTTTTGTCATTTCTGTTTGTGGACATATACATGTACATGTATTTAATTAATATCAAAATACAGAATTTAACACTGTACATGTACTTATATAAATTTCAGTCCAACTCACTAGAACTATAAGATGGCAGATCAAAATCAAAAACCACCACCAGATTATGGCCAACATCCCAGTCAGCCTCAATATGGTAAGATTATTTTTACATATATTTCATTTTTATTACATGTGCTATATAACTGTATATTAGTCTTCTATCATCTCATTTTCCCTCTTACTATGATGCCCAGTCTATTATTTAGAAGAGGGAAAGGGGTGTTACTGTTCCATAATATAGTTGAGAGATTATGTGTAACCAATGGTTAGTCAACTTAAAAAGGGTTCTTTTCCCAGCATTGAAAGGAAGTAATTCCCACATCCAGTTAAGAGTTTGAAAATTGAGCCAATTGAGATTTGAATCAAGCAACTAATAATTGTCATGTATTTACTAATTTAAAAAAATTCCCAGTTGAAAAAAATCTGGTGAGAAGGTTGGAGCAGAATTAGTGTTATTTGATTTGACATTCTTCTATGTGACTAATTTGAATAAAAGACTTTGGCAAAGGACGCTTATAGATGTAACGAAGGCTTGGAAGCTCTAACATAATTCTTAATGTCCAATATATATTCACTAACTCTAGCTTAACACAATGCTTTCTGACTGCTTAGGTGGGCCACCTCCTCAACAGCCACCCCCTCAACAGCCACCTTCTCAACAGCCACCCCCAGGAGGGTACCAACAACCCCCACCAGGAGGGTACCAACAACCTCCTCCAGGAGGGTACCAACAACCTCCCCCAGGGGGGTACCAACAACCTCCCCCGGGTGGATACCAACAGCCACCCCCGCAAGGTCAACCAGGTAGGTTTAATGTTTTAATTAATTTATAAAAATTTTCGCAAAAATGTTAAAAGGTTGTGTTTCCTATTTCAACAGCAATTTCATTGGCTTTGGGCATATCACAGTAATTAATTCAACATATTATATGTATCCCTTTTCATCGTTCCGAGTCACTTCCAGAAGGCCTCAATTGCTTTTTTGCATGTGTAGCTAAATAACAGTATGCGATTGAAAGGTGATGTGGTAATCCATTATCTTTTAATTAATAAGAAGAACATGAGCTTCAAGCTTACAATTGGGAAATTTCAACATTGCACAATTGTGTATTTTGTGGCTTCAAGAATTCTCTTTCATACATCCTTTCAGATGCTTTTATAATTATCAAGTACTACATACTGTAATCCTTGTTTTAGGCAACCACACTCTTATTACTGCCTTCCTGGTTCTCAAATATCAAGGAACATGGAGAAATGACCAATGGTCAGGATATATTCTGCTTGAGAATTTTGTATTGGTATGAGACGAAGTCGAGAGCCAATACAGAATATCGAGAGCAGAATATATCCTGTGTTATACTTCAAATCATTCTATAACGTTTTTATCACGTGATCCTCTGTATTGCTACTGAGAATGTCCCCCTCCGTACCAATAATTTCTGTAATGAGACGGAGATGATCAATGGGAACAATCTCAGTAGCAATACAGATTGGTACAGCACAAGAACTGACCAATCAGAAGGCTTCATTTTACAGATCATACGATAATACATGTATATTGTATTTTAATTCTAATGTTTATTTCTCAGCTTATCCCCTTCAATCTTACTACCCTCCGCCTGGAAATCCTGGTAAGGATGAAACGTTGTCTTCTACCAGTCATAGTCATTGTTGTTGTTTATAGATGTACATTGGCACTTTCCATAGTGTTGTCATTCCATATTATATTTTGTTTACTTGTAGAATTTGACAACTGTGAAATTTCAAATTAAATTTTTTTTTTTTGATTGATCATGGCTTTATGGTCTGATTTGGACAAATGTTTGGAATTCCTATATTCCAAAATGGAAGTCTTGCATCAAACCCCCATACCCCGTTCATTCTCTCTTTAACTGAGTCTTAGTACAGATATAGAATGAACTGTATATTTATAATTCAGGAAACAGCAGTCAATCAGAATTAAACAGACAACTACTAAACAATATGCAATCCGCGTTAAATTGTTATACATGTATAATTTGTGTGTAAATATTTTGAACGGAACAATACACTTTACATAAAATTAATGAACAGACTCAGAAAGTATTCTGATGTAGTATTTTTAAGGTTTAGTCCCCTCCTTAGATCTATAGTCTTTCATCCTTTGCAATTTCTTTGTTTGTTGACAATTGTAAACTTGTCTATATTTATCATGAGGGGCAACCAATCACAAAATGAGAAATGCAACATTAAAATAATTAATAGAATTGTTTTTATTTCTGTATTTTTGTGTTGAACATGTATTTTAGTAAATCTATTGTGATTATTTGTATGTTTTTATGTCACAACCAGAAGTGGTGACTTATTGTAACGTTAGAGTCTCTAATTGTTTTGTGGATTGTGTTTGGTGGTCAGCATTTAGCATTCAGTAGTTGATGTTCTTCTGTTGGTGTTCAGCATCTGTAACAAATGGCAAGTGGTGACATTTTACTTTTTAATCCCTTGTATAGTATTATACTGAACTCATATCTTGAAATGATGGCTCTTAAATACTTTTTTATTTGCTTTTTTTTAGTGTATTATCAACAGCAGCGTAAGTTTTAATTGTGTGATTGCTCAAAAAGACCAGCAAATACAAGATTAACATTGCGACATATACAACATCAGTTTGAGTGATCCAACTCTGGAAATTCTCATTAATCACTGTCAAACCTGGCAACTATCCTATGTGAAGTTTTGCTATATTTGCTTCATTTTCTGTCAATTGGCATCACTTAAATATTGTAGAGTGTTTTCCTCTTATTTTGTATATGATGAAATGTTAATCTTAAGTTGGCTGTATGATTGAACAACATGTAACATTGATGTCTGTAGTGTTTCTTGTTTTAGAGTTTTCGTGTACTGATAATCTCAATATAATTATTACAAGATTGTTATGGTTGACCTGTAGCTTTCTTGTATTTTCATATCTTTCACCAAACTTACTTGAACTTCTTAGACCATTATGCTGCATAATAGCGCTATAAAGGATACACCAAACAAACCTATTTTTGAAATTAATATAAATCTTGATTCTTGATGCTGTTGATTTAGGTATATCAACTGGCTATATATTGAAAATAAGAATCCATATCTTCTCACTTTTTGATCTACCGGGCTGTTCTTTTTGAATCGTGTTTGAATCAAGTCTGAATTTGAAACCAACCCAATAGGTTGGTGATAATTTGATTTATAAACAATAATATTTAAGTATCGCGTTATTATGTGAAAATGATGTTTATACTCAGCTAGTGATATACATACTCTTCAGCATAATATATTCTGTATTTGATGATGATGATTAGGTCATGTATCCCTTTAGTTAGCAAAACATATCATGTTTCCCATGGTATTAAGTAACATTATTGTCTTTTATTGCCTTTGAGTTGTATTCTTGTGTTTACTCTCTTTAACATATACTTTCACTTTCAGGAAATTCAATTATAGAAAATCATCAAATAACAAAACTCTTTTATGCTGTTTTAACATCATAATATGTGTGATAACATAAATGCATCCACAATACTCTTTTTTGACAAACCAGAGACTTGATGTCAACAAGACTCTTTATTTGACAAAACAAAGCGGGGACTTGCTAACATGACTCTTTGTTCGATAGACAGAGACTTGGTGTTACCATGACTTCTTTATTTGACAAGAAAGGGGCTTTGTATCAACATGGCTCTTTATTTGACAAAGCAGAGATTTGGTATCAACATGTTAACACGGCTCTTTATTTGACAAGACAAGGACTTTGTATCAACATGGCTCTCTATTTGACAAAGCAGAGATTTGGTATCAACATGTTAACATGACTCTTTATTTGACAAGACAAGGACTTTGTATCAACATGGCTCTCTATTTTTTGACAAAGCAGAGATTTGGTATCAACATGTTAACATGACTATTTATTTTTCAAGACAAGGACTTTGTATCAACATGGCTCTCTATTTGACAAAGCAGAGATTTGGTATCAACATGACTTTATTTGACAAAGCAGAGATTTGATATCAACATGACTTTATTTGACAAAGCTGTGACTTTGTATCAACATAACTTGTTTGACCAAAAGAGGACTTGGTGGCAACATGAGTCTTTATTTGGCAAAACAGGAACTTGGTGTATAATAAGACTCTTTATTTGACAAAGCCGGGACTTGCTGTCAACATGACTCTTTATTGAGCAAAGGTACTGAATTGGTATCAACATGACTCTTTATTTGACCAATCAAGGACTTAGCATCAACATGTATCTTTATTCAGCAAATGGTATTAACACGACCCTTTATTTGACAAAGAAGAGACTTGGTGTCAATATGAATCTTTATTTGATAAGACATGGACTTAACGAAGCAGAGCAGTGATTTGGTGTCAACAAGACCCTTCATTCGACCAAGAAAGGACTTGGCATCAACATGTATCTTTATTCAGCAATTGGTACAAACACGACTCTTTATTTGACAAAGCAGAGACTTGGTATCAACATTACTCTTTATTTGACAAAGCAGAGACTTGGTGTCAACATTACTCTTTATTTGACAAAGCAGAGACTTGGTATCAACATTACTCTTTATTTGACAAAGCAGAGACTTGGTATCAACATTACTCTTTATTTGACAAAGCAGAGACTTGGTATCAACATTACTCTTTATTTGACAAAGCAGAGACTTGGTGTCAACACGATTCTTTATTTGACAAAGTAGGGACTTTGTGTCAACATGACTCTTTATTTAACAAGGCAGAGCAGTGATTTGATATCAACATGACCATTCATTTGACCAAGAAAGGACTTGGCATCAACATGTATTTTTATTTGACAAAGAAGGGACCTGGTGCCAACATTACTATCATTGATAGCCCAAGCCCTATTATATTCACAAAAGCCACTACTAGAAATCAATAATAATGCACTTACAAAAACCATGGATGTCTTCCATCATCAAAAAGGAGGAGCAGTTAAGTAATTCAAGTGATAGAGGTAGAAAAAATAACTAAGATAACATCGCATCATGAGGACAACCAGACCAATCACAGAAAACATACATTTTGCCAAATAAAGATGTATGCCATTGTATGGCAACCTGGAAGTGGAACAATGACAGAATCGGCTGTTCTCGTGCTGTCTAAAGATTTTCAACCTCTATTCTTTTTAACATCAGTAAGTTTTCTTTTTATTAGTAATCAAACAGCTGTTGTTTTTTTCTAACAGTTTTCTTTAATACTATAACTTGGGTTAATTTGGCACTATTAGGGAAATTTTAAGATTTCTGACATTTGACAGCTATTTGATTTGGCAGATTTGGACTCAGTTTAATTTCAATTTTCCAGAATCAGACCATGTTTTTTTTTGTGTTGACAATGCTCACAAGAATAAGTTTTTTTTTTTATTGTTATCAATTTCAATAGGGGCTGTCAATTCAGTGATATGATCCTTTAATGTTTCCCAACTTGGAGGCAGCTTGTAGTTTTTACGATAAATATAATTTAAACATAAAGTACAAAAAAACACAATTGGGGTATTCATCTTAAATTTTTGCAAGATGTAAATTATATAAATTCATTAAGCTAAAACAGGTGCCAAATGAATCCAAGTTACATCGTGATTTTCTTAACTCTAGTAGAATACAATAGTGTGGTTTATGACTTGGATTCAAAAAGAATTGAATTTTAGTATGTTTTAGTAATGTCAGTACAGTGTATATAAAATGTTATGATTTTTGTTCACACTGAAAATATTAAATGAGAAGACTTATATATAAATATGTATACATTTATCAAAGGGCCTATAAATCCTTGTGTTATAATCCAAAGAAGTTAATAAGTTACCTTTTGAAAAGACATATGCAAGATGTTTTTATCATATATTTATTAGGTTAAGGTTTTTTATTTTTGTCATAAATCATACAATACAATTATATTAATTCTAGATGTTGAGGTATCACTATTTTGTCCTATTGACTGAATGAACTTTTTAGAAAATAAGGAACATTCGCTTGACTTTATTTTGCTTAAAAGAATAAAGTAACATGACAAGAGATGATTGTGAGCAAAATCAGCAAAAATCAGCATTACACTATTCAAAGGTTTACTTGAGACCCCTCCCATGTAAGGAGGGTCAGGAATAGCATTGTCCCAGTGGTTGGGATTTTGATACTTCATCCATACTGAGGAAATGGGTTAATGGTTGGGTTAATTTTCCTTTTGTCAGTTATCCCCACCCCTTCCTATGTTGGGGTCTCAGGAAATCTTTAAATGGTGCATTATTACTGTTGGGATTGGAGGTTATGCCTGCTTTGAGGAATTCATTTTTTAATTTTCATCAAAATACAAAGAGAACCCCACAATTTATTATTTAACTTCGATATTTTGTTGTACTCACTCCATGCAATTTCGTGATATCATTTTAATCCACTCGTTGATATCAATATCTGCACTCATTCTCTACGCTCACTCGTCTAAATATTGATATCAACTCGTGGATAGAAATGATATCTCTCAAAATCATTGGATATCCTATACATATTCTCTTTTATGAATCCTCCATATTGGACAAATCTTCCGATTCCATCCCATGATTATTGAATACCCTGTACAGAACTTCACATAAATAAGTACATTTTGGAGTGACAAGCAAGTTTTCCTTTAGCATTACCCCCACAACAACCTGCCCCTACTACAGTCGTGGTCCAGCAGCAGCCAGCAGAAGCTAAGCAAGTGACAGTGTACAATGAGTTCAAGCAAACACCAGTTAAAACAATATGCCCTCACTGCAAAGAAGAGATTTGGACGACTACAACTCTAGAGGCCGGAACCTATGCTTTCTGTGTTTGTGCACTGCTTCTTATAATGATGTAAGTCATAATACATTGTATTTATTTGTAGATAGGTCTTGAAAATGAAATATATGTAAGTTGAACCCTTACTCTTAGTCAAATATATGCATTTACAAAGATCAAAGTTTGGCCATTAGTATAGTCCAGTAGTCCCCATGGAATTTTACCGTGACCCTTTGACCTCTCTGTGAGTTAATTATTTTCTATTTTGACCGTGACTTTGAAACTAGCCATTCTACAATTTTGTGATGTTGATTCATTATTATTTTGACTCTACATTTAAACTCTTCATGTCCTGGACACTAATTCTAAAGTATTACTAGCTGATATTTCTCAAATATATATATAGTATTTTTTATGTATTTGCAGAATTGGCTTTTTCGGCCTTTTCCTCATCCCATTCATTCTGCCCCAGTTCAAGGATTGTATACATGACTGCCCTAACTGTGAAAACCAGATTGCCCGCTACAGCAGGATTGGTTAAACCACATGTGTCACAACATGAACATTATACAGCATTATATTTTGGCAAAAAGCATTAATGGACCATCATTTAAGAACACAGCAACATTGTACAAAATTGATACTGTGGCATAATGCATCAATGGACCATCATTTTGAGGATCACAGGAACATTATACAGCATTATATTATGGCGTAATGCATCAATGGACCATCATTTTAAGAATCACATAAACATTATACAGCATTACACGTTGGTATAATTAATCAATGGACCATCATTTTGAGAATCATTGGAACATTAAACAGCATTAGATCTCAGCATTAATACATATATCCACATCATTCTGAAAATCACAGAGTTAGAAAATATATTGATTCAGTTTTGCAAAATACTACCTCATTCAGTTTTTCAGTGCTCATTTGGATCAATGTACAGGTATTAGTTAGGATTGATGTTTACAGTTCACTTTTTAATAATGCACTTCTTTTCATAGTAATGGGTAGTTTATCATTAGATATCCATATGTTTCAGCTATTTTGATTTACTGTATGTAATAGTTTGTATATAGTTTCAACATTGGTTTTAATTCACTGTACATCATGTAATAAATTGTAAATAATATCTAATTAAATTCTTCATCCACTCTGCATTGAAATAAGAATAGATTTAAGGGTGCAAATATTCTGCACTACCTCTACTGAATTTGCTGAATTAGCACAAATCCAGTGCTGAAATGAAATATTAAATACTTACTGCTGGTATATATAGAGTAAATAGACAACTATTATTTTAGGTTAAGAAAATACTTCTCATTCATGTGACAAAATTTCAGATAGGCTTGTTAAGAAAACACATTGTAACGATAATATATTGAGGAATAAAACTGTAAACATAGGAGAAGAATAAAGACTTTATTGTTCATCTCAATTAAGCAATTACAACAACAAAAATTAATGATTTTAACCCTTAAAGTACGGCTGGTTGAGGACCATGACGTCACATTTGACATAAAATCTCTTCTATAGACTTCATGCAAATTGATATTAAGCAAAAGGTGACCTCCATATAACCCTTACTAAGCTTTCATGGTATATAGATGGTGACCACAACTTAGTTGCATTCATCAGAGATATGATTCTCCTGATGTGATCAGGTTCTACATGCATGTCTGAAAACGGAAAGTGTCCTGCATGGAAACAGCCAGGAAACAGCAGTGTTTTAAATTTTCTGCTTTAAAGCATATTTGCTTTCAGATTCTGCGTCACTGTAAACAAAGAGTATCAACTTCATTGTTGTCAGACATGGCACACTTCTGAAATTCCACATCAAATTGTTAATTGTATATCAAATGTCTAGAATATAATCTAATAAAATGGTCATAATAATTTCGACATAAATATTCTAGCGGGACCCCCACCTGCTTATGGAGCACCCCCACCCCAAGCTATGTATGGACCCCCACCCCCAGCTGGACCCCAGACGGTTGTTGTCACCCAGCAGCCAGCCATGCACACTACAATAGTACAGTCATTCAGAGAGAGCCCTGTACAGACAAAGTGTCCATTCTGCCAGGCTGATATTGTGACTTCAGTTCGCCATGAGACTGGAACATTCACATGGCTGCTCTGCGCTCTCCTATGTATAGTTGGGTAAGTAAAAATATTCTCTATTGTTATCCATCTGATGGAATAATCTTATTCATTATATTCTAGTCTCAAAATAGCTCTAAAATGTGATGTTCTGAGAGAGTTTCAACATTTTGTGTTGCTTTGACTTCATGTCTGTCTGCTAAATGGTAGGTTATTAAATATAAATGTTGAACAATGATAAGATTGCCGTTGTTTCAAAAAATCAAGTTCAGTAAATTTAGTTTTATTCAGATTGAAACCTTAAAAATGAAAAAGAAGGAAAATATGCATTTGTCTTACTCTACATGCAGTACACAGTACAGTATATAATTTTGATTCTCATATATCAACTACATTTTTAAGAAAATGTACAATGTTATCGCCATAAAGATTTATGTTCACTAACTGGAAGAAACTACTCCACCAGGCTTTGGTGTTGTGCACCTATTCCCTTCTGTATGAGGGAATGCAAAGATTTTGTTCACACTTGCCCGAATTGCAAGCTACAGATTCACAGATACAACCAACATGTAAATGATATGCTAAACACTTAAGACATAGAATAAGATTATTTAGTTGTTTTTGTCAGTTATTGTTTCGTTTATCTCTAACACATACCTTATTCCATGAATATCACCTTATATATCAAATACATAGATGAAATATCTTGCATTAAGGGGACATTCTTATAAATTCTTATATGGTAGCTATAACCATATGGGCATGTACTTTTTACGTTTAGCAAAACACGAAAAAATGTCAATATTGATCATTTAAAAATGAGATTTCACATAGGAAGTGATGTCATCATCGCTTGATTTTGAATATAGCATTAGGTAAGGAGCTATTAGGAATTACAAATATAGCTGAATATTCTTTTTCAAATTTTTCTATGATTTTTTAATCCTTCTGAAAATCTTACAAGCCTGAAAATATTTTTGTACAGAAAGTAAGGACCACTTGTCTTTTTTCTGATTTTGTCTGATTTTGTGCTAACTTTCCAATGCAAGGTTATAAAAGTCAAGAAACAATGACATCACTTTATCTATGAAATCTTAAAAGATGGAAGTTAGCACTACATTTTTAATTAAATGATTAATATTGACAATATTAAAACATTTTCCCGTGTTTTGTATGTATGTATAATTTATTTGCCTCTTAATAACAAGAGAGTTACATTCACAAATTTATACAAAAAAATTAAAAAGTAAAAGCATCAGACAAAGATGAATAAAGAGTAGGTAATGTACAGTAATTAGACATTTTTTAACAGCAGTTGTCTCTGCTTATGCATTATGTACACTTTCTGTGATATGGATAATAGTTTCTCATTGTCACAACATACTATACCAAGTATTACCTTAAGAATAAAATTGTCATCTTGAACATTCAGATTGGTCATTGCAATGTTAATCATGGGTTCCCTGACTCCAGAAAGAGCCGGACACTTTAATAAGAAATGTTTCACAGTTTCATTTTCATTGAGCTCACAGAGCACACATGTCTTACATACAGATGTATCACCCTCGCGACGTCTACTATTTAAATCATACGTTCCAGTTAATAATTTGATCATAATCTTAGTACAGTACACAAAATTGGGGTTATTTTTAGCAATAATCCACCAAACATTTGGCTTAAATTCCAACAAAGAACCTGCCATCATATTTAAACTCTTGTACATCAATGTCGATAGCACAGTGGTACGAGTATTAAAATCTTTGACTCTCTTATAAATAGTATATCTAAAATTCAGTTTACTTGGATATTTAGCATTAAAAACCATTTCATTCACAATGTCAGTAAGATTATACTTAAGAACCGTTTCCCACATGTAATAAATGGGGGACTTCATGTGTTTACAGGTTACATTTGTGTACATCATTCGAATTAGGCTCTCCAAACATATGATTTTATATATACAATTCATGGGCAAAGATAACAGCATAAATAAGAACATAAGCCTATCGCAATCGATCTTCGCTTGTACTGGCATCCAGCCAAGTAGCCTGGTTGCTACGGGATCTGGTGTATTCTTAGGTAAAGACTGTATTCGCTTACCAATCTCTCTATGCGCGCATTCCATCAGTTTGATGTCATCTTCTGAGTATGGTATTACAGCACACCCGTAGGTCATAGTTGGATAAGCGAAGGACCAATATAACTTTGAAGCTAATAATGGGTGAATGCCACCGCACCCATTTCCCAGCCCTAATAGTGAACAGTATTTTCTTCTTGCTGCAGATATTGCACTTTTCACATGATCTTTTGTTTTACCAAGAGGGATTCCAACGTGTTGAGCTGTCTGAACAGTTTTAAGGGATGCTGTCCCGAGTTTGAAATCGTACAATGTCCTTTTAGCTGGACCATAAGTCATTATTACACATTTATCTGGGTGGAATTCAAACCGCCAACGTCTGCTGTATTCATGTGCAACCTTAAGTAGTGTATTCATATATTCTGGTTCAGTAGTTATTAGCGCGAGATCATCGGCGTATGCAGGGCAGCCTACAGGGTGTCCCCCAATCTTTGCAATACAATTACTGTCTATTAAGTCATTTAAGAGGTCGGCAATGAAGAATTGGTAGAGATGCATACTGCAGACGCCGCCTTGGTGGACTCCCCTACGCACGTAGAAAGATTCAGAATTCATTACACCATTTACAAGAACTCTACATTTATATTTGCAATATGACTGATATAAGATACGCCAAGCAAGTCCATTAATTCCGGTTTGGTACAGTTTCCAGAACAGCCCATCAATCCAGGTACCATCGAAGGCTTTCCGAATGTCCATTAACGCCAAAAATACTCCTTCTTTAACATTATGTGATATGACTTCCTGAAGCAAAAAAGATGTGTGAAGTGAAGAACACTTTTCGACTGAAGCACCCTGAAGTTGAGGGATAGCATTTCTGAGCCTTGGGAGCATCCTAGCAAGTACAATATTATCAAATAGTTTTCTTAAAATACTCATTAACGTTATACCTCTGTGGTGGTCTTTGTTAAGGCAATCTTTGTTACCTGACTTTAAAAGAGGAATAAGAATTCCTGTACAAAAGTTTTCTGGAATATATTCACTAACACGAATAACGTTAAAAAGCAGTGTTAGAAAAGTAGTCATACATGGGCCACCATATTTAATATGTTCAGCATTTAAACCATCGTGACCGGCAGCTCTATTATTATTCAATTTTAGTATACACTTATTAACTTCCTCAGTCGTAAAATCAGTGTCTAAAATACCATCTTTATTAAATACAGAATTCATTTTCATCATATTCATGTCAGAAACAACCTCGTTTTCAAAATGATTATCAAAAATATCCCTATGGTCAAATGAAGCCAACTTACAAAAATATGATTGCCATTCATTACAAACTGCAGAAGGATCCATTATAATTTCCCCATTGTCCGCTCTAACAGCGCCTGTTGATTTATTATTACACTGTCGACTTTTATTCAAAAGATACCAGAATGTTCGTTGGTCCATTTCGTCAAGTTCGTATAAATCATTTAACTTTTTGTGCTCGTACTCGACCTTGTATTTGTTAAAAGCCGCCCGGAATATCCTCTTTGAGTCCTTGTAAATCTTTCTTGTGGTATCCATAACATCCCTCGGTCTCCCTGCATTCACCCAAACATGCCAAGCCCGTTTCTGTTGTTTCTTCAGCCGAGTTAAATGGCTGTTCCAAAATGGTTTCTGATGTTTCATGAATTTTTTAAGTGGAATAACTATATCGGCTCTACAATTGATTAATTTGATTAACCTATCAATGTAGTTATCTATGGTATCACTGTCAGTATTGCTAGAGGTTGATATTTCGTTAATTAAATGTTTTAAATCAGTTTGCATTGGACACGTAAACAATTCTGTAATGCCATTTTTAGTCACCCTATTCCAAGCATAAATTTTCATTACACAGTTAGGCGCTGAATTAAATACATGTTTTAAAGATGGCAGGTCAATCACACTCCTAATCGCCAAATGACCAAAATCTGCAGTGTGAGCGCTAACCAATACGTCACAGCTATTTACATGTTCTAATAAAGATTCAGACAGTACAATATGGTCTATATAAGTTCTGTGCCCAGTGGCAGTTTCATATGTATGACATGGACCTTGTGAACTATTTTGCATATCAACGGCTACTAATCCGTTGCGTTGCAACATTTGAAACAACAAAAGACCATTAAAACTATGTTTACCAGTAGACCGTCGCGTTTCATATAAATTGCCTAAATTGGCATTAAAATCACCAGCAATAATACAATTTGCATCTCGTTTGCATTGGTTTACACACTCTTCGAGAAAATTCAAAACATCCTCAAAAATATCATTTTTGCAACCTTCTTGTGGCAGATATACAGAAAATACATAAATTGGTACATTTGTTTCAACCTTAATACATGCGATTCTGTCAGTGCAGAATTTTCTAATCGGTGACACGGGGTATTTTAAAGATTTTCGCCACAATAAGGCTATGCCTCCATGTCCCCATGTTAGCCCGCATTGCATTGAGTCAAGTGATTTACAGCTAAAAGCAAGAGTATTAAAATCAGAGTCTACAGAGCTCAATTTATTAAGGTTACATTCAAATAAACGGTGCTCTGAAACAGCAACTATATCACTCGATCTAAGAAGATCTCTCAGGTACACCTCCGATGAATTCAGACCATTTATGTTCCATTGCGATATTGATACCATTAACTGTATTAAAGTGACAACAAGGAGTAGATGCAATAAGAGAATAATCTTGAAGGTGAAACACATAGTTAAAAGTTGTATCTCGGCCTCAAATCAACGTCACTTCTGTCATCGTTGTCAACATAACGTCGTCTTCGACGTTCCCATTCCCTACATCTAATAGGAACAGGCCACAAGTCAACACACAAAGCCCTATCTACCTGGTGTTTAGGTATCGTTATTTTACATCCAACTTTGTCACAAGAAATCCGGTTATGCACAACATGTATTTGTTTCAATCTAATATTATTATCAACTGCAAAACGTTTCACATTATTGATTGTATCCTCGTCATCCTCCTCACTTGATTGATAAATATTTTCTAAATAAAGTACCCTCACTTCCTCATACTCAATTCCTCTTAGGCCACTGCTTCTGGGTCGTGTGCTGGCGTTGTCACGCGTTGTATCGGGTCTTGTGGGGACCGTGTTGACGTATTCCTTTTGTTTCGCCGCCGCCTTCTTTCTCCGAAGCTGATTATTTCCGAGCCACGTTTGCCATTCCTTGCCAGGTGGGTCGGGGCCCTTCCATATTCCGCGATCCGTTGGAGGTGGGCCGCGCCATACACCGGTGTCCGTCACGCAAATATAGAAAGTATATAATATATGATCATAGCTACCATATCAGGAGAGAAATGTTTTAGCAGGATATATAAAAAAAATCGTTGATTTTCATAGAATGTGGTAAAGGATATTAGAATAATATTATTTACACTTGGGAAGGAATATGGATTTAATTCTTTGGTACAATAATGAAAAAGACTTCATAAATATGTTAATGACAGACAGTCTTCAACATGTTCTCTTTATCCATTATATCCATATTATTTCCCTTTCAAAATTAATGTAAGTATTTCTCTCGACATGTTAATATTCTCAGTCTGAAATTTTAGGTTAATAAATCATGTTGGATAGTATCAGAATTTAGATTTTGACATATTTCTTTTGACATATTTCTTAATATAGAATACTATTTATTGATATGGAATTTTTAAATGAACATTCTGAATAATTGAGTTTAATTGATGAAATAAATTGATAAAAATTAAACTTAAACAGGTGAATAGTTATAAATGAAAAATCAATGAAATTCCAGTTTCCATTTTATTATTAAGACAAACCCTCAGTAACAATTTATATTTCACACCAGTGCTAACTGCTAACAGGAAATATCTGAGAATATATTCATTTGATATTATAAATAGATGTAAGTCCAATGATGATTTGCCCCCAAGGATTGATTATATTGTCATGTCATTTGAATGAGTTCATAAGTAATTAAGTATTTAAGTTTAGTTAATGCATGTTTACATTCTATTGTAGATGTGATTTGGGATGCTGTTTTATTCCATTCTGTATTGATGGAGCCAAAGATTGCGTCCACACATGTCCTAACTGCAGACAACAGGTGTCCAGATACAGCCGCATGTAACCTGTGTCCATTTATTATGTGACCACATGTGTCCATGAAGCATGTGTCCATATAACATTGCCCATGTAAAATGTGCTCGTATCACAATGTGTCCATATAACATGTGTCAATGTTAATTGGTACACATGCATGTTACTTCACGCCTTACCATCGCGTAAGCAGGCGTCACCGTACAGCGTCAAAAAATAGCGGAGTACAGTTTTCTGTACGGTAACGCAAATTAACTGCTTTGAAGCAAAAACTATGACAAGGGTTTAAAAAAATTAATTTGATGAAAACTAATACGATTTCATGTGAAATAAAAACAGCATTCTCTTAGAAATGGTTTTAACTTTCTGATTATGATAAACGTTTTACGAGCACTGTTCGGATTTTTTCTGAGTGAATCGGCCCACATAATCGACCAGAGTGAAAAAAGGTTGTTTTTCACATTTTGTTTGGTTATTATTTTCCCTACCGTCTGAGAGTATGGATTATTTTTATGAGAATATGTATTTGTTACTTACACATTTTAGAACGGGCGAAGATTCAGCAAACAACCATTCATTATGTATATTTAAAAAGATCAAATTTGTACGGTGACGCACCAGCTGTACGGTGACGCTATGCTTTGATGAACTAAATGAGACTAAGATTGTATGAAATGGAAACTCTGGAGTATGATCATTTGTTCATATATAGTGCATGGGCGCTATAGTTCAACGATATCTTCCACAGCTTAATGGAAGGTTACTGGAAATGTATGATACGGTAAAGATCATGAAACCAAAAACTCTCTTGTTGCTATGTTATTGATGTTTTAAAACAAGGGATGTCACAAGTAAATCTCATCTTGCACGTGTGACCTTTTAGGATGAAAGATGCAATATCTTGCCTTGTTTAGTTCAAATGATACCAAAGCATTACGTCAACTTTCAAATAGTTGATTCCATGAAAACTAAAAATATCGAAATTAATACTTCCTGTCCGCCATCTTAAATGCGAAGGTGACGGCTGTAACCTTCGCTTGATACTTACCAGTGATAATGTACATGTAGATCTGACGCTTCTTTACCTCTTGTTCGAACAGTAAGCTTGGAGCACTTCATAAAATCTAAGTAAGCGTCACCGTACAGCTGATGCGTCACCGTACAGTTCTGATCTTTTTTAAATAAATACACTGAATGATTATTTGCCGAATATTCATCTGTTCTAAAATGTGTAGATAACAAATACATATTCTCATAAAAATAATCCATACTCTCAGACGACAGGGAAAATAATAACCAAACGAAAAGTGAAAAAACACCATTTTTCTCTCGAGTCGATTATGTGGGCCGATCCAGTCAGAAAAAATCCGAGCAGTGCTCGAAAAACTTTTATCATAATTAGAAAGTTAAAACCATTCCTAAGAGAATGCTGTTTTTATTACACCCGAAATCGTATTTATTTTCATCTAATTAATCTTTTTAAAACCCTCATTATAGTTTTTGCTTTAACTCAGTTAATTTCCGTCACCGTACAGAAAACTGTACTACTGTATTTTTTGACGCTGTACGGTGACGCCTGCTTACGCGATGGTTAGGCGTGACTTACAGAGATCTGCTACTTTAAATGGAACACATAAATAATGAAACAATTAATTATAATTCACTCATAATGGATGTAGATACTCATCCATTAGACAAATGCCATTCTCACAATTTTCAGCTAAAAGGATACATTCTTTAAAGGGGTAATAAGCATGTAGTTTTATTAATATGAGGTTATTAACACACATATGAAACATTTGCCATATTTTACCTCTTCAGCTGCTGAAAGCATCAGGATATTAAAATTTGCAATTAACGCTCAAGGCTTATAAGAACATACATGTCACAAATAGGCTATGACATAAGATTTACACAATTTGATATTTGAGATTTTGTGTACCCGTCCATCCATACATGTATACATTGCTCAATCTAGGTTAAAATATATATATATGAGAGGGAGGGGCATAGAGTTTGGGCAAGATCTAAACATTGAACAGTGTATCTGTAAGGTACATGGGCAGTATTTATCTATTGAAGAGGTGAAAAAACCACAACATATACCCCCGAAAAAGAATGGTTGAAGGAAAAGTCATTTATTTATTTGATACAAGGAGAGCATGGTACATGTAGTCTATTCTAGTTTTAAAACTATCCAGTTTGTGGATTACATTTTAATCATAGCATAATATAAAATGTTATATAAATAAATTCTGTTGAGGTGAATACCTGTGCATCTTTTACAAGAGATATTCCACGAAGCCTGAAGGTCTAGTTGAATAACATCTTGTGAAAGTGTCACTGGTATTATCACCAAAAATAGAATTGAATATTTGTTTTATTATTCACTGTAATATTCCTTGTTCAAATTAATGGAATAACAAACTATTGATCTCTAAGGGGAGGCATCAAAAGATCAATGTCTGATAGAAAACTAAATAAATCTAGTTTGGGGGGGAGGGGGTCAAAGCTATTTCAGTTTGCTATCCGACAAATTTCAACATTTAAATTTTTCCCAATTTCGACTCGAAATGCCTTGGAATGGTTTAAAAATAAAGACTTTACCAGATGCCTTCTTCACCAAGATGCATGCAACATGGAATATTATGCCTATTGTTGTTGGCACATGTTTTAAGAATCATAAATAAGTTATAGTACTAGCCCCATGAAAGTCCAAATTGAGTCGCTAAAACATGTGAAAAGTCCGCGATCAACTTTCATTGTATTTAGTTTTGAGGGGGAGGGGGGGGGGGGTCCAACTCAAAACTAGATTTATTTAGTTTCCTATCAGACATTGAACTTTTGATGCCTCCCCTAATTAATCATAAAAATGTACTCCCTGGTATATATAAAATAAAAATTACACTGGACTAAGTCGTGACTGGTGAATATCATTTGATGTTCAGCAAAAATCATGTGACTTCAATTGAATATGGCTTTTTTAGGACATGGACCAATCAAAGAGTGAGGAATATGACAGTGATATAATAATACTTTTTATTGCATAACCCTTTTTGATATGATGTGAGTTTTAAAGACATTTTATCTTATATATTTATCTTATCCAATATTTTACCTTATTCCAAATGACAAATATATATCATAAGCATAATATAAATGCCCCTTTTTATTATTATTAGATATTTTTGCCATTATATATTGTGCATTTTCAAACAACTCGAAAGTGTATCTGATTTTGTTATATAGTTAGTCAACTACACATATTATACATATGTTATATATTTTAAAGAGTATTAGATTATCCCACCTATCAATGAGGAGTTACTGTAAAGTAAAAGGTAGTGTTGTTTATTATAATGCCAAATGAACCAAAAATATTTTTAATACATAAACAAACTGTTACTTTCACCATCACTCGATTTCTGTACAAGCGATTTCCTGAAAATATGAAAGCTTAAAAAAATTACTTGTACAGTAATAAGTTATTGATTTACTAGGATTGAGAAACTTTGTTGTTTATCTATATTCTCTTTTTGTCTTTTATTTGAGTAAACATCTATACTATAGGTTCCTGATTTGAAAGAAAAAGTGAGATGGTCACACAATTATAATGAAAATATTCAACAAATGAGTCTCAGGTTCTTTTGGTATTTCCTAATATTATATTATGAAAGCTTGTTTGACCAGTCATACAATTCCAAGCTAAAACAGTCATTTAATTAAACATATTTTATACTGTGTATCTGTACTCTTTTTCTCTTTTATTCTTTATTGTTTGTGTGTGCCTTGTCTTAAGGTCAAAATGTATTTAGATGTTTAATTTTGTTAGGTTTCATTTATTGAAATATATATAAAGGTTTTAAGAGCTAGGGTTTTTCCTATGTACATACATATACAGCCATATTATGATTTATTTCAAATATGATATTATTGTCCAATTTTAAGGCAAGAAAGTATATGATATTAAGAGTATATAAGGTGTGTGTTTTTAGTGGCTTATACAGTGTGTATATCCAATGGTGTTATATAGTGTGTATATCTAATGGTTATACAGTGTGTAATGTATGACTATTAACCATTGACTGATGGTTATACACTCGCTGTTGTCCAATGGTTCTACATTGTGTACATCTACTGGTCTCTTAGCTTTGTACATATACTTACTAATACTTTGAGTAGAATTGGATGTATAATGTACAGATAGTGACTGCCATTGAAGCAAACTATTTTTCCCGCACCAGGGAATGCAGAGTGCATCTGATATTCAAGGAAAGGTGGCAATCTCTATTTGTTTTTATTTTATTTTATACCACATATGTATTCTGAAGAGAATCTAATGGCAGGCAGGTCAGAATTTTGAATATTTATTTATCTATAATCTGAGTCCACATTTATTAAAGAGTTTTCATTGACAGCATTTACAGCATTCAGTTAGTCGGGCAATTATAAAGTTACTGCCAATAGCTGTCCAGACTACATATTGGCTATAAAATATTATATAAGTATATAACTATTTTTGTATTGTAAATAAATTGATATGCTTAGTATGAAATGAGCTTTAAATTTTAAAATGTTTACTATAAAATCCTGAGCTTAATACATTTTTGTATTAATTATTTAAAATCAAAACTTTTCCATGACTTCATATATCAATATGTCAAATAGAAGTTTAACAAATATGTATTGTATTATATATATTCCATACTATTTACTCCCGAGCAGAGCTATTGTATCTATACAGATATGGTTTGAAAGTGTAACATGAGTTTGGTTTATTTGGATCAATACAATGTGATAAAGTTATGATGCTTATTAAAATAGCTAAAGATAATTTAATGTATCTGTACCTTGTATTACTCATTTTGTGACACTGGGAGCCATTACTTAAAATCCTAAATTTGATCGCTAGTAACAAGTTCTTCTCTTTGTTAAAACTGAAGAGTAAAAATTTTCATCATTCAATAGTCTGTAGGTGATCTCATGATTCAATCCACAAAACTAAGAACAATTTGTAATAACCAAGCCAATGTAACGTTTTTTTATTTATGATCTCTGAACTGGTTGCATGTTATGTTAGCTTTTCATTATTGTAAATAAACAGTTAAAAAACATATTTTTCTATTTATTATTTTATATGTTTATTATCCAAGTAAAGAAAGTTCTGTAGGGATATAGTGAAGATGTCTATCATTCATTTTGTCAGTCAGTTGGTCCATCTATCTGTTCATCCATTCAGGCGAAAACTTGCTGACAAATCCAGACAATTATACGTGCCTCAAACTACCAAATTGTAATAAAATGGGTGGACATCAGACATAACCTAAGATCTCAAGACTATAGTTCTGGTACAGGATACAGGACTTTAGTTCTGGTTAGACCAGTATGACTCATATTTGGTAAAAAGGTTCAAAATGACAGTTGCTCTTAAAAATTGTATATGTCTGGACATTTAACCACCACCAAAATCAGTTGTAAGTAGCCACATTCAACATCACACATTTAAAGGGATATTCACATTACACATCCTATGAAAATCAACGATTTTTTACATTTCCTGCTGGACCATTTCTCTCCTAATATGGTAGCTATAACCATATATATATTTTCCATGTTTAGCAAAACATAGAAAAATGTTTTGATATGGTCAATATTTGTCATATATAAATGTAGTGCTCAATTCTAGTAGGCTGCCATCTTTTGAGATTTTACTCAGTATGTGATGTCAGCTATTAAGAATTACAAAACCAGCTGAATATTCTTTTGCAATTTTGTCTATGGTTTAATCCATCTAAAATTCTAAGCTGACAAGCTCTGAAAATATGTTTGCAATTAAAGTAAACATCACTTAATGTCTAGGAAGTGATTTTGTGCTACTTTCCTATACTGTTATAAGCAAGGTTATGAAATTTGAGAATAGATGTCATCACTTCCTGATGGCAGCTTACTGGAAATTGGCAATTCATTTTTAAATGGTCGATATTGATCGATTAGTAAAATGTTGAGCTTGTATATTCATATTCACACAAGATGTTGACAATGAATTGTCATTCAATTTCCTAAAGTATTTAAAATAATACACAACGTACAAAAAAGTTACATTGTACATAAAATGTTCCAATTTTTTTCACCCACCCTGCATATATGATTATGGCTATCATATCAGGATAGAAATGGTCTGGGCAGGAATGTCCCTTTAAGGTGGTCATGTATACTGAGGCCTAAAAATTAGTTCACATCTATTTTTCATATTAAATTGACCATGACATAATCATGCTTCATAATCAAAAAAAGTTTGAACCAACTTTGTCAATAATTTTGTAGTTTCTCCACATTTTTACTTGTATATGCCCTCATTTATATATTGCTCGTGTTAACATAGCTGCTGGGACCCCATGTCAAAAATATTTCCAAAATGCTGAACCTATTTACTCAAAAGAGTATCTTCTTTTTCTGATTTTTATTGCATGAAAAAATTATTCAACAAGGGGTCTAAAATATCTTCAAAAGTAGAATTGCTTGAAAGTCTAGTTTTGAAGATATCAATTTTCGATGACCAAAATTATGCTGAAAACAATGGATAGAAAAGAAATAAGCCTAACATTTCTAAAAAAAGTGCCAAGGTGGGGGTAAAAATTTAAAAATTGGATTTGAATGTTTTTTCTTGAAATATCAGCATTTCCTGGAGTTACCATTGACCTCTTTCCAGTTTTACTAAAAGAAGGCAATATAAGGAGAAAAAGCAAGGAAATGCTCACATGCCTTCATACTTTATTTTGTATCTGAAAATAACATGGGCAGGTACAGCAATTTTTCAAAAATGTTTTCTTGAACCATCACCTTAACCTTTTGCATATGTAAAAGTTCTACAGTATATGAATCGGAGAAAGTGTAAGTACTTTTTATGAAGCTGATGTTTTAGTCATATCTCTGGCTGAATATCAACAGTACACTGTCAGAATCAATGTGACTCATAACTAGAAAATGCTTCAGCATAATGTTTTATGTTATGGAACAGTTTTAATTTAAAAGATTGATACTGTTATTATGTTTTTCTTTAAACATGTATTTATTTTTTTTCATTTTTTTATAATTTAATCAATACATTCAATACACAATATAAAATAGATTAATAGAAATACAAGCATGATTATTAGAGGGTTCTTTATTGAACCCATTTAAGGAAGTAGAAGGGGTAGAGTAGAAGGGGTATAACATGTTTGAAGCAATCCTCAAAAAGCATGCCAATGCTCGCTTTCAACCTGAATATTTATTTTCTGAAAAAAATTGAAATATTTGGTCAAATATAAAAGAATTGAAGATATTAGATGGGAACTGTCCTACTTTATTTGAAATGAAAAGGGGGCATTTTCTTTTTAATCAGTTTCTTTTGGCAGAACCTTAAGCATTAAAGGATTCTTCTGGAATAAAGTAAGAACTTTGGACTTTTGAGAAAATAGGTGTGACAAGGAATGATGACTGAGCTAAAATATTATAAAATTATAGGCATCTTTCTAAACAATATCTTAGCTCATCTCTATCCCTTCTTAGTCCTTCTACTTCTTTAATTAAAAAATTTCACCTTTCAAAAAATATATTAAAATGTACATAACAATATATAGTATTTAAAATAAAACGTAAGCACCACCATCTAATGCACACTTCTTAAAAACATATTTTGGGGAAAACATTTCTCCCATTTTTACATTCTTTTAATTTTAAGCATATTTGTGTTCAGATGAAGTCATCAAATTGGCGACAGAGAGACCCCTCCCATGGATCACAAAAATATGACATGCTGAAACTTTGAGGTCGAGTTAACTCAGGATATAAGAATGCATACAAAGGTAAATGTTGTTTTACATATATCCCATCAAGTTAAATCTGTGATACCATCCAAAAGCAGTTCATCCAAGCACACTTAAACCACTAATTGCGCTGCGGCAATGTTGTCGGCTGCTCACGTGTGTAAACTGCACCAGCTTGTTGCTAGTGCACCACAGGAGTTCGATTGCAATAAATCGTGATGTTTTTCAAAAGAAAGCTCTTTTGTTGAAAACACATAAGCATGTAATGAGCACTGCAGGGCTTATTGTTCTTTTTAATGATACCATGGGAGAAACCTCTTTGAAATATTATGCAATTCACCAGCACTGCGGGTATACAAAAATTCAGCTTAAGGGTGCATTTTGAACTGCCAATGGGTGAGTGCATTGCATAGTATATAACAAGTATTTCTCCTTTGTATCACGAAAAATAACAATGAGTCGATGCATTGCAAATTACATGCTCACACGTTTTCAACAAAAGCAGTTCATCCAAGCGCACTTAAACTCTAACTATGCTGTCGACTGCTCGCGTGTGTCAACCGCGCTGGGTTGTTGCAAGTGCACTACAGGATTTTTAATTGCAATAATCCATGATGTCTTTCAGAAGAATTATATGAGTGTTAGTGTGCTTGAATGAGCTTTTTTGTTGAAAACACATAAGCATGTAATGAGCACTGCAGGGCTTATTGTTCTTTTTATGAGTGATACCCTGGGAGAAACCTCATTAAAACATAACGCAATTCATTAGCATACAAAAATAAAGTATAAGTCTGCAAATTGTTTTGTTTCACTATGCTCTTCAAAACCCAATTAAAACTTGATAGGGCAATTGACAATATAAGCTGTTATCAGCTAATTAATGTGTAACTATAACATGTAGTTGCTCAGAATAATATGCTCTGACAGTATTATCCCATCGAACAAAGTTCCAGTGGGATATAGGAAAGCCGTTCGTCCATCCATCTGTTCTCGCATCTTCTATGTAATACATATCCGTACTTATCATATGTCATACACTTCCTTTTCGCACTTATCATATGTCATACATTTCCTCTCATATCATTTCCTCGCATCTCTTATGTAAATACATTTCTTCAATGTTATATATTTCCTCACATGTTTTATGTAATGATTTTTTCACATTTCACAATGCATTTCCTCAGATATCATATGTAATATATCTTTTCACATATTATGTAATATTATGCCTGGTTTACACTGACAGGTCTTTTTTACAGGACTCTAGATACCGGTGATGATCAAAAGTCTATTTTCACGATAGCCCAATGTGTCCTCCTGAGACCTGTGGAGTCCGATGGAGTCCTGTTGAGACCGTTGGTCTTTTCTCCCATTGGAAATACACATGGGGATCAAAATAGTAGACTGGTCAGTGTAAACGGGGCTTTATGTTATATATTTCCTCACATTTTGTATGCTATACATTTGTACATATATTCTATGTTTCCTCACATATTATATGTAATACATTTTCCTCACAAATCATATTGTTCATCTCAGTTGTATTACTCTGTACTGTACTAATGGTGCTTGATTCATCAGAGTACAGCTCTTAATCAATATACCGTAATTGTTGTAGCTTATGTCTTATCATTTAATTAAAAAGTAACATGTATTCAGTCAGTATCAAAGATGTATCGCTCAAACGAAAACATATCATGGCATCTTATTGATTTCCCTGATGGAATGCGGAAAGCCTTATCTGGAGATTATCAAATAAGAGTTGTGTGACAAAAGGTCACTATTGGAATTTTGTATTTCAGGAGGTGGTGTCAAGCCATTGTGGAAATCAACAAGATTCAACAGGCTATAGGGTTCAGTGTTCATTGTTTAATTTTTCATTTCCTTGAATTGTTTTTTGTTTTATTTCATTCTTTTATTGTCCAGATGATGGATCAAAATCTTCAGAACACATGGGTTGTCCCATCCTGTCCTGTTCCTATCAACTACTGATATTTTTAGGTCACGTTTTTATCTACATGACCATGTTAACTTTAGAAGGGATGATGTAGTTGGCAATGATTCACCCTAACAGCCAGATTTCTGACCTATAATCTGGTGGCATTGTGGGCACGTGTGGAGTACATCTTTACAGCCATCCATGCAAAATGGAATCAGACAACACCCAGCTCCACACCTGAAGAATATGTTTTCATAATAATATTTTTGGAACAACAGCTACACACCTAACATATGCAAAAATCAAAATGCACTGGGAATAACCAGCCACACACCTAAAACATCCAAAATATGTGCTTTCATAAAAAATACCCTGGAACAACCAGCTCCACACCTAAAACATCCAAAATATGTGCTTTCATAAAAATACCCTGGAACAACCAGCTCCACACCTAAAACATCCAAAATATGTGCTTTCATAAAAAATACCCTGGAACAACCAGCTCCACACCTAAAACATCCAAAACATGTGCTTTCATAAAAATACCCTGGAACAACCAGCTCCACACCTAAAACATCCAAAACATGTGCTTTCATAAAAATACCCTGGAACAACCAGCTCCACACCTAAAACATACAAAACATGTGCTTTCATAAAAATACCCTGGAACAACCAGCTCCACACCTAAAACATCCAAAATATGTGCTTTCATAAAAATACCCTGGAACAACCAGCTCCACACCTAAAACATCCAAAATATGTGCTTTCATAAAAAATACCCTGGAACAACCAGCTCCACACTTAAAACATCCAAAACATGTGCTTTCATAAAAATACCCTGGAACAACCAGCTCCACACCTAAAACATCCAAAACATGTGCTTTCATAAAAATACCCTGGAACAACCAGCTCCACACCTAAAACATACAAAACATGTGCTTTCATAAAAAATACCCTGGAACAACCAGCTCCACACCTAAGACATCCAAAACATGTGCTTTCATAAAAATACCCTGGAACAACCAGCTCCACACCTAAAACATCCAAAACATGTGCTTTCATAAAAATACCCTGGAACAATCAGCTCCACACCTAAAACATACAAAACATGTGCTTTCATAAAAAATACCCTGGAACAACCAGCTCCACACCTAAAACATCCAAAACATGTGCTTTCATAAAAATACCCTGGAACAACCAGCTCCACACCTAAAACATCCAAAACATGTGCTTTCATAAAAATACCCTGGAACAATCAGCTCCACACCTAAAACATCCAAAACATGTGCTTTCATAAAAATACCCTGGAACAACCAGCTCCTCACCTAAAACATCCAATACATGTGCTTTCATAAAAATACCCTGGAACAACCAGCTCCACACCTAAAACATCCAAAACATGTGCTTTCATAAAAATACCCTGGAACAACCAGCTCCACACCTAAAACATCCAAAACATGTGCTTTCATAAAAATACCCTGGAACAATCAGCTCCACACCTAAAACATCCAAAACATGTGCTTTCATAAAAATACCCTGGAACAACCAGCTCCTCACCTAAAACATCCAAAACATGTGCTTTCATAAAAATACCCTGGAACAACCAGCTCCACACCTAAAACATCCAAAACATGTGCTTTCATAAAAATACCCTGGAACAACCAGCTCCACACCTAAAACATCCAAAACATGTGCTTTCATAAAAATACCCTGGAACAACCAGCTCCACACCTAAAATATGCAAAAACATGTGCTTTAGTAAAAATACCCTTGGAACAACCAGCTCCATACCTAAAATGTGCGCTTTCATAAAAAATACCCTGGAACAACCAGCTCCACACCTAAAACATGTACTTTAATCAAAATACCTAAAATATACAAAGATATGTGCTTTTGTAAAAATACCCTGGGAACAACCAGCTCCACATCTAAAAAATGCAAAATGTATGCTTTCATTGAAATACCTTAGGAACAAACAGCTGCATACTTAGAACATGCAAAAACTTGTGCTTTAATCAAAATATATTGGCATTAAACCAGCTGCACACCTAAACATACAAAGAAACATATTCTTTCATCAAAAGACCCTGGGAACAACCAGCTCTACACCTCAAACATGCAAAATATGTACTTAATTCAAAATACACTGGGAACAACCAGCACACCTGAAACATGCAAAATTTGTGCTTTCATTTAAAAATATCCTGGAAACAACTACATCTGAAAAATGCAAAACATGTGCATTCATAAAAAATATCTTGTTAACAACCAGCTGCATATCTAAAACATGCAAAACATGTGATTTAATCAAATGCTGAGAACAACCAGCTGCACGCCTAAAACATGCAAAACATGTGAATTAATCAAATGCTGAGAACAACCAGGTATGCACAACATGTGATTTAATCAATATATGCTGGGAACAACCAGTTGCACACCTGAAACATGAAAAACATGTCATTTAATCAAATGCTGATAACAACCAGGTATGCTAAACATGTGATTTAATCAAAATATGCTGAGAAAAACCAGTTGCACACCTGAAACATGGAAAAACAAAACTTGTGATTTTAAATAGTGGAAAATTTCAATTTTGCACCTATCTGAAGGCTTAAAATCAATAATAAAATATATATTTTTGATAAGTTTGATATGTTTATCAATTGAGAATACCAACACAAACTTACATTTCACCTTATTTCTTGCCTATCTGCAACATATGGGGTACTTCTACTGCTCCTATATACAAGCAGTATAAGTCAATATATGACACAATTGGGTATGCACTTACCCTATGTGGCACACTCCCATACAGGCAATATATGACACTATCATGTGTGTAACTACCCTATGAGACACAGTCCTCATACAGGCAACATATGACACAATCATATATGCAGTTACCCTATGAAGCATAGTCCTATATATACAGGCAATACATGGCAATATATGACACAATCATGTGTGTTACTACCCTATGAGGCACAGTCCTCATGCAGACAATATATGACACAATCATATATGCACTTACACTATGAGGCACAGTCCTCATACAGGCAATATATGACACAATCATATATGGAGTTACCCTATGAGGCATAGTCCTATATATACAGGCAATACATGGCAATATATGACACAATCATGTGTGTAACTACCCTATGAGGCACAGTCCTCATACAGACAATATATGACACAATCATATATGCACTTACCCTATGAGGCACAGTCCTCATACAGGCAATATATGACACAATCATATATGGAGTTACCCTATGAGGCATAGTCCTATATATACAGGCAATACATGGCAATATATGACACAATCGTGTGTGTAACTACCCTATGAGGCACAGTCCTCATACAGGCAATATATGACACAATCATATATGCAGTTACCCTATGAGGCATAGTCCTATATACAGGCAATACATGGCAATATATGACACAATCATGTGTGCAACTACCCTATGAGACACAGTCCTCATACAAGCAATATATGACACAATCATATATGCACTTACCCTATGAGGCACAGTCCTCATACAGGCAATACATGGCAATATATGACACAATCATGTGTGTAACTACCCTATGAGGCACAGTCCTCATACAGGCAATATATGACACAATCATATATGCAGTTACCCTATGAGGCATAGTCCTATATATACAGGCAATACATGGTAATATATGACACAATCATGTGTGTAACTACCCTATGAGGCATAGTCCTCATACAGGCAATATATGACACAATCATATATGCAGTTACCCTATGAGGCATAGTCCTATATATACACGCAATACATGGCAATATATGACACAATCATGTGTGCAACTACCCTATGAGACACAGTCCTCATACAAGCAATATATGACACAATCATATATGCACTTACCCTATGAGGCACAGTCCTCATACAGGCAATACATGGCAATATATGACACAATCATGTGTGTAACTACCCTATGAGGCACAGTCCTCATACAGGCAATATATGACACAATCATATATGCAGTTACCCTATGAGGCATAGTCCTATATATACAGGCAATACATGGCAATATGTGACACAATCTTGTATGCACTTACCCTATAAGGCACAGTCCTATACAGGCAATATAAGACAATATATGACACAATCATACATGCACTTACCCTATAAGGCACAGTCCTATACAGGCAATATAAGGCAATATATGACACAATCATGTATGCACTTACCCTATGAGGCACAGTCTATACAGGCAGTATAAGGCAATATATGACACAATCATGTATGCACTTACCCTATGAGGCACAGTCTATACAGGCAGTATAAGGCAATATATGACACAATCATGTATGCACTTACCCTATGAGGCACAGTCCTATACAGGCAATATAAGGCAATATATGACACAATCATGTATGCACTTACCCTATGAGGCACAGTCCTATACAGGCAGTATAAGGCAATATATGACACAATCATGTATGCACTTACCCTATGAGGCACAGTCCTATACAGGCAATATATGACACAATCATGTATGCACTTACCCTATGAGGCACAGTCCTATACAGGCAATATAAGTGCAGGTCCCTGATTGATACTCTACTTGTGTAACCACAGAATTGTTGCAGTGTTGACATATTGTCTGTGTTGGTATGTTCAGAAGTTGCTGGTTCTGTATAACCACTGTTGTTTGTTGTACAGGCACAGATGGCGTAGGTTGTGCTGTAGCCATACCTCCAGGTGGCGGCTGATACTGACCTGATGGTGGTTGGTATTGGCCCGGTGGTGGCTGGTATTGGCCCGGTGGTGGCTGGTATTGGCCTGGTGGTGGTTGGTATTGTTCAGGTGGTGGTTGATATTGAGCAGGTAGTGGTTGGTATTGACCTGGTTGTGGTTGATATGGGCCCCCGGTAGGTGGTTGTATGGCTTCATTATATTGTGGAGGTGATTCTGTAAAAAAAATAGTGTATGTTAATTAGCTTGTTAAACATTCTATCATGTTCCACTTGATTCGTCATATTAATATTCATACAATATATGTGAATAATCTGTATTACGCCTTCAAGGAATAAGTTCAGAAATGGCAGTGTTAGTTATTGACTAAATGAAATCACAACATAAACTGTAAGGGGTTTACGAAAAAACAGATCAACCCCACCAACCAGTCAGTGTTTTCCACAGGTACCCTCAAAACACTGTATGAGGAAAATGTCTTAACGATTGAGATGTCACTTAAAAAATATGACATTACAGACCACGACGATGCTACACATTTCAATCACTTTGTAAAGGTACATTGGATGGTCATTGGATTCATTTTATTTTCTTCTAATTTTTCATCTATTCATCTTTATGTAAAAGATCGACAGCCAACCATGTGTACCCAATTGTGGAGAATGACTGGTCGGTGGTTGGTGGTAGGGATCATTGTAACTGCTCTTACTATTCGTTTTTCATCAATTTCTGTTTGCTCTATGTGAAATGACAGCTAAATAATTCAAGTGAGAAATTAAATCAGTATTATACAGATACAGTGTACATTGAATATCACTGGTCAGTATAAAGTGAAGGTTACGGCCGTCACCTTCACATTTAAGATGGCATGGGAACTGTTGATTCCTTTATTTTGTTATCCCATCAAACGAAGTTCAGATGGATATAGGGAACGCCTCCATGCATCCGTCCATACATATGTAGTACGTACAGTACGTACATACGTTCGTCCGTCCGTGGGGCAGTGTATATATGACAAGATGTCCGTATGTCCATCCATCTGTCTGGGCAATAACTCAAATACCGTTGGCCCGATTTTGTTAATATTTTGTACATATACACCCTATGGGGGTAGAAGTTCTGCTTCAAAGCGATTTTCAAAATGGTCGTTCATTTAAAAATGGTGCCCATTTTAGTGCGGATTCTACAGTAATTTAGGTGCAATATGTAAAACTGTAATAGCAATATGTTTTAAATGTAAAAAATTATATAGGACATTAATAAAGCTAGAAATGTAGATATTAAAGAAGCACATGGCAGCCATCTTGAAAAATTGCGACCTTTACTCGTTATTTTACGATTTTTGCTGTAACTCGTAAAGTAGTGGAGCAATTTTGTTCATATTTGGTATGTGAACTAAGCATGGCACACTGCACTGTCTAATGACACTTTTGGTAGAAGGCGGCCATTTTGAAAAATGGCCACCATATTAATGTATTTTACTATAACTCGAAAAAGTAGTGGAGCGCGATTTTGTTCATATTTGGTATGTGAATACTATAAGCATGGCACACTGTCTAATGACACTTTTGGTAGAAGGTGGCTGTTTTGAAAAATGGCTGCCATTTTTGCTATATACTTTGTTTGTAAAAATGCCAGCCATGGCTGTTCGATGGGATTTGCTACGCTTTGGCGTTGCTGTTGTGTAGTTTCCATCAAATTAAACTACTTTATAGTTGATGTAATGACGTAACGTAATATTGTAACGTGTATAGACAGAAAGTTGATTACTTTGCGATTTTTTTCAATATTACCTGATAATGTAAATCGATACCTGCCATGTCGTAAAACCTAAATAAAACAACCAATTCTCCACAAGACAAGAAATCTTTATTTTTTGCTTCTGATTTTCAGTGGTCTTATCAAGGAATTTATGATAGATATTTACATCAAAACTAGCTGAAGTGTTGAAGTTGTGGTAAGTTGCACTGCTTTATAAAAGTTGCACTCATACTGAAAGTCGCGGGAAGTTGTGTTGCAGGTGCAATAAAAAAACAACTTCTTATGTTAGTATACATCTGCATATAATGTGTAGCTTATAACCATGTTCATCTTTAATACAATCTTTAAGCTGCTAATGGACGGGCAATCTGTATTCTTAGGCAGTATACTTTAGATTGTTTCTGCTTCAGTAAGAATGTGTATAATATCTAGATGAGGGAATGTATAGATGTAATGGTTTTCAAAAACAAAAACACAAAAACATTATTTTAACATTGTAGTCTAATTGATCGTGTATTCAAATGATCATTTTATGAAACCTATGGAATTCTGTTCATGATAAGTATGTTTTGGGGGTATAATTCATAAAGGCCACTTTATTATTACAGTAGCTTGATATGAAGTAGCTACATATAATTAAAGTGGAGCTCATACAAGTACAACTACTTCAGCAACTACTATCATGTCTGGATATAGCTATTATGCTGATTAGGCATACAAGCATCTTTTCCATATGTATGGAGCCAGACTCCATTATAGTTGTCATAATTCTTAGTTAATTTACCAATAAACTCATATTGGATCAGTTGCCTGTTCTTGAATTCGAAAGATCTGTATTTGTTTGAGGTATTTTATTTTTAGTAATGACTGTTCATAAAGGCTTCAATATTATAAACCATTTTGCCCTCATATTTAGCCTTTTGATGTACAAACCTGTAGCATATACAGCGGCAGATCCGGGGGGCCCCAAAAACTGGGCCTTTTTGGTCATTACTAGGCCTTCTAAGGCCTTATTTTTTAATTTCAGGCCAAATTTTGAATAAAATGGGCCTCAAAATTTGTGCCCACTTTTCGGTTTTAGGGGCTCAAATTTTTTTTTCCCAGACCGGAAATTTGGGCCCCCCTTGTTGGTTCCTGAATCTGCCACTGATATATAATGCTGCCAATTCTATTGTAAGGCCATTCAACAATTTATAGAATAGAAAAACAGTCTAGATTGTGGATTAATTGCATGCATAAAGTATTGCATTATCTTACGCTCTGTTACTTTGTCGAATCGCATCTGTGACATCTCGTGTTTCTCAACAGACTTGTCATGGTCATCCATGTTGTTGAATGGTAAGCAATATTGAGTTATCAATATTAATTTAAATTCTTTTAGTAGTTTTTCTGACTATCCCAACTATCTTAAGTAACTAAACAGTTGTGTTGTTTCCCTTGTCAGGAACATATAATTGTACTAATTATAATCAAATTGATATAATTCCTATTGTACTCTGTATAATCCCTGCTTTGTTATCTTAATATTTTAATCCCACTTAATTATATTATTGTATAATAATATATCGATGTGTTGTAAATTGTTACTTTGGTGAAACTGTCTTTTATAGCTAGAACCTCACAGCAGCTTGGAAACCTACTCAGTATGTGTAAGATTACTATAGAATAGGCCGCTAGAATTTGTGATGAATATTCCGTATGCTAATCCCAGCAATACACTCTAAGGATATTGCCTACTAATAGATTGTAGATTATGTTAATTATATGTTTTATGCTTTCTATTGCTTCAGCATTACTCATGAAATAATAGCACAAGTATTTCATAAATAAGTTTGGTACTTTACTGGATAATTAATCCTAACATATTTCTCTATGTTCAGTCATTGACAATTACCCAAATGCGAGTAGGTAGTTACCAGTTTCACCACCAGGTGGCTGATTCGGGTCAATTAACATGGCAGGTATATAAGAAAGTTCCCTTAAACTTGAATATTATCAATTTAAGTGGCTCAATTTTCATATAACCCTTATGTGTCTGATACTTATACTAATGAAAATATGTCCAGTAAAGCAAAATATTATCTGTCCACTAAAAGAAAAGATATTTCATTTTTTGTGATTTTATAGCATGGGGTCTATGGCGAATCTCCCCGAGCTAGAAGTCACCTTTTCAAAGAAAATAAATTTTTCAAAGTTGATAAACACTTTTTAAAACCACATTTCTAGATGTAATTTTACATGTAGATTTCAAATATGATATTACTTTGACTGAATTTTGAATTTTCAATGACGTAAATCAAGATTATTTCTACTCGCATCTGGGTTATTGTTAGAATACACTATAGCCATTCGAGTGGGTCACCAAGGGTCACACAGGCTGTTCAACCGTCCCGCAATTTGCATATTTGTCACGCATTTGCTGAAGAAATTGAAGTCATGCCAGCTTTTTTTAGTATTTAAAATAAGGAGATGCTCTTAGAATATTGATCATTTTTTTGCTTCCATCATGATTTTGACTTTGTTATGAAACTTCCCTTTGATGGTTATTGTTCATCAACTTGTTGTATGAGTATAGTGCAGCTAATTCTGGAAATTGCTTATATTATTTGCTTTAAATAGATCTTAACATTTTTAAGTGGTGAACTTTTTAACTTTCATTTTTTATGTCAACACCAAAAAGTGGTGACATATATTGTTATGGTCTCCTTTTTTTGTGACGCCAGTTGGCGATCGGCGGATGGCAGTTGGCGATCTGTGGGTGGCGGTTGGCGTCTGTAACAAATCCTTAAAACTTCCAATAACTTAAATACTGTTTAGACCAACTTCAATTTTTTTCAAAATCATCTACAAGTTTTTTTTTGTTTTTTTTATTACTTTTTTATTCGTAGAAATTAGACCTTCAGTGACCTTTTCAAGGCCAAAAAAGGTCTTTTTTCAACTTGATTGACCAATTTTTTTTCAAAATCATCTACAAAATTAAGTTCTCAGGAATTCAAATCTGACTTAAGATTGAACTAATAATATTGTGAGCAACTAGGTGGTGACATTTTGTCATGTTGATGCCTTAGAATATTTGCAAGATTTTTACTAAATTTGCTTGTACTAGTCTTGCTGTATAAAGTTCTTATACCCCCCCCCCCTCCCCCTATTTTTCAGAGAATGCATGGTTGGGTACAAGAGCTTGATGCAGGACTATTTTGTATGTCTGATATATTTGACAAAGACTAAGGCCTTGCACCATAATGACCTGGATGACAAAGTCATATCAGGCCAAGCTAACTTTTTAGAGATAATTTCTTAATTAAGTCAAGTACTTAAACTGAACTGAGTTATCTATATAAATTACTGTTCAGATTGATTGACTGATTTACATTATATTTTGTGCTACTTTAACACAGTGGATATTAAAGTAAGGTATGAGATCAAGAATAAAAATTATAGAAATTAATAAAAGAATTTAGATGTAATGTTAAATGCAAATACAAAATGGTTTTATATTTGTTTATTCCATATTTAATATTTAATTATGAAAAGTTTTGTTTTTAATATTTTTAAGATTATTTGCAATGGTTTTTGTTATAATTGCTAACCAAGTACACAGCCTACAAAATTAAGATTAAGACTTCAATATTTATTTTTAAATGAATGATAATATTATTTTGATATACCGGTATATTAAATCATATATGTTTATCTTATAGGAACTTAAGACAGGGTTACAACAATGGCTTGTATACAGAAAACACTAAGAGGTTTGGGGGTCCTGAGACAACTCCCCCGTGAATCAACCGTTAACCAGACATACTGCAGATATGCATCTTCCTATAAATATCTTCAAGTGGACTTGGACAAAAAAACAAGTAAGTATTTTTCTCATTTTGGAATTGTGCATCTCTACTTTGTACAAAGATCATTATTTAATCTTTAAAATAACCTGATGTTAACACACATGCTGAAAGAACACACATCCTTAATAAAAAGATAAAGAAAGAACAATTGTTATTTTTAATTACTTTTTTTCTAAAGAGCTGGGCCTAGTGAATGTAACTCAGTTATGGGATTTTTATGTCATGGACTTGATATAACAATCAACCCAAAAATCATATCATTTCACTATAGATTCATTTGAAACCAATAAAGCTTTTTCAAAGTTTTGTTTAAAGAGACATGGGAAGAGGGTCAAGATATGAGAAAATTTATCATCTGAAAATATAAAATAAAATCATAATAGATTTATATCAAATCAATGCTCAAGATTTTGTTGAAAGGCATGTCATGAGGGTCAAGTTATAACATCATTAATTACTAGAAAATATCAAATTGAATATCATTAGTCATGATAGATATGATTGATGACAAAGGTCTTAAGTTTTATCATAAATCTGCTCTATATAGTGATCATCATGATGTCTCAAAGACAGTTTACCTAGTTCAGTTAGTTTCAAGGTTGTTTTGAGTAGATATGACCTTGTCAATCATTACAACTATGGTTTTGAAAAATCATCAACCTAAAAAAAGAAACTGTAGAGCTGAATTTATCATGCACAAAGCCTTTTATGACAAAATACAGAAAAATTGTCTATTAGTGAAACACCTATTACATTAAGAGGAGGGATAGTCTTATGGGCAATGGGACCACTGCTTAAGAGAAATTTTTAACATGGCCACTTAATTCAAAATGGCTGCCTTTTTGTATATACACATACATGTAATTTATTTTATGATATCTCAAATACCATGACCACTTTCTGGCCATAAATACAGTGTTTTTTATTAAAGCAATGTGTTTTCTTTCAAGTGAAATCCCCATGATTATAAAAATACATGTATCAATCGAACAATTCGAAAAATTATGAATATGTCAACAATTTTTTCAAAATATTGAACTTATTTACTCAAAAGAGGATCTTCTTTTTCTAATTCTAATTTTTATTGCATGAAAAGATTATTCAACAAGGGTCTAAAACTCCTTCAGAGAATGATTTGAAAGTCTAGATTTAAAGATATCAATTTTCGATGACCAAAATTATGCTGAAAACAATGGATAGCATGAGTTTTCCCTATGGGAAAATAACATGGGATATGTTGTTTTTTCATATGCCATCCCATTTTCAGAAAATTGTTAATTAAGTGCAGTAGAAACTTTTGATATGTTTGAATTGAGATCCTGATCCATAATTTTTCAGAGATTTTTGGATTGATATTTTACTATCATTGGGACTTCACTTGAAATAAAACATATTGTTTTAATAAAAAGCACTGTATTTATGACCAGAAAGTACTCATGGTGAAAGATTATGACAGTCTAAAATCACTTGCCATACTGCACATGGCCCTTTGGTTCATATTTTTAGTTCATATACAGGTATGTGGGTGCCTTGAGGACATTTCAAGAAAAATGCCTGCTTGCATCAAAATGCCAATTTCATCATAAGATTTACAATTTGGCTTTGCGTAATTTGGTGAAATATGTTTTATTCAGTGGGATTCGCTATACTAAATGGAGTCCCTTTTTTGTTGCATTTTGATGAATATTTTAACATCATTATTGATACGTATGAAAAAAAGTATTAGATTGTACTTGCAGCAATTTTACTAGTGAGTCATTTCTGGAAAACATTTATTCCTTATTATTTTCTATTTTCAATTATAATGTCTCATTATTGACAAAACAAATTAATATGACAATTTTTAACAGTACATGATATTTTCAAGACACTGCTTCCAGACTAAATTTGAATGTATCCCAATCTCTCAGAATTTCAGCTGAGTTGTATCAGTGAATGTTCCTACTGATATATTTTATCAGGGTACATTGTATGTTGCAATAAACTAGATTGTCTAAGCAAATGCCATACTTTATAGACCTTGATATTACTCTTGTTCCTTCATGATATAATTAGGGCAATCTGTATGCACCAATGCAGGGTACTTTGGTTTAATCCTACTTTAGAGCTTACAATAATGGGAAAAGGATATTCTATTTGGTTTATCCTTTCAGTGATCTTCCATGTACTGAATGTTAAACCTTAAAGGGTCTAATGTATAATGAACTGCTACTCCACACTTAAAGGGTCTTATGTATAGTTAACTGCACCTCACTTTTAGGGTATTATGTATAATGAACTACTGCACCAAACTTAAAGGATCTTATGTATAGTTAACTACTGCAGTAATACACCACTGTTGCATTTAAAGGGTCTTATCTATAATATACAGTGGCACTAAACTTCATTGAACTGTGGCACCACTCTTGAGGTGAAGAAATAGTAACATACTTTTATAACCATAATTTTTCCTGACCAGTATTTCGTATCTGTAACAATCGTTACACTTTTTAAATTTCAACCAGGTGTTAATGCCTTATGTTATTAATTGCAAAGAGAGTTATGTACTTTACTTCATCGGCTGATTTTGATTTAAATTGCCCTTTTCATATCATCCCAGACAGGTCAATAATATGGTGAGTCATTGATGAAATATGGACCCACGATGTAGTTTGCATGGACCGGACATGATCAGGATCGCCTGACATGTTACATGCATGTATAATGATTTAACAATTGATTAGCAATAAAGTATATATACTGATTAATCTTCCTCATCTCCTAAAGTCATTTGTAACTAAGTTATCAGGTGACCCTGTCTCAGTTTTGACTTGCCTACTTGTGAAGATGTCAAACCTCAACAGCTAACATGTAGATCATCTTTGAAGTAGTTTGATATTCATAGTTTACAATCAGACTAATAACTTCCTGAATGTTTTAATATTATTAATGACTCTTTTCAATTGACGTTTCACAATGTCCTATCCATTTATAGAACTTTATGCATAGACAATCCATATTTTTATATATAATTATACAATCATGTCATTGAAATTGTTGTATTTGATCTACAGAGTAGTAGTGTTGTCTCCTGGAGGAGAAATCTCTTATACTAAATGCACAATACAGAAAAACTTGTTTGAATAAACACCTAGTACCTGTGTCTAGTAAATGCCCCTTCTCAAGACATACTCCACAGTAAAAAATCACCTAGGTTTTCAAATAGGTGTTCACTGTACACAGATTTTGCTGGATATGTATTGTACGATTTGTTACACAATGATTGCTCCTAAAGGAGACGGTTTTTAATTAGAACCATATTCCAGTCCTTTATCCTATGAGAAGTTATTCCAGTCCTTTTTTGTGTCCCATCCCTAAGTCTATAGATTTCTTTCTCAACTATGAATGCATGTAAATGGCTTGTGAAAGTGTCTAATGATCAATTACTGCCATTTTCAAGTCAAATGCTAAAATCCTTGTCTGCAAACTTTAAGAAAAGGGCTTCAAAGTTACTTTTAAAACTTAAACTCACTTCATTCTACATCTGATTTGGTTTTGGACATGTTGGCTCAGTCACGGCAGCCATTTTATCTTATGGTTATACATTATACTCCATTAGACCTCAAATATTGTGTTTTTTGTCTTTAAATGATTTTTGCCTTTGAAACTCCTAATCCAATATTTAAATTGGTGGAAATACTGATATATCTCCAATGTCTCTCTTTTATTATCTACATTCAAGGGCATATAGTGTACGAGATGATAGATGGTAAATATTATATTGGGACATATACAGATTCATAAATTCTAAGTTTGTTGGGATTTTCCACTAGATTTCTATCGTTTCAAAATAGGTTGTAATTTACCTTAGATTCAACCTTGGCAATTACAGATTGTGGTTTTATCCATAGCTATAGCTGTATGGTATTCTGCTCTGCTGGCAGACCATATATCATTTTTTCCAATGTCAATGTAACTTAGCTAATTGTCAAGATCACCTTTATATTTAGATATTACATCATTATGAAGACTAACACTGTATTGTTGTATGCCAGTGATGCTAGTAAATTGCGTAATGTTTTAATGAGGTTTCTAAATATCATGTTGCGAATATCAAGGACTCTGGCTTATATATTTCATAATAAGGTTACCATGGTATTGACATACTGCATTATAATCCAAGATGACATATCCTCTAAATTATTTGGGATTATCTGTAATTCATCATCATTTACTTACATTTGGAGACAATGATACATGATTCAGTACAATGCACTGTATTATTAAGACTATTACTGTACTCCGGGTATTGTTCGCGTGCGACTTAATTTCGCTTTGTTCGCGAATGTAGTAAAATCGCCAACATTTATCGTCGCGAAATTTGTCTTTTAAATCCCCGGGAATTTGACCCGGTGTGAAAGAAATTATGGTCCCCTGGGAATTATGGTCTCCTTTCTAAACGGCCCTTACTGGCCCTGATTGTGTACAAGATAATAAGGGAAAGAGTTGTATTTAGGTCACCATATAAATCAATGGAGAGTAGGACCATAATTTGATAGGACCTCCTACCCTTTTACACCGGGACTTTTGATATGTTTCATTCAAAAAATATTATTATTATTCAATTTGTGCAATCCGCGAAATGTCATCAACCCAAATCCGCGAAATTAAATAGCCGCGAAATTGCAATTTTGGAAAATCGCGAAATTTTATAGCGTCGAAATTTACCCGGAGTACAGTATATTCGTTATTACTTCAAGGATATTTCATTACTTTACATAGCTGAGCTGCTGTAGCATCATAGCTCAATCTTGAAGTATTGGTTAATCAAGTGGAACTCATTTTTCTGTCATAAATGTATGTTACAGTATACAATTGTTGACCTCTCCAGAGGTCAACCAGCAAAATTGTATACCGAGACTGTAAACCGAGAAACTACAGAGACCGAAGGTCGAAGTCAACAGTACTTTCAAGGTTTACAGTCGAGGTATATGATTTTGACGGTTGACCGAATGGAGAGTAGAGGTCTACAATTGTTAGTCCGAAGAAACTAATAATGCACATCTGGACGACAATCATCAATCGACATGGCTTCATGTCACAATCTTTTCTATGAACCACGTCAGCAATATTTTTGTAGAAAATCTGAAGACAGTGGTAGCTAAACTCTCTATATTCGGCACATCACGGCATACTCATTAGTAAATTAATGTTGATTTTACGTTTCTATTTGTATTTTTGCTATACTTGTCGTCTAGTAAAGTCAAAATATCACTTTCATCAACGTTTACAAAATGTCCGTCTACCATGTTTTTTCTGCAAATATTATGACGTCATGAAATTTTTTTCAAAAGTAGGGGTCAACAGTACCTAGTAGTATGATATACCGCTAATCAACCAATCAGAATCAAGTATTTCAGTTGAGGTACTAACAATATACATTGTATTGCTAAAGTAGAATCTGGTTTTATAAAGATTAGAAATGATATTTGACCAAGTGAGATTTATGGATGATATTCCCTAGTTTACCATGATTTATGGGCCTTCCAAGGTTAATTTTTATAGCATGAAACTCCAGGCATATCTTTAAACCAAAAATATAAACAATGTATTTGGAGCATGGGCTCTCTCTTAGAAGCCCATCTCTCTTAGAAGCCCAATTCTCTTGAAAGCCCACTTTTTGGAGACAGCTGACTGAATAAAGTAATATCTGGGTCATTTTAGACATTTTACAGCATCATCAAAAAAAGAAACAAAAAAACATTTTGATTTGCCCTTGCAGAAGTTGCACACCTTACACTTGCAAGAAAACCTGCCAACTCACTGAACTGTGACATGATGAAGGAGATTGCCATGGCAACCAATGAACTAGACCAGGACAGAGACTGTAAAGGGATTATTATCAACTCTGTAAGTGCAATCAGTGAAATGCTATTATCTCAAGGACTGTCAGAAGAATGAACTGAATTTTGAGCATGCCCCTTTGAAATATAAAGTGTGATTTAATCGTTATAAATTGAAAATTTAATTTGGTAACCAATTTCTTCCAAGAAGGTGAGAACTGTAGTTTGGATAATGAACCATTTTTGATTATGTATATATTTTTATTTAATCACTGGTATAAATTGTACAACACGTAAATGGTATCAGTGTTAAAGGTGCTAGTATGCATCTTAAGCTGGTTTGATATAAAATTTAAAATAAAATATATTCCAGTGTGTGCCAAATATCTTCAGTGCTGGTCTAGATCTCACAGAGTTATACCAGGCTAAAGAACTATTCTTCCAAGATTTCTGGCGGAGCCTTCAAGCCATGTTTAGCACCATATATGGCACAAAAGTTGTAACTATGGCAGCGATTGAGGTGAGTCATAAGGGTGAGACTCAATAGTTAATTACTGTTTTCCCCTGTTATGGAAACATTGATATTGCAACTGTATATTGTATAAAGCTTAATATAGAAATTTCAGCAAGATGATGCTTAACTCAACCTTTTTACCCTTGACTGAAGTACTTTTTGGAAATGTGTTTGTCTTTAATTGGATTCAAATATATTCGTATCGAAACATATTCATCCTTATCAACCAACCCAGGTCAAAAATATTTTTTCTGAAAGATTCAGAAAGATGGGGCTTTCTGTATTATATGAATTTGCTTGCATCTGCCACTCTAAATATGTATTGTGATGTCACAATTGTAGGGCCACGCCCCAGCAGCAGGCTGTATCATAGCTCTTGCTACTGACTACAGAGTTATGTCAGAAGGAAAGTTCAACATAGGCCTCAATGAATCCATGCTTGTGAGTATGAGCTGAAGATAATTAACCACAACTTTTGTATTTATTCCTCGAAATACCGTTTCTTATGCTCGAAAAAAAATATGGTCAAAGTACCAGTACCAGTACCAGTCTACCATATAACAGTTAGTTTATTTAATATGTGAAATCATAGAAAAAGCACTGTATATTCATTCATGCATGCAAGAACGTATAGTTATGCCATGGTCACTGATTTGCTCTGTTTTTCGCTACGGTGCCCGGCCGATTGAGTATTTTGTTCAAACTTGAATACAATATTGAACAAAACATTCAAATGGCCGGGCGTCAGGCGATGGATCGGAGCAAATGTGACCCAGTCATTACTTTACCGGTATATCTCATGTTCCAGAAATGATTAAATTGGAAATTGGAAACTTGAGGAAGATTAACTATCGTACATATAATACTGCAAATGAATATTATAATTATCGTTTCATAATATTCATTTTATAAATCATATATGACAGCTTGCCATTAGGCTAACTGATGTCTTTAGACTTTGTCAATTTGCATTTTTAATTGTTTAGTACACTGCACTACTATATATATTTTTATTATGACGTTTTAAGAAAGATAATTGAACTGCATTATTACAGGGTATTCCAATGAACTTTTGGTGAGTTACTGCTTAGGCCTGCTTTGATTTATGTAGTAATATTTAATAATACAGCCGCTTTGTGTTTATGTCACAACTACAAGTGGTGAAATATTATCATGGTCTATAACTTTTTTGTGGACAGCATTCGGTGGTTGGTGTTCAACAGTTGGTGTTCGGTGGTCAGTGTTTGTATTTTGTATGTTAATGCCTGCTTAGTTTTATTGTAGATTATAGGCTAATGTATATAAAACCTTGCACCTCACACCCCTTATCCATATATATGGACACCATCATCAACACAGTTGTTGCAGGGTTCAATTTTTAGACTTAAAAATGTACTTTATTTCAATTCATACTCAATCATTGATTTAACATTATCATAGGTCATATTAACTTTATATTATTCATTGGTTTTCTTTAATTAACATCTACTCATTGATGACAGTACAAGTTCCTGTTTCTAGGAACTTTCAAATTTCATGTTTATATGTAATTCATGGGCTTTCATCAGACATGGCTATTCATAAAGATGGCAGGTTTTGTTTGTTACTGATCTTATAATTCATCAGAGAACTGAAGGATGTATATGTGAATATATCAATATTGAACAAATGTTAAATGCAAATTGAGCATCACGCATATCAATTTGGTCAACCAAAGGTCAAATATCAAATCTAAGGTCAGATTTGAACTCTTGAAATACTAATCATTATGAAGCACAATCTTTGTTGAATGTTGTAAGGTAAATGTGTGAATTCAAATACTATTCATTATAAAGCACCATCTTTGTTGAATGTTGCAAGGTAAAAGCCTGAAATACTATTCATTATAAAGCACCATCTTTGTCGAATGTTGCAGGGTAAAAGCGTGAAATACTATTCAATAAAGCACCGTCTTTGTCGATTGTTGCAGGGTAAAAGCGTGAAATACTATTCAATAAATCACCATCTTTGTTGAATTTGCAGGGTAAAAGTGTGAAATACTGTTCATCATTAAGTACCATCTTTGTTGAATGTTGTAGGGTAAAAGATGCATTTATAGCAACATGTGGACAAAGGGAGGGCGAGAGAGCACTACAGCTAGGGCAGATGTTCATCCCTAGTACAGCATTACAGGTATTTTGTCATAGCAACATATATTTTGATCAACAAAGTTAAAATACTACCCTCAAGTGTAAACAAATTGCTCTCAAAGATTTAAGTGAATGCAAAGAGTCATTTCGACAACAGATAGCTCAGATAGACATAGCAACTTGTAGTCAAAGCAACAGATGGAATTTAAACATTCCAATAGTTATCCTTTTTATTAGCTCACATGGTGAGCTTTTGCAATCGCTCACTTGTCCGTCTGTCTGTCCGTCCGTCTGTCTGTCTGTCCGTCAACAATAGTGGCACGTTTTAAAACCTCTGTCGATAGGATTCCTGTTTTAAGTTATTTCTGTTCAACATCAATACAGAAAACTCCCCCATGACTCCTGGTTCAAAAGCTCGCCTATTTTCAAAATGGCCGCCATTTTTGTCTCGCGAAATTCACTTTTGACTGGCACGTTTTAAAACCTCTGTCGATAGGATTCCTGTTTTAAGTTATTTCTGTTCAACATCAATACAGAAAACTCCCCTATGACTCCTGGTTCAAAAGCTCGCCTATTTTCAAAATGGCCGCCATTTTTGTCTCGCAAAATTCACTTTTGACCCATTTCCTAGCTTTACAAATAATTTCAGGTGTCCTACATTGTAAAAATCTGTGTCAATGTAAAGAGTAGATATATGAAATAATTTTGTTACAAAAAATCAGCGAAAAATTATATCTATTTTTTTAATTTCAGCCATTTTAGTTAACATTGATTTGTCCATCTGACTTGTGAAATCCACTTTTTCATCAACAACAGTGGCACGTTTTAAAACCTCTGTCGATAGGATTCCTGTTTTAAGTTATTTCTGTTCAACATCAATACAGAAAACTCCCCTATGACTCCTGGCTCAAAAGCTCGCCTATTTTCAAAATGGCCGCCATTTTTGTCTCGCGAAATTCACTTTTGACCTATTTCCTAGCTTTACAAATAGTTTCAAGTGTCCTACATTGTAAAAATCCATGTCAATGTAAAGAGTAGATGTATGAAATAATTTTGTTACGAAAAATCCGCAAAAAATTATATCCATTTTTTTTATTTTCAGCCATTTTAGTTAACATTGATTTGTCCATCTGTCTCGCAAAATCCACTTTTGGACCATTTGCCTTAAACCCTCTGTCGATAGGATTACTGTTTTAAGTTAATTTTGTTCAAAATCAATACAAAAAACTCTCCTATGACTCTTAGTTCAAAAGCTCGCCTATTTTCAAAATGGTCACCATTCTTATTTAGCGAAATTCACTTTTGGCCCATTTCCTAGCTTTACAAATAATTTCAGCTGTCCTGCATTGTAAAAAGCCATGTCACTGTAAAGAGTAGTTGTATGAAATAATTTTGTTACAAAAAATCGGCAAAATATTATATCAGTTTTTTTTATTTTCAGCCATTTTAGTTAACATTGATTCGTCCACCTGTCTCTCAGTCATTCCAAAAAAGTGGCAAGTTTTAAACCTCTGTCAACACTTTTTAAATCCTCTGTAGATAGGATTCCCGATTTAAAATAATTTTGTTCAACATCAATAAAGAAAAAAAAACTGTGACTCCTGCTTCAGAATCTCGCCTAATTTCAAAATGGCCACCATTTTTGTCTCGGGAAATTCACTTTTGGCCCATTTCCTAGCTTTACAAATAAGTTCAGGTGTCCTGCATTGTAAAAAGCCATGTCTTTGTAAAGAGTAGTTGTATGAAATAATTTTGCCACAAAAAATCTGCAAAAAATTATACCCGTCTTTTTTATTTTCACTTTTGAGCAACACCATGTGAGCCCAGTACCCACGGTACTAATTTTTATTTAGTACAAAAAAATAGAACTAGATAGTAATACAAAATCAAATAAACATGGAATTTCCAGAAACAAAATTCATAGCTTACATTTACATATTTACACATTTACATAAAAATATACCCGTCTTTTTTATTTTCACTTTTGAGCAACACCATGTGAGCCCAGTACCCACGGTACTAATTTTTATTTAGTACAAAAAAATAGAACTAGATAGTAATACAAAATCAAATAAACATGGAATTTCCAGAAACAAAATTCATAGCTTACAGGGCCCCTTTATCATATCTGCTATCTATAACTGCTAATGCATGTATTCAATGCTTGTATTATATTTCAGATAGGACTGGTAGATGAGGTGGTACCTCAAGAGCTGACCCTGCCTACAGTACAGAAACATATGAAACAATGGGTCAAAGTGCCAGGTAAGTACATGCAATTTGCCAACATTTATTCATTGAGTCGCATCGGTAAATTTCACTAAATCAAATCAAATCCAGGGTCTCTACACTTGAATAATTTTTTTGCGTCTGGCATATTTATTGTACATCAAGAGAAAGAATGGTGTAAGGAATGATTTATAACATCATGGAAGAGGATACTACAAATATGCTTAACTTTGGATTCACATATGCTTTAAACTTCTAGGATTCCTGGATCTGTAACTTCATATATAAACCAAAAATGTTAATATGCAATGTGATAATGTTCCAGGCGGGGCACGTGGTCTCACAAAGTCCCTGATCAGACAACAAGCCATGGATAACCTCAAGGCCAAGGCAGATGAAGATCTACTGATTATGACGAGACACATGCTCTCTCAACCAATACAGAACACTATTGGGGCCTACTTGGAGAACATGACAAAGAAATCGAAAAGATGAATTTGTGTGAATTTTATTTTTGATGAAATTAACTATATGAACATTTATATGAATGAAGAGGGGTAAAACTCCTATTGTGTACATAATTAATTGGACAGGAATGGATTACAATGTGCGTGATATAATTGTGCATAATTGGGCAATTGTGGTTTCAATGTGGTCAGTTTACTTCAATGAATATGGACTTCTTAACCTCATGAATCCCAGGTTCTAAAATAGGTTAAAACCAGATAATTTTTCATTTTTGCCAGCTTTTGATATTTTACTACATACAGATACAACAGACGATGTCCAATACAGTAAAATTAGACGGCAGAGATAATTTCTAGACATATTAAAACAATTTTTGTGTAAATTGGATAAAAATTGTTCAAATAAGAGCAATTTTGGTAAAATATTTTGTGACGGATTATCTCGTCACTCTGGGTTCCAAGGTCATTTCTGAGGTGACGAGAAATCTCGTCACTCTGGGTAGTCAAGAGGTTAATGGAGTTAAGTGCTATGTAACTATGTTGGCCGATATTCCCAGACTGTTTTACTTCTGAACCATTCTTTATTTTATTAGGCCTTTAATAGAAATTGTGATTAGAAAAAGTAGAATATACAAGAACAAAGAAATGTAATTATTATTGTTTTGTGTTTTATTTTGTTCGTTAGTATCTCTGCGCAACTATATTGTTATAGCAAAGCACTAGTACCCCTATCCCCAATGGTATTCCTGGAAAATACATCACCAATGTACTTATTAGGCTACAGATTCACAATAATTTTATTTTTTATTTACAATTAATATGACTATAAATTGCTAGATTTCACCTAGTTCCCATGTTTCAATTTTTGGTATACATACTCCAGTATAGCCAAAATTATGACTATTTGAGATTCGGATAATGGATACCTGGATTTCATTATGATTTCAGTATGAACTACATGTATATACTGTTAACCCCTAGATCGATGAGGATTAAATAAGAAAATAAACTTATGCTGTAGAAATGCTTAAATATGTCCTGGAACATACAATACAAGCAAAAAGCCGAATAAATAAATGTTGATCTACTCTACCATATACAAGTTCTATTCACGTGATGATTATTTTACTCGCACATGGGTAATTCAGTGTGCACATGGTTTATATAATACACATGTACAATGCACTTTGTTCATACAGCACACATGTACAATATATATGGCTCATATAACGCGCATTTACAATATACATGATTCATATTTCACATGTTCAATTCATCAATTGGATAACTTATTGCCTAATATATTTCACATAAGGAACATCTTTGAAATCTCAAATATTTGCACTGCAAGAACATTAAGTATTTAATGGTCTGCTGTTAATTAACATTTGAGATGTTCAGAAATGTTCATATAATGGAATCACAACTCTAATTACATTCAAATATATATTAAATGCTTCTACCAGCAGATATACAGTCCAGTAGCTTCAAACTGAGTTTTTACACAGACTACGAAAAATCAATGCCTGGCAAGCATGAATGACTGGCTTGTATAATACAAATAACAATGTATTTATATAGGAGTAACAGATATTTAACAAAAACATTTCAATATCTTCAAATGATTTGATCACATGTGTTTTATGAATATATGCTACTCGTCCTTGGATCTCAAAAAAATATTGTACATGCCATGCAGACTCAAACTTCAGTATCTTGTTTAAAAATTAAATTTTCTTAAAAAGTTCTAAAATGTTTCTTATTCAAATTGAGTCAAAATTTCAAAATTTTGGGGTTCTAAATGATTTTGAGAAGTTCCTTTTGAATTACAATGTAATAAAACAGTCAGTCAGTTGAATCTGCATGGAATGTCTCTGAAATGAATATGCTCATAATAATCTCATATGAATACTGCACCATAAAAGGTAATAACAACATACACTAATTGAAAATAAACTGTCATAGACAATGCTGTTCCCTTTATACAATTGAAAAGTAAAAAATATTCAAATTACCTTTGCACCAAAACCTATTACATAAAGCATCATGCAGAAATATGAACGATCAAAGCTCGCACGTTCTATTTCAAAACCCAAAAATATAGAATTATTTTATTTACAATACGGTACATGTATTGTGTATGTCAACCCAGGAAGCCCCTTCATATGTACAGAGGTATCTAATCTCAAATTATACAAATATAAACTGAAATAGAAATTGATCAAATTTGGTGAGGTTAAATATGATTTATATCTAACAGACCATATTATTTTCTTTCTTACAAGTGTGTGGAACTCTAAAGGTGATGTGAAGAGTGAGTAGAATGAATGTACTAATGCTTCAACATTCAACAATGGATACACAGCCAATATAATTCGGCTCCGTTTCGACATCGAAAATATTCGGTGCTGTTCCGACACCGTTCCGGCACCGAAACCTTTCGACATCAAAATTTGGCACCGGACTAGTCAGTCCATTTGGTGCCGAAACGGCACCGAAATTTGGCACCGAAACGGCTTTAAAAATCAGATTGCATTTTGGAGGTGTACACATTTTGTAGTTGTGTTACAAGTCTTATAAAAACCAAGACTTACTATGTTTTATAAACAATATACAAATATTGGATTTCAAAATTACACACAGACAAAACAGTCATTTCTGTATCATTGTATAAATGTTTCGTTGATTTTCAGCAGATATTCCAGTATTATTGAAAATGTGTATTGAGGTGATTCAAATGTTACATAATTCAGTCTTAAGGTGGGATAATTTATAAGTAGTTCCTGAACCGAGTCTTGCTGAATTCTAAACAGGTTTTAGCGAATCCTTTGACTATAGGGCAATGACTCTGTGGATTTCTAATTGTTTCCTAAGCAGAATATTAAGCAGAACCTCTCCAGTTCACTAATCATTGTATTTCAGTCCTACCATCCAAAATTACAATGGCCCATATTATCATATCATGGGCCATATTATCATATCATGGCACTTGGATGTTCATGAAAATTCTTTGATCTTTCATATTGAGTATTAATTCAGCAATCTTTACTCTTAGGTGTCCTTCCTATTGGGTGATTTATTAATCTGGGTAGCCACAACATACTAACCTAAGTGATTATTTATCCAGACAGCCCTACTCCCAGCATGTACATGTTAGGTGGATGCACAAATGAGCAATGTGTATTAAATCACATTATAGTGAATTATTGCATAATGTTTCATTGATTATCCTCACTATAATGATCAGCTATGAGCTTTATATTAGAGATGTTTATTCATCTGCAGATAACCCACATGGCCTCCTGAATTCCTGGCCTCTTTCGTGGATCCACTTGTTGCTGACTGAAAGTAACAATTTAATTTATTTTCATTAATACATGTCTTTCAATAATGGAGTTGCACCACATTTCATTGCTCATTTTAGATTCTAAATGGATTTTCACAAAGCATCATAAGAAGCATTTTGATCAAAACACAGGACGAAACTTCCCCTGCTTTTTGGCCCCTATCATCAGATTATGTATATGATAAAGCATTTTAAAAACATACCCCATTTTGAGCCGACTAGAACTGGACAAGCTGCATGACGTGTCAACTCATCTCCTTCCCCACTCTTGTGAAGGTTGTGCCAGAAAACTGCCGTACCCTGTAATGCATGATTGACAATATACAGGGTGTGACAAGGAATCAACAATGACATGGTTGTAACAATATGGACTGGTTTCATGTACAGTTTAACTGACAATATACAGGGTGTGACAAGGAATCAATGCTACGGTAGTAACAATATGGACTGGTTTTATGTCCTGTTTAACTGACAATATACAGGGTGTGACAAGGAATCAATGACATGTTAGTAACAATACGAATTGATTTTATATTTGCATTAATGACAGACAAGTTATTAAGATTGAAAATGATATTTCTTATTATTATTTTCAACTTATGAGAACAAGGAAGTTTTGCTGTGGTATCATTCTAGGATAGTTTTATAAATATCAAAGTAATTTAGGATTATTTCAGTATGTCATTGCATTAAACACTATGAGCTACTGAAAAATGGTATATCTTTTATTTTGTCATATATTCTTTTGTTTATTTTAAGTGTTTATCATGAACTGTCGGATAGAAGATGTACAGTATATTATACGAAAATATGTTTTTTTTGTATTACATACCTAGCGAAGCATTTGAATGGAAGTCAATGGAGCTGAAGGACGGCTATATATTCCTGTATAGCCGCCAAACTTTTTACCATGACAATCGTATGACGTCACGTTTCATTTCTTACATATTCCAATCGCACACAGACGTGTGACGTCATTGATATAACATGAAAACAAAGCATTTTTGTCTTTTTTCACGCATTTCTACATATTATATTCATGAAATGTAATGTAAAATGTACTTTAGGTATGTAATACAACAATTATGTCCGTATCATTGAATATATGCCTTCGGTCTGTCGTAAATATAACCCTCGCAAGCTCGGGCTATATTGACGTCAAACCTCAGGCATATATTCAATGATAGGGACATAATGGCTAAATATTCAGTAACTTACTTTTTTAGGAAAAACTTTTGCTCCTATAGTTGGAAAGACAGTGGCACCACCTAATTCAACATCAGTCATCTACAAGATGATATGTTAAAATGATTAACTTGGAAAACGTATGTTATGTAATACATACATACTACTAGACTTTCTGTTTAACGGTACTTTATTCATGGTTTATTTGGCACTTTTGGCAATAATCTCATTTCAGGAATCAAGTGTTCTTAAATAACCCTTGAGGTTATAACATCACGTAAACTGGTACTTTCAAACGTCATTAATGTACAGTATGCACATATGATTTACAATTCAATATCATCACCTTTGAATCTAATACTTTAACATGATTAGCTTTTATGCATTTCGTAATGTGATATTTGAAATCAGTATGACATAAATAGCATGTACCAAATCAACCATGGATCCAGTACTAGAATTGACATATTGTCACAAATCATTGATCGAATTTAATTCACTTCAAAAACTTGGGATGAATTTTATAATTAAAGGAGCATTAAATTGCCAATCATTCATTGACATTTGTGTATAAAATACAACAATTTGAAATTTTTCTACATTCTCTACAAAATGTTCAATTAATAAATTCATCTAACAATCACCTTTTACAACAATAAAATATTAAAAGAATTACAGAAGTTAAGTTAATATCAGTTATTCAATGGAAATCTCACTGTAATACTCTACATTTTAAAGCTGGAAATTTTAATATTTCAATGATCTTTTAAAATTATTAATTCAAATAATTCTTGAAAAAATCTGAAGATGTTGAGCTCACTAAATCTGATTGATGAACTAAAAAAGATATGTTTCTTCACATGTCGAATGAACAGTTTATGAAGGTCTAGTCAGTTCAATGAAGCCCATGGTGTCTGATACAAAGTTTAAGAAGTTCAAAAAAATCTTCCATCAAATGACAATTAAATATATATACTATATTGTTTTTTGTACGACCTGTTGCACAATGAAGTAGATGCTTTGACATTTCAAATGAATTTTAAAGTTTCAAAATTGTGAACATTGTGGTAAGATTCATAAAAATGTGCCAGAACAACAAAAAGTCAATGGTATACGTATCTTATAGAAACATTAAGACAAATTGCTCGAAACTATACAATAATATTTACAATAAATAAATAATAATTGTTATCAAATTGCAAAGATTTCCTTGAATAACTGATAACTGTAGACTTACATAGAAAAGTACAGTAGCAATTCTGTTACCCCAACCTAAAGACTTGAAAGCATTTGTCTCCTCTTTCTGGATGCAGACGAGACAACATTTAACATCAACGAATCAACCCCCAGTGTTAATACAGTCTTCCATATTTGGTCATGATCAATTTGAGGAAATACCCAAAATACTTGAATAGAATCATCACTGTTTATGTTGATTTTAAAAATGACTACCAAAGGTTAAACCCTCAAGATTTCAAAAATAGTGTTTTTTGAAAAATGATAACAAATTGATTATTTTCTGGTATTTCCCAAAAAGTGATCACATGACCATTTATGATAGCTGCATGGAGGTGAATATTTCAGCTAGGTGTTATTGGTTAGATTTATTGAGGAGAGGACAGGAAGGGGAGGAAAGTGAAGGAGAGCATCTATTTCTATATTAGGGTTGTATGGGTAGTTAATTCACTGCCAAAACCACACTCGTACATGCACCATACACATGCGCAACACAGAACAAAGTCAAAAATCCAAAAGAGTCATCCAAGCATTTGGACTTCCTGACAACTTGAACTGTGTTGAACAAACTCTCTTGGTATTTCTCAGGTTTATCTATTCATGGTTGCATTCTATTTATATCGCCAAGATGTCTTAAAAGCATTACATGTGCATTACACATCTTGATTGCATCAAATATATGAGTGATTCTCTAAATCAATATATTTGAGAAAAGATTGAAGAACTGTAGAACTCTATGACATAAGATGGTAGCACATAATGTGTGCTTCCATAGACCTCAAATCTTGGTATAAAATGCAATCATACAGATATTCAACATGAGGAACTTTTACTCAGGTATACATAAGCCAATCAGGCACCAATCATATTCCAGTTGTTGTACATCTAGAACTTACATAAAATAACACAGTTGCAATTCGGTTACCCCGGAATTCTTCAAATGTATGTTTCTCGGCAGGAGTGTTCTGAAATCAGGTACAGTACATATCGCGATAACCAAACAAGTCGCAGAAAATGATAACCTTGAAGGTTAGTTTCTAGTGATTTTCTAGTGAAGTCTTGAAAATGTGGATTCAGGGCCAAGTTTAGGTTTAAGTTTAGGTCTCATTAGAGAGGTTAGATGTGACTTGTACTGTTGCTTTGTTGAACTAATGTAATACATGTATTTAAGTTCAGCCCCAGTGCACCCCCTACTCAAAATAAGTCTCAGGGAAGTGTAATATTCCCTTGAGCAAGTCTTTGGAATGATGGCAAGTATGGGGAAAATGCAAAGAATTTATGGTTCAGTATTTGAAAATAATTTAAATCTCACATAACATATAAAATAGTGGAAATCCATGTCAGTATTCATAACAGGTCTGTCATTGGGAGAATGTGGTACCACACTATCAAACACATTGCTATAATGAATTGTTATAATTTGTTTCATTCAGCTGCATGCATATTTAATCTAATGGGGGCTGATGGGATTGGGATGGTTCTGGGTAAGAATTCTGGGATAGCATGCCCTGCTTTAAGCAGAAACAAGCAGTTATACTAATACCATGCAGTTTTGGATTCAGCAATTAGATTAAGTGCTTCTTAACTCACTGATTGTACATAATTCCTTCTATCTTTACAACAAATACACATCCCTGTGTGTGTTAAGAAGCACTATGAGATATGGTATTTATTCTATAGGTGTGAAATATGCAATTTATTCCACACAGGCCATACACAGCTCCATTAGGCTGCACTTACATAGTACAGTAAAGTTGCAACACGATTTCCTAGATGAGGACCAAAGGAATCTTTTTCATATTTCTGTAAAACAGAACTTAACCCATGAGAGCTAAGGCTTCCATTTTAATCCAAATACTAGTACTTACCTCAATGTGTTCATCTACTTATGTACTTAGCATTATTTTCACATGTTCCAATATTTTACATGGGAGTCCATGACCACCATGTTATGCACGATACTTATTTGAGTGTATCATGCAAGTAGGGTTAATTGTACTGAAAATCTTTTAATACAACTGGTTTGGCATGTTTTTCAGAATACATTAGTCTACCCCTTCAAAGCCCTTTCACTCAAAAAAGATTGCTCTTTTATTCAAAACATTGGAAGGTACAAAATACAGAATGCTAAGACTTTGATATGAATAATTACAAAATAATAATAAATATCTAATGGCTGTTGTCTTGGCCACATCTACCATTATCACACCAATGGTGGGATACAGTTGTCTTGGTGACAGCATGATTTTTCATTGAATAAATACTCTGCTTTATTGACACATCATTCTGTATTTGTATTATTAAAGGCCACCTATTGGTGTATCCTGGGTCCGAGGGTATTTTAATTCTTTTCATAACAATGGCTGTGATAGAAGCGAAGCCTGATCTTGGAGGATGTAATGATATAGAGGGAAGATTTGAATATCACATATTCATGTACAGTATGCAATAATTGAGTTGCAGTGGGATATGATATAACAGATTAGATGCCAGTTGATATACTCTTCATTGAAAATTTACATCAACTTTATCTATTTAAATAAAAAAAAATTGTTGGTCAGGTTGATTCCCCATAAAACCTCATGTTACAATACCATTTTAACTAAAATATCTTTATTAAAAACAGAGATAAAAAATTTACTGAACACATTTCTTATGAGCTATATAATCAACTGGGCATTAAAGTGTCACACTCACAAAGGTTAGATCGCAACCATCCAATAAATAGATTTTTACTAAAATTAAGGGAATCTTGCTGAATTCTTTGCCAAAAATTGCCATATTATCTTACAATAAAAATTAGACAACTGGTGGGAAAGCTAGTAACTAACTTCTGGCATCTAAGTGCATACACATAACTTAGTAATCTTCAAAACATTTAGTTCTCATACAGGGTGTCCAGGAAAAACATTTATCAATTTCAATGATGACAAATACCTTTTCCAAGACACCCTGTAACTAAATTGGAAAACACAGTTTTGAATTAATTGATCAAAAGCATGCATGACATGACATGCTTATTTAATATCAGAGTATTTACCAATGTAACCATTACATTACTACGATGTTAAAATTTACTTTTTATAAATTAAATTAATTCTTTATTTGCTGTCAATTATGACTATTACATTCAATCCGCCGAGAAAATTATGTCGAAAATATGAATTTAATAAAATCAAAATTCTCTTACCCTGGCATAGTCAAAATGAGGCTCATAATGACCACCTATCCCATAGTTCACCACCTGTAAAAGAAAGTCTCAAATGTACCATTGAAAACAGAGGCCTTTCTTTGAATAATGGAGAATACAACAAGAACGATTTCTGTATTTAGGAAATAATATTTTTGTGTTTTATAATTTATGCGAGGCTGGGAAACAATTGTTAAATATGTAATTGTAAGTCATCCAGCATGTCTTATACTAATACAAAATGACTGAACAGAATGTTTCAACTTTTTCATTTTTCTGCATCTATGTGTACATGTACTTTAATTATATAAAAAATGTATTTTAAATATTGTGTGCAAATCAACCTATACATGGGAGAAATGCACATCTGCTTGCATGGAATCCACATTTAATCCTTGTGAATAGGATAAGGGTTTGTCAGCTGTTAGCAACCTGTTGACGATTTGCACAGGGTTGATTTTAAGGTAGAGCATATGTCTTGCAGTGAATAAGGAGCTCTGAATTACATATACAATGTATATCTCAAATATCAATACACAATAAGATTAGAATATGATGAAAGGTATATTTTAGTTGTGCATCTCCATTCAAACAAAATAAAAATTCAGTACACCTGATATTCAAGATTTGTTTCAATTTGATACAAAATAAACCATTCAAATCAAGAAGTTCCTAGATCCCTTGTTATCAATCTTTTTATCACTCTACCTGTAGCTGTTCAGTTGTTTCTGAATCGAAGCCAGTGAAAGCATGGACCCGCCTGTCAACACGGTCTACCACATGGTGATCGAAGTTGTCCAGCCACATACTATAGGTACACACATATAAGCACATGCTATAGACTAGTTCAATGTTCTGAAGCAAGCCTTGTGGCAGCCAGGGGATGAAGGATGGGAATCACAAAATATAATGGTGGCCTGTTAAATCAAAAGTTTGCAGAAAGCAGATAGCCAGTAGAACCAAGCTGGATTCAATGATAAGCTATACATTTTAAAGAACCAAGACTTGCATTATTACGGAGATAATTTGCAAATCAAAAATATGAAGCTCACAGTTTACACAGTTCACTGTATATTCCACCATGATGGTCCTTCACAAATAAAGGCATATACAGAGCAAATATATATTTCAGGGGGATCATTGAATGAAAGGCATACCTGAGTGAACCTCTTATATCTCATCTTTAATCCAAGTTTGACTTAGACCACCATCATATTTTTATATTGATAAGCAGGAGAGCAAGATTAAATAAAATAAATGTACATATATTAGACTGATGAAACTCCTTTAATCCAACTCCCCTATAAAAATAAACTTTAGCTGGGGTTGCATTTATTCAATCTGCATGCATGTTGAAAGCTGTAGCTGCGTAGGGTTCTGTTATACTCCTAGGCACCTGTATATATTACATAGATTCGCAAAACAAAATCGCTCACACAATACCAAAATATACCTAAAAACATGCAATTTTTCATAAAACCATGCAGTCAAAATCAGGCCATTTTAATATCTGGACATCTGTAAAGCCATTGCCTAAAAACATGTAAAGCAGGTATACTGCAAGGCTCCACTGTTAGCCTATTGCTATTTGGTACCTGTAATTCTTCAGTGGTTTCTTGGTTTAATTTTGTAACAAGTTCTGTTCTCTTTGAGATTCTTGCGATAACAGGGTGTTCATGATCCTTCAACCATGCACTAGAAAAAAAAGTAATAAGTACAATAATTATACAAAACAAAACATTTCAATCATTCAACAAAATCATGATATAAAATTGTAATTTTATTTCATAAAAATTCGGAATTTCATTCAGCTATACTCATATTAAGGCAGCCCAAAAGGCATGAATTTCAAACCCTACTTTATTTTGTATACTTTCCAAAACGATTTTCACAGGATGAGGCTCTGGTCCATTCTATATAAGTACTTATAATACAAAGCCATGCAAAGCTATTATAAGCCTCTTCACAGTCACTTAAAATATACATATACAAAACAATCACTCTAAAACAGAAAACATGTGATAATTATTAATAGGTCTCTGTCATGCAACATATGGTGTTCCTCCATTACAGCTCCTGAAGTGTGAATCTAAAATAATTGCATCATTATCCGAATAATCTGATATATCATTGGCAGGCATGCAATCAATACAAAGCAATAACTGTTTGGAGAGGCCATATTCTAAATATCAAACCAAAAAGTAACTTATTTTATAACTGAACACCCTCCTTTCTTTACTAAAAGTCTCCCCCATCCAGCCCCATCCCAAGCTGTTTTCCACATTTAATTGACATTTTACATGGCCCCTTACAAACAGTATTCTATTAGTTCACGAGCTTTAGTAAAAAGTATTTTTCAAATATACTCTATAAAGGATGAGTCTGGGAATGAGTCTGGGTATCGACTTAGAAAATATTGAAAATTGTAATGTCTGAAAAACCAACTCAATCGCACATATTATTAAACTTCAATATCTTATCCTTCTTCTGAGAGTACAAAAATATCAATTTGTATCACAATAAATGAAGAATATTGGCATCAAAGACAGTGCATATCACTTTGTCAGAATTGAAAAAAAATCAATGGCAAATATTAAATGAATTATTTATGCAAAAGGTTTGAAACATATCCTCCAAAACATTGCTTACTTTCTTTGTATAGACATTGAATGGCATTTCTGGAGAAGTGAATTGGTGTTTATCTGGGTAATCAAGGGATTATAGTCACTCAAAGTTACTGAGCATCCAGTTTTGAGACTTCAATTGTGTTGTTGAAGTTACACATATTTCAGTCAAATTCATGCTGAGCACAACATTCCGGTTTCAATTTTATAATCTCTATACATGACCCTGGTGATGAAGAGTCAGAATCAGTCAAAAAACCTAAACCGGAAAACTGTGCTCATTGTGAAAACTAAAAGTGAAGCAACTTTTTTTCTGATATTTCTTACATCAAATGGCAGCCATCTTGTTTTTCCCCCTTCAAATTAAACTGGCGGGAAATTCAAAAATTTGAAAAAAATTTTAATCCTTAAATATATTTCAAAAATATGATTTTCTTTTAAATACTTCATGGGTCTTAAGTTATTTCTTCTTTGTAAGTCATACATGTTGCCATTGATGTTTTTTTTCTATGATAATGACTATTTGTTTTTGTTAAGATACTTATTCTGACTCTCAGCAGGGGGTTAATTATGCATCAAAACTCGTGAAAAAGTACATATACTTATCAAATATAACTAGGACAGTAATAAAAAACATATTTAACATACATTTGACTGAGGGACCAAAAGGGCATATACCCGGACACATCCTTTAATTAAACTAAGCTGCAGAATACTTCAATTTTACACTAACACTACAATCATAGATATGTAATTTTAGAATTTACTGGCCAAAAAATGTTTATCAGGTTTCTAAGCACACCTAAGCGTCAGATATCTTTAATAAATTTTAGAACATTAAGCCAGATATTTTACTGACACTCAAATACTCCACAAAATTGTTAAAGTAAGTCTTTGTACAATTTTCTCAATTGTTTGAATTATCTAAGGATTTCAAAACAAATTTCAATTCCCACTCATTCATCTGGAGAATATATACCATGTTCCAGAAACCTTATTTGTGAATGACAATTTTTTTGTTGATTTACTTCAAAGTGCAACAGAAAATTGCGATTTTCAGAAACCTGATAAACACGAGAGTGTCACATTCTCATTTACCCTTTACTAGTTCTATAGCTTTGCACATTGGCTGATGCTCCTTGTGTGTTTTTCTTTTTAGGGTCAAATACAGTTGATCGTGCCAGCTACAAAAACATGCATGACATGCAACTATGTTTCACAAATCCTAACATTAATAGAGGTTATTCTATTCACTCTATTTTGTTAAATCGAATCCTAATGCTAAAATCTAGATGCTCAAAACATCATGAACATTGTTTTATACTCAATTTATAGAAAAATCCCTGGTTTCTTTAAAGTATAGATTTAGGATTTGATTGAACAAGATCGAGATGTAACTGTGAGAACTGAAATTGGACCAGCACTACCCAGTCTTGAGTAGCACCATCTACATGGTAATAAAAAAAGAGTTTCTGGGCAACTACTACAGTAAAACCTGTGTAAGTAAACCACATTTCGTTCCTCTAAAATGTGTTCAACTGGAGAGGTGTTCTACTTGAAGAGGTGCACTATACATTCTTCACTGAGTCAACTGGTCATGGGACTCTGAAGTGTTCCCTTAGAGAGTTGTTCCACTTACAAAAGTCAACTATACATTCTTCAGTAAATGAAATAGTCATGGGACTCTGAAGTGTTCCACTAATGAGAGGTATTCCACTTACACAACAAGAGGTGTTCTTAACAGGTTTTACTGTATACTGTATAGAGAATGACTGGGTGAAATCAACCAAAATAGAAAAACACAATGCAAGATATTACAAGACATATTACAAAATCACTCTTTAGCACACTGAAAAAATCTCAAACAGTGATCCATATTTGTAGAACACTAATCAAGGTGGCTCATGAGTTAATAGGGAGGTTAAGCTACAAAATTTTGACTTTACCTCACAGATATCTCTAAATATCCCAAAGAGTGAAATATTGCAGTATGTTTTGAAACGAAAACAGAGAATTTTATAGGTAACTTCATTCTAAGAGAATTTTATAGGTAACTTCATTCTAAGGGAATTGTATTGTAGGGGAGGGGGATGTATACCACTGTAGATGAAGCTTGTGGTGTGTTAAATGTGAGAATATATTATACACATATTATATGAGCTACAGTGTGCTATTAGCTAAGACTAGAGGCTGCATTTACATATAGTGTGTCATGAAAGAACCAGAGAACCACATTTTTAAAGCATGCTAGCCAATATAGTAAATTTTCTGTCAATGCTTAAAAAGCTTTCCAAAACAATGGTCAAATATGTCATTTTATTCCTTAATTCAATTTCTCAGTCCTTATAATAAGGACCAAAAGTGAAAAATTGATGTACATGTATTTGAAATGTTTGTGACCCATGGCTAGCATGCCATTGATACATTATAGTAAAAGGGAGAAAAAGTACATAAGAGAGATACACGTAAGTAAAATATACTAATTTCTTATCAAGCTCTGCCAAAATCCAGGTCTATTTCATCATCACCACTCAAGGAATTATACCATACCTTTACAACATTAAATGGGGATCCTCCGGGGGTACAGCGAAAACCATTATCACCCACTGTTGTATAAATCCTGGGGGATCCCCTGTCCAGACACAGTGCCCATTACAAAAACAAGTAGACTATCTTTGTCAAATATTGTTTATGATTGTAATAAAGCTAGCATCTTATGTGTCACATATGGGTTTTGAACCATATTGTCCAAAATGACCACATCTACAGCAGAGTGGTAATGAAAACATAGATGTCACTGATAGCCTCATTTTCAAATCACCACCATATTGAATCAGTACGACATCTATTGGAATAGAGGGTTTCCAAACTTATGCAACAGGCTGTAGAAATCTCACCTTACCTTTTGCTTATTCTATAATGAGCTGGCTCGAATTTTCCAGTTACAATATTACGCGCTGTTGCACGCTGAAGCTGTAAACACAATTTGGACCATGCCTCATTTATAAACAGTCAGCAACAACTACCTTATGGCATTCAACTCCATTCAGTTTAAACAGTAACCAAAAAAGAAGAACATTGCCCAGCCCCTTCAAATATCAACCAAAACTAAGGAAGTCAATATAGGCTGCCCATAGGTGTCTACAAAGAACATCCGCAGTCATTTTTCTCAGTCACAAGACTGACTCTACAAAGTTGGTTACTGTATCCATATAATAACAAAATGGAGTAGTAATAAGCCATAAGTATCCACAGCATAAGCATAGAAGTGAACACTTCATACCTCTTACTGATTCTATATTGGGCAGTCTCCAGCTGTCCTGTTTTGGCATTTTGGACAGTGGCTCTATTAAGCTGTAAAGTAATGCAGAGAAAGATACATTGAATGTTAGTAAATAAGATCAAGAATAAATGAACATCTTGGTAGCAAATCAATGTCAATAAAAATCATTTACATATTTCAATGTTGGTACATATAGGGACATTCATTAAAATCAATCCATGTACATACATTGTAAATATCTTGATTTCAATGAAACCCAGCACCTTTTTTTCATCATTTTAATTGTCAAAAATAAAATCAACTTGATTGGTCTCAAAACATGTGTTCAATATATTAATCAGAAGAGTTTAGTAGCGAGGAATTTCCCTACACGATGCGTTCAAAATAAAACTGTTATCAAGAAAACACTACAAGCTTTAGTATGCTCACTATTAGTGTGCTGGTTAGTACGAGACTTGAAGCCAAATACATGGGTAGTGCTTTAATACATGCATATGGGTCAAATGAAATAATACAAGCTTACGTCTCTACCCTGTCAATCTTGTAATAATGAGGATGGTCATCATTTCATGATCAACAAGGGCATTTATCCCAAAATATTGACATGTGTAACATACATAGAAAGAATTCATATGACTTGGTATGGCCCTTTATTAATGTCAAGGTTGTATGCTTCTTGTCACTGATGTCACAAAGCATGTTTCATCAATGATGTCACAAAGCATGTCTCATCAATGATGTCACAAAGCATGCTTCTTCAATTCTGTCGCAAAGAATTGGTTTAAAGGATTCTTGGCCTACTAACTTCATCATTTCTATAGAATATCTTTGTATAATGTATGTTAGACAAAATGATAATACAAAACAATCTAAATATATAAAACAAAATCTTTAAAAATCATAAATTTTACCTCCAAATTATATCATATAAAAAGGGAGTTGGAAATCATAACATTACAAGACTAAGCTATTGGTGGAATAACACCATGTTAAGGATGGTGTCCAATGGTGAACAGTTGTGGGAAAAAGTTAATTTTGTTAGGAGTATGAAGTAAATGGAGATTTCATTGATTTTAAAGTGTGATTCAAGTAAATAGCATTCCAACAGGAGTTTAATTTAATTTAATTTTGTCTTTTCCACAATTCTCAACATTTGTACACCATCCCTTTTATTAAGGTTATCAAAAAACTAAGTGGAAATAATAATTTAATAATGGCAAATAAGTTTAACTTAAAATAAGTTATACAACATGATATAAAAGTTAGCAACCATTGAAAATAAACCAATAATGAGTCTGAATTTTAAGTATTATATAAGGAAAACTATTTTGCTCATTTTGGTAGAGACAATGAAAACATCCGTGCCATGCTGCTTCATATTAAATTTCAATTAGAATCAGACTAGTATCTGCAATATTTTCAGCAGGATATTAGTAATAGCTCACTAAAGTCAGTTCTTCAGTTCAAATCAATACGTTATATGGTTTAATTACAATCTGGGAAATTGATCTCTATATAAGCATGCATTACATCGTGCAATGCTAGACTTTATCTCATTTCTCATCTTCAAATGGGACAAATACCACCAGACTCACAAAAGGATGTTTTAATTTTGATCAAGAACCTATTAAGCATTAATTGCATTTCTAATTCCTTTTTAATGTGAGATTGGTTAAAATCGAATCATATCATAAAGTAAATCTACCAGATCAGTTATGAGAAACATTCATGAACAAATAACTCTCAGCCATGAGCCATTCTGTAACTGTCAGCTGTGAGCCATTCTGTAACTCAGCCATGAGCCATTCTGTAACTCTCAATTGTGAGTCATTCTGTAACTCAGCCATGAGTCATTCTGTAACTCTCAGCCATGAGCCATTCTGTAACTCTCAATTGTGAGTCATTCTGTAACTCTCAGCCGTGAGTCATTCTGTAACTCTCAATTGTGAGTCATTCTGTAACTCTCAGCCGTGAGTCATTCTGTAACTCTCAGCTGTGAGCCATTCTGTAACTCTCAATTGTGAGTCATTCTGTAACTCTCAGCCGTGAGTCATTCTGTAACTCTCAGCCGTGAGTCATTCTGTAACTCTCAGCTGTGAGCCAACCTGTAACTCTCAGCTGTGAGCCATTCTGTAACTCTCAGCTGTGAGCCATTCTGTAACTCTCAGCTGTGAGCCATTCTGTAACTCTCAACTGTGAGCCATTCTGTAACTCTCAGCTGTCAGCCATTCTGTTACTCAGCCATGAGCCATTCTGTTACTCTCAGCTGTGAGCCATTCTGTAACTCTCAGCTGTCAGCCATTCTGTAACCCAGCTGTGACAGTTCAAATATCAAGATGTAACAACCTAATGTGTTTAGTACCAAAAACTTGCCACTAATTTGTTGATTGGTTGATCACAAACTGCTGCCAAAAATCAGTTCAGCGTGAAAGATGCCCATCCGAATCAGTAGAGGATCACAGATTTATTTCAAACAAAACTACAAATCATTATGGATTCATCACTGCCTTCAAATATTTCTAACAATTTGTCTAATATAAGCCATGCTTTTTACATGAAGCATTTGGGATGTGCATTTGTATGACATTAGTATTAATTGAATTTGAATGAAAAAATAATTGATTGTTCTAATTCAAAAAATATCAATTTCTCTCATTGTCTACAATTATTTTCTAAATTGGCATTTAATTGTTTTGTTGTTCAAATTAATCATCAAACAAGCTATCAACATTATAATTTTCGCACAATACTTACCCTGGGAGCTGCTAAAGTTTTTATAACCTCAATTTCACTGTCAGACATAACGTCATGAAGGATTACGATTCTAGGATCGTGGAACACAACCTCTTGTTTGATTGGCTGTAGCTTCAGAAATGGACTGTTATTGTCATTGTAACTGCATGCAAGAGTGTGTGGTGATGGGATTTCCTAAAAATAATATTGAAACGCACTTATGAAATAAAATTTAGATGTAATTAAATATCACGAGCCTGTGTGGTACCAACAGGCATTAGTAGCAGAACAAACACAATTTCAACATATATTTCTGACAGATTATACTTTTATTGCTTTGTATTTTTAAATTCTGTAATTTCAGAAAAAGACTTACATGTGTATCCTCTCCTCTGCACAGTTTCTCATACACAATAAACTCTGTTGAACGTTTGTATTCATCAGTCGGCCGTTCATTTTTCACTTTCTCCCCAGAGTCTCCACGCTTACCAGGTTCACTTTCTTCTTTCTCTATAAGACTCTCATAGTATTTCTTATTGTTGGATGCTCTCTCGTGATCTGGCACTAAAATAGAAAATAGATACTGACTGAAATCACATTTTAAATGTTTTTGTCTTAATGCCAACTACAAATGTGGATGACTTAAAGAGATGAATCAGAGCACTAAACTTCAAATGTGCAAATGTTTACCATTTTAGAATTTTGAGATGTTAAGAAAATTCCAAAATTTACAACATATTGCAAAATCATAACCATTCTTGTTCTTATACATTGACAAACTAGTGTCATATTGGTCCTTTTTAAAGGGATACTTGTTAAATTATTGTATTTTTTTTATAAATGCAGTTATTTTAAGTCATTTTAAGGGTCAGTGACCCTACTTATTGCATGAGCATCTCTTTAAAGTGTGCGCCAAAGTTTAAAACTGCGCAGGCGCACCGCTCTCGCTAAACTATATAAAGAGATTGCCGGGTACACGATTCAGAGGTAAGCCAGGAAGGCGAACGATCTTCGTCTCGTGATGATTTCCCATATAATCGTAACCAGGGAAGTTTCACCATTGAAATTGAAAATTACTATTAGATATACTTTGTAGATGTTATTTATGAAGCTATTTAGTGTTTGCATCAATCAAATGGCTCATTTTGAACATATAAAAAGTATTTGTGTTTTGTTTCCCAGGGAAATGTATTGTATGTAGTACACACATAAATAGTGTACATTATACAGTACTTGAATAGCCTGGTTTACATAATATTGAAGGGCATGCTGATTACATGCACACGAGTACATGAATGAAGGCCTAATATTGATATACGTAGCTTGCATACCAAAATAAAGAATAAACTCTTCTAATCCCCTAATGTAAACACGGCGGTATACGTAGCCCGATTTATCGGGGACTTTAAGTCATAAAATAAGTATTATAAAAAACTGGATTTGACTGTTGGTCTTATTGGTTGGTAGTTCCTTGTTTTTGTGTCTTGTGTTTATAATCTTCCAGATTTCAATTTGTATTCTAATCTCAAATCTATAGGACCAGCTAATATTTTAGAATTAGCTGTCATCATTTGTAAAACTATATGGAAAAAAACACTTAAAAATATATTCTTCCTCTTTCCATGGGAAATGAACAGAGCTCATTGGTAGACAATTATTTAAAACATACATACAGTTTTGTTAGAATTCTCTTGGTTTGAAACACTGAATGATCTTTTGTTGATATACTGAATTTTTGGAATGACCCCAGGTTGACAAACTGAATGATCCTTTGCTGATGTATTGAATAACCCCTGATAGATATATTGACTTTCCCCATTTGATCTACCAAATCACCACTGGATGATATAAACTTCAGATTGTATGCCTTACCAAGTAGTAACCATTCATTGGTCAACTTCAGTGCTGGTCTCACATTACCTTGCTGAAATATTAACTATACATGTACATATTGAATACACCATCTTCATCAGGGGTAGTTATTGGTGGGCGCTTTAGTGGGCACAATAGGAGATCGGAAGATGAGAAAACTTGGTGAAGTGGTTAGATGGTGTAATGCTATTTTACACAGATATACTCTTACACAGTACAAATATTGACTATGTTCATCATTTTCTAATCAACCGGGGAAGGAGGCCTTTATATGAAGGAATGAATTACATTGGAAAGTCAATCAGTCTTACAATTATAGCACGGACATCTACCATCCCAATTTTAACCAAAACCCAGAAACCATACTGGTTAATCGTTTCCCCTCCTCTACATGAATGCACTACTTGAGAAACCATGAGGCAACTTCACAATTTGTTATTAAAACATACTCATTTCTCCCAAAAATTATCTAACAGTTGATTGAGTTTTGAAACAGCCCCAAAGTGTAGGAAAGTTTTGAAAATATTTGGTACATATTATTTTGAATAGTCCCTTTGTTGAAACATATATCTTTCTTATACAGAATATTTTTCCGTCAATTCAATGATGCGATTAAATCCTTTCTAAAGAATCTAGGGCCATCAATATATTGTATATGATTACAAGTATATCTGTGTATTATGAAAGACTATCTACAATGGGTTATCATGGTCATGTGGGGTAAGAGGGTTATTTCATGGAAAACAGAAAAGATACTCAGACGAACAGATATTCAGAAGATGGTATACAATAAGAGACATCAACAAAAATGATATCACAAATATAGCTTTAATTTGTGATACATTCTTGATAATGTCAAAACTAAGTTTTTGCAGTTCTTCCATTACATATCATTGCAGACACACAAAATTTATGACTTGAAACGAACTGTCCTAATAAGACCCCTTATCTGGCGCATCAATTTTCAAAACACACTTTTTGCAATCAATATTTAAAACTTAATATAATACATCAATCTTTGTAAAAAGTGCAATAGAGATGGTACATTTAAGGGATCTTATCAAAGACAATAACTTTATATCCTAGGCAGATATTTTTTCTTTTAATTGCAATATACCATGTGTATTTATAGTGACTGCTTGGCTGATATGTTATGTAAGGATGTAAGGTGAGGGTTAGCTTCTAAAGGTAACTTACCAAGCGAGATAAGCTCATTGGTCAAAACGAGTGCGTGACGCACATTGCCTTGCTGAAAGTTGAGTGAACACATGTAAACAACGCGATTCTACAATTAAATTTATGAAAGCAACTACTTTGAGGAAATGTGTTTTGATTTATTTTGGCAAGTTTGAGTTGACTGTATTATCTTTCACAATATGGGTATTAGGACAGTTTTGTCTTCATGACTTTTGCCCATATTTGAACCCATGCCACATTCTCTCAATTGTGTGGTGGAAATAGAATGAGGGGCCCAATGAATTGATGCTAGGCTGCCTCAAGTTTCTGGCCACATCATAGTTAAACACCAACAATTCAAATATTGATGATTTCCTCAAAGAAGCAGTTTTAGATAACAAGGTAGCAGTTTTAGATTCTGTGAGGTAATAAACCTAATGGTTTCTGTTTTATGTTAGTAACTGTGCAATTCACTATTCTAACCATGTAAATAACTGATTAAAACACCTTTACAAGTTATACAGATCAGTGTGAATTAAAAAATTGTGTGTAAAATGAGGATTCAGAAAGAAGATTCACACAGAGAAGTTTACAGACATAAATATTGAATTGTCAAATTATGAAATCCTTAAAATAACAATTTAACAATTATCCTTAAAATAACAATCTGAGAAGAATTATTTTTGACATTAAATCTTTAAATCTAGCCGATTATATTCTACATAAAATAACATACAATATTGAATTTTACACTTAAAAATAGATCTTTGATGTGATATGATTTTCAATGTCATTTCACAAAATATTTTATGGCAAATAAAATAATCACAAGTCATCTCACAATCAATCTGTCACCCACTCGCTAAGCTATCATATCATTTACACAAAGTCACCTTGCCACCAGCAACAACTAATGTACCACATGTTATTCAATGATTCAAGTAAAATACAGAAAAACATTTCACTAGGGGCCAGATAGTGTTGAATACCACTGAGATTTTTATTTTGTTTTTTATATATTCAATGATATCGGCCATACATATGGTACTATAAACAATTTTTAACAGAAAATGACAACTACATGTGAGAGCATGTGATAAAGTCATGCAAATGTCACCACCTGCCATTTGTTATAGATGCCAACAGCCAAACGATGAATCAAATCACCACTTAGGTCAGATTACCACATAGATCAACAATCACATCACCACTTAGGTCAGATTACCACATAGATCAACAATCACATCACCACTTAGGTCAGATTACCACATAGATCAACAATCACATCACCACTTAGGTCAGATTACCACACAGATCAATCACATCACCACTTAGGTCAGATTACCACATAGATCAACAATCACATCACCACTTAGGTCAGATTACCACATAGATCAACAATCACATCACCACTTAGGTCAGATTACCACACAGATCAATCACATCACCACTTAGGTCAGATTACCACATAGATCAACAATCACATCACCACTTAGGTCAGATTACCACACAGATCAATCACATCACCACTTAGGTCAGATTACCACATAGATCAACAATCACATCACCACTTAGGTCAGATTACCACACAGATCAATCACATCACCACTTAGGTCAGATTACCACATAGATCAACAATCACATCACCACTTAGGTCAGATTACCACATAGATCAACAATCACATCACCACTTAGGTCAGATTACCACATAGATCAACAATCACATCACCACTTAGGTCAGATTACCACATAGATCAACAATCACATCACCACTAAGGTCAGATTACCACATAGATCAACAATCACATCACCACTTAGGTCAGATTACCACATAGATCAACAATCACATCACCACTTAGGTCAGATTACCACATAGATCAACAATCACATCACCACTAAGGTCAGATTACCACACAGATCAATCACATCACCACTTAGGTCAGATTACCACATAGATCAATCACATCGCAACTTAGGTGACATAGTCGCATAGATTAATCACCATTTAGGATCACATTCCCACATAGACCAGTGAGACCACCACTTCTCAAAACAAGCTCCACCATTTCCATCTAGGAGGCCAACAACAAACCTTACCATGGAGTGAGAATAAGAGAGGTAATCAAGGATTAACCATTTCTCTACAGTTTTGTTTCTTTCATCCTCCCACATCTCAAGTGCCTGTTGCATCCACATTATAGTGTGATAGTAGTCCTCTCTGTTGTAGGCAAACCTCCCCAGCTCAAAGCATTCATCAGCTAAAAGTTACAGACGACATCTCATCAGTCCACCCTCACACCCCTCAAAAGTCAGTTGGGTTAGTCCAAAATGGAAGGAGGTGGTTCTATCTTTGGTGTTATAGGGGTAAAAGCCAGGCATTCATCCATGCGGAGCATAATCACACACATCACATTCTACATGCTGGGACAACACAACATGCTCTCGTGTAAATAAATATTCACACTTACCAGATAAAGTGAATATGACAAATAATCAAGCACAGTTGCTTTATCAACTGTTTTATTACGCTCATTCTCATAGATATCTATAGCTTCGTCCATCCATAAGATGCAGTGGTAATGGTCACCATTCAGGTATGCTGATTTGCCTAGTTCAAAACAGTCATTGGCTGAAACAAACCATGCAGGGTTAGTAAATCTAAGTATCAATCAATGAATGACACAAACCATGCAGTGTTAGTTCTAAATCAAATAAATGTAAGAGGCAACGTAGGATAGATTATTAGAAGGTAACTTTTGAAAATTGTCATTATATTTTAAGCTCAAATCATTCTCTGTTATACATTTTTCCTAAAAGTCTTTGTTTCATAAAATGTGTATACGAAAAAAATCTCTGTGTAAAATACATCCATTACTTATTGATCACCCCCTAAATATTTTGATTTTCATCAATAATTAATCTGTGTCTTAATTCTTCTATAGTTTTCATATTTGATCAAATATCTAAAATCTTTTTGCGGATCCAACACAAACATGAATCATGAATCCATAAAATACTTTATAATTCATCAAAACTTTAATATTGAAACAATAAACAATGATTTTATATTTTTTCATGAGAAAGATATATTGATTGGAATAAAGCTGTTTGTCGTCATGAACACACATCTAATCACTAAACTGTGCCTTTTGTCATGTACACCATCCAATTATAGTTCATTTAATAACATTTATATTCAAATTAATTTTTATGATCATGTATTTCTACTTCAAGGGAATGATATGGAAATATAAAATATTTTGAAATTTTATTTCCATTTTACAAGTGGTGACTATGTGTAAAATATTAGTTCATCTTCACATGCGGTTAGGTTCACTTCTTGACAGTTAGTGATCAAAACAAACACTTTCTTTGCAAAATTGTTTAATAAATGTAATATTTTATTTTTAAACCAATTAACATACATATTATTTATGATATGTGGTAACTGATGAAAGGTTAGAATTAGTAAAAATTGTAGTAGCTTTGGGGCAATATTAAAAATGCACTTATGAAATGTTAATTACAACTTTAATGACCATTTTTACTATGTCTGTATTTCTGAATTTCACAAGGCAATACAGTTCTTTTTCCATGAATACATATGTATAAAAATGCATTAGAACAAAAAGAAAACAATTTTTAAGTTTAACCTTTACACACAATTTAAAATAAACTCAACAAAATACAAACTTACAGTATATTCGTTTATAAAACTGGACATAAAGTATGTTTTGCTGAGAAAATAAATGAATGAAAAGCATTTCAAGTTAACTGTTATTTTGATCTCGAGTTTTGATTAAATAAAAAAGTAACAATTTGATATAATTTTACCTGTCATGGGACTAGATTTCTTCTTCCCCACCTCCCCAAGTGCCAACTTTGAAGTAGGAATCTCATATGTGTCTTGAAGACGTAACAATGCTGTAGCGGCGCCACCTAGATCCTCTGTATCCGGGAATCTCTCTTGATGCCCATTTATACGATTAATAATTTCTGAAGTAGAGAAATGAAACTCATAACTATCAAATACACACGTGGTAATTCAGCAGTTTCATGTTCGAAAAGTATTTTCTGTTAAGAGGTAAAATAGTTAAATCTAGAAAATATAACAGATCATAAAATATATTTCATTCAAGATAGAAATCTTCATTCTAATGAACCACAAAGCGTCAGCGATTTCAAAATTTAAATAGTAGTGAAGAAAAAGTGTGGCTATAACCACAATTTTGTATATGTATGCAGTCAATACCTTGAGATGTATCATTCTTGAGAAGGTCCTCAACATTCTTCCAGTCAAGTGTGAATCGTTTCACAAGCAAGAATGCATTAACAGGATGGCCCACATGGTGGACAATATCACTTAAACCTTCATTACTATGGGATTCATAGTCATCGGCCACTCTGTAATATAAGAAAGGCATAATATGATGATCTCTCCAGCATATGCAATGCAAACAAGGCATTTACATGCAAAGTGGCACTACCTGCCATTTGCTACAGATGCTGACCCCCCCAAACACCAACTGCCAAACAACGTTCACAAAATAGTTGGAGATTATAGCAATATGTCACCACCGGAAATGGTGAAGTAAAAGACCAAAATTTAGTCCAGTTGAAACCAATTACCAACCAATAGGAAATTTGCAAAACTATGAAATGTCAGGATAATTTGACAAGTAAATGTATTTCTTTTGTATAATTGGTAAAATTAGAATTTCAAAGTTGAGAACCAAAAAACTCCTGGTGGGAAAGAGGTATAAACAACTGTGCACTGAGTATACAATTACTATTACATAGTATCATGTCTGAACTGCATCGAAAGATGAATTCATAAAAATACTTTTTACTGGTCAATTTCTTTCTGATTAAATCACAAGGGTAGATGAAAATGGACTTGTGAAAAACCTTTGTCTTCAGAAACTATGATATGATATAAAGCCTCTATCATTATAATTTCCTATTAGGCAAGAGCCATTGAACTGTGTAAATGTAATGTTAAGAAATGTAAAGAGAATCACATATCTTTATGTGAATATACATACAGTAGAATTTAAGAGGTATAAAGTGGACAATTTAGTAGAATCAGGATAATAGTAAAACATCTTGAAAGAACTATAAATCATCTTCAAGTGTTGAAATACTCTTATAAACAATGCAAAACAACTGAGTATTATAAAGTTGTAAATTATACCACTTAAAAGATCTTGTTATACTTTCCCATTGTTTTATCAAAGAATATGTACTTGAATAAGACTGGTACTAAGCACTGAACAAACTCATTTTAAAGCTCCAGTGGTATGTTATATTTTGCAAACATGGTCATTTTAGACTCAAAGGTAGACAGCAAGCTGTTCTTCAAACATCTAAGCACATATGTAAGGTCAAGCTAACCTAAACAGGGACTAGACTTATAAAAAATAAATCACGACTAAACTGCTCACTTTTTTGCACGTACATCAACCACATGCTTCCAACAGGAAATATTTAGTTAATATATTTTGAATTGTCTCTTTGTTCTATTCAAGTACTGTAATATGATAATAAAAATTGAAAGATTGAATATTATAAATTTATGCAAGATAAAATCATACAATTACATGTGTCTAATTTAGTACCACTCAAATTTTATAATAGTGAATATATTATTTATATAGATAATTATTTCTCTTGAATGAACATTTTATTCTTAAAAATATAAAACAATCAAACATGGCTTAATATACACTTATCTGGCCCAATGCCTCCCTTACAGACAAAACATGCAACATGATCTAGAACACAAGGCTACTCTGCAATTATTACCTAAATATCAGATTTCAACATATCTTCAAGGAGACTACACACAATGTAGTTTGAAAGATGGCTTTGGGTTTCTAGTATAAGATAATCGCTTACTAGTCCAAAAACAAGCTGACAAAGCAATGGGGGTTTTCATGGAACACTTTTTAATGCAGGGCAGATGGTTCAAATGTGGTTTCCAAACCATAACAACCACAGTGACCACGTCATTTTTGATGCAGTCAAAATAGTTTTTTAGGAACAAAAATATGTATATTAGCCAAAACAGTTTTTGAGTTGGTGTATACATGTAAGATAGATTAAGACATTTATTATCAAAATAATAAAAGCTGGGTAAAAAGTGATGTAATTACTGAAAAATCTTCCTCAGCTATATGTATCAATAGAATATCTAACACATATCACCATGTGCTGTCATCACGGATCATGATTGATTGTTAGAGGTTTAAAAGAGAATAAACGTGAGACCATACATGCATACCTTACCTAGCACATGTCTCTGATAATATGAGGCTTTTGATTTATGTATTCCTTGATTAGTGTTGCATCCTCCACACAGCTCTATTTATTACCAAGTGTTGACAGTTTCATTCAATGTCTGGTACGTGATTACAAAATTCAAATCTGAGAATTTGGAATATTTTAATGTTCTTCATAAGATTTCCCTAACCCAGAAACTTTTCTAAACTTTACAAAACTGCCTTCAATGACCATGAATAACATTAGAATGTCTGGTAACAGGCAAAACAATGAAATACATTGATCAGACAAAATGAGTAGACAGTCTAATTTCCACTTAATTCCTAAAAATACCAGGCAATTTAGGTGAAAGCAAATGGAGAAAATCATCTTGCCAGCTGCTGATGAAACCATACTTGACAATTTGATCATTTTCATTAAAATTGGGGTTGCTAAATAAAGTATAATGAAGTTTATTTATCCTGTAGTTCTGCTCAGTAGATGGCTGACTTTACAGCAATCACTTGGAGACTATCACTTGGAAATCCCAAAATGTGATGTGAGGCCATACATGTAACATGTATGTTTGTCAATGATAATACAACATGGTGATATGTTCATTGATAAGATAAATACTAAATGTTGAATTACCTAAGATATGTACCTAAATCAATAAACAAACTCAGTGGCTATTTTAAGATAGCCATAACATTCATATCTGTGAATTAAAGTTTCATCTGATATAATTCTGCTTGTTCATTAACAAATAACATCGAAAATTGTTATGTGCAATCAGTCAAACTGAACTAACAGTATTCCCATAAATATAAATGCTAAACTTACTTTCTAATTTTTTCCAGCCTAGCCTCCTCGCTGGCAATATATTCTCTGAGATCATTGGCTATGTCTTTCTCTACATGTAGGATTCTCTCTACATCTGCAAGGGCTGTAAACATCTCACTCCTCGCCACATGTATAAATCCCACTATTAACAGTGTCAGTGCAACACACACTTTATGTAGTATTGTCCTTTGTGACGACATTATATTATAGTTTTTATATATATTATAATAAATAGTTCTTCTGGTAAGTTTGTTTATTAGTGTCGGTCTTTACTATCCAGTCTCCTGAATCCAAGGACTTTCGTTAGATCATACCTGAAAAATAGAATTTCTACATTTAGAAGAATAAAAAGATGGAACACTGAATTGAGATTTTCTAATAGATTGTAATCTGACTGACTGTGTTAGAGTCCAGTACAATTAATTTATGTCATCAAAACTTCACACATATGTTCATATGGTTTTATATTTCGAATGCTTCAATCAATTATCTACTGATTGCACTCCAAAAAATAATTTAGAATTACATTTTATCATTATTTAAACTATAAATTCCATAGTGAACAAAAGCAATCATCCCTCACATTTGTTCTAGAAAATTATAAGAAATGTTTTCTGGTTTCAAGACCATTCTCTCATGATTTGATTTCTATATGAGAATCCATTCAAAGACAGCTGTTAGACCTTTTAAAGCCATGTTTACATTTAGGATTAAAATGTATTTAAAATGCACAATTTTCATCTCATGTATATCTCAATAAGGGTTCACTAAACTATTGAGTAGGAAGAACAGTGATGGGGCTCATTTCATCAAGCAGGGAAGTCAAAATAATAGAAATCATAGTGATCATTAGAAGATTATAATAAAAAGGCGTTTAAAATTGAATCCAGCACAGATTTTTTAATAAAATTTATCACAAAATACACCGAATATCAGAGAATACACTTCTGGTTAGGTTCACAAATATGTCAACAATTTTGTATTTCAGATTCTTCCCAGAAAACAGTGAAACTGCAATTGTTTAGTCATTTCTATCTACTGTATTAGAATCTCTTTAAATCTAGTAGATATACTAGTTCAAATCTAGGTCACTATGAGTGAAGGATGGATCGTACTTTAAGACCAGTTGAACAGGTAGAGACATATATCCATGTCCAAGAATTAGTAACCTTATATCCTTAATCATCTACATGTGTGAGTAAACCTGAACAGGAGCATGAACCAAGTTTTGCTTTGAAATTCACTAAATTCCCAATTCAATTGAGTGTCACGTTTGAACTACTGTTATAAATATTAGTTATAACTTGCAAATTGTCAAAGACAGGTCTGAAAGTGTATGATATAACTATTGTTTGAAATTACAAATGTATAATTTAGGAGGGATCCCTGCCTATAGGCTACACATGTTACTTGAATTTGAATGATCTACATTTTGACTGAGACCAATCCAACCAACCAGACCAAAACATGTTATAATTTTCAAAAGATTGAAGAAAAATTTATCTGAATGTCTACATAATCAAAGAATATCACAAAATAAATGTATTTGTCACAGTTCATGAGGTGAGTCAGTCCCTGCCATGGCAAAATGAGGGTGGGGCCAAAAAGTTGATGATAAAGTTTCCTTACCTGTTTGGAAGAAAGTATTCCTAAAAGATAGTTCCAAAAACTTCTGTGAGAGGTATGGTATCTAAAGCAAGGAAGCCACGTATGCAAGTAATAATATATCATTGGTAGTAAAGTGTACCAGGTCTACGTGACCACTTGCATTCAGGTCACCTGGAAAAGTTGCTGTGATTTTTTGGCAACTCAAAATGTTCATGCCTCCACTTCAAGACCAAATATCTTGCTGCTCGTATGAGATAAACTTTAGCTGTTTATGTCAGTACGATATTTATTGTCTTATCTCTTACACTGTACTTTAAATAGTCGTTTCGATTACAAAGCTGGTAATAAACGAAAGAGAATAAACTGTGTTTTGAGCACCACTTACCTTTTCCAGAAAAATGAAATCTCGTCTCTGTGTTATCGAGTTTTCACGTTGAAATCACGTGACAACAAAATGGTGGACTAATAAATATTTTTCTGAAAAATTCAGGTATTTTCACTTTTTTGATGTTTCCATGAATAATTCAGATTTAAATAAATACTTAAAGTATAGTTCCAAACTAGCTGGTAATGTTCAGTGTCATATTCTCATGATTATTGTGTTACTTCGTAATGTAAGTCACTTTTGGAAACTATAGTATTTTTTATTTCCATGTTTTCCTTTGTTTTTCATTTTACAATCTATAAAGAAATACATAGACTGTGATATACACACAAATACAAGGGTATTAACATACTTAAGGTTATGAATGAAATGCTAAGATTCACCACATCATTTCTATCCCTAAATGTTTCTTACAAAACACCGACCAATGGTAAACTGAGACCCTATCTGTTGCAAGACTTATGCCTGGCACAACCGTCACAATGTTATTAAGTGTTTTTAAGTTGCACAAGGATCCTGCCATGACCGTGGTAGTGTTATCGTGAAAGCCTGGTATTACCGTTACAATGCTATATTATATTGCAATTGCAATAACTGTCATTTATCCCGTGCCAGGACTGTCCTGGAACGAGCCCAATCTTTTGCCTGTACGATTACAACTTGGGAGAATTATCTACGTCCCTTACACTTTAGATACCTACTTCAATTGATTCCTTGGTATTTTAGCATTCTTTTCGTGTAGTTGAATCCAAAATTGTAAGGGTTTATTGGCAGAAGAAAGAAATTTTCGTTTAAGATCGCAATATTTGCGTGTAATATTTAACTTATATCAACCGTCAAATTCCTCCATTTATTAGTACTTCCGAGCCACTTCTGGGCCAGTCAAATGGGGAATTCCCTTTTAAATCCAACCGCCATCTTGAAAAGTTATGGAATCTTTCTCAATCAAAAACGAAAATTTCTTCATTTGAAAAAATTGTGATAGAAAACTTCTCATTTATTTTTGGCCGAAAGTGTACTTTTGGGATTTCCATTCAAACAATCATGTTTGATAAAACGAAAAATAAATAAGAACCAAAATGAGCTAGCTAACTGGTGATTATTCTCATCTATTGTATTTATTTGATTCATTACAGGTAAAAATGTAGTCCAACTTCATCCTGGTTACCACAGTGTTGTGTTCAGTGCACATATTTTTCCGTGTGCACACATTTAAATCCTGTGTGTTCCAATGTTTATCGAGGATTTCAATTCACCGTGGAATGATTAATCAGTATTGAAATCCAAGACCATGCTAAGTGAGGATCGATACAGACTGACTGCAAATCGAGAGTCATTAACAGACGATTTGAGACCAGAAGATGTTGTTGAGACACTGTTATCAGATAGTATAATTACAGTCACCCAGAAACAGGATATTCTGGGTAAAACATCATGGCGGGACCAGGCCTCTGCACTTTGTGATTTACTCCCAACATGTGGTCCAAAAGCATATAGCAGCTTCAGATTAGCCCTCTCAGTGAAATATGATTGGTTGGCCGATAAGCTTGATAACACTGACGTGACACAGTTTAAGAAGAATACTGAGAATGAAAAGAAAAAAGACCCTATGACTGGTAAGTTAATAATGTTCACTTGTTTTGAGATACTGTTTAAAAATAAATTGAAAAATTGAGGGACATCTTCCTGGCTTGAAATTTCTCTTTGTCCTCCCAGTCTTATAATCCATCTATGATTCAAATCATTTTCTTTGCTGTTGTCTTTGATTTGAATTAAGCCTCGTGTGCCTGATAGTATGATTAAAGACCTCTGGAAAAAACCAAGTTAATAATATCAGTTCTATGCATCTAATTTAATACCTATATTTCTTTATTTTAGCGCTCGATGATCGCACATTCAAAATCATCACTCGTAATTCAAACTGTATGAAAAATTGGAAATCCATTGCAAGGTCATTAAATATTGATGAGGATGAAATAGAAGATGTGTATTACTCTAATGAACGAAATCTGCGTGAGCAGGTATACCAAATGCTCATCAGGTGGAAAGATCTAGAAGGAAGGAATGCCAATATACCTAAACTCATTGATGCTCTAAGAGAGAATGGTATCAACTCTGTAGCCGGTATGTCGTACATGTAATAGTAACAGTAATTGTGTTATTTGAATGTGGGAGCTACTTAACTTCTTTACTAACACTGTATAGCTGTATGGGATAGTATTTAATTCACAACTCTATTAAGTTATACCATGGACTTTCAAGACAGCCCATGGTATAACCTATAAGAAGTATTTCTGTTATCTTCACCTAGCTGTAGAGTATATTGTATTGGCAAAAGCAACAAAAGCAAAAAAACAAATGAAAATGAAAGGAGATTTACCTTGTTTCTTCTATATTTCAGACAAATTGGAGGGATACAAAGTATAGCTGAAGTAGCAGCCTCATCATAATGATATGAATGGACATTATAGAGATCAACTTCACCTACCAATGATAGTGAGAGTCATTATTATAAACCATTCATCCCTCATTTCATCAAGCACCTATCATATCATTTACCCATATAAATAGTCCATCCATGGATGTTGTATGCGTCAATGTGTTCAAACCCTCAATCGTCAACATTCCCTTTTCAAGGATAACTGTGTTTATCATAAGATTTATATTTCAAGCACTATTGTCAAGTTCTATTATCTTCTGACTTGTGTAAGATTGTTCATCTTGACATACTAGACATGCAAGATAGCACATGATCAACAATTATTTTTGTAGTAAAGTCAGATTTTTTATTTATTCATCAACTTTCATACAAATCATGGGATAAATGAAGTGTTATCCTGGTTTTATATCCTGGTTTCATCTGTGCTTTGGATTCAGTGTTTGCCATAGAAACCTCTGCACATTGAATTAGAGAGGAGCACATTCATAATACATAAACTTGTGATTTGTGATGTGTAATGTTATAATCAGTGTGGCCGAACCAACTAGTGACAACAATGTTGATCATATTGTTGATCCTGGTGGTACTTACTTTACATATGAACAAATACTTGTACCTCACCAAAACTGTTCAAATGTTATATACATTCACTTTGTTTGCTTTCACCTTGAGCTTTTTAACATGATTTAACCAAGTGTTAAAAGTTGCCTAAAAAGGGGCCAAAATTTGAAAGAATCATTGTTCATAATATAGGGATTTGCAATCTGTATCATCCATGTCCATGATTTTTGCACAACCCTAAAATTATCCAGATATCCAAGTATAAAATTATTGTTTGAACTTTTTGGTGAATTACTTAAGTATTATAATCCTTGGATTGATCCAGATAAAAGATTTTTAGATTGAAAACCAGATTATTAGTTAACTAAAAATTTATTTACCCAGGAAATTTATCTGGATAATTTTGGGGATTGTACAAATTCACAGTGTAAGATTGAGTCTGTGGATTTGTTCTGACTTACAATGTATTCTTTAACTATTGTTCATATCAGGAAAACCAGAACAATGCTTTTATAAGCAGTGACTTAACAAATGTGTACATAAATTTATTTAATGAAACTTCATAGAATGATCAAACTATCCGACATATTAGAAACATCTCTAGAAATTCCAAATACTGAATTTGCTTATTTTAAGTCAGGTACATCATTGAACTGTATACATAGTATGATATAGAGTATTGTCATGGTGTGACGATTTAATAAGAGGCGAGGCAACTTTAAATAGGTGAGGCAAGTTTATTAATTAATGAGATAGAAAGAAACCACAAGACATCATTTGTATTACTTTAGTTTAAAAAAGGCTGAAAAAATGTCATTTAAATTTTGCTAAAGCACTTGCCTCGCTAGTATCATACATATAATACCGGTTATGCCTCTGATGGTGATTCAAATGTGATTGTCTAGCATCAAGTATTTTGTCTCCTGGTTAACCTCATCTGTGAGAAGAGGAAGGAGAGGCACATGATGAAAGACAACACAGGTCGCCATTTTTCATTTCTGGAGTTTTATATTTCTCAAAACATACTTAACTAAGAAACTCTTGCATTCACTGCATTCATTTTGGTAACCATGGAAATCATAATAAAAGCTAATATGCTATCAATTAGCCAACAATAGAGTTAGGAATGTTTTGAGAAGTGTATCCAAAATACTCCAATATTGTTATCATTTCTCTTGAGCTATGATGTCCAATTTCTTACTTAAACCATTATGTACATAAGATACTGTAATATTATCTTGCATCGGGTCAGTGCTTGCCCCCTTCTACTCTCCCAAGCTTATGTGTTAAGGAGTATAAAGGGAGGCACAAGGACTTGATGCAAGATTAAAGATAATATTTTTTAGATGTGTGTTCAGGGGCTTGAATATATTATAGATGGCGCTTTTGATGTACACACAAGTGTATTTTTATTATTAATAGTGTTCAAATCTAGCAGTGTTCATGATGATTTGTGCTTTATAAACATTGGCGGAATTATATGAAATCAACACATTCTGTTGCAACTTTAACTTTAACGAATTCATATTTTGTCGCCAATATTTGATGTTGTGCATTTAGTCATATTGAAATGTCAAAGAAACTATGTTGTTTCAAGTTCAAGGACTGATTTTTTGAAGTTAGTGTTCTGAGATACCAAACAGTACATACTGTCTCCAAACATACTCCATTCAAAACTCACATAAACCGATCCTTTCACTCATTACAGCTTCACTTCAAAAACATTTTGAGTATTCTGAAAGTTCCATACGAGAATGCTACATACTTTTAATGGTGTGATTACAGGTTAAAAATAGAAATATATCAACTTGAGAACTAAACACCACCTCATTATGTGCTACATGCCCATTATGTGCTATATTGTTCATTATGTGCTACATGCCCATTATGTGCTATATTGTTCATTATGTGCTACATGCCCATTATGTGCTATATTGTTCATCATGTGCTACATGCCCATTATGTGCTATATTGTTCATTATGTGCTACATGCCCATTATGTGCTATATTGTTCATCATGTGCTGCATGCTCATTATGTGCTATATTGTTCATTATGTGCTACATGCCCATTATGTGCTATATTGTTCATTATGTGCTACATGCCCATTATGTGCTATATTGTTCATTATGTGCTACATGCCCATTATGTGCTATATTGTTCATCATGTGCTGCATGCTCATTATGTGCTATATTGTTCATTATGTGCTACATGCCCATTATGTGCTATATTGTTCATTATGTGCTACATGCCCATTATGTGCTATATTGTTCATTATGTGCTACATGCCCATTATGTGCTATATTGTTCATTATGTGCTACATGCCCATTATGTGCTATATTGTTCATTATGTGCTACATGCCCATTATGTGCTATATTGTTCATCATGTGCTGCATTATGTGCTACCTGTTCATTATTTGGAAATGAAATGTAAAAATAAATTGTAACAAGCATTACTGTCAGTAGTATATATGGTTCTCAGGTTCTAAATGTATGAATATTTGTCGAGAAATAATGTTCTAAGATCACTGCCAGAGTGGAAAAATCCAATAATTTTGATTCTATCAGAAATTAATGCAGTATCCTTTATTAGCTTATACAAGGCTATTGCAATGTGTTGCTGGTGTTTCTATATGATGTAGGATGTGAGCCTAGTATTGCTTTGTGAAATTATCTGTATGCTGGGAATTGCCGCAAATGTTTGATGTTCCAAATAAATGTCAAAAGTAGTATTTTAATCTGTTTACATGTATTTTGATGTAGGGCTTTTTAAGAGACACGTGCTGATTATTAAAAGACATTTATTAGTATGAATGTTTCTACCTAAATAAGTAACTTAATGATATATTGAGCTTTATATTCATAGTAGTTTTATAGGTGGCACATTTATAAGTCGACCCATCTCTTTTACACGACTCATCTCTTTTACATGACACATGGAATATATGTTTGCCTTGCTAAATGTTTGCACCATAGTGTTTCATTAGCATTTAGTGAGCAAATGTTAAATGGGTTAATACACACTCATTCGATACCGATACAAATCAACTTTTTCAAGTTGATTTTAAATGTGAATATTCTTTTCATTTTACCTTCAAGCCATCTCTGTGTATTTTGGTAATCTGCATGTGCCTCTCTTTAAAAGATTAACAATGTAAATACATAGATGTACGGGTAAATTGCTATAGTTACGGTAGAAAAACAACAGATCAAAGCTTGTTTTAGTTCATACTGTTACATTACAGTAGTATATTTGAGATTGACATTTGTAGTTAACATTTGTAATTATTGCTGTGTAAATACAGATAAATGCAGACAACAAAAATTCATAATTGTTTGTTTATGTCTCAAAGATTTTTTGACGTCAATTGACATGTTAGCAATTGGGCATGCTGCAAGGTTCAAGGTATTTTCCTTCCACAGGTTCCAACCCTACACACCCAGTACTTACACGTGGGACGTTTATACACATGTATAGGACGTTGCTATGCGCAACAGCACACCTAGTGGAAGACAGTTTATGGCGTGAAAGTCCTGTTTGTGTATTGCTATCTCGATATGGTTGCTAACATAACATAATGATATGTTCAAAATTAATAATGATAAAAACGCAGCATTTATTTTTAGTATACTGCTGTCTTTCAAGGTTTGATGCAAATAGAGTTGATGACATCACTTCTGTTAGGTATCTTTTTAGATATTTTATCATTTTAAATGATCAAAGACCAAACCTAGTCTTCATTATTTCATTGAATTTGACAATATTTTAATTGGTTATAGCAACCATATTAAGACAGTAATAACAGGTTAGTAGGGAATGTGCCATACTGTTGATCTATCAGAAAATAATACATCATAATATTTCTAAAACATTCAACCTGAGTACAAAATGCCTTAATATGAATATCACATTTTTTAAGAATTTTTGTCAGTGAGTAACATACGGTAGTTACCATACATGTATAATAAATATTATGTAAAATATATACATCGGACATGATTGTCATTTTATAGAATAAATGCCATCAGAAACATTAGTTTTATTGAAGTATCATTCTACCGTACCAGTTGTGACCACATTTAAAAGGGATACAGCAAAGTTGCAAATGGAGTGAATATTCTCTATCTTTGTATATAGGGCTTGTTTGGTAATATACCGCAAACTGCTCTATGAATCTATACAATGTATAGTAAAACACTTGGAATATATGTAAAATCTAGAAATATGGAAATAAACAAACGATCCTCCATTTGCAACTTCACTGGAGCTTGTATTCTTTTTCAAGGGATACAGGCTACAGTTTGGAGGTATGGTAGTGTGAGTATGTTTGGAGTTCAAAGATTGTCTCGGATCATTTTCGTTTACTATTATATTGCTTCAATCTCAAAGATTGCTCATTTTCCCAGTCACTCAGTTCTTTACTTGTCAGTATTAGTGGCATTATCTCCTTCATGAGGGTATCACAGTCCCCAAACACCCTAACACCTTCAGAGAACCTCCTGGCCTTTCCCTGGCATATATGATCATAATCTGTCACCTGCCTGAAAGCATAAATATAATATGGGGTACTTTATTGTATTGTATTTTGGTTACCCCCATATTTTGGTGAATATTGCCTCTACGGGTTATTTCTAATTTTACACTCAAAGACAGAGTCAGAAACCCTTCCTTGGAGGAGCCCTGGTTTCTTTTATGTACACCAAAACAGACATTCAAGTTACAGTCTTTTATACGAGTCATGGACCACTCAATTAACCACCCAGAATAACATAATGCCCAAACAAATTTGTCAATATTAGCTCTTTTGACCAAAATGTTAATGGAATATTTGGGGGATTTCATAAATATCAAAACTTTATTGCTGGTTTGATTGAGTATTTAGCTTGCAAATATGTTCTTTACAAACACATCACTTAGATTTTCTACCATTTGCAATACAGTAATCTGATTATGCATCATATACGCTTAAGTAGAAATTACTTCTAGCATCTAGGTCCCAGAGAAGCGATATACTTTACCTGTTGCATATTATCAGGCTCATCATTTTTGGACTAGTATCTATTAGAGAATTGGCAGGTGTTACAGTCATGGTGCTTCCAAGAGAGATCATAACATCACACATCTCTGCATTGTTAATGGCACCATCTAAGATGGCATCATCAAGATTGTCTCGGAAGTTAATAATGCTGTCCATTAGGTAGCCTTTGCAGCCCTGAAATTGTTAAAATGCATGGAAATAAATTCAATGATAAGAAGTGGAACACCTACATAAGTAGAACACTTTTCAAAGTTCCCAGATCAAATTGATTTAATTTCAAAGGAACTTCTATAAGTGGAACATCTCCAAAGTGGAACCCATTTTTGTGGTCACATGTACATTCCACTAAAGCAGGTCCTGATAAGTAGGTCCAGGTAAACATATTGACTTTGCAAAAACGTTTCTGGTTGAATTTAATTCTTTTTCAGATAGCATAAAAAATCTTTTGCTAAGTGTGAAAAGAATTTAACTACACGACTCAGATACAAAATCTATTGAAAGTCCATGATGGAATCATCCACAATCCATTAAGCCCTGGCTTAAATCCTTTAGTGTACATTTTTCCCTGTAATGACAGAATGACTGTGAACTTACCTTTTTGGTGCATTTTCTGCCTGTCCTATGGCTCAACTGACACAGTGAGCATTGTTTTGCATGTTTAGGTTTTATAATGTCAGTTTCTCCATTCTCCTCTAGTTCCTCATAGTATAAGCTGCAATGGTCATCTAACACGTAATGATCTCTTTCATAGACTGTTTGGCACTTTCACATTTCTCTATGAAGACATTGCCATGTAACTCGGCTAGTTTTTCTCTTGGAATCCCTGAAATTATAAAAATCATAAACTGTAATATAGGGTGACACAAACTTGAATGCAACCCTCTATTTTTCATATAACATTTTCATGGAATATGCATGAATATTCTTGTGTGGATAGTGTTCAATATGGGACACAATGGTGAGACAAAGGCATCTTCCCACACCAAATCACTCAAAGTCACGCAAGTTCGGAAATCTGTCTTTGTCAATAATTATGAAATAAGCAAGTCATTTCATCATAATTAACAAAATTATTCCATATACGTGAGTAGATATGGTCATGACCTCTTAACTTTCTAATAGAACATCCATGATAAGATATGTTATTCACAATTTTTATGAAAGCAACCCAGAATGTCTCAAAAAATGTCAAAGACACAAATTCAAAATTAAGAAAATTGAATATCTTTTGATGATTTTACACGAGAGGATACCTAAATAAAAATAATTATTTCTTCTAAATACAAAGGGATTGTTGCTATGTTAGTACACCAGTGTTTCATGCGCTCCTCAAGAAAATTCATGAGATTCCAAAAAGTTAATCCAAAATGAGGGGGTTGCTTTTTGATTTTTCGAACTTTTAGAAATACATGTATATTGATATTATTTGATAAGTTTCAGTATATCATCCAAACTAGGTGCTCAGGTTGTTCAGATGAACCCATATGCACAAAAAGTGAAATTTTATGAAACGAAATAATTATTCTGTTAAATAAACCATGGGCTTTCAAGAGGCCTTGAAAGCCCATGAATAAACCAACCTGATAAACCATGTAAGCCATCTCCATTTTGACTGATGACATATTTCAATAGATTCATGTCCACAAGCTTTTTGAGGGCTTCATGTGTGTATGTGGGTCTCAAGTCTTCATAATCAACACCATCTTCATCAGGAAGTACTAGCTCACCATCCTCGGAATCTGAGTGACTGATGCCTAAGAGAGGACATAAGTAGTCAGGTCAAAATTATGATTTCCATGAAAAAACATCATTTATATAAATTATATTTTGACTCCAATTTAATTAGTGTTACAATTTTCAACTTGATATTGAAATGACCTGGAAAATGTACCTGCTTCATCTTCAGGCTCTTTGCATTGTTTCTTAGGCTCTGGCTCGTCGTTCTGTCTATCCATCTCAGTCCATTTACCACTTTTACCCCTGTAGTCTCCTGAAACATATAATGTTCTCAGTAGAATCTGGAACACCTCTGTAACTGGAACATCTTCCAAATTTATTAATCTAATAAATGAACCTTTGTAGAATGAACACCTCACACTATTTTGAGACACCAAAGCTATTTGATCACACACATTTTACTGTAGAATGAAATAAAACATATTACTTCATTGAAAGATGTAATAGACTAAATTAACCATATATTAAAAATGTTACAGGAATGCATGAAGGTTTTAAATATATGGAGCCATTATAAAGCATAAAATTCATAAAGTCTTTTAATAAATTCTCTGTAAAACGCCCACTTCAAATATTCATATTTCAAGTTTTTTTTAGCTCCTGACAAATAATGTTTAAATACAAACTGCAAAAACATGGATAAAAGAATAAATAAATAAATGAATGCTTCTCACCTATACCTGCACTTGTTGATATACCAGCTCCAGTAAAAACCACACAATGTTTCGCTTTCTTAATTAGCTCTGCAACTTTGGCAGCTTTTTCCTTAATCACATCATGAGAGTCGTGAAATTCTGCAGTATCAGAAGCCTCCTTTACCATTGCTTTTTCTTGATTTGTTAAACTGATCTTTTGTTTTCTGCCCCTAGATTTTGATGCATTTTGAATAAGCTCCCAGCAAGCAAGATGGAATTTAGCTTCACCTTTAGATGACCAGTCTATTAATGATTTACTTTTTATCAGAGACTTAGGAAAAGTTGTCTTCACTTCTACTCTGGATGAATTTTCTGGATCTAAAAGTTCACTTTTTGTAGTGCATTGTTTGAAGCAGCAGCATTTGTGCGTTGAATTTGTCGCCATTTTTGGATTTATCTAAAATAAGAAATGGCCAAGAGTGAAATAAATGTATAGTTATAAAATAACAAGCTGTACATGTTTCCTGCATCTACATCTAGTTCATAATAGCTTAATTATAGATCAAAGGTGTAGCCAGGGGGGGTTGTGATGGGTGTGATCTACTACTACTACTATTTTTTGGCTTGTTTATGCCACAATTGCACCCCCCTGACTGAAAACCGAAATTATTTTGGCAATCGCACCCCCCTGACTGAAAGCTGCCTATGCCCCTGTAGGTAAAACGTTATCTCACCCTTTGGTGAAAGAGCAAAGAAGAGACTTGCTTTGACATGTTTGAACAACATGTAGGTTAATTTCCATAGGTGCAAAATATTACTTTGATCAAAATTAGTGCTAAATGTGATAATAGCAATAAAAACAATCAGTGGTCAACCTGAGGCCAAGGAATACGTTCAAAATGTTTAAAATGTTCGCTAGTTGTTAATGAGTTGTTAATGCGTGTTGTATACATGTATATTATATTATAGATTACTTACATGTATAAGAATAAGACTGATTTTTATAAGCTAATGGATAAGAATAAGACTGATTTTTTATTAATGACAGTATACCTGGGCCTCAGTGGTCAACCATGCCATGTACAAATAGAATTAGCAGCTAAAAGCAACACATTTAAAAATAGCTACATGTAGAAAATATATTTCTACCCAAACAGATGACTGAAAAAATTAGCACTATGATAAAGTGGTGAAACAATCCAATACATGTACTTTTGCTGAAAAGCAATAACAGCAATTTACTCGAGTCTATAGCTTACATAATATACGGAATATAGAGAAGGCTTTGGACCGAAGTAACCTTGATCAGTGCAAATTTGGGAAGCAATGATTTCATATATCGCAATGTGACTACAGGCCCAAGTACAAGAATTCAACCCCAACTCACTGTGCACTAAACAAAAAAATAATAACATGTGGTACGGGGTGAACTCTTGTTCCTGGGTTGGGATTGTGACCACAGACACGGGAACAAGAGTTCATCGTTCATCCCCCTCCCACTCACTATGTATTACTTTTTACATTAAACAGTGACTGGGGCGGGGTTAAATCTTCTCCCTGGGCCTGTGATTGTGACTGTGAGTGTCACAGACAAGGGAACAAGAGTTCATCCCCCTCCCACTCACTATGTATTAGGTAGAAAAAAAGAATGTATTTTTTACATTAGCTATACAGTGACTGGGGGGGATTTAAATCTTCCTGTGCCTGTGGTGAGTGTATTGTTGTAAAAAAAATCTGAAATTGATGATCCATGAAATTAGTTTGGTCAGGATAAATCATTTCCATGTTGAATTACTGACTTTCAGTGGTATTAAATGATCACATTGCTTACATATTTACTAGTGTATATGATAAGTCATACTTATACATGACACGTACACATGATATTGAGCAATTCTACTAAATTTTTAAAAGGAATTTTATTTTGAGTACCTACATGAACTTCCGGGTTTTGAGCTATGAACGAAATGTTTGTGTAGCAAAGCAATATCCCGGGGATTTATGAGAATATAGTGAGTGGTGAATCTGATCTAGCTCAATTAACCTTCGATGGGCTTCGCTGCCTGGATGGTGTATTGGTGTAACACAATCGGTGCATGATGCCTTTGTGATGTATCTGATCTAGCACAATCAACCTTTGATGTTACTTAGTTTGCACAAAACTATCTCCTGAGAGATATCTAAAGATGGCTCATGCTTGCTCAGTGCAAATATACTAACTTTGATGCCTGGGTTGGTGTATTTCAATGATGTAGCACAATCGATTCGCGATGCCTTTGTGGTGTATCTGACCCAGCACAATCAACCTTTAATGCCTGGGTGGTGTATTTGATGTAACACAATCGATACTTTGTGGTGTATATGATCTGGCACAATCAAATTCTAATGATTTAGCCTAATGCTTAGTGTCCTGATTAAGCACAATCAGCCTTTTTTGTCTGAGTGATCATTTATCTGATCTAGCACAATCAATGATGACGTCTGAGAGGTGAATCTCTGGAGCCGTCAGACATGTGTAACACTTTCTTTTACAAACACACCTGAAAATAACTCACTTACTGACTGATAACTGAGTCAACTGATTCCTTTACCCGTAACGATAATATTGTAGCAAAAAGAGAATGTGAACGTATTTTGGCCTAGCCTGTATAATGATAAAGAACAGTCGAATGGGATGAGCTTCAACGGTATGGAAAGCAGACCGTTCGTTTTTCAGGATGTAAACCATTGCTAGGACAGATATTTACATCACTATGAAACAAGTCATTGGAATTTTACTTTTTCACATTATTGGCATTCATGGTAAGTATTGATAGTTATAATTAATTCTTTGTTGTACAGAATAGCTTTATAGACTATGAACGCATGTATAATTTTAATACTATTGGAGCAAGCGAGGATGATGAAAATTTTATGTGAAGCGTTTAAAGAATTAAAATCATCATAATCATTATCTGAGAGTTTCTAATATTCAAGTTTCATTTTTTGATATGTTACACTGTTGATAAAATAATGTAATTAAAGTCTCTGACTGGCATGCAGAGTGACTGTCATGGACAAAATCAAATGTTTTGAAAAATTAAAATCGCTTCATTAGAGGTTTTTCCTGGGGGTTGGGAGTATGGGGCAAAAGATGATCAGTGTATCGTAAGCACACACTTGAATTAGGATATGGGTAACAACTAGACTACAATTTGTTATGACATAATTTTCCAAACCCAAAAATTGTACAAAGACAACCGAATATGAGTAAACTTTATCATTGTTTTTTAGCACAAAATCGCTGCTTCATTGGTCTCGAATACAATGGCTCTTGCTATGCCGTTGTTTCTTCGCCTGAAACATGGTCAGACGCCCAGGATGTATGTAAAACATACTCTGGTGGAAATCTCGCGATCATTGATTCACAAGACGAATTCGACTTTGTCAATAACATAATAAAGTAGGTCATATATTTGGCAATATTGTTATTAAAGTTTACAAAATGAATAAATTGCTGATTTTAACGATGGATCTATAAATGTAAAATAAAACATAAGCAACAGGGACGCCATTGAAAAAATAATTAAGCCAATACCCAATGGCCCATATTATATCTTCCAGAGAACAGGCGCTTTATGACAGATAAGGAGGGACTGTAGTAGCTTAGTAGTAAATCAGATTGAATACTACATAAAATTTAAGATTGATGAAGTGAAGTTCAAAATTATTACGAGAGATTTTAAGAAACCTCTGTTATTAGTTTTATTCATAGCCATATCATCTCTCAACCTACACCGACGTTTTCACATATGGGTGATGTAATAATATGAACTTCTAAATGCATTTTTTCAATTTTGCATTTCCGATAAGTGGCTCTCACGACTACTGGATTGGATTGAAGAAAACTGAGAACGTTGGTTGGATAACGGGTGAAGTGACAACGTTTACTAGCTGGTCTACCAATGAGCCAGATGGAGGCAAATACGTTCGATCCGCAGACATCTTATTACAATGGAGTGACGCAACGGGCACTGGCTATCGGCCATATCTCTGTGAAAAAGATGGTAAATCCAGAGGATGGTTGAATGAGAACCTACAATACACCGGAATACCCTAACAACGGCAACGTAAATAGTGGACGTAACACCGTTCTGTCAATTCTCCAATCGCTTCTTCTCATTTTGTACAAGTATTTTAATTTACGTGCTCTATGCAATGGAAGAAAATTGAAGTCCGCCATTTGTGACAACGGAATCTGACGTTGCCGTTGTCAGGATAGAAAGTGTTCAATAGAGATCTATCTTTATGTACAAAACAAATAAGAGCTTCGTATCTGACCAACCCCGGTGTAAAAGGCTTGGAGGCCCTATCAAATTGTGGTCCTACTTCCCATTGATTTATATGGTGACCTAAATAGTACAACCCTTTCCCTTATTATCGTATCCACAATCAGGGCCAGTATGGGCCTTTAAGAAAGGGGACCATAATCCCCAGGGTACCATAATTTCTTTTACACCGGTGTAAAAGGGTAGGAGGTCCTATCAAATTATGGTCCTACTCTCTATTTATTTATATGGTGACCTAAATACAACCCTTTCCCTTATTATCTTATACACAGTCAGGGCCAGCAAGGGCCGTAAGGAAAGGGGACCATAATCCCCAGGGTATCATAATTTCTTTTACACCGGGTTGTGTGCAATAATTGTCACACAATTTGTACCAATAATTTAATGCTATATTGTAGAAATCACAAGGGGAACATCGTTGGATGCAATTGAAATACATTTTCATCGGCTTCACAATGGCATAAAACATAGCAAAGAGGGTGTTGATACAGTCCATTTTATGCTATTATGAAAACATGCCATTTTGATCAATTTTTCATCAAAATGGCCAGTCACCAGTAGAAAACCTCCAAAATAGCTTTGACCAGCAATGCTTTTTGAACAATGTACGAAGACAATGTGGGTTGTAGGTGTTTTTATATACGTGTAAATTATGGTACGGTATTGTTTTGTATTGTAAATGGTTACTTTTCAGAAAACAATGGGAGTTGTCCTTCAGGATGGCATGGCTTTAATAGTAGTTGCTACGTCTCCAGCACTGGTGTAACGTTGGGGAATGTAACCACCAACTGGGTGAGTGGTAAACGTGCATGTTTTGACCTTGGTGGCCACCTAGTAACTATATCATCAAGGGAGGAGAATCAAGAAGTGAGGAGTTTACAGTGAGTAGTACACTTTAATTTGGACAAGTCCTGTCCTGGTTTGTCATCGTCATTGGTACCAAGTTTAACAACGTATTTTGATGTGTTCGGGTAAAACAGTAAAACCTGTATAACACCTGGCGCTTATCAGAACCTCTTCTTATCAAAATACATTTTGAGTCCCGTTTTCCTACTGACAATTGTGTGCTTTTCATATTTGAAAAACCAAACTGTCTCATGCTTTTCATAAAATCATAGTATCATATTTTGTAGGAAAAGTGTAATTTATCAATCACTGTTCACGGATCATTTTTCGATTTTAGAATAAAAAACTTGTGAAGGAATCCGATTCTTTTATCCTTTAAAGAATCGCCCTACCAAGCACAAAGCTCCTACTTCACCCCATGCAGACAGATCGCGTAAAATAACATTCGTATGATGCGAGACTCGACATTCAAGGGGAAACTAGAAATATTTTGTCACCCATGTAGCAAATTATTTTTTACTCCTTATAGCAAATTATTTTTTTACTGCTTCATAAATGGGGAATGACAGTCACATAAGGTTTTATGAGAATAACATGACGTTTTGATATTTCAAAGTAACTCGTTTGAAAAGCGAGGGCAGTGATTGGAATTACGATGTAAAGATAAAACCGCAACGAAATATTTGTAGATTTCTTCGAAAAACTAAAAAATATACATTATACTCGTATATCGAATTTTTCAAAACAGAAAACATATGTATAAATAGTAAGGCCCGCAGGTCCAATTCCATATGGTAGCATTAGCATTGGTCTCGTGTATGTCATACAAATAATATTTGAAACACAACTATATTCGAACATATGATCGGACATAAGTATGATGTGTACTTCTTGGTAATAAAATAAAAGTAACATCATACTTATGACCAATCATAAACTCGAATAATAGTTGTGTTTCAAATATTAATTGTATGACATATACGAGACCAATACTAATGCTACCAGGGGGAATTGGTCCTACGGTCCTTACTATTTATACATATTTTTCTGTTTTGAAAAATCCGATATCTGATGTATATTTCTTAATAGTTTTTCAAAGAAATCTACAAATATTTCGTTGCTGTCTTATCTTTACATCGTAATTTCAATCACCGCCATCATTTTTCAAACGAGTTACCTTGAAATATCAGATTGTTACTCTCATACTTGTAGAACTTAATGTGACTGTCATATACCATTTATTCACCAGTAAAAAATAATTTGCTACATTGGTGACAAATTGTTTCCAGTTTCCCGTTGAATGTCGAGTCTCGCATCATACGAATGTAATTTTAGGCAATCTGTCTGCATGGGGTGGTTAATTAATACATTGAGACATTTTCTTCCTGTCACAACAAGTATTATCAAAGAATTTAACTAACATAAAAATTGGATCCAACGTCACAAATCCATAATTTCTCCAAGAAGGCCTAATAAATCACATATAAAATGAAGTTTAATTTAGTGTCGTATATCATAGCCTGGAAGGAAGTGAACAAAAAAAGCTCTTTAGCTTGATCAATGTTGACAAACTTGTAATTAAAACATTGGACAGAAGTAATCAGAGTTGATTAAGGGCTCTTTAATTGATTTTCATATTGGAGATAAACGCGTGGAAGACAATGCTGTTATATTGCGTATATAGCGTACACATTTGCATTATTTTTCCAATAATGGTCACATCAAAGTGAAAACTTGGTGATTGGACGTTGCATAATTATGCCCAATGCGAAAAATATATCTTATTAATACTGCTTGCACACCACTTCGTTGAAAAATAGTGATTAAATAGTTGTAGTTTGCTTAAAAAAAACTCCAATATTATCGGTGGTTACCCTTCATTAAAAGAAATTAATTTATTCCGTGTGCTGATGGCCTGAGAAATATCCCATCTTTCTAAAGCCTCCAAACTTTATATTTACAAGCTAGCTTTTATCCAGGGTCTATGCTCTGGAGTGTCGGATATTTAAATTTTTGTAATTGGAACCTATGAAGTAGACAAAATGTCAGTCATAACAAATATACCCACAGTCTTAATCTTATCTGGTACATTGTATGTAGCAAAAGCACGAGGGGAAAGTCTACCCGCGTATATACAACCTACCGCCGAGTAAGACACGCATATACCGCCAATCCAATGTTTGGTAAACTACATCTCATTGGAATATGGACAATAAAGGTAATATTGGACCTCTATCAATTCCCTTGGATGGTTAGAATCGTTACTAAGATGTTCTAGCAGGCGGAATTGGCCTAGAATTATAGTTGAAATATATGTTTATGTACAAATTAAGAGATAAGTAAATCGTATGTTTCGGTTTGTTTTCTCATTCATATTCGCTTTAATTGATAACGAGACACACATAAGACATACCTGGGTCGGTAAATGCATGTAATACAGCCATGGTTCTTACTTATTTAAGATGTAAAACATCATTCTAATAATTAGAAGTTGAATTTAGCGATTCGATAGTAAATATTGCATAAAGTACTCATTATTCTGCAAACATGAGTGCCTGGAACAAAAACTATATCTGTTACAAATAATTCTGTGTTTTATCTATATCTCATATTGAGATTTTCAATATATAAACAGGAGTTTATTAACTTATCCCCTACATTTTTAGACATCATCGGGTCTTTGCTCGGAGGTAGGTTGTACTCCCCTCGTGAAAAGTCCACACATTCATTCTGATGTCATATTTTGCAAAGGACCAGGAATGGTACGGGAAATGATTTTAGACAGTCATATGTTAGACCACAATTTTCTCACCATAAACGTTTCTTTCAAAATAGGACTATTCCACACTGGTATGGCATGCAACGGGGACTATTTTATTGGAACGGTATGTCTATGGCAGATTACACGTCATGGATTTCCGAACCTGGCAACTCTCTACCAATCGATGATAGTTGTGTGTTTGCCGATGTGTCAAATTCTGGGAAATGGGAAACTGCAGCATGCTCTTCGCTTAAAGGGTTCTTATGCGAAACATACGCGGGTAGGAAAAATTCTATATACTTTCGCATTTCAGAATATTTTCTTCGTTTTATCTATATTTAAATACTAGCCTATTTAAGTAGCTTTTCATCCTTACATACTTTTGATCTTACTCACTTGGAGAGCCATGTTAGAGTTTGAAACTATTATATCAAAATCCACATAGCTTTCGCAGGAAGTAACTTTTGATCATATCATGTTTGCAGAGAATCCTAATGTGGTGACCGCCCACTGTTTTTATGAGGGAGAAAAACTGAAAGACCATAACCTAGCGACAACAGAGGCGACATCTATTATAGACTGCACACGTAATTGCAAGACGAACAAATATTGCGTTGCATTCAATTTTGAACCAAATGTAGCTGCTAACAATTGCGAACTTCTGTCGGAGTCCAGATTTGATGCATCGTCGTCTGATATGATAAGTGTTGCACGCTGGGTCTATTGCGATGTCCAATTCAATTAAAAATACTCTATATTACAACAGGGCCCGGCGGAACCAGAACCACAAACAGACGAGGCAAATTTAATAGACGATAAAAAATTGAAGCCAATGTGTAACAGTAACAAGGAACATAATCTTCAGTAGCCTATAAGTCTAAAACTATAGTCTCATATAAGCCCCTGTGCCCCCCCCCCCAAACTACACATCTCCCAACACCGAATTTCTGTAAAATGTTGATGAGGTCGTTACCTCGCCTCATGTCTGGTTGAGCACATTTACGTCATGCATATGGATTTTACTGTTCTTGAAACAAAAATCCTATAATGGACCCCGGCCCTTAACATTCCAATAGAATGAAATAACATCGACTGTCAAGGGCAGTCAATGTCTACGTACAATGTCTCTTATTTGTTACAGCTTCCTGAAAAGTGATTCTACATTGAGTGGTTAAAAGAATGTTAAAAGGTTTTGAATGTGATTGTTTTTTGTTCAATAAATGCTTTATAAATGGAGAGGTATATATCTTTTTTGCTTATTTTATGCTTCTTACATATGAGACGATGTTAAACAAAGTGATTTGGATTTTACTTTTACACGTTATCAACATTCGTGGTAAGTTCATTCACATGATATTAGATTTGTTTTTGCAACCTTTCCTACCAAAGCAACAAAAGAAATATTTATGTAATATGTAATTAATTCATAGGTAATTAAACACCAATCGTGTGTTTTTGTTTCGTGAATCTCAATTACTAAATTTATGTATATATATAAATATATATTCAACCATTTTTGTAGCACAATACCGGTGTCTTATTGGTGCGGAATACAATGGTTCTTGCTATCATTTTTCCTCTTCTCCTGAAACATGGTCGGACGCCCAAGATATTTGTAAGAGTGCATTTGGTGGATATCTTGCGACCATCGATTCGCCAGATAAATTCGAGTTTCTCAATAACATTATGAAGTAGGTCATATTTCATTTAGCAATAGCGTTACGACAAGAATGAACAACACGTGTTGCTTTCTAATGACAATCTAACGAAAACACCTCAAAATAAACAATGGTCCCTTTTTAATACTCGGCAAGTTTAATAACTTCGTCACGAACCATTTTGACAATTTGCTTCGTAAGAATGCCACAGGGTGACCCAAAAGCAAAACCCTCTTAAAGTTTAATTATTTCTTAAATATCTATACTATCAATCCAATTTTTATGTGCATAAACTAGAATCTATGGATGATAATTTGATATCAAGTTTGCTTCACAATATTGATTATTTGTGATATCATGGATGATTTTAGAATTTGTCAAATTTTCGGAAAATCAACATTGAGACAAAATCATTTCTTGAGATTTTTAAAGAAATTCAGAAGGAAATTCCAAAGAAGACGTGAAATGAAAGAATTTGATATTTTAAAGAGAGAATCAGATATAGCGAGCAGGCTAAACAAAAAGTTGTTTCAATTTTAGAATATTTTTGTCTCATGTCATTCCTTGTCATGTCTATTTTCTAAAAATCCCAAAAGTGCATACTTTATTCCAGGAAAACTAAAGATTTTTACAACAATGTATTGATTTTCTATAAGAATGGTTACCATTCTTTTTATTTGGGAGAATTTAAACATTTTTCACTCATTTTTGCACTTCGAATCATTAATAACTTCACCAATTTATAACACATTGTGAATCTTTTGGGAGATATTGTATTTGCTATTGTAAGGAATAGATTGGTAGGTCAATTATACACGTTGCTTTTAATTTTGTCAGTCCCTATAGATCAGATTAATTCTGCCTTAAAATAAAAAATAGACAATGGTAAAATACCTAGTAAAAGATCAGATGACTGAAATTCCTGGCCTCTGAGCAAGAACATCTCATACCTCATCCATTGGTTGAATTCTCAAGAAATCATTAAGACAGCAGAATGATCAGTCAAGACCATTGCATAATAAGTTGAAAGAAGAAGGGAGAGAGAATTGTTAAACACATGAATGAAAAAATGATTAGCTTACACCTATCTGGGGAGGTTTCTAAGAATGAGGGTATGAGAACACCTGAAAGCACTGTGTGTGATTACATTGAACGAAGTTCCAAAATATCGCTCAGAAGGTGCAACCGCACCTAAAGATGACTTCAAGCTTGTCGGAAGACTTCCTCATTAATGATCTTACCCTCTATACTAGCAAAATGCAGTCTAACAAGCAGCTAAAAGAATGTGATGGGTTTAAAAAATCAATGTGGTTGACATGAAAATCGTTCATTTTCTTTTCTTTCAAAATTGGGAACATTTTTGAAATGGCCATAACAAGAAGAATATTGAATGTTATGTAGCAAATTTGGATCCAGAAATTGTTCTGTAAATGAAAAATGAAGCTGATTACATATGTGCTAAATAAATTATTACATTTTTGGAGGGTTCCGGTTTTTGGTTCACCCTGGCTGTGTAACATCTCAAAATTCCTTTTTACGACTTCTATTGTCAAAATTCTTCGTTACTTCGTAAATGGTTTAAAACATAATTTTTCTAAGAACTGAGGAACATTGTGTTCCTAAGAAATAAAATTGGCGATGACGGCTTTCTCTTTTCCCAATTCCATATTGCCAATAAGTCAGAAAGCTTGGACTTTTAGAAAAGGTATGAAAATGTGTAGTCTTACATACAAGCTCTTGTGACCCCCCATACATACACACCCACCACCGCTGTTGGTGTTGAAGTAGATAAGGGGGGGGGGGGGATCCAGAGTACTGAAGCAAATACAAATGTTTGTAAATATGCGATATTTCAAACTGAGTTTCCAGTCTGCGCGTGTTTTTTTAAATATTATTACCATATAAATACCCTGATTACTTAAAGGAAAAAATAATCAGTGAAATTGAAAAACTGGTATCAATATCTTGGCTATATTTCTAATTTCAATTATTTCGATCATTTATTTTAAATAATAGTCCTCCTCAAAACTACTGGATGGGTTTAAAGAAGAGCATGGAACTTGGCTGGGTAACAGGCGAATCTCTCACATTTACCAAATGGGCGACCAACGAGCCCAGTGGGCACATGTATTCGCGCCCCAGCAACGGCGAATTCTCTGAATGGATAGATAGTTCGGGCGTTGGGACACGTCCAAGTCTTTGTGAACAAGGTAACTCCTCAATAAAGGCCGGGCCCGTAGCCAGAATTTGCCAAGGGGGTTCACTTTTTGAAGAATTCCAGGGGGGTCACTTTTGACAATTTTAGTCCAAAAATGACCCAAATTACTTAAAAAGTGCTCAGAATGGTGAAAAACCGCATGATTTTGAAAGAATTTTTGGCTGGGGGGGGGAGTTCGCTCGAACCCCCACTGACTACGGGCCTGGAGGCTCACCGATAGCAATGTAACAAGTGCAATCTCTTAATTATTGTACAACTACAAGTGACCGAGTCGATTCACATAAACATTTAGGCGTAACTCTTGATAAAAACTTAAACTTTAAAACTCATATAAACGAAGTCCGAGCAAAAATTGACAAACTACTAAATCCCCTATCAGCATTGAAAATGAGAGTAAACTCAAAACATCTTGAAACAATGTACACTTCTTTCATCCTCTCTAAAATCGAATACGGCTCTTTAATCTATGGTTCGGCGTCACAAGGTGCTCTGGAACAACTAGACAAACTCCATTACAGAGCAGCCCTGATAGTTTCCGGGGCGATTTATGGTACGTGCAAGCAAAAATTATATAAATGTTTAAACTGGAAAACCCTAGCGGAGAGAAGAGAAGAAAAACAAAGTATTCACATGTTCAAAGTCCGATCAAATTTGACCCCCTCTTATGTAGTCTCTATATATGAAAAACTGTCCAATCCTGGTGCCGAAAGGGAGCTCCGCTCCAGAAGAGAATATGTTTTACCAGTGAGAGCGTCTGTGAAATACCTAAATTCACCAGCCATAAAGCCTATCTCCATTTGGAAAAATCTTTCAACTGAAATAAAAACATCGCCAACCCTAGCAATCTTCAAGAAAAACTATAATAAGAAATATACATTTCATAAAAAGAATATTTTAACAAAAAATCTTAATTTGAAAAGGTCTTCTGAAACTAAACTTAATAAAATAAGAAGCGACCTTGCCCTTAAAAGTGACTTTTTTAGACATAATTTCAACAACATCATAGATCCTTCTTGCCCCTGCGGCCACCGAAATCAAGATAAGATTCATCTTTTACTCGACTGCCCTCTAACCGCCATACATAGAAATGATTACATACAGAACATCCTAAAGTTAGACAATCTTGATATTATGTGCTATTTTGGAAAAACCAGAAAGCAAAAAATAGAATTTATACTTTATGGAGATGAAAATTTAAATAGTGAACTGAATACAAAATGCCTTCAACTATCTTCAAATTATATCGATACCATCTTAGAATGACCATTCTCCTCATTTCACATCATCTCTCATTAACACTCATATACATCATCATGGGCAAGACCTGGTGGACGACCGTCTGTCCGTTGCAATCCTACACACTCCAGTGATTTATTATATGTTTTTAACTTTCTAGAGGGGGGCCAATAATGCTATGTAGCCTCGGCCCCTCACAATCTATGTAAATAATTATGTTGAATATTATAGAAATAAATAACAATAACCTAAAAAAAAAAAACTACAAGTGATTAAGGCATTTCTACACATCCAGCCAAATATTTCAAAAAATTTAATTTGTATTGTTTTCTTTAGGCAAACCTTAATAGGTTGGGTGTACCAAAATGGTCTCAAAATAATCAAAGTTTAAAATCATATTTCTTTGTAGCCGCTTGGGGTCCGAATGATACCCCTAACGATGAACCTTGTCCTGCTGTTGATCCAGAAAAGGCAAAATCCATATCCAATACAATAAACGTAACATTAAGAGTGACAAACACCCTTAGCCACCCCGTACATTTTATATGGCTTGATTACAATGGCATAGAATCAACGGATATCACTATACCCGCGGGGGAACAGAGGGAAACGTCTACCTATGCAACACATCCATGGGTAGCAAGGTCTGATACTGAGGCCAGACTTGAGATAAATGGATCGTGCGTATATACAGCGGAATACGAGAACAACACACCAGTCGATTTATATATTTCGGGTAAATATTTTCCTTAGTTTCAAAGATGAGAAAATTAGGACTGTAGGAAAACATTGGCTTGGTTTTTGAAAATATTGATTCGAATTTCAATTATTTGAAAAAAATATCGTTTTCCTCCTAAAGGAACATTTCTCTTAGATGAACACCCCTGACCCCTTTTGTCTCACATATATTCTAAAAATTGAAATTAGAACACCTGTTAATCCGAACACTTTTGGATCCTTGTCCAGGTGGCGTTCAAAATAGACAGGTTTACTGTAATAGAGGACAGTACCAAGGTGCTGCAAGAAAACCGAAACAATTAATACATTGAATAAGATCCATTGTATAAGGTCCATTCTTTTCTCATTATATAATGTCCTTATTTGTCAGAGAACAATGATAGTTGCCCCGCAGGATGGTATATCTTTGAGAATAGCTGCTATGTATCCACTGAAACACTTGGCTTGGTAGACAAGACCTGGGTGAATGGTAAACGTGCATGCGTTGACCTTGGTGGCCATCTAGTAACCATATCTTCAAGTGAGGAGAATCAAGAAGTGGCGAGTTTACAGTAAGTAGTACAAGCAGGCCCACATTTATTGATCTAAGCTTTGTAGGGGAAACATGATCTTGATTCTCAAGGTTTAAACCACTTGAAATTCGGAGATTGGGACACATTGCCATAGACACAATTAATTCAATAGTCAAACATCGTTTCATAAGACATACCGATATAAGCGCAAGAGTCAATAGAGGAAAGGCGAAAAGGAATTGCAAAAACACATCACTTTAAAGAAACATAGGAGCGTTGACCATCATAGGGAAAACAAATCCACACTATCCCAAACATTTTTTTTCGTTCATTGTTATACGCATCTTGTATTTTTGTTGTATTTTACTATTAAATGAAACAAAAAATAAATGCTGTCAATTTTTGTTTTTCGAGAATTTTAGTTGTTTTTGAGTCAGCTGCGTTCAGTAATTTTGATTGCCTTCATATATGTTATCGTAGTTATATAGTGACGAGTAGTACTCTTTTCTTCAATTTCTCTTTTGTTTCAAATATTGAAATGTGCATTTTCATAAAATTATTAAATGATCTTTTATTTCGATTCAGGACAGGCCCAAATTGGTATGGTATGCAACGAGGACTATATTATTGGAATAATATGTCTATGGCAGATTACACTGCATGGGATTCTGAACCAGCTAACTCTCTCCCAGTTGATGACAGTTGTGTGTTTGCTAATGTGTCCAAATCTGGCAAGTGGGGAACTGCACCATGCTCGTCACCCAAGGGATTCTTGTGCGAAACACATCTAAGTAAGAAATAAATACCCATGCAATTCAATAAATAATTTTTCTGTAGTTAGTGTAACCTATATTTAGATAAAATGACAACCATGTATTTTGATCATATCATGTTTGCAGTAAATATGTATGACATGGTTGCCTCTTGCCTGGATGAGGGAGAAAGACTGGTGAACCATAATCTGGAGACAACATGGGCGCCATCTATACTAGACTGCGCAAGATTTTGCAAAACAAACAAGTCTTGCGTTGCATTCAATTTTGAACCAAAATTAGCTGCAAACAATTGTGATCTTCTATCTGAGACCAGGTTGAATGTATCATTAGCTGATATAATAGTTGATGCAAGCTGGATTTATTGTGATGTCCAAAAACATTGAGTCCATGATGGCACATTGGATATGATAAGGGGATGATTAGGCAGTTAGGCCTTCACATGTTCGGTTTTCTCGCTATGTGTTTATTTTAGACGGGTGCATCAAAAGGAGTTATCTTCTTTTTTTAAGGACTGACCACGGCCGCTGTATGAGAGGGCTTTCAAAACTAAAGTCAATGGACGAAGCATTTATTCTATTTTTGGATCTTTGAAATCATTTGCTATGTTAATCAGTTCTGACTTAACTTAAAATAATCTAACTTAATTGAAATAATCCCCACAAATAAGATAATCTAATAATAAGTAAGATTGGTATATATAAGATAATCTATAATAAGTAAACTGAAAGCTTCAAAATTCTAAGCATAAGTGATCAGATGTAACTATATTTGTATATTGGAATTGACTAATATTTGAAAATACAACGAGAACATATAGAGAGGCATACTCCCCATTTCCTGAATGTAAAAAAGTATTTTTTGATTACGTAAACATATTACGGGTGACTGTGAAAAAAGTACATGTAAATCCATGTTTTTCGCTCAGTCACTTGAGTTCATATTTGACATTATATGTGACGTCATAGTGGCGGTCAATACTGCCGGTCAAGAATGCAATTAACGACCGGCAATTTTCCCCGGGAAATTAGATATCGTTCAGTGCGTAAGATTTTCTTGTTATTTCTGTCCTGGTCATTAACGGTGGTTATAATACTAATAACGTCATTTCTGCGGACAATAACTACATTGCCCTTCGAAATGACGTTATTGTACTATTAACTCGTCGATAAAATGATACCGCTTAAAATGATCTGATATTCTGTATATAGTGAATAAAGGACCAGGTGTCGTTGACAATATAAAACTAGATTGCAGACAAATATGAACTGTGACATTGATCAGAGATTGTACTCATGATATGATTGTATTGTCAACTATGACATTGTTAATTGATTATCCTAACCTTCAACGAAATGCCTGGCATGTAGTATTAGTTTGAAATATTACATTTCAATATATTTGGCCTCAAAGAAGTCAAATGCATTGAATTTCCAAAGGAACGACATTATTCTTTCTTCTTTGATTGAGCGAGATAGTTCTTTTGGGAAGCCAAATAATGGTTCGACAAGAAGAAGGGATAAGTAGTAGATTAATGAAAATATAATGTTGAATTACATTGTCACAACAACTCGCTTTATCAACTTTATCAAAATTAAACAGCGGAGTAAAAGAAGTGGTTCAAAAACTTTCACGATTTGGTATATAAGAGATTTCAAACGAAAAAAATGAAAAGACAGAGTGAACCTTAAAACTCTTGGAATATGGCGACAATGTGTTGATGTCAGAGATGTTAATATCATATTACAAAAGGACACCTTCCCGTAAGGAAAATGAAAAGAGAGAGAGAGAGTGAACCTTAAAACTCTTGGAGTATTGCGACAATGTGTTCATGTCTGAGATGTTAATATCATATTACAAAAGGACACCTTCCCGTAAGGAAAATGAAAAGACAGAGTGGACCTTAAAACTCTTGGAATATGGCGACAATGTGTTGATGTCAGAGATGTTAATATCATATTACAAAAGGACACCTTCCCGTAAGGAAAATGAAAAGACAGAGTGGACCTTAAAACTCTTGGAATATGGCGACAATGTGTTGATGTCAGAGATGTTAATATCATATTACAAAAGGACACCTTCCCGTAAGGAAAATGAAAAGAGTGAGAGTGGACCTTAAAACTCTTGGAGTATGGCGACAATGTGTTCATGTCTGAGATGTTAATATCATATTACAAAATGACACCTTCCCGTAAGGAAAATGAAAAGACAGAGTGGACCTTAAACTCTTGGAATATGACGACAATGTGTTCATGTCAGAGATGTTAATATCATATTACAAAAGGACACCTTCCCGTAAGGAAAATGAAAAGAGTGAGAGTGGACCTTAAAACTCTTGGAGTATGGCGACAATGTGTTCATGTCTGAGATGTTAATATCATATTACAAAATGACACCTTCCCGTAAGGAAAATGAAAAGACAGAGTGGACCTTAAACTCTTGGAATATGACGACAATGTGTTCATGTCAGAGATGTTAATATCATATTACAAAAGGACACCTTCCCGTAAGGAAAATGAAAAGACAGAGTGAACCTTAAAACTCTTGGAATATGACGACAATGTGTTCATGTCAGAGATGTTAATATCATAATACAAAGGATCCCTTCCCGAGCATGTTTGGTAAATGTAAGTCACACGGGATTCGCATTCTGACACTAACTAAAGAACTCGGTCAACATGGTCAACGCCACTTTTGTTCTGATGACAGAAACAGTTCGACAGGACGTCCTAAACTTTTAAAGCCAATGGCCAAAATTAGATTCCTTGGAATGCAGTTCTTGGAAAAATGAAGAAACAAGGCCGTGCAAATAATGCACGAGACAAAAAACCCTTTCAATGTGGAAAACATATTTTACCAGAATGTGCCCAAACCGGATGTGCAACACGCTCCAAAAGGGGTCATAATTCACAACAAAGATCAAGTGTAAAAACAACTGATTTCAAGCCTTTAACCTTCCATCAAATTGTTTTAGAAACGATAAAATAATGCAGTAAATGAAAAATACAACTGGTGTATTACAGCTGTATTCCAAGCAGAGTTTGCAACTGTGATAACTGTGAAAAACTGAGCCAATACCAAGAAAGCATGTGGGTGGTAGACACACACAGGGCCGGCAGAATTAAATAAAGACAAGGTAGGACAACTTATTAGTGAAGATGATGATCCTCTTGCGAACAAATCCTCTCGTGAGAGTGAGATGGAAAAAGCAACTGGTATCAAAAGGTCTGGTATTGTTCGTATTGTTCGCTTTTCGCACTTAGCCTACTGAGGAACATCAATGACAGGAAATGCTCCATAGGGGCGTCGGACCATATTTGAAAAGGGATTTGCATTTTTCAGAAAATGTATGCGTCCACTCACCTGGGGGGGGGATAATACTCAACGACAGTCCAACTACGCTTCAGAACTGATCTGACAGTAATCTCGTCGATCCTGTATTAAATACTGGATATAGCAGTAGGCCTATAGGCTAAGAAGGTTCATAAAAGGTTAAATGTACAGCTACAACATATTCGTGAATTTGGAACCATTGGAATTGGAAAGATAATAGTGCCTAATCTTGAGAGTTTTGCTAGCAATTATAATATAAAAAGTCTACAAAAATATCATTACGAAGTCACAGTTTATATGCAAATGGTCTCATTTAGAATTAAAAATCTAATTTTAAAGTGTTGTCTGCCCCTGTATGAATATAATTGAATACACAGCTTAGTTTATGATATATCACTTTAAATTCAAAATGACCAATGATACCGCACCTCGGGCACATGGCATCAGCAATCAAGAGTTTCCAACAATCACCGTCTATATGGGGCGAGGAGTGACGTAGTGCTGAAGTCTACATACTTTTGATCAATTGGCAGCCCAAAAATGACAGGAAGAGTGCCTAACAGATTACTATGAGAAAGTCCTTTTGGGACAAAGAAGTTTGAATATGTAGCTTCCGAACACAAAGTATCACAATCAATGAAAAATTGCTTAAAAGTTACATGTGCGCATCTTGGGATCTGAATGTAAACCAAATGTTCTGGGGTGTGGAACCAACAGATATTAAAGGTACGGTCTAGCTACACCCTCAACATTTGGGAACGATATGCTATTGTAACGACCCTTGGAGCACGTCCGTCGGGGAGTTGAAGTGTACCGAGCCAGATTTGAAAGGGAGTGTGCTAAATTCAGTGTCCAGTGCGGGAATCGAACCCATGACCTTCCCCTCGCAAATTCTTGTTTTCGGAAATGCAAAATCTCACCTTTAATTTCGCTAGAAAGATCCAATTTTACTCCTATCCTGCCCAACTCGTTTTTGAAATATCATCTCCATAACAGAATCCAGTCCTAGTTCGCCTCCGCGGTTTCACGATCTGACCATCGGTTTTAAAGCGACGACGACCTCCACTATGCCTTCTATTGGTTGCTCTGCATTGCACACCATTTGATAGAGGCACTGATACGCCCATTTTACTTAGGGCGTCGTGCGACTTGTGCAGTATATTGTTATGTGAAATGTTCAACGAAATACGAAGTAAAGTATAGGTGTACCACACGCTTATATGATTTTAATCGATTATTAACACATGACATTGAAATAACACATCGATGTGATGTTTTGATCAATACAAACACTTTATCTTGATGTGAAATTACATGGGGTTGTTTCAATAGTTTTTTCGTAAAATACAATCCAGTTGTACTGATGCAATCTCAAATAGAGATGCCAGTAAAAATTCCAAGGGGGATTCACTTTTGACAATTTTGGTCCAAAATCACTTAAAAAGTGCTCCATGATTTTGAAAGAAATTTTGGCCAGGGGAGGTGAGGGGTCCATTGAACCCCCCCCCCCCCCCCCCTACGAGCCTGGTGTATAGTTTTTCCTCTCCTCGATCCTCGCCTTCCAATGCTAAAATATGTGTTTTGACAACAGAGATTTTCCCCAGACAGCCTGAAGAGTTAATGAAGTTTTCCTGAAATTGCGATGACAAAAAACCGGACGATCACAATAACAATCGCACAGTCATCCTGACGACTATACCCCACCGATGGTGTGATAAAAATATTGTTGGTTATTGAAGATGGCGTTAGATTTTATAACAAGTCCTTCAAAAATAAAATCATGAAAAATATGCATCATTATATTCTAATAATAATAACAATCAATGGCAGTGTACGTTTACTTTTTAATTTATTTTACAATTAAATAACAAGTTTATATAATAATGTATCACATTCATTAGTTACTTTAGCTCCATATGGATGGCAAAAGTAAAAAAATATTGCACATTTTGCTTCAGACCTAATACTAACAAACACAAGAAATTCATCATTATGCAGACTATGTGTAACACTATGAATATCATAGTCATAGACTTTATAAATAAAATCATTGTATATTCATGAAACAAACAGATTCAGTTAAATGAATGAAGCAGTACTACTATCAAACAATGAATACAATAAAACAATGCTATTTCACAGCCGCATTGTACATATTATAGTCCATTTTATGTATTGATCACCCTCTTTAAGTACTGCAATGATATTCTTAAAGGATGTGATGAGTAATTAATAAATGACCAATGATAGCAACTTGTAATAATATGATGTAACAAGATAAGAACAATTTCATAGAGATGAGAAATACCACACTTCACGAACTTCTTAAATACTGTTCCAATCATCTTAATTCACAAGGTTTCATTTGCTCCAAATGTGTTATAGCACCTTGGAAGTCGAAGATGGTTCTAATACTGTTCTATAAAATGTCATTTTATGTGAGGTCACCATATGGTGTAATGATATCCTAATATGTATGATGTCAACAAATGAATGTCATCCTATTGTGTGTGATGCCATCTTAGTGTGTACAATATTACTCAACTCTTTGTGATGTCATTCTACTCTCTGTGATGTCACCCTACATTGTGTGATGTCACCCTACATAATGTGAAGTAATCCTATTGTGTTGCAGTATTATCATCATTCAACTCAGGGAAGAGCTCTAGTAGTAGTATATCAAGCAAGACATAGGACAGCTGAAACAAAACAAAAAATTAAACATTCATCAACAACAACTAATTTTGCTTTACTTCAATTTTCAAAGTTAGTACTCTAAAACTAAACTAATAAAAATCAAGGCATGGGTTCATCACATACTTTTGAGGATTCACCATTGAAACATTTAAATATCAATGTATTAACAAGTTTAATGGAAAAAGAAAACAAAATATTTCGAAATCTATCCAGTCTTGATATAATAATAAAAATAGACATTGGTTTACCTGTTTATTTAATTTAGGATATTGTAGAAGGTCAAAGAAAACTTTGCAGCCTTTTTCATACTCCTCTTCCCCAGTAATCTTAGGTAGCACCCCTACAGAAGTGAAGCAGGGAATATATTATTCTAAATATTTGATTTTACAAGATGTACATTCTATGTAAACTATGGATTTATCATTATGGTGAAGATTCAGATATTAAAGTATTTATTGAATTAAATGTTAATTCAGAATATGATTCCTAACTGTACTTATTGGTGCAGCCAATGTGCTTCATTTGTTTAAATGATTTAAATTAAGTACATGTACTATAAAAACATATCTAATTTGAATAATTAATTGCAAGTGCATTTTTTTGTAAAATAACGGTTCTTGCATAATTTGATCCCAAATAAATTTTCTAACAAAATATAAACTCATTATAAACTACACATACTAACCTGGTAGGAATTTCTTTAGCTCTGCAAATGTTTTATTTTTCCTCTCTAGCTTTTGTTCATCAGTTCTTGAGGGATCATCATCAAAGAATAGGAGATCTAAACAAACACATTAACACCCTGTGTTATAGTAACATTTCACATAAACACAGATTACACATCTAAGAAGACTGTTTTTTCTAAGGTACAAGAAAATAACAAGAGATTTTCAGTGATGTATTCAAAGGATGACTTAAAGCATAGCTCATCCATATACCTTGATATGATAATAAAGTTTTTCCTTCTATTTAAAGATGTCACTACCATAGAATTTTTAATTATGTCTGCCATATTTAGAAAATCAGTACTTACATGTAATATCATATGTAATAAGAAAGTTTTTGTCTTCAATTTTAAAGAATTCCCTAGCATTGTGCTGCCGTATTTTTAAAAACAATTCACTGCATCAGAAACAAATAAATGTAGCCCTGAATCAATAATCCAGTGCAAAGCTAGTATGTTGTCTTACCTCTAAGTAAATGTATAAGAGACACAACTCTGTGCTCCTGAGTGACCTGCTCCAGCTTAAAGCCTATGTACCAGTCTAGATAGTTCTCTAATGTATGTTTAACTAGCATCCGAGCTGTTATCAGCAGATGGTGAACCTGGTCCTTTATTTGGAACACATTCTTAGCTGCAAGTACATAAAGTGTGTGGATTTTGATGTACATATTATTCCTGAAATTATTCTAATTAATATTGGAATTATATTGCATTCTTTATTTACTTCTTGTATAATTATAGCTACCCTGAAAAATCTCTTCACTAAAAACAGTTGTAACACAAGTCTGAAAGGCATTAGCATGCAAACTGTCACCACCCACCATTTGTTACAGAAGCTAAACTCCGAACACCATCTACAGTCAGAGACTATAACAATATGTCACCACTTGTTGTGGTGGTGACATACCAAACAGCAACTAACTGTGACTTCTAATTGTAGGAATATGTTCCTAAAAGATTTCCCAGTATACCTTGAGCAATCATACCTATAGAGTATTGTATCAAAGGCACCCTCAATGTCCTCTGTTCCCTCATTGCCTCTGGGTTCAGCTTGGATATCACAAACGTCCAGACTAGCATTGTCTTCATACATTGGATTAGCCAGCTAGAATTGGTTAACAATATTACTCCAATATCAATTATATGATTCAATCAAAGTACATTATCTATAGTATATAAACCTTTTACATAATGATTATTTCTATCTTGTATTTTAGTCTATAAAATATATAAATTCAAGTCAATACAAGACAATCTGAATCTATAGATACCATAATGTCCCATTTTGCTCTATTTTATCACTCTGGGCCTTAATTGAACTAGTAGAAATCATATTAAAGTGAAATGCTGCTACTGAGACCATGTTAAAGGGTTCACATTTGAAAGCAAAGGAGTTCCACTGTACCTTTTCACTTGAGATGGATACTGTATCTGAGTCTCTATCTTCTAGCTTGCCAGGGCGAGGTTTAGGGGCCTCGGTGGAGTTTATAAATGACTGAATGAAAGAGTCTAAATGTTGCCCTTTCTGTAATAACAAACAGATATGTACAGATATACAGGAATCTATGTTTGCATGATGAAGCAATGTATCTAAATGTAAATATACATACTATACATGTAGTTCATTTTCTTCAAATGGTTATATCCCTCCTGAATATATCAAAATGCCAATCAAAAGGTTGCACATTTTTCTTGTAGATCAATTAAATCAGAGGGTCGCTGCTACTTACTGATTGATCTGTTAGAGAGGAAGGTGAATTACATTTTTTCATTAGAAAAATTTTCGTTCCCTTAAACGAGGGAATTGATTTGTGAATATCCAAGCAATGGCAGATTTAATTTCTTAAGTTGTCACAAACTACATACTTGCCAAAGATTTTGTTTTGATTTGAAGAATGAAACCACCCTATCTTCATTTCCAGAGTTCCTCCCCCATGCTATACCTGACTTGTACAAATACAAGTTTGCGTATACATGTTCCAAATAACTTATATCGAAAGCTCTCTAGTCGGACCATAATGGGTAATGATAATAATAAGTTCTCTAGTGGAACCATAATGGGTAATAATGATAAGCTCTCTAGTGGGACCATAATGGGTAATAATGTTAAGCTCTCTAGTGGGACCATAATGGGTAATCATGTTAAGCTCTCTAGTGGGACCATAATGGGTAATAATGTTAACCTCTCTAGTGAGACCATAATGGGTAATAATGTTAAGCTCTCTAGTGGAACCATAATGGGTGATAATGATAAGCTCTCTAGTGGAACCATAATGGGTAATCATGATAAGCTCTCTAGTGGAACCATAATGGGTAATAATAATAATAATAATAAGCTCTCTAGTGGAACCATAATGGGTAATCATGTTAAGCTCTCTAGTGGAACCATAATGGGTAATAATGTTAAGCTTTCTAGTGGAACCATAATGGGTAATCATGATAAGCTCTCTAGTGAGACCATAATGGGTAATAATTATAATAATAAGCTCTCTAGTGGAACCATAATGGGTAATCATGTTAAGCTCTCTAGTGGAACCATAATGGGTAATAATGTTAAGCTTTCTCGTGGAACCATAATGGGTAATCATGATAAGCTCTCCATTGGGACCATAATGGGTAATAATGTTAAGCTTTCTAGTGGAACCATAATGGGTAATAATGAAAAGCTCTCTAGTGGGACCATAATGGGTAATAATGTTAAGCTTTCTAGTGGAACCATAATGGGTAATAATGAAAAGCTCTCTAGTGGGACCATAATGGGTAATAATGATAAGCTCTCTAGTGGGACCATAATGGGTAATAATGATAAGCTCTCTAGTGGGACCATAATGGGTAATAATGATAAGCTCTCTAGTTGGACCATAATGGGTTATAATGATAAGCTCTCTAGTTGGACCATAATGGGTAATAATGATAAGCTCTCTAGTGGGACCATAATGGGTAATAATGATAAGCTCTCTAGTTGGACCATAATGGGTAATAATGATAAGCTCTCTAGTTGGACCATAATGGGTAATAATGATAAGCTCTCTAGTTGGACCATAATGGGTAATAATGATAAGCTCTCTAGTGGGACCATAATGGGTAATAACGATAAGCTCTCTAGTGGAACCATAATGGGTAATCATGATAAGCTCCCTAGAGGGACCATAATGGGTAATAATGATAAGCTCTCTTATGGGACCATAATGGGTAATCATGATAAGCTCCCTAAGAGGGACCATAATGGGTAATCATGATAAGCTCTCTAGTTGGACCATAATGGGTAATAATGATAAGCTCTCTAGTTGGACCATAATGGGTAATAATGATAAGCTCTCTAGTGGGACCATAATGGGTAATAATGATAAGCTCTCTAGTTGGACCATAATGGGTAATAATGATAAGCTCTCTAGTTGGACCATAATGGGTAATAATGATAAGCTCTCTAGTTGGACCATAATGGGTAATAATGATAAGCTCTCTAGTTGGACCATAATGGGTAATAATGATAAGCTCTCTAGTGGGACCATAATGGGTAATAATGATAAGCTCTCTAGTTGGACCATAATGGGTAATAATGATAAGCTCTCTTGTGGGACCATAATGGGTAATAATGAAAAGCTCTCTAGTGGGACAATAATGGGTAATAATGATAAGCTCTCTAGTGGGACCATAATGGGTAATAATGATAAGCTCTCTTGTGGGACCATAATGGGTAATCATGATAAGCTCTCTAGTGGGACCATAATGGGTAATCATGATAAGCTCTCTTGTGGGACCATAATGGGTAATCATGATATGCTCCCTAGAGGGACCATAATGAGTAATCATGATAAGCTCTCTAGTGGGACCATAATGGGTAATAATGATAAGCTCTCTAGTGGGACTATAATGGGTAATAATGATAAGCTCTCTAGTGGGACCATAATGGGTAATAATGATAAGCTCTCTAGTGGGACCATAATGGGTAATAATGATAAGCTCTCTAGTGGGACCATAATGGGTAATAATGATAAGCTCTCTAGTGGGACCATAATGGGTAATAATGATAAGCTCTCTAGTGGGACCATAATGGGTAATCATGATAAGCTCTAGTGGGACCATAATGGGTAATAACTAGATAACGGCAACTCCGCGGAGTAGCAAATCCCAACGAACAAAATATCAATTACTGAATTCCAATCAATTATACTCATTACTTTGGTTGAAAATGAAAAAATTAGATTTTAGAATTGCGAATTCCTGCAAAGCAGCCATTTTGAATTTTCTGAGGTACAAATCTGAAAAACAATACCATAATTGTGATCTACTCCAAAATTCCTTCAATTTGAGTATAATATAGCCATACTTTGAAGGGATCGAAAAATTATTGCGAAATCGTACATTAGACGGCCATTTTGAATTTTACGAGGCTCGAATCAGAAAAAAGATACAATATTTGCAATCTACTCTTAATTGCCTTTCATTTGAGTATAATAAAGCTATAGTTCAGAAAGATCTAAAAATTAGCGAAAATTTCTGTTTTCCTGTCCTCCCATACATGGCCCCTGGGGGTCAGGATGAAAAACACGGAATATATGTGAAATAGATAAATGTTGTGAATACACTACCAAAATTTCAAACAATAATATTAATTACTTTGGTTTAGAATGAAAAATTTATGATTTTTGCGAAAAAGTCCCGTTATTTTTAAAGCGGCGGCCATCTTGAAAAAAACTTTTTTTTGCGTAAAATTATTCACCAATATACATCTTTCCACTAAATATGAAGAAAATCTGTCAACTAGTATTTGAGTTATCTTCCGGACAGACGGACGGACTGACTGACTGACTGACGGACTGACGGACTGACGGACAGACGGACGGACGGACGGAGGGCTTCACTATATCCCTAACGAACTTCGTTCGTTGGGATAATGATAAGCTCTCTAGTGGGACCATAATGGGTAATAATGATAAGCTCTCTAGTGGGACCATAATGGGTAATAATGATAAGCTCTCTAGTGGGACCATAATGGGTAATAATGATAAGCTCTCTAGTGGGACCATAATGGGTAATCATGATAAGCTCTAGTGGGACCATAATGGGTAATAATGATAAGCTCTCTAGTGGGACCATAATGGGTAATCATGATAATACTCATGGCATTTATATATGAAGATCTGTTGAGAGTATTAACCTCTTTACCTCTTTGATGAGTATCATAGCTGTTGACTTGAACATCTTTCCTATGTTGATATCTGGCAGTAGACTGGTAGTCAACTGGTTCTCAGAGGTCAGGAAGTTATGTAATAATTCACTACCCTTTAGTTCTGGTCTAGTGAGCAGTTTCTACAATGCCAAGAAGAAATGTAATATGTCAACACTCTGCAGTTGTTCAGTACTAGTTTTTACAATAAAAAATAGAACGACCTTTAAGAGCATCTACTAACATGTATGTATGTGGTGCTTGTTTGAAAGTATAATGTATTGAAAGTATTGAAAGTATAATGCAAACTCAAGATAGAATATGTACACACAAGTGCCAAAGGAAAAGAACCAAAAATTGTTACAGAACCGAGCAAGAAAAAGAAAACATCTAAGTGAACATTCAAGAAAATATCCAAGAAAACTTTTATTTGATATATGAATTTACCTTTAAATATTCTTCAAATGGCTGTTTTCGGGTCTCTAGAAACTCCTTAGCTTTTGTCCCAAACTGTTTCTTGGTTGGGAGTTTGAAATCAAGAAACTCTCCTAAAAAGAGGAACACTAAACTTATTCTTGAATAAATGAAGAAAAATACAAAATAGTAATTTATGCTTATATTCATGCACAGCTACGAGGATTGTTCAATAACTATGGTAACAAGAGCGTTTGTATCAATATTTATTGAACAACCATTATATTACTCGTATTATAGGTTTTCATCTGAAACAACAATTCTGGTTAATGATCAATATCAACCTTTGATGAAATATATTCTGACGAATCTTACCATGGAATTCTGACATTTTCTGTTCCAGTGCGTAAAATTCATTGTAGCGTCTATCAACGAACCAATGAGAAGGTCCTAGAAGAAAGCAAACTCTTAATTTCAACAATTCTACAAAAAGTGAAATTCCCAGCAAAAAGAGACAAGGCATTAACATGACAAATTGTCACCACCTAAAGGTCAATTTGAAGCAAGTTGAAAACAGACCTTTTTGACCTTTTTTGACCTTGAGAAGGTCATTAAAGGTGAAATGTCAAATCTAGAGTCAGATTTGAATTTCTGAGAACATGTAGATGATTTTGAAAAAAAAAATTAGTCAATTTGAAGCAAGTTGAAAAAAGACCTTTTTGACCTTGAGAAGGTCATTGAAGGTAAAATGTCAAATCTAAAGTCATATTTGAATTTCTGAGAACATGTAGATGATTTTGAAAAAAAAATTTAGTCAATTTGAAGCAAGATGAAAAAATACCTTTTTGACCTTTTTTGACATTGAGAAGGTCATTGAAGGTCAAATGTCAAATCTAAAGTCAGATTTGAATTTCTGAGAACATGTAGATGATTTTGAAAAAAAAATTTAGTCAATTTGAAGCAAGTTGAAAAAAGACCTTTTTGACCTTTTTTGACTTTGAGAAGGTCATTGAAGGTCAAATGTCAAATCTTAAGTCAAATCTAAAGTCAGATTTGAATTTCTGAGAACAGGTAGATGATTTTGAAAAAAAAATTTAGTCAATTTGAAGCAAGTTGAAAACAGACCTTTTTGACCTTTTTTGACCTTGAGAAGGTCATTGAAGGTCAAATGTCAAATCTTAAGTCAAATCTTAAGTCAGATTTGAATTTCTGAGAACACGTAGATGATTTTGAAAAAAAAATTTAGTCAATTTGAAGCAAGTTGAAAACAGACCTTTTTGACCTTTTTTGACCTTGAGAAGGTCATTGAAGGTCAAATGTCAAATCTTAAGTCAAATCTTAAGTCAGATTTGAATTTCTGAGAACACGTAGATGATTTTGAAAAAAAAATTTAGTCAATTTGAAGCAAGTTGAAAACAGACCTTTTTGACCTTTTTTGACCTTGAGAAGGTCATTGAAGGTCAAATGTCAAATCTAAAGTCAGATTTGAAGGTCAAATGTCAAATCTAAAGTCAAATCTAAAGTCAGATTTGAATTTCTGAGAACATGTAGATGATTTTGAAAAAAATTTAGTCAATGTGAAGCAAGTTGAAAAAAGACCTTTTTGACCTTGAGAAGGTCATTGAAGGTCAAATCTAAAGTCAGATTTGAACTTCTGAGAACATGTAGATGATTTAGAAAAAAATTGAAGTCAGTCTAAACAGTATTTGTAAAGTTATAGGAAGTTGTAAGAAATTGTTACAGACGCCGGACGCCGGACGCCAACCTCCAACCACCAACCGCCGTCACAAAAAAACAGAGACCATAACAATATGTCACCACTTTTGGTGGTGACATAAAAAGAACATGATATATTACTATCACTCACAAGGATTGAAATTTTATATAATATGTAAATTAAGTTCAGTTCAAAATATTAAAGCACAATGTTAAAAATGTGTATTAGGAATTTGACCACAAAGTTACATGCCTGTCAATATTTTTTCTGCCCTTTTAGCACATGTTAAATTCAAGAAGACTCATTTTCAATCAAAAGAATACCTTCCACAGCAACATCCACCCTATTTACTTCAATAACAAACACATAGAATTGTTTCTTAGGGTTATCAGGCTCAAGGCGTCCCTCCACGTGAGGAATGGACACTCTCCATGTGCTGAGATCACGAAGGGGGCCATCATCTTCTATCATGGCAACAGGCACCTCATCTTCAGTCATACCAGAGGCCTGTAATAACAAGATAAAAGTTTTGTGAGATATAGGGTGTATGTTAAGAGGTTTTATCCTTATTTTTTTACCTTCCAATGTGAACATTTTTAAACCCATTTTTGTGATAAACTATCGCCTACTTTAGAACACTTTTAAGAACACTTTTAGCCAATCCCAACTGGCTACCTGCAAATTTTTATAAAAAATCATCAATATTGCTTTGTAAAACATTGATTTAAAATGATTTGAAATACATAATGGAAATAGAGAATTGAGAAAACCCAGTATTCTCTTCAATAATTCAGAGTGACATAGAATATCTTTGACTTACTATGCTGACACCATCAGGCTCATCAGCATCATCAACAGCTAAATTGTCTACAAGAGCACCTTCAACTGAAAAAACAAGTATGATGACTCACTCCATTAGCCACAAATAAAACTATGGCTGCAATTATTGTGCAAATATAAAAAATTATTTCCCATGGTTCATGTATTTGCTCTTAAAATAGCATGGGAATTCAATCCATACTATATTGTTAGTACCTCAGTGTAAATACTCGCATCTGATTGGTCAATTAGCAGTCAACACTTTTGCCTGTACCCCCCACCTGTGCATCATGGGATATCATATTATTGACCGCGTATGTTACTGTACTACACTTGTGAATTATGGGGAATATGACGTCATCATGTTTTCAGAAAAAAAACATGGTAGACGGACATTTTGTAAACGTTGATGAAAGTGATATTTTGACTATGCTAGACAACAAGGATAGCAAAAAACAAATAGAAATGTAAAATTAACATTAATTTACTATTGAGTACGCAGTGATGTGCCGAAAACAGAGAGTTTAGCTACCACTGTCTTCAGTTTTTCTTGAAAAATTATTGCTGGCGTGGTTCGGAGAAAAGATTGTGAAATGAAGCCATGCCGATTGATGATTGTCGTCTATATATGGATTATTAGTTTTTTCGGACTAACAAAACAATTGTAGACCTCTCCATTCGGTCAACCGTCAAAATCATATACCCCGACTGTAAACCTTGAAACTACTTTTGACCTCGACCTTCAGTCTCTGTCAACAGTAGATTCTCGGTTTACAGTCTTGGTATACAATTTTGCCAGTTGACCTCTGGAGAGGTCAACAATTGTATACTGTATTATAGCAAAAACATGTAATAACAAATATTATAAAATGGCCACAATCTTTAAAAATGGCAGCCATCTTTTTTGAAAGAATGAAGTTTCAATTACATCTGGATAGTTGTATGGATACATTCGCGATATCCTATATTCCCCATGTCCCAATCCCTGATTTACAACATGTAAGCCCCTTACCTGTTGTACTCTTAAAGACACCCTTAATCTTACTCCCAAGTCTGGACAGGGTCAATGGCTCAGCAGTAGTCTTGCCCTTTTTACTACAATATTAAAAAAAACAATCAAATATAATTTGAGATCAAAATTGAAATAACAACTTAGCAAGTAAAATATCATTGACAAGAATATATGAATTATTACAGATTACCATGAGAATAAAACTGTGCTCTAAATGAGTAATTAATTAGTAAGTGCCAGAATAAAGCATATTAGTTAATAGTTTATTAAAAGCTAGACCCTGAAATATGTTTTACATGAACCACATACAAAAAACACAACAGAAATAAACTCAATACAATAATATTCAATTCCAATATCATTATTTTTAATTCTAATATCATACTATGTAATTTATCTAATGCCCTCCCAAACATGGACATATAGTAGAATGTCTACACACAAATCTAAGATGGAGACAACATACAAAGTTGAAAACAAGGATAACCCCAAACTAAAGTAATTAATTAATGGCACAAAATCTAGACTAAGCTGGTATTTGTAAAGAGCACCATATTACTAAACACCAATGACATGAATCACGTGCTGCTGAAGCAAAATTACATGATTGGTGATTTACTATTGTCAAGCTCCATATAAGGTGATCGACTTTAAGTCCTAGGTTGAGCACCTATTTGTTAATAAAGTGTCGTTCAAATTGGTAGCATGTAAACTTGTACGGGGCTGAAGATTAAAGGTCTGGGATCCGAACCTGTTCTTTAATCTTAAGTCTAGTCCAAAATGCTGGAGTATTCACAAATTTTATTCATAAGGATTTGGGGTTTGGTATATAACTATTGCAATCTATTGTCACATGGGGCTTCAAAATAATATATCACACAATACGTAACTCCGCCTCGCAACTTAACTTTACCTAGTTGATGTTTTAACAGGTGCTTGGTTCAGTGAATTGCTATTATAACCAATCAAGCAGCAAAATAAGAAAGCAATATAAAATTGCAATTGATAAAATCTAAACCAACATTCAAGCAAAACTGGCTCCGCAAATTGCAACTGCCCAAAAGCTAGTTAATTCAAATATATTAAATAATAGTGAAGAAATATAATTATAATTGTATTGAATGATATAAAATATAACATAAAATATGGATGTCAAATACTCGTACATTTATGTTTATCTTACCTTAAAATGAAATCAGTTAACTATAAAACTAAACTAGGGTAATTTGTAAAGAATGAATTGTAACCATCTAGAAAGCTGTTTTGTATTTGTATTCATAAAAGGCCATTCAAAGTACATTATATGTTGAATGGCCTAGTATGCACTATTATGAATCATTAAGAACAAAGTTGAAGACTGTGTTAAACAAACAAACACTGTAAATGCACAAAGAATCAAGTATCCAAAATCTGATATGAGTCAAAATCATAAACTTTCATAATTCGATTATCAATGATCTCCCTGACATTTTTCTTTCTTGAGAGATTTACCTCATGTGCCTTATAGAATATTCCTAAAATTTCATATGGGTGCTAATGGACATATAAATTACGGTGATGCACTTAAGTTGATGCTTGGAGAGATCACTGTGCATGTGAGGATAACTGAGAAAAATGTAAATGAAAGTGGACCCGAATGCTGTGATGTAACATCAATAACTTGCAGATGACCCAAATGAGCATTTACAGTGATTTAAGTCAAAGTGTAAAATGCAAACTGAGACTAAAGATGGCACTTATCAATCTGGGTGAGTTTAAATTCTAAGGTATAAAAGCAGTATTAGTATAAACTGCAGATGTGTTACATTGTACCTTCCCCCAGCATGCATTTTTGCTCTACAATGTAGTCATGGTAACGCACAATGTAGTCAAGGTAACATGGAATGTAGTCAAGTTAGCATGGAATGTCGTCATGGTAACATGCAATGTAGTCACAGTAATATGTACTCAAGCCATGGTAACATACACTATAGTCAAGGTAACATGGATTGAGTAATGGTAATATGCAATGTATTCATCGTAACACACAATGTTTTCATCATGGTAACATGAAATGTAGTCATGGTAACAATTCAATCAATAATGTGCATTTCATGGTTAACATGCTATTCAATAATGCTGATCAAAATAGAATGCTAATAAAAAATCATGAAGTCATGGTAACATGATAATCAAAATTTATGAAAACATCTTAACATTCTAGTAAAAAAGACACCACAAAAACAATCTAATTAATAACAACGATGATGTCATAGTAGGATGCTAATTAACAAGTCAATTGGTAACAATGTGCTAATCAAAAAGACAAGGTATGGTATGGTATGGTATGGTATCGATCTCCCCTTGTATATTGTATTTATTGAATAAAAATGAGATAAGATAATTTTTTGAGAACATGGGTCAGATATTTTGAAAAATGTGTTGAGGTAGGGTTCTAATCCATGGTCTTTCCGAGACTCAAGAGTCAAATTCATAATTGTATTATCCTTAATTGGAGAAACTTATTATTTTGATGAGACATGTTTTTATGGTGGTAAAATAATCATGATCAAAGGTATGACAGTCTAAAATCATACCATACCTGGTCCTTTATGAAAACATGCTAACATTACCATCAAGTGGTGAAGTTTAAATTAGGCTGAATTAATTTCATGATATAGAATTCAAAATAGAAGTAAGATCTATGGTAAATAAACAATAAAATACTGTATTGTTTTCTGACCTAATCAAATGAAATTCAGGAAAAATACCCTGAATAACCCTACTGAGTTGGTTGCTAGAGTGCAAGCAGATTGCTTGAGTGTGAATTGATTGTTTTAGTGTGAGTTGAATATATGAGTGCAAATTTAATTATTCAACTGTGAGTTGATTGCTTGAGTGTAAGAGAAACGTTTGAGAGTCGACTTTTTCCATGTTAATTATATAGTTGAGTGTGTTATTGTTCGATTGTGAATTGATTGTTTGAATGCAAATTGATTGTTTGAATGTGAATTGATTGTTTGAATGTAAAATGATTGTTTGAATGTGAACTGATTGTGAGTTGATAGTTTAAGAGCATCTACCTTGAGGAGCTTCTGGAAATCCTGTTTTGCAATCGGTCTCCACACAACATGGTGTAGTACTGGAAAACAAAAGCAACAATCATAACACCTTCATACATACTCGTATATACATCTTAGGCATTATTTATGGTTGTTTGCCATTTCATATTGTTTATTGGGTTTAAGCATGTTCAGTGATTTCCCATTCATAAGAGCACCCGAGCCACGTACCCTGTTGAACATTTTGCATGCCATCTTGTTGAAAATATGTCAAAATGATTAAATATGACCAAAATATGTAAAATTAGGATTTTGTTGCATTCTGTAAAGATCACTTGAGTATGTATTTTCAATGGCTGATATCATGTACATGTACAGTACAAGGGTTGATCTTACAGTTTTTTACTGTTAGTGATCAGTTAACATATACTTCTCTTTCAATCTTTTTTTTTATCTCTTTACATAAATTGACTAACATATAATGACTAAAACATTCAGGATTTTCAACTAATACAACCCTTACATCATCACTCTGGTGAAAGAGGGGCAGGAATGTATTTTCAAGCAGATTGTAGGCGTGTTCATATGCCCGGAATAATGGTGTTGTAGTACGGAGCTTTACTACGCCCTCTGGTGGACCTTCAGTAACTGAAAGACAACAATGAACGAAATAACAAATTACGAACAACATACTTTTTAAAAACTCTAGTTTCGTAAACTTGAAACCGTTAATTTATTCTTAAGAAAGATTTTAAAATATAAATTCTTATTGAATAAAATGCTTGGAATAACAACTTACTTTCTCGTAGTTCTTCTATGATGTCATCATCAAACATAATCTTGTCTACAGCATTAGGATTGCAGTACATGCGATATATCTCCTTGGCTTCTGTATGTAGACTCAGGGTCTGTTCTGAGGACAACTCAGGGTTTAGGATCCTATGGTTGAAGTCCTCTGGAAATTCAACATATTTATTCACTTTCAAATAAAGTATAATATTAGAATGAATCCCTGTAACACTAGTTTGTCATGTACAAAAAGGTAAATGATAAATTTCTTTCATACAAAAAGATCATGAATATGGAATTCTCAACAAATAGTCACTAATTACTCACCAATAAATGTTCAACTACTCACCAAAAATAACTACTCACTTGCAAATTTTCAAATACTCACTGACAAATTTTCAACTATTCCCCAGCAAAGATTCAACAATTCACCAAAAATATTCAGCTAATCACTGACAAATATTCAACTACTAACAACCAAATATTCAAATACTCACCAACTGACAGACAGAACTGTAAGACATTCACTGAGGCCTCTGACTTGAGGAACTGCATGAAGGGGAACAGGACATCTTGGTTATTGAGAATGTCAGCCAGCTCAACACGTAGAGACTAAAATGACCAACAGTAGAATTTTAGGATACATTCATCTTTGTTATATTAGCTGAAATTGATTATGTTCGGAAATGAATATTTGTTGCATTTTTGAAAATGTTTAAAACAGTCAAATCCCTACTCAATTCGTTCAATATTCCAACAGTATAAGTAAAATTGCCAAGATTGTATCTTTATTAGGATGAGACAGAACAAATTTTATTTCATATTTGGAATCTTGGATAATTGCCTTTTCACATTTTAATTAAATTCCTCACTAACTTTTGAGAATTGAATTCCTTTGTTAAGGTTTTAATTTCAGATTTTTTATTTTTTCCTACTTACTGATTGTCTCTTACATCGAGGCTGGGCAAAGTTGGCAAGAATGGTCCATTGTTTTGATGGTGGCTCAGTGGGGGGAGGGGGCTGGAACACAAACAGTCAGTTTCAATTTAGAAATTATTAATGACAGCCATTATAAAAGCCATCATACATTCTGAGAGTTGGATGATAGTATTTACACAAATCAAGAAGAATGACATAGGGTGTAAGAATATAGTTTATTTTGTACTTAATTTAATGTTTTTATTTTCATTTTTCTCAACTCAAGAACTCTGGTACTGTTCTCTGTAGCCAGCTATGAATACTTACTGGGGTATCATCAAAGAAGACTAGAAGGAGGTTGTTCACTGTGTCCTAAAATTAAAAAATTGAATTGTTCTACAATTAAAAGGATTACAGAATTGAATTGTCAGTAGAGACAGGAGAAATGTTGAATCTAGGTCTCCTTTAAAGTTGTTTGTAAATTCTTCACTTTGGTTTATACTTGCTGATTTTTTTAATCGAAGATTTTGAAGAAGCTGGTCTGATTACTGGCAAAGTATTGAAAGTATGCATATACAGCGGTGGCGGTAGGCATATATTTTTGTGAGTCATCATGACTCAGGTAGTTTCAAAAAAGTGAGTCACAAGAAAAAAAGTTGAGTCAAAGCTATAAAAGTGTTTTTCTTGAGTAAAAATGCATACAAAATGTAGAAACCACATACAAAATCTATTTTTTTATTTTGTGCATACCTTTTATTGTACTCTTATAGCACATTGACAACTAACAATTAATTAATTAGGCAATTGCAAGAAAAATGTCACTATTAATCATCTGATTATCTGGTCCAGCGAGTCATGGGTGTGAATGGAGTGGGAGAGGAGTTTCTCCCTGTGTGGAGTTACACAAATTGGGGTCAAAGCGTTTCATGTTGAAATTCAACATTTTTGCAATCATTCCAAAGTCTAAAACGGCAATAAGTCCGACCACAATACTGGGCATCATTTAAATTGAATACGGTAGAATCTTGTAATTATAGCTGATCAAATGAAACCGAAAGTAGATTTGTTTTCATACCTAATTTATCATCATTACCCCCCTTAATGTGCGATCGACTGGATTTTCATGTGCCCATTATCTATCTTCATAGGATCAGCTTCAGATCTAGTGAATCGAAGATCTTAACTTGAGGGAGTTAATTGAAAATACTTGGTGAAAACTTACGATAGATCGGTCACTGTGAGCACCATTGATAAACCTACTGCGCTTTACATCTGCGCATGCTGATGAAGGGGACGGCTCAAGGAAACTTGCTAACTTAGCGAAGGAATTTTGCGAACTTGCGAAGGAAACTAAAGGTTCGTAAATCTAGCGTGTGAACATTCAAGGGAAGATTTTATGCGGTAATTTAGATAAATATACGATCACTAAAATCCTTAGAAGGGAGTATGAAATTAATAAATTATTGTTCAATGTTATGTTCGTTTTATTGCATTTTTGATACGCCCCCTAGCAACGTGCTTCACGAGATAAACAAATCGAGGGATCGATCAATGTTTTCAAGTTTATCATTGAATCTGAATCACAGGGCTTTAAAAATTATATGAAATACCGAAATGAGAAAACGATCGGTAGGAAGGAGGCTCGATTGCGCTGAACGAAATGTTAGATTTCCGGAATTAGCAAAATTATAAATTTGATCAATCACGTATTTTCACGTATAGGGATCAATTTAACCAAGTACCAAGCGGGGATTTTGCATGTGAAACAAACGTGCGTCAGAAAAACTCGGTAGACAATGAATATTTGCGTCAGAGTTGCAAAAATGTGAGTAAAAAACGTAAAAAATTGCGTTAACGCCACCTCTGATATAAATAAAATCTAAGAAAAACTTACAATATTCAAATAGTTTATCTTCTTAAATTGTGACTGATTGCATGTTACTTACAGGATCAGCTATAACATCCATGGCAGGGAGGAGCAGGGAGCTGGAGAATATCTCTCTCAGTAAAGTCAACAGACTCCTGAAAAAACAACAACAATTGTTCATCAAGATATTTGGAAAATAAACAAATACATTATCATGCAAAATGTCACCACCATTTGTTACAGACACCAAACGCTGATCGCCAACCGTCGATCACTATTCGCCATCACAAAAAATGGAGAAAATCACAATATGTCACCACTTTTTGGTGGTGACATAGTAAAATTAATAGAAACAAATCTCTATAATGTCAGGTATCCAAACTTCTTATTAATCCAATTTACTGAGTGTGGTTACAATGTATAGGATCATTATATAGACTTACTGGCAGTGTAAAGACTGTGGGGGAAGTATGTAAGGAAATATAGCCTCAGAAACCTTGCGTAGATAATCTAGCTCAGTCTTCCTGTTCCTCATTGCACAGTGAAGATGTGGGCCATAGAAGTCTAGTGTTGCCTGCTGGAGGTCACCTTGGTAACCAGCTAAATGGGCCTGTATTAAATAGAAATAAGTTTGATTGCAAATGAAACCTGCGAACATACACTTCCCTGCATAGGTTTGGCAACCAATAGTTTTCATTAGATATCACTTCATTCATTAGATATCAAAACATCAATTCAATTTATTTATTTCATAATTCTCATATAATTTACACTATAAAAACAAGCCGCTAGACACCCTAGTGGGTATATGTTGCGGTTTAACAGAATTTCTTAAAATGACATCTAGACTACATATAAAAGAAAGCGCTTATATTTGTTAAACATGTTAATGTTTGAATCTTAATTTTGTTTCTTAACCTCTTGCCTACCTGGAGTGATGATATTTCTCGTCACCTCAGAAATGACCTTGAAACCCAGAGTGACAAGAAAATCTGTCACAAAATTTTTCACTAAATTTGCTCTAATTTGAATTTTTTATCCTATTTACACTAAAATTGTTATAAAATGTGTTGAAATGATCTCTGCCGTCAAATTTGACTAAGTTGAGCATCTAAAATTGGATAGGTTGTAGTAAAATATCAAAAGGTTTCAAAAATTCTGACTCTAATGCCTGGGATTCAAGAGGTTAATGACAATAGTTCTGAATCTTATGATAAAATGATGAATATTTTGAAATCTCAAAACATGAACAGGGTTTAATAAATGATCCGAAGGGGGACTTCCAGCTGCCACTCTTATGGAGGGGAGTGTATATCAATGTATATGATGATAGGCTCTGTTTTTGCAATATCAATGTATATGATGATAGGCTCTGTTTTTGCAATATCAATGTATATGATGATAGGCTCTGTTTTTGCAATATCAATGTATGTGATGATAGGCTCTGTTTTTGCAATATCAATGTATATGATGATAGGCTCTATTTTTGCAATATCAATGTATATGATGATAGGCTCTGTTTTTGCAATATCAATGTATATGATGATAGGCTCTGTTTTTGCAATATCAATGTATGTGATTATAGGCTCTGTTTTTGCAATATCAATGTATATGATGATAGGCTCTGTTTTTGCAATATCAATGTATGTGATGATAGGCTCTGTTTTTGCAATATCAATGTATATGATGATAGGCTCTGTTTTTGCAATATCAATGTATATGATGATAGGCTCTGTTTTTGCAATATCAATGTATGTGATGATAGGCTCTGTTTTTGCAATATCAATGTATGTGATGATAGGCTCTGTTTTAGCAATATCAATGTATGTGATGATAGGCTCTGTTTTTGCAATATCAATGTATATGATGATAGGCTCTGTTTTTGCAATATCAATGTATGTGATGATAGGCTCTGTTTTTGCAATATCAATGTATATGATGATAGGCTCTGTTTTTGCAATATCAATGTATATGATGATAGGCTCTGTTTTTGCAATATCAATGTATATGATGATAGGCTCTGTTTTTGCAATATCAATGTATGTGATGATAGGCTCTGTTTTTGCAATATCAATGTATATGATGATAGGCTCTGTTTTTGCAATATCAATGTATGTGATGATAGGCTCTGTTTTTGCAATATCAATGTATATGATGATAGGCTCTATTTTTGCAATATCAATGTATATGATGATAGGCTCTGTTTTTGCAATATCAATGTATATGATGATAGGCTCTGTTTTTGCAATATCAATGTATGTGATTATAGGCTCTGTTTTTGCAATATCAATGTATATGATGATAGGCTCTGTTTTTGCAATATCAATGTATGTGATGATAGGCTCTGTTTTTGCAATATCAATGTATATGATGATAGGCTCTGTTTTTGCAATATCAATGTATGTGATGATAGGCTCTGTTTTTGCAATATCAATGTATGTGATGATAGGCTCTGTTTTAGCAATATCAATGTATATGATGATAGGCTCTGTTTTTGCAATATCAATGTATGTGATGATAGGCTCTGTTTTTGCAATATCAATGTATATGATGATAGGCTCTGTTTTTGCAATATCAATGCATATGATGATAGGTTCTGTTTTTGCAATATCAATGTATGTGATGATAGGCTCTGTTTTTGCAATTGAGAAATTTTACAAGTAAATTTTCTATTAATTACAATACAAACCTATTCCATGACATATGCTAATACCCCTAATTTGGAAAAATGGGCAAGTCCAAAAACAACAGGATAACCTGAATCCCTCTAGGTCAACTGACCTAACACCCCTTTATATGCTATATCTTCATAATTGTACGCAGTAAAACTTAAAAATACTGCGGGGAGGCCGGGTGGGCCTATGGTCATGGAATAGGTTTGTATTGTAATTAATAGAAAATTTACTTGTAAAATTTCTCAATTACATACAATCCAACCTATTCCATGACATATGCTGAATTCAAAGTAAAGGAGGTGGGACCCCGATTAAGCCAAAAGTATAATAAATATATATACACAAGTACTTATAATAAAAAGTAAATTCATATTACCAAAAAGTACTCTGATCTCACAAACCATAGTGATCCCTAGTAGAACAGCCACCGTCATCCATTGTAAGGCAGAGGCTGTGACACATCTGTATAACTGTTATTGTCCTATCATAGTGAGCAGTCTTAGCCATCTAAGGGTAATGACCAACTCCTATGAATAGAGACTGGTTAACCAAGGATGGGCCGTTTAACCAAACGAGGCAACCTTGCAGTTCTTCAAGGGTCCAGGTCACAAGCTAGTTGAGTTGAACCCTTCTGCAAAACAGTTCAGCTACACATCTGGGAGACTGTATGTCCTTTCACAGTGAGTATCCTTACCCATCTAAGGGTTGCGAATAACTCCTATGAATAGAACTGGTTAGCCAAGGATGGGCCGTTTAACCAAACGAGGCAACCTTGTAGTTCTTCAAAGGTCCAGGTCACAAGCTGGTTGAGTTGAACCCTTCTGCAAAACAGTTCCACTTACACAAGAACTGGATAGACAAGGAATGGCTGTGTACAAGATAAAGACAAACCAAGTCCACCCAGTGTTCCAATCACCAGACAACAGTGCAATACTGAGTTGGTAACAAGTTGCAGAGTACTTAAAGTTGTATATAGTTCTTGAAGCTGTAGACCCACCTGCAGCTTGGATGAGATATACATGAGTTAATCCAAGCCATTGTTGTAGTTCTTGTCAGTGTAGACAAAGGCATCATCCTTTCATCCATTGGAATTCTAGGAAACTGCCAACTAAATCAACTACCATGAGTCACAGCACAGGGTCCTAAAGGAACCAGTCTTGCATACAAAGTGAGGTGGTACACACTACAGCTTGTCTTGTATCTGCTCTCAGAGTTGGATGTTAGTTGAATAAACATCAAGTCTGGACCAGCGATGATCATAAAGCCGTTTCAGCCAACTTGTAGAATGGTTTAACGACATAGAACAATACCACTACACATCTGCTAAGTGCTTCTTCTTTTGGATCCATAACAAAGTTACATGGAGCAAGACACCTCCGTAGACCCAGCCAGTCGAGGTTGGTACAGTCACCAGATAACTACAAGGATAAGTCAAACCATCTTCTTTGTAGTACCAATTAGTATTCATCATAGAACAGATCAACCATTACTGCTGACCTGGGCAAGAAGAGACATCTTCCATCTGGCCAAAACAAGTTGTTCAATGGACAAACTAGTGCATCTAGACAGTCTATCCATCTGTATAAAACTGTAACACAGCTACCCTAGTAGACACAGTGGCACATCAAGCACAAAGTAGAACAGCATACAGGTCCATACTTATCTATGAAGGATTAGTAAGGAGATGAATCTAAAGGTGGTTGGAAACAAGCTTGCATTTGTTGGTTCTTTAAGAAGGTGAGGATATCACTGATATGATTGTCTATAGTGGCCATAGCATAACAGAAAGTATTCTACTGCCATCAAAGCACTGCTAAGTGTTGTTCCCACGAAGAGCTTGGCTTGGAATGCAACCTTCAATTGTTGTATTCGACTATTGGATTGTGGTTAGAACATCCATCTGTCCAGGTTGTAAACAGCAAACATCATAGCTAGTGCTGCATATTGACAGAATACTGCAGAAGAATTCAGAACCTCACTGGATCAACAAAATTCTTGGCCTGGAACCAAAAACTTTTAAATGTTCTTCACAGGCTTGCAAAAGGCAGACTAGTGGTATCTTCAATGGATAGTACATCTATCTGTCTATAAGAGTACATGTATAACAGCATTGAACGTAGATACTGCTACAAAAAGAAGCACTACTAGTATAGTATGAGAGTATAGTAGTGCTAGATCCACCAAAATCTGTGTCCAAAAACGTAACCTTTAAATTCATCCAGGTTTGTAGTTGGCATCACTGGTTGACAAGAATAGTCCGCTTTTCTCCCGGGTCTGTCTAAAGCTACCAAGAGCATACATCATGGATGTAGGTGTTTAGGAACACTACTGCAGTATGTAGTAAGGTAGTGCTGGATCCACAAAGTTCTTGACTTGGAGCATAACCTTTGTAGATCAAACTTGGCTTGGAGTTGAAACTCTAGTATCAACAGCATAAACATCAGGCCCGCATGGTCATCGAAGTACTACTGCATGTGTCTACCAGTCAAATGTTGGATCCATACAACGCTTGGTCCAAGAACATTACTTTTCAGTAGTCTTAAGCCAAACTTGCAGTTGCTCAAGGGAAAAAACTATATCATAAAAAACATGATAAGTTTATCCATTTGGTTAAAACTTCCAGCCTTTTACTAGTTAAATAGTAGTATTAGTACTATGAACATGAACTAGTAATAATATAAAAACCAAATGAAGTCTGGACTGAAGTGAAACCTTAAAGCAATCCAGGCCCAAAAAGCCCAAGATTAATTCCATAAATAAGGTGACTTGTAGTTTCTCAATGGAAAAAACAATATCATAAAACATGATTAGTTTATCCAATTGGTTAAATCTACCAGCCTGTTCTAGTTAAGTAGAAGTATACGTACTATGAACATGAACTAGTAATAAAATAAGACCAAAAGGAGTCTGGAACTGGAGTGATACCTGAAGGCAATCCAGGCCCAAAGACCACAAAGATGAATTCCACAATAAAAGTGACTCGCAGTTTCTCAGGGGAAAAAACTATATCCAAAAAAAACATGGTCAGTTTATCCAAGTGGTTAAAACTACCAGCCTTTTACTAGTTAAATAGTAGTATTAGTACTATGAACATGAACTAGTAAAAAATATAAGACCAAATGAAGTCTGGAACTGGAGTGAAACCGTAAAGCAATCCAGGCCCGAAAACCACAAAGGCAACTTTCACAATCAAAGGGATGTGTTTTCAATATTAGATGAAAACCACCTTGTTTGAAAATAATAACCAATCCACAAATGAATAAGTACTATGGTTATGAATAAGAACGAAAATGAAAGAAAACAGGCTCCAGATAATAAAAATGAGAGCCCATCACTTAGAAGCATGTTTAAACACAAGATTCATGGTATAAAGAACCTGAACCGATGTGTAGAATCCTCTCTTCTACTGTTGATTGAAAAATATAAAAATATATTTCAATCAATAAACTCATGATCTTATCAATTTAAGACAAGATTCAAACATGTGTGAAGGTACACAGCTTATAAAGAAACATATAGTTACTTAGAAAATATGCATGAAACCAATCAATACCAGAAAAGGAGTGATTGATAAGTAGCTGTTCAAGAGTATGAAGCATATTTTAAGGTGAGCCACTCCTTAAAAAACTGTGGTTAGGGTAAAACTAACCAAAAGATTCTAAGACACAGAGTGGACCTGAGATATGTAGATAAACAATAATGTAGATCTCCATAAAGAGACACAAAAGTACAAACAAACAAACAAACAAAAACTTAGTAAAAATTATCCTTGTAAAATTAAAAATAATGAAACAAGATTTGAAAACCAAGATATCCAAAATGATTGTAGAACAAACATCCTATGCCCTGGTATAAATAAAGAATGAATACGTTGTGACCAGAAGGCATTAATGAGCCATTCAATGTATATTAAAGTAAGGCTTCTGTAAACTAACTAATTTTACACGAATGTAAAATTAGACCTAAAAATAGTTGATGAATAAGAAATACAAAAGTAAAAGCTGAGTGTATCTGTAAGCAGAAAACAAACAGAACATAGAAAACAAGTGATGTGAAGAGTAGCAAGTGAATGAAACGTTCACATCTCTTAAATGTCAAAAAACTAATATTTTAAATTAATTGACTGCTAAACCACACAATTCCATAAAGTGCTGGAACCAAGAACCCTACAAAGGGTGTAAAGTGATTGTGAAAAAAGATGAGAATTAACTACATCTATGAACAATGTAGATTCAATCCAACTGAAAAATATGTTATCTAGTCAAGCTTGTTACTAAACTAGAAACAAAGTTGAGACTAATTCCCGAGTAAAAAAAAAGTAAGACAAAGAAACAAGAAAGATCAGCAAAAAGATCTTTCAATACTAATAATTTACACTCATCAATAAGTAGAGTTCTTAGAAAAACTCCACCTATTCATAATCCCTGAACACAACATTTCAAAAAAAGAAAACACTGTTCAGTGGATAAGCACAGGTTGAATGTAATGATTACTGAGTGAAAAACTAAGGAAATAGTCATTCAAAACAATGAACTCCAACAAAGCTACTGTAGGTGCATGAATAAGGGGAATAACCTTATGAACCTAGAAGGCCATCATTACATAATATACTACACAATAGTATAGTCATGAACTCAAAGGATTAGAACCCTAGGGCTAGTAAAAGTATACTAGTATAGGGTTAAAGAGTAAAGGTCCCTTACAGAAAGGTTCAAGGTATGAGTGAAAAACCTTTACAAAAAAGATAATACAAGCCAGTAGGGGTCAAATAAAGTTCAAATGGGTCTGAACTTATTGTCCCAAAGACAAGCTAGGCTAACCTAAAGTTGACTGTTAGCTAAGCGTGTAGTTTGAAAATAAAATCCATGGAAGGATTACCTAAAAACTGACCTGTTTCTAGTGTTAGAAGTACACTAAAATACAACCACAAATGAGCTCACTGCACTGAAGAATGACTTGTGACTCTGTCCAAGTACCTTCTTCTGCTGCTGAGGAGGCCCTGCTGAGGTATAGTCTTGAAGATCTACCATGGAATGGTGGGCACCAACTCCCTCAGTAAACTGCTACTCAAGTTGTGCATGCTTCTAATAAGCACCTTGCTGTCATCTGTGCCAGTTCAGATTGTAGATTTTCCGACCTCTGTAGACTATCACGTTGACTAGGTTCCCGTAACAAGCTGGTAACCCCTAGTCCTGCATATATCTGCCATCAATTTACCAATTATCTAAGAAACTTCTAGCAGATAGAGTAAAAAACTGGACTCTAAAATTTTTCCACTTTTCCATACATAGGCAAGTACAATTATGAAGATATAGCATATAAAGGGGTGTTAGGTCAGTTGACCTAGAGGGATTCAGGTTATCCTGTTGTTTTTGGACTTGCCCATTTTTCCAAATTAGGGGAATTAGCATATGTCATGGAATAGGTTGGATTGTATGTAATATCAATGTATGTGATGATAGGCTCTGTTTTTGCAATATCAATGTATGTGATGATAGGCTCTGTTTTTGCAATATCAATGTATGTGATGATAGGCTCTGTTTTTGCAATACCAATGCATATGATGATAGGTTCTGTTTTTGTTATCCATCATTAGATGTGTGAGCTATGTTTATCATTTTGATTCACATAATATAATAGATATTATAATTCAATATTTTTACTGTACTTTAATTAAATGTGGCATTGCTTACACTGCAAATCAAAAATATGAAAAAGCAAATCACATTCTCGGTAAATCTACCTTTTTTCTGGCTTGGAGGTGACAATCTAGATGCCTTATAGCATGTCTCATCAGCTTGTCTGTTATAAGTGTTGGAATGTCAATCTGAAAAACAACATATTACTTACAAGACATAATCAGAACATCAATGATAAAAATGCCCTGGTCTAATACTACATGTAATAAATAATTGGAACGTTAAAAGATTTAGCAACAAAATTCAAATCAAGGCAGAGTTTTGAGCAGACCTGCTCTGAAAACACTCCCACTTATCAAATGATGAATTGAGTATTGGAAAAACTCACTTTTTGTGCCCTCCTCAGGAAGACTGCAACAATGAACCTAAGACTGGCCCTCATGTCATCCACAAATGCTTCATCCTCACTGAGGTCTTGGTACCAGGTGTACACAAAGTTCTTCAGCACCAGGTTCAGGAACTAAATATACAGGGTGTTCAATAAGTAAATATCATGCTCAAAATTTCAAGTGTTCAAATATGGATTTTGAAAAGCATTGTGCATTCAGGGATTCGAAAGTCTTGGTTCCGTTACATGGAGTAATGTGTCAATCAACAATTATTTTATGAGCATCATTCGGTATAATTATAATATCTGCACTTGCAATATCTAAAGTCGCAAGTGTGACAAGCATGAATCGACTTGTTTTCAATTAAAGATTCTTTTTAAGTTTTTTCAGTTCAATTTTTTTTAGATTTCAAATAGATATCTTATTTTGCTTACTTCTTCAATAGCTTCATCCACTCTCTCTGGTATTTTGAGATTGTGCCAGGGTTGGAGGGCAACAAGATTCAATTCTGGTCTGAAAATCAAGAGGAAAAGTTTGAATAAAGGAACACTTACTGCACTAGAGTCTTCCTGATCTAAGGTTCATTTCTAAATTGGACTCAATTAAGAACAATGAACAAACAAACTTTTAAATAGCCTAGAGCAATTCAAGAATATTGACAACATGACACTTAATATTTTCATTGCAATCAAACATTTATACAACATATGTTAATAATTTTTTTGCTATTGTCGCCCAGTGTGATATAAAATGTTTGCATTAAAGATATACCTGTGTCTGCCACAATTGTCACTTCCACAAACAGGGCATGTTTTCTTCGTGAGAGACAGCTCAGCCACTTTGGAATTCTACAAAAATATAAATGTACATGTACTTGTATTCACAAGCTTCATCACCATTTCAAAGTGTTGTTCTTGAAGGCACAGAAAGTTTAAACTTATAAAGTTCAAATGAAAGCTTCTTTTTCATAACATGGGAATCTCTAAATATCAAGACAATTCCCTAAGATTATAATGAACCTACATATGCACCAAATTCTAAAGGAAGATGTGTGTAATTTAACTTACAAATGAGATTTAAATACATTTTGATACCCAATTCAAGTCACAGTAAAAACATCAAACTACTGTATTTTTTTCATCTAATGCATAGGGTAACAAAAATCAACGAGAAAATCTAATAATTTTTTTCACCTTTAAGATAAAGCAATAGTATCAAAAGGACCTTCTAAAATGAAACATAATACGAATTCAGTGGATGCTTATCCATCCAAACATGGACAAATACTACTGTATAAGGCTCTAGACTATTCTCGCATCACCAAAAAAATCTATTAAATTCTGACTAACTCTTAAACCGACATTATATTCTAGGTATTGGACCTTGAAGTACCTGTGTATGTGCAAGATTGTTGGTTTAATACATATAACAAGGCCTACCTAGTGGAAGCAAATAACTACCTCAAAATAAGCCAGGTAGAATTTTGCATTCGACAAAAAAATCATTTAGAGGCCTACTGTAAGCTCAAGCTGTGAAAAAAGTACTGAAACTTTGAATAAAATAATGAATAATTGTGTGATTTGTTCAGTAAGTATTACATGTGTGAACCTGAGCACAGAACTCCATTTTAGACATCGTGCTTTCTATTCAAAAATGTGCTGAAGCCCCAATACTGATATGAGCATTAAAAGGGTGGTGTTTGTCGTATAATTCTGATCCAAATAACCTAAATGTGTCTCATTTATAGATTGTTACTAAACCATCAATAGACTTTGGAACGAACTTATCATAATTTGAAATTAATCTACCTGATGGATCCTTTTAATAAATGTTGATAGATGGATGGTTGGATAAATGGACAGATGTCCTGTTGGTCCAATATACTGTGTGAGCCAAAAATAACTATTTCAACTTTAATTAATTTAATTTCTATATGAACCTTTTTAAGCTTCAATAAGTATTGAAAAGAAGATTTGTGTCTAAGTCTACTGATTTAGGTAAGTATAATATATCGAAGAAGCTTTCTAAACTTAGCGTTTCAAGCAGCATCTGGGCTTTGAAAACTCACCAGAACATAGACAAAGCAAAATGCAATACAAAAGCAAGATGTGGTATGTGCAACATGAACACTGGTGATCCACTCGATTACAGAATCGGTAAGAAATGCAGATCTTACCGTTTTTTGAAGTTCCGTTTACGTAACTTAAGTGAGTTATTTAATCGACGATTATGTTGTCTCCTGAACTATTTGTTTTCAAACATGTACATTTTCCTAGACATATGATACTGAAACATGTTTGTTCTAAAAATGTCATGGGATTTTGCTTACAATGCACGGAATAAGGTTCCGACATTTTGTTTAACTGAGCGGATCACCAATGATATATAACACAAACAATTGAACCGATCAAAAGTGAACAATTGGAAAAGCATGTGTGCTTTGTTCTGCTACAATGAGAACTGTCCGTGGATAAGACACAAAGCAGTGCAGATATGGAACTTAAGAACAGAGAACAATACCTGCTTGTTAGTACAGTATACAACATTACCACACTAAATGGAAAATGTAAAACAAGTTTGATATCTAGTTAGAAGACAATAAAATATATAATTTAATATGGCAGAGAATAAAAATGTTAGAGCATAAGAAAAGTTGTATGATAAATAGTTTTAAAAGTGCATTCAAGGTAGGATACAACATATTATTTACTCCAGTACCTACCTTCTTCTGACGAACATGCCATAGCAATAAGTTTGGCACCAGGGTTTCTGTGCTGTAAAAGCAAAACAATTAAATAGCTTTATTAGTTAAATAAAGTAATATTAGGGATCTTCCTATTTTTTCTCAACGAAGTGCTAGATCAGAGTTAATCCTTATGTTACCTGGTTTGGGTAAATGTCTTACCATTTGAGTTTGACAGAGTGATAAGGAATATTCAACATAAACTGGAATACTTGAATACATGGGAGATCATTCCTGTTACTAAATGAGTATTATGATCATAATTTCAAAGTAATAATAAATATGAGTGATTTTGAAACACCTCTAGAAATGGAACACCTCTTTTAGTGGAAAACTTTATGTCAAATGAACCTCTGTAAGTGGAACACCTTCTATGTGAAACACTTTTTAAGGTTTTACTGTATACATGAATATTACTTTAACTGTTGTATGATCATTTTCTATATTATGTATTTTACTTACTTGAATACAAAGTAGCATACTGCAATTCCAGCAATAAAAGACCACAAAACCATAATGAAATGGAGGTAACTGAAAAGAAACATTGTTATTATAAATACATGTAAATATGTCATTAGCATGTTTCAAATCCATCAATGTATCTATACTAATTATACATCATGAATTCTAAGATGAATATACAGGGTGTCAAATAAGACCTGTCCCCCTCCCTCCCCCATCTGCAGCCAAACCAAAATAAATGGTACTACCAAGTGTGAAATATAATTGGAACAATCATCCAAATGGGTTGCATGCAGGCCCGTAGCCAGGGGGAGTTCGATGAGTTCGAGCCAAAAAATCTTTCAAAATAATGCAATTTTTCATCATTCTGAGCACCTTTTAAGTAATTTTGGCCATTTTTGGACCAAAATTGTCACAAGTGAACCCCCCCTGGAATTTTTCAAAAAGTGAACCCCCCTTGGCAAATCCTGGCCACGGGCCTGGTATGGCTTCCGCTTATCACAATATCACTATACGCATAGTCCTGGTATGCATGGTATAACTTTGATAGGCACAGTTTATAGTACATGTCTACGCTACTGAACTAACTATAGGCCTACTGTTATTCTGTGCATAGTCCTGGGATAAGCCCCCAGAGGTCCACTGTATAAAACCTTGACAGGAATCCTTGGTTAAAGTGGGGTACCTTTATTGACATTTGGCATGACAATGGACCCATATTTTAAGATCTGGTATGAGAAATTAAAAAAATTATTTCAATTCAAAAAATTATGCCTTCTGAGGTATGGAAATGGTCAGATTTTTCCATTTTCTGGTATGAGAATGGTCATGGGAAATATGTTACCTCTCACTACACATAACGTTGTTAATCTATGACTTTATGACTTGTTTAGTCAAAAGCTATTTATGCCCATTACCATATGTGTCTTAGAGGGAGGAGAGATGGGGAAAGGGAATCCTTTGATGGCCTTTCATGGATACTGCTACCCTTTGCATTCGTTCGACTTCACTTCTTAAAAGAGAGCGTCGTCTTCACTCTTTCAGTTTACAATAAATCTCTGATCTCACCGAGCCAATCAGAGTTTGTCATGGAAAAATGGACGACATTCTACATGGTCAACTAATACACAGATCCGGAGCCAGATCCAGCCCCTTTTGGTATTGGCTCAAAGAATAAATGAGAAGATAAGACACCAACCAAAAATGGCACATCCAAATAAAAATGACCACCCAAAAATATGACGCTCGTACTGACCTTTATCTTTTCCATCTCTCAAACATTGAGTGATCAATATTTACCCTGTAATCTCTTCTTTATGTATAAGTTTGAATGGTTAAATGATATCAATTATTGACGCTGTAAATCGAATTTTCCCGCGACATTTATTTCAAATTTTCAGAGCGTAAAGATAATGGAGTGCTTCAGTAATTTCCGACAGTGTCCGATGTTGTTCGTCTCTTGAATTACGTCACATCGCAACAAACAGCCAATGAAAGTAAAGGATCGCGTAGCCTAACAAACCATTGTTATTGTTTCTACAGGAGTTTAAAGAAACGTCATGGGATTTCTCGGTAATCTCTGATGTGACGTCATCATAGACGTCATCCAGAGTGGCGTCACATTCTCAGAAAAGGCATTTGACTTCAGGAATAAACATTTGTCCAACCGAAATAGCCAAAGCACTTCATTAAACATACGCTCGCTTATTTTATGCTTTTATGGGGACCCCACTTTTATCAACAGACGCTTGAATGTGTGGTTTTAGTGATTGGAGATGAAGCTAACAACAGTACGCATCATTTGAACATATTGATATATGAGGGTCTGGTCTAGGACTTTGTGCCAAATTTTGAATACAGTGAACCCCCAGTGATAAGCCTATGGCTATATAGGCTAGATCTAGATCTAGGCTAAAACTCCGTCCGTGAAAAAAAATATTCCAAGATTCTTCATATCAGTGTCCAATGCACCTCTTTCGCCGTTATAATCCTATTTTGGTGTTGAAATATTCAAATAGGTAAACAAAATATATTTACCTGTACAGGAGTAGGGAACATAGCAATAAAACTCCTGAAATCGATGAAAATTTGACGTGTTGCTGGATCAGCCCCACTATGTCAGCCATTTTTGTTGTCGTTCAGTTACGCCATCTTTCGACAAATTTTCAACGACGACTTTTGGGAGTTTGTAGGTTATGAGCACTTTGTGTATCTTTACACACAATTACATGTAAAAATTGAGAATATTGCTAAACATTTACAATACCCAGTTTGATTCTAAACTATAAGATCGTCAACAAGGTGACATACTGAATTGAAATTACACTAGACGAAATGAATATCTTGTGTTCGATTTCCCGGGAAATAAGTGTTAAAAGATAGTTCACTCTCGCAGGTTCCTCCGATTATTGTAGACATAACGATCATGGCATGGAAATTGAAGTATATCACTGGTAAATTATTTAAAGTTCAATGACAAATATATAGCCTAGATGTTATTTAAAGGGAGAGATGGAATCCCGGGGATGGAATATGAATTTTATTTGAGGGAAAATATATTGACCAAAGAAAATATCATATTGACCGAGGTTGACAGCCCAAGTGTTAATATGGTATTTTCTGGAAAAAATCATATTCCATCAAGAACCTATTAATTCTGTAATATTTTTCTGAAACTTGTTTTGTATGTTATCACCCGATGATGGTGGCATTAAATGATACAATTTAATAAATCGAATTACATTTTTTATTAAAGGTTTTAAAACAGAAATAATTTATAATTCTAATGTTGATCATAATATGCCATAATAACACAATATTAAGTCTCATGAAATTTTCTGATAGTTCTGATATGGGATCTGATACTGGTTAGATAGGGATATCGAAAGCATGTTATTATGGAATAATCCAAATTATTGCATGTCATGGATCAGTTCTCATTGTAATTTGTTGCTATTGTCCTTAGAGAGTATAAAATCTTGGTTTGAACAATAATCATAACAAACACTTGAAGCACAGATAAATTACAATATTTTCAATATTTATATTTTCAATATTTTATTTTTCCATTTGTAAAATCTATATTTCTAAGCAATGGTAATCTATAAATGAAATGTGCTATTGATACTTATGTCCTATTTGGAGTATTCAGTCTGAGATACAAAATCTCTCACAATAAATATTTCTGTACAATTACGGAATCATGATTAAAATGTTTATTCATAGCAGGTCCTCACCCGGCATCTAATAAACTGACATCAGCTCAGCTGGTGGTATTTCAAATGTTTATTTATATGTTACAAATATAATATACTAGTACTAGTGACACTAGTATAATTTCTCGCAAATAGGCCCATGAGCATTTATTTGAAAGGGGGGTGTAAGAATTTTTTTCCCCTCTTTATAAAGCCCATCCATGGGCATTCATTTGAGGACTTCTCAATTAACCCCCAGTCAGCAAAAACATTCTAGAAAAGGATTGAAATTTCGAATAAAAACAGCACAGGAAAAAACAGAAGCGGCAAACAGAATGGAGAATTAGGTTAAACTTGACATGATGTAGCAAAAATATGACAAAAGGTCACATATTGCTAAACGTACATGCCCACGTTCATGATACTATTGCGTGAGTATAAAGGCCATGTGTCAACTTAACGCTCCATAATATCCATAGAAATAAACGCTCATACCCCCTTGGAAAATGTTTTCCCTCTTAATAAAGGCCCATGGGCCTGCTAGCATATTTATTCACTTCTTTTAGAAATAGAATATCTTGGCACAAGAAAATATAAAACAAGACACTAACATGTAAAATGTCACCACCTGCCATTTGTTTCATAAGTCGAACACTAACTGCCGTACAACATCCACAAAAAAGTTGGAGGCTATAACAATATTATGTCTTCACCAGAAGTGTTATATTTTCAGAACTTCCGTTGATACACTTCTGCACTTACCACAATTGAAATTAACCAGATGTCCAAATGACCTGCCTACCTGCAGCTGAATTCTATTTTATTTATAAAACCGTTTAAGCACTGGATCGAATGCTTTGTGTGTGCTGCTATATCCATCCTCTGATCACAGGGCTTCAAAATCCAGAATATATTCTTTTTACCCCCTGCGATAAGCAGTTAGCATTTCCCGATTAAGAACTCGCAATCTGATTGGCTGTCGCAACACTGCTACAGAAATCAGGTATAAGTCATTGCGCATAATTAGATCACGTGATTCAGCTTAATCGGGCACTTCAAAATTGGTTATAGCAGGGGGAAGAAGGAGGTTCGGATTCTTGATACCTGCTTAGGAGGATGTGCTATATCTCACTTGTTAATTGTATGGTAGACTTAATCTTGACCTTTAGTTTTGGTTTAAGGCAAGCAAAAATAAATAGAACCTGTGATATATTGCACAAAGAAAGCATTGAGACTTGTGCTGGAATTTGTTAACCTCCTTTTCATTCAACTATATGCAAAGTACTGCAAACATACACTTTTTGTTGTTAAAATCATCTTTCATCCTAACACTGGTTTTGGCATGTCCTATAGCATTTACTCAGTTGATGTGTTGCTGACCCCGTATGATATCACAATAACTTTCAGGGTAGTCACAACGACTACCATAATTCTCCTTTTCCTAGAAGAGTTCAAAAATTTAAAGCCATCCCATTTTCACTGCAAAAAGGATTACTTTTATTAACCATTTACCATTACCTTAAAGGTACACATTGACTCCTTGACATTTGAGTGCTCTACTATGAAACTTTGAATAACTAAAAATCTGAACTCATACGAAATGCATTTTGAATAATCTAAAGAGACACATTCCCCTCCCCATATGAAAGATCTACCACGAAAATGAGAATTCCTCAAGTCAAATTCACAATTATAAATATATTGCTTAGTGCGTTGTATATTATCAAACCTCTAAGGGCTAGAACTACCATCACTATCCACTTTATGTTTAACATGTCCTTCGGTATTCCTTTTTTTACTATATGAGTCCTTTGAGGATGTCTGGTTTGCATCAACACCATCCACTTCCATAGCTTCATGTTCATCCAAATTATGTCCTGCATTACTGCCACTTTGACCTCTATATGAACCAACATTCCCACTGCTAGACTTATCAGGTCCAAGTTTTTCTATTGATTCTAAATCAGCAGGTAATTTCTCCCATACTTTGCTTTCATCATCACTGTCATCTAAAGTTATTATTGGTGTCTCAGCCTCATTTTCCTCTTCTGTTTCACTTCCAGATTGCTCTGCTTTAAGAATGTACTGGAACAAGTTCTTTTTGGGTTTGGCATATTTCTGACAATAGTTTCTATTGTATTGTAGTATATAGGAATATACATCACCTGCAATGTAATAATACATTGATTTAGTAGATGTCTGTAGATGTTAGAAACACTCGAACATTAAATAAATCTTGATATGAAAAAAACGAATCTACATAAAAGACAACATATGGTAAATACATTCACCATAGCTAGTTAAATATTAATATTTCCTCATTTTATATTAAAAAGAGACAATCAAATGTTCCATCATGCTACACTATAATATTCTATACTATTCGCTCATAGTGATTACCATTGGATGAAAATTCAATAAGAAGCTACTGGACCCTTTAAAAACTGGGAATATTTATCTTTAAAGTAATAAAATATAAGACAAGGCATACATGCAACCACCCGACATTTGTTACACATGATTAATGTCAAATGGTGAATGTCAACTGCCCACCATGGCAGTGCAGAGGCCTACTACCACCACCAACACCACCGAACACAAGCCCAAAAAAATTTGGAGACTACAACAATATCTCACCACTTGTAATGGTGATATAAATATGCAGACGGTAAATAATGATTTTATTCTAACTGGCTCATTAATTTTTTAAACTTACCAACTTTCAAATCTCTATCCTTGAAATATTTATGTATTTCAAACATATCATCTCTTAGCTTATTGTCTCCAAATGTGAAATAGCAGACATCTCTATTTGCTTCTGCAGCAGCCATGATCTGTATCAATGCTGAAGAATACAAAACACGAAACACTTGGATACATGTTTGTGAAATAATATTAGGTCTTTTGTGTCAACCTGCTACCCGGTTACCTGGTTTTTTACACAAACCCGGTCTTTTGTTATTAGAAATACAATGCTCTCCTTCAGAAGTTGGGGTGAATGAATGGAGTATTAAGGGACACTATAATACAGTATAATATTAAGGAAAACAGAGAATCCTTACACACCTTTTAACCTAAGGTCTCCCCCAAAGGCCCCACAGCCCCAATTCCCTGTGGCTACAGCAGGATTATTATCCTCTGGTATATCTGGACCTGCATAGAAGCCAGCATATGCTTTATTGAGCTCTCGTTTAACAAGGCCAGTCTTGAATTGATCGTTGTATTGATGGAATACTAGAGCATCTATAGCAACCACTTCTGTATTCACTCTCCCCCAGGCATCCCTGAAATAATACAGACATCTTGGTTCTAATGACTGTTTGAATTCTAAATCAGAGCATATGTTATATCCTGTAATATGGAATAAACCGGATTTCTGAGGTTATCTTCATATCTCATGGGGGCCCCCCATGGGAGTTGCCAGCCATGAGGCAATCCATAGGAAATAATTTACCTAATAAGTAAATGTCATTTTTCAATTGCCCTTTTCCATATAAATGGAAAAATAGATGGCATCATAGGTGTTGGAAGGGGGAGATAACATGGCATAGGAAAATTACACACACAGTATTCAAATATGCCATCAAATGGAAGAAAATGTTGGTCTTTAATGGTTGAAAATGCAGATCTCCTAGAATCTCATTAAAAATGAGACTTTAACGAGATTTCAAAGCTCTATGGAAAAGACTCTATTGTGGAAATAAACTTTTGAAAGTGTTATTTTGCTTTGATTCAAATTTGCCTCTCCAAGTAGAATTTACATTGAACAATGTACATTGAATATAGAAGAAATATATGTAGAGTATATGTAGAAAAATAATACATGTACATGTATATGAAGAAATAAATGCTAATATGATCCTAATAGTGACTTGAAGTGCATCTGATAAACTGATATTGATAGAGAATTTTACCTTTCAGGTACTTCAAAGTGATCACCATTCCATCTAAAGCTGTCAGCATAGCCAGTGTAGTTACTAAATCTCATACACCCTGGAATGAAATACATTGTATATGGCACACTTCTTTCAGACGTACAGTTACCTTACATAAGTGCTAAAGCTCATATGTCATAATGGAGAGGGGGGGGGGCTAATAATGAGCTCAAATGTAATACAATGACTAGACAGGGATGAATAATATAGACAGTCTCCAGTATTCTGTCCCATCTACACCATACAAGCCTATCATTTTGTCACATCTATATTATACAAAGCTGTCATTGTGTCACATCTACACTTTACAAGCCTATCATTTTGTCACATCTATATCATACAAAGCTGTCATTGTGTCACATCTACACTTTACACACCTGTCATTTTGTTTCATTTAAACTACAAAGTTGTCATTCTGCCACATCTTCATAACAAACCTGTCATTTTGTCACATCTAAAATACTGTATAAGTGGTATTTAATCCGAGTGGTTAATTTGCCGAATGGTCAAATTTTATCAATTTCCTAATTTTAATTTTCCTAATGACAAGAAACTTCCCATTGGATAGCATTATGAAGACAACATTTCCGACATTTAATTTTCCGAGCCTGGCAAAAATTAGGCAAAAGGCAAATTAAATGATTAGGCAAAATTACCACTTAGTATACAAACCTGTTATTCTAAAAACCTGCCATTCTGTCCGACTAAATCATACCCATCTATCATTTATTCACATCTACTGTCATTCTGTCACATTTATATTACACATGTCTGTCATTCAATCACATCTATACCATACAAACTGCAGGGCCGTCAGATGGGGGGGGGGGTGCGATGGGTGCGACCGCACCCCCCTTTGTCACCCCCCCAAAAAAATTAGAAATATTTTTTTTGTATTTTTTTTCATTGACTCATACACTTTAAAAGTACCCAGAAAGCACCAAACAGCATCTTAAAATTTTCTAGGGGTATTGGCCACCCCTCACACCCCCCCCCCACAAAACAATGGAAAAGTTCAAAATTTATTTTAGTGTTTTGTCTCAGACACTTTTAAAGTGCCCAGACATCATCAAATAGCTACTTAATATAGTAAGTGTTTCTGGGACACTTGCGCCCCCTCTTGCCACATGCTCCCCTCTGGCACCCCCCCCCCACCCCTTCACCCCCCCCAAAAAAATGTATAAAAATTGTGATTTTCTCAAATTCTTTAATTGACTCATTCACTTTGAAAGTGGCAAGAAAGCACCAAATAGCGTTGTAAAATTGTAAAATTTTCTAGGGGGAGTGGGCCACCCCTCACACCCCAAACAAAACAATGGAAAAGTTCTGAATTTGTTTTATGTGACTTTTAAATTGCCCAGACATCATCAAATAGCTCCTTGATATAGTTAATGATTCTGGGAGACTAACACTTACTTGCCCTCTGGCATCCCCACTCCACCTCCCCTTCTGGCAGCCCCCCCATTGACACCCCCCCCAAAAAAAAAAAAAAATTGAAAAAGAAATTAAGATTTTTCAAATTTTTTATTTTTTATTAAGTGCCCAGAAAGCACCAAATAGCATCTTAAAATTGTAAGATTTTCTTGGAAAATAGGCACTTTTACTCACAGACACTTTTAAAGTGCCCAGACTTCATCGAATAGCACCTTGATATTGTAAATGTTTCTGGGGGACGGATATGGGGAACAAACACTTGCTCCCCCTCTGGCACCCCAACCCCACCTCCCCCTCTGGCACCCCTCCCTCCTTTGACACCCCCAAATTTGAGCCACCCCTCACATCCCCCACAAAACTAAAGAAAATATTCTGAATTTCATGTATTGTCCCAGACATTTTTAAGTGCCCAGACATCATCAAATAGCACCTTGATATGGTCAATGTTTCTGGGGGACAAACCCTTGCTCCCCCTCTGGCACCCCACCCTACTTCACCCTCTCATCCTCTTTGACACCCCCAAAAGAATTTGAAAAAAAATTCACATTTTTCTTATTGACTCATACACTTTGAAAGTGCCCGGAAATCACCAAATAGCAACATTTGTAACATTTTCTAGGGGGAGTGGACTACTCCTCACACCACCCACAAAACAATTGGAACGTTTGGAAGTTGCATTTGTTAATTCTAAACACTTTAAAAGTGCCCAAAAATCACCAATATATGGAGTAACCGACCCCTCTGACTTACGCGATTTGATTTACGCGGCAAAAAAATTGACAATTTTATATTCTCTTTAGGTGAGGCATCAAAAGTTCAATTTCGGATCGGAAACTAAATAAATCTAGTTTTGACCCTGACCCCCCTCCCCCCAAAATCTAAATACCATGAAAGTTGATCGCTGACTTCCGGTTTGAGAATTTGAAAAATTATTGCTAAACACGATCTAGTTTTTGTTAATTCCTATCGTAATTTGTGGCTTTTAACAACTATTGATAGAATAGAATCCATTGGAATGATATTGACGTAGAAAGCAGCAGGTAAAATCCTTTTTTAAAACAATTCAAAAGGCATTCTGAGTCTAAATTGCCAAAAATTTGTAATGTTGAAATTTGTCTTATAGCAAACTTAAATGGGTTTGAACCCCCTCCCCCCTAACTAGATTTATTTAGTTTTCTATCCGACATCGAACTTTAGCTGCCTCCCCTTAGTAAAAACCGCACCCCCCTTGGAGAAAAGTGTCTTACTTGAAACTTGTCATTCTGTCACATCTATACTTAAAACATCTCATTCTGTCACATCTAGAGTATACAAACCTGTCATTATAAGACACTCATGGGCTTCAAGTTTCTCTGTGACCAGCTTAGATAGGATCAACTCAGGACAGATCAAGAAGCGGATCTCTTCCTGAACACAACCATGTCCTAACACACCCCCACCTAGAAACTTGTTGGCAAAGTCAACCTGGAATAAAAAGAAAACATTGATTTTTGTTGATTTGGCTTTCATTGCTTTAAAGCATGTTTGTTTGATGTATTGTTTATTTTTGATAAAAATGGAATAGACTCTGGATTATCCTCAATGACAAGTGATTCATCATAAATTGTTATAAGTTAAATGTAACAAATTAGGCTGCCATATATAATTTAATCTCCAGTATATTTATGAGTAAAGCAGGGAGGGAAGCTCTTCCTTTATCTTTATCAAACATAAAGCTCTTTAAAATATGGTTGTCATTCCTTATTCCACAAATTGCCTGAAATTCATTTTCACCTGAAGCATCCCTTTCCCATCATCCTCTATGGTCCCCTTTGATGTCACATGTAACCTGGTCAGTGGTTTATCAGAAGATGCCCAATTAGGACACTTGTTGTGATCTATCACTTGCCTTCTGAAGGTTATTGTCCCTTGGGGCACTACAACAGAATATTCCATATGAGACGTCCATGTCTAATCTTTTTTTAAGGAAATTTACAGCTATTTGTATTTCATAATGACTGGGTAGAAATTCTCAATATCTTTTTAAAATATAAAACGCAGTTAAGTGTTAATGAGACTACACTTTGACTTTTCCCCAATCGATGTTTCTTTGAGTAAGAATGACAAAAAAAATTATTCTAAGAAACTTACTTTCATCTGTCACTCTTTTAAAGTAATGAAATATGCAATGCAACTTCTCAGCTTTCCTTGTATTGTATCTACTTCCCCTTGAAAATAACCTGGAAAATATTGTACTTTTGTAAAAATGTATTTACTGGCAGCCCTGTATCGAATAAGTTGCATAAATCGACAGACAATTTTGTTGGAACAAGAATTTGAAAATACAAACAAAAGCCAGGCATTTTATTACAAAAGTCTAACAATTAGTTACAGACACAAACTGCTGACACTTAACGCTTCTCCGTGGTGCCACCATACTGTAATACAATTACACAATTTTTACTTACGAGCTGAAATTGATATCAGGATAATTGGCAAATTCAGAGTCACGTTTCCTTGTATTTCGTCTAGGAAAGGTACAAAAGAAGGCGTTGGCAAGGAGACAGGCAGCTTGGTGTTGGGTCATTGTGATACTCCTGTTTTTATTTGCCTTTAGTAATGGGATACCCTGAAAATGACAAGTACATGCATGTAATATTCTTTCAACCATTCAGGTTTTCAAATTGTATCTTGCCATTCCGTTTTTAATGTTCAATGATATACAATGTGTAAAATATTCAAAAAATTAAAGAGTAAACATTAAGATATAATCTTAGGTTTACCAGTCATAAAATACACTCGAAACTCATTAAGTTTTGGTCAATGGCTTGAGAAACAAATATAGAATTAAAAAAAATTGAAGAGGAGCTAAGCAATGAGAAATATATGATGTTTGTAGTAATTTTCAGCAGATTTAATTAAATGCATTTGAAAAATAAACATACAAGAAATAACATTGAGAATTTACCTGGGTACAATATTTGCGTATTTCTAGAGCTAGTACAACCATATTTGGTATTGTCTTCTTGAAGATTTCAGTTCTTTCTCCCTCATCCATGAACTACATATATATTCAACAATAAACACAAATATATTCAATGAACACAAATGAAATCAATAAACATAAATATATTTCATGAACACACATAGCCTATATACAATAAAAACATGAGGAATTTAACATATGCTTTAAATGGGCTTATTAACCTTTTGCAGATTATTGATGTAGAAATTCAGAAAGTGTGGTCATGCTTAGGATGCCAAGATGGAAAGGATTATTTCCCTAAATCACAGCCACCGACGCTATATTGTACTAGTATTTATACCACTGTTTATGAACTGAACACTAAATGCAAAATTCATGAGGATGCCAAAATTATTTGAAAATAAGAGCTAAACTACCATGATTGCATTTTGATGATTAAATTTTCACATACCTGAAAGTAATCATGCAGTCCATCAAAGTCCCACTGTCTTGTGTTGTACATCTTGATTTGTCGCTGAAACATTTCAGTTCACATTACGTAATAGTATATATATTCAACTACATATTTGTATCATTGGGGGCAAACCAATAAATTTGGGTGGGGTACCTAATCTTCCTTCAAAGACTTATGTTTTTCCAATCAAACCCAAAATATTTCTTAGAATTTATACTTCAGGAAATAACAACTACCAGCTATAGTTTGTTACCACCAAAGCTCGAAAATGTTTCCTTTACAGTCAATCCTAGAATCTTTTCCCAAAAATAGCTTAAGAGGTCTAATGATTTAAATTCTTGGTAAAAATTGTTATTTACATGTATTTACAGATTTACAATGGTGTCACATCTCAATTATAAAGTCGTGACCAAAATTATGCTCATATGTGTCAAATACAGTGTTGCAGATCTGCCACAAAATATATCCTAGATAAAGGAAGGAGTGATTTTGATGCAATCATAAAACTAGTTGCTCATTTAAGCAATGGAGACAATGGATGTCATTAAATGAAGTTCATACAAGGTTTCCTCCAATTTACAGAAACACTGACTCCTTTTGGATATATATCACTGAGTTGAGCATGTAGATAAGGAACACTTTCCATGCATATAATTGAACTGAAAACATACCTCTAGATCATGTGAATTCCTTATATTTCCTCTAAGGGCATCTTGAATCAATGGCCATCGCTCTACAATATGTTTTTCTCTCTACAAACATAAAACAGATATATTTTTCATGTGCAGGGTTCCATATCAAAACATAACTCTCATTTAGAATATACAAAAGAAACATACACAAACAGTGTATGTGAAGATCTCAATTGAACACCACAATTTTACAAAATATGAACACTTCCAATTAAAACTAGGAAACTGAATATTGTATTGTTTGTAAGGACATTGTACAGTCTGAATGTGAACACTTCAGCCAATTCCAATGGCATTCAGTGAAACACGATGCTCATGCATACTACCAACGTATTCTTGACATAATTATTGTTATTGGTTTAAAATTGCATTCATTTTAATGCACCAAATAGTTTGCATTCCGATAGAGGAGAATGGTGTAATTTAATCAACTGAGAATGACTGTACTGCACATGTTATATATGCAGTATACAGAAAGGTGCAGTTAGGCATTTTTAAAAAGCAGGATTATTCAGCAGATTTATTCAAAAAGCAAGAACACTGCAGGATTATTCAATGAGCTGAGATCAAAATATCAGATAAGTAAATGACAGGCTTAAATCATAAATTAACCACAAAAATATAAAAAATTAATCAAAAAATACAACCATAACTTTATAATTTGGAATTTGCTTATACACCAAGGTAGAACGTGCAGAATATATTTACAGAATAAGTGAGAGATAAGCAAAAGCAATAGTGGCTAATGTCACTGTGCAAATGTTTAATTGAGTCATTGCCAAGAATCATTACTGTATTGAGGTACATTTTACACGAGAGTAGCTTAGTCTGAATACTCATTCCGTATTGGTCAAAAGAAATATATATTTTTTAATTACTAGGGAGTCAGCATTGTTCTTGAATGGTCATCTTTTTACTCAATTTTTAAAAAAATTCATTCATTTATGATAACAACTGGAGAGGTTAAAAATGATATATTAATTATCTACTTCATAGTTTTCAATGAGATTGGAGAAGAGCAGCAATCTTAAGAAGCTGGCATAGTCTGGTAAGCTATCAGTCTCCTAGCAATTCATTCAGTGCTATCATGCCATCTTTCTTGCAAATGTTTAATTTTCACTGATTTCAATGGATCATCTGCAAATGATCCCATGAGAAAGTGTTATCAAAAATATGAAATGATGTTTTCTTCCACCTCAAATATTTGAGATGTTTGAGCATTTCCTTGTAGTTGTTTACAATCAGAACCTTATTAGTTTGCCAGGCAAAATATTTGGAGTCCAGATTCCACTTGGTTTAGCTGTAATTAAAGGTTTATGGATACTGGAGGAACTAAGTCCACCATTTTGGATGATACTAACTTCAGTGCTGGCGACCAGCGATTAGGGTAATTGTGTAAAGAATTGAATTAAGGATCTGCAAAAGAGATAGACAGGAGTGCACTGAGTGAACTTCTACAGAGATGATGTAAGCAATTTCACCAACTATATTGACAAACATGTTTTACCTGAAAAATTGAAGAAAAAAACTAAAAATTAGATGAACAAATCTTCAGCTAAATTCAAAACAAACATACAGTTGGAGATACAAGAATAAGTTAATGTGGCTTTATTATCTTCCACACCCTCCATAACAAATCAAGATAGATTAACCCTTTCAACACAATAGGCTCCATATGAAGCCCCATTATGTGATACCTTTCAGGACAATAGACTCCTTATGAAGCCCCATTATGTGATACCTTTCAGGACGATAGGCTCCTTTTGGCACCATTTTTTTAATTTAGATATTCAATGAAATGACAATATCTCCAGTTCTATTCAGTATTTTTACATCAACTTTTGATAAGTTGTTAAAATGTGACAATCTTTATTAAAAACTGTATTTCAGTGATAAAATTTTAAGTATAGGTCGCTCTTACTTATCCGTCACCAGGCCAACATTTTCCTCTATATTCAAGTGAAGAAAGGGTTAACTGTACATGTACAAGGTTTCTGAAGATAAATATCAAACTCAAAGGAACAAAAGTGTGACCTAATAAGGGCCTGTATAGGTTTTCATAAAATCATCACAAACTGACTGAATTAAATCACAATTAAATCACATGTACATGTCCATAGCTTTTTGAAAAGAACCACTGGCACATTTAATAAATATGCACTAGTTTTTAATAGTAAGACACTTACCCCCATACTTTTAGGGTATTTGTTCTCTGGAGAGCAGGGCATATATACATAGTCAGGGTGCCATTTGTCTATATATAACTTGGGATAAGGTTCAGGTACCTCATCTGGAATAAACTGAAAATAAAATTGGCAAAACAGGGGTTTCATTAGCAGCAAGCAAAAGGTGATTTTCACTGGTTGTTTTCACAAAATTGCCTGTTGTTCATAGGAACTTTTCAACTTTTTCATGTTAAATTTATGATTTCCAATAATTTTGCCTGTTGTTTTTATTTATTTAGCCTGTTGTTCGAAATTCCAGTGCAACCCCTGTAAGAGTTGCAAAAACATATGTGATAACCAACCACAATACCAAATAGTGATAATGAGATATTTTCAACATCTGGGTGGTTATGTACCATTTAAAGGCTTGTTTTAGACCTCCTATATGGGAAGGGATGGGAAAAAATTGTGCTGTCAATTCCCCCTCTGTGGCAGCATCCAGTTACAAGTTAAGAAGTAAGATCACGAAAACAATTGTTCATTAATATACTTAAAATTTGCAATACCAAACCCTTGAAGGAACAAGTAAAGCACACTCTATAAAAACTAGGTTTGACCTTTAGTAATTACTTACTGGATGCTTAAAAAGTATAGCATGATCCACAGTGGACATCTTGGGACTGGTGTTTTTCACACAGTCTGGTTTAGTAAACAGTTCCTTAATAGGAGTCCCCTGAAATCATACATAGAAAATACATGTATCAGGGCTCTCACCAGGAAATATTTAGGGTGTGGTGGAAACATCTTCAGCCTAACCATTCAATTGTGATCAATCATATTTATGTTATATTTTGTCCTTTTTTTATGCTAATATTGTATATTCAGTCAAGTTTAGACTGTGAGAACAATCAATATTTGCCAATAGGTTGTGGTGGGAGCTATATACACTGTGGAGCTGCGCCAGTCTAAATGCCTAGCAAGAGCCCCATGTATAAACTTCGAGGCTGAAGGAGGGTTAGAATAGGGTTATTAATCTTGATTACAGTTGCATTATACTCGTATGTAGTAAATTCTATGCATGTGATCACAGGTTTCCAACACAAGCAATGTTAACGTTGACAACCATATTAGAACAAAGTCTATACAGAGAAACCTGTAAAGTGGAGCATCTCGAGAAATGGAACACCTCTGTTAATGGAACACTTTCCAGAGTCCAAAGACCAACTGACTTAATGTTAAATGAACCTCTTTAAAGGGTTCCGATAAGCATCCCGTATAAAAACAATATGGCGGCTCCAGGCGAATCGACTGGATCAGTCCATTTTTAAGAAATAAGGGGAGTTCTGTAAAATCCAGTTTATTGAAATTGTCTTTGAGATGAAGTTATCCGTTTATAATGATTTTGAAAACATTATCCATAGCATAGAGTGATTGCGTTCAAAGAATATGTACAACAGCCAATATAAATCCTTGTATTAGAACTGCTTTGTTTCATTTGTAGGATATTTCATATACCAAGCTATGTGCTGTTACGTTATGGGGAAATTTAGATGTCAATTTTTCCTTATTATACACAAATAGAAGATCCTGAAACTTCACCCATAAATGTGGAATTGATTTGTCAAAATAAAAATCACCGTTTTATAAATATGTGACGATCTATAATATACTTATGCTATATAACAGTTAGAGGTGTTGACACAACGACCTCGAGCCTGTGAACCCTTGAGTATTATTCCGGGATCGTGCCTTTTATACTAAACGGTGAGCAACACCAGAAACGAGCGTTCGATTTGCTAAACGATATGCGTCACCCTTTAAGTGGAACACTTCCCAACTGGAACAGTTTTAAAGGAACCAAAGGTGTTCCACTTAAACAGGTTTTACTATATATAAATGAAAACTTTAAGCTACTCAAGGTAGGATCCACTTTTTTTAACTTTACATTTTATTTGTGTTTGTTTAGTCTGGACAACTGACAACTTCAGTCTAATGGAACTTGACTGGAGTGCTATGTTGAATAATGTTATAACATAAGGAAGGTAGGGAAGCCAAAATAATCATTATATTATCAAGGGTAATGTTAATGTCAATATCTTTACATAGTATCCCAGACAGAATTGTGACCCTTGAACAATTCTGTCCAGGCTACTATGTTCCTCTTGCAGCTGAAGTAAAGTCAATGTGACTTGACATAATAGATAAAGATATTTTATCAAAGCAATTTAAAGTATGTGCAAGATCACGGCAAAAATATCTGTCGGTGACTTGAGAATTTCCTGGTAGTTGTTTACAATCAGAACATTATTAATTTGCATGGCAAAATATTTGGAATCCGGATTCCACTCGGTTTAACTGTAATTAAAGGTTTATCGATATGAAGAATATAAAGAAGATATTTTATCAAAGCAATTTAAAGTATGTGTGAGATCAAAGCAAAAATATTTGTCGATGACTTGATACTTGATGTCACAAGACATGCAAGAAACTATTTGTCATTGCTATTGAGCAATTCCCAAATTTGGAGGTTCATGTGAAAGTTGACTTACTTTATAACTCTCTTCTTTTCTATCTTCTTGTATTGGACTCCAGCTACCTCCCTCTGCCCCTTGTGATTTATTCTCTTCACCACTGTCAATAGTAAAAACAGCAGTGTTTGTAATAGTTAACAAATATAACAAAGCTTGTAATAAATCATGGGAGGCCAAGGGGTGCGATGAGGCTTGCTACGTGGCAGTAATGCACACACAAAAATAACACCCCACCCCTTGACAATTCCTTGCTATATCCTGTAATTCATAGCTTGGCATGAAGAATATAAACTAGAAAATGGCAACTCTATGGAGTAGCAAATCCCAACGGACACTAACATATATGAATCTTGTTTTTTGTCACTATGTATGTAATATTTACAATCTACTCTTCCCTTGAAAATATGATCGGTAGATATTAAAATGCATACATTAGATATATCAGAATTTTTACTGATATAAGCATTTTAGTGACCATTTAAGAGTTTCAAAGGCACAAATAATAAAGACAATATATTTTAGATCTTATAAAATGTCATGTCACCATACTTTAAGGAAATCTCTAAGTAGCAGCGAATTCTTGCTAAGCAGCCATTTTGAATTTTCTGAGGCACAAATCAGAAAAACAATACCATACAAAATAACCTTATTACAATCAGCTGGAAACATACTGATAATAAAAAAGCAAGCAACGTGATTTTGTGAAATACTAAAATTAAATTAAGAAATGTTCCTCAAATATGTTTATTGTATGTCAGAATTTTACTCTAGTTTTCAAATATGTAATCAGATTTTGATAAGACTGAAAATTAAAAAAGTTATTAAAGAAAAAGTGACCATTGAACAATTCTGTCCGGGCTACTATGATATAAATGAGATGTTTTCTTACTCTGAGAACATGTCCTGTTGTGAGTTCTCCAGTGTTGGATCCACACTGCTACTTGTTACAGAAGTGCTATAACACAAGAATCAAGATTTTATTGTGTTACAAACCAAACAATTGGTTTCTTCACAAAATCAATTTCAAGACATTTACATAAATTATACAGTTAAGAAACATTTCAATAAGATTATCATAAAATTTAATTTTTACCTTTTTCAAATAGCTCCCAGCATTGATTTAAAAGTTTATTTCTAAAATGTATCGATTCGTTTACAATTTCATACCATCAGAAGTCATTAAAAACTTTTCACTCTTATTGCAAATTTGGCAAATTCTTTCTTTTATTAATACATACATATCAGGCCCGTAGCCAGAATTTTCCAAAGGGGGGCTCGTTTTTCTAAAAAATTCTAGGGTTCACTTTGGCAAATATGGCCAAAAATCACTCAAAAAGTAGTCAGAATGGTGAAAAACTGCATGATTTTGAAAGAAATTTTGGCCAGGGGGGGGGTTCGCCCGAACCATCCGAACCCCCCCTGGCTACGGGCCTGCATATACATGTATATGATTATGAAGGCTATAGTTTATATGATTTATAGTGGTTGGAATATTTCATTATTAAAATGTTGCTCTTTGTGCTTTCTCAATATCATAATCCAATTTATCCTGGGCTAATTTAACTATCATCTTCTTTGGCAAGTAAACTCTAGTTTATTTCTTATGAATAAATAACTGCTCTTACGCTCTCTTTAATGCTGCAATTGCCATTTTTTCCCTCATCTCTGGATCTGTATTATTTTTACCTACAACAAAAATAAGATTTCAATTTACCAACAACATTTTTCGTTCACCTAAATCAGGGTCAAGGAACTCTGATTTTCATACTAAGTTAAATGAGAAATAACATGTTTGTAATCTACATGTGTATATTGCTAAATTCCTACACCTGACAAGGAAATAAGACGAGATATTCTATGGCGGCTGTACATGAGACAATGAAATAATAAATGTTATTCCGATGTAATTTCAATTTTATATATCAAGGGGTAGTACATTGTTATTTATTCCATATTGAGAGTGAGGAATATTAACAGGGAATATTCCTTGAGAAAGATGCATAAATATTAACAGAAAATAGAACTATATATTTGTATAATATCCAAAAATTATTTAATATTATCATAGTTTGAGGTATGAGTTATAGACAGACATGTCTCTATTAACCTGATTCCATTATTGCACTGGTTGATGAACAGGGTCGCTTGTTTGAACTTGTGAATTCTAATATACTGCACTGACGACTACGTTTGGTTCCAGATCCACTCATAATATAAATGAGCCTTTTAATTGCCACTTGAAACAGACATCTTCTCATCTACTGTGGCCTGAAATGGAACATGCAGTATTACTGGTTTTGTCCAGAGGATGTGACTTTGAGCAGGTCCAATGCTGGTTAGCGTGAAGGACAAAATTGTATAAGGTATACTATTTAAGTCCCATGCCCACCAATATGCCACGCCCATCCTGAAGTGTGGTCTTGTACGTAAACAGTAGGGGTTTACATTATATTACAATATTGGAGAATTTTCTATGCCTTGCACACTTAATTACCTACCTCAATAAATCCCTGAGTATTTTGGGTTTCTTCATGTAGCTGAATCCCTAATTGAAAAATATCCTTGTTCTGTCAACAAACCCATATGATTGGAGATAAAATGACATAAAAATACTTAATCCTAAATACCCAGGAATTTAATTGAGGTATGTTATTTCAGTGGACGAGGCGCTTTTTGAAATCTTATGTGTAGGACTATAACCTAAATAAGGTTGTAGTATATTAATAAGTTTAGGAGGAGGAGTTACCAGAATGTGATAAACAAGATATTATGGAAAAATTGAGACCCTATCTGTTGCAAAACTTATGCCTGGCACAACCGTCACCATGTTATTAAGTTTTTTAATTTACGCGAGGTACCTGCCATGACCGTTGTAGTGTTATCGTGAAAGCCTGGTATAACCTTAACGATGCTATATTGTATTGCAAGGCTTGTCATGACCGTGGTAATGTTAAAGCCTGATATGACAGCAACAATGTTATAAAATAAATAAGGCCTGATATGACCGTGACAATGTTCACATTCTTGAATGAGATTAGAATTATGGTTTTCAGAAATGAATTATGAGTTAAATGAATCTAAAATTTTATGTATCAATGTATGTTTTTTGTTTTGTTTTTTTTTTATTAATAAATTTATTTCAATACTATACAAAAAAAAAAGTGTAACAGACATGTAAATTCTTAAATCGCCACAATGGCATTATATAAGAATAGGGGGCAGGTGGAAGTAGAAGTGGCAGAGCAGGCAGGGTCTTGGACTAGGGCAAGTGTGACGGGACTTGAGGATACTAGAGATGGATAAGAAGGAGGGAATTAGCTATTGTCTTTGATAAAATCAACAATGAGAAGTAGTATTTGGGAATTTGCATCTATGTTTAATTTGGGAATTCCTGTTTTCAAAATAGCTATGAAATCAGTTTGAGAGAGATTATGACTGAAGATGTTTGGTTCGAGATCAGTGAGTTTGTCCATGAATTGCTGTCTTTGTATAGTAAGTAAGTCACATTGAAAGAGAAAATGTTTCAGAGTTTGTGGTTTTCCACAAGTGCAATTAGGGCTGTCAATAGACTGAAAGTTGTGAGCGTAGAACTGGGCTTTAAAGTATAGGTCGGCTCTCACTTTATTGAGAACTATTTCTTGAACCCTTGTTAGATTAAGCTGGCTTGTTGACAAGATCGAGGGCGTTTTTTGGAAATGTACTCTTTGGTGTTTTTTAAAATTCGAAAGAGTATTCTTAGATTTAATAGCAGGTGGAAGGTTGATCCAATTTGAAATTGCAGATGGTATTGCTGAGGTGGAGAATCTATTTGAACATCTAATGGGCATTTTAAATGCTTCATTATATCTCAATACTCTGTTTGCATGGTTTCTAAATTTGTCAAAAATATCAGTTACATAGGGAGGACTTGTACCATTTACAATTTTGAACATAAAGTTGTTTATCTGGATACTGCGTCTTGATTCAAGAGTTGGCCAATTGAGTAGGTTTAAAACCTTTTTTGAACTGCTTCCTTGGATACACCCAGAGCAATAAAGTGCAGCTTTGTAATAAAGACTGTCGAGTCATTGTAATAGGAACTTTGAGGCTGTGCTGTACATGATAGCACCATAGTCAAAATGGGGTAAAATAAACGACTTAAATATGGTTTCTAGATGCTTACTACCTAACTTATATTTAAGTTTCTTTAAAGGGTTCAACATTTTTCGTATTTTTGATATGATTTCTCCAATATGCTTGTCATATGATAAGCTTGGGTCAAAAGTAAATCCCAGATGTTTGTGCTCGTGATCTCTGGTAATTTCAACATTGTTTAACATTGAGACAGAAACATTATCTACTTTAGATCTGGATGAGTGGAATATCATTTCAGAACTCTTTTCAGGTTTAAACTCTAATTTCCAGGTGTCAGACCATTTTTCAATTTTAATTAGGTTAGATCTGGCTATTGCATCTACTTCTTGTGGATGCTTAGGGTCAAAAGGATGATGTAGAGAAGTATCATCCGCATAAATATAGCAATGCCCCTCCAGATTGTCTGGAAGGTCATTAATGTATAGGAGAAATAATATTGGCCCAAGTATTGAGCCCTGGGGGACACCACAATTGATAAAGTCATTTTCAGAATAATTTGAAATTTCCCCAGATATCTGTACAGCAATTTTTCTGTTAGTAAGGTAAGATTTGATAATTTTTTGAATTTGCCCTTGGAAGCCATATGCTGAAAGTTTATGAAGTAGTAGCTTATGTGGTACTCTGTCAAATGCAGCCGCTATATCTAGAAAAATTGTTTTGGAAGCTTTTCCTTGTTCAAATGTGCTCTGAAGAAAATGTTCAATCGATAAAAGTTGATGAATAGTACTATGACCTGGTAAGAATCCGGGCTGATGTTTGAAAAGAAGATTATTGTCAATTAAATGCTTCCTGATTCGATCAGCTAAAACTTTTTCAAATACTTTAGAAATACAGCTTAAAAGAGTGATAGGTCTATAATTGTTGATGTTTGGTTTGTCATTCTTCTTAAAAATTGGGCAAACATTTCCAATTTTCCAGGTATCCGGGTAGGTACACTTTGATAAAAGTTTGTTAAATAAGTTGGCTAAAGGTTTTGAAATCGTATGGGCTGTCAAATTCAACATTTTGTTGGTGATGTTATCTGGGCCACATGCCTTTGAGGTGTCTAAGGACAAAATTATTTTCATTACCTCGAATTGATCGGTCTGGGCGGAAATGTATAGAGAATTAGTCCTAATTGGGAAATGGGGCAAATGATCAAAAGTTGCATCAGTATGATTTTTTGAGGCAAAGAAACTCATAAATCGGTTAGCTATATCAAGGTTGTTAGATAAGTCGCGTCCAGAGACATCATCATAGATACTAGAAATATCATTTTTATGTAAATTGTTACCAAGGAATGATTTAATTAACCTCCAATAGTTTTTATCAGATTTATTGAGTTGATCAATTGATGAGATAGTTTTGAGTTCATGCGCCTCTTTGGCTTGTTCAATTAGTTGGGAAACTTTAGAAGCTTGTTGATTATAATTGAATTTGTTAACTTGATTAGGGGATTTTGAAAATTTCTTATATAAAACTTTCTTTTTTGATATTTCACGTTTAAGATTATCATTGAACCATGGCTGGTCATTTGACCTTACAGTGATGATTTTATTTGGAATTTTGGATTTGTTTATGTCCGAGAGTTTTTCAATAAAGTTAATGCATCAATGTATGTGAGTGCCATGTACATGTATAGTTGTCTAGATTTACATATTTAAGGTAGTTAATCATTCTATGAAATTCACAGTATTCTCATGCTACTAAATGCTATTTAACATAACCATTGTCACAGTCATATCGTGCTTTGACATTACCACGGTCATGACAGGCCTTGCAACCATTGTGACATTCATATCAGGCTTAAACATTACCATGGTCATGACAGGCCTTGCAATATAGCATTGTCAAGGTTATACCAGGGTTTAACATTACCACGGTCATGACAGGCCTTGCAACCATTGTCACGGTCATATCAGGCTTAAACATTACCATGGTCATGACTATTGACAGGCCTTGCAATATAACGTAGCATTGTCACGGTTATACCAGACTTTCACGATAACACTACCACGGCCATGGTAAGATCCTTGCAAAACTTAAAAAGACTTAGTAACATGGTGACGGTTGTGCCAGGCATAAGTCTTGCAATAGATAGCATGTGGAAAAATTAACAACAAGGTGCGTCTTCAGGTTCCTGTGTTAGATTATACAGCTACAATTTACAAGTGTGACATGAAAGTTAACAGGCTTGGTACTTCTACTATTTGATTATTTGATATTATATCTCTCAGTGACGATGATCTTCGAAGAAGAATGGTATTATTGTTCTACTTCGAAGAACTCGTCGACCCGTCTGATTTCTCTTTCGTTTTCAATTCTAAACATTTTATTAGTGCGTTTGAAGAATACAATCTGCATATATACATTCGTAACGTATCTACCCTATCAATTCTACAATATTCATATAAACTATACACTCACCAACTACCCTAAAAGATGCATAAACCTTTAAAAGATTGAACTTTATTATCAAATTTCTTCCGAAATTTTCAAACTTCCGGTTGTGCAATAGAATTGTGATGACCACAAATCTATCACGAAATGTAATGCCTTATATTATGATGATGGGTAGATGCTACAATATGAAGGTAACAAATAAGTTTCTCAAAAAGCTATATGCTTGAGATTGATCCTGAGTGTCAATAGTCATTTCAGTTCTAAATTACTGTGAGTTTAAGGTCAGATCAAACCTTGCAGGATTGCAAAGGCAAAGATACTACTAGACATCTCAAGTCTACAAAGTTGGTTTGCTTATAGAAATATAAAGCTATTCTTATTTTTCAGCTTTAGATCCGTTGACTTAAAAGAGGGGGGGACATCTTCTGTTGAATGAGGTTATCCCGACAAAGTCTGTCAATCAAGTCCAAAATCATGACATTATTGTATATCTCTTAGTTAAGGACAGGGTGCATGTTGGGAAATTTTCTGCATTCCTCAATTGAGTCACATGTGACTCAATTGAGGAATGCAGAAAATTTCCCATCATGCACCCTGACCTTAAGGGCAGGGGCGTAGCTACAGTAGCAATTGTCAAGGTGGATGCAATTTCTTGAGCCCCAAAAAGAGGGGTAACTCGGAATTATTTTATTACCCCCCCCCCTTTGGCTACACTCCATGTCTAGGGGTGGGGGATTTTGCTAACCCATGGCCAACATAGGACAATAAAAAAGCCATGTTATCAATATCATTCTTATTCAGGTGATGGCAAACTATTTTTTCCACATACATCTCACGAAATATTTTTGACTGTATACTGTATATAGCACAAAATAAAGACACTTCTAAGTATATTATGCTCAATATTTATTTCATAGGTACTAAGCACTATGGTTCATAAAACATGTATATTACAATAAAATTGGCAATGCTGGCAGAAGATCTACTGATTGATGCATTCAATAATATAATACATGTACATACATCATATTATGTTTCAGCTGAATATTGTAAAATGAACACCTTTTTAGCTGAAGTGATCACATTGAGTGTTCAGTGTTCACACAATAAAATACAATATAAAAGGCAATACACATATCAGACTAGTGTTTATATGACTGAATTACAAAAACATTAAAGGGACACGGTCATTTTGCTTTACTTGTTTTCATAATCAACATAAGTGTGTAGAACCACGTACCATGGTGCAGAAATCTATACATCCTTATTTTCATGTAGAATCTTTTTGCTGTATTAAAATTGTCTGTAAATATCTGTAAATTGTACATTGCACTGCCTCTAGGAATGGTTTATATATTTCACATTTCATATAATTTGTAATGCCCTGTTCCTAAAGCATGCTAACACACTGTCAAATATAGGGGATTCAAAAAGATGGATAAAAAATTGATCTCCCTCAGAATTTTTCAGATCTGCCCCTGAAAATGACTGGTGAGTACAATGGTTAAAACATCTTTTATGTCTATTCATTATTAAGTTGCTTTCAACTCAATGCCCATGAGCCGGAAAATGAAATGTGAAATTTTTTCGTAGGTAAGGAACATGAGGGCAGCGGTGAGAACAGTCTGGTATAGCTTAGCTTCTAGTCCTTTATAAAGCATGAGTACACCATTATTCCTGGAACAAACAAACAAAATAATATCTTGAACAATACAAATTTTCTCTTCATTATTGTACAAGGAATACAAAGTTTCTATTTTGAAGATGTTTAGATGACCACACATTTTTTCGGATCATTGTTGAAAGACTGAAATTCACAAAATGAGATAAAGCTATATTTATGTATTGTAAGCACAAAAGTGCGAATCAGATGACATATGCAGGTTATATAGACCCTCAGCACAGTTTCATCAGAAAGAGGGACAATAATTTTTCATTTGACCTTGAAATTTTATAAAAATGCCAATTCTGATCAATCCAATGCAAAAAAGTTATGAACAAAATGATCAAAAGTTATCCACCTTTTTACAAAACATATTTTACAAGACAAGGTTTTGTAATTATGGGGATGGGCACACACAAGCTTGCAGAGCATCCTTTAGCTATGGTCATGATATGCAACTCACCTTATCATGTTCCTCAATTGTTGTATGAAGTTCAAATCAGCCAACTCTTTCTTATGGTAACCAGCCTGGAACCAGAAAGGTACAACAATGTAGTTAGCATATGACTGAATGATAGGTACAGACCTTTCAACAAAACATTGAGTAAATAAAAAGAAAAATTCTAACTTGATAAGGAAAATGAATCAGATGTAAGGATGTTGTATTGTTACTTCATATATTCATGTACTTTATGACTTACGTTGTGTCCAGTATTCAGGCCTGTCAACTTGGGAACACCTAACATGAGTGACTTACAAATGTTGAAGTATTGATTGTAAAACTAACCCAGAATCTTGAGTGCATGACTTATTATAGATACTTACCCTTAGTCTTGACTGTATGACTTGCATGGGATATGTGAGGAATGTTGCACACATCTTTGCTTTGTACATACTTACCCTTAGTCGTGACTGTATGACTTGCATGGGATATGTGAGGAATGTTGCACACATCTTTGCTTTGTACATACTTACCCTTAGTCTTGACTGTATGACTTGCATGGGATATGTGAGGAATGTTGCACACATCTTTGCTTTGTACCTACTTACCCTTAGTCTTGACTGTATGACTTGCATGGGATATGTGAGGAATGTTGCACACATCTTTGCTTTGTACATACTTACCCTTAGTCGTGACTGTATGACTTGCATGGGATATGTGAGGAATGTTGCACACATCTTTGCTTTGTACCTACTTACCCTTAGTCGTGACTGTATGACTTGCATGGGATATGTGAGGAATGTTGCACACATCTTTGCTTTGTACATACTTACCCTTAGTCTTGACTGTATGACTTGCATGGGATATGTGAGGAATGTTGCACACATCTTTGCTTTGCACATACTTACCCTTAGTCTTGACTGTATGACTTGCATGGGATATGTGAGGAATGTTGCACACATCTTTGCTTTGCACATACTTACCCTTAGTCTTGACTGTATGACTTGCATGGGATATGTGAGGAATGTTGCACACATCTTTGCTATGGCACCTAATAGGAAGTAAGTCAGCCCACTCAACTCCTGGAAATGCATTTTAAAATATTATACATCTAAATTCTTCCATAACATAAAACTGATATAAAGGGTGCTCAAGTTGTAATAAAAGGACAATATCCTAGATGCCAGTAGAAATAATCTTGATTTACATCATTAAAAATTCACAATTCAGTCAAACTGGTGTCATATTTGGAATCTACATATAAAATTACGTCTAAAAATGTGGTTTTAAAAAGAGTTTATCAACTTTGAAAATTTAATTTTCTTTGAAAATGTGACTTCTAGGTCGGGGAGATTTCCCATAAACCTCATATTGTAAAACTACAAAAAGTGAAATATCTTTTCTTTTAATTTGTATAACTATCACATACATAAGGGTAATATGAAAAGTGAACCACTAAAACTGATCCATATTCAAGTTTAAGGGAATTTTGTAATACCCTGCCATGTTATTTCCCCCAAATCAGCCACCTGGTGGCGAAAATGGTAACTACCTACTCGCATCTGAGTAATTCAGGGTTATTCTTCATACAACGAACAAAGCAAGAAGGATTTGTTTACAGAGAGAACAACAATATACCCAGTCAGGTAACAACTAACCATGTACCATGAATCAACAAAGAGAAAATAAAGCTCCATTGAAATGTCTGACAACTAAGTCTAATGAAGTTTACTTATCACTGAAACCTTTTTTACAATTTTGACATAAGAAATTAAAAAATAATAGTTAAACAAGAAATAAAAAAATAATAATAAAAATATCACATCCATTTTTTAACACCAAGGTTTACACCATACGATATACAGTAGTATAGATAGATACCTCTACTCCAGACATTCGTTGTAAATATCTCTTGAGTGACTCATACACCATGAACTGCACAGAAGGGTTTGATACTAATACTAGGGAAGGTAAAGTGCCACTCCAAAGGGACCTGATACCTTCTTCCCGCCAGATCCTCATCAAACCATCTATAACATGTAGAACACAACAATCGGTTAAAACTTGCCACGAGAGTTAAGTGCATTTAGTCAGCCTAAAAGTGGCATCATGATCAGTGATTAATGCACCAAATGAAGTGGGGAATTAAATTAACTGTGTCTGCTTAGTTTAATTGGAGCCATGTCTTGTTTTCAAATAACCGATAATACAAATCTGAATGGTTTTACCCCAAAAATTTAAACAACATGATAATAAAAACTATTTTTCTCACCTATAAGACCTGTATATTTTGGAACCTTTTTCTCCTGGTGAGTTTCTGTCTTGAACTGGACACCCTGTAGTTTTATCCTTGTGTTTACAACCCAGAGAGGTGTTGTCACCAACACATTTATGCATCCTAGGTTAACATAAAACAACGTACATACTGAATGTCTTTGAGGTATTGAATGTACAGTAAGACCTGTCAATGTTGACTGTCTTGAACTGTCTTAAAGTGGTCACATTAAACAGTATACACAGTTATTTAAAAGTAGAGACCATATATGGTAAGATAAAATATAAACTCAATAGAATCTTTACTTGGGCTAAACAAAAAACAAATATTAAAGAGTTATCAACACAGGCCCGTAGCAGGGGGGGGGGGGGGGGGGTTCATAGGACGCCCCCCCCCCCACCCCCCTGACCTAAAATTCTTTCAAAATCATACAGTTTTTCACCATTTTGAGCACTTCTCAAGTGATTTTAGCCATATTTGGGCCAAACTTGTCAAATGTGAACCCCCCTGGAAATTTTTGAAAACTGAACCCCCTTGGCAAATCCTGGCTACGGGCATGGAACATGTTGGTATAATATAAAGGTTGTCTATTCTACTAACTATTTTATCTTGGTATATATTTGGAGAAGATAAATAGTCTATATGTGGTCACCTGCAATAAATGCCATCAAAAGGTCCTTGGCTGGGCCAGATGTGCCTGTGTTTGCCATATTGACCACTTTCAGGCCATTGAATGTGTAGAAATATACAAAGTTTGAGCAGCATAATGAGGCCACCACAGGATATAAACCTCTGTATAGAGATAATCTGAAAAACAAGATTGTAGAAAAGTAGAAACAGTATTATATATTATTTGAATTTGTGGCCAATCACAATCTGGTACAATTGATGATTTGCGATCACCAGATGGATCCTATCTTGTAATGACATCACAATTAGGCCACATTGCTGTGCTTTTTCATTTTAATGGATTATGTTCTGTAGCCTTGTTCGTACTTTATTGATTTATTTTTCACGGAAGTATTCGATTTGACTAGATCAACATTCATTCTAAGCACATGCCAAGTCTAAGATCTTACTGACATGATTTAGATAGCGGTTAAAAGCCCCCTATTTTGGAAAAAACGGGGGCGCTTATAGGCATCAATTTTTAGTACGATTTTCACCAAATCTTCACACAAATAAGGATATGCTCATGATCTAGTCATACCTGGTAAAAATCTGACCCATAGTTTGCATAAAAGAAACAATAATTTTGTGCCCGCCATTTCTTCTCTCCATCATGTCTAATACAATTTTTATATGACATCATACCAAGACAAAATACATGACAACAGTATCCATAAACAAAACACTTGAATTCTGATCACAAAATGTCAATTAAAACCCCATCATTCGTAATTCAGAATGAGTCAAGGAATATGAAAAGGACATTACCAACAAAAAGCTCACCAGTTTGGAATTGTGTTAACATGGTAGGAACAAAAAATACTAGGTTCTGGGCCAATATAAAGATGGCAACACCATCAGAATCCAGTATTATCATTTTTCTTTTATATAAATATACACAGATCGATTACCCATGTTACTGCCTTTATTTAAAAATGATTTCTATCGACCTTAGCCTATGCAAAATACTGTCATTTGGGCTTAAATTTTTATAAATCCTTATTGAATATAACAAATAATCAAAACGTTACTTTTACTGATCGATCTAATTCTTAGCTATAGTATACTCTTTGAGAGATCTTGTGACTAATAATGATTTGATATAACATGTATAAATTAAAGGCTAGTCTACTTACAGACCTTCCTCTGTGAATATTTCTCTCAGGATTTCATGTAAATGTTTTGGTTTTCTATGATCATCAACTGAAACAAAACAAAATATGTTACACAGTAAAATCTGTGAACAGTGAACACCCATGGAGCCACAAAAATGTGTTCCCTCTAGGTAGGTGTTCATTATAGAGAGTGTAATTTATACAGAAGTCAGTAGGGTATGTGCAGAGGAAGGATGTCCACTAGAGACATGTGTTCACTAGAGAGAGGCAAATTTATACAGAACTCAATGTAGTTTGTGTTGAGAAGAGGTATTCACTAGTCACAGGTGTTCATTAGAGAAAGGTGATCACTTACACAGGTTTTACTGTACATGTATCAGACATATGAGCTTGGTTAATAAAGAAAATTGTAGTAACAGAGTAAGGGAACACAACATTTTATGAAGAATGATAAATACATAAGGAATGCTGACATCTGAGACTCACACTTTTTGAATTGGTTTGACTTTGCTTCTCAAAAGAGAGTGTCATCTACTATAACTAGCCTTTGTGGTCAGGGTTCAGACTTAGATGACGTAATAATCTGGAATATGTGGTCGTGAAAATCTAGTTATAGCTATAAATTAAGTCACTCTCTGGTTGGATAAAGTTCATTGATATAAGAAAATCATATATTTGTACTGTACCTTGTAATCTTGTTCTGACTGTATCCAGAGGATAAAATACTGTCAATGCAAACCCACTTCCCTGAAACATTAAAACAATTGGTTTGAATATGCAGGATTACATGTTTGTGTATGGCCAATAGTATGACATTTAATCAGAGACATATAAACATGTTTTATGTTTTATATGTCTCTGATTTAATGTTACGTTTTTATTTATTTTCTTTATTGGCCCTAACTATAATATAGGACTAAGTTTCCACACTTAGATTAAAAACAATAGTCTGGTCAAATCTAAAATTTCAATTGGCTTGTGAAGAACCAACATTTGGTATCTTACTAGAAAGGTGATGAGCAACAGAAAGGGAGTTGACAACCTTACAATTGAGACTAGAAAAACAGCAACTCCACGGAGTAGCAAATCCCACCGAACGGCAGTTGAGTTACCAAAGATTACGAAAATGAAAAATGGCAGCCATTCTGAAGATCAGCCGCCATCTTAAAATTTTTTTCTCGAACAGAGCTACTGTGTTTCTAGGCATCAGCATATAAAATTTGAACCAAATCTGTTCACTGGTATTTGACTTATCAAAGATTACGTTTTTTCTTATGAAAAATGGCTACCATTTTGAAATTCAGCCGCCATCTTGAAAAAATATTCTCGAACAGATCTACTGTGTCCCTAGGAATCATCATATAAAAAATGAGCTAAATCTGTTCACTGGTATTTGAGTTATCAAAGATTACGTTTTTTACGAAACATGGCGTCCATTTTGAAATTCAGCCGCCATCTTGAAAATTCTTTCTCGAACAGATCTCCTTTGTCCCTAGGCATCATCATATAAAATTTGAGCCAAATCCGTTCACTGGTATTTGAGTTATCAAAGATTACCTTTTTTTTACGAAAAATGGCCGCCATTTTGAATATCAAGCCGCCATCTTGAAAATTCTTTCTTGAACAGATTTATTGTGTCCCTAGGCATTAAAATTTGAGCCAAATCCGTTCACTGGTATTTGAGTTACCAGAGATTACGTTTTTTACGAAAAATGGCTGCCATTTTGAAATTCAGCGGCCATCTTGAAAACTCGTAACTCGAACAGATCTACTGTGTCCCTTGGCATCATCATATACAATTTGAACCAAATCCGTTCACTGGTATTTGAGTAATCAAAGATTAAGTTTTTTTACGAAAAATGGCCGCCATTTTGAAATCTAGACACCATCTTGAAAATTTTTACTCGAACATATCTACTGTGTCCCTAGGCATCAGCATATAAAATTTGAACCAAATCCGCAAACTAGTATTTGAGTTATTAAAGATTACATTTTTTACGAAAAATGGCGGCCATTTTGAATTCAGTGGCCATATTGAAAATTTCTTCTCGAGCAGAGGTCCTACACCCATAAGGCATAAGCCTATAAAATTTGAATCAAATCCGTGAAACGGTATTTGAGTTATCGCCCGGACAAACAGACGGACGGACGGACATCTTGTAATATATAGATACACTGTCCCACATGTTTTGTTAAAGAGCAACTGAAGCATACAATCTTTCCACAAAGATAAATTCAGACCAACATTTGGATATCTACATCATATAGGTAGATTATAATTGATTTTATTTACTTGTCATATCCAGTATTTAATACATTATAGGTTTAAACCCATATTAATATTGAAGTCATATTTGGTAAGTTAAAATCCAGTATATATTAATTATAGGAAATACCCATATTAATATTTAAGTCATGATTGGTAAGATAAAAATCCACATTAGATATAAAAGCAGGTTCCTCAGGCTTGTGACTGGGCATAGGTGGGTTTAACGTTTTAGTCCGGACGGACAGACGGATGAACGGACGGACGGCTTTCCTATATCCCTCTCGAACTTCGTTCGGTGGGATAATTATGGGTACTGAAGAGGAAGTAAAGGCTAAAACTGAACTGACGGGTACCAGGGTTTGCCATGAGTGCTCCTAATACAGAAATGACAGGTACAAGAGAAGAATAAGACATGACAGGTATAATGTCTCCTCTGATCAAAAGCTCTTCAGTGAAAAATAACAGTGCAAGACTAGAAATGCTATCTGTACGTAGAAACCCATTGTACTACCATATACAAATGGGGGGAAAGAGGGGGGAAAGCCAGAGCTTTAGCGATGACTGACATATTACATCTCTTGTGTACCACCTTCATTTGCGCAAATTTTCAACAGTTAGTTTTTGAATATAACGCAGTGTTGTGATGCTTTAATTGATATAAGCATACTCCTTACATCTTTCTTTATCTTGATGTGAAATAACGAGCTATGATATTCGTTAACACACCAGATATTAACATAATATTATTCGAAGCGTTATTAGAAAATTTTGAATCCGCCATTTTTTTTATCGATTTGGACCAATCAGAGGTGTAAGTCATCTCAATACAGGTTTAAATTATAAGCGTATGTCATCTTCGAACTCTTGGGTAATCACCCATGACCATATACCCCATATTTCCCACTGAAGAGTCTGTGCCTCTGTTATACTGTTGTAATGACCCGAGGGCGCCCCATGGGAATAACTAATTAACTAACGACTATAACGAGCATAGTGTAACAAGCCAGATAAAGAAATTGAAAGAAAGTGTGCTAAATTCAATGCCCCGCATGGGAATCGAACCTAGGACCCTTGGATCCGAAGTCTGATGCTCTACCGACTGAGCTAAAGAGGCTTAAGCCACTACAGCTGGACTGTAGTAGCAACTTGCTATCGAGGGTCGTTACACTATCTCCCCCTTTGAAAGGACCACGCCCTCGTGGTCAGCCCTGCTTTCCTAGCAGTGACTACCACACACACACGGGCGCAAAGGATACAACCAATGCTCTGATCCCACATCTGACACCAATGTAATGACCCGAGGGCGCCCCATGGGAATAACTAATTAACTAACGACTATAACGAGCATAGTGTAACAAGCCAGATAAAGAAATTGAAAGAAAGTGTGCTAAATTCAATGCCCCGCATGGGAATCGAACCTAGGACCCTTGGATCCGAAGTCTGATGCTCTACCGACTGAGCTAAAGAGGCTTAAGCCACTACAGCTGGACTGTAGTAGCAACTTGCTATCGAGGGTCGTTACACTGTGTATACTTATAACAAAATATGAAACAGATGTGCAAAATACAGAATTGAACATTATATACGAGACAAACGGATTTTCAAACGTTTTCGCAATTTTCAAAACTATATATATTCGTACATATAATGTTTTTTCATGGGATTTTTAATTTCACTAAATAACACGTCACTTTATGTAAAAATCACCTATTATCGCCCACACTGAAAACAGGCTTTCATTTCAAACTGAAATCTTAATAAGATCTAGAATAAAATACTATAAATTTGAACTTACAACTGCACCAGATATCGCATGGACCAAGTTGGTATAGTTGAATACATTTTCTAACAATGATTTCTCATCTATATCTGTCATTTTGTCGACAGAAATTTCTTCTTTCCTTTTTCAAAACAAATCATGTCTCAAAAGTAGGTCAAGAGATCACGTGACGTTTCAAAATGGCGAACAAGTAAACAAAATCTGGACAAAATTATACTAACTTTAAATGGCAAAATCTGTAGAAAGTCTGTGTGAATAAGTTACCAACTTTAGCATGTCGGTTCATAAATATCTAAAGAAATAATAGTATTAGTTTGAAGTATATCCTGCGTTTCACTATGGATAAATTTATACTTGTTTCGTCAGGATTATTCTTCATGGCTGACGTATTTGCTATCACAAGTCTTTTACTTCCTGACTGGATCCATACAGGGGAAGCAGGTACATGGGCAGTGTTTTATCTTATATGATGACATATACATATTTATCCCGTAGTTGAGGTCAAATCTGTATGATAACATGTAAATATGTTTATGGATGATATTTCCAAATGCGTAGAAAAAAGTGGTTTGTGTAAAAAACCAGGTGGCTGGGTGACTGGGTACCTAACATTCCTAGCAGGGTTACCAACTTTCAAGTTCAAGTTTCAAGTTGCATATTTTTCCCAAATATAGTAGCCGATTGATCTTTCGAGCACTAAATAGACATAGCCTCCCTAATGTAGACTACTTTATCATTTTTACCAAGAACTCAAGATATCCACTGAATTAACATGAACACGTAACAAACTGAACTCGCAAGTCCTAAGTAGTTTACATTTTACACAGTTATACGTACATGTACGATGACATAAGTTGCTTGATTTATTGTCTGAATGATTGACAGGATATCGATGATTGTTTTCTATAATGGTGATTTCTACTAGAAGATTTGCTTAATATATATTACGGACATGTACATTGAAACGTTATTTGCCGTTTCAAACTGTCAATTAACATGAGATGTACACTACAACGTTGGTTGCTTGATTTATTGCTTTCAAGTGATTGACAGGATATCAATGTTTGTTTGTTTTGGCGGTTGGTTAATTGGAAGATTAGTTGGTTGCTTGGTTGGTTGTTTGCTTGATTGGTTTTATGACTGATGCGTTGAGTTAGAGGCAGGTTGGGCATTTTGAGGGATAAAAATGATAAAATCAAAAAATCAAATTCATAACCCTGGTAGGAACGTTAGGTACCCGGCTACAGGCCCGTAGCCAGAATTTTCCAAGGGGGGGTTCGTTTTTCTAAAACATTCCAGGGGGGGTTCACTTTGGCAAATATGGCCAAAAATCACTCAAAAATTAGTCAGAATGGTGAAAAACTGCATGATTTTGAAATAAATTTTGGCCAGGGGGGGGTTCGCCCGAACCCCCCGAACCCCCCCTGGCTACGGGCCTGCGGCTACCTGGTTACCCGGTCACCCGTTTTTTTACGCAAACTCTAGAAAAAGTGATATTGTGGAGTAACAGTCTCTATCCAATAGACTGAATATCTTGAGAATTCAGTCTATTGATCATCATGTCCATCATGTGGGAAAAAGTAGGAAATTTTCTTCACAAAATTATCAATTTTAGGAAGCTTCACTTCCCAAAAATAAACATTATAACAATTCAATAAAGTAGTTACGTACAATTAAGTAATAAAAAGTAACACAGCGTATTGTCAAACGGAAATAAAGCTAGGGAAGTAACAAATATGCAAATTAATTTACTCCATCAGCCATTTTTGCACTTGCTATGAAAACAAATAATTTTCAATCCCTAAATTTTAACATATGTTGGCTATAGAATATTATCATTCCAAATTTCAAAATTGTCTATTTGTGGAGTACTGAGAATATTCCATTGATGTCACTTTTTTCCACGGATTTGACAACTCCCGCCAATGTGACATGTATTGTTATATGGTGATTTCATGCGTCACTTCATGAATGAATGAATGTTATTTTGAAATGGTTGGTTTTGTTTTAGAGATGTACTATGGGATAGATAGGACATCCTATGGATTTTCGTAATATTATTTTAATTCGATCCCAGGGCATAGCCAGCAATTGTCAAGGGGGGCTGGGGGGGGGGTGCAATTTAAGATTTCAATCTATAATTTGTTTTTTTACAACAAAGGAGGAGGGAAAGTATCGCAACAGATTTCGGACAGTCATATGTTGGATTTTGGCTATTCTCTTAGGATTTAAACAGGTGCATATGTTAGACCAATGCATTACCTCCAGGAAAAGCACTCATAGAGATGATAAAATAATTTTGACTTTGAGACAGGGAAGATGCAAACAACTCACACACATGTTTTTTCTAAAATGTTGTTCTGATTTTAAACCCCTTCCACCCCTGCTTTTTTAATTTTTGTTGCATCAGTATGTTGAGTTTCGACACACAGTTAACCCCTTAAAGGAATAAGTGATTCCCTTGGGGGTTTTAAAGATATCCATTATGGGTGACCAAAATTAGCTGAAAGCAATGGATCCCGTGAGTTTTCCCTATGGGAAAATAAAATTGGAAATATTGTTTTCCACTTTATCTTAAAGTGGAAAACTAGAAATCTAGAAGTGCAGTTTTGAAATTAAAAAGCACAAGTAGTATAGTTGTAACTTTCTTATTAATTAAGGATTGAAAGGGCATGAAATTTTGTTATTTGCCCAAAAATATCTAGAATTAAAAATTAACCACACATTGGAGACTAACAAACTATCTATTGCACCATAGTATTTACATTTGTTCATGCTTGACATGTGAGGGAAACAGCTCATTTGCTTGAAATGAAAAGTTGATGTTTGAAACAGCATAACAAGCACAAATTGAAGATTACAATTACTCAAGGTTAATCTGCTGAAACTTACAGGTGAAATGCATGTAACAACATTCCTGTAAAACTCATGTAACAACATTCCTGTAAGAACAAGTTAAAGCATTGATTCTGTAATTTTGTTCTTTCTGATAGTATATACAGGCTCAGTGGACAGCCATGTATTATTATTTATTAGGAACGTAGCCAGATTTCAGTCAGTGGGAGCGGGTGCGATCTTGGCATAAATGAGCCAAAAAAACTTTGAGTTTTAAAAAAGTTGATGCAACTTCCTTCAAAATTGAGCTAGACACTTCAAACAAAAAGCATTAAGCTCTTTTCTTCTATCTAATGTTTCTATTTTTAGTAATTATGGGTGCACCCCTGGCAAGACCTATGTTATTTATATTAATTGTCTCATTCTTACATTGCAGGTCACATGAGACTTGGTCTAACTCGGTATTGTGCAATAATTGGTAAACGTCCTGAGATATGCATCAGTGGGCAAGTGACACCAGTTTGGACAATTACATTTGTGATTATAATAGCAGCAATCCTTTGCCTAACCTCAACTTGCTTCCTCACCCTTGTAGCTGCTTGGGAGAGACATGTCATTAAATATGCAAGATTTATGGCTTTTGGAGCAGGTGAGAATTTTTTTCAGATGCATAGCATCTATCTCACAAAATTATGCTCATTGTCTTGGAATGCCTTTAACTTTTGGTGTTACTCAGTAAATTGCAATCAAAACATTTAATTGTCAGACCATATGCCACATTGTCATGACAATGGTTCCAATGGCAACCATAATTTTAAACCATTTAGAGCGAGACATGTAATATTTTACTACATGAAACTCAAAATTGCTGGAACAGAGAATACATTTTATTTGTTTTAGATGTTGTATTTGTGACTTCATCAGAGGTGACCTCTTGCAAAATGTAACTCGTTTCAACATTAAACAATTTATATGGGGCATTTTCAGTTGTGTTACTCTGCCTGGCAGCCTTAGTGTTTCCAATTGGGTTCTCCACAGATGAGATAGGAGGGCGGCCTTATCATCTCCCTACACCTGTACAACCAGGGGTGGCCTATGTACTATTTGTGCTCTCTATAATATGCACAGTTACTTCAGAACTATTCTCTGGAAAGGTTTGCATTTCTCCAGTCATGAATAATTTCTAGTCAAATAAAAAGACGCCCTTGCTGGGTGTCATGGAAGGTGTTGATGTCATGAACAGTGCTGATGTCATGGACAGTGCTGATGTCATAGACAGTGATGATGTCATGGACAGTGCTGATGTCATGTACTGTAAGCTCCACCTTCATAAAAGTGCAGTACAAGGCCATACATGTGACAATGTGTCACAGAAATAAAAGCTGATAAAATACTGAGCAAGAAATAATCTTTTGGGATAGGGTTATGGCTAAAGCAGTCACACATATTGGTATTTTACTTACCAGTACAGTAACTATATTTGAAGATCACAAATATAATTTGCCATTTACCCTCCTGCTACCAAGTACTGTATAAGTGGTAATTTTGTCTATTCATTTAATTTGCCTATTGCCTGATTTTTGCCAGGTTCCGAAAATTAGATGTCGGAAAGATTATCTTCATAATCTTATACAATGGGAAGTTTCTTGTTATTAGGAAAATTAAAATTGGTAAAATGAGGACATTTGACCATACGGCAAATAAACCACTCAGATCAAATACCACTTATACAGTATATGACAATTTGCTCTACCTTTGAGAGGATGTCAAGTGGGCATAGATTACAAATGGTGTCAAAAAGGTTCATTTTACAAAAAAATGTCACATGGTAAAGATTACAAATTGTGTCACATAGGATTTAGATTACAAATGGTATTGCATGGGCAAAATTACAAATGGTGTCAAAAAGGACTATTTTACAAATAGTGTCACATGGTTAAGATTACAAATTGTGTCACATAGGATTTAGATTACAAATGGTATTGCATGAGCAAGATTACAAATGGTGTTACATTGATAGTATTAACTAAGATTTGATTATTCATCCCATGCTACTGGGTTTGCGATAGATCTGATAAGAGGCTTTTTCTTTCTGTCACACTTCACCGTGCATTTGGGGAAAAAATGAGAATCTGAAGGTAATAAACCATACAAATGGTAATAATAAAGTATGCAAATGGTAATAAAGTATGCAAATGGTAATCTCTGGCTGGTATGTAGGAAAGGGAAGGGCAATGAAACGCTTTCAAATTCCAAACAGAACACAGATTTCCACGAAAGCACTTATTTATTCACAAATAAATATTCAAATGTTATTATTCCAGTTTCTGGTTTCTTAAATATAATATTGCAATTTGTAAAAGCTTCAAGATCAACTTGAGTAAATTTCTATTATACACAATTTCTGACATAAATAAAATACTTATTTAACCATTGCTTTTTATGTAATACAACTCTCTCTCAATGGCGAGCAGTTTTTTTCGAGCCAAATATGTTTTATATATATTTACATATAAACTGGTTTCAATCAACATATCCTGCAAAAACCAGAAACTGGAACAAATTATAAACATTTTTGTAAGACATTTTGTCCTTATTTATAAATGCATACATACATCAATGCTTTGTATATCATCAGATATATAATCAAGCAATATTGTAAAGTACCTTATGCCATTGTTTAATAAATTGATAACTCCAAAAATTGTAAATTACATCTATATATTGTTAAGTAAAATAAAGTAAATACATGTAAATTCACAGATATGAATAAGAGCATAATAAATAAAAAATATAAATTCCCATGTTCATATTTCACAATAAATCTAGGAGTATAATGTTCAGTTAATAGCAATATGTGGAAATTACCAGTTGTAATATAAGCTGTATATTAAACATTATATTCTTTATTAAACTTGCCAATTTGCAAATATCAGCAGTTATCCGATAAAAATACATAAATTGTAAGGGCATTCTGATGATATACAAATCTTTGCATATTACAATTCTGTGTATGTATTATGAACAATTTTCACATTTTCAAATTCAAGTACATGTTTCATGAAAATCTCTGGCTATTTTCAAAAGGTTTTAGTTTCTAGATTCTCTTGATTCAAACTTTGAGGAGGCTAAGTAGGAATCAAGGAAATATTGCTGATCTAGAAACTTTTCAGCTTCAAAAATATGTTTGTTGAAACATGTTCTCAATTTTTTTACATGTAACAGATACAATAAGAAAAAATACATGTACATTGTACTACAATTGCTATTGGAATGAGTTAGACTTTGTTTTTTTCTTAGTCTAAGTGTCCATCTGTAAAGGTGATATTGTTCTTTAAAATACCATTACCAAATAATTTGTATATGTTGAATGTTTAACCCAATGTAGAGCTGTTGATAAAATTGTAATTTCAAAGTCTAAATTAAGTACAAAGGAATCAATATGGCTAGTTTTTCAAGTAGTTTGTCCATTAAGTACTTTGTTACTTCAAAAATCAGTCAGAATACCAGAAATATATTGCCAAATTGCAATATGTACATAAAATATATTTTACATATAACATCAATAATATTTGATAAAATATAACAATTTTTGAGTCAGTTGAACATATACACAGACAGTCTTATATTTGTATTTGTTAAACTAATATCCCCCAAAGAATCTGATACCAGCAACAAATATGAACCCAATAATATGTGGAGCCTAGCAACCAATATGTTGTTACTGGCAACCAATATGTGAATTATGGCTACCATTCAGTAGCAATGTGTGCATCCTATTTCCAGAGATCATTTAATAATAGCCTAGTACATATCCAATACTGTTTTAGTTACAATGTGTTAATAAGGTACAGTATGTATATTTCTTTGTCTGTGTACATGTTCAAGAATAACCTATGTAAACTGGTGCCATATAATACACCAGTTTTCTTATTAAACAATGAATGTAAATACATTTTCACAAAATGCATTAATTAAGTATGTCTTTTAGTTCAGCAATCTTTCAAACTTCTAATTTTTAAGATTTATAATTCCATTCATTATAAACCTTAAAATATGGAATGATTGATCTCACGGTCATATTGAACTCATCCAGATATTTCATAACATTTCAATCCCACAACTAAGCATTATAAGAGCACATTGAAATAATACCAATTGGAAAATGTGGCCATGGGAACTATCTTAGGATTAGGAAGCAAAAAACATGTTTTCATTTCTATGTATTTGGCATTATTCGATTGGTCAATATTTTGACCAGACCACTTAGTCATATACACTTCTCTCCTTAAGTTGGGCAAAAGTCCCCCTTTTGATCATAAATTAAAGCCTGTTTGTGTTAAGCATTTATAGCAATTTTAAAGTTCATCTTTGTAATAAATTCTGAACTTTTGTAATCAATGAACAAAATTGAGACACCAGTACAAACATTGTTGGGTCGGATATGCTATCCAATGAAAAATTTTGGTTGCAAAACTTATGGAGCGGAGTGTACAATTTATTTCCAAAAGTATTATTTCTCTGAGCGCTACCACAACCTTCCATCTCTTCTATCTCACTCTCCAGTTTCTCCATGCAAATGAATATTTACAAGTCTTACATATATATTGCACAATATATTAAATGTCCTATGCCATGTATACACTAACCCTGTATACCTTCTCGTTTGTAAGGAGCTTCCACTTAAGGAAGCTAGAGTGTAAGTATCTAGCTGGTTATATTAAGGCAGACAAAGTGAGACTAATTTGTGGCTTTTCGTATATTGCACTAACAAAGAATACAACGCACATATTAGGCCCAACTTAATTATCCAGGAGCACATTACCAAAACATTTTTAGCGACAAATCCTGAGCCCATCGTTGTAACCATAGAAACCATGACATCACACCCAGAGGACAATAGACTTCAGCTTTTAACTCTTTATAATGTACTCCAGATTAATTATTCCACTCTGCTCACCTTAATCTATAAGTATGTCTACCATGAAAGACACAATAAATTGCAATAAACATTTGCATTAAATTATAACCTACATACAAACTGCCTGGTATAACCAAATTTGATAATTTAGGAAAATAAATCTTGCTAGAGGAGCAACTTTACATTTTAGCATAGTATACAGTGACCATTTATATTATTATGTATACTGTAATATACTCACGAAAACTATGGCTTAAGCATAGATGTTAACCACAGTTTATCACCAACTGATTGTTACAATATTTATACTGTGATCTGCATTTTTTGTATGGGACTAATACACTAATACTAATATTATTAAAATGTCAGCATCAATTATAATGTGACCATTCATTCATAGAAGGACATTGGAGCTACTTTCTCTGTGATGTCACAATGTACAGGATGGGCCAACAACTATAGCCATTTAAAATACACTTTAAATAAAACATCAAAGTTTCGGGACAATATAGTCAGACAACCAGTTGAATATTTTCCAGCTACATTTGCTACCTAATGTTATCAATGTGAACTGAGATCTTGTATATCTATGAAAACAAGGCCCTTAATCTCAGAAAATGATAGATTGTGTTCGCTAAGCCTATAGCTTCAAATCAATCATCATTTACTGGACTTGTCCTTAGAATCAAATCTAATTAACAGAACATCAGCAGATCCCTCGTGTTTCAATAACAGACTGGAAGTCTCTCAGATATATCAGTGTGTGTGTATAGGACTTAAGTAGGTCAGGGGTGGAGCCAGGTATGAGGTAGTTGCCTTGTCAAAATTTTACAAAAAATGTCCATTCACACATTTTCAAATAATACTGGTTCATTTACATTACCACTATACATTAATGCCTTGATCAACATCAAAATATCCGAGTATGAAATGACTCAAAAATTAAACTCCAAGTATGATGTTGAGAAAATCCTATTATCCAATTAAGTAGTTCTAAAGAAAATAGTTCCAATGCCCAATCAGAGATGTTTAATATTCATCCTCCTGGAGGTATCTCAGCCAATCAAATTTGTTAAGCTCCTCTCTGATCTCCATGACTTCCTCTAGAGCTCTCTCTAATTCCTCATCTGACATGTCTTGGATCTGCAAGTGAACATCAGAGTATATTTTACTTAAGGGAGTAATGTCAAAATATGAACTTTTCTCTCAAAACTAATTTAACAAAGCTTCATGCCCCCCTCTCATATTAGTTAAAATCTTATTGATCACTTTAAGCATCTGTAATGTTCAATGTTTCTATAACAAAACCAAATTTCTGATACCCCAAAGAAGTTAATTTCTCAAAGAATTTGAAATCGACATCAAAATAGTCTTTGACTGGATTGACAAGTTCAGATGTTTTTCTATAAATATAATTTTAAATAGGTAATGTTAATTACCCTTACAAACTGTTTATTGGAATTTATGCAGCAAATAGGGTAGCTACTGATTTTGACATGAAATAAAATTGAGGATATGGTTTTATGTAAGGGATAGAAAATAGTCTAGACAAAATTAAATTCAGTAATGCCACTAATCCCTAATAATTCCCTAATATTAATGAGATTATCTTGTTAGGGGGAAACTTATCCCAATCAATTTATCATACACTGCATTAATGTAAGATCATCTCATTTTCTTATTTGCACCATGGGCTTCTGGCCACCGAAAATCAAAATGGAAACTAGGGTACACTAAGGTTGAAATGAATTGTAAATTCTGATATACAGAATATCTGAAATGAGCCCATCTCCATTCTGTCAAAATATTCAGATATTAAGAGGTAGTAAAAAACATATAAAACAATCTCAATCCTATTTTGAAAGACATATTTCTGCTAATCAAATATTGACTATATGCTATTTGAATAACAAATACTGTATTTGTTTATTCCATAGTTAGCATGATATTCATAGGATAACATGTGAAAATAAAAACGGTATTTTTGTAATCAGTGGTAGAATATGATATTTTTGACAAATTTTCACTTAACCATGGCATACGGTTTTTTAGCCATGACATATGGCGCCGTATGCAATGGTTTATGGATTTTTGCTACTTCAGACTCAAAACGAGGCTAAGCGTCAACATCGCCGGATCGTTTGGAAAATCCGAATTAAATAACTTAATTTCCGACGATTCTGATGATGACTTTAACTATGGAATAAAAAGAACATCCTCTATTTATTATATGTTTATAGCCATGTAAACAGCCAAAACTTATTGGAAAATGTGGAAATTTATAACTGTTTATGCACATTTTATGTTGAATGTCACAAATATCTTCATTCAAATATAACTAAAAGACTGAAGATTTGACTATTCACTTCAACTGCAGATGAAACCTCTAAATACAGCATGTGTTTACCAACCCCACAGAGAGGATCTACAGGGGAGTGGATATAAATGCACTAGATCCTACTATTTCTGGATTCACTCAGGGAACCCAAGCTTCAGTCTAATCTCTGATATGACCTTAATGCCTAATAGACCCATATTGTACCATAGTTAGGACTGCATATTGAAGGATAAAAGTAACATTTTTCAGTACAGTATCTAATCTATCCCACAATGGAAATGACACATATAAATGTTGTATCAGACACATATTTTATATACTGCTATTGGAGATAAATGTATTGCTTTCTAGGATAGCATGAGTGCATGACAATAATGGCAATTTGGCCAATTACAAATATGGGATAAATTAGTTACTGTATGATGGTCAAATTCGGATGTAGGCTTTATCCTTCTAAATGGTCTCTTGAAAGATGTATTTTTTTCTCAGGATAAAACCTATATCCATACCCTCTCATTACTTCACCATCTATTATTATATTTTCTTAATAATAGCTTTCCTCGGATTAAAGCATAAACCACTTACATTAAGTTTGCTATACCTGTTCATGATAGGAGCAATAATTGAAATAGATTTGATTCATTCATATAAAACAATATTTTTATTATTACGCAAAACAGATCACAAGTCAAATTTCAAAAATTAAGAGTTTTATATAAACATGTACTGACCTCTTGATCAACGTCATTCTCACTGAGGTCAGAGAGAGATTGTTTTACCTGTAAATAATAAAGAGCTAGAGTTAAGGTGGGCTTCATTTAATCAAACATGTCAAATCAAAAATGTCAGTCATCTTTGACTTCCAAGGTGGTTATAATAACACACCTCTTGGATACATATTGCATATGCTTATTTTTCTGTCCTGTTTCTGTGGTGTGTCATGCATTAAGATTTCCACCGGAACCATTCAAAAATGTTTCAATATTTGTTTTAACCAAAACCTTGTGAATCAAGAGGACTGTCGATTGAAATACTTCATTTTGATTGGTTAAAAAGCTTTGGGTGATTCCCATAAATATGATGTCAAAATAATTTCAATCAGAAGCAAAATGTAAAAGATGAATATAATATCAATTATTTTCAAGTATACTTATGTATGTATTATTTACATTATGTACGAGTATATCTAGTTTTCATAAATAAGAAAACTGATCATAAATCATATTTGACATATTATATTTACATGTAAATTGATACCAACCTCTTCCTTGTCAGCAGCAAGAGGCTTCAGCTCAAAGTCAACACTCTACAAGTAAACAACAACAGAAAACATGTTACATGTAATACATATATATACACCAGTTATAGGAAATGAGCCTGATTCCCAAAGGCGAGCAATAATTACAACAAACTAAATTATATTATTAAGTGTTTACTAAAATGTATTGAATTGAAAACTGAATATAAAGTTTGGATGTTGATAAGATCTCAACAACCGTGGGCTTTCATGGAAGTCTGAACTCATAATAGTAAAATTCTGATTGACAGATAGATTTTGACTGGCATATTCTGATTGGGTAAGACTGAGATCAAAGGATTGTGCCTAAGAGTGTAGATAAAGCTCCCGGGAGTTCTTTGAAGGAGCAAATCAAACGAGTGGAAAGGTAATTGAAAAATAAACTAAAAGTAAATGGATATTCCTTAATGTTACATTAATGTTGATTAAATAAGAAACCCATATTTTTTAACAACTTTTAACAAATAGAAGATGCATGAAATTGCAATTTTGAGTAATTCTTTCCCTTTCAGAAACAATATCCCATTTACTTAATACATTGTAAGTTTTGGAAATTTAATACGATGCAATCATTTATATGGTATCTAGCGTAATGCACAAGAAGTCATATCAAACTATTCCTTTGGGTTTATTTAAAGAGCTTTATTAGCTGAAAGGATAAAGTAATACAACCTTCTAACTGCCGATAAAGCTCTCCAAAAACCCAAAAGAATTGAAGAGGTAATTACATAGCATAACAATACAGTAAAATCTCTTAATGCGAGCATCTTTCATCCAGCACTAGTAGAACCATATAATGTGGACACCTTTTATTGTGAGTCATTTAGCTGATCCCTGGTAAATGGAAAAATTATGTCAGGTTTAACCCCCTTTCCCAATATAACAAAATTTTCAAACGTTGATTTCCATATACTTGATTTTCATTTAAAAGTAAACCTTATTATTTCCTTAGCTGACTTACTTGGGCAAGTGAGTGTTCCTGGTTCTTGACTGTAACACGCTTTGTGACAGGTTCGTAACCATCTGCTGAAGCTTTCACATCATACACGCCATCTATCAACAAGCGCCAGTAATCCCCATCGTGAGCTGAAACACCAAATATTTCTATTTTTATAGAAACAGCAACATTTATGGATGTGGTGGGCTGTTGTGCTATTGGGAGATCCTCCATTTTAACTTTTCAAGCTCAAGACACTTTTATGGGCGTAAAATAAATCAAAATAAAAACAGTTTTACCACTGATTATATTTTTACTATTGGACTTACAGTTTAATTTTAATCTGGTTAAGTAGACTGAGGTTATCAGTTACAAAAGTCCTAAATCCATAATTTTTACCAAAGAAATCATGATGTCAGACTAAGAGTACAATAGTAATATAGAACGTTTACAGTAATATATCCCCCATTTAAAAAAATATATATGTAGCAACCGACCTGTAGTAATGTCATGGTTGATTTCCTTTGGTGTGCCTGTGAGATTCGTTACATGTATGGAAGCATTTGCAAGTCCTTTACCATCTTTACCAGCTTGTCGAACAAAGCCACGAATTCCAATATGGACCTGGTAAAATCACAGTATGGCTAATGTAGAACAACAAGTGAACACAAAGAAAGACGGGCCTATAGAGGCATACCATTTAAAATTGGCATTGTTTCTATGGCTTTATCTTTTATTTTATGGTTGTAAGAACCAATTTTGAAAACAACATATTTCAAATTGGCAAGATTTTCCCAAAATTACGCCTATCATTTTTGCAACAAAAACGTATACATCATACCCCTGGACTCCCATATCAGCCCATGTAAATTATTAAATTAAATTGTTCCTTTGGGAACTCTGTAACATATCTATATTTTCCATTGGATATATCCCATAACCAAAACGTCCCATACAATAACCCTCATATATCTGTATACCTGCCACATATAGTTGACGAGCGCATCTTTGTTTTCGGGCCAGTACTTTGTCTCCAGATCACTAGCAGGTGGAAACTTATCACATCCCATCTCAATGGTAATTTCAAAGTCATTTGTGGCCAGGTAATTGAAGTCCTGCATGCCTGGATAAAACACAATCATAAATTAGATCAGCTCTATTTTGCTATGTTATAGCCTATGATGATACTTGCTCAAGGATTAAATAATACACTGTAGGCTATAAGCAACAATGTGAAACACAGCGAGTGAAATGATGTGAAAAAACAGGAATTATTCAAGTCATGAACTAATTATACAAAAGATACTCATTTTATGATTATATTACCTTTATCTTTAGAGACCCACCTGCTGCTTTCATTTCTTTTCATAGTAACTCATTATTGCTAGAGTGGGGGCCTAATTATAGAGTTATAAAGTTATATTTATTATTCACACAACAGTCCCATGTTAATCCAATTGAAAAGGACTAATAGCTTATGCTGGCAAATGTAATTCTTACCTCCTTGCACGGAGTACCATTTTGCCCCATTGGTGATGCCCCCCTGAGCAGCAAAGTTGTCGTCCCCAGTCATGTCGCATGGGGGATGGCTGGGGTCAGCCATTGTCTTGTGGGTCAGGGCATAGGACTCTGCCAGATACCTGAAATATAGTGTTCTAACCTATCAAATTATCAAATAATCCCATTCTGATACCAATAGCATCTTTCCCACTTGCATCACTGAAGGACAGAATTGGAGAAGGCAACAATGAAACAATCTTAAATTCTAGATTTTTATAACAATATTGTGGGTCAGAATGACTGTTTGTGGTTTAATAGAGTTGAGATGATGTTGAACTACTCTTTTCTAAAGGCTTAGCATTGCTTCTCATCACTCACTCCTATTTATCCAACCTGACATCTAGACAGAGAATAGGTGTGGGAAGGAAGGATTTAACTGAATTATTATGAAGAAATGTGTGGTGTGATAAAGCAATGTGCTCTGATTAGATGTGACAAACTCTAACATCCAGACAGAGAATAGGTGTGAGAGGGAAGGATTGAACTGAATTATTGTGAAGAAATGTGTGTTGTGATAAAGCGATGTGCTCTGATTAGATGTGACAACCTCCAACGTTTTTGCTTTCTGGTGTGGACTATTCTTAACATCTTCGAATTCCAAGTGGTTATAACACCCCTTGGAACAAATGATTTTTCTGTCCCATTACTGTGTGGTGGCTCATTCCCCGTGTGTTTGACCACGGTACCAATCAAATTTGTCCAAATATTCATTTCACAAGTAACCACACTTACAAATGACAATTTTATGGCCCTTAATGAATGTCTATTGAAAGGACCTATTGAAGTGATCTGTTTGTCACGTAATCGTGTCTTTGCTGTGAGCACACCATGCTCATAAGCATTTTGTTTTGTTTACTTAAGGAATGGAACACTACACTAGATATATCAAGGTGAAGTTGGAGCAACTAATACCTTGAGAATCAAGATGTATTCTTAAGCGATGTACTCTAATTTGTACTGAGTCTGATGTACTAGTATAATCTAATCAAATGTAGTGTAGTGTTGAAAAATCTGTTGTTCTGTAATTGTGAGATGTACTTTACATGTACTCTAACTCTACCTGAAAGTTCCATCATCAGGACTGGCACTGTACGCCTGCTGTGCCCCACTCCTGCTCTCATCATAGGGATAATTAGCCACAAGATCTCCTCCATGAAGATTAGCAGAGAGGACAAAGGGATGATCATATATCCACATTATCACCAGTCTGGTCTCAGGGGCCAGCTGTAACAAAATACAGTCTCAATTAGAAACGGACATATCAGCAATAGGGAGCACCTCAAAAGTTCAATGTAGGATTATTAATTGTATTTGCACAGTTAATCTATAACCCCCTCCCTCCCCCCTGATAACTGTGTTTGTCGATATTTTTGTATCGAAAGTCACACTATATCTAACACAACATGTAATTTATATATGTATATGGCCTCATTCGATCTAGGCCAGACCCCATTGACAAAACTTTCATATTTGCCACTTGGATTGGCATAGACAGGCTTCAGAACGCTCATTTTTTAGTTTATTTTACTTTGTTGTGTTCAGGTTCTTTTTTATTTATCGTACCAGAAGTGCACTGGATGAAAAGAGAATGCACGAATAAAATTCCCAGGAGCGATGTCGGAACGGTAACTTTTAGGGCTAATGACCCCCTCCCTCCCTAACTGCAAATACAGTTAATTTTCAGATAACAAGGTTTTGAAATGCTCCCTTACAAGCCTACAAGATTATGGATGTAAAGGTAAGATAATAGCAAAGTAATATGTACAATAGATATTCAAGGGAGAGAACAAAATATTGGAGCAATTCAATTTGATTTATTTTCATGGTTACTGTCAGGCCTGTAGCCGGGGGCGGGGGGGGGGGGTCGAGGGGTTTGGAAAAACCCCCTCCACCCTTGGCCCAAAATTCTTTCAAAATCATGCAGTTTTCCTCGATTCTCAGCATTTTTATGTGATTTTGGGTCAAATTTGTCAACGTGAACCCCCCTGGAATTTATCTGAAAAGTGAACCCCCCTTGGCAAAAACTGACTCCTGGTCTGCTATAGTTTTAGAGTGGCAACACGCTAATAGGGAAAATGCATTGTAAGAGCATGAGTCAAATGAAGCAATAAAGCAATTGTACATCCTATAAATAACATACTCATTGAAGCAAGTAATTTATCAAAGTGCAATTGGTTTAAAACCACAATTGATTGAGTATTCCTCAATGAAAGCATTCTCATATTCTAGCATACTTTACTAAGAATGTTTCTCCCTTATCAAATGTTTCTCCCAAATCAAATATTTCTCATATTCCCGAAACATAAGGGCACCATGACATGTAAGATAATACAATAAGTGAGACATAAGGTTATTATTGCAGTCTCAGGTTCCTTTATTCAGGTTACAGTTGATATAACCACTTAGGAGACTAACCAAGCTATAAACATTGAGTTGCCCATATATTTTATGAGCAATGAGCATCCAAGGTTATTAAAAAAAATTATAAACTCAGAATTCTGAGGTTGATATTTAAACAATTTCTTTATCCATTGTTACAATAAGCATGAGCTGATTATCATTTATAAGAAAATAATAACTAAGAAATTATTAAATTATGATATTTCAAGAAATGTTCATCAAGCTAATTAATATTTTACATATAACATACAAAAATTTCAACATAAAACATAATAAACTCCATGGTGGCAGTAAAACTAACAATAAATACCTTTGTCTTGAGGGCCACCTTTTCTTTCATAATGTGGTTATTGGCTGCATGTTTGGCCTCATTGCTATAAATGATCTTATCAACTTCTGGGAAGTTACGGTTAAGGTCAATGTTGTTTGCATTAGCACGGCCAATCAACCAGTTCTTCTTGCCATTCTGAAATAACAAAGTCACTTGAGAGTCTATTAGGTTTTATCTCAAAAGTTTGGCAGTAAATTCTACATTAGATCAAGTGTGTTATCTGCCAGTGTAAGACTAATTATCATGAGACTTTAAAACTGTGTTTTTCAGAAAAAATAGTTTGCTAAAAATCAAATATCTTAGTTTTTTTTAAGAACATCACTGAATTTTGCATATTAAATATTTTTTATAAGGAAATAAGGCTAAATTGAAATTAAGTGCAATCAAATACAATAATACATTTTTATCTTCTAGATATCCAAATATATACAAGTATATCTCAAAGCAATTATTAAATTTCATTTTTAAGTATTCAGTTAGTATTAGTCTTTATATTACTAAAATTCATTTAAAAATATTTGTGACCACTTACGCCATCCCTGGGTTTTTCATCAGCAAGCTGCCATCCATCTGGGTTCATGGAAGGCATGATGTGAATGCGTGTGTTGTCAATCAAAAACCTGGGAATAAATGACAGAATGTTTAGGTACAGAAAATTAAATGTTTTATATGGTATGGCAAAAAGATGTGGAAATAAAATATATGTTTAACAATCAAAAACCTGGGAATAAATGAGAGAATGTTTAGGTACAGAAAATTCAATGTTTTATATGGTATGGCAAAAAGATGTGGAAATAAAATATATATTTAACAATCAAAAACCTGGGAATGAATGACAGAATGTTTAGGTACAGAAAATTAAATGTTTTATATGGTATGGCAAAAAGATGTGGAAATAAAATATATATTTAACAATCAAAAACCTGGGAATGAATGACAGAATGTTTAGGTACAGAAAATTAAATGTTTTATATGGTATGGCAAAAAGATGTGGAAATAAAATATATATTTAACAATCAAAAACCTGGGAATGAATGACAGAATGTTTAGGTACAGAAAATTCAATGTTTTATATGGTATGGCAGAAAGATGTAGAAATAAAATATATATTTAACAATCAAAAACCTGGGAATGAATGACAGAATGTTTAGGTACAGAAAATTAAATGTTTTATATGGTATGGCAGAAAGATGTAGAAATAAAATATATGTTTAACAATCAAAAACCTGGGAATGAATGAGAGAATGTTTAGGTACAGAAATATTAAATGTTTTATATGGTATGGCAGAAAGATGTAGAAATAAAATATATATTTAACAATCAAAAACCTGGGAATAAATGAGAGAATGTTTAGGTACAGAAAATTCAATGTTTTATATGGTATGGCAAAAAGATGTGGAAATAAAATATATATTTAACAATCAAAAACCTGGGAATGAATGACAGAATGTTTAGGTACAGAAAATTAAATGTTTTATATGGTATGGCAAAAAGATGTGGAAATAAAAAATATATTTAACAATCAAAAACCTGGGAATGAATGACAGAATGTTTAGGTACAGAAAATTCAATGTTTTATATGGTATGGCAGAAAGATGTAGAAATAAAATATATATTTAACAATCAAAAACCTGGGAATGAATGACAGAATGTTTAGGTACAGAAAATTCAATGTTTTATATGGTATGGCAGAAAGATGTAGAAATAAAATATATATTTAACAATCAAAAACCTGGGAATAAATGAGAGAATGTTTAGGTACAGAAAAATCAATGTTTTATATGGTATGGCAAAAAGATGTGGAAATAAAATATATATTTAACAATCAAAAACCTGGGAATGAATGACAGAATGTTTAGGTACAGAAAATTCAATGTTTTATATGGTATGGCAAAAAGATGTGGAAATAAAAAATATATTAAACAATCAAAAACCTGGGAATAAATGAGAGAATGTTTAGGTACAGAAAATTCAATGTTTTATATGGTATGGCAGAAAGATGTAGAAATAAAATATATGTTTAACAATCAAAAACCTGGGAATGAATGACAGAATGTTTAGGTACAGAAAAATTAAATGTTTTATATGGTATGGCAGAAAGATGTAGAAATAAAATATATATTTAACAATCAAAAACCTGGGAATAAATGACAGAATGTTTAGGTACAGAAAAATTAAATGTTTTATATGGTATGGCAGAAAGATGTAGAAATAAAATATATATTTAACAATCAAAAACCTGGGAATGAATGAGACAATGTTTAGGTACAGAAAATTAAATGTTTTATATGGTATGGCAAAAAGATGGGGAAATAAAAAATATATTTAACAATCAAAAACCTGGGAATAAATGAGAGAATGTTTAGGTACAGAAAATTAAATGTTTTATATGGTATGGCAAAAAGATGTGGAAATAAAATATATATTTAACAATCAAAAACCTGGGAATGAATGACAGAATGTTTAGGTACAGAAAATTAAATGTTTTATATGGTATGGCAAAAAGATGGGGAAATAAAAAATATATTTAACAATCAAAAACCTGGGAATGAATGACAGAATGTTTAGGTACAGAAAATTCAATGTTAGGCAATTACATGCAAGATGCCATTTGTTACACCCTGATGCCAAATGCTGGATGCCAACCATTGTCACAAACATGGTGACCAAAACAATAAAAAGGCCTTCTTAGATTTATTTCTATAGACTCTTACCTGATGCTAGTGTTGCCATTTTTGTATTCGTCACATAGCTTCACTGCTAGGATGAGGAGCATCTCTCGTCCAACCACCTCATTCCCATGCATATTGCCGACATATTTGAATTCTGGCACACCTAGAAATACAGATAAATGTGTATAGGTTCATAAAATGAATCGAAGCATTAACATGCAAAATGTAATCCCTCGCATTTGTTACAGTCATTGAACACTGGATACCAAACACCAACCACCAAATGCCAAACACTATCCACAAAAAGTTATGTGTTATAACAAGAGGAAAATCACTTGAAAATATACTGGTATAAGAACAAGGAATATTTGTCTGACCGTCTTATATACATGTACATAAAGTAATTAAGCCCAAAATTATTTTTTTGGTTGCATAAATAAGCTTTTAGGCTCAAATTTTCAAAATAGGCGGCATAAATAATCAGTTTAATGTTTGTTTGAAAAGGAGATAAGGGGCGCTTATTTAGTTGGGAATCTAATTTGGCGAAGACAGTAAAATGAACCATGTGAACATTGTTATAAGAACAACAGTTCTGATCTTGACATTTTCAAATACTGGTGGATTTAATTTGCAGAATCCCTATATTAGCTCATTGATATGCTTATCACATGTAACGTAAGATCTTATTACCGCTGGGCCTTACCACGGTATGTATATGGATAATATGATTTATGGACGTGTCAACATAATTCACCAAGTAAAAATCTATCTTTGAAGAAACACTTATTACTTTAATAATTTGTTCCATAAATGGTAATTACATTCTACAGTTTATTCTGCTATATTAGAAAAACTAATTGCAATTATTCTCACAAATTCCAAGACTGATGTGGGAGACAAGAAATGATATTATCATTCACTTAGCTAGTATAGGCACAATATGTTATAGTCCAGCCAATGAAAACAAACTACAATACACATATAATATAATATGTGTTCTATATTTCATAACAGCTGAATGGTAAAATTGATCATCTTCAAAAGTTTCATTATTTCAAGTTCCCTGTTCAATTAAAAAAAAGTTCTATAAATAATATCGCAATGATTAGCAGAGTGGGTCACAGTGATTATGCAGGTTATAAAGCTTACATCAATGTTTCTGGTTAAATTTCATTATTTTTAGTTATATTGAATGAGATGTCTGTGACCACATTAGGCGTCTCATATCCTACAGTATTTTCATGGAACTTTGACAATTATTTCTTCAAATACAAAAAATACACATACTCCTACAGTAATATTTTCAAATACAGTAAAACCTGTCTTGGAGGAGAACACCTCACTCAATGAACACCTGTGTCTAGTGAACACCTTTTCTAAGCACATACTCCACTGTTTTTTGTGGCTCCATAGGTGTTCACTGTACACAGGTTTTACCTTAAATGATAAAAGCTATATGTGAAGGTCTTAAGTTTTTTCATTTGCAGGCAGTGTTTGTGAATGCCAATAAAATTCCAATATACAATACTAGTTCCTCCTTTATGTATTAAAGTGGCATTTACCTTGAAGGTATGACGTAAAATAAGATATAATTATGGCATTCTGTTATAACTTCTCGGAAACTAAGATAAAGCGATTGGGATATTGATTTTGCAATTGTGCAGAGGAAGTTCTTTTTGAATTGTTCATTGATATGATGTCTCTGTTGTTCCCGAGTATCACCAGTGAACTTAATGACTAGTGATAAGATAATACATTTCTTTCCTGTCAAGGGCTCAATATATCTAACACACTAATTCACTATCTTATTTTTCATGACTCCATATTATAGATATTAATAATGAATCAGTGATCTCGCCAGGATTTTTTCAAAAGTGGGTGCAAAATTCTCATTTTCACAATTCACACTAAAATTTGGCAAAATATGCCCATATTTCATGATTGTTTTATTTTCAAGGGGGTGCAAATATATTTTCAGGTGGGTGAAATCCTGTTTTTAAAATCTTGGGTAGGTGCTGTGCCCACTTGCTTTAATGTGAGGAGATCACGTCTGAAGAATGTAAGAGTCAAATAAATTTAAGGAAAGCCCAGAGCTATCAGACTCAATATATAAATCTTCTATTAGCAAATTAGCAAATGAGTTCCTCAAGATATAAATAGAGGTATGGGGCAAAATCATATATTGAAGTATCACTTATCCCCATTCATTTACATAATTAGACAGATATCTTTTATCATAACAGGGGTCTGTTATGCCATAATCATGCTGAACACACATTATTTCCCCCTATTTTTGAATCTGTGTTCTCGACTGAGATATGAAAATGGTACAGTATTAAGCTAAACATTCTAAAAGCTATTTTCAGTAAATATCAATATTCTTTGCTTTTATAGTTTGTAACAATTACTTCAAACAACATCATTCATTTATTGTTGCATTGCAAATTACTAACTGGCACACAGCATGTAAATTGTCACGCAACACAGAAATATGTTATGAAAATCCTGAATCGATCATGCAACTAATAAACTATTGTTCATTATATTGAGGCCAGAGGTCAGACCAAAAACTGGTTTCCTTTAATGAAAAAATATATAATTTGGAGAGGGTTAAAAAGGTCATATTTTATTTAATGATACTTTCTATTTTGATTACCCCTTGGGACTTTCTCTGTGTGTTTATCAACATTTATGGTTTACATATCACCCTTGGTATACGCAGCTAACGAAAATTGACCGGCACGGGTCAAAAGCTGGACCGGCACGGGTTAACGGTTTTATTTGAATTTTAAACAGCCATAACTTGCTCAATATTGACTTTCTCGTGTCTAATTTGAAATATATGATTCCTCCCGATGCTTTTAAGTACCCCAATTTTTTACAGATTTTTAAACGGACCAAAACTCTCTAAATGCGCATTTATGCTCTTTTCTCTCGAGAACGACTGTCTCATTTTCACGATAACTTTTATTTAGTACTTCTAACATATAAGATCTATTTTTCCCCATCAAGGTATGATGTAGATGACATGCTATTTACATATTGTGAGTTTCAATGACGCGCGTTTGATTTTATAAAAAATGCCAAACTTTGTGACAAAGAATTTCATCCTGCTTGCAGCGAGAAGACGGAGCGGTTCGGGGCAATAGCATGAACATCATTCAGGAATCTTTATACATGTGTGTTACATCTATTATTACAAGAATCTAAAGTTTTAAATCTTCTCTTAAAACGTCTTCGATAGACCGTTACATGTCAGTTGTAAATTCCAATGGTTAGAATATTGCCCATCTATGCTATCAGGTCATTGCTCTATTTTTGTTCAGAATTGCATTCATTTCTGAACAAAATACTCAATCGGCAGGGCGCTGGCAGAGGAATCGGGGCTTATTTGAGCTAGACATAGCTCGGTGTCTTCTTCTTTCCCTTTTTAGTTTTACCATAATTATTGAAGATCTAGGAAGTAATACAAGGTAAGACAAAAAACGCCACTTTTTCAAAATATGCTATAACTTTTTTAATTCTTGATATCAAATCATAATTTCCATACCAAATGAAACCTGAGGTTGCTACCTAGTATCTAGCCATGGATTATGAATTTTACAATTGCATTGATACTGCTAGCAATGCGACCAAGACTAAAAAATATATCATCAGAGTGAATGTCGGACCAATTGAACTTCTCTTTCAGAACAAATAAAATCCAAGTTGACAGACTTATTACATTAAATTGTTACTGAAGAGAAAATAACGAACAAACCAAGCTAATTACAATGGGAAAACATATGAAATCTAGTTTTTTTTAAATGTTTTATTTCACAATACAATTGATGCTGAATGTTCAGCTCTCAATAAAAGTTTTGAGCGTATCATTCGATCAAAACTCATTGAAGACCTAAGTTCTTGATGGATATTATTTTGAATTAGATACATAGAGGTATGAAATATAACTTGGCGTTAAAAGTATTATAGCAAGGGAAAGATCAATACCCGGTGATTTCAGCGGGAAGTGGCGTTTCGTTCATTGGATGAGCTGCGCGCGCACGCATAAATGTGATTATCCAATATAATTAGGGGAGGGCTATTTGAAGTAGTTTTTGGTCTCAGGCGCGACCCATGAATCACAATCAAAATTTCAGAATGATCAATCAGGCAATGGTCCAAATCAAGTTATAACATTATATGATATTCAGCAAGAAGTCCGGTAGAAATACAGAATATTTAAACATCAAAGCTGAAAGTTAAAAGCTAATCTGTCAATTTTCTGTCTGCAAAAGAGCGTCCCAAGAGCGTTTACATTTGACACAATAACAGACTGAGGCTTTGAAATCTAGGATTCCCCAGGAAAATATGACGTCATACTAATTAGCATAAGGATTTCCCTATTGGTGTGGGTCGAGCCTTGTTCGAAAACACAATCCATAAATACATGCTAATTTCTAAGGAGATAGGAAGTGTATAACGTGTTTATCGATTTTGTTTAAAGATTTAATCAATTATCAAATTGTTTAAGTGGATAAAGTGGTCACACTTGCTTCAATTCATAGCGAAATCGACGGATAGAAACTGACCGAATTCCAGATATCCTACCCCGTATTACTGTAGGCTATAAGCACAGTGACCTACAGAGGGCGCTATCACAAACAAGTACTGGACGAACCGATAAATTCCCGGGTATTGTAACGCCCTTGATTATAGCAGCAAAGTCAACATGACTAGTATCGATATCATCTGATATTATCCTCTTTCATTTACTATGTGCCTTGATTTTTTCGAACAAATGCACCAGACAAAATATGCGATAACAATAATACCATTGTTTTCCAAATTGAAACTGGAAGATATGAACGCCTTGCTGTTCAAGATAGACTTTGTGTGATTTGCAATGAAGAGGTCGCACTTGCGATGCTAATTTGATGTGTGCTATGCATTCGTACTTTCAAACCTTCTGGCAAACTGTTTTTAATAATACAATACATCTTATTATCCCACGATTAATGTGTTATCTGTACAATAACAGCTATTGATATTTCTGATATCATTGAAATTCGTGTGATATTTTCCAGAAAATCGTTTATCAAACTCATATGCGTGTGATATCGTTTATCTCACGCATATCCGTGTGATATCACATTTGCATTTCGCGCCACAATATTGTTGGGAATTAGGTCAGATAATTTATTCTCTTTTGAGAAAAAAGGTCCATTAATTTATTCTCTTTAAGTTTCATTGGTGTATTAAATTACGATTGTGTATATAATTTGATTAGAAGGCTGCTAAATAACGATTAAAAATTGTATTTATGACGAACTATATCACAAGGTGATCGTAACCAGAACAACGGCAACGCCAAAGCGTAGCGAATCCCATCGAACAGAAATGGCTGGCATTTTTACAAATGAATAGCAAATATCATAAAACAACACACCAGAAACGCCACCATTTTCAAAATGGTTGCTCACTAGCCAAGTTGTCATCAGAAGAAATAATATGCTTTTAAGTAGCCACCTCTAAAATTTTTGAAAAATCGCACACGTACTTGTAAAATAACACACATAAAAATGGTGGCCATTTTTCAAAATGGCCGACTACCCCCCAAAGTTTTATTAGACAATGTGCAATGCTTAAAGCATTCACATATCAAATATGAACAAAATCGCTCTACTAATTTTCGAGTTATAGTAAAATACGTTAAAATGGCGGCCATTTTTCAAAATGGCCACCTTCTACCAAAAGTTTCATTAATAGAAATAGACAGTGTGCCATGCTTATAGTATTCACATACCAAATATGAACAAAAATCGCTCCACTACTTTTCGAGTTATAGTAAAATACATTAAAATGGCGGCCAATTTCAAATTTTTTTTCAAAATGGCCGCCTTCTACCACAAGTGTCATAGGACAGTCTGCCATGCTTATAGTATTCACATACCAAATATGAACAAAATCGCTCCACTACTTTTCGAGTTATAGTAAAATACATTAAAATGGCGGCCATTTTTCACCCCCCAAAGTTTTATTAGACAATGTGCAATGCTTAAAGCATTCACATATAAAATATGAACAAAATCGCTCTACTAATTTTCGAGTTATAGTAAAATACGTTAAAATGGCGGCCATTTTTCAAAATGGCCACCTTCTACCAAAAGTTTCATTAATAGAAATAGACAGTGTGCCATGCTTATAGTATTCACATACCAAATATGAACAAAATCGCTCCACTACTTTTCGAGTTATAGTAAAATACGTTAAAATGGCGGCCATTTTTCAAAATGGCCGCCTTCTACCAAAATTGTCTTTAGACAGTGTGCAGTGCTTATAGCATTCACATACCAAATATGAACAAAATCGCTCCACTATTTTTTGAGTTACAGCAAAAATCGTAAAATGACGAGTAAAGGCCGCCATTTTTCAAGATGGCTGCCATGTGCTTCTTTAATATCTACATTTGTAGCATTATTAATGTCCTTTATAATTTTTTTACATTTAAAACATATTGCTATTACAGTTTTACATATTGCACCTAAATTACTGTAAAATCGGCACTAAAATGGCCGCCATTTTGAAATGAGCGGCCATTTTGAAAATTGGCTTTCGAGCAGAACTTCTACCCCCATAGGGTATATGTGTAGAAAATATGAACAAAATCGGGCCAACGGTATTTGAGTTATTGCCCGGACGGATGGACGGACAGACGGACGGACGGACGGACGGACGGACGGACGGACGGACGGACGGACGGACGGAGGCGTTCCCTATATCCCTCCGAACTTCGTTCGATGGGATAATCATGGGATAAACCCAATATCACATAATTTCTCGTGATATCATTTTATCGCCTCGTAGATATCAAATATCAACACTCATTCGCTTCGCTCACTCGTGTTGATATTTGATATCAACTTTTCGACAATGTCTGTGGTACAGACTGTGTGCCAGGTATATAATCTTCTAGAGACTCTAAGATATCGGCGATAATACGGATAGCTCAATAAAATAGAGAGTGTTCGCAACTCACTTATAGCATAACTTATGTTTTTGCGTATAGATACTGCCCTATACTTTAATACACACGATCATAAGTAATACGTTATAAGGGAGTGCTATATGGGAGTTGCGAAAACTCACTAATATGAGTGTTACAAAACGTATGTTTTCTAAATTACTTGCTGGAGTTAATCCCAAGAAATAAAAGTCTACTGGGTTACCAAGTTTACAATTTAAAGCAGTAAAATGCCCACTAATATCAATGGCTATGGGTCTTGTGGTAGGACAATATTTGCACGTTTTTCTGCCAGTATTTTGCTCTCATCAGACATAATAACGATATGCACACAAAATATAATACAATTCTCTGTTCAGAATGTGGACGAAATTTTCAAAGAAGGGATAATTTTTTAGCTCACCTTGCAAAACACGATAACAATAAAACTAAAATAAAATGCGGTAGCTGCGAAAAGGTTTTTGCAAATAACAGTAACAGAAAACGACACGAAGAAAACTGCATCCAAAAGATGCCTGAGAAATGCAAGATTTGTAAAAAAGTATGCACGAGCAGGAGAATGAGAAAACAACATGTGTTAGATGTGCACAGCAAAAGAAGGGATTACATTTGTACATGCCATGCAAAATTCAAACAAAGAAGAAATCTTCTTGCGCATTGTAAAAAAAGAGGACAAGCATGTAGGCCTATAGACCAGGAAAACGACAAGTGACTTCAACATGTAGACTATCACTAAAGGGCATGTTATTGTATATGTTTCTCATTTTAGTGTTCCTGTTTTATTTTTTCTCATGACATTTCAATATTCATCGTATTTGCAATATTTTTGAATAAAATATTTTCTGTCTTGAGTTATTGTTTCTCTGCTAATAGAAATCATATAGTATACGATATATATACCGATACTGTAAACCTTGAAAGTACTGTTGACTGAGAATAATCGAATACTAGTAATACGTGAAGAAATATTTGATAAGTTGATCAAGATATCATATTTCACGAAAAAAAAACATATAATACGATTTAGATTTTTTCAATTTCTTTTTTCAATTCTGATTTAAAAATAATAATTTTGAAACAGTACCTAGCAGCGGTCAACAGTACTGAGTAGCGGTCAACAGTACCCAGTAACGGTCAACAGTACCCAGTATCGGTCAACAGTACATTTTGTTGACCGTTAATTGACCAATCAAAATTGAGTATTTCAACTGAGGTACTACTAACAATGTCTAGCAATCTACGTACCTGTTCGCGGAGGTCAGTAAGTTTTTAAAGAGAAATACTTTTGTATTCTGTTGGATTGATGAACCGAGTGAGATACACGTAATTCCAAGAGATAAACCTTGTATTTCAACCGATCACACATAACCTATTTTCACATACCTTCAGAGGCATATTTGCTAGAAGCATAGATATTACATGGACACTTCTCTTGCAGTTGCAATGAAATTTCCCCGTGCAGTGAACAATTTACTGAGGTTCAAAGATTTAAAAAGATAACAACGTTTCTAATTATTTACTAATCTTATCATCATTTACACATCTCGGGATGCTTTTTATGCCAGATCATCCGATTATTTGGGAAACTGAAAATATATTTTTGTGACCCATGTAGCAAATATTCGTCATTGTAGTAATGATAATAGGAAAGCATTTTTAGTTCTACAAGTATGAGAATATTATAATGTTTTGATATTTCAAGCTAACTTTCGATAGAAAATAGATGGTGGTGATTAAACTTTGTAAAGACAAAAACGCGATTGGATGTTATCGAGCTATACTAGGAGAACTAAAGAATATATATTTCATATCGCACTTTTCAAAACAGAAATTGCTATGTTCAGTGATACAAATTATTCACCTACTCTTATACATACTATTTACCTTCCTAGTTATGGGGTACAAAGGGATTATGCATTGGGAGATTTTAATATGGAGTTTATATAGGGGTAGGAAATGCATATCTCCGGAGCAGTAAACCCCATTTCGAAACCCAGCGTAAATAACTGCTTTATCCTATACCCAGAAGATTTTTAGCATTGCCGAAAGTGGAAAGGTATGCTCGGGAGCGGGAGATATGGCGGGAGATACGTAGGTTCTGGATATGGAAACTTAAGAGTCGGGATACAGATGAGAATATATCTTGCTAACTTATCTTCCTAAAACTACTTGGCATAGGATAAATAGAGATTACTCTATATAAGGTTCTAGGTTTCAAGGGCAGATAAATTATATGGTCCTAGGATAATACCAATATTCAGAACCTACTAAAGGAAAAACTGTTTATCCCATGCCCCTTTATATTCAATGGCTTGATTTTTCCAGCGCACTTGGCACTTAGATATTTAAGATAATGAGAACTGAGTCTAACGTGAAGCGGGAAGATACATCCGCCTGCTCAGCCGGCATGTGAATATGGATTATGTTGGAGGTTTTTGGATACAGGGTTTATCCTCAGGGAAATATGTGTATTTCCCAATGGACCGCAGTGACCGAGGGATATATATATATATATATATATTTCCAGCTGTATCCAACTTGCTCTGGAGCTTTTTACCAACCTAATTTTTTACCTCAAATGCGTCGTAGAATGGGATAAATGTTGTTATACAATAAATATTTTAATTAAAAGTGTCCCAAGAAGCGATGGAACAACCTAAGGTAAGTTGGACATGTAACGGTTTGTCGGAGAGGTTCTAAGAGAAGATTTGAAACTTTAGATCCTTGTAATAATAGATGTAACACACATGTATAAAGATTCCTGAATGATGTTCATGCTATTGCCCCGAACCGCTCCGTCTTCTCGCTGCAGGCAGGATGAAATTCTTTGTCACAAAGTTTGGCATTTTTTATAAAATCAAACGCGCGTCATTGAAACTCACAATATGTAAAAAGCATGTCATTTACATCATACCTTGATGGGGAAAATAGATCTTATATGTTAGAAGTACTAAATAAAAGTTATCGTGAAAATGAGACAGTCGTTCTCGAGAGAAAAGAGCATAAATGCGCATTTAGAGAGTCTTGGTCCGTTTAAAAATCTGTAAAAAATTGGGGTACTTAAAAGCATCGGGAGGAATCATATATTTCAAATTAGACACGAGGAAGTCAATATTGAGCAAGTTATGGCTGTTTTAAATTCAAATAAAACCGTTAACCCGTGCCGGTCCAGCTTTTGACCCGTGCCGGTCAATTTTCGTTAGCTGCGTATACCAAGGGTGCATATGGTATGGGGTTTTGAAAGCTCTTGAAAGCCCCTGGTTACACATGTATGCTTTTTGACCCAACCAATGAGTCTATTTTTAAGACTGAAATAATAACCAGAACAACGGCAACGCCAAAGCGTAGCGAATCCCATCGAACAGAAATGGCTGGCATTTTTACAAACGAAGCGCAAATATCATAAAACAACACACCAGAAAGGCCACCATTTTCAAAATGGTTCCTCACTAGCCAAGTTGTCATCAGAAGAAATAATATGCTTTTAAGTAGCAACCTCTAAAATTTTTGAAAAATCGCACACATAAAAAAATAACACACATAAAAATGGTGGCCATTTTTCAAAATGGCCGACTACTCCCTAAAGTTTTATTAGACAATGTGCCATGCTTAAAGTATTCACATATCAAATATGAACAAAATCGCTCTACTACTTTTCGAGTTATAGTAAAATTCGTTAAAATGGCGGCCATTTTTCAAAATGGCCACCTTCTACCAAAAGTGCCTTCAGACAGTGTGCAATGCTTATAGTATTCACATACCAAATATGAACAAAATCGCTCCACTACTTTTTGAGTTACAGCAAAAATCATAAAATGACGAGTAAAGGCCGCCATTTTTCAAGATGGCTGCCATGTGCTTCTTTAATATCTACATTTGTAGCATTATTAATGTCCTTTATAATTTTTTTACATTTAAAACATATTGCTATTACAGTTTTACATATTGCACCTAAATTACTGTAAAATCGTCACTAAAATGGCCGCCATTTTGAAATGAGCGGCCATTTTGAAAATTGGCTTTCGAGCAGAACTTCTACCCCCATAGGGTATATGTGTACAAAATATGAACAAAATCGGGCCAACGGTATTTGAATTATTGCCCGGACGGACGGACGGACGGACAGATGGACGGACGTACGTACGTACGGACGTACGGACAGACGGACGGAGGCGTTCCTTATATCCCTCCGAACTTCGTTCGATGGGATAATAAATAAGATAAGTCACGTATAACATCTGAATTTGATCAATCCGATTCTATCCTCCTGGAATACTGTTAACTAACTATTCTTTATTAAATGGCCCAAATCCTTTATTAATTAACATTGAAAGTTAATCTATCAAGGGAAAAATAAACGTCATGCCTTCACTGGCATTTACACTGATCAATAAAACTCCTACACATCTACTGCGGATTTTGAGCGATGACTCTAGCTGGGTATATTGGAACAGTAATTTCTCAACTAGAAAATTGAAAACTGTGATAATGAACTGAGTGTGTTACCCGTCCAAATGTTATTAGTTACGATACATTGAGGTATTTCATTTAATTGAAGGAACAAAAGGTTAAATAGTTAACGGTAGCTCATATTAAGTTAGTAAAAGTTTCATGTCAAACTATAATCTTTGTGAAGATAACTTACACCAAGGGAAAGATCAATACCCGGTGATTTCAGCGGGAAGTGGCGTTTCGTTCAGTGGATGAGCTGCGCGCGCACGCATAAATGTGATTATCCAATATAATTAGGGGAGGGCTATTTGAAATAGTTTTTGGTCTCAGGCGCGACCCAGGGCTGTTGTCTTAAGGACATTTCGTTGAAAATGAGCCATTCGGCTGATAATTGGTAAGAGTTTGCGATCTTATAATGTATAACTGTTACTCAGACACATATTTTGACACGATTCTGTTGGAAATAAGCTTTGAACCGAGAGATATTCACGATTGATATGCACATTTTTGATTGTGCCATTGCTTTTCCATTGCACAATCCATGTATTGATAGAAGTAACATTAATAATGCAGATTGTTTACCTTCAATACATGGCAAACACTACATATCGGTCTATTAAATACCAGTTTGTGCCTTAAATAGTTTTATATTTCCATCCACGGCCTGGAGCCTGGGTGTGTTTGTCTCTTATGTGTATGCTTGTGCATGGACTTCTAATCACTAGCAGAATTTAACATGATGCAAACTCGACATTATAACTCATGCTGTAACATTTTGACTTCGCTGGAAAACAATAGGAATTATTTTTCTCGCCAATCAATCATGAGTCACAATCAAAATCTCAGAATGATCAATCAGGCAATGGTCCAAATCAAGTTATAACATTATATGATATTCAGCAAGAAGTCCGGTAGAAATACAGAATATTTAAACATCAAAGCTGAAAGTTAAAAGCTAATCTGTCAATTTTCTGTCTGCAAAAGAGCGTTTACATTTGACACAATAACAGACTGAGGCTTTGAAATCTAGGATTCCCCAGGAAAATATGACGTCATACTAATTAGCATAAGGATTTCCCTATTGGTGTGGGTCGAGCCTTGTTCGAAAACACAATCCATAAATACATGCTAATTTCTAAGGAGATAGGAAGTGCATAACGTGTTTATCGATTTTGTTTAAAGATTTAATCAATTATCAAATTGTTTAAGTGGATAAAGTGGTCACACTTGCTTCAATTCATAGCGAAATCGACGGATGGAAACTGACCGAATTCCCGATATCCTACCCCGTATTACTGTAGGCTATAAGCACAGTGACCTACAGAGGGCGCTATCACAAACAAGTACTACACGAACCGATAAATTCCCGGGTATTGTAACGCCCTTGCTTACACCAATAGTGTAGGTTAAGTAACAGGGCAAGAGCATTTTTGTTTTATGGCTAAATTTTTGCATATGCATTATATGAATTATATTCCTCTCGTACCAATACAGAATTTCTCGAGCAGAATATATCTTGTATTGCAATTCAAATCATTCTATAACGTTTTTATCGTGTGATCCTCTGTATTGAGATTGACCCCTCAGTACTAATATTTTCTGTATTGAGTTTGAACTGTACAATGCTGTATAAAACCTAGTCTTTGAATGTGGAATATATTTATGAAATAATATTCCGCGTTTCAAACTCATGTTTTGTAGTTTGTTGGGAAATGACCATGATAGTATCCAGGACTTTATTCACCAAATAACACCTGGTTTATTCTTTAATTGAAAGCCATGTTTGGTAGAGATCAATCCCTTACCCTAATCGCAGAGTCTAACAGGCCCGTAGCCAGGATTTGCCAAGAAGGTTCACTTCTTGCAAAATTCCAGGGGGGCAAACCCCCTGTGGCTACAGGCCAACTTTTTTAAACAGTGATGTTAAACTAATGCAGAGTAGTGGTGCAGTGGACATTTGTGCAAATACTAGCATGTATTATAAAGATGATAATCAAACTGAGAATGAATTTCAAAATTCTATGGTTTAATGGCCTTTAATATTCTGAATCTTTAGGAGTACAATACAATATCTAAAATGACATACATGTAATGTTATTGGGTCTTGTTGTTTCCAGTTTCTATTACTGTTATACATTAGCCACTGTTATACCAAACAACATACAAGAATTTTGAAAACAATAAGATATCGGGACACTTGGTTGGAACAAACAAAATTTCTCATAGGGGCTATACCTATTTCAAAATAATTGTTCTCACTGGCGACTATCAATATGTACATGTAGAATATATATTATTAAACACAGGAAGTTCACCAGGAAACTGAAAGATGCAAATATTTGAATAGCTGACCTTTGCAACAAAAACTGAAGGTCTTTTGTAAGAAATATAAACAGCATATGGAAAGAGATCAATGAATTAAATCGATTTTATTTCTTCAATTGTATACTGTAAGCCTGACTATGGTTTCTTAAATTCCTGGTAAATTGCTTCTACCTTACCATGACTTACCTGAAAAGGAATACTTTTAAGATATTATTAGACCAAAACTATGAAAATCAGGTCATGTAGCAGTAGCAAATATTCTCTAATCCCATCAAGTAGCAACTGAAAAAGGAAATGATAATGGACTTAAAACACAGAATTCACGCAATTTGTTATAGCCAGAGATTTTGCCAGGGATTCACACTGTAATCTGTTTCATAGAAACATGAAATGAAAATTGATAACCAATATATTATGCTATTCTTTGACTTTAAATTTGCATTGGTTTTTTAAAAAATATGTTGTTATGAATCATGATCAAAAGGTAACATCTGATCAAACAGTCATATATTGTATTTTATCACGTTTTAATGCATCATCAATTCAACAACTCGAGACTTATATATTGGTTATCAATTTTCACTTCTTGTTTCTATGAAACAGATTACATTGTCAATCCCTGGCAAAATCTCTGGCTATAATGAATTGCTTAAATTCTGTGTTCAAAGTCCTTAATCATTTCCTTTTTCAGTTGCTACTTGAGGGGATCATTTTTAGATTTATGTTGTTTTTTGTTTCCAGGAAGGAATCAAAAAAGATCAACAATTCATTGATCGTCAATCTTAAATGACATGACAGGTTCCATGTACCCATTGGTATATAGGTAATAACGAAAATGTGTATTATAGCCATTTCAATTAGAGGTGGTGGGTGGTAAATCTAATCAAAAATAAAAAAACTGAAAAAATCATGTTGTTTTTCACATATTTGCCTCTTCATGTTTAACTTAGGGCCACTGCTTGGTTATATCAAGGCACCTCGAGAGACTTCGCTTCCAAACCCAATCAGAAGTTTCAATTTTGAGTGACGTTAAATGCAATTTTCAAGTCTCAGAAGTTTTTATGTATATGTTACATATTCTATGTCTGATGTCATAAGGCTTTTGAGACATGAAATGGCTGATATTAAATGTGGGAGGTATCATATAGCACTTATGTAATTGGCAAGATGATATGATTTGATAAGTAGTGTATCTGTCTATTAAAAGTACATTTGATATGATTTTATGGAACATCATACAATGAGATAGGATTTGGTGCCAGATAAAATGTCATCAAAATCACTTAAAACAATCAGATCTCCATTTAATAGTCCTGATTAGGTATTGATACCACTACATTGATACATGTTTCATCATTTAGTTTATATCAATGCCACCCACCTACCCACCTACTTACCAAAAGCTCCACAAAAATCAGAATATATGACATGTGCCTCCAGATATAGGCATTTTAAATAGCAACATTTTTACTAATAAACAACCTTTTCTATTCATTTGACTTTGCTTCTTAAAAAGCTCCATTTCTTAACTTACCTCTGTACCCAGGGTACTCAAAAAGTTTTGATAATTATTTTCTACCAATCATTTTGAATGAAGTATTAAGAACACTGACATTGATATCAAGAAAATTCCAGTTTTCAGCCTTGATTTTAAAATAACATTTTCATACCTTTCTGTTCTATCACAGAAAAACATTTTTCTAATTGATTTTCCAAATCAAACAATATCACAACTTCTGCTGAGATATATGCATGCCTGCTGATGAGATTCTCTCTTCATCTTTTTTAAATATAATATTGTCTCTGTGATAATTGAAAATGATTTACATTCAGACAGTTAGTAGGTGTATATATAATGTAGTAATTAATATTTGTCATATATGATAAACTGAAAAATATTATTTTAACATTTTAATGTATTGAAGTGTCTCCTCTGAATCATTCTCGAATTGCTGCCCGAATTCTGTCAAATGTTGGTCCAAATGTTTCAATATTTCTCTTATTTCTATAAATACATGGAAATGGGTTTATAGGGAGGCAGGTGTTTATATTGACAATCTCAAGTGGGTGCATCACCACTTTCAAGTGGGTGCAACACCCACTTGCTCCAATCAATTCAGCGGTGGCGGTAGGCATATATTTTTGTGAGTCATCATGACTCAGGTAGTTTAAAAAAAGTGAGTCACAAGAAAAAAAGTTGAGTCAAAGCTATAAAAGTGTTTTTCTTGAGTAAAAATGCATACAAAATGTAGAAACCACATACAAAATCTATTTTTTGATTTTGTGCATACCTTTTATTGTACTCTTATAGCACATTAACAACTAACAATTAATTAATTAGTCAATTGCAAGAAAAATGTCACTATTATCATCTGATTATCTGGTCCAGCGAGTCATGGGTGTGAATGGAGCGGGAGAGGAGTTTCTCCCTGTGTGGAGTTACACAAATTGGGGTCAAAGCGTTTCATGTTGAAATTCAACTGCAATCATTCCAAAGTCTAAAACGGCAATATAAGTCCAACCACAATATTGGGCATCATTTAAATTGAATACGGTAGAATCTTGTAATTATAGCTGATCAAATGAAACCGAAAGTAGATTTGTTTTCATACCTAATTTATCATCATTACCCCCCTTAATGTGCGATCGACTGGATTTTCATGTGCCCATTATCTATCTTCATAGGATCAGCTTCAGATCTAGTGAATCGAAGATCTTAACTTGAGGGAGTTAATTGAAAATACTTGGTGAAAACTTACGATAGATCGGTCACTGTGAGCACCATTGATAAACCTACTGCGCATTACATCTGCGCATGCTGATGAAGGGGACGGCTCAAGGAAACTTGCTAACTTAGCGAAGGAATTTTGCGAACTTGCGAAGGAAACTAAAGGTTCGTAAATCTAGCGTGTGAACATTCAAGGGAAGATTTTATGCGGTAATTTAGATAAATATACGATCACTAAAATCCTTAGAAGGGAGTATGAAATTAAAAATTATTGTTCAATGTTATGTTCGTTTTATTGCATTTTTGATACGCCCCCTAGCAACGTGCTTCACGAGATAAACAAATCGAGGGATCGATCAATGTTTTCAAGTTTATCATTGAATCTGAATCACAGGGCTTTAAAAATTATATGAAATACCAAAATGAGAAAATGATCGGTAGGAAGGAGGCTCGATTGCGCTGAACGAAATGTTAGATTTCCGGAATTAGCAAAATTATAAATTTGATCAATCACATATTTTCACGTATAGGGATCAATTTAATCAAGTACCAAGCAGGGATTTTGCATGTGAAACAAACGTGCGTCAGAAAGACTCGGTAGACAATGAATATTTGCGTCAGAGTTGCAAAAATGTGAGTAAAAAACGTAAAAAATTGCGTTAACGCCACCTCTGCAATTTATTATCATTAAACTGAAAAAAATATAGCTGTAACCTGCAGATCAGTTATTACATCATATAGCTAAACATTCAATTATGAGCTATTGCAACGTAATCTTTAATTGTCATTTTTCATTTTCATCATTCTATTTTTTCTAAAAGTATTAGGATCTGAAGCATTCCGTTACAATAAGGCAAATGAGACTACAAACATAAATAAATTAAGAGGTAAAAGTGGGATTCTCTTCTCCACCAACTTACATCAATAACATACCATTGTATCAAATGGCCATTTCCGTGTAATACCACGATTTCACTTGACACAAATTGCTGTATATATTGCCACTTATTCACCTAATGTTCTAAATGATTCAACATACTGTCGTGACAACAATCCATCGGAGCTAAAAATGTGCCTCGTTAACTAAATATGCCCATTTTAGAGAACATGTATGCAGTAACTTTGAAATTCTCATCATATAACTGATTCATTATTTTGACCTTAAGATTTTTAATTCATTCAAGTGACATATTTCATTAATTTTTCTGAAGATATAATAAGCATTACTATTCCATATATTTTTTTGATTATTAATCAAGAATAAAGATTGCTTAAACATATAGGCTAATATAATTACATAAGATAACCCATATATTGAGGCCTCTCAGAAATGGATCTGTGGGATTTCATAAGTCCCACTGAGGCGATGTATATCCCTAGCATCAATCAATAAACCTTGTGCGTCATTCTATCATTATAGTGTTTGTGTTGTGGTATTAGATAAGCTCATATTTTTCAATAATAACATGTGGTCAAGAGAAACCTCTTGTAAATTACATGGAAATAAAATCAATACGTGTAATCTAAAAATAACAAAATGATGCCTAAAGGCAGTAGTCATTCTTGGAAAAGGAAGTAATTTGCTGTTTATTTAAAAAGTGTTTTAGGAAGTTAGGAAGGATCATTAAGAATGCCAAGAGGATGAATGTAAATACAGTGAACTGGTGAAACCTGTAAAGTGGAATACCACTATAAATGGAACACCGTTGTTAAAAGTTTTCAGAGTCCCAAGACCAACTGTTACTGACTAATTGTTATATGAACCTCAAAGTCTATGAGTGGAACACATCCCAAGTAGAACACATTTTAAAGGTTGAACAAATGGAAACAACACTTAATTATTGGAAAATATCATTTTGAAGTTCAGTTACAAGAGTCCTCAAAACAACAGGCGATAACTGCAATTATTGTAAAAACTACTTCAGAAGAAAATTGCATGTTATTTTTGCTGCCAAAAAACTGAATGTTTTTTCATTTCATTTATAATTACTGTACATTGAAAAAATGGTAACTGTAGTAACCCAATATTATTGTTGCTTACAAGATTAGGTTCAGTAGTACTTGAGCTAAGTTTCTTTTTGATAAAAACCATATGTTTTGACCAAAAGTGGGGAATGCATATTTAATACCACTTAATGCCGTATTGAACCTTTATCGTTTATAGATTTTACCTTCTGGATGATATGGTCAACACAAGTTTAATTTTGAATACCGTACTTTTTAAACACCTTTCAAAAAATATCAGATGTTGTAAATAAATTAGGTTCTTTAAACTAGTACAAAAGCAAGATTAAATTATAAAGGGTAACTGAAGGACTAGAAGCAGGACTAAATAAGCTCAAGAAAGTGCATTTCTTTTTGTATGGATATTGAGTTAATTGATGTGGTAGGGAGATATACCATAGTTTATGTACATGTATACTATATTGAGAAATGTGTGATTTGTGAGCCAAAACTGTAGGGATATAAAGCATGTCAACAGTGAACACAATCAGAACAAATGAGACTACTATTCAATGTTTCATAGTACGCAAATTAGTATCTTAATCAAGGGCTGGAAAATTGCAAAACTCTAATAATCCTACTCATTGGAGCCACAATAGCCTTGGCCAGGAGGGGGATCTTTTTTCCAGGGGGGAGAGCTTTTTATGATTTTGGCTAAAAATCATACATAAAATTCTCAGAATGGTGAAAAACTGCATGATTTTGAAAGAATTTCTGGCCAGGGGAGCGGAGGGGGGAGCTTCTGCTCCCCCTCTGGCTACTGGCCTGAATAATATATATAAAAAGCTGGAAATTCTTTACGGCCATTTAAAAATAAACACAACTGACAAATACAATTACCAGAAACATATATAGTGAAATTATAGCCAGAATCACTAGAATCTAAACACAAATTCTCTAGATAAGTTCATGTGGTGAAAATAACGAAATAATGAAATGTTACCGTGTGTCTACTTAGCAGTTTGTTCTATGTCATCCATCCTGCTAGGTTACATTGTGGAACGCAGCCAAACACGACAATGAAGGCAACAACATGTCGATGTTGATCTTAACAGAATTTTTGGAAATTTAGATCGGCCATTTTGCAAACTCACGTGACTAACACGTGACACGTGTCTGATCACGTGACTAGTTACTGTATCGATCATGTGACTTAATCACGTGTCAATAACGTGTCACTCAACCATGTCTTCAAGGAAAACGGAAGTAAATATTTTGGAAAATGTTTTCCGAGCATTTGCTACTGATTATAGAAGGCCCAATTATGCAACGAACGAAACTACTAAATTGTATTTCGTGCCTAACAGGCCCAGTACGCAATGAAAGAAACTGCTAAAAATTGTATTTTTAGTCTGCTTATTGATCTATTGATTCATAAAGACCTGAAATGATGCATTCAAATAAGACCGCCTCCTAAATGAAAACACTACACATAAGTGGTGAAAAACAGCGAACTAAAGTTGAAAGATCGCAACGTTCGCTATTTTGTTCAGTTCCGAAAGTCTCCAAGAAGAAGGGAAATTTTTACGATTTAGATTTTATAACCTCAGAATACTGCCTTCATTGTCGTGTTTGGCTGCGTTCAACAACGTAACCTAGCAGGATGGATGACATAGAACAAACTGCTAAGTAGACACACGGTAACATTTCATTATTTCGTTATTTTCACCATATGAACTTATCTAGAGAATTTGTGTTTAGATTCTATCACTGATAAGACTCCTAAAATTGGCCAAGAAATAATGACGTTGTCAAAGTGATTGTGCTTACCTTTCGTGTGTTTTCCAGGATTTTTGGCAAATTCAATAACAGTCAGTCTGTTGTTTTTGGGAGTTTCTCCAACTGATCCATCCTCTTCTTTTAACTCATACACTTTTGTAATGTCAGGACATTTGTTGTGAACCTCATTCAAAGTGTCAACAATTCCCTTGAAATTGTGGTGCTTCACCTCGAAACCTGTGCACCTTCCTGAGAATATTATAGGCACGAAGGCCAAGAAAACCACGGCTATTTTCATAATATTGAAGCCGATACTCTTATTTTGTGTGTTAACCCAAATAAGAAAGAAAATATGGAAACACAAAAATTCAGCTTCTTCCTTTCCAAAATGTTTCTGAATGACGTCAATGGGAGCTCTTCGTATTTCGTTTTCCAATTAGTATAAAAAGGTGCGCCACCTATCCATACTTTCTCGCTGAGTCTCAAAATAAACCAAAACTTTTAGGGTTGAAAGAAATTTATTTTCCAACCGCATCAAGAATAGTGCACGCCATTTGTGTGTCTGGTCACGTGAAACTTAGTTCAGGTATGTATAGGTGCCAAATGTATGAAAGAAACATGAAGAGAACGACTCTCGTAAGATTTTTTTAGTATCAGGAATTTCAATTCAATCTTGTCACGTGGATTTGTAATTATTTTGTCCCCGGGATTTTGCCACCACTCTGTTTATATCCTCTAGTCTGAATGTACACATTCTTGGTGTGTCACGAGCTCATTGTGACAACTTGTGAACGTTGAGTTTTATATTTGTCCCACACTGTACCTAAAAAATCATCCATTCTGAGTCCACGAAAGTAACGTTTTATCGGCAAAGTACTGTGTTTTGAAAATGCCTACCTAAAAATCATCAATTCTTCGAGGAGAAAAGTTAGAGTCCAATAAAGTAACGTTTTTAAGGCAAAGAAACGTGTTTTGAAAATGCCTAATATAAAATCATCGATCCTTCAAGGAGAAAAGTCCAATAAAGTAACGTTTTTAAGGCAAAGTAACGTGTTTTAAGAATGCCTACATAAAAAATCATACATTCCGGCTTTTGTGGGGAAAAGTTAAAGTCCAATAAAGTAACGTTTTATTGGCAAAGTACTGTGTTTTGAAAATGCTTAATATAAAATCATCCATTCTTCGAGGAGAAAAGTTAAAGTCCAATAAAGTAACGTTTTTAAGGCAAAGTAACGTGTTTTAAGAATGCCTACTTAAATGCCTACAAAAATCATCCATTCTTCGTAGAGTATGGTTAAGTATCATACATAAATGCCTACATAAAACATCATCTATAGTCATGTTTGACTTTCCATAATAACAAAACGAAAAAAACGGTACTTTTAAAATGTCAATATTTTCTGTCCCTATATCTTGACACTGTTGGGATTTTGCCACCACTCTGTTAGACTATATCCTGTAGTCTGAATGTACGCCTTTCCGATTCGAAGTTCCTGCCAATGCCCCTACAATGGCGGGTTTGTGTGAAACACCGGGTGACAGGGTAACCAGGTGACTGGGTACTCTACCTTCCTACCAGGGTTAGGAATTAGATTTTCTCATTTTATGCCTCAAAACGCCCAACTGACATCCCAATCAACGTACCAGTGGCACAACCAATCAAGCAAACAAGCAACAAAATTTTTTTACCAATAAATCAACCGGCAAACAAAATTATATAATGTCGATCAGTGAGGCAATAAATCAAGCAACTAACTTTGTATTGTACATCGTACACTAATTAACAAATAAAAACGGGGAAATAACATCTACTAATATCTAGTAGAAATCGCCATCATAGAAGACAATCATCGATATCCTATCAATCACTCAGACAATAAATCAAGCAACTAACGTCATCGCACATGTAAACTGTGTAAATAATTACCTAGGACTTCCGAAATCAGTCCCTTACAGATTCTTGGTAAAATGATAATGTAAAAATATTGAAGGGTAGTCTACAAATGTGCAACTTTGAAAGTTGGTAACCATGCAAGGAACGTTAAGTACCCGGCTACCCGGTCACTCGGTTTTTTACACAAACCCTACAATGGCCATGGGTTACTCAGAGAAGGCTTAGGACCGAAGTAAGCCATGTTTTTTTTAATTGATTTCTAATTAGTTATTGGGTGTAGCCAGCTTTCAGGGATGCATAGATGCACTTGTAGTGTATAAGCTATAGCATGGCCGTCAGATGGGGGGGGGGGGTGCGATGGGTGCGACCGCACCCCCCTCTGAGACCCCCCAAAAAAAGAAGTGCCCAGAAAGCACCAAATAGCATCTTAAATTGTAAAATTTTCTAGGGGGAGTGGGCCACCCCTCACACCCCCCACAAAACAATTGAAAAGTTCTGAATTTATTTTATGTATTGTCTTAGACTCTTTTAAAGTGCCCAGACATCATCAAATAGCTCCTTGACACTCTCCCATGTATACCGTTCCGTATAAGTGAAATTGTTGACATTAATACGGAATAAATCATACCATTTCATGAAAAATGGTGACCTTGTCCTACGGAAATTGAGATTATGTTTCACAGCAAGTTCGCATGGCGATACTGTATAGCACATGCTCTGGGGAATCGATTCTACTTTCTATAGACACCAATCACATCTCTGTCGATAGAATAATAAAAAAGCCTTAGGGTCCCAACCTCCTTTGTTTACATTTACAAAAACGTGAAAAAATGACAAAAGTTGTCATAACTTTTTAAATCTTAAACTTTTGAAACCGATTTCACTCGCCAGCGACAGATACTTTAGTCGTTGACGAACCGAACATGTCAGTTTGGTTCGTAATATCTCCAAATAAACAATTTCAACATTTTAAAAAACTCGATGCTAGTCCACGTGTTAATACGGAATTGGTTGACTCAATAAGTAAACTCAGTGAACGAAGCGTTGCACTCGTGAACGAAATGAAACAATTAAGATAATTAGTAGTGTTATACAATATTAGTATGTTTTAACCCGTGGTATGAAACATAATACCTTGAATACGGGTTTCAGTAGCATGGGCATTTAGTTTCAATTATAAATTCATTCGTCATGGAGAGGGTAAGAGTGTCATGCCGGTTTGAAGTATGTACCAAAACCTTCGCAAGAAAATCAAAGTGCCAGCACTAGACACGATGATAGGGAATATCGCATAAGTAATGACAACTATACTACTTCATTTTGCTGTATTAAATTAAAGTGAACAAATGGACAGCTATCCTCATTTGGTACTAATTGCCTTTCTAAAATGTGGCGTAAACCACATTTTTGAATGAAAATGTCGGAAAAATCAAAAGACTTGTTGTGGTCTTGCCCACTTTCACAAAGACAATGCGACTAGCTGTCCATTTTTAACACTTCAATCATCCTCTGGTGTAATGGGAACGTGTTGGGGAATCGGCAGGTAAGAAAACAACTCAAAACGTTCACAAAGTACCAAATAATATGACACCTACCGGGACTTTCGTGGGGTATATTCTTGTGCACCTCAAGAAATACCCCACACGAGATCATCCCCTGAATATAGCTATCTAGTCCATTTGTCATTTTCTGAACGTATGAATATTTAAAAGTATGATGTTTTTCTGTGTAAATACTATCATTAGGGATTATTGGAGTGATTTAGCTGGGTTGCCAAAAAATAACTTTGTAAAAAATTTTTGTATCTATTACCATGGTAACATACCAGGTATATGGTGGTATCCCAACGCTAAGTCAATAGTCAACACCATGTTAAGCAATTGCACCCCTCCCTAATCAGCCTATATAATTTTTTCCCCAAACAAACTTTCTCGGCAACCCAGTTAAATCACTTCAGAAAACCCTTATTATCATAAATCGACCATAAAACATCGTACTTTTAACAATTTCTAGGTTCACTATTGGATATATAGGGGTGACAAATGGACTAATCAGAACAATTATCATTGCAACTTTTGTGATTTCCCCGGGAATGTATATGATTTAACACCCAATCCGTATTAACAATTGGAAACCGTTTACCCATTCCGTATTAACACGTGGACTAGCATCGAGTTTTTCAAAATGTTGAAATCGTTTATTTGGAGATATTACGAACAAAACTGACATGTTCGGTTCGTGAAAGACTAAAGTAACTGCCGCTAGCAAGTGAAATCGGTTTAAACAGATTTAGATTTAAAAAGTTATGACAACTTTTGTCATTTTTTCACGTTTTTGTAAATGTAAACAAAGGAGGTTGGGGCCCTAAGGCTTTTTTATTATTCTATGAACAGAGATGTGTTTCGTGTCTATATAAAGTAGAATCGATTCCCCGGAGCATGTGCTATACCGTATCGCCATGCGAACTTGCTGTGAAACATAATCTCAATATCCGTAGGACAAGGTCACCATTTCTCATGAAATGGTATGATTTATTCCGTATTTATGTCAACAATTTCACTAATACGGAACGGTATACATGGGAGAGTGTTGATAAAGTCAATGTTTCTGGGGGACTAACACTTGCTCCCCCTCTGGCATCCTCACCCCACCTCCCCCTCGGGCACCCCCCCCCCCCCCCTTGGACACCCCCTCCAAACAAAAATAAAAAATATGATTTTTTTCTTATATTTTTTTATTGACTCATACACTTTGAAAGTGTCCAGAAAGCACCAAATAGCATCTCAAAATTGTAAATTTTTCTATGGGAAGGGCGCCACCCCTCACACCCCCACAAAACAATTGTAAAGTTCTGAATTTATTTAATGTATTGCCTCAGACACTTTTAAAGTGCCCAGACATCATCAAATAGCTCCTTGATATACCATAGTCAATGTTTCTGGGGACTAACACTTGCTCCCCCTCTGGCATCCTCACCCCATCTCCCCCTCAGGCACCCCCCCCCAAAAAAAATAGAAAAAAATATGATTTAATCATTTTATTGACTCATACACTTTAAAAGTGCCCAGAAATCACCAAATAGCAAAATTGTAAAATTTTCTACACACAAAACAATTGACAAAAATTCTGAATTTATTTCATGTATTGTCTCAGACACATTTTAGGTGCCCAGACTTCATCAAATACCGTTATATGGTCAATGTTTCTGGGGACATATATGAGGAACAAACACTTGCTCTGCTCTCCCTTCTGGAACCCCAACCCTACCTCCCCCTTTGCCCCCCCCCCCTTTGACACCCCAAATATTTGAAAAAATTTATTGACTCATACACTTTAAAAGTGACCAGAAAGCACAAAATATCATCTTAAAATTGTAAAACTTTCTAGGAGAGTTGGTCACGCATCACATCCCCCCAAAACAATTGAAAAAGTATGAATTTCATGTATTATCTCAGTCACTTTTAAAGTGCCCAGACATCATCAAATAGCACCTTGAAATGGTCAATGTTTCTGAGGGAAAACCCCTTGCTCCCCCTCTGGCATCCCCACCCCACCTCACCCTTTCATCGTCTTTGCCACCCCCCAAAAAAAAAAAATTGAAACTCATTTTTATCGCACTTTGAAAAAGTGCTATATTGCCGTCGTCTTGTGCTGTTGGGCGGGCGTGCGGGCGGGCGTGCGGGTGTGCGGGCGGACGGGACATAAACCAAATCTTGTCATCAAATTTCCAGGATAACTGCTTACCTGTTCAACTTGAAATTTTTACAGATGGAAGAGCAGACTAGTACCAAGATCTGATTAGGTTAAGGGCATGCTGGGTAAACTACGCGGCGGCCATTTTGAATTTTTCAACAAATCTTGTCATCAAAATTCCAGGAAAGCCACTTATCCATTCAACTTGAAATTTTTACAGATGCAAGAGCAGACTATTGCCAAGATCTGATTAGGTTTTGGGTATGCTGGCTGAATTACATGGTGGCCATTTTGAATTTTTCAATTTGGTGGCCATTTTGAATTTTTCAACTTGCTCCAAATTGACCAAATTTTTTTTTTAAAAACATCTACAAGTTCTCAGAAGTTCAAATCTGACCTTAGATTTCAGATTTGACCTTTCATTCACCTTCAGTGACCTTGAAAAGGTCAAAAAGTTGATTTTCTAAATTGATATTTTGGATTTAAATTTAGGTCAGCTTAATTACAAAACACCTACTGAGGTCTGAAAAAGTTAAATTTTCAAGGTCGAAGGTCAAGGTCATTAAACTAGGTCACAAATGATGTTATCCAAGTTTCTCAAAGTTTGAGACTACAAATCAATTCTTGTCATCAAAATTCCAAGAAAACCGCTAACCTGTTCAACTTGAAATTTTTTCACATGCAATAGCAGACTAGTGCCAAGATCTGATTAGGTTTAGGGCATGCTGGGTAAACTACGTGGTGGCCATTTTGAATTTTTCAACAAATCTTGTCATCAAAATTCCAGGAAAACCACTTATCCGTTCAACTTGAAATTTTTACAGATGCAAGAGCAGACTATTGCCAAGATTTGATTAGGTTTTGGGTATGCTGGCTGAATTACATGCTGCCCATTTTGAATTTTTCAATTTGGTGGCCATTTTGAATTTTTCAACTTGTTCCAAATTGACCAAATTTTTTTTTAAAAACATCTACAAGTTCTCAGAAGATCAAATCTGACCTTAGATTTCAGATTTGACCTTTCATTCACCTTCAGTGACCTTGAAAAGGTCAAAAAAGTTGATTTTCTAAATTCATATTTTGGATTTAAATTTAGGTCAGCTTAATTACAAAACACCTACTGAGGTCTGAAAAAATTAAATTTTCAAGGTCGAAGGTCATCAAATTAGGTCACAAACGATGTTATCTAAATTTTCCCAAAGTTCGAGACTACAAATAAATTCTTGTTATCAAAATTGCAGGAAAACCGCTAACCTTGTCAACTTGAAATGTTTACAGATGCAAGAGCAGACTAGTGCCAAGGTCTGATTAGGTTTTGGCCATGCTGGGTAAATTGCATTAAAAATAATTCTGACACTGCATCCCAAAAACTAAAGCATTCATTTACTCAAACACATTAAAAATGCTCAGAATTAACCAGACAGCATCTTGAATTAGTAAAATTTTCCTGTGCTGCCTACTCGCTCCTCTAAGAAGAAAATGATTAAAAAATCAGAATTCCTTTAAATTGGTTCTATTGCCTTCTAGCACCTATTCGAATGTTTATCCAAATTGCTCATTCAATATCTAGCCTAAAAACAATATGAAAACAATAAAATACTACAAAATAGGCTGAGTGGCCTTAATATAGAGAGTAACTGACCCCCTCCCCTGACTTACGCGATTTGATTTACGCGGAAAAATGACAATTTTATTTTCTCTTTATTAAAAACCGCACCCCCCTTGGAGAAAAGTGTCTTACGGGCCTGTATAGGGTACTTATAAATCTGATAGAGAAGGTGACCCTACATCCCAGGACACAGCTAGCACCATCTATCTAATATCTAATATAATAAAATGAAGTCCGTAACTTAGAAAAAAGTAAATTCAAAATATTTTAAGTAATTTGGGCTTCAAGCTCAATATCTGCAATTTGCAAGTGATTCTGACCATGTTTTAAGTATCAAAATAATGCTTAGAGTATTGAGACTCAACTGAAGTTAAAAAATAAGATAAAATATACAATAACACAGTGCTTATGACCAAACAAAAACGGAAGTCCAAACCGGAAGTCAAAAGAGTAACCGCACTTTCAGTCTAATATTGAATAATGAAGATTGATAGGTGGTCACTGTGTCCCAGGACATGTAAGTCAAAACTCCAAAACACGGTGTCTAACCCAAACATGTCTTACATGCTTGACAGAGCATTTCATTCACGTGGAAACACTGCGGAGCGAAATAAAATGGCGCGCCCAAGTGAAAAAAACAGCTTGCCATACCACTCTAATACACCACCAATAGACTACTAATACTCAACTAGTAGATCATGATCTATTAGTGATTTGTTAGTGGTCATTTTCGTTAACAGATCACTTTTTGCCATTGACTTAACAAGTGGTTTATTTGTTGAAAACATTACCTTGCAAATGAGGTAAAGTTATTGACCAATCAGAGAGCAGTGTAATACACTACTAGTAAATCACTAATCATGCTAAAACCCTACTTATAGATCACTCTTGAAGTCTCTAATAAACCACTAATAGACCACTTCCTGAAGTCTTATACACCACTAATACACCACTACTAGTCTAATAGACTACTAACAAATCACTCCTAAAATCTCAGAATTTTATACATTCATAAGGTACAAAATCTCTAAAGTGCTAAATTAAGTGAGAAATTATGAATAAGATTCAACATGTACATCTTCTACATACCTTTATGAATATGCTGAGCAAGATTCAATAAAGTTCAATCACCCCTCTGGTTAATTGAGTTAATACACAACTAACAAACCACTCCACCTAAAAAACCTTACAGTGGTTTATTATAAGTTGAGTATTGCCAGTTTTAATACATAACTTATAAACCACTTGACTAGATCACTTTTCATGGTGTATTGGTGATCTATTGGTGATGTATTAGTGGTATATTAGATTTCTTTTTTTTACTTGGGCGCGGCTACAGTCTGTTACACTGCTTCAAAGGCAAGCATTTAAACCTGAAATATAAGAAATCTAAATAATATTGTGCAACAATATATAGAAAAACATATTCATATTGCACACGAATGACATTCTTAACTGAGACATTTTCTCCTGTGTTCTAGTATGAGATTTGTTCCAAGACTAGGGTTCTTGCCAAAGGAGCCAAGAGCTTCCCACGTATCCTACAACACCCCTGCAACCAACAAAAAGAAAAAAAACCAAGATGCAGGCACATCTAGTGAAACATCTATGCAGACGCATGTAAAACCAACCACAAAGACTGCTCAATATAATCCAACAACTAGCACTAAGAAGATGAAAATAAAATCCAAAGTTGCAAAGAAGGGGATGTCCAATAATGAACAGAGTTTTATCACGCATCCCAAATCAATCAATACAAAGGCCAGGAAGATGACTAAAATTGTCTCCCCACAGAAGGTTAATAGACCCCATGAAACCACTGATGCAAACCATCCCGTGTCATCTTACAAAGCAACAAATGGTATATCAGAAAATACATCAAAGACTGATAAGAAGGTCAGAAAGATACAAATGTCCCACAAGACTTCAGCAAAAGACAGAACTGGTGATGGCACAAGTCCACACATTAACATCAATAAATCTATACCAAGGAATGCCACATCCAGCAACAAAACAGCAAATAAATTCTCCAAAAGAAAGGTTACGTTACATGGTTGTCTATCTAAAAGTGGAAAGGATGATAAATTGTTTCACAAAGTGAAGAAGACTCGTAGCTCACCATCTAGCAGCCTGAAAGGCACTAATAAACTTTTATTAAAAAACAAGCAAAGTAGCTGTGTAAAACAACCTAAAAAGAAAGGAAACTCACAAAGATCACAGAACATAGCTGAACATGATGCAGATGTGACTAAAAGACAATGCCACAACACTACCAAGGATAATCTAAGTAGTAGTGCTAGTGTCGGCCAGATTGTTGAAAGAAAGGCAAAAAATAATGCAAGAAAAAAGATCCTGAGAAACTGGACAAAATTAGAGGGTAAAAAAGTTGTAAAAAGCTCAACAAAAATGGAGAAAGTGATCGTACATGTTACACATGGAACCTCGGAGTCAAGTGTCGGTGAAATCCAAACAAGTGTGAGTCCAAAGCCATCAAATGTCTGTGTAAAGCCATCAAGTGTCAGTGTCAAGCTGTCAAGTGTCAGTGCAAAGCTACCAAGTGTCAATGTAAAGCAATCATGTGTTAGTCCAAAGCTACCAAATGTTAGTGTAAAGCTATCAAGTATTGGAGTGAATACTTCGAGGCTAGGTGAAAACCCATCAAGTATCAGGGCAAAGCCATCAAGTATTTGTGAAAAGCCATCATATATCAGTGCAAAACATCCAAGTATCAGTGCCAAGCTATCAAGGGTCGGGGCAAATCAATCAAGTCACAATACAATGCCACCAAGGGTCAGTAGCAATATAGTTCAGGTTGAGCCTGAAAGAAAAGTTGAAGTATCTCAAGCAGCTAAAGTTAATTCAGAGAAAGATGAGGCAGCTGTTCATCCTAAAGCTAACACTGTTGCATGTACATTGGATGTAAAACAAAGTCAAGAGACTAGAAAGGCTGTCACAATGACAAATCCATTGATTAGTGACACTGGAACATGTTTGACTGGTACCCAAAAGAAAAAGAATAAAAGTCATATGATAAGAAAACAAGGGTCAGATCAAACCCCTCATCCTCGACATAAGAATAAGTCAAGGAAGTCGCTTGATTTTAAAGGAACAGAAGCTCTGTCAAATAGTGATACAACTTACATTAATTTAAGTGATAATAAAGAAATGTCTGAGATCATGCAGTCATTGGATGTCTCACCTATACCAGCTGAACACAAGGATAACACATCTCTGTCTTTGAATACCTCTAGTAGTAGTTACAACGAAGATAAAGAAATGTTTGACGCAACAATTCAGCTATCTCCCCTTGATCTCTCAATGAAGATTGAACCACTTGGACAATATTCCAAGATCTTTGAGGATTCTTCCCAGGATGAAAGCAGTCCTCAATCTGATAAAGGAGTAAGTGATGTTAGTAAAGAGGATAATGGGGTAGAACTGAAAGTAAATGATGATATTAATGACACAGCTGATGTTGGTAATCTTACTTGTGAAGAAGAAATAATACCCACCATTGTCGAGTTCAGTGAAAATTCGAATAATTGTCAAAAATCAATTAACACAAACACTGTTGACATTCCAGGAGTAATTGTAGATGAAAATAATAACCAAAATAAGTTTAATTCAACTCTCTTTGATTATCCCAATGGTGAATCAGAGCAAAGACAACTAGAATCAAGCAATCAATCCGATATCAGTAAGCTACTCTACTATCACCAACCAGAGGATGATGTGCATCAACCCAAATCAGTAAATACAAGTGCTGAATCAAGCATCGGGCTGAATGAAGCATTCCTAAATGCTAGTGAGCTAAACATAAGTGACAATGTTACAGCTACAGGTGAAAGTCATGATACAGATAACATTCCTGTTATTGATGCAAGTGATATTGAACTTATTAATGTGGCACAAGCTGTCAATGCCAATTGGCCTGGACCAGATGGGTTGGATGATTCAACACAGTGTGATTCTAGCGTGGTATTGGTGAGTGACACTGACGCAGACAGTTTCAATACATGTGATGGTAAAGACAGTCCGCATAGAGAAGACACATCTGATGAATCAGAGTATGAGCCCGAAGAATCTATAGTTGAGGAAAGTGAATGCTCTGAATCAGCATCTGATGCAGCACCTATTAGCAATGGTGACTCTAATGCATTCGATGAAGAAGACAACCAAAAAGAAGATGATGGCATTGGCCTTAGTCCAAAGATAACACCAATCTCTCTGAAAGGTATGCATTTCTTAACAAGTGATTTCCTGTGTATTTCATTAACAAAAATATGTTCCCCAACTCTTGTAACATTAAATTGGAAAAATTAATGAATAATTTCACAAGTTCCCAATTTACTTTTTTAGTATTTAAATACACTTCTTAGTAATTAATAATGCATAATTTTGTACATTAACAACAGGTTTGGTACCAAAAAGAGGCCGTTCAAGTAAAGGTATTCGAGAACTCCAGGCACTGATCACCGACATACATGATCACTTGCCTATGCTAGAAAGGTCGGCTACATCTAGGGTAAGTTGAACCTTGCAAGGTATTAATCGGTGTTTTAACCCCTACGCATGCATATTTGTTATATTGCAAAAATGGACTCCAGTATAAATTGGCACGAATCATCTAAGAATATTTAAGATGCCCATGTCTTTATTCGATGTCTTTTTTCCAAACACTACTGTGACCAATAAGATTGTCTCATTGAAAGATGTCAGTGTTTGTCATCAGAGTTATTCTCTATAATTACAGGGATATATGACAACTTCCTATGATTTATTGTAAAGTGCGTGCTATATTTCAGTTAAGACATAGGAAGCTTTTGGGAGATGAAGCTAATCAATTGAAACAAGAAGATACAACAACAGACAAAGATACAGTAGATAATGAACCTAATGATGACCAAGCTAAGAAACCATTGGTTGAAGTAAGCTTACAGCAAGAACATCAACCTGAAGTCCATGATGAAATGAACAGTGGCAGTTTACCTATTGTAAACATAAGAAATGATAATGGATGTGATGTGGTGAAAACTCCTCCAAGATCAGAATTGTCAGAGAGGACAAAGCGAAAGAGAGCGAAACCAGATTTCTTTCAGAGTCCCTTTTCCAGCACTAAGAAGGCAAAGTGTGGAGCGGAATCAACCTCAGGCATACTGCGGCCCAGTTCTAAGGAACAGAAGTATGACAAAGTCTCAGAGGAACAAGGTACACCAGGATCTGATAAGCAGCAGACATTATCTGACAAGACATCAAATGTAAGTTTAAATTCTGTTGTTTTTGTGGTTGAAACTGAATATCATTGTTTTTGAGACAAAATGAGATAATTTTTGAAGACAAGTTTAGTTATAGAATTATCATTAGATGTAAATTTTTCTAAGATAATATACTTCAAATTCCATATTTTCTATTGGATACCTAACATGGAATTAAATACATGTAATTCCATCACATATGTTTATTTGGATAGGAATGGAGATATGAATGGACTTTGACTATGTAACATTCCAAAGAACATCAAAATAGTAATAAGGTGCTAAGGCATCAGTCTATAATTTGAACCCAAAATGTGGCATAGGCCAAGATGAATAAAGCATAAAACATTCAAATCCACTAAAACAATTATTTTCTGATTCTTATGATAGATTCCTGGGATGTCCATTGTTAGGCCTGGTTTCAATACCCCAGGATCCCGGTCTATAATCCTACAACTTGGTATGACTGATACCCCAAGACCAGGAACCTCCAATGAATCTGACACACCAAGGCAACCACAGTTCCCCTCCATGGTTGAGCATGTACCAGATCTTGGGAAGGTTGTCTGGGCACGGTTTTGTACCAAGTACTGGCCAGGGATGATTGTTAAAGGCACATATGCTAACCTGGCCCCTGCAAGATTGGACCACTCATGGGTATTCTGGTATGGAGATCACAAGATATCAGAGGTAGGACAGTGTCTTATTATTTTCCAGACATAAAATAATGATGTATCATCTGTTTTTCTATGATTTATAGATAATAGATCTCAATCTAATGTCCTGATTGAAAATCACTAGTTAGAAATTGACTATTTGAAGTACTAACTTCGACACAACAACAGAAGAATGAGTTATCTAGCTATTTTGGATCCTTTGTTTTGTTTGGTGGTCAGTGTCTGTAACAAATGGCAGATGGTGACATTTTGCATGTATATATGTTGATATTATTACACGTGAGCCTTAATTTCTCTTTGAATTCCAGATTCAGAAGTCATTCATTGAAGCTTTTGAGAAAGATTTCCCCGTACATCTGCAAAATGGTGGCAATGTGAAGAAGTTTCATCTGGGAGTCTTAGAAGCTGTCAAGGTATTTCATTGCCAACTTTCCTATTTATTTTCACTGCCAACTGTCTATTTATTTTCACTGTCATGCAATCTTACCTATTTTTTACCTTCAACTTTCCTTTCAATTCAATTTCAATTCCTTGCAGCCAATTATTCTATTTTTCCTGCCAACTTTCCAGGTTTTTACTGCTAACTTTCTTATTTTACTAATAATTTTCCTATTTTTTACTTCCACCTTTCTAACATTTCCCATTTCTTCAGCCTAGTTAATGAGTTCATTCAGCAGCCAATTCTAAATTTTGTGTAAGCTTCATTTGGATTCAATTTTAATCAAAAATCACTAATAAGAGATATCACTGCCTATTAGAGGTGTGCACCGATGGTACATTACTTGATCGATCAACGAAACATATTAATCGATTAATCATCGGTTAATCGACCCCAACATAAACTGATAAAGTATGCATGGATATTAACCAAACCCGTCTGGCCCAGTAATCTACTCCCGATTCTGAATTGTCGTAGATCTACGACGTCAGGAGTAGATAACTGGGCCAGACGGGTTTGGTTAGCATGGATATCTGACATAAACTTGATTTTTCGGCAACTTTCTTGTGGGCGATAAATCGATAATTGGAGAGTTATTTTCGCTGGGCGTAAATGTCACATTAGTTCTATAAAGCCTCCCCCTACTGCAAGCGATATCAGGTGAAGGTCGACCACAATCATATTGACAATTTTATTAGTGATATCTTCAGCGGCAAGTTTAGAAACAGGTCCCGACTTTCTGACTAGAAATAAAGTTATTGGCGACGTCGGAGTATTTATTTTCGGAGTTTCCCCGTGTGCATTTGACAAGTGGTAGCTTAGAGTAGATGTACTGTTTGAATATTTGTATTTAGTATTGCAGAGCACACATTTGACGCGATCATCGTCTTCTTTGTTGAAATATTTCCATATATAACTTCTTTTTCCTAGTGTTGTCGCCATTTTTCGACCGCTTCTGAACTGAATAAAATTGGGACGGTTGCATTCAAATTATACACCACTATTCACCTTGAATTTGATCGCATACTTCTACTGAATAAACCAATGGGATGTATTGGATTAGTATTAAACTCAAAAACAAAGGTCACAGGTAAGCGTCAGTCTTAGGGTAATTAGTTTGTTTGGTAGTTTGAGCTTGGCGTGGCAACCTGACATTCACTGCTCAATCAGTCAGTGACGTCACTGAGCTTACTCGCGGCGGGATATTGAAGATTAACTTTTTGAGAATCAGTTAATTGACTAATAAGAATCTTATTCAATTAAATGCATGTCGATCAATTAATCGATGATCGATTAAAAATTCACACCTCTACTGCCTATCACAGATACTCATGTTTGCTCGGAACTGTTCTAAGGTTAAATCTTCCTAACTGTTCTCAAATATTTTGTTTTCCATGAAAACCCTAAATAAAATGCCATTGTTGCTGTTACATAACTGTGACCCAAAACTGGCAAGTTAAACCAGATATCTTGTTGTGTAGTGACATCTCTATTAAATATCCTCTCTAGTTATTAGGAAATAAATAATCTAGGTTTTTAGCTCACATGTTTTATTATTGTGGTGACGTATTGTTAACATCTCCAACTGTTTGTGGTGGCGGTTGGTGTTTGGCATCTGTAACAAAGGCTAGGTGGTGACATTTTGCAGGTTAATGCCTTGTGTTACATGCAATAATAAACTAATATAAATGATATCCCATATATTTAACTTGTTGTTTGTGGAAATGTAGATGGAGAAGTTCAATGCCCAAGACCAATAGATTGCAGCATGGTGAAGTTGAGAATTGGCAAATTATTTTGTCTAATGTTGTAATTGTTACAATTCAGGAATGTGCAGAGAGATGTAACAAGGAGCTGGACGATGATCAGGGAATGATGTCCTGGGGCAGACAAGGCTTCCAAATGACTCCATGGAGAGAAAACATGTTTCATCCAGATAAAGGTTGGTTGGGACTTGTATAGATCAAATGCCAATTTGAAATATTTTTATGTCACTTCAAGAATTGGTGACATATTGTTTTAGTCTTCCAACTTTTTTATTTGAACAGTGGTTAGTGGTTGATCTTCGGTGGTTGATACTTGGCGTGTGGTGTCTGTAACAAATGGCAGGTGGTGACATTTTGAATGTTAATGCTTTGTTTTATATGTGCCATTTTCATAGTTTTAAATGCAAAAAATTTGAACTATCCAGATTTTTTTGGCAATCACACCCCCCTGACTGAAAGCTGGCTACGCCCCTGCAGTCCCAGTGATCTCTCAAAATACAACTGGCTGCTGCATGCAAAAGTTGAGAAATTTGAAAATTATCTAGCACCTCACCTAGTTTTAAAATCTCATTTTGATATTCTAGGTTAAAAATATTTTTTAAATACCCCTTTGTATATACTTGGTCTATACTTGGCTTTGTCATCGACTCATATTATGCTTGAATTCTTTTAGATCACCCTGTACCCAACATTGTGTTGGAACACCTTGCAAACATTGGGTCAAAGCAGCGAAGGATCCAGCAGGATTGTAATGATAAAGATTCTGAGGATTGCAGACCTTTGAGGATTGAAGTTCTACAATCAAAAGGTACATTTGTAATTGTATATTACCATCATTATAACTGTCATGCCCATGTATTTTATCAATCATATCGTTGTAATGATGTTGTCAGCATGATCATAGTTGTCATGTCCCACTTTCTTGTCATTGTGATTCCTGGAAACTTTTTTATCATTGTCTTTCAAGTCAAACTGTTTATCTGATTTATTACAAAGGTATCAAGCTCTAGAGCATAAAACTTTGTACCTTTGTTATTTAGGGGAGGCTTTAAAGTTAGTCTATTTGGTTTGTAAAGTTTGTAATATCCAACTTTTATGTGGATGGTGTTCCGCCTTTAGAGTTTGGAATTTGTAACAAATGGCAGAGGATGACAATTTGCATGTTAATGCTTTGTGTTGCAATTTTAGTTATACCATATGTCTCTATGTGCAATATAATCATTGTGTCCCTGTTTTTTCTATTTTGGAATTGCATATACATGTACATGTTAATGCTTCTGATTTTTTCCAGATCCTCTACTCCAGGTGAGGTCAGGCCAATACAAAATAACAGGTATGAAAGGGCTACTACCATATAACATTTTAAACGCTTCACATTTTCAGTTGTGTTTATTCCCTAAGCTGGCACCTGTAGCATAACATAAAAGCCTTAAATTAACATTTCCACAAATGAAGAGTTTACTGGTATATAGAAGCTCAATGATCATCATTTGGGAAAAACAACCCAAAGCTGCATATCATGATGGTTCTGAACCATAAAATATGGAAAACCATAAAATATAATGAACCATAAAAATATTTACAAAAGTGTAATTTCTTGTTGCTTTTATTTTCCTGCTTACTCACCCTCATCCTCACATTATTTGTTTTAATTTGCACTACCCCTTTTAAACACAATTTTTCACAGTGCTATACATCTTGTTAATCCTTGTGTATTATTTTTCTCATTGTAAATGGCCATTAGGTAATCATAGTCATGGGCGTAGCGCTATTTTTCTAAGTAGTACGCCACCACCACGGGAACAAGAGTTGAGTGGATCAAAAAACGAGCATTCAGGGGGGTCTGTGGGTTCTCCCCCAGGAAAATTTTGAAATTTGGTTGTATTAGGAGCGAATTTGCAACCATCTGGTACGCCTGTGCGTACCCAGCGTACCGGGCGCTACGCCCATGATAGTCATTCATGATTGTTTTTCCATTAAATGTTATCTATGTCATTGATGAGTGCTCTCTGACTTCAGATGTGTGTATTTCTTGCGATGGTGCAACAACAGAGGTCATCACCCAGCATCCCTTCTTTGAAGGAGGACTTTGCCTGGACTGCAAGGTATTTCATTACACAAAACACATTCATAAAAGTGTTATCATCATTGATGTGGTTTAACTCTAATTCTGTAAATCCAAACCGGATATCCTGACTTCGCCATGCAGTAAAAAATATATTATATTTGACTATTATTTTTCTAGGAACTTCTGATGGAGTCTATTTGGATCTATGGAAAAGAAGATGGCTCAAATGTAAGTTGTCAGCTTTAGAGTTATCGATAAAGAAGAATATTCCAGAATTTCAAAACATTGGGAGGCAGTTTGTCTAAGTAACTTGTTGGAGAGCAGTGTTTATAAATAAAGACTTTCAAAGTTCCAAAATCTGAAGACAAGTTTCTGCACTGTGTCACATTTTCATGTCACCATTTTTTCTAAATTTTCACACGATGAAGTATATGTAATATTCTGCTCATGGACTAGTTCTGTGAGTTGGCCATTTTCAGTTATTGCACGTCAAAAGCATGTATTCTGGACGAGTAATAAATTCAGTGTGCTCTTACCACCATAGTCAATATATTTGTAACAAACCTATGTCCACCCCATACCTCCCTTCATTCACTTTTAGTCATTTCATGTTTCTTGGTATGAACTTCTAGAACTAATTTGGGCTCCAGGTTTTTAAGATGGATTCTATGATTAGACTCCAGATGTAAATCTGGAGTCTATTGTTTTCGTCAGTATTCTTCTTTATTATTCTTTATTATTCTTTATTATTCTTTCCCAGTTTTCTCGATAACCATAAGGCTTCCAATAAAGATCATGATTCAGTCAATTTATGTCCAGTATCTAGTTCCTCAGAAATTGGGTCAAATTTTTATCTAGGTCAGAGGTCAAGAACTAGGTCAAATCTTACATTTTCAACATTCTGTCATTTATCTTCGTCGTTGTTTATAGTAACTGCTAAATCTTTTTTTCATCATGTAGCTTAGAAAAAGCCAAAGCAAAGATATGACATTAGATTTTTGATTACGCTTACCGATTTTGAAATATGGCGTCCAGAAAGTAGGTCAAAATGGAAAGTTCTCCAAATTTAACATCTGAGTTATGAATTAAGGGTAGAATTTACTCAGGAATCCGAATCTGCAAACCAAATTTCGATCCGACTTCCAGTTTGAAAGTTATGGCGTTTTGAAATTTCGAGAAAAATCGATCTGATGATATCCTTATAGAAAGTCAAGAGTAGCGAAGAAAATATAGAAAAAATCATCCATCCTTCCTTCCTATCCTGTCTGATCATATCCTTCCTATCTATCCTTCCTTCCTATCCTTTCCTTCCTATCCTATCCTTCCTTCCTATTCTATATCCTATCCTATATCCTATCCTATATCTATCCTATATCCTATCCTATATCCTATCGTATATCTTATCCTTCTTTCCTATCCTTCCTATCCTATCCTTCCTTCCTATCCTATACTATCCTATCGTTTCTTCCTATTCTATCCTTTCCTTCCTTCCTATTCTGGAAGGAAGGATAGGATAGGATAGGAAGGAAGGATAGGATAAGAAGGATAGGAAAGAGGGATAGGACTGGACGACTTGGCTTATTCTGGACGACTCGGCTATATCCATCCCACCTATCCTATTCAATCCTATCCTTCTTTCCTATCCTTCCTATCCTATCCTTCCTTCCTTCCTTCCTATCCCATCCTTCCTATTCTGTCCTATCTTATTCTTTCTTCGGATTCTATTGTATACTATTCTATCCTTCCTATCCTATCCTATACTATCCTATCCTATCTTCCTATTCTGTCATATCCTTCCTATCCTATGAATTCATCCATTCATCCATCAATCCATCCATCCAGGCTTATTCTGGATGACTCGGCTTATTCTGGATGACTCAGCCTATTCTGGATGACTTGGCTATTTTGGATGACTCGACTATAATATCCATCCCACCTATCCTATCCTATCCAATCCTATCCTTCTTTCCTATCCTTCCTATCCTATCCTTCCTTCCTATCCTATCCTACACTTCCTATTCTGTCCTATCTTATTCTTTCTTCGGATTCTATTGTATACTATTCTATCCTTCCTATCCTATCCTACCCTTCCTATTCTGTCCTATCTTATTCTTTCTTCGGATTCTATCGTATACTATCCTATCCTTCCTATCTATCCTTCCTTCGTATCTTTTCCTTCCTATCCTATTCTATCATATCCTTTCTTCTTATTCTATCCTATCCTTCTTTCTTATTCTATCCTATCGTTCCTTCCTATTTTATCCTATCCTACCTTCCTATTTTATTCATCCATCTTTTTTTGGATGACTCAGCTTATTCTGGATGACTCGGCTTATTCTGGATGACTCAGCTAAAAAAGGTCTTAATCTGGAGTCTGAAATTGAACTTGTTCAATTTCCAAAGTCTAGTTATTTTTATGCCACCACCACAATTGGTGACATATTGTTATAGTCTCCAATTTTTCGTGGACAATGTTCAGCTGTTCATGTTTGGCAGTTGGTGTTTGGAAGGTGTTCGGCAGTTTGCATCTGTAAAAAATGGCAGGTGATGACATCTTGCATGTTAATGCCTTGTTGGGTACTTCTTCAAACTCTTGAAGGAAATTATGAATTCCTTGTATGACATTACGAGTACCAGTTTCACCATGTATATAGCTTACTTCCTTAAATGCTGTATCTATTCCTAACCTTTCCTTCTATATGTATCTTCCTTACTAAACTGCAGGCCTACTGCACTGTATGCAGCAATGGTGGAGAGCTCTTTGTCTGTGAGAAACCTAACTGTCACCGGTGAGCTAATCTTAATCTAACATACAAATCTTAAGGTAGCTCAGGTGGTAAAATATTTATTTCAGAACATATATACCAGCATCATACACGTATGACTGTTACTAGATTATCAAAAGTGTGCAATGTAACTTCAAAATTATACCACCTCTGTTTCCTTAAAAACAAGTCTGAAAATATGACTGTTTATCGTATGATCTGTAAAATGAAGCCCTCTGATTGGTCAGATCTTGTGCTGTACCAATCTTTATTGTATGATCTGTAAAATGAAGCCTTCTGATTGGTCAGTTCTTGTGCTGTACCAATCTGTATTGCTACTGAGATTGTCCCCGTTGATCATTGATCATCTCCGTCGCAATACAGAAAATATTGGTACGGAGGGGACAATCTCAGTAGCAATACAGAGGATCACACGATAAAAACGTTATTGAATGATTTAAAGTGCAATACAGGATATATTCTGTCTCGATATTCTGTATTGGCACTCGACTTTGTCTCGTTCCAATACGGAATTTCTCGAGCAGAATATATCTTGTATTGCACTTCAAATCATTCAATAACTTATAGTATCGCTACTGAGACTGTCCCGTTGATCATCTCTGTCGCAATACAGAAAATATTGGTACGGAGGGGACAAACTCAGTACCAATACATGTACATAGGATCACACGATAAAAACGTTATTGAATGATTTGAAGTGCAATACAGGATATATTCTGTCTCGATATTCTGTATTGGCACTCGACTTCGCCTCGTTCCAATACAGAATTTCCCAAGCAGAATATATCCTGTATTATACCACTCTAAGTACAATTACAGTTGTATAACATGGGTCTATAACAATGATATACAGTGGAGAGTGGTATATCGTCATCGTATACAACTCCTCCGTATACACTCCAGCGTATACCACTGTAGAAGTGCATTGTGGGAACTAATGAATCAAGTGACGTCATAAATGGTTCCGGCATGATTTGCTAGAATCAAGCCACGTCATAAATGGTTCGAGATCAACATCAGCATTATTGAGTTGGCTATGGGATATTTTTGTGGTTTTTAATTGTTATGATTGTGTAATTGAACTTAGAGTGGCATAATAAGATTATATAATGGTTCATTCTGTATATCGTGCATTTTATACTCTCGTGAGAATATAATATATTCACTCGTTCGCTACGCTCACTTGTGAATATATCATATACTCACTCGAGTATAAACACGATATACAGAAAGAACCATTATATAACCTCATATTACACAAATCATTCAATAACTTAATATATATTGTTAATCTTACACACTGTACACACCTTTATACAGTGCAGACTGCTAACATTTTCTAACATCAAACATCTTTGAATTGTGATTTCAGACTGAATGCACTTTCTAATCTTGACTTTTTTTTTAAATTACTGTTTACCATGGGTGAGCTCAGCCCTCTATCATAGTGATATGTATATTTATTAGACTCCAGATTGAAAATCTGGAGTCTATTGCTTTTGCCAGTTTTATTATTATTATTATTATTCTTTCCGAACCAGTTTTCTCAGCAACTAGAAGACCTTACTCAAATCTACTTACAGGGTCAGTAAGGAGATGAGATCTAGTTTCTGGGAAATTAGGTTAAATTTTTATCTAGGTCAAAGGTCAAAATCTAGGTCAAATTTATAGTTTTCCTTATTTTTACGATTCTGACACTACACTTTAATAATTTGCTTCAAAATTTTGTATACAGATAGCAAAGAGTGTGCTAATAGTGTTAGCCTTTTGCCGTCAGAAAGTATTTTGACCCACTTTTGAGATATGGTGTCCGAAAAGTAGGTCAAAATAAAAAGTTCTCCAAATTTAACGTATGAGTTATGAATTAAGAGAAGAATTTTCTCAGGAATCCGAATCTGCAAACCAAATTCCGATCCGACTTTCGGTTCGGAAGTTATGGCGTTTTGAAAGCTCAAAAATCGCTAAATTTGGTGCCTATGTTAAGTCAATGGGAAAAAAGACTTTTTCGAAGTGTAAAATACAAGATATAGACTGAGTACAGCTTAATATAATGAATGCTTATAAAAGAAGGGAACCTCAAAAGCTACATAGCTTCAAAATTTGGACAACAAAATGCCTAGGTCAAAATCTAGGTCAAATTCATAGTTTTTCCTTATTTTAACGATTCTGACACTACACTTTAATAATTTACTTCAAAATTTTGTATACAGGTAGCAAAGAGTGTGCTAATAGTGTTAGCCTTTTGCCGTCAGAAAGTATTCTGACCCACTTTTGAGATATGGTGTCCGAAAAGTAGGTCAAAATAAAAAGTTCTCCAAATTTAACGTATGAGCTATGAATTAAGGGTAGAATTTTCTTAGGAATCTGAATCTGCAAACCAAATTTCGATCCGACTGCCGGTTCGGATGTTATGGCGTTTTGAAATCTCAAAAATCGCTAAATTTGGTGCCCCATGTTAAGTCAATGGGAAAAAAGACTTTTTCGAAGTGTAAAGTACAAGATATAGACTGGGTACAGCTCAACATAATGAACTTTTGTAAAAGAAGGGGACCTCAAAAGCTACATAGCTTCAAAATTTGGACACAAAAATGCCTAGGTCAAAATCTAGGTCAAATTCATAGTTTTTCCTTATTTTTATGATTCTGACACTACACTTTTATAATTTTCTTCAAAATTTTATATACAGGTAGCAAAGAGTGTGCTAATAGTGTAAGCCTTTTGCCGTCAGAGAGTATTTTGACCCACTTTTGAGATATGGTGTCCGAAAAGTAGGTCAAAATAAAAAGTTCTCCAAATTTAACATATGAGTTATGAATTAAGAGTAGAATTTTTTCAGGAATCCTAATCTGCAAACCAAATTTCGATCTGACTTCCGATTCTAAAGTTATGGCGTGTCCGAAAAGTAGGTCAAAATAAAAATTCGCCAAATGTAACGTATGAGTTATGAATTAGGGGTAGAATTTTCTCAGGAATCCGAATCTGCAAACCAAATTTCAATCCGACTATCGGTTCCAAAGAAATGGCTCGAAAATCGCTAAATTTGGTGCCCCATGTTATGTCAATGAGAAAAAAGATTTTTTTGAAGTGTAAAATACAAGATATAGACTGAATACAGCTTAACATTCTGAAAGCCTATGAAAGAAGGGGACCCCGAAGCCTATCTAGCTTTAAAATTTGGACACCAAAATGCCTAGGTCAAAATCTAGGTCAAATTCATAGTTTTTCCTTATTTTTGCGATTCTGACATTACACTTTAATGATTTACTTCGAAATTTTGTATACACGTAGCAAAGAGTGTGCTTATAGTGTTTGCCTTTTGCCGTCACAAAGTATTTTGACCCACTTTTGAGATATGGTGTCCTAAAAATAGGTCAAAATAAAAAATTCTCAAAATATCCCTTATGAGTTATGAATTAAAGGTAAAATTTTCCCAGGAATCCGAATCTGCAAACCAAATTTCAATCCGACTTCCGGTCAAAAATTCCTACTTACCTACCTACCTACATACCTACTTGGCTACCTACTTAGCTACCTACTTCTCAGCTACTTGGCTACCTACTCAGCTACTTACTCAGCTACCTACTCAGCTGCTTACTCAGCTACCTACTCAGCTACTCTACTCAATTACTTAATCATCTACGTACTCAGCTTCCTACTCAGTTACTTACTCAGCTCTTTACTCAAGTAAATCAATCTGGAGTCTTAAATTGAACTTGTTCAATTTACATGTCTAGTTATTTATATTTTTTGATGAGCATTTTGTTACACAATTTTTATTATCCCATCGAAGTTCGTTGGGATATAGAGAAGCTGTCTCTATAGCATGTATGTTTTTTAGGCTTATGCCTTATGGGTGTAGAACCTCTACTTAAGAAAGAATTTTCAGTATGGCCACTCAATTCAAAATGGCGACCACTTTACAAAAATTAAGTCTTGCCTGAACTGGGGATCGAATCTGGGACCTATTGCATAAGAGGTACCTGTGCTACCGCTGAGCTATACGGGTGGACTTGCATATTATTGTACTGGCTGTATCACATTGTTTGTTTGTTTCAGTGTGCATTGTACTGGCTGTATCACATTGTTTGTTTGTTTCAGTGTGTATTGTACTGGGTGTATCACATTGTTTGTTTGTTTCAGTGTGTATTGTACTGGCTGTATCACATTGTTTGTGGGAGAAGAAGCTGTTGTTCGCATACAGGAGACAGATCCTTGGATTTGTTTTATGTGCAGTGACTATAGCAACGAGAACCATGGTCTGTTGAGAGCCAAGCCAGACTGGCAGCAGAACCTGTTGAGGTTGTTTAATGCAGAGAATATACTACTGAATGTAAGTTGTGTAATTGCTGTTAGAAACCACATTAAGATTGCACTGAATCTATTTCTTGTGCTAAAAGTGCTATACTGCTGTGCAGTGCTATATTGCTGTGCAGTGCAATGTTGCCATGTAGTACTATACTGCTGTGCAGTGTTATACTGCTGTGAGAATGGGTGACACAAGTAACCTTGTCATCAAAATAGCTAGAGAACTGCTCCTCTTTTTAACTTACATTTACAGATACATTAAGTATAATACATATACATGCAGAGATCACGGTAGACGTTCGCCATTCGCCAATCGCGAATTTTCGAAAGAGGTGGCGAAAAATATGTAAAGGTATTTCGCAGTTATGGCGAATTAGAGTTGTCACGGTTTCCCGGTATTGGACCGAATTTCGGTCCAGATGCTTCGGTTCGGGACATGGGACAGAAAGGGTTAATATCGGTACATAGATTCCTTCCCTAGAATGCATAAAAACGTGTATAAATAGCGAGGAACACCTCCGACTTCGTTCTGAAAAATTAAATATTTTCACTTACCTCGTACCTAGTTTACACTTCTTTGCATTGAAAAGTGTTATTAACGGACCCGCGATTTCAGGTAGATGGTAATGCTTGTTCGTAAATTTCTTCATCGTCGTTCCCAAATCGAGTGCATTATCAGTATGCCGGATGTAGGAAAGAAATTGAAAAATCGAGCCGGCATCTAAGTCGAAAAAGTCGGCAGTTTGGAAGTATTTTGGGACTCCGATATCACAAGGTAAACGAATTGGTGATATTACACCGTGCAGACTATGTGAAATGCCGATCACATTCGCGGCAGATGCTTTACATTCAATTTTAATTGACGTTTTTTTATTTCTGAATATGATTTTGAAAAGTGAAACTGAAAGTGAAACTGTCATCATCAGACATTGCATCATTTTTAATGTTCCCTTTTTTACGGTTTTTCAAAATGGCTAATTCATATTTTGGTTGGCGAAATTTTTTTTGGAAGATTTAGCCACAATGGCTAACAAGTTTTTTCAACTATCGTGATCTCTGATACATGTACACATTTAAAAGGTTTTGCAGTCACCCTATCAAAACCATGGTTCATATTTTATAGAATGATGCTTTGGATGGCTTCAAGAAACGACCCCTCAGAGTTCTCTCCCTGTTTGATGGAATTGGCACAGGTATGTAATGTACTATAGGAAGCCTTCAGTATTAGAACATAGTGGTACAGTCTAATGCATAACTTCAGGAAATTCCCCCTACTTTCATTATTAGAGTAGGTAGGTTATCTGCCATCTTTTTTTGAGGTATTGTACTAAACTTGTACTATTGTACTATAGATTATGAGGGAACATTTTTAAAATTGCTATCTGAGAAAGTACTAGTCATTACTAATTATTGGGTTCTAGCATTATGATTGCATGGATGGTTCTGGAAATTATATATGAAATTAGAATTACATATTTATCAATGGTTCTCTGAATTACAAGTGAGATGAGAATGAATGTTTCTAGAAATAAGTGATCCAACAGAACTTTGGCTTGACGCCTGCTACATTGTAAAAGTAATACTGAGATGAAAAAACTATTCATGCACATTTCAAAACTACATAAGATACTTCTTTATTGAATCATGGATGTTTTCAGGTAAATATGTATTAGACAGTATGGGCTTACAGGTGGAAGTCTACTATGCTAGTGAGATAGAAGATGATGCCATTATGGTGACACACGTTCGCCATGGTAACTCTGTAATACAACTAGGGGATGTCACGAAGCTAACATATGAAAAGGTAACGTTTTACTGTTATATATCATGGAAGTCAAGGTATCCTACATTCTAAAATTATGTATCTCTTTTATCATTTCTGACTATGGAAACAAATTATTAGACACGTAGACATGTTACCATGCCAACTGGAGTTATTGAAACCTTTGTAGCATTTGTAAAAATGATAACTTGAAAAGTAATGATCAGATTGACTTGGAATTTATAAGTGAATACCTTTATTGTTGACATCTTATGATAGATATGGTCTGTTAATTTGACATGGTGGTAACATTTTGTTACCAAGGTAACAAAATATGGTGACATTTTGTAACCAAGGTACGCTTAACTTTGTTATTAGAATGTTGTAGGCACTAGTAAATCTTATTTTATTTAAGTAGCATTGTCTTCTAACATGTCTAAGCAGAATGTATAACTTCTAATTAGAATTGTTATTCAGCAAATTATATCATAAGTGTGTTTAATGTCCCATATGTATAATACAATTTGATGATTCCAGTTAAGAGGGCTTGGTTCCATAGACTTGCTGATAGGTGGCTCTCCATGTAATGATCTCTCATTGGTTAATCCTGCTCGTAAAGGTCTGCATGGTAAGCTCTCATATTAAAGCCTGTGTGCTTACTTTGTTTCTACACTTTTCTTGAGTTGAGTAAAGATAATTTTGGATTAATCCTAGGTTAGGGGCCATGGATCATCCAAGGATTAATCCTACCCGTATGCAATATTAAATTCAACAATTTTTCAAATATTTTCAGTTGTACGCAAAGTGACCTTCCATTTCCATATACTTGGGATTCAAAGTCTCAGCAGAGCACTATACATACAGTGATGTTCTCCCTAGAGGCTTAAGTGAATAAATGGTTTTAAAATGAGTATATTGTTGCATAGACACCTCATCCTACAACTTTCTCCCTCAGTAAAATGGTGATACATTATAAGGGTGCTTAAGGCCCGATGCAACGATGAAACATAGTAAATGATATACTTATGTCTTGATTTTTCAGGTGGAACAGGAATCCTGTTCTTTGAGTTCTATAGGATCTTGAATACTCTAAGACAGCTGAATAAAGACACAACATTATTCTGGATGTTTGAGAATGTAGCAGCTCTGCCGAAAGAAACAAAGGCAGCCATATCCAACTTTCTCATGGTATGTTACTTGCTTGTTTCAATCCTTTGTGGGGGGGTCAAAAGTCTTGATTAGTTAAGTTTTTAGACAGACATCAAACTTTTGGATGCCTCCCCTTAGGCAATATTGATTTTCACACTGATCTTAAATGTAAAGCATATTTTGTGCAGTAACTTACAATTATTGTAATAGCCTATGGAGAATGGCTTTTCATAACAGGGATGTAAAAAAGTTAAAAGTGCTTTACAGTGTAACTCTGCAATCTGGAAAATTTTACAGGATTTATGCCAATATATCATCTTCCATTTTTCAATGGGCCTCTAACATGTTTGTGACAAGTTATCTAATGAGCAAATCACAAGGGAAAAGATCATGTGAATACTTAACATACTTCATTTGAATTTCTAGTGTGAACCAGCAAAATGGGATGCCCAGTACTTTAGTGCCCAGAAAAGGTTGCGGTATTTTTGGGGAAACATTCCTGGCATGTACTGGTGAGCAATATGTACTATTCCTCTAATTTTACTGTTAATTTCCTTTTTGTCACATATCTTCTTTGGTTCTTTCTTTAGACTTTCTCGAGTTCTATATTGTATTGGTTTTTAGTACCACTAAGAAGGTGAACAAAGCTTCTTATGTAAATTTTTCAAAATGTTAAACTTATTGCAATTTAAGTTGGACAAGGGTTTTTAGACAATGAGCTAATTTTATTGATCAAATTATCTTAGAGTTAAATTTATCCATGATCTATTCATAATTTAACCTACTTTTACAACTTGACCTATTTTGTCAAAAAATGCATGATTGCATGAATGAAGGAATTGATATTAATTTTCACCATTTGAGCTCACCAAATATTTTTTTATTTATTATTTTCATCTGATTAGCTCAATTTTTCCAATACTAATATGAGACCTTCAGTCTTACAACAGCATGTGTTTTTACCATTTTCTATTTATTGCTTCTTATCTGTCCATCACTTTCAACAAAATAATACATTCTGGTATTTCAGCCCACTCCTGGAGGAAGACCCATCATCATTCACATTATCTGAGATGCTGATGCCAAACTCTAAACGTACAGCTGTGGTATGTACATTAGTTGCAATGTTTAATGATCTGTATTATTAAATCCTAGCCTTTTAAACACAAAATGTTTTATCAGCTTTTTTGGATATCCCATATGCATTGATTTCCATGTTATAAGATCAGGAGATCTATGATAGGGTATGGGTTTTCAATATGTCATTTTTACACGAAGTAATTTCCATAAAGATAATATTTGAAGTAATTTTTAATTTTGTTTGCGACTCACACGTCAAGCTGTCTCTCACTCTGTAATCTCCACTGCCAAAACCAAGGTTTGTCAGGTTGCCATCTTGAGAGAGGAGTTAGGAAATTAAAAACAAAATAGTATTCTATTACTGGAAAGATCAAAGATAGAATAAGATACATGCAGTCAGTACATGTAATTATGTCACCATCATAAGTGGTGACATATTGTTGCATATTGTACATATTATCTTTTTGTGGATGGTATTTGATGGTTTGGTGGTCTGTAACAAAGGCAGGTGGTGACATTTTGCATTTTAATGCCTAATTGTAGTCTTTTTAATTCCATCTGTTTTGTCAACCAGAACAATGGTGTTGATCTAGAGTAAAGTGCTTGATTACAAGAAGACATTCCCCATTTTTGTTCGTCTTTAGAATGTTTCAACGCTGTAATATTCCTACTTATATAATTTCCTAATATATAATTTTCATACTACAAATGTACATATAGGTATTGTAAACTGAAGATTTCATGTATTTTCTTCCAGGTCGACAAACTACGTACAGTGACCAGCATGACCAACTCACTCTCCATGCACTCCAGGTCCACAGTCTCTCCAATCAAATACAATGGCCAGGATGACAAGATCTGGATCCCTGAACTGGAGAAGTAAGTATAGGATGAGTGAAAAAGGCTTAACCACTTAACATCTGATAACTGCAGGCCCGTAGCCTGGATTTGCCAAGGGGGGTTCACTTTTTGAAAAATTCCATGGGGGTTCACTTGTGACAATTTTGGTCCAAAATCACTTAAAAAGTGCTCAGAATGGTGAAAAACGGCATGATTTTGAAAGTTTTTTGGCCAGGGGTGGGGGGGGGGTTTGCTCGAACCCATCGAACCCCTTGTGTATTTATTCATCCTATGTTGTCTCAATTTTTGGATTCAGTAGTAGTCCAGCTATATTTACTAAGAAGTTTTTTGCACTTATGGGCTGATTTTTGAGAGCCCATGATAGGCTATAAGAGAATACCTATTTTGTGGAAAATAATTTTCTAGCCATGGGCATTCATCTAGTTGAATGCCCATGAATCAACCAACATAAAGTAATATGCACCCACATTTTGATTGTTGTCATCATTTCTTAAACAAGATGCATATAAAGGCTTATAGGCTAGTTGAGTTCACAAATGAAAACAGTGAAGAATCTGAACATCAGAATTGATGACATGCCAGCTCATTCTAGTTGTGTGGTGAGAGGCTGGGCTTGTGATCATTTTCTGGCTCACATGTTTATAAGCCTTTGGAATCACCAACTCGTTTGTCTGTCTTTCTGTACTTAACGTACAAATACAACTAAATGTATACTATCTACACGTAAAAAAAACAGAAGATTTCTTTATAATTAAGTTATTCCAAAATTAGAGGGATGAATTTTTGCGTCACCCTATATATACATTGAAGAACCATATTTTTCAGGACATTTGGGTTTCCAGCCCACTATACAGACATTGGCAACCTGTCTATAACTCAACGCCAAAAGCTGCTGGGCAAAACCTGGAGTGTGCCTGTTGTCAAACACCTGTTGACACCACTCAAACAGTTCTTCACCTCGATAGAGAATGACAGTGAGGAAAATACAAACTGAATGCTCCTATGATTGAGGCACTCGTGTGTGAAGAAACTATAATCAAAAACTCATTGACTTAAAGCAAGTGCTTGATAAACTCTAGTCGCATGTAACAGAATATATATACATGTAGCCTGGTAGGTAAAACTATGAAACTCTAACAGAATACAAGGGTTGAGAACAATTAGTGGCATGTTTTAACATTGTAAACAGGGAGTAAGTATATGAAGCAACAAGTATATTGTACTTGAAATCGATAGGCTAAGTAAGCTTTCATTGACAGATTGAAATTACATGATGGTAACATAAAAGGATTTAAGCATAAGAACCATAAGAAGATAATTATACATTAGGCCTAGATAAAAAATAATGTATCAAGTTAATTATATGGACAGTCACTAATCCTGAGCCTTTGAAGTGAGTGTTCAGGCGAAGTACATTTAAATAAGTGCGGAGGACTTAAATAATCTTTTAGTCATCACATTTTAAGCAAATATTTCTCTTATATATTTTCTACTGATGATGATAGAAATATTTTGAACAATCTATTTTTTCTATTGTATTAATTATACTGTTCATGAAAATGTAGTAAGTAGGTGCAATCGTGTACATCTGAAGTTGAGGAATGTTTATTTTGCACAAACATTAATTCTTGTTGAACATTCAGTTTTGTGAACTCTGATTTTAGTGTTTAAGTTTTGTTAAGTTGTAATCTTGGCAAAGATCTGATTTGTAGGCTCTAATAATATTTGCTCTTGTTTTTCAAATGAACATAACATCTTAATGAATACATTTGTAATTTAAATAACACTTATTCTTCAGATAAACATATTCCAATGAGTATAACTGATCTTAGGTAGACTTAGGCCCTGAGGCCATGGCCAAGGAATATACCTTAAAAATGTTTGAAAAATCCCCTGATGTACTGAGTTGGTAATTTTAAGTGTAGTGTATATGTAACTACAAATACTCTTCTCTACTACTGAATTTACTATACACATACTTACAGATGCAAAAGGCTTATAAAGATGATCTGATTGATGTAACACAAGATCTAAACTTAATTTCAGTACATTTTATAATTGTATTCCCTGGCCTCAGCTTAGGTCTATGCTTTATTTTAGTTTAACAATTTGTTTCACTGTTAGTTCAAGATTTCTGTATTTTCGTTGTGTTAATAAAAAGTTTTCATTTAATTTGATACATAAGTCTTAGCCTTTCCTTTATACTATTAGATTATCTCTAACCTTGCCCCAAGTCGGTCTCTTTTACTTATCTTAATTTCCTATTCATTTTTCACACAAGTTTTGCAATATTTCGACTTATCCTTTAAATCGTTTTCAAGCAACTGAAAATTGTTCTTATAATTATGACATCAGAGACTAAAACAATAGAAAAATAGACCATTATGTAATACAGGTGTTGTATTTTTCACATCATGATCAGAAATGAAATGCCATGGTCAGTCTTCTTAAATAACATTCAATTTGAAATTTTCAGAACTCATTTCCCTTCATGTTTTTATGGCACCACTACAAGTGGTCACATATTGTTATATATAGTCTCCAGCTTTTTTGTTGGCAGTTTTTTGGCATTCATTGGTTGGTGTTCAGGGTCGGTGTCTGTAACAAATGGCAAAGGTGACATTTTGCATGATGCTATTTTATATCAGGATTGATCTCTTTATCAGCTCAATAACAATTAATGAATAATAATGGCTACTGAGTGATCCAAAAATGCAAACCTCTAATTTTTTTTGTTAAAGATGCATTATGCAATAGGTTTTTTCTCCCAGACAATCGGAAAACCAACAGAACAACCAACTGTCAGACTTGAACCCCGGGAATTGAACACAGTTGAGTTTGCGGTGATCGAGGAATCCCTTTCAAATGACACGAGCATGACACAAGCAACCTATCAGATTTAAGGCCACTTTTAAATTTGCTGAATTAGATTGAAATTTAATTAGTTTCTACAAAAGCAGGCCTGTAGCCAAATCCTTCGTTTTCACCATTCTGAGCACCTTTTAAGTGATTTTGGCCAAAAGTGAACCCCTGGAGTTTTTCAAAAAGTGAACCCCTCTTGGCAAATTCTGAAAAGTTACTTGATTGGACTGTAGCAAAACTAGTACTGAAAGTGGTGGAGGATTTGTAGGGGATCTGTATCTACTTGTGCACAGATTGCGCTTCACACTGGTGATTGTGTTTATGGATTGTGCTTAGGCATGGACTTCTAACCAATCAGTTAAAAATTAAACTAATGGAAGAAGTAAGAACTTAATACTTTATTTGAAAGCCATCCAAATAAGTCAGAGAATTAGTTACTTGTGTTAATTTTGAATCTCGCGCGTTATTGTGGCCTTGTTTCCTTTCTGAAAAAGAGCTGTGAAAATGAAATAAGGAATTCTCATTTGTACCACTTCCGGCAAAAACAAATTCAAACATTTCCGAGTTGAGCAGGAGTTGAGGACCGAAGAAGATGGGAAATTACCTTTCTAGGGGTGAGCCAGAAACTCCCGTTAGGAAGGGAAAGAAAAGGAAACTGCAAGATGACACTAATATTGAACAGACTGATATAACAATTGACTTAGATACTCCAAAAAGGTAGGTCCCCATTTTTTTTAATTTTCACTTTTTCTCTTGGTCAATTTTTAAAGATTTTTGTTGCAGTATTTAGTATGGAGTCATATATTTAACTGTATTAATCAATTGAAAAGCCCCAGTGAAATACTTGAAACGAAAAAATGCGCATGGATTGTTCGTTTTTCTTTTCAATCGTTTCGCCCGTTTCTTCATGAATTGGTCATTTGATTGAAAACAGCTGTAAGGCGCAAAACTTATATTTCATTTTTGAAGGCATATCGATTGATATGTTTGAAATGCTCAAAATTACGTATAGTTTGGAACAAAAATAAATGACAGGTGGATTTTCTATCACCATTTCCTAACCATTGTCATCTGAATTCCCATAATTTCCAATATTGTCTTGATACATATCACTTAAAATTTGTCTATTTTACATCTTGTATTATCTCATCCACTGATGTATTGCCTCATGAAAATTCTCTTATTTTTAACACGGGAAATCCTCACTTCAACAAATCCCTCTGTCATTTATTTATGTTCCCTACTGTACATGCTGTAAGCATTGAAATGGAGGAAATGATGCATTCATTGAAACAGTTGAAATTATTGGAACGTAATTTAAAGGTAAATCAACAGAATAACCAACTGTCAGAATTGAACACAATTGAGTTTGATTGTGACATTTATTGAGGGAAAACGCTGTCAAGTGACACAAGCACACACACATCGGTAAACATGGGTAAACTCAACACTTGCCTTGAGCCAGGACGCCAATCAGATTCAAAGCTGTTTTTGAAAATAATTCGACCAGTCAAATGGTCAACACCATCGCAAAATTATCACATAAAGTGGCGGATTTAGGACTTCTTTGTTTGTAAGTATATAGGTGAATATGTGGTACGGCTCAAATGTCAAAGGTAACCATGTACATAAGTGGGAAACATTTCTGAGAATTTGACCATATTTTAGTTTTTAGGGGCTAACAAAGGAGGATTGGTTCCCAGAATGCGATCTCAATATTTTCTAACAATGAATCTAATCCTTAAAGCTGTCATGATTTTCACTTCAAATTTCAAATCGTGAGTTTTGGTCTTGTTACATAACTCGAATCTTTTGGATTGTTGATTATGAATTTATAACCAGTTTAATGTCACGGCAACAACAACATTGTTGGAAAATATTGAGATTGCATTCTGAGACCCAATCCTCCTTGGGGCAAACATACTACCAAATGAACCTAAATTATTCACCAGGGGCGTAGCAACTTCCTTCAAAATCACCCCCCCCCCCCTGGCTACGTCTATGTTCACAATCATACAATTCCTTTGCAAATTGGAATTTCATTTGTGTTGCAGGAAAAAACTGAAGTGTACTGCCAAGTACATCTATGAAACACTGTTTATCAATGGAGAGAATAGCGATATTACAATTGCAGCATTAGGAAAAGAATGGAATCTACACAGGGTTTACATACGCCAGGTTAGAAATATTTACTTACTTCAGTAAAACCTTAGTGATAACCTCTCTCTAGTAAATGCATGTGTTTAGTAAACAGTGGCGTAGCGTCGTTTACACAAAGTACGCAAATGCGTCCACTGGAACAATCCAATGTTTATCTGAATATTTGGAAATTCTAAGTTTCTCAAGTTTTAATAAGCAAAGCCATTGTTCAACTTTATCATTTCGTATCTTTGAAATATAGAAAATGACACATGAACAATTTACCATTAATATTCAAACAGCTGACAAAAAAATGTGAAGTCAGTATTAGCCTAAGTATTTGAATGGTAAAATATGCCTATCCCTAAGTTTCTGTAAAAAACATTTCATGTCAATACCATAATGTTATGATACTTTTTTCCCTTCTAAAAAAGTTGCAAATTTATTTGGCCCACCCTGTACATTGACTCCTGTGTTAAATCCCCTCTCTGTAATGAACACCTACCTACAGTGAACATTTTTTCGTGGTCTTACTGTATTTAGTTCTACTATTTGACTTCTGATTCAAGCATCAGTTTACTTGTAGTGTGGGGAGTTTTACAATTGTTTCCATTTATGTTTATGTTTTTACTACGCTACAATGCTAATTTTAGCCCTCTGAGTTTTCACTGGATATTGCTTGGCCCAGAATAAAGTCGATACACCGTTTAGTGCATGTAATGAAAAGCCAATAAGATTGTACAGCCTCAATAAGCGTCAATTTCTAAAATATAGCCTATTAGGCCTATATATAAACAAACTGGCCACATAACTTGAAGCTGGGTCTCACGCACTACTGTTTTTATCGCACTTTGAAAAAGTGCTATATTGTCGTCGTCTTGTGCTGTTGGGCGGGCGTGCGGATGTGCGGGCGTGCGGGCGTGCAGGCGGCACATAAACCAAATCTTGTCATCAAATTTCCAGTATAACTGCTTACCTGTTCAACTTGAAATTTTTACAGATGCAAGAGCAGACTAGTGCCAAGATCTCATTAGGTTAAGGGCATGCTGGGTAAACTATGTGGCGGCCATTTTGAATTTTTCAACAAATCTTGTCATCAAAATTCCAGGAAAACCACTTATCCGTTCAACTTGAAATTTTTACAGATGCAAGAGCAGACTATTGCCGAGATCTGATTAGGTTTTGGGTATGCTGGCTGAATTACATGGTGGCCATTTTGAATTTTTCAATTTGGCGGCCATTTTGAATTTTTCAACTTGCTCTAAATTGACCAAATTTTTTTTTTAAAAACATCTACAAGTTCTCAGAAGTTCAAATCTGACCTTAGATTTCAGATTTGACCTTTCATTCACCTTCAGTGACCTTGAAAAGGTCAAAAAAGTTGATTTTTATGTCACCACCAAAAGTGGTGACATATTGTTATGGTCTCCGTTTTTTTGCGACGGCGTCCGGCGGTTGGTGGTTGGAGGTTGGCGTCCGGCGTCTGTAACAATTTCTTACAACTTCCTATAACTTAACAAATACTGTTTAGACTGACTTTAATTTTTTTCTAAATCATCTACATGTTCTCAGAAGTTCAAATCTGACTTTAGATTTGACATTTGACCTTCAATGACCTTCTCAAGGTCAAAAAGGTCTTTTTTCAACTTGCTTCACATTGACTAAATTTTTTTTCAAAATCATCTACATGTTCTCAGAAATTCAAATCTGACTTTAGATTTGACATTTGACCTTCAAATCTGACTTTAGATTTGACATTTGACCTTCAATGACCTTCTCAAGGTCAAAAAAGGTCAAAAAGGTCTGTTTTCAACTTGCTTCAAATTGACTAAAATTTTTTTTCAAAATCATATATGTGTTCTCAGAAATTCAAATCTGACTTTAGATTTGACATTTGACCTTCTCAAGGTCAAAAAAGGTCAAAAAGGTCTGTTTTCAACTTGCTTCAAATTGACTAAATTTTTTTTCAAAATCATCTACGTGTTCTCAGAAATTCAAATCTGACTTTAGATTTGACATTTGACCTTCAATGACCTTCTCAATGTCAAAAAAGGTCAAAAAGGTCTGTTTTCAACTTGCTTCAAATTGACTAAATTTTTTATTCAAAATCATCTTCTTGTTCTCAGAAATTCAAATCTGACTTAAGATTTGACTTAAGATTTGACATTTGACCTTCAATGACCTTCTCAAGGTCAAAAAAGGTCAAAAAGGTCTGTTTTCAACTTGCTTCAAATTGACTAAAAAAAATTTTCAAAATCATCTACGTGTTCTCAGAAATTCAAATCTGACTTTAGATTTGACTTAAGATTTGACATTTGACCTTCAATGACCTTCTCAAAGTCAAAAAATGTCAAAAAGGTATTTTTCAACTTGCTTCAAATTGACTAAATTTTTTTTTCAAAATCATCTTCATGTTCTCAGAAATTCAAATCTGACTTTAGATTTGACATTTGACCTTCAATGACCTTCTCAATGTCAAAAAAGGTCAAAAAGGTCTTTTTTCATCTTGCTTCAAATTGACTAAATTTTTTTTCAAAATCATCTACATGTTCTCAGAAATTCAAATATGACTTTAGATTTGACACTTGACCTTCAATGACCTTCTCAAGGTCAAAAAAGGTCAAAAAGGTCTTTTTTCAACTTGCTTCAAATTGACTAATTTTTTTTTTCAAAATCATCTACATGTTCTCAGAAATTCAAATCTGACTTTAGATTTGACATTTGACCTTTAATGACCTTCTCAAGGTCAAAAAGGTCTGTTTTCAACTTGCTTCAAATTGACTAAAAAAAATTTTCAAAATCATCTACGTGTTCTCAGAAGTTCAAATCTGACTTTAGATTTGACTTAAGATTTGACATTTGACCTTCAATGACCTTCTCAAAGTCAAAAAAGGTCAAAAAGGTCTTTTTTCAACTTGCTTCAAATTGACTAAAAAAATTTCTCAAAATCTACATGTTCTCAGAAATTCAAATCTGACTTTAGATTTGACATTTGACCTTCAATGACCTTCTCAAAGTAAAAAAAGGTCAAAAAGGTCTTTTTCAACTTGCTTCAAATTGACTAAAAAAAAATTTCAAAATCATCTACATGTTCTCAGAAATTGAAATCTGACTTTAGATTTGACATTTGACCTTCAATGACCTTCTCAATGTCAAAAAAGGTCAAAAAGGTATTTTTTCATCTTGCTTCAAATTGACTAAAAAATTTTTAAAATCATCTACATGTTCTCAGAAATTCAAATATGACTTTAGATTTGACATTTGACCTTCAATGACCTTCTCAAGGTCAAAAAAGGTCAAAAAGGTCTTTTTTCAACTTGCTTCAAATTGACTAATTTTTTTTTCCAAATCATCTACATGTTCTCAGAAATTCAAATCTGACTTTAGATTTGACATTTGACCTTTAATGACCTTCTCAAGGTCAAAAACGGTCAAAAAGGTCTGTTTTCAACTTGCTTCAAATTGACCAAATTTTTTCAGAAGTTCAAATTTGACTTTGCAAGTTCTCAGAAATTCAAATCTGACTTAAGTTTGAACTCATAATATTGTGAGCAACTAGGTGGTGACATTTTGTCATGTTAATGCCTTGTCTAAATTGATATTTTGGATTTAAATTTAGGTCAGCTTAATTACTAAACACCTACTGAGGTCTGAAAAAGTGACATTTTCAAGGTTGAAGGTCAAGGTCATTAAACTAGGTCACAAATGATGTTATCCAAGTTTCTCAAAGTTTGAGACTACAAATCAATTCTTGTCATCAAAATTCCAAGGAAACCGCTAACCTGTTCAACTTGAAATTTTTACACATGCAATAGCAGACTAGTGCCAAGATCTGATTAGGTTTAGGGCATGCTGGGTAAGCTACTTGGCGGCCATTTTGAATTTTTCAACAAATCTTGTCATCAAAATTCCAGGAAAACCACTTATCCGTTCAACTTGAAATTTTTACACATGCAAGAGCAGACTATTGCCGAGATCTGATTAGGTTTTGGGTATGCTGGCTGAATTACATGGTGGCCATTTTGAATTTTTCAATTTGGCGGCCATTTTGAATTTTTCAACTTGCTCCAAATTGACCAAATTTTTTTTTTAAAAACATCTACAAGTTCTCAGAAGTTCAAATCTGACCTTAGATTTCAGATTTGACCTTTCGTTGACCTTCAGTGACCTTGAAAGGTCAAAAATTTGATTTTCTAAATTGATATTTTGGATTTAAATTTAGGTCAGCTTAATTACTAAACACCTACTGAGGTCTGAAAAAGTTAAATTTTCAAGGTCGAAGGTCATCAAATTAGGTCACAAACAATGTTATCTAAATTTTCCCAAAGTTCAAGACTACAAATAAATTCTTGTCATCAAAATTGCAGGAAAACCGCTTATCTTGTCAACTTGAAATGTTTACAGATGCAAGAGCAGACTAGTGCCAAGGTCTGATTAGGTTTTGGCCATGCTGGGTAAATTGCATGGTGGCCAGTTTGCTCTTCAAAGTGCGATATTTATCACTGTGTGTCTTGTTACATGTATGTAACATGAATGCTAATAGTGTAATAATGTTATACGTCCAGTAGGCACTTAGTACACGGGAAGTTATATAGGTGTCTTACTAGTCTTAGCTTATATCATGATGTATTCATATGTGGCCAGTAGGGGACTGAACAGTGTGTAACATCAAATATGTTCATTCTATTTTTGCTTTTGCTTTTACCCATTTTGTTATTATATACCTACAACTGTATTTATCTGGACATGTTTTTGTTTTTTGTTTTTTTCTGGAGAACAACAGGTAAGATTGGTACTTTGTAAAATAAGTTAAACACAGTGTATGACAGTTCAGAGGTACTCATCATTACAGTGTAAATATGAATATATTTTACTTAACTAAGTGGACCTTTACCTGAATTTTTTTTTTGCATATTTCTTGCTTTTATTTTAACTGGATCTCAGAGGCAGACACTGTTGAAATATATAGATGTCTAAATTCCCATCAAACTATATGGACTCTTTTAAATTGAGGTGCAGCTACATGTAGTGTTAACATTAATCAGAATATTCTTGCAAATATGTATACCTCAAATATGTTTTATAATCCATGTCAAGTCCCCCAAATGTTTCTTTAAATATTTCTATTCTCATTAAATGATACGGACTATTTAAAGAGAGAATCAGATCTATCGTGCAGCCCAACAAAAAATTGTCTCAATTTTAGAATATTTCTGGCTCATGCCATTCCTTCTCATGTCTCTTTTCTTAAAATCATCAAGGTGCATACTTCATTTCTGGAAAATTAAAGAGATCTACAATAACGTATTATATTTCAATAAGAATGGCTACCATTCTTATCATTTGGGAGAATTTCAACATTTCTCACTCATTTTTTGCACTTTGAATCCATTATAACTTCACCAATTGATAACATGGCATGAATCTTTTGGAAGATATTGTATTTGACATTGTAAGGATTAGACTGGTAGGTCAATTGTGCACATTGCCTATCATTTTGTCACCCCTATAGACCTGATTCTGCCTTTAAAGCACAATGTAGTAAACCCCTGTAAACAGGAACTTTAAACTACTGTATAGCTTGGTCAATATGATTAACCTTCATAAAATGTAATATGGATATTTTGATCTGTGTTCCATGTTTCCAATTAAAACCTTTTTTTAGGAACCCTATATTATACATATGATTGGGATATTCATTTATTTTATTGTAATTAAGAACTACTGTATATAGTATTACTGATACTTGAATCTTCTAATTGACTCAATCCCCCTGTGAATGGGTGAGTCTGATCACTTAGGCTTACACCCCAGTCTAGTTTAAACTTGAGTTATTTTTTTGTCTTCTCAGAAATCTTGAATATGCATCTAAATTAGATGCTCTTCTATATTACTGCAATTATGTAATAGTACTGCTATATAAATCAGAAAAATCAAATGTACTCTATTTATACTGCTGCCCTTTCAGGATAGCTCTTCAAAGTCAGACAGTAGTTAGCTATGATTAAAACATCCAAGGTGTTGGTGGTGCCTGGGGAGGGGGCTTGGCTTGGGAAACAAGGTATAGGATAGATAGTATTATGCAATGGAGGGCTGCTATTGGCTTATTTAACTATGGTAGCAAATCAATTAAAAAATACTTTAAAGTTACTTCTAAGGATGGAAGAACTATATACCCTTATCCCATTTTAACCATTTTACTCATGGTCACAACCCTGATTTTCATGTACAAGATGAACTTTGGATTAGAACTCATATTTGCATCCATCTTAGGATTTTTCCTAATAACATACTCGATAGTAACTATTGTTTTACTACCACTAGTTTGTTTATACATAATTAAACTCCAAGTGAAGTCACCTTTTAGCCCCTATACCACCATATTATTTCTAAAACTGCTGCTAAGCTCCTTAGTTATACCAGGGCTACTGACCCTTACATTTACACCAAACGTGACATCAATTCTTCTTCTAATGTCAGGAGATGTGCATCCTAATCCAGGCCAAAATGAAAAACTAACACTTCTGCTTTCAAATATAAATAGTATAACTGCAAATGAAGGTGCAAGGTTTGAATTATTGAAGCGACGAGCAAGGGAAATTAATCCAGCTGTAATCAGCCTCTGTGAGACTGGTATTTCTAAACTCAAAATGGAATCCGGAGACTTTGACATCGAGGACTATAATTCTATTTATAATGAATCAGGTAGAGGTTTAATTATGTATATACACAAAACTTTGGCATCTAAACCATTACACCTAGACTTTTATGTTAAAGGTACTGAAATACTTTTTTCTGAAATTAAGATACAGCAGAAAAGACTACTGCTAGGTGTATGTTATAGATCACCCAGCCTTAATGCTAAAGAAACAAAAGAATATTTCTCATTATTTAAGCAACAATTATCCAAAATTGAAAATTCTGTTCCAAAATTTGACCATGTAGTCATGATGGGAGATTTAAATGCCAAAAATTCTGAATGGTTTGACAACCAGGATGACAACTTAGCAGGAAAAATATTACTTGATTACCTTGATGAATATAATTATACCCAATTAGTGACCCAACCAACAAGAATCACTAAACAGTCTAAAACCTGCATTGACCATATAATAACTGATTCTCCTGATATCTTTGACTCCTGGGAAGTAACTGACCCAATCGGTAAATCTGATCATTGTACTATTTCCTCTAATATAAATATCATAACACACAAAATCAAGCCAATCAAAAGGACAATCTGGAAATATAATGAAACCAATATTGAACAATTAAACTCTGAAATCAGAAACTTTAACTGGATGACTATCATAGATGGTGACCTAGATATGAATACAGTAACCACAAATTTTGTTGATAAACTAATGTCCATTTACAAAAAACACATACCTCATAAAATCATCAAACCTAAATACAATGACCAACCCTGGTTTAATAACTTTCTTCAATTGGAAATGAAAAAGAAAAAAAAGCTCTTCAATTCAATGAAAAAACATCCTACCTATCAAAATAAAATACTTTATGATCAGCAAGCAACAAAAGTTACAAATTTAATTAAAAAAACCAAACTTGACCATGACCAAAATCTAATCAAATCTATTGATAATATGACCAAGAATGATAAGAATTACTGGAAAATTATTAGATCTTTCCTTGGAAACAATTTTAAGAAATCGGAAATAGCATGCATTATAGATAGACAGGTTCCAATTTGAATAATTCAAGTTTTTGAGGCATTTTTTAGAAAAAGCAACAGACCTATTTTTACTAGATCAGTTTTTCATTCTGATAAAGATATTAAAAGATGACAGCTCAACGGGGTGGCCATGACACTGAATTTTGGCATTTTTACCCCCCTAGGAAAATATTCTAGGGGGTACTATGAAACTAGTTCATAACTCAAGGGATATATGAGCTATTGTTCTGAGTTCTACACCATACATTGCTTGTACAAATATAAATACTATCCTAAAGTTATAGGTTGATACCCTCATTGGTCTCAGAAAAAATACAATAAACAGGAAAAAGATACACAATTTTTATCTTGCCAATTTTATATTTGTAGCTTCAAGCAAAATATGACAGCTTTATCAGCTCAAAGTAGTATTCTAAAAACATTTCCAAGCTATGGGTGATATTGTAATACATCTATTTTAGTTATGAAGTACTATTTTGTAATTTTAATATGACTTTATAGTGCCCTACCCCTGGAAAATTAAAGAAAGTGGATGTGGTAAATTTAATCATTTTGCAGCATTAAGTTAGAAACATGTATTGATAGACACCAAATCAATGAATTCAAACCATCATCAAATATTAGGTGACATTCTAATTCATTTATTACTAGAATATAGGACTTAAGATATTTTATATGTAAGTTTTCAATTTAGTACATGTATCATAATAAAATATAGTGTAATCACATATAATACTAGAGAGGTTGGCATACAGTCTGGACATTGACACAAAGTCTAAACATTATAATCATCAATTGATCTCATTTGAGCAACTAGACTATGGTGGTCATCATGCACAAGTAATGTACTACAGTGTCCCACGTACTAGGTCACAATTGAGCCATATATACAGGTACCTCCTGGTATATACCTTTACAACCCATTCAGAAGGGTCATTTACGATATGCAAAAAGGGGCAAAAGTTTCGTAAAACTGTTAGTTCTCATCATCTGACCATATAGCAGTATCCTCATTAAGCAATGATGACAGCCAGATGTAAAAAAAAGTAGCTAAGAATCTTTATTAACCAAAGATGACTTTCCGGTTAGTTAACCTAGCTGCAATATGCATAAAATCAGACCAGGTTTGCCTCTTGCTCATAGCTGTAGGAGTGGAGCCATGTACAAGCATTGCAGCTTGCTTCTTATTATTGGTGGTAAGATTGTCAAACAGTGCCAACATCACTAACTCCAGACACAGGTACCACAGATGGTGCCTCACACTTATATAACTTAGTGTAACTTATTTATTATTATTTGTATATTTATACACTTTGAATTTTACCAATTACAATACCAATTAATAACATATTGTGGATCTTTTTGGAGATATTATATTTGAGATTGTAAAAAATACATTGGTAGGTCAACTGTACATGTTGCTTTCAATTTTGTTTACTCTATATAGATCTGATTCTGCCTTTAAATACCAAGACTTCAGTTTACTTCAACTGTCATGACTAAAGCATTTGATAGTATTTACATAAAGGAGCATGTAGGTTATCGCAAACAATTTCAGACGATTCTAACTTGAATTATGAATATTTTCTGAGATCTATTCATTATCTCCAAAGAAAATAAATATAATGATAATGAAGTTAATCAGACCTAAGTGATGTTAAAGGGAATGGCCCAATCTACATACTTTTTACTAAAAATGTTGACCTAATTTTTACCAAAATGCAACCTCTAATTATATTGTTGAATGCATAATTAGAATATGCTTTGAGACATGCTCTATTTCCTAAGAGGAAAAGTGGATTGCTCCAGGGACTTTAAAGTTTCTGAATTTGGATGACCAAAATGAACAGAAACCAATGGATAGCATGAATTTTTTCAGTGGGGAAATAACAAGGGGAACACTAATCTTAGGGGAATTCAGTTTTCCTTTCAAGAGCTATTTGATACATTAAAATAAAGAATAGTAATGGATTAAACATTGTAAAAAATGATTGCATTTTTTGGTGAAAATGAGGTCAACAACTTTGAAAAAATATATTGATGGGCTACTAGCTACTCTCCGAGTCCGATTTACTTTATTATCCCTGTATACCTTTCTTCATGGTCAGAAAATAGTCATAATCAAAGATATAACTGTCTGAAATTGTTTGTGATAACTTACCCGAACCTTTCCAGGGTCAAATCAGGAGTGACAAAATAATTCCACCAGATTTTTAACATGTCTTCAAATACGATAGTATTTTCTGCATAAGATAGAGTGTCACTTGTGAAATTTATTGATTGACCTGAGATCGTACCATATCTTTATGCCATAGAAGCGAAATAGCCATATTGAACTTTAATGAATGTTGTTTGCCATTCTGATACTCATAGCATCTTTCTGTTTTACCTTTCTCAGGGCTGAGAAGAAATGAGATGTCATGGTTTATCATGATGGTTGTTTGCCACTTTTCGACAATTGCCTATCCTTAAATAAGCACTGATTCACCCGAGAGCATACGTAGCTTTTCCAAAACATTTTTGGACCACTCACATTAATGTTTTGTCTAATTTTCCCTCAGAGTTTCCTCATCATTGTCCAACTCTTAGGCCATATTTGTTGAGATATATAAATGTTCATTATTAAAATCTTGCCTTCCTTTGCAGTTGTCCCAGAGCATGATAAATAAAAAAAAATAACAACAAAATGACATAGAACTGATAAACGTTTTGTCTTGTGTGTGTAAGCCATGGTCTACTAAATTGCTATTCAGTAGGAAGAAACTCATTTTCAGTTTCCATTTTAATTTCCTGACAAATAGAGCGATCATCCCAGGATTTTTTCTATGGTCTATGTGTCGCCATATCAACTTCTGTTCTAGAAACATTGCATGAACAATAGAAATGATTATTTTACCATAATTTTAATCATCCCACATTGTAGACATATTTAGAATAAAAAATATGAAGAGAATGACAAAACCTCTTAAAACACATTTCTTAGGAAACAAATAGTGTGGTATTCTTGTTACTATGGCAACAGAGTTTTTTCTTTTAGTCATTTTTGTCATACAGATTACCTATCATACCAGGACAAAATCCTGAAAATTTGAAGTTAGTATCTTCATTAGTATCTAAGATATATAAGTTTCTTATAGTATCCCCTGCAGATTTTATCAGAGTGTAAGGAAAATGCTCTGAAGAAGGTTGCCCAAGGATGCTACTTAACAGTTCTGGTATTTTTTAGGTCCCAACCCTCTATTCATGGGAATAGTTAACGATTGTAAAGCCACTCATGGTAAACTGACAAAATTGATTATATCTTCAACTAAGAAGTCAATAAAATGTTAAAACCAGAAGAAAACCACACCAACTTTCTTCTATTTACAAGGGGTAGGGCACTATAAAGTCATATTAAAATTACAAAATAGTACTTCATCACTATAATATATGTATAACAATATCACACATAGCTTGGGAATGTTGTTTGAATACTACTTTGAGCTGTTAAAGTTATCATGTTTTGCGTGAAGCTACAAATATAAAATAAGCAAGAAAAAAATGACAAAAATTGCATATTTTTCCTAATTAATTGTATTTTTCCGAAACCAACAAAGATATCAACCTACAACTTTAGCATAGTATTCATCTCTGTACTAACAATATATGCTGTAGAACTCAGAACAATAGTTCATATATCCTTTGAGTTATGAACTAATATTATAGTACCCCTTAAAATAATTTCCTAGGGGGGTAAAAACGCTAGAAATCAGTGTCATGGCCATCTCGTTGAGCTGTCATCTTTTAATATCTTTATCAGCATGAAAAACTGATCCAGAAAAAATAGGTCTGTTGCTTTTTCTAAAAAATGCCTCAAAAACCATTTCCCTTGAGATATTCTGAAATTGGAACCTGTCTAAGATGACAGAACTGGTATCCCAATTAATAAAAACCTGGACATAGCCAATTCTTTTATGAAATATTTTTCTGGTAAAAATCACATGGAGATCAACAACAACGACACACTACCAAACTTTCCATCGAGAACAAATTCCTTCATTATATCTGCAATTACCAACCAACATGAGATAATGAAACTTATACTTAACCTAGATACTTCAAAAACATGCGGTCCTGATAACATAACGAATAAAATGTTAAACTTAACAGCCCATACACTTTCAAAACCACTCTCTAAATTATTCAATAAGCTTTTGACAAAAAATATTTTCCCGGAAACATGGAAAATTGGTAGTGTCTGTCCAATTTTTAAAAAAGATGATAAGACAAATATAAAAAATTATAGACCAATTATGCTCCTAAATACCCTATCAAAGCTCTTTGAAAAAGTTCTTGCAGATCGAATTAAAAAACATCTTATACAAAATGATTTACTTTTTAAACATCAATCTGGTTTCCTGCCTGGCCACAGTACACACTCTCAACTTTTAGCTATTGAGCACTACCTGCAATGCACTTTCGAGGAAGGCAAAGCCTCTAAATCAATATTCCTTGATATTTCGGCCGCTTTTGATTGCGTACCACATAATCTTCTATTGCTTAAACTTAAATCTTACGGTATCCAAGGCCAACTGCTCAATGTACTCAAATCCTATCTGAATGACAGAAAATTCTTTGTTAATGTAGGTGGCGAATCTTCAAAACTTTCTGATACTAATTTTATTAACTGTGGCGTCCCACAGGGGTCTATTCTAGGGCCTATTCTATTTATCTTGTACATTAATGATATTCCTGACAACCTGGGTGGCCAGTGCTACATCTATGCTGATGATACCTCTTTACATTTTAAACTTGATCCAAAAGACCCCACTAATGTTGATGATTCTGTTAAGTCAAGCCTAGAAAGCATTGAACAATGGTCAACTACTTGGAAACTACAGTTTAAACCAGAAAAAAGTCATGAACTGATATTTCATAAACCTAGAACACATATTAATGATATCAGTCCATCTAATCTTAATAATATGGAAATAGTTAGAGGTGATTCCCATAAACACCTCGGTTTCACGTTTGATCCCTGCTTAACACACAAGCACCATATAAGTAACATCTATGATAACGTAACAAAAATGTTGAATCCATTTAAAAAACTCAAAAACAAAATAGGATCTAGTCATTTGGAGACAATCTTCAACTCCTTCATATTGCCCCATTTTGATTATGGTACCATCATTTACAATAGTTCTTCCAAATATCTACTTCAAAGGCTCGACAGATTATATTATAAAGCTGCTATCTACTGCTCAGGTTGTATTCACGGGAGCAGCACAGATAAAGTACTAACGCTACTTCAATGGCCATCTCTTGACACTAGAAGAAAAATGTTTATAAACAACTTTATGTACAAAATAGTACATGGTCCTAACCCTAAATTTCTTGATGACATATTTGATAAGTTCAAAAAACCAGAAACTCGAAACTTGCGTAACACTGATGAGTTCATTATACCAAAATGCTCTGAACGGTACAGAAATTCAGTGGTACCCTCTGCAATATCCAACTGGTTAGCCCTGCCAAATACATTAAAGAGTAAAGCTACTATCCAGAATTTCAAGAAACATCAAAAACTGCTTTTCAAAAATCCAATAAATGTCATCACAACCAGCAAACTGAACCTCACAAGGAGCCATGAGATAATAGTAAATAAATTCAGGGCCGACTTTTTATTTAAGGCCCAACTATATGCTCATAACTTTAGCAATATTGACAACCCTAACTGTTCATGTGGACATCCACAAACAGTTAAACACTTCTTTTTCCACTGTGCTCATTTGACACATGCCAGGGATGAATTTAATCAATACCTGAAAAACCTGATCCCTGAAATTTTTGACAGGCAAATCTCTCAGCATAAATATCTTGAAGTTCTGAAATATGGCTCAACTGAAATCACTATCGAACTTAATTCGAAAATGATGACCAGGCTAGCTTCCTTTATAAAAGCCAATATATGATTTTCCCTCCTTAAACATCTTTTATCTCCAGTAACTGTTTCCCACGCCAAGCACCCCCCCCCCCACACACACAACCCCAAAACTACTGTTAACATTGCTCCTTATATTATATTTCATTAAGATCCATCAATTCTTCTATAATGCCATGCATGTATTTGGCGATTGAAGATTTTGTAAATGTTATGTAATGAATGAGGATAATTAATAAATAAATAAAAAAAAAAAAAAAAAAAATTTATGTTTATAATTGTAATTTCTAATAAAGCTATCTGTTATAGTGAATTCATTCAATTTTGCCTGTTGTCATAAATTGTAATGAAACTCCTCATACCAGATATGTTCATGGGAATGAGTATTGCAAGTGAAAAACCTTTAGGGGATGGAGCAGTATATATAAACGGATTTATTAAAATAATGTTTAATCCACCTGAAAAAACATACTAAGATTAAATATCTTGCGTAGATCCTCTAAAGTTATAGATATCTTGTTAATAATTGTGAAAAATTGATCTCATTTTCACTGCACATGTACCTGGTTCCATTTCAGCATAATTGGAGAATACGATAATGCCAAAACATGTTAATTGTACATGTATTTTTCGATCTTCTTTCAGTCTGGATACTTTGCCAGCATGTTCAGTGGCTCATGGATGGAGTCAACGCTTGATAGAATCACAATGGACATACCTGATGAAAACATTGATGTACACGGTAGGTCTCATGTTTGTTTGAACACAACATAAGCAAACAGAAACTTGAAGTAGATAAGTTGCAATCTTTATGAGTAAAGAATCTATAGAAAATAAAACTTCTACATGTATAATGGTTTTGACCATTAGGACACAAAGTGGTTGGATCTAACTTTTAACCCAACCCAACTATTCTGGAAAATATTGCTTCCTGGAAATCATCCTTTAATTCATGTTGCTTATCATGTGACAAGAATAACTATGTGAACAGTACATGTAGACTTCATGCTTTCGGGTCTGAAGCATACATGCTATATGTATATGTTTTCAGCTTTGGAGGTAGCCTTTGGCTCACTATACAGAGATGATGTGAGTCTAGTTCCAGCACGTGTTACTAGTGTATTAGCAGCTGCTAGTCTATTACAACTGGATGATTTGGTTCATCAATGTGGGAACATCATGGAGGAAACTATCAGGTAGACTAGTCTTAAAATGTTCCTCGTGTGTGCCAACAAAGTTAATCAATTACTGTGTCATTTTCAGGTATTCAGGATTTCAAGTGGGTGCAATAGATGAGATGCGAGTAGAAATAGTCTTGAGTTACATCTTTAATTAAATATTAAAAATTCAATCAAAGTGATGTCTTATTTGAAATCTACACATAAAAGTTCAATCTAGAAATGTAGTTTCAAAAATTGTTTTTCAGCTTTGGAAATTGATTTTTTTAAAATATGACTATTCAGGGAGATTCCCCGTAGACCCCATGTTATAAAATCACAAAAAGTGAAATATCTTCTTTTATAGGACTGATCATATTTTTTATTTTACGGGACATGTTTCCATTTGTGTAACTATCAGATACATTGGGGTTATATGGAAATTGATCCACGTTAACTGATGAATATTCAAGTTTAAGGGAATTTTTTAGATACCTGCCATGTTATCTGACCCGAATTAACAACCTGGTGAAACTGGGAACTACCCACTCCCCACTCACATCTGGGCTATTGTATTTTCAAAAGTTCTACTCTGTTACTTCACTGGTGGGAATTCCCTGAATTAATGTTCCAATAGCTGGGATGGATTTGTAGGGTTTACCTCAGCTGGCATATAGAAAATCTTGAACAATCATCGAAAAGATTGTACATTGATAGTCTTGCATAATATATATATCATAAAGATTGGGGATAGTGACTTAAATACTATATGAAACATGTTCTAAAGTGCTATCTCAGGCCTGGGTCTTACAAGCATTGAAGTACAAGCAATAATGTTGGTTGCATTATTTAAAAACTTCACTATACATGTTTGAATAAATCATTTAGAAGCAATTCATACCCGTGCCGAGGATCTGATTGTAGATCATTACGATCAATGTTAATACTGAATGATTGATTTTTTCTTTCTCTCAGTGCCAAGACAGTGAATGCTTACTACACGGCTTCTGTTACATATGGACAGCATAATGCTGCCAAGAAATGCAAGATATGGCTTGAGCGCAATCTTTTAAATAGCCCCAGTATTACACTGCTTAGGAAAATAAGGTAAGAGTTCTATGAATCGTTGTGCTTCCTCTGGTGTGTTTGAGCGTTAACATCAGCTACCTCTAGTCAGATCGACTAACAAAACAACCTTTTTTGGGGTTGTCGAGTTGGCCGAGAGGGCTTGAGCACCAGCACGTTCAGACTAGGCGATTGGGCGCCGTAACCACGAGGCTGCGAGTTCGAGATGTGTGTGCTCATTGTGTTTATTTATTTCTGTCCTCTACATGCAGCACCCATAATTTAGGAAGTGGGAAGTCTGAATTATGGAGGCCAAGTTGTTCGCTCAATGCTCATGATATCAGTAGACTGTGAATATACGATGAAGTACACAACAAATCAACACTTCTCAAATTTTGTCATAGGAAGAGGGAGTTAAACTATAACCTTTCCATGACTTGATAATAAGGCACCATCCCTAAGCCTACATGTTTTAGATTCCTTACTAAATAAGTTTAGTCAGGGCAGTAGGGAAAACCTTAGTAGAACCTCAAGATGAGAATGTTTATGTAATTTTCATGATTGTGAATCCCAATTATTGATGAAAAAGCTGATAATACTTTGAATGGAGTTAAAATAATAAAAATTTTCTTGTGAAAAGTTAAACTTTCTTATAACATCTAATTCATCTGATAAAATCAATATTTTCTTTGACAGCTGCTGACTGTATTTCTTAAATAAATATTTCCTTCCAAAATAATGAATAAAGTGCTTAATTGAAATATTCCAGCCCAGAGTTGATGACGGCCACTGTGGGATCCCCCAATCTGTTTGTTATGCAAGTAGAAATGGATGTCTACTCAATACTAAAAAAGGTACAATGATATAATAATTAATTTATATCTGTGTTTTTCAATGCAAGTAGAAGATTATTCTATGTTTTGGTGATGTAGAAGATTGTTCTATGTTTCAATGCAAGTAGAAGATTGTTCTTTGTTTCAAATGCAAGTAGAAGATTGTTCTATGTTTCAATGCAAGTAGAAGATTGTTCTATGTTTCAGTGAAGTAGAAGATTGTTCTTTGTTTCAAATGCAAGTAGAAGATTGTTCTATGTTTCAATGCAAGTAGAAGATTGTTCTATGTTTCAGTGAAGTAGAAGATTGTTCTTTGTTTCAAATGCAAGTAGAAGATTGGTCCATGTTTCAGTGTTCATAGTTCTATGTTTCAGAGCAAATGAAAGATTGCTCTATGTTTCAATGCCAGTAGTAGATAGTTCTATGTTTCAGAGTAAATAAAATATTGGTCCATATTTCAATGCCAGTAGTAGATAGTTCTATGTTTCAATGCAATGAGGTTGCTCCATGTTTAAATGCATGTATGGATTTTCTGTTTTAGTGGATGTTCCTACATGTTGTACCCTCATACAAAGGCAGTTCTAAACCTATGCATGAAGTTATTAACAAGTACTTCAAAGAAGAAGGTATGACGTTTTATGTTTCAATGCATTACATACTAAACTAGGGATTAACATGACAATATCTCACCACCTTGTTTACTATTGCAAATGGTAACAGTTTGTTACAGATACTAGGGAGTTTAAGCTTGCAAGGTTTTTCATAACCTCACCATGAACGGAAAATATTTAAGCGATGCATTTGTACGGGCGATTAGTCATACGTATAGGTTGGCGTTTCGATTTTATATGCAAGCTTAAACTCCCTATTGACTGCAAGTGTTTAAAAGTACTTATTAGAAGTTGTAAGAATTTGTTACAGACACCGAGCACCAATAGGTGATCACTTTATCTTAATCGTTATACAACTGCAAAACTGTATGTGGAATAAAAAGATTATGGCTCTTTTGAGAAGATGCATTTTTGGCCCACCCTGCCCATCAAGGACATCCATATAGTAGAGATCAAAAGCTCTGCTTTATGATATTTCTTCAAATTAATTTTTTACATTTATTTAGTTTTTTTATTCTTTCAGTGATGCTGAGTGAATATGAGAGTTTCCTAGAAACAGAGCAGGGGAAGAGCTTTTGTAGCACCTTCAAACAGATCAGATTTCAGCATATTATTTCTGACCTCGACTCAGCTCAAATCTTGGAGAAGGATAACATTGTGCCAAAAGGTAATTTTCATAAAGTTAAAAATCAATGGTTTATTGCTACACCTCACTGTATCCACCTTTTCCACCTCATTGTATCCACCTTTTCCAACTCATTGTATCCACATTTTCCACCTCATTTTCACCTTCACCTTAAATATTTATTACTGCTTATTTTCAAAGTCATTTTTTATTTACTACCTGCAGCCTTTAGAATTCATCTCTTAAATAAACTTCAGCTAAATGTAGAAGAATATTCTAAAGTAGTAGGGGAGTATCTTTGTATGGGAGTACCTTGAACTGATTTTTATCTATTTGCTGTATTCCAGCTTGGTTGATGTCACTCTATAGAACCCAGTGGAAGCAAATGTTGAGGGTTGAACATGGTAAAGATTTGGGGCCACAGGAGGAAATGATCCCAGAATTCCCAAGCATAGCCATGCGATGTGGAAGGATCTTACAGAAAGATGGGTATTACTGCTGGAGGTGGACTGGCCACAGTTATGGTGTGGATTTACTCATATCCTTCCACAACAAGTAAGTTTGAAACTTACATTCAAATTAGATAATAAAATGAGTGGGCAACTATGCTTTTTTATTTCAAAATCATTTCAACCTGCCTCATTATATATTGTTGCTGCAATAATTTCTTGACAAAATAGGTGTTTGCCTTTTGCCACCTTGGGCTATAGTTGACATTTTTACGATCCTCATAGACTGTTTTTCAGATGAAGGATGTGTAAGTATTGAATGCAGCATTCCAACATATTCCAAGTAATGGAGTAAACATACTCAAAGGAGCATTTTAGTGATATCGTTTCATGGGCATAAAATTTCACTGTTTGAAGAAATATCTAATTGAATTCAATGTTAAATCAAATATTCACTTTGCCTTTAATTTTACGGTCTTGGCTCTTCAGCTTATAATATTATAGTGAAAATTAGGGCATCTTGAAAATTTGGGTTTTTACAGTACTTTTGTTTGGCCATTGTTATTTATAGCGGAATTGTGAATATTACAATTTTCCACTCAGGTGAGTGAAAAATTGCGGAAGAACACTATTGTATGTTATGTTTTTTCCAGATTGATTATCTTCAAACGCAATGTAGAAAGCCAGAATTCCACAGTTTCCGTCAGCCTGTGTAACAAACGCACAATCCTCTACAAGTAATTATATTTCTCTGTTTGGTTCAAAGAATGTATGCAATTGAAATTATATTTCTTTGTAATTCAAATTATATTTCTTTGTAATTGAAATTATATTTCTTTGTTTGGTTCGAAGAATGTATGCAATTGAACATATGAGTGCATTGTACATAAGTAGAAGAATGATGGTTCCAATTTTGTCGAAAAAAAGTTTTACACGAATAGTGTTTTGATGTTTTCGAATTTGTACAGTGAATTCACTAGAAATGAATTCACTTCAAAAGTTCTGTCCATTTAATTGATATTACTTGAAAAATTATTAATTTGTGATATAAAAAGTTCACAACTAGATTATTGTCAAATTTTGGCTAATTTAAATTGATTTGCAGTCCATATTTACAAATTGTTTGTTTCCAGGCTGACCATTGCCTCGCTCGACAAACATGGGCAGGCTAGCTACAAGAAATCTACGAAAGTAACAAAACTATCGTTAGAAAAAGATGAGGTAATGTACAGAAATACTTGTAAACTGATCAGCTGAGACACATTAATTAATTCAGTGCAGTGTATTGAAAATGTGTATATGAGCCTGGCCATAGGAAAACCGGTCTTATCACAAAAATTGAAATCGTTCTACAGAGCCAAAAATGTGCCAAAGATTAAGAGGAAAATGTGCTAAATTCAAGTCTGACTTATTGGTTTATATATGGAAGGAAAAATTGTTAAGACACAAGTCATGGCTCATTTGAAAAATATATTGAAAAAATCTGTGATAAGACCCCTTTTCCTGTTGCCTGGCTCATATACTGTAGATGCTGGTCATTAATCATATCGGTTATTTCCTGGTGATAATACTACCATTATATCGCATTGTTTTTAATTTTTCTAAGCAATTCCTATTGTATTTTTTAGAATAAATAAGCAGTCATATTTTTCACATGTCTCCTTGGATCTAAGTCTTTATTCCTTAATTACGCATCACTGCTATAATTATTTGACTAAAATGTGATTTCAGGAACAAGTGGTAATAGGTGTGGACCGTCATGCAAAGTTCCCTCTACATATCAGTGTGAATATCCTTTCATTTTCCCCCAGCCAATCTTCTATAGACTTATACAAACACAAACACATTCTACCAATTGATAGGTCCCCGATGCTTAAATCAAACAATGACCGATCCCCTTCAACATTGAGACAGAATACAAGCTTGCCATCAAGTTGTGGTGACTCTGAAAATCACGAGGAGAGTGAAGACAGTGTTGGGGATATGGATGTATTTCACTTAGCTCAAAATGAGGAGTTGAAACAACAAAACGAATCGGGAGATCTGGATAGTTCATGAACCTTCACAAGCAACGATCTAAGTCTTTGACAAGTCGTTCAAAATTTGCAGTTCAAAATGTGTTCAAACATGATAAATATTCTTTCTCTACAATTAAGTTGTCATAATACAAATGCTGTGTATTTATTGCATTTGAAAATATAAAGAAACAATTTTTACAACTACACCTGTGTGTTATTTATTTTATCACAGACTAAAACTGTATAATCATATCTAACAGTTTAAATGGATAGATATACCAAGTACCTTATTTGCTTTGAATTATGATATAATTTCTTGGTTATTCTTGGGTACATATGAATGTACAGTGAAGCCAATAGTGATTTTTTGTTAATGATTTTTTTCCATAGAAAAATATAAATAAAACATAGACATGTGTTGCAGCATTGCATAAGCCACAAAATACAAGTGAATACGTTTGCAAATACTGTACGCCCGGTATTATTCGCGAGATTTAATTTCGCGAATTTTGCGTGGCTATTAAATTTCGTGAATTTCACAAGTTTGAAATTCATTACTATTCCAGGAATTCTCGAGCTACTCGTGTGTAAATTAAGTTAGATGTACAGTAATTGCACTTACCTGATGTCATATTTGGATGAGATTTACAATAACTGGGATCTTTATCATCGGCAAGCTGCATATCAACCTCTATTGCATCGTCATTTTTAATATTAAAGCAAAAGTGCGTGGCTCCCATAATAACTTTACCGTACTTCATACTGTATTTTATCGTATTCGGGGATTCCCCAGTATATGATGTCATCAAATTGCAGGCTACGATCACGTGAACAATCGTGCGCACGTGCTCTTTCATTGCTGCGCATAGTAAAGTCATGTAGTTGCACAGTACTATTGAAGTACTATAACTCGATCCAAACTAGTAGAGAAAACTCATAAAGCAACAGCGAACATTGGGATACAGTACTAGTATCCATTTCAATGGCAAATGAGGTCAGTTTAAAAAATTGGTTATCGAACGTGCCAATAGCAAAACGAAATGCATCAGAGCCCCGGGTAAAAACAAATTCCCGGGGATTTAATTGGCAATTTCACGACGATAATTTTTCGCGATTATAACACCCTCGCGAAAAGCGCGAAAGTAAATCGCACGCGAATAATACCGGGCGTACAGTAGTGATATAGGATCACATAATATCCAAATCTTCAGATTAAAGATAAAAAGCAACCGAAAAATCAAAATTGTCAATTTTTTGAAAAAAGTAATAGAACTTGCAAAATTGTGATGATAGGTCAAAACTAGAACAAAAACTACAACCTTGGTTAAACATGAGTAAATGTCTAAAGCTTTTCTTTTTGAAGGTATGTATTTTGGATTAAGCTCTTTATAGACTGTGACCCATTCTGTAGAAGTGCTCTAGAAATGCAACCTTCCTTACATGAAAGGTTACACATTCCAACCTATTTCAAACCATCAGTATGATTATACTGGACACTTTCTGGGTAGTTGGACTTTCTATAGGGGTGGCAGACGGCCCTCAGACCAATTTATACCCCTACCCCCAAAAAACCATGGGGGTACTTTAATACCACCCAATAAAAAGAATACTAATGCATGTCAGATATTCATTGTTTTATATTAGGTAGGGCATGTTATGGTTAATAAGTGCCAGAAGTTTCCAATCTCTAACTTATATGGTTACCATAGAAACAGTATTTATATCTCGAAATATTCTCAATTTGACCCCCTCCCAAATGTGTCCCTTTGTTCTCAAAGTGAAATATTTCAAAATCTGTTTGGATTTTATGGCTGCTACTTTGTCAAAATTTGTAATATTATGTCTATATTAACACCAAAACACTTAAAAGTTAGTATAATGATCCTATAAATCAATAATATTTATCAAATATAGTCACACATAGCTGCTTTCAGGGAAAAGTGGGCGTGGCACTTTTTGGTACTTGTGCGCATGTTGCAGCATTAAATGAAAAATGCAGATTACACTAACAATAATTGACATTTAATTAGCATCTACTAATGTTGTGTAACATTGTAATATGTTCATTATCATTATTAGACACTTTAAATATTTTATATAAGTGTTCTCCTGACCCTTCCCTATCATAGGTCATCAATGGTCAAATGAACTTTTAGTTTAAGTCTTATAGGGTCCTCTGTCTTTTAAGTCTGTCAAGAGTCAAGTCTTACTTATTCATTGACTTGTTCCTAGAATATGAATGGATAAGTTCAAGTCATCTAGAGCTATGAGTTACAATTAATTAATATGCTTGTTCAACAGGGTTCAATATTTAGAACCATTTTACCATGTTTACTGCAATTGAAAAGTAATGAACAGTTCAATCCTTTTGGTATGATATTTGATGCTAGTGTGAATTGCATAACATTTATGATTAAACTTAAATGAACTAATATAACTCTGGCTATTAACTCTTCCCTAGTATCCTTCAAATAACCTCTAAATCATCTTCATATCCATGGCCTAAATGGGGAAGGAGGGAGGGGTTACAAATAGTGACCGAGGATAATTTGAATCAAAGCAAGAAGATGTTAAATACTCAAAACTAGAAAGATTGGAGACCATTTATACCCTTCCTAATATTTTGCCTAATACATAACACTAAAATCTATTTTGTCAGACACTTGCTGATTCTTTTATCAATACCTCAACATCAGGCAATGCATGATCTATCCAATGGATTAAAGATTATACTTGATTCTAATATGGCAAAATTAATTTTTCGTATGAATTGCATAGAGCATCATTTTGCAGTTATACTAAAATGCATCCATTCATTCATTGGCTCATAGTTAACAAAAAAGCTATTCTCTGGAAGGTACAGTATAATTTCTATTTAGTATTTAGCAAAATAATTGCAAGATAAACAATTTACACATGTTTCTGATATGCTGTATTTTCAATGATTCCTTCAATAGTGGTTCGGTATATGTTTCTGAAATACTTCAAATAATTCCTCAACTAATCTGTTTAGTGTATGAAATCAAAAAAAGTAGATACATTTGTCCCATACTTGGACATGTTTCAGATACATATAGCAGGTTTATAAATACTTATATTTTCATCAGCGGGCAGATATAGCTAATGTCCCGGCCTGAGAGGGCAGATATATTACACCTGCCCACTAAATCATAATCATCATTTGTGTATGATTAGCAATGAGGGAAGTAGCATACTTAATACAATCAATGATTCGAGAATATGTGGATGAATACTTAAAAAACAGGAGAATCCTCCTAAGGCCAAGAAAACAAAATTAGACATGAATACATTCATATGGTTGAATTCTTTCTAACTCTGGCCAATTGAACAATGTGAACCAGATAAGAAAGATTGATATGGGATAAACAGATCATCCTATAGTCAGTTCATGCTATTAGGATTATCCCTTGGCGAATATAATATATCTTCCCTCAGGACCTAAGGCCTTTGACCAATAGAAAATATCTTCCCCCGGGACCTACAACCCTCGGCCAGATATATTATATTGGCCTCGGGATAATTCCAATACCCTGAACCTCATAGAGGATAATCTCTATTCATCTTCATCAATTATATTATACATATAAATCGGGATATAAATATAACCTAAAGTAAGAAATCACATTCTCTAACCAGTAATATTTAATTTTAAAATTGGTAAATGATGATTATGTCACAATAGAATTGATGACCATGATTTATTTGAGAATAAAACAGACAAAACAAAGGCTAACAAAAATCTTTAAAAATTTGGGTAAAACATAAATATTTCAAAATTGCTTGTTTTTCATCATTATTACTTCGATCTCCAAACCCTAAAAATGAGTGCTACAAATTGTTTCAAGTTAAAGGATGCCTAATTTTATGAGCAAACTAGTAATCTTGTTGGATATTTTTCTTCGACAATGCCTTATCTAATTCATCTATATACAAACTACTAGATTCCAAATACTATTTTACAGGATGGGTGTTCATGAAAGTAACACTAAACATCAATTTTGTCATAAACTGAACAATGCAGCTAATTGATTCTCCCATCTAAGCAACAGAGCCTCTTTTAATATATTGTAATTTCAAAATTGCCTCTAATTCAAGTTTTTCAATCAAATCTATAATGGACACAGCTGGTAATATCTTTATACCATATGAGTAGAATGTTTGTTTCTTTCAAATTCATGCTTTCGTTAGAAACATGGATATCACTAATTCATAGTTTTGATTCATATTTAAAATGGTGTGCATTATATATGAGGTTTAATTAATGGGAAGTTTTTAATACAGGGAAATACAATATATCTGAGGGAAATACAACTAGATAATGGCAACTCCGCGGAGTAGCAAATCCCAACGAACAAAATATCAATTACCGAATTCCAATCAATTATACTCATTACTTTGGTTGAAAATGAAAAAATTAGATTTTAGAATTGCGAATTCCTGCAAAGCAGCCATTTTGAATTTTCTGAGGTACAAATCTGAAAAATAATACCATCATTGTGATCTACTCCAAAATTCCTTCAATTTGAGTATAATATAGCCATACTTTGAAGGGATCGAAAAATTATTGCGAAATCGTACATTAGACGGCCATTTTGAATTTTACGAGGCTCGAATCAGAAAAAAGATACAATATTTGCAATCTACTCTTAATTGCCTTTCATTTGAGTATAATAAAGCTATACTTCAGAGAGATCTAAAAATTAGCGAAAATTTCTGTTTTCCTGTCCCCCAATACATGGCCCCTGGGGGTCAGGATGAAAAACACGGAATATATGTGAAATAGATAAATGTTGTGAATACACTACCGAAATTTCAAACAATAATATTAATTACTTTGGTTTAGAATGAAAAATTTATGATTTTTGCGAAAAAGTCCCGTCAGTTTTAAAGCGGCGGCCATCTTGAAAAAAATTGAAATTGCACAGAATGAAATTCCTGCAGGGGATTACTGAGCGGGTGATAAACCTGGCGATACATAGAGATTATCCTATATGAGGTTAGGATAGTGGAACTATCCCGAGGCAAATATAATATATCTGCCCGAGGGCGATTATGACGGAGTGGGCAGATATACTATATCTGCCCGCTCGCAACGGGACGTAAAGCTATATCTGCCCGCTGATGAAAATATAAGTTTTTACAAACCTGCTTTATGTACCTGAAACACGACCAAGTATGGGATAAAGCGGGATATGCAGTACATGTATATCCCCACTCACCTAAGGTATCAATTATATTCATGCATTTTATTTACCTATAACACTAAGTATAGGATAAATAACTTTTACTGACAAATTGTATAAGTACATGATTACATTAGTCACAACTACTCACTAAAAGGTTAACTTATTGCATGAAGAAATGTAATTCTACATGAAGATTTCAAATATGATATCACTTATTTGACTGAATTTTTAATTTTTAATGATGTAAAGCAAGATTATTTCTACTTGCATCTAAGTCTATTTCATTGTATAAGTCAACAATTAATAAGGCAAATACATATCACTGGCTTCCCTGATTCATTTAGATTCCTTGCACTTTTAAAATCATCAATAATTCATATAGGGTTGAACTATTGAATAATGAAAACGTTGCAAATGATGTGATAGAAGTTTTTATACTATTAAGCTTGGAAATATTGCTGATATAGTTTTAATGTGATTTTAGGAGATTAAATGTTCTACTGAGGAACTTTGATTATGTTTAATTTCCTATGATCTTTAACTTTCTGAAAAAGGTCGGGCTAAATTCTCATTGAGACGATGTTAAAAATCTTAACTTCCTCTTGACTTCCTAAATGTTGAATTCTTTTGATTGTCATGAATTTAAGGTTCACACAAAATCTGAAGATCATCTAGTTTCAAACACAATCTGAATCTCATTAAGTTTGATGCAAACGCAGTTTTACTTTAATCCAAAATAACAAATATGGTAAATCAATATGTGTCTATGGTAGATGCTAGCGTGTAGTCCAACCAGCACAAGTGCTGCCATCTACCTATCCATTCATCAGTTTAGCACCTAATAAGGTCAGTACTCATGGTAACGCTTTTGTACATTGTCTATGGTAAAAATAAATCAAACAGAAATGTTAACTTGACACGATTGGTAATGCCCACCTTGAAGGGTGTAGGGATAAAGGGAAGGGTCAGGATAACACTTATATAAAATATTTAAAGTGTCTAATAATGATAGTGAACATATTACAATGTTACACAACATAAGTAGATGCTAATTCAATTGTTGTTAGTATAATATGTATTTTTCATTTAATGCTGCAACAAGTACACACGTACCAAAAAGTGCCACGCCAACTTTTTCCTAAAAGCAGCTATGTGTGACTATATTTGATAAATATTATTGATTTATAGGATCACTTTTCAGTGTCTAAATGTTAAAATATACATATTGATACAATTTTTGACAAAGTAGCAGCCATAAAATCCAAACAGATTTGCAAATATTTCACTTTGAGATCAAAGGGACACATTTTGGAGGGGGTCAAATTGAGAATATTTTAAGATATAAATACTGTTTCTATGGTAACCATATCAGTTAGAGATTGGAAATTTCTGGCACTTACTTACCATAACATGCCCTACCCAATATAAAACAATGAATATCTGACATGCATTAGTATTCTTTTTATTGGGTGGTATTAAAGTACCCCCATGGTTTTTTGGGGGTAGGGGTATTAATTGGTCTGAGGGCCGTCTGCCACCCCTATAGAAAGTCCAACTACCCAGAAAGTGTCTAGTATCATCATACAGATGGTGTGAAATAGGTTGGAATGTGTAACCTTTCATGTAAGGAAGGAGTTACAATTATCAGAGTGGGCCGTAGTCTATTATGCCTATTTGCTAATGCCTATGGCAACTTACAAGCATTGTGTAGTACTGGAGTAGCTCTACACCAGTTTTGGAAAATCAGAGCTCAAAAATTGAAAAAGGTCTTTCTGAATTTTTCAAGGTCAAATTTCAACTTTCTGTAATTGAATTCTCATCTACAAGTTACCATAAGTTCACATTTGAGATTTGACCTTTTACTGACCTTCAAATTGCAGGGGCATTTACAGGGGCCTCAATAAGATTACTTGCAATGTCAAGTTTTAAATAGAAGCTAAAGAAATCCTTGAGCTACAAAAAGTTGCTAACTTGCTATAATGAGGGAGGGTATGGCTGTCTGTAGTAATTCCAATTCTAACATAATTCTCCATCAAAAATAAAACCACAACAATCCAATGACTAATAATGATGCACACTAACACTGATATACATGTTTGCTTGCCCATCGGACACTTTATTTTCTCATAGGTTTAATTCTCCACGGTCAATATACTGTATTTTTCTTTAATTTGGTAAGCGTTTTAATTTGGTGAATTAAAAATTTGCAAAATTAGATATTCGTCTAATTCTCCGTGAAATTGGTAATGCATTTGGTGTATTTCTGGTTATGAGAAATATACCAAGATGGCTAAGATTGTTTAAATTTAGAAATATTAGAAGGTATCGTTAATCAACAAAACTGACAATGAGTACCGTATTCTCTCTAGTGAGAGCACAGTGCAGTTTCCAAATTGAAATATAAAGAGATAAGATATTGAGAGATTCTAATAAGCAATCATACCAAAAATTTAGAAAAGATATCGCTGATAATCGTTTTGGTTGTAATCACTGAAGGTTAACATACTCTTGAGCTTCTGTTTTTCTTCTCTGCATTAGATATAACCACTTCTTGTGAGTTTTGAAATTATTTGTTTGAAAATAAAGACAAAAAAATCGAGATTCCAATTTTTAGGTAAAAAATGCTGTTTGATTTCAAATTTTGTAATCACGACATCCTTCATAATCAGATTTATTGTTCGAAAATATCAAGATTGCATTCTGGGATCCAATCCTCCTCGAGCAAAACATGCCTGAACTTTAGGTAAAACTGGATCACTATCATTGAGGATTTTGCATATATCTTGAGTCAACTATTGTTGGTGGTGGTGTTGGCACCATTGGATGCTGTGGTTGCATCTGTGGTGGTCCACCAGTCATTTGCTGCCATCTTGTTTGATCACCAAATACTCGCTGCTCCTCACCTGGAGGAGGCACATTTTGCACTGATTGGTTTCCAAATAACTGATGCTCCCCGGGAACTATGAATCCTGGATTATGTTGGAAATATCCAGGCCACTGAGGTGGGGGTGTCTGGATGACCTGTTGAGGGGGGAAATATCCAGGGGCCTGCACAAGTCCTTGACCAGGCACCATACCAAATGGCTGGCCAAACACAACAGGTGAAGTTGGTGTGTTTAACAATCCATCTCCATGATTCTGCCCACTAGCTCGGTTTATAGGTGCAAATTGTCCTGGTCTAATTGGTCCATTATTTAGCATACCACTATTTGGTGTCCTCATTTGACCTCTGGGCAGATATCCCCTTGGAGGGGGCCAGGTAGTTTGCTGCGGGGGTGCCCCACTGCGGTGTCTTTCTGGTGGCCAAGAGGTGATTGGTCTATCAGAGGGACCTGCAAATAACCAGAAAAAAAGAATAAAAATGAAGAGAAAAATTGCAAGTAGAAAAGGTATTATAACTAGAAGTGAATTTCAAGATTTTTTATTGTTGTTGAAGCTTTAATTAATCAAGGATTGATTTCACAAGTTCATGTATCATGAAATAATGAGAAAATATGATTCAAATGATTTGTTATAATGCACTTTAGGAGACAAACTTTGCCTTATTTGCCAAAATTGTTAGCTTATATCTGTAGTTTGCTCGTTCTTACCTCTGTTATGATTCTGACTGTCTGACTGGCCAGACCTACATTGTTGTTGTTGTCTGGAAACAGAAATTTACTGTTTTATTAGCAGCAGATGCAATTTATTAAGTAATCAATGCCAATGTAATATTCAGGGCTAGTTAAGAAAGGTACATAGGGTTTCAATTCTAATCCTGAGAAAACACTGTCATAACTCATTAGACTTTGTTTTCAGATTCATATGAAAATTGAAAACTGACGTAGGAAGGGATAGAAATTGGTCCCAGGAAGTGGGATTTTGAGTACTTTGTACTGGGGAAGAACTTTTAAAATGCATATCCTGGCAATTTAAATATTGTATTTGACCAGCTGTTATTGTTTCAATGCTCATGGATAATTTTAAAATTGCAGAGCAGTGGTACACTATTCATGTCAAGTTACCTGTCTCTTGTCTGATTGGAATTTTGTTTGTCCTGTTTTTGACTGTTGCGATTTTTTGCCCATTTCTTTTTCTGTTGTTCTCCTTCTTCCCCAGTAGCTCCCTCTTGTGGTGGTTTACGGTTCTTCTGTTTTGCTTTGTGTTTCGCTTTTCTTTCTGCCTCATCATCCGAATATTCAATGTACTATAAATAAACAAGTCTGAATATTCAATCTCTATATCACTACCCACACTTCGTCAGGTGGGATAATAAACATACACCTTAAAAACACCATGAAATTTTAAACGCAACATTCTCTAACATCAAATGAAACAAATTCTTTATAATATCAACTGACCTTTTGTGGTGGTTCATTGTTGAACTCCCATGATGCATCAGAGCCCTTCAATCTGAAATTTAAAAAAGAAATTCACCTAAAAATACTAATACTCGCTCTTTGTTTTAAGATCATAACACATTGTGTTGTAAAAGTGAAGCTCAAAGAATATGAGGTATGTTTACAAGTATTTTTAAATATTACCATTCCCCATTTCTCTTCATCAATCCTAAAGGAAGGGAGGGATGTACACAGATCTAACCTGAGATTTAGTGCCACATTCGAGTTACTTTCAACAGAGACTAGATGACTTACTGCTTAAGTTGTGCCAGGAAGACGTATTTGGTGAGTTCTTGAGATCCAGGAGCATAATATATCTCAGTGTCCTTCTCTATTCCAAGCTCTTTGATCTTCTGCTCACTGCTGAATAGCACAGTGTAGAAAGGGGCAATAACTGGTCCTATCACATCAAATACCTGTAACAGCATTTAATATATTACTAGTTGCCAATATATACAGGGTGGGTAAATAAAAATGGGACACTCACATTGTGTTCTATTTAAAAGAGCAGATATCTTTGAGATCCTAAATATCTCTAAGAATGATACAAAGGGGCCCAATTTTATTGCCCACCCTGTATGTTTTTTTATTGAACTACTATGGCAGGTCATTATAACAAAATGTATGTAGCTGCTGTTTTTTAAAAATAAGTTAGACATCATAAAAAATATTTGAAATAATGTAACACGAGGAGTTAGTTGACTGTTGAGTTAGGACTTGAGTGTGAAGGCCAATACCTACCTGACCACAAACACTCCTGTCCTTTAGAAATAGCACACTGTCAAGGTCAAGAGCTGGGATCTCAGACAAGCCTTGAATCACAACTGGAATAACATGGCCAAACTTATAACTATGATAAACAAAAAATGTACTTGTACATTACTTTACCGTTAATCATTATTGAACACCTCTTTTTAATCTCAGTATTTGTACTTCTCAAATATCTCGATAAACTTCACATTAACTGCAAATCATAAACTTCTGTTCTCATATTATATACAAGTACTGAAGATCGTACAGTAATATGGCCAAACTGCTAAGAATTTAAATAAATGTTTCTCACCCTGTAACTCAACTACACTGGAGACTTTGCCCACTGGTAGTATTTCTACATCATCTGGCAGAGTCAGGTGCATCTCTTCAATGTTAGCTACCATTTCCTGTAAATGGAATTACAGTTACAGTACAGTATACAAGTGTTGTTCAAAAAGTTTTGCACAAATATATCTAATTATGAAAATAATGAACCAATCTTTTTCATATTTGGTAAGTTTGTTCCCCCATCTTATTCCCTTACACTGTCAAGTTTTCATGTATGTATGATTAATACTTAACATTTTATGGTTGCTATGGTAACCAAGGTGATGGTGGCACGGTACATATCATTTTTAAAGAGAAAACAAGCAATACATAAAGCAAAACACCACTAAACATGCCCAAATTTACTTACATAAACTATCAACTTAAATTTAAGCAATATCTAGTATTGTTCTCTTGGCAAAAATGAACCTTATATCAATATTTCTCATCTTATTTTCTTTGGAAATGCCAAAGAATGACCGTAAACATACTCTTCAAACATCTTGAACAAATCACCTGATTTTATGACGTTATCAAAGTTCTCATATCAATTTATGAAATATTGGAGAATATGACTCAAAATAATAAAGTTGAGGCAGAAAACATTGATAGAATACATGTTAAAGAATGGGAAAACAGAATTACACAAGTTAAAATCATTCATGCATTAAGACATTGCATACAATGACTCCTATAGGCATTGCTATATATTCCAAGATGGAATCAGACAAAGGGAAATGTATTGAAGGTAGCTGTAGTTATCAGTAGGCTTGACATTCTATAGGTAGGAGGGTTCAGACATGGTTTCAAAGACTGGTGTACAGAATGCTACAAGTAGCATTCCTGCTACGGAAGACTACATAAGAACTCTATATTTTGATTGATTATAAACTGACTAACTGTTCAAAGAAAACAGATTGACCGAACAATTTCAGCCTTTCAAGGCATTCACAAAATTAATTCAATTTAATGACGTCATATGTACCATGAGACCATTGGTTCACATGTTAAAGTCAATGTATCTCAAGAAGTATATTGTGTATGGTCCTGAAATTTCAGATATGAATGTAAGCTAGGTGATACTATATCCGTAAGAAATTTCATGTAAAAATGATAAAATCTCTACTTATTGCATGAGCATTTTTTAAACTAAAATCCGGGGTAGTTTCAGATATGGGGGAGTTGAGCTAGGTCTATTACAAGTATGCAAGGTATAGAGCTTATAATACTAGCCTCAGGTAGAAGTTCTCCATGTGTCTTGAATCTGTTCTCCCCTTGGCCTGGTTTCCTGTTAGCCTGATTTTTGTCTCCCCTGAAAGTAATTCTATGTAATTATTCTAGTTTATATACTCATCATATATGAAGGGATTTTCTTATAGCTTCAAGATCTCGCTAATTTTGTTCAATAAATCACACACATCAAATATTGCAGATAAAAGATTGCAAATTCTTTTCAATATGACTGCCACATCTCAATATGCCTAAATGACATTGGAAATAATATACCAGTGCAAAGTACAAAATTATATAAAATAAAATGAGATAAAAAACTATTCTCCCCTTGAATAAAAGTGTCTGACGGCCTGTATATAATTTGCCAAAGAAGTATTTGGTACCAAACACGAGGAAACAATTATCTGCTCTAAAAATAATCGATTAAAAGTAAATGAGTGCTTACTTAATAATTTCTTCATCGGATGCTTGTAGATCTTCAAAGGAGTGTTTGGCCAGACTGCTGTCTTCACTATCACTAGAATCACTGCTACTACTACTGCTTTCTATTCTATATGTAACCTCCGAATCAAATCCTGGAGCATTGTCATTATGTTTTTCATAATCCTTATCAATTACTTCAACTTTCACATGCATATCAGTAAATGTTGGGGCACTATTTTCTGTAGCCTCATCAGTCTGTATTATAACATCAGAATCGCCAGTTTCTACAGTGGGTTCTGAAACAACTACTGGGGTATTATCACTACTAGTGTGTTGGCATATATCAATATTGTTCTTTGATTGAGAATCAGTGTCCATAACTGTAGGGATATCTGATTTGTTTGCCTCCATTTCATTTGTTTCATTCATATTTTTATTTTCTTGATGTTCAACAGTTTCCATTTCTCTTGGTTTATCTTCCATATTAATGTCACAATGAGCATCCTTTTTGACACTCTCCATTTTGTTGATAGTTTCGTTATCAATGCTATTGCCCTTATCAATTGTTGCTTTGACTTCCTTCCCTTCTTCATCAATATTATTAGACATCTCATCTACTATAGAATTTATTTTCTCAGTCATGTCTTTATTCTCTCCAGGGTTTTCACTGTAGTAACTGCAAACAGATCAAGTAATTTACTAATTTTGCTGTTCTATGAAAGTACATGTACATGTACATGTATGTTGTACATGTTATCTATGACAAAGGAAGGCTGTGACTGACTCTGATAGACAGCCTTTTAACACAGGATATAGGTCACTTTATAGTCATAACATTTGAAACTGAAATACCAAATTCAGCGGCTTACTTTTTATCTACAAATTTTCCCAATTTCAGTAGCCTTTTCCAGTGAAACTATGGAAGGTTTCATTAGTCAAATCTTTCGAATGCCGATAGTGAATTTATAGCTAGGTAAATATCAGATGATAATAACCAGGCTGCGGCAAACCCACTGTCCCGCTGCCCTGGGACCACACCAGTCAATTTGTCAAACCATACCAGATAAGCTTCACTGAACACAGTATGCTACGGACCAGTAATACTCACATTATTAATCATTGGTTATGCGTTTATTGATCATATTCAGTGCAAATGTGAGACAAATAAGATGTATCACAAAAGCGAACGTAGGATTAAATGTATTCTCGCCGAGAACTTTGTAAACTCAAATGTAATTAGTTCCTATTTCTAAACTTTTCTGTTTTTAGCCAATCAGAACACCAGTTAAAAAACGCGACATACATAAGAGAGGTGCAATACCATCGGGATATTAATATTTTAATTTCTTTTCTTCTTTTTTGATTGGTCGAGAATAACAACTTAGTAGAAATTCAACCAATAGCAAGCCAGTCCGGCGAATACAAGGATCAACCTGATATACTGAGATATCTAGACTATGTGAACATCGTCTGGACTTTGTAAGTCTTGGAAGCAAAATGGAGAGTGATTTTGCTGAGTCTGTGTTTGCCATTGGACGGTTTAGCGATTTATTTAAGGCGAAGCTAAATTAAATAAAAAGTACAAAAAATGACTGCCATATTTTTTTGATAAAGACACATGTTTTTAAAATCTGTTTACCTTGTATATGAATTGTGTATCTTGACTAATGAAACATGTCAAAGTTAACATCACACATAAACGCAGTTTTCCAAACTATGAATTGGAGGTGTATAAGCTAGCATGAAGAGTGCGAAGTGAGGCTAATTTTTGAAAGTTTCAAGGAGTAGCCTTGCAACAGTCACACATTTGCAAGAATCTAAAATTTCCACAAATCATCTTACCTTTCCCAGGAACAACGAAGGAGCATGAAAATGTGCACTCCCTGCATTGTTAGAGTATAATAAAGCTCAAACCATTGTAAATTTAAATATTTCATGTCTACCATTTTGTTTGCCGGAACTACTTCTAGACTTTCTGATTAATCCTCATACAAGTTTTGTGACTACACCAAGTGGCATGGATTATCACTTGTATATTTTATCTATTACAGTATAATTATCATGATAGATACATGATAGAGGCTTTATGAATGAGAAACAATGGATACATGAATGAGGATAACTCGGGACTAAAAAATAGTTCCAGGAAACAAAATGGTGGACATGAAATATTTAGAATTCACATTGGTTTGAGCTTTATTATACTCTAACAATGCAAGAAGTACACATTTTCATGCTCCTTCGTTGTTCCTTGGTAAGGTAAGATTATATCTGGAAATTTTGAATTCTTGCAAATGTGTGACTGTTGCAAGGTTACTCCTTGAAACTTTGAAAAAATAGCCTCACTTCACACTCTTCATGCTAGCTTTTGGGAGCCATGCACCTCCAATTCATAGTTATGAAAAATGCATTTAAATGTGAGGTTTTCTTTTATGAATCTCTTTAGTCAGGAAATGCATTTACATACAAGGAAAACCGTAAACAAAATCTTCTGACTTATTCAAAAAAATATGTCTCCCATGTTTTTGTACTTTTGATTAAATTAAATGTCACCTTAACGCCGAGACCCTATCTGTTGCAAGACTAACGCCTGGCGTAACCGTCACCATGTTATTCAGTGTTTTTTAAGTAGCGCAAGGATCCTGCCATGACCGTGGTAATGTTATCGTGAAAGCCTGGTATAACCACGACAATGCTGTATTATATTGCAATGCCTGGTATGACCGTGACAATGTAATATAGTACTGCAAGGCCTGGCATGACCGTGACAATGTAATATAGTACTGCAAGGCCTGGCATGACCGTGACAATGTAATATAGTATTGCAAGTTCAGGTATGAGAGTGGTAATATAGAAATTTACGATTTGGACTGCTATAACCGTGACAATGTGTATTGCAAAGCCTGGCATGACCATGGCAATGTAATATAGTATTGCAAGGCTTGGTATGACCGCCATGGCAATGTGATATAGTATTCCAAGTTCGGGTATGAGAGTGGTAATGTAGAAATTTATGATTGCTAATTGACCGTGACAATGTGTATTTGAAAACCTGGCATGACCATGACAATGTATTATGGGATCGCAAAGCCTGGTATGACCGTGACAATGTAATATAGTATTGCAAGGCCAGGTTTGAGGGTGGTAATGTAGAGATTTAGGCTTGTTCTACTATGACCGTTATAATGTATTGCAATGACTAGTAAATATGTATGACATTAATGCCAGGAATATCCTTAACAATTTTAAGTGATCCTCATTACAATTAAACAGTTTAATACTATGATCACGGTGTTTAACTACCTTAATCATGTCAAAATCAAAATTACTACTATACAAAATATTCACATTCGCTTATAAGCCACAATAAAGGCTACGGTCGCGCCAGGCTTCCACGATAACACTTCCAGGGTCATGACAGGCCTTGCAATAGAATACAGCATTGTCACGGTTATATCAGCCTGTCACGGTTATACCAGGGTTACACGATAACACTACCACGGTCATGGCAGGATCCTTGCGCTACTTAAAAAACACTGATTAACATGGTGACGGTTGTGGCAGGCGTAAGTCTTGCAATAGATAGCATGTGTTAACGCCCATGAAAAGTTAATGTAATGATATTTGATCTTCGTGACACGTGAATCTAATATTTTGATGATCAAGGACGTGAAACGTGAAAGTAATTCTGATTATTTTTTTAGTAACGTGCGACGTGAAAAACATATTACCACCTGACGTGATTACGTGACAAAACCCCCTTTCCATAGGCTCTTTCAACTAGAAATTGAAAGCCCATCATTTAGCTGAAATCGGAGGTTTGTCGAAAACAAAAGAATTTCGGCAACCATCTTGAATAACGCTAGCTGCAGTCATCTAGCTGTGGAACAGTGGTGGTGGAGCAGGTCATTTTTACAAGAAATTTCAATATTTTGACACAATTTATTTTTTAAAAGAAAATCTGCTGAGTGTTCAGGCATTTCTAAACTTGATTATCATAATATCTATATCTAAGAGTTACGTTTCAAGGATACATGTTAAAGTTATATCAATAACACTTACCATTATTCCGGAAAACTTGAATTGAAAAGAAAATTATTAAAAACACAGGAACCATGTGTATTTGGTGACCTTTGACATGAAAAAATAGGTCAACCGGATATGAGTTTCAAAGACACGTTTCTACATCATTTGAAAGAATCGTGATTAGTACATGTGGTTGAGGACTTCTTTGAAACCCTTTTCAAGTCATACTTTCATGATGTTATGGCTCTAGAAACAGAATAAATCGCCAAGATTATCGAGAGGTGAATGAGAACATTCAAGGTCACGCGCATGCGCACTTGTTGGCTGGGAAACATTTGGATATTACATGTGACGAAATTTGTCTTCATTTTAGCTAATTTTACGCAAAGTTTTCCTTTTAATCGTTCACAAATGATGAATTCAAAACAAGATCCGGGTGGAATTTTCGGCGGTTATGGTATGGGTGATCCTAATGTAGGACTTGCTGGTGAGTAGTCTCTGCCAAATTTCCCCCAAAAAATGAAAAATTACGAAATCTAGAGTCCATTTCACTGGTTCATTTCGTCAGTAGAACGGCAAAAATAAGAAATTGGGAGACCATTGTGCAATAATATATGGAAAAGTATATTCATAATGTACATGAATGACATTTGTATATTTTTAAGTTTTTTGTGCAATAAGCCTGGGCCGTCTTGTAATTTGAAGAATTTCAGCCATGTTAATCTTATTGAAAATAACATGGCAGAGAAACATCCAAATATAAGAGGCCACACACTTTATAAGCCAAACTAGAAGCAAACCAAGATGTACAAATGTCATTCATGTACATTATGAATATACTTTTCCATATATTATTGCACAATGGTCTCCCAATTTCTTATTTTTGCCGTTCTACTGACAGGTATGACATGTGATATTTATTGATAAACTGACTCCAAAATCAAGGAAATATAAATTTTCCGAAGATTTTGTGTTTTATCCTTGAGTATATTTATTGAGCCTAGACACCACTGAAGAAGAGCTGGGGGAGCCATGTTTTTCACCTCATATGGATCAAGGTTTTACAAGATTTTGTATTTTTTTTCGAATTTAGACATCGTGGAAAACTGATAATCTAATTTTTTGCAAAAGAGTGTCAAAGTTGCCCCATTTCTCATGTTGACACCCCATATTGTCAGGGTTTATTGGCAGAACGGGTTTTTCATTTTTTTAAAGTGAATTTCTGGCAAGATACTGGCCATCACACACCATGCACACTTTTAGTTACATGTACAAAATGTGCAGTTTATGATGTGCATCAAAAAATTGTAATTTGTTAAACCTGTTGTGTTAGCACTGGCAGATCTGGGGGGGAGCGCCCCTTGTTTATTCCCAGATCCGCCCCTGGTGTTAGGATGGTAACCATCTACCATTCTACCCAGTAACATATGCAGCCAGGTTTTTACACAAACCCTTAATCACAACTGAATGGGAAATCAATATTTTCAGGAAGTCCAAACTCAGGAGCATTACTGTCACCATTACATCCTTACCTGAATGTAGACCCAAGCCTTGTAGGCCCAGTAAGTACTTAAACATTTACTTGTTATAAACTAAGTAATTTTTGTCTTTGAGAAGTTCAGTACTTTATTTCCACAAATACAATATCGGGTTAACACTTCATATGAAAGTTTTAGTTTGACACTAAAATCCCTAAAATCGTTATAATTGAATTGAATAACTGAATATTAAATAATAACTCAGATGCGGGTAGGTAGTTAACAGTTTCACCACCAGGTGACTCGTTCGTTTCAGATAGGATGGCCAGGTGGGTATAGTAGTATTAGTTCCCTTTAACATAGATTTTCATCTGTTTTGGTGGTTCAATTATATCACCCTAAATAATCGTTATGCAAATTAAAATATGTCAAGTAAAAGAAAATGTTATAAAAGATATTCACTTTTTGTGTTTTTATAACATGGGGTCTATGGGGAATATCCTCGAACTAGAAGTCACATTTTCAAAAAAATTAAATTTTCAAAGTTGATAAATAATTTTCAAAACCATGATTTTAGATGTACTTTTACATGTAGATTTCAAATATGACTAAATTTGGAATATTTAATGACGTAATTCAAGATTATTTCTACTTGCATCTAGTCTATTACAATGAAAGTGAAAGTGATTTAACTCACATAGGTTTTCTTTCTTTTTTGTAGGGTGGAGCAGAATATATATTTCCCGAGGGGGCCAGCAAAACTCGGGGAAGATTTGAAATGGCATTTTCACAAATTGGAGGCTCAGTTTTTGCAGGTAGGCATTATTTGTGTCTCTTATGTTTCATACCCAATATTTCAATGGTCACAAATCTTTTCATCAAAACTAGAAAATTTTTACATTTGTGAGAACAAACTAATATCTAGATTTGATTAGGTTTTGGGTATCAGTGGCCATTTTGATTTTATTGAAAAAGTGTGATATTTGATATTTCTCACTGTGTGTCTTGTCTCGTACATGTTTTATATTTTATGTTAAAGGCGGTGCTGTGGGAGGGGCAAATGGAATTATAACTGGCATCAAAGAAACAGCAGCAGCACAGCTAACAGGTCCAGTCAGGAGAACACAGTAAGCGAGCATTCTATATCACTTTAGGCCAATCAGAACACAGAATAGCCATTTTATATTTTACAAAATATGAATGGTTTAGGCATTCTATATCACTTTCGGCCACCAGAACACAGAGAAGCCATTTTATATTTCACAAAAGATGAATGGTTTAGGCATTTAACAGTGCGTATCAAAAAAAGATACAACAAATAGTTATCTTGGAAAAGCATAAAACCAGTGATAACAGCATTGATTTCATTCAATGTACCATAAGGCCATGTGTCTCCTCTTTCCAATGGTATGTGATTTATTGACATTGGGTCAGGGTTGGACGAATATTCATTCCTTTTGCAAAGTGGACCAACATTAGTTTTTGACCAAGTTATAAACAACGCGAAAGTCAGTGCACAGGGCTGAAATTGATAACCTTGTCAAAGTTATGATTCAAGTTGGCCATTCCGTTTACTGCCCCTGTACATAGGGGTATGGTCACAGGGAGCATTGTCGGACAAGGTTTAATAATTTCTTTATTGAAAATTAGATACATCCTTTTATTGCATACAAAAAAGCACCTGGCTGTAGAAAGGATGGAGACCTACAAGTTGTATAAGTGTCTATTGAAATAAAATATTCTTCATTCAGAGGTTTTAATTGACAGAATAGTACAAACAACTAATCTGCATGCTCAATACATGTTCAAAGCCTCCATACTCTTCATACACCTACACTTTGAATAGCATTACGTCTGTTTTAAGTATGTTTTGTGTCTATAACTATGATGAGCCCATTTATATTTACCATTTTGAAAATGGTGGCCATCCTTATGGGTGTTGTTTTACGATATTTGCTATATATTTTGTTTGTAAAATGCCAGCCATTTCTGTTCGATGGGATTCGCTACGCTTTGGCGTTGCCGTTGTTCTGGTATTTAAGTTGATGTGATCTTTTTCCAGAATGTTGAACTATATAGCCAAACAAGGGGCATCTTCAGCTCAGGCACTGGGAGTAGTAGGTAGGTTACTAAATAACAAGGAGCGGTATAATAATCAAGTAGTATAATACATGTACACTAAATCCTTTATTTGACTTGCGAATACTTCTCGAAATGTTTAAAATAATGTTTTTTGATCTGTTGGTTGAGGAATCAAAGATATTGGATAAACATTGGCAAAAAGCCTGCCCCATTTCAGAGACTTTTTGGCCAATTTGATACAGTAGTATAAAAAATGAAATAGCCTAGGTGGCACTGAATTGAATTCATGTGTTAATGAGTTTAATTGATTTTCAGCTCTTATGTACAGTGTGTTCGGTGTGATTATTTCTAAAGCAAGAGGAGCAGATGATGAACTCAACACTTTAACTGCAGCAACTATGACAGGGCTTCTCTATAAATCATCAGGTAAGTCTCTGACAGGATTCCTGTATAAATCATGAGAAACTCTGACAGAATTGCATAAATCATTGAGTAAGTCTATGACAGAACTGTATAAATCATTGACTAAGTCTATGACAGAACTGTATAAATCATTGACTAAGTCTATGACAGAACTGTATAAATCATTGACTAAGTCTATGACAGAATTGCATAAATCATTGAGTAAGTCTATGACAGAACTGCATAAATCATTGAGTAAATCTTTGACAGAACTGCATAAATCATTGAGTAAGTCTATGCCAGAACTGTAGAAATCATTGAGTAAGCTTATGCCAGGACTTCAGTGTAGATCACTAACTCTTTAGTTAATGCAAAATGGTATTCAATTTATAAATAGAAACTAAGTATTTCAAATTGTTTGTTTACAGCGGGTTGGAAGAAATGTGGACGTGCAGGGGCAGTAGGGTTTGGACTTGCAGCAGTATACTGCTTATATACCAGTAAAGACAGAATAAAGGGAGTCCTTTCAAGTAAAGGATACGATTCTTTATGATACAGAAAACAACATCTAGGAAATAAAATCGCTAAAGCAATGGATTAATTTGTGATGCAGAAATTAGGATAAATAACATATTTTAGTACACAGAAAACTCATAATGGAAATAATGGAAATGTGAAGGATAACTAGTCAACTCTCAAGCAGAACTGTCTAAAGTGTGTATGCAGTTTATGTGAAGATGCTATACGTACACGGCACATGGCAGCGTAACATCCTACGAGGAAACCTTTGAAAACTGGTTTAACCCAACTGCTAATGAAAGTGAGAAATGGAGATAATTTATCATCAGATTTGATTGATTGAAAAAGAGCATTTCGCTCAACTTGGATTGTGTTTAATTTGTTAAAAAGACTTTTTTATTTATTGACAATTTCTTGTTTGTTTTGTGAGGCATATTTTTATGATTTAAAAGTTTAATGAGTGAACAAACAAGAATGTAGGGACATATTAAAAACAATATACGATTTAATCACATTGAACATATGTGTTGTACAGTTTGAAAGCTAATAAATGTTTGACTGTAAGATTGACTCTGTCCATGGAATTTCTCTATAGAATCAGATCTGTAGCAGGTGACAAAATTACAAGCAACGTGTACATTTGACCTACATTCTATTCCAGTCCTTTCCATATCAAATACAATATCTCTCAAAAGATCTGCGATAAATAATAAATTGTTGAAGTTAAGCATTGAGCATTCAAAGTGCAAAAATGGGTGAAATATGTTTAAATTCTCCCAAATAATAAAAATGGTAACTGTGTTCATAGAAAAACAATACATGTTTTCGTAAAGATCTTAAATAGCCGCCTTCTAGAAATAAAGTATGTACTTTGTGGATTTTTGAAGATATACATGACAAGGAATGAAATGAGCCAAAAATATTCTAAAATTAAAACAATTTTGTTTAGCCTGTTCCCTAGATCTGATTCTTTCTTTAAGCAATCAAATTGTGCAAATGAAGCATACATAATTATAAGATTCACTACATCATATGTAAAGACTGCTATTCAGCTCACACTGAGTATGTTAAAGAATAAATGTAAAGTGTAACATCCCCTTAGTCATTGTTTATCAAAGTCAGAATAAACCAGCTGCTGCTGAAAGAAAGCAATGGAGACAATTTCTTAGATTTTTATTGAGGTCCCTACTTTGGAGGCCCCTTAACTTAGAGGCCCCTTAACAAGTATGATATAAGTGAGATTTTAGTTGCATTAACAGTAAAATGGGACTACCTTTGAATTAGTAGTACTGTAGTAGTCTATAATGTCTTGCATTTATGACATGCTTGACCTTTTAACACATTGAACACTAAGCTTTCGTTTGAAGACACAAATGTTCAGTCTAAAACTCTTTTACTATACTTCAACTTCTTCAAAGTTTATAGAGGCTATGCTAAATTGTCACTTACGACTCTTTCGTTGATCCTTTTCTTTCAAAATGTAATTATTTGGAAAAATTTCTCTTACAGCATGAAACATGAAAATAAATTAATTTTAAGTTCTAATTTATACAATTTTGTTATATATGTCAGTTATTTATGAATTTCCTAAGGCTCTTTTAAAAATTCTGAATCCCTCGGATTAGTTTTTAAGAAAACATACTGTAGATACACTTAATTTGACGCTACTTCATTGGGTGGATTTGCTCAATTTCATATATTGGCGGCAATTTATGTTGGTGTAGTCAGCACTGAGCTCAAGTTCTATCATAGATCTGGAAATAAACAATTCAGATTCATGTGTTCTACTTTCAGTAAGTCTTGGTATAACTGATAACACTGACATCCAAATAAGAATACTTACACAAGTGAAACAATTGCAAATTACAAATTCTTTAAAGTCCCCGTCTAAAGTTTGAAAATATTTTTTTTATCATTCATTTACTATTTGTCAGGACTTAAAAAGTGATTTTAGGGATTTTTGAACAAAGAAAATTTTTTGAAAAAAAAGTTGTGAGCATTTCATTTCTCAAATATTCAAATTTCCCGCCATTTTTCAAAAAAAGTTGAAATTTCTTAATCATCAAATATTTCTTAATGCATTTCAAAAAAGATTATCTTTTTAACATCAATGCAAAGATTGAACAAAAGACACACTATTTCAATAATAAAATGTCATTTAATAGGCCACTTCAATGTTTTAGCTTATCAAAAATATTTTGAAACATTAGTGATGTCACTAAGGTAACAAAAACTTTTTGAAAAAATTGAATTTTTTTTTCGATGTCAATCTTTTCTAAATATGCTAGACTTTCATAAAAAAACAATGTTGATTGTCTAACCAGGTTAAAAGGAAGAATAAATTATGTTTTAGATATCATTGTACCATTGGTTTCTATGAGAACTAAAATTTTGAAATGCATTTTTCTCAGAACCATTTTCATGCACTGATAAGTTCATATCTCGCTTGTTTATCAACTGATTTTCTTAATTTTTTCGGCAAAAAACATGGGAGGATGAATGCTATGCATTGATATGAATTGTGGCTAATTAGAAGATATGAGTGACCTCCAAAAGTTGGTTTTAAATAAATTCACAAATTTTGGAACAAAAAGTCTATCAAAAACCACTTTTTGAAATTTAAAAAAAAAGTTTCACATATCACACTTTGATAACATTGGGTAAGACTACAATATAAGCCAAAGTGGTTTAAACTTTACATGGGGCCTTTAAGGATTTTCCAATATAGATCTGAAAATTGGTGAATTTTTAATTTGGCGGATTTTTTCAATTCGCCAATCCGTCAAATTAAAATGGTAGCCAAATTAAGTGTATCTACAGTACTCAATTTAAAGCAATCAGTTCAAATAAAAATGTCTCTTTAGATAGGCACCACTAGAGGCATTATGAACAAAAAATGATCACATTATTATTTTACCCAAAACCAATGTTATTTCAGCACCTTATTGTTGAATTCCACATTCCTGCATCTGAACTCTTCAATGACTTTACCATTTGATACTAAGTCTAAGTTATAATTAATCATTTTGAGATCTTTTATTTGGAATTTAATTGAGTACACACTGTTAACTTCAACAACTTTCTATGTGAATGAATACAACAAGGCAAAAAAACATGCAAAATGTCACCACCTGCCATTTGTTATAATATTGATGCCGCACTTTGAACACCAACCACCGCCACAAAAATGTTTGAGACTACAACAATATGTCAATACTTTATGGGGGTGACATAAAATTATATCTTTTGGAGTTATTTTTAATAACCAATGAATTATAACAAGGCATTAATATGACAAAATGTCACCACCTAGTTGCTCACAATATTATGAGTTCAATCTTTAGTCAGATTTGAATTTCTGAGAACTTGTAGATGATTTTCAAGAAATAAATTGGTCAAGTTGAAGAAAGACCTTTTTTGATCCTGAGAAGGTCATTGAAGGTGATATCTCAAATCTAAAGTCAGATTTGAACTTCTGATAACTTGTAGATGATTTTGAAAAAAATGTCAATTAGAAGCCAGATGATAATTTTTGACCTTGAGAATGTCATGAAAGATCAAATCTTTTTTGACCTTGAGAATGTCATTGAAGGTCAAATCTATAGTCAGATTTGAACAAAAAATTGGTCAATTTGAAGCAAGTTGAAAAAAGACCTTTTTGACCTTTTTTTACCCTGAGAAGGTCATCGAAGGTCAGATCTCAAATCTTAAGTCAGAATTGAACTTCTGATAACTACTAGATGATTTTGAAAAAAATTTGGTCAGTTTGAAGCAAGTTGAAAAAATACCTTTTTGACCTTGAAAAGGTCATTGAAGGTCAAGTCTTAAATATAAAGTCAGATTTTAACTTCTGAAAACATGTAGATGATTTTGTAAAAAAATTGTTACAGACGCTGATCGCCAACCACCAACCACCATGCGCCGACCGCCACAAAAAAATTGGAGACCATAACAATATGTCACCACTTTTTGGTGGTGACATAATAATAATTGACATTGTTACATGTTAATGAATAAAATATTAACACAAGCACAGTATAAGCACAGTAAACAATTGGTTTGTTTATTATTGTACAGTAAAACCTGTCAAGTGGAATACCTCTGTAATGCCTTGGTCACATTAGCCCCGATCCATCCCCAAAAATTACGAGTAAGTAGCTGCCAAATGTTCAAAACAGCGAATCTGCCACAATAAGTAGTACAGTAATTGGAACAATAGTTAGATCTTTCCAAGGTGTTCCACTTGCACATATTTCACTGTACTTTATATTTATTTTTAACAAAGCAAGAAACCAAGAAATTGATTTCATAAATTAGACAAATATACATTTTGAATGATAGTGTAAAAGATAAAAGTAGGATAGAAAATACATTGCATGACCTAACATTCGTAAAATATAGTTTTGTTTTTACCAAAATATGGCAAGAATACTGTTGTTTGAGGGAATAGACTCCCTGTTAAAAATAGGGAGTAGTGAAAGAAATCTATATGGGATCATACTAAAATGTGAGATGTTCCTTTTGGATGACATGGTTCTTTCCATTGAATTAAAATTGTAATATATATATATATACCAGACATGTCAAGCTTCATGTGTGTCATCTAAACTTAGATTAAATCTACCTCAACACACATGCCACAAAAATATATTCAAACGTAACACCAATTTCACCTTTTTCCAAATTTTTGCAGCTTGTTCGAAATAGTAGCACAATGTATTGAGGTTTCAGAGTGTAATTCATAGGTATAAATCACCAAAAACAGAAGGCTATCATGCCAAAAATAACTTCAACAAATAGGAATGAAACGTATGACAACCCCAGTACCATTATTTAGGTTACACACAAGAAGTTGATATGCTATAAAATGTATTATAGCTACTCATATATATAATAGGATTTATTTGTACTGATGTCCTTTAAGGGCCAAACATATATTCAACATACAATTTTCCTTAACAGTAAAAATAGCAATAAAGTAAAGGAAATAGGATTACATTCTTCAAATGACATATAAAAAGTTACTTTGATATGAGAATCCTGTCTCTACCAATCATTAGATAATTTGTATTGTATTTGATTTGTATTCATATAATTTATCATGTATTTGAGCACTTAGTATAAGAATAAAACATACTGATGCTGTTACAAAACATACATGGTTAGCTGCAAGTATCTTACATCATCAAACTTATTTTATTCATGCATTTAAAACTGCTAGAGTACTTTATTTCATGACTTCATGAAAATAAGAAGGCTTGTTTCAGAAAATATGCAATTGAATGAATGGAAATGTACATGCCATGTACCTTAATAGCTGCAAAATGTGATTTCTATGAATATAATGTACATGTCATAGCTAACATGGAACATATAGGTATATACGTATGTATATAATATATGCAAATTTAATAAACCAACATTGCATAACGTACATGGAAATGAATATAATGGATCAAAGGCTACACACTCAAGCATAAAAAAGCACCACCAAATATATCAGCTTATAAATGCCATATGAGAAAATGTCACATATACATGTTAGATACATGTACAATTCATGTTTGGTAGATCACAGAGAAACTTGTTTCTTTTTTTTATCAAAAAGCCTACATGGAATATCCAAAAATGGTCTTCAAAAATCAAAAGATTTTCTATGATATTCTAATGACTATACAATACGTCTAACAATAGGGGATGTGCTCATAATATGTTCAAACACGGTACAGTTTTAATGAATACTTGAAAACAATATGATAACTGTACCTTTTCAACTCTATGCTATGTGAGCCAAAATAATTATAAACAGAGTATATTGCATACACATAATATGTGTTCTTAATTAATATGGTTTACAGGTCTTAGCCTCAGAGACACTTCTGCTCAGCAGAAATGGTGTAAAATACTTGAAAATATCATTTTGTTTATCATATTAAAATCTGCCACTGATGAATTCCAAATAAATCTCTATAAACAAAGATCAAATATGATAGCTCTGGTCGCCAGGATTATGTGGCTTGCAATAGAGAAACTATCGAAGCTTGATCTTGTACATATAGAAATAGTGGAGCTCATATAGTGCTGGATACACATAAACAAGCCACTTATAGCATGATAGCAGAAATATATACAAAGCATTACATAATATTCTCCCAATAAAAAATACAATTTCATTTGGAAAGCCAACATAAAAGTGTTCTAATTAATTTATTTGAAACCAAACTAAAAATTCTGAGAAGGCTCTTATATTCAGCCTAAATCTGGTTAAAAATAATATCAAAAACTGCAACTATGAAACAGCTCAATGCAGAATTTATAGGACTATCTTGAATAAAAATAAAAGCCTTAAAAAGACTATCAATAAAACCAGTACTTCCTTCCATAACCTCAGACAACATGAGTGAACTTATTGTACTGTCCAAAGTTCAGTCTTGTAGCATTTATTAATTACGTCTGAAATACACCAGCTTTGTCAGCATGGAAACAATGCTGGGGATCTGTTTCATATTGGATGTGAAATCATCGTCTGTGCAAGAGGCATGTTCATAAGCCACAATCTGGTTAACAAATGTCATCATATGCATCAGGTCCATATCATGGCTGTGTTCTTTAAGTACTCTACATAAGGCTTGGATGAACCAAGAGCCATCTACATTATTGCGCCATGAGAAATGACCTGGAATTCAAGACAAACGATTTTACTTTGAGTGTACTAATTATTTTATATAGCTATTTTATAATATTATGTCAATCAAAATTGCTTCATTGTCCTTATTATGTCACACATAATTAACTATAGATGTTTTCAAAATTTAATGAATAGATGTTTTTGTCTTTTTATCCTCGTTATTTCACTTTAAGTCAAGTGTGCCTATTTAGTTGTTAGGTATCCCAAAGCCTCTGAGGAGAATCTAACAACTAACCTGGAACTGTAGAGTAGGCAATCATGATGTCAGCCTCCGAGGGAATCCTTACAACTGGTGCAGCATCGATTTCATCCATCCCTTCATCTGTTGCAGCATCTGTAACTTCAGCTCCATGGTCAAACTTTGTGCCCCTACAAGCCTGAAACCATTAAATTGGACAATAAGATAACCTGTGGGACAATTTATTCAATTGTTTAATAATATTAGTGTTATGTTAGCACAATTTGTGATTTATTAACATCATCATTCAGTATGGAACATTTATTTCATAGAGATTTATTTTCTTGAAACCATTTTAGTAGACGACTCATCTAGAGTTGCCGCGATGTGCCATAATGGTACATTGATATTTCGGAAATGTTTCAGGAGTGCATATTGATGCACATCCCTTGTGCATTGGCAAAAAGTCAGAGAAAAAGTTCACAAACTTTGCAATCATAAACGAAACAAAAATGCACTAAAATACTGAACAGAACATATAAGGACAATACTTAAGGTGACGGTGTGCGAAACAAATATAAAATTTTTGACAAGGTAAAACATTTTTATAGTGAAAGCATATCAAAGAACATTGGAAAATTAACTAAGGAGATCGATTTATCCCAAAAATAATTAACTCAACATACTCCAAGATGCCAGCAGGGTTGCCCTCTACTTACCTGAATGAAGAAAAGTTTGGGTTTTCCAGCAAGAGTCTGACACTCATCCCCCTTGAAGTGCCTCAAAAGACTCTCTATTGTAATAGTGCCATCTATACCATAGACACGCCCATCTCTCCCATGACTGAGTATAACACACACAAAGCAGTCGGCATCTGAGTGGTCTTCCTCTGCAGCTAATTAATCAGTGGAAAATAATTAGTTTAATTACGCTCTTTCACAAAAAGTTGAAAAAACTTTCGGAAACATCTTGAAATATCTTGAAACATGAAATATCTTAATTTTGAACTATTTATGTACCATGATATGTAAATAACCACATCAAATGTAAAATAGTGCTTTACATCAGAAGCCTATTATGTGAAGGAAAATGTAGTTAACTGTGAGAAAATATCTATAAATTTTCAGAAAGTGGAAGTGGAAATGAAAAGCCAATACGCTCTCTTTTCAATTAAATCAAGGTTTGCAATTACGTGATCCCTTCATTCATTGCCTCAAGTTAGTCAGATTGTGCTCTCGACTCAAAACGAAGCAAGTTTCTCTTACCATTTCGCAATGCAAACGACATCTTTGTTGTTGTTAAGTTGTGTAGAACGTCAACGTCAAACCCAAGATCTGTCAACCTAGCAGTTATAGCATCAGCATCAATATCTGTGCCTATAAGTAAAATAAATTAATACACATTTATTTTAACAATCTCGTAACAATACAATCATATACCACATGAAATCTGTTTTAACAAATGAAATAACAGTCTTATAACCTTTCTTCACTATCAACAATTCACTAATCAATGTTTTACTTCGAAATGGTTTTGTTATAAAGATATAATAATTTTACGTGTATTAAGAGTTTTGCTCATATTAGAATGATTTATCCAGTTAGCTTTCATGAACTTTGCTCATGCAAAAATAATTTTTTATTAAGTTAGATTACCATCTCTATCCATTTGTCCTGTCAACATTGCATCAAAGTTGCGATTGTTTATAATAAGGGCCTTTCCTCGTCTCTTGTGTGAGAAGTTATACTCTGAAAGCCCTGCAACTGGCTTTGTCATCAACACTGTCTCACGGCTAGAAAAGAAAAATGTGTTTTATTTTCATTGTTTAATTTTCTATAGAATACAGGGGTTGTTTTTCTGTTATTGCCCTTCATATTGATTATTGATTTATTATTTAGAACTACTGTACTCCTGGTAAATTTTGATTTTTCAAAACTGCAATTTCGCAGCTATTAAATTTCACGGATTTGAGTTGATGACATCGCACCGTCGACTCACTGCAACAGATTTTACGATTGCGATTTTACCAAGATCACGAACAAAGTGAAATTAAAAATGCACCTGAACAATACTGGGAGTACAGTGAGCTGAGTCAAGATATTTTATGCTGCTATATCTTATACACATTATTTGCTAATATTAAACCCATTTCAAAGGTACATGTATACATATTTGGGTCTGTATGTGACACTAGAGGGCTTTCGATATAAGTTATTTGGAATAAGGATGCAAACTTGTACTTGTACAAGTCTAGGTATAGCACTGGGGAGGAATTCTGGAAAGGAAGATTGTGTGCTTTCATCCTTCAAATAAAAACGAAATATTTGGCAAGTAGAGGGTGACCGGAAAATAAAGAAGACCATTGAAGTAGGCAATATCTCCTAAATTAGACACATGAAATTTTGCACATATCAGAAAGACAAATTGTATACCAAAACAATCACCAGACAATTGCTGACCTAAAGAAGGCAATCACTGCTAAATGTAATGCCATTACAAGAGCTGAATATGTAAGGGTATCTTGCCATATGAATCCAGTTCTGTCTTGGTCTCAATTGTGGCAAATTGGAGCATGTAATGTAAATGATCACAGCTAGCTACTGATCCACTTGACTGCATGGTTGTATTGAACCTTTCAGGAACAAACCATAGAACTGTTCTGATGTGTGCAAAATTTCATTGATGTCACTTGTCTAGTTTAGGAGATATTGCCTACTTCAATGGTCTCCTTTTTTCCGGCCACTCTGTATTTAGCTTGTGAGTTCCAGTTTGGAAATATGATTACAACTTAGAAATTAATCCTGCCATTCCTGGGATATTCACAAATCAAATCCCTCGATTTGGAAACAAGGAAAATTTTTCGAATAAAATATACTTTCCTGGTTTCTTTGAGACACCTTCCTCCTCAGTGGTGTTCACATCATTTAAAAGAAGAAGTTGCAGTATAAGTCCGAAAGCTCTCTTAATGTACATGTAGTTTTAATATTTTCCTACAAAATTATTTATTTATGAAAAAATAGATTCACTCACCCTCCTATGGGGTAGGCATCAGTACTGGTTGTTGTCATTGTTGCTTTATCTGTTTATTCTGAACAAGTAATTGTATTTAGTGGCTCCCTATTATCACCTTACAGTATTAACTCCCCACAACCTGAAATCAAATTGAATATATGTTTAAGTACAAAAGTTTATAATCTAAAGCAAAAACGAAAAGTTCGATTGATAGTTGACAAATGTAGTTAACCTTTTGTAAATGCAAATTCTTTATCTCAACTTCAACCCAAAAAGTCAGTTTAATTTGTTGTAGTTGTGCTGTACTTTAATATGAACCTGATAAGATCATAAATTGTACTTTATTTACCAAGTATTTTTTATCAGATGTATAAACGATGAAGTCCTGTTGGGTTGACGTGATATTTCCACTGAAATAACCCGATCATCAAGGCAATAACGAATTAAGCCATCATCTCAAGCATATATATCATATCATAACACACTCATTTCTTTTACATGCCAAATGTGATTAAGATTATGACCCAATTTATGAAATATCATAATCAATTATCAACAAATAAATGAAAATGTATCACTTGTTTGACAATACTCTACATTCAAAGCATGTACTTGAAAATCAAAATTTCATATTGCACATGATAAATTCCACATGTTTTACTGTAAAATGATGATTTTTTGTGTGACCTTTAATCCAGGACAACAGTGGTCATTAAACATGATGAATGTAAGCCTGGGGCTTATACATGTTATAAGAGATTATAATTACGATATTGATGTATCAAATAATACCTTTTCAGAATAATAGCTGGTGTTACATAAAAAATGTGTCAAATAAGCCAATGATGCTTGTTAAAATCTAAATATCATTTCAGTTCCAAATATAGGTACAAATAAAAAGATATTTGAGAAACACAATAGTCTAGATATATTTCATGCACCCCCCCCCCCACCACCCTCGCAATAAATAAAAAAAATTGGAAAAAATTAACAAATGATAGTTTGAAATGTATTTCAAAACATTTCTGGGGGTGAACCCCTCATACCCCCCTTTTTGGGGCTCCTTCGCTTGCAGTGATGCAAACCCAAATAATCGCACCCCCTTGATAATTGCTGGCTGCACCCTGCCTTTTGTTGGTTTTGGGTTCATCTTCATATGTTCTTTGAGAATTGAACTTGAAATTGCATGACTTGTTCTAATGATCAATCAGTATTAAACTGTTGATTGATTCACTTTATGAACACAAACATAAACTTCTATTTTGGAATGTTTGGAGAATTTTGGAATTTGATATTAGGCCTTTAACTAGTTTAAAAGTTGTGACTTGTGTTTTTACTGCACTGTTGAACTCCTCAAAATGAATTTGTGAATGGCTCCGTAAAATTGTATTATTTATGGTAAATTAAAGAATCAGCTTAAATCTCATAATCCTTAATACGTATATCATTACAGTGACCTTAAAAGAGTGTCTGGGGTCATAAAAACATTTTATAAAAAGCTTACTACATATTCTGGTATTTTGCCATTTTTGAACATCCCTTTCTCTAAGGACAAAATATTTACTTTTTTTATAATAGCTTTTGATTTGAAAATGGTAGATTCATTTTACTTCTAATAAGCAAAGTGATACACATATATATTGTATGCCCTAGAGGATACTTGAATCAAGTCTTAATTAAGATTTGCTATCTACTATCTGATTTGCTATCTACTATCTCAAATATTCAATCCGATTGATGATGGATGATGATAGATCATACAATACATTCTAGGCTTATTGATTTATAAAAGCCCATAAAGAAATGGTATTCAGTGTGGGGGAAATGGCATTGGGTGTGAGGGAAATGGAATTGGGTATGGGGGAAATGGTATTGGGTGTAGGCATGGGCTCTCTAGTAGGGGGAAATGGTATTTAATGTGGAGGAAATGGTATTGCGTGTAGGGGAAATAGTATTCAGGTGTGGGGGGGAAAAAGTATAGGGTATGGGTGAAATGGTATTATAAGAGGCAGAAATGGTACTGAGAATGAGAGAAATGGTATTGAATGTGGGAGAAATGGTATTGAGAGTAGGAGGAAATGGTATTGGGACTATACAGTAGTCTAGCTGGTACAAGGTAAAATAGTGATACTTGGACGCGACAAGGTAATATCTTCCTTATCAATCCATCTTTTTTCAACATCCAAAGCAGACATTTTCTTGATTTACGTTCTTTTAGAGAATTTCCATTTATAAATGATAATATTCCCAAATTAACATTCCATTAAAAAACCGAACCAATTTTCCACACCGATATTCAGATTTTCTTTAGTTACATTGATAAAACTGAAACACCTTATGTAAAAATCATTTGATTTGGAGGCTGAATCTGGGTTATTTCAACCATCTGGGCCTTGCCTATGATCTAGCCTAGAGTAATCTGATGGAGTAAATAAAGCACTAAGAACCAAATAATCATATGTAGATAATCTCTGATATTACAGGAACTAGTAGCACTATGATATGAGATGCTTATGCCAGATCTGAGTCAATATATCTATCTATAAATTTTTATAGATAGATACAGTCATAGGCTAAGGGTGATAGGTATAATTTTTAAATAAAGATGGCATGGTAATGGATCTGTGTTTATTTATAAATATTCTCTTCAGGTACTCAACGGGAGCAATTGCTATTGGCAAATCATGACTGTTTCCACAGTCTAAACTTGACTGAATATACAATAATAGCATGTAAAAAATATAAAACATAACACAAATATGATTTATCAAGCTTGAACGGTTATTCTGAAGATGTTAGCGCCACACCCTAAATATTTCCTGGTGAGAGCCCTGAGCAGTAAGTGGGCATAAATTGAAATTCAAAAACTACATCAACAACTCTTTGAGCACCTGAGAGAAATATATACTGGATTCTGTTGTTGCTGCCATCTTTATATCGGCCCAGAACCTATGGATACAGTATATATTGACTCATCATGATAAACCATGACATCTCAAATCTTCTCAGCCCTGAGATGCCATGATATAATGAGCTTGATTTGGCGATCCAGGAGAGCCCAAAATTGAGGATTTTTGAGATCTTTCATCCCAGCTCATATTTCATCTAATTGGGGTCATAAAACTCTTGTAACTGTGCCTGTTGTAATATCTGCTGTTTAAATACAATGCCTATTATGTAATGTATTGACATTAGGTTGATGATAACATGATAACAATCACACTTATTGACAGTTTTAACTCTTCCCATCTGATGTGCTCAGATCACAGAATATGCCTCATAATATCAGAGCATGTTTCAGGTGAAACAGAAAGATGCTATGAGTATCAGAATGATATTGACTCAGATTTCACGGGGAGTTAGTCACCCCCCCTCTCTATATAACAATATAATAAATGTACATCTTTATATTGTTATATAGGGAGGGGGGGTGACTAACTCCCCGTGTCAGATTTGGCATACTGTAAGCATCTCATAAAGTGCTACTAGTTCCCGTGATATCTGATAAGATCTAGCATGTTTTCAATTCAAGGCAAAAAAATAAAATTTAGGCCTAGCCTCTAACAAGCTTAGCTTATAGGAACACATGAACAGAAGCCCCCCCCCCTTACAAAATTATGCTATAGATCTAGACTATTCTAGGCCTATGGAGAACTTCCCATTAGCTGTAGCTATATGGTCAAAACATACCTGCTTACACCAATCTACGTAATCTTATTTTTTCAACAAAGGAATATGAGCAGAGCACTTGTAATTACCGATGATTCATAAAAATGACAACATAAACATCGAGTTTAAAAATAACCGGAAGCTTGATTTGTACGGCATTCTGGGTAAAAAGATTTAAATTGAAAATAAATTTGAAATGTTTTTTTTACTGATTTGTTTAAATAATCCGATAGTATAATATCATATTAAATTATTCACAGTTGAAAATATATGCTTTGTTTATTTTGAGAATAGCACAGGCTCGGCCACTACAACCATGGTAAGTTATTAGGCTTATAAGCTTGTATTACTCCATTATCGCCCACCCATTTTGATTTTAGGAGATTACTTTTGACTTTGAGATTTTATTCCCAGTTGTCTGCTCACTAAAGCTGTACGGTATTGTTATTGTCACGCCACTTGTTCAAGGTTATTCTTTCCAAACAACATTTTTGAAAAAATGCTATACTGTACATGTTATTTTCCTTGTAATGTCTTCTTTTTAGTAAACATGGTAAGTGATCAATGGTAACTCCAGGAAGTGCTGATGATATTTCAAGAAAAATCATTCAAAATGGCCACCTTTTCAACTTTCCTCTCCAAGTTTCTCAATAACACTAGATGCATTGACCACTTGTAATGACCCAAGGGCGCCCTAGTATGTATCCAACAGACCGAATATAATATTCGGTCTGTTTTGATTGATATATTTCCTGTGGAAATCGGGGTGATATTTTTTGCACATTAATTTCTCGTTTATTATAAGAATGTTCACCTTGAAAATTGGTGAATATGTTGAAGAGATGTTCATCTTAAACTAGAAGCAAAAATATTTGTATAAGGCGGGTACAAGTTGATATAAAATAATGAAATGTTCAGACTCACCGAAACTTCAGGATGTGTTCATAAGTAGATCGCGAAATCAATGTCAAGGACGTTTGAGTTCACGAGATCCAAACGAGATATGCAAATTTTGAACTTTGACAACACATGACCACTTGATTACCTCGGCCTTCTTCATGAATATTTCCGCTCTATTTACTATAAATGAAGAAAATTAATCGGGATAATGATAATAAATGACTAGATCTAATAAATTCCCGCACAAATGGAATTTAGCAATACGCTTCCGTAATGTTGCTCCCGCTCCACGTGTTATTTGTTTACAAATAGACTGACGTCACTGGCTAAATCTCGTTTATCGTGAGAATTGGCATTGCCAAAATGGCTTGACCTAATCAATGGCTTCGCTACAAGAAGCGTCTGTACATTTTATGAATATCTTCAGTAAGAGGACAATATACGAAAAAATAATATTGTGAGTTCTTTATAAGGTAATCATTCTATCATTAAACAAACTTATTTGTAACATTTATACAGCACCACATTTTACAATAGGTGACTTACAGTCTGAATATTTATTCAGACGAAGGATACAGTCTAAAGGGCGCCCCAGGGGAATGTCTAAATAATGAGCATAGTGTACAAGCCAGATAAAGAAATAGAAAGAAAGTGTGTTAAATTCAATGCCCCGTGCGGGAATCGAACCTAGGACCCTTGGACCCAAAGTCTGATGCTCTACCGACTGAGCTATAAAGACTAAAGCCACTACAGCTGGACTGTAGTTACTCCCGTCGAGAGCTACTTAGATTTTGAAAGTATAGCCACTGGGGGGTATCGTGATGCAACAACACCGTGTTGTTGCATCAAGATGGCCAGACTTCCGGTGATAGATTTTCGTACGATGTTTTGTTTTCCCAATTTACACCCATTTCTAGGACGAGTTGCTCATTAATCATACACATGCAGTTAGCACATGATCTATATTTAAAAAAACTGTCATTGGTATACACGTAGCATCATCAAGAAGCGATAAATTCGTGGTTTTAATTCCTCACTATTGATGCAACAACACCACTCTGTTTCTTATCGATGATGCAACAACACCAATGTGCTGATGCAAAAACGCCAATATAATGTATCATTGAACAACAAGAGAAACTGTTTTATGTTCTGTTTACAGGTGTAGGTCGGGACATGAATAAAACGCGTGAGTCAGTGGTCCATGAACGAAACGTATTTTGTTTGGTTTCTTTGTCATCAAAGTTAAAAGGATATACAAGGCAAACTAAATAAAGTACAGAATCCCCGGGAGGCAATCTCATTGATATTGTATCTGAAAAATAAAGATTATACATTTTCTAAATTAAATGCCCTTGATTTACTGTATGGAAATTGCTTACAAATAACTAATATAATTTTGAAAAGACAACAGATATCAGTCATTTTGTGTTATTAGTACCTCAATTGAAATACTCAATTCTGATTGGTTGATGAGCGGGCAACAAAATGTATTGTTAGTACCTCAACTGAAATACTCGATTCTGATTGGGTGATTAGCGGTCAAAATTATGTACTGTTGACCGCTACTAGGTACTGTTGACCGCTACTTCTGAAAAAAAGTTTCATGACGTCACAAAAAAACATGGAAGACGGACATTTTGTAAATGTTGAGGAAAATGACTTTACTAGGCGACAAGTATAGCAAAAATACAAATAGAAACTTAAAATTAACATTAATTCACTAACGAGTACGCCGTGATGTGCCAAATACAGAGTTAAGCTTCTTGCACTGTCTCCATATTTTCTAAAAAATATTGCTAACGTGGTTCGGAGAAAAGGTTGTGAAATGAAGCCATGCCGATTGATGATCGTCGTCTATGTATTATTAGTTTTCTCGGACTAACAAAACAATTGTAGACCTCTCCATTCGATCAACCGTCAAAATCATATACCTCGACTGTAAACCTTGAAACTACTGTTGACCTCGACCTTCGGTCTCTGTCAACAGTATTTTTTCGGTTTACAGTTTCGGTATACAATTTTGCCGGTTGGCCTCTGGGGAGGTCAACAATTGTAAACTGTTGACCACTACTAGGTACTGTTGACCCCTATTTTTGAAAAATTGTTTTTTTTAATGTTGAAATTTTTTTAATTTTGAAAAAATAAGTTGTGTAAAAAATTACAAGTATTCGACGGTTTGGGGATTTTTTGCTAAAATATGATACCTTTACTTATCAAATATGTTCACGTGATATTCGATTATATATTCGTCCAATTATTATATTATTTGGACTAACAGAACAATTGTTAACCTCTCTTTTCGGTCAACTGGCAAAAGTGTCCTCGACCTCTGGTCTTGATCAACAGTACTTTCAAGGTTTACAGTATCGGTATACAATTTTGCCAGTTGACCTCAAGAGGGGTCTACAATTGTATATTGTATATCCTTTGTTATCCCACCCAAAGTATGATGTCATATATCAAGTTGAAGAGTTGTATACGCTGCTCAGGAGTTTACGCTATCCAGGAGTTGTACATCGTTCTCAAGAGTTGTATAGGATGAGTGTTGGTTTAATGATATTGCAGTTATACAATGCTATTATATAAAAGTTATTTACTGAGAGGGATTCAATATTGGTTTTATTTCGAGAGACAATATGATATTTCCCGAGGGCCCGGGATATCTGGGATAACTGTACCCCTATCAATTTACCTTTTTGGGCCCTAAATCTTATCACTTTTGTTTACCTTTTTACTCAGTCGGAGAGAAGGAATCCAAAGAGAGCAATAATTCTACATGTGCGTCGTGCAAAATTTCCATTAAACGTGTAACTAAACGGCCTCTCTAATAAAGTCAATTAGACGTTTTTACACGTTGGCTCTCCAAATTGTAGGAAATAAAGAATCATGTCATATTATATCATAGATGAAGCAATCATCCCATCAACATAAGCTCACGAATGTCACAGTTAAACTGTTTTAGTTATAATTTGATAAACAGTGGTAACGTACATCTACTAGTTTATCACTGTTCCACAGAAGGATGACAGATAATATCATGATAATATCCAATAGCTCATCATGTTTACCGAGAACGAAATATATTTGTCCACCATTTTGAATGATACTAACTGGAGTCAGGGTCATCAAGCTATGGAACAGTGGTTTATGAAAATAGATTGGATTACTAAAGCTTGCCATGTTAAAGGCGATTTAACTATGTTATAGAATAACGTCCAGTACATTATAATATGTAAAAGTATACATTTTTGAAAATACATATAAAGATCTTCGCCCGCAGGACGTGTATTTTGAATGCCTTGAGAAGAACGCAAATATGGGTTGGCTAATTGGTAACGGTATTGCAATAGTAGCATTTAAAAATCTGTTCCTCTCGAGATGGTCTTCTGAAATTATGCTATTAATTGGTGTTGCTGCATCATGCTCAAATCTAGAGGAGTGTTGTTGCATCTTCGGTTTGGTGTTGTTGCATCAATAGTGAGGAACTAAAACCGTGAACTTATTGCTTCTTGGTGATGGTATATGTATACTAATGACAGTTTCTTTAAATATAGATCGTGCGCTAACTGTACGTGTATGGTTATTGAGCAACTCGTCCTAGAAATGGGTTTAATTGGGGAAACAAAATATCGTACGAAAATCTATCACCGGAAGTCTGGCCATCTTGATGCAACAACACGGTGTTGTTGCATCACGATACTCCCCAGTGATAGCTCTCTATCGCTAGGATCAACAGCTTAAGAATCCTGACTTCAAAGAAAATTTCAGGGAATTCAGCTGACTCATGTTGCACATTATATACCTGAAAATGTATCCTACATCGCCATCTTTCATTCAGCTCAACTATAGAACGTCTCACTGCCCTATGTATCGATCAGGACTTCATTTTATTGGTCGTGTCAAAAGTTTTGGCCAGGTATATTCAATATGGCGGCTTGACGTTTCCCAAGTTGCGCATGCGTCGATAGTATTTCCGTTTAACCGCCATATTGGAAATGGGTATCGAACAAAAAACTATTAGAACTCCTGATCGCCATAGAAGCACATCCGCGATCCTACATGCACGGGGAAAGTAGACACATATGAGACCATATGTAGGCTACAGTTTGAGACAAACAGCAAGCCGTTGACTGGCGCTGATCAAATTAAGATGTTACAATTCTTCAGCTGGGAGATCCTCACGATGGAGAGCTATACTTTCAAAATCTAACATGGTAGCTCTCGACGTGAGTAAGACTGTAGTAGCAAGTTCCTATCAAGGGTCGTTACACTATCTCCCCCTTTGAAAGGACCACGCCCTCTTGGTCAGCCCTACTTCCCTAGCAGTGACTACCACACACACACGGGTGCAAAGGATACAACCAATGCTCTGATCCCACATCTGACCAATGTAATGACCCAAGGGCGCCCCAGGAGAATGTCTAACTAACAAGCATAGTGTAACAAGCCAGATAAAGAAATAGAAAGAAAGTGTGCTAAATTCAATACCCCGTGTGAGAATCGAACCTAGGACCCTTGGACCCAAAGTCTGATGCTCTACCGACTGAACTATTAAGGCTTAAGCCACTACAGCTGGACTGTAGTAGCAACTTGCTATCAAGGGTCGTTACACACTTACTAGGTTTACTTAGAGAAGACATGATACTTTCCTGAAAAAACTACTTGGAAATACAAACATGCCTTCATACTTTATTTTGTATCAGAAAATAACATGGGCAAGTATAGTATTTTTCAAAAATGTTGTTTGGAATTAACCTTAAACAAGTGGCGCTAAATCTGTAAATTGAATTCTGTGATGTCATAAGATACTGTATTGGGCAACAGTGTTGTATTTAAAAATGCCTTATTGTAACTCATCAGGAAGAAAAGTGATTAAATGTGATGAAAATGATTTATGTTAATATAAGCATATTAGTCTAGTTCTGTCATATCTAACCATGACCTAAGGATTTAAAAGCATATTATAGGCAAAAATTACATTACGCTAAATTTGACCAGTTTGGCTTTTTTCAGTTACATGTAAAGTATAGTTTTAGCCAAAGTTTTAGCCAAAAAAATTATTGCTTGCATCATTGATAGAATTTTGCATCACTCCACTCCCTTAAAATCCTAGCTTTTTGCACCATTGACAGAAAAATTGCCCCATTGATTGAAAATATTTGCCTCATTGTACCCTCTTAAGAAATCCTTGCTACAGTAGGGAATACATGTATGATAGGTCATTATTACTCTTGTATTTAAAAAATGGCAATTTTCTTTTCAGATTTATACAAGAGTAGGACTTCCTCAAAATTTCAGACATTGTAGCAGATGTATGTCATCATTACATAGGCCAAGAAGTATTGTGACACTATCACAGATCCATCTGAGAACTTCACAAAACATATTAGATACTAAACCACAATATCAGCAAGCACAATGGATGCAACAAAGAACAAAATCAACAAACAGTGATTTTTGTTGGAATTATTTCTCAACTGAATGGGGACCAGTGCACTATGCTCATGAACTGTTGTTGTATGTACACACTACAACAGGGTTGCCATGGTGGGCGAGTATCGCCTTGACAACATTTGGACTCAGAACATTGGTTACAGTTCCTCTCCAGGCGCAGTCTATTAGTGTAATGGCAAAAATTAGCATCATCCAACCGGAGATCAAGAAGATTGCTGATAGGTTAAAATATGAGGTTGCTAAGGCAACAAAACAGTATGGTTGGTCTAAGAAGAAAGCCAGGAGGGAATATGTAATTCATGTAAGCAAACAGTTCATCATCCATTCTGAGCACTCAGATAATCATGAGAACATTATTTAAATGTATCATTCGGAAGCATTTGATATCAACAGCTCTACAGAACCAGTAATTAGGCATAGCGTAAAAGTAGAAATTCAGTCGGCTGGAGTGTATATAGCCTTGCCCAAGTCGGTCTCTTTTACTTATCTTGATTTCTATTATGACTGGTGGTAATAATTCAAGATCAGATAAGTAAAAAAATACCGACTTGGGCAAGGCTAAAGTGTATACTTTCCTATCAGATTCAGACAGAGAAAGTGTCATCCGCAATACTCTTTAAATTCACAAAAATAACATCCACGTAAACAGGTAATTTAAAAAGTACTTGAAAGACTTTTCAAATTATACATTTTCTAGTTTAACAATCATCAATTTGAATTTTTTATTTGCAGATCAAAAAAGAAATTAAGAAGCTGTATATAAGAGATAACTGCCACCCCATGAAAGCCACCCTGATAGTGTTCTTTCAGATTCCTTTGTGGATAAGCCTCTCATTTGCACTTAGAAACATGAGTGGGTTAATCCCATTTACCATGACCCGTAAGTCTTAGTTTTTATGTCATCGCCACAAGTGGTGACATATTGCAATAGTCTCCAACTTTTTTTGAGGCTGATGTCAGGTGACCTATGACAAATGGTAGGTGGTGACATTTTGCGTGTTAATGCCTTGTTATAAAATATAAAGTGGTTTCAACACTGATATTGATGCAATTCAGATGATTATTTGTATTCAAGCTTGCACAAGAAATACCCTTAGACACAGAGGGACCGTTACAGTTAATATGGTTTCATATATCATTTGTATTCCAGCCAGTCCCGCACTAGAAATGTCCCTAGCTACAGAGGGGTTGTTATGGTTTCCTAGTCTATTGGCCTGTGATACTACCTTGCTGCTACCTGTTCTACTTGGTGTTGTCAATCTAGCAATTGTAGAGGTACTATACTGATTAATATACACTTTACTGTAAACTACATACCTGTTGTGGTAGCACAGAAAACGACATTTCAAATATTCATAGTAATACTGTATGCTTCCATTTCATTTTCATATTTCATATTTTATCAGCAATTTATTTCATAGCAATGAAAATATTTAATGAACTGATCTTAATTATCTCCAGATGCACACACTGAGGCCAGCAAGCCAGAAGAGTTCAAAGATGGACAGGGCAGCTACCTGGTTCTTACGTGGAGTGAGCGTGCTTCTGGTTCCCATTGCAGCAACTATGCCTTCAGTAAGTGCACCACACTAGGAAGTTATGCAAAGCGTATATCACATGGGGGCATTACATCGTCATATGACAATTGCATGTTGCTTATGATAAAACAGAAACACATTTTTTAATTGAGTCTAAAACCTGGCTTATTAAATAAAAATAAATAATACATGTTTTCATTCAATGTTGCAAGTCTTCAATAAGGTTATTGCATTTCTCTTCCAGTGTATGGCATGGTACTGGTTGTGCTCTAGTTCATTTGGCCTTGCTCAGAATCTCCTTCTGAAATCACCAACATTCAAACGTGCAATAGGAGTCCCCCTCATACCAAATGAAAGCCTTACACCATACAGAGACATGGCCCTAGCAGCCAGGCAAAGGGTGGAATCAATAAAGAATAGACTTGGACAATCAAACCAATGATAGAATATTTATCCCACCGAACGAAGTTCGAGAGGGATATAGGAAAGCCGTCCGTCCGTCCGTCCGTCCGTCTGTTTGTCCGGGCAATAACTCAAATACCGTTTCACGGATTTGATTCAAATTTTATAGGCTTATGCCTTATGGGTGTAGGACCTCTGCTCGAGAAGGAATTTTCAATATGGCCACTGAATTCAAAATGGCCGCCATTTTTCGTAAAAAAATTTATCTTTAATAACTCAAATACTAGTTTGCGGATTTGGTTCAAATTTTACATGCTGATGTCTAGGGACAAAGGAGTTTCGCACAAAAAGAGATTTTCAAGATGGCCGCTTAATTTCAAAATGGCGGCCATTTTTCGTAAAAATATGTAATCTTTGATAACTCAAATACCAGTGAACGGATTTGGTTCAAATTTTATATGATGATGCTTAGGGACACAGTAGCTATGTGCGACAAAACATTTTCAAGATGGCCGCTTAATTTCAAAATGGCGGTAATTTTTCGTAAAAAACTTAATTTTTGATAACTCAAATACCAGTGAACAGATTTGGTTGAAATTTTATATGATTATGCCTAGGGACACAGTAGCTCTGTTCAAGAAATAATTTTCAAGATGGCGGCTGAATTTCAAGATGGCGGCTGAATTTCAAGATGGCGGCCCAAATTCCTTAAAAAAACGTAATCTTTGATAACTCATATACCCGTGAACAGATTTGGTTCAAATTTTATATGCTGATGCCTAGGGACATAGGAGTTTCGCACAAAAAGAGATTTTCAAGATGGCCGCTTAATTTCAAAGTGGCGGCCATTTTTCGTAAAAATATGTAATCTTTGATAACTCAAATACCAGTGAACGGATTTGGTTCAAATTTTATATGATGATTATTAGGGACACAGTAGCTATGTTCGACAAAACATTTTCAAGATGGCCGCTTAATTTCAAAATGGCGGAAATTTTTTGTAAAAAACGTAATCTTTGATAACTCAAATACCAGTGAACAGATTTGATTGACATTTTATATGATTATGCCTAGGGACACAGTAGCTCTGTTCAAGAAATGATTTTCAAGATGGCGGCTGAATTTCAAGATGGCGGCTGAATTTCAAGATGGCGGCCCATATTCGTAAAAAACGTAATCTTTGATAACTCATATACCAGTGAACAGATTTGGTTCAAATTTTATATGCTGATGCCTAGGGACAAAGGAGTTTCGCACAAAAAGAGATTTTCAAGATGGCCGCTTAATTTCAAAGTGGCGGCCATTTTTCGTAAAAATATGTAATCTTTGATAACTCAAATACCAGTGAACGGATTTGGTTCAAATTTTATATGATGATTATTAGGGACACAGTAGCTATGTTCGACAAAACATTTTCAAGATGGCCGCTTAATTTCAAAATGGCGGCAATTTTTCGTAAAAAACGTAATCTTTGATAACTCTGCCTAGTTCACAATGGTATAAACTAACTTTGTGCCAAATTTCATGCTTCTATATCAAAGTGCACAAACATTTCAACATTTACACTAGCTATAATAAGCATGATATGTTTTGTTCGGTGGGATTTGCTACTCCGTGGAGTTGCTGTTTTTCTAGTTTTATAATGATTGCTGCTGTTAGAAGATGTGATTCAGGAGTTGGGAATTGTGTGTCATGTGCGAACGATTTTATGAGTGACAATACAGATAACAAATAGTATTCAAGTGAAAAACATTAAGTCAAAGTAATCGTGAATATCTATAGTGAATTTTACATGCTTCATTTGGTTTGATCAATGAATAAAATCATGAAGAATACTTTGATTTCTCTGTGTTCAAAATTGCACCCACAACAGCTACTATGTAGATGTAACAGACTTTTGCAGAAAAACACTACCCTACCACGTGAACATGTTTAAAAGGGAAACAGGCTACAATGGAGTTGCAAATGGAGCAGGTATTTTCTTTTTCTGTAGGGCTTTTCTGGTAATAATACATGGGCAAACTGCTCGATGAATTTTTAGTGTATAGTAGAAACACTTGGAATATATGAAAAAATATGGAAATAAACACACATCCTCCATTTGCAACTTCAATACAGCCTGTATCCCTTTTAAAGAAATAGAGGCTACAGTATGGGGGTAGGGAAGTGTGACGCATGTGTTACAAATATTTACTTACAATGGGTCATGTATTAGTGTATTGTGTTTGGAAATATAACCCACTAGTCCTCCCTCAGTTACAAGAAAGGGCACCGGGAATAGGGATTTTGACTGACACCAGATTTTTTAAATATCAATTTTATTCCCTGTTTATTTCCCGGAGAAAACATGTTATTATGGAATAAATATGGTTATAGTTACCATATGAGAGAAATGGTCTGGGAAGTAATATACCTTTAACCAAACTTGGGAGTTTATTTCATGTATGTTTATCTAAAAATCCTCAAAAGGGACACTCATGGTCCTTCAGAGAAACCGAGAAATTAATTTTCCAAAGGGAAGTATGACGGAAAAATCAACACTAAAACCAATAAGTTTTCCAGTTTTACCTTTAGATTTTTTCAAACCCTGCTTTGAGACTACCTGTGGTTGGAGGGGTTGGTCTTTTCCAGGCGACCAAAATCTATCCAAGCAAATGTAGGATTTACTTATTTCTAATTTTGTACTACCTAATGACACCATAAATCAAGCCAATATCTGAACATATCATATTTCCACAATGATCTTAGAATGGGTTGTTCATTATTTATGTATGGCAGTTTTTTGGGAATTTTTTGTTTTTTGTTTCCAGAATGGCCATTTGGACTCTTGTAATAAGGAGGACATATGGTAGCATTTCCAGAATGATGATAACTTCAGTTAAAGTCATTCCAAGTGAAGCTGTTTCTTTAAAATCCACCCATATTGCGGTTGTTACAGCATTTATCTGTGGTTGTTTACAATCTTAACTTTATTAGTTTGCATGGCGAAACTTTTGGAATCCAGATTCAACTTAGTTTAGATGAAATCTTAGGTTTTGAAAATGAAAGAATTTTGGCAACCATCTTGAATGGTGCTAACTGCAGTTGGGAGTCATCCAGCTGTGGAACAGTAATTATCAGCACTGGTGAGTGGTGATTCACTCGATTACGCTGGTTACCGAAACTGTTTGTTTCAGTAACAAAATGTTGGAACCTCGAAGGTACAATTTTTCCTTATTTCACCCGTTATAGGCAAAATTCCCACGACATTTTTATCACAAATGTGTGACAAGGTTCCGACATTTTGTTACTGAAACAAACCGTTTCTGTAACAAGCGTAATCGAGTGGATCACCACAGTGACATGTCACTTGAGAGATTTCACCCTATGCTTTCACCAATAAACACTAATCCACAAAACACATTGACTAAAATTAGTTTTTAGTTTTTTTTCATTGTATTAGACTAATGGTAGACAAGATATTCCAAATAGCCAGAGTCCATTTGATAATAATGTTCTGTAAGATGATGAATCCACCAGTGGTCTGTAAATCCTCAGCAAGTGAAGTTGTAGGTTTACTGAAAATAAATAAAATAAAATAGCATTAATACATTATTACATTAAGAAATACTTTCATAACATTTAAAAGAAACAGCACTATTCAGTGGGCTAATATAGTGAAAATGCTTCTCAAAAATGAGGTGAAAGTAAGAGCTGGAATCGATGGTGTAAATTACAAAAATGGGCTGCCATAAAATGGATATGAGCATTATTAAGACAATTACTCAGATGCAAGTAGTTAGTTACCAGTTTCGCCACCAGGTGGCTGATTCGGGGGAAATATAATGGCAGGGTATTACAAAATTCCATTAAACTTGAATATTCATCAGTTTTAGTGGTTCACTTTTCACATTACCCTTATGTATGTGATAGTTATTATTATACAAATTAAAATATGTCCAGAGAAAGAAAATATTATCTGCCCAACACAAGAAAAGATATTTCACTTTTTGTGGTTTTACAACATGGGGTCTATGGGGAATCTCCCCGACATAGAAGTCACATTTTCAAAGAAAATTAAATTTTCAAAGTTGATAAACTCTTTTCAAAACCACATTTCTAGGTGTGATTTTACATGTAGATTCCAAATAAACCAAGATTATTTCTACTCGCATCTTGACTATTATGGCAGTTTTCATTTGGCTAACAATTTTTCATGGATGGACAGACAAACAGAAGGATGAGTGAGCCATTCCATAGGCTTACTATGAGAGCCAAAATCTAAACCTACCTGATCTTATGAACTACAAGCTGAAACATTTATTTTATTCACCAGCTTTGGAGTTTTAAAAAGAAGGATTTTGCTCAGATTTCAAGCAATGGACGTCCATAATTATAATTATCGAATCAGACAGTATTAACTATAAGGCATGTAGCTGCAATATTTGCGATAAAAAGTCATACTGGTGAAAGAAAAAATATTGTTTGTTTTAAACAGACAACATTAATCTTTATATGAAGGTGCTCTCCATTAATTTGTCAAACAGATAAAATACTGAAATAAATGTAGAACTAGAAATTGCAAATACTGTATTTGTCTTTAATTTGGCGCTACTTAATTTGGCAATTTTTGCAAAAATGGCTCGGCCATCTTGGTAGCTTTCTTATAACTGGAAGTGCTCTGAACAAAAAATGTGTTGAATTCCCAGGGATTTTGGCAACCATTCAATTTTGCGAGTTTGTTAATTCGCCAATTTAAAACGCTTGCCAAATTAAAAATCTATTGCTTATAAGGAGTAACTTATAATATTTGCCAGGGGATTTTATAGTGCTACATACAAGCCTGAGAAGACATAATATTATGTCAAATTAACTTTCAAGTCCAAGAGTGCATGTGTATTTTATGAACATATTCTTGAATGCTGTTTCTGGCTTGTATGCAGAACTACTTGTAAACACATAGAGCTGTTATGCATATGCAAATGCAGTCAAGTCATGCTGGTGGAAGCAAATATCTTTCAAATCACATCACTGTCACAAAAGCGCAAACAAGCCTGTAGATTCAAAAAGAGGAAGGAAATGTACCCCTCCTACATCATTCGCCACAGATTCTCAATATGATTGAAAGTTCAATCACAACAACATGAAATTCAGGATTGTCTTGAAACTTAATAACAATAATGTAAATAACATCCGTGGAAGAAGCACAAACACACAATATATGTAGTTAGCACATACAGCATACAGCAAAATCTAGTCTTAAGGTAGGCCAAGAAAACTAGTTTACATGGCCTACTTGGTCAAGTTCATGGAAAGCAAGTGAAAAAAAACAAATATGGCACATTCAAGCTGTCTATTACTACAACTAGTTCAACAAATACTGAACACTGGACATCTTACTCACCTTGACTTATTTCTGAAAACCATTGAAATGTCAATAGGTTACAATTCATAGATAAGTTAAAATAAGGGGTATGGCTAGGATAAATAAATTCACTGATTCTGAACATTACATCTTTTAGAATTAAAAAGGATGAAGGTTTTTTTGATGCAATACCAATGAGGCACTTGGGGATTTTTAGTACTAGCTCTTAATATGCTCTCACAAGACAAATAGACGTTTTTATGTTTTATTGTTAATGTGGGGCAGATGTAGAGGCATGCAAAGCAATTTCCCAATTTGTATGAGTTTTATAGAATGGGCAAAAAGTATTTTTATTTATGCGCTTTCAAGGATTCAATGGATTTCTAGACACTGGGGAAAATATTGTTGATGGGGTAGTAATCAGATTTAGAAAATTTATTTACACTAGCCAAAGTCACCATTACCATAGTTAGTTGTGATTAAAAATTATTTCAGTTCACCAATAAAGTATAATGAAATAAAATAATCTTATAAAAATAATAACAACTTTCATAGTTTCAATTTGCATTTCTTCTAGCTTTTTTCTGCAGTTTGAAAAAATAAAATAATTTGATCAACAACATGTAAAAGTTGTTCTTGAAATATATGTTTCTCTGTGGTATTCAACAGTAACAAGTAAACTATGTTCTGTTCCTTGCCACTAACCTTATAATTAAAAAACAACAACCATAAACCACCAATATATTATCACAAATGCAAAGTTACCTTCTTTCCAGCTCCGATCTTTGCCTTGGCTGTTCCTCTGACCTTCTTCTGTCTGTTTTTCCTTTCTTTCCTCTGCTTCCTTGAGACACCCTTCTTTTTCTCATATAGACCTTGCTGTAACAAAATGATTTTAAAATGTAATTTGTAGATATTTAAAAGTCAGTTCCGCTTTTTTACTTAGCAGAATTAAGTATAATGCATGCACTATTGCACTTCACTAATTGTTTAATAGAAGTTATTTAAAACAGATTGAAGCTTTATTCCTGGAATAAAATAATGCATCAATAATCGATCACATCTCAGAGAGTAGGTTATCATCCATGATATTCAGCCGGCAATTCCTATCAAGAATATTGGTTCATCATAAATGTGAAATCAGATGCATAGATTGTGATTAAATTAAACCAGAATAAAGAATGCAAATAAAACTTACACGAGCAAGTCTGTAGTTAGGTTCAAACTTCTTGGCATTCTCTAAACTGTCGTAGATCAGACCAAATCCAGTAGTTTTACCACCACCGAACTGGGTACGGAATCCAAAGCAGAAGATGACATCTGGGGTAGTTTTGTACATCTTGGCTAGCTTCTCCCTGATTTCTGTCTTGGGGACAGTTGCCCTACCAGGGTGCAGAACATCAACGATCTATAACATCAATAGCAGATTTAAATCTATGAATTAGCCTGTTATTAACCCTACAGCATAAAAACACATAAATTAGACTGCAAAATCAATGATCTTCATATTTTATCCTATTAGCAATTCTTATCATTAGAATACTGTTTCGTCATGAATGTCACGTCAAATGCAACAACTGGTATACTTCACATAATAGACAAAACTAATTCCTTCATTCAGGATTTATCAGATCTAGTTTGCATTTAATGATATCATAGTGAATTACATGAACATACCATCTGCTTCCTCGCCAACAGGCGGTTAGTCAGGAACTTACGAGTTCTGATTGTTGCGGTTTCCGACTGGAAAGTAAATAAAAAATAAAAATACAGTACAGTTTATTCTAATTTTTTACAGCAATCTTAGTCTTATAAAATACGATCATAAATTAATGTAGATACAAATTATCTGGAGTTAAGTGTAGAAAGTACAGATTCGAGGGGAATGTTCTCACTGTTCTGGGTCAAAAAAAAGTTCCAAAAATCATGAGCAATATTTAGTTTCCAAATGATGTTATTGGAGTTCTCTGCATCTAAACTCTTTTCAAATGTCATATCATTGAAGCGGGGATATTAATCTAAAGTTAACAAATCATAATATTGTGTCATGAGCTCTTAAAAGAGAGGATTTCAACCGATACTGATAGAAACTTCACATTACCATTTTTCAATTTTGGGCAACCATTAAAGAGGACGAGATCTCGTGCACCTTGCGAGAACTATTTGATGAACCAATAGGAATTGCACAAATACTTCAGTCCGTAAAGAGAAATACCTAGCAGCAAAAAATGCCAGCAGTTTTGCGTGCAAAATGCATAATTGCAGGTAAGATATTTAGTAAATAGCTCAGATGATTCCCTAGATGTGTCGCCTGTTAGTAAGTTTGAGGTCAAAACTATTTGATTTCAAAAAATTAATGTGTATAATGCGGTAAACTTTATGCCTGCATGTTGTGAAAATGTTGAAAAAGTCAATAATTTTTCATGATTTTCAGATTTCATTCATTCATAGGTCTACCTTACTGAACACAGCTGGCTCAAAAGACTTCTGTAAACTCGGTAGAGTATGGTCTACCCGATCTACATTGTAGTCCAAATCCATTGTATTCAGAATTGAGTAGCTGGTAACACAAGTCAATTGGAAAATTAACCTCAACATAAATGTCGGTCTTATATTTCAAATACATCTTATACTTACATCTGATATTATCTTTTATCAAACATATGCAGTATTTATCGTAGAGTAGATTGAATTATAGCTGGCGTGGAAAATTTCAATTGACAATTCTCTGCTAGATTACGCTCTGATCCATATATTACGATCCATTAATTGGTCAATGCGATGTGCACCGAAAGAAATAACTTTTGTTTCAATTACGGTGGCACCCCACATTTTTAACATGGAAATGGGAGGGGTTATTTATCATATTTATTTATCTTGGAGGCACAACATCGTAAACAAATGGCGGGATAAGTTTAAATGATTGAAGATGTAAGTATTTTTGATCTTTTCACAGCTAAATGGCTGTCTATTCTTCAAGAAAATCATGAGGAGGGATACTTTACCTGCTTATTTCGAGTCTTTAACCTTCATGAACCTTTAATTTTTCACATTTTTCTGAATAAACACACTCTAAAATGTGGTTTTGTAAGATATCAATCTCTGGTTTTCTCCGCTTTTTAAGAAAATTGCCACTCAAATTGGAGTAAATTTCTGTTTTGATGACGTCATTTTAATGCGTTTTAGACACCAATTGCGATAGTTGCATTACAAAATGCGCAAGCATTTTGTGCAGTTACACTTTTGCCTGATATATTCAGGATTTAAATTAAAGGAGCTGTGCAGATAAATCACATTTTTAAGATTAATCATTTTATATTATTTTTATACTTCCTTGTCGGCCATATTGTTTTTAAGGTAACCAATCAAATCAAAGGATTCAAGAAATTGCCGGATATGAAATTTACTATCGACTTTTGGTAGTGTGGAGTTGTACAATTTCTTTTAGTTAAGAGGATGATGGTTAACCAGGAAATGCTGATATTTAATGCTTTTTTGATTAATATACAGGAACCTGTTTCAAGTGATGGCTATTGAAATCGGAAAGAATAGATAAGCTTTTATCCTCCCTTTATTATAGTAGAAGAGCTCCTCGTCTAAAACAGAAATCTATCAACCCATTTTTAAAAGTTAAAAAAATTGTTATTTATCTTTGCTCGCGGGCCTTCATATTCTACCATTTGTTGAACGAAAAGCTGAGCACTAAATTTAACTTTTTCAACAGGTAACTTTGGCCATCCACTTTATGTTACCCATTGAAAAAGTTCAATTTAGAGCTCTCTTTGTCCCTATATTGTTTTTATCAGATATTCCACACTCACATATGTAGAGGTTATTTTTTAATACAAATCTCGATCAATCAGCATTTGAAAATATAAAAATATTGAGATCTGCCTGAGTACTTTTATGACTAATTTTAAACAGGAAGTTAATGTAAGAAAAGATATTTCACTTTTTATTGTGATTTTGTAACATGGGGTCTATGGGGAATCTTCCCGACCTAGAGGTCATAAGATTAAATTTTCAAAATTGGTAAATACTTTTTTAAACCACAGCCATCAAAATATCATAATCCATTGATAGCGAATGGAATTTAATGCTTATTCCTATTCCATGGATATGTTTTCAACAAAAGGGGAGAATATGAAGCCTCACAGGCAAAGATAAATAAGGGTTATGTACTGGGAGGTTTTGGATATGAGGTTTATCCAGAGGGAGATATGCATATCTACCTGAGGGACCGTAGGGACCGAAGGTAGATGTGCATATCTCACGAGGGATGAACCCAATATCCAAATCGACCGTACATAACTGTTTTATCCTATACCAAGTAGAGTTTTCGGGGGCATATGGCCATTTCAATAGTACAAGGTGTAAAAATAAACAAATCATTCATATGCAAAGTCATTTTATTGCATTTCCACTACTTACTGGAAGCGGGAAGATATGCACCGAAGCGGGAAGATATGCACCGAAGCGGGAGATATGCACCGAAGCGGGAGATATGGAGGTTCTGGATATGGAAACCTCATAATCAGGATACGGGATATATCTTACCAACTTATCTCCCTAAAACTCTACTTGGCATAGGATAAATAACAATTCTGTAACTTTTATAAATTAGTTGGTGGATTTCCGGTCTGGACGACAAACTCCTTCTACAATTATAAAAGAATAAATGGAGATAAAAAGCTTATTTATTATTCTATAAAGGTTTCAGTAGCCATCGGTTGATACAGGTTCCTGTGGATTAATGGTAATGAAAACACAGAAATAGATCCTGCGCTTAGGGCTGATATGAAAAAGTCAGTCCATCCTAATGGGGATTGAACATGTCTTTCTGGGCGATTAAAAAATACCTGTTTCCAGGTTTACTAAAAGAAGACAATGTAATTAAACTTTCCTGAAAAAGCTAGGAAACACACAAATGCCTTCATACTATATTTGTACCAGACAATAACATGTTCACATTGTGCAGGTATAGCAATTTCTTCCAAAATACTTTCATTCTACCAGTACATGTACCTAAATACATGCGCAATCTTGTTAAATATATAATTTCAGGTGATTCTGCAGTTGGCAAAAGTGCATTAACACAAGTATTTCACAGTGATGGGGCACATTATCCTAAGAACTATGCGATGGTAGGCAAACTTTAATCGTGGAATTACATGTGGCTCATGTCAAACACAATTACTTCTCGGGGAAGGCTACAGGTTACTTGCTCATAGGAGTCCTATACCCAAAAATTCAAAATTATACTCTACTAATACTGATATTTGTAAAATGACATGTATACTGTATTTGATAAAATATGGTTAAAATAATGGTTGTAAATGTCAAGCCTGTAGCCAGCTTTTGCGCAAGGTGTTCAATTTTTTTTAAATTCCAGGGGGATCTGAATTTGACCATTTTGACCCAATGAAAAGGGTTAAAAATAGTGGAAAAAACTGCATGCTTTGAAAGCATTTCTGGCTCCCCCACCCTGGCTATGAGCCTGAATGTGGATCCTCCTTTCATTACCTTCAATTGCTCCATGATAGTTGCATAACATAAGCTATAACCTGCATTAATTATAATTATACAGGTTCCAATTTCAGAATATCTCAAGGGAAAGACTTTTTGAGGCATTTTTTAGAAAAAGCAACAGACCTATTTTTTCTGGATCAGTTTTTCATGCTGATAAAGATATTAAAAGATGACAGCTCAACGGGGTGGTCACGACACTGCATTTTAGCATTTTTACCCCCCCTAGGAAATTATCTTAGGGGGTACTATAATATTAGTTCATAACTCAAAGGATATATAAACTATTGTTCTGAGTTCTACAGCATACATTGCTAGTACAGAGATGAATACTATCCTAAAGTTATAGGTTGATATCTTTGTTGGTTTCGGAAAAATACAATTAATTAGAAAAAATATGCAATTTTTGTCATTTTTTCTTGCTTATTTTATATTTGTAGCTTCAAGCAAAATATGATAACTTTAACAGCTCAAAATAGTATTCTAACAACATTCCTAAGCTATGTTTGATATTGTAATACATCTATCATAGTGATGAAGTACTATTTTGTAATTTTAATATGACTTTATAATGCCCTACCCCTGGTAAATAGAAGACAGTTGGTGTGGTTTTCTTCTGGTTTTAACATTTTATTGACTTCTTAGTTGAAGATACAATCAATTCTGTCAGTTAACCATGAGTAGCTTTACAATGGTTAACTATTCCCATCATGAATAGAGGGTTGGGACCTCAAAAATACCAGAACTGTTAAGTGGCATCCTTGGGCATCCCTCTTCAGAGCATTTTCCTTATACTCCGATGAAATCTACAGGGGATACTATAAGAAACCTATATATCTAAGATACTAATGAAGATACTGAATTCAAATTTTCAGGATTTGGTCCTGGTATGATAGGTAATCTGTATGACAAAAATGACAAAAAGAAAAACTCTGTTGCCATAGTAACAAGAATACCACACTACTATATTTGTTTCCCAAGAAATGTGTTTTAAGAGGTTTTGTCATTCTCTTCATATTTTTAATTCTAAATATGTCTACAATGTGGGATGATTAGAATTATGGTAAAGTAATCTTTTCTATTGTTTTATTGTTCTCTAAAACAGAAGTTGCTAAGGCACATAGATATATAGATCATAGAAAAAATGCTGGGATGATCGCTCTATTTGTCAGGAAATTAAAATGGAAACTGAAAAATGAGTTTCTTCCCACTGAATAGCAATTAATTTGGTAGACCATGGCTGACACTCACAAGAGAAAACGTTTATCAGTTCTACGTCATTGTGTTGTTATTTTTTATTTATCGTGGTCTGGGACTTATAACACCTAATGCCGAGTCTTCTCCAACTGCAAAGGAAGGCAAGATTTTAATAATGAACATTCATATATCTCAACAAATATGGCCTAAGACAATGATGAAGAAACTCTGAGGGAAAATTAGACAAAACATTAATGTTAGTGGTCCAAAAACATGTCTTGGAAAAGTTGTGCTCTCGGGTGAATCGGTGCTCATTTAAGGTTAGTCTGAATCAGGTGAATTTTTTAACTTAATTGTACCCCTCCCCCAAAACCCCCAAATTTTGACGAAATTGTCGAAAAGTGGCAAACAACATTCATTAAAGTTCAATATGGCTATTTCGCTTCTATGTCATAAAGATATGATATGATATGATCTCAGATCAATCAATAAATTTCACAAGTGACACTCTATCTTATGAAGAAAATACTATCGTATATTTGAAGACATGTCAAAAATTTGGTGGAAATAAATTGTGTCACTCCTGATTTGACCTGCAAATGTTCAGGTAAGTTATCACAAACAATTTCAGACAGTTATATCTTTGATTATGACTATTTCCTGACCATGAAGACAGGTATACAGGGATAATAAAGTCAATCAGACTCGGAGATATTTCACTAGCAATCAACCCATCAATATATTTTTTCAAAGTTGTTGACCTCATTTTCACCAAAAATGCAATCATTTTAACAATGCTTAATGCATTACTATTCTTTATTTTAATATATCAAATAGCTCTTGAAACGAAAACTGAATTCCCCTAAGATTAGTGTTCCCCATGTTATTTCCCCTTTGAAAAAATTCATGCTATCCATTGGTTTCAGTTCATTTTGGTCATCCAAATTCAGTGTCTTTAAAGTCCCTGGAGCAATCCACTTTTCCTCTTAGGAAATAGAACATGTCTCAAAGCATATTCTAATTATGCATTCAACAATATAATTAAAGGTTGCATCTTTGGTAAAAACTAGGTCATCATTTTTAGTAAAAAGTATGTTGATTGGGCCATTCCCTTTAATATCACTTAGGTCTGATTAATCATTATATTTACTTTTCTTGAAGATAATGAATAGATCTAAAAGATATACCTATGTTCATGGTCAGAAGATATTCATAATTCAAGTTAGAATTGACCTTTTTCCATATAAATGAAAAAAAAATAGATGGCATCATGGGTATTGGTAGAGCTTGGGTAGGGCTAGAATACATGTAAATGTATTGCCAGAGTCACTTAATTTCTTGATTTAAGAAGTAATTCCATTTGGATCAACTTAAAACATCATTGGAATGTAACTTTATGATCTTATTGACATGTGGATTGTGATTTCACATTAAAATTGTGATCCTTGGAAGAGTAAATGAACTTTTTAAGGTTTTTCAGCATTGTGTCAATGGGGATTTAGCCCGACCTTTATTAGACAACCAGTAAATCATTAGAATTTGAATAATGGTAAATTACAGTGCAAATCAAAGTTGTTTTGATAGAGAATTACTCACAGAATTCAAATATGCCATCAGATGGAAGAAAACATTAGTTTTTAATGGTTAAAAATGCAGATCTCCTAAAATCTCATTAAAAACAAGACCTTAACGAGATTTCAAAGCTATATGGAAAAAGGACCATTGTCTGAAGTTGTTTGCGATAACCTACATGCTCCTTTATAACATTATTATGTAAATACTATCAAATGCTTTAGTCATGACAGTTAAAGTAAACTGAAGTCTTGGTATTTAAATGCAGAATCAGATCTATGTAGAGTAAACAAAATTGAAAGCAACATGTACAGTTGACAGTACAGTGTGATGCAACATCGGTGGGAAAGTCATCTTTGGTTAATAAAAAAGATTCTTAGCTACTTTTCTAACATCTGGCTGTGATGCATCATGGCTTAATGAGGACTCTGCTATATGGTCAGATGACGGAACTTTTGCCATGTTTTGCACATTGTAAATGACCCTTCTAAATGCCAATGGGTTGTAAAGGTATTTACCAGGAGGTATATATGGCTCAAATGACTCGTGCCCTAGTACATGGGGCACTGTAGTACATTACTTGTGCATGATGACCACCATAGTCTAGCTGCTCAAATGAGATCAATTGATGATTATAATGTTAAGACTTTATGTCAATGTCCTCTCTAGTATGTGATTACACTAGATTTCATTATGATACATGTACTAAATTGAAAACTTACATATAAAATATCTTAAGTCCTATATTCTAGTAATAAATGAATTAGAATGTCACCTAACATTTGATGATGGTATGAATTTATTGATTTGGTGTCTATCAATACATGTTTCCAACTTAATGCTGCAAAATGATTAAATTCACCACATCCACTTTCTTCAATTTTCCAGGGGTAGGGCACTATAAAGTCATATTAAAATTACAAAATAGTACTTCATAACTAAAATAGATGTATTACAATACCCCATATAGCCTGGAAATGTTTTTAGAATACTACTATGAGCTGTTAAAGCTGTCATATTTTGCTTGAAGCTACAAATATAAAATTGGCAAGACAAAAATTGTGTATCTTTTTCCTGTTTATTGTATTTTTTCTGAGACCAATAAGGGTATCAACCTATAACTTTAGGATAGTATTCACATTTGTACTAGCAATGTATGGTGTACAACTCAGAACAATAGCTCATATATCCTTTGAGTTATGAACTAGTTTCATAGTACCCCCTAGAATATTTTCCTAGGGGGGTAAACATGCCAAAATTCAGTGTCGTGACCACCCCGTTGAGCTGTCATCTTTTAATATCTTTATCAGCATGACAAACTGATCGAATAAAAATAGGTCTGTTGCTTTTTCTAAAAAATGCCTCAAAAACTTGAATTATTAGAATTGGAACCTGTCTAACTGCTTCATTATTTCACCATTTTATTTTTAATTTGAGATACTTCATCCAACATGAAAGGACTACTAATATTTTTTGTTTTCAGACAGTTGGTGTTGAGTTATGTGTCAAAAGTGTTACCATTCCAGATACTTCAGACACTGTGGTAAGTAATCAATCATATCTTGTATTGCCATACCCTCAAATAATTCATTGTCTTTTGGGAATTTGCATGATAATTAAATGGTTCAAACTTATAACTTTAAGTATTTCCGAACTTATGAATTTCTATAGGAACAGCCCCAGCATGGCATTTGATTATTAGTTTTTAAGTTAATATTTCCAGTTTTGTGATTTGCTTCAAATGTTGCCCATTGTACTTTCTCATTATACTTGAGACTATAAATGTCTCCTTGCTGTTCTCCATCATTCATCCTTTGTTTCAGGAACTATTCCTTCATGACTCAGCTGGTAAAGAAACATTCTCAGATCTCGTTCAAAAACATGTAAGTATGATAACTGCATTATATTGAATGTCAAAAAGTGATGAGGCAAGTATTTCCAAACCTGTTAAAAAAGCTATGAGGCAAGCGCCTCATGTGCCTCAACCTGGCTATGTTAATCAAGCTTATGTGACTCAATCATGGAAAATCATCTTGTGAGAAACATTTCCATCATTCAGATTTCAAAATCAAAGTTATACAATTAATTTACAATCATGTCATTGATCTAGGAATATTTCTCAAAGGATGTTCCTAAAGTGACGAGGCAAGCGCTTGCTTTGTCTGCCTCATACTGGCTACACTGGAGCATTAGACCAGCGGCATTATTTTGACTTCACAGTTTCAACAGTATCACCTTGACTTATATAATGATCATGATAGTACATGATCTTGACATGATATTAACCTCTTGAATCCCAGGCTCTAAAATTGGTTGAAACCAGAGAATTTTTCATTTGTGGCACCTTTTGATTTTCTTACTACATACCTATACAACTTTAGTTGCTCAACTTAGTAAAATTAGGTTGCAGACATTTCTACACATTTTAAAACAATTTTTGTGTAAATTGGATAAAAATTGTTCAAACGAGAGCAATTTTAGTGAAAACTTTTGTGACAGATTTTCTCGTCACTCTGGGTTTCAAGGTCATTTCTGAGATGACGAGAAATCTTGTCACTCCAGGTAGTCAAGAGGTTAGCAAAAGTGATCTCCCCTGTTTTTCTAAACAGGTTTTACTTGTTTTGGTCATACTCGTTATTCCAAATATTTCATCATTTAGGCAGAGTTGACAGTCTTTCTGTCATATTGACCTGTAAATAAACGTTGTATATTTAGCTTATATAGCTCCAAAAATGTGACACACGCTTGAAGGACACCTCAGGATAGTATGCTGCTATCCTACAGCCTGCATGTTCTACTATGTTCTACAGCGTCAGGCTGCATGTCCTACAGCCTGCATGTCCTAAAGCCTGCATGTTCTTCGACTTCTTGACTAGCTCCAACCCATCTGTCATCAGTTCCATCATACCAAGTTTGGTAAATTCAAGGACGTCCTTGGTTAATTCAAGGAGGGCCACAGAGCTTAATGGCAAATTAGATAATACAATTTAATCTTCATGGTCTTATATTATAGTGGAGCCAGCCCTCAGTGATAATGATAGTCTATGATGTGACAAGTGAAACAAGTTTCTCAAGCTGCGCTAAGTGGTTGGAGAGAGTGAAATCTCAGAAACCTGAAGTTTCTACCCCAGGTGTGTATGATAATGATGGTATTCTTTATTGAAGATAGTGAGTGGAGAATTTGTAAAATTCTGGAAGAAATCTTTTATATATTTTGGATACTTGCTCTCAATTTGCCTCTATCCCTCCTAGTCCTTTTAAAATAAAAGAGCGAAACACACAATGTTGTACTGTACTTCATCTTAATTTGGTGGCTGTTTTAATTTGGCGGAGACACAAAATTGTTAAAGTCAGCCAAATTAAGTGGCCGTCAAATCCATTATTTCATATTTCAATCATAAATATGAATGGCATATACATTTCAATATTGCAAGTCTGCCAAATTAAGCAGCCACCATGTTCGAAACAGTAAATCCGCAAAAATAAGTAGAGCCAATTTAAGTAGAAGTATACTATTCCCAAATTTTTGTGAACAAATGGAACTATCTTAAAATGAGTCCAGTGCTTTTAGTTATACATGGACCTGTTTTTCTGTAGGTGTGCTAGTTGCAGCGAAGAAAGATCTTGATGCTCGTAGAGCGGTTAGTCCAAAGGCTGGGCAAGAATTTGCAATGTCAAATGGTCTGGAATACTTTGAAGTCTCAGCAGTGAGTTATCTTTTTTATAGCTTGCAACATTGTATTTTTCGCTAATGTATATGAACATTCAAATTGTGATCATGCTTCATTCTTTGCTAGGCATTTCATACTATTTTTGGATCAATTTGTTTTGTAATTGAACTGTATTATTCATGTATTTGTACATATGTTAAAAGTTAAATTGAAAAACAAACTTTTATGGTCATTCTTCCTACAGTACATGTACTGATTCTGAATTAGGCTATTCTACTTAAAACTACAGGAATTTATACTAAATTAGATACATGTATTGTAATTTGGTTTTGATTGAATTAAATTTCAGAAAATCGTTTTCAGAATATTTGCAACTATTTTTGTACTTTTAATCCCTTGAAATAGAATAACACGGTAAATTGATTATTGATAAAATGAGCAATCTATACAGGATTGGGGAATCACCGAATTAAAGCATCGCCAGTTCAGTATTCATTCTGGGATTGCCCTAACAATACATGAAGTTGTTTCCTTATTTTCAGAAAGAAGGAGAAAATGTAGAAGCACCTTTCTACTATCTGGCTAATGAATTCCACAAACTTTACAATGAAAAACTGGACACATTTCAAACCTTGTCATGATGAAGAATCAAAGAAATGACATAGAAGGCAAAAATACTGTGAATGAGTTTATCCCCAAAATACATTCTGGCACAGAAGTGCTGGATATTGAAGAAAAACTGTTTTGAGCTCGGAAGTCTAGCTACAAGCCCCTTTAATCCCCTCTACTTGACAACATGCCTTTTCACCCAGGCTTGTTGGGATGAGTAGTGGGGGGTCACAAGAGTTTGAGTTTGGTTAAATTTTGGACAAAAATCTATTTGTTCTCATTCATTGGACTTCTAGGAAAGGACTATGCTGTATCTACATAAAGAACAGTTGATTAGAATTAATTTAAATATAATTTTTGGCCGGTTGGTCAGAAAACATCCCGTTCAAGAGTGAAAAAGTTCCTTCTTGTCTTTTCTAGTGGTACATGTATATTCAAGATAAATGTAGCTGGATCATTTGGACGCTACTCCTTAGATGTAATTAAAGGCAATATGAGCTAAAGAATTTGTATATAAATTTATTTTCAATGATGTGCATGTATGTAAGTAAGTAATTTCACTAGAAAATGAAATATGTTGTTTTGTTGTCTCTCGATCTTACAGGTCCAAAAGTGACAAAAATAATATTTTGTTCATTTTGAATTGAAAGGGCTGGACCCTTTGACCAACTAACCTCCCCCTACAATGGACTTGCATGATGCCAACATAAATCAGATAATTAGTGCATTACCTGTCTTTGATTATGGGACATATAGAGTATGTTGTCATTTGTAATCTTGCATCTACAATAACATGTTTTGTTCCATTGTAACAAGAATGTAAACATGATTTTTGTGTGCAAATGTTATTTATTGCTAAGAAACTTTATTTCATCTTATTCATATTTGAATTGTGCAACAATTTAACAATTGTAAATAAATATAAAATGATTATAATAAAATATGTGATGTATATTATAAGGTTTATTTGTTATTAATTGCTCTTGTTTGAGGTTGATTGTCTGAAGCTTTCTTGTATTAGCTAATACACACTACCCTTCCCCAATTCTGTAGCCTGTATTCCTTTAAAATCTATACAGGCTGCAGTGAAGTTGCAAATGGAGGATGCTTAATTATTTCCATATTTTTGAAGGTAAACTAGATTTTACATAATTCCTAGTGTTCTACTATACATTTTACAGATTCATGTACAAACTCTCCAAACAAAGATAGGAAATACCAGCTCAACTTGCAACTTCACGTGGCCACATGGAAAGGTAGTGCAAATCCGTGAGAATACATGCTGTTTATAAAAATATATATGTAGTTGTAAACCTTGGTAAATTACCTTGAAATTTACAATTTGAAACATGCCACAGATCAGAGAAATATGTAAATCATTGTAAAGTTACGATATCCTTGTTTTTGGCATCAAGTGTGGTTAAATATCAACATGTAAGTTGTTGTGATGGAATTTCACGAAGGAGGGATTTCAAGAAGTTTCATAATAGAGAAGACATCACATTGACGCAAGGTCCAAATTAATATGTTAGTTTACTCATTTCACTTTGCCTTATTGGCTATATGAATACAATACTCAGAATGTTTTGAATGGAATCAATGTTCAATGAGTTGTTCTAAGGTGGTCTGTAACTTGCAAGATTTTACGTCTTGAGTCAGCCATTTTGAGTTCTTAGTTAATCCATGCTTAGTCCCCCGTTGACATCTAAACATGCTCCAGTGATGTAACTGCTGTTCTCAGAAGCCAGGAATAGACAGGCATGGGCAACCTCCTCTGGTCTACCAGCCCGCTGTAGAGGAACAGACTTCAATACAAAATTAACAACTTTCTCTGGTACAACTGCCGTCATTGGTGTCTCAATGAAACCAGGAGCGACAGCATTACAACGGATTCCAAACTTAGATAACTCCCTAGCTGCTGTTTTCGTGATTCCTAAAACCCCAGCTTTTGCTGCAGCATAGTTGACTTGTCCCATTGCACCTTGTTTGCCGATGATGCTCGAAATATTCACGATGGATCCATTCTTGATTTGGTCTTCTACCATAAGTTTACTGACTGCCTGATTAATGAGGTATGTGCCTTTAAGGTTTATGGCGATGACTTCATCAAATGCTTCCTCAGTCATTGATAAAAGCCAGTTATCTCTGGTGATACCTGCACTGTTGATTCCTATACATGGAGTTTGACTAAATTTAGATTTCACATCCACAAGGGCTTGAGCAATTGATGCAGCATTTGACACATCGACTTCATGTACAGATATATTATCATTGCCTTCTAATAAGTTGGCTGTATCTTCAGCAGCATTTTTGTTTATGTCAACGATGGCTACTTTAGCGCCTTCTTTGAGAAATGATTGACAGATGGCACGTCCAATGCCGCTACCTCCACCCGTGACAAATGCAAGACGGTTCGCCAACATGTCTCTGAAATCACAATTTATATTGATTATAGCCAGTGAACAGAATATTCAATTTTTGTTTCATGGCATTCTTTGCCTTTCAAACAAGAAATGCTTGCGTCATAGAAATATATGTAAATTACAGGGTGAGCCAAAAAAGGTAACCCAAACAAATGTTAATAACTCAGTCAGCAAGCATGAGATTAGTCTATAGTCATATTTGGCACAATTGAAGCTTTTTCAACATAGTCTAATGTTCTTCCTTTCCACCAAGTCTCATCGATCCATTCCAAATGGTTATGGCCATTTTACAAAACATGCTCCAAATGACAATACATCCCAAATTCACCAGATATGAATGAGCAGACTTTAATCTTTGGGGTTATTTTAAACATAATAGGGGGTTTAAGCTTGCATATAAAATCGAAACACCAACCTCTATACTAAGTATGGGCGATTGGTCATATGTATAGGTTTGCCTCTTGAGACGAGACCAGCATTTAGAATATGTATTGTAAAATGACCATAGATTGTGACCATTTGGATTAGACTATTGAAACTTGGTAGAATGAAAGAATATTGAACAAGGTTTAATTGTGACCCTAAATCCATGCTGAATTTGCTGAATGACTAAGTTATTAACATTTGTTTGGGCAACATTTTTTGACTCACCCTGTGGCTATTATCTTTACTAAACTAAACTTTTCAACTGTAAATAGCTTCCCATTGAAATGATAGATTTTGATACAGGTTATGATAAAGGGTCCTTGAAACATTAAAAAATGAAACTGTTATGTTATTTGCATGAATTATACCTTCTTATAACTGTGAACAGTAGTTGAAATAGCTGCACAAAGTGTTCCCTCCTGATGTACAAACTTCAACAATGGGCCATGACCTTTGACATTACACTGGATGAAAACAAATAGTTCATACACCATGATATAGATGTCAGCTAAGACAGACCACCTCTTTATGAACTGACATAGAGTACCATAACATGGCATTATGACATTACTGTATACTAAAACAGACTGTGATTGTCTACCCAGAATATAAATACTATAGAAGCAGTTTATTTTGCTTACTCATGTAACTGACAAAACTTCTTATGATTCTTACTCTTAGTCCTCCTTATGTGTTAAAACCATCATTTACTCCAACCCCTCCCCCCAATACAACTTCACCTACTGTTAAAAATTAGACACAATTCCTTATTAACCCTGAGAATAATATATCAACTGTAGGTCCCTTTAAACTGCATGCGACATACTGTGAATCCTGTGGAGAAGCCCTTAAATATAGCATGTTTCAAATCCAGTGAACAAATTAATTAAAAAAGTTATCCTGTTTTGTTGATGTTGAACATGGCAATGTTTAGGTGGGAAGGCTTTTAACATCCTTGGCCCAAGAGTAATTCATTGCATTACATGATCTGCTATGAAAGCAGTGAAGGACCGATCTTGAAGGGTGGCTATTAAGATCAAGTTAAATCACCCAGCCCTTTATACTGTATGATATCTCATGTTTTATGAGGTTATTAGTGGTGTAAAGACGTTATAAACTCAGGAATCAAATTCAGGGAATTCCAATAAATCAGCACTCCTGGGTCTGCACAATATCATAAACAATAATAGATATGATTTAATATTTTAAGTACATCTTTATTCCAATCATTAATGGATGTTTCATAATTTACAAATTACACATTTTACTTAGTGTGTTTATATTTACAAAATACATAACTTAAAAATAATAGAAAGCTTTACATTGTAAAGCATGATGTCATATATGTTGTACATAATGATGTCATAGAAACCTAACATGATGTCATACTGAGTATACATGTATGTTGTACATACTGACATCATAAAAACCTAAATATTTTTTCAATATTGCGATAGACAAGCACAAAATGGAAAAGCTGTGAAAACTTAAATACACTGATTCAGTTATATATAGTAAATAAATAATCTAAACACTGTCCTTATCCAAATTATTACAAATTAGATTATTGACCAAACATGGAAGATATGTAGACTTCAAAATAATGATGTCATTTATCATGGACCTCGATCAGATATAGGTCCATACATTTATGAATTATTGAACAAATAAAAATAAATACAACAGCAAGAAATACAATCTAATGGCAAGTTTGCTATCTTAACATAAGAATAAGATAAACAAAAAATGAAATAAAAACAAAGAAGAAATCCATTATGGATTAATTAAATGGCATTGCATCCAGTCTTTGGCCCTCTTCCATACTACATTTTTTTTATATACCTTATTTTATAGAGAAATTGGAAGGCATAGGCGTAACGCCTGGTACGCTGGGTACGCACAGGTGTCACAGGCGTACCAGATGGTTGCAAATTCGCTCCAAATACAACCAAATTTCAAAATTTTCCTCAGACCCCCCCCCCTAAACGCTCGTTTTTTGCTTTGCTCAAATCTTGTTCCCGCGGTGGCATACTACTTAGAAATATAGCGCTACGCCCATGGAAGGGTAACATATGGGTTTGATGCATTGTATTGTACTTTGATCATACACATTTGCTTTTAAAAATGAACAAGGGAATTAATACTTTGAAACATAGCTGATTACTACTGTTTCTCTTATCATAGAGTTACTATTCAATTGTTCAAAATAATTGTCATTAAACAGCTTTATAAGCTAATAACTATTGATTGCCTATAAAGACTGTTAGCACTTTTTAGTGTACACTTTGAAACTGAAACTATAAACATAAAAAGTTTGTTCAAATGATGTATTATAAAACTTTTTATCAAAGTGGGCATAAACAAAATCATAGCTTAAACTAGACTACAAAATGTGTTAATAAGAATTTTAAATGACATATAAGCATTATCAAGCCACATTTTATTCACTTATTTTGGTGGAAACCGAAGATTATAGAGAAAATACAATCATAATAGTGCATGGATAACATTTGTCATTTTATATATTATTACCACCTAGCTGGGCCTGTTCTAGGGGTATTAGTGCTAGTTTAGAAGGCATTTATTTTACTATATCGACCCGAGCAATATGTGACGTCATAGTGGCGGGCCAATAATGCAATTTAATGCCCAGCAACTTTCCTGGGAAATTAGATATCATTTAGTGCTTAAGATTTTCTTGCTATTTCAGCCCTGGGCATTAACGGTGGAAATAATACTAATAACGTCATTTCTGCAGGTAATATAGTGAAGTAGTGCCCTTCGAAATGACGTTATTGTACTATTGTCTTAAAGTGCCAAAGAGGCTTCTCCTTTAGGAGACAATGGGAGATATTGATGCGGCTAATTAACTGTGGCATCACAGAGCCACATAGCAGACCAACCAACAAATGAATCAAGTAGTAAGTAGTAGTAAATAATAAACACACTACAGCCCATTTCACTGTTTTATTGCGTCAGTAAAACCTAAAAAATAAGAAATCAAAAGATCATTATGCAATAATATATCGAAAAATATATTCCTATTGTACATAAATGACATTTGTTTATCTTGGATTGCTTCTAGTTTGGCAAATAAAGTGTGTGGCCTCTTATATTTTGATGCTTCTCTGCCATAGTAATTTCAAAAAGATTAACATGGCTGAAATTCTTTAATTTACAAGAGGGCATAGGCTTATAGCACAAAAACTCTATAATCTGAAATATACAAATGTCATTCTATGAATATACTTTTCCATATATAACTGGCACAATTGTCTCCTGATTTCCTATTTTTGGGGTTCTACTGACGCAATAAAACAGTGAAATGGGCTGTGGTCTGTAGCTACTGTGCATGTGACGAACCTCTTATTTACTATTGTATATTCAGCTACTAGGAACTGCTTATAAATGCATAAATATGTGTACATATGTAATATAATGCATACATAATGTACATATAATGTATATGAATCTATATACATGTACATGTATGTGACACATAGTGCATGTAATATTTTATATTGGAAGACTCAACATGAAGCATTATAATATTGATTGTAATATAGCTACAACTACAAAATATACCAGTAACCATGATATAATTTTTCAATTGTTAGATTCCTCACTCGTATAATGAACAATAAAGTAGTTAAGAACAATGACTAGCAAGTTCGTTCATTGTACTCATTAAAAATAACTGTTATTTTTATGGCCATTAACATGTTAATACCTTCAAGTATTGTATTCCACTAGATTCATTTCCACTGCAGACTAATGCAATATTTTCAACACTAGTGTTTTCAAATTGACGGTGCATCATCTAATGTCCCCCATAAAGCACAGATACTAGTTTTCTGCATGAAAAAAATCAAAATTCTGCAAAAAAATCTGCAAGAAAAAAAGCAAATTCTGCAAGGAGAAAATCGAAATTCTGCACAAATTTTCAAAAAAAGTCCAAATTCTGCAATCTTTTAAAACGATGAAAATTGACGTAGCATTAGGAAACGGAAGTCAGCTACTTTCTAGGTAAGAACTGCGCGTCATTAGTGAACTCGCTTTAGCGAATTTAAACGTGATAGAATGTTGAATTTCACGTTGAAATCGTACTTGTACTCAATAATGATTGATTGTTGGACATAAACAGACACTCTTCAAATACCCCGCAAAGGTAGGAGATCGTAAAATATGTAATTTCTGGAAATTCTGGTAATTCCGTGGGATTTTCATGAAAATCAGGGATTCTGCAAAAAATTGAAGTTTTGTCAAATTCCGTCCACGCCGCGGAATTACGGAATACTAGTATCTATGATAAAGTACACAGCTACACTATACAGTAGCAGATTATCTACTGTATTTTCTACTGGTCATCTACTTGCCATTATCATTTCAAATACCGTATGAGTATGGAATTCTCTGGCCGTCAACATTTACATCCTCCTAAGCAGGTGTCCAGAATCCGTACCTCCTTCTTCCCCCCTGCTATAAGCAGTTAGCATTTCCCCGATTAAGAACTCACAATTTGATTCGCTGTCGCAACACTGCGACAGCAATCATGTATACGTCATCGGCGCATAATTAGATAATGTGATTCAGTATAATCGGGCGCTTCCAACTTGGTTATAACAGGGGGTAAAAAGAAAGAAGATATTCTGGATTTTGAAGCCCTGTGATCGGAGGATGCAACATTTATAAATGTGTGTTGTTCACTGGACAAGTTGAAGTCAAACTAGGCAAGTCAATTTGTGAGTTATTTAGAGATTCATCCAACATCACCTCCATGGATTCAACTATTTTCATACCCCTATCTATAGTACTAAAGTCTGGGTTTGAATTCAGTTGGCGTTCAGGAGTAGACCTCAGACTATTTGAATTGTCTATTCTGATAACATTGTGATTTAAAGCTGGACTGTTTGATCCACTATGAGTGTTCAGTGGAATACTGCTCACTGGGTTAGCAGTCCTCGGTTTATGCACTTCTGCTATTTCAATGTTTGTACTGGCACTTGACGCTAATATGGCATCTGGGTGACTATGAGAGAGTTGGCGACTATCAGTCACGTGCGATTCATTATGAGTATTTGGCTGTTCTGATTGAACAAGAGTATTTTGTACTGAATTGTTGAGAGTATTTGGCCGCTCTGAGGTAGATTGTCGAGACTGATCTGACGATGTTTCTGAATCCATGATTTCTACTGATCCAAATGTCACTGTGCTTCCTGATCGCTGATGCATGTAAACTCCTGATGTGGAAGGTTGCACACTTTCAACATTTTGTAACCCTGAAGTGGAGGGTTGCACATTGTCGATATTTTGTAACCCTGATGTGGAGGGTTGAATATTGTCGATATTTTGTAACCCTGATGTGGAGGGTACACTGTCAGCATTTGGCTGCATCGATATAGGCAATCCAGGTCTGGATAAAGTCCCTGCAGTGGAGCGATAAGTAGGTGGTCGGGACTGTGGGTACTCTCCAGAACTATCTGGGAAAGTGATATGTAAACCTGGTCGTGCGACACTGACTTGGGACCTATATGAAGGGGGAGGTGAGGTGGGTAGACCCTCCATGCAGGGTCCCTCACCAGATTGCTGTTCGTCCACTCTTTGCTGCTGGCGGATTTGTGCCAAAAGTTGTTGATTCTGATAATCCTGCATGGAAGCTGCATATGATGGTGGAGGTCTGCGGAATCGGAACTCAGGATATATGGTTCCTGAAATATATATTAATTAAATAATTTATATAAAGTTTTATAGTTTTTTTTAAACTGGGTATCTTATTGGCAAGAAATTTTTTTTATCTTGTGTCAAGTTTCAAAACACCCCCCCCCCCAACACTCCTGACTTATTTTGTGTTCTCGAGAAAATGAGTTGACCCAGGGGATTGATGCATGGCTAGTAAAATGCTAATAAGGATTACATGAACGTCATGCACTTTTAAGTGCACCGATTCAATTTTTTACATATGAAGAGGAAAGCAGAAAGTACATGTACACATACTTTTAACTTACTGTGACTATTGAATGTCATAAACAGGTTCAACACTTTATTTTCTATACAAACAAATTAATAGTAATGTGTATAGTATTTACAAGCTCAAGACATACGTTAATCAAAGTCTAAGTTATGCTAAAGGAAACCTCAGTCAAGTATATGTTGTAATACAAATTCATCATACAATTCATTTTTTTGTATTCTGAAACTAAATATTGAAAAACCTATATAAAAGTAATAAATGTCTTCAGCACCTGTGTCTCGAGTTCATATTACATGTGTTGTTTTTTGTCATTTGCAACTATATGAGATAAGAAAAAGTGTAAAATGTCAGATATAAGCATTTCAAACCCATATATAAATCATGGGATAACCATTAAATAAAGTAATAACTTGGACATTGAACAGAATATTCTGGCGAAAAACTAAAAAATTGAGATAAATTTTTGAATGTCATTTTTAAGAATGCCTTTCTGCTTATTGGTATCTCAATATAAAAGGTGAATGTTAAAGTAGTTCTGACGAGTAAAATGAAGATTTTGTTTGAGATACCAATACTGCATTCATTTATCTATAGTATGATATAACTCAAAACTTATTTGAAAATATTATTGATTCTGGAGATAATAACAAGTATGAATTTCCCTTTTGAGCAGGTGTAATCGAACAGTATGCATCTGTTAGTACTGAATTGCAGGTATTACATGTGAATATCAAATTATATCAAACATTATTAAACAATAAATGACTGATTATAATACAGATGGCACACACATTATATCACAGTATAATTATAATAAACACATTTCCCATCATTGAACTTTATAGTTAAAAACTTAAAAGTCAGTATCCAACATAAATTGTATAAAATTACAAATGGTATATCTACATTGACTGTTAATTAACTAGCTGATAATTGATGTCAAGGTATCCTCTGAAATCATCATTTTTTATTTCCATTCATTTTATTTATTACATAGGTGGATGGATGATCTAAAAATGTAGATATTCTAAATTATCCTACACTTAGTGTGCTAAATGTATAACATCAAAAAATAAATTTGATATTTATTGGCAAAATGAATAACCGGAGGATATCGTGATGACATACTCCGGGCGGAGGATATCGTGACGATATACTCTGGAAAACCCAATATGCGGAGGATATTGTGACGATATACTCCGCTTGTTGATTTCCCTACAAATTGACTCTATTTGGCATGAAATTCATTTTGCAATGATATTATACATTAAGTGCACTCCTTGTAAGTGTAGGATAATAAGAACATCCAATGATTTTTTTTTTTTAATCTACTCGTTGATATTGATATATGCACTCGTTCGCTTTGCTCTCTCGTGCAGATATCAATATCACCTCGTAGATAAAAATGATATTCCTCAAAATCATAGGATATCCTATAAATAGTATGAGTATCTGTATTCCTTACCTGCATACCACTGGTTCCTATCTCGTGGGTGCCTGATCCGCTCTATTGCAATATCACGTGTAGAGTGTTCCCCCAGGTTAAACAGCAGGTGGCAAGGTTCATGTCCCAGGGGGGTGCACTTCCAGCCTACCCCTACTACTATAACTAGCATCACCCCCAGTCCTAAAACACACAAAAAGTACATATTTCAATCAATACATTCATTTATGTTCTGAATCTTACACCAAGGCCCCTAATTAAACTCAGAGTCAAGTAGAAGTTTTTTTTACCCGATATTAAATTAAGTTTATTTTTCTATTCATAATCTAATACAAAATAAATAATTACAACATGACATGGGAGTCTAATTTTGACATGTGACCGACAGAGTAGGAGTAGCACTTATGATGCTGTTTCCATCAAAGTAGAGATATCAATATCAAACTTTGATGATATCAAAAAGTGCAAACACATGATAGACTCATGGTTTATCATGATGGTCTTTTACAATCAAAGGATATTCTACACAATTATTCCTTCAGTTCTGATATTCAGAACTTGACCAGTTTAATCATTTAATTTATTTTATCACCACCTTGCGAGGCTGCCTGTTCTCAGAGTATAGGTAGAGCCATATTCCAAGGCCATATTGGTCATACTCTGCCCTGGTCCAGGGTGAATAACTAGTTAGTACTTAGTTTTCAATAGGGCCAAGATTTCACTATGTTGTTGCCCTTTAAAATGAGGTTATTGGTATTTTGGCAAAAGTCTATTGAAATGATAACTTTAGAGCAATTATCTGGCATTAGCCAAAATGCCTCTGCAAATGAACTTTAAAGGGATAATAACCTCAAGTAAAAACTATGATTCATCAGAATAATAAGTCTATAATCAAAAACATGACCCGGGTATGAGCGACGATCTTCTTATGCATCGGCAGATATATTGGAATTAATTTTGAGGTATTGGTTCTTCACCTGGATTATGGAGGTCGCCATAACCTACCTATAAATATTCATGAGCGGCGTCACTGCGACTCGACAAATTCCAGCATTTTGATTGGCCCGAAAAATGCGCATGCGCAATTGTAGCGAGGCGGCCACATTGAAAAATATTACGAACTTCTTAACAAGAAAATGGAGCAATTTGAAGATTTTGACGATGTATATTGACATACTATAATATGATATCACCTGTTCGAGAAAAACATGACCATGTTCACATCAATACTTACAATTCATAGAATTAACTCCAAAAGTGCCAATCAAAACCAAAAACTGACCAACTCGTGAACGTTGGTTACCGACATGACAGGGAAATGCGTTAATTTTATGTTGACAATCAATTATCTCTCGATCGTTTTGCTTGAAGATTAAACATATTCGGATCTTTTATTTAATAAAATGACGAATGGCAGATATTAATTAGATTTTTGACACTCTAAATATAAGGCAGAACTGATAATGTATTCCCCGTCATGAATGATCGCGATCGATGACGCAAGGTTCGTCATTTCGATCACCATGGAGGTGTATTTTTGTTGTATTTACAGTAGACAACAAACAATTTAAAGGCTCGTAGACCTACTATGTTATATTTATTTCACAAATATGGTATTAAGTTATAAAGCTATTAAAGACATACGATACGATACGATACAATTCAAAAAGTTTTTTCAAAATGGCGTCGACCTAACCGGCACATGGCCTGGTTCAGTTCTCTTTTTTGGGACCGGATTGCTCGCCTTGAATCCGTTTTCTTTGGTTTCTTGTGAGAGAATATGTATGGTATGGCAACTGCCCGAACGACAGTGAGATTCCATTGTCGATAACGACAGTGTTATTTCTGTTGCCGATAGCAAACTGTCGTGGGTAAACCCGGAAGTAAAATTGTGTTCAATCTACGCCGTTTGAGGAGAAAATCAGCTAAAACAACTTGCCCCGCGTGTCTAGAACCATCATCACTGTAGCGTCTATATAATCAATACTTACTTGAAATATCCTGACATAAACTGAACTAAATAAACCACTCTAACTTCAGTTGTTATTCATTTTTATTCACCAATCTATTTTGAAGAGCGATTTCAGCATTTGAGGCAATCTGCGCCAGTTCCTCTTGATTCGGAATCTAGTTCATGCGCATTAGAATGAATAATTTGATTGGCTTAATTCCAAAAACACATGCGCACTTGTAAATTATTTCAAACTACTAGGCATGCGTGAAGAGTTGAAGCAAAAACGAAACTGCTGCAGATTACCCTACTTATTCGATGGCGGAATTAGAAAATTCTTTATTCAAAATGTTTTCCCGTATTGGGGAGAAAAAACACAACCCCAGGATAGATATAGGACGACAAACAAGACAATAATAAGTAGGAATCTTTGATTGGTAAAAGTCGTGCATGAAACTTTTCAGAAACTATAGTAAGTGACACTGTTTTAAATGTGTTCTATTCCCCGGGGATTCGGTCCACGACAACGACAGCTGGTTCGAACTGTCGACAGATTTTAATTCTACCGTCACCAGCCGACTGTCGTACTGTCGTTCAGGCATTTCTTTTAAAGTCCTTATCCCAAGTCTAGCTCTATCAGTGGAAATATTTGAACAATTTACCGCACAACACATAGGCATTTTTCCTTTGTTGTGAATGCTTTCAAGATGGCGACTCAGGTCGCAGAAACGTCACACTTCCGGTCTACATCCGGGTCTCTGAGGGAAATATGGCGAGCCCCGTCCAACAGACAACTGGGTCACTGGGTCAATTTATGATTTTTATTTTCAATATTATACAAAAACTAACACATAACAAGATTTTCAACTTATTGCATTTTATTCAGTAGTATTGTAACTACATATAATGATGATTAGAATACCTGACATTATTTCCGCTTTAAGGTATTTGAGCCAAGTTTTATTATTAACCAAACAAATTAAATATTATATCAGGATAGCCAAATGAATTCTCTGTCCTGGTACACAAGTTTAACTTGGGTCACCTAGAGTTCCTACAATTCTTACTTTATGTCTTAAAGTGCCAAAATCAGGCCAGATCTGGTTATTTAACCTCATTATGTCCAGGTAGAGTTCCAGGTGATAATGACCCTGTAATGTCTGGTTGTGACAACCAATATCACAAGCAATAATCCCTAAGAGCTGTACATAACACACTGAAGCAACAACAAACTGGACACTAGGCAAATGATCATGAAACTGAGCTCTCGTTGCCTTCATTTGGAAATACATGTAGACAAACCAAGATGGCAAATAACTATACATGTAATCTGATTTTCATTGCAGAATGAGTAGGGGGATGTTCTACATGTAGGGAGAATGAGAGATGATATGTTGGAACAAGTTTCATGTTCCCCACTAGTAATTCATCTGCATCCTTTTAAGTGCCTGACTTTTTATCTTTAAAAGAGAGCTTCATGTATTTTATTTCATTAAGAGATCCTTTGATCAAGCCAAATCACCAACTGGTATATATCATGGCACATTGTTTGTTGATAAATATAGAATATGGAATATAATAAAGCTCTTTAGTAAAAAATGATGGCATTATCTTACAAGTAAGGGACTGTGCTTTAAGGTAATTCTGGAGGGCGATATTGAGGTTAGAACAAACCAAGGCCTCATACATAATAGCTTACCAGTTTGATTTATGAAAAGCAAATATATTTACATTGGAAAAGCAAGATGGGCTTCATAAAGCATGATAAAGAAACAATAGATAAGAATGCTGTAACGGACACTGAAACCCATCATAATGAACAAAACCAATATCATCAATATTTTCCAGTAGCTGGTGAAACAGAAACATGTAATGAGTATCAGAATGATTGAAACCTGGCAGAGGTGTTAACACATGGCTCAATAGTGTTGAAAACCTCCCTGACTAAAACATTTGCTCTAAAAAATCAAACAATATGGGGTGTCCATAAAGTATCTTTACACTTTGTACTTTATATTATTATATTGATCATAAAGATACTTTATGGAAACCTTGTATTCCCTCTCCCTCCCGTACAGACTCTCAAAATGATGAATTGTTTGTTTTAGTTTATGCAGTTTTCATTATAAGATGTAAACATATGCACCGTGTCTTGGTGTTTTCTCTATAATACAGATTTTGATACAGGCACAAACATCATGATAAACCATGACATCTCATTTCTTTTCAGCCATATTTCTAATGAACAAGAAAGATGAGAATTGGAATGAGTTTCACTGTATAATGTAGAAGCAGCATCCATAAGCCATTTATTAGCTATTATTGAGGCACTATCAGACTGAGCTCTACTAAAAGCATGTCCTAATATGTAACACACTGCACAGAGTACTGTAGCGTTCCTAATCAAATGTGAACCAAGGCCAATCCTCGCTTACAATAAATTAAACATTTATTTATCAGAAAGGGATTTATGTTAAATGAAAACAGTTAGAATGTCATTTGTATTTAGATTTGGGTCTAATTCCTGGAAGGTTATTTTCTCATTGTGCATTATTTCTGAAAAGTAATTCCAGTTGAAGATTTTATGATTATGGAATCGTCTTTATAGCTACGAATGTAAAAAATGAAACATCAATATGGTGGCTGACTATATACATTGTAACATGCAAAAATGAGAAAATGCTTGGCAAAATGTCCTTGCACTCACATGCAATGTGTACATTGAAAAAAAGCGTTTTTCATGTCAAGCAGAGAACTGTGAGTTCTGTTTTAACGTTTATTTCCATCATGATAAACCATGACATCTCTTTGATTTCTCTCTACCCATGAGATATTTTAAGTGAAACAGAAATATGAGATGAGTTACGGAATGATTTTCTCAACAATATCAACTTTAATGCTGAAAAATGAAATAATTTTGTCTGACATATGGGACAACTGGATGCCTCAAATATGTAACCATTAATCAAATGAAATGTTTCAATAAGCTGAATGTGACAGTTCCCTCTCAATTATACTAAATTAACGAACCATGAAATATCATTTGAGACATGGACTCCTAAGCAGCCATAATCCAATATCAGTCTATAAAAATATTTTCTTGGAAATAATTAAACAGTGCAGTGATAACACAAGCTAGTATACATCAAGCATACACATCAACTATGTTGTATCCGCTTTGGGATACGAGATGTAATAGAGGTATCTTCAAAGATCAAAAGTATTATTTTTCTGCGATAAGCAGATCTTTCCAAAATTAGATACTGAAGAGGCCATATTTCACTGTATATGTTAAACTACCAGTGTTTTTAGTGTTTGGGTTGTGCCGACCTGACATTTATACACATGCAAATAATTGTGTTCTCAATGTTTACATGTTAAGACCTTTACACAAAACTATCCCAAAGTCTGAAAGGACTAAAACAAATAAGAATGAGTCATATCTAACTTTGCTCCAGATTTGATGTGTCATCCACAAAAATCCTTAGACATAAAACACACTCAAGCTTATAGTGGTTTAAATCTACAAGCGGTTCTTGTCAGAATCAATATGATCCCATTAGCTCAATACTGGTATAAAGGAATATATTGTAGAACATGATAAAGTGAATAATTGTTACATGAAGCCTATAGTCTGCTTAGTCTTGCATCAAGCTCTGGTGATCCCCAAATCAACTGGAGATGAAGTACATGGAGAAATCATGGCCTTGATGCAAGAGTATATGTAAAGTCTGCTTAGAGTTGAACATCACGTCTTTGTTAATATACATCCCCCTAGTAGTCTTACCTCAAGACTGTGTACCTCACTGTGTGCTACACCTTCCCAAAATAGGGGTGGGGGTTACACAAGACTAAACACCCCCAAACTTCTTCCTCTTCTGGGGAGGGGGTCACAAAGGCCCGATACATGACTACAATAATCTGTTTTATTATCATATCATATGGATACAAAGAAAACATTTGAGAATTTGTGATCCTTATTCTGATAGAGTTTAAGGCTAAAGCAACTCAAAGAGTATATCATGAAGCTACCTTTTAAATGATAATCAATCAATCAATCAATCAATCAATTGGAAGGGGTACCACACCATCATCTTCTACAAGGAAATGTTCTTCCCGAACTAATACCATACATAAGCAATTGAACCCCTTGGAGTTATTGGATATTTGGTCCCGGGGGTAAATGACTCACAAATTCTAATTTCTAAAAGGTTAATAGAATAGCAGCTCTTCGTTTTGTCTGCTAATAAATCTGGCATGACGACAAGACAATCTGTCAGGACCAGCTTTCAAATAACTTGAATTGGATGTCCAGATCAGAATCTAATAAATCTAAGTTGTGAGATCCCAAACATGTAAAATGACCACTATAGAGTTCAGTCTCGCTTCAAATCGAAGAGTACATTGAAAGAGAAAGAAGATAAGCCTATTGCCTGAAACACAAAAATAAATGACTAATACATTCAATTTTGATTAAATTTCCTCTCAAAAGCTTAGGGTGACACTTCCCCTTTAGATAAAGGGGTATTACATTGGTTGTCTCTCTTATTTTATCATTTGATGGATGATTCCTGGGATCATAGATTCATACAATGGTTCAATTCGATATCTGGGGATTAGTTTCCTATTACAGGCCTCCTCAAGAGATCAATTCACATCCTAGAATATTTTTCATTCTATTCAAGAATTTATAAATGTACAGTAAAACCTGTAACGTAGAACACCTCTAGGAGTGGAACACCTCTGTTAGTAGAACACTTTTCAGAGTCCTAAGACCAACTGACAGTTAAATGAGCACCCAAAAGTGCAACACCCCCCAAGTAGAACACTTTTTATGAGAGGTATCAAAGGTATTTCACTAAGACAGGTTTTACTCTATATGCATGCAGGCATGGTGAAGGAGTCAAAGATGCATCTTATTACCCTTCATAAAGAGTATTGACTTGTATCTCTATAGGGAAATGAAATGTACCTTGACCGTCAGAGACCCTAGTATATTAAATAGACGAAGCTCTCTTTTTAAAGAGCAGCATGAAACTATTACAAAGGGTAAATAGAGCCTGGCATTGAAGTAAGTTCTGATCCCTCAGGTGAAACTCCCGATTGGTTATTATCAATCAGTAATGGAATGATAAAACAATTACATGACCGTAATTTGCACATTTGCACAAGATCAGAAAGTCATGTTCCCTTTACCCTTTGTATTCATTCGACTTCGCTTCTTAAAATAGAGCTTCGTTTATGACTAGACTCTATTCCCTTGAAATCTTTATCTTGAGCTTAAAAATCCAAACTAAACATTGATTTTTTTCAACCAAGGAGCTGAACGAAGGCTTACCAGTACCATAAAAAATTTTGGACAATGATGATGTAAACAAAAATGGCCATGCAGAGAACCATAGCTGAGTAATTGCTCTACTGATTTTATTGTTTTTTAAAGATTTATGCTAATTTAGATAGCTAAGATGACATCATGCCCTTTTACAAGGATAAATAGAATGGTAATACCACACAAACAAATAGACACAGAAATATTTACAAATATCATATTATGCCTTGGTCGATTGACTCGATTCTCAGAATACCATACATAACACACAGCTTATGGCATGATCCAAACATACACTCATCTGTAAATACTTGAGATCTGACTAAATTATGGCAGACCTGGTATTAGATGTTGAGAGTATGTATTTATGTAAGATGTGAGGTCAGTATCCTGCTAACATGCAACCATTGATTCAAGGTTATCCTAGTCTCAATCTGATGTAGCCAGAGGATTAAAATAATTGATCCAAGCATGAGATCGAATTTTTCTGAATCTGTTTTCATAGTAAGTCACCCCTCCTTCTTATATTCTCTATATTCCGCTGTCTGTATTAGAACTACATATAGAACTATTAGTCTTAATATAGAGAATGTTAGAGGGGGGATGACTTACTCCCCATGATATGTGCAAATGAATGAAAAGGTTTTGCTTAAATTCCCTCAACATTCTTAGAACTTGAAGATGGATTTTTCAATGTGATCTGATAAACATAATAAAAAAGTCAACTTTGTTTAACTAGATGCTAAATAAACAAAGGACTCTGTTTAAGCTATCAAGCACTGGAGACTGTCCCTGATAAATGTATATCTTCATAATCAGATGATATGGCCTATTTTTCCAGACTGTTTCTGTTGTAAAATATTGCCCCTTGTGGTCAATTAATCATCATAGAAAAACATCCTTGATATTTAGTGTCTCTCTTCAGTTATATTACCCCTCTTCATAAAATGTGTCAGCGTACCATCTCTATCAATGCAACTGATAAATAACAACAACCATTACTTTAATCGAAAACACTTTGAACAGCATATACTTGAACAAGTTCCTATTTCATGTCATAAACATCAACACTATTTGATTATTCTTCAATAATGTTGATCTGTGCCATCACTAAATATTTGTCAACACTTTATGTAAAAAATAAAATGATCAAACAAACTCATAAATTAGTCTATTACATAGAATGATGCCTAAAAGGACACTGAAAATCTAGGACAGCTCATTTATCTGAAAGGCTATAAAAGACAAGCAATACACATCCTTGGTTAAAGGCCATGAGATCATTAGCCCAGTTTCTCAAGTACATAAAGCAAATGTGACACATAACATATAAGGGATTGTAATAATAGCCTTGCATTGAGATAATGTACCCCTCTCCTATAGTGTATGGGGGGGGGGGGAAAGTGTGCACTATTTCCTCCAGATAGATGACCCTAATACTAAAAGAGGGTCTAATAAATCAAATGACAGGACAATTCATAGAGCTCCTGGCATAATTCTTTACCACAATGAGAATAGCAAAACGTCTCATGACATTTACACATTTCAACCATTCCGACAGAAGAATTGAGGTGTCATGGTTTATCATGATGCATTTCACCTGATCCTTCCTGCTTTTTTAGTCAATTTATTATCATCCTAGGTCTTTGTACCTAGACTGATTGGTACAGTTTCCTCAGGTTTTAATTGTATAAGTTAGTATTGCATTGTAGAGGGCAGGGACAGGGGGGGGAGGGTGATGAGGGTGTGAAGCACATCAAGTCAAAAAAGTTAATTACAAGGATTGTTACTTGACCAGGTTTTCAGTTGCTCTTTCTCCAATCATTTTTCCAGTAAAAATATGTTTAACTTTTTATCATTTGTGAGTTGAACCATGATACTTGGCAAATCAATATAACTTTGGATAAGCTTTAAAATGATATATGACACATACTATGGAGTATATGTCTATGTATATGTCTGCCTAGGGGGGGGGGGCACCATACTTTCAGGACACCCTGTACACATCCAAATAATTTTTTTAATTTTGCATAGTAATACAGGGTTCTTTTCAAAATCTGAATAACAATGAATAGATCAAAAACACAAAACAGTCCATTTAATGATTAAGTGTGTTTTGATGATCTACTCATAACAGTACTTAGGTCAATGACTAAGGGCTCAGGTAATTATTTTATCAAAAACAAATAGCACTCGGGGTCATAACAATCAATTAATAAAAACAATGAAATGAATTCCAAGAACATACATGCATTTATTTGTACTAAAGTGAACTATTAGAATTCTCTTGAACAATTGTTCTCATAAAATTATGACTGGTATGATTGTTTAAGGTTGTCAATTCAAATCTTTTTTTAGAAGACTGATATAAATAAAATCTTTGGTGTGGTCAATGAGGGTGAAATGAGAGGGTCATAAGTAGATATGACAAAGCTGTCAAGTGTCAAAGCTGTCAAGTGTCAACCTGTCAACTGTGTCATAATTATGTGTCATAGCTGTTGAAGAGCTGCTTTAAAGGAATCTGATCAGAAAAAATAAGTGGGCTTTCTCTATTAGTCTATTTCCATCTCACAGCACCTGCTCTAAGTATTTATTATTTCCTTTCACCACTAATTTGGCTTTTCTCCCTATCAGACAAGAATGCTTGGGAAATTAATAGAAGCACTTCATTATTATATTATATTATATATTATATCGCTATTATTGTACATTTAAATATCTACTGTGTGAAATATATCTTGTTCACAAACGAAATGTGCAAATGTTGGCTTGTTTCTTCACATTTATGTTTTATTGCGGTTTCTTTTATTTACCTTAAAAACAAACTTCAAATTAAGGGGAGAGGCTTAAGGATGTGACAAACATTATTTTCATAAAATATTCTAATATGCATCTTAATTAATTATTACTTCCTTGTTTGACAGAACCAGTAATAATGTACATATTTGTTTGTATAAAAGATTGCTAAAGAATAATAGAAATAAACAACGAGTTATTCATTAGAATTAGACCAGGAAGTTATGAAATAGATTTAAATCAATGAATTCTGATAAGAATACATAAAAACACACTCTAATCAAAATATTACATTATGATATACCTTATCACATTACTTAACATTTCTCAGAACCAAATGTATAGTATTTGTACAGGCCCCTAACCAGCTTTTGCCAATGGGGGTTCATTTTTCCGAAAAAATTCCAAGGGGGGGGTCACTTTGACAAAAGCCCAAAAATCACATGAAAAATGAATGACAATAAATGTGAAAAACTGCATGTTTTTGAAAGAATTTTTGGCCAGGGAGGAGAACCCCCCCCCTGCCTACAGGCCTGTTGCAGTACTGTTTATACTGATTTTGTGACCCTGCTTCTAGTTCATGGCAACTTTACTTATCTCTATGTAACTCTAATTGAATTCTGATAACAAGAGGTTTACATGCATAACTGAATTTGCAGATATGATAAGGGGAAGTTAACCTCTTGTCCTTAATAAAACTCAGAAATTCGAGAATTGAAAGAAATTAGAAAATGTTAATTCCTGTACCTTATTTTTTCATAGATACTTCAGATTTTCGGTAATCACATTCAAGTGGTAATCTAGAGGTAAAAGGCCAAAACAATATTATTCGCTTATAATTTAATTCTATATTTGGCTTCCCTGACTTCCGTTAGGATTCAAGTATAAAATAACACGAACAGTGTGAAATAATTGGGTTTTTGAAAATGTGAATTAGCTCAATCTATGGAGATAGTGAACATTGAGTTATTTATTTTATGCTTTCAAATGTTGTTTCTTGTTCTTTCCGATACAGTGTGCAAATGTTGTTTCGATATTTCTTGTGACTCCACTCATGTATATCATTCTGACACTCATCAGATCTTTGTTTTTCAAACTAGATGTTACAACTGGGAGAAATATACTTGACACGAAAGAAGATCACTGCATATCATTATGCAATATCATAGACATTTCATGTCAGAAGTTATATCAAATAAGGAAGTAATGTTCACACTTCTAAGGGGAATATCAATCAATTTATTTCTAATCTATTCTAGCACTTGATATTGTCTGAAGTATCTGTTATCAACAACAAATAATTACATGTACCAGAGCATCCTTCATCAAAAGGCTTCATTGCTCTTTCAATTTGACAGGAAATTCAATTATGGATGGAACCAGAGGTTTCAGTAGACTTGTGAAAATTATAAATGACACAGGCCCATAGCCCAGCAAGAGTTCAAGGGGGAGGGGAGGGGGAGTTGCCATTCAAAATCATGCAGTTTTTCACCATTCTGAGCACTTTTCGAGTAATTTTGGGACCTTAAATGTTTAAAATGTGGGCCCAATTTTGCTTCTAGGGGCCCAAATTTTTTTTCGCCCTTGCCCCCCTATTAGTTTTCAGATCTGCCCCTGTACTAGTAAATGTACTTTTACATAGATTCATCTGAAGCATCTTGACATGACAAGGTATTCTAAAGAAAGAGAATGGGGATTGATTATGTGAATAAGGTAAACAGAGATGAGCAGTATGGATATCCCTGGTATGGATTACCAAGAAATATTCACTACAGCTTTATAATAAGCACTATTCTCCAATCTAGCTCTCCTTTTTTGATTACTTAATAATCACACAAATACCATGGTTGGTAAAACAGTAAAGAGATCTAGAGATGCAAGGTTAAATTAACATATGTGAACATGACCTTCCAAAATGATAGATCCACTACATCCAAGAGTAAAACACAAGATACTATCTAACTTGCCGAGGGTAGGAAGATTAACAACACTTCTATAGATGTTTCATCTCAATTACAACTTGTGAGATCCTGACCTAGTAAGGGATAGCTAAGGGAAGTGAACACTTAAAGTCATCTGGTCGTTCCTGTAAACAATTGCTCACTTTGGTAAACAATGACTATGTCTCCATGAGATAAGACAACAACTTTCACATGACCACTAATGAAGACCAAACATGTACCATTAGATATTCCTGCCAACTAGTATCAGTACTGTCAACCCCTAAAGATTTTCTCGCGGGACAGATTTTTAGACCCACGGCAGTGCCCAAAATTCGCGGGCTTTTGCGGGACATGTACTAAATTCGCAGGATTTCGCGGGACATTTAAGGCATTTGCGTGATTGCGCTAATAGGCCAAATTTTTTTTATCAAATTCGCGGGATTTCGCGGGACCATTTGAGGGACAAACACTCTAATTGCGGGACAGTTAACAGGTTTACCACCAAAAACTTCATAGAGGGACAGATGTTTTAGACAACGTGCCCTAAATTTGCGGGATTTCGCGGGACATCCACCTAAATTTGCAGGATGTCCCAGGACATTCAAGGGATTTGCGTGATTGGGACTTTAAACCGTTGCATTATAACTTAAATAAATGTCAACACAATTTCACAAAATACGCATAGGAATATTATTAAACTTTATTGTAATTTATCAAAAACAAAAACCATGCTTCAGGTGTGAGTACCGTAATCTAACACGAAATTCAAAAATTCGGAACAATACTTTGCACTTCTGGCGTCGTGACCAACTATGAAACGCTTACCCCCATAATGTTATATATCAAAATGTACCTATTCATATACTGTAGGCATGGGCTTTCAATTGAAAGCCCATGATATAGGGGTTCGATTAATCTACATCAAATTATAGGGAATGAGGTTACTTTTCTAGATAGGGTTTGTAGAAAAAAACGGGTACCGGGTAGTAAATCCTCCATGCTGGGTTCAAACTTGGTACCCGGTCGAAAAAACCGGGTACCCAAAAAACGAAATATACGAATATACAACATAATTAGATCATTAGAAAACGTGTAAGATTTGTTTTGAATTTACAAAAATGTATGTAACTTCCTTCAAAATTGCGCTAGAAGCTTCAAATGAAAAGCATTTTAAGGCTCTTTTCTTCCTTTATCATCATAACCAATGAAAATATGGCCATGACGATAGAGGAAGAAAAGAGCCTTAAACTATGCTTTTTATTTGAAGCTTCTAGCTCAATTTTGAAGAATGTTACATACATTTTTGTGAATTCAAAACAAATCTTACACGTTTTCTCATAATCTAATTATGTTATATATTCGTATTTTTCGTTTTTTTGGGTACCCGTTTTTTGGACTGGGTACCAAGTTTGAACCCAGCATGGAGGATTTACAACCCGGTACCCGGTTTTTTCTACAAACCCTTTCTACATATCAGCGTCCATTTATTGTAACTCGCGTTTGCTAACATTTGCTCAGTTCTGAGATGAAGGTCACACGGGTAGTAAAAAGGCCAACGTTGGAACTGTTTGTGACCTACATCCCTATTTTCGTAATTAAAATGAAAGTTGAACCCTTCCTCTTTATTTTGATACCAAACAACAGCATGCTAGGTAGTTACAACAAGGTAAACTTTACTCCTCAAAAGTGCAAAAACTTAGCTTCTTATATAAGATAAGATAATCACAATATAGGGGATTGCAACAATTTCGGAAATTCGCGGAGGTTAAAGCCACATTTGCGGGACTTCGCGGTAGGTAGGTAGCTCTGTAGTATGTTCATATATTCCCTTTTAAGTCCAAATTAGTAGGTCAAAGCATCAACAGTTATGGAAGACAAAAGTTATTTTCTTAGGGGAGGAGGTAAATCATTATGTAATGACAATTTCTTTTCAAATCAGAAATGAACATTTCCAAATTTTGTTACATTTTAGAGGAATTTAATGACTGGGTCACATTTGCTCCAATTCATCGGCCGGCGCCTGGTCGATTGAGTATTTTGTAAAAAAATATAAAAAAATTTCAAATTGAAAACCAGAAAGCTGTGGATAGTCATTAATCAAGGGCCTTCACCTAACCATTCTACCTTCTCTCAACCTGGACACAGAATTTAGAGGGGGAGGGTACAGGAGGTAAAGACATTACTAGCTGTGGTTTAGATCTAGGTTGGAACCAAGCTAATCATTTTATTTCTCCTCCGTGAATACAGGTCTAAACTGAAACTTGATACAACAATGTGGTCTACTATGCTTGTGACTGAGTATGCATTAGCTGCAAAAATGAACAATGATCAAATATAAAACAGAATATGTGCTTGAAATTATACATTTGTTAAGCCACCAGAGCACCACGGGAAGATCACAACCATAACAGATGCTAAGAAAATGTTAGACATGTTAAATTTGAAATATTATTACAATTTGTTAATTGTGTATTCTGCTCACTGTAGTGACAATATATAAATGACTCATTGGGAGAACTGTTCAATAATTGTTCCTAATTTTCGAAATGAGATCCAGAAATTGGATTATCAATTAAGACCTAATATCCACGAGGAAATGAAGAACTAAAGACCGACTCTTGAAACAACTGATTACACTATAAGTAGCTGTCAACTCCTATTAAAAATACTTCAAAAATGTGTTAGGAATAGTATATACATATGATGCAGGAACTGACAGTCACAAGTATGCACTTCCATGGAGTCGGGTATCATGCTAATAATTGGATACATAATACCAGAGAAAAAAATCTGATTAATAACTGCAGCTATGATTGCATGACAGAATTAGAATAACTACCCTGTCAAACAATATTGCAAATAAGATAATTTGAAGAGCAATCTCTGAGAAGATACTGACTATATATATATATAGAATCCCCAGTTGTTTAAACTTCATTTTGAACGATTATGATGTAAAAAGCAAGATATTGATACAATGGCAACATCTTCAAAATCCATTAGACAACTAGCACCATTGTATCATTAAGAAGGGTCTACAAGGGTGAGATAAACAAAAGTGCCAAATACAACATATACAATGTCAAACACAAGATCGGTGCCAATTTGCCTGGTTATAATTGTTGCCAAACAAACCAATTCAACATTTCGATCTGAACATTCTTCATTGCATATTGATGAAGAGAGCTATTAGATTTCATTGAAATATAATATAATATGTCTATTTATGTTCTTGTGAATAAATGGAAATACCCATTTAGAGATAGAACTCGAATATGTTATATTCTGTAATGTTGGATCTATCAGCTCAAATGGATTATTCATGCAAACTTGATATGGGTAAACTTAATTGAGTTAACCCATAGAAAGCTATACAAAGCGCAAATGATTGGAAGAATGATATTTGCATCCCTTAGGATGAAAAACATTGATCTGATAAAACCTTGGGCTTCTCAAAATCTAAGGATTCTTATTAATATTTCCTTGTAAAGCACATTTCTAAGAACCCCTCACAGTGTTGCATGCAGTATAATACTATGTTACATCATGGACACCATATAAAACAATTATATGCAGGCTCATATATCATAAATGACATTTAGAGAATGTAATTCATTAATGAAATATTGCCAGAATTAGTCTAATATCAAGCCGTGTGATGTAAGATTCCCCTATATTAATTGCATTTATCTTATACACATATAGATAGTGATATAACCCTCGAGAATGCAAAAACAAGAATAAAGATTAATAAGACGATATGTTTGCAATAACTCACCTATGAACATGAGCGACAATGTCAAAAAACTGGAGCCTGCCATATGTAATGCTCCGAGTACAATTCCAGTCACAACACAGCATACTCCCAGCATAGCGAGCACTACAAGGACCCATCTAAATGTTGTTAATACTGTAAGACAATGGAATACATTCTCAGATGAGCAACATCCTTTACTGGATGACCTGGAAGAATCCACTGAAGGTGCACGTCTTGGGTCACGTCGCGAACGTGTCTGTCTCACATCAATCGAGATATCAGTCTGTGTTAAATTTCCACTAAGTCTGTTTTGATTGTCATTCCGTGAGCCCCGATGTTGATTAGGCCTTGGGGTGTATGGGGGCAGATTAGCCGAGCTAACTATATCGGGAAGAGCTGCATTTCCCCTTGGGGTTTCTGACTCAAGGAGTGTAATCCCTGGGTTAAGTATACCAGTTTGTATCCTATTACTGGGCCCCTCACCCCCTGAGCGAATCAACTCTTGTTCATCGCTAAAATTGATTGCAAAGTCACTTCCACTGCTAATCATTGATAGTCGGTTTTCTTGACTAGTTCGGTGGATGTTATCCAATGACTGTCTCGTGCTGGCTGCAGCACGTGCTACTGGGGGAGCCGATCTCCCTTGAGTTTGCCTCCGGGCACGTGGTTCTAGCACCATTGGGGGTGGTACCCCATCAGGACGTCCCATATCCTGGTGTTGTCCGGAGGTTGAGGGGGAAGGTTCCGTGTCCTGGGCTACCCTGTCTCTGCTTGCAGGCCTAGATCTCCTCTTCGGCATATAACAATCGATCAACCTGTTAGCATTCACCTGATGCTGCCTTGAGGCTGATTGCTGATTGGCTCTTACAACATCTGGGTAATTAACATGTGAGGATCCTCGTACAGGTGCCGCATTAACACTGGGTCCACTCGCTCGTACTATAGTTCCACGACTAGACCTTGACACCCTCTGTTCTGATCTGATGCTACGAATTACTGCTGAAGCCATGTTAAAGCCAGTGAATTATTAGGCATGCTGTCTGATTGGTTAACTCTAGAGTGGATGCTGGATATAGAATCTGTAGCAGGTCTGGTAGATATTAGATTACCAGCTGTAGTTATACTGTCTAATTGTTCTTGTGATCCCTGTGGATTAAAGACCTTTAATCCCTCTCAATTAGAAGCCAGTCTCTGAAACAGAAACCAAAGCCATTGAGATTAACAACATGATTTTAAAATGAAAGTCATTACTTTTATCATCAATGGTGTTCAAGAGGGTGTGAAACTATTATCAGATGAGTATATGGGAATCAAAGAACAGAACTTGTAATTACACATAGAATATTACATTGCATTGATAATCAGTTATAATTACAGACTTATATCTAACATGTGGTGTATTTAATTCTATGTTAATTTATACATGTGATAATTAAAATTATAATAACCCTGGCCCTGAATATGTATTCAACATAAATTATTTTAATTGCAGTCATAATATCTAACCACAATATAATGAAACTCCAGGCACATCCTAACATCTCCTAAGTGGAGATGAGTTTGGTTCTGGCAAATGGAACCCACATGGGTATTAGACACCAAATGTTCAACACATGTGTCCATTATTGTGAAAAAATGAGCGTCTGATATGAGCCCTTTGCTTTAAATATATATCTAAGCACTCTTTTTCCCCCAGCACACTATATGTTTGAGTACTCTATATCCCTGAGCACTTCAAACACTTCCACTACATCAATATCAATATATAATATTATCAATATAGCATATAACTTTTTCTTTTTAGATAATGTCATTGAATGAATACAGAAGTTTCTTACCTGACAACCTAAATAACATGTAAATATCACTTTTCTCTAATTTCCTTTGAAATGAAAACCACACTTACTAAATAAATGACGTGAGAGTTAGTATTTGGACACAAGAGTGATGTATTGGTTTAATAAAATGAACCTACAATGCCGCATTTAGATTGGATTTCTAATATTTGTAAAAAGATTTTAGGATCAGCTATTCTTGAATAAGTCTGATTTAAAAGATAAATGAAAATAGAGTTTAAGCTTTTATATTTGGCATTTGATCCTATTTTATGAGGTTATTAAGACCTCTGGATATTATTTTGTCATCCTTGCTTGATATTCAATAGGTAGAAGTCTCTTAGCTGAAATGTATTTGAATGTCTTCAAGACCAGACTTTGAAAATGTGAAAAATATATTTGTTACTTACCTAAATATGATATAATATAGCCAAAACATTTAATATAAGTAAAATTTGATTTCTTTTGTTCTGGTATTTATACTATTTGACTACTTGTATCACTATCTATCTGATTAGCTAGAATTCTTTATTTATCCCAAGTGTTTATGAAGTACGCTCAACATAGACAGTAAGTAGAAAACTTTGAAACTATATTATCATAAGAATTAAAGTCTAGGATTGATAAGCTTTTAAGAAATTATTACCTTCTTGGGAGTATGTGTAAAATATCCCTTCCATGATAAGAAAAATCTAATGTCATGTGTTGCCGTGTTAAAGCTGTTATTAAAGTGCTTTTTAGAAACTCGGATATACCACTCAAAATACAACCTATATATTAACTTGAACCTAAACATTTGTTGGTTTGAGTCAATATTTTTTCAATTCATTATTGACCCCTGTAAATCATTTCAACTTGAGTTTAATAAAAATGTAAACAAAGCCTGATAACATAACATAACATAACAACAAAACTGAATTTAAATATTCAAAATAACATGAAATATAATGTTACTATTTATTTATTGAAAGAATTTACAAGGTTTTTAAGTACTTTTTATATCCAGTGCAATTTAACCCTCGGTTAATTTCAAATGAAATGCCTTGTTAATTTCAAACTTAAACATGATTTTGAAAAAGGTTATTGAACTTACTTTTACTGATGTAAACCTTTCAGTAGATTTTATGTTAAGAAAAGGTCAACGTGTTTCTTTCTTATATCAATTTTTTGCCCTTGTAATATCCAGTTCCAAATGCTTTATGTCAGCAATGGTCCAGGTGCTCTATTTAAGTAAATACCCTCACTTGAACTGTTGAAAGAACATTGGTCCTTTTTTCAGAAACCACAATGTAAAGCTTTAGTTCCTCTTTTGGTACATACGAGGGGTGATTCAAAAGGAATGGACAAAATTTTATAGGCATACTAAATTTCACCCAATCAGTCTAATTTTTTCATAGTGAATAGATCAATCAATTCTCTACTTTGTGTCGAATTCTCATTTAAATGCATTTGAAATTGTTTCAGCTATGCGTAACCATGGTAACAAGGGTAAGCATGGGTGGAATTGGTTTTTTAATGATAATTGAATGTTTTTGTCATTTTTGCTTGATTTCGTTTTAATGACTCAATTACCACACATGATATGTCTAACAAGCATGGTAATGCAATTGTCAAGCAAGACTCACATGCCCATGTGTTTGCTGTTGAGTTCTAAATTCAGCAACCAATTGTGCTATGACATCACAATGATATTTCTAAGAAAATGCAATCTTGGACAGGCACTTCAAAAGAAAAGGAGACACAAGAGACAATCGTTTGTTACACATGGACAATGCCCCAGCACAAAGGTCCAAGCTAGTTCAGGATACTCTTGCAGCATTCATGGACATTCCTCAACTTCCACATGCTCCATATAGCCCTGATACTGCTCCTTGTGATTTCTATCTTTTTCCCACCCTTAAGATGGCATTAAAGGGACAATCCTTTCAGACATTAGCTGAGCTGCAAATTGCTGTACGAAAACAGCTGAACACCATGGCTGCTGATGGATTTGGGCATGTGTTCTCTGCATGGGTGCGCTGACAGAAGAAAGTAATTGAACTTGGAGGAGAATACATTGAGGATTGAATATAATTCAAATGGATGATCATCAGGAATAATAAGGAATGATATGGATTATTATTGAACTTACTGTGATATGCTTTTCATATACATCTTGCATTGCAAAATATATTGCACCAGCAAACTTTTCATTGAAAATCCATTTGTTATTATGATGAAAATAGCCTTAAAAATGGATTCCGGGTGTATGCACCATGATCCTAGAGAAGTGCTCTATCTCAAAATGTATTTGCATTTAGTTAATAAAATTTTAACATCTAATAGATAATTGATTAATCTTTATTTGTACAAAGTTTCATTCAAATCTGGTAAAGGTAAGCGTGCCTATAAAATTTTGTCCATTACTTTTGAATCACCCCTCGTATTAAGGGAAGCCTTAAAACTTCAGCATAAAAAGTAGAAGCCAAATACAGAAACCACCTAGGACCTACATAGGGAAACACCAGGGAAACAGTCTGTTTAGCTTCTATATTTAGCATATAGACTGATGCATGTATCAGGTGCTGTTTTGCCAATCTGCCCTTTCTAACTAAAACAGTACTTTTTTTCCATTGAATATTTGTTGGAATTACATATGGTAATACCACCAATTAAGACTGGATTTTTGTAGAAGAATGTACCCAAAATTTGAACATTTATGAACTCACAATCCTAAAGATGTCTTAATTTTAAAGATATGGTCCAACCATGAAATTTTTTAGAAAGGTTAAGAATTCACAGCAGGGAGCATTTGTCAATGCCAATGTTTTCAATTATAGATTTTTTTCAAATTACCTTTTTAGTTGAGTCTTGTATTTCTTTTTTTTACTTCTACAAATCATCATAAACAGAAGTTTGCTTAATTGTAAATCTATGATTTGCATATCACATGAAAATACTTGAAATGATAAGATAATTAAAAACAAACTTTCTTATTTCATTATTTTCATTTTCTCCTGACATGGCACCTATCTCTGCCATTTTGATGCTAAAAACAAAATGTCTGAATGAACTGTTTGGTTTTGTTTAATTTTACTAATACAAGTATATCTCAAATTAACTTAAAATTATTCAAAAAGATAATGTTGGCTACTGTGATAATAATAGACTTACTGTCAAGTTTATCCAAATGTAAATGAATAAACTGATAAACAATTCTCTATAATCTTGGCTCCACTTTGACAGTGTATTTTACATGATAAACCACTTCCAAGAAATAACTTAATTTGCTGTTTCAATGAAATGAAATTCCTACCAGTCTATTGCACAATAACTCCAAGAATGTAAAAACAAAGGTCAAATAATTCTGTTATCGGGAATATTATTGACGTACAAATCAATATGAAGGTCTTATAATGGCCCCGATATGATAAGTAAATAATATCCAAGATAACGCATATGTCTTGTAATGTTTTCTTAAAATATTATTAAGTTACATGTATTTCCTTTGTGTTTTATGGAATAGAACAATAGAATAATACTGATATTCATACATCCTGGTTAATTGGCAGGATGCATTCTGGTATGCCAGAGCCCCTCTTATCTGCTGGCGTGGCTATCGCAATGGACAGGATGGCTTACAATTAACCAAATCCTGTAGAAAATTACATTAAAAGTCAATAACGTGACATTCTTTCATTTTACTGTATATACATGTACATCTTTTGTTCAAATGTTATGTTGAGCTGTATAAATAAATGAATGTGGGAGTTCAGGGTCACTGAATTATTTGATGATAAAGAGACACTGAGTACAACAATCAGAGGAAATGACAAAAATATTAAACCTACTCAGTACTGAAATAGGAGCATCTCATGATAAACCATGACATCTCATTTCTACTCAGCCTAGAGATGTTTTAAACAGAAAGATGCTATCAAATTTGGAGAATCAGAATGAAATAGGAGTTGCATGTAAAAGTGGCATTAAGGAATCAGTTGTATTACCCTTTGCATTCGTTTGACTTCACTTCTTAAAAGAGAGCTTCGTCTTCACTCTTTCAAACTAAAATAAACCTGTGAACTCACCGCGCCAATCAGTGTTCGTCGGCCAAATTTGACCGACGTTCTATATATGGTCATTCCTTCTGACGTCATCGTTGAGCCCGGAATTGACCAATGACATGCGCATATTTAATTAGAACGCATTTGGCGTATGTTTGTTCAGGCTCGCTGAATGGTGGAAGAAAGGTCAGCGCATAGGTCAGAAGTGATTTATATTATTACCCAAACTGTCACCGGTACCCGTCGTGGGGGCGGGGCTACTAAACTGTAATATGGTCTCTACTAGGCAGAGTGTAGTTTAACTAGACTCTGCACGCAGGGTACAGTTGTATTGTTAGAGAGATGATTGAGAAAATAGAGATCAGGGGTTTCATTAGCGGCAACAGGCGATTTTCATCGGTTATTTTCACAAAATCGCCTGTTGTTTTTTGGGGCTTTTCAACATTTCCATGTTAAATTTATGATTTCCGTTAATTTTGCCAGTTGTTTTCATTTATTTAAAGCCTTTTGTGAGAAATTCTAGTGAAACCCTGGATGATTGAGCAAAAAATTTACTAGAATTGCATCAAGTCTTCAGATACCCTCTGTACCTATCTACAGAGATATGTTGAGGTTAGGCTTGAAGAAAGACTAAAATTAAGTATTTTAAGTCATCTCCTCTACATATTTATAGGCTAATTGGTAAAGTATATGGTTATAAAAAGGGTCCCTGGTCACTTCATTTTTGGTAATTCTGACGTGACAACCGTTTCTCATCAAATATTTTCATTTTACCAAATATTTTCGTGGATTTAATAGTCATTATGTTGCATATTCTGCAAAAATCCATTATTAAATCCCTATAGTAAAATCCAAATTAAAGAGAAAATATACAAAGAATTTCATGATCACCTTAATGATTAGTGCAAACCACAAAAGCTTCCAGCAAAACATCATAGTTTCATTCGTGAGACTTATACATGTATGTATGTACTGTTCAGTCTACCTGTCAAAATTCTCATTCTACCACATATGACTAAGAAATATCCTTGGTTTTAAAATCTCGGCTGGTCTTAAAATGAATGCAAGAAAATGTTCAAACTGTCAACTGAGTACAGTTGCCTCTTATACCCCCCCCCCTCCCCATACATTACATCGTAAAGTATATTTGTATCAGCGTATGTTAAATGACCTTCAACTCTCTAATAATATGGAAAAAACTGCACGATGCAAATATAACATGAATGCTTTGTCCCAGCTGAATGGAAAATTATAACATTGATTTCTATAATTTTCTGAAAAGAGCGTATTGTATCACACTCTGGGACTAAATACATTTATAGATCATATTATTGATTTCAAAATATAACACTCCTATTCTGTAATATACATGTATAAAACAAAGATAAAATGGGACTTGGTTTGTTTGCAAATTGGTTATTGCAAATCACTGAGAATTTCATTCCTTACTCAATCAGACACAGACTGACTATAACTAGAAATATATTAGAAAACAACTTTATAGAGCTACATGTATCATGTAGTCTCTTTTTTCAATTGTTTAATAATAAAGTTCTTATATTCCTGAAATTTTCATGGACTAGTGTCTAAAGTTACACTTATTCATGTCATATAAATATTCACTTTGACTTTATTCTGAATGTGAAGAAGGAATCATCCTTTTCTGGCCAGTAGCCGGGGAGTTTGAGTGGCTAAAACAAAGTTGTGAACCCCTCCCCCCTTTTTTCAAATCTAGTGAACCCCTTTGGCAAATCCTGGCTACATGCCTGCTTTTGTATTGATTTAGTTTTGTGTAGGCGAGTGTTCACTTTCAAAAACGCTCTACCCTGTAGTTTGTGAACTGCATTTAGAGTCATTCGTGTTTATCAGTTTTATAGAATGGGATAGGAACAATGCATGTAAAAATCGAACTTTGTCGCTTTATTTAAAGTTTGCATGTGTATCACATTTTCGATGGCTACTGATTTGATCTACAGTATGAATGGAGTCTTTTCTATTTGCAAATGTGCAAGAAACTAAACCAGAAAATAAAGAACCTCTCCCAGGTTGCCTCGGGCCTCTACTCGAAAAATGGAAAATTGAAAAATGTTAATGCTTCATCATCGACAAAACAAAGGTGATGCGTTTATTAGTGCGTTCTAACCTCTAGAACGTAATTGACAAAGTGAGAGTCTCATTTGTTTGCCAAGTCTTTTTTTAATTCTAGTGTGTCAGTCACAGTGGCGTAGCGTCGTTTACGCAAAGTACGCAAATGCGTCCACTGGAACAATCCAATGTTTATCTGAATATTTGGAAATTCTAAATTTCTCAAGTTTTAATAAGCAAAGCCATTGTTCAACCTTATCATTTCGTATCTTTGAACAGGGTTCAACCATAGAAATTAGGTGTTTATTTTAGTCCCGACATGTCATTAATGATTCTTTCAAATTATACTCTCATAATTTCGTGAATACTCTTATATAATCCATATGACCTCCCCGTATTAAGTACACAATGACTGCTCATGTGCCGAATCCAGCTCCAGTTTTGGCGTATAAGTATCTTTTGAATTTAATGATAAGGGATAGTTAATCAATTACGCTAATATCTATATACTATAATAATATTCAAGCAAGATTTGGCTGTACCTTTTATCCATAAATCTTATCGGAAGACATTGAATAAGAGTAATCAACAGTGCTGTCTGCTGCAGACATCTTTTTGTTCAGTGTAAATTATTCAGGTAAGATTTTTACAACGATAATAGATTTTTTAAATGTTCAAAATTATTTTTGTGTAAAAATGGACCAGATTATGATGATCTTCGTGGAGACGAGGCACTGCGTGATTGTTTGACTGATCCAGGGAGAAAGCGACGTCTTGTTGAGTGGCAATGAGTACTTATGAGTAAATTTCAAGTGGAAATGAATGCGTATCGGGTAACCCCCCCCCCCCATCCCAATTTTGGAATTTTGCGTCCCCTAGTAAAATTGCCACGCTACGCCACTGGTCAGAAAAAAGAACGAAGATATAGTCGCAGTAACCTAGCCCCTGGATACCCCTGGAAGTGAAATTCAGGCTGAATCGTTTTTGTTTTCATTTTTGCAAATTGGGAATTCAATATACTAGCAGTCTAGTATCTCCTAGAGTATCTCCTACTCTAAAGTGGGTACAATAAAAAAATGAAGAAAAAAGTTTAATATTACCTTCTGTAAATCCAAGAATATTCTGCTATCACATCGATATGACATTGATTGAGATGAGTACTCTTTCTAATCTTTCTTCCAAACAAATGATTGCTATACAAAAAATAACCGAACGGAAGTTATTTGAAAATATTCTAATTTAAACTAAATTTGCATTTTAGTGGTTTCCTCATGGAATATTACATTCTTCATCACCTCGAGAAATATGCATTATATATATTTTACAAATCAAATGAGAAGATTTATTGATAATTTTACTTTACTTGCACAAATTAGAATAATTCTATTGTTCTTAAATCTAGTGCAAGATTTTGTTACAGGAATTTTGATTGGACAATTGGTATTACGTCCAATCAGAAGTCGGTTCTCATTCAGACTTGGGACAACATACGAAAATTGAAAATTATTGATAAAATAAATATGTGAACTATGCCCTCTAAATGCCCTCAAAATGGTAAGTACACTTATTTTGAATATATTTTCGAATGGTGGAGTGAACATTTTCACCATCGTGGAGTTACATTTGACGGAGCTCCTGAGATTCACACATTGTTTTTATGTTGAATTGTTTGGCGGTGGGGGAGGTCAGCACATGCCGTAAAGTGGGGTGCAAAAATAAATGTCAACCCTCAAAAGTTGTCACAATGAGCTAAATTCTTAGTTTCATGTCTCAAACTCTCCCAAGCCACAGGGGCTTGTCTCGAGGCGTCGGGCAAGCCTTCCGATGAGTCTACTGCTTATTAATAGTATTAATCTATTAATAAGCTTATTAATAGTATTAATCTATTAATAAGCAGTAGACTCATCGGAGGGCTTGCCCGACGCCTCGAGACAAGCCCCTGTGTCCCAAGCGGTAGAAAAATAATTCCCATTGACTTTAAGTTCATACCTGCAAATGATGGATAAATCCCTACCAAATCGAACGAATGTTTTCATGAATCGCCATGTTTGTGATCGGAGGAGGATTGACTCCAAGAATGCAATATCAGGTAACCTTATTTACTCGTAACAGATTTCACCTCAACATTTGAAGAGTCGGCATTAAAATGTGAATTCCACTTCGAATTTTTAAGTTCTTATTTGTCATTATGGACACGAATTCCACTATATCTGGACTTACTAGGACAGAGAATATAGAGTCCCCCCCCCTTGGACGAATGCGAGAGAAGCGAGCGCGAACAGTTTGATGTGTCCAAAATAAGGTTATATGCAATAAAATTTGAAAAATGTGGGCCAGGGTGTTCAGATTTGGACCAAGGTGTCCAAAATTTGAAGAAAGGTGTTCAACATTTTTAAGTTACTCATGTTAGGTGTTTCCAAGTTGACAGGCCTGTAGGGTAGATGCGTCAAACTTTGACGCATGGGGTTACTTCGTCATGGGGCTATTGCGACCATGGGACTATTTCAACATTGGCTTACATTTCCGTTTCCTGAAATCTGCCATGTTTGTTTTTGGAAAAATTTAAAAATAAATAGAAATCTCCAACTGGCGAGATCTAATTCAAGAGGGTCGACCCCAGAAATATTAATTATTGCAATGGCGGAAATAACCCCATGGTCAAAGTAGCCCCATGACGAAGTAATCCAACACATTGAAGTTCAATGCATCTCCCCTACATATATTATGTCATGTCTGTAGGACATCCATTTAACATTTATAGAAAAAGGTAAATTTTATACCTCAAGTCAAGAGTGCATAAAACATGTAGTTCAAATTGCTTGAAATTGTGCTCATTTTGACCTCCAAGTCATCATTTGAGGATATCTTGCAAATTCTCCAGTAAAATCTTGAGTTAACTTTGTTTCCAGTGATTCTGCCAGAATAAAGAATTCATATGGTCTGGCTTGTAAGAAGGTAAAATAAGAATACAAAAGTTCTCCAAAAAATATAAACTGATGAGGTCTTATAATTTCATGCAGAATCATCCCAGACTTGAAAAACTTGAGTTATGAGTCCCATCACCTGAAAATCTCAGAAAACAAGTTCAGATTTTCAAAGTGACTAATAGATTTGATAGGCTATGAAGTAATATTGCACATATAATTTAATAGTCAAAAAATTCAAACTGGATGCCCTTGGGAAAAAATTTCTATGCTCAAATATTAATTATAAGCTTTTGTCCAAATTTCAGAGATTGATGTCTTATTGGCATAGGACCTCTAGGTGTCTCCTCTTTGTTTGTGTAGAGTTTGCCAAACTTAGACAGGAATTATGCCACAGTGTTGAACCTGTTGACATTTTCATTGAGATATGTAGAACATTATTTTGTGAGACAATAATATTATTGTTGTACAAAATTGCAGACTGCATTTGCTGAGGATGTGAATGGGCCCCGGGGAGAATTCATTGGCTACACAACTAGGGAAGCATTACAAAAACTCTATGATGATTTAACCCAACAACTTAACGACTTTGAAGAATCACAGAAAAAACTGCCTTGGAAAGAAAAATTCAGAAAATCTTTTATTTATCACACAAAGAAAGAGTCAATATTACACTGGACTAGCTGTGTTGTCGTGGTAACTGTTGTCATATTGTTATTGATTAGCTACATATTGTCTTCTAATAGGTAAGAAAATTACAGCATAATAGTCGTTTTAAAAGTAATATTCATGTTTATCTGAAATGATCTTTGATATGATTACTTCTAGTATACAACTTGTAATAATATTGCAAGCCAAAGTATTTCAGTGCATTCCATTTTATGATTGGTCAAACAGAGTTCACATGACATGTACGTCATATTGATGAGTAGCAATATTACTGCCCTAAAAGATGCACTTGTAGCCCAGTGATTTAAATGTTACTATCAATAGCATAATAATGAAATACAAAACAAATACAGCATAGTTATGTGTATTCTATTTTTGGTAACCACTTGCAACTGCAACACAAAATTATTATGCATACATTATAGTCTCCTGGATGGTGTTTAGCATGCCGTGGTCGGCATTCAGCATCTGAAACAAATGGCAGGTGGTGACATTTTGCATGTTAATGTCTTGTTATCAAATTGTCCTTATTTCCAGAAATCACTGGTTAGTGGGTGAAGCACTTTTCCTTGTAGTGATACTATCGTGTAACATTTACTTCCTTATATGGGATGACAGACTCAAGAGTTATGAACTTGTCGATAAAACTAGACTTGTCCTAAAAAACTTAGAAGGTATGTTATATTTTCCTTAGAAACTCCCATTATGGCAATTGTCAACATTTACCTTATTTAATAAAGTAGTAATGGTTCTTGAGCCTAGCTTAGGGTATGAAGGTCTTATAAGGGACTTTATATATAGAAAAATTATTCACATATTCGTTTTTCTTTTACGAATCAATCTCAAGATAGAGTAAAAATTAGTTGGTAGAGGGATTTTGCCTCATCAACTCTTAACATATAATTTATAATGATATAATACATGTACATATGTATGTACAATTTAAAGGATATGATTTCCTGTTTTCAAATAAATTCAGGTTGTATCAAGCCGTATATATGGAATGCCAGCAACTACTTAAACTTACACATCCCCCAGTCCCCATGTGTGACCCTACAGTGGACATATAGAGATGGGGAGGTTGTCAACCTACCGTGCAACCTCCTTGTTACTGGGGATGTCATACTGCTTAGGCCTGGGCTGGAGGTGCCTGTTAAGTGTTACGAAATGGAGGTAATGCTTAAGTATTCATCGAGCTTATGGCCGAATTTCAAAAATATTTGAACGTTATGAATTAGTAAAAAATGTTGACATTCATATGTTATTATTGTTATTTATTCATATACATGTGTTGTTTATTGTGAAATGTTGCTTCAGGGTCTCTCTCAGAGGAACAGAGTTTAACTGCATTGCAAATGCTTGTTTACCTGGAGTAAGAAATTATTGCAGATACCAAGGGACTTTCAAAAAGAAAGTACAAATAATGAATGTTTTTAGACCTCATTTCAACATGTCAACACTTGAGTAGTTATTAATAATACAATGGGAAGGTTGTGTCATTTAATCAGGAATAGCATACATTTAACCCCATCTGTATACTCTTCGAGTAGTTAGTAACAATACAATGGGAAGAGGTGAAAATCAGGAATAGCTCACATTTAACCCTTTAACTCCCATGTATTCATAATTTCCAGGAGTCACAACCTGGGGAGGAGCCAGAGATGTACTCTCAGGGTGACATCTATTCCCCTGTCCCCAAATCTGTGCCTGATGTCCTAGGTGACTCCCTTGGCAAGATCCCTCTCAAACCTAAACTGTTCATTGTTGATGAGACACCATATCAAGACACTTTGAGGTATGTTGTTCTTGATCGCTTGGTGATGCAAACCTGGAGGTGTCAACTTTGGTTGGACATTTTCTTTGAAAGGCCTCATCTCCAAAGATACCGCCAATCATGAAGCTTGTCGGGCAGTTTAGGCTTTCATCCACGATTGCATCGATATCTGATACTAGTGATTACATGAAAAACTTAAAAGATATTTTTTAGTTATCAGATATTCAAAACAAATGACAATAAATAAAATTATTTCAAATTGTAATTCTTATCTTTTTTTGACAGGGATATTTTAGAGAAATGCCAAGATAAACCAACAAGTGTCATAGATAATGAGAGACACATTGTGTGTAGAAAATGGCTTGGAACCTGTATTCTGCCTGTTATTGCAGTAAGTTTGTCAATCTTCAGCACAAATACATATCATCCAATGTTTTCCATGTTTCACGTGAAAGCCTGAATAAAGTTTAGAAAATGAGACTCGCGTGTTTGACCTCTTCAAACTTAAAGTTGATGCTGGAATTTTGGAAAGCTCCTCTCCCATGAGGAAATAATATAAACAAGGGAATATTCCCCATGATCTTATCCATATCCACCCACAGAACTTTATTGCATATAAGCACCTTATACATGTAAATTGATAAGAAACACCATGTACACATGACCTGATGAAAAAAACACCCTGTACATTATGATAAGAAATTCTCCATCCAGGAACTTGATAGGGCACACCCTGTACATGTATATTTTCAGATTATTTCACTTATTGTGAACACACTGAGATTTGTCTTGCTTGGAGAACATGTGGGTCACTGGACTGAGATGTTCATTACATCACAGGTTAGATCATATTTCTTTGTACATGTACCATTGGCTAGCATGATGGCAAATATCACATATTGATACACATTATATTAGACCACCTACTTCATTTGATTTCAACTTACTTGTTTTTTTAGGATCGTGGCATTTTTTCATGAATGATATTAGTTGAGCTGTGTAGTTTATATTTTTGAAAACAAATCCACTTTATTATATACGTATTGATATAAGATAAGTAATATTAATGTATATTATTACCACCTTGCCGGGCCAGTTCTAGGGGTTTTAGTGCTAGTTTAGAAGGCGTTTTCCCCGAGAAATTAGATATCGTTCAATGTGTGTTCAATGCGTAAGATTTTCTTGCTGTTTCAGTCCTGGTCGTTAACGGTGGTAATAATACGTAATAACGTCATTTCTGCGAGCAATATAGTGAAATATTGGACCTTGGGCCTTCGGCCCTCGGTCCAATATTTCACTATATCGCCCTTAGAAATGACGTTATTGTACTATTGAATTATATTTAAAGTGTATTAAAATGAATTATGAATTATAAGTATTACATGTATTTGCAAAATACCATGATTATTCAATGTTAATGGACCATTTGGCATTAAATTTGAATGAACATTTGCACCCAATAATTTCAATGTACCAAATAACTTTGTGCAAAATGATAGCTTACCTTGCAAAGGAGACCACCTTGTTAGTGGATATACATATGGTACATATGGACTGGTACATAGTATACATTATAAGTTATTGAATGATTTGAAGTGCAATACAGGATATATTCTGCTCGAGAAATTCTGTATTGGAACAATACAAAGTTGAGTGCCAATACAGGATATCGAGAGCAGAATGTATCCTGTATTGCACTTCAAATCATTCTATAACATTTTTATCGTGTGATCCTCTGTATTGCTACTGAGAATGTCCCCTCCATATAGAATACCAATATTTTCTGTATTGCGAGATGATCAATAGGGACAATTTCAGTAGGAATACAGATTGGTACAGCACAAGAACTGACCAATCAGAAGGTTTCATTTTACAGATCATACGATAAAGATTGTTACAGCACAAGAATTGACCAATCAGAAGGTTTTTATTTTACAGATCATATGATGAATATAGTTATTGTGATTTATAAAGGTGAACATCATGCTTCCTCTGCTCCCATTGATGGTTCCCATTTGCTGGAAGTTACTGGATAATTATGGGCTTGCAAGAGTCATGGAAGTTTTCAATAAAGCCAAGAGAAAATCAAGAAAGGTAGAGATATTACTAGAGATAGTACTTGCTAGTATCCTCATCTCTTAATCAGTTTGTCTTGTATGTATGTCATACAGACTTTACTTACTTACATACATACTTTACTTGAGAACATCATTTTCTCAAATGTTTTGAAGATAAAAAACTTCACGAGTCGCTCTAATGAAAAATTCACAATAGTCCCGCAATAATTAACATAGTTCTTAAAATATAAGAAACCTGAAACATACCAATTTTCTCTCTCAGACAATATCAATAGCCACTATCCAGGATGAATTGAAATTAATGAGTAATGTGCTTTGATTAATTATTAAGGCTTATATTTCAGTGCACCTATGATTCATTTGACTCTGAAAACGATATCAAGGAAACACATACTGTCGATTTTGATTGGAGGATGATCCGAGATAATTTTATGGCTGTATTAACAGGAACAGCTACCTCCCTTCCAAGAACAAGCAATATCGTCCACGCACTTGGCAATATGACAGTGAGCATATCATAAGCAATTGTTACTTATGTATTCACTCTGTGAAAGAATAATCACTTGAAATAACTAGAATTTCCACTTTTTGGGTTTCAAGTAAATCTTTGATTTGTTTATTCAAATAATTTCTGTTTGCTTGTATTCTGTATGTTGATACAGAAATGAAATTGTGTTCATAAACTGTAAATTCATGATAGGCTAAACAAATGGTCCTTAATAAACTGAACTATTCAGTGAAGTGTACTGCACTGTACTGTACTGCACTGTTACTTGTACTGCATTGAACTGAACAAGTGTATATTACAATATATATATATTAATATTCCAGTGTCTGTGTTGTGTGGACAAGAAGGGAATTCTCTCTTGGAGTAATCTCTCCCCAGAGAAGGTCTATTTCCTCACCCACAAGCAAACACTAAAATCCAAGGAGAAAGAACGCTCGACTCAATCAGTAAGGTCATCAAAAAGTTCCCAGAAAGATCCCAGTTTGTTAGGGTATGACACATCATCTTTAGATGAGGGATCACAGACAGCACCTCAGACAGGTAGAACAAAAGTTACAAGTACACATCAAATCTTAATGTCACCACCACATATTGTTGTAGTCTCCAACTTATTATGGATTGTGTTCAGCGGTTGGTGTTTAGTGGTCGGCATTCAGTGGCTGGTGTTAGGCCTCTATAACAGATGGCAGATTTGGCAGGTGGTGACATTTTGCATGTTAATGCCTTGTAGTGATCAAAAAGTCAGATGTCACGGTTCACGGAATATCAATGCACTTTGGTAAGGTTCTGGGGCATGTTGCTTTACCAAGAAATATCAACAATATCACTTAATTTTAATTTTTAACCCAACATCTGATTAATCTCACATTAAATAAACCATCCCATAAAATAGCCCAATTAATTTTCCTTCTACACTTTTGCTGAAAGCTAGTTTTAAAAGCTAAAGCTAGAGGTGTTATTATTTCAACATTTATATGTATAGACCATTTACTGTAGATGCTGCATCTGGAATATCATACCCTGAAGTGTTGGACCTGACCCAAGATCCCCAAAATGAGTTTGGTCTATTGTTTGATGACCCACTGTGGAGAAGACATCTCAACTCTCTCAAACCACTTGTAAGTACATGTAGAGTGTCAACACACTGTTTTCTGTATTATTACAGAGATTTTGCTCATACGTGAAAGCACAATTTATGTTTACGCGAATAGCTATATGTTATAAATATAAGTGAATTGAAGTTTGTTGTTTCACAAAAAACTGAATGTGAGCAGACGACACTTTGAAAAAATGTACTTATACGTATAGTAATATATTTTATTGATCAATTCTAATGTTCTTTTCAACAAGTATGAATTATTTTTGCCTCCAAAATTCCTTATTTATAAGGTGGATTGGATAGTAATGTGACTTTATGCCAAATATCTCTATGATTCTCCTCCAATAAGATTAGATTAGAGATTAAGTATTCACTCATTCATGAACAACGTTTTATAAGTGACGGCTCTACATGAATGGATAGAGCTACGCAACAAATGATGGCGTAGTACACACCCGTTATAAACATACAGGATTTATAAACACGCTTATAAGTGCATCCCGAAATGTCTTTATTATACCTTTCATTTTCACTTATAAGCCATTGGCATTCATTTACATTTAATATGATGTATAAGGTGTTTCTAAAATATATTTTACTTCAGGTTAGATATATTTCTGAAGATGAAAGAAACAAACTGACTCATCAATGTTTGATACTGGGTCCTGGTCACAAACCATGTGGAAATAGAAACTGTCCCTAAAAATATCAATATGTTTTATATGTCTCTGGAATAACCTATAGAAAATAAAGAAACTAGAATGTTTTAATAACACATGATGGGTGATAATGGGAGTTTAAAATTAGAGTTAATAGTCCATTTTACGCTTACCTATGCACAGTTTGTTATTGCACTAAGTGTTATTTACCTGAGTTACAACGATCGCAATATGTAATTATCTATTAATGGCCAAAGATATGTTTTTCAAAAACCTGTTTTTATTAACAAATTATGTCATTTAAGGATTTAAGCCTTGGTGCATTGTGTGCTAAACCATTCCGCGAAGAAGTTGTTTCCAAATCTTTGCATGACCCTGCAGGGGGAATGCAAAGTTTAGGAAACAACATCTGAGTGTTTCAGTAAGAAATAGACAATAATATACTTATTAATCTTTTATAAAGCTTTCACATTCACTTATTTCTATGGCATCACACGTGCAGGGTTTGAACATTCTCTTGAATGCGTGCAATATGGACACTTCTCAGGAATACAGTCAGTACGCTGACCACATCACATCAGTGGCATACAACAGTGAGAGATCTGTGGCTGTTGTCAATAGAAGGTGAAATAATACATATACATTTAACACTTTAATATACTAAAAAATTCTTTGATAATTGTACAACATTTCTACCCTAGAGTTGGTACTCTATTGCCAGTTTATATCAAACGTAAATTTGTCAAAACGGAAACTTTGCAGCTTAAAGGTAATCTTGAATGTGTTTTGTTGTTTAGTTGAGATCTTTGTGGTAGAAATCTAGTCTTATAGGGTATGGCTTGTAATGGGCTTGGAACAGAAATTTAAAGTAACACGTGTACATAATAATATATTACTTTCATTTTTAAAACAAATTCAATTACAATCTTGTTCAGGTGTTTGTGTGAATTGGCTCGTAAAATAGGCTTCACGACGGATGCAATGAGCATTTTCAAGCTGCAACAGAATCTGGCGATGTATCGTGATGTGCCTCAGGAAAGCATGAGAGATTTCACCTACAAGAATAAGATAGGACGACACAGGGTACCCATGCCAAACATGTTCTCAACTGTGGTACAGGAAACTAACTCAGGTTTGTTCACTTTATTTCTGCATTGTTTTATAATGATGAGACTGAGGTATCCCAATGAAGTACATGTGCAACATACACACCTAAAATATAGTTCCAGAAAAATTAGCCCATAAGCATTATTCATACTAATACTATAGACAACAAATTACACTTTCCATTGACATTTTTGTTAGTAAGCGGCCATTTTGAAAAATGGTGGCCATTTTTATGTATGTTATTTTACGTTTTTTGCTTTAACTGAAAAAAGAAGTGGATTGATTTTGTTGAAATTTTATATGTGAATACTTGACTTTATTCCATGATGGTGAAATTCCCTGCAATCTGATTGGTCCATGTGACTACACGCACTTTCAACTTAGCGTTGAATACAGAGTAAAAATGACGTCAGCGTTGGGATACGGTCCAGTATCCCAACGCCCCAGATTTCCATCCAGGATATGACTATTACTGAAAAAATCAATGGCGATCTGTTTACACCAACGCATGCTAATATTTGCATTTTGCTAGAAATATCTGATTTGAATATCAGGAAATGATACGGTGATCACCACAATTTATTATTTTAGGATAAAAAACACTCATCTGTAATAATAAAAAAATCAGTGTGAAGCATGCACATTGTTTTCATGAACTAGTAAAAATCCAATATGTCAGACGAAAGTCGAAAAATCATTTCATTACACTGTTCCAGCTGATGAAATTGAAGATAAATGTTGAAGAAAATCAAAGGTATCGTATAATACAATAAAAGCAAAACAACAAGGCCGAAAAGATTTTGAAGGAATATCGATATGAAATATTTTTGAGGTGAGAAGGTTGATCTGTTTCTCCGGTCCCAAGCCAAGGAAATGGACTTGATTTAGGGGAGTTTTATCTGAGTAATCATGGAATGAAAACGTTATTCAATGATTTCTCGTGAAATACAGAAAATATTCTTCCCTTGAACGTCTGTATTTCACTCTGCTAGCGCATCGTGAAATACGACCTTCTCGGGAAGATTATTTTCTGTATTTCACTCGAATCATTGAATAACTTATAGTATTAAACTGTATAATGACAATCTGCTTAATAGACGTCCATTTACGAAAAAGCTGTTTGGTGGAATTTGCTACACCTTGGCATTGCTGTTATCTATTATTTTAAAGACACAAGCTAGTTATGATAATTTACCATGTATTTACCCAGGTATGCTTCAATTGATGTCCCAGGGTACAGCAGACATCTTACTGGATTCTTGCAGTGATTTCTGGGATGGTAACGATATATGCCCTCTCACAGAGGCTGATAGGTAAGTAAATAAATATATATAAGTACACACATGGTAAGTATTTTCAGTTGTGTACATTCTTTATAGAAGTTGCCCCAATTGTATGTACAGTTGTAGTTTTTCACTCATAATTATTGGTGAATATACTTATATAAATGGATCTTTAAAAGTCCAATGGGTCATAATCCAACATTAGCTGGTGGTTTTTTAAACAAATTTAACTTTCTCAGTTTTTCATTGTATCATAGGAAGAAGATCCTGGATTTCTACCACCGCACAAGTACATCTTCCTACTGTATGGCATTTTCATATCGTCCCCTGACACAGACATTACACGAGAGCTTAGGCAGTACTTATATTGAACTACCTGATAGATATAGAGAGCTATACCCTGCAGTTAGAAGCCCTACACCTCCAAGGTAAGAGAGCTTAGGCAGTACTTGTATTGAACTACCTGATAGGTTAGAGAGCTATACCACAGATAGATGTAGAGATGTTAGAAGCTATACTCCACACTATAATCCTCTCAAATAATCCAACTTATTCATTTCATGTTATATATGAATCATTGTTTTCTCTATTTCAAGTAATTTTTTTAGTAATATATCGACACAAATTCCAATAGAAGACACAAGTCTAAATGTAAGCTACAATACAGTTTGCTGTTAAATATACAACATGATTAAGTTTTAGAAAATGTTCATTGTAGGTCATGGGATGTCCAATCACTGGACAGTCGGCTGACCAAGGAGAAGCGTTGCTACAGTGCAGATTCCCTGATGAGTGATGGCAGTAATGGCTCAATCCAGAGTCTTGAGGGGTGCTTCAAAACACAGTGCAATCAAATATTTATTGGCATGGTAACAATGCAGTATCAGGCCAGACAGGTGAACTGAAAGTTATATATATGTATAGTCCCAAACAGACTGATATTGTCACAAACATTGTAAATATTCAAATGTGATTGACAGTTATGTTACATTATAAAACCTTAGCTTTTATACCCTGTGATTAGTAACTCAACTCCAGCAAGCTAAAACAAAGAGCCTAGCCCATACAGCACCTATATTGAACTACTCGATAGTTCGAACGCTATATATTATGGGTTATTTTAATTTCAGGACATTGTATCCTTGGTGGAACAACTTGAAATGGCCTGTATAAGATTTGTACATTTTTCCAAAGAAAATGAGCTACGGAGCAGGGTAAGATTTATCTGAGGAACCACCCTTTTATCTTGGGAATAGAACTGAACATTCTAAATATGATTAATCATTTTAAAATACTTTGTTTTTGGGTTTAGAGAGGTATTGATTTTGAAAATTATTGTACTCTAGCACATAGACTCTGCCTTTGGTGGTTGTTATGGTAACCCTTGTTTAAGATCAAAGTTAGCTTTACTTATAGAACACCCTGTACATTCATCTAAGGCCATTAGATCTCAGTGTTTAAAAATATTTTTGTGTCTTATATCTCTTCTAAACTGAGGTCTAAAGTAAAGCTTATTTTGCTATAAAACCTTTATTTATCAAGATATTTTGTTTAGATATCTCTATCATTACATTTAACTATTATTGAGTTATCGATTTTTGAAATAATTGTACTCTAGAAATGGCTTATTCTCCAGCTATCCTATCCTCACATAAATCAATAAGCTTTTAGAATGGCAAGGACTGTATATAAAAAGCAAAAGATAAGGCAGGCAGAGGAGAAAGTAATCCGACTAATGATCTGAAACCTTTACATGTATACTGACATCATGTGCATATATTATTCCACTGGGCTCATCTTAAATGATTATGAAATTGTTGGTTGTAGGTGTTCTCAGAGAAGATGGGACTCGAAGCAGGCTGGAACTGTCACGTCTCTCTGAAGCCTGATAAATCCACAGACAATCTCTCCCCTCAGAGTCACAGTACGAAGAACTCTCAGAGTGACCTTGCTCAGAGGAACTCTCGGATCTCTAGCCGCCCTTCAACTGACACCCTCCGGGAGTTAACCGCTGTAAAATTGAAGACATCTCGGGACTCTATGAGGCATCGATGTTCTAGTGCTCCTGGCGGGATAAACACAGATATGGTACAGGTGTCTTTTAATATTGATATTGATTCTAATCGTACCAGTAGAGAGGGATCAGCACCTGTTGAGCATTCACCACCAACAATAGAAGTACATCACCATGACAACTGCGATGACACGCCCACTCACAAAATATCCACTCACTCAAATCCTGTCCAAATTCAAAACAGTCTCGGAGGCCATGACATAATTACTCAAGAAAATATCGAAGAAGAGTTAAGTAAATCACAAAGTATGCCATCACAGACATGTGATCCTCAAGAACAGGATGGGGATTCAATCACGTCAGATGACGTACATTCCCGGTTGCTGCCCCAGGGTGGGGAGGACATGGATAGGAGATCATGGGTGGATAGTGGCCCCATCTCCGGGAGTCATCACACATCTAGCTGTGCTACAGATGACAGTATGACAGGGGGATATGACATGACAAATCGGGTAGGTTGTCTTTGTATTCACTCCAATTAGCATGTTACATCTTTTATTTGCTAATCTTGATTTGAACCAAATGCTTTGAAAGAAACTTGCATGAAAAAATAATTCCTGAATCAATACTAAAAGAGTAATGTAATCAAATATCATTAAATTACCTGATTATCTGGTAGAAGAACTCATAGAACCACAATTGGCACAAAAATTATCAATTTTTAAAATGATTTAAAATTGATTTGATAAAAAATCTTGACACCACTTAAATAAAAATGTTTATTAAATGTAAAACTTTATTATGTGGTTCTACAGTACCTTCAGGTAATTGATTGATTTTGAATGAAACAATAGATATCCAAGATTTAAATGGATCCTGCTATTTTACCTGAATGCTCCATTGCCTTTTCTTGTTAACATTTCATTTTCATTAATACTCAGTTCTTATCTGTTTTAGACCTTGGAAGAGCAGAATAATGTTAGTTAGAGGTCATATAATACATCAATGTATGCCGAGTCAGGGTTAATTTTGCTTTGGGAGTGGGAAAGGTTATAAACCAGTTTTATTTGGTTTATTTTACTGATTTATATTATTGATTCGCTAGCTTGAAATAAAGCTAGGTATAGGAATAGGCATCTGTAGCAAAGGCCTCACAACAGTCATTAACATGTATGGACCTTAACAGTGAAAACATACAAAATGGGTGTGCCAGTATTTATGAAAAACAGAATGCAGCAATTTTTCGGTTCATTATACATTTATTTCAATCATATTGCAGTCAAAAGAGTTACACAGGTCACTGCCTAGCGCAATGTGCATTACAGGCTAGCGTTTTGATGCAGCAATTGATTGACAGGTGGTTAAATTCACCACTCATGACCTTCAAATGAAAGGGCAGGGACTTTGTAAACAAGGTTTCATTTTTAAGGTTGATTAACAGGGTAAATGAAATAGAAAGTTAGTGTTAATTAAGTTGCATTTTTAGGGTTGGCGAAGACACAGTAATAAAATTAACTCCCTGATCCGGCATGCATTGGTGTGATCATGTGATCCTATTATAGTTCCGTTTATTTTAACCAAGGATGTGTATCAATGGATTAAATATGTAAAACATTCAACAAACTATAGTGTGTATTGAAATGTATGTGTGAATACCTCTTTGAAGTGAACACACTTTTAGTCATTCTCATCAGCGTCTAAGGCAGGTTTCACTGTTCATGTAGACCATTGATAAACATTCACGGTTTCATTAATTAACAATTCCTTACCCAAACCTATATTATCCCACTGGTCGAAGTTCAAGTAGGGATACAGAGCAGGCCTGTAGCCAGGATTTGTCGAGGGGGCTTCACCTTTTGAAAAATTCCTGGGGGATACATTTTACACAACTTTGGCCCTAATATGGCAAAAATCACTTGAAAAGTGCTCAGAATGGTAAAAAACTGCATGATTTTGAAAGAAATTTTGGCCCCCGAACTCCCCATGGCTATGGGCTTGTAGAGAGGCATCTATTAATTTGTTCATCCATCCATCTGTTTATTTGTCTGGGTGATAACTCAGATGCTTGTTGTCAAATTTAGTTCAAATTGATAAGCAAGTGCCTTATGGGTATAGAACCTTTGCTCATGATGGAATTTCCATTTCGGCTGCTCTTTCAAAATGTTCATCATTTTTCTAAAGATTTATTCATTAGGCTATTAGCTGAATGCCGCTACTAGTGTATGTCATATTAAAATAAAGTAATACAGCTTTATGAGGTTTAATATGATCACCATTATCTTTGGTAAAAAATCTGACATTTTTGTTTATACGGTATATACAAGTGTATTTATTTATTTAATATTTGCTGGATTTATGCACATTTTAAAAATGTACTCTTAATATGTATAGGACATCTAACTGACATTTAAAATCGGTATTTATTTTAAATGGCAGCTCAATCAAAATGGCCAAGGGTTTTTTTGATTTTGGTATCACCAGTGTAGTTTTTTTGACAAATGACCATGGAGACTTTGCTGTTGCCTTGTTATTCTATGTAATGAAATTTTCAAAATCAGGAGTGATTTGTACCATGGGCATAATGCTTCTGCGTAGAGTGACTGTTTCAATATTATGTTTGTAGACTGGTAATCTGTATAATCATGGGCTTTCAATTAGACTAGTTGAAAGCCCATGATATAATATAACATAAATTAAGTAGCAATTTGGGATAAGATGAGGTTCATCATAATGCAAAAATTATATTTAAGATAAAGAGCAATATACACCTTAGTTTTTAGAATAGAATATATCAAATAATATGGTGATTTGGTCTAAATAAATTATTCTTAATAAGGTTATAGGGTGGATGCAAATTAAGAATAAGAATGTAGTTAAAATCATTTGAATAAGATTCATAAATAAGGCCTTTGGATTCTGGATTTTATAAATTAGTGTATTTCTCTCCCTAGGGTTACACAATAAACTAGATGCGAGTAGAAAAAATCTTGATTTACGTCATTAAATATTCAAAATTCAGTCAAAGTGATATCATATTTGAAATCTACATGTAAAAGTACATCTACAAATATGATTTCAAAAATTGTTTATTAACTTTGAAAATTTAATTTTTTGAAAATGTGACTTCTAGCTCGGGTTGATTCCCCATAGACCCCATGTTACAAAATCACAAAAAGAGAAATATCTTTTCTTGTATTGGACAGATAAAATTTTCTTTTACTGGACATATTTTAATTCACATAACAATTAGATACATAAGGGTTATATGAAAATTGAACCACTAAAACAGATGTAATTTAAGTTAAAGGGAACATTCTACTATACCCGCCATGCTATCTGACCCGAACGAGCCACCTGGTGGTGAAACTGGTAACTACTTACTCATCATCTGCGTTATTAGAGGATTCTGATGTGTTTTTATTTGGAGCAATTCTAAACTATAATTTTTTTAATCCTGAGATTTAAATATGGCTTCTTGATATTTATTTTGTAGTATTTTTTAGATTACTGAAATTTTAATACCTTTGATGTGAGGATTTAAATTTTGAGTTTTTACCTGAGAAGTAGGTTATTCTTTGATCACTTATACCTGTTCTTTTATCAACCTTTTTATCTGGGTTAGAAAACAACATGGATAAAGAATTTTGTTTGATCTCTGTTTTTATCAATAATTTTCACTTTTTTGTTTGAATGAGATATCTCTCCATTCACACTTTATTTATTTCATCTTTTCATACATGTTGTTTTCCACTGACATTTGGAAATATTTCTCGCTTGTTGTGCAGAAAATATTGAACTTTTTGATGCAAGACTCAGTTATTGGTTTCTGTTGTAATTTCATAAGTGATATAGATTTGCAAAATCATATACAGGGCATTATATTACAAGGGGTTATCTGTAGCATAGGAACTGAGCTTTACAATTATAAATCATGTTTTTGTGTTTTTCTGTAGGCTAAGCTACCAAAGGGTATAGAGAATGTGCGTCCACATTTGCAGCATGTTGATAATGTCCCTCTTTTGGTGTCTCTCTTCACTGACTGCACTGCTGAAGGTACAAAATCATGTATACTAAAAGTAAAAACACATTCAAGTACATGGTGAAACTAGATGGTAAAATTCTGAGGATGAATCTTCTAGATTAACTTGACTAAATAAGTTTGTGTTTGTTGTTTCCTTTATTCTGTTTTTCCATGACAAAAACATTAATTATTCAAACGAGTCATGAACCCCATTTTTCAGCAGCATTTCCTTAAAAACCTTTAAAAGTTCCAAAAAGCCAAATGCCTGGATCAATATAATATCTTAGCATGCGCTGGAGTTCCATTGTGGTACCATGGTATGAATTTTAGATTTTTCTAAAAAATGTTTTTTATTCTTGTACTCTAGCCACGACTGAGATGTTTGACATAATGCAGGACTATGGGGAAGTTGTATGTTGTATTGGTAGCAGTGTAAATACAAAGAACACGCCACTCTATCTCAAAGCTGATATAAGGTACTACTACTATTGTATTTAATATGTACTTGTGCATGTTTTGCCAAAGGAAAGGTCTGGATTCTCACAAAATTACCTCGAGCAAATACTGTGCATTGTAGACTATTTAGCCAGCGAGAAGTTGATCTTTTTCTTTGTACATTATCTCCTCATTTGTATCTCCCTAACTATGTGTATGTGGTAATAGAGTCTGAATTCTCTCAAAAAATAAATTGAAGACTATTCAGCAGCCAGTGAGAAGTTACTATCTAATTATTCATGTCCCAGTATTGCCCCCTCAATTGTATTTCATTTACTGTTCTTAATAACGTTTGTAGTAATAGAGGTGTCTAGTATTCTTTTATATGTAATTAATAAGATCAAAACATCAAAGTTACTTTACTCAAAGAGATCAATGAGATTAAATTGTAATGATTCAACACTTCTGCCTATGAATGGGATTTAAGGAGATAAATACTCTAGTTAATCTTCTTCCATTTTGAATAAAATGATCGTTCTAATCTAATTAAATCTGAATAAAAAAATTCATTCTTTGAATCCTACTACACCAGTTTAAGATTAACACATACAGTATAGTTTCCTTGAAATATTCAAGATACAGTATGTCATTTTGAAGTTTGATAAAATCTTACTTTCTAATGTCTAGATTATCTAAATGTATAAAACAAAACATTGTTAAGAAACTCTACTCAAAGATATCAATGAGATTTTTTGAAAATTGCATCTTACATAAGATCAAAGCATCTACTCAAAGATATCAATGAGATTTTTTGAAAATTGCATCTTACATAAGATCAAAGCATGTTCTCAAAGATATCAATGAGATTTTTTGAAAGTTGCATCTTATATTAAGCACATTAGGATCAAAGCATCTACTCAAAGATATCAATGGGATTTTTTGAAAGTTGCATCTTATATTAAGCACATTAGGATCAAAGCATCTACTCAAAGATATCAATGGGATTTTTTGAAAGTTGCATCTTATATTAAGCACATTAGGATCAAAGCATCTACTCAAAGATATCAATGAGATTTTTTGAAAGTTGCATCTTATATTAAGCACATTAGGATCAAAGCATCTACTCAAAGATATCAATGGGATTTTTTGAAAGTTGCATCTTATATTAAGCACATTAGGATCAAAGCATCTACTCAAAGATATCAATGAGATTTTTTGAAAGTTGCATCTTATATTAAGCACATTAGGATCAAAGCATCTACTCAAAGATATCAATGGGATTTTTTGAAAGTTGCATCTTATATTAAGCACATTAGGATCAAAGCATCTACTCAAAGATATCAATGGGATTTTTTGAAAGTTGCATCTTATATTAAGCACATTAGGATCAAAGCATCTACTCAAATATATCAGATTTTTTGAAAGTTGCATCTTACATTAGGATCAAAGCATCTACTCAAATATATCAATGAGATTTTTGAAGTTGCATCTTATATAAGATCAAAGCATCTAATGTATCAAGGGAATTATGAAGGTATAAGTAGCTAAGAACAAAACAATAAAGATGATCTACAAAGGGATTAATATCTTAATCTTGCACAAAGTTGATTTTCTTTAAATCCCCTGGATATTAAAAATTTGATCACAAAAACAATGAAAGTGTAGTAATGTAATAATAAAGTTAATTTCTGTAATATTATTAACCTATCATCTGCTCAAGCCAAAAGCGGCAATTTACCGATTGAATCATATTTAATATTTTTCTATTTGAAATAAAATTTTAACATAACATGATATTGTCTCCTTAGGAGAGGCCTCACATCCAAAAACATGAATCTATCACATCCCAGCTCCTTTGTTTGACTTCAGCATGGATTTTGTAACATACTTATCAACATGCCATCATATCCACTTGGTGTATGAGTGTAAATCAAATTAAATATACATGTACATCTCTTTTGGTTTTAGTTTCTCTGTGGACCCATTATACCCCCACGTGTGTATCAAAGAACCAATCATGCGAGGCCCCTGGGAGGAGAAAGACCCATCCCCAATGGATATCTGCTCTGAACTAAATAGTATTCCATGTGCTCTGAGCTTTGATAGAGAAGACAATATCAGTATTGTTCAGCTAATAGCAGAGGTTTGTTCTGTTCTTTTCCCCTTATTGGTGCGGAATAGTTAATTTGAAATTTCTTTAAAATCAGATAATGTGTATGATATTCATGTTCCTTTAAAATCGATCTGACCTGTGTTCACAAGTTTATAAGAGATTTGCTGTCTTCGATCACTTTACAGGACGTCTGAATCAGTTTCTAAAAATAATGTACCTTCCTAGCTGCCAGTCACCAAATTCTTATTGTGACCTTTTCTGCACTTAATGTATCCATTGAATCCTTGTATTTCAGAGTCGTAGACATTGTATGTCTATGCGGAACACATTTCAGTTCATGTTGCTATGTTACGTAAGCATCTCCATGACGCAACTTATTGGATCTCTTGTGCAGTTACCTCCATTACTACAGGGTCACCAAATATTATGGGTCACATGTATCATTGTTCCTCTACTTAGTCTCACACTTATGGGGAACCCTATGGATACAAGGGTCATGACACTTGCTCAAGGAAAAAATGCTAGCCATATTAAGAAAAGGGTAAGTGAAACACTGTGATTTGTAATAAAATTTGGGACTAAGAAATATAATTTTGGAGTATCTTTATTATAAATTGTTAAATAAAATATGTTGAAATATTTGTGTAAACGTGGAATAGGAATTAAATTTCTAAAAATTTATTTTTTCAAACAGTATACCTTTTTAAGAATCCTCTTAATACAATGTAAACATCATACTGGAAATTGATAAAAAAATTATCAATTGGATAACATTTTTTGATCATGATAATATATCTAAGATGTTGATCTGAGTAATCTTTAAGCTTACTCAAGTTTTGATAAGCCCCTTTGATCTAACTTTGAGTAAAAAATAAAATGTATCAGATATGAAGCCATATCAGATAACCATGAAAACATAAAATAAAAAGATTTTAGGAATTAGATTATCCCCTCCCCTTTTTGTGTTAATTATGAAGCCATATTGATGGATAGCTCTACAGTATATAAAGCTGGTGTTTGGATTAGAGTTCAGTTAAATCTAAAACTTTGTCAAGTGAACAACACACTGAACAACAACAACAAGAACAAACTGAGAAAGTAGATTGTGAATTATAAAACATACTAACATTCTGAATAAAGCTTGGTCTGGATTAGACTCCAGAATCATAAGGAAACATGATGGTGACACTATTCCTTGGATTGTTACTGTTACAAGTTATGACGGATATCACAAACGCGGATGTTCTGCCATATAAGGAGCAGGTTGTCAGAGCGCAGTGCAAATCGAAATGTTTGCAAAAATATGGAAAGATCAAACTACCGGAATCTGAGTACATCTATGACGATCTTGTTCCATATATATGCGACGAATCTGGAATACATGGAAATTGCCTCCAATGTCAGCATGCCTGTGACTTTCACACTATTGACGATATCCCAGGATGTGAGGGAGACTGCTATTATAAAGGATATGGAACCGAGTGTGACAGAGGCTGTAGGATGCTTGGACGTCTGTGGGGCCATGTACAGGAGACAGAGACAAAAACCCTCGCTGTATCGACGTCAACTCCAAGGATCGACACTCCTGAAGTACTTTGTCAGTATGCAGGATTGGACTCCACTAATAATGACACGACAGCAAATGTCTATGTACGTCTACATACATTCAGGAAAATCGATGAACCTCTCCCATTTATGTTTGTCGTGGAAATGGCTGCTGGCTCCGATGATTGGGTGCTGCTTGGGGGAACCAATCACAGCGTGGTTCATATTGATTCATTAATTCCAGACACTGACTATAGATTCCAAGTGACGAGTGTTCTGCCAGATGGAGTTGTAAGAAAACCAGTTGTCTCGGGAACTTTCCGTACTTCAGCTGTAGGCGCTGAGATTAACTCTCCCAAGAGTGTGGACTTGATTAGACAGACACCAGCGAAAGACTCGAAGGTGAAGGCGCTTATTAAGTGGGGCTACTCACCAGAGAACACATGCCAGTACCAAGTATTCTGGTTTAGTGATAATGCATATGACCAGAGCTCTAAATTCCCATTCTTGCCCAGCAACAAATACATGCTTGAGAATCTAGAGTTTGGAACAGAATACACAGTTAAGGTATATGCCTATAATGGGGACTTCACATACGAGACGGAACCAACTGAAATGAAATTCGAAACTCTTAGTTGTCTTGAAACAACAGGCTTTGACTTCTCTACATGTCCACCTGACCGTATTGAAAATCTTGAATACACTATATCCAATGTTACAAATTATATTAATGACACTGAAGAGGCCGAAATTGAGATAATTGTTAACATGACTTGGAGTGGACCCAATTTATATGGAAACAACCCAGATGTTATCCAACATTACAAGATCACATGGCAGAAACTTCCAGACTTGAACAACATTTTTGACTCTTCTCCGCATGAAGGTGAGCTGATCATCCCAGTGAACGGGACATCTTGTATAATAGATGGACTAAGTGGACTGGCAAAATATGAAGTTGCACTCTATGCAATATCTGCAGGAGGTGAAAGTAAGCCAGTAAAATTTCAAGTGAATGCTTATGTGAATACAACTAAAGATGAAGATGAGATTGTTAACATAGTTGAAAATGGTTCAAATAGTTTGATTTATCTATCCATCATTCCAATTGTACTTGTCATACTACTTGTTATCATTATTCTGGTTATATTACGCAAACGCTTGACAACTCAAAACAAAAAATGGCACGATAATTCTCAATATATTTCCGACATCGAGGCAAGTGAAGCTCTCATAGAAATTGATGATTATGAAATCAAGTTTTCCAGCCTCTCTTTGGGCCCAATCTTAGGTCAGGGAGCGTTTGGAAAAGTAGTAAGAGCTGACATTGACGCACGACCAAAAATCATGAAAAATCTCTCCCTCCCAGTTGTAGCTGTTAAAATGTTAAAAGATGGAGCATCAGGGGAAGATCGCCAAAATCTCTTATCAGAAATTGAGCTAATGAAACAGCTTGGACGTCATAATAATGTTGTGAGTATTGTCGCAAGCTGCACTATTGGACCAGCAGTAGCTCTTGTGATGGACTTCTGCCCATACGGTGATTTGAAGAATCATCTGAAGAAACTGCGAGAAAAACATGCACCATTGTTAAACCTTCTACCTGAGGGTGAAAGTGAGAAGTTATACAGTAGTGGCATCTACACTGAACGGTCCTATGGATCAGCAGACAGCGGTCTGCATGAGGAAAACACAAGCACGGAGACTGTTACAACAGGTGCCGATTCGGAGAACTTCAATGACCTTATCAGTGTGAATCAGCTATTGTCCTATGCTAGGCAGATAGCTGTAGGGATGGAATATCTTGCTCAGAAGAAATTTGTTCATAGAGATTTGGCTTGCCGCAATATTTTGGTCGCTGATTACGATGTTGTGAAAATCTCTGATTTTGGTCTGACTCGTGATATCTATGAAAACAGCCTGTACCATAAGACAACACCTGGGAAGCTACCATTCAAATGGATGGCTGTAGAGTCCATATTTGATCAGATGTACACTTCAAAGAGTGATGTGTGGTCATTTGGTGTCGTACTGTGGGAACTCGTGACCCTAGGTGGCTCCCCATATCCTGGTATATCTGGCACTGAACTGTTCAAGCTGTTGAAGGAAGGCTACAGGATGGAGCGACCTGATAACTGTAGTGAGGAAATCTACCAGGTAATGTTGGACTGCTGGCACCCTACATCTCAGCACAGACCAAGCTTCACAGCCCTGCGCAACCAATTAGACTCCATGCTGGATGACTCCACCAGCTACCTCGACCTCAACATGGAATCCAATGCAGATTACTATCGTAGAGATAGTAGCGCCTCTGACAGCACCACTAGAGGTAAGTATAGTAATGGGGATAGCATGATGAGGTCTAGATCAATGGAGCACCTCAACAAACCATCATACCAGGACAGAGGCTATGACTATGATGATCTTAGTGTATGTGATGATGATGACATTCAGTTGAACAACACATATGATGACGCAGTGCTTGATTTTCACATTGAAGCTGATGCAGTGCATTATCAAGCTGGGGGAACCCCTCAAAAACTATCTCCCTCCCCAAGGCGCTCCCGTTCTCCAAGGCGTTCTCAAGCCTTCACAAATCCTGACTATTCCAGTATACATGGAAGTGCATCCTGTCTTACTATTGATGAAACCCCAGGATATGAGACCCCTAACACCCCTAAAAATAGTACACCCACAATAAGCCCTGCCATTTCTGGTATGTCCCTACATGTCCCAAGTAACCCAGCCCCATCTCGTAGGACCCTCTTCCCCCCACAGCCATCTGGGATCCCTGTACCCATAATCAATGTCATACCTCCAAACAGTCCTCCCCCTACACCTTCTCCACGTCAGAGCCCTATCAAGTACACAACAGTTGAGCATTTCACTTCCAAAGGGAATATTCAAGGAGATATAGACCAATATGGTTCAAGGGAGAACTTAAGAGGTAATCTAGGCCACTATGGTTCAAGGGAGAACATTCGAAGCAATGAAGTACACTATGGTTCAAGGGAGAACATTCGAAGCAATGCGGGCCACTATGGTTCAAGGGAGAACATTCGAAGCAATGCAGCCCCGGCGAAATGATATTCTTGTGATATGAATATTCATGAATTATTCATGAATATTCAGGTGTGATGAATATTGTAATATCGAGATAAATTGTGAAGAATAAAGATTTAACCATATTCTTGTATTTTTGAAGAATAATAAAGAATAATTTATGTTCTTGAATATTCTTCAAATTCTATGGTGAATAATTGAAGAAAAATAAAGAATGTTTCATGTTCTTCAAAATACTTCATATTTTCACCACCCTGAATGAAGAATATTTGAATAATAATGAATAACATTTTCTATTTCTTGAAATCTTGGAAATTCTTCATATTTTCACCATGTTGTTTAAGGAATGAGAGAATAATAATGAATAACTAAAATATTCTCAGATATTCTTCATTTTTTCACCACTTCATTTGAAGGATATTCGAAGAATAATAAAGAATATTTTGTATTGTTGGATATCCTGAAAATTCTTCATATTTTCACCACCTTGTTTAAAGGATATTTGAATAATAGTGAAGAACTTCTATGTTCTTAGATATTCTTCAATTTTTCATTACCTCATTTGAAGAATATTTGAAGAATTATGAAGAACATTTTGTAGTTATGGTATTCTTGGAGATTCTTTATATTTTCATTAACTTGTTTGAAGGATATTTGAATAATAATGAGGAACTACAATGTTCTCAGATATTCTTCACATTTTCACCACCTCATTTGAAGAATATCTGAAGAATAATAAAGAACATTTTGTATTGTTCGATATCCTGAAAATTCTTCATATTTTCACCACCTTGTTTAAAGGATATTTGAATAATAGTGAAGAACTTCTATGTTCTTAGATATTCTTTAATTTTTCACCACCTTATTTGAAGAATATTTGTTGAATAATAAAGAACATTTTGTACTACTGGTAATCTTGGAAATCCTTCATATTTTCACCATGTTATTTAAAGGATATTTGAATAATAATGACGAACTTATGTGTTCTTAGATATTCTTCAATTTTTCACCAGCTTATTTGAAGAATATCTTAAGAATAACAAAGAACATTTTGAATTATTGGTAATCTTGGAAATTCTTCTTATTTTCACCTACTTCTTTGAAGGATATTTGAATAATAATGAAGAACTAAAAAATATGTTCTCAGATATTCTTCACTTTTTCACCACATGTTTCCTACATGTTTCTTTATTTAAAAATCTTCAAGAAAGATGTTTAAATAAAGAAACATGTAGGAAGAATTTCTCTGCTTTTATTTCAAATTATTTTATTATATTTAGTATGTACACTAAGAATTTTGACTTTTATACATATTATTATTATATATATATATATAAATTCAAGAATTATCTTCAGAATAACAGGAATTCTGAATTATAGTTCAAAAAGTATTTAAGGATGTTCCCTGGACGAAGTTGAAAACGATGAACACCAACCCCTAATTTTTCTTTTCAAAATGTGAAGTACATAGCATAACTAAGTGTTTCTGTGAGTTTAAGAAAAAGTTAAATATTCAAAAGTGTGTTTTGGGGTGAAAACCTGATTTTTAACATGGGTTTCAATGAGAAAGTGCCACGCCCACTTTTGTCAAATATTGACACTTTAGAGGCCTCTTGCTCAGAAAAAAGCACACTAACATACGGTTTTTAAAGTTTTAATATTCTTTGTTGCCCGTGAGAATCCCAGAAAACCATTTTTGAGAAAAAGTTAAATACTATTGAATATTTTCCTATCTGACCAGGGAACATCCTTAAGTATATTGTAAGAAATTGTATTTGAATCCAACAGCAACATACTAGTATGTTATAGTATGTTTTATTACATAAAATTGTTATTTACCTAGGTTCAAGAACGCTATGTACTAGGTTTAAGAACACTTACAGAATTTATTCAAAATAAAACATTATTTTGTATTAAAGATACAAATTATTTTACTGTGTATTTAATATTCAATATATATTCATCCTGGCAACACTTGCAGAGCTTTTTCAGAATAAAGTGAAATATCTAAGTCCTGGAAAATATTCTACAAATATTCTAATATTCAAGAATTATGATTATTGTCAATGCATAAGAACTTTATAAAAGTCAATTTCATGTGAATATTATGTTCAATATGGTGTAAGGAACACAATGGAAAATATTTCAGTTATCGCCCGAACAGATGCTTTATTTGAAAACGGAGCGTCCAATGCCATTAGGCATTGCTAGAACATACATTTGCATATTTTCTCCACACTGAACTAAAACAAGTTTTCTCTTTAGCTCACTTATGTGATACAGCTCTGTTTTCCCTGAAGGTTTTGCTTTATTTGCATAAGTTGAACCTCTCTGCACTCTGAGCATATCAATTACTGCAAAATGTGTTTCTTTGCCATCAGTAACAAACCTCTTAATGAAACCACGTTTTCCATTTTTTAATTCCACACAGTTACAAATTCTCCTCTTCATGCGTGCATACTCATCAGAGTAGAACATCTCTCCATTTATGGAGATTCGTGAAGCCACTGATGTACAGTTCTGAGGCACAGAGTCCAGATCATGATCAGAATCAGATAATGGCCTTGTTTTACCATGTATTTTAAGTTTTTCCTCAGTTGTATTCAACTCTTTGATTTTGACTGGTTGATTTTGTGTCCTTATTTTAATCTCAGCTGTTTTTTGCCTCATTATCTGTGTTGTTACATCCCCTGTTCCATGGCACATTTTTAATATATGTGCATTTGAATCTTCATAGGGAAAGCAGCTCCAATTCCACAATGGTCCCAATTGTTGGACCCAATATCCGAAATGGGCTCCAATGTAGTGCAAGTTCAATGTACAGTCTCCAGGGGGATATAGCTTGGGGTATTCAACGTAGAATTCTTTGAGGAGAAGTTCTGCTCTGTTAATTTGTTCTGTAGTTATACTGTCACCAAGCAAAATGTGTATGCCTTCAGAGAGTTTTTTGAAATGGTCCAAGTATTTCTTAGGGAGGATTCCTTCGAGGCAAGGTACTGCATAAAAAAGCATCCATGTTTGATTTTCAGTTGCCTTGAAGTGTAAATAATGTTTCTCCAGGTTTCGTGGTAACCTTTCTATCATGTTTGGTGGCTTAATATACTGCATTCTTCTTGAAATTTCTTTTATTTCTTTACCAACATGGTAACTTTCATTGCTGTTTTCAGAAGAAAACCACCTTTTATTAATTTTTGGGATTACACCCATACAGACACAGTGCATGTAGTCGGGTGGGCAAAGTTTGCTCAAGTCCACTCCTTTCAGATCATAGAGCCCAGATTTACCTTTAAAACCCAGGATTCTTTTTTTCTCTTGGCCTTTTGTCATGCAATCGCGAATCTCCTTGTCTGTTCTGTATTTGTAGGTGTGCTGGGCTGGAAATGCTTTAGTGTGTCCACCACCTTGTACTTCAGTTTTGCCTGGTATTTCACAAGTTGTGCAAGCATACTGGCCGTTATAATATGTCATGTTCATCATATTTGCCCTAGCTGGTAGGTCTGCTGGTGATGTAATGACTACTACTTTCACATTTATCATTTCTTGATTTACATGAATATCTATGCCCTCTGTATATAGTTTGTTCATTTCCGATGAGAATACTTCCATGTACTGTTGGAAAGGTGGCTTACCCTTTCCTTGCCATAAACTAGCTGGGATCATATTTTCACGAGCAAACCTCTCTGCAGGAGGGAGTTCAGTCACTGATAGGAAAATCGGCCATATTTCAACACCTGTTGATTTATAGAGGTTAACACCATCTGTATTCATCATGACACTAATATTGTGAGGATTTGATAAAAATCCAGTTTTTATTAGGTTTCTGTAGACCTCACCATCTGTAACATCTTTTAGTACCCCATCACTAGTTTCATAGCGTTCGAGTATGACTCCTTTGTTTTTCTGTAGGCCATCCCACATTCCTGTAAAAGATAAATAAAATAAGTTCCTGTAAAAGATAATTAGGACAATGTAATAAAGGACCCACAGTCTTGTGCGTCAATTAGCAATTGAGTTATCAAAGATTACTTTCTTTTATAAAAATGGCAGCCATTTGGAAATTCAGTGGCCATTTTGAAAATTCTTTCTTGAACAGAGCTACTGTGTCCCTAGGTATGAGCATATAAAATTTGAACCAAATCCGTTCACTGGTATTTGAGTTATCAAAGATTATTTTTTTTACGAAAAATGGCCGCCATTTTGAAATTCAGCTGCCATCTTGAAAATTCTTACTCGAACAGATCTACTTTGTCCCTAGGCATCATCATATAAAATTTGAACCAAATCCGTTCACTGGTATTTAAGTTATCAAAGATTACGTTTTTTTAAGGGAAAATGGCCGCCATTTTGAAATTCAGTGGCCATCTTGAAAAGTAGGATTTTAGAAAATAATGCCAAATTATTCAATTGAACTGAAACATTCCAATAATACTTTACCTGGTAGCTCAAGTAGGTCCTTTATGTATTTCTTTGGATCAAGAAACACAAACTTTTTGCATGGTTGTCGATTAGCTTTTCTCTGTTCCTCTGCTGTACCAATATATCTTAGACCACCACACGGACATTCCACACAGTCAACGTCATCCTCGGGAAATATCCTGCTACAATCTGGGCAATAATGAATTTGCTTGGTAACATTATCCACTATGCTCCATATCTTGTCATATGATATTTGATTCCAAACCTGAGATTCTGGAGTTAGTTTCTGAAATGTTTGTAACACATCTTTGCAAGCTGTAGCTGAAAGTTCATTGCGAATAAAACATGACAGTATCTTTAAATACACATCACTGCCAATTATATCTTTGTCAAGATCAAGTGAGTCATTTTCAATTTCTGAACAGGATGTGCGTTCAGTCTCCGAATCAGATGAACAACTGTATATGCTTGAATCACTATAAGAATCAAATTCAGAGTCAGAAAATATATTTTCATAACCGTCAGAGTCCAATTCTGAATGCGAGTTCATAGATGTTGAGTCTGAGTCAATATCAAGTTTGCCATATGGCTCGCTACCATTAACATAGTCAGTTGCAGATGAACTTTCATCAATCTTGTCACCATGATTGTAATCTGATAATTGAGTGACAGATTGGACTACAGTACCATTACCCACGAGTGATGAAATAGCAATAGAATTCTCAAGTTCAATACTAGTGGTTTCACTTTTTTCAGAAATTGTATAGGCCTTGTCTGAATACTCAGGGGTGATGTCATCCTGTGAATCTTTCTGATCATTTTGACGTTCTCCATCTGGCCCTTGATCATCTGTACCTGAAAAGTGCACAATTTAATTAAATTATATGTACAGTAAAACCTGCGAACAGGGAATGCTCTTGAGACTGGAGGAAAGTTTCCTTGTTCAGAGGTTTTCCCTATAGAGAGGGGCTGCACTTTTCAAACTTGCCGAATAAGCATATTTATATATTAGGGAATCCTATACTAAAACAATAGTAACATAAGATTGGATCAAGGTAGATAAGCCCGTGACCCATGTGAGCTTAAAAGATGAGGTTACATAAATCTAAATTATTTACCTTCCTGCTCTTTCTCCAATTTACTCCTATTTGCTCTATACCAAACGGTACTCCTTGGTACATTCTCTTTTAATCCTGGTTTGTTTTCGTACAATTTATACTTCTTCACTGGTGAAGCTGTAAGAAAATATATTTGTTAACTCCACAATGGGAAATGGATTCAAAAATAAATTATAAAATTCATCGAGTTTTAATTACCCAGATGCCAGTAGGTAGTTACCAATTTCACCACAAGGTGGCTACATCGGGTCAGATACCATAGCAAGTATAGAAAAAGGTTCTTTTGAACTTGAATATTCATCAGTTCTAGTGGATCAATCTTCATGTATCTGATAGTATATGACTACTATGATGACTATTTATGTGAGAATGCTACATGCATTTGTATATGGGCGATTGATACGTGTGGCCTCTAAAAGTTAGTTTTAAACAAATTCACAATTTTCCAACAAAAAGTCCTTCAAAAACCACTTTTTGAACTTCAAAAATGGAAACTTACAATAGCCATGACTTGAATGTAGATGCATTTCAATGTTTCTTTTATTTGTAAAAGTCCGCCTACATTCCCTGCACTCAAATTGTTTCTTTCCATTTTCCTGCAGAACCAAGAAACCTGGACTGTTTTGGTTTGTATTCTCACATTCATTCATAATAAATGGTGAGTCAAGCTATTAACTGCAAAATAAAAAAGACAAATTTTTATGATGATATGTATATAATCAATCCACAAGCTGCACAGTGAAAGTAAGAAGTTGGGGAGCAAAATTTGGCGCCAGTCTCATATATCTATTCTCAGCAGAAATGTAAGTTTGCAGTCCAGACTTGCCAACCTCCCGTTTTTTTACGGGAATCTCCCGTAAATTTTTTGTTTTTTCCGTAAAAAATAACAAAACTCCTGTACCGTTTTCTCCCGTAAACACTCCCGTACCGTATTTCTACTAAAATCTCTCTTGGGAACGAAAGGTCTTCGGTTCGATTTCCGCATTGGGCGTTACATTTTGCAAACTCGGGGACCGTTTCATTTTTTCAACAATTTTCTTATCTGTTTGCACATTTTATATATGTTTATACATTTTTAACTGTTTGCATGCCATTTATCATTTTTATGGATCCGTAATATAGATGGTTTATATTTCTGTCGGTAGATGAAGTTTCTATTGGACATAGTCAATATTTATGAAGAAACTGTGACCCGAAAATGAAAAATGCATAGAAATCTTTTTCAAAAATTCCGTCAATGTAAATAATTTATCTTGTAGTAACCAGCTGGTCAGTCCTCTTTATATTGCACTTGGCTAATGATAACATCATTGTGATACAGTGCGAAAAATATGAGCATAATCTAATATCTGGAACGTAAGCTACGCTAACCCTGTACTGCATCCTTAATGTCACAGATTCATGTATGAATCGGCGATATCGTTCAAAACGGGATGGAAATGATAAGAACTACTTTTTAGAGTCTATAGTTTGCATACTTTGCATGATTTAGTCTGATATGATCAGTGGTAGCACGCCCCATGCATTTTACGCATGTTTAATCAGCTTCTAGAATAATAAAATCTGCTCCTCCCATTTTTTCTTCCGCAACAACTACAGTTTCTTCAAAAATCTCCCGCAAAAACTACCGTTTGTCAAAAGTCTACCACAAAAACTTCCGTTTATTTTCAAAATCATATCCCGCAAAAACTGCCGTTTTTTTCAAAACTCTCCCACATAAACTGCCGTTTTTTCAAAACTCTCCCACGAAAACTCCTGTTTTATCAAAACTCTCCCGTAAAAACTCCCTTTTTTCAAAAATCTCCCATAAAAATCGCCGTTTTTAAAATCTCCCACAAAAACACCCGTTTTTCAAAAATCTCCCGCAAAACTCCTGTATTTTAAAAAATCCTCCGCAAAACCTTCCGTTTTTTCAAAAATCTCCCGCAAAAACTACCACTTTTTATAAAATTTACTTAAAAACTACTCTCCCTTAAAAACTCCAGTTTTTCAAAAATCGCGCGTAAAAAACTCTAGTTTTTTCAAAAATCTCCCGCAAAAACTACCGTATTTTGGAGAACTCTCATGTAAAAGTACCGCAATTTTTTGAAAATCTCACGCAAATTTTTCATTTTAGGTTGGCAAGTCTGCAGTCATTATTTTTTGTGATGGGAAATCCTGATACAAAATTTACCAAATTAGATATATCTCCTACTTTTTTGATTTTGATTATTGTTTTGTCATGTGAGAAATATAAATCGAAAGTGAGTGGGACAAATTTGAATCTGGTGTAAAGGTCAGGGTGAATTTTGTTGCAACGCTCAATAGAGTCACATGTTAATTTTCAATTATGAATCACACGATTGTGGATTGTGAAATGCAGAAATGACATCAAAATCACAAAAAGTCGACTACCAACTTACATTTCCTCCAACTCTAGCCTTTAGGGCTGTGTAGACCATAGGCCTGGGAACAGATAGTTTTAGTACACCGAACAAAATTTACCTACTGGGTACAGAGAGAATTTCAGTCAGTGTACTATCTGTTCCCTGTATGTGCTGTAGACTAAGGTTCAAAATTTTGAATTTCTAGGAAAAAGTCAATTTAGAAATGCGACATGTATTTTCAGTAAAAACGTACATGGAAACATAGATGCCAGCAAAATTCTTTTGTAGTAGGGATCAGAAGCTCAATAAATATTCCTCAAGATGAGACACCGAATCTTGTTCTGGGATCCTGTGTATTCAAATATAATTGTAATGCTGACTTCACATTTCTCGGATCACAGAAGCACATTCAGATTTGGACAGCCTTCCACCAATATTGAATATATATCACTATTTTGTCTAATTGTTTGTATACGATTCGTTAGTGATAAGAAAGTTAAAGAATAACAAGACGCTTCGAATGAGATATGATTTGATATGAGATGTCTCATATTTTTTTGAAATGGCTGCACGACAATGTGAATAACAATCGCAGTTATGAATATGATCTTAGCCAACCTGTACAGGATTTTATATAAAACAAAAAAGGACTCTACAAACCACAAGAGTAGCTAATCGCAAAACTAAATGTACAAGAGACAAAACCAGCACTAGAGACCACCTAGGTGACATTAAAGCACCTCAAAGAAAGGATATAAACCAACCCCCATATATTGGCTAGATCTATATGGGTTACTTAGTTCCAAAGCCTTCTCTATGATCTGGCTTTGAGCCACTGTTACAGCAGCTGTGGTATTCAATATTTGCCAATGCATGGTGACCACGCACAGTTGTTTCGTCATTATTATATGAAACATACCTTTATGCATACATTTGCAGAAAATCAGCTCATATCCCCGTCTTAATCGAGTGTATTTAGCATTTAATTTCGCAAAACGAAATTTCATTTTAAAATGGCCACCATTTTTCTGCGAATGAGGTCACTGAGGTGTATAAATGGCGGATCCATTGAGTTTGAATGTTTTTCCGAAAAGAAATTTTGAAATATCTAAATTCAGACAAGCAAAGCTTCTACATCAATATGATTAATATTCTTATAAATATTTATAGAAACTATTAAAAATGAGTTCAAGGTGCGTGTATGACATTTTTTCAGGAAAACATACGAAATCAATCAAGTTACATCTAGCTGTAAGCTAGAGACTCGAGTAATATATGGGGACGTGCCACTAAAATGGGTCACTCTTTCGCCAAATCCCTAGGTGTGGGTCCCATTTTGAAGAAAAAACCCTAGATTGAGGTTTCATTTTGATAAAAAAAATCTGGGAAAAAATCCCTAGAGATGGGTCTATTTTTGGAAAAATCCTAAAACTGGGTATTGTTTTTGAAAAAAAATCGCCGGAAGTGGGTCTTGTGTTTTAAAAATTACCTTGAAGTGGGTCTATTTTTGAAAGAAAACCGGGTTCATTTTTAGAGAACAAAATCCCAAGATGTGGGTAGATATTTTGAGTCTCAGCGGCACCCCCCCCCCCCGACTCGTGATCGTTGACGTAAATTTTAAATTTGATTTTTTTCGAGGGGACCGTCCCATCTGAATAATATAATATTGAGCTATCCTTCTAAAAAATAATCTTGCCGGCATCTATGCATGGAAATAGATTGAATTTACTAACCTGATTTGTTATTTTTAATCAAAATATTGATCTAAAATTGTTTTTACGGATTTGCCGGAAGTAGTTAATCTGTCTAAATTGAAACCTCAACTAAACGAAATTACACCGTCGCGCCTTTACTTTTAATGTAAATTCCATAAATCAGACTGTTTTACTCTTATTATACTGTAGTTTTGTACGTATTTATACCGAAAATAGGATAACATTTACGTTTGTATGCACATCAATAATAATATTTAACAAATCCGATACAAAATCACAGAGTAAATTTTGCCATTTTCTTTCACTTCCCCGATGCATCCTGGGTACAGCATCATTGCTGCTGATTGGTTAATATTTCATTACGTCAATCTTCAGACGCGCGAATTTTCGAAGAAGATGGCGGAGAAAACAGACTATTTATTGCTACTTTGGGTGGAAGATTTTACACAAAGTATCGAGCCTGCCAGGAATCTTGTCAATAGATCTAAAGGAACATGCCCAGAACTAGGTGAATTTGTCGTTTGTAGATTTGGTGCTGGAAAGAAAGCTAAAGAACACGACGCTATTTGCTTGGGGATCGGAGGTAAGCAAGACTGTTAGAATTCAAAATTTTGAAAATTTAGGGTCAGTTTCTTTAAAAATGAGGCCCTTAACTCCTTCATGACTGACAATTTTGGGGAAAATTGAAAGAAATGAAAAACTGAAATGTAAATGAATCTAGAAGCAAGAAAAGGAAGCAACACCCAATAAGTTTTATGTCATTTTGAAGGGCTATACCCATACTTTATGTTTTTTGAAAAAAATGTGAATATGCAAATGAGATGGTGTCATTGTGACGTCATAATTCAAGATGGCGCAGTTGGATTTTTTTCAAAATATAATTATTTTTGCATTTAATTTTTTATTGAGACTTCAATTTTAAAATCTGGAAACGCAGAATTATAGATCTTCTTATGCTGATTTCAGTGGTATTTATACCATGGCATAACTCCTACAACTAAATTTTTTAGAGCTTCGAGACTGCAAATTCTCGGAAAATCCCTATGGCGATTTAACATGGGATTTTATCGTTTTCGCGCGCTCACCAGCTTCGGATCACTGTAACTTTGTAAATACTTAACGAAAAGTCATGAACTTTTTTTTAAAATGTTTGTACAGACTTCAGGATTAAATAAATTAATAAATCATGCATTTTTATCATCAGGGGGCCCTTGGAGACCCCTTAGAACAAAATCGATCATATATGATCGATTTTGTTTCTTGCCATTCTAAGGGGTCTCCAGGGGCCTTATTTCAATAAAACTGCAAGAATAATGCATTTTCTAAAAGAATGGACCAGTAGGAACATTTTAAAAAAAAGATTGTTTGAATCTGATGACTCTGTGCAAAGTTAGAGGCACTTGAATCTGACATGTCGCGAAAAAGTATCGAAAACGATAAAATCCCATGTTAAATCGCCATAGGGATTTTCCAAGAATTTGCAGTCTCGAAGCTCTAAAAAATGTATTTGTAGGAGTTATGTCATAGTACAAATACCACTGAAATCAGCATAAGAAGATTTATAATTCTGTGTTTTCAGATTTTTAAATTGAAGTCTCAATAAAAAATTAAATGCTAAAATAATTCCATTTTTAAAAAAATCCAACTGCGCCATCTTGAATTATGACATCACAATGACACTATCTCATTTGCATATTCATATTTTTTTTTTTAAAACATAAAGTATGGGTATAGCCCTTCAAAATGACATATAACTTATTGGGTGTTGCTTCCTTTTCTTGCTTCTAGATTCATTTACATTTCAGTTTTTCATTTCTTTCCATTTTCCCCAAAATTTTCAGTCATGAAGGAGTTAAAGGCCTTTTAATGACATAAAGGCACATTAATTGAGGCCCTGTAACACATTTGGCCCAACAACTTTTCTCTCTCTGTCAGTTGCGACTCGTGTGATTGACTTTTGACCTTTTGGTCAGGCCCGTAGCCAGGGGGGGGGGTCGATTCGGTTCGGACCCCCCCCTGGCCAAACATTCTTTCAAAATCATGCATCACCATTCTGAGCATTTTCATGTGATTTTGGGTCAACTTTGTCAACGTGAACCCCCCTGGAATTTTTCTGAAAAGTGAACCCCCCCTTGGCAAATCCTGGCTAAGGGCCTGCAGGTCATCATTCGAAGGGAACTAATTTTAATCTGTCGAAATATTGACAGGTAGGTTATTTTGACGGATGAAAAACTTTGTCACCCGTAAAATTTTGGGGTTGTTGATTTTATTCTATTTTGATCACTGAAGACTTGCGCTTACAGGCTAACATTATAGTTAGAGACTGATTGAGTTTTAGACTGAGAAATTTCTCTTATTATTTTAGCATCATTGTCCGATGCAGAGCTTGTACAAGCTGCCAAAAAGACAGATAAGTACATTGATGAGAATTTAACCCAAGATGAGATTATATGTCTAATCAAGGCATATTGGGGTAACATCGCACGCAACCGAGGTGGTTGCATTGAAGATGCCGGGGACAGGGAGACAGACATGACAGATGAGCATTCATCGAGTGACACAGATGATATGGCTAGTTCGCCAGAAAATGCCTCAGCCTCTGAAAATGCCTCAGCCTCTGAGAACACGTAAGATAATTTTTACCTATTTATTTCATGTTGTTAAGTCAAGCATAATTTAGGTGCAACAATTAGTGCAGAGGGGCTATTTAACGATCATGGACCAGTGTCAAAATATATTTAAGTTTGGATACTTCATCAAGACTAACATCTATTTTTATTATCTACAATGAAACCCGCTAGTCTCTAGATAAACATTATTTCAGCTGATATTCCTCTTGAAACATGGTGGATCTTAAAAATATAAAAGTGGACGTCCCATTTAGCTTTGAACTGAATTTACACTTCTTAATGCTGAAATTGATAGTTTATCCATACATTTTAAGAAAATAGGTATGTCAAAGAAGATGTTAAGCCAAATGTTGCCTTGATAGCTCAGAAAAAGTTGAAATTTTCCTATTTTCTCTCTACAAGCCTTATTGCCCCTTTAAGTTAACTACCATACTTCAAAGAATTCCCTCTGCCATTTTGACCATGAGTCAAAGGCAGATGGCAAAAAACCATTTCAAATCACAATTAAGCCTGTTCAAATTTTGAGAAATTACCAATTTTAGTGAAATCCTATTAAAATTGCCAAAAGGTCTATTAAAAACATATTTATTGAAACTCCTGCATGACCATGTTTCACCTTTCAGAAATAAAGTATAAAATTAAAATATGCCTCAGATTTTAAATATGCCACCAATTTATTTATAACAGATCTGCAAAGGCATCAAGGGAAAAAATTAAAACCAACCAAGATGAGCATTCATTGAAAGACTTGGAAGAAGAAAATCCCCCAAACTCTGGGAACAAGTAAGATAATTTTTACCTATTTATTTCACGTTGTTAACTCAAGCATAAATTACTAGTTACTGAAAGAGGTTTACTTAAACTACTTCTTTAATCCCTCTGGCCTTTTCATAATGAGTCAGGCAGACGGCAAAAAATCACAAGTATGCCTGTTCAAATATTGAGAAAAAAATTCATTGTCCTTAGCAATTTTGGTGAAATAAGTTCCAGCCTATTGAAATCGCCAAAAAAGCCTGTTGAAAACATATTTATTGAAACCCCTGCATGACCATGTTTACCTTTCAGAAAAAAGTATGAAAAAATACCTGTGATTTTGAATGTCTCCAATTTATTTCAATATAGGTCTGCTAGAACTATTAGAAGCCTAAAGAGGAGAGTAAAGGACCTCGAGAACCAAGTTGCTGAAATAAGAAAAGCAATGCATATGGACGAAAATGACATTGCTTATGATGTTATTAAGCATCTACCAGCAAGTGATGTCCGTTCAGTGACAAAAAAGCTGGTAAGCTATTTTTTCACAGAAGAAGAGTTGATACTCCATAGTGTCACCGGGAAAAAATCAAGTCGTTCAGAGAGCTCTAGACCCCCACTAGACCAGACTAATGTTAACAGAGTGCTAACTTTAGTGGAAAGACATTGTAAGACTTCTCCAAAAATTACGAAGGAAAAAATTGCTAACATTCAAAAGGCATTACGCTTAAAAAATAGAATGTAGATGCGTAAGACACTTGTATTTGCAACTTGACAAGACACTTGTATTTGTAACTTTGTAACTTTCCTGTAGAAGGACACTCATTTTGTAGTTTGACAGTATTTGTTAAGAATAATATAAAGCAGTTCTATGTAACTTCAATTGAATTGTTTATTCTTTATTCATATTTATTCTTGAGAAACTCAGGGAAAGTGCAAACATCAGATAAAAAATTGAGGTGATGCATAATGAAGCATTTTCTGATTACTACCCATGATGCATATACATGAATAACTCAGTAAAAAGAAATGAGGTAAGTTTTTATCATTTATTCTTTAAAATATTTTCATTCTTAAAAATCATAAAGGAATCCTTGTTTATTCATGAAGAATTTATTCTTCATTATTCTAAAGTGATAATAATAATCCTGAATGTTTATTCATCTTTATTCTTGGGAACTCAATAGTGACTGGAAGTTTGAAAATTGAAGAATTACCGATGAATATTTAAGAATTAGTTTTCAAGCATATGCTTGAATAATTCATCAATTTGATTAGAAATTTGAAGAATAAAGAAGAATATTAATTCTTGTTTATTCATCAAAAACATGAATGTTTATTCATGAAGATTTCTCATTTATTCTTAAGAAATCCCTGATAATAAGGATCTTTATTCTTGAATAATTCATGGAAAGTGTCAAGTTATCATATGATGAAAATTGAGGAATAAATCATGAACATAGAGGGATTGTGAAGAATATTGAAGAATATCAAAATTGATGTCCAAGCATATGCTTGAATAATTCTTGAATTTGCTTCCTAGAAATTTGAAGAATAAAGAAGAATATTTATTAATATATATTCTTCAAAAACGAGAATGTTTATTCTTGTTTATTCTTAGAGATTCATGACGATTTTTCCTTCTTTATTCTTAAAAAATTCTGATAATCTATTCATCTTTATTCTTTAATAATTCATGGCAGGTGAGCAAGTAATCATATGATGAAAATTTGGGGAATAAATGATGAACATAGAAGGTTTGTGAAGAATAATGAAGAATGTCCAAATTGATGTTCAAGCATATGCTTGAATAATTCATGAATTTGCTTACTAGAAATTTGAAGAATAAAGAAGAATATTAATTCTTGTTTATTCGTAAAAATCATGAATGTTTATTCTTGTGTATTCTTAAAGATTCATAAAGATTTCTCCTTCTTTATTCTTAAAAAATTCCTGATAATCAGGATTTCTATTCATCTTTATTCTTCAATAATTCATGGCAGGTGAGCAAGTTATCATATGATGAAAATTTGGGGAATAAATGATGAATATAGAAGGATTGTGAAGAATAATGAAGAATGTCCAAATTGATGTTCAAGCATATGCTTGAATAATTCATGAATTTGCTTACTAGAAATTTGAAGAATAAAGAAGAATATTAATTCTTGTTTATTCGTCAAAAATCATGAACGTTTATTCTTGTGTATTCTTAAAGATTCATAAAGATTTCTCCTTCTTTATTCTTAAAAAATTCCTGATAATCAGGATTTCTATTCATCTTTATTCTTTAATAATTCATGGCAGGTGAGCAAGTTATCATATGATGAAAATTTGGGGAATAAATGATGAACATAGAAGGATTGTGAAGAATAATGAAGAATGTCCAAATTGATGTTCAAGCATATGCTTGAATAATTCATGAATTTGCTTACTAGAAATTTGAAGAATAAAGAAGAATATTAATTCTTGTTTATTCGTCAAAAATCATGAATGCTCATTCTTGTGTATTCTTAAAGATTCATAAAAATTTCTCCTTCTTTATTCTTATAAAATTCCACGACAATTAAAATTTTTATTCATCTTTATTCTTGAATAATTCATGGCAGGTGTGCTAGTTATCATATGATGAAAAATGAGTAATAAATGATGAACATAGAAGGATTTTGAAGAATAATGAAGAATATCCAAATTGATGTTCAAGCATATGCTTGAAGAATTCATGATTTTTGCTGAATCAGAATGTGAAGAATAAAAAGGAATATAAATTCATGTTTATTCTTCAAAAATTCCTTGATATTTCTTTCTTTTTTGTTCTTGTTTATTCTTCACGGGTCCTTGAAAGTTTATTCATGAATATTCCAGTAATTCAGTTTTGAAGAATTTTGGGGAAGTGTCCAAATTGATGATCACGCATATTCATGAATAGTTCATGAATAATTATTCTTCATTGGTGGATTATTCATGAATATTTTACATGAATATTGATGAATAATTCACGAATAATCAGGAATTATTCCATGCTTTTTCGCCGGGGAGGCCATTATGGTTCAAGGGAGAACATTAAACGAAGTGTCTATCACTATGGTTCTAGAGACAACATTAGGGATAACATAGATCACCATGATTCACGGAAGAACATTCAAACTGAAAAAGTCTCAATATCAGGAGTAAAATACAGCACAATTGACCACCATAGATCAAAGGAGGACATTCACGGTAATGTTGTTTTGATTGCTGGAGTAGAAAACCTAATCAGGGAAAATGCAAAGGTGGCCAAAAAGCATTCCCGTAGTGCATACAATCTACAACGCGTGGCTGCAAGTGGGAACACTGAGGGCATGACAACCCTCTGGCAGAGCATGGAAGACCTCAGGAACAAACGCATACATAAACTACAATAAGTGAATGCATTTAGACTACAATAGAGCATATAACACACAGTGATAGCTCTAACCTAAAATAAGTGCATTTTTTATATGTGATTTATTTCATAGTAAAATTATTACATACACATGTTGCAGCTTTGCAATGAAGCATTATAAGCCAAAATGAACAAGTGCATTTGAACTGCAATATATGATCATGATATAAATGTAAATAGAAATAAATATAAAAATGATTGTAAATAAATCTTAAATGTAGACACATAGCAAGAATGACAATTCATAAGTTTGTAATAAGTTTGCGTTGAGTGAAGGCCTAATTGCCAAATATACATGATTTGCTGGATCATTGATGATTGTAATTAAAGTTGTGTTCCTAATTATGTAAATATTATTCAGTAATTGTTGTATAAAACACATGTAGTATAATTATTTTACTTTTATTGTTGTAATATAACTTTAATCATTTTAAATTAATGTAGTACTTTAGTGTTTAATAGTTTATTATTGTGATATAACATTATTATAAATAAACATATTTTATAAAATTGAAATTATTTGTCATGTTTATTTACCAATGAAGGTTTACATAGGCTAGTAGGTTATCTGTTAAAGGTTGCCAGATATTGTCTGACCTCATCACAAGAAAGGTCTGTGTGTGTCACAAGATAGGTCTGTGTGTGTCACAAGATATGAAATACATAGCCTACACCTTTGACCTTTCTTGAGGCTGCCTTTAAATGAGGCGACCTCCATATAATAGACTTACAGGGGACACTCAGATCAGAAAATTTTATAAACTGACTTTATCTTTTAGAAATCCTTTCCATATCATTATGACCTTGAACTTTCAAATCTCCTTGGCCTTTATTCATTTGTTAAATTGAATACTTGCAAAACCATATTTTAAAAAATGACCACCAAAATAATATGAGCCCACCAAATGGTGCCATTCTTAGGAAATATGCATGACTAGGAATGATAATAAGACAAAGGACTCAGAAATATCTCTCTAGCATTTTTACAATCTTTGACTAACTTACAAATCTTTGACATGGCCTATTTTGTGTTTTATTTACCATGTATGGCCACAGTTAAATTGATAATCAGTCTCCTGACGTTTCTTTAAAAGGCTACTGAGCAAGCTGCTAAACAGTAACTACAAATTCAGGTTATTACTTTTATGAAATTCTGACATAGATTTTTGGCATGTTGGTTTATTATTATGTCATCACCAAAGGTGTTGACATATTGTTGTTGTCTCCAACTTTTTGTGGACAGTGTTTCATGGTTGGTGTTCGGCATCTGTAACAAATGGTATGTGGTGACATTTTGCGTGTCAATGCCTTTTCTAAAAATGGGGTATCTTGCAACTTTGTTAGATTACCCCTAAGAATTGGTGACATATAATTGTTGTGGTCTCCATTTTTGTAGCTGACATTCTGTAGTCAGAAATTGGAGGTTGATGTTAGGTGTTTGACATCAGTAACAAGTTGTTACAGTTTTGAAACTATTAATGACATCTTACAGGTTGGTGACATTATAATGACTTGTTATGTCACCACCAGAAGTGGTAACATATTGTTATAGTCTCCAACTTTTTGCGGATGGTGTTCTATGATCAGTGTCTGTAAGAAATGGCAGTTTGTGTCTGTAACAAATGGCAGGTGGTGACATTTTGCATGTTAATGCTTCGTTTATTTATGTTAAGTTCACCCTATATCTTTCAGATTGTGTCCCAGTTCTTGCTGTTTAACGTGATCAGATTCTTGCCATCTATATTAATATGTGTGTTGTGTTACACATTGACACTTAATGCTGTATGTGAGTCTAAGCAACATAGCACCTGCTCTTGGGCTCCAGGCATATATGGAAATGTGTAAGTACAACTATTCTATATAAAAGTATGGTTCCAGGCATACTGTACTCCCAGTTAATTTCGCGAGTTTGAGTTTTGAGAAATCACAATTTGCAGCTAATAACTTTCAGAGAAATGAACGTTTTTTCACAAAACGAAATGCATCAGAGTTGCAGGTAATCATGAATTCCTAGGGATAATGAATTTCACAGCAATTTTTTTTGCGATTTACCAAAATTGGAAAAAAATGAAACTAAATCGCATCCCAAAAAAATACCCGGAGTACAGCATATGAAAATGTGTAAGTACAACGAGAGTAAATTATATTCTATTTTGGCAGTATATGCGTTGAGTTACACATTGACATGCAAGTCTTTCTCCTTGCAGAGATACTCCATCTGAAGGCAGCACCTGGCATGGCTGGTCCACTACATACACTAGGGAACACAATCTAGCTCAACATTTTCTAGTCACACAAGCAGTATTATACTTTTGTAAGTTTCACTTTTATGTTCAACAGTTACTTTAGATTTTAAAATAAATGCAAAATGAATTATCTTAATTAGGATATATGGTAAAGAGAATTTGTCAATAGAAATCCTTTAAGTTCCAAAATCAGCTCTTGCTAATATACTGGTATACTCCAGTTCAGTACATTTCTCACCATGACTGAAATTGTTCTTTAAGTCCAATGTTTTATACTTCAGCTTGTACCTCACTTAGCTTCATACATAGAGACTTCTATCTCTGGAAGAGACCTCCATTTGTTAATAAACTGTGGTGCATCATGACCCCATGTCTGTAAGTATCTAAATAAAGCCCCAGTCACATTTGCTTTACGGCTGGCGTATGGTGATCATAGCTTAAAAAATTGATATAGAAAATCAACATTGTACTGTAATTTTAGGATTTTGTGTTTAGGTGATTTATTTCATGTATCCTCTATTTTGTCAGACTTCTAGTAATATCCAGATGATATATTTCAAGTGTTATATATTTAACAGGATACTTATCCAATTACTATATCTCACGTGTCAAAAATCTTTGCATTTTCAGGATAGTTATCCAGATGATATATTTCATGTGCCATGTTATCAGACCAAATACAAATCTCGGCAGTTCCCTTGGTCAGCTGGTTACTGGCCACTCTCTGGTTGCTGGTCTTGGTCCCTCTCAACGAACTGGTTAAGATGAAAGAAATCAAGTAAGTTGTGTCAATGTATCACATGCATCGAGCAGGGTTGGTTTTTAGGGTAAATCCAACTTCATATTCTTAAACGTGCAAGTTTTGATAAAACATGATACGTTTTTCTTAACTTTTAATGTTTATGTGAGATTTAATAAAGGTATCATTGCTAGTATTAGGTTACAGCCACGTGTGCGTCTTTCTGTCAAATAATGTCATTTATTTTCACCTTCTGAAAACAGGGCTCTGTAAGCATTCCAATCCTGCTCCTTGCACCTGGTGACAATCATATATATTCTGTTTTTTTTGTATATATTAGTTGAGATAAGCAAAGTGAAAATTGCATTATGAGTTGCATTGTTAAATGGTGAAATTAGTTAAGGGTTTGTGGATCTTTTAGCTCTACATTCAGGAAATGTTTTAATTTCTTATTTGTCTTAAAAACTAGATTTTTCCTATTGAAGGAAGTACTTAATACAATAATGATGAATTTACATATTTCCAGGTCCGACCTGCGTTACCAACGAAGAGCAAGATTGCATTTTGGAACGAAACTTGGAATGAATTCACCATTTTAGAAAGGACTGATTGCACTTTCTGCTAGTCATTTGTAACCTTATTTACAATGATCTCCTTAAAGTAAACATGAAACTACAGAACTAGGGAATAACCCTTGCATTTTGGATCTATTCAGTAATACAGTGAAACCTATAAAGTGGAACACTTCCAGAAGTGCAACACCTCTGTTAGTGGAACACTTTTCAGTCCCAAGATCAACTGACTTGAGGTTAAATGAACCTCTGTAAGTGGAACACCTCCCAAGTGAAACACATAAAGGTGTTCCACTAAGACAGGTTTTACTGTATTGGTATTAAAGACCTGCCACAAGCTGAGAATTGATATCGTCATTTAACAGAATTAATTGATCCCATGAAATCAAAGGTTATCTTGGTCAGACGGACAATGAATATATGAATCAGCCAGAGTTTTGAGATCTGGGTACCGGATTTTCTCGCATATACACCCCCCTAAATTTAGGCCCATGGGCCAAAAATCGAATGTAGTACACTTATACGCCCATAGGCCTATAAAATGACTATTTATTGATTTTTTCAATAAATTCAATCTGAGTATTTTGTCACTGGCAGATCGTCCTGTTGTTACTTTGTTTCATTGTATTAACATTCATTAACAACTTAACATTCCATTGTATTCATCAGCTCTTCTCACCTTTACGCCCACTTGGCCAAAAATCGAAAGTAGTACACTTATACGCCCATGGGCGAAAAATAAGAGGTAAAATAACAGACGAAATTACCCCTTCTTTCAGTTATACGCCCAGGGCTTATATGCGAGAAAATCCGGTATATGATATAGACATTATACATGTTCTTTGTGCTAAATCTCCTTAACATCAGCCACCATTTTGTTATCAGGGTAAATCAAACAATAGGATTTTGCTGGAAAGAGTCCATCATCAGAATTGATTATAAGGTGCATAAAAGTATGCATTATTCTCCAGATGCATAATGAGTAAATGCATATACCAGTAGGTTCAAATATGTTAAAGATTACAAAAAGTAAAATACAGGGAAGCTTTTTCAAAAATTGTTCCAGGTTCGGCATGTCTTTTTGCTCCTGTCATTCTTTCTCTTGACAATTTTTAAAAAATTTTGGGTCATTGCAGGATGACCCTAAAAAGATTTTTGGTCTCTGTATAAGACAAATACATATGTGAAGGTAAATATGCCTTATTAATAGACAGGGTACAGTTGTAATTGTATGTGAACCACCTTAATGCTGAATAAATAATTTATTTAGATTATAAAATGTGCATTTATTCTTAGTCTTGTTTATATGTACAATATTGTGAAATAATACAATTTGTATAAACAATGTCTTAGTTGTTGATAAACTTCAATGATTTTAAAAGATAACTTCTGTAAAATGCAGCATCATCAAACAGATATTTGTTTTCATGTTTGCAATGACCCTTACATAAAAAGCAGTTATTAGATGAATTCCTGTTGTACATTACACTGTTCAACAGCTGGATGACTGTAATTCTTAAATTCTTTCTTTTTCAATAAACCTCAGATTTTAGCTAAACAAAGTTGAATCTTGATTCCAAAAGTTTTGCCATGCATATTAATAAAACTTTGATTGTATTCAACCACAAATGACTGCCCAAACACCATTTATGCATTTATTTGTGGTTATTTACTATAGATGTAGAATTATCAGACATATAATAGTTATATGAACACTGATCCACTTTAGCTGATGAATATTGTTTTATTGAACGTTCTACTATATCTGGCATGCTATCTGACACAAATTAGCCACCTGGTGGCGAAACTGGAATCTACCTACTGTCACCTGGGTTCTTGGAATTCTTAATTTTAAAGTCTGACACAGTCAAAATTACACTGTAACTGAAGCAGACAACAATTATTATTGGCTTTTTATTATATGATTTATTCATTAATAATTTGAGTCTATACAATAAAGTTATTTGAAACAGTTTTTAGGTTTTGTGAAATATTCCTTTCTCACTAATGAACCTCTATGTGAAATTAAGTGGAACTACAGTTTTTTATTGTCCCAAAGGTATTCAATGCACACAAATATATCTGAATATTATGTTAGTTAAGCTCAATTTCTTAAAATAACATAAACAATACTTTATAGTATTCAATCTTGCTTCATATTACACTCAGTATTTTAATGATTTTTTCAACTTTTTTTATTCCTTAATGTGGAATAATTATGTAATATACATATTTCTAAATCACTGTTCTTCATTTCATTGATTAATATGGATTAGGAATAACTTTTCAATAACATAATATAATTTATTTAGTAATGTTCAACAGTTATGTATTATGTACAACACCCACCATATTTCAGAAATCCTGAGATTTCCCTTGACTGGTTAATGTCTCTCATTATATAATAGTTCCTGCATCAATGCCCAAATTCAAGACCCCTGAAGCTCCTATGATGTTAGATCACTCCTATAGGTGTCACCACCTGAAGTGGGCATATGCTTTGTTACTCTCACATTGTTTATGGAGCTCTTGTTTCTTCTTGATACTCTTGCCCTGTAATTGAAAAAAATAAGTGAAGTAAAATAAAATAAGAAAAAACATGACTGAATTGACACTTTCTGCAAGTAGCATTAACATGGCTGTGAATACCATATACATGTCAGAAACTGCGGTGAAGTGAGTTTGAAGACTCAATAGTTTCAATTTAGCTGGATAGCAGTCATAAAAAAAACAAGACACACAGTGATAAATATCGCACTTTGAAGAGCAAACTGGCCACCATGCAATTTACCCAGCATGGCCAAAACCTAATCAGACCTTGGCACTAGTCTGCTCTTGCATCTGTAAACATTTCAAGTTGACAAGGTTAGCGGTTTTCCTGCAATTTTGATGACAAGAATTTATTTGTAGTCTTGAACTTTGGGAAAATTTAGATAACATTGTTTGTGACCTAATTTGATGACCTTCGACCTTGAAAATTTCACTTTTTCAGACCTCAGTAGGTGTTTTGTAATTAAGCTGACCTAAATTTAAATCCAAAATATCAATTTAGAAAATCAACTTTTTGACCTTTTCAAGGTCACTGAAGGTCAATGAAAGGTCAAATCTGAAATCTAAGGTCAGATTTGAACTTCTGAGAACTTGTAGATGTTTTTAAAAAAAAATTTGGTCAATTTGGAGCAAGTTGAAAAATACAAAATGGCCGCCAAATTGAAAAATTCAAAATGGCCACCATGTAATTCAGCCAGCATACCCAAAACCTAATCAGATCTTGGCAATAGTCTGCTCTTGCATCTGTAAAAATTTCAAGTTGAACGGATAAGTGGTTTTCCTGGAATTTTGATGACAAGATTTGTTGAAAAATTCAAAATGGCCACCACGTAGTTTACCCAGCATGCCCTAAACCTAATCAGATCTTGGCAATAGTCTGCTCTTGCATCTGTAAAAATTTCAAGTTGAACGGATAAGTGGTTTTCCTGGAATTTTGATGACAAGATTTGTTGAAAAATTCAAAATGGCCGCCACGTAGTTTACCCAGCATGCCCTAAACCTAATCAGATCTTGGTACTAGTCTGCTCTTGCATCTGTAAAAATTTCAAGTTGAACAGGTAAGCAGTTATCCTGGAAATTTGATGACAAGATTTGGTTTATGTCCCGCCCACCCAACAGCACAAGACGACGACAATATAGCACTTTTTCAAAGTGCGATAATGACTGCTATAAGCCAAATTGTCATAAGACAGTGTAATATGTTTGTACATATTCATTATATAAAATCATATTAGCAAAATCTCTCCACTACTTTTCAGCTATAGCAAAACGTAAAATAGAACAAAAATGGCTACCATTTTTTCAAAGGTTTGTAGCCAAATTGTCATATTACAGTGTAATATGCTTCTATAAGTATTCAGATACAAAGTGATCTCCCAAGCCACTTTTTGCTAAAACTAAGATGGACATTTATTTATTGGTGTAACATAGCCTACAGTATAGTACTGTCATTATAAAGAAGATTGATTATATGAAACAACAATTGACTTCAAGTTATTATCTGAAGAAAGTATAACATAGCTGCAACCACCCATCAGTACAAGACAACAATATATCACTTTTTCAAAGGGCAATGAAAATGGCGCCTACTAGTCGAAGTGTCATAAGACAGTGAACCATGCTTATAAGTATTCACATCAAATCACTCCACTACTTTTCCAGTTATAGCAAAATAGCATTAACATCCACCATTTTTTCAAGACAGCCACCATGTTTTTTCAACTAAATCCTATAATATCATTTTTTTGCATTCAAAATATATAAATATCACAGTTTTATATGTTGTTACTAAAATCCTGTAAAACTGACACTAAAATGGCAGCCATTTTCAAACCAGTGGCTATTTTCAAAATCGACTTTCTAGCAGAACATACGTAATTATATAGGGCATATGCCTGTAAAAGATAAATAAACAATATTGGGCCAAAAGTATTAGAGTAATTGCCCAGAGAGACAGACAGACAGAAATATGGATGGAGCCATTCTCTATATCTCTGCAAACTTTGTCCGATAATTAGATAAGCAAGCTGACAAAAAACACCCTATCTTATCATCAAAATTCTACCAAATCACTTATCAGATTTGTTTTAAATTTGTACAGCTTTGAGATGGTGTTTTTACAAATATAATATAAAAGTGAGATAAAGTTGAATTAGTCAAAGCTCATAATCAATAATAGCTGTACATCAAGAGGAAGGGGTAAGGTTCTGTTTGGCTCTCAAACCTTGACAAGATGAAGTGTTCATTGAGGAAAACTTTGGCAATTCTATCATTTACAGCAATTACAACATTTTCTTGGTATAGTGGAAAAATAGGATCAAAGAAAGTTCAAAACACTAAGAAACCCCAAATTACCGTAAAAATGTCTGCAGCCAATGAACAGGATAGCATAATAACTTACGAACAATATACAAGTATTCCAGCCAAAATTCTAGAAAAACATTTTGCAGTCAATGGGCAATATACTACATTTAATACTGACATTGTTGTGTATAACCGTCTTGCAAAATGTGGGAGTACAACACTATTCAGGATAGTACAGCAGGTTTCAAGTGATAATAACTTCACTTTTGTTATGGATCATAATGATAGTAGCACTGTAAACTTCAATGATAAACAGATTGTAAATTATATAGACTCCTTTTCCAAACCAGTATTTTATGTTCGGCACATGTCGTTCGTTAATTTTACAGCATTTGGAAAACAACATCCAGTATATATCCAAATGCTAAGAGATCCTGTGGAAAGAGTTATATCTGGTTATTACTACTATGATTTCCATTTTGGCCACCACAAAGGCATACGGCTAGAGAAATGTCTAGTTTACAATATGAAATGTGGTCTGTTGAAACCTGGTGATATGCGGAACCAATTCTGTGATAGACAGACTAGAAAAATGAACAAATGCACGATTGAACATGTGAAACGCATAATCGAGAAGGACTATATTTTTGTTGGCATTACTGAACATTTTTCAGAATCAATCAAAGCATTCGCCAAACTACTACCAAAATATTTTCCAGAGAATGCAACAATTGCAATACAAAATTCGGCAAAAGAAGCGAGGGGATCAAGTAACCTGAGACCCCCAGATAGAATTATGAATTTTTTGGCGAAAAGATACGAAATAGACTATGAGGTGTACAATTTTGCAAAACAACACTTCTATAAAAGATTAAGCGAAATGGGTATATCTTATGGTAGGAAGGTACAATGATTCAAACCAACCAATGTATCCTCTTATGTAGATGTCCTACATTACAGGACAAAAGGATTTGGTTTATTAATACCCCCTAAGATTCCAACCTCAATACTCATTAGGAATTAAATTGCTCTTCTAAAGTGTGAGGCTCTGTTTGGTCTCAAACTGTGACAAGATGAAGGGTTCAATAAGGAAAATGGAGGCAATTCTATCATTAACAGCAATTACTTTTATAACGTTTTCTTTGTATACTGGAAAAACTTGAATAAAATAAGAGAACAGAAAAGGTCTGCTAAAAGAGGATCACAATCTGTTCCAATTGCTTTTCCTACATTTTGACTTAAAACTACACTTCTAAACTTTATAGTGGTGGGGCCAAACTCGAGTCAGAAATTGCAGGAGAACCTTGGACTTGAGTAATTTCGGGTTGCAGGAGAAAAAATTCCAAGGGCAAAGGAAAAATGATCTCAGTGTTGTTAGTTAGTTTTCTCAAATATTTCAATATTCACAGCATATATATCCGACAATGTTAATATGTATTAGTCCTAACTGTTTTAGATTTACAGATCTGGAGATAAAGAACAATGAGAAAACACTGAGTAAAAAAGTGAAAAAATATTTTGGTTTGTTTTGTTATTCTTGTTCTCACCTTGTTAAGTTCCAGCACCTGAATCTGCAACATACCTTGGCCTATGTGTATTGTGTTAGGTGTTCTACTTTGTATAATAATAAAATACAAATTGCTATTTGAATTACAATTTACATCTTTTAGACTTACAACCTGTCACTGTCTTTTTAATGATTCCAGATATTTCATCTTTCAACTTCCCATGAGGATTGAAGTTTAAGTGTTGAAAAATCACATGCAGAAATACTTTCAACTTTAGAGTAAATTGGTTCAATAAATGATAAAAGATCAAGAGCAGACTAGTGCCAAGATCTGATTAGGTTTTGGGCATGCCGGGTAAATTACATGGTGAAAAATTTGGTCTTCAAAGTGCAATATCTGTGTGTTTTATATAGTTCTCTGGAAAACTCCTTGTCACCCTTTTTGACATGTTTGAGCCATCATGTAGTGGTCACAATCTGCATGGCCATTCTCTACTATAAATATATTGATAATATAAAGTGTCAGGATCATTTGCTGAAAACAGTTGTTGGTTTTACGAAATAATTGCATGATATCGTTTTTTTCTTTAGTTCTAATACTGATTTCATTCTGATGAATGATGCTATAAACAGCCTATAACACAATATATTCATGTCTAAGAACGATACATTTAATTATCTGATGTATTGTTTGCACAATGTTATCTGACACTACAATTTAATTCTTTTTTATCACACTTTGAAAAGGTGCTATATTGCCATCATCTTGTGCTAATGGAAGGGTGGGCACCCAGCCAGGCAGACATGCGGACGAGTGCCACATAAATCAAATTTTGTTATCTAAATTCCATGAAAACTACTTACCTGTTCAACTTGAATTTTAACAGATGCAAGAGCAGACTGTTGCCAAGATCTGATAAAGTTAGGGTATGCTGGGTAAATTACTTGGTGGCGTTTTGAATTTTTCCAAAAATCTTGAAATCAAAGTTCCAGGGGTTCAATTACAAATTTTTACAGATGTAAGAGCAGGCTAGTACCAAGATCTGATTAGGTTTTTGGCATCCTGGGTAAATTACATGGTGGCCATTTTGAATTTTTTAACATGCTTCAATTTGGCAAATTCTTTTTTAAAATCATCTAGAATTGCTCAGGAGTTCACATCTGACTGAAGATTTAATATTTGATCTTTGGTTGACGTTTAAAAGGTCAAAAAAGTTGATTTTCTTAAATTGAACATTTGGATTCAAATTTATGTCACCTTAATTACAAAAGACCTACTGAGGTCTGAAATAGTGAAATTTTCAAGGGCGAATGTCAAGGGCATCAAACTAGGTCACAAATAATGTTATTAACAAGGCTGGGCTGGGTAAATTATTTGGTGGCCATTTTGAATTTTACCATAAATCTTGTACTCATAATTCCAGGAAAACCACTTATCCGTTCAATTTGAAATTGTTACACATGCAAGAACAGACTAGAGCCAAGATCTGATAAGATTTTGGGCATGCTGGGTGAATTACAAAGAGCGATATTTATCACTTTGTGTCTTGTTAAATAATTAGATATAACTTAATCAATACCTTATTTTTTGCATTTAAAACATATCAATATTTAAGTTTTATATGCTGTATCTAAGATACAGAAAATAAAAAATTTGGATGTTTTATGGCCCACACTGTACATGTAAAATAATAAAACAATATTGGGCTTAGGATATTTGAGTTGTTGCCCGGATGAACAGATGTACAGACAGACCGATGGGACCATTCTCTACGTATATCAGATCGAACACAGAACATCTGCATATCAATTACAAGTCTATGCTCTGATTGGAAATATAACAAGATGAAATGTTTAATGAAGACAAGCTTGGCAATTCTATCAGTTACTGCAATTACAACATTTTCTTGGTATACTGGAAAAGTTCAATACACTAAGAAACCCCAAACTAATGCAAAAATGTCTGTAGCCAATGGACAGGATAGCATAACTAATGGACGACATATTCCAGCCAAAATTCCAGCACAACATTTTGCAGTCAACGGACATTATACAACATTTAATACTGACATTGTTGTGTATAACCGTCTTGCAAAATGTGGGAGTACAACACTATATAAGATAGTACAGCAGGTTTCAAGTGATAATAATTTCACTTTTGTCATAGATCATAATGATAATAGCACTATAAACTTCAATGATAAACAGATTGCAAATTATATAGACTCCTTTTCCAGACCAGTATTTTATGTTCGGCACATGTCATTCGTTAATTTTACAGCGTTTGGAAAACAACATCCAGTATATATCCAAATGCTAAGAGATCCTGTGGAAAGGGCTATATCTAGGTATTATTACTTTGATTTTCATTTTGGCCACCACAAAGGCATACAGCTAGAGAAATGTCTTGTTTACAATTTGAAATGTGGTCTGTTGAAACCTGGTGATATGCGAAACCAATTCTGTGATAGACAGACTAGAAAAATTGACAAATGCACGATTGAACATGTAAAACACATAATCAGGAAGAATTATATTTTTGTTGGCATTACTGAACATTTTTCAGAATCGGTCAAAGCATTCACCAAACTACTACCAAAATATTTTCCCGAGAATGCAACAATCGTAATACAAAACTCGGCAAAAGAAGCAAAGGGATCAAATAACCCAAAACCCTCAGGAAAACTTATGAATTTTTTGACGAAAAGATACAAAATAGACTATGAGGTGTACAATTTTGCTAAACAACACTTCTATAAAAGACTAAGCCAAATGGGTATATCTCTTGAAAAACAAAACCTATTTTAAGTAGGAGGGTACAATGATTACAACTCAACAAGGTATCCTTGAGCACAAGACAAGGTATCTAAAATAACCCTCATCAATTATCAAAATGGAGCATACATACTGTGTTATTTGCTGCATTAATAAGTTCATGAGCTAGTTGATCATACATTCTAGTGTTAGCATCCTTTGCTTTGGCAGATTCTATCATCCACTTCATGGCTCGAAATGTGCTGTTCTTCTCTGTCATTGGGACTGGCACCTATCAAAAATATTAAATATAGAACTATATATGCAAAGTTTTAATATTTTTATTTAATCTTTGTTTATAGATGTCATATTTTCACAGCACTTATTCTATCACCATGTATACCATTTATGTCCAAATTGAATATGGAGTTTTAAAACGTGACAAAGGAGCACATAGGTTATCGCAAACAATTTCAGAAGGTTATATCTTGGATTATGACTATTTTCTGACAATGAAGACAGGTTTATCTTTTAGATCAATTCATTATCTCAAAGAAAATTATATACAGTAATAATAAAGTCAAACAAACTCGGAGATATTTAACTAGCAATCAACCCATCAACACACTTTTTCAAAGATATTGACCCCATTTTCACCAAAAATGCAATCATTTTTTACAATGTTTAAGGCATTACTATTCTTTATTTTGATGTATCAAATAGTTCTTGAAAGAAAAACTTAATTGCTTTAACATAAGTGTTCCCCATGTTATTTCTACATTGAAAAATCTCATGCTATTCATTTTGGTCATCCAAATTCAATATCTTTAAAGTCCCTGGAGCAATCAACTTTTCCTTTTAGGAATTCGAATATGTCTCAAAGCACATTCTAATTATGCATTCAACAATATAATAAAAGGTTGCATTTTTGGTGAAAATTAGGTCAACATTTTTGAAAAAGTATGTTGATTGGTCCATTGCCCCTTCAATATCACTTAGGTCTGATTAACTAAATTATCATTATATATACTTTTCTTAGAAGATAATGAATGGATCTAAAAGATACACCCATGTTCATGATCAGAAAATATTCATAATTCATGTTAGAATCATTTGAAATTGTTTGCGATAACCTACAGGGTGTTCAGGAAATAAAGATAATAATGTCATATCTTTTTTATTTATTCATGGATTTCAATAAAATTTGCAGGGATTTTAGTTTAAACATATTTAAACTTACTTTTGGAGTTTCAGCTTCTAGCAATTTGAAATGTCATTTCTGTGGTTGGCATATCAACGCGAGTAGCGCTAAGGCGGGGCACATGGAATAACTGCAGTAGTTTCTGTGTAACATTTAGCATGGCAAACCGATTTTGACTCCATATTTAAAACTTTCTTGGTGCATCTCCATGATAAAATTCTTGTATTGATTTGTTTTATGATATAAAAGTCAAATAAATGCTTTTTTAATGATATTCAATGGGATTTTCATGACTAAATGCAGGCATTACATAGAAAGCAACTTGGGATGCAATTTCTCTTCCACTTCCCCCTCCCATACTGCTGCCATAATCACTAAAGAATTGAGCAGGTGAGATTAGAGCAACTCAAGCATCCACCTTATTCACCCAACCTAGCACCAAATGATTGATACTTCTTTGCTGAATCAAAACAGGACTTAAGAGGACATGCATTTGAGAATACTCATGTCATACGTTCACATGTGTTAACAAGACTTCAGGAAATGAGTCAAGAAGAATTCTGTGAAGTATTTGAAGAAGGTTCAAGAGGCAAAGAGATTGTGTCTAGAATGGGGGAAATTTTGTAGAATAAATTGATAAATTGGCAAAGAATTTCAGGCTTATAGTTATAACTATGTTTAAGCATCCATTTTAAGTCATTAACATGAAAGAATCTCTTTTTAAAACATTTAAAACATGCAAATATACTGCAGTTATTCCACCTGCCCCGCCTTAGCGCTACTCGTGTTGCTATGACAACCACAGAATCAACCAATAAAATCGCCTGAAGCTGAAACTCCAACAATAAGTTTAGAGATGTTAAAACTATAATCTCTGAAACTTTCAATGCAATCCATGAATAAATAAATAAAAAAGTTATGACAGTATTATCTTTATTTCCTGAACACCCTGTATATGCTCCTTTGTTGACCAAACTGACTGACATGTTATCGATATGACATGATTAACTGAGCCAATGAAAGATATATGTGTAAATGTACATGAAAGAAGAAAGCAACATTTTGAATAAACATGGATTGGATAACATATTATGGCCTAAATAAAACAATGAGTTGTAAACATAAAAACCAATATGGTTATAAAAATACTTTTCCCGGATCACATACCTGATATGCAACTCCACCCTTATTAATACGTGTCAGCTTCAGCAGTGGTCTACAGTTTTCTATGGCTTGGTGGAATATATTCATTGGATTCAATTCAATGGAAGATCGTTCATTTTCTTCTGACTTGTGATATTTTTGTAACTGAATTCTTTTTATATTTTCCAAACACTGCAATAAGTAAATAAACAAAATCATGTTTTATTTTGTCAATGCAGCATCCCAATTACATTTCTGATAGTTCAAATAGAAAATGAAAACTATTTCCCATCCAGTTGATAATTCCATGAAACTAATTATAAAATTGGGGCATCCCGGGATATTTTGAATTAAGACATGCTTTTTTCAACTGATTCAGGTCTTTTTTACCAGGACTGGGTCTTTAAGATATTTCTCAAGAGTTTTTAGAAAAAATCCATGATCATTTTCAAACCATTTTTGGTTTCTTTAACATATTCTTCAGGTTTGTCCATTCAAGGTTTTTGATTCAACATTGATATTTGAAATATTTTATTTCAATATTTACTCTGAACATAAGTAAAATATTAAGCAAACATATCAATTCATCCATTCTTTACAGAAGTATCAGGACTGAAAGAAATTGTTTGTTGTATAATTCACAATAATATATTAACACTACATTTCTGATTGGTGAAATATAATAAAAGATGAAGGACCCACGGTCCTATGCTCACACAGTTTGGAACCTTCAGAGGAATTTATATCCTGACTTTCAAACAAAAATATTGATTTGGATTTGTAGTCTCGAACTTTGACAAACTTAGAAAGCATAGTTGTGTGACCTATTTGATGACCTTTGACCTTGAAAATTTTACTTATTCTCAGTAAGGTCTTTTGTGATTAAGCTGACCAAAATTTACATCCAAAAATCAATTTGAAAAAAAGTTTTTTGACCTTTCGAAGGTCACTGAAGGTCAAGTAAAGGTCAAATCCTAAAACTAATGTCAGATTTGAACTCCTGGTAACTTGTAGATGATTTTCAAAAAAAAATTTGGTCAAATTGAAGCAAGTTGAAAAATAACTTATTTTTACTGTTTTTTGACGTCAAATATCTCAAAAACGGTAAAAATTTGATGCTGACATATATTGAGAAATATGTAGGGAATGCTTAAATCTATTAATGATGTAATTTATTGCAGGAAATGATCAAGTATAAGGCAAACTTTAAGAATCTTGTCAATCACAAAACCTGCCATTGACTTTATACATGAGAAAGTTTCCTGAAAATAACTAAGTCCTACTTTTTTTCAAATTTTATAGAGTAAACACCAAAAACCGTAATTCCAAGAGCTTTGAAATCTTCAGAGGACATAAGTTGCATATACACCAACTACTAAAAGGTATTTGAAAATTCTACTTCAACAAAGTGTCTAGTATTTACAGAAAATTTGACTTTTTGACGTCAAAATCTGCAATTTCTCGGAAACTGGGCGAACTTGGGAAATGGCGATGATAGGTCAAATGGGCATTATGGATATGCATAAAATGAATGTGGATAGGACTCAATCCGAATAGCATTTTAATTTGTGCGGCCAATGTTGACGGACAGACAGACGGACGGACCAACGGACGGACGGACGGACCAACGGACGGACGGACGGATCAACGGACGGACGGACGCCTGGTCAATCCCATAGGCTCACTGTGTGAGCCAATAAAAAGTACATTGCTGATTTCAAGTAAAAAACAAACTCTCTTTTTGTAGCTTTGCAAATATCGCTGGAGTAAATAGACAGATCATCGAGTGTACTTTTACAACATTACATAAAGTGAAAGACGCAGTTACGTTATGTCTCACCTTTTCAAATATTTCCCTGGACAGTCGCTTGTTTCCCTGCTTCATCATGATATTGATGAATTTTCTGAAACATAAAACGGTATTTTCTTTAAGTGGCACTGTTGGTCAGAAGGGACAATTTGGGTAACCCTGGTACCTATAAATATTTTTGAATGGGGATGTCAATTTCAAGTTTATTCATCTATATACCAAATGGACCACTTTTATTTAATTGTATTAATTCTATGATAAAATTAATATTTACCCAGATGGTAAAAAAATATTGAGTGCTGATACCCTGGGCATCTCTTGAAAACCCATGTTGATACTTAGGTTGAAAATGTTGATAGGTTAAAAATGGCGTCTAAAGACTGAACTCATTGCTTTGTTTGTAAAATATAGCTTAGGTAGACTATTCAAAGACTGAAGGTCAAGGTTAAAGGTAGTATTAAACAACCTGAGACACTATATACAATATGTCAAGAAAAACCATAAAATTCAGAAATTTGCTTACTCCCTTTGAAAGTCATAACCAAGTGCTACAGTCTGTTCTGAACGAATAGCTTTGATTGGTTGAAATCTACGGGGGTCTTGTTCCTCCAAAGGTTTCTTGAGCTCCGTCTTATCTATGGTTGGCTCCAAGTAATGGGGGTTGTACTGAGACCATCGTACCTGCGTCACACTAAAGTAGAAAAATATTCCATATTGAATTATTTTTGGATTGGTGGTCCTTATTAGGGAGCATTTCAAAAGATCGTAGATGGAAAATTAACTCCCCTCCCTTCCCCCTCATAACTGTGCTTGAGAAATGTTAGTCATTGCGTTTAAGTCACACCATATCTAACATTATATGTAATACAGTCAATTTGTTTTGATTATTCCATTTTGTTACATGTTAAAGTATGCTATTAAACCCACTGCATTTTTCGCCATCTATTGACAGTCCTGAAGGCCATTGCATCACACCAAGTGTGCAAGTCTGTCTGTGGAAAAGTGGTAGAAACCTGGGACAGGCTCTTTAAATGGCCAACAAATGGGCCATACACAAGCTACAGTAATAAAACTTTGTCAACTTAAAGACCAGCTTTAACTATGCCAAACAAGATTTGTCATACTCTATTTGTTAAAAAGATATTCATTGTAAGTTGAGTTACATGAAACACCCTGTAGTGTAGTAAGGAGGTCATTCACATACCTCAGCTTTACTGTTTCAAGGTGCTATACCTATGAATTTAAAAACATTGAAATTGCCAGTGCCTGTTAAGTTAAATCCAGCCGTGCAAATAGGAGGTTAAATAATCCAAGCTCCACTTAAATTCAACCTTTACGCCAATGTCAAACTTTAAACTTAAATATAAGAACAAATATTTGTTGGTTCAACAAAATGTCTTGTCCTTTTAAGAATAGCCGAGTCTATTTTCACATGTCTGTAACTCGTATCGATATACACTTGTAAAAAGAGGTTTTATATCAATAAGGAAAGGTAAGTAAAAACAGCTATCCTTAATATAAAAAACATATTCAAGGTTGAAAAGTATCTCATGAGTCAATCCTGTACTTTATTTGAATAGATACATTACTATAGAAAAAAATGCACAAATATAAAGCTTAAATTGATGCAATGAAGAGTAAATAAAATAAAAAAAAGTATTGAAAAAATATGATCAGTGCTTTCTGGTGCATATACAATTCACCTTCTTCATATAAATGTTTTTATTTTCAACTTCATTATACTAAGGTAACGCAGGGTAACACATCATATGTGTTAAAGTTTAGCGAATACAAGTAAGTAAAAGTTCATTTTATATAATCTTAAACAATCATGATTAGCAATACAATTATCAGGATATCTGCATTGATTGATGACTGAACCAGGAATTCTTAATACATTTAGTAAACATATAGTGCGCAAAATGCATTGATTGCATTGACCAATATCCCATAGCATGGAAATATGCATCCAAACTATATGAAATCAGAATTGATATCCAAATATGGTGAAATTTTATTAATATTCGCTCGCCACTCAAATCGTTTATGAACCATCCTGGCAATTGTGCTATATAATACTTTTAAAGATTTTTATCATCATAATTTCTTACAGTACACATGCATATACCTAAATGTTACAAAACTAGGATTTTAATAGCAGGTACGCGAGGCCGAAGACTAAGCTAAACTAAGGAGCCAGGGGCATGCCCACCCGGAAAATTTAGGGTACACAACTGCAGGGCCGTAGCCAGGATCTGCCAAGGGGGGGTTCAATTTTCAAAAATTTCCAGGGGGGTTCACATTTGACAATTTTGGCCCAAATCACTTGAGAAGTGCTCAAAATGGTCAAAAACTGCATGATTTTGAAAGAATTTTTGGCCAGGGGGGGGGGTTTCGCCCGAACCCTGCGAACCCCCCCCCCCTGGCTACGGCCTGCAACTGCATTGCCTCGCGTATGCCTGGTTACGGGCCTGCTTATAATGTTACCACAAGTTGCTCTGGTTGATGCTAAGTGATGATATTATTGCAATGAGCTTGCCTGATATATTATGAACTACATACATACATACATGCATGCCCCTGTATAAGAATATGGCTACAAGTTGCTTGTCTTTGATCAATCAGATCAGGCATCCTATTGATATTAAGACTGCATAGGATAGCACTAAATTAAGGATAACCATTTAAAACATTGTCACAACTTAGCGATATATTTTATTCTAGCATTATCTTGCAAACGAATGTGAAAAAGAAATCAGCCCATCATTGTCAAACATTTGAGTTATTGCTGAAACAAGGGAACATGTTGAGAAAGGCTTCACTTTATATCTAACATAAATCATTCATTCGGATAATAAAATAAGCTATAATTGTCAATAAAAAATTAAAAGGAAACAATTTATGCATTTCAGATAAATATTAATGAAACTCAAAATATAAGACATTGAAGGCGAAAGTAAATACTTAGCAGTGAACAGAAGGGTATTACTGCATAAAACTTACAGGTAAACAAATTAAATCTTTATGATTATTCAAATTTTGATAATTTTGATAGTTTTTAAGACCAATTCTTCATAAGAAATCAAGCCATCAAAAAATATTTACATTTTCAAGATTATAAAGATGGAGTATTTGGTTTATATGTATACACCAAAGATGAAAAACAATTCATTTCAGAGAAAGATGTCTAGCAAAGGAAGTGACAGCGAGGATGAAGCGCCAACTATTAGGACATCTATCTTGAAAATAGATGAACCGACCACATGTGAAAAACGGAATAAGCTATTTGTGCGTGGATTCAGAAATTTCAGATTCCTGCTAGCGGAACTTTTTATCACAATTTTATTCAACTTCATCACATCAGCTGTGGCGCTTGGAGCAAAAAGTAATATTGAATTCGCAATATGTGCTGGATTTATGGCGGGAGCATTGATATTTGGCTTCTTTCACTGTGGGTGAGTATAATTATATTAATTAATTAAATAATATGTTTAAATTATCATGTAATGGGAAATAGTATATAGACATTTATAAAACTACATTTTCTACACTGAGAGCAAGGTGAGTTCTAAAATAACCTCTGTATAGTTAAGACCATTTAACAGTTCAGTGACCCATTGGTGGAATGTCACAGCCCAGGTCATAATTCAATTCATGAATTCAAACAACCATGTTGACATTTTATTGGCAGAATAGTGGGTAAACAATAACATCAGAGAAATTGACCATATAAAGAAAATCATCCTTTTGGAAATGACAAGCTCTGGCTGGATTGGTGAGTTCAGAGGTTTAGAGTAATGCACAACACAAGCTCTCTTGTCACTTGGGACAATCCGTGGATTTCATACTTGCAATACTTTGATACTTAGTCTCCTTTTTAAATATCATAAGATAAAATATCAACAAAATAAAAATTAATCGTTTTAATAAAAATAAAATAATATCTCATTGTTAATTCAAGATGTTTGTCAACTGAGTATTAAAACTGACACATTTATGGTTACACTTGAAAACCTGCAAGCAGCAGAGGAAGACTGGACTGGACTTAAGATGATACTCATATTTAGAGAACCATGTACAAAAAAACTGAAAAAGTTTTATTTGTATTGCCTGGAAGGATTATATCATATCTTATATGTCAAAGGTCACAGAGCTTAAATAGTAGTATGAGAATCAAGAAAGATCAATGTAGACAATGATAAGAACATACAGTATATGTATTCCGAATAAAATTAAAGGCTGAGTCTGACCAACCTTCATTTAAAACACAATAAGTTGACATGGTTATAACTGTTTTTTTCTGTGTTATATCAAACCACAACCATATTCTAAAAAAGTTTTTTTCAGGGATTCGAACCAAAGTCATCTGGGAGCAAGATAAGCATTTTGCCAACAGGCCACTGCGACATTTCATATTTAATAAAGTAATTTAACACACATTATTCTTCTGATTTACTAGTCGCATGATATTCTCAATTTTGATATCTTCGAAAAATTGGTTGGTCGGTGAATGTGTGAGCAATCGAAGGAACAATCCTAGTCACAATGACACATTTAAGAATTTAAACACAACATTTGCCCCATTTGTTCATCATTGTATATTCTCTCAGTATAGCTCAATATATAACCAGCTACCTCGGAACAACCCACGATTGCTTTCTAAAGGTGCAGGTTTAGGATGTTCATGTATGGAATTCAAGAACCATGAACACAAACCATTACTTAAAATATTCTGATATTTTTTATTTAAATCAAAGTTATTATATGGGATCGAATAGACAGATGCCACTGCCCCATTCCTAAAAGTTGATCTTGTAAATAGGATGTAACTTAACTCTGATTTCAAACAAACATTATTTCTACAGTTTTTTTATTTTTACTAATTGTGCCCTATATAAAAGACAAGGAAAGCAAAAAAGTTGAAAAAGACATGCCATCCCCTCAAGAATATATTTGCATCCTGGTCAAAAGGATATTTTAACATATCCTGGCCAAAATATTGGCAGGTAAAATGAAAATGGCACTGAAATACAAATCTAGGGAGAGATCACTGAAAAGTGTTAAAGCAGGTGAAAAAGTTAATCCATCTGCAAACAAGTGATATTTCAAGATCAAGTTTAAACTCTACAGAATACATCCACAGAAGTAATTTCCCATGATCCCAAGTGTGGTCATGTGACTAATCAGCTATATAAACTTTGCAATACGTATTTCACAAATAACATGGGATATCTTGTTGATTACTTTGAGAAGTCAGATGTTTAACTGAATAGAACAAAGCTGTGAAAATAGCATTTCAATGTCAGATGAAAATGATGGTAGATAAATAAAACTAATCCACTTTGTATAATGACAAGACTATGACTTAACCTAAAACACATTATGGAATTCTACGCATTTAATTCGCCCTCATTGTACTGATATAGCAGTAGCCCATTTCTAAAAAAGTATGAATTTTCTTTAAAATATTGTCTTGATGTTATAATGCATTTCTGTTAATTATAACTGTGTTACCAAAAAAGTTTAACACTAGACAGTAACTTAATAGTATAAAGAAAATATATCAGAAACTGAGAGTAAGAAACCTTTTTCAGGTTAATCAAGGAAAATCATGTGTCCTCAAATACCCTGAAGATTCATTGCTATACTTGGCTACATCAGAATAATTCTTGACGGATCATGTTAACTACGAGGGGTGATCCAAAAGTCTTGGACGCCCCGCTCTAACTTTGCTATTTTCTAATATAAATGCATGAAACTTTCAGATAATAAAGATCAACATCTAAACAACTTTGTCTATAAGTTTCAAAATAGAATAGTATATTTTAGGTACTTTTCTAAATATTTTTTGATACCAGGTCCCTGCCACCCGGAACGGTATTTAAATATAGCAAATCACGTCACAACTGTTATACTATGGCAAATACTTTAGATGCAGATGCACAACCTAACACCAGTCGTGATATGAGAGAATGTCCGATTTTCAGTCTGAGTGTCATCTGCCAGCATCATCTTTACATATTAAGACCTACGTTTCGACATATTTTCCACGAATTTGAACACATTTTCATACCACTTTACCAATGAATGAAAGACACTTATGAAACCGCCATTGCTTATGTGATACAAATGCTGCTGGAGTGCCACTCTAAACCTCATCCAATGAGTAAAAAACATTTTCTTTCAACCCTCCTTTCAACTTGGAGAAAAGGAAGAAAATCACACGGAGCCATATCTAGACTGCATTGTGCATATTGTAGCTGCTCAAGGTCAATAATAGTGAAAATATATAGTAGTATTCTTTGTTTGATTTCTTTCATGTTCTGCATTATAGCAACCATCTTGGAGCAAAAATGATACCAGAATGAGGGCTGATTGTCTGATGTCATTTTCTTAGAACTTTGCATATACGGCCATTGTCATATGTGACATTATGATTAAAACACAATTAATTGGTTGCCTAGTAACAAAGGAAGTAAACTAACATGGTTTAACATTCAAAATTTAAGGAAAGATAGTGGTCAAGACTTGCAAAACAAGTCAAATAGCGGCAACATTTAAGGCTGAAAGTTGCCATGTGCGAATACCGTTCCGGGTGGCAGGGTCACTATATTAATAACTATCGAGAAAACTTCATAAAATATATCATTTCACCATGAAATGAATACACAAAGTAATTAGGTTCTTGGTCTTTATTATTGGAAAGTTTTAAGTAATTTTATCAAAAACCAACAAAATTAGAGCAGGGCGTCCAAGACTTTTGGTTCACCCCTCGTATATGTATAATAAAAGTACAGATTATTTTGTATACTGTTTTTCTTTTACATGTTTAATGTATCGCATGAATACTCACAAAATGTTTTTATTTTAAAAGGGGAGTTTTTTCATCATTGTACATTCACCCATATACATTTTGTTATGTTATTTATAACATTGGTTTTCTCTTGAAAGTCTTTATATACATCACAAAAACTATGTAAAGCTAGAGGTGGCAATGACATAAACTGACTAAAACCTGTTGCTATTGAAAAAATGCTACCTCCTGCCATTCATTAGAATTCATGGTTTGAAACTAGAAAACAGCAAGTCCACAGAATAGCAAATCCCAACGAACACTTTAACATATCAGTATTTGTCACAATGTAATATTTACCATCTCCCCTTGAAAAATTAATCGGTAGATATTAAAATACATACATTAGAGATATATCAGAATTTCCACCAATTTAAGCATTTTGGTGACCATTAAGAGTTTCAAAGGCACAAATAATAAAGACAATATATTTTAGATCTAATAAAGTATCATGTCACCATACTTTAAAGATCTAATAGCAAAGGTAAATTGCAAAAATGAATCAATGTAGTATAAAACAAATGTATGTATAATGAAGAAATAAATATATAATGAAAAAAATAGATAGATGTGTTTGAAATATTGGTATTAACTTAGGATTAAAAAGTGTCACTATCTCTTTCATTTTTCAACAAATATAGGCTCACGTGACATGTGACGCGGGGCAGGCAATTTTGATCTATCGTAGACCATATCAGTATCAAATTGCCGATATTTCAACCTCGTCTTGCCTTGCGAGGCCATTTTGATTTGAAACATCTTGAATTTGGTGTCAAAATAAAGCTGGTCATGCCCACTTTCAGAGTTATCAATGAATCATTTACTACGTCTACTATATTCATTAAGGAGGCGTGTAATGTTAACCAATCAGAAAGACAATTGTTCCATAAATGGCAGTTCATTAACATATTCAGTGTTTACTCCTGCTTTTCGCGTCATGACAACACGAGTAGTAACCAATCAAGATGCCATATTTTATCACGCTAGTTCAGAGTGACAAGCACACGACATGTAGTCTGAGCTGATCGCGATGTTGAACAATTTCTTCTCGGGATTTGTCCAGAGAAATCAGCGATTCTAAATTAAGGTAGGATCTACCATTTCTTCCTGTACAAGTTATAACCTATCTCTATCGATCCTTAAAGTTTTGGATGAATATATGAAGCATACGTTTAAAAACGAAGCGGTTAATTTGACGATCTGATTTTGCAATTTGCAATGGCCAATTTACTGCAAGTATATGTGTATTTGACAAGAGATAGTGCCAAGTCTTGTATCTAAATGCTTGTTAAGCCAGTCAAAAACAAGTTCCATATTTTCTAAATTTGATATCTTTTGCAGAAAACCTGTTTTCATAACCTGTTTTCCGCGTCTAAATTCAAACTGAGTAGGATAATAGGATCGCTGGGATCCTCAGTCAATGGCAATGGGTCTTTCCAGAACTCACATTTTTAGTTGATTCTCCGTTTGTCCAGAGGTTTGTCTAAAGTCCCCACATCTGCTCTCTTACTGGCATACTTACTTGGACACATTTCCCCTCCTTAAATTATCATCAGTCAAATTACACCCTCTCGCCGATTTATATTGCCATATCCCAGAACCCGGGAATCAGAATCGCTGATGATTGCCATATTGAACATGTTGAAATATGTACTGTAATCAATCTGTAATGCTAGGCATTGCCTGCTACGCGTAATGGTCACGTGACTAGCGCGATACAGGAAAAATGAAGTTTTTCGAAACAACAATTTTTGGGCACTTTTATTGCAAATTTCAGGCATTTATAAGTGTTTATGGTATAAACTATAATCCACCGACAGAAATGAACATCCAAACTACATATTTTATTAAGTTTTGGAGCCTTTTTTGCTTTTAAATTAACATCTTTAAAGAAATAAGTAACAGTGAATTCCCACTAGGCAGCCAGTTTGACTTTTCTGAGGCACAAATCAGAAAAACAATACCATAATTGTAATCTACCCCATATTTCCTTCAATTTGAGTATAATATAGCCATACTTTGAAGAGTTCAGAAAATTATTGGGAAATCCCACATAAGGTGGCCATTATGAATTTTACGAGGCCCAAATCAGAAAAATGATACTATATTTGCATTAATTATTGTGAAATCCCACATTAGGCGGCCATTTTGAATTAGAAAAACGATACAAAATTTGCAATCTACTCTACATTTGCTTTCATTAGAGTATAATAAAGCTATACTACACCCCAAAATCAATGCTCTCTATTGCACATTCAAAAGTTTGCGTGAGACCCCCCCCCCATGCGGGCATGAGTGGGGAATTTGACCAAAAAATGTTGGCCTGTCTATTTCCTTTACACCAGGGCCAAGGCCAAATAAATGTGTCAATTTCCCTACCCTTGAAGCAATAAATCTGGTCAAATATTCGCGATCCCTGGGTCCTTCCACCATTTGAAATCTATTTTTGCACTTCAGATTTCCTTGTTAGTAGGCTGATGCTTGTGAATATTGAGGGATACACGTGCAGTTCTTTGTTTATGTCAATATTTGAATTAGAAACACCATATATGGTCATAAGATTCTTCAAAATTAAAAGCAAATGAGAATACAGTCCATTTTATGACATTTTCGCAAACTGCCTGAAAGTTTTGACAAAAATGAGCTGAGAGGGACATGGTTTGTATCTGTTCAACAAAAGTAGAGAACAAACCTGTATGAACGATAATTTTTTGTGGAATGGGCAGGCGGATTGTTGCGTTTGATAGGTACAATTCGGGAACAAATCCACATCGTAGTAATTTTGGAAAGGTCTCTTGTAATTTATGCAAAGACGTATTTTAAGGTAATGGCTTTTTACTTTAATAGGCTACCTCTCTCTGTTTTATTCATCTATATCAAATTAAATTAAATTAAAATTTGTTCGAATGTAAAATGTTTCAAAAATTAATTTTAAATTAAATTAATCATCTATATTAAAGGGCATTAAATCAATTAAATATAAAGCTTAATATTAAAGCTTATAAATATAAGTAGAACGCGGTAGTGCATTTTTCCGAAGGGAGGGCAAAAACCAATAATTAAGACACTGCTCAGTATTCTAGAATTCCTCTCTCTCCAGCGGTTATTCATGGCGATTCCACCCCTGAAACTATACCCAATGTGTAGATGAGTTATTTTCTTCTGTTCCCGATATGAGCGATCTTTAGTTCAGGCCAAACAAAAATATATGTCCGTTTCCGGAACCCCGACCGATCCTAGTTTGAATCCCCGACCCTAAGACATTTTTTAGTACACTGAAAAATAAAATATTCTATCTCTGCCCCTACTCGATCGAATCAATACATTTTCTTCTGAAATGTTTTACATCAGGCCCAGGTGTCCATATTTCTCATACTCTGGAACATTTACAGCAATATTATTGTTAGGGCCCCCAAAGCACTTGAAACACAGGAAATATTGTTTAATTTCTTCGCCATTTTTGCTCTTCAAAATAGAGACCCGCAATCAACTCCCAGAGGGGTCTAGCAATTGCCTTAGATCTTCAAAAAAGAGGCTCACTATTGACTCCCAGAGGGGTCTAGCAATTACTCTAGATCTTCAAATTAGAGGTCAGAAATATAAAAACAGATTTCTAAATAAACTTAATAACAACCAAGTTGTTTATTTAGTTCAATATCTGAAGGTTTTAAGTAAGTATGGATCAAATGATTGTAGACTGCATGATGAATATATTAAGGTCTCATGGCAGTTAAGAGCAAATGACAAAACAAGAGATGACAAAAAACATAAGATAAAATATTTTTCTGACTGACCTAGCCTAAAACAAACTGAGTAAAATTTTAGTGAAAAATGGAGCAGGAAACAGACATATATTTTTGAGAATCCTAAAGTGTATACTGGACGAAACAGATAAAGTCAAAAGTCCCCATTCCCGGGCACATGTATATCAATTTCCCCACCCACGGGACGACCATCTTTGTCAAATTCCAACCCCTGGGGGCAATATTGTGTATCAAATTCCTTACCCTCCCATGGGCGTAGCGCCTTTTACGCAAAATACACACAGGCGTACCAAATGAATTTGAAAAAATTAAAAATGTGTTAAAATGCATTAATTTATTTGCGAAATTATTGATGCTTCTTGCCGTATCTGTATTTTTACCATCGTCAACATTTAAAGTTGATAAAAAAACGCTTAGACCATTCCATCAAATAACATACTTGAAAAAAGTTTTCCCGGGGGAGCATCTCACGCAAACTTTTGAATGGTGCATATGAATCATAGGCTTTCAAGAAAGCCAAAGTATAAATATAGCAATGTCTATGTTCATTTGTGGTATCTTTTTTTCACGGTAAGCCAATGTTAAGGTTCAGCTGGAAAGTAACATTTTGGTAAAAAATTGCTATACCTGCACATGTTATTTTCTGGTACAAAATTAAGTATGAAGGCATGTGTGTGTTTCCTTGCTTTTTTCAGGAAAGTATCATTACACTGTCTACTTTTAGTAAACCTGGAAACAGGTCAATGGTAGCTCCTGTGTTGTCTGGAAACTTTGAGAGAAAATTTGGAAAAAAAGAAATTGTGAAATACAGTGGGGATCATAAAGAATTGCAAAAGCTATGAAAATTACATGCTGTCGCACATGTAATAAATTCTTACCTCAGTGTATTCAGTGCTCTATTTTCTCCGTCTTAGTAAGTCCAAATATAGTGGAATTTGTGTCCCTAATGACAAATAAGAACTTCAAAAGTTGAATTGGATATTCACATGTTATGCCGACTCTTCAAATAATGAGGTGATTTTGTCGCCCGATTGCGCCAGAACGGAGGATTGGCTCCCAGAATGCAACATGACACGTGCCAGCTTTCAAAATGCTGTTCCGCCATTTTGAAACCTGTCATGAGTAAATACGGTTAACTGATGTTGCATTCTGGGAGTCCACCGTCCTTGGATAACAAACATGGCGATTCATGAAAACATTCATTCGATTTGGTAGGGATTTATCCATTATTTGCAGGTATGAAGCTTTGGATTCATTTATTGTGCTACTTTAGTGAACGGGAATTATTTTTCTACCGCTTGGGAGAGTGTGAGACAAGAAACTTGGAAATAAGCTCATTGTGACAACTTGTGAACGTTGAGTTTTATTTTTGTCCCCCACTGTATCAGAATTTCCTGGAGTTCCCATTGAACTCCTACTAAATATTCTTAAAGAAGACAGTGTAATGATACTTTCCCCAAAAAAGCAAGGCAATTGACACATGTCTTCATACTTTATTTTGTACCAGAAAATAACATAGCAATTTTTTACCAAAATGTTACTTTCCAGCTGTACCTTAAGTTTTTGAATAGGACTGCATGGTCTGAATGGATGCAACAGTTCTATGGACTGAGATTTGAGAAATCATAATCATTTTAACTTTGTCAATTCAATATGTATCTCAAAGGAGTAGGTTTATTTCGATCTCAATGAAATACAAGATTTTGATATCTAAAAAAATGGGCGATAATAGGTTGATTCGAAAATTTTAAAAATTCAACACAGGGTTACATATGATTACACGGATTTTCGTAGTTTGAAGTACTATGGAATTGAAAAATTAATACTTAAAATATGTATTAATCAAGATTTACTTACATAGGGCTTATATTTCGAGTATTAACGTGGAATATTCGACAGCAATTTGTCAGGGCAGCTTTCCCGGCCATGGCGAACTAGTCGAGCAGTATTAATATTGTAAGCGAGCAACTGCCTGAATGTCAATGTGTCCGTGCGGTCCTGGATTTCATACGATTTCACACTATTGATTCGCTGAAAAGTCCATGTTTGCATACGCGGGTACAACGGGTACAAAAATTATCCGACTTGAAATAAATATTGATATGAACGGGAGGGTAAACTACTAACGGTATTATTTCAATCAGAGACATATTTTCAATCTATAATTTTGTAATACGATTAAATGGCTTCATACTACTTCAAATGCAATGTGGACGTGGACTCATTAGGGGAACATGGGGCAAAACGGCCCTCTGGGGCAAAGTGGCCCATCGAAATATCTTTTGAACTATAAAAAGATGGTTCTTCAAAAATCACAAAATCGAATTTTGAAATATCTGCCACCTTCTCGACCGTCCATTTTTAACCAAGCAGCGTCTCGCTTTACGTAAGAGGTAATTCTACTTTCCACCCTCTTTTTAGGAAATTACCCCTCTCACGAGAATCTCTAAAAAATCCGGCAACAATAGAATATCGTTTTGATTTAACATTTTACATAGAGTGTGCACATTTATTCTTTATTTGTAAAAATTTCGAGCTTCAAATATTAGGCAAATTAAAATGACGTCTATTTGAAAATTCACATGTCTTTGGGGCAAAACGGCCCACACATGTTATAACATACAAAAATCTTATTGTGCTTGAACAATTGGTTTTCAAATGTAACAATTTTAACATCTGGCTTGTGCCTTATTTCCTTCCGACACATATCGAATGACTAGAATTATGGTAGGGGTTAAGAATACTTTATCTGTCAAAGGTTTGAACGTCTGAGATAAGATGTTTGTGGACGAGTCTTGTAATTGATTAATTTTGGTTTCAAAACCCATGTAACAGAGGGTGGGCCGTTTTGCCCCACCCATGGGCCGTTTTGCCCCACTCTCGACAATATTTTTGACCATTGAAAAATCACAGAAGATAGTCCTAGGAAAGTATAAAACATTCGAAAAATGTAAACCACAAACCATTTATAAAGTGGAACATCAAAGTGCGCGATGATTGACAGATACGAAAATACCCCGTACAGAACAACTTAAAATTAAATTTTTTGGGCCGCTTTGCCCCATGTTCCCTTACTCATTTTAGATTGGTAGCTAGCTAGGCCTTCTAAGATTTGCCATGAAGAAATCCTCGGCCTCTTGAAAATAATTTTGTCATAGCCTTCATTTGCTTTTGCAGCTTTATAGAAACTAATAAGGGACTGTACGTATGTATGTTTGTTATATTATTTTAATTCAGATCGATGTACAAACACAAAGCAGTCCATATTGCTCTATAAATAGCCAGCTAAATGCCCTAAATGGAGCCCTCTAAATAGGAGCCAGGACTCGTATAGATGGCAGTTAACTACTAGGTTGTTCTCCACAAACAAACCCGTTGGTTTATGTTTTAAAATTGCTGTTTTGAAACTTCAAATTCGGCTCTATCAGAAATATCATATTTTCCTAGATTTTTAAGATTCAAAATTAGAAGTTTTTATTTTTCAATAGATTTTATATTGGCAGATTTTTGGAACATTTTTTACATGTTAAAGTATGCTATTTTTCGCCATCTATTGACAGTCCTGAAGCCCATTGGGTGAGGGGGATTTAATCTAAGCATCGATGATAGAAACAGCGTTCAATCCGTGTTCAATGAAGTTTTTTTAGTATTGCTTCAAGACCCCACCCCACTTTCAACAAGTTGTTAAAGTAAGCTTAGATGGGGGGGGGCAGGTTCTTGAAGCTTGAAGACTAAAATGTTTTATCTATTGCGTCGGACTGCACATTTTCACATCAGTCAAAACAATTATCCAACGACTGTAATTCATTAATTTCATTAAGCTCTTACCCTTCGCAAAAGCTCGATATCATCTACTCTCTTTCAATCAGAGTAAATCATTTGATCTTGGATATCCAATCGGAATACAGGGGCGAATCTTGGAACCAACAATGGGGGGGGGGGCAAATTTCAGGTCAGAGAAAAAAACTTCCGAAAAAATTTTGGGCCCCTAAAACCCCAAAGTGGGCCCAAATTTTGAGGCCCATTTACATCATCTATGATAGTCAGAGGGATTGTGGATACTGTTGCGGATCCAGGGTGAATCTGGTCGAACCCAACTTTAATTTTTTTACACTTGACAATAGCCTAGGGACTGATTGACTATTGTTACATTAATGGACGACGTTTAACTGTTTTGTTACTGTAGGTAAAAGTTTTATATCGTGTATTAGATGTGAAAAAATAGCCTCGAAACAGCTGCATTTAGTATTTATATAATTCAGTTCTTTCAATAATCAGTGATACGATGACATATCAGCAAAATATGTACAATTAATATAATTATTCACATTTATTGCAAAAATAGGAAAATGGGATTTAAATGTTGAACCAGCTGATTGTATTCAAGTTTTTCATATAAGGACAGTTGGCATATATCATGCTGCGATAAAACAAAAACAGTAATGCATCCTCTCAGATGTACTGAAATAATATATTTAATAGATACAAACTAATCTACCTAATCGTTAACAAGTCAGTAATAATGTTAAATTAGTAAAACCCGTATTGCAGATACGCATACCAAATTACCAATGATGAACTAGCACAGGATGGATACACCATAATGTGAAAAAATATGGAAATACTAACTCTATGTTACATTTAACAATTAATGATAATAGACTCGCTTACATCGAAATACCAAACATGCCCTCGGCGGGGTATGAACAGTTTGAAGAAGAGGGCGGCGCACAAGAGAAAACAGTTGAACTTAGTTTCTATAAGAACAGAGCTAATTGGTACCAATGGCGAACTTTGACTCGCATGTTCGCCTCAGAAATATTTGGGACGGGCTCAATGGTGATGATGGGACTATTAACCAGGTCTACTGGGGGTCCAGTGCTACACATGGCACTGTCTTGTGGGTTATCTATGTTCTTACTAATGGCGGCGTTGATGCACGTAAGGTAATTATCCCTCAGAAATATTAACGTACAATGAGTAACCTATCATGACAGCACAAATCTACAGATTGTGTAATAAATCGTACGAGTCGTACGATCCTGAAAGTGTATTAATAAATCAAATCAAACCATAGGCTAAAGGTTTAAAATTAGAAATGAAAAATGAACATAAAGTTACAAACAATAAATGTTTATTATCAACTGAAATTTTGCCAATGGCCCTGATGTATAAGGTTTATGCGGAATAGGAAAAATATTACAAAAAACAATTATATCTACTGGATTTTCAATCAATATTTTAAAATAATGCTCCATTTTATACCTGCATAGAGATAATTTTGATGTACAAACAATAAAACACATTAACCAATGTGAATACTGTAAATTAGATTGAACGTAGTGTCAATGGAGATATGCACATGTACAGCTATATAGCTATATTTTTATAGTTTGATTTTACTGAATGAATGAGAAGAGCTTCATCTACTAGACGCTGACACTCAAGGTTCTCTGGTAACCAACGACTCAAATTTTTCTGATCATGTTTTGGACATGATGAGTAAAATAAACGGCGGTCCGTGCGATATTTATCACTCTGTGTCTTGTGTATTAAACTGACCTAAATTCTTGTATTGTGTACAGCATCTCAGATTTCTCATATTGAAATTCAATTGTTGTTCACAATGAATCGATGCATCTTCAAAAACAATATTTTCAACCGGACATATGTTTGTATTTAATCTAATAAAAACAAGAAATTGTCAGCTTATATTTGCCAGATCAGGGCGATAAAGTTGTATTACTTTATTGATACGACGAGCTTTTGCTTTGCAGTCATTTTAATATATAAGAGTGATGATTATTTCCATTATTTTCTAATAAAGAAAAGTTAGATGTAATGACACGAATGTATAAAGCAGGACATAGAAACTGGTTGCAACGAAATGAAATCATCTCATGTTTTTATTTAAGTTTTATTATATAATTATATATAATGTACGTATATATACGGTGCTATGGACCAGGCGGAAGATACCCAAAAACATTCAACTTGAACTCGGAAACAAAGAAACAAAACTTATTATGCTTGCATTAGACCGATTGAAATAGTTTTTACTTGATTGTTTTTGATTACAGTGATGTCTATGATGCAAAATATTTACATTTAATATATACTCACTGTCATCGTAAACTACAGATAAGGTCAATGCGTTTGCGAATGCGTATACTGCCTAACGATGCACTTTTAATCGAATTGTGTCTTGTGTAGGCGTGTCTTCGTAATCATTAGATATTCACAGAGATTGCATTTATTCAATACTTTAATATTCATGTATGCATTGAATCGTGAATCGACTCAGAAACGATTTCCAGACATCAACAGTGCGTCTCAAAAGCCGCTTATTTAATATTCTGATTTTATATATCAGTTGATACGGAATTTTGGTATATCATAGTTCAAATATATATATTATAATATCTGTCAACCTTCGTCCCTAATATAAATTACGTCATTTTCAGCAGGACATCATTGGACATGTATGTCTTACCTTATACGTAGTCCTACCTTATACGTAATCGTAATCATTTGCAAGCTACTCTCTCGAAAATCGTTCGAAACTCATTCATCCTAAAACAAATGATTTACAAGGAGTGCTTTAGAAAATCGTGTGGCAATACTGTAACTAAGGCAACAGTGTACCAATATATGCGATGATGCTTGGTGGAACAAGAGATCATTTTAAATATTTTCCTATACATGAACAAATATTGCAAATGCATATATTGTAAAAATGATTAGGGGACAAAAGTTTGAACTGATGGTTATAATGATTAGGACTCAACTGAGTAAAGTTTCCATGGTGACGCAGATACTTTTTCATTTAATATCCTCCCCTATGTGTGTTCGCTTCATCTTCCAACTCGGAATAATTTCTCTTTGCGCTATACCCATAATTGATTTGATGGCTTTTGATGAAATAATCACTCCATAATTTGCTTCGGATATGAAACAATGATTAAAATTGACTCGATTGTGGCAACTGGATCATTTGTCAGAAATATGATTTGTAGATTTGAATATTTTAACCCTTCGAAGTCTAACGTCGAGTAAACTCGACAATGCAACAGGCAAGAACATCACACATTTAACTTTGGCATTTTCGCGTGAAATAAGGTTAGGCCTTCTAGATGTTCTAGATGCCATTTCCTGTTATTGGGCCGGAGACTTCTTAGCCGAGTTTCAACGCTCGAAGCTTGATGCTTCATTCGAAAATTCAAAATGATCCGACTGCTGGTAGTTAATCATGAAGTTTACTTCGTAAATTTCGACATTATAGTGGGAACATGGGGTCTAAGCAAATCGTCTTTTGGCAGAAAGCCTTGTTATAAAAATGTGAAATTCACAATAGCTATTCATGGCCATATGGGGGGTAGGACGATGTAAAATAGGGTGTCTTGGGTATAGTTTCCTTACTGCAATTGTAAAAATATTGAGGTCAGGTGAAACAAATGATTTTACTAGTAGTAATAGATGTCCTGTTGTGTTTAGTCCTGAATCCACCCGTAGGATTTGCATCACCCTGAAAATGCCAAGATCTAGATTTATCAAGACTACCTTTGATTATGAGACCATAGCCTTTTTTAGATAAAGTTTGCCACAAGTTCTTGACTCTATGAACAAATAAGCCTGTTGTATTCTTGGGATTGGATTGAGTAATACAACATACATTTTGTCATCCTAGATGTCATGCACTTTACTGTGTTCAATTTGAAAATGACCATGAATCTCTCACCATGTTACACTGTGACTTTGAGATTGAGAGGAACTGGAGTCTATTACTTTCGCCTGTTTTCTTCTTCTACTACTCTTCTTCTTCTTCTTCTTCTTCTTCTTCTTCTTCTTCTTCTTCTTCTTCATCATCATCATCATCTTCATCTTCTTGTGTCTCAGATTTTCCGTTTACTTGAAGAGTTTCCTTTAAGCTACTTTAGGTCAACTTATTAAAATATGCTCACTCACCCAGAGTGCATATAGGGGTTATGGCTGCAATATCACATGTGTTGATATTGGCTGGCAGATGATTGCAATATAACAATTGCTTTGGTAAATTGAAAAACAAAACGCAGCTCATAAAACCGACAAAATCATATCAAATAGCCATATTGAACTATACGAGACATTAAGGCCTACGAGCATTTGGTCTGCTAAAATGCCGTTGGCAATGGGAACCAGTTATAAAACGTTTGATGAAGATAATGAGGATGAAGCAGTTGATGATGCAAAGAATAGGCCAACCAAAATATTTGAAGAACTCGGTTACGAAAAGAGAACTTGGAAACATGTGTTCCGAATATTGGTATCGGAGTTCTATGCAACGGTTCTTTTCACGTTTGTCGGAGTTCTGTCAGTCTACACAGGAGGTGTAGCAATGAACGTGGCATTCGCACATGGATTCACCGTTCTTATAATGGTTGGGGTTTTCATTGATATCAGGTGAGGACCATTCTGATTTATCAGTCTTTTTTATCTAAAGCTTGTGAGAATACCAAGGGATAGTTGAATCTCTTGATCCCACTATTCACATCCTTGGTCCATGGGCTTTCAATTAGAGTTGAAAGCCCATGTATTTCACTTCTGTCTTCTGAATTGAGTAATAAATGAAGTCCCCGGGATGAAGTCCTCTGAATGAAGGATGGCTATTCGCGATAGGCGAGACTGAAGCCCAACAGATACACACTGGGGTACAGTGGAACCTCCATAGACTAACATTGCGTTAACGAAGACATTAACTTCGTTGAACTCTCCCGGAGAACTCTATGCCGAGGTTTTGCACAGTTGGTGAATGTTGGTCTAAAGAACATGTGACTCACATTTGACAGTTTAGCATATATTTTTGATGGCTTATCTTGAATTGCACTGAACATATTTGCTTCGATATCACAGATGATCACAATTTTGGCACCTTTAATCCTTTATACCTCTCGATTCTAGCTTTCACTGAAAATATAACGAATAATGTCTTGTCGGATTTGCCTTCATATTCTCTTTTTTGAATATTTGTTAACATTGTCTGTTGATTATTTATAGTCGGAATATTATATGGCCTTCATTACATCTTGATCCTATTCAAGATCACTTGACCTAGAGTCACTACTGCCATTCTTTCGAGCCACTATCTTAAAATCACTTACAAGATAAAAGAAATCATGACATCTGAGTAAACATATGCTTTTTGGTTCTCTCGAAAAACTTATGTATGATGTTACAATCATCGGAACAGTTCGTAATGGAGGATCGCAATCCTATCGCGGTTACGGTGAATGATAATAATGGAGTTAATGCTACTGACAGATCGACCGAGAGCCCCGTGGATATGGCAGCTCAAATGAAAAACTTTCCAGCGACCACTGGGCTCGCATATGTCTTCGAGGAATATGTCCAACCTTGTCTTATGGAAGGTTTTGGTGTTTGGCTTTTTGTCTTTATTGGTACTTTAGCAGTTGGGAACATGTTTGCAATCTGTGTAGCCGTTGCGCATGGGTTTGTGATAGCACTGCTGGTGGCTGGGTTTGGAAATATAAGGTTGGTATGTTCGATTGTGCATACAAAGAAACGGGGTTCCTTTTTATCCAAAATGAACTGCATGTGGGATATAAAGTCATTCAAAGCAATATAATGAGTTTTACAACTTCCTTTTAAGAATTTTTAAAAACCCTTTTTACATCTTGAATAATTTCCATGCTTGAGCGAATAATTTCAAATCCAAAAACTGCGTTGCACAAATTTGCGCTTGCAAATACGTTTCCTGGGATTACTAAAATGTTGTCAAACAGTTGTCCCCATGCATGTGGATAATTATTGCTTTAAGACAGTTGTGGGTACCCTTTTCATTCGTTCGACTTCACTTCTTAAAAGAGAGCTTCGTCTTCATAGTTTATGCGCAGGGTATGCTGTAAGAAAAATGGATGAATTGCCTGCTTGGATGGATAATCCAACTTGGCAATATGTGATCCAGGCCCCTTTTTTGATTCTTAGTAAAATATACCATCAACTTTTAGATGGACACTGACTTGGGACCAAACTGATACTACGGTTCTAAAACCTAAAAAAATGTTTGAGGCGCGAAGTCAAACTTTCCCAGAGTAGATACATTGATAAGTTGCTTTTGGCGCTAAATTCAAATGAAATCTCTCCGAATCACATGTTTGTATCCAACATAGTTTCATTTATTGCCTTTTCAAGTTATATTGCTGTGCTCAAGATAAAGGGTCTTGTGACAATACTCTCTTATCACTCTTGTGCTGATAATATGCTTGTAGAAATTGCTTCCACATTCGGGACTCTCAAGGACCGTTCATTCTGGTCACGAAAAATAATCATGATGTTTTATTATCAAGAAAACATTGTTAAATGTTAATAAGTGTTAGAAACAGTAAAATGATATTGATCTACAGGTTAACAGTTTTCCCGAGTTTACCTGAAGAAGTTTTAGCAAAACGAAAATTTGTAAATCAAAATCAAGAAAATATTGTATAACATCGATCGAATATTTTCAAAAACATTCGAAAAGATATACAGATAATTTTACATCTCAATGTCTTATTCGCATGATTGTAATCCATTGAATCATTAAGACACAGGAATGCCGAGAATCGGTATGACCCTATTATAGACTCAACTTACTAACAGATTCCCCAAGGTGGGCTAAAAAATTCATTTTGAGCTACGTGCTAGCTTTTTGGGCCTCATTTTTACTATAGGCCTTATTCTTAAGTTGCCTTCAAGTATTTTTGGTATCAGTTTAAGAAATCTATTCAAAATTTCCCCCTTGTGATTCCAGATCAGCCTCTGGACGCTATGAGTCTAAGACCATAGCTATTTTCAGAAATTAATTCAAATATAGCAAGTTGATGATTTCAGAAATTAATTCAAAGATTGCAAGTTGATCGGTTGGAGTCGGATCAATTTACTATAATCTACATGTACATAAGCCATTATCTCAGATTGAACTAAGTAAATCGAGAACCCAACAGACAAAAGGTCGTATACGTCCAAGTTGAAGTGGTCGAGGTAGACCTTGTGATAATCCCATGACCTAATAGAAGGTGTCAACACCAAAAGGTATATATAGGTGTGCTTTGTATAAAAACGATATGGCACAAGCTTCGTCAGAGTACAACATGGCAGAGGACAAAGTTACACTTCACGTGAACGATGCCATACCACAGTCTGCTAAATCACAGTTTGGATTTTCAAATTTCTTTCAACCTTGCATGGCTGAACTGTTAGGATTACTTCTATTTGTGTTTATTGGATGTTTAGCGGTGCAGGATAGTCCCCTTGGTGTTGGGACGGGTTCTCCAGCTGCAATAGCTGTGGCAGTTGCACATGGATTTACCATTGCCTTATTGATTGCTGGTTTTGGCCACATGAGGTATGCATATTAAGTCAAACGATAAGTGACCAAACTCGAGTTCATGCATAGAACAAAGGGGGTGGGGACGGGCGGATCTGGGAACCAACAAGGGGGGGGGGGGGGCAAATTTTAGGCCAGAGAAAATTTTTTGGGCCCCTAAAACCCAAAAGTGGGCCCAAGTTTTGAAATGTTGAGGCCCATTTTCTTCAAAATTTGGCCTGAAATTTAAAAATAAGGCCTTAAAAGGCCAAGTTATGACCAAAAAGGCCCACTTTTTGGGGCCATAAGGCCTTTTTTTGGCCCAAAACTCTTTGGGGCCCAATTTTTTTTCTGGGCCCACCAAAGGGGGGGGGGGGGCGTGCCCCCTAATCCGCCAGTGGTGGGCGTCGAGCCCCAGCACCCCCTCCCGCCAATGAATAATATTTTCCCCGTGCTAAACTAACCCCTTCGTAATGTAAAGGTTAGTGCCAGATCTGGAACTAACAAGCGGGGGCCCACAATGACATTGCAAATCATAACAAGCGTGGTAAAAATGTTGAACCCGGTGAAAGAAATTATGGTCCCCCAGGGATTATGTTCCCCCTTTTAAAGGCCCTTACTGGCCCTGATTGTGTATAAGATAATAAGGCAAAGAGGTCACCATATAAATCAATTAAGAGTAGGACCATAAATGAATAGGACCTCCTACCCTTTTACACCCGGGTCTCTATGTGAAACCAGGATAAACCAGGGATATTATACTAAGTATTGTATATTTACTTTTAAAATTGATTTTGCACTCCAGGGTCGTGTCACGTGCTTTTAAATAAACCAATTTAATAGACACTAGGGTATAATCAATTCACCTTCTATCATCCTCTTTTCACAATACTAGTGTTAAAAATCTTCTGGTTGTCTCGACATTTATTCATTAAACACGGGTCGTGTTGATCTAATTGTTTACCGTCTACATCACTGGACTCTTGCAATAAACATCTCGATATTTACTTCACATGTAGTAATTATTCTGTATTAGGTTGTGTTAATAATCTCTAATTCTTGTCGAACTTGATAACTTAAGATTATCTTGGATGGAAATGTGAACAAATAAAGCACTTCATAGTATCGAGACGTGGAAACACGATATATGTGTGTTATTCATGGTCACGAGTTATTTTCCATCACATGACAGCTCACAAAAAGATACAGTGAAAACTGGAATACAAGCAACGACGGAACAAAAGTAAATAAACATTTTATCACAAATGGAGCATTCTGGATCGGGAAGGGAAAATCCAGCTGAACATACTTCGCTCTTAGGAAGCCAGGGAAATAGAGAAGATGACGTTGAACAAGGGGGGCCACAACAGCCTCGAGATATCCGGAGACAGATCACTTTCAAGGATTTTTTCAGACCAAGCTTAGTAGAACTCGTCGGGGTGTTCCTATTTGTTTTTATCGGCACGCTGTCATATTCCTCTTTATCAGTGGTAGCGATTGCGTTTGCTCATGGACTTATCTTTGCTCTGTTAATTGCGGGATTTGGCCACATCAGGTACAAGTAAACAAATGGCGCATTGGGTTAGCTAGTTTGGAATAAGGGTTTAAGTTTAATGCGGTCATCCTATTTAGTACTGTCAATGTTAACTCTCGACCATCAAACACATGTCGCTTATATGTTTCTTACGAAGGAGAATAAATGGTCTATTAATTATAAAAATGATAATCAATCTATGTGATTCATTTTTGCAGAATTGAGCACGGGTTTCAAAATCACGTTACTCACGTTTCGTAAATCTTCGTAATATTATACAACCCCTCCAAAAGGTCCTCAAGTTCCCCTCGCTCTCTTCAGATATTTTCAACATTTTGAAATTGTTGACGAACAGTTTTGAAACTCACCATTTAGTATAATTAAGGCACTTACACGACAAAATGATACCACTTGCAAATGATTACACGAGTATAAAAGTGTAACAATTGTTACGGACACATTAAAAACTGTTTCTGAAACGATATACCACAACTTCTTAGTGTAGTGGAGGTTTTATGGCAAATTAAAGACAATTAAACTTACAATTGACAAAGAATTGGACAATTCAATTTCAACCTGATATTTTTCAAAACAAATTTAATTATTATATCATTGCTAGAAATTGTGTGATTTGATTGGTCGAGTCAGTACCATGTGATCAAAAATACCATAACGTATTTCACAGCTCCCTCAATTTTAGGATAATAAAAGACGTATTGCCCGGCGTATTGCCCGCCCGGGAATTCTGACAACTACACTGGACGAAAATAAAGTGTACCATTCAATGATACTTGTACGTAATTATGTTCACTTATGGATTAATGATATATTAATTGATTAAAATAAATGATCATAGGGAATGTCTAGCAATGATATAATAAAACAAATATTTCATTCTATGTTCGGGCAATACCTGTTGCACTTTCAATGATTTTTGCAGTCATGTATTTCCCTCGCCCTACGGGCTGCGGGCAATACATACCGCAAAAATCATTGAAAGATGAACAGGTATTGCCCTCCATAGAATGAAATATTTGCTTATTAATTCCAAGGTTTCTGAATATAATGAGATAATTCAAATTTCTTTCAAGATGGCATCAATGTAGAATATTTGAAAGTCTTTGTTGATCTCGCTTGCTAAAGCTGACACTCATGTATTTTCAGTGGCGGGCATTTCAACCCAGCTGTGACTCTTGGGGTTCTCATAGCAGGGGAGATCACTCCTCTCCTGGCCCTTGGATACCTAGTCTCGCAATGCGTCGGCGCTGTCATTGGAGCAGCATGCTGTAGGGTAAGTTCTTTGACGTATTTGTACTCGTAAAACCTGTCTTAATTTCCCTCGCCGAGTCTGATCAATGATCATGATTGAGTATGAACTGAACTACTAGAGGTCTGTGATTAGTTATTCAGGTTTTTGTACTTTTGGGTCTTATTTTATTGCCACTGATCAATAAATATTCATATTCGATCATATAAACAAGTTTAGTAACTTTTATATAACAAGCTAGAAATTTTTGGAAATGACCCCCGGCGTCTGTACGTTAACAGAGTAAGTGTAAAATGCACTTCGCTCGCAGGATCTTTTGATCTAGCGCATGGATTGACCTGATTTTTTCCATAGAGATTAAGCATATCCTTCCCCACAAAAATGAGTATGATCGTTAAAATCGGATCATTGATAAAGAAATGAACGCTGGAAAACTGTTAATTTCGATGAATTTTTTGTTTCCCGCATTCATACAAACAAATCTTCAATTTAGCACGAATTGACTCAAAATACGTTCGAGGCAATACTAGAGATACCAGAAAATGATTTTATGCGAGCACATTTTCGATTTATAGCCCTAATTTTTAATAATTACTTACCGCATTTGACTATTGACAAAATTTGGAGTTTTAAAGATGGCTACGTTAGCGCCAATGTGAATTGACCAATAGGACGTCGCTTGTAACGTAATCCGGTAGAGATTTTCAACAATTTCCGGTCAACATGAAATTTCAGTTTTCTGTACATTTCGTCGTTGTTCTGTCTATTTAACGATGAATCTTGCCGTATTTGAGTTGATAGATCGATACTTACTATCAATAAGCCGTTCCAAGTACATCTGAGGGATGCCTGATTTATTTATGGACGATAACGACGACTAGTTTGATGGAACAATTTGTTTGATTTTTGCTGAAAATCCAATCTCAAGCCCGGGTCTCAAGCAGACACAAGCAGCTTTACACTGAGGTAAATTGGTAAATAAAATACAATAAAATATTAATACGAGATATATAATGATATGATTATCCCATATTGAATTAATTGCATAACAATATTTCAGTCTTCCTTTGAACCCTTGACACTGTATGGAAATATTGGTCTACATATTGGTCAATTTAAAAATGACTGATTGGGAAAAGACCAGGGGTTTATGCAAGACTTGTTTTTCATGTCAGTCATCGGAGTGTGACATTTACTTTTTTCAAAATATACATTACTCATACCAATATACAGGCAGTTCCATTTAGGTGCAGAAACTCACTTTTATCAATAATAGCGATAAATTCTAGTAGTGATAAATTAGTCGATAAATTTGATAATCATCAATTATCGATAAATTTGGAGTATGGAATAACCTACAGAGCACATATGAAATTAACATTATCAGATATTAGCGCTATCATCAATATTATCTGATATAATCAGAAAAACTAATTCAGATCAGTTCTGAAGTTTTCTAACATATAGTAATAAAAGCGATAGTTTTAATAAAAATGAAATTATTCCTATACACTATTATTTTGATAATTATCAAATTAATTAATATGATCTGATATTACCAGATCAGCTAATTTCACTTGGCCTTGTTCTTAGTAAAACTGGTCTCAGACCAATAAATTGTATTGATAAAAGCAATAGTTTTTACATAAATTAATTACAGCTGGCTAGTAAACAATTGATCAATATATCTACTGCCATGTATTAATGTTTTTTCAGATTTTATGATCTTATCACAAATTGAGAAATGTTTATGTCTTGTTCATTGGATGTGATGGGAAGCTAGATATTCTAATTTGAGAATACAATTTTAAGTCATTGAGCTTTCAGATCATTGGACTTATACGTCTCATTTGAAATATGCATCATGTACATGTAGAATGGTGTATGATATGAACATTCATTTTCCAATTCCAGGATTTCTCCAACAATGCATCATCTCGCCCTCTGAAAACTTGGCAATCCTGGCTATGCAGTTTGAAAATCATCTACTGGAAAATCAGCAAATGAAAGTGACTCCACAACAACCTTGCCAATTCATCAGTGTACAGTATTCAGTATGACTAGGCCTACATGTAAGTGCAGTTGTTTGTATCACAAGGTTTGTATCCAAAAGACTAGATATAAACTTTTCACTAATTTTTTATAAGAACATGAATATCATATAGAAACGTAAATACTGTGGAGTTTTTATAGATCATTTGACTTATACAATTTCTTTTGTGTATTTCTGAATATAATTTTTTATTTTATTAACATTGTTCCAATGGCCGATAATGTTAACTTATCAACAATGGCAAATTGTTCATATGTATTCTATTGTATTGATTATTAGAAATAAATTTGAATTCTGTAAAAAAACAAAAACATTTCCTTTGAAATTATATACATGATATACATTTTACCATTCCAGGAATATCTCAACTGATGAATCATCTCAAACAAGTTTTATTCCCATTACGTACATGTACATGGCAATCTTGGCAATCCTGGATATGCAGTTTTAAATATATGGACCACTGGTGGTGATGGTGCTGGATCCAATAAACAATGATTATTACGGTACATATTCCAAAAGACTAGCTCGCCAATGACACAACAAAAACCATAGACTCGAGCAATAAAATCTAAAGCTGTATGCCAAAGATACATAGTAATTATGTACTATCGTTCAGAATATGGATATCTGGATGAAATGGTGACAGTAAGAGCATATGTAAAGTTACCGATAATATGTATATGGTTCTAGTGGATTAATTTGAATGAAAAGAGATTGAAAGAGATTCTGATACACTGCTACATCTAGCATCCTGTTATCGAGAAGGATACATCCATATAGTAAGCTGTCCAAAGAAATTATAAGTCCAGGTTATGCCATTCCTGAATGTGAAATTGTTCACAACCAAATATCACTTTGAATTCTAATCTATTGAGTGTGCCTGGGCTATCATCAATAACTTCTGTGCTGATGATCACCGTCATGACCTGAATCACACTCAAATTTAAAATTACCTTCTTGTTATCATAAAGTGACATCTGAAATATAGACAAAACTATGTTAAATTAACATAAACATAAAGTTGGCTTGCATCATGACTCGAATGAGGATGATGATAATGGACCAAGTTTTTAAAGCTACATCAGTCAAGGCTTTTGATTTCCTTGATCTTTTCCTACTTAATTTTCACTAAATTTCATTTTTTCAGCTTATTTTTCTAATTTCTTTTATTAAATAAATGAAACTAATTCCTGGGAATTTTGTATCACACGAATTAGAATTATTGGAACTCTGTGGCTATTATATTTTGAGAATTTTCCACAACTCGTTAAAGCGCAAAATATAATACCATGCAAAAATTACCAGGAGTACAGTATTCATAAACCCTTGCTTTTCTAAAATTATAGTGGTTTGTAATTCTTATGATTAACAATTGTAAAGAATATGTGCATATTTTTTTGTCATCATTGACTTGAAACAATATCAGAGGACGAGGTCTTAGATTTTGTCAATTATAAAAAGTCTGCGAACTAGACTATTGATTTGAACTATGTTCAATATCAATTTCACTCATCTTTGATCTCGTAGGAGCTGTTAAACAAACATGTAAATAGCTATTTAAGTGCAATTATACTGTAGATACACTTATTTTGATGCTACTCAATTTGACGGATTTGCTCAATTCTAAATATTGGTGGCTCTAATTTTTGTAGATGTTTATGTCATTAGGACAGGTGTTTACAAAAATATTTTCTGTATTTCTTTTGGAATAATGTAGAATTGATGACATATTGTCAGGAAAAGGGGCCCCTGGAGTTTAATTTCTGAAGTGCATTGGACAAAAATTCCAAACTGAAATTTGATGGATTCTTAATTTGTCTCTTCCCCCTCATCTGCTATTGTCCCGTCTCTCATCTGCTATTGTCCCGTCTCTCATCTGCAATCGTCTCTTCTTTCATCTGCCATTGTCTCTTCTTTCATCTACCATTGTATTTTCTTGCATCTGCTATTGTCTCTCCTCTCATCTGATAATTTCTAGTCTCTCATCTGTCACTGTCTCTTATTTCATTTGCTATTAAATATTAATGAGAATGATATCATAATGAGTGATTTATATAAATAATTTCCAGGGGGTACTCAGCTTTGTACCAGAAGGTGCTTCAATGACGCCATATGAGGCAATTCTTGGAGGTGCTCATGACCTTGCTCCTGGAGTTGATCCAGGACGAGGAATCCTTTGTGAGATGCTACTTACGACTGTGCTTATAACAACAGTGCTTATGACAGCTGTGGACAGTAAAGGCAAGAACTCACTGGCCCCACTTGCAATTGGGTTTGCTGTTACTGTCTGTATACTGGCTGGGTAAGACCTATGCTATTGTCTATATTGTTCTAGATCCTAAATTATCTTTACAGTATAGAGTTAATACCTCACTCTATACAACAATTATTACTGGTTGGTAGCTATACAATATTCCGATTAACCTAGGTATTGATTTCACGCCCGGTGATCCTGAAAATGGGACGGAGGGAGGGAGCAAGCAATTTCTGGTAGAAAAATGAACAAATCTGCAAAAATTATTTTTTCAAGAAAAGGTTTATGATTTAATTGCTAAACGAATAGGCGCACGGTATGGTAAAATATGTCACGTATTCTACGAATTTTTTTTAGCCGATTCTCTTCTTAGATATAAGATCTATTAAAAAAGGCGCAACGCCACCAACGTGCAAAAGTCAATGTTTTTGCTTTAAATCAAGCATCAACGGTCTACACAACCTGCAATTAATATTTGTAAGTGACATTATCATCATAAAATTAATGACTTTACAAAATACGTTTCCATACGTTGTATAAAAAATAATCGAAAATAATTAAAATGGGACGGAGGGGGGGGGGGAGGGGACGGAGGGGGGGGGAGCAAAATGTCTATACGACATGATGAGAGATGTTACTTCACTTTATATCCAAATTTTCCCATTTTCTCCTCAATTACAATGGGTTAGGAATTGATAACAAGTTGTATTCGTAGTTGGATATATTAAGGATTATCAAAATCTTGGAGGAGAGCGTTTATTTTTTTATGTGTATAATAGTTTTTATTTTTTGAAGACTTATCATAAAAATGTAGACATCGCATCATATTTCTATTTGGACATGCAAGTTTTCGAGTAAGCAGTTACTAAAGTTGTTTCATTATTAAGCTCGCTACCAGATATCTAGTATATGTTAATATTTTTGATTATGTTGGTCTTCAGCAGATGTAGAATTTAGACTAAATAATCTGCCAGGAAGTTTCCCAATTAGTGTACCCAATCATACCATGGGCACATCGCCTATTACGCCAAATACTGTACTGTACTTTGCATATATTTTCTCACATTAAGTGTAATATATGTATTTATTATGCAATATGCATCTCACATTTAGTGCAATATATGTATTTATTGTAACATTTGTCCTCGACCATATGCATTTTGCAATATATGTATTTATGTTATCAATTCCTGACCCTTTATAATTGAGGAGATAATGGGAAAATCTGGATATAAAGTATCAAGTAACATCTCATATCATATCTTGTAGACATATTGCTCCCCCCCCTCCGTCCCCTCCCCCCCTCCGTCCCATTTTAATTATTTTCGATTATTTTTTATACAACGTATGGAAACGTATTTTGTAAAGTCATTAAGGTCATTAATTTTATGATGATAATGTCACTTACAAATATTTATTGCAGGTTGTGTAGACCATTGATGCTTGATTTAAAGCAAAATCATTGACTTTTGCACGTTGGTGGCGTTGCGCCTTTTTTAATAGATCTTATACCTAAGAAGAGAATCGGCTAAAAAAAATTCGTAGAATACGTGACATATTTTACCATACCGTGCGCCTATTCGTTTAGCAAATAAATCATAAACCTTTTTTTGCAGATTTGTTCATTTTTCTACCAGAAATTGCTATACCCTCCGTCCCATTTTCACGATCACCGGGCGTGGATTTGGGATTGCCAATTGAAGACACACAGTGAACAATATCATTACATAAAAATCATAAATGGCCACCTTAAATTATCTGGCTTGCCAAAAACCAAATAGTTCTCGATTTTCATACCAAAAATCACACAAATCAATCCGTCAAGTAATTTGTCAAAAATATACAGAAAAAGTGTGATACCGTCACTCCACCTACTAAGCTGATAAAACTAGAAGTTCTAGATTCATGACACGTGAGCTTCTGTATCGTATGTTCTAATTTTCATTGAATACGTTCGAGGGAATATCTAATATTAATATAAAACACCAATGAAAAAATTCATTTATTACTGTAGTTTATTTAACTATTGTTTTATGTCTTTTTTAGAATCAACGTAACTGGTGCATCAATGAACCCAGCAAGAAGCTTTGGTCCTGCAGTAGTCATATCGTATTACAAACCTGCCATTTGGAATCACCACTATGTCTACTGGGTTGGGCCATTGTTGGGTTCGGGATTTGCTGGTCTTATGTATAGGTAGGCTATGGAATATATATAATTAAATATACTATACCTAAATATTAAAGTAGTATTCTAATGTAGTCTTCCAGCAAGTTTCAGACTCCCAGATTTTCCGAAATGAGTATGCTATGTTATATGGGATTTCCTTCAAGCAGCTTGCAAATAATTTAGCACACACATTATTTCAAGATTGTATGTATGAAAATTGATTCTAAGCAAGCACTTGACAGAAGCAAACCCCCAAGTTAAATGAAAAATGGAATCAGATTATATATGTATGTATGTATGTATGTATGTATTTATTTATTTAAGTGTCACGCCAATATATAAAATTACATATTATTAAAAACTACATAAAATCACTGGCCCTGCCGGTGTCGGCATATGAGACACTATGGTGTACAATAATCACTTTTAAGACCAAAGTTTTTAAATAAGTTAAAATGATCGTCTTTTAATACATAGTTTAATAATTGTCTTTCCCAAACGACGTTGAAGGAGTTCACAGTTCATTATTAAACAATATTTTGCAAGGTTAGATGTTTCAAAGTCCTCGCCAAATATTGTCCTTGCACTATCCATAAGCTCACTCCTCTCGAGCTGGTATAAAGGGCATTCTATCAGAAAATGCAGTTCTGTTTCGACAGCATTACCGCAATGACAGAGGCGCTCCTCAAGAGGCATATTGATATAACGGCCCGTTTCTAATTTTAACGGTAAAGTGCCACTTCGTAGTTGAGCAATGGCACGTCTTTCATGGCGGGTGAGGTTAGCATTCACATAAGCCTCAGGGCCAATGGCATGGAATTTATGAATTCTGTACATCCTCAATTTATTGCCGTTAATGTTTCTACCATCATTCCACATTTGTTGGTGCCATATTACATGATCATTTTTCAGTAATGCCTTGTGTAGATCATTCAGTTCCTCCTTTGTATTTATAACTTCATCTGGTGTTATAAGCTGGTTAAATCCATGGTTCCTTAATAGTTTAATGGTTTTACTTTCCCAAGATCGGGCTCGTCTTAATGACCAAATGTGTATGTTCTTTGTGTTTCTATTGTTCTCCATGTTCTTTAAACGACACCATAAACGTGCAACTGCAACTTGTTGTTTAATGAAAATGCCAGTCCACCCTATGTCGCCCTTGGTTGCAACATTAGGAGCCCTTTGACCAAGCCCAAGAAAGTAACGTGCTGCTTTGTTCTGTACAGCGTTTATCTCAGAGTATTGGGAGTTACCCCACACACCGGCACCGTAGAGTAAAATAGGTTCCACCAGAGACTCATAAAGCTTTGTAAAAACTTTATATGGCATACCTCCTACTGCATTGGACTTAGCGATTAGTGCGCCCAAAGCTCTGCTTCCAGAAGCTGCTAACAATTTAACTGTACGATGCATATTTAAATGTTCATTCATGGTTAATCCTAAATACTTGTAGTCTGTTGTAAACTCAATATTTAAGTCGCCACATGTAAACGAAAAGTCACTTCTAATATTTCCAGCGGGCCTGAAATGAATAATCTTTGTTTTAGTCTGGTTAAGACACATACGCCAAGTACGACACCAGTTATGTAGAACGTCAAGCATACGTTGTAAATTAGACTCATTTTGAGCAACGAGGGCAATATCGTCCGCATACATGAATATCGAAGTATTTCTCCCATTTATATCAATTCCACAATTGAGATTATTAATTAATTCAGCTAAGTCATTTATATATAATGAAAATAATGTCGGGGATGCTCGACAACCTTCCTTTAATCCATTAGGTACGTTAAACCATTCTGTTAAAATTCCATTAACACGAACTGCACATTCGACGTTTTCATATATTGACGCAATGGCCTTTAACATACGTCCTTTAACTCCTGCACGTTGTAGTTTATAAACAAGGCACGTACGATCAACGCTAATAAAGGCACGTCTGGCGTCTACATAACAAACGAATGTGTCTTGTTTAGCTAGCTTCCGGTTATTTAATATAGAATACATGCTATATATATGATCTAAACAACTCCTATCTGTACGGAATCCATTCTGATCGTCTACGAGTTTTTGGCCTGTTTCAAGCCACGAGACTAGTCTTTGGTTAAGGATGTCACAATAAACCTTACACGGTATACTTATTAAGGTAATACCTCGATTGTTCAAAGGAACTCTGGGATCACCGGACTTGGGTATCGGATGAATAATTCCTTTATTCCATTGCTCCGGAACTTTGCCGAGACGGAAGCACTGTTGAATAATCCTATGCAAAAGAATTATACAATTATTGTTTTTCAACGTTTCTGCTGGGACGTTATCAAAACCTGTAGCTTTCCTCAGTTTTAATCTATAAACGCTTTTCCGAACATCATTAAAAGTTATATCATTGTTAAGGGTAGGGTTGACACTTGGGTCTTCGTTTAATTGTGTACCATCCAGTTCATCCTTAATACGATTCAAATGATCATCGTCAAAATCCGGATTGCCATTGCCACTATAAAGGTCCGTATAATCAGATTTCCATCGATCGAGTACTGCATTTCTTTCTGTCGTAACATTGCCATCTGAGTCTACAACCTCAAATGATATATATAGGGAAATATTACTGCCTTTCAGATTTGTGTTCGCCTCTGCAGACAAGAGACTGATCCTGAAGGAAGACTAATGGATCAATTTATTGAATACTCAAAACTAGTGCATCAGCCTGAATGGACCCTTTGTGACCAGCTGATCCATATTGTATATTGGCTGGGTTGGTGACCCATATTTTATTATCCACCTGACAGGAACCATACATTCAGCATATTTGATGTTAAACAAACAAATAGGGTACTTTGGCATAGTTTAATACATACTGTATGTTTTTAACTAGAACGCCATCTTTACAATAAAATAAATCTCATTTGAAATGAAAACCTACAACGGAACAACATGTATCTGGAAATACGAAGGCATTACACAAACTCTGTAGCAATCAAAAGATATCAGAAATGTTTCATCTTGCTTTGCTGTTTATTTGATTATACTATGTATAAATGGGATGTGACTTTTTATAGTGTTAGTTTAATTTGCAAGTACATTTCATATCTAAATACAGCTATAGCTTGACTAATGTATGAAACATGACATCTGGTCTCATTTAGTGAAATGCAGGTAACGTATGGGATTATTCATACCATTTCATATATGCATTCAGCACAGTGATTTATATGATATACATGTATTATCACACAGGGTCCAAATGAAAGTCTGGGCGGGTATGATATATAATTTATCAATAATGGCAGGTTGATTTTAAATATTCTCCTGACCCAATGATGTCCATTATTCAGTATTTAAAGAGATTTTCCATTAACATTGTTATTTGACAGTCTATGTTTGCTTTTGGGAAAGGTTGCAAGAACTATCTTTTGATATATTAAAATCTGCTTCACAATTGCCAATAAAGCTTAAAGCATTGCAGAAAAGCTGTCAATGCAGTTTGTCACCATGTAGTTAATATAAATTAATATATAGATGTAAATATATAAATACATGTAGTATAGTTCAGTACTGTGTGATGTAATACACATGTAAAGGATAGTATAATACAGTAAAGTAGAGTACTATGCCATATAATACACACATATAGGATAGTATAATGCAGTACAGTACTATGATATATAATACACATGTCAATGATGGTATAATACAGTACAGTACTATGTCATATAATACACATGTAAATGATGGTATAATACAGTACAGTACTATGTCATATAATACACATGTAAATAATGGTATAATACAGTACAGTACTATGTCATATAATACACATGTAAATGATGGTATAATACGGAACAGTACAATACTATGTCATATAATACACATGTAAATGATGGTATAATACAGTACAGTACTATGTCATATAATACACATGTAAATGGTGGTATAATACAGTACAGTACAGTACTATGCCATAATACACATGTAAATGATGGTATAATACAGTACAGTACTATGTCATATAATACACATGTAAACGATGGTATAATACGGAACAGTGCAGTACTATGTCATATAATACACATGTAAATGATGGTATAATACATTAGAGTACAGTACTATGTCATATAATACACATGTAAACGATGGTATAATACGGAACAGTATAGTACTATGTCATATAATACACATGTATAGGATAGTATAATACAGCACAGTATGATACAGAAATAGGAGTATATGTGCAAATTCATTATTCAATGTAATAAAAATACACTTCTTATGTACAGAATTAAAATATATTTTATTTCAACAATATTTTGGTATTATACATATTGTATAGTGAGAAGCCTTTTTCACCTGTTGCATGTATAAACATATGATAGGTCTACAGTAAAACTTGTTAAAGTGGAACACATCAGCCTACAGAGGCTAATAAGTTAATGGTAACAGGTAATGGAATTCCACTTACAGATATGTTCCACTTTGCAAATTTTACTGTACATATTGAAACTCCATTCCCAATGAAATGTGCATGTTCGTGCAGTCATAAATATGCATGCACATATTATTTCATTAAATTTATAAAATGGTTTCAGAACCAGTTTGTAACAATAAAGTGGGTAAAAAGTTTGCTTCATTTTACATTTTTCTAATTATCGTTTATACATTGGAATTCAAATTCAAATCAATTTTACAAGTGATCTACTAGATAAAGTATTTGTGATACTTGATCTCTCCCATTATGAAGAAATCAAACATTTGTTTCATATTATTATTATCATATTTATTATTGTACATGTCAAGATTAGGATTGTCTCCCATGAACATAATTTGAAATTTCATTCAAACTTTAAGGAATAAAACAAATCTTTACTTGAAAATTAACAGAAAGTGAAAATTCTAATTTCATATTTTCTTCTACAATTATCACATTATTATTTTTCTCATGCCTTTTTGTTAAAAATCATATTTTACTATCAGGACACTTTTACTTTGGAATGGCACTTTTATTGAAAATTTTTAATTTTTGCATTTCATTTATACTGTGTTACTTATGACTTAATTAACATACTAAAGCATAGGAAATATGTTCAACATCATAGTTATTATAGTGTTGAAACAATAATAGTTACTTGTTCCGGCATTGCATGAATAACTGCTGATGTAACAGTGTGTGTTTAATATAAATACTATACAGTGTTCATTGGGCTAGCTATACAGATTGAAGCAATACTTTATACAATATGTCCCATATACAATACACATATGTACACAAGCCTGATGCCTTAATCAACAATCAGCTCTTTGCATAAAACTTGTATCAAATTGTCCTTGCTTTAAGATAATATAAGAAACAAAGAATGTCAAGAAAACACCATTGCTCAATTTCAGATAAATAAATTAACAAATTCTTTATCAACTTTTGGTGAACATTTTGCCTCGATTTATATTCTATACTTGAACTCATTATAAAAGTGAGGAATTCAGAGCTGAATGTAGATACTCCATGAGTTGTGGTACAGCATACAGCATATATTTTAGAAACAAATTCAAATTTAAAATCTCTTATATTTCATTAAATATACTAATAAAGATGTTAAAAACATATTGGTATGTATGAGCTGTAAGCTAGGAGCCCTCAATGGGATAAAGATGCATATTCAAAGGACTTGTAGTGTGGACAATACAAATCCTCAGATCCACAAACTGGTTCACTGAACCACTACAGATAATGATATAATTCCCTATGACTATGGCACTTACCACTATGGGGTATGAATAATGCAGCAAACTGTTGACTGGACATGATTTTTCAACAACAAAAGGTAAACTTCAGTTAAGTGTGATACAAGTGCAATGCTGTAAGTTGTACTTCACAACTAAATTCTATAAACTACAATACAGTACAACTAAAAATTAACCTTCCACGGTACAAGCAACTCACATAGATCTCTATAGCTTCATAACAATGGTTAATTCTCAACTGTACTGTATTAAATGGCCATGGAATGACCTCAAGAGCTTCCACTTTGCTCAAGCTCCATTTTCTCAGAGCCGGGAAGTTGGTCCATTTTATCTAAAACTAGACACACATAGCTTGCCACATCCACTTGTTTCTCAGAGTACTGCCGGATAAATGGATCCTCCTGAAATACAATATAATATGAAACTTGTATAAATATTGAAGCTATATCTAATCAACTGGATCAAATCCTTCATGACTGGATTTTTGGCTGGCAAAACATTGCTTTCTTCAGAATTTTCTTCAGAATTGTGCCAAATATGCTAATTGTGAAAGGGGTCATGACTTGTCAGAAATATAATATTAAACTTAGAGATACTTGGCAATTTGGCATGGTTTCTACTCACCAGAAGCTTATTGTATTTGGGTCTAGATTTTTCATCCTTTGTTAAACTGAAAAATAAATCAAAGAATTTTGTTTAGAATTTTATATGAAGTTAGAACATCGATCTGCACTTGATTTTGTCAAAAAGTGAACTGTTCAGATAATAAATTGTGGGTAAAATAATATTTATCAGTTCTCTTACCTTAAATGGAACTCCCTTAAATATGTTAAGTTTAAATCTAACGCTATACACTCTTCAGAATAACAAAACAATACTAGACTTTTCCATTTGGTTGACTGTCAAAATTCCAGAATGTATGTACCTTAATCTTAAATGTCTACTTTTGCATTCAATTTACAATATCAGGATATAATTTTGACAGTGAACCTCTTGATAGGTCAATAATTAAAGCCTATACAGTGTTCTCCCCAGGATATTTTTTCATTTTCACAACTGGTCAAAATATGTTAATTTTCGTTCTTTTTTCTTTCCAAGTGGGTTTTCAGGTGGGTAATAGACTAGTATCTCAAGTGAGTGCAACGCCCACTTGCTTCAATTCTGGGAAGATCACTGCTATAACACCAGAAAATATTTACTCACCATGTGTTAACTAATTTAACAAAGGAGTTTGAGAACCTATCTTCTTGAGAGAGTTTAGGGGCAGCCCCCTGTACAACCTGAGTTAGCTGGTCAAATACACTGTTCCATTTTGGATACGGGAATTTACCATTTGCAATTTCATGCTGAAACAAAAACAAGAATATGTATCAAGACAACAGAATCAAAGGATGAATCGGTCATTAAGTCAAATGTCATAATGCTACCATGTCAGTAATTAGCCTCGTGCCATATTGTTGAATGATTAAGATTTTAACTAGTGTCAGGGGTTTCACTAGATTTTCTTGCAACAGGCTAAATAAATTAAAACAACAGGCAAAATTAATGGAAATCATGAATTTAATATGGAAAAGTTGAAAATTCCCTAAAAACAAAATTGCGTGTTGCCCGCTGCTAACAAAACCCCTGTAGAGTTGTTGTAGAGGTTTTCTATTTTCTAAAGTTAAAGGACTGCATCAATTTCTGTCAGTTCACTTCTTCAGATATTTAAATTACATATCATCAAGATGTTGAGCCAATACTTGAGGATTTCAAAATATTGGAGAGTATTTTACATACCATTGTTATTCCTAGACTCCAGACATCTGACCTGACATCATAGCCTTTACTAGAATGTCTTGGATCTATCCTCTCAGGCTGAAGACATTAGAAAACAATATTTAGGTATAATTACAAAGGATCATTCCATACTCTATTAATCTATTTTTCTGGTATATCATAACAGAGTTAGCTATACTAGAATTGCAGGTCTGGTAAGGGAGCATTTTTAAGATTTAGTGAGCACATAGCTGTTACTTCTTTTCATATCTGAGCTTGTAGGGAATAAACAAACTGTACTTTGGTAAGTCTTAATACTGTAATTTACCTTCATGATAAAAGTAATAAGAGCATAACTTTGTATTATATGTAATGTGTTAATACCCTTTTTCATATTATATATGCTGTTGAATTCTGAGACACTAGTTAGAGGATCAGCATTCCACAATCATTGTTTGTATTGTATAAGTGTAACATATATGCACTAAAAAACCTTAGCTTTTTAACTAAATACTACTCACAGCCATGTATGGTTTGCATCCAGCATCTCTTGTCTTAGCTATTGAGTCAACTAGCTGGCCACTGATGCCAAAATCACATAGTTTGATGTTGCCCTTCCTGTCTAGCAGAATATTGGATGGTTTAACATCTAAAACACAGACAAGATATTGCATGGAAATATGCTACAGAAGTTAACAGTCAGTGTGGTTTTTGTGTGATTGGCTTTCAATGAATTCAATAGAATGAGGACTTAGTTAACTGTGTCTGCTTTAGAGCAGATATGTCGGAATAGATGATTCTCATTAAATGCATTGAATGATGTAGTGTAAAAGATGGAGCTATGTTCATGATGAGCTACGATTTTGTTCACAGTGAGACCAAGGAGGATTGGCTCCCAGAGTGCAACATTGATATTCTGTCCCATATATGGAGATGTTGTGATTCAAAATTCAAATTCAAACAGCCCCATTTTGTTCACTTCAATTTGAATCGTGAATTTTGGTCTTATTTCTAAATGAAAAATTCCCAAACTCACAATAAATGATCAAGATATTGGTTCGAATCTTTTGGACTGTTTTTTGAATTTACAGTAGGTTATAATTTCAGAAAGTAACGACATTTCGACGTTTTCATTGTTGGAAAATCCTCCTTGCAGTGAGACCCAATAATGGACTAGTGAGAGGTTTTTGTTTTGTTTACCGTCTTAACTAACATTATCATAATGTAAGACACGTTACATATGTCAAACAGAATAAAGATCAATGACTCTGAGCTTGGAAGGACATGCAGTCATTCCAGTTGTACATCATTTGTAAATATTCTTTGAAAGCATGTAGGAAAAATACAATATTACATTTATTTAAAGTACTCACCTCTATGAATTATTTTTAATTTTTCTTTCAAATAATGTAGCGCCTTTACAGTCTGAAAATATACAAAATAGTATAATAATTTAGTAAAATACAAAATCGTGAAGTAACTTCCATCCAATGTGCATATTTGAAAATTTTGACACAAATCAAATAAGGTTGCATTTTAAAGTCCAGCCAATCAGCAAATTCCTCACAGAATATGGAAAATTGATCAATTATTTGTACATGGATTACTTATAGATGCCAACGTGAGGTGATTCAGAAAAATCTTTAGAAAAAATAGAAAAGTTATATCAGACATTCAGAGGTTTCATTAGATGCCATTGAGAGAAGACTATTAAATAATCATACAAAAAGGGTGAATAGTTTGACCAACTTATGTTCCAATTAAAGCGAACATGTCCCTTTATCTGCCTTTCATGACATGAACATAACATTATAGGTCTATATAAGGAATAAGGATAAAGGACACATACACCCTGTGCTCACTCAGTGAATGTGAATGGACAGATGAATGAATGAAATGTATTTTTCTTTTAAAATGTTTATGCTGGCAGATAAAGGGACTCAGGGACACATTCATGTCTAGTCCCTGTATGTTACAAACATTTACTTACCGCTACAACTATTTTTCCTAATATTTCCTCAGGTATATGCTGCTGTAAGTGTCTATATACAAACTTGTAGAACTTATCCAGGGACACTGACATTATCTCCATGCATATCCAGCAGTCCCCTTCTTTGAATAATGCCCCATAGAATTGCACTATACATGGGCAATCATTACTTCGCATAACAACATCTAAGTCCATTAATAATTGCTTTTGTTCCTTTTCATCAACTGTTGACCGTATTCTCTGCAAATAAAATGAAGTTGAATACAGATCTTTCATATAAATCCTGCCACATTTTGCTACACAAGAGAAGCTATGATGTATTGACTAGCTTGACGATGCCATAGGTTGTAGGTATCAATGTTTACATTCAAAATTCTAACAAGTTTTCAACAATAAGTTATTAAAAGTTATACTAATCTTATTCTAGAAACAGTACGAAGAAACACTACACACAATATGGTCAATATATCCTGGTTTCCTGTGGTATGTAAAGGTTTAATGAAAAGGTTTATTCAATTTAAAAATTAATGGTATATATACAGGGATGAATGTGACTAGGAGAGGGTAGGGGGAGTAAGAGATTTATACTAGAGAACGATTAATTGATGAACCATTTAACACAATTTACACTCAATGACTCTATATGGATAGAAAGATATCATGGATCATAATTCTGCCTGGATTGTACATATATTCCCTTATTTCCCTTGGATAAGCAAAATTCCTAAAATCTGACATATTGACACAATTTATTGGGCAAAATCCATATCTCAGTGAACACAGTCCTTTTTTATTAGATTTGATCAAGTTCTGAACCGGATCTTCAATTGTCTATGGAATAAATCAGTATTTTCTTGGTTGTAACTGAACGCTTCCATTTAGTATTTTTGATCATTACCTTTACTGCCATTAGTGTGTTACTTTTTGTATGGCACATTTTGTTGACTGTGCCATATGCACCACGTCCTATCTCTCCCAAATCTTGCAGGTCCGCTGCAGTGAAGTCATATTCCTGCAATAATTAACAATCAGTTATACAAGTGTGCCATATGCACCACGTCCTATCTCTCCCAAATCTTGCAGGTCAGCTGCAGTGAAGTCATATTCCTGCAATAATCAACAATCTTGTCTTATATGATAAGTGTTCATCAGTTTCCACTTCTTCCCAGGTAAAACAAGGCATTAACATGACAAAATGTCACCACCTAGTTGCTCACAATATTGTTAGTTTAATCTCAAGTCAGATTTGAATTTCTGAGAACTTGTAGATGATTTTGAAAAAAAATTGGTCAATTTGAAGCAAGTTGAAAAAATACCTTTTTGACCTTTTTTGACCTTCAGAAGGTCAATGAAGGTCAAATCTAAAGTCAGATTTGAACTTCTGATAACTTGTAGAGGATTTTAAAAAAAATTGGTCAATTTGAAGCAAGTTGAAAAAAGACCTTTTTTGACTTTTTTTTACCTTGAAAAGGTCACCAGGGGTCAAATCTTAAATATAAAGTCAGATTTGAACTTCTGAAAACTTGTAGATGATTTTGACAAAAACTGAAGTCAGTCTAAACAGTATTTGCTAAGTTATTGAAAGTTTTAAGAATTGTTACAGATGCCAACTGACGACCTCCGATCACTTACTGCCGTCACAAAAAACGGAGACCATAACAAAAAATGAAATATTACGTTAATTCATATCTCATATCATAAACCTAAAGTAAATGGATTTGTTATTTTCATTATGATGAGTTTACAGGTTTATGAATTTACAGTGTGCCTTTACAGGTAAAGAGGTACCTTAGTCCTATAATCTCATATTTGCTATTTATGCTAAATCATGGAAAACAACGAAGTCAACTCCAAATGCCCCTGTTGTCTCTAAATTGAGATGTTTGTGGTATTTCTGCAACCTCATAATCCATATCAACATTTTCACAATCTAAGCTGTTTCCTGTTGTCTAATTGGTTAAGCAATATTAGAAATTTTACAATAAACAATGCCAACAATATCTCACATTAAGTAAGGGCACATGACTGAGACGTATCAATTGTTGCATGATTGTGTTATTGTGCTGTAGTGTCTTGATCAGCCGATAGGTGGCATCGTTAGATAGTCTCAAACCAGAAGTGAAATAAAGTTGAGTTTTAAAATCTCCAAATTAAATCGTTTATTATTCTGTTCTAAGGTGAAAAGAATCTTCTATTACATATCGTAACATGGTGTCTAGATGTGGTGCATCATTAGAACATTCACGAGATCTGGAGTATTGAATCATTGCCTAAATAATTAGGATTGACTTCTGGAGAAAAAAAACTCACGTGTTCAGTTTCACTTTTCAATTTTGTGATTCTGAAAAAGGGGATAGATAGTGCATAAAACTGACATTGTTGGACATATATAGTGCTTATAGTGCATTTAACTGACTTTGGATATATTGTTGGACATATATAGTGCTAAATCATGGCTGAAGCTGAAGCTCCAATTGAGGTACCCCAACAGCCCAGGGACAGATTGCGCATCAATCCTCCAGAACAATTCACCTTCTCTAAACCATCTGAGTGGGAGCGATGGATACGTCGGTTCGAGCGATATAGAATAGCATCTGGACTAGCTGATGAACCGCAGGTGAACCAGGTGAATAATTTGATATATTCCATGGGAATGGAAGCTGACGATATATTCTTAAGTTTCACTTTCACCAATGAGGATGATCAGTATAAATACGAGACTGTTAAGTCCAAATTCAGGGACCATTTCGTGATTCGCAAGAATGTAATATTTGAACGAGCGCAATTTCATAAACGTATCCAGGGTGATGGTGAAGCTGTCGATAATTATATCACATCACTTTACACCTTATCAGAGTACTGCGAATTCGACTCTGAAGTAGCAGAGATGTCCAGACGTGAACAATGCATTCGTGATAGACTTGTCGTGGGTATCCGTGATGAGGAACTCAGTAGGAAAATGCAGTTGGACAAAAACTTGACCCTTAAAAAGGCGATTGAAATGTGTAAACAGAGTGAGACAGTCAAAAGACAACAACCTTTGCTTCGTGACAACACTCAAGTTTCAGCTACACCGGCAGTAGACTTCGTCAAATCTAAATACAAGAAGAAAGGCAGAAAGAAGCAATCTACAAGCCAATCTACTCAATCAGTTCCAGCTAACAATAATCATAATACTGCAGTGAAATCATCTGATAATCTGTGCAACTACTGTGGTAATGAAAGGCATAAGCGATCTGAGTGCCCAGCTAATAAATCTACCTGTGATCGTTGCAAAAAGCAAGGTCACTGGGCTAAAGTATGTCGTGCTAACTTGGGAAAAGCCACGAAAGCGATACACTCAGTTGTTGATAATCCCAATAGGGAATATGCTTTCATGGGTTTTCTCGCTACTATGTCAGACAGTATTTCTGATGAATTCTCTGTATCCCTCAAACTTGGTAACTCTGATGTAAAATTCAGATTAGATACTGGGGCAGATGTCTCTGTAGTTTCTCCAGAAACTTTCAATCAGATTTGTACTAATTCTAGAAAGAAACTTGTACCTAGCCCGAAGAAGCTTATTGGAGCTAGTGGGGTTCCACTTCAAGTTCAGGGAAAGTTTTCATCAGACATAACTGGCTCTACTACTCAGCAGGATTTCTATGTTGTTAAAAATGTGAAAACAAATTTGTTGGGTAGGCCTGCTATAAAAGCACTGAATCTGATACAAGTATCTCATGTGTGTAATGTAGAAAATGGCAACAATGCTGATCATGTAAATACTGTGAAAAAGTGTTCTAACACTACTACTGAGAATATATGTAAACATGTGGAAAACCATCCTCAACTGTTTTCAGGCCTGGGTACACTAAAAGGTCCTGAGTATGAGATTAAACTAGAACCAGGAGCTGAGCCTTATGCAATTTTTTCACCTAGACCAATACCTCTACCTCAACTTGATCAAGTCAAACAAGAAATTGACAGACTTCTTAGTCAAGATGTAATATTCAAAGTTGAAGAGCCCACTGAATGGTGCTCACCATTGGTTGTGGTTAAAAAAGATGCATCGAAGGTCAGACTCTGTGTGGATTATTCCAGGTTAAATGAAAGCGTTCAAGTGGAAAAATTTCCCATTAATTCAGTAGATTATACTCTAGGTAAACTAGGTAGTGAGGCTAAGGTAATGTCAAAACTTGATGCTAATTCTGGGTTTCATCAGATTCCCCTCACTAAGAATTCACAGGTACTGACAACCTTCATGACACCATTTGGTAGGTTTGCATACCGTAGAGTCCCATTTGGTATCAATTTTGCCAGTGAACACTACTCAAAATGTATGGCTGAAATATTGGAGGGGTGTGAGGGTACAATATTTCACATCGATGATATTCTTGTTTATGGTTCGGATCAAAATGAACATGACCGTCGTTTGGAAATTGTTCTCTCAAAACTTGAATCCGCAGGAGCAACACTGAATTCTATGAAGTGTCAGTTCAGTGTAAATCGCGTACTTTTCCTCGGGAATGTTATAGATAGCCAGTCTGGTGTATCGCCAGATCCAGACAAAGTACACGCAATACTAGGAATGCCGCATCCTACTGATGTTGCTGGTGTTCGCCGCTTTCTTGGTTGTGTAAATCAGTTAGCAAAGTTTGTGCCAAATGCAGCGCACAAGACTCAAGCATTACGTGAACTTCTACTCGCTGATCGGGAATTTGTCTGGGAATCACCTCAGAAAGAAGCTTTTGAAGCAATCAAATCCGAGCTTTCACAAATGAGAAATCTCAAGTTATATGACGTGAAGCATGATACATGTGTTTCTGCAGATGCGTCAAAGTTTGGCTTAGGTGCGGTTTTGTCTCAGAAAACTCCTCAAGGAGAATGGCAACCGGTTTCATTTGCATCTTGTACCATGACCAAGACAGAGCAGAATTATGCTCAGATTGAAAAAGAAGCTCTAGCTCTAACATGGGCATGTGACAAATTCTCACCATTTCTCATAGGTAAGCCATTTGAATTACAAACCGATCATAAACCGTTGGTACCGTTGCTAAGCAACAAGAGATTAGATGAACTTCCTGTTCGAGTCCAAAGATTTCGCATTCGTCTTATGCGCTACAGATTCAAAATAACTCATGTTCCGGGCAAAGAATTGATCGTTCCGGATGCGCTATCACGTGCGCCATTGTCTGAAAATGGTGACACAAATGTTCTTCAAAGTAGTGCGGAAGCAATGGTAAGCTATGTATATGAAACATTGCCTGCTACTGACAAACGTATCTGTGAAATCATACAAGAACAGCAAAATGATGTTATTTGTAAACAAATCATTGAATTCACAAAGGAAGGGTGGCCAGAAAAGTGTTCTATTCCTGGGGCATTAAATAGCTACTTTCCATTGAGAGCTGAGTTCAATATGGTTCAAGGTATTCTCATGAAGGGTGTCAGAATTGTAATTCCAAGTTCTATGCGTTTAGACATTCTTGAGAAACTTCATACAGGCCATCAAGGTATTAGTAAATGTCGTGAAAGAGCAAAAATGTCTGTATGGTGGCCAGGCTTAAGCCAAAATATCAAAGATGTAGTATTCAAATGTACTAAATGTGCTGAGTATCGTTCTAATCAGACTGAGCCAATGATTCCTACAGTGTTTCCTGACTATCCATGGCAAATTGTTGGGTCAGATTTATTCTATCACAGGGGTCAAAATTGGTTGATTCTGATTGATTACTTTTCAAGGTACATTGAGATAGCTAAACTACATGGGTCTACATCACATGATGTCATTACACATATGAAGTCCATTTTCTCAAGGCATGGGATTCCTGAAGTGGTTAAATCTGATAATGGGCCATGCTATGCATCTAGTGAATATTCAGATTTTGCACAAGATTATGGTTTTGACATCATTACAAGTAGTCCAATGTATAGCCAGAGCAATGGTGAAGTGGAAAGGGGGGTAAGGACTGCTAAAAACCTGATTAAAAAGTCAGTTGATCCCTATCAAGCCTTACTGGCATACAGATCCACTCCATTGGCTAATGGTTATTCACCATCTGAGTTACTATTTGGTAGAAAGTTGCGTACAAATGTACCTGTTTCTCCTTCAAAACTAGTGCCACGCTGGCCATATTTGAAAGAGGTAAGACAGGTAGAATATAATAATCGCCAAGTAACCAAGCAAAATTATGACAGGCATCACAGTGTGTCAAGATCAGTGTCAAAACTACAACCAGGCTCTAATGTTTATATAAGAGACATGAAATCTCATGCTACAGTGCTCAAGAAGCATGATTCTCCAAGGTCTTATGTAGTTCAGCCTTACAGCTCTAATCATCCTGTTAGAAGGAATAGAAAGTTCTTGACACCCTGTGACAAACCACCATATGTTGATGTAACTCCAGAGTTGTTTCAGGAGACAAGTGATAAAACACATTCTGCAAGTGAGTCTCTTGAAGTACCTCAGGAAGTAAGTGTTGGTAAATCTCCCATAGTGTCTAAAAGTGAACAAATTCAACATAGTGATTTAGACTTGCCAATTGCTATTAGAAAATCACAAAGGACAATTACAAAACCACTTAGGTATCAAAGTTGAATACTTAAAGAGGGAGATGTTGCATGATTGTGTTATTGTGCTGTAGTGTCTTGATCAGCCGATAGGTGGCATCGTTAGATAGTCTCAAACCAGAAGTGAAATAAAGTTGAGTTTTAAAATCTCCAAATTAAATCGTTTATTATTCTGTTCTAAGGTGAAAAGAATCTTCTATTACATATCGTAACATCAATGAAGAATGAGAATATTTTTTTGAGAAATATGGTATGCTAGACACATTAGCTCAATAAGATATAAAAAAATATTTTGTTGTATGTGTTAAGATGAACACCTATATGAACCTTTCACAATTTTTAAATCGTGGCTATGGCCCTTTTGACATCACATTTCCACCATGTGTATGTTTTATACTCACTTTATCTGGTGAGATCTTCAGTTTTCCAGCAGAATCAATGCTTTGTGATCTCAGTCTCTCTCTGGAAATACAAACAAGAAAAATCATTGTCATTATCCTGCATTATTGCATTTCACCCTGTATATACAGTAGTATGTAGTATGGCGATGACAGGAAAAGCCCCGAGTGTTGAGCATATGCAGGGGGTATATACATATAAAGCAAGGGTTATAGCATACAATGCAAGGGGTGTATCATATATGGCAGGGGATGTAGCATATAATGGTGGGGGTATATGGATATAAAACTAGGGTTATAGCATACAATGCAAGGGATGTATCACATAAGGCAGGGGATGTAGCATATAATACAGGGGAATAGTGTATACTGCAAGGGATGTAGCATATAATGCTGGGGGTATAGTATATAATGCAAGGGATGTAACATATAGTGCAAGGGGTATAACATATCAGCCAGGGGATGTAGCATATAATACAGGAGATGCAGCATACGTGGACATCACATGTGCCTCAAAACTTTTTCTGCCTTCAATCTTCCTCAAAACTATCATTTCAGTTCCTTCAGACAATTGCCTTGAACCAAACTTGTAAAATAATATATATCAAAATCAAACATGATTACAGTGAATAAGATTTGGAAACAATCTAGACACATTTTAAAGTAAGGGCACTAAGATAAAATAACACAAAGGCTCTGACATTTTGATAACAAGGTGTTGATAGTATATTGTCAATTGATTATTTTCTGACAATTCCATTTATCGATTAATCCAGTAAACAGATTACCGTTTCTTTTAAACATATGACCATTTTGTTTTATACACATAATTGGTCTGGTATTACACAATGACCTTTTTGGTATTACATATATCATATATTAAATATTACCAGTTTAGTATTACAATTATTACAAGTTTGATATAACAAATATTACAAGTTTGGTATTACAAATATTACCAATTTGGTATAATACATATTACCAGTTTTATAAATAAATATTACCAGTTTGGTATTATACATATAACCTGTCTGGTATTTTAAATATTACCAGTCTAGTATTACACATTACCAGTTTGGTCACCTTTGACACAATATAATAATTTTATGTAATAAAACAAAGCAATAGACTGGGAGTCAGTCACAATCTCTATCATTTGGTTGAATTTGGGTTTTTTCATTCATTAACCCTAGGTCTGACAAAATATCTAATAATTATGATTTATTAGTGATAATGTTATAAAAAAAGGGGAGACAAATACCTTTGAAGCTCAAATTGAGAAAATTTGCCCAACCGTTTTCTTAATAACACAAAACACAAAGTTAGACAATAAGTAGTGGCACTTACAGTTTTAAACTCAAGTTGCTCATTTTTTAATTGCAAATTTGTTTAACTGTATAATCATTTCAACGTGTCTACGACATATTAATAACAAAATTGTAACAAGATAAGAACAAGCCAACATTAGAGTTCATATCTAACTTAAGTATAATCTTTACAGATATTCCTTGTGTGGTCCAAAGCTGCAAATAACATGGTGTCATTTGAGTAAATTGAGTTATATATGAGTTTCCTGTTTTCACCAAATGAAACTGAATATCAGAACTGAATGGGATAATCTCTTAAAATTCTTTCGAAACAGTGGGGACTAAGAATGTCTAAGAAAGAGCATTTGACACTAATTGATATTGCATGATTTCTAGAAGCTTTTTGATTTCTCCACATTAAATATTTTGTTTCAATTTCTTAAACAAATCCAGAATTTGTAAACAAAAAGTTATACTATATGCAAATGCTGGTTATATAGATGTTTTGTGTATTAAACTATAATTTTAGAGAAATGTGCTTTAAAATATTGGCATTGACTCCTTCAAGAGCAATAATCAGCAATGTGTAGGCTAGCATTTTTGCTTCTTGAAGAGCTCATCTTGGTAGTAATTACAATTATGTACTAGGTTAGTAACTGGGTATCAGTATTATGTATAGGTCTCATGAATGAAATTATAATTTGCCCGAAGAGAATCTTATTGGAATGGTATTATTTAGTATATGCAATTTCCTCTATGAATTATTACATGGTACTTTTACACATCCAGAAATCAGTGACTCAATAGCATTAACGGGATTGTGGTCGGCCCCAGATGTCAAATTAATGGTCACTAAATGCACAATATCATATGATGCATCAGACTTACAACTTTCTCTGAATACAGATTATAAATATGCACAGCAATTAATGAATCATGTCTTCTGGGCTCATCTTGACTTGTCAAAGACATTTTCCAAAGAAAGACCATGGGGGGGGGGGGGGGGTAGTATATATATCCCCTGTAGTGTCTGGGGATGAGCTCAAGAAACTCAGTTTTCAAAATATTTCCTGAATATGCATGCGTCAGATAACATGTCTCCTAAATTTCTCTGAAAATTTTCGAATTAAATCTGTTCTATTGAGTATCCTAGTGTAGTGTAGCTGTGATTCCGTGAAGAAGAAGCCACAACAATATCTAACCTACCTGATGCAAAGGATTTCTCAAGACGAGCGCAACGCATCTTGCAGAAAATCGCACTCAAACCAGACTACCCCTTTGTCTTCACCCGGCAAGGAAAGTTTTTTACGACATTAACCTTCCCCAGCCAGTCCACCTCTCAGTATCCAAAATCAAATAAAGTCAAAAATGAGAACACGAGGATTATCTACTGATCAAGTAGTGACTACTGGAGGTGATACAGAGGCAAATAAAAACCACCATGAACGACATGACAGTAAGTCAAAAAAGGGTACTAAGTCTCGCGAGAGGTCAAACGAGAAGTCATCAAAAATTGAAAAACTGAAAAAAATTCTTTCACCGAAATCGACCTCGGAGAAGCACCAGAGCGCGAATGATGTGAAACCAGCAGCTGGTAAGCATAAACCTTCTATTCAACATAAATGTGACAGATGTGAAGTCCCTAATTCTAATCTCCTAGGCTGTGAATTTTGTGATCTCTGGTTTTGCAACTCTTGTGAAAATCTCGATGAAAATGATTTAGCCCTACTTAATGCATCAACTAATGGAACCCACTGGTACTGCCATGAATGTGAACCACAAGTTAGGTTTATCCTTGAGCAAGCTAAATCGGGAATTGTCAATGTTGCAAAGTCAGTTGCCCACTCCCTGGAATCCATCAAAAAGAATCAAAGTCAGACAAATAGGAACGTGGAGTCAGTTTCAACTAAAGTTAAGAACCTCCAAGATCTGTATAACAATGTAATCTTAAAAATTGACACACTCAACGATTCAGTAAATGAGATCAACCTAGAAAAGGGAGCCGTGGAAAAATCACTAAAAGAAGTAGCCCAAATTAGTAAATCTTTCTCCACAGTTGTGAAAAAGTCAGAGAATAAAATCTATCCTAATGTAGTGGAATCAGTAAAAAACGGTTTCAAAAGTGTCAGTGACCAAGAAAGGCGAAGGAAGAATATTGTCCTCCACAATCTGGAAGAGTTCACCTCACCCGAATTTGGAACTGCTCAATCACAGGACCTTGAAGAAGTCAAACAAATATTTGAAGATGGTCTGGAACTCCCCAATATCCAGATTGTCAAAACAATGAGACTAGGCAGAAAGCTCAACAAACCAAGACTCCTTCTTGTTGTGATGAAAGATGACACTTACACCGGCCAAATACTGTCCCGCGCACGAAAGCTCAGATATGAAGGTCGATGGAACAACGTGTACGTACACCCCGACTTATCACCAGAAGATCGTGAAATCTCCAGGAAACTGAGAGAGGAACTGAAAAACAGGAGAGAAGCAGGCGAGGAAAATTTAATCATCAGACGAGGGAAAATAGTGTCTATACCTCAGGATGAGCGAAGCCAATACCAACGAGACACTGTTACCCAAAACCCACGAGGCAGGGGTGGATCAGCACCTAGAGGTAGAGGGGGATCATCAAGGAGAACCTACAGATCTTCACCTCCTAGGCATCAAGATCGCCAAAGCACACGACTCGAATACCGTGATGACTCTATACCACACTCAAAGTCAACCATATCCCTCACCTCAGTAAAAGCAGACGATAACCCAACACCTCAACCAAATGAAGTTCAAGTCATCCCCAAAACTGCAAAGCCCCAATCAGTACAATACCATGATACTGGAGCGAAACCACCTGATGTGAGGCCCAAAGATATAAAGAAGACAACCACCATACCAACAGTTGCAAAGCCTCAACCAGTACAAGATCATGAAACTGGAGCCAAACCACTTGATGTGAAGTCAAAAGATACTAAGAAGTCAACCACAGCACCAACTAAAAATGACCAGTCAACACCAATTGAAAACCCTTTTCAAACGCTGTGTGACCTTGGTGAAGATGACTCACCACTACAGGACAATGAGGACCTAGATCCATCTGACACATGCAGTGTCATATCTAGCTGCTCAGACAACACAGGTTTTTATGAGAGCTCAACAGAAATTGAAGACACAGCACCCAGTGACAACTTATCCAAACCTAAGAGTACACCAATTACCTCAGTATGGACCAGTCCTTCTCCACCTTTATCCCAAAACTGTGGAAAAGCCCCAAATGACCTTGATGGCCTCTCCCAGGCCATAGGTAAGCAGTGACTAGGCAACCACCCCCCTGTAAAATTTTTGTACAGTAATGCAGATCAGTTATCTAACAAAATCAAAGAGCTTGAATTAACTGCAGAATCTGAAACTCCCGACGTCATAATTGTAACCGAAGCCCTATGTAAGAATAGAAAAGATCCAATGACACTAAGTGAACTCCAGATATTAAATGACACCTATGAATGTTACAGAAATTTTGATGATACAGCTGAATCACAGAAAAACAAAAGGGGTATAGTTATATATACTAACAATTCGATAGAAGTACAGTCTTACGAATCAACAACCAGTAACTTCAGTGAATATCTAGCCTACACACTGACCTTCAAGGACAAAACCAAGTTATTACTATGTACCATCTACAGAAGCCCTAGCAACCGCGGTACCACAGACCAACAATCAGAACTGATAAAACTTACAAAGGAACTTGCCTCATCAGACCATACCCAACTTTGCATTATAGGAGACTTCAACCTGCCCGAGATCAACTGGGAAGACTGGACATCATCTGCATGTGATGATCACATCAGTACAAACTATGTTAATTGCCTCCAAAACCTATTTCTACACCAACATGTTAGTGAGCCCACACGGAAACGTCATGGACAACGGGACACCCTTGTCGACCTTATCATCACAAAAGAAGAAAACGCCATTAGTGATATAAACTATGATGCACCACTGGGACTCAGCGACCATTTAACTCTTAAGTTTAGCCTAACCATGACTGACCAGAGGCCCGAACCCCCCACGACCAGCTCCCCAACAGCAAGGAACTTCAATAAAGGGGACTATGATACAATCAGGGAAAACTTAAGACATATCAACTGGTCAGAAAGATTTAATGGGAAAACCACTGAAGAAGCCTGGAACTTACTTCACAAAACTATCATGGATAACATTGAAGCCAATGTACCACACAAAGTCCAAAAGAAAAAAAGGAAAAAGTGGATGACACTTAGAGGACTAAGACAACTACGCAAAAAAGCTAAAGCCTGGAGGAAATACCAAGAATCTAGGACATACCAAGATTACTTAAAAGCAAAGAGAACCAGCAACGAAACTCGCAAGCTATGCAGACAACTATGTAAAGAGTTTGAAAAAGACCTTGCCAAGCAAATTAAAGTCAACCCCAAAGCTTTCTGGGCATATGTAAATTCTAAACTCAAGACACATCCTAAAATCAGTACACTGGACAATCCCGATGGAGGTACTGCAGATACCAATACAGAGAAGGCAGACATCCTGAATGACTATTTTACCAGTATGTTCACCATAGAGGATGATACCAACATCCCACATATAATCCCCAAAACACCATCCACACTGGAAACTATAGAATTCACAGAAGATCAAGTCCTAAAGAAGCTTAGAAAGTTAAAATCATGTAAATCCCCAGGACCAGATAATATCCCAGCTCGACTTCTCTTAGAATGTTCACATGAACTAGCTCTCCCCCTCAGTCTACTCTTTACCAAGTCCCTAAACTCTGGAAAACTACCTACAATTTGGAAAGATGGAGAAATTACACCCATACACAAGAAAGGAAAGAGGTCTGCACCAAGTAACTACCGTCCAATCTCATTAACTTGCATTGTGTGTAAAATAATGGAGTCAATAATAAGAGACAACATGGTGAATCATATGTTAATACATGACCTCATTACTGATGCACAACATGGGTTCCTGCCTGGCCGATCCTGTACAACTCAACTGTTAACGGTTCTTGAGGACTGGACCAGTATACTAGATTCCAGTAATCCATTAGACGCCATCTATTTTGATTTTTCGCGGGCCTTTGATAGTGTACCCCACAAAAGACTACTTGACAAACTAAGCTGTTACGGCTTCAGAGGAGATCTCTTAAAGTGGCTCACAGCATTTTTAACAGATAGAAGACAACGAGTCAAAGTTAATGACAGCCGTTCTACCTGGAGCCAAGTCACTAGTGGAATACCTCAGGGAACCTGCCTCGGGCCACTGGCATTCATCATTTACATCAATGACCTACCTGAGCATGTTGAATCTACGGTAAAAATATTTGCAGATGATACAAAGCTTTACAGGGCTATCCCGAGAGAACAAGATATCCAGCAGCTTCAAGCAGATGTAGATGCACTGGTTACCTGGTCTAACAAATGGCTACTCAGGTTCAACACAAGTAAATGCAAGGTTCTCCACTTCGGAAAAAATAACAGTCAACACCAATATACTATGGACCAGATACCCCTAGAGAAAGTATCCCAAGAACGGGACTTAGGCATCACCATTGACAACGAACTGAAATTCCACAACCATGTTTCAAACTGTACAAATAAAGCAAATAAGATTCTGGGAGCCATCAAGAGAACATTCACAAACAAAGATGCAGAGATCTTCCTCCCCCTATACAAAACACTTGTCCGTCCCCATCTTGAATATTGCACCGTGGCTTGGAATCCCAGGTACCAGACAGACATTGACAAAATTGAAAAGATACAAAGAAGGGCCACTAAAATGATCACAGGCATGTCCGATCTTTCATATCCAGACAGACTGAAGCAACTGAACCTTTTCTCCATGGCCTACAGGAGGAAAAGAGGAGATTTGATCCAAGTCTACAAGCTCATGAACAATATAGACAACATTGATTACTCCCTATTCTTTACTCTAAACCACAGTACAACAAGAGGTCATAGCCAGAAATTTTACAAGGACAGATCAAATTTTGCACTAAGACAAGGTTTCTTTAGCCAACGGATTGTCAACGAATGGAATAATCTCCCTGAAAAAGCAGTTACAGCCCAGACACTAGATGACTTCAAGGCAAAGATTGATGCCCACTATTACCCAGACATGAAGTAGAGTACAAGCGAGTAGGATGACCAGTTTACACTCACTAGGTTCTATTTTGGTTCAATGTCAGTTTTTATGAATCACAAGTCCCTAACAAATTACCAGTACAGTTATAAGTCTTTGGGAAATAAAATACCAAAGCAGTTCTTTGAAATTATATGTCTTGAAGGGAGGAACCCACAGGCACATGCCTTAAACTCCTAAAACGATGATGATGATGATGATATGGTTATAAATATTGCACTGATGAAATTATCAATCGAATTACCAAGACAAAATTAAAAGACAATTTCAAGACAATATCAGAAGAATGTTAATGTACAAGAAATTACATGAATCATCATTAATTAATTGATAAACAAATACTTTGAACTGTCACTATCAGAGGAGGCAGATGAAAATAGACATGATAAGTGAGATATATGACACTGGCTCTAGCAGCCCTGTACATTCTTTGACTCCCACGCATTTCCTGGGGTCGGATCTTAAACATATCATATCTTCTGTTCAAAGACTCAAATTATTTATGCCTTTCTAAACACCAATAACTACCACACTGCCTTTTATTGTTATATTCTACATCATTCATTTATTGCAGTGTTTAATGAGTTGGACATTTTGTTTTTTCTTCAAAATAATAAGATCACACTTGACACAGAACCACTGTAAATTTTAATTTACACTTTCTTTATCAGAATATAGGGCCTAATTAATATAGAAATGAATCATACATTGTGGGGCCACTGATGTCCAAGGAATGTAGGTATTATGTATTAAATTTACTGATACATGTATGGTAGCAAGGGCAAATGTGTTAAAAATTACAAGGCACACACTTTGAGGTTTTTATAAGGATTGTTTTGAACTTGGAGATAATACAAAATGTTAATGATATCCGGTTTTCAAACTTGTGGTTTTTCTTTTTATATCAATATGCTATTTGTCATTTTTAAGTTGAACCATCTGCTATTTTGAAAAGTATAATTATCCAGTAGACGCAGAATTTTATTTTCTATTTGCTATTTAAATATATTTCATTGTTTGCAACAATACATGAAAAATATAATTTGACAGAATGTAAAAGTACAAATGGTAATTCAATATCTTTTTTGTTCTTTCAATATACTTGTAATCAAATTATTTTAAGAAGCATTGTTTGAACAACATTGGCCATTTGTGAGCATATATTATGACCTTTTACAAATAGAATTACAAAAGATTAGTTAGTTGCAAGAAAGAACTTTTTATATCTTGACATCAACATACAAGTATTTTCTACATTTCAGTGTTTTCTCAGAATTTTTTTCATGAATTACATGGAGGAGCAAAATTTTCACTTCAACAATTTCATCTAAAGTTAGTCAAGATATGCCATTTCTTATTAATACATTTCTCATTGTTTGTGCTATTCAGAGAGTAGTAATTTCTACTAGGCTCTAGGCCTGAGGGTAGAATGATATAAGACTACATACAGAACTGTACTTTGTACATGTACTTACATCTGTGTTCTGTGTCCCATGCTGGCCAAGGTATGTCCAGATGCAACCTGCTCTACCCGTGGGTTATGCGGAATAGGGAGTGACATTGGTACAGCCATTGGTCGTGCAGGCCTAGGCATTGCTCCATCAAAAGACAGCTTCAGATTTTTTCGTTTTACATCTGCAAAATAAAATCAATTGGCTGGGTTACATTTTTTGTTTGATGAAAATTTGATGATAGAAGCATCTTGAAACTTGAATATAAAATCACACCCCTATTCAAGATGACGGTAGGTATATAACAGGTAATGTGCCAAGATATGTACATTCTATATGCAGACCCGTAGCCAGGGGAGGGGGAGCTGGGGGAGTGGAAGCTTCCCCACTGGCCAGAAATTCTTCCAAAGTCATGCATTATTTCACCATTCTGAGCTCTTTTTGCATCAATTTTTAAAAACTAATTTCCCCCTTGCTAAATCCTGGCGAAGGTGAAGTACATGTACATATGGAATGGATGATATGCACATGTGTGCTTGTGAATAAAATAGCAATTTGTTTAATAAGCAATTTATTTGAATGACATGGCAACATCCTATTTGTAATAATCATAATTTCTACTAAAACAGAATCAATATTATAAATAACAACTTTTTCAAAATTATCTCAGTCTCGTGTTTTTTGGCTTTTTACATCATTCGTCATTTCATTTTTATTAAAATATTTTATAGAAGGGTTAAGAATAGATTTTCACCCCCTCCCTCAATGACAGATTTCTTAAATGTTTAAACATTATCAAACAAAAATGAAATTTAGCTTGAAACATCCATATCTACAAATTGTTAAAAAATGATTTGTGGTCACACAAAGGTCATATAAACCTTATCTATTTAACTTTTAGATTTCTTAAAATTCTGTTTTACGAGTGATTTATAGCCATTATTACTCCCACGGACACCCAAAAAATATAAAATTTAAAATGGAGATTGTCAAAAAGAAAGTCGAACTTGTGGAATATGAATCAATGACTGCTGACTTTTTATTCATAAGTTTGATAGTTCAACCTCCCACCTGTAGCGAACAGGGTTGAGGTAATATCGGAATAAATTTGATATATTTGATATTCTTCTATAGTGCGCAGGCAGCCATACACAATTTTACATTTTCTAAAGATTTAGGGTAAATTTCAGCAGTTAAAGAGACTCTAACCATAGGATAGCACAATCAAGACCCATCTTTAATCAATGTATTACAAAATATTTATTACGTAAATAATCATGAGGGGTCATAGTCACTTGATATCTGAATATTTGGTACTCTGAATGGGAATTAGCCAGCTTACCTTAAATATTTGATGATAACTTACTAATTGTTTCAGCTATAGTCTTTTCATTATACCTTCCCCCTATATTTTCTATCAAAATTTAATGAAATTCAGCTTCTCGAAGTCCTGTTTCAGACTTGTGTTTACTAATTTGACTGATGAGATGAGCCAAAATGAGTGATCAAAGATTGTCTTTTTAAGTACACATTGAACAAAACATGGCCGATCCATGAGGCTTACACCCGTGGGCCACTGGGATACAGGACACCTGATCTAACCCTAACAATTCTAGCAAACATTTGTTTGTCTGGCAGACCTACACCAATAAACTTTTAGAACTTTGGACTTATCAAAAACATCTTGGGAGATGGGGAGTTGGAACTACAAAATATTCTGAGCTGTCAATTATGTAATCAACTCGTGGTTTTGTTGAATTGTGACATCTATGTTATGTTATAATTAATCTAACTGTTCGTAAATCTACATGAACATGTAATTCATTAATTGTGAAATTCTAATTTGATGAATGCATTCATAAACTTGAGTTCTCTCACACTTTCTTCTGATGTTGTTTACCACCAATGAAGGTGAGCAATACCTCTTGGGTATAACCTGTGTATATATGGTCGTAATTAACGCATGTTATCATGGAAAGCAGACCCAGTAAAACCTCCTTGAAGGTGCCCTGTGTTCTTTTATATGCACTCATACATAGTCATACAAGTACACACCACTATCCTTTGAATGAGTTGGGGACAACTCAGTCAAACACCCTGAGGTACGCAAACAAGCAAATTAAGCTTGACCCGGAAATCGAATCCGGGACTTATTGCATGGTCGGTACATGCACTACATACCGCTGAGCTATACAGGTGGACTTAACATCTGATATAAACCATTTCATATACATATGGTCAGAATGGCGAGCTACAAGGTGATTGAAAAGTACATCTGTCATTTCCTATTGAGTTGCATCACAATCGACCATGCCAATAATCGAGAAAACTTTTGATTTTCACCTGTATAGATAAACTAGAGGCAGAGAGTAAGAACATCAATAACATGACACTGGGTATATATTACACTTTATCCTGTGCCAGGACTACAGTCCTGCGAACGTCTTATTCTTTTGCCTGTACGATTACAACATGGGAGAATTTGCTACGCTTCTTACACTTAAGATACCTATTTCAATAGATTCCTTGGTATTTTAGCATTCTTTTTGTGTAGTTGAATCCACAATTGTCTGGGTTTATCGGCAGAACAAAGAAATTTTCGTTTTTGATCGCAATATTTGCGTGTAATATTTAACTTATTTCAACCTTCAAATTCTTCCATTTATTGGTTATCCGGGCCACTTCCGGGTCAGCCAAACGGGGAATCCCCTTTAAAATCCAACCGCCATCTTGGAAAGTGATGGAATATCTCTCAATGAAAAAGAAAAATGTTCCCATTCTGCCGATATACCCAAACAATTGTGGATTCAACTACACGAAAACAATGCTAAAATATCCAGGAATCCATTGAAGTAGGTATCTTAAGTTTTAGAGGCGTAGATAATTCTCCCAAGTTGTAATCGTACAGGCAATAGAATGCGCTCGTTACAGGACTATAGTCCTGGTAGGGGATAAATTACACTATGTTTTTCAGAGGAATGATGAGATTGATACTCAAGCTATATAGCTTTACCATATTCTATGGCCACTGAGTGGAATTGGCTAGAGACTCGAGTAAATATAGCTAGGCCTAACTTTGATATGACTCTATGGTTTGACTTGAGCAATGATGAAATAAATTCGTCACTTACCGATGATTCATCAAATGCTACCAATACTTTGCAATCAATTTACCAACACTACTGAATCAATCGAACATTATATGACTCAGAATTATGTGATGAAAACTTTGAAAACTTACTTGAAGTTGGGGTCCCTGTGTCCATTGGAACTGTTCTATCTTCGGCCATTTTGAAAATTCCTCGGAAAATAGACGAAACAAATTGCTTGAATCCTTCCCCAGCCAGTGTCCAACAAGGCCGGGACTTGTCCTGGAGTTTCCCTGTGTTCTGGTGTATCTACAGGCCAATATCCATTCAGTAAACTTCACTTACAAGCCGGTGAGAGTCATGTCTTTGGATGACTCATCGATACTCGAGGAAAATCCCTGTGACGTCATTCAATTTAGATAGTTTCACCACTTTTGGATAGATGTCTCTGCAAGCTAATAGAAAGACCCCTTCTACTAAATACAAAACAGACTTTACATCCCGCGAGAAAATACGAGAACTGGCAAATTTGAGGACTTTTGGAAAATATTTTCAGGTATAGTCTATTTAGTCATTTATCTGTCTACTGACTTAGCTTGGTAGATTGAATATGCTGTGTTACTTTTTATTGCATTTAATTGTACCTTACTATTTAATTGAAATTTTGTAATGTTTATTTTATTGGAGAAATGGTTCCTCTTAGGGGAGGCATCAAAAGTTCGATGTCGGATCGGAAACTAAATAAATCTAGCCTAGACTAGTTGACGCAGACCCCCCCCTCCCCCCCAAAACTAAATACCGGGTAGTTTAGAAAATACATCACCAAGAAAATGCATTTTCTAAAATTTTGGGGCTCCCAGAGGGTAAATTTAAATTATGCATTTTACTTTTAGATTTTTATGAAACAAATTGCCTACATCATTTTGTATGTTGTAATATTATACATTAATTAATAAGAGGTACTAAAGTATTACTACTACACATTTAATTTTTAAATGTTATTATCGAATTCAAATATAAATCAACTATTTTAACTGAGCCAAGTATTGGATGATTGGAGGCAGTATTGATCAAATTTGCAAAGGGTTAATTTTATTCTCACCTGTCTCAACAAAACAGGAATATCCCAGAATTCATACAGTCATACTTCTCTTATGTAAACTATATCATTGATTGGCCAAGGGTTCATCTATAATCCTGGGAAGTGACCTCTTCTGGACGAAAAGCGTGGGAACATCTGATATGACCAGTTCCCATAACAGTGTGTCACCTCACTGTATGTACAGTGATCGCCTACTATTAAAAGTGCGTGATCAAAGACTCGACAAGATGCGCAAAATTCGAAATGTCGGAGGAAAGGTATGTTTGTTTCTCTTTTCTTTACCACCTTTATGACATTTTACCTACAGATGGTATTCCATATGCTGTATAAGAGACTCAAGATTCATTTGGTAACAGGATTCGGTGATTGGTTCAACCGGAATACCTGAACTGAGTTAATAAATGAAGCAAAATCAAAAAAACCGCCGAATGAAAATGTATATTTCACCAAATTTTCTGTTTTTAGATTACCAAAACCACAAAACCAACATGCTTATGGTTAATATACATAATACTTAACATTACATGCATATCAGACGTTCCAACTCCCCTTCAGTATCGAGTAAGAAGGATGTTATGAAAACAATTTATGATCAGCCAAGTGGGTGATTTTACCATGTGGATTCTAATGATATGTTCTTTGCATTTCAGAGTGGTTGGGTTTACATGATTTTACTGTCCTTCATTACGAACTCCTAAATTTCAAATCATTATAAACCACCTTGTAGAACATCATGAAGAAGAAGAGATGAAGATGAGAAAGATTACTGAAAATAGAGGCAAATCTAGAATGATAACAAGAATTCGAAATTTCTCTGGAATAATACCAAATGAAGTGAAATCAATCAATAAACACATACTTGTAGAAAGTGATGAATTCATGACAATTTCAGTGATTGACAATAATCGAATGAAATCATCCAGAATCTCTGATTCAACAACTGCTACAAAATCAAATAAAATTACCAATGAAATTGCAATAGAACGAGAATATCAATTAGTAATGAAATGACAATAAATGATTCTGAAATTACAATAGACTCTCATTCTCCAATAGTGTCCACCAGTTAATCTGAGATGATACCCCTCTGAGCAAAGCCTAAACTGGAACTTTTACTCGGTCCCATCGATCCACATAACTCTGTCATTAGAGATAATAGCATGGTATTTATTTCACATTTTGTAGAGTTTCTCTAAAAACGCTCACTAATCGTTTATTTTGCATTCGATTACATACAATTCTAAAATTCTCAAGCTAATCATTTATAGACCTTAGTTGACTGAATATTGAATACCTAAGAGGAGTTTTCCCTTATACCTGTCATTTATATATGACCCAAGTTAGCCACCTCGTGGTGAAACTGGGAACTGACTACTGGCATCTACTGAAGGTTATTACGTCATTACATTACTTATTGATACCTTGCTGCAAAAGAATGATTTAACTCCCCAATGAAATAGATAATGTACAATTCAGATTTTATATTTTATTACAATTACAATTACATTACAATTCGACAATCATCTTGGATGCCAAGGTGTATAGTTCTCATACTTTGGGATCAGAGGCGTAAAATAAATGGACTAAAATGGAACTTAAAAAACAGTTCCACTTGTAAGGTGTTACGCTTCAAGAGGTGTTTCACTTAGCAGGTTCTAGAGGTTCAGTGTATATATCATTTAATGGTAATGTATTCAAATCTAGGCAGACAAACAAAATGAACACACACACAGTGACCATTTAATTGACTGAATCAGTTTGGACATACATTTTGCGAGATCCCCATTTTCTTCTCTTGAAAAGCATATAGATATGGGTGTATGGTTTGCTGAAACTCACGCTATTGGCTGATCCATTCGTTTCTGTGTTAAAATATTTATTCCATGTTATTGAAGGGGAAACGTGAATTTCATCATGGTCAAATGGAAGTCCAAGACCCTACCTAAGTATAAAAAATTAAAGAGAGTAAAAATGTTCTATTGTTTTTGATATTTTCAAGCTTTTTAAATAAAATAACACATATTGTATCGCATTTATATCTTTAAATTGTAAAATCAATAACATATACGAAAAATGGTCAAACTAATATATATTTCTCAAAGCATATGGGTGTTATTGTGCCTACAAAACCTAATTGAATCACCAGTAGCCTGTAATATAAACACAAATAAATCTTTTAAAAGTAACCGTTACAAAATATTTGAATTTTGCGCATCTTGTCGAGTCTTTGATCACGCACTTTTAATAGTAGGCGATCACTGTATATACAGTGCATCTGTCATTTCTCTGGAATGATGTACACTTTCCTCCAAAAGATTGACAACAATTGTAGTACAGTAAAACCTGTATATCTGAACACTTGGCTAATCCGAACACCTCCCAATTTTAACATTTTTTGGTCCCGTTTTTTCTCCCATTGACTCAAATGTTTAAAAAACTTGAAATATGAACATCTCCCAATTTTGACAGTGAACAGTCATGTTTGAAAATTAACCTATCTAATCTGAACACATAAAATATCACATGTTCCATAAATTGATCAAATATTTGAAAAAAACTTGAACGATCTCACTCATGGTGGGGCTTTCTAGGATGACTAAATTCATTTGAATCAGATTTTTATGTCACTCTAATGCCAAAGCTAAGTAGTCAAAAGAACTATAATATTCAATCACTGGGAATTCACTATATACAACATTGAAATCTGTGTATCATGCCACCCCTGCAAAATAATTGACTTGCCCACTTGGTCTCTTGGATCCACTTGCAAAATATATATAGTAGATGTGAATATTTTCGAAACAAATGAGTGATATATACACATATTTTGTACCAAATGCGTGACATAAACGGCAATCGCGTGCAAAGACCGAACGGAATGCGTTCGCTTTTTTCGCCATTCGGTATTTTACCGTGTTGGCCAGGGGGGAGATTCCCCAAAGATGCCCTATCATATTAGCACATTCGAAAACAAATTTTATAAACAGGCCTCAATTTGCCGTTGAAATGGATCTCCAAATTTTCACTGTAGTTTTATGAGTATTCTTTACAAGTATGGATCGTGTAACTTCAATAGTATTACCGTAGGTTTGAAATGACGATGTTGAACTGATGTAAACGCCATTCCCACGATTTCAAATTTAACTCTGCGCATGCGCAGCACTGAGAAAGCATGTGCCCATGATTGTTCACGTGATCGAATCCTGCAATTTGATTGGAGATGAAAAAAGCACTTGGTGAAAAATGTGTATACCCTCTGGGAGCCACCAGCATGCATTTTCTTGGTGTTGTATTCTCTAAACTACCTAAATACCGTGAAAGTTGATCGCTTACTTCCGGTTTGAGAATTTGAAAAATTATTGTTAAGGTGCTATGGAACTTAACAGGAAATGACAAAACAGGAAGTGACAATTTTTTTTGCATTTTTAGACATTTTTTGAACAAGGATAACAGAGTTCTGTTTTGACCTCCAGTCAATTCAACTAGTTCCAAATACCATTTACAGATCCAGGATCACAATGTTCATGGTCAGAATGACCCTAAACATGAATAAATAACGTTTTCAGCCCTATGAAAATTTGACTGAAAAATAGCTAAAAGTAGGAGGGTAGGAAAGGTCACTGAACAGAATCTTTTGAATTTTTCAGAAAATGTGCCCAATATATTGCTCTAAATGATACAATCTTTGAAAATTTGATATCATTCATAGGAAAAGAAAAAAAATGAAAAAACTGATTTGAAAAGTGATCTATTTTCCTTTTTATGACCGCCATATTTGTTTAAGACAATTTTCAAAAATTTCAAAGATTGTATCAGTTAGGAGCATTATATTGGGCACATTTTCTGAAAAATTCAAAAGATTCTGTTCAGTGACCTTCCCTACGCTCCTACTTTTAGCTTTTTTCAGTCATACTTTCAAAGGGCTAAAAAGGTTATTTCATCATGTTTAGGGTCATTCTGACCATGCGCATTGTGATCCTGGTCATGTAAATGATATGTGGAAATAGTTAAATTGACTGGAGGTCAAACCAGAACCCTGTTATCTTTGTTCAAAAAATGTCCAAAAATGCAAAAAAAAATTCACTTCCTGTTTCGTCATTTCCTGTTAACTTCCATGGCACCTTAAACACGATCTAGTTTTTGTTAATTCCTATCGTAATTTGCGGCTTTTAACAACTATTGATAGAGTCAATACGTCCAAATCCAAACAGGGGGGTAAACACGAACGGGTTCCAAATAATGGCAAGCAGATCATTAAATTGAATAATAGTACCTCTACTACCTCTACATAATACTTATAGCCTGAAAGATACAATATAATGATGTATACCAACAATCTTACAATAGAATAATCAATTATGATGATTTAGGTGTTCGGAATTACCCCCATGCTAGTGTTTGGAATTACCCCCACAAACTCTGTGCGTTTAAATAAATAGATGTCAGATTAATGATTTAAATTTGGGTTTCTTGATATGCAGGGGTGACAGGATCCAGTATCATAAGTTAAGGGTATCATATAATGATATACCATCAATCTAATAATTAAAACAATTAAGTTTAAGTTAAGTGTTTGGAATTACCCCCATGCAAGTGTTCGGATTTACCCTCCAAAAAAACTCCTGTTCGGAATTACCCCCCTAAAATACCTTGTAGTAAAAATGGAATAACCCAGATATTTTTTACAATTTTTCGTAATTTTTTCTGCAAATGCATTCTACAGTGGATAATACACATAATATATATAGAATCATAGCATAGATGTGCAGTACAGCCAAGCTAACTACATTTTTTGATGGGGGTGTTTGGAAATAGACGTACTGACTCTAGAATAGAATCCATTGGAATGATCTTGACGAAGAAAGCATCAGGTAAAATCTTTATTTTTAAACCATTCTAAGGCATTCTGAGTTGAAATTGCCAAAAATTTGAAATGTTGAAATTTGTCGGATAGCAAACTGAAATGGGTTTGAACCCCCTCCCCCCCTAACTAGATTTATTTAGTTTTCTATCCGACATCAAACTTTTGATGCCTCCCCTTACTTCCTGCGAAACCTAATAGCTTTCCCACGGAGCATTTGGACAGCTCAATGATCGTGACCTTTGAAAGCGAATTAAGGACAGGGTGCATGTTGGGATATTTTCTGCATTCCTCAATTGAGTCACATGTTATTTTTCAAAGAAGAATAACTCCTTCCCCACATTGTCTACATCTTCCAGGTTTGCACAAAGAGTGCACTTATGTGCCTAGAAAAGCCTTGTGAGAAGATTTGTTTTGTAAAATGTATAAAAAACGAAAAAATTCAGTGAAAAAAATTTCTGAAAATTTTCTGAATTTTTTCACTGAATTTTTTTGTTTTTTATACACTTTATCAAAACATTCTTCTCACAAGTCTTTTCTAGGCACATAAGTGCACTCTTTGTGCAAAACTGGAAGATACAGACAATGTGGGGAAGGAGTGATTCTTGTTTGAAAAATAACATGTGACTCAATTTAGGAATGCAGAAAATTTCCCATCATGCACCCTGACCTTAAGTCGATCCGCGGCTTACTTTTGGTCTCTAACTGTGTCTTACACCAGTATCATCAATCCGTGTAAGTATCGGAGCGCTGGAGTACTTCTTCTTCTTCGTTTTACTGCCAAATTCCAATAGGTGGTTTCTGCTCGGACATTTTCGTAAATCTCCGGAGGTTGTCCGAACCTAACTAATTCTCAACATTCATTTCGTTCGTTGCGTATCTCGCACCTAGCAAACCGCCATATTGGAAATAGGTCTAAAAAACGTTCACTCGATGAACAATTTACAAGTCTTGATCGAAAAAGACGTACTCCAGCGCTCCAATACTTACACGGATTGATGATACTGATGTAAGACACAGTTAGAGACCAAAAGTAAGCCGCGGATCGACTTAATTCGATTTCAAAGGTCACTATTGATGAGCTGTTCACTTCTCCGTTTGAGAGCCATAAGTTTCAAAATCTAACATGGCTCTCGAAGTGAGTAAGGTTCCTCCAATTGATAATTTTGTGCAAAAAATTTCACTGCAATTTCCACAGGAAAGTAGTACATCATAACAGACTGACTTCTAGTCAGTCTGTTGGATACATACTAGACCTCGCCTGGGTCGTCGTTTCTAATCTTATCTGACTTGTCTATATGACCTAGGCTAAGTCTATAACCTCCATCATCATTTTGGCAAGAGGGGGAGAAACCCCAGGGTTCAAAGATGACATACGCTTATAATGTAAATCTGTATTGAGATGACATCCTCGCTGATTGGTTTAGCGAGTCGATCGTTGATTGGTTTAAAACTACAGTGGGGGACAAAAATAAAACTCAACGTTCACAAGTTGTCACAATGAGCTAATTTCAAAGTTTCGTGTCTCAAACTCTCTCAAGCGGTAGAAAAATAATTCCCGTTCACTAAAGTAGCACAGCAAATGAATCCAAAGCTTCATACCTGCAAATAATGGATAAATCCCTACCAAATCGAATGAATGTTTTCATGAATCGCCATGTTTGTTATCCAAGGACGGTTGACTCCCAGAATGCAGCATCAGTTAACCGTATTTACTCATGACAGGTTTCAAAATGGCGGAACAGCATTTTGAAAGCTGGCACGTGTCATGTTGCATTCTGGGAGCCAATCCTCCGTTCCGGCGCAATCGGGCGACAAAATCACCTCAATATTTGAAGAGTCGGCATAACATGTGAATATCCACTTCACCTTTTGAAGTTCTTATTTGTCATTAGGGACACAAATTCCACTATATTTGTACTTACTAAGACGGAGAAAATAGAGCACTGAATACACTGAGGTAAGAATTTATTACATGTGCGACAGCATGTAATTTTCATAGCTTTTGCAATTCTTTATGATCCCACTGTAGGTCAATTTGAAAACTTTGAAAACCAAGATGGAGGGTAAGTACTTCCGGGAAAGGAGGTGTGCAAAGAGGAAATCGTATGTCGTCAATTGAATCATGGGGTTTTCCCTCCTCACATTTTGGCATAGTGTGTAATTTTAATGGTTTCGCTTGTTTCGACAAATGTGATCAAAGCAAGCATACCTTGTGAATCCAAATACATCATCCGATATCCCCCTGTGTCTTTGATGAATACATTCAGAAGTATTCGAGACAACTTTCAAAATTGTTTGGAAAAGTTGGCTGAGGTTACGGTAACATCTAAATGGCAAATCTGAAACATGTTGACACACTCAATTCATCATACTCCGTGGCTCTGCTTGTCGTCAACATACGATTCTGAGATACTGCATTGGAGTTCGTCAATTTATGTCAATTCCCCATTTGTTTAACATGGGATCTGCCATTTTTGTTGTTAAATTTCATGAAATTCATCAATTTCGACATCAAATTTTGACCCAATGTAATGGAGATATAACATTGAAACGTTGCGGACTTTATAGGGAATAGAATCAAGATACAGATTTATTTTCTTTATTGGGATTTCTTTTGTTCCACGCTTAGAAAATAGTCGTTCAAACAAATATTGGGGTTAACATGTAAACCTATGAGGAAAACCACTCACTGGCATGTAGCGATTATAGCGGTCCTGTCTTGGCTTATTGAATTGTTACGAAGTTACGTATGCGGTGCGGAAGTTAGAGAGCAAATGACCATCATTTCAATGTAATAGTTTATGCAGGAAAATTGAGATTAGGCCATTGGAGTATTTGTTTCATGCATTTGTAAAACATTACCCACTCATAGGTCATACTTATCGTTAAACCAATAACTCAAATATATGCCCTTGTACACCGATCACCTGTTGAAATTAATACAGGCCGATTTCAACAAATGTAAACGGCGATATATTCAAAATCGTATTCAAGCATAACCACGTCCCAACTTCTTTTGTTTTCTTTACAACTAAGCTATGACTGCAGTCTATTCAGTGTTGCGTATCGAACCTTGTTTATTATAAAAATAGTGCAACAACAAGCAGAATTCACACATTTACCTTATACTTATTCTCAACTGAAGACATTGAATTTATCTCTTAGGTTTTACATTATAAATATCTTAACATGCAGAATACGAAAATAGAGGCTTAGGCCCAACTTTGTATGAATTTTATGAGAATAATCTGATTTTAGAGAAATGAAAAGAAAAATGTCCACACCCTACACAAAATATTTATGGTTCCCCGGGAATACGTATGTGCTGCTTGTATATTAGAATCGTATTCCAGTTACAGAAAGAAGTACATATCATGCTAAACTATATACAACAGTTATGCACTTGGAGGTTTTGGATACAGGGAATATCCCGAGGGATATAAAATATATCTTCCCTTGGTCCTTCGGGAAGATATATTGTATATCCTTCGGGATATTCCCTGTATCCAAAACCTCCAATTGCATAACCCCTATATATTGGCCAAGGGATAATCCCAATATCCTGAACCGACTATAGGATAATATGTTTATCCCATACCAATATTGGTCATCTGGTTCACATTGTTAAATCGTGGAAACATTTTAGAATATTCATGTCCAGTTTTGTTTTCTTGGCCGTGGGCGGATTTTCATGTTCTCTCAAATATTCCCATATTTATTTTCTAGAATTTTTTATTGATTAAGTGGATGCTCTTTCCCTTTTTTTAACTTTACAAATTATGAACAAATATGCAAGCGGCGATTATGACGTAGCGGGCAGATATACTATATCTGCCCGCTTGGAGCGGGACGTAAAGCTTTATCCCATGGTTGTAAGGAGGATATAGATCGAATATCACATGATGATATATTTGATATGTGGATCAAGATATCATATTTTAGCAAACAATTTACAAACCATCGAATATCACTTTTAAACTATCGAATATCACATCTTAAATAGAGGATATCCTATGATTTATGAGTGATATGATTTTTATCCACGAATGGATATGATATCTGCACGAGTGAGCGTAGCGAGAGAGTGCAGATATCAACATCCATGAGTGGATTAAAATCATATCACGAGTAAATCATAGGATGTTTTTTATATTCCATAGTTAAAGTCATCATCAGAATCGTCGGGAATTAAGTGATTTAAAACGAATTTTCCAAACGATACGGCGATATTGACACTTAGCCTCGTTTTGAGTCTGAAGTAGCAAAAATCCATAAACCATGGCATACGACGCCGTATTCCATACCTGATGAGGTTTCAGGGACATATCAACCGGGAATATATTCCATATCCGGGCAAATATTTTTCGTATGTCCCGCTCCAACGGAGCTCCGGGACATATAAATCGTATGTCCCGCTCAAAAAAAATGTTGAAAAAAAAAATTCGGGAAAAAAAATTGGAAAATAAAAATTTGAAAAAAAATTGTGTAAAAAGATTTTGAGAAATTGTGATAATTCTGAAAAAAATTATGCAAAAAATGTGAAAAAAATTTTGGGATTTTTTTTTTTCATTTTTGAAAAAAATTGAAAACAAATATGGAAACAATTTGAATTTTTTTGAAAATGATAACATATTTTGCAAGTAAACACACCAGAGCATATGGGATACATGCTTATTATTTCAAACCTCTTCAGGTATGGAATACCTACAGTTATGCACGGTCGGTTTGGATACAGGAAATAACCCTTGGGATATTCCCTGTATCCAAAACCTCCCAGTGCATAACCCCTATGTATGTCATGGCTAAAACTCCGTATGCTATGGTTAAGTGAAAATTTGCCAAAAATATCATATTTTACCACTGATTTAAAAAATACCGTTTTTATTTTTTTTGACATGTTATCCTATGGATATCATGCTAACTATGGAATAATATAGGAATATCCTATGGCTCTGAAAAAATATCACTTATATCCATGAGTGGATATTGATATCTTCGCGAGTGAGCGCAGCGAATGAGTGAAGATATTGATATCCATGAAACCATCGAATATCACCTTTCAAAAAGTGATATTCGATGGTTTCAAAAGTGATATTCGATGATTTGGGAATTGTTTGCTAAAATATGATATCTTCATCCACATATCAATTATATCTTCACGTGATATTCGATCTATATCCTTGTAACCATGGGATAAATAAGGGTTATGTACTGGGAGGTTTTGGATATGGGGTTTTTCCAGAGGGAGATATGCATATCTACCTGAGGGACCGTAGGGACAGAAAGTAGATGTGCATATCTCACGAGGGATGAACCCAATATCCAAACCGACCGTACATAACTGCTTTATCCTGTACCAAGTAGAGTTTTCAGTAGTACAAGGTGTAAAAAATAAACAAATCATTCATATGCAAAGTCATTTTATTGCATTTCCACTTTTTTAGAAGCGGGAAGATACGCCCCGAAGCGGGAAGATATGCACCGAAGCGGGAGATATGACGGGAGATATGGAGGTTCTTGATATGGAAACCTCAAAATCAGGATACGGGATATATCTTACCAACTTATCTCCCTAAAACCCTACTTGGCATAGGATAAATCAAGATAATTTCTACTCGCATCTAGTCTATTCCACATGTTTGGGAAAAGTGTACAGGAAAATCTCCATGTTCAATATATACGAATCGAATGTATTCTCGTGTGCATTACAATATCCACATTGAAGCATTTTTGGCCTGCAATGGACGTATAATGAATTAGAATATGAGGCCGTGTTATCATTCTAATGTAAAGTCATTGTATTTACTGTGGTATTGGGTTGCAAGTTAATATCAGATTCAATGCAAATTAATCATCTAATATCAGATGCGCGATCAGTCCAATAATCTAATTTCAGGTCATCAGTTCGATATCTAGCACTTGTTCTAACGACACGGTATTACTAGGTTATCATATTATAAATACACACACATATAAAACAATCAAACTGGTACACGATATAAGCACGACTGCTCTTTCAATTGAGTATAAATGTTGATAAACTTACCCGGAAGCCAAGACATACACGTTTAGACGATGCTATTTTCAGTTCAGTGTAAGAGTAAATGCCCGGATATCGAGGCTTTTTCGTGTAAAGTTTTAACCAAGCATCTAAAATCGGGTTATATTGCGTGTAGAATTTATCGATATCAGGGCCGCTACATGCCAGTGACCACTGGTCCTTAACTTTTTTTGAGGAGTATACTAAACGTGTTAGAGTATTTTTGTGGAGTACACAGAAAATGCATTAAAAAAATCATCATCTTTATTAGAAAATTAAGAAGTAAAGGTTTATTTTTATTATCCCAACGAACGAAGTTCGGTAGGGATATAGTGAAGCCCTCCGTCCGTCCGTCTGTCAGTCCGTCCGTCTGTCCGGAAGATAACTCAAATACTAGTAAATGGATTTTCTTCATATTTAGTGGAAAGATGTATATTGGTGAATAGTTTTACGCAAAAAAATTTCTTTTGTTCCACGCTTAGAAAATAGTCGTTCAAACAAATATTGGGGTTAACATGTAAACCTATGAGGAAAACCACTGGTCCTTAACTTTTTTTGAGGAGTATACTAAACGTGTTAGAGTATTTTTGTGGAGTACACAGAAAATGCATTAAAGAAATCATCATCTTTATTAGAAAATTAAGAAGTAAAGGTTTATTTTTATTATCCCAACGAACGAAGTTCGGTAGGGATATAGTGAAGCCCTCCGTCCGTCCGTCCGTCCGTCTGTCCGGAAGATAACTCAAATACTAGTAAATGGATTTTCTTCATATTTAGTGGAAAGATGTATATTGGTGAATAGTATTACGCAAAAAAAATTTTTTTCAAGATGGCCGCCGCTTTAAAAATGACGGGAATCATAAATTTTTCATTCTAAACCAAAGTAATTAATATTATTGTTTGAAATTTTGGTAGTATATTCACAACATTTATCTATTTCACATATATTCCGTGTTTTTCATCCTGACCCCCAGGGGCCGTGTATGGGGGGACAAGAAAACAGAAATTTTCGATAATTTTTAGATCTTTCTGAAGTATAGCTTTATTATACTCAAATGAAAGGCAATTAAGAGTAGATTGCAGATATTGTATCTTTTTTCTGTTTCGAGGCTCGTAAAATTCAAAATTGCCGTCTAATGTACGATTTCGCAATAATTTTCCGATCCCTTCAAAGTATGGCTATATTATACTCAAATTGAAGGAATTTTGGAGTAGATCACAATTATGGTATTATTTTTCAGATTTGTATCTCCAAAAATTCAAAATGGGTGCTTTGCAGGAATTCGCAATTCTAAAATCTAATTTTTTCAATTTTAACCTTAAGTAATGAGTATAATTGATTGGAATTCAGTAATTGATATTTTGTTCGTTGGGATTTGCTACTCCGCGGAGTTGCCGTTATCTAGTTTTGTCATTGGTGAATGTACTTTTAATACTTCCTCACCTACTAAGCTTATCACATTCCCAATACATTGGGGAAATATTCAATTGTCAAATTGATACTCAAAGCTCCGCTCCCTGTAATAATTAAGCACACATTCATGATATTTTACTTTGTTCTCCAGGCAAAAAATGGCGGCAGGAAAGGTACAAGCAATACGTTCATCCCTACCTTACCAGATTCTTCTCTACTGCAATGGCTGGTATTATGGACTGTTCTTCATTGCTGAAATTCTAATCTTCATCTACAAAGGAGAGACATTACCATTTCCTCCTAGTGCTCTCGGAGGGGAAGTAACATTGTTGTTCATCTTAGCTGGTATTGAGGCAATCAGGATATTCTTTGGACAAAAAGGCAATCTAACAGAACGTATGGTAGCCGTGGTGCTTTGTATTGCCCTCAGTATCCCCTCACTATTTGGGGCCCTATATTTCTTACTATGGCAAACATACGTGTTGAGAATAGAGGTAATCCTTTCAGCGATACAACTTGCATTTCTTGGACTAGAACTCATATTTGGTGTAATCTCAGTAGTGACCTTCGCAAGAGCAGCACCTTATTGAAATATGGCAATGAACTGCCAATATAAGTCCATTGAGATCTCCTATCTACTAGAGCTAACAAGGGCCTAGTAGTAGGAATGTATGTATGCAGCTGAACTTAGTGCCAAGATGACTGCCAACTACATATGCTATTTACTAGATGGTGTATGAATATAACATGAAAGTACAATTGGAACATCTAATGTGTGTACTAGGTATCCATTCCAAGGATTGTGTTAATGATGAAATATATGCAGATTGTTGAGACTGAAGTAACAGACTCACATGTTTTAATTAGGAGCTCATTTTATAACAAACTCTATCTATACAGTCCCAATGATCAATTATGGCCTGACTAATAAAAATATATTGAGACAGAACATCTTTTTTACTTTACATGTCAATTTTAGTTGATATAGTGGAATACAAATAATTATTAAAGTCAAGTTATATCATATTGTAAATCTAAAAAAAATTAAAAAGATAAAAAAAAAATTATAAGAAATGAGGTCACATTTGTATTTTCTTCGAAAATGTATTGTAGAGTAGATTCCATATAAAATATTTTTCAAAATCAAGAAAAGTGAATTCTATTCTTCTTGTCTAGTATTGAAATAATAAAAAGATTAGATGAACTTTCTATCTTATTCAAGTTAGCCATGTGTTGAGACTGGTACATGTAAGTACCTACTGGTACCTTATCAAACCTGAACTTTTAGACATTCTAAATCAAAATTTCTGCCATACGCTTTTTATAACTGGAGATTTTGGCAATTTCTGGAAATATTTATATGGGTGGATCTTTAAAATCTGTGAACTTAAGTAAGTAAAGTAGGTGCCAAATTAAAAACAAATACAGGTAGACCTAAATAAGTCATAACACTGAACATATTGTAAAATATCAAAGATTTATAATTTATTTACAAAATACATTTGTACATATTAGCCTACATGTAGGATATTATCACTTATTTTTGTTACACTGACTATTTGAGGTTACTGATTGAAATTGTATGTTTGCTCTAGGCAATATTGATTCAGTAAGAAGTGGCTCTGCTGCATACATATGTAAGGCAGGCACTCCGCCATTCATGTTCTTGTGACATAGTTGCCATAACAACTACTGTATGACTGAATGAAGAAGAATGGCATTTGCTATTGGGCCAAATTAACAATTCAGCCTGTTAAGCTGAGTAAAATCGAAGCTTTTCTTAACAATTTATCTATAATCATGTCATAGACCACTCAAACACAAATATTAAAAAATAAACATGTTAAAATAAAAACTAATCTATTGTTTATTTCATTATTTGTCCTATGGAATGCAGATTTTCAAAAGTGTTCAAATCACATTTTCACACTGATGTATATTGTCAGTCTGTTAGAATCATTCATGTCATCCATGGCCATCGCTATTTCTAATTTCATTACATACAAACAAGCGATATATTTGCACTTTCCCCGCATTAAGTTCTAGACTGTGGTGCTGTATGACTACCTCTTCTCCAGTTGCTTGAACTTGGATTCTACAAATACAAATCATATCATGACAAACTATGTATACACCCAACAAATTTTGAAAATGGAGTACAATTTGGGGTAATTTGAGCATTTTCCCTTTTTGAGACTAAGTTTTTATTTATTTTCTGGATAAATTTTCTGAGAAATTCTAACACTGTAACAGATCTTTTATTGGATTTTTTGTACAGAGTCCATTCTGGGAATAAGCCCACGTCCATGCCTTAAAAGTAGTAGGCCGTATATGTTTTTGAAAAAACAAAAGTTTTGCAAGTGAAAAATAGATCTGTAAGTGAGTACAGTAACCCTTACTGAATCTAAAGAGTCACATAGGTTATCGCAAACACTTTCAGACGATTATGTTTTGAATATTTCATTTCATTTGAGTTACAATTTTATCATAGAGACAGACACCATAGGGCATACGTGTCGTAGGACAATTTAACTTGATATCTGATGGACGAAACAATTCCACTTATGAATATTTTCTGATCAAGACAGGTGTATCTTTTAGATCCATTCATTATTTCCAAGAAAAGTATAAACAATGATAATTAAGTTGATCGGACTAAGAGATCTGAGATTTTCACTGAAAATGCAACCTCTTATTATAATGTTTAATGCACAATTACATGTAGAATGTGCTTTGAGATAACTATTATTTTCTCAAAGGAAAACTGGATTGCTCAAGGGACTTTAAAGATACTGAATTTCATTTTCACTGACTGGACAAAAGAGACTTGTGCAAATTGTCACGGAATGATTATTACCTCAATTTAATTTAGGCTACTTGTTGTACAAAGCCAATGTCACTTATGACTCTTTACCAAAAAAAAACAAGGCACTTATTATCAGTAAGAGAGGGCTTATAACACACATACGGTAGGCTATACATACAATATAAAAATGAAAGTACAGTATACCTAAGCGTTTTGAGTATGCATCCAGTCTGTAAGCTGCCTGTTCTAGATTGGCCACATTGTCTTCTATCTGGTCGATCTGTTCAAGGTAGGGCTGAAGACCTTTATCTGCAATATTAAGTATCAAATGTCAAAGAGTAAAGAAGTCTAGTAAAGTGGAATTATATTCATTGTACATGTGCATGCAGACATATGCACCTTATAATATTTAAAATAGAAAAACTCATTAACTTACACATACATGATTCTCTCATCCAAACTTTTCCAGAAATAACATATTGATATCAGATTCCTCAATGTTACTGAATGTAAATTATAGCATTTATGTCTAAATTGGACTCTCAGTTAAATAAATATCTAGGCCCAGCCTAAATTAAGCAATTATTGTTAATCTACCAATACAAACTTACATTTTTCATTTAAATCGTTCATGGCTGTTGCAACATTTGCTGCTATTTGCTTTGACTCGGCATATTTCATCAATGTTGCTCTGTTCATTTGTTCCAGGAGTTTATAATCCTCTGAAGTGGCTGAAACATATCATGACATGATAATCATCCTGAATAAACATTTTGCAAAATCACATATAAAATGTTAAACAAATGAATTTATATGTGTTAACAGTATTCAATACAAAAATGTAAAAATATTGTTTGATTTACAGTGATAACACAACAATAAACATGAATGACATTTTCACACATGTTCGGTAATTTAACGTATCATAACTTCCGGAAATGACATGCCTTTAGGAAAATTTTTGGGAATATTTTCAGTTCGTTTACATTTCTTGAATAACTGTACTTATTGTTGATCGGACGGAAAGATGAGCTGATGTAGTTGCACTACTACCATTTGGAAGGCACGTGAGGGCCCCATTCATCAGGTAACACTTATATGTCTAAGTTAAGGTCTTGCTTTTTTTACCATGAAACCGAGTGTATGTATATGTAAACCAGAGGATGATCTCGTACCATAATGGTTTTTGTTACTCTGCAATGCATTCCAGTACATTATAATAAATATACACACCGGATAATTCTCCCCTAAGGTATTCAGATGTTTTATGAAACATATCACGGCATTGCTCAGTTACAGATGGAGGAACAGGCTCGGTCACTTCAACTGCAGACTCAACTCTGTCAAGTGAAGGTTTTGTGGGTACTTTGAAGTAAAAAAAACAGTTATTAAGATTTGCGTATATGAATATACATAGAATATGAACGTGAATGGATGAACAAGAAATATCTAAAAATAAATAATAAGTAAAAATAGAAAGTGGGCGATATTATGTTATATTTGCAAAAACTAGCCAAATTACTGGCTTTCAATGAAATATAAATTTACTTATCAACACATATGTATGTGAGTACTATTCCCACGACAGCCTGTAAGTGCAAAACACTTTTATAGTTCATACCATCGTTATTTTCATTATTTTCCATTTTTCAGAAAAGTTTGCAGACCCCTTAGACAATCAAATTTGTCAGCTCCGGGAAGTCGCTGTCATGTGGATCTAATTGATTATGATTAATGATTTTGTATAATGAAAATTAAAAAGAATGTTGAAATATTATAGTATGTTATGTAGTAAGGGAGATACAAAACGTAAACATTTTATAATTCATATTTATTTCGATTTTGATATTCCAGTTTACATTTAGATCGATCCCTTTGAAAATGGCAACAAAAATTTCCGGATTGTTTTTGCGATCTATTTGGCGTTCAAATAATACCCCGAAAGTCTCCAACGCAACTCAAATTCCTAGAAGATGTATGGCAGTATTCACAGAAACGGGAGCAATACTGAACAAACCTGAAATTACTCGATTTGGGCTCGGAAAAGTGGTTCTAGTTGCCTTTCCATTTATTTACATGGGAGGAACCATTGGAAAGGAGGGTGCTGAATTTCTTGAAGAAAATGAACTATTTGTTCCAAGTGACGATGATGATGACGACTAATGTCCATATACAAGAACACTACAATTGTTGATGTTATCATAAATATTTGTTATTGTGAGTAAATTCTTGTGACCAATTCCGCAGTAAACAGTTCACGGCGAGTCTGTTATTACAGTTGGGGACATAAATAAATGACAGGTGGATTTGCTGAAGTGAGGATTTCCCATGTTAAAAATAAGAGAATTTACAAGAGGCCATACATCAGTGGATGAGATTATACAAAATGTAAAATATACAAATTTTAAGGGATATATATCTAGACAATATTGGAAATTATGGGCTTTCAGGCCACCATAATTAGGAAATGGTGATCGAAAATCGACCTGTCATTTATTTTTGTCCCCAACTGTATATGCCACCTCGGGTTGCTGTCTCACGTCTGATATGATAAAATCTTATTTGGGTTTCCAAACTTATGAAGAGCAGTGTATGACATGTATATGTAGATCGATCTGATATGATAAAATCAAATTTCGGTTTCCACACTTATGAAGGTGCTTGCCTATCTGATGTGATGAACATCTTATTTAGTATAATTTGTGTTTTCAAATATGAAGGGGAGTATAGGACTTACATAAGGGTTATGTACTGGGAGGTTTTGGATATGGGGTTTATCCAGAGGGAGATATGCATATCTACCTGAGGGACCGTAGGGACCGAAGGTAGATGTGCATATCTCACGAGGGATGAACCAAATATCCAAACCGACCGTACATAACTGCTTTATCCTATACCAAGTAGAGTTTTCAGGGGCATATGGCCATTTCAATAGTACAAGGTGTAAAAATAAACAAATCATTCACATGCAAAGTCATTTTATTGCATTTCCACTTTTAAATTTTAAATACATTGATAACTTTTTGAAATACAAAAGTCTTGTTTAACAATGTAACAAAAAGATAAATGCATCCAAAACCGACCGTGCATAGCAGATGTATTTCATACCTACTGAGGTTCTAGGTACATCATACCTTATAAAGATCCAAAATTCCAAAACATACTTAAGGGATGCGTTTTCTTGGTCTTAAAGTTTGCGAGATTTTCAAAAAATGTAAAAAAAGTAAAATTAAAAAATAGAATTTGAAAAAAAGTTGAAAAAAATTTGAATTTTTTTTTTTTTTAAATGTTGATAAAAGATTTTTAAATTTTTTTAAAAAAAAATGTGAAGTGAAATTACCGGAAGCGGGAAGATATGCACCGAAGCGGGAGATATGGCGGGAGATATGGAGGTTCTGGATATGGAAACCTCAAAATCAGGATACGGTATATATCTTACCAACTTATCTCCCTAAAACTCTACTTGGCATAGGATAAATGTATGTATGTATATCTGATATGATAAAATCTTATTTGGGTTTCCAAACTTATGAAGAGGAGTGTATGACATGTTCATATAGATCTGATATGATATTTGTCTTATGTTCAATACTAGCATCAATCGCATATCTCTTCAATTATCCATATTTGTCTTCTTATATTTAAATGCTTTTATTTTATTTCCAGGTGCTGTATCTTTGCAACATTTCTATACTTTCGGACCTTTTGGATTTAAAAAGAGGCAAAGATTACGTCATTATGTATAATCCATCCAGACTTTGTGTGTTCTACCTCAATGTCATATAGCTGTTGTGGAGATGAGCTTACATCTGGAGTATTGTCTATGTTCGCACTGCTTTCCTCCATGAAGAATATTGATGATACATTATAGATATCCTTAACAAAACCCATGAGGAAACAGTCAGGATGGACTTGTCAATGGTCATTTTATTCACTCTTTCTCTCCAAATTTTAATATATTGATTGATTTTCTTGCATTTCTATACAATTTAGAATGCTACTATGTCATATGCTTGCTTTATTTAAAATTGAATCCACCCTTTTCCACTTTGTTTTGCATCTTAAAATGTGACTATCATAACATTTTCCTCATAGTCAGCCTGAGCTATTTGGACATTTGATTCTTTCAGAACCAATGGAAGTTTAAACAACGGGATACTTCCTAAATTGTGTTAATTTTGAACTTGAGGGACTGGATAAAAACACTGAATATTTCACAAGCAGGATAAAGAAATGACTTTCGATAAAATAACGTATCTATTTGGGATCCACATTATACTTTGCAATTATGTCATTTTCAGTCGGTTTACTTTTGTATTTTATAAATTAATATTTTAAATGCAGTGTTCTGTGAGATTGTATGTACCTTATACTATTAATCTTTATTTATGTACACTTTGTGCTTTAAGTAGCAAGTTATTAATTATGTGATAATCCTCAACACATAACATAATGATGCATATCATTTTGTTATAATTTAGATTTATTGAAAATTTGTTCATGTTTATAAATGTCTGTACATAGTTTACATTTAGTCAGTTATTTGCATGTAAGCATATACATTATGGTCTATATAGGTTCACCATGGCCATGTGTAAAATACATAATTAAATAAAAAAAGTCAATAACAAACAGTCCCGTGTTTTATTGTTGTTCATATATGCAGGAATAAACTCAATCTAAAACTGACTTGATAGGGAATAATGAAGCAAAAAAGACAAACACAAGGAAAACTCAATTAATTATGATGGATTTCCCCAAATTGAAATATTGCACAAATAAGCAACTCAGATACTAGATATAGCAGTTGCTAAAGACTTCACACTTCAAACCTCAGATATCAGAGCACACATATATCTCATATAACTAACGCTTTCAACTGTCTTATAAAATCATCAGAATTTTTTCCTAGTGTGTACTGTTGATATATTCAGTATTGGCAAACCTGGGCCCACTCGAGGCCCAAAAATATCCTTGTGAAAATTCTTTAGAAATATGGTCCTCAAATCTTGGAAAGGGGACTTTCAGAACAACTTTTTGGCTCCATTTTGTTTATTTCCAGATCTGCTCATGCATGTCATGACCAGAATGTCTTCCAAATCAAGTTCAGGGGTATCCTTAGTTGAGGTCCTGCTGTTGATGGATGTTTTTCATAGAAGCCACATTGTATCTTCCAACCATTACTAAATCATCTCTAATTGGTGCCACTAATGCACTACTCCATTGCTTCCCTATGCTTTCCCCAGCCATGGAAGCATTTAACAAATCGTCTGTTTTCTCTATATTTCAGAGATAGTAATAGTTTCCTAGGTTTATCTGGTTGTTTATTCCTCAAGTGTTGGATGTAAACCTGGAATAAGTGAAAGATATGTTCATATAAACCCAATCAGTTACCACTCGCTTTATGCAGGTCTCACTATTGATAATGAAAAAGGGAAATTCAAAGAGCAATTGTTTCTAAAGTAACATTACTAGAATACTAGTAAGTTTTTCATTCTCTTGAGTTAATGCTGCTTTAACTAAAAAGTGTTAACTTCCACATTCTAAATTTTCAATGGTCATTCAATTAAAACAATGGAGCTGGGCAATTCTAAACAATTAAATGGGATAAAGTTATTCAGTATGTACTTAGTCCAGTTTTAGGAAAAGATGAAATATAAGACTCTTAGTATTTTTTCTTAAATGATAAACCCCATATTCATGATCTACATTACCGGCATACAACCAGGATTTTGAACTGATACACCTATTTTGAAGTATTTTCCTCAGGATACATCTTATATTCAAAACCTTCCATGAAATATCCATGTATCTCATACCTGCGCACTCTTGAAAGCTAGTTTGATTTCTACATCGCTTGTTTTACGACCAACCCATAAGAAGACCTCTACCCCATTGTCAAGAATCATGACATCATCATCCGCTAAATCATCCTAGAAAGTCAAAACACAGAATAATTATAATCCTGCAGTTTGTCACATCAAGAAGTGAGATTTTCAGGAATGTCTCTTTAATATATAGAATGGAGTGGTGCAATAGTGAATTTGATAATAGACTAATCTAACATTTACATTTCAACAGGTCAACTCGAGTTTTCTTCTAAAATTTTATGTTCTCTGCATTTCAAGTTGTACCTAACCTTACCACATGATAATGATAATACTGAACTGAAATGACAATATATGGTCATATTCACTTGGGTAACACATGATAAATACATGAAAATGCCAATACATGATAATTGTAAAACATGATAATACCTGGCAGAAGTCTGAACATTTTTCTGACACTGTAAAATAACCCTTTTCATTGGAACAGCGGAATAAACGTGCACATCTCATGTATTCAGCTTCCTGAAAACAAAACATTGAAAAATGTTGAATTTGCCTGAAATTTGTTTGCCCCCGAATACATATCCAGTTTACTGAAAAAATACAAATTTCTTTTGTTCTGAGATATATCTGATTTCTAAAGCACAAGAGACACACTCAATCTCTAGTGGTCTGATTCCAATTCATTTTTAATCAATAATCACTTTAAGTTCTGCATTTATAAGCAACCCTAATACTGACACTGGCAACAACACTTACACCAAGTGACAAAAAATAACACAATGTGTCACACTTTATGGTGGTGACATAAAAATGGTACCATATCAATCCAAGTTTGGTATACTATCAACTTATCATCAACCAGTTTATAAGCTATGCTCTCACCTTATCATATGGTTTATATCCACCTATGCCAACCCAGAAGAAGTTTTCAGGTTCCTCCCCCTCATTAATCATTTGTATGGAGTAGTTTTCCTGGAAGTAAGGAAAGTATAATACAAAATGGACTCTCATTTAAAATGTTATCTATTACTACATATTATTCAGGGCTCACTTATGTAATCTGTTGATTCAAGCTTCAAAGTAATTATTCTTAATACTGTTTTATAATCTTATATTAAAAATAATCTGTAAATACGAAAATATATGAAATATAAAGGTTTTCATTTTTCCGTGATCCTAACATTGGTTCTGTATCTGAACAATGATTCGCAGGCAAAACTATAGTTTTACAATTGGACCCTTGTGTCATTACCTCAGCAAACATGTCATTGGCAATGTCTTCAGAGAGCCTGGCTTCCTCAGAGTCTGCCAAATTGCCCACCCACACATATGCAACACCAGGCATGTCATCAGAGTCAAATGGAACTTTCAAGATGTAACTACAAGAATAATATAATATACATGTAGTCTATTTTGGTTTATTAGACTAAGCTTGTACTTAACTGTTAAAAATTCATTTGTGAACAAATAGGCACAACATACATTTATACAAATAAGTCATTATTAAAAGTTCTGTTCTTATAAGAAAATTGGAAGGCAAGCCACCAAGGCACCAACATATGTGGTTGTAAAATGTACCTTTTAGAAATAAATATTATAAAAAAGATATATTAACTGAACTTAAATCTAATGACAGACTGGATAAATTAAGTTAAAAGTTGGCATACATATCAGAAATAAACTGGACATATACAGTAGAACCTGCTAAGTGGAACACCTCTGTAAATGGAACACCTCACAAGTGGAACACTTTTTAGTGGTCCCAAGGTGTTCCACTTACATAGGTTCTACTGTATTGTATCATGTATATCATGTATTGTGTACTATTTCCAAATTTAAATCTGGACAAAGCAATGCTATAAATGGATTTACCAGAATTCAGAGCACAATTGTGTTGAAGTACATGGTACTTGTAACGTCCTTGTTGATATAGGAGTGCCATTGGATCTCATTTGGAACAGTTCTGTACCCTCTCTGTCTGTTTGCCTCTTTCCCTGGTAGATTATGAATTTCCTCTTAAAGTGAGCCATAAATTTCAAGTTCTCTTGTTGCTGAAATGTATTGAATGGCATATAATTTTTTGGGATATTTTATTTTTTCTCCAAACTCCACACAGGCCTAACATATATAACTGAAGCAATGATGAATATTGAAACTAATGATGCACAAATTGTATTGTTTATATTATATGTATGTAAATGTACTGTTAAATATCTTTTCACATTTCCAGGCGCACATATCATTATGTATATGTTCTCATGCAAATTTCTGTATGTCATGTATATGAGCTAAAAACATTAATTCCAATTTCTATTTGAAGCATATAGTTAAAGATAAAATACAAAGGAAAAGATCAGAACTTCTGGATTTATAAGGTTCATTGTTTTGTGCTTTTTTTCTAAGCACTTTGTAAATTTTTATTTTATTTAGATGGGGTCAGTCATGAAACTGTAAAGGTGTTGTAACCTCAAATAAAAAAATGCTATCATTGTCTTGTCTTATTGAGAAAATTAAAATAAAAAACCTAAAACTTACCTGATGTGTTCGGACAACTTCCAATTTATCTCCAAACAGCGACTCAAACTTTTTCTGCAAACTGAATGTGAATGTCAACCAGCCCATATTACCAGCGTCCCGACCCTGCCAGAAATACACGACACATGTAAAGTCATCCTCCGGGGGTTCCTCGTCTTCATCTTCATCCTCAGCATCGGAAGGTAGTTCAACGGGGACCCAATAACGACACAGGAACACATAGCAGTCTTCACTATAGAAGTGTCCTGCAATAGTAAGAATGATCAAGTTTGTAACATATTAGTCCAGCGTATACAAGCCGGAAACCCCATTAGCATTTTGCCAAAGTTGTAACCAAGCTGCCTTATATATAAGCTCACATATGATCTGTGAAGAGATCTGACAACATACTGTTGGTGACAGTAACCCTAAATCATGCAGCGATATTATTTCTCTTATAAAATTGGCAGTCACTATTGTCAAGAAATCCATTGGAGAAAATAAACACATGCAAATTTTTTCATAATTTATTTCTACAACCAAAAGTCTGTTAAAAAATATTAGGCCTACTCACCGATTTCATCTTCTGGTAGACGAACAAACTTCTTTCCTTCCAAGACAAATGCCTCCATACCATCAAGGTCCTCATTCCACTCAGACATTAGAGATTCCTGAAACCAGCAATATAACATAATTTGTATTAGAAATCAAAATAAATCATTGAAACTAGTTCTTTAAACGTCATTGAAAAAAAGATTAAAACTTTTTATTTTAGATGGCTGCAATTTTTCACAAGGACTAGACACTATGATACACCAAAAAATTGCATTAAATAAAATGGTCAAGTGCCATGTGAATATTAGAGAAATTGTTTTTGTTGTAGTTTTACAGTAATGCTGTTTTCAAGCAGACTTACGGCTTCATCTAGAGTCATGGCAGGTTGTCGAGGCATGAACAATGCAGATAGGTCCGTCTTTATCTGGTCACGCTCAAGTATTTTCTGGAATATCAAAATATAGAAAATATGCATTAAGTTTTGAAAAGGCAGATAAAGCAACTGGCAAAATATAACATTAAGTTTTGAGAAGGCAAATAAAGCAACTGGCAAAATATAACATTAAGTTTTGAGAAGGCAGATAAAGCAACTGGCAAAATAGAACATTAAGTTTTGAGAAAGCAGATAAAGCAACTGGCAAAATACAACATTAAGTTTTGAGAAGGCAGATAAAGCAACTGGCAAAATTTAACAATGTTGACGATTTGACCTAGTCATTTGACAGTTTGTCTATCGATAAGTGAAAATGCAGCTCACAATAACACGGAAATCTCAGTGTCATTCTAGCAGTGGTATGTACAATATTACATTGACTGAAAACATACCTTAATATCAGCTCCCCTACGCTGTACAGACTCCGATGTCCTGGTATAATCTACAGGTATGACATCATCCCAACCTTCAAACTTTGTTTTGAATATCTGTGGTTCAACTCTACAACAAAAATCAAAAATTATTTATAGAAAATAAATGAATTATTTAAAATACAGTATATTCAATGAAACTCCTTGGTTGAATTCACAAAGTATCCTGGTATTATTTGAGTTATGTACAGAGAGAAATTAAATCAAATTTTTGAAATATATTCAATTAAACCACTGGTTTGAATACATAAACAATTCTGGTTTTCAAAAATCCCTCTTTAGAGCAAAACATTTGATCCCTGAGAAAAACATTGCAATCAAAGAAAAAAAAAAAAGTTAAAAATATTGAAGAAACGTACCCCTCTAAGCACCTAGTGACCATGGAGTATGCAGGCCTATTGATCATTCCATGCAGCTCTGTAGAAAGCTTTAATGCAGCAGCTCTCACAAGCTTAGTAGACTTCTTGCCAATCCTACAATATAATATAATACAAGAGCAGATTATAGTTATAATCAGATGAATTAAAAGCAGTGTGGTATACAGTGATGGTAAAAAGTTCTTTGTTAGAGTATTCATATGAGTGGTCGCCCCTTTACTGCATGAATATCAATTTTACTTAAAATTAATTGCCCAATTAAGAAACAATTAAATAGGGAGCTTTAATATTCTGCAAGAATAAAGACAGGTACTTACCATACAAACACATCAGTGTGACAGTCCACTAAATAAACACTTTTTGTATTCAGCAGCGTGTTGACAAGCTTTCCATGTGGAATCTCAACTGTAAATGAAATGCACCTTGCAGTATTAGGTTGAATTACTCAGGCCTGTAGTCAGCTGACCCAGCTTTTGCCAAGGGGGTTTACTTTTCAAAAAATTCGATGGGGTTCACATTTGACAACTTTGGGCCAAAACCACTTGAAAATGCTCAGAATAACTGCTTGATTTTGGAAGAATTTTTGGTTAGCTACTCCTTCTACTGGCCTGTGACTACTTGGCATTCACAACATTTCTCAATAATCAGTAACCATATTGAAGAAATACATTAATTCCAAGTCAATGCATTCTACAGGTGGTGAATAATATTGACAAAATTTGGCTACACTCAGATATTAGCGTAAGATACACTGAGAATAAGACAACTCACACAGCAAAAGTATAGCATTAATATACAACTAATCATTAACTTCTAAAAAATGCTGAAAGTGAAAGTTTTTCCATGTGCATCAATTTTACAATAACATTATTATATCATTACACTATACCTTGAGGCAATTCCAGGTATCCCATACCTAGTGTAACCTTGTAGAGTTTTGCCACTGGGGGTCTGTGGTCATTGGGAATAACGAGCTGAAATATACAAATTATAAATAAACATACAAGGTACTAAATATATATTTATACAAACCAATTCATCTTTCTTCCTATTTGATAAAATAAAAATGTTTTTTTTAAAGTTGTAATGTACCATAATAATCAGTTTTAGGTTCAATAAGTATAAATGAGTTACCAAAATAGGTCTGTTTGGAGGACCATTGGTTTTATCCCAAAACTCCTCAGTTTCTTGTCCCTGCATACAGGAGATGATCTCAGATTTATTCTTCCTCTCATTCTTGTTAATCTTCTCAGCTATCAACCTAATAAGAATAATGATAACATCAATAATTTCTACAAACAGTATATTATCGTTATAAGGGAGGGGTTTATCATTATGAAGGAGGGTCATTATAATATAGTAATAGAGCTAGAGGCCAATTTGACTACCAAATGTAAGGTAGATGAAAGGTAATGACTGCTTTTTGTTTTTAACCAATTTATACTGTTAGTAATTATGTCTTTACAGCTAACTGCACTAGAACATTCAACTTTTTTCACAAAAGTTAACAACTATACCAGGCATTACATGCAAAATGTCCATCTGATACAGATGCCATGTTACAGACGCCAACTGCCATACACCAACAACTGCCCACAAAGAGTTGGAGACTACAACAATAGGTCACCACTTGGGGTGAGAAAAAATGTTATTAAATCCTAGAGTGATTATGCCTGGTGCATGCCTATTTCAGGTGTTTATCGTACCTTGCCTTAGACCTCATAACAATGGGAGATTTCTTCCCCATCCAGATGTAGATTTTCTTGCCAAGGTCCAACAGGTAAACAAAGCGGACATCTAGTGACCTGATATCAGCTGGCATCTGAAACAAAATGGGGGTATATTGTAGAACATATATTCAAGTAGGCATTGTATTTGCTGTAAAATAGGACAAAACAAATGTCCAAGATCTAATGCAGCAATGAATGGGCACTGGAAAGGGTTTATCTGATTCAGCATCAGAGTCAAGGTTGCAAAATTTAAATGGTCAAATTAAAACACAAATACGATGAGGATTTCATGTTACAATCATCCTATAACAAGCAGATAATGTTGTGGGCAAATTTAGGAATTTCACAGGATTTTAAGTCTGAATCATTATTCTATTCAGTCCTAGGCTATATGGTTCAGGTTAAACTTACAGCTTCAACTCGGGGTGTTATTTTGCCTTTGTAGACCCGATACAATCTGGCTGGGACCTCCTATAAATACACAACAATATAAACAGATTGGAAGTAAATTTTCTTAAATTTTCAAATTGATTTTCATGGTAAAATGGAAAATCTTGGAAAAAATCACATTAATCAGACAAAGTGAAACACAATATATGATAGTGGCAGAGTTTATTGGAAAGGTATATTGGTTCAACAAAAGAGGTCAGGATATATTGATATTTTTCTTACCAGTTCTTCTACAGTATAGAAACCACTGCTGGTCCTCCCACCCTCGATGTAAGCAATGTCATTATCAAACAGGTCCATAAACTCATCACTTTCATCATTCTGCTCTTCACGTATGGTCCTTCCATTAGCACCAAGCATGTTACGGAGGTTCACTGCATGGATAGCTGAACATGCTTTTTTATCAAGCTAGAACATCATTTAATATCCATTATTATTCAGTCTGTTACATGTACTGTACTCTCCAAATTCACTGTGAAGACCATAATTTGGGCCTTTTTGATTCCTCTTTTTAACTCTTTATTTATTTATATTTACAAAGTTGAAATTCACATTTACATAAATCACACTCTCTTTTAAAAAAATCTTATATTTCATAGAGATGATTCCTATGCAGATTTACTATGCATAACTAATCTCTGTCTTTTATTCATTTCATATTATGACCATGTACAAAGTAAGACATCAGAGGTACAAAAAAGTAAAAAGACTTGAAATGAAAATATTACGACACTTACAGTAGCCTTTTCTCCTATCCAGAAATATATGTGCCAGTCTAAGCTTTGAGAGTCATCTATGAAGGTATGGAGTACTATGTAACAGTCAGCCTCATAGAACTTGCCAATAAGTGCTGGAATATATAATGGGACAGTGGAACTACCGTGAGTGTATACGCTTTAGCAGAGCTGGGTCAAATATTAAAGTGTCATCTTTATGCAAACGTTATTTCTTAATGGTTTGGAGGAAAGGTTAAACTTGAAATGGGTAGTAATAGTATGATAAACTGAGATTTCTCTGGTCCATGAGCTTAAGGAAAAAAGAGAAATTACTTTTTGAAGAGAAGTCAAAATATGAATTGTTAATATACAATTATCAAATTGCATTAACTCACATTCTATTTAATCCAAGTACATGTGTAGCATGCAAAGACACAAAAATACATGCATTGTATAGTAATTAACATACAAAGAATTAAGATAGGAGATATTCTCTGAAATGATTTATCCCATCATTGTAATTTGCTTTATGGTGTGGTTTATTATAACAAGACAACGGCCTTAAATAGCTATCCAACTGTGACACTGATTAACATGTAAATGAACAAGGAATGACCTCATACTAAAACATTTACTGGGGCTGGGCAGGGGGGGAGATTTCCCAAAGATGCCCTATCATATTAGCACGTTCGAAAACAAATTTTATAAACAGGCCTCAATTTTCCGTTGAAATGGATCTCCAAATGTTCACTGTAGTTTTATGAGTATTCTCTACAAGTATGGATCGAGTAACTTCAATAGTATTACCGTAGGTTTGAAATGACGATGTTGAACTGATGTAAACGCCATTCTCACGATATAAAATTTAACTCTGCGCATGCGCAGCACTGAGAGAGCATGTGCCCATGATTGTTCACGTGATAGAATCCTGCAATTTGATTGGAGATGATGCAAGAGATGATGTAATGGGGAATCCCCGAATACGATAGAATATGAAAGAATTATGGGAGCTTCTCACTCCTCCTGGGGGCTGGGCCAGAAAAAGTGATTAGCTCCCAAAAGGAGATCCGATAAAGAGATGCCATTCTCTGCGACTCATTAATTATTCATGAGCATTATACACCATCCAATCAAACACATGAGAATACTCAAAAAACAACAGCCATATTCTGAGATCAATTTTAATGGCAAATGATTCCAGTTTTTAAATTTGGTAATTGAATGTGACAGTGGCATCTCTCAGCTTCGGGAAATCTCCTCCTCTGGGGCTTGGCCGTAGATAGAGACAAAAAGTGGTATTCAGTTTTGCATGGAGCCATTGAATAATCTTTTTCATTATTAAAATCATTCGAACAAGCTCAAGTTTGACAAGTACAATGTACAAGTTCACTTCGAAACCTCCCCATTACGTACCATCATCAACCTGGTTTGGCAGAAAGTTTTCTATTTCCCAACATGTTACGCCCGGTATAGCACCCACGTCATAATCAAATATTTCACTATAGTCAAGGTCAGGTTTTTCCAAGGTCTCATCCCATCTCTTGCCCCTGAAATACAAAGGACACCATTCATTTAGTTCATGTTATTTAGTTCATGTTTGTCAGGGACCATCTCTAAATTTTGCACTATATTATTGACATCATCAATCTTTTTAGCGAGTAGGTAGTATTCACTAAATTAGTGCAAAATTCTTGAGACAACCACCCAGTTTGCAGAACTCTGTGATTGACTGTCAAATATTCAAACTATTTCACCTCAAGGTCAACAACTATACTTCATAGAATAAAACAATAACTTATAACTTTAAGATATCTGTAATTTGATTGGTTCGTATATGGATTGCTCAGTGTGTAACACAATCATATTACAGAAATCAATTGAAGAATATAAATTTCCTCAAACACAAATGTTTTTAATCCACCATAATGCAGTCTACAGACTAAGTAACATCAAACTACACTCAACCGTGCAATGTATAATCATTCAATTTACTATACTGGAAATCATGATCATGCTCAAAATATGAAATATATCAGACACGATATGAAGATAATCAGATCTAATATTTACATAATTATACAAACAAGGCATTAACATGACAAAATGTCACCACCTAGTTGCTCACAATATTATGAGTTCAAACTTAATATAAGTCAGATTTGAATTTCTGAGAACTTGTAAAGTCAAATTTGAACTTCTGAAAAGATGTAGATGATTTTGAAAAAAAAATTTGGTCAATTTGAAGCAAGTTGAAAACAGACCTTTTTGACCTTTTTTGACCTTGAGAAGGTCATTAAAGGTCAAATGTCAAATCTAAAGTCAGATTTGAATTTCTGAGAACATGTAGATGATTTTGAAAAAAAAAATTAGTCAATTTGAAGCAAGTTGAAAAAAGACCTTTTTGACCTTTTTTGACCTTGAGAAGGTCAAATGTCAAATCTAAAGTCAAATCTAAAGTCATATTTGAATTTCTGAGAACATGTAGAATGTAGATGATTTTGAAAAAAAATTTAGTCAATTTGAAGCAAGATGAAAAAATACCTTTTTGACCTTTTTTGACATTGAGAAGGTCATTGAAGGTCAAATGTCAAATCTAAAGTCAGATTTGAATTTCTGAGAACATGTAGATGATTTTGAAAATTTTTTTTAGTCAATTTGAAGCAAGTTGAAAACAGACCTTTTTTGACCTTGAGAAGGTCAAATGTCAAATCTAAAGTCAGATTTGAATTTCTGAGAACATGTAGATGATTTTGAAAATTTTTTTTAGTCAATTTGAAGCAAGTTGAAAAAAGACCTTTTTGACCTTTTTTGACTTTGAGAAGGTCATTGAAGGTCAAATGTCAAATCTAAAGTCAGATTTGAATTTCTGAGAACATGTAGATGATTTTGAAAATTTTTTTTAGTCAATTTGAAGCAAGTTGAAAACAGACCTTTTTTGACCTTGAGAAGGTCAAATGTCAAATCTAAAGTCAGATTTGAATTTCTGAGAACCATGTAGATGATTTTGAAAAATTTTTTTAGTCAATTTGAAGCAAGTTGAAAAAAGACCTTTTTGACCTTTTTTGACTTTGAGAAGGTCATTGAAGGTCAAATGTCAAATCTTAAGTCAAATCTAAAGTCAGATTTGAATTTCTGAGAACACGAAGATGATTTTGAAATTTTTTTTTAGTCAATTTGAAGCAAGTTGAAAACAGACCTTTTTGACCTTGAGAAGGTCATTGAAGGTCAAATGTCAAATCTTAAGTCAAATCTTAAGTCAGATTTGAATTTCTGAGAACACGTAGATGATTTTGAAAAAAAAATTTAGTCAATTTGAAGCAAGTTGAAAACAGACCTTTTTTGACCTTGAGAAGGTCATTGAAGGTCAAATGTCAAATCTAAAGTCAGATTTGAATTTCTGAGAACATGTAGATGATTTTGAAAAAAAATTTAGTCAATTTGAAGCAAGTTGAAAAAAGACCTTTTTGACCTTTTTTGACTTTGAGAAGGTCATTGAAGGTCAAATGTCAAATCTTAAGTCAAATCTAAAGTCAGATTTGAATTTCTGAGAACACGTAGATGATTTTGAAATTTTTTTTTAGTCAATTTGAAGCAAGTTGAAAACAGACCTTTTTGACCTTTTTTGACCTTGAGAAGGTCAAATGTCAAATCTTAAGTCAAATCTTAAGTCAGATTTAAATTTCTGAGAACACGTAGATGATTTTGAAAAAAAAATTTAGTCAATTTGAAGCAAGTTGAAAACAGACCTTTTTGACCTTTTTTGACCTTGAGAAGGTCATTGAAGGTCAAATGTCAAATCTAAAGTCAGATTTGAAGGTCAAATGTCAAATCTAAAGTCAGATTTGAATTTCTGAGAACATGTAGATGATTTTGAAAAAAAATTAGTCAATTTGAAGCAAGTTAAAAAAAGACCTTTTTGACCTTGAGAAGGTCATTGAAGGTCAAATGTCAAATCTAAAGTCAGATTTGAACTTCTGAGAACATGTAGATGATTTAGAAAAAAATTGAAGTCAGTCTAAACAGTATTTGTTAAGTTATAGGAAGTTGTAAGAAATTGTTACAGACGCCGGACGCCAACCGCCGGACGCCAACCACCAACCGCCGTCGCAAAAAAAAACGGAGACCATAACAATATGTCACCACTTTTGGTGGTGACATAATGAACACTTGAACATTAAAGATGCAGACTGATTCAAAGGTATAATAATAGCCTCCTCTTTACTACATTATGTTGAAGGTTGAATTCTGAAGTTCTATAAGCATTGTGTGATGGTAGAAAAAGTACTACCAGCTCCTGACTAAATATATAGATACTAGTCTTCAAGGAATAAATAACTAAAATTCGAAAACAAAATCAATGTTATTCAGTGTTAGTATCAACATTGAAAAATCATAAAAATATAAAACAGTTTTCCATAGGGATCAAACAAATCTCTATTCATAAAATATTAGTTTATGTTAGCCAAGTATTTTAAGCACCTTGTTCAGATGGATATTTAGAATAGAACAAAGATGTTAATTGAAGGGTTAAACAGAGTGACTTTAATTTTAACTGCAATAATAGTAATACCATGCTGTGACATACATGTGTCCAGTGCATATATTTGATATATAATGTCCAGTTCTTTTATGAACATACGTCTCCAGTGCTTATGTGGACATACATATGTCCAGTGCTACTATAATCTTTTCATTTGATATTTGATACAGTATATTGAAAAGATTTTATTTCTTTTACTGTAATAGTCTTTTAAGTTTCATATGGTTTCTTTGTTAGAATATTGTGTATGAGGTGAGCTGATTACTAGTGGTGTATTACAAGTATACAACATGGATATACAAGATCATACAAGCCTCTCAAAATCAAGACAGCAAAATGTCACCACCTGCCATTTGTTACAGATGCTGACCTCCGAACAGATTTGTTACAAATGCCGTTCTGTTGGTGACATAGAACATTATATAGGTCTCTTAAAAAGATGTTTATTCACCTAAAAGACACAAAGATCAACACCCTTGTGCAGGTTCTCAAATGTTGAGAAGTGGGTTAGTTCTAACAATATTAAATGAAACTCTGCCAATTAGAGATACTTAGATTGGTCTGAGGCAACAACAATAACAATAACAACAACATAGTATATACTAGGTGTAAATATAGAGGACTAGAGGGACAACCAGGGCATATAATTTTATGGTTGATTTGCCCTGAATTGTCTGAATTCCTGCCCATATCAGAGAGTGGTTTAATTTAAGTGCACACATATACCTTATCACTGCTTGTCTGGTGGCAATGAAAAGCAAAGGTCATATATTTATACATTTATTTAAAATACGATTTCTTCAAATCTTTCAACTTTCTAATGGCATGCTTCGGAAATTCTGCACGTCATATCAACACTAATGGTCCTATTCATTTAAACCATGCACTCTATAGTATCAGTTGTACAAATGTACATATACAGTACTTGTTAAAGTATGCTGCAATACAATACATAAAATCTTGAAAGTTGAAAAGTATCAGTAATTTAAAAAAAATTCAATGTTACATATATTTTTATCTTCATGACTAATCCAACAAAAACCATTGAGATCTTTGATCTTTTTTACACTGACATTTATGTGAAGATGTATAGGTAGAGAATAATCAACTCACTTCAGTTCCTTCTGTTCTTCATCATCTTTGGATGCTTTGGCTTTATTCTTGGCTATATCCCTCATTCCCTACAAATATATGATTACTATTATACAGGCGCTGGGAGAGGAACAATTAACATAGCTTTCTATTATGCACAAAATATCAGTTTGGTGACTTCTTTAGTGAAAAGCCATGATATATTTTAATTGGAATTAAAGATAGATGGAAGGGTTTTTCTGAACATGTGTTCCTTAAAGTTCACTACTGATAGATCAAAAGGAGAAATATCACTGCTTCTTACTTTTAGAACTTTCTTCTCACTCTCGCCCTCTCCGTTTTGTGTATCATGTCTTCTTCTTAACCTCATCTTGCGTGCAACTGGGTCACTTTTCTGCTCTGAAACAAAGTTCAAGGTTATGTGTCATAATGAAAACTCTGCATTCTTACTATTTTCTACACTTAAAGGTGAACAATTCTAAACTAAAAAAATATTTAAGGATTAATGAGAAATACAGTTATAAGCTCTTTAAATTAAAAGCATTCTGTTTCACTAATTAACTTTTTTTCACTAATTAAAATATTATCTTGGAGCACATGCACAAATTTGCAGTTTAGAAATCTTAAAAAGTTAACAATGGGCATACTTCACAATATGAAATATAATTCACAATATGGTTGTATGACTGTCATAGTACAACAATATGCACTAGTTACTTACTGGGAGACTGGTCAGCTCCAGGTACAGGTGCAGCACCAGCTAGTCTTAGCTGGTTGTTCAGTGAGAAGTCTATGTTATAGTACTCTGCCCCAGACCCATGTAACATCTCAGGTGGTTTGGGAGGCATGATCAAATCTGGGTTCTCACGAATATCCAAATCCTAAAATATCCATCAGTCAATCAAAAGAGGCATCGCAGAATAGAGATGTGATGAAGGTAGATGTTTGAAATGATATATTATGACAGATTTATACAAAAATACGTTTTATGCTGTTAGGTTTCCTGTCAAAACTATTTTCGAATAAAAACAGAGTTTGAACTGTTTTGTTTTATTTATTTGAAAATAGTTTCAATGGGTTTGGATATCTCTGCGTCTAAAATCTGCTGCTGTTTTCATAAAATATGTTTTCAGAAATTAAAGGGGGATTGTAAGGGACATACAATAGTATGTGTTAGAAGAATCAATTGTAAAGTTAAAATTTTACACTTCTCTCTACCCTTTGGTTTCACTTTAATACTCAGTAGTAAATGTTAAAGATGAAAACAACCATTTGTTTTTTAATTATTTCTCAACAGGGTGCAGAATTGTTGATTTGTTCATGATATAAATGAAGCATCCATTTGAGATCAAATAGGGAAAATTATCTATTATTTTCTGGTGCTAAGTGCCGATTCCGATTGTTCAGAGTGCAATGAAACCGAAAGGCATTCAATGTGTTCAATTCATTTCATATTTAAAACATTTTAAATTCATAATATTATGTCATGCTTTTTGATAAAAATCGAATTTGTGATTATCAAAAAACTCAATATACTAATTATTATCTTGCAATATCACTGTTGTTATGGAAACAATTATCACATCACAGCTACATTAATCAACTAAACAGAATCACAACATAAAAAGCAACAATAAATAAATAAAAAATAAACAAATAAATATAATAATTGTTGTATATTATGTAAAATAACATAATTTGTAATCATAATTAGATAATTGAAAATTCAATCATATATATTAGGCTCATGAGAAAATCACACTCAGTGTTCTACATTTATAATACCATAAAAGAACAATGTTAATTTCTATCACATTTTTTATCCATAACGATCTGATACATTCAATAAGGTATTGAACATTTAATATCCCAAATTGCCATGTACATGTACCCTAAGTTGTTCTCAACATCCCAGGGGTGCATTACAAGAAGATCTTAGCAATTTGAACTCCTATACATCTATTTGGTAAAGTAGCCCTGAGATTTCCTGAATGGATACAGAACCCAAATGGTCATAGATCACAAAATGGTCAAAGATCCCAAATGGTCAACCTTTTAGGATGTCAAATTAATTTTAGTTTAATTTTCTTACACAGCATAACAACTGGTGCTAAATCACAACAGCAAGCATTGTCATAGCAACCACTTACCACTAGAGTAGCCTTAGGATTATGCTTGATGTGAAATATACAGGCATAACATATACATACAGATATTAATATGAAGAAAAGCATATTCAATATGCTAAAATGCATGCATATGTAGTAAAGTTTCCAATTTTCTCAATACTTCTTCTGAAATCCTCTGAACACAGGACTCTCTTTATATAAACATAGGGCTTCTGATTCACAAACACAGGGCTTGTAATATATGTAGGGCTTCTGGTAATCCTGATGAAATTCTCACTAATGTTATTTTAGCATGGACTGATTCAAATAGAAATCCAAGGACATGAACAGTTAATTTGCCTGATGCAAAAGCAGATGAAATTAATACAAGCAATACATTTCAGAAATACGATAAAAGAACTTCACAACCCTTTAGATGTTGAAGCTAAAATAAAAAAGATCAAAATCTAATGATGACAAACTAAGAAAATGTATACCTCTAGGTCGCAGAGCAGATGTATGGCATCAGGTAGAGTGATCAGTCTGTTTGTATTCAAGAGAAGTTTCTTCAATTTACCGCATCTGCAAGGGAAATAAAGTTACAGTATATGAACAGAGTGGTCTCTCAAACAATGAAAGAACCAAGTGCTCCACTTAGGATGGAATTAGACAATTACTTTCAACCAAGTTGAAAAAGTTTGTAGACAGCTAAGATTTCAACATGAATTCAACATGAAAGTTTTTAAATTGCACTCAAGTATTATAATGCTGTAATTTATCTGGAAAGGAAGTTTATCTGAGAAGTTTCCAGCTGGAAAACAACATTAAAGTACATGTTCATCAATTAAAACTTGAGACAATTTGTATCCAAAATGAAAGTTTCCACTAATATTTGAAAAAGTGCTTAATTGTTTTCATTCAACAAAAATTGATGATTACAAATTCACAAGTTTTATGGTGACATGTTCACAACACCTGTACATGCATATGGTTGACAATGGCTAAAACTGTTTACATCAAAAATTTACAAGTGCTCAAAAATTGACACGGGATGAATCATAAAATGCTTCTTTAATATTTATATTAGTAACAGTAAATCATGGGAGATAGAATCACTTCATGTCATTTTCCAAAAACCATAATATTAAATGAATACATTCTCATCGACAGTGAGATTTAAATATGAAACATTTACATATCCCCAAATTCAACTTTTCACTGATATGACATTCATACAGAATATGTAAACAAGACACAACGGCAACATTCAAGAAGGAAATGCAGCATTCATAGACACACATGTTCAATCAGGACTCTAAACCAACCTTTATAATGAAAGATAAGATAAAGAAAACCTTAAGTAACAACAGATAGTAACCAAATGGTTCTTCCCACAAATGATAGCATCAGATACAAAGATAGTGATCATATATTACTAAAACCCAAGCCATAACTTGACATTAATTCTATGGACCATATTGATGGTCAACTGAACAACTTCAAGCATGAGACAATTGACTTACATATTTCTCACACTAGTGATTTGTGTGTTGAGTTGTGAATCAAGGAAAAATGTTCTGTTCATCGTGTCAGATGATCTACGACCAGAAATTGCAGCCATGTACGACAAGGGAAATCCATACCAGATGCATGACAAAATGTACACGCCACATTTGGACGCTTTTGCTGAACGGAGTGCAGTTTTCCGAAAGGCCTACGTGCAGCAAGCAATCTGCGGTCCAAGTCGTGCATCATTTATGACGGGACGTCGCCCAGATACGACCCACGTGTACAACCTTGATGATTACTTCAGAACAGTTGGTGGTGACTTCACCACAATTCCTCAGTATTTCAAACAACAGGGCTATCGTACACTAGGTATGGGCAAGATATTCCATGGAGGGTCAGCCAGTGGTGGCAACTACGATAAAGTCTCTTGGTCAGACGATGAGGAATTTTTCACATCGCCAAGTGATAAGAAATACTGGCGTAAACGATTCAAGATGCGCTCCTGGGCTGTTGTCAACAAAACCATGGAAGAGGAACACCCCCTTGGAGATCAAGAGATCACTGACCATGCTATCAAATCTCTGAGACGTCTTGCACCAACGGCTAAACTTGGACTTGAAAATTTCTTTATGGCTGTTGGATTCAGACTCCCTCATTTGCCATTTGTCTTCCCAGGACGTTTCCTGAAGTACTACCCCAAAGAGACAATGAAAATGCCTTCCAATCCCTATGCTCCTAAAGATATGCCTGAATATGCCTGGCATGGAAATGGTGAAATACGTAATGGCTATGCAGATATTACGCTTCGTGGATTTTCCAAAGAACCTAACACAAAATGGCCAGAGTACCTAGTTAAGAACCTACGAAGGGCATACTATGCCTCAGTCAGCTATGTGGACTCTTTGTTTGGTAAGATAATGGCAGAGTTAGACAGATTAGGCCTCAGAGATGACACAATTGTTATGTTTGGAAGTGACCATGGTTACGAGCTCTATGAACATAGTGCATGGTGTAAACACACTAACTTTGAGATCGCCACAAGGACGCCTCTGATGATCCGAGCTCCTGGTGTGACTGACAAAGGCGTTATGTCTGACCACCTTGTTGAATACACAGATGTTTACTCAACACTAGTTGAGCTAGCAGGCCTTCCTGCCTTACCTACATGCCCCAAAGACTCTTCAAAGGTAAAAGCTTGTACTGAAGGCACTAGTCTGGTTCCAGTCATGAAGAACCCAAACCTTCCAGGCAAACAAAGCGTTTTCATGCAGTACCCTCGTAACCGAGGCCCAAGAATAGGTACCATCATGGGCTACAGCATGAGAACTGAGAGGTATCGCTACACAGAATGGGTGAAATTCAACGGCAAGCCTGACTTTACACCAAACTGGTTCCTGCTGTTTGCATCCGAGTTATACGACCATTATGTTGATCCAGATGAGAATGTTAACCGTGCAGGAGTTCAGGCATATGCTAGCGTGAAGGCACAACTCAGCAAGACACTACATGCAGGCTGGAGGGCACAACTACCAAGTTAATTATATACATTCCCAATGATATTAAGTGCAATGAGATGATTGAAACAATAAAAGGGCTTGTATAACCTGCAATGTATAATCTGTTCTGTTTTATTTTTATCTATGCTTGAATGTTAATAACTTCTTAGATCAAATCAAAAGTGTACATTTGCTGACATTTTCTTTTTCTCTTCTTACTTCAAATATTGTCTATTGTAATTGTTTTCCATGGCAGTTGAAAAGGTAATACAACAATATTACAGGGATCATGTCAAACTACTAACCTACATACTCCTTCAGGGATCATCTCAAGGTTGTTGTTAGTAGCACTGAATACTTCGAGGTCATGAAGCTTTCCTATACCTTTAGGAATGCCCTCAAAGTCCAACTGGTTACTGTTTAAGTACAATTTCTTCAGATTTGTCAATTTGCATAAAGAACTCTGAAAAGGGAATTAAAATGAATTAAGTATTATTTTGAAAAGATTGTGTGGTCATCCCAGAATATAATTAAAAATAGTTATTTCATAATATTACAATGGAAAATTCAATAAATTTGAAACATATATGATACAAGCCTTGCCCAAGTCGGTCTCTCTTACTTATCTTGATTTCTATTACTAATTCAAGATCAGATAAGTAAAAAATACTGACTTGGGCAAGGCTAATACGATACTAACGTAACATATGAATTATTTTCACATGAAAAATGTACAATTGAAACACACATAGAGCACAACTAGCCTAAGGGAGATTCCCATGTAGAAGTTTCTCTCCTTGAGGGTATTCTATGATGATGATAAACTTACTGGTAATTCTGTTAATTTATTTCTTGATAGGTTTAAAGTCTCTAGCTTCTCCCAGGTATCTAAAATAACAATTTTATAAGAAAAAATCATATAAAATGGGCGTGAACTTGAGAACTAATTCCGGAATTTTACTAGCAGTTGACAGGTTAATAAGGCATTCTTTCCAATAGTTTTACTTAACTCTATAGCTCAGCTATATTCTTTCAGTTAGAGATAAAGCTTTCATCTAGACTCTATGAATCAGAATTCTAAAAATATGGTCAATAAAAATCCAGCTACCCAATCAAAATAGCTGAATTTTATGCCACCATAAGTTCCTGGCCTTTACTTCATGTCTAAAATAATCCCTTTAAAGGCCATAACAGCTACTTTGGACTAAGCATTATATAAATCAAAATATATAAAAGGTATGCCATACCTATGAGAGATGATAGTTCTGTGATAGCGTTACTGCTAAGGTTGAGTCTTTTCAGAGACTTCATTTTGTAGACTGCTTCAGGCACACGTGGGAGATCATTATAAGATAGGTCCAAATCTGCAAGTACAAATCATCAACTGCATGTAAAACAAGTCCAAATATCATCACAAGAGGAAGGTAAAAGATAGCACACAAAAAGAGAAGAGAAAATCCCATCCTATTAAAACATTAGTCATACAACAATAGGATTATTGTGGTACATGAGAGGAGGGTGGATTTGCACAAAATTCTGGACTGTAGCATTTAATGAATGTACTTCAATTTCCAAACATCTACAAAGCTAAATATTTGATTGGATATAAACGGGTGTTCCTTTTGCCTTTACTATACCGAATCTTAACAATTCTGTCTCTCTGATATATACAGTATATATATGTTAAATACCAATATTAAGCCAATACTTCTGAGTCCCCCAGAGGGATCCTCCCAAGAAATTATTTTCTTCTATAATGAAAAAGAGAGGTGCAACATCCAACACTCAATCACCCCCCCCCCAACCCAATGGTCCTGGATATTAATACACCAACTACATGTACATGTTATCAAAATCAGCAGATTATAAGCATATAAATAATCATAAATAGATGGAGAGCACTACATCATGAAAATAGATAGCCACAAGCAAAATATGCTGTATGAGCCTATTTAGGCTTTAGAAACCCCAAGGTCAGTTTCAGATAGTAACAGAATCTTCCAACTACATGAACTCATAAAATTCAAGGGGTACATCTAATTCAGGACTAACTTAAATATATTTGCATCTAATTGAGATGGAAAAAATTTAGTTTCTTTCTTTCTGAAAAGTTTTAATTATTATTTGATATTAACTTATTACAAAGATTATATTAAACCATAAAAACAATGTATTCTCAGTATTCTTTTTACTGGTTCTACCCATTCTGACTAAGAATTAAAGTAAGTGACCAAAATATCCGGACTGGGTATAAAACATTTTTCGATATTTAAACTGACTGAGCAAGCTTTGCACTAATACAAGGGGCAATCAATAAATTCTGATAAAAATGCTCTCATTTTGTGATTTTTTCACATATCCCTCTCATTTTTTTCAGAACATATAGATTATGTAATTACACATACAATGCTAAAATATTATAGGTGTATCTTAATTAATTTAGAGATAAGGTTGCCATGGCCTTGTATATGTTGCTCCAATGCTGGGAAAACCATTGCTGAAAAATCCTAACGTGAACTGCAATAACTTTATCTAAAAGAGCAACATGACATTCAACAATCATCACAGAGATATAAATCATGTTTAGAAATCTTACAAAATAATTCGCAATGTTCCATAACTGTTTGTATATAAACAAAGAAGCGAAACAGAAACCAATCAACATAAAACACAAGGTATTGACTTCACTTTGGGATGGTAATGCTTGTATTGATTAGGTAGGACTGTTATCCATCAAAACCTGTCTAAAGTGAACACTTCTTGAACTGTTCAAAGTGTTCACATTGAGAAAGATATTCACATTGAGAGAAGGAGACAACAGAGGAGTTTTTTGTTTTGTAATAGGGAGGTCATTGGATATTCCAGATTTGAACAGAAACGGTGTTCACGTTTTGAGGTGTTCAATTTCTATAGGTGTTCACATTAAAATGTTTAATTATACGATTCTCCATAGATCTTACAAAAAATCAAAAAATGTCACTGATATGAGGTAAAATAAAGATATAATTGAGAAAGTTTATGGTCTGACTGACTACATATGTATCTTAATGCAAACACTCCTTAAATACCAAAGTTCTTTGCAGCAGACTTCTGACATTAATGGTAGGAGAAAACACAACATCATTACAGCATGACTGACTGACTGACTGACAAGCATATTTGATAACAAAAATAAACAAATTGGAAAAATATGGTTTTGAAAACTACTACTGCGTGATATCACCAAAACTGAAAAGTAAATTTCCAGAAAAAGAACTGAATTATTGGAAACTGGCAGCAAAAATTGATTAACCTAATTCTAAGAATTAAGCTTCTGCCAACTCAATGTCTGCCCTTACAAAAAGGTGTTCTGTAACAATTCAAGACATCCTCAATGGTAAATAAAATCATATGAATGATTTATATTTCTGTAATTATGCTTGTTAATTCAATACATTCTGGTATCAAATAATGGTACAATTTTCTTACTTTTTTGTTTTTAGAAAATTACCTGTAAAATGATAACAGAAGATATTTACTTTGAGGGGCTTGTTACCAAGTTCCCCCTTGTTTCAGTTTCAGTTTCTATATCTGTTCTTCCATTATATTTTTTAGACTCATTCATCATTTTTGTCATGAGTAATAACTGTTTGAAAGTGTCGAATCGTGGAAGTATCTACTATATCTAGTATATAAGTGGGGATCATTTGTAACTATAAATTATATTGCGGTTGTTTGCTTACAAGGAACAAGTAAATAAACTGACAGCTATAACAACTACAGACATTTTATTACACATTGAAAATGGTGAGTATATCATTAGCTTGAATTGTTTAACAGATGCAAATGATAATCATTTTTATAAATATCCTTTATTTTTGTCAACTATTATTCATGATTGTCAATTGTCTAACAAATGCAAATGATAATCATTTTTGTTAATTATTGTAATAATTTTGAATTGTTTAACAAATGCAAACGATGATCATTTTTTGTGAATTTTTAATGTAGTTAGCTGTACTTATAACCTCCTTTATTTTATAATTTATTGTAATTAAACAGAACTGATTTATTCATCATATCATGAGTAACAATATTCTGAGGATAATTGTTAATCAAACTTCAACAAAGTGCAATCTGTGTCTACCCTTTGCATTCGTTTGACTTCACTTCTTAAAAGAGAGCTTCGTCTTCACTCTTTCAAACTAAAATAAACCTGTGAACTCACCGCGCCAATCAGTTTTCGTCGGCCAAATTTGACCGACGTTCTTTATATGGTCATTCCTTCTGACGTCATCATTGAGCCCGGAATTGACCAATGCCATGCGAATATTTAATTAGAACGCATTTGGCGTATGTTTCTTGAAGCTCGCTGATTGGTGGAAGGGCAGCGCGTAGGTCAAAAGTGTTTTACCCAAACTGTCACCGGTACCCGTCGAGGGGGTGGGGCTATTAAACTGTAATATGGTCTCTACTAGGCAGAGTGTAGTTTAACTAGACTCTGCACGCAGGGTAATCTGTGTCATGATGCAAAAATGACACTTTATTCAAATAATTATATAAATGTGATCAAAGCATTTCACAACCTCCTTGTACGTTGATGCAATAATAAAGGCACTTCAATCAAAAAATAATATGAAAAAAGCATTATGAAATTTCACCACCTCCCTCAGTACATTACAAAAGTGTAACAGTTGTTTCAATATACTTCTAATGCCAGTTAGAAAAAATGATGGTTATAACAACACCAACTTTATTTTCTTAAAACCTACCCGGTCAAACAAAATCTTGCCCTTTAAGGATTTTAGGAATTCTGTTTGGAAAGTTGACTTGTCTACCATTTTAAAGTAAACCCTAGTCATTTTTCATAACAATTGCTGATAAACAATCAATATACCTGTAAATACCTCAAGCAGTATGAAAAGCATTGAAGCAACAAAGTTATGAAACTGAAAATCATCATGCATGCATCCCAACTGAAATCCCTATCTAACTAGAGAAAGAATTTAAAAGCCATAAAAATTGGATATTCTGGGAAAACAATATTTTTACTCAGAATTGGTACACAGGCAAATTGCATCAGACCCTGTACAAGCCCGTACGGAGCTCGTTGAGTCAATGGTCCCTGTACAACCTCATACGGGCCACGTTAAGAGTCTCAAAATTGCTTATAATTTTCAGCCTTGTAAGAGCCCGTAATAGTCCGTAATTTTCGACCCCCGTACTTGACCGCCTCGTACAAGCTCGTACGAGGCCCAATGTAATTTGCATGTGTAGAGTTGTGCACTCAGTTTAAGAACAAACCCGATGAGCACAGAGCTAAATGTCTTGTATCTTATTTGTAGAATGTTGCTTTGATGACACTGATGATGGCTGGAGTGGCCATGCTATGTAATGTCACTACAGCTCTAACAACTGGAGAATCCATGCAGAATGATAGTGTTGCATCACTATACAATGCGAACAGAACAGCTAAATACAGAGGTAACTTTTTAACTTGAATTTAGACCATGCTAGAAGGCATCAAATTGTGATAGTCATAAGTATAAGTTATGTCATTAAGAAGAATAATGATTGATGTTCAGTACTGAATATGTTTGTGAACCTGTTTCAAATAATTTTGTGCATCTGTAATTCCAAGTCAACACCAGCGATCTACCAAGTATAAAAACACCATAGACAAAATAAGACATACATGTGCATTCCCTATCCAAGATAAAATCCTGGAAAATAAGATTGTACTCTATTCTTCCAGCATTCAACTGCAGAAGAAGTGGATGCCAAAATAACGGAATATGCATCCCTATATTCAAAACACAGAAATGCATCTGTCCAACTAACTTTACAGGACTTTACTGTGAGAAAAATCTCAACGGCTTCAACTTTCTCTCCAAAGTGTTGATGCTGACAAAAAGTATGGAAAAATCCAGCATCCAAAAGAATAACACATTAAGTGGATGGGGCTTGTCGAAGTTTTTTAAACAATTGTTTGATTTGTGATTATTATGTTCACTGAAACAAAGTACTTCGTGATTGTATAAGTACAAAGAAACTGATATGTTTACTGAAGTGCATTTTTTACTAGCAGCTACAGCAAAGTTTACATGTTCACAGGATTTTAGAGTAGATGCAACGAATTTATGATATTAAGACCTGCAAAACTGAAACATTCACTGAAATGTACAATAACGTCCTGATATTAAAAGTTTACTCAAATAAACTGAACGATTTACAAAAATACTAACCTCATACTGTAATATAAAATCTTTTAAATTACATATATACTCATATACATTCTCATTGCTTTTTCTACTTCATTAAGGATTATTTTATATATCAGAATAGCTGTTTTTAGTGGATAATTTCTAAAACAGCAGTTTTCAGTGGATTACATTACTAAAAGTGCTGTTTTCAGTGTATAACTCATTATAACTGATGTTTTCAGTGTATAATTACTAAAACAGCTGTTTTCAGTAGATTACATTACTAAAAATGCTGTTTTCAGTGTATATCTCATCATAACTGATGTTTTCAGTAGATTATTACTAAAAACTGCTGTTTTCAGTAGATTACATTACTAAAAATGCTGTTTTCAGTGTGTAACTCATCATAACTGGTGTTTTCAATAGATTATTACTAAAAACTAGAGCTGGCATCGAATAGGATTTTAATGTCGACATGTCGGAGCTCTCGATCGACAACGATATCAACATTGTCGGGTCCAATAATATTCGAAAAATGAAAACAAATTTGAAAAAAATCCGTCTGAATTTTAGATTTTCTAGGCTTGTAATTAGCAATACGATGCACAATAGTCATCCTCAGTTGTATTGTTTTATATTTATTTAACTTACAGGTAAACCATGTTCAAGTATCAGACTTTGAAGAAAAAGCAATAAATAGACATAAAACTACGATTTCTGTTGTTATTTCCGGGCAGCCATTGAAAATAAATCTCGAGGGTAAATCTCGAGGGGCCCCGAGACCTAATTCGAGAGCAGGAAGTCGATCAAAACAAAAAAGAAAATTTGAAAATGTAGGCGGTAAAACTTCACTAAAATACACCATACAGCAGGTAGTAACAAAGATTTTAATTCATAGGGAAATAGCTTTTTATGTTGTGAGTTCCGACTGTCGATCAAGAGGCGTTGTGTCGACATGGGTGTCGCAGAGAGCATTCGACTGACAATCGACCATTCCAACATTTGATGCCAGCTCTACTAAAAACTGCTGTTTTCAGTAGATTACATTACTAAAAATGCTGTTTTCAGTGTATAACTCATTATAACTTATATTTTTAGTAGATTATTACTAAAAACTGCTATTTTCAGTGTATAACTCATTATAACTGATGTTTCCAGTCTATAATAACTCATTATAAGTGCAGTTTTCAGTGGATTTGACTCATTTTAACTGCTGCCGAAATATCTAGAATATTTATATGAACATTATTATTTATGTACATTATTGTTACTGATTTTTAATACTTCATATGACTGATTGTGTTATATTTTTAACTGATATATTAATCAATAAATCTTAAAATGTTAAAATACACCATCTTTTGTGAAATTGGATGTTGAACTCAACAGTATACAATTATTGCATTTTCAAGTGGTCTCTTGAAAAATTACTCTAAACTATTATATATAGTTCAAGGTTTGCAGTGAATGAAAACAGAACAATCTACAATCAACATGTTTTTGTATCATCAAGTCTCAAAGTTTCTTTTGAAAGAATGAAATGATCTCAAATATATTTTTCACCAAAGGGTCAATTACAAATGTTTAGCGATAGTGTCCAAATATAAACATCTGTAGGAGTAAAAACCAAAGATAAATCTTTAATTAGCGTGTAACTATAATTTCATTTGAAAAAAATTAACATATTCACATCTGAAATCTCCATTTACTCCCCTCTCTAAAAATATAACATTGTTCTTACAAAGCTGTTGACAATGAGACACCATTCCTTACAAAAAAATTAGAGGGATAGAAAGAGTAAACCTTTGGAGGCAATCTTTTCAAAAAACATGCCAAATCTTCCCTTACAATGTAATTTTATTTTCTGAAAACGGAATTTACAGATTTACAGAAAGGGTAGAAAGACTAAGGATTGTGAGGCGTGTGTAGGAAATATAATGTACTGGAGGTCTAATATGTAATGATAATGGACATACAAAAACAGAGATGTCTTACCTGCTAGGTTTGTGAGGGTGTCCAGTCCAGCTGGAAAGTTACTGAGTGTTCTCTGTGTGTTTCTCATATTCAAGGTCTCTAGCAAAGTCAATGCAGGCAGTTGTCTAAAAAGCAGAGAATGAGAATAGAAATTATATGAATGTTCTGATCAAATTCATAAAATTTATTCCAATGGGATGGTATGTACTCTACATGTCTACCTCAACCTTTTGCAATCAAGTTATTATTGATCCCGAATATTTAAAAAAAAAAATAATGACAATGCAGTACTCTAAAACAGATTTAGAATAACATTCACTTCTTGCTGGTGTGGATAGGGGTGTTATGAAACCTGTCTTTCATCAATGTCCAATATTGTCTTTGGTAAAAACAGGGATAGATTTTTGAAATAGAAAAAACAACTTCCAGTAAAAACAGGGACTTTAGATTTTCCACTTTTCCACAAATTTTTCGCATTTTTTATTTGTAGACAGTAAATGAGTTTTTCATTCCCTTCCCTTTATAATACAATATACAAATGATAAAATCTACAGACTTTTTCATTTATGCCTTTGGATGAAACAAAACAGCATGGGTCTGCTCAACTGAACTCACCTAAACTGAGCATGTAGTAGAGGATTATTCATAAGATTAAGGGTCTGTAGGTTTGTGCATCGCCTCAGCTGTGGGGGGACAGTCTCCAATGCATTGTTACTAACATCCAGGTGCATCATTTCAAGTAGGTTCAGGAACAACTGATTTGGGATTGACTCGATACTACAATCAATGTCAGATTATTTCCATAAGTTACAATTGCCTCAATGCAAATGGCCTTGAAAACACTGGTTGCCAATCAGGCAATCATGTTTTCAACTTTGTTGTTTTGATATTCTAATTAAATTTGGAGATTAATAATACAATCAATTATGGGTTATTTAAAATAATCTATTTTAATAATAATTTTAAAATAGTGTAGTATAAAATGTAGAACAGAAATGAAATATGCACAACAACAAGCCTGTACTACTGGAAAACAGTGACAATGTCAATGTAGCCGATGGTCGTCATTTGTGTATCTATATCTATTCAATTTTTAAATTAGTTGAAACCAAACCATAGATCTATTTTTAAATGTTAAGGTTCTAAATTTTATTCTATTCAAATTCTATCACCATTAAATTACTTATCTGCTTTAAATGGGCTTATTAGCCTTTATTTTGCAGATTATTGACATAGACATCAATGTTAAACTTGTGAAGATTCATATTCACCTGTTATGACTAAGATTGAGGACTATAATACCAGTAGCCTCAGCTAGTTCTGGGGGAACTTCCTTCAAACTGTTGTGACTAAAGTCCTGAAAACATAAAATATTCTAAATTTGGAGGTTGGTAGAGCTACTAGTGACATTATGATGTAATAATACTGTGCTTAGTTTGAGATAATATGCGCGACTTGCAAATTCAAAAATGAGTCAAAAATAAAGCTATATTAAAAACCCCAAAATATTGGTCAGAATATAAAGCCTGGTTTATACCTATTCCACATTTTTATCCCTTGTGTATTTGCAATGGGAGAAATACTTTTGCCTGCCTTCAGAGGAGATTGTACCTGACCTCGTTGGATTTATATCCAGTCTTGGTCAGTTATTTCAGTTAAGCTTTTTGAGCAAACTTAAATCTCAATTTTACAAAAATTGATTTAACAGATTTACATACCACTATTGAGAGATCCTCTAATTTGAAGAGATCTGCAGGAATGGCAGATGTCTTTAGGTTATTGTAGCGACAGTTTAAGGCCCGGAGGTTCTCTAGATCAGACAGTTCTCCATGTAAACTATTGAGTCCATTGTGTACTAAGGACAGGTGCTCCTGAAAATCAAATAAGAAATTTATTATGAAATTTGGTGAATACAGTATGTCTGCTTGTGTATAAGATGTTGACAGTTATAGTTGTCATCAAAAATAATTCAAATATCTTTTCAATTACTTCATTTAATTAAACTTTTACAAATTGTACTTTTAAATGTGACCAAACAAACCAGAATAATAGTTTAATCCATTTTGCATACATATTGTCGCAAGGGATCACTTACTAATTTTCTAAGTTGTGAGATTTCTTTGGGAATTTCTGAGAGTCCAGTTTTGTTGAGTCGCAACCAGCGCAACCCTGACATTCCAGCAACATTCTCTGGAAACTTGCCATCCTGCAGAAGATTTAAGAGGCTTATAGTAGTTTTATATATTAACTTAAAGTAAATTTAGACTGTCATTATTTGAAAATTGTTCTGGAGAATACCACAGCTGCATTTGTGGTACAAATCATCTCAGTTTTACGTTATGTGCATGCATGCCATCACTTTCATCAGTCATATTAAGTTTTATTGCTTTCATATTTTTTCTCAATTTTAGACTTCCCAAAATTGATAATGGGTCAATTATTGTCACTTGCAGATAAAGTCAACATAAATCTGTAGTCAATTTCAATTCGGCTGTTTGCAATAAAACCTAAAAATTAAAATAAGCAATAACAGACTAATAATCTATTGGAAAAGTACAATCATATTCTCGATGCAAATTAGTTTTATATCTAGATAAACCTGTGGGTTCTTGTAGTTTAGAGAGTTTCACACACAGTAATTTCTTTGAATATTACATGTCACAGCTCAGAAGAATCAAAACAGAAAATGGTTTGATAGCCAAACCAAGATAAACAAACATTTTGTAATAAAGTATGAATGTATTTTTCCATATGATACTGTGATCTTGCCATTGTTTATTTTTTTAATATAAGGTCTCATGATACTTAACAGGAAATGACAAAACAGGAAGTGACAAAACCATGCTTGATTTCAAACATTTTTGAACCAAGATATCAGAGTTCTGTTTTGACCTCCAGTCAGTTTAACATGTAACTTTTTCAGCTCTCTGGAAAGGTCACTGAAAAAAAACTAAAAGTAGGAGCATAGAAAAGGTCAATGAACAGAATCTTTTGAATTTACAGAAAATGTGCTCAATATATTTCTCTAAATGATACAATCTTTGAAATTTTAGAAAATTGTCTGAAACAAAAATGGCGGTCATAAGAAGGAAAACACATCGGTTTTCAATTCATTTTTTTCATTTTTTCTTTTTCAACTAATGATATCAAATTTTCAAATATTGTATCATTTAGAGCAATATACAAGGCACATTATCTGAAAAATTCAAAAGATTCTGTTCAGTGACCTTTCCTAAGCTTCTACTTTTCAGAGGGCTGAAAACTTATTTCATCATGTTTAGGGTCATTCTGACCATGGACATTGTGATCCTTGTCATGTAAATGATATGTGGAATTAGTTAAACTGACTGGAGGTCAAAACAGAACTCTGGTATCTTTGTTCAAAAAATCGAGCATGGTTTTCTCATTTCCTGTTAACTACCATGGTACCTTAAGGTACATGGTGGGATTCTTCTCAGGAAGTTGGGTAATGCGCATGCGCTTCCATGCCTTGAGATTTCTGCTTCCGGTAACACACATGCGCATTGGCAAAACTTCCTGGTCAGACGACATGGAAAATAACAAGTTCCAAATACATTTTTCGTCAATTACACTGTCTACCAACTCCAGCTAGCCCAATATGGTTAGAAAAACGATACTTTAGAATGTTATGCATCGATTGAAGTAGGGTAAATGTTTCTAAGATTTCTTACATTTTTGTAAAAGACCTTTAACATGGGCTGGGAATATCAAGATATGCAAAGCTATCTCTCAGGAGATCGCTTAGTGCAAACTAAGTGATAAAAATAGTAGACTACAGTGTGGACAAAAAATAAAACTCAACCCTCAAAAGTTGTCACAATGAGCTAAATTCTAAATTTCATGTCTCAAACTCTCCCAAGCTGTAGAAAAATAATTCCCATTCACTTTAAGTAGCACAATAAATGAATCCAAAGCTTCATACCTGCAAATGATGGATAAATCCCTACCACATCGAATGAATGTTTTCGTGAATCGCCATGTTTGTGACCCAAAGAGGATTGACTCCCAGAATGCAACATCGGGTAACCTTACTCGTGACAGATTTCAAAATGGCGGAACGGCATTTTGAAAGCTGACACGTGTCATGTTGCATTCTGGGAGCCAATCCACATTGGCGACGTAATCGGGCTCCAAAATCACCTCAACATTTGAAGAGTCGGCATTAACATGTGAATGTCCACTTCAAATTTTAAAGTTCCACTATATCTGGATTTACTAGGATGGAGAAAATAGAGCAATGAATACACTGAGGTAAAAATTTATTACATGTGCGACAGCATGTAATTTCCATAGCTTTTGTAATTCTTAATCCAGGCTGGTCATACTCTGTGCTGCATGTAGAGATTCTACAGTGGGGGACAAAAATAAAACTCAACGTTCACAAGTTGTCACAATGAGCTAATTTCCAAGTTTCGTGTCTCAAACTCTCCCAAGCGGTAGAAAAATAATTCCCGTTCACTAAAGTAGCACAATAAATGAATCCAAAGCTTCATACCTGCAAATAATGGATAAATCCCTACCAAATCGAATGAATGTTTTCATGAATCGCCATGTTTGTATCCAAGGACGGTTGACTCCCAGAATGCAACATCAGTTAACCGTATTTACTCATGACAGGTTTAAAAATGGCGGAACAGCATTTTGAAAGCTGGCACGTGTCATGTTGCATTCTGGGAGCCAATCCTCCATTCCGGCGCAATCGGGCGACAAAATCACCTCAACATTTGAAGAGTCGACATAACATGTGAATATCCAATTCAACTTTTGAAGTTCTTATTTGTCATTAGGGACACAAATTCCACTATATTTGGACTTACTAAGACGGAGAAAATAAAGCACTGAATACACTGAGGTAAGAATTTATTACATGTGCGACAGCATGTAATTTTCATAGCTTTTGCAATTCTTTATGATCCCCACTGTAGCTTATTTCCGGGTTTGAATTTTAAAATTTGCAAAACTTCCCGCATTATTTCACCCTAATCTTTCAGATTGGAAGTTTTCAATGTGGACCTAATGATAAAATATATAATAATTTATATCATATTGATGTTTTTGATGCAATAACACTTACAGTAAAATCATTTTTAGTGAAATCAACTCCTCTGACGAATGGAAGAACTCCGGTGGTCGCCATATTTATTTCTACAATTCGTTTCGTTCAGTGCAGAAATCTACGAAAAATATACGAACGATCAAAAAGGGAAAATAATCGTTCGTATAATCGCTTCCGGTTTCATATAGATACGCATGCGCGTAGTTAAGTAGGTCAAATAAAAACAAATGAAACTTTTTTTGGTCGCTAGTAGCAGAAATCATGAAGAACCATAAAGGTATTTGAAGGTAATAGTTTGATTCTACAAGAGTAAATTGGAGAATAAATTAATCATCTTTATGTCTCTGTTTTTGGCATCTTATCCAATGGCGTAGCGTCATATACGCATAAAACGCCATGGCGTACTCTCAAAATTAAGAGAAAAGTTGATTTTTAGATTGAATTGCCTCACACTTTAAAAATGGATAAAATGACCAATAATTTAAATGTCATTAGTCTATTTCGTCGGAATTTCGTATTTTAAAACGCTCCAGAACGCTTCAACTGCAATCTCATTTTCAAATTTTCTTGGGGGAGGACCCACCCCCGAACCCCCCTCAAAGATCGTTCGCTTCGCTCCCTCGTGGCGTACACTCAAAAATACCCACGCTACGCCACTGTTATCACCCTCCGAGTGGCTTATAAAGTGTGTGGCCTCTTATATTTGGATGTTTGCCATGTTATTTTCAATAAAATTAACATGGCTGAAATTCTTCAAATTACAAGACGGCACAGGCTTATTGCACAAAAAACTAAAAAATCTGAAATATACAAATGTCATTCATGTACATTATGAATATACTTTTCCATATATTATTGCACAATGGTCTCCCAATTTCTTATTTTTGCCGTTCTACTGACGAAATGAAGCAGTGAAATGGACTCTAGCCTCGGTTTGCAGTTGCACTAGTCTAGACTCTAACTAACCAAACCCGTCTGGTCCAGTTATCTACTCCCGAAGTCGTAGATCTGGGCCAGACTTACTTCCTGCGAAAGCTATTTGGATTTTGATATAATAGCTTTCCCACGGAGCATTTGGACAGCTGAATGATTGTGACCTTTGAAATTGAATTAAGTCGATCCGCGACTTACTTTTGGTCTCTTAACTGTGTCTTACATTAACCAAACCCGTCTGGCCCAGTTATCTACTCCCGACCTCGTAGATCTACGATATCGAGAGTAGATAACTGGGCCAGACGGGTTTGGTTATTAACTTCAATGGCCTTGATCTTATAATCCCTGAAAACTGAAGCAAGGAATAATCAAAGAAGCGTTCTCAATGTTGGAGAGTGATAAAAAGTATGGCATTGGTGTTTATGGGAAAAAGACTGCATCAGGACTTACAAAGGAGGGTGGGGGACCCCATAGAATATTTCAAACCATTTTCAGTTTGGCTACCGCTTCGTGACATGGGCACAAAGGATACAGCCAATGCTTTGATCCCACGTCTGACACCAATATAATGACCCTAGGGCATCCCAGGGGAAGGACTAACTAAACTAATGAGTATAGTGTAACAAGCCAGATAAAGAAGTTGAAAGAAAGTGTGCTAAATTCAGTGCCCCATTACCACATTATCTCGCTGTTCAATCCCTGGAGTTTGTTTAAATGTTTGCAAATCCAGCTTATTTAGAAAAACTAAGATACTAGTATATAAATGAAAACTTATTTTATTTTTTTAAATTGAAAACTAGTTCCTGGGGCATCTAAAATAAAGGTCATGTGACGAGTCAATTACAAGCTAGGCTAGGACACTAGATAGTGTGGTATTATTTCAGTTATCCTTGGACATTCAGGCTGTTATCTACTGTTAGAATAGAATAAGATTATTCCAAAGGTCTTCTATTTGATAAATACTGTATGTCCATGAGAAAGGCAAAGTTAATATTTTGCACATGGGGATATGAGGTCAATATTTAGGTAACTTTGATTTTCTTCTTCATATCTCTTTTATATCTGTAAACGTTAACTTATTGTTTAAAATATAATGCTCATCTTGCTCTATATGACATGAATATTATATTTAAGTAGGTTCAAGGCTCAGTTATATGGATTCTAACTACATGTAGTTAGAACTGAGTTATTAGTCAAAATAGTCACAGAGAATATCTTCTTTGGTAAATACTAAGTCATACATTAGGGGGTCATTCAAAACATCATTTTATCAATTTAAAAATTAAATTTTGGCACAATTAAACCTTGTTCAGTGTCCTTCTATTCTACCAAATTTTGTTGGTTTATTCCTAATAAGTCATTTTTATGGCCTTTTATTATAAAACATGCTCCAAATGCCAGCCTTGTCTCTTGAGGTAGACTTGACTTGTCAGACAAAGTTGTTCACATGCTCACAAACATTTTGTGTAATAGCTCTCCTCTTCTCTTGTTTCAATTCTCTAATGCTTTTAGGGTTGTTAGTGTAGACATTATCTTTGAGATAGCCCCAAAGATGGGGGGGGGGTATGAGCTGAGGCCAGCATTTGGAGCATGTTTTGTAAAATAACCAAAGTCATGACTATTTGGATTGGACCATTGAAACTCTGTAGGATGAAAGAAAACTGAACAAGGTTTAATTATGCCACAATATGACTCTAAACCCATGTTGAGTGACTAACTTTAAGTTAATAACATTGTTTGAGTTACCTTTTTTGGCTCAACTTGGCCTAATATACCTAATATACTGGGACATGGATGAGTAAATTATGTGTAGATGGCCCCTCTGAAAAGCCCATATGTACATCTGAACACATGCTAGTGATGTTTGGATTAGACGGGTTTAACGATATGAAGAGTTCATTTTATATTTTCAGTATCTGGCTCGTATTAACAGTGGGTCCTTAATAGACCTCTAGATATTTCATAATGGGGCAATATCACCATGAGAACCAGAACCTTGTCAGTAGAGCCGGTAAGACCAATGGCAATCCAGGCTGGTCATATTCTGTGCTGGATGTAGAGATTGACCGTGGATGTCATCAGTTGAAGCCGAACAATCTATGCATAGCTGGAAGTAGTACAGAGAATATACCACTGTATGAGTTTAATGAGGTCCCGATGTGGCTGCAACACAATCCATATGTAGTGTCCGGATATAGGTCTTTGCTACCAGGCAGTCTTTGTTTAAAAAGGTATGAAATAAATGTACATGTATATCATTCAACTTTTAATATAAGATTAAATATAAGATTATAATTCCAAAATAAGTAAAAATATGTGTATGGTGTACAATGACCATGCCTATTTTTCATGACAATTCCCTCATTTGCAAGTGGTGGTTGCAAATGGATATTCAGGTAAGTGCAAGGCATTTCAAATATCAGATGGGCGCCCACCTGCCTTACTACTGGGAGGATCATTGTGTATTGTTCAAAATCCAGAAAACTCAAGAATTCCTTGTTTTTTTCAGTTTATTTGTCTGGAGCAATGAGAGTATCAACATCTGGTCTCACCTTCTAGGATTCATGATCTTTGTTGTGTTGATGATCTATGATAATGCTATAGGGGTGCCTAACCATAATGGCAGTTGGTCTGATCACATCATTGTCACCCTTGGTGTTCTGTGCTATCAGGTAAACAAAGTTGTTTGTATGATAACTTTATCATCATTTTTGTCATAAGTACAATATCTCTACATTATCAAATATGCTGCTCTAGACTTTTTGGGCTAGATTTATTTCTATTCTCTATTGTTTTCTAGGATTCAAGCTTGTTTTAGTATCCTTTTTTATAAATATAGAACTGATTTTTGTTGTGGGTATCAAATTATAATTTGAGAAATTCCACTCGAAATAAAATTTATGTGAGGTAGTTTTGTTGTCATAATTAATGAGTATAAATTATTTTATATTACGAGCAAAAATTTCAAGACCTTTTGAACAACCCTCGTAAAAACATGTAGCAACTTTTACTTTAAAATTGAATTATTTGCATTTGTTTCCAGTTTTGTATGGTGTGTTCAGCAGGCTACCATGTGTTTGTGTGTCACTCAGAGCGTGCCAGTAAAAGATGGCTGGCTGTAGATTTAACAGGAATCTCAATAGGAATTATAGGGTGCTACCTGCCAGCTGTACATTATGCTTTCTACTGTCTCTCCGTAAGTATACTGATCTTGATTTTTAACAGTTAATGTGTGGAATCTAGTGAAATTACATTCAATGGTCCTTTTTCCATATACATGTAGCTTGTGAAATCTTGTTAAAGTCTTGTTTTTAATGAGATTTTAGGAGATCTGCATTTTTAACCTTAAAGAGAAAAACATTTTCTTCTATTTGATTTGAATTGTAATTTTCTATCAAAAAAAATTAATTTGCAGTTATTTACCTGATTCAAATTCTGAAAGGTCAGGCTAAATCCCCATTGACACAATTTTGAAAAAACTTTAAAAGTTCATTTACTCTTATAAGGATCACAATTTTAATGTGAAATCACAATCCACATGTCAATAAGTTCATAGTTACATTCCAGTGGTGTTTTAAGTTGATCCAAATGGAATTACTTGTTAGATCAAGAAAAAGGTGACTCTGGCAATACATTTACATGTACATGTATTCTAGCTCTACCAATGCCCACGATGCCATCTTTTTTTTCATTTATATAGAAAAGGGTCAAATTGACCATACATCTGAATTCAACAATGAAATACAATATTGAGGAATTATTATAATTATTGAACATCTTTTTATTGATTTTTTAGATTTGGAGAGATATTTACCTGATTATAATCTCACTGTTGTCAGTGGCTGTTCTAGTCTTGCAACTGCACCCCCATTTTTTCCACCACTCATGGGCAAGGACGCGTATCTTACTGTATTGTTCATTGGTTGGCTATGGTATCATTCCAACTGTACACTGGGTGCTACTAAGTGGGGGCTTACATACAGAACTAGTCAAGGTGAGGATGAAGTTATTTAATCTTAGATTACGTCCAAGATACCTTAGTATGTCTTTTGGAAACATGGGACCATATAAATCACCAGTTCACTTTTTCCATTGATGACCTTGGCTTCTCAGACTAATTTAAGCAATGAGTGACTTACTATTACACATAATTCATTTGTTTCAGTTGTTCCTTCCAAAGGTGACTGTGATGTACATACTCGGGGTGATTGCATTTGTGTTCTACCTGTCTAAATTTCCTGAAAGGTGTTGCCCAGGTAAAAATGAAAATACTTTGGCAATATTTACTGGATTAATGATCATATTATGTGGATTTAAAATACTGATAATCAAGAAAATTCTACAATAAGATTTGACAAAATCATGGAATCATATTAGTTTTTAAATTTTGGGATATCATGGAGATGCAGTATTTGGATATTCATTGTTAACACATACTGAAGCTAAATCTGTTATAGTTTAACGACTTTTTGAAAGAAAAATGTGTTGATGAAAAATGTTTAATGTATGAAATTATTCAAATGTTTCATTCTGTTTTCAGGTAAATTTGATTACTTAGGTTCAAGTCACCAGATCTGGCACTTAGTGGTAGTAATAGCATTTGTATACTGGCATAACTCAGGGGAGGACATTCTTATGTATAGGACTACACACCCTTGCACGGAGGGACCTTAAATAATGCAATAATTGCACTAGTGTATAGTCCACCCGTATAGCTCAGCGGTAGCACAGGTACCTCTTACACAATAGGTGTCGGATTCGATCTCCTGTTCAGGCAAGATGTAATTTGCTTGTTTGCGTAAAGTACTTCAGGGTGTTTGACTGAGTGGCCCACAACTCTTACAAAAGGCTGTGGTGTGTACTTGTATGTCTATGTATGGGTGTACATAAAAGAACACTGGGCTCCTTTGAGGAGGAGTTTCTGGGTCTATCTTCCAGGCTAACTATGACCGTATATATACAGGATATACCCAAGAGGTATTGCTCACCTTCATTGGTGGTAAAGAAAATGTAATACAATACAAAATAAGGTCCTTAAGTTAAATCTGCACATTGAGAATATTTTGCTTTTAATTATGTAGATATTTTCACATTATAGTGAGTTACAGACCTAGCTATGAAGTGCAACACCTTTGGTACCTCTAACAAGTGTTCCACTTTGGAGGTGTTTCACATATAGAGCTTCATTTAACATAAAGTCAGTAGGTCTCAGGACTCTGAAAAATGTTCCACTAACAGAGGTGTTCCACTTCTGGAGGTGTTCCACTTTACAGGTTTCACTGTACTTCAAAATCAAAATATTAAGTTGAAATGTTGAATTTACATTTCTCCATTTTTAATTTATAACTTTTTGGTGAAAATGCCTAACTGCCTTAAATATTGCACTTCTGTGCTGTAAACACTGTTGGTCATTGAATAATACAGTTATGTACATCCTTGTATTATTGGAGTCCTTAATCAAGAATGCACTTATGTGCAATATTGTGTCAAGTCTTTTTATATTGGACTTATTATGTGAAACTTTGTTAAATTAGGGTCTTTAATACTGCACTTGTAATGTACATGAATCATTAAAGTAGTTGTAAATTAGGGTCCTTGTAATGTGCAAACTTGTTAAATAAGGGTGCTTGCATTTGCACTTTTGTAACCTTATTTGACCCACCCTTATTTGACCCAAACTTAGGGTCCATTACAATAAAAATTTATGTGCAGAATAGTCCTGCAGGTGATTATTTAATGCATTTGTCAGCTTCATTGTAATGCTTGTTGTGACAGGCGATACTAATATATAGCTGCTGTTAAGAGGTGTGTCATCATTCTGTACTTTTGACAGATGACATTAATACATGTATATGGTCATTAATGGAGTTTCGTACATCTACTTTTGAAAGTTTTTTTTGAAAGTTTATGTGGTGTTGGTACAAATATTTTCCCAGCACTTTGTATTAAGTATAAATATTTAATATATACTTTGTTTTGTACCTTTTATGAGTATTTAATATTGCTATATACAAGATTATACTTTTTATGCACATTTCTTTTAGTGCAGGGAACGTTAAATATGTAAACATCTACTTTTATAGATTCTCTATAGAACACATACCCTTCTATTTTCCTCATTAAATGTTGCACAAATTGATCTCATGTTGATCATGTTTTAGTATTTTAGTTTATTCCTATTGTTAGTGTATACCTTATACAATGTAGAACTATTAGTATTTTTATGGCACCCTTGGGTACAATATTGTGATCATTAGTTGTTTGTCCTATGCACATTGCTGAACTGTATTCTGGTCTTGTTTGGCAAAAGTATTCAAATGAATGACTTATTAAATTCAAGTTATTTTTCACAATATCATGAACAAGTGTATTCTTAGAAGATCAGCAGTTTTATATCGGCTTCTTGGGTCCATATCTGGAATTGATGATTCGAAGAAAAGTATTTTCAAAAAGTATTTAGTTTCTTGCAACCAAAGAAATTACATGTACAATGGTATTAAAAACAAACAGACCCCAGTTTCTCAGACATAGCTCAAAAAATACCTCTATCAGTTTCAGTTACCTACATGGTTTTTAGAGGGCTGCACATTAGACTAAACATAAAATGTAAAAATCTGTGTGATTTATTGCAGGAAGATTTGACTATCTAGGTGCAAGTCATCAGTGGTGGCATGTCACGGTGGTTGTGGCATGTTTGTGGTGGCATGACAGTATCACATCCATTATGGACTATAGGATCCAGAATCCATGTATCTCATAACAGAGCTTTACATTTGATGCAGTTAATCATATTCTGCACCTGGAAATAGTTGTCTTCAGATTACTGTTGAATCAGTGTGGTAATCTAAACATAAGAAATCCATCAGTTCCAGAGTATGATTAATGCCTTGGCCACATTTGCTCCGATTTTCACTATGGCGCCCATCCGATTGAGTATTTTGTTGTGAAATGTATTCAGTTTTGAACAAAATACTCAATCGGCCAGGCACCGGCCGATGAATCGCAGCAAATGGGACCCAGGCATTACTTGATCATACATATTGTGACACTTCAGTTTTAGTTGTAGAGATGTCTTTGTTTTGTTTTATTGATTTTGTTTTATAGTTTGTGAAGTGGTAGAATCAGTCATACCTTTTGTCCAAAATGCCATATTTACAAATAACCAAACAGTTTTTTGAAAAAAAGCAATTTTTGAAAGAAAATGCTTTCTGATTCTACCTTAACAAGCGTGTTTGTAGTTAGTTTGTATTCTAATGCTTTCTGCACTAGCTTACATTCTTCATTTAGTTCTCTATTGTATTATCACATTTGAATTCAAATCATGCTAAAATGTATAAAATGGAGAAGAAATAACCCCTTGGTATTGTTAATGTGTAGTGTGTGATTAAAGGTCCCATACAGAGTTTAAACCATATTTGCAAAAATATTGTGTCATTTTAGCCGTTTGTCATATATGTAATTGATATTGTACCAATACCTCAATTTTAATACTAGACCGAAGTCTAGTTTGGTAAGCTTTATAAATGAATACCAGTATTTTATTGTGAATTGTTAACACATATATTACTCAGAACAAGTCCCATTAAATTATGTTTGTTATATAAGTATTTATTTCATGATTAGAACGTAAACCACAATTTACAATGATATTGCAATATAATATTAATAAATTTAATAATAATGTTGCATTTGTATTGCATCTAAGTGTATTGCTTGAAAATTAAACTATCAATTCATTGCATTATTTTTAAACAAGCTTAGAGAGCTAAAGTTTACAATAATCAAAAACATTTTACATTGTAAAGCGAAGAAACTGCAGGATTAATATGAATTGCATGTAAACTGCTATCCAGAGATGGACGCATTTTGATTTAAATGTAATAAAAATTTGGTAATATCATATATATAAAATAAATTTTCTCATGTTTTCTTGATCAGAAACTAGAACAATACTTGCAGTGATAAACATTGCACTTAAAGAGCATAATTCCACCATTTAATTTCCAAGCATGCCCAAAACCACCCAGCATGCCCAAAACCGAATCAGATGTTGGCACTAGTCTGCGCTTGCATCTGTAAAATTTTGAAGTTGAACAGAACTGGTATTTTGATGACAAGATTTATGTGGTCCTTCCCAAAATGAAATGCATGTGCTCCAATCAGCACTCGATGACGACAATGTAGCACTTCTTCAAAGTGTGATAAAAATAGTATCTCCATAGCAAATCCCACCAAACAAGACATATTCTGTCAAGATCATGCGCTGCTTATAGTACAAATACTCAAATATGGTTCATTAAAACCTCAGTCACATTTGCCCTATGGTGGTCGGAGCTTCACCAAATCGATATAGAAATCTACATCGTACAGCTTTAACTACTGCCCCCGTATGGTTGCCGTAGGTCAAATGTGACTGAGGCATAAGTGTATCATTTATATACAGATTGTGAAACTATCAAATATGAGCACAGTTAAATTAGAATATATATTTAAAACCATAACATCTAGGATCTACAGGATTTCATTTTAACCCTAATACGGTTATTACCTGGAAAACTTAGGTTAGAGTTGAGAAGAGATTCCTATAGATGGCCATTATAATGTTTTACCCTACATGTATATCCTATTAAAGACCAGTATCCAAGCGTAGTGCAACATACCACTATGATTGGGAGAGACTTATCTAGCTTACTGTTGCAGTATTCCCATGAAAAAATTTCAGATAGATCAGCACCTATACCATAAAAATGATCCTTATTTCATCCACCAAATGCAAATTGGCCTTGTACTGGGCTCCACCAGTGCAGGAAAGGGACAAGACATTTATGGTAACCGCTAGTATCCATAGTCCGAACTATATTCATAAGTACACATCAAATGAAAAAAAAATATTGTTAGCACCACAGTGGTATCCAATACATAGCATACAGGCTGATGTATGTGGGACCAATCATAACATACATAATACATTATTACACAAATAGGCCTACAACAGTCCACCCAACACCTCTTGATATGGTTACTACAATACTATTGTCTAATTTTAAAGCCATGCTCTCTTTTTTCATATCCAATTTAAAGGTTTACAGTTACAGTAAGTCCTAGTTTATGTACTGTTGGATACAGCTTGGTTTCTCCATAGACATTCATTATCAAATATGGTCAAATCTGACACACATAACAGGGGTTTCATTAGCAGCAGGCAACAGGCAATTTTCACCGGTTGTTTTCACAATATCTTATGTTGTTTTTAGAGACCTTTCAACGTTTCCATTCTAAATTTATGATTTCTGTTAATTTTGCATGTTGTTTTCATTTATTGAGCCTGTGTGAGAAATTATAGTGAAACGCCTGCATTTAGTGTTTTTAATAAAGGTTTTATATATTCAGAACATCTGAATCTTGGTCATGGTCTTGTAAATCTGCTGTGATAAAATGCAAGCATGATTTTATGTCATACCAACCATGGTTCAAATTTTAGAAGAGCAAACCAACTTCATATTATGTTAACTGAATTTAGTAAAATATTGTAGACTAAGTAACAGAAGCTGGAACACCTGGCGGCTGTAAGAACAACTATGGGGTGTGAATACATCTTATGATGTATCATATTACAGATGTTTCAAATGTTACCCCTTGTGCTATGAGTTATCAATTGCAGCTATTGGTTAATAATATGTGAAAGTGCATCAGAGCTGCTCTGTTCCAAAGTCAGTGACTCTGCTCCTAATTGAGCATACGATCCACTAGAGTTCTTCATGATGGGAGGCTGCATAAAACCTGATGAGAATGGACTGTTGAAATCAAACTTCTCGTGATGTACACTACCAGATGTAAAATCCTTGTGAGGCTCCAGGTTTTGATTCAAAAACCCTGGTATAATATGGCTATTCATGGTCGATTTCTCATGTTTCGTGGATGGCTGTAGATTTAAATCCAAAAACCCAGCTGGTGCGGAATGGCTCACCACGGCTGATTTTACCCGTTTTTCTACTGGTTCATTATTGGTATGTGTCCGTCTATGTTTTGGCAGGTTTTCCCTATATGGTGTACTATAAGTACATAGATCACATTGGTATCTCTTGCCACTATGGATTCTGATGTGTTTCTTCATGTATTCAGGGTGTCTACAGGTGTAGCTGCAGTGTTCACACTTTATCACCTTGAGGGGGTCCTTCTTGGCACTGTGATACATTGTGGTGTGACGTCTCAAACTACCTGCAAACACAAGTAATGGTTTGTATAATTAAGGAGGGAAATGGAGAGGGGGCATCTATCAAGGTATAAAGGGCTAAAATTAAATGCGATGGGCTATTTTACACCTGAGTTTGGTAAAAGTAATAAAAATTCAGGTCAATATCGATTGGAAATATCTTATTTAAATTTAGTTTATTTCTTAAAGTTACACGTTAGCAGATCCTTCTTTTTTGCTTCTAATTGTTTTTTCAACTTTTTATTTCATAGCAAAAGTGATTGATACTAGAATGCGAAATATGTAATTTACCTGAATTCCTGAGTTTTCTGCCACACTTTTGACAAATAAATCCATTCACTGAACCCTCATGATGGTCCTTTAGATGTCGCTTCATGTGACCACGATTCAATGTCTTCCACTCACAATGATCACATTTTAATGGTTCACGATTGGTTGGATTTGTACCATGTTTCATTAGCATATGATCGTTGAAAGAATATGAGTTAAGAAATTTCATAGGGCACTCGCTACACAGATAAGGCTTCGAATCTTCATGGATACTTTTAATGTGGTTATTCAATGTCTCCTCAGATTTGTAAATCTTGAAGCAGTGTGGGCAGGTTTTAGGGGGCCCCGTATTATGGATAAAACTCATGTGTTGTCGCATATTGCGTCTGTGGATTAATTTGCCACATGCAGAACATGGGATACAGTTGTAAGCATGTTTCTTATTATACATATGAGCTTTGTAGTTTCTTGGTACAATAGTGGAATAGTTACACTCTTTACATTCAAGCACTTTTATATTTGCTGGTTTTGGTACATTATGCTCCTTTTCAAGATGAGCTATGTACTGGTAATAACCGCACACACCTTGGATTGCAAGCTTCTTCCTGTAATAAGGCCAATCTTTATCACAGCCTTGAAAGTAACATTTAAGATGAGGTCTCTGTTTACCCTCGGGTATAGATGTATGTGTATCCATAATATGATCCATAAGATCTTTCATCCTGGTGTATTGGATACTTTTGAAAGGTTCATCAATACAAACAACACAGGGTAGAGGATCCATTTGCTTTTCTATTGCATAGTCACCTATGTTAGTTATTTTATCATCCGAGGTGCTAGAAATGGGCTTAGTCTTTTTTCGAGTTTTTTCCAATTTTCTCTTCTTAGCAGGTTTGGTTATTATCTCTTCATACATCTCATTTGGATCATAAGCATCAGTATCATTGTCACTATTACTATTTTCATCTTTACCCTTAACCTTGTCGAAAAGTTCAAGGTGATCCTCGTTAAGGTCAGACACAACATCTTGTATTTTCTCCTTTTTAATCACAGACTTCATTTTGCGTTGGTACGATTTGGGAGTTGCTTTTGATACCTCTTTTTTCTTGCTCTTAGATTTAACTTTTCTTGATTTCTTTGGCCTTTTTATATTTGTGGTTTCAATAGTGTTTTGATTTTTAATCACTTCATTAAATATAGTTTCAAATTCATCCTCATGTTCAGATTCTGGTTCTTGCTTAACCTCAACAGTAGTTTCTGGGGACCCTGGGCAGTTGGAGGGTTGGACAACAAGTGATAATCTGAAAAAATGAAATTGTACATCTCATTATCAAACAATTTCATTTTGTTCTAAAATGAATTGCTATTATGATGTCAAAAAGGAGTTTTTTGTTGTGTTTAAGGCTACAGTATACAAAAGAATTTTTATCATTTAAAGAGGATATTTCTTTGAAGCAAAACTGGCTACAAATGGGAGACTCTAGATTATGGTACAACAGTACAGTTAAGCTAGCCTTTCCATTAAGAAAAGAAAATTACCTTCCACTAGTTGTATTTAGAACCGCTGTGTTGATGATTTGAACCACTTTGTCCAATGTGACATTGAGACCATCTTCTGGAAACTCACTTATAGTTCTAGCCAATGCAGTTGCCTGCAAATAAAGTTTTATTCATGCATCATTAGAGAACATAGGGGTATTTTCAGACACAGGGCATTGTTAAACAATCTTTAATAATCTTTTGTTTTATATGATTTCTTTATTGAAGCTTCAAATAAGACACATTGTGTTATTGTAAAGGGTCCAACATAACAACAATGTCCCAGATTTTCACCTCATGCCAAGGGTTTGTCCAACAATTGCCCCATGGCCGAGAATGCCCACTACGCTGATAAAATAAGTGTTCAGGTAGTCATATTTATAATAATAGTCATGTTCAAATGTCATGTATGTAGTTAGATATAGTATGAAACATGTACATTTATATTCTCAATAATTCAGCTATGACCTTGTTACTTACCTGTGCATATAATTGGTCCATATTGACATCAGTTTGCTCCACATTGGCATCAATTTGGTCAATATTGGCATCAATTTGGTCAATATTGGCATCTGTTTGGTCAATATTGGCATCTGTTTGGTCCATATTGACATCTGTTTGGTCCATATTGGCATCTGTTTGGTCCATATTGCCATCAGTTTGTTCTAAACTGCCAACAGATCGGTCCATATTAGCATCACTTTTGTCCATATTGGCATCACTTTGGTCTACTTTGCCCTCAGATTGGTAAATATTGGCATCACTTTGATCTATATTGGCATCAGTTTTGTCCATCTCTGGAATAATGGCAGGGGAACAAGTCACTACAAGAATAAATATACGAAAATGTATATTGTACATAATTATACTACTCAGAAAAAAGATTCTGGTACATCTCATAATCAAGAGACATATTATCTGCCTCTTACAGAATGCACGGAGGAATACAATGCACATCTTTTCAACCAACCTCATCTCACTTGCATTTAAATTTGATAATTCTTGATTATGAGATGTACCCCAAGTGTATCTTTTTTCTGTATACCATTGGAAAAATTCTTGCTTTCTCATGGAATAAGAACCAATCACATGATTAAAAAAATGATTTTGTATTCCCTGTCACCTGCAGTCTCCATATGCAGCCTTTTATGGAGTGTTAGGAAGTGTACACAAAGGAAAAACTATATGAAAGCAACAAACTCTGTCGAGATATCGTGGAATGCCTACAATGGCAGAGAAATGACTTGATCACTCAGTTGTATCATGTAGTACAGTTGTCTATTGGTTAACGAAGGTGTTTCATATGCAGCATATTCCAAGTTTGATTTGGATATTTATGTCAATATTTTCTTTGTTTGTATTGTGACATTGTGTATCTTGATTGGATCTTTTTGTTTCTTTTGCGGTTAAAGTTTGGTAATTTTTACAAATTATTATTTATTTCTTCAGCGACATTGTATATCTCACTATATTGATTAAAAATGTTGTTTCTTTTGAGATATTGTGTCCCTGAATGTTTGATTTGATTCTAGTATAAAGTGGTGATTAATTGATACATAACCAAAAGTGACTCTGGCGATGCATTGTTTTCGTGCAAATACCTTTTTCATTCTTTAGTTCATCTTCAAATATTCTCTGATATGCTTTCACTTTTAAAATGTTTTAACTTATCATTTGTTTACGCATGTGACCACCCAGAGGTATCATACTATTATTTATTTGTTGCATTCAAATTTTATAATGGCAGTAAATTTGTAAGACTTTTCCCAATGTACATTGTAACGAGCATCGATGTTTACTATTGAAAATTGCCGATGCATCAATGTACGAATATGGCACAATGCGACAACACTAGTACAAAGGACCTAAGAAGATAAAATGTGCTTTCTAATGGTGTGTTGAATGTGTAGCTACAGTAGCTGTTTTCTTTATGAAAAACACAAGTTCAAGCCCCCCTCCAATTTTACCTAATGTCAGTACAATACCCATAACAAATATAATAAGCCCTCACTGAAGGCTACATACTACATAGGCATGAAGTACATGTAGCAAGGAAGTAACATTATATAACCTGTTTTATGAAGATTCTAGCGAACATGTTGTCATTTGGTGTTAGTTTGAGATATTTATCATGCAATAAAGCTATTAAAGCAACAGGGTCCAGGAGATCCTATTGATATTATGAATGATAACCCTCATTTGAAAGATTAGGTAAACAGATAAGATGGATAGTTGAGTCAAAAGTGGACCCCCACTCGGTAGCTGGTGGCTATCGGACTTCTCAGCAGTGGGCAATAAAATCTATTCAAATGCTAATTGGGTATTCATTATTTCAGCTGACGGGTCGGATATTTGGTATATAACTAATGCACACTTATCACTTCCAGGAGAGATTGAGTAACCTGTACCTGTGTTTATACTCAAGCATGAATTCACAGTCTTTACAGTCTTGAGATGAGTCAACATGGATTCAACAAACCTAATCCAGAATTATCATGTTTGATTAACTATAATACATGTGACGTAAAAGTGTAGTATTGAGTTGTTACATTGTGGTGGAAGAGAAGGTGATATGGTGTATATTCAACATATTTTGTAATAAAATAGACTCAATTATCACCCACCAAAAACATTTAGATACAATTTTTTTAAATAATCGTCAGGATGTGCAAGAATTATGCTCTCTACAAAGTACAAGGCATACTCCTTCATTATAATCGAACTCTCTTACCGCTATTTTCACCAGGATTCTTGGTTAGTAACCAATTTCTACAACAGATGTGCAAATTTATTTTCACTCATAGTCGCTAAAAATACGAACGCTTAACTTTTACGTTTTAACTTTTAATTTAGACCATCACCGAACGCTCGTGAAACTTATAGGTCCGAACTAAGCATGAGCTTTCAAGAGACAAAGTGTCTGCAAACGGAATAATATAGATAGTACTATTTGAATAGCTTTTTCCATCAATAAATAGTAGGGGAGCAGTTCTCAAAGAAAGTGGGCGTGGCACATAATGGAGGGGGTTCAAGAGTCAAGACCCACTCTAACCCATAGACACAAGCACTTTGGAGTAAAAATACTTTATGCAGTAATATGCAGGGGCGATGATAATTTTTTCTTTTATGTGTAGGTACTTATGTATGTTCACAAATTCATGTAATGGCTTTCAGCTTGGCTTCTTCTGGTGGCCCATGTTTATTTTCTGAAACACACAACTCCTTTCAGTTTTACACAAGGTACATATATGCACCCAAAGGATTAATAGTTGAGGGTAAATGGTAATTTTCTATAATATATAAAAATTTAGAAAATTCAGTGACCTACTTTTTGAATGTATAAAAATGTAGGTCACTGAATTGAATATTTATTATCCCTCAACTAATAATAATCTAGGTATGTTTATGCACTCTTTGTGGAAATCTGAGAAATATATAGACCATGTATGGAATGGATCATAGAGCAATTGAGGTGAAATAACATGGTATGATATGATCTGATTCCAACACATTCGTGAATATCTGGACACTTGGAACAACTTTTTTTACTTTTAAATAATGTGGTCAAATAAAAAAAATTGTGGTTGGACTTTAATATCTAGGTGCTCTAAGATTGTTGATAGCCTCATTACAAAGTCCGTTGAAAGAGCAGAAGAATGCAGATTCTTCTGAAAAATATGTTTTTAGTTTTGGAGGTAACTTAAGATCAGAATTAGGATCAGAATCTGTTCCCTTAACTGCATCCTGGTCACATAAAATCCTTGCTTTTGATAGGAAAAAATAATCAATTTTCATTTTGAAATGTGCTTTTGCAGTTGTTACCATATCTTCATAAACTGGTATATGGGTGAATTATAAACAAGCCATTAATGTGACAAAATGTCATTACCTTGTATGGTATTGCATATGACCACCAAAGTTTAACACCTTCTAATTGTAACAGACACTAAATCAATGTCAGTCACAAAAATGTCTGTAACAATATGTCACCACTTATTGGCAAAGACACAATGATGTATAGTACATATAGAAAATAACATGACAAAATGTTGAGATGCAAATATACTTTGTTTATTTGAAATAAAATCACAAAAATTGCAGATAAGGTGGAATTTATATCATACATTTAGTAGACATTCTAATGCTGATAAGATGAAACTGTAATTTATAACACTGAAAAAAGTAATATTAATTCACAAACATTCTTTGTATAGAAATTACAAACACTGTTCTTCTTCATGGGCTTTATACTTTTAGAGGTTCACAATAAAATAAACCATTTCCACATCTAACTCGAACCCCTAAGTGTTGTATAGATAATGAATAATCACATACAAATCTAACAAGTGAGAGAGATATTCAATGTTAAATGCAATCCAGGGTTATACTCATGCATAACTTAAGTGTGTATATAAAGCAGGCACAAAGAACATCAAAATTGCCAAACACACAAATGAACATGATAAACTCATTAGCATAATTCTCATCTTAACATAAAAACAATTCTGATTGATTGATTTAATATAAATCTTAATGTTACATTAACATGATTTTATTGTTGATTGCTTTTAAATATCACATTTGTTCCATAGGCTATTATCACTACAGTACATTCTTAAAAATAAATTGAAAATGAAGTCTCTATTGGTCTTTGAATGAGCCACTGTCTTTAAAGGGATACTATGCCCAAAGAGTTTTAGTGCTGGTATAGCTTAAACACCCCATATGATGATTAAAATGAAAATTGTAAGATCTAGTTTTATTCAAAATGACCATTTCAACAGCCTACTTTAGCATTACAGGTACTATTTAGGGAATGATGTCAAATATCATATTCAGGTCAAGATATGCATCCAACGATGGTATGTATGTTTTAGTCATGGTTTTCAAGAGATTCTTAACAATACATTAGGTTGAACTTTATATATTTTATCCTACAATGCAATGTTAAAATAGGCTGTTGTGACAACCATCGGGGAACTTCCATTCAAAATGGCAGCTCCGAGTAGTTTTTTGAACAACTTATAATTACTGTACCAAAAATGTATAAAACAATTGATATCAAATTAATGAGCTGTTTAAGTTATACTTACACAGAAAATGTTTGGGAATACTGCTCCTTTAAATAAGATATTTATCAGATGCCAACATCTAGAAAGTATTGTGGATTAACAAAAAATAGTTACCTGGTGTTTGTGTGCAAAATTATTGGAATCTTTTTCAGTTTGTAATTTAAATATACAAAAGTAAACAATTTGAAACAGTTTGAAAATTATACAAATGTCTAAATGCCTAACTCAGTCTATGAAATTCATCAATTCACAACAAATCAAAGCCATGTTACATAATTTTTAAAATATGTACTTTCATTATGAAATGGATATTTAAAGAGAGAATCAGATCTAGCTAGCAAGCTAAACAAAGAATTGTTTCAATTTTAGAATATTTCTGGCTCATATAAATCCTTGTCATGTCTATTTTCTAAAAATCAACAAAGTGCATCTTTACTTCAAGAAAACTAAAGATTTTTACAATAATGTGTTATTTTTCAATAATTATGGTTGCCATTTTTATCATTTGGGATTTTTGCACTTTGAATCCGTTACAACTTCACCAATTTATAACATATCACTGATCTTTTGGAAGATATTGCATTTGCTATTGTAAGGCATAGTTTGGAAGATCAATTGTACATACTAGTATTGCTTGTAATTTTGTCACTCCCTAGAGATCTGATTCTGCCTTTAAAGTCACAATAACAATAAATAACTTTACATGAACATACATAATCATTTATAAGTACAAATATACACATATATATGCATACAATATGTGTGCAAACAAAACATGTCCATACATATCGCTGTACATGGTATACATGTATGTGATCTTGAAAATATGTAAACCTGCTAGACATACTGTACATATTCATTAAAATGTGTATGTAAACAAATAAATACTGATCACAAATAAGCAACCTCAACTCAGTAATAACAATAGTAGAAGCTATCATAAAGAAACAATTTAAAAATCAACATAATGTACAAAGCAAAATCAAAGTTTGCAAAATACACACAAATTAAGCAATTTCTTGATAACAATGGACAAAACAATTTCTACAGAGTTCTATATGAATGAGATATTGATATTCAATAGCATCTTTGCAATGTTTTATGTGATAGCCTAAACAACAGAACAATGCGTGACTTTAAGTTGTTGGCATATTTAGTTCCAGAATGCAGCATTCAATGTAACAATAAATATAAATACTTTATAAGACTGCAAAGCAAACAAGTGCATATCTTCAAAACATAGTCTTTCAAGACATTCACATTGATCAGCATCATGTTGACATTTTTGACAATGTAAACTCTTAAGGAGCGTTAATTCGAACGATTCAAGCTTACATCAATCTTGGCATATATGTTTAGATCATTCCAGATGAGTTGTTGCTGAATTCATATAATCCTAGAATTTCTTGGTTACCCCCAGTTCCACCTTTGTGGGCTGAGACAAGGACTGTTTTTCATTTTATCAATATTTTGGAATAATCCTATCTTGCTTTTTCAAATTAGCTTCATTACTATGGAAATCAATCCAAGTTGTTCTCGGGAATCATATGAGACTTTGTTTGAATTCACAGACATTGATGAATAAATCAATGTTTTTTGGCTTACATTCTGACACATTGTATTAAAAATAATGATAGCCTAGCATTTTTCAAATAATCTAAAATATTTCAATGTTACACAATTCATTTTAAATTCATAATTTTTTTAAAATTTCCTTCATCTTATTTTGTTTTATTTTAATTCATGTATGCAATGATTGTATCTTTAAAAAAACTCTATTGGCAAATAAATTATATTATTAATGTTTTACTGTAAATTTATTAGGATTATATTTTTGGCAATTTTGGGGCCTGTACCACAGGATTGCTTTGCTCTAGAAGTTTGCGGCCTTCAGTTTTGTAGTCAAAGGAACAGTCGTGTGACTCTGCGTAGCGATGAGTAGCACAGAAATTGTTCCCACATCTGCAAGAAAAATGTACTTATTTTTTGAAGGGGATTTACAGTATTTGTGGTGATTTATATAGTTTTGTATTTTTAAGGTTTTTCAAATGTTTCTCTTAGTGATTCAGGTTACCACAAATAAATAAAGAGCAAAAACATGACTTTAAGCAACTGTATATTAATTAAACAAAATTCAACAGATTCAATTTGCCAAAATAACCCACACACCACCAAATTAACCCTAATATCAGGGAGCATTAGTTGCCATGTTTATCCAACACTCACCTGCATTGATAACTAGTAGCCAACCCAGTTTTCTTGGCACAGACAAAACAACGCTTTCCTGACTTCTTTTTGGCTTTGACTGGTGGCAATCGATGTGTGGGGGACAGCAAACGACCATCACGACTTGCTGATAGCCTCTGTAAGCGGGCAGACTGCAAAATGTAGAACAGCTGATTAGCCATATGATAGTGTTATATCAATAGTAAAAGAGCAGTATTTTCATAAGTGCAAATACAGTGAAGTACCACTACTACAATACTACATGAATTATTATGCATTGTAAATTGCATTGTAGTCTAAGAGGGCAATGGCAATAAGTATTGCAGAATAAAAATGGGCTAATTATTTAATTTGTTTGTAAATAATATATAAACTTTCACTTACCACTAGTCTGCCCTCTGGAGTCGGGATCCTACCCTCCCCATTCACTCGACTAGAACTACGAGAAAATGGTCCAATTTTTGATGAGCCTAGACGCTCAATGGAAGCCTGGCGTAAAAGTCCTGACATTGCACGTGCCTCACTTTGAGATAAACTTTCCAATACTAAGTCCTTCTTCAGCCCATATCGTGAACTGGTATTTGGCCGACCAAGAGATTCTTTAAGACTTTCTAAGGTCACTTCTCCTTTACGACTAGAGGTCGTTGGACGTCCTATGGACTCTTTGTAGTCTATTGATTTTCCTGACATAGGTTTGCTAGATGTAGGTGGCCGTAGAGATTCTTTAAGACTATCTAGAGTCACTTCCTTTTTCCTGGGTGAGTTTGGCGGCCTTGGACTATGTAATTTGTACTGGTCTGGTAATTGATCTACAGTTTTCAAAGCTCTTCTAGATGACGAAGGGGGTCTTTCATCAATTTGAGCTAATTCTCTATATTTTTCATTGCCGCTTGACTTTTGCGTTGAGGTAGAAGGCACAGAGGGTGACTCAGTACCAGACTCATGAACACGTGATAGAGATCTCCGTAGTTTGGCACTTTCACTGATTGCATCTAGCTTCCTGCGGGAAGCGGAAAGAGGAGGATGGCTGGGTAGCATGTAGCTCATCTCTGTAGCAACACCACTCCCACCACTAGAGTCAAACTTCTCAATATGTTTCTTAAATGATGGTGCAAGAGGCACAGTCCCAACAGCTCCTGCTGTGGTTGGGTCTAATATGACAGGGATGTCAGCATTGGAGGAATCATCTACCACCCCTGCTCCAACAACAGACTGACCCACTGGTGGCAGGCAAGTGTTTTTATTGAGAGCATGCTTCTTTGACTTAGCACTGTGTACTCTGTACCTGACCCGGGTCTTACTACCTGGTCGTCCTCCTGAAGGTGGACGTGGCTTCTTCTTCGGCTGAAAACAAAAATATTTTTCCTTAATAACTTTGATTAATCATTCAAGAGAGCAGAGATGTTAAGAGTCATATGGCATCATTTTTAAAATTCTGAACAGATTTAAAAAAACTTCCAATGTTTCATTTATTAATGATATTTTTTCTTTGTGATGGGGGGGGGGGGGGGTGAGACTTAATATTGCATATACCAAATTACCTTGTAGATAATCTGACAACTGTTATTACCCTTATCTACTATGACCCAACTAAATCTATGATAGATCATGTAAAGATGGTATTAATACTACATCATTGAAAAGATCAGTATAAGAAATAAGATACTGGAATGACTTTATGACAAAGAGTGTCAGGCCTGTCAACTTGGGAACACCTAACATGAGTGACTTGGAAATGTTGAACACCTCCCCTCTAAATGTGGACACCTTGGTCCAAATCTGAACACCTTGATCCAAATTTTGAACACCTTGGTTTAAATTTTATGACATCTTGTCAAATTTTGAACACCTCAAATTTTTGTAGGTACGAAATTTCTCGAACGGAATGCGTGACATATTAGTGATTCGCGTGAAAAGTCGGAACGAAATGCGTACGTTTTTTTTCGGCGTTCGTATTTTTGCTGTGTAGACGAACTTTTTTAGAAATTTTACAACAGAAATATTTTTGCTTGACAATTACCAGGTAAAATGCGTATTTGCGTGACATTTTCTGTCACGCAAAAATAACTGGGGTGACTTCAAATTCTTCAGCAAATGCGTGACAAATACGCAAATTGCGGGACAGTTGACAGGCCTGGAGTGTGCACTGTACTTTGTTAATTTCACATGAAAAGGCCAATGTGTCCCAACAGGGAAAATAGAAACCATAAGTCCCCTTGGCAGCTTAAAGGTACGAGTTTAATTCAGATACATTTAACCATGAATAACACTTTTAACCTAATATAAAGGGTTTCTTGATCTCAATGTAAATGTATTCATTGTTACATATGTATTTTGTAATGACATTAAAAAGTCATTGGTTCCTTAGCTACTTAGCAACATTTATTGTAATCTGTTTTAAACAATTTGTAGTCAATACACAGTTATTATGAAGTTCAATTCAATATAATATGCGCCTGGAGATAATCTTTATAATCTCTATAACATACATGTACTTATACAAGTCTCTTATCGGTTAAAATGACCTAAAATCAATATAAAAAGCCCCACACAAAGCTACCTATGTGGCTTTATTGAGTTCGATTCAGTTCTTTTTATCATTATTAAAAGACCGGTATTAAGAAAGTATAAGGGAAATTATATGACTTCTATGAATACTGAATTGTCACTTACTAGCATAAAGACACACAAGTACTATAGCATTAGAAACTAGGCAAGGGGTAGAATTAAGAATTGATTTTTAGAATGACTTATTCACATTTAAAGGTATTTTTATATTCCAAAGAGCAATTGGTACTGAAGTATGTAGGGAGGGATCAAAACTTTGCCCTCACAATAAAAATTAGAATTTTCATGATTATAAGTGCTTGAACATGAGTTTAAAGTTTAAAAGTTTAACTATAGATTTATTATTTAAACAAACCTAATGGAATATGGTATAAGTACTTAATCTGTGGTGCCTGATTGTTTTTTAAGTAGGCGTCAATGTCTCTCTATTTTGTATGTCAATTTTTAAGTCCTTCAATGATAAGTACCCTAATATATATCAAATAATAAATATGTCACTTTAATTTGTTAAAAGGGACTTTGAGACTTAAAAATGAAGATTTGAGCTAAAATTTGAGAAAAAAACAGTTCAATAGAACAGTCATTCTGGTTTATTGAAATAAATAAGTAAAAGTAGTAAAAGCTGAATAACTAGACAACACATAACCTTAAAGTTACTACAAGCCCTAAACATGAAAAATGACGGATAACAATATTTCTTGGTGGTGAGATAATAATTCAAATAAGCACAGGGTTAAAACTGAGATCTTACATGTGTCTTAACAGTTCTTACTGTTAAGACAGATATCTTGACAGTTGGTCTAACATTCACGTGCTAACATTATTATCAGAAATAAATGCAGGGGTTTCACTAGAATTTCTCACAACAGGCTAAATAAATGAAAACAACAGGCAAAATGCTGCTAATGAAACCCCTGAAATGCATGAATTTAATTAAAATGAGCTGACATACAAGAAACTGTTAAAACATGGCAAGACCTATACCACTATTTGTTATTGATTTTTCGGAGCAAATCAGTTTGATCAAAATATAGCGTTTTGTAATGGCATTTAAAGTTTCTTGAATCAAATGATGGATGACATTGAACTGTTAATTTAAAACCTTAAACTATTGATATTCTGACTTAAAACATAACAATTCTGAATTAGCCATTTACAGGTGGTGATGCTGCCTTTCAGATATTCCTTAATTAAGTCCTCAACCTTTCACGGTATCACTGGTATTAATTTTAGTAATGGTAACCGCAACCTCCATATATATAACAAGACCTCACCTTTTTATTCAAATTTAAATCTTTCATTTTCATGCGAAGAAGGTCTAATTTTTCTTGCATTTTTGTATTTTCTTCAACTTTTTCATGAGTGGGTTCAGCTTCAACTTCTTCCTCCTCATCACACATGTTGTACATGGATGCCCCAGATAGGGACTCAGACAGTGGGGTGAGGGTGCCGTCCCCTCGGTCTACCACACGGAAAAAGTTCAGTTGATCACCATCTCGAAAGACTAGCAGTGTGACTTGGCGGTTGCCTGGGATTTTATCCATTATTTCATCCTTGTTGGCTTCCATGTATTCAGCCATTTCTCTCAGACCTGGGTCTTCCATAGGAACTGAAATATATAACGGCCAGCATTGAAATAATTTTATTACACTCTCATTAAAGAATACCTTTAAAAATCATATGTATGTAATGTCTTATATGGCTACAAATATTACTCCATGCATATGAAAAACCAGAACAACGGCAACGCCAAAGCGTAGCGAATCCCATCGAACAGAAATAGCTGGCATTTTTACAAACGAATAGCAAATATCATAAAACAACACACCAGAAAGGCCACCATTTTCAAAATGGTTGCTCACTAGCCAAGTTGTCATCAGAAGAAATAATATGCTTTTAAGTAGCAACCTCTAAAATTTTTGAAAAATCGCACACGTACTTGTGAAATAAAATAACACACATAAAAATGGTGGCCATTTTTCAAAATGGCCGACTACTCCCCAAAGTTTTATTAGACAATGTGCCATGCTTAAAGTATTCACATATCAAATATGAACAAAACCGCTTCACTACTTTTCGAGTTATAGTAAAATACGTTAAAATGGCGGCCATTTTTCAAAATGGCCACCTTCTACCAAAAGTGTCATTAGAAATAGACAGTGTGCCATGCTTATAGTATTCACATACCAAATATGAACAAAATCGCTCCACTACTTTTCGAGTTATAGTAAAATACGTTAAAATGGCGGCCATTTTTCAAAATTTTTTTCAAAATGGCCACCTTCTACCAAAAGTGTCTTTAGACAGTGTGCAATGCTTATAGTATTCACATACCAAATATGAACAAAATCGCTCCACTATTTTTTGAGTTATAGCAAAAATCGTAAAATGACTAGTAAAGGCCGCCATTTTTCAAGATGGCTGCCATTTGCTTCTTTAATATCTACATTTGTAGCATTATTAATGTCCTTTATAATTTTTTTACATTTAAAACATATTGCTATTACAGTTTTACATATTGCACCTAAATTACTGTAACATCGGCACTAAAATGGCCGCCATTTTGAAATGAGCGGCCATTTTGAAAATCGGCTTTCGAGCAGAACTTTTACCCCCATAGGGTATATGTGTACAATATATGAACAAAATCGGGCCAACGGTATTTGAGTTATTGCCCGGACGGACGGACGGACAGACGGACGGACGGACGTACGGACGTACGTACGGACGGACGGACGGAGGCGTTCCCTATATCCCTTCGAACTTCGTTCGATGGGATAACAATGGAACAATGGAATGAATGGTCTTGAAATGAGTTCAGAGTTTTGGAGATCTGAAAAGTAATCTCATTCCCAGGCAGCCCTGATTTAATTCGCCTCAACAATGGCCATCTTCACACGCTCAGTTTTCACTGTGTTCAAACTAACCCTTAACTCTAAATGACTAGAGCTAAGTGAACGAGGATGGGCTGTTAAGATTACATACACATGTATGAATTTTTATAACTTACTTCTTCTTGTATTGATGGGCCCCCCACGCATTCCTAGAACCAGTCTCAGAGTAGCCCCATCATGAATGCTGTAGTCATGAAGACACCACTCATCCTCCAGTACAGTGTCGTGCCAGATCAGATTTTGTTGGGAGATGGGGATGCCTGCAAACATAATTCATGCATTACATTATTCTAGATGAATTTTAAATCGAATGCTTTTTATCCTGCTTTCATTATTTTTCTATTTTGAAGGGTTGCCCCTCGAAACCCTTTATTATTATGATAGAAAGTATGTGTTTTATTTCTTGGAAATGATTAATGTTATGAGTTTAAAATATGCGAAAATTAATGTGAATTTTAATATACAATAGACATTTTTACATGGTTAAAGGTAGTTAAACACTGTGATTGTGGTATTAAACTGTTTAATTGTCAATGTCTCTACCAGGCAAAGCATTTATTGAATATTATCAGGGTTATACCATGGTCTATAGCAGGCACTGTAATATATTTCAACATTACTACAGTCACGGCAGGCCTTGCAGTATAATATAGCATTGTCATGGTTATACTCATCGTCATAGAATATAACAGTAATTGTCACGGTCATAGCAATATATTTTAACATTACCACAGTCATGGCAGGAGCCTTGCGCATGTTAATACCATGGTGACCAAATATTTTGAGAAAAATGGGTGCCATATACGTTATCGCATCCTACGACCCCTTTAGATTGTGGTCGTACGCTCGTATCATTTGTAAGCCTGTCTTTCTACAATGTCGGAGAATGAACTACGCATTGCACTATTAAATGACCTTCCTCGATACATTCCAGAGTATTTTAGAATTCTTTTTATGTTGTTAGATTGCCAATTGTATGGGTTTATCGGCAGAACAAATAGATTTTAGTTTTTACATCGGAAATATGTCAGCAATTTTCAAAATGTCGGAAGGGGAATTCCCCAGGGATTTCCCTTATGACTGGTGCATGCCGGGAACTGAGTGGAGGAATTTGACGGTTGAAATAAGTTAAAAATATTAAACGCAAATATTGCTATCAAAAACGAAAATATCTTCGTTCTGCCGATAAACCCATACAATTGGCGATCTAACAACATAAAAAGAATTCTAAAATACTCTGGAATGTATCGAGGTAGGTCATTTAATAGTGCAATGCGTAGTTCATTCTCCGACATTGTAGAAAGACAGGCTTACAAATGATACAGGCGTACGACCACAATCTAAAGGGGTCATAGGATGTGATAAACATATACGGTATCCGAGTGAAAAGTCAGAACTAAATGCGTTTTTTTTTTTTTCGACATCCGGTTTTGTGCTGGATCAGCAATCACTTTTTTCTACTGCAAGTTTTTCTACAGGAATATTTTTGCTTGACAATAATCAGGTAAAATGCGTATTTGCGTGACATTCTCTCACGCAAAAATAACTGGCGTGACTTCAAATTTTCCAGCAAATGCGTGACAAATACGCAAATTGCGGGACAGTTGGACGGCCTGTATTCAGCTTATAGGCTAGGAGAACTATACCTAGCCTAACAAACAATCACATTGTCAATGTTTGAATGGAAGATTTGATCAAATAGTCTATAGACAGGCCTACCTTCTAGCCTTTGTATTTTTGCCTTGACAGACATTATGGTCTCAAATGGTGAAACCCGTAGCTCAAAGGCAGTCCCCATCATTGTCTCTATAAAGAGCTCCATCCCTACGTAAAAACCTCGAAAGTTCGAGGTCGAATCGTCGGAATCCAGCTTAAAATTTCGCCATTTTCATCCAGAATTTTTAGGCCCACAGTCAACACTTATTTTCAGCCCATTTTGGGTTTTATTCCGTTAATATGAGATCCACGAGTACCCTCACTATATCATTGTTAGTAGTAAGTGTTCCAATATGTATCCAAATGTACAAATGATCTAAAGGAACTTAAATTCCATAACATATCTTCTTCACCACATCGATTTTTGTAGGAATTTACTTAACTGAAGTTCCCGGATGTTCTAATAGTCACCATAACACTTGTCACGTGACGTACAAATAGAGTTACACTAATTTTGCGAACAGCCAAAACATGAAGTTTGTTCGCATAACTCTTTTCGGATGCTCGATTCAACTTGAATCAGATTGTAATGTGTGCGTTGACGGCGACGGGCGCCTCATCAACGACAGTCCGAAACGCATTTACGCAATTGCACCAAACGCAGTGCAAATTGCGTCGCCTAGGAGAGTTCGGGGTGGGGGGGGGGGGGGGGCTACCCATTGGCTAATGGCCGCTAACCGGGCTACTGAAAAATCCCTGAATCACGGGTGTTAAAACACGAATATACCATGAGCACATGCTTTAAGGATCCGCGTTGTTTGAACCTACCGCCGAACACACCTATACATTAAGACCCGTTACACAGACATGACTACCGCCGAGCAAGCTCATTGCCGCATCGGGTCTGCTTTACCCCCGTGTGAATGTTGGTCCCAAACTGAGGTCATCACTTTTTTCACTTAGAGAAAGCATAAGCTTCAGGTCACATCGTGTTCTACGGGTCCCGGGGGAGTAGCCTACCCCCATGTGTGGTATACGCTCCCCTCCCGGATGACTGAGTTTGGCAACCTTAGCTCCCTCATTACGTGTTAAATCCTCTTTATGTTCCAAATTTTCCCAATTTTTTCCCCCATAGGTCGGAAATTGATGGTAAATTTGATCAATATTTGAAAATCGTCATTGCCATATTAAACCAATGGGAAATGGTGGGTTCGTGGCAAATCTAATTTCAGGTTATCTATCCAGTAAAAGATTCACCAAAAACCAAAAAATATTTTCATGTAGAAAATTGGTCTAGTTTTGGACGCTAAGTGTTCAGTTTTTTGCTATATGAATACTAAAGTTACAGAGCTTCAAAGTCATTTTTGAAAATCATTTTTCTCCTCTTGTTATTTCAATGGGAGGAGTTTTTTGAAAAATAAATATGACTTTGAAGACCAATAACTCTTTTAAACTTGAAGAGACTTATTAATTTTTTATTAGATAAAGCCAAGTTAGAAAATTCAATTGACTACCTAACTTGTATTTTTTTGCAAGAACTCGGATGGATGAATATTCTGTCATATGACTTTGGGCAAATCTACCATTTCCATTGGTTTACATGGGATTGTTGATTTTCAAAAATTTATCATCAATTTTCGAGCTATTGTAATTGAGGAATTATACGTATTTACTTCACAGGTTATGTAGTTGCCAATGGAGGGGAGTGTATATTGGCCATAATGAGACTCCGCTAAAGTGGTTCGCTCTTTCCCCGGGGCTCTTTCACTAAAAAATCCCGAGATGTGGGTCCCATTTTGACGTAAAAATATGGGTCTACTTTTTTGAATGAATTTATTTTATACCTCTGGGTCTGGTCTCTGAAGAAGATCCATAGAAGTAGGTCTATGTTTGAAAGAAACCCCTGCACGTGGGGGTCCACTTTTGAAAGAAAAATGCTAGATGTGGGTCCAATTTAGAAGAAAAAACTTAGATCTATAATCATGCGGGTGGGCAAACTGGCGGGGTACTGTAGATTCTTTGTACGGGTGGACTCTGCAGCACACCCGTACAAAAAATCTACAGTACCCCGCCACGGGGTTCTGATGCGAGTGTTGTTAATTAAACGGATACTTTCTAATTGATTTAAAATATGTTTCGTGGTCTTGTCAACTTCTGCCGATAACTGTCAAAACCACCAAAAAGTTAACGAACATTTAGTGTTTTGAATCTTCCGACAATAAATATTTATTTGACTTTAAATTGTCGAACTAGACCAATAAACTTTGAGTCCGATTCATTTTTCACCCAGTTATGGATATCCTTGTTGGTCTCTATACAACACGCCTAACTATCGACAACGTACAGTGACAAAATATACCGTCGTACAATTTAGATGTACTGTGTCATTATTTAACCGATTTGAAACAAAGACAATGATGTTGGTTTGATGTAGGTTTTAAAAAAATAATCTGAGGAATACATTAAGGGTTTCATGTTTGCTTTTGTGTGTATTCGTTTAGGAAGACCCGTCCTAAATTGTGTAGTTTAGAGAAACATATTCTCATAAAAATATTCGACACTCTTAGACGATAGGCGAGGAAATGATCAGAAGAAATGTGTAAAAAACAACATTTTTCAACCGATCAATTATATGGGTAGATTAACCACAAAAATGGAGCACTGTTATTAGAAAGTTAACTGTCTTCCCAAACGAATATACACGAAATCAAACTTAAAATCCTTAATGTATTCTTCAGATAATTTTTTAAAACCTACATCAAATCTACATCATTGTCTTTGCTTCGAATCGGTTAATAGTGACATCGTACATCTAAAGTGTACGACGGCGTGTTTTGCCACTGTACGTTGTCGATGGTTAGGCGTGTAAAGTACAATAATATCAATGACATTTCGAAAATCTATACTCATTAGCATTGTAAGGTCAAAGATTGCTGTTGTATTTGCATTCACGCACCTGATATTCACTGGTCAGTATCACTGGTCAGTGCACGTGACGGACGTTACATTTTCTTTCAAAATGGCGGAGGTGTCGATTTTAATAATTCTAAATAATGCTAAATTCGTTTGCCTTGGACATTCGGCTTTGAAACTTCGACCACACTAAGCTTATACGACTTGGAAACTCCGTATTAGAATAAACCATGGGCTTTCAAGAGATATTGAAAGCCCATGAATAAACTATACACATAACATGAACGCCACAATGCAACGGTACTTCAGTATTACGCGGTATCCTGCAAGAATCGCGCGACCGATCACGCGAGCAATTATGATTAGTCTCGCGTTCAATATATTGTTTACAATCGCGCAATCATTATTGAGTATCCTTGATTGTAAGAAATAAATAATCAAAATAAATAATTAAATAAACAATATTTGATTAATTCCCACATGGTGAAAACTTGAAACAATGGAGAGTTTAAGCTAGCAATGTTTTTCACAACGCAACCGTGAACGGATCATACAAAACAAGCGCTAATTTGTCTACTTCAGATTCCCGTCCAGGAAAGCCAGTTTCTACACTTTTTCTAAAAAGTCAGTTTCTTAGACTTGAAATGATTTGAAGGCACTTATAATATATGAGGAAGAGGTCAACAAAAGCAAGTGTCTATGTATCGTATGTTCTAGCAGTCTGTGCCTTTAGCAGTTTAGTGTGCTTCCAGCCTTGAAACAGTTACTTCGAAGAATGCATTTCGAGAGTAGAGTGGAAAACACAAGGTCTTAAACACTCCTACCTAAATGTTATTTGTACACTAGTAAGGTAAGTGGATAATACAACATGAGTGTAAAAACAAATGAACATCGTTTTGATTTGTTTATTTTACAGACATGTTTTGGGAACTTTATTATAACCCCTCGTACTTTTGCTGTTTTGGAAACAATTGTATTGCCTGCTATATCTCTAGCAAAATATTTTAGGAAATCCATCTTCACTAAAAAAAAAATTAAAAAAGTATTCAAAAAATTAAAACAAAATCCCCAAAAATAGATAAAAATCAAGAAAAACCTTTTATTTCATTAACAAGATACTTTTTTTAAAATCAACCAAAATTTCCTTTGTACAATTACAATATTAAGAGATCTATGTCGTTTTGTTCCTATGAGGTTCGGAAAGATGTTTCATTTCACTCTGGAAACATGATACCAAGAACAAAACAAGTGTTGGATGTGTTTTTTAAAACAATATAGATGAAAGTATGTATATCTATTTCAAATTATATTGTTACCATTCAAAAGATGGCCATTAAAATGACAATTTGTAAGATTTTCAGAAATTTTTGTTGACTGGTTCAAGAGAAACGTGTGTTCAAAAATTTCGCCATATCGATACCCATTCTTTAGAATTTGAGAACAAAAACGTTCAGTAACCTGGTGTTAATTCTTTTATTTTCAGTTTTTGTATGCAATATCTTCTCCAGATTTTGTTGAGGTTGCCTCATCCTCGGTCCAAGGGTATTTCACTTCTTTCCACCTGAATTGGGGAATAAATGAAGTCCTGATGATATGAAGGATGAGGTACCTCTGGTTCGGAACAGTCTGTCGGTTTGAGTGAGTCACATTCGACTAATACACTGTTTTCCTTTGTCTTTATGTTTAAAATATTTTACAAAATCATTTTACCACTTTCTTTGCATAAACCTAATCTTGGTTTTCATTTGATATATTAATTTACTATTCTGTGATATCAATTGAATGAATAATATATATTTCTTATCATATTTAGGTACTGTAGTAACTGATACGATGATTTGGGAGATGACATCTTTAATTGTTCAATCCCCCTATAGTCGATGTGTCATTTTCTGCACCTTTGAATCTGTAAAAACACGATGTTTTATTGTGGAATCACTATCATAAGGGTTTTATGAAGTGATTTAGCTGGGTTGGACAAAGGGCAACCTTGGGGAAAAAATAATATATGCAAATGAAGATGGCCATGATATAAAAGCGATTTTTGAAAGCCTTTGACTCAATTGACCATAATTTTTTGTAATAAACTTACAAACGATGAAATCAACTGTGGAATAGTGGTAACATGGCATAATAGCTAAGAACACCAACACATTGTCTCATCCAACCATACTTCATTAATTACACATGGTGTGATTCAGGGATCTGTTTCATGTTATATTATTTTTCTATACATCAAACACCTGCATAAATCAAGTAATTTATTGATTTCTTTGTCACTATTGGTGATGACACACATCTTTCATCATACAAAACGTTTGATATCTCGAAATATGCTTAACATGCATACTATATAATATGTACACTGTGTGATAAGTTATTTTTGTATATTTTAACATTATCTTATTTATTGAAGCTAAAAACATGGGTCTCCAGGTCCCAGGGCTATCATTTTTCCTTTCTAAGATATGTTAGAAATTCAATTATTGGCAACCCAATTAAATTACTAAGAATTTAAGGAAACCACCAATTAGTCACTCCTTTGTACTGCAAGCTTGATAAACAAAATATTTTGAATAAATGCGAAATACCAATAATAAATATGCTAATTTGCATATATGCACAATGTCTAAAAAGTTATCATTGTATCTTTTAACATTACCGTATATCTGACTGACCCTGAAACATTTTGGCTAATTTGCATATAATGCAGTACATTAAAATATAATGAATAATTCTTGTATCTTTTTACATTATCTTATTCATTGAGCCTGAAAACATGGGTATAGTAAAGGCACAACAATTTTGATGCTATCATTAATAATGGCTGCCCTTATTTACATATATCATTTCCCCTGAATGAGTTATTTTTTGGCAACCCAATTAAATCAATAAAGAAACCCTTAATTAGTTAATTAGTCAGTAATTTTCAATGTATTACATGCTTAATATGTAAAATATCTGAATAAATGCGATATTTCAATCATAAAATATGCTAAGTTGCAATTATGCACTCTATCTTATAAGTTATCAGGCCCGTAAGACACTTTTCTCCAAGGGGGTGCAATTTTTAAGAGAAAACGAAATTGTCATTTTTCCGCGTAAATCAAAGCGCGTAAGTCAAAGGGAGGGGGTCAGTTACTCTCTATATTAAGGTCACGCAGCCTATTTTGTAGTATTTTATTGTCGTCATATTATTTTAGACTAAATATTGTATGAGCAATTTGGAGAAACATTGGAATAGGGGGAGATGTGCTAGAAGGCAATAGAATCAATTTAAAGAAATTCTGATTTTTAATCATTTTCTTCTTAGGGGAGCGAGTGGGCAGCACAGGAAAATGTTACTAATTCAACATGCTGTCTGATTAATTCTGAGATCCCCCCCCTACTTTCACTTTCAAAGTGTATGAGTCAATAGAAAATGTGTATTTTGGGAGGTGTCAAAGAGGATAAAAGGGTGAGGTGGGGTGGGGATACCAGAGGGGGAGCAAGGGGTTTTCCCTCAGAAACATTGACCATTTCAAGGTGCTATTTGATGATGTCTGAGCACTTTAAAAGTGTCTGAGATAATACATGAAATTCATATTTTTTCAATTGTTTTGTGGGGGTGTGATGGCTGACCAACTCTCCTAGAAAATTTTACAATTTTAAGATGATATTTGGTGCTTTCTGTTCACTTTTAAAGTGTATGAGTCAATAAAGGAAATGAACAACAATCACAATTTTTTCAAATTGTGGGGGTGCCAAAGGGGGGGGGGGGGTTGCCAAAGGGGAGGTAAGATTGGGGTGTCGAAGGGGGAGCAAGTGTTTGCCCCCCATATCTGTCCCCTAGAAACATTGACCATATGAAAGTGCTATTTGATGAAGTCTGGGCACCTGAAATGTGTCTGAGACAATACATGAAATAAATTCAGAATTTTTGTCAATTTTGTTTTGTAGGAGATGTTAGGGTTTGCCTACTTCCTTAGAAAATTTTATAATTTTAAGATGCTATTTGGTTCTTTCTGGGCACTTTTTAAGTGTATGAGTCAATAAAAAAGATTAAATCATAATTTTTTTAGGGGGGGGGGGGGGGCGAAGGGGAGGTTGGGTGAGGATGCCAGAGGGGGAGCAAGTGTTAGTCCCCCAGAAACATTGACTATATCAAGGAGCTATTTGATGATGTCTGGGCACTTTAAAAGTGTCTGAGACAATACATAAAATAAATTCACAAAATTTCAATTGTTAGTGTGGGGGTGTGAGGCGTGGCCCACTCCCCCTAGAAAATTTTACAATTTTAAGATGCTATTTGGTGCTTTTTGGACACTTTAAAACGGTATGAGTCAATAATAAAGATTAGAAAAAATCATAATTTTTTAAATTTTTTTTGTTGGGGGGGTTGTCCAACGGGGGATCCGGGGGAGGTGGGGTGAGGATACCAGAGCGGGAGCAAGTGTTTGTCCCCAAGAAACATTGACTATATCAAGGAGCTATTTGATGATGTCTGGGCACTTTAAAAGTGTCTGAGACAATACATAATAAATTCAGAACTTTTCAATTGTCTGTGTGGGGGTGTGAGGGGTGGCCCACTCCCCCTAGAAAATTTTACAATTTTAAGATGCTATTTGGTGCTTTCTGGGCATTTTCAAAGTGTATGAGTCAATGGGAAAAAAATTAGAGAGAAAAATATTTTTCAAAAAAAAATTCCCCAATTTTTTTTTTTGGGGGGGGGGGGGGGGGTTGTCAGAGGGGGGTGCGTCGCAACCCCCCCCCCCCATCTGACGGCCTTGATTATTCTTGTATAGTTTAACAATATCTTATTCATTAACCCTGAAAACACAAGTTTAGACAAATTAATTATGCTGCTTTCATTTTTACATTTCAGGATATAGAAAACAATCAATATTTCAATAATGGCCTAACTAATTAGCCTATATTATTTTTTCCCCAAACTAACTTTTTGTCCAACCCAGCTAAATCTCTTCAGGCAACCCTTATCGTCATGAATTAGCCAAAAAACATCGTGTTTTTAACAATTCATAGGTTCACTATAGGATGCATAGGAGTGACAAATGGACTACTAGTACGCGTGCTGATCACCTCCCAGTCAACATTTGACAATTTACAACAAAATCTTTTGAACAATTCATGGTTTGGAATATTAATAAGTGGTATAGTATTAATAATTTAATTCGACTATTTTAAGTTTATTGATGAAACATCCCATAGAAATTGTAAATAACAATATTTATTTGTTGATTCAGTTATTCTCAAGCCAGTTTTGTACAGTGTTTTCGTGTCTCTCAAGCCACTGTATATTAGACTGTATTGTGTTACTAATCGACTGTATCCTGGACGACATATCAACGTCATTAAACTTATCTTGCAGAAAGGACACAACCTGGAAAGAAAAAGATAATAACTTTCATGTACACGCTATTATATTATATACCAGAACAGAACGGTTTAAGTAGTTGGGTATTTATAGTGGGCCCAGAAAAAGATCGAGCCCATAACATTTCTTTGGACCCATTTTTGGTTTTAGGGGCCCTAAATTCTTTTTCAGACTTGAAATATGGGATATGGCCCAGCCCTTGTTGGTTCCCAAATCCAACCCTGGAATGATCGAGGAACTCCAATGAATAGTACAGTTATACCCAGTGAATAGTACACAGGTAATGTAATTGTCTCTGTGTTCGAACCTCTCTACTGAACCATTGATTAAAACATACCTCGTCGTGGATCAGCTGATTATTATATGTTGCCGATATGTAAGATACAGCGGTCAACAACGTAGAGGAAGAAAATCTGAAACCAGACGCAAAACATCATGCTAACTAAGTGAATGTAGCAAATAATCTGGAACCCGGTAGAATGTAACATTAATCATGTCGTTTAGGAGATATGCATTTTAACCATTGGACAATAAAATATACTTGAATAGAGGATGATGATTTTATTGTCGCCATTATTTTACCTATCAATAAGGGCGTCCCAGTTTTGTCTGACCCAGTCCCATGCCATGCGTCTACCAGCATGAGTGGCACTCACATATCTCACGACACGAGTAAACTCACCAATCGGAAGCTTCGAGTCATCCAATGTGTAATCCAAGAATCTATAATTTAAAAAAGAAAAAAATGTTTTAAACAATTTGAATCTTGCACAGTCCTTCATACTGACATCGCCGCGCCTACTTAACCTTCTATCTTATCTTTGTGTAAATTGTATACCTTGATTTCAGCCATCTCTCCCGCACATATGCCAAAGACTCTAGATATCTGAGTTTGTCATTTAGGAAGGATGAAGTTGTTTTGTAAAGATGAAACACTTGATCCCATTCCTTTTCTCCACCGACTTGTTGCATGCCAAACTTTAACACTTCAGCACGAACATTTGCCGGTATACTGAAAAACAGTACAACAAGTACATATTCACATTCTGATCTTCACTGTCATCTATTTTAATTGTTTTGCCAAATTTTATTTCAAAATTGTCACAACTCGAAAGTGAAAACTATTTGTTTAAAACGGTATATGGATTTTAACAGTATTTGAACTTGAAATATGTTGTTATCTAAAGTAACAATGAATAGGGGCAACAAGGCCTGTAGAGAGAAAATAGGACAATTCTAACTTTTTCTGAGCTATCAGGCAACATTTGGCTTAACATCTCCTTTGACATACCTATTTTCTCAAAATGTATGGACAAACTATCAATTCCAGCATTTAGAAGTTAAAATTCAGTTCAAAGCTTCTATAAAGGGAGCCCCACTTATATATTTTTAGGGTCCACCACATTTCAAGAGGCATATCAGGTGAAATAATGTTCATCTAGGGGGTTTCTTTGGAGATAATTAAAATATATGTTAGTCTTCATTGTTGCAACTTTAAAAATAATATGATTATCTTTTTCTTTCTTTCTTTCTTTCTTTCTCCCTTTCTCTCTTTCTCTCTCTCTTTCTTTCTTTCTTTCTTTCTTTCTTACATTTCTTTAGACATTGACCATGAGCTGTACAAACCTTATGTTCTGGTTTATAAAATCAAGGAACAACCTTGTTGAATTAGTGAGACAATCAGGATCACCGACCCAGCAGGATTGCTGAATCACCAGCGGCCGCAGTAACCTGCAAGAACGAACAGTTGTCACCATTGCTCATTCATAAGAATACGTATAGTAACTTATATGTATTGCAACCAGCCTCCAGAGAATTGTATTGTATATTTATTGCCTCATTTATATGGGAGAATACATTTTAGTAAAGTAAGCTGCAGATAGTATGAAATGCATACATTAATAAAATATTACATATCTCATAACAAAATAATTGAAAATATACACAATGCTCAAATCCAGAGAGAAAAACCAACTTGATAAAAACACATCCGGGTGTAGGGAAACAAACCCAACCATCCCAAACAATACTACCAGTCTAACATAGATAAACAGTTACCTGTTTAAGTGGCTGCCAGTGTCAGTAACTTGTAAAGGAGTCATAGCTTCTCTCGATAAACCACGCAAATGAGTCTAAACAAGATGAATAAATCATGCAATTCAATGTTAACCGAACCCCAGTTTTTTTTATGAGCACATCATCATTCTAGACTTTAATTTCTTTTAAGCTATCGTTTCCAATATTTTTTCAACGAATAGAAGCAACAGTAGTAGTTTCTCATTATCAAAACATTACATACCCTCCAGTTACCATACGACTTTCTATTCCACAGTTTACTTTCTACTTGATTGAGTCCTTTGATTGCACTCAACCATGGAACATAATGTACTTCATTCCTCAAAAACTTCGTCATTTCCAAGGCCACGTTATATGATAGTCTGTTGTCTAGTGCAAGCACGAAGACGTCATCTAACAAGTTGGATCTATCTGTGGCAGGGACAAACTGAAATCAATAAGACAGCACTATCTTACTCATGATAAATTAAATGAGGGGATGGTAATACTTTCCTTGAAAATATTCCAAGCTTATTCATTCTTGCAAAAATGCTGTATCTGATACATAGCTGAGGAAAATATTTCTGGATAAATGTTAAAATTATTTGAAACATTTTACAAACTACTTCTTTAGATACAATTTTCTCCCGTGTCATGCCTCGTTTTCCAATCTACAATAATTATATGTTTTACTTTGATAGCAGGTCTGCACAATTTAAGATGGTTGTACCGAGTCTCCAATATTTCAAATGGATGGACTGTTTGGAAGCTTATTGAAAGTTTATACAAGCCACTTACATTGATGTTGTTTTGAAGCGTAGTTGCAAGACGCTGCCACAATGACGTGTAATCTACACGATAAAATCCCAAATTTTGTGAATTAAACTTAATTGCTTGGTCTGTCACAGGGGATGGGAATGAAACTGAAATACAGAGCAAAATTATATCTAAAGGCACAAATACCAAAGAGGAAGCGAGAAGAAGTATTTACAGAGTTAGAAAAAGGAACCCTGGAATTGTAACCGGTAAAAAAGCAAATTGTAATATAAAGTACAAAGGAGGAGTGTACACTGTCCTGTGGTCTCCCATTTAGGATAAATTGTGAGTAGATTAGACAAAGCCCGATAGGAATCAAGCCATCAGTATAATGCATTGGATGTTCCTTGCAAACAGGGTAAGTGACTAGATTATGAATATTGGCTGCATCATGGAATCGAAGAATAAATAATAGTCCAACTTTTACACATTTAGTTTTTTCTATACCAAATTGCATTTTATGCTTATCGTACCATCAGTTATGTTCATCCATACTGTATGTGTGGTTGACCCTCCAACGTAGGTGTAAGAAAGGGGCACATACCATTTCTCACTGTAACATTCATATTGATAATACAAGTGTATGCTATATACCTTTTCTTCTTATTATGACAAGTTGCAAATGCTAGACGTAAAGATTTTCTCAATTGTTCCTTTCTGAAATGCATGTTATTAAAGCGAGATACCATTTACGTACCTAAAAGTATCATTTGAATTCTTCACAAAACGTCTTTGTGAAGCAGAAATCATATTGTCTTTGGTTGTTATTGTAACTAAAGGGTGTCCACTCTGTCTAAGCCAAGTGTCCAACATTGTCTTAATCTCAATATTTCCGTTGTACACCTAAAGGAGGTTTTAGCATTTCAATGGGAAAGCAACAACGTTTAAAACATACATAGTAAATCTTTTATGAAACATTAACATTAGATGAATGATTTAGCTATAATTATGCTAAAATGATAAAATAGACAATGTGTTATTGTCTCTGACTCTAGCCTTGTACAAGGTACCATGATTCTGAAAACTGAAGTTATTATTCCACGTGTCACACTGTCTAGAGTATAGTACCTGTTGCATTTCCGAGATGAACTGATCAGTTGTAGGGTTACCATATTCAAACTTCTTTAGATAGTTCTGCATCCCTCTTATGAAGTCAGTTTCACCCATGAGCTGTTCAAGGAGACGCATCATAGATCCTCCCTAATCGTGATATCATAAGATATAGTGAAATAGCAATTTTTAATTCATAAGTTCAACTATGGAAAATGAAAACTCTCTAGCCTATGATTCTTTGCAACTGTTCCAAAACTATTCGTCACAGCTTGCTGTTCAGCAGTTCCAATAATAGGTACTTGCAGACCATAATAGGAACTTGTAAATATGTTGAACTGTTCTTGGAATATATACACGCATGTGAGACCATTCCTATTTAAAATTTGGTATTGTAAGTCTAAAAATTCTGTTTTCAAAGTAAATATCATCGTGCTTTTGAAGCTATGAGTCACAGCGTGGAACAACGATGAAAAATTCGGACTATAAAATTACTACCCCTTAAATGTTGGGTTATTTTGAGTTTTTTTTATATTTAGGACATTTGTTTCTCAATTTTGAAAATAACCCCACATTTATGGGGGTAAAAATTACCTTTCTGTAGACAATTCCACTGTATACGTCCCTCAAGCCTGCTGGGTCAGTGACCGGTTTTGCAATCATCCTGACACCATCAAACGAATCACTCTCCATTATAGTGTGAAGACTCCTTGGCACAAACTGCTCCAACTAAACAGAATGGCATCATTCATCATTCGTCCTGTACATGATAAACTAGGGGGCATGTATTTAATTGTGAATTGCCAACCACCTTTGAAGCGAGAAATCCCAAAATAGTCTGAGTATGGCTTTACCAAATTAATCGCTCTCGTATAACCTTCGGGCGCCAGTTCTTTAAAGATTATAATTTATTTTGTGATTCGATTACTCATTATTGCAGAATTGTTTCTTACCATTTCCCACTCGGGGAAAACGGACAAAACTCCTTTGTTTTCAAAGAAAGTGGCGAATCCCTCATTTAACCATATATCTTCCCACCAGGCTGCTGTCACCACGTTCCCAACATACTACAGAACAAAATTAAACATAGTTTATAAATCGGCAGTAATATATTATGTGGTCAAAGTGTGATGGAGTCGGGGCTTCATCATTAGAAATATCAGTTTAGTATGAAGCTTAGCAACACTATTATATCTTATTTCACACGAGGGCGATACTTTTAAACACTTAGATTTTTATACTTTTCGTGAATCTGTACATTCTTATGTTCAAATATTCAAATATATGTTCTTCACATGATTGTGTTCCAAACTCTCGAGTAATTTACTTACATTGTGTGCAAGCTCATGTGCTACTACAGCCAGAGTACTCTGTTTGTCCCGTGCTGTATTCTGTTCCTCGTTATAAAGCAACCTGGTTACCCGGTATGTTATAAGTCCCCAATTCTCCATAGCTCCAAATGGAAGATCGGGAATTCCAATCATGTCTGTAAAAATAAACTTAAAAGTTTAAAACACGACCTTTCCTAGACAATTTCATTGATAAATATGTTTGAACACTTCTGTTATACACCATCAAGTATTATCAATGTAGATAAAATGAGGTGTTCAGCATAGGTTACATTACCTATTTTAGGCAGGTGGTAGGACATATTGAAGTAGGACTCATACCAATCGGTAATATTCTTCCCAGTTTCCAATGATAGGTCGACTTCTCGGATGCGATCACTGGGAGCCCAAACTCTTATCTAAACAACAGAAATGATACATTAACCCTTAAATGGTTTTTGGGGTTAGGACCCCAGGATAAATTAATTATATTAAAAAATTCATTAAATCTACATGAAATCCCATCTAATCATTTTCATTTCCTTTCAGATAAAACAAAGTAGATGTAAATTGAATGGTTACTTTTTGCACTACCCGAGGTCAAAGAACATCACTGTTACCAAACATATATTCAAATAATACATTGTTATATATAAACGCTACGAAATGCTACAAAATGCTAAAACACCTGATCCCGTGTGATTAGATTTACTCATATGTTCTTGCATCCAAAAATAATGCATACATATTATGGAAGGTAATTGAATAACCTATTTAAACCTATTGAAATCAGAATGAAAAAAGCGTCACAGAGTTATTGTAAAATATGTGCTTGGACCCCCAAAAGCTTAAGAAGGTATAAAAACAAAAATCAATTAAGGATTAAATTTACCAAACATAGCATTTCCTAATCTATGAAAGTCTTAACATCCCCGAACGCAGGGCTCCAGAAATCATTAACTGCGTTCCTTCCTTCTTCCAAGAGCGAGGTACCAGTTCTGAAGGCCTGTGTTCGGAAGATGACTAATGTTTAATGAAAAAAGACCTACTGGTTTTCCACTCTTCAACGTTGCCTCTTTATAGTGGAAATCACTAATAACGAAACAGACTAGGTATGTACTCATACTAGGAGTCCTTTCGAATGTTGTCTCCATCATATTGTCAGCAAGTATTCTGCTTGTCTGGAGATTTTGATGCAGATATTAAGAAAGAAGAAAAAATAAAATGTGTCAGTAAAAAGTGAGCTTTTGACTTCACAACCCAAAATTGGTATTTGATAAAATATGCTAAAAAATAAGACTATATGATACATGTACGCATCTTGGGCATGCTACAATATTATTGGCTTCATGTTCTAAGTAATTTGGACTAATGTAAAATGGATATATCATATAATCACGTGGTATTGAAATATAATTTCTCAGGTTAAGGTTCATGGATTGTGCCAATATAACGATTAGATGTATATTTCTCGATGATACCTTATTAGGCATATTTCCTAATGCAACATATCCAGTGGGATATTGTAGTGAAACCGTGAATGTCGCCTTAAGTTGAGGCTCGTCGAAACAAGGGAATCCCTTCCTCGCATCAGTCGAGGCAAATTGAGTCATAGCTAGAGATCTAAAATAAAATAATTATGTTATTATGATCTTACAATAATTTGTTTACTAGCTGAAATGTACATGTAAACTTTAAGTAAATTTTAGATACTGAAGGTCGTTCCTGTCGGACACAAAGAGGGACTATTGATATGAAAGTTTCAGAGTGAGGCTCTATTTCAAGTGGGAGGCCAAGCATTTTGCAGCTTTTATCAATGAAGAAACTTTAATGTATGCTTACGATGCAAAATTTTATGATGGCCTTTTAGCACTGCTAAATGTATCTATTGATTTAGGGCATGTGAACGCCAAACATGAATACAAAATGAATGACCAAACTTTGGAAAAGCCAAAAACAAATAGCAAAGGAGTCACCAATGGCCCTGGTTTAAACACACCAGCAATGCCAATATATCAATTCTAGAAGCTAACACTATATTTGGAACAACATTAGCTATGAAAAATGAACAGTTTTTGATAAATTAATAAAGTATATTTTCGTGAACTTTGAGAGTAAAGCTACGAAGTCCACTTTTAAATGTATGTACTCGTACACTTTTTGGTCTTGTGTTCACAGCATACATGTATACTTAACAAATGAAGAGAGTGAGATAAAGGATCATTAAAATGTGATATATTACCATTATTACCATTTATTTTGATAAATCTATTGTTAACTTTGTTCTCAAGAAGATTGCAGCATATCACTGTGTACACTCAATCTTAAATCTTATGAAAGCGAATAACAAAACCTACCTAGTTGAATTCAAGTCAGTGTTAAAATATTCTGACTTGTAAATACCACTATTCCCCTTATCCAACGATCCATTGAATTCAACATCTACTGTGATATTAGTATCTCCAGGGATGAGTGTCGTTGTCTCAATAACACAGAACTCCATTGGTTTGTGTTCAAAACGCTTACTTATAGGTATATCATCTGTGTTGGCATTATTAGTAACTCTAGCACTTGTTATATTCAATTCCTTACAATGCATGATGATATATTTCGTTTCCAAGGTAACTGTCGCTTGAATGGATACATTCCCCCAAAACCAGGCTTCTGAAGCCTCGAAATCAGGTCTGACAAGGAGATTGTAATGTAGAGGGATTATATTCTTTGGGAGCCTGAATTGATACCATGGTTCGGGGCCTATGGTCGTCTGAGAAATTGTAATAGTTGTCGATGATGGTGCTGTTGTGGTAGATTGTATTCCTCCGCCTCCAGGTGCGGGAGTCACTTGGACTATTTTTGGACATGGTGCTCGTGTCAAACCAGCTAGTAAACCGACTCCAGTTATTATCAAGGCAAATAGTACAATAATGATCACAGCATTCCGTTTGGTCACATAGAAACCAGGCTTCGATTCCAACGTCATATTGCGTCATATGAAATAGTATTCCTGGTATACACTCTGATTGAGTTTAAATACACCTGACAACACCTCTGATTAGATTCTTATATTGCAACTACATATATAGGAAGGATACTCGAAGAATTGGAGTCAAGATGCACATTTTACATTCAATCAAGATTCGAGATAACATATATTTGATAAGCATTTAATCTGTCGAGTTATCAAAGTAAACATTGAATCAATAGTTTACAAACCAAATACGAGATAAAAAGGCTAAATTGGCTAAATTGTATGTAAAATTCATTCTCTGCTAGTTAGTTTCAGTTGAAGGAAACAACTTGTGGCCCGTCGATCACAACGAGGTAAAACATATTGGGGTGTCTTTGGTCAAAACCACATTCAACTTAAATACAATTACTGGCGAGGCTTATATTCATTTGTCAGATTCCTTTTCAAAATTGACCCAAAAGTGTCAAAATGCACCAATATCGGTAATAATCCCCAACGATGATCCCTTTTTAAGTAGAAAATGCACAGGGTGGTAACATAAGAGCCCATTGAAGTTACCTATTTAAAACGTGCTAGTTGTCCCAGTATTGTAACTCTGATCAAAGTCTATAAAATGAGCTACTTGAATATTTAATTTTAACTTAAGTGGCCTAAATCTTAGTAGTGCTCCACTTAATCAAAAGTCAGTGAGAGAGTAGTTAATCATCGACAAATAAACAATGATCGACCTATTTTACTATTCTTACGATTAAGGAGTTGAGCGTTTAATTCTTTATGTTTATAAAATCAACAATGTGTTTCTGGTAAGATGGCTGATGGCACAAATTCTCAGAAAAAAGTCGACCAGCTCTGTTACAAGGAAAAAGGAAATATGAATGACTGGCTGGTCTAAAAATTAAAATCCTGGTGTCAAGAAACAATTTTCCTGTCCTAATACAATTTTCCTGATCTAGTACACTGTGTTAACAATATTTATTAATAAAACTTTAACTGTGCATGCTATCGTTTCTACCAAAAGTAGGGGCGTTGTTGGCACTTTCTCTAAAATTGGCAGGGACTTGTTAGGTAGATGTGAATTTAAATACTTTATCTAGTTTCTAGCAAAACGTAAAAATCATTTTACCAGGTATTTATTGGAAATTAACTGGAGAGCTAAGATAGTAGTTACAAATTGTCCTAAAAATTAGATAACGATACTAAAAGTACAAAAATATTGTTTATTACATTTATTTCTCAAATCATTTTTACAATCCATGTATTAACTACAAGGTGAAGCACAACTCGACCTAGAAAAGAAAAAGACAATAACAATACGTGATTATCATTTGTATCGACATATCAGTTTGCATTATTATTTAAACTTAAAATGACATTATTTAAATCCAGTCAAAGACTACAAAGAATAATCATCATGAGCTATCTAAAAATAATATCTGGACCACTAGCAAATCTTTTTTTCAAGCAAGCAATACAAAAATCCATAAATTCGGACCAGCAATTCTCAAGCTTTGATATTTCAAGTGTAAATAAGTCAGTGTAAAAGGCATTGTCCTTACTAATCAACAATATCTCTTTAATGAACTTGAAATTAGATTAACAAACATATAATGCATACAATATATGTATAAACCATTCAATCAGACTTTGAATATGATTCTATCTAAGTTTGTATTCGCGAATGCAACTAACGCCTGTCGGTTACCGGATTAACCTACTACTTTATGGGCATCTCTTTTAAATATGAATAGTACCGGCCACTATTCCATTCACATTTAAATGAGTTGGTCATAACATAGTAAGTTAATCCGGTAGCCGCTAGCCGTTAGTTACATTAGCGAATACAAGCTAAGCTAAATGTTTATACCTTTTTATTATTCAAATATATGCATAGCGAGTATTTGTTAAAAGTGTAATCCAAGAACCATGTATATTTTATAAAATAGTCTATATACACATACCTCATCGAGGGCTCCTGGGAAACCATCTCCGAACGTAAGTGGATATTTTGTGCTCTTGATGGAAGGAATCTCGTCATTATCGACGTCTAAAAATATATGATTTACAAGGCCATGTCACAATGATGAGCTATTGAACAGATTTGATGGTCAATTTTCGAACGCGATTGTCGCCAGAAAACGGTGAAAACATTTCACGTAGTGAGAGCTTGTTTGGTGTACTGGAGTTTGTATTGTAGTTTACAAAAGTTAAATGTATGTAGTTTCGTGTGAGATATAACTAGTTGTACATCCATTCCTCGGTATTTTGAATAGATTTTTTATTATGGGTTCATCTTTTACTGTATAAATTCTGTATAACTCACTTCTCTTCCTTCTGTTGCTGTTTTGTTTGTTGACACATTCTTCGGCCAATTCTACATTTTCATCAAGTTCACCTATACCTCTACCACTATCTGGATTCTCTTCAGAGACTGCGTCAGCTACCTATGAACAGATATCCCATACATGTATTAATCTATGATGCTTAACTTGATCAAGGTAGTAACGATAGCAGGTAATTTAGTATTTAGTTCCATTGGGTATACAGGGTGGGCCAAAAAACGCCACTTTTTTTCAAGACACTACAACTTTTTTATTTTCCAACCTACATACCCCAAATTTTGCAGTTATATAGTGTCAAGGGTTCTTAGTAATAATATAATGTAACAAGTCCTTCAACTTGGATTATATTTGATCTAAAAGGGGAGTTCAATTGGTCCGCCACCCTAATTAATGATATATTTTAGTTTTAGTCGTCTTGCTGATATTGCGGTATCAATGAAATGTAGCTAAGTTTTTTTTCAACCTGTCTTAATTGCCAGCTTTAGTTGAGCAATTTTCTAGATTGGGTGCCTTCATACAATCTCCTGGAGACCTTCCCATACCCTATACTCACTGGGGTTTGCATCAGGGCTATTAGCTTAGCGATCATCAGGCCGTATCAGTTCAGGAACATTTTGCATATTATGCTTATTTCTTATGGTACACCACATGTTTAAGTGAGACGCTGGTGACATATTTTATTCAAGTAAAAGTATATAATTTATGATCCATGGCTAGATAACAACCTCAAGCTTCTTTTGGTATGCAAATTATGATTTAATATCAAAAAATAAAAAAGTTATAGCATTTTGAAAAAAGTGGCGTTTTTTGGCCCACCCTGTATAAACCGATTCATCTTTCCGAGAATTCAATCCTTCAATTGAAAACAGTCATTTTGTGCTTTATAATTTTGCTGAAATAAGCATGTATTATCAGTTGTAATTGTTTTTGTGTACATGCAAAAATATATATAAAATGAATAATATACTGTATTTATTGCATTCCATTCTGATACAATCTTGGAAAATGGAGGGAAATATGATCTTTGACACCTTCAAAAGAGGCACATTTATACAAGTATAGTGCAAAATTCAGCAATTATACTTATATATTTTTAATTAGTTATCAATTGTGTATTACTCTCAAATAGATTTATCATGATTCAGTCAAATATTGAGTTCAGCTGCGACTGCAATATGGAGGGAAATTTGGGTATTCTTATATTTTGATTTTTGGTCGCTCACGGCACCCCTGGTGTCAATTTTAGTCTCTAACTCAACGAGAAAACAACGGTTTTTCAATTGGATGGTGTCATTTTGTTAAAAAATAATTTATCTTTAAAATGACATATACTACATTTCATGGATTAACATATATCATATGAACTATTCATCTTTAAACTTGGGCATTGTTTTTTGGCCCACCCTGTATATTATACACCTGCAAAATTTGATTGATATAGAGCTCAGTAAGATCGATGCGCCAAACCTTGTTAAGTTTTCTCTTGAGTGTATTGATGCTCGATCTTGTTTCCTTGTTTAAAACGTCTCTGAATGTGTGACGATCCTCTTTGATTTCACAGATCTTTGCAAGGGCTCTTTTAACTTCTGAGATGATTGAGTTCATTCTGCAATAGAACAACACCAGTAATGAAATAGAGTTAATGAATATATGATATGGAGAAGTTCTGTAGCTTGCTTTTTGGCCCACAGCCGTGCCATCTTTTGGTCAAGCTATTTATTGTATTGTATTTTGTTTACCACCAATGAAGGTGAGCAATACCTCTTGCGTATGTCCCGTATATGTACGGTCGTAATTTACGTAATTAACATGGAAGATAGACCCAGAAACCCCTCCTTGAAGGAGCCTTGTGTTCTTTTATGTGCACTTATACATAGACATACAAGTACACACCACAGCCTTTTGTACGAGTTGCGGACCACTCAGTCAAACACCCTGAAGCACTTCACGCAAACAAGCAAATTTAGTCTTGCCTGAACCGGGGATCGAATCCGGGACCTATTGCGTAAGAGGTACCTGCGCTACCGCTGAGCTACACGGGTATTGTAATTGTAATGATTCTCCAAATAATCACTTCTGGATTGCTGTCATGAAAACAAGACAATTCTCCATATTGAACGCACTTTCATCACAATATAAGACTCTCATTACTATCATGAGTTATTTAAATACAAGGTTGAATGTTTTTGGGTCACTCTGTATAAGGCTTTGATTTATAACACTGTGGTCATATAATATTATACATTTCGAAAAAATAAGTCAATATGTACAGCATCGTTTATCATTAGCGATTGAATTCTGAGTATATTACGACTGGATAATATTTTCTGATTTTATCAAAATATGTAAAAATATAAATGGTTTTAATTTGAATTTAGTAATAACAAGAGCATTTCAGACCATGTGTTGTATCATACATCGGAACTCATGCTGTTTATTTAGAAGCAAGAGCATTTTAGACCATGTGTTGTATATAAGTCCATGTACGTACATCGTACTACACATTCATCGGAACTCATACTGTTACTATACTAATACTATGTAGACACTAATTATAAATAAAAGTAAGATATACAAACTTTGCAAGCTGTTCCTTGCACCCTGTCACCAATTGTTCCAATTCTGTTGTATCGATAGATTTTCCCTTCTTGCACCTTCTCAAGAATGGCTTCAAGTCCTTGACACATTGTCTCAGATCTGTAAGACCTACGGCTCCAGCGGGGTTTTCTGTGAAATCACCCAAGTCTTCAAGAATACTGTTGACTTCGTCCAAACATGTCTAAAATAATTCACCACATACGGCGTTGTACAAATGTTGTACCTGAAATTCACAGAGAATCGACAAAGAAATTTACCCAGCATATTTCAGCTATTACTAATATGACCATATTAGTAATAGCATATTCATGACCATTAACATTCTTACTTCAACGTCTCTTAAAATGGCCTGGTCTGCACTTTCCACGGGCGTGGGGATACTCTGAATAGCATCCATAGCTACATTCACTCTTCTCCTTGCAACATTGTTGACCTGCGTGACGAACTTTTTAATTTCTTCGGTTGGCATTGGTTCTAAAAAAATTGCAAATTACGTAACAAGAGGACAACTACATTTGACAAATCCGCACTGTATTTCAACCAGACTGTCAACATTTTCAACAAAGTAAACTGGGAAATACATCTAGTTGAAGAGCTCTACACTAAACAGTATCTAGGATATTGAAATATTGGAAACTGCTACATATAAACAGGAATAATATACATCAAGTGCAATAGGAAAAAATCACGTCTACAATTGTGGTGTTAAATGGTAAATCTGTTTACCTGGTTCAAATCTTTCGACCTCAGTTGGTACTCCATTAGAGTCTTCATATCCTACCACCATGTTTCCTTCGTTGAATGACATGTACACTTTTATCCATTCGCCATTATTTGCCTGAACATATTAAATTTAAAACTGGTGAGAAAGTAAATCTTCCTGATTTATTTGCTCTGTCTGATTTTTGTCGTTTATGTCGTCATATTTTATCTGATTTAATTGCTCTAACAACGCCTATATAATTTTTTTGATATACCAAGCTCACAATCTCTTTTATACATACCGTAATTGGAAGGACAACATCTTCTATTCTATCGCAAGCTTTCACTCCAGCAACGAGGACAGTTTGACCTGGGCATTGCAGGATCTCCATTTTGACTGTAGCTGCAACACCTTCCTCTTTTCCATTATGAATGACTAGCCTAGCGAAGCAATGTAATCCATTGATTCTACTTATTTATTTATTACTTATTTATTTTTAAGTATGTTTAAATAAAATAAATTTCAACCACTTACAAAATAGTTGAGATAAATTAAATCTTACTCGAATATTTTTCTAACATCGCATAGTTTATGGCGATTTTAATTTTTTTTCATTCAACTATTTTGCATTATTGGAATAGATTTAGGAAACCAAATTAGTAATTAGTTTTCCCATCGTTATTACTACACGTAACAATAGATCTATAAATATTCACGATAGGGCGAAACAGAATAAATCAACTTAGTATTTAAATGTAACTTCAATATTTATATCAATGTGTGATTGATGTGAGTTTTATACCCGTCACTTTGTTCATCAAATCTAACATATGCCGAGGCAGAGAATCGGATTCCATAATAGGCATTGCTGAAATAAGGTATCTCTACGCTGGTTCCGGTTCCAAATTGGGCAGCGCCATTACCAGCATGACCTATAGAAAATAATTGATCATACCCATTACATATTTTGGCCGTTTATGTCATCTTAATGAGTAAATATAGGAGAACTGGAGTGGTTATTATATTAAGACTAATAAGATAATATATGGCATGAGGGCAATTGTTTCTAATTTTCAAAAGCTAAAAAAGAAGACTATATATGAAACACGAAAACTATTACTGTTATTAATGATGTATAAAAACAAGATAAACTGCCAAGAACTTTAAAAGATGATGTTAATGAAAAGAAGACTGACCAGGTCTGGCGATTGTTGTACCAATGGGGGTTCCGTGAACGCTCTGGAAAGTGTCTACGTAGTTCCCTTCGAAGTCGAACTGGATGCAGGGACTGTCAACGACTGAAAAAAGGTATGCGTTATCAGGAAGTATTTTATTTTGCAATTTTTAATGGAGCAGCCTGTATTAATAGTAGATGGGCGATGGTACTAGTACTTCCGAGAGGTAGGTCGGGTACGGACGTAGCATTATGGCTCAACCGTTGTGGCTTTACCAGTACACCTATATAACGCAGTGGCCCTGGGTTCGATCCTTGGTTCAGGCAAAACCAATTTGAAGAAATTAAGAGGTGCACACAAAAAGAAATTCAGGAGTGCACCTTAAATAGAGACACCTTCAAGTAGGGGTTTCCAGCTTCCTTAATGCCCAGTTACATAGCTCATAGCTACATACATGGATGTTAGTAAAGAACAATTAGACGAATTAATTATAATAGTCACGGGCGTATCCAAGGGACACCCCCAAAACATTAACAAATTATAGTTTAAAAAGCCTAGAGTGCACCATATTCATTTAGTAAATTTAAAATCTTTTTGGGGCCGCTTCGTTCGCAGCCATACAAACCCAAAAATTTACACCCCGTGGCAAATGCTGTCTACGCCACTGATATTCCATGAATCAAATAGAATTACTTGTTATTCCATGGACAATAGACAGTCTTTGAAATTGGAATTTTAATCTATGATCTTTAAGTTAAAAACACCAAAAGGCTCTACTTTATTCAAATAAGAGTAAAATACATTTTGGAGCTAGAGGAAAACAAATGTAGAATACGACTTTAGAGTATAAATAAGTGAAAAGTACTTGATTTGCACTTTGAATTGCTTTTTATAGTTTATTTTATATATCAAGAAAAAACACTCAATACAACGGTATACTAGTCATAGATAATTTATGTAAACTCTCGTATGATAATCACCAGTGTAACAATTGCTAAATGTAGGGATGGCCTGCATTCTATTCCCGCCGAAAATCAAAATGTAAATTGCCAAATCTCTTCCGAACATACAGGGTGGGCCAATAAAAATTGGAACATTTTTCTTTTTATTCAGTTGTCTTTATTTTTGCAGTTCAATCCCATGAAAATTCAGATTATGGTAAAATGATTATTTGTGAAAATGTTCAAGATAAAAATATGAATGTATGATTATGACAGGTGTTAGTTATTTTCTAAAAACGAATAGAATCATACGAAATTGAATGTCACCCAAAATTTACACCGATCTTACATTATACTCATAATAATAATAATACTTATAATGAAATATTACTTTATTTTAAATTCTTCATTGTGATAATCATGATCAGTATTCAAACTAAGAAAATCTCAATATTCCAATTGATCAAAGTTTATGTTAAATAGACTATTATGCAACTGGTCTTACTATCAAGTGGCCCTTCACAACAACAGGAGCTCAAGATGAAGGTCTGGCCTGGTGGGCAATCTTGGGGATCAGCTTCTCCCTTGAAGAAATATCTGGTGTCGTTAGTGGCATCTCTTCGGAAGATCTGACCAGTTCCCTCCAGGCAACATTCCTCTAGAATATAAGATCAAATACATTACCGAATCATACTGGACTATTATTGAACAGGTATACTGTTATGTAGCGATGTCTCATCTGATATGGAAACTTGAGATACCACGTGGTGATGCGCACCAGATGTAAAGCGCAGGTCACGAGGTACCTCAGTTTAGATTCAAAATTGAGATAGAAGGTCATGGAACCAAAGATTTAAAGGAAATAAGATTATTAAATGAATTTGACACAAAATTACTAAGTGTGTTAATATACAATGCACAGAAAGCGAGTTCTAAGATGAATGCATAAAATTCACACTTGAATTGATGTTTCATATTAAAAACTCTACCTGTTCCGAGATCAATAGGGCAAGGTGCTGTCGTTCCGGGGGTTGGGAGAGCTAAAAAGTGTAAAAATAATTGAAAAATTAATGTGATAATTTGACATAGAATGACAACATAATATCTATCGAGCATGAAGGTCCCATGTGAAACTTACGATAGCCAAACAGACTGGAAAATGATTTTTGTTCTTAAACTATCCCTAAATTATAATTTAGTAAGGTAGATCCTCATTCCCTTAATACATATTGGGTAACCTCAACCCATGGATAAAAATATCTATTAGTTATGATATATGTAAAACTCAATCTAAACCCACCAGGACTGGTAGATGTCATACATAACTGTTAGGTAAGAATCAAACAAAGTTACACTAATTTTAAAACGTACAGCACACTTCAAGTCGTGCCTTAGGCATAGAAGAGTATTGATCGATACATCATTTGCGAATCGGCACTGACTCTAATATATCATTAGAGTATCATGGAGGACACTTTGAATGTGGTGCATTTTGGTCACCCTATAACATACATACGTGGGCATGCGCTACGGTTACACTCTCTGAAGGTCTTCTCTGGCACACACGAGCAGAGGACTGGGTTCCATACGGTCTTACCCAAACATGGGAACCTCCAGCCAACCTGTCTTAGGTCACATTTGATGAAATGGCAGCAGTCAATGGGATCAGAGATGAGCCCGGTCAGTTCACAAGCAACTACAGAAGTCATTAAATAATTTATTAATGTATTAATTTATGATAGGTTAAACTTGAAACATACTGGCTACGCATTTTTTTTTATCATAATTTAGTATTTTCATCAGGTGAGCATGTTCCAATAGTCCCGACATCCGCATTTTTCTGAATCATGGATGTTTTTCCATTCAATTTAATAAAGTTCTTACCTTCTTGAGCTGGATCCAATTGAACCTTTTCAGCTGCAACATAAAGGAGAAGGTACGTTAGAATTCTCGAGTAGGCCTACATGTATTTCAAAGCATATTTACAAAATGTCATGGGTATTTTGTTATTTGGAACAAATAACCATTGCATGGCACTTACGTCTAATAAAAGATTGTGATGCCGCATACCCGACGAGGGCCTGGATGAGGAGAACCGTCCACATAGTAGACCTGACAAATAGAAATAGTTCGATTTATTTGTTCACAGTCATATAGCGTGTCATGAGTTGTAACTAATAAAGAATCGTGAAATTCTTGATTTTACAGTAAAAGACAAATCACTTGAAATCAGTCGACTGTTACAATCGGCATGCCGTATTTTTCAACATGTTTCCAGACTTTCAAACTACAGGCAATTTCAGATCTTTTGATGTTTGAAACAATGTGATTGCCATCAAGGTATTATCATATCCATTTAAATAGAGTGACACTGAAATGTTTATTCCAGTGGTATCTTTAGTTTTGGGTGAAACTATTGGAAAGGAGAATTCAATGATCTTTGCAGAAAAGTCACTGTATCCCAGCACTTCAAATACAATTATTTTTGTACCATGATATCCCCGACTGGTTGAGTCATCATGTGTCATGCTGTTTTCTATATTCGACCCCAATCTCTTACAATATTTTCAGTATCCTATCGTTGCGCACAATTGTCTGCGACTCGCGTTTTGATCCAAATAATTTGAGTAAAAAATGATTTTTCAAAAACTGGTTACATATCCGTGAAATTATTTTGGGAGGTCCTGAACATGTTGGTCAGATGTCTACAAAACCATATCTTTATTACTTTTGTAGAAATAAATTTATTTGTCTCCCCTCCCCGAAGAATCTTTGAATTTCTCAGCTATTCTTATTCTTTTAGCATCTAAATATGCATGTGATTTACAAAATAGTGAATACACAGGGTGGTCCAAAAAAGTGAACCCCTGCAACGGGCCATATTTCCTTTATTATTTGCAGGAATTCTTTTATATTTACATGTTGTAGAGGAAGGTCTAAAATTCATGTTGGCACCATACATTTTTCTTAGTCTTGAAATTTGCGAAATTATAAGCCTTAACCAAATATTACTGAATATGGATAAAATGTGATTTTCAATATCAGCGATTCTTCAACCCTTCAACAACCTTCCCCTAATTATCCCAACGAACGAAGTTCTGTAGGGATATAGTGAAGCCCTCCGTCCGTCTGTCCGTCAGTCCGTCAGTCAGTCAGTCAGTCCGTCCGTCTGTCAGGAAGATAACTCGAATACTAGTGGACAGCTTTTCTTCATATTTGGTAGAAAGATGTATATTGGTGAATAGTTTTTTTTTCAAGATGGCCGCCAGTTTAAAAATGGCGGGAATTTTTCGCAAAAATCTTATGTTTTTCATTTTAAACCAAAATAATAAATATTTTTATTTGAAATTCTATCTTTTTCACATATATCCCGGGTTTTTCACCCTGACCCCCAGGGGCCGTAAATGGGAATTTGCGTTAATTTTGAGATGTTTTTGAAGTATAGCTTTATTATACTCAAATGAAAGGCAATTTAGAGTAGATTGCAGATATTGTAGCGTTTTCTGATTCAGGCCTCAAAAAATTCAAAATGGCCGCCTAATGCGGGATTTCGCAATTATTTTCTGATCTCTTAAAAGTATGGCTATATTATACTCAAATTGAAGGAATTTCAGAGTAGATCACAATTATGGCATTGTTTTTTGATTTGCGCCTCTGAAAATTCAAAATGGCTGACGAGAGCAGAAATTTCACCATTACAGATACTACAATGATTTAAAATATTTATTGAAGGTAAGAGTAGATGGTAAGAGTAGATATTACATTGTGACTGTACAGATTGATGATTTATATAGTGTTCGTTGGGATTTGCTACTCCGTGGAGTTGCCATTTTCTAGTATTTTTTAAGCTGCAGTCTTAAAGAACTAATGTTTTCTCACTTTGTTCAATCTTGAATCCAACACATTATGGCTTAAAACTAGCATCGTACCTTTGTTAGTTGCAAAGTTGTTGTGATCCAAAGAAATGTTCTAAGCTTCCATAGACGATTTCCAGTAAAATAGCTAACATACCCCTATATGATCTTGAAATGTCAATATCTTCATAAATCATGGACCGATTCTAATGAAATATGGCTCAAAACATTGAATATTGGATTTTCTTTTGATTTTTAAAGATATTTGATGAAGGGTTTCTCAGACTCCTGGTCACAGGGGCAACTTCCTTCCACAAGAGTGAAATGTGTTTTCTGCTTAATAGTGTCCTTTTTGTCATATGGTAAGGTTTTAAACTTATATCTCTAACTGAAAACTGTTTAAGATCATCCAATGTGTTTCAACAATTTCTGTGAATCATATTGGTAAACTTTTGCACAATATCTAATTTTCAGGCATGTTTGCTAAACTCTTGCAATTTCTTCAAAATTTAAGACTGAGATTAAATTATGGCATCAACCAAAATTTTAGACCTTTTTCTACAACATGAGAAAATATGAGTCTATTCATGCAAGTATTAAGTAAATATAGCCGGTTGCAGGTGTTCACACTTTTGGACCACAATAATTAGAAGTATGAAAAAATAAGTTGCTAAGAGTAAATTGCAATACAATTGCTAGTTTTTGAGAAAAATGTTCTCGACTGTCATCTCGGATGGCTTTATTTATTTTGGAAAATTGTCACCAATCAGTAAATATAGAACAAAAACCGTGATGCTATGTAATATTTTAATTATGTACCTATAGAACCATATAGCATTTGTCGTTAGAAGCAAAACAAACCATGAAAATTGGTAAGTGTGCTGCAACTTCTGGCTCAAATATGCTATTATCGACAAGCGGCCAGTTGTGAGATAGCGTTTTTGCTGGCTGAGAGGCACTAAAAATTTTGAATTATTATCTATTCTAGGACCTAGACTGTTTGTCTCCCCTACACCCCATTTTTATTTCTTCAAATGTTCAACCAAGTTACCTATATATCTCCGGATCTAGGAAAGATATTTACAAGCGTTTTTGCCCTAGAAGGTAGATACTATATACTTGTATATCAATCACATGTATTATCCTTTTCTGGCTAACAAATATTATATGTTGTTTTTTATTGAAAAATTCAAAAAAACACAAGAAAATCTGAGTTCATCATGAAAGGTGTAATATGGCATGACTGATTCATGTACATCAGTCTTTTCAGGCCATCCAATTCTGCAATATTCCATAATGCGTTGCAGTACAGGGTCATTCGAGGTCGCGTTCCTGTACTCTTGCTGTTTTGAAAAACAGGTCAATCCAGAGGAAAATGTTCTATGAATGCTACCAGTCGAAGGATGAGTCTATTGACGAGTTTGTTACAAAACTTAGACTTATTGGCAGAGACTGTAAATTCCCCGATCTTGATGAGATGATCGCCGACATGATATTGACACATTGCCATTCAACACAAATCCAAGAGAAGCTACTAAGATACGAGGAGGACCTCACATTAGACCATGCTCTAAAGACAGCACGCTTATATGAGCAGAGTAACGTCCATAAGAACTCTCTAAATTCCCGCACAGAAAGTGGACATGAGGAAGTCAGTATTGTAAAGAAGTCGCAGTCACAAAGGTGTGACAACTGTGGACTGATACATAGAGGAGGCACGTGTCCTGCGGCTAATGAGCAGTGTAACGGATGTTTAAAATTCGGGCATTTTAAAAGATGTTGCCGTAGTGGGAAATCTAGTGAAGACCCCTTATGTTACTTTAACCTAATTTTGACCTCACTTGACCTACTTTTTTGGGAATTAAATGGACCTTCCTCAAGAGCTTTGAATGACCTATTATATGACACCTCAGTTTTTAATGTACCTCTCTAACTCTGAAAACACCAGGTAGGGGGGTCATCTGACCCCTTGCTAGTTAGTGTTTTGAAAACTACGTTGCCCGTATTAGGGTTAAATACAAACATCCATATCAAAAATTTCCTCAAGAATGGATCCAGTTTTAGTGAAATCAAATAAGGAATATGGGGACACGTGATTGAAGATGCAATGTAATTTTTAAAGTAAAGGTATCAGATCTAGCAAGATGGCACTGACTAGTAGTCAGAGCACTCTTGACCAAATTGTTTCTTTAGAATATTTTTGGCTCATATCATTCATTGCCGTATCTCTCTTATAAAAATCCCCAAAATGTATATCTAAATATATATTTAAGGAGAACTAATTTTATAATAATGCATTCAGTTTTCTATAAATATTGTTATAATATTTATTATTCGGGAGAATTAAAAAAATGCCCAATTTTTGCACTTTAAAACTTCCAATTGATAACACATCGTGGATCATACGGGAGATATTATAGTTGAGATTTTAAGTAATAGATCTGTAGGTCAACTGTTCATGTTGCTTGCATTTTGTCAATCTCTATAGATTTGATTCTGCCTCTAAGCTGACGATACTGTCACAAAGTACTTGAATGTTCCAAGTATTAATGATATTTAGGACAAAAATAATATCATACCAACTAATTATAAAGATACCCTTTATATATCGGGTCACAAACTCAAAAACATCTAAACAGTAAACATCATTTTTTTATTCTACACCTTAAACGTGCCATAACATACCTTTTAAACGAATCCAATGTATCGAAGACTGTTCAGAATGGTTAATTATTTCGTTTCAGTTAATATTTTAGTACTATTTATAGAAAATACTTCAATTAAATTATAAGATATTATTCAAATAGATCGGTTACTTACTAATAATTTCTGACCACAGTGGATGTGTACTTTATTCTTGTAATCCAGTCAATCCCTATAACTTTAACCAGTAGCTTTAGGCGAATTTATTGGACAATTACTGACTTCATTTAATCAATTCAAACTGTTTCAAAGTCCTATATATATTATACCCTTAGAGAAACTGAGTCATTAAATGGCGTTTAATATGTTAATTCTGTCTCTTAATTACTGCGTCTTATAGTGTGTATACAAAAGGTCGATAACATTTGTGACCACAAGTCCAGCAGATTTTGATGTATTGTCAAATTGTTTTTGCCTTTTTTTGGTTTCCGTCTCGAGATTTCAAATAATATTCTAAATATGCTTAAGTAGGACGCTGAATTTTTTTTATTTCACGACAGAATCAAAGCAAGCAAACAAGCCTTTAAAATGATTTGATTTTAGAATATTTGAAAGTCATAACAAATAGTTTAGTGTCAACATCCACGGTGTTCTTATTCAACAGAGCTTCTTCGAGGAACTAACAAGGCATTGGTGTGGATAATGTCACGACCTGCCATTTATTACAAACTACGAACTCCGAACAGTAATAAGCTTTCGGCATATTAACGGAGATTTCGTCACAATACTCATGTTTGAGGGTAACACATTTCTTTGAAGGCACTTTAGTATGAACAATAATATTTTAATTTCCTTGAATATTTATTGCATGGACAAAAACGAAAGAGTAGGCTTAACTATACCGATCAAATGGAACAGTAAATAGCATTGCAATATGACGCAGTAATTATAACATCCGAGCTGTTAGTGCATCCACCTATTGTACTTGGTAAAGCATGGATCATTAAATCAATTAGGGCTGAGGATATTTAGTCTTGCTCAAAGACTGTATCCACCCCCCCCCCGTCACCTTCACTCTCTTTACCTGGCAATATAGAGAGAATGATAAGGGGGGGGGGAGTACAGGGTCTTTTAAGCAAGACTAAGGATATTGGTCTAACTGTATTTTATTTTTCACAAGAAAACGTCAACATGACAAGTTTTTTCATAAAAATCATCTTTATTTCTATAGCAGTGTAGATTCACTTGTGACATAAGACTAGAAAATATTTCCTGTAACTTGTAGTCCAAGCTATGATGTCATCATTCAGGTAATTCCCCGTCAAAACAAAACTGCGTCTGCAAGAGAACGTACATCTTTTTCATATTATGTTACAATATTGATGTTCCTAGTATAGTTGTTTCATTTTGTATATTTAAGCGCATTCTGTTTTTGAGGTTACATGGTGGTTCATTCATTGTTTCATATTTATATTCGAGTAAATAAAGACCGAAAGGTAAGACGATCCGCCACTTATTCTGGTCTAACGATCCCATTTATAGCGTGTTCTTTCAATGAGAAAGGTTTCTTGAAAAATTATTTTGACTTCGGAGACCTATAACTTTTTTAAACCTAGAGAAACACAACAACACAATTTTATGTTAAAGTGAGTAAATCCAATTGTCTACTTAACTTGTGTTTTGAGAGAACTTAGACGGATAGATATTTTATCATATGACTTGCGGCAAACTTGCCCTTCCCATTGGTTTACATGGGAATGTCGATTTTTTAAAATTCAACAAAAGACCATCTAAGGTATGGCAAGTGATTTTAGACGGTCATATCTTTCACCATGAGTACATTTTGGTCATATATGGGGATTGGCATTGAAATGCGCTTAAGTTAAAAACCATAGGAAAACCATAGGGAAAACTCATGCTATCCATTGTTTTCAGCAGTTTTGGTCATCAAAAATGGTATCTTCAAAACGTGACTTTCAATACCATTCTACTCTTGAAGAAGTTTTAGACCCCTTGTTGGACAATCCTTTCATGCAATAACAATCAGAAAAAGAAAATTCTCTTTTGAGTAAATATAGGTTCAACATTTTTAAATTGTTGACATGGGGTATAAACAAATTATTTCAATAGAAATCACTCTATATATGACCACACACAGTTCCCATGGTGAAAGATATGACGGTCTAAAATCACTTGCCATAACGCACATGGACTTTTGTCATCAATTTTCAATCTAATTAAATTAGCTAAATTTTAGGGATTTTTGCATGTTCTTTATGTATACATGAAATATGATGTTTTCTAGTTTTCTACCGTAGGGGAAAAATGTGTATATTTTCTGGTGATTTGAACAATCTTAAATGTGCTATCATTGAGAGTTCTCAAAATATAAGGTCTGATTTTGACTAAATTAAGGTATACGATTAGAAGGCCCCTCTCATTTTACCAACTATGATTTCATAGATTAGTGGTTTGACGTATGACCTTTTCTGGCTAGACTCTCTTACCAATATAATATACAAGATAGGTATAACCATTGTAAAGGTCTAAAACTGACGATACAATTAAAGATTTAAAATGAAAATATTAAGGTTGACGATTTGAATACCCATTTTATTTTCAGGCTAAGCGTATATTGGTACCTACTATTGTTTCAGAGCACATGGGTTTGATAAAGCTAGGTTTTCTGGACCTAGATGTGAACCATCTATAACAGGTCTTATCATTAAAACATACTTCATGTATTAGGTCTACAATTAACGAATCTATGGTTGAGAAATAGGGATCGAAACCAGCCATAGTTTTCTCCTGATGACCATTGTGAATTATTGTGTTTTATGGATTATGGCGACGGCTTTTGTGAATAGATGTTGACCCTTTGAAACGCTTATGGACTTGGAGACTGGATTTTATCTATCCCACATCATTTGAGACTGAATGCTCCATCTTGTATGAGTACTTGTATCTACAACTATTTTTAAGGTTATGAGTATTGGATATCAACTTCTAATTTTTTCTTCAACATGTATTGTAATGACTTCAGTATGAATGAAATGTCCCTTGGTCTTCTGGTCTTGGATTGTGATATTGGTTCTTGAATGGTGGGGGAAGGGGGGGGGGGGGGTATTAGACATTGTTTCTTTTCACGTTAGATCATGGTTTTGGGCTATATGGGGTTTGTTTTTCTTGACTGGTATGCACTTAGAGTTTGCTTTTTCTTGCTAAGACCCATTTCAACTTTTAATTTTTTCCCTTTGGCACTAGTGCTTATATAGACAGGTTCCAATTCAAATAATTCAAGTTTTTGAGGCATTTTTTAGAAAAAGCAACAGACCTATTTTTACTAGATCAGTTTTTCATGCTGATAAAGATATTAAAAGATGACAGCTCAACGGGGTGGTCACGACACTAAATTTTGGCATTTTTACCCCCCTAGGAAAATATTCTAGGGGGTACTATGAAACTAGTTCATAACTCAAAGGATATGTGAGCTATTGTTCTGAGTTGTACACCATACATTGCTAGTACAAATATGAATACTATCCTAAAGTTATGGGTTGATACCCTTATTGGTCTCAGAAAAATATAAAAAACAGGAAAAAGATACGCAATTTTTGTCTTGCCAATTTTATATTTGTAGCTTCAAGCACAATATGAGAGCTTTAACAGCTCAAAGTAGTATTTTAAAAACATTTCCAAGCTATGTGTGGTATTGTAATACATCTATTTTAGTTATGAAGTACTATTTTGTAATTTTAATATGACTTTATAGTGCCCTACCCCTGGAAAATTGAAGAAAGTGAATGTGGTGAATTTTATCATTTTGCAGCATTAAGTTAGAAACATGTATTGATAGACACCAAATCAATAAATTCATACCATCATCAAATGTTAGGTGACATTCTAATTCATTTATTACTAGAATATAGGACTTAAGATATTTTATATGTAAGTTTTCAATTAAGTACATGTATCATAATGAAATCTAGTGTAATCACATACTAGAGAGGTTGGCATACAGTCTTGACATTGACATAAAGTCTAAACATTATAATCATCAATTGATCTCATTTGAGCAACTAGACTATGGTGGTCATCATGCACAAGTAATGTACAGTAGAACCTGCTAAGTGGAACACCTCTGTAAGTGGAACACCTCCCAAGTGGAACGCCTTTTCAAAGTCCCATTTTAAAAACCCATTGACTTAATGTTAATTGAACCTCTGTAAGTGGAACACCTCCAAACTTGAACAGTGAACACTCCATATTGAAAAATTAACCTGCTAAGTGGAACAGTCAATTTCCATAGATTTCAATATTGATATATGTAAACAGAATTAATCTCCCTCAATGATATCTGGGTATGAAAACAGGTAATACTGTGATAATTGGCAAATTAGGATTTTAATGGATTAACCTCCTGTAGAGGTCAACATGTGATGCAACCAACAATTAATTTGATAATCAGCAAATTAGGATTTCATAAGATTTTCATTCAGAAAATTGGATTAACCTCCTGTAGAACTGGACACGTGATGCTACCACTAATTAATATCCCTTGCTGTTTGTTTCAAACTTAATAAGTAAGATGAAAAATGTCATTTAAAAACAATTGAATTATTAGCAGTAGGAACAAGTCTTTAAAACTTAATTGCCTAATCCTTGTTCCTGAGACTGGCACAATTAGGAGGATTAAGAATGTCAGAAAACATTTTTGGCAGAATGAGGAGGATTAAGAATGTCAGATACCTTTTTGAGTAAAATAAATGGATTATTAATGGTATATACCTGCCCTGTAATGAAGGGAGAATCATATTTCCAATGATACATATAAATCCTATATTTGATCTTGTATGTTCCCTGCGAACCCAAAACCTCCGTAAGTGGAACACCTTCTAAGTGGAACGCTTTGTGGCAGAATGGAGTGTTCCACTTACACAGGTTCTACTGTATTTACATAATAATGTTATAAAGGAGCATGTAGGTTATCGCAAACAACTTCAGACAATTCTAACTTGAATTATGAATATTTTCTGACCATGAACATGGGTATATCTTTTAGATCTATTCATTATCTTCAAGAAAAGTAAATATAATGATTAATCAAACCTAAGTGATATTAAAGGGAATGGCCCAATCAACATACTTTTTACTAAAAATGGTGACCTAATTTTCACCAAAGATGCAACCTTTAATTATATTGTTGAATGCATAATTAGAATATGCTTTGAGACATGTTCTATTTCCTAAGAGGAAAAGTGGATTGCTCCTGGGACTTTAAAGACACTGAATTTGGATGACCAAAATGAACTGAAACCAATGGATAGCATGAATTATTTCAAAGGGGAAATAACATGGGGAACACTAATCTTAGGGGAATTCAGTTTTCTTTTCAAGAGCTATTTGATACATTAAAATAAAGAAAAGTAATGCATTAAACATTAATAAAATGATAGCATTTTTGGTGAAAATGAGGTCAACAACTTTGAAAAAATATATTGATGGGTTGATTGCTAGTGAAATATCTCCGAGTCCGATTGACTTTATTATCCCTGTATACCCTGACTTCATGGTCAGAAAATAGTCATAATCAAAGATATAACTGTCTGAAATTGTTTGTGATAACTTACCTGAACCTTTCCAGGTCAAATCAGGAGTGACAAAATTATTTCCACCAAATTTTTGACATGTCTTCAAATACGATAATATTTTCTTCATAAGATAGAGTGTCACTTGTGAAATTTATTGATTGACCTGAGATCGTACCATATCTTTATGACATAGAAGCGAAATAGCCATATTTAATTTTAATGATGTTTGTTTAATTGTTGTTTGCCACTTTTCGACAATTGTCAAAATTTGGGGGTTTTGGGGAGGGGTACAATTAGGTTAAAAAATTCACCTGATTCAGACTATCCTTAAATGAGCACTGATTCACCCGAGAGCATAACTTTTTCAAAACATATAAGTGTTATTTTTGGACCACTCACATTAATGTTTCGTCTAATTTTCCCTCAGAGTTTCATCATCATTGTCCAAATCGTATGCCATGTTTGTTGAAATATATGAATGTTCATTATTAAAATCTTGGCTTCATTTGCAGTTGGCAACAGAGTTTTTTCTTTTTGTCATTTTTGTCATACAGATTACCTATCATACCAGGACCAAATCCTGAAAATTTGAATTCAGTATCTTCATTAGTATCTTAGATATATAGGTTTATTATAGTGTCCCCTGCAGATTTTATCGGATTATATAAGGAAAATGCTCTGAAGAGGGTTGCCCAAGGATGCCACTTAACAGTTCTGGTATTTTTGAGGTCCCAACCCTCTATTCATGGGAATAGTTAACCATTGTAAAGCTACTCATGGTTAACTGACAGAATTGATTGTATCTTCAACTAAGAAGACAATAAAATGTTAAAACCAGAAGAAAACCACACCAACTTTCTTCTATTTACCAGGGGTAGGGCACTATAAAGTCATATTAAAATTACAAAATAGTACTTCATCACTATAATAGATGTATTACAATATCACACATACCTTGGGAATGTTGTTAGAATACTACTTTGAGCTGTTTAAGTTATCATATTTTGCTTGAAGCTACAAATATAAAATAAGCAAGAAAAAATGACAAAAATTGCATATTTCTTTCTAATTAATTGTATTTTTCCGAAACCAACAAAGATATCAACCTATAACTTTAGGGTAGTATTCATCTCTGTACTAACAATGTATGCTGTAGAACTTAGAACAATGGTTTATATATCCTTTGAGTTATGAACTAATATTATAGTACCCCCTAAAATAATTTCACAGGGGGGTAAAAACGCTAAAATTCAGTGTCGTGACCACCCCGTTGAGCTGTCATCTTTTAATATCTTTATCAGCATGAAAAACTGATCCAGAAAAAATAGGTCTGTTGCTTTTTCTAAAAAATGCCTCAAAAACCCTATCCCTTGAGATATTCTGAAATTGGAACCTGTCTAATATATTTATTGTCACTCGTTCTGATTGCAGAACGTGACGATCACCAGAAAATTTTGAGCATGCTCTAAGTTCTGGAGGACCTACTCGTTCGAGTAGTTTCATGAAGTTTGTAAACAGATCCCAAACGGTTTTTAGTGGGTATCTTAGTACGTCAAATCCGCCCGTGCACAGTTTAAGCCCGTTTTCGAGAACGTTGTGAGAACTAGTTTGATTTGATAGTAGGGTTAACAATAATCAATACTTTTTCCCCCACTTGACTTCAAAATATATGTTTATTTTAGTCAGAGTTAAACAATATGCTCAAATTGTCAAGTATAATCAGTTCTTCAAAAATAATAACGTTTAAAGAATCACATCCATCTTTCTATACATAAGTCTAATTTAAAATAGGTTGATACATTTAGCTTAAAACCTATCATAGATTTATACAATACAGATCATTTCAAATGACTTACGTGGTCTAACGTTCCAAGGAAATCTGGTCCAATCACAAGTGGGTGTTTACTTGTCGCGATTGAAGGAATCTGATCATTCTCGATATCTATTAAAACAAGCATGTGTAAAACGAAGATTCATAATTACTGAACAGATACTACATTCTAGTGTTAGTGTGGTGTAGAGACGATACAATGTAGAATACAGGGTGTTTCATATGTATGCACCCTCCCATAAACTCATACATGTATCATAGCTACTCTATTATGTTATATATATCACTATGTTCTTTAAAGAAAGTTACATAAGATTGCAAAGTTTCAGAATCCAGGGGTGTCCCGGAAAAAAGATACAATGTATCAACGTTTGTTTGCAGGTACGGGGCTATTAACAAATTTGTATATTTTTTTTAGCTGTCATCATGATTTTATGTTAAGATGGACCGCTGTTTCATTGGTCAAGTCATCATCCCTGTTTGGTCATAATACATTTATTGATTGCATGGCTAACAGAAAAACAAGATGATGGTTACAAATTCATGCTTCGAACAAAAGGATGTTAAGATGTCAAACCATCTCATCATTGCGTTAAATGAATGTTATAGATGGTGGGTACTTTGGGACAAACGATTTTAGTACGCAGAAAATGTAATTATGAGTTTAACTACGAAGTATGGCTTATCTCATAGTCATACATTTCCGATTGTATGTCAAGTTTTTATTATCGATTATTCATTGTCTAAAACATATTGAAAACGCGCGTAACCCCCCTATCACACCAAACTAGTTCTTACCCGTTCTTGCCAGTCCTACAAAAACGTCGTAAAACGTGCTCAATCTGGCTGTGGTCGGGAAATATATCTGAAATAATTAGCTTCTTCGTTCTTGAACAGTCTTCAATACGTCCATCTCGTTCGCAGTTCGTTCAGGTCGCACCACGTCGGTGTGCAACGTCGTAGAACGCGTCCCTTAGTCTAGAAGGTCAACATGACCTGATTACAGAACGGAACGATCGCCATCGAATTTTGAATCGATTCAAAATTCTAAAATCACATTCCCGTCTGAGAACGTTCATAAAGTTCGTAAATAGACTTTAGAAAGTTGCAGCTACGTTTATTCCGTTCGCACACAGTTTAAAGCCAGTTTTGAAGATCGCAGTTTGTAAATAGATCCCAAACGGTTCTTAGTAGGTCCAGTCCGTTCGTACACAGTTGAAGCCCGTTTCCGAGAACGTAGTGAGAACTAGTTTGGTGTGATAGTAGGGTAAACTTGGAGTGTATGAGAACCTTTTTCGTTTCTAGTCCTTCATCTTCATTATGACAGCTCAATCTATTTGGAAGGATGTAATAACATTTTCAGTTTTTCAGTAATATATGTGTAGTGTTACCTCTCTTTTTCCTGCCTTGCTTAGCCTGGCATGCTTGAGCCTCTTCTAAAAGTATATCGAACTTTCCCGGGTTATTACCTCCAGTAACTACGGGATTTTCCTTGTCAATCGCATCGGCTGCCTAATAAAACAACAAAGAATTCCTATGAAAGGGATCTGCATTGTGCAACAACATGGAATAAAGAACAATAACATGATGTACAGTATGATTTCACATATAAGGTGACCGATGACTATTTGTAAGTATTTGTTATAGGTCTCATATTGTTTTTAAGTTGAAATCCTTACCCTTCTCAGCTTTCTCTTTAGAACATTCAACTCTTTCCTCTGAGGACTTTCTAGAATATCCCTGTACAGTTTTTTGTTTTCTTTCAGCTCGCACAACTTGACAAGTCCAGCCTTGACATTTGTTATGATTTCATTTACCCTAAATTGTAATTTTAACAAAATGGTAATTGATAATCAGAAAGATCAACTTTTGTTAAGTGATAAGCTTTTCGATATATTTTTATATCTATATCAATCTCAATAGTGTTAACAACTTTTAAAATGCTTTCCTGTCAAAATTAAAAGGTTTTATTACTTGTTTTACAAGTATGGGCTGATTAATATGATTGATAATGCTGGGTATAATCATCCTCACTTTTCAATTGTATCCTCCATGACCTTTGTTAAAGTATTCAATTCATTCACATCTATAGTTTTTCCTCGTCTGCATCGTCTAACAATGGGCTTCAATGCCTTTGTTGTTTTTCGTAGAGCAGTCAAACCAATCGCATCCTCTGGCTTCGTCGTGAAGTCATCTAATGCATCAAGATATGTTTTAATCTCGTCCAAACAGTCCTCAAAACATTCGAATAGAGAAAACATATAGCAAAGTGGGTAAACGGAAAACATGAACTGGATAAAGCCAAAGGTACACGATATATTCTTAATCCGCAGTGGATAGACAACTACTAATGAGTCTAATTCTCCCCACAACAGGACATCAAATGTGCTATGAAAAATAAACTTATTTAAAAATTGATTGGATCGAGAGATCAATTAAACCATAATACCTTTGCCTCGTCCACTAAATTCCGTTCCTCTGCAGTATCGGTTTCCACATCATTCATTGCAGTTAGAGTCCTGTCCAGTGACTTCTTAGTTCTTTCGTTCAGGCAGTCCAAGAATGTCATTATCTCGGGTGTAGGAATAGGATCTACAAGATTGACATTGATTTGTAACCTTCTTAAAATGTTAGAGTTTAACTATCAGACAGATACCAATTTCAAAATATATGTATCTCAATGGAAAAGGGTTTTTAGCCAGTTTTTTCTTGGTCGGTTTATCATGCTGATAAAGATATTAAAATATGACATATCAATGATGTGACCATGACACTGACTTTAAAACTTTTTATCCCATTAGAATAGGAATTTTAAGCAGTACTATGATATGCTTTTTCTCAAATACAGGAGGATTGGCTCCCAGGGTTCCAACTCGATATTCTGCCATATACGAAAATGTCGTAATTAAAAATCGAATTCGAACAGCCGCCATTTTGTTCACTTCAGAATTTGAATCGCAAATTTTGGTCTTATTTCCAAACAAAAATTCCAAAACACACACGAGGTATCAAGATATTGGTTCGAATTTTCGGACCGTTGATTAATATAAATTTATTGTGAGTTATAATGTCAGAAAATAACGAATTTCTGACATTCTCATTGGAAAATATAAATTTGCGTCTTTGGGAGCCTTGTTCAAATAAATAATAGACGATATTCATTTCTTACAAGCAATGTATGCTGTAGAAATCAGAACAAAAATTGAATGTTGTCCTTCGTTGGAGTATCTATATAAAGTGTGAACGTGGCCATCTTGTTATTCTTCAAGAAAATAATGTTTTAAAATAAAATTGTACAGGGTGGTCAAAAAAAGAAATTCTGACGCTATTTTCCACAAATCTTTGTTATTTTAGGAAATTACTCCCTGATATTTTACACATTTGTACATCATTCAATTTTATACCAGCCCTATACCATGAAGAAATCCTGATGCTATTTTCCTCAAATCTTTGTTATTTTAGGAAATTACTCTATATTCCATGACCATCACACTGATAGTCACAATGTTACAACACAGGCCCCACTGGCCACTATTGCATTATAGGCAATCCTGCACACGTCGTCCAAAACCAGTCTGAATCAGTCAAATGGTCATGGTATATGGTAGGCTCGTAGGAATTGAATGATATACATGTGACGGACTTGGGTCCTTATATGTTACACGTTTATGTCTTTTATTTATTTTGATCAAGTTTCAGAGTATTGTACCATTGTCAACCAATCAACATTGTGTATTTAGTTCCCAGTTCTTATTCTTACAGAGACCGGTGGCTTTGAGTCAGTGGCAAACGTATATTTTATTGTATGTATGTAATGCTCAATTGCTCTATGTCTCGGGAAGTATATAAGTGTTCCCACCCTCAGAAACGTTTTGGTGAGTTATCGATTGATTGATTGTCTTTAATTGTATTGATTCATTATATTGTTTATATGTTCTGATATTCCCACATTGCATCGGACGGTATAGTAATTAGCTGAGTACATGTGAATTAAATGACTGGTATTGTCTAATTGTAAGTTTTTGTGCACATCTCTGCATTAGTAATTTTAGTATGCATTAAAATACTTTGATTTATATAATCTTATATATTTATTTTGTTATTTTATTCCATCATATTTGAGGCAAACTCCCTTATTTACTTTCAAAATTCATTTCCCGACTATTAATCTTCTCCAACACACTTTAATTAATCCAACCCCTTACGACTGCCTACGTCGGGTTGTTACATACAAATATGATAAATATCAGGGAATCATTTTCTAAAATGACGAAGATATGAGGAAAATGCAGGGTTTTCGTTTTTACCACCCTAAAATTCACCAATTTCACATCCTGGTGATGGAATAGTTGATTAGACAACTTTGTAGACAATTTTCAAACTATGAAAATATTGCTATTAATAACAGACTGTAGAAGTCTTTATATGAAGTGACAATATATTAACATATTTAAACGAGCCAAAATATTCCTTTGTGTTATGTTCTGTTATTTTAATAACCGCAATATGAACCGAGAATATAGTATTCTTTGAACAATGCATGTACTAAACATGAATTGATTGAAACTGGAAAGTACCTGGTTCGAATATTTCTTCAGACGCGATAACTATACCGTCAGCATCACTATATCCAATTTCCATGTTGCCTTCGTTGAATGTCAAAAAAGCTCTATACCATGTATTCGTACTAATCTAAATAAAATACAGCAGAAAATGAAAATGCAGTCTTGTACCAGATCGTTCAATAAGTCTACGGAAAATGCTTTCATTTCAAAGGGCTTTAATATTTTTCATGAAATTTTCACATAACATTCAAAGAATATCTGGCATGCTTAGTAAAATATCAGCATCTCTTATAGAATTGATCAAAGATAATTGTTATTACGGTAACTTGACTTTAGGGTAAGTTATTTCAATGGAATTTCCCTACTATTTTCTATTTTTCCCGTTTAAATTACTATAATGGTTAATGTGGAACAAGTGAATGACACCAAAGTCACACAGTTCCAGTAAACTTTATATCACCAATAATTGCTCATGGCAATGTCAAAAATATTTAAATCATCATTCAATGGAAAACAATATCCCATTGACTCTGTTGTAGATTTGACATGTTCCACCATAAATGTCATTTATCTGGTAACTTGTAAAACTAGTATCTACAACTATTTTTGATGTTATGAGTATTGGCTATCAATTTTTTCAATTTTTCTTCAACATGTATTGTAATGACTTCAGTATGAATGAAATGTGCCTTGGTGTTCTGGTCCTGGATTGTGATATTGGTTCTCGATTGGAGGGGGGAGGGGGATGTTAAACATTGTTTCTTTTCACGTTAGATCATGGTTTTGGGATATATAGGGTCTACTTTTCTTATGACAGATTTACACTTACAGTTTGCTTTTCTTGTTGGGTTTCTTTAAAGTTTTTAGTCACCCTTCCCTTTGACATTTGTGCTTATATATTCACACTTGAGAGATTCAAAGATGACTTAATTTTAAAAATGACCTTTCAAAGATTAGAACTGTCATTAGATTCTGTGTCCTTGGAGGGCAGACCAAACAAGAAATGATGCATTCGATTTGGAAAGTGTATGGTTAAGATGTTATGATGCGGCAATCATTGATTTTACTGTTTTGAACAAGATGAAGGATACGTTATGACATGTACGGTATGGAACAATGCGATAACTTTCAACTGCAATCCAGATTGCGAACAAGTTTCCCTGATCATGAAGACAACAGAGCACTGTATCACCAAGGGGTTAAACAGAATTGATTGTGCATTTAACAGAAGCGAGGGCAGAGTACACCTCACGGTACAATACATGGGACTATGAGAAGTAATATAGCAGATATACATAGTAAGTAGATAAGGGGAAACGCGGTCGAATCAATCATAGCTTTGCATACTATTCTGTTGTCTTTCTAAGGAATAGTGTGACGTAAAAAGTGTCCCGCCTACCTAAAAGTCAAGTTACCATGATATTAACCGATATTTTGTACCAATTAGACAAGATATGCTAATGTTTTAAGGATCAACAACCAGATAGATATCTTTTGGATGTTATGCGAAAATTTCATGAAAAATATTGAAAACCTTTGAAATGAGAGTATTTCTCCGTAAACTTATTGAATGACCTCGTATGTTCTAAGTAATGTGCGAATTTCCATTAACTTGATATATAATAGCTTTTTGTTATGTTTCTCATTTACTTACTCCAGTAAGTGTGATCAATATGTCTTCTACCCGGTCACATGCTGACACACCAGCGACTAAATACTGTACACCTTTACATGACATTATCTCCATCTTGACAGTGGCGGCTACACCATCTTCTTCTCCGTTGTGAAAGAGAAGCCCGTCACTCTCTTCATCTAAGCTATCCAGACTGAAATAAGTGGCGGCGGCAAATCGGATGCCCATGTAGGCGTTGCTGAAATATGGGACTTCTAAGCTCGCTCCTTCACCAAATGATGCAGAACCAGCACCTTTGAAACCTGGTCTCGTTATAACTACACCATCGGGGTCACCATGCACATTCTGATCACTGTCCACGAAATTTCCGTTATATTCATAAGTGATGCATGGTTTTGGAATACCTGGACGTTGATTTAGGTAATAAGTAATGTGAATATAATGTATGTCATGCCCAGCGTCCAGCTGGTGTTTAGGATATTTTTCCTTGGATTTACTTGGTAACATATAAATACTTGCCATTCATATTCTTTATATTGGGCGATATACATTAATATACGAGACATTACATGTCAACTAGTCTAAAAACTTAGGACAAAGTACACGATTACAAAAGAATGACATTTTTGCAGACGCCAACCGAGAGCCGGTCACAAAAGCTGTGACGTTACCACTTCTTGGTGGTGACATAATGAACGTAATCCAACAAACCTCCTACTGGTCCCTCACAGCAGCATGAATCAAGCTCAAATATTTGACCTTCGGGACAGATTTGGAAGTCCAACTCTCCTTGGTAATAGTACACACTTGAGTTGCTTTCGTCTCCTCTAAATATTTGGCCTGTCCCTTTTAGACAGCATTCATCTATAAAAATACTTCATAATAACACAATGTAAATTTAATTTTAAGTCATTGGTTTCAATGAAATTGACTGTATTTTGAAAATACTCGCCGAATTTACCCATTCGATAAGAAAAGTTATTCCAATATAGAGGTCGCCATATCTTATGGAATTAGGAGAACGTGGCAGATGAATTTAAGAATACATTAAAAAAGGAAATATACCTACAACCAATCGCAGACTAATTTCGAGAATTGAAAAATAAAGCCGGTTTGAATTGATGCTCTTCGTGACAACGCTGACAAGGGAATCATAATTCAATCTAAAGAGCTCATTATAAGAATTGATGAGGCAAGTGTAATCAATGCAGAAATATGGTTTTGAATAACGCCAATAGGTGGCGTACCTCGTAGCCTTGTTCTAATTTTGTGTTAATTATATATAAGATCATTCTATACAAGATGTTAGGTTATTTGCATATTTTCACTTTTCTTACACATGAATTTATTGAGGCAAATATATTTCAAAAATATTTCTGCTGTTGGTGTAATTTTGCAAATACCTGAACCAAGGTCGATGGGGCAAGGGGCAGTGGTCCCAGGTAATGAAATGGCTGAAATATAACAAGACGAAATTATTCCTGATAACAGTAATACCAGTAAGTAGGAGAAGAAATTAGAGAATTACAACAACGATTGGTACGGATTTTATAGTTTGCGAGGTCGACGTTCATCCCTTTTATATCTAATAATCGAAAGTTGAAATTGATTATTGGTTATTTTGATTTCTATCGACCAAATGAAGGGGATACCTACTTGGGCATTGGCTCCTATCACAAGATCGATATGTCTTTTCAGGAACACATGAACACAGTTGCGAATTCCAGACTGTTTTTCCGAGACATGGGAACTTCCAGCCAACATTTTGATTCAAATCACACTTGATAAAGTGACAGCAACTGTCATCAGCGGAAATGAGTCCGGTCAGTTGGCAAGAAGCTAGAAGTGGCAGATATTGATTCACTGGTATTGAAATGTGGCATAGTCATCTACCATTGCTTTGCATTAATCGACAATAATTAGAAAGACCATACCACTCTCTAAAGGTATACTTGTATTACACAATTAAACAATTATCATATCACTCATACTACTCACCTATCTGTGCTGCGGATAGTTCTGGTATTTTCTCAGCTAGAATTAAAAAGAAATCAATTAAACATACCATGCCGTTAGAAACATAATAACAGGATAAAATATGTATTATGAAGTAAAACGACATATTTATAGGACTAAAAGGGCTAAATAAAATAGTTTCAGTACATTGAAATGGGTTCAATTTAAAAATTGGCTTAGATTATCAATATTGGGTCATACTTTCTTGAATTTCTTGACACAATTTCCCTTGTGGGTAGGGATTTACTAAATTCTCTTTCCACTTATAATATTATAGTAAATTAATTAGTACTAAACGTTTTCAACTAAAGGGGCATTTTATTGGCCCGACTTGTACTATGATTTCTCATATATTATGTTAAAACCTCTCACGTCTTAGGAAAGATTGTGCTGCCACGTATCCTATAGCATGGATAAGAATTAACATCCACATGACTGACCTACAAAAACACGTGGTTCGTTATGACATGTTAGAAAATAACATTTGAATGTTTCTCTGTATTTATTAATAGTGGATCAGATGGGCTCTCCTCTTTCCTTGAAGATATCCGAGTAATCAAGAGTCATAGTTATAGCCTGGTACTGTAAATTGTAGTTTCGTATTTCTATTCAAAGTTGAGAATTCCCCTCATTTATAGTGGCATAATTTAATATTCAAAATAAGAAAGATAGTTCAAAATGAAATTCTCACCTCAAATTTAATCCTAGTCCATAATATATTGACGGAAATAACGTTTACCTACCCTATGTGTTATTTACAGGTCTCGTTGTTCATGTGGGGAGGTGGTGAAGTAATGAATGGGCTAGTTGAACCACAGGTTACCCAGATAGCTCACCAGAGTCATTTATCAAAATAGCCGCGTCGTCAGAGCATTGTAACACTAGATATGGTTTGAAAATGTATTTTCAAATATATTTATATAGTAATCGTTTGAAGTTTGCTGCTGTTGTGGATGTGGCTCGCTTTGCGATGGTTGGCGTTTGCCCCATATTACATAATATTGTTTCTTATATTTAAATATATACATGTATTTTGTAATGTACGTACATGCAATTATTTTTAATATTTGTGATAAATTGATAAAAATTAATTTGAGTCAAAAAATCACATTGTTACATGTTGTTCTTTCTATTTAGAGTAAACTTATATTTTCACATAATATGGCGACGTGAATGGGGCTCACTGTCCAAACTACGGTACACGGGTAAGGTGCGTTATATCAATATCACATATCAATGGTAAACTTACACAAAATATATTTGTGATAAATTGATAAAAATAAATTTAAGCCAACAGTCACATTGTTACATGTTGTTCTTTCTATTAGAGTAAACTTATATTTTCACATAATATGGCGACGTGAATGGGGCTCACTGTCCAAACTACGGTACACAAGGGCGTTACAATACCCGGGAAATTATCGGTTCGTGCAGTACTTGTTTGTGATAGCGCCCTCTGTAGGTCACTGTGCTTATAGCCTACAGTAATACGGGGTAGGATATCGGAATTCGGTCAGTTTCTATCCGTCGATTTCGCTATGAATTGAAGCAAGTGTGACCACTTTATCCACTTAAACAATTTGATAATTGATTAAATCTTTAAACAAAATCGATAAACACGTTATACACTTCCTATCTCCTTAGAAATTAGCATGTATTTATGGATTGTGTTTTCGAACAAGGCTCGACCCATACCAATAGGGAAATCCTTATGCTAATTAGTATGACGTCATATTTTCCTGGGGAATCCTAGATTTCAAAGCCTCAGTCTGTTATTGTGTCAAATGTAAACGCTCTTTTGCAGACAGAAAATTGACAGATTAGCTTTTAACTTTCAGCTTTGATGTTTATATATTCTGTATTTCTACCGGACTTCTTGCTGAATATCATATAATGTTATAACTTGATTTGGACAATTGCCTGATTGATCATTCTGAAATTTTGATTGTGATTCATGATTGATTGGCAAGAAAATTAATTCCTATTGTTTTCCAGCGAAGTCAAAATGTTACAGCATGAGTTATAATGTCGAGTTTGCATCATGTTAAATTCTGCTAGTGATTAGAAGTCCATGCACAAGCATACACATAAGAGACAAACACACCCAGGCTCCAGGCCGTGGATGGAAATATAAAACTATTTAAGGCACAAACTGGTATTAATAGACCGATATGTAGTGTCTGCCATGTATTGAAGGTAAACCAATCTGCATTATTAATGTTTCTTCTACCAATACATGGATTGTGCAATAGAAAAGCAATGGCACAATCAAAAATGTGCATATCAATCGTGAATATCTCTCGGTTCAAAGCTTATTTCCAACAGAATCGTGTCAAAATATGTGTCTGAGTAACAGTTATACATTATAAGATCGCAAACTCTTACCAATTATCAGCCGAATGGCTCATTTTCAACGAAATGTCCTTAAGACAACAGCCCTGGGTCGCGCCTGAGACCAAAAACTACTTCAAATAGCCCTCCCCTAATTATATTGGATAATCACATTTATGCGTGCGCGCGCAGCTCATCCACTGAACGAAACGCCACTTCCCGCTGAAATCACCGGGTATTGATCTTTCCCTTGGTACACGGGTAAGGTGCGTTGTATTAAGGAATGTGATAGGTGAAATATAGCACACCATTCATACTACTCTCCTCATAGGAGGGGACATTAAAGGTTTAGAATTGAACTGCTCATCTTAAAAGTTTCGTTTCTAAATGACATATAATATGTATATGCAAAACTTAAGACACATATCAATGGTAAACTTACACAAAATAATATAATGTAGAAAATTATATATTACTAATTTTACATTAACATTTTACCTTTCATACTTTCAGACATGAAAACATTGTATTTGTTTATTTTTAAATGAAAACATTCAATATCCAATATATACTAGCGAAGGTGCACTTCATCTGCATATTTTCCTTGGGGTGATAGCTTACATGACATCTTATTTATGTAATTAAGCTAATTGTCTCACATTACGTTATATCAGTTAGACTGACATGTTAGGATTGTTTTCGTGACAACTGATTTGCAGACATATTAGTGTAAGATGGGCGGTGAAAGACGCGTGGGTGGTAATTATAAATTCCCAAACATGAACAAAAGGGAATTTTGAATGTCTAGAATAACTGTAATGACATGTATTTGTTGTATTGCTATTTTCGAACTAAGTTCAGCCCTACCCCTTAATTATTTTATTTCAAACAGATTACCCGAGGATCGTGGTGTGATCGGCTACTCGCAACAGATCAAGCACACCCCAAAAATTACCAAGCGTATCAGATAATTTATACGTTCACACAAAAAATAATCTAAGTTGGTGTTCCCAAATAACTGTAACAGACACATAGATTTATTTAAAGTAATGATTAATCAAACAAAACGTATTTATTTCTGGTTTCTTTTGTCAGTCTTTCACATTATATAATTCATACCAATGGTGCAGATCTCGGTTGATTGATTTGATTCTCGAGGATATGGTACCCTGCGTGCAGAGTCTAGTTAAACTTGTGGTCTACTGCACTTCGAAGAAAGTATTGGACGAAACTTTTCACGACATCCAACGCAAGGAAATACAAGAAAGAGCAAGCAACTTTAATTGAACAAAATAATTTTCTCAATTTTAAAACTTTTAATCCACGTTTACTTATTCTCTAGAAGTCCAAAAAGTTCATACCCGGTTTTAGGAATATTAGAGATTTCAGCACATCATTTATAACATCTCTATGAATGATGTTTTGATATGATCGTTTCGAATAAATTAACTTCATATATGTATAAAGTCCTCCAATGTAATATAGGTAATAACAAAGTATAAAACATGTTTGTTCATCAAATTCAAAGAAACGAATGCCAACCATGACATTTAAACAGATCTTGCAGAACAGACTATAGTGAAAAGCAAGTCGCTGAGTTGAATTTTCATTTTTATATTCATAACCAAGCTAATAGCCCTAAAGGTGGATGACTCTTATATGTTCCATAAATCAAGTCATAAAACGAAGTAGGTTATGATTGATGGTTTATGTTTTTTCTTATGTTAGTTCGTGGCAGACATTAAGACATCACACGGATATTTATATATCCATTTGGTCGAGTAATAGTAAGTGTACATATTTGTTTTTAAAATTTCTTTTTTTATTTACATATATTTTATATAGGATATTATACTTTGTACATCGCTGTTCAAAAACTATTAAGTAACGTTGACATGATTTTAAATAACATGATTTAAAAAGTTTTTATTCTTCGCAAGCCTTCTGAGTACGCATTGAAATCACCTGGTTGTTTTTATAACTCAATTCAGAATTGAGACTGGAAAAGAGAACCAGACCGTTTCGAAACGTACTCGGGATGAATTGAAAGGTTGTCTTTGAGAAAAATATCAACCCAAAAATAGGTTTAGGACCACACCTGATTTATTACATCATTACAAAATGTCTTCTCTCACAGAATGCCATAATGTAAAACTGGAAATATAAAGTACAATGCATTGCTATTGCTTTCCAAAAATCGTTATGTGCTCATCTCGATTCGGATTTCATTCAATTTGATTCCATGAACATTTCAACAATAATCTCTATGATATATCAAGTTCGTATAAGGAAGAATGTTTTTTATTTATAGGTGGGAGATGTGGCAACTAATTTTTCTGTCCTTAATAGGACTGGCTGTTGGTCAGGGATTCGTCAAACGTAAGAAAAATGCAATGCTTAACCGAATCCCTTTGAATTTTCAACTGATCTCGATGAGCCGACATTCTTTAATAGTTTTGAACTTTTGAATCATGGATGTTTTGAAATATGACGCTTGGAATAGTACACATTCGTTTCCTAATGGCTCTGATTTCTAGTTTAGAGTTAGATTTGGTTTATTTATATCATATAAAAAACAGAAGATATCCGATCTTTTACACATTAAACCTGAATTATTTTACATTGTTACGCTAGATTGTTATAAATCGTTATTTCTATGTTTCAGCTGAAAAGATACCCGAACTAACCGACGCCCAGCTTGGTAAGTTCTTTTTATGCCATTGTCTTTACAATGTATCAAATACATCACCAGATAAATTTTACAATATGGAATTTACAATAAAATAATGGTAATCTAATTCATTTCTGAAAAATATTTTTTTTTCGAGAAATAGCGATCTAAATCTAAATCTATGCACATATATTTAAGATTTTTATTGTTATTTGATTTACATGTACTTTCTGCCCAAAGCTGGGCTCATTTTTTGTTCATTTTTTGTGTATTTTGTATAGTTTTAACTTAAATTTGGTGCTACATAGAGACCTAATACATGCAAATAATGCTTTTGGTTATTAATGCTTGTTAAAAATGGTCGTTATTCATAACGTCCGTTTCCACAGCAACGGCCAGAGTGAAAATTCTATTTTTCCTCGAATTCCTAAAGTATGGTATTGGGGCTTTCCAATGATACCATAATTTCGATTGTGGTCAAAAATATATTTATTTCTGAATTCCTACTTTGTCTATAAGGAAAATAATCACAAATAATATGAAGAGAGGGTTTCACTTAATGTGTGCAGCAATTTGCCTTTTCAGTATTGCATATCCCATACATTCTATAAATAGTCATTGTAAATAGTTCAAAAATGAGAAAAATTAAAAATTTAGAAACTGTGCTCCTTGTCATATATTTTATTCTATGAAGTATATTTCGTCTGATTAGGTGTGAGTATTTTTGCTATTGCCCAATTGTGAGTAAAATGTAATGGATTAAACATACTTCATTTGCATAATTCTGACTTCAGTGCATATCAAATTCTTATTGTTTTTTGTTTTCCATTTTCTTAAATATTTATAGAAGACGAAAACATGTTTATTTACAAATTCATCCAGTACAAAATTATTGTTGTTTAAAATTAAGCAAAAGCTTCAATTGTAATTGATTGAAAAATACTTTAGCTAAATTAGCTTTTACCACGAATTAAAAAGTCAGACATGAAATGTTACAATTTTTTGTGACCGACCCGGAAATCATTGCCTGAAAAGTGAACCCCCTGAAAAATATCGGGCTTGTCACATACACAAAAAGAATTTATAGTATCTACCTGTTATGGTAACCGGACGAACTCAACCCCTAGACAAGTCATCCCTAGACAACGCAACTCCTAGACAATTTATCCTTTACCCCAATCCCTCATAGATAATTGAATATCTAGAACCGAAAATGCTCACATATACGCTAATCGTGCATTTGGTGTTTACTTGCTTGCTACTCCAGTGAACATTCGTTCTTCATTACAATAATAGAGAATATTTGTCGAAATTAAGATATATATTGATAAAAAGAAGAAAGAGAGAGAGAGAAGAACCTTGGCATAAAACAGATAAATATCTTTGAACATATTATAAATCAGATTTTCGATCATTTGATAAAGAATTAACGGGCGAGAAGTATCAGCTGATACATTACATTTTCCTAGTAATTACCAAATGGTTAAATCTTTATATTGCCAAAATGCTAAAACAATGGGGTAGATGTTCATTTTTCGATACTTTTGATTTCATTCATCCAAGATTTAGGAGCAAAGGGATTAATTGTACTTTAAGCTGCCTGTGAACTGACTGGACTCATTTCCGCTGATGACAGTTGCTGCCACTTTATCAAGTGTGATTTGAACCAAAAGGTTGGCTGGCAGTTCCCATGTCTCGGAAAAACTGTATGGAATCCAATTTTGTGTTCATGCGTTCCTGAAAAAACGTTCCGTGAATGTAATAGAACAGCCTGTCCACGTAAGAAATCTTTATTTTATACGCTACGATCGTATTTGTAATATATGTTTTCATTATTTACATCCAATTAAAATTATTTTAGTTTACAATAAAAGTACATTTCATTGTATTCTAGCATCCCCCACTCCCGGAACTATCGCTCCATGCTCAACCGAACTTGGAACAGGTATGTACATTCACTCCAAGTTAGTTACCATTGATAAGGCTCTTTCCTTTGATCAATTCTCTTTTGACTCAAATCATGCTCCAACGTACTTAGCTGTTACCTCTAGCACTGTTAATACCGCAAACAGAATTAACATTTCCCTTTATTTGACCGATTCGCCTCACATTCCGATCTGATGTTCCAGAGTTAACCCAATTACTGTACACTTCCTAGATTTATTTCGCAACTTTACGGGCATAACATCCATTTGCTTTCTCATCGATGTATGTATGATGTATCATTCTAGAGGAATGTTGTCTGGAGGGAACTGGTCAAGTATTCTCAAGATTCCCAGGAAACTCAAGTAGATACTTTTTCGGTACTGAGCCAGAGTTCCAGGTTTGCCCACCTGGACAGGAATTCTTTTTGGAGTCTTGTTGCTGTGAAGGAAATATTGAAGGTACACACATGAGTTTTGAAAATATCCTTGTTTTAATGACGAATACAGTTACATCCTACGTGTGTATCATTACCAATGCTGACCCTACACCCACCCATCCATGTATGGTATGATATATATATGGATTTACCCAACACTAGACAATTTGGTAACCAGATGTCCCTTTTCGGCTGTTTATGTTTTGCATCAATCAAGTCACACGCGATACATGAATGTATGCTACACTATTTAAACATCTGTGTTTTATTTTATTTTAGGGGCACCTAAACCATGTATTGAATACGAGTACGATACAGGTTTCGTTGATATCAGACAAAATGTACACGGTGCTCCATCAGGTGTATCCATAAGCAGACCTGGTCTTTTCGGTGATGGCGCAGCCAAATTTGGATCTGGCAATGAGCTGGAGATTCCCTACTTCAGCAATGCATACATGGGCATTCGATTTGCTGCTGCTACGTATTTTAATGCTGCCAGTTTCAGCGAGGACAGTGATGGCCTCTTGTTACACAATGGTGAAGAAGGAGGCGCAAAAGCTACAGTAAAGATCGAGATCATGACTTGCAATGGCAATCAATATCTCGTAGCTGGTGTAGATGCTTGTGATAGAACAGAAGATGTTGTTCTCCAGTTGAATGTACGTATGAATGATTCATGAATAATAGAAATAAATGCGTAGTTTCCGTTTACGGCAAATAAAGTACAATGTACTCTAAAATGTCCCTTTTGTAATTTTCCTTGACCGTTGCTGCCATGTGCTTAAATTACAAATTCTGTCAATGTCGAACAATGTCAGTTATATCAGGTAATGTATGGTTATGAGGGTAGCGTTATGAGACTAGCAAAATTTCATTTTGATATATTCAGCCACTACATTCAGTATTTTTGACTCATCAGGGGGTATATCAAATATTTCAATTGTCGATAGTTTAAGATGAGGTGTTACTATAAAGATAGAGATATATGAACTACGTTTCAACGGAAGTTCTTGTTCATGGGAAGACGAAGCTAACACTCAATCATTTATAACCCGTAATGGTGAAAACATAAGCTATTTTAATATATCTAATAACAACATTTGTGATCTTGAAGATTAACCCAGACACTTGGTACAGAGCATTCTTTACCTTCAACGAAGGAGAGATGACAATAGGATATGGTGGTGAGGACGGCAGTGTCATTGATTCCGTGAGCAGGTTTGAACCAGGTAATGAGCTCCGAGACAAAAGCAATTACCTATAATGGTTAACGCTAATCATTATGAGCTAATATAACTACTCTTGTGAAATATGTGAATCGTTTAGATTCTAGTTGGAATAACCGCAAACTTTTTGTGGTAAAATGCGAGGTTGGCAAAGGTTTTCAAAAGTGCAGATGTTTTTTGAAATCATTTCTTTAGATCCTTTGCCAACTGACGAAATTGTGCGTTTCATGGACTGTACAAACGAAGGAGCTCGACGAAGTCTTTCGAGGGCTAATGATGCAGTATCTGAAATTCCACAACCCGTCGACACAGAGAGAAGAGCTAAACTTTCACAAGCTCAAGTAAGCTTAACTTAAAAAGTCAGCAGTAAACTAATATAAGTAATATATGGTAAAATGTAACTGTTCCAACTCATTTAAACCAGTCATCAGTATGTTATTCACCCATAGAGACAACCCTCACTATATACCACGAACGGGTCGTTTCTGCGATATTTTGACATTTTAACTTTGGTATATATATACTTTGAAAATAGCAGTTAAGCAGTATGCTAAGTCAATATTGCTAATCTTTTTATTTTGCAAAATTTGCACAATATTCACCATAAATATTAAGTTATGAATACTAGTTTTGTGTTTTTAACAGTCTATGTCAGATGGCATTCATTTGTCATTAGATATAATCAATACACATTTATGGTAAAAATAAATTACTTGTTGCACTTTGTTTTAGACCCTACTCAATAAAATATAAGGAGTGAAGATTTTTGAAGTTAAACTTTAGCCTGCACAAGAGCTCTCATTATGTCCCTATACGAATATTAGCAAGAAATACATTTTGAATACACATTTCTTCAAACCTATTTCTAAACCTATTAGATAAAATATTGACAAAAACGTACTCCATAGAAACCAATGAAATTTAAGATATGAAGTAAATATTATTTTTAAACAATCCTGTGTATTTGATTGATATTGTTAAAAGAAACTTTAAGAATTGTTGATACTGAATGAATATGTTAAGCTTTTTGGGAGTACAAACATATCAATAAATGGCAAAAGCATCTCTGAAACACTAAAACAAAGAGAATCTGAATAAAAAGTAAACAATTTCTACAAATTGCAAGTGTACCGCGTTATATTTGATGTTTTAAAAAAAGTAATGCGCTTAAATACAGGACCAGCAACGTTTTTCAATGTTCACATATTGTCATATTTCTCAAATATACCAAGAGGTAAATCAAGACAGAATGTGATATTACTATTTGTATAAATTTCGGATTTACATCTAGGATTGTCTGAACCAAATTAATGGTTTCGTTGATGCACTTGGAGATTTCACAAACGACCCAGAGGGTTCAATTGGATTGACTGATCTTAGAAAAACTACTAAAGAACTGAAACCACTTGTTCGACGGTGTAAGAAGGGTAAATCTATCAGCACAGAAGATTTGGATAGCTTGGTTGATGTATTCAGTCAAACAGTCCAAAGGTATTGTATAATATGTCTTATTCCATTATAACATATTTTCCCGGTGTGAAATAAACAGGGAATAGAATTGATATTCAAATAATCTCATTTCGGATCCCGTATCAAAACTATTCCCGGGGATTTCTCTTGGTTTTTGCATTTTTCGTTCCTAAAACTTGTTAATAAAAATGTAATGTGATGAATCAGACTGTATCCTTTTATGTTACCATCATTGGGTGGTGACAAATCAAATTTGAAAATGAATGAGTTTCAGAAAAAATATTATAGAATAAATAGGTTATTCATGGTCGTGATGGAATATGAATTTTTTCTCGTTAAAATATGACATTGGTCTCAGGAAATATCATATAGCCCCCTGTCAATACGATATTTTCCTTGGCCAATATCATATTGTGTATTCCTGGGAATAACGTTCATATTTCATCTCTCCCATTAAATTACCTCTATTTACAAATCATATTGTAATTAGATCTTTCACGATCACAGCAAATAGACACACTTTCATATAATGATATAATGAGTCAGTTATCCATACTATCACCTTATGATATCTTGACTGAAATATGATATAGAGTCAACATGGTGATAAACGATGTGAAAGGTGGTCTCGTTAAATTGTGCGAACTGAAGGAAGATAAACCTTTGTGGAGAGATATCTTAGGAGATAAACAGAGAAAGGAACTGAATGTACTCAAGAGAAAACTGAGAAGAGTAAGTTTAAATCTAACCGATACATTTTATGAAATATATTTAATGATCTATAAAAAATAGAACTGATTTTAAAGATACATGTTTACAAATACTAAACATACTTATTTTAAAGTAACCCTAGTTTCTAATAATTTTCATCGTTAATGAGAAACACAAACAAATTCACTAAAAGATTTACTAAAAGCCCATGGGATCAATCATGAAACAATAATATCCCATTTATTTTCCACACTAGTTTTTGCAAATACATATATATAACATGTCAGATTGTCAGATTTAATGTCAGATTGAACTATCCTTACTTAGACTTAGACCGTCGTTACTCTGCTCATAATTTACAGATGCTATACAAAGAATGAATAATGTGGGGTTGGATATCTGTATATATTTCTGAGAGTGTATTCAACAATAAATTTGTGTTTAATGTGACTATATTAGGCTGCAGACGCTATCGACAAGGAGAATCCAGGACATACCGGTGGCAACAATGAAGGAAAATACGACATCTTGTTGGAGGAGGCACAGGACTGCCAGTCTAAGCTGGGTAGAAGAAAGAAGAGAGGTAAGGCGCCTGACATTGAACACAAGTATTTGATATAAAACGTGTTTGGTAAAGGTAATATGCATTTTAACATGCTCTTTAAAATGATCATCTTGCAGTATCTAGATGTGGTTAATCTCAAATGGTTTATCATATTACAGGGTGGTCCAAAAAATGGGACACTCGTATTTCAAAAATAAATATTGATTTTCTTGATGAAAACATGTCATATTATATACCATTGGATAGGGAATTCACTGATTTGATATATCATAAGTACAAATTAATTATAATGTCTGTCAACCAGCGTTCAAAGTATAAATGATGTCATTTTCATTTCGAAACGGGGTTTCCAAAACTTGCAAAAGCCAAGTATTTTGTCAACTTTATTTACATAAACAGATATTCAATATGTCCACCGTTTTGATCAATTGTAGTCCTCAATTTTGGCCTAAACTGGTCAATAGTATCATTGATATGCTGTTGAGACAATGAATTTCACTTCCCAACAATTCTATCCTTAATAAGGGACTGAGTAGATGTAAGAGGTTCATGATAAACCAATCCTGTTAGTTCTCCCAATATGTGGTCATCGCAGACGTTGCTATCGGATGATCCAATTATGTTGTTTTTGAACCATCCTGATATGAGCTCATTTTCGAATCATTACATTTTCCAACAAGATGAAGCTCTAAGCAATAGATCCCACAAGAGTGTCAAATGTTTAAAAGAAAATGTGCTTAGATTCATCCCCGCTTAATCACTGCCTCCCAAGATCACCCGATCACCCACCGTCTGCGACTACCACGTATGGGGAGAACTAACAGAATTAGTGTACCATAAATCCTTTACATCTATTCAGTCTCTTAAAGGACAGAATTATTGAGAAATGAAATTCATTGGCTCAACAGCACATCAATGATGTTATTGACTAGTTTAGGCCAAAATTGAGGGCTACAATTGATCAAAACGGTGGACATATTGAATATCTGTTTATGTAAATAAAGTTGACAATAAAACTTGGTTTTACAAGTTTTTGAAAAGCTGTTTTGAAACGAAAATGACGTCAGAGTAAATTCCCTATCCATTGGTATATAATATGACATGTTTTCATCAATAAAATCAATATTTATTTTTGAAATATGAGTGTCCCATTTTTTTGGACCACCCTGTATATATCATATTGTATTCATTATTTCATAACTATTAAGAAATGACCCGCTACCAAAGTACACAGACGAAAATTACAGAGCAGCACAAAATTCTAATTGATATGCCTTGAACATATGGTTAAACATGTGTATTGTAGATGTGGAAGAAGGAATACCATCAATTAAAAGTAGCAAACACCCTATTATGATTGGACAAGGATTCGTTGGACAGTTGGACCACGTAAGTTATACCAAGAATATCCACGTGATTAATTCAAAACTGGAAACAAAACTGCACGAATCCAAACCAATGATTTTTCACATCCGTGCTCTTAACGGCGTCTTTGATGTATTTGAAAAATAGTATAAAATGTGAGATCAAAATCCATATCTTTAGGGTGAACCAAAAAAGGTAACCCAAACAAATGTTAATAACTCGATCATCCAGTATTGGTTTAGCATTATATCTAGTACAATGGAACCCTGTTCAATGTTCTTTCGTTGTTATAAGTTTCATTGGTCAATTTCAAATGTCCATGATTTTCTGGCTATTTACAAAACATTCTGAAAATGCATGGCTCGTCCCTGGAGGATATTTTGAACGCACTGGGTGAAGTTGTTCTGACTACATGCTCACATATATCTTGTGTAATGGCTCTAATCATCCTTCGTATCTCTTGTGTCAACTCCCTGAAGCTTCTGCCGGGGTTTAGCCAGGTTTTACCAAGGGAGGGGGTATATTTTTCCCCCGGCTTGGGGTTTGTTTTATCGTGTGGGGGGGGGGAGTTGCACGACGGGAACGGTTTCTAACTGTGTGGTTCGTTTCAAGCCTTGGGTTTGTTGATATTTCAGAAAAGGAGGTTGTTCCCAGCTGTTTCTTTTTATAATGAAAGTGTGTTAGCAAGAGCCCCAGGAATTCAGGAATTTCGGGTGTATTGTGTATATTGTTATGGATTTTTGAATTCCTCTTTTGTAGACCCAATTTTGCTTCGATGGAGTACTTAGCGACCTTGTAGTACCAGAATCAGACGAAACGACACCATAATAATCGTCCTTTCAGCATATGCATTTTTAGATGTATGAGAAAATAAAATATATTGTAACAAATAATGCTTTCTTGTTTTATGTAGGGAGTGGTAACAATTAAATTAGTGGTCAGTTGTATGTGACTTTGTTGTCAATGCATGTGTCGGTCAGTCAGATATATACAAACAAGCAGGCAAATAAGCAATAAATACCCATTATCTTATACAGTATCCAATATGTTTGTCTCTCTGTGAAAATAGCTCTCAATCTCATACGACAAAATGAACCAGCTCATGGAATGACAATGCCAATCATGCTTTTGCACGAAATTCGTCTGAAGCCTATTTCGATCTAATACGAAGGCGCAAACATCCTACACTCGGGACAAACGTTTTTCCATTTTAACTTTTTAATATATTTTGACAAATGCTTCTAATGATTATCCTGGATAGTCCAAATAACGATTAAAATATTTGTTACTTCAAATAAGAACGTTTAATAATAACTATTGTTCTCCTTGCCTTCACAAAATGTAAGAATAATCGATCAAAAATGACTTATTTTGCATTTTTCTAATATTCAGTTAGACCCACTTGACTGTTCCTCCCCTTTAACACGAGTTATTTTCAATATTTCTTAAAAATCTAAACAAAGGAAAATGTATATTTTTTTAAGTAAAAATATTCAAATCACCATTTAGACCATTCGGGAAACGGGAAAAATTAGAAGCCTTCGTTAAAATAAGTTAAAAAGTTACTATGGAAAACGATCATTCCGAGTTTATGACGTAATTTCGTGCAGAAATATGATTGATATTGTAATTGTATGTGCTGGTCCATTTTGTCTTCGAATAAGCAGCATTTGATCGCGCTAAAAATAGATTGTGTGGCAATTTTGAAAATGAACTGCTCTTCCCCATTGACAAAATTAGGCGATGATATCCAGTGGAAGAAACATGGAAAAAATGGAAATTATTCGTTTATCTGTTGTGGTTTATTGATGTTTTCAAGTAAGATTTACTACAATAGCAAATATTACATTAGATTAATTTCAAAGTTCCCAGTCTGATTTTTTTATGGATAAGCCAAACTTTCAAATCTTCCCTCGCCAATGCCACTCTTGTGGAGTTCAATTTGCTCCATAGTTGCAGCAAAATTGCATACCGTCATCTGAAGGCAGGATATACATTAGATACCATCAGACAAATATTTGCTTTGTGATTCATATTTGTTAAACAAAGCGCACACTGATAAGCATCGCACATTTATTGAACATTTTAAAATGGCCACTATATGATTTATCCAGTATGCCAAAAACCTATTCAGATCTTGGCACAATTTTGCATTTATAGCTGTTAAATATTGGAAAAACGGACGGAGAGAATTCCTATATCGTCCATGAACCTCGTTCGTTGGGAAAAGCATCGTAGAACCATTTTAAACATAACAATGTCAGTGTAATGTTGTTTCATTCTCACCATATACAGACTTTGCTATACGAAAACAAGCGGTGTGGATATAATGTGCTCAAGGTGCGGATATTAAAGGTTATTTTTTTTGAATTTGTGATATTTCAGAACTAATAAGGCATGTTGGGTACTTCCTTATATTCATTCATTTGTAGAGGATACCTAATAAAAGGGAGATTTTGTCTATATTTGTGTTCTTCACTCTTTAACGACGCATTAAGCATTCATCCTTTCTCAAAAGCTACGAATTTGAAATTGCCGCTTACATACACCGCTTACAGCCTTCATTCAGTATTGGTGATCGAGATGACCCATCGATATAAATCATTTTTGCATTTTGAAAGTCATTAACTTTCTCTATGAATTAAATAAACTTGAAAACATTTATCGGATATGTGCTACCTGTAAATAAGCTTTGTGGATATCATGACTTTACGGATATCCACACCGCTTGTTTAGAGGTAGCACATTTTCGTTTAATGTTTCCTATTTTGTATGAAATCAAATAGAAAAATTTCAACTTTCAAAATGCAAAAACAATTTGTATTAATATATCAATTAATTATCTCGATCACCAAGCAATATGGAATGAATGCTGTTAATGCTGTGTAACAGCCGCAATTTCAAATTATATGCTTTTGAGAGAATGTTATTGATGCTTGGTGTTTTTCTATAGAATCAAGTGTAAAACTATTTACACGAATTCATTTTTATAAGAGATCCTGTACATATGTATGAATATAGTTGAGTACCCAACATGCCTTAGTTTGTGAAATATCACAAATTCAAATTCAAAAATGACCGTTAATATCCGCACCATGCTCACATTATATCCACACCGCTTGTTTTCGTATAGAACAGTCACAGGGTGATTCTAATATCTGTAAATAAAAGTTTCGTGAATGTCATCTTACCTCATCCATGAATCCATTGAAATTTTCTCCGAATGTAATCGGGAACTTAGATGGCTTTATGCATATGTTTGGTCCCTCTGCTCCAGCTAAATATTAAAGGACGAGTCTATCATTTTAGGGTAGACACGGGGAAGGAGAACTGATTCTTTGAATTTCCGTACATTTGATTAAAAATGCTATAAACTATCATAGACAAAAATATTTGCAGCTGTAGCAGTTTAAAGGAAAGGATCATCCATTTTTCAAAGGTATTAATTTCTTACAAGTTGGTGCTCGTTTCTTTCGTTTGCTAATAAAACCATCATTTTCAAGCAACTCAAAAGCCATTTGTATGGACCTTCCAAGTCCAGATTCCACATCCGCTTCTCCAAAACCGCCAACCAGATCAAAAATTCTTGTCTTCATTCGTCCAAATTTCCATTTCAAATCACTAATACTGATATCTTCTTCCTCCGGGTCAATTTCTGCAAGCTAGAATTGATTTTATTATGAACATCAACCAATTTAAATCCGCATCGGAAATATTGCTTGCCTTACATTCACAGTCACATTTCCTACGGCGACCTTGCGGTCTATCATTTCTGCGGCCAGTAACATTTCTACGCTCGCCGCAGAATTTCTGCGCACTCATACTTTTGCAGTCCGGCACATTTCCCACGGCAGCCGCACGGTGAATTTTAAATTTTCGTTGATAAATAATACTTTTTTCATTTTATTTACATCAAGACAATTTATAAATATTATTCATAGTGCTAGGATGAAATATCAAATGAAAAGTGATCGTGAAACATTGACAAATAATGATTCAATCTTGTTGAGCCAGTTGATTTCTATGGGGACCTCAGAAATGAACAAATATTATAACTCCGAGTTATAATTTCTACGCCTTCCCTGCGGCCTGTAAAAATCTGCATTCGCCGTACGGAGGCCGCAAGGCGAGCGTAGTTTTTCTACGCTCGCCGCAGAAATTCGATTTAATTGATCTGCGGTCGACTTGCGGCCGCCGTGCGACAAATGTGACTGGGGTGTTACACCCCAGTCACATTTCCTACGGCGACCTTGCGGTCTATCATTTCTGCGGCCAGTAACATTTCTACCCTCGCCGTGGAATTTCTGCGCTCTCATACTTTTGCAGTCACATTTCCCACGGCAGCCGCACGTTGAATTTTAAATTTCTGTTGATAAATAATACTTTTTTCATTTTATTTACATCGGGACAATTTATAAATGTTATTCATAGTGCTAGGATGTAATATCAAATGAAAAGTGATAGTGAAACATTGATAAATAATGATTCAATCTTGTTGAGGCAGTTCATTTCTACGGGGACCTCAGAAATGAACAAATATTATAGCTCCGAGTTATAATTTCTACGGCGACCCTGCGGCCTGTAAAAAACTGGATACGCCGTACGGAGGCCGCATTGCGAGCGTAGTTTTCCTACGCTCGCCGCAGAAATACACTGATTTAATTGATCTGCGGTCGACGCACGGCCTGTGTGACTGGGGTGTTAGTAATTTTTTTTTCGTTTTCGTTTTAAAATAATATTATCAAATAAAAACCTTTTTCTTGACATTCTTTAATTCAACGACAAGCTTCTCCAGTTCTGCCAATGCTTCTTGGACCTCGCTAGCCATTGTTTTTAGTTCGATACTTAATTCTTCACGCTTTGAAGGACTCTTAATGTACTCATTTAAAGCCTCTCGGAATAAGGTACTACCCGTGAGATATGTTGAAAGGGTATTGTCAACATAGAAACCCAGTTCGTCCGAAACATCTTCTACCTCTTTAATGGTCGTCTTCCGTATATTATCAGTTTGATTTCTCTTCAGGCTGACTGCTTTTGTAAACGTGTCTGTTATGACTTGTCTTAACAATAACTTTTTATCTTCGTTGTCTATGGAGGCTTAATTGAAAAATACAATTGAATTGAATGAAACATGTTTAAGATTACAGATTGAAACCTTGGCCAATGGTGATGTTCTAATGTCTGCATCACCAACATTTAGGAGAATACAAATACTATACGCTGATGTACATAATGATCCTAAAATGCAATGCAAGTGTTAATAAGTTCTGTTATTGAAAATGATGAGTTATTTGAATTGGTATGTCGGGGCAAACAGAAAGTTTTTGGACCCAATGAGGGAGACATAAGAAAGAGTAACTTTTAGGTAAACATACTGTAGTATACCTGACTCCATTACTGCAATTGGTGGATTATCACCCACATAGAGGGAGACCTCACCCATATCATACACCAACGCAATAAAGGTATACTCCTTTACGGGGAACTGTAAGATAATCGTTTTGTATTTTTTTTGTAATACTAAATGAATTCTTCTGTTTAGTCGCACCTATCCAGTTATTCTAAAAATCCCCGTGGAACCTTTTTCGATGCATTTCTTTCGACAATTCAAGGAAGGATAAGCACAACAAGGTTACATTGACCTTTTTTTCGGAAACACACTTCATATGAAAACCATAAGTAGAATCCAGGTATTTATTTTTAGAAATAGCATCTTATGGAATAAGTGCGGTTTATGAAAGACAGTTGACTCCGCCCATCATCGTGAGTTATGGCTCTGCTGACTTACTGTGTTAGCTCTGTGTACAGCAATGTAACGTTCTATTCTTTCTGGTCCTCGGCCTTAGAACAGCTCTAATTCCGAGGCACCTCGTTACGTTTATGTTTTAGTTATATAACAATATATAGTATATTATACAATTATGCGAGTTTATGTTGTCTTTTATAAATGACAACTTATCAAGACTCATAATTTCCTAGAAGAAACCAATGTACATTTATAACTTAGACTTACTCGAATTCCTTTTAAGATAATGTCGTCTGTTCCATCTTCTGCCTGTACACCAGCTACCAACCAGGCTTGACCATTAACAATGTAATATTCTAAAGAAATTGTTGCATCTTCGCCACCTGGACCACCGTTATGAAAGAAAGGGCCATTGAAAAAGCCAGAATCGGGGCGTATGAAAAACGTCACGGTTAAGTTTGATTGGAAATCAACATTAGCGTATCTTGGCACACTGAACCATGAATTTGATCCCATGAACATGGCCCCGATCCCTGGACTAGGTGGCGCTCCTGGAAACATCCATATGACTTCTCCGATTTCTGAATAGATTCCTTGATCATCGTACAATGGGTGGAAATCGTCAAAAGGATTATCAAAACTAAAACGAAGACAAGGACAGGGTGCATCTGAAACGAAAAGTCATTTACAATATTGTTGAATGCCACACGTAAAGTATAATGTCCTCTATCCCAATATTTTCAAACTCGATCGATTGGGCCTATATAATCACTTCTTATTTGTAATCTCACAGTAATAAAAAAAAATACACATACTCACTTCTTGTATCGTATTCACAGTAACACGAGTCTGTCTCCTCCGAGTCCAATAAAAATTTTCCTCCAAACGGACATGTCTGCCATGGACCATCATTTACCTTATACATAGTCGGGTCCGAGATGTTTCTAGTATACACTTGACCACGATCGTACTTGAGGCAACACTGATCTGAATATGCGAGAGTATTTCTCAAATGTAATAGGTACTATTCTAGTAGATTTAGATCGAGAGCCTATGGTTTCGTAAGAATGGCATTTCTCTTGTATTTAAATTAAAGATGAAAGAGATATCAGGTCTAATCTATATTGTACAGAAATGAGAACAAAACAGGTATATGGTGAAACAAACAAGATGGTCGGACCTTACCGTGACGAATAATGTAATAGGATACATGATTTTAACTCCAAAGCAATTTTATTTTTTCTACATTCGCATGGTCAAAATAGACATGCCATTTATAAAACTTAACATACTGAAATAAGTATATCTGGCCTCTGAAAATGTGACTGAAAAATAGTCCATAGTGCTACAGGAATTAAGATTAAAGGGTTAGAATTTATCGAATTTTGTGAAAGTCGTATTGCTTATAGAAACATTCCATGGTTTTGAGGAATAAATCATTCATGAATCATTTTTGATTATTCACATTGATGAGTAGCTAAAACAATTGATCTTGAGCAATAAATCATTCACGAATCATTTTTGATTATTCACATTGATGAGTAGCTAAAACAATTGATTTTGAGCAATAAATCATTCATGAATCATTTGTGATTATTCACATTGATGAGTAAAAGATCATTCATGGATCATTTTTGATTATTCACATTGATGAGTAGCTAAAACAATTGATTTTGAGCAATAAATCATTCATATCAACTTGAGTAATAAGGTAGTCAAGCATCATTTACTCACTTTCTGCTAAGTTTTCTGGACATTCAGGAAACGAAGCATTTCCACCAGCTAAAAAAGTACAATTTGTTACGCGGTATATGGCATACATTTATGGTTGCGCGGTATTTGTGATACAAGTGAATATGGCATACTCAACTGCGGTATCTGACATATTCCGCAAGTGAGTATGGCATATTCCGCATTGAAATATGATATAGTGAATACCTTATATTCACCTGCGTAATATGACATATTCACTCTGAGAATATGACATACACGTTGCGGAGTATGGCATTTACTGCGCAGTGAACGCCATACAAAATTGCCTCGATTACTTTCGAGCACTTAACTATGAATCCTGGAGTGATTGAGTAAGTTTATTACGTGTGATCGGTAAATGATACTTCTGAAAGTATCAGTGACGTATAAACCGTGATCAAATACTCGTGTTTTTCAGGTTTTATCTGATTTTTGTAAACTGATAATTTGGTTGTAAAAGTCACTCAAAAGCTTCACGAACGTGGGTTCGTTTATGTATATTTATTTAATGTTTCCCTCGAAGTGCGTTTTTGCGTGTAACAATATATAAAACAACATCAAACAATACAGGTACCACTGGCGTATGTTATTCAATTGTATCAGTTCATGTATTACATACCTAGCGAAGCATTTGTATGGAAGTCAATGGGAAAGTTAGCGAGCTATATCCACCGATATTGCCCGATTACCCCGATATAGCCCGCTTACCTCGTTTTGATATTAGATTTATTTAATAACCATGATAATATCATGACGTCACGTCATTGATACAAAGTAACCATGGGAACAAAGGCATGTAATACATCAGTTATGTCACTATGACGTGAAATATGCCTTCGTTCTTGCCCAAATATAGAGCCTCCCAAGGTCGGCCTATATTGGGAGAACTCAGGCATATTTCACGTCATAGTGACATAACCTCTAAATATTCAATGCACTGACCTGTTGATTCAGTAATCATTATAATAATTTATAGCCGTTTATAATGTTAACACTTTCGTTGAATCGATGTTTTTGACAATTGCGCACTTCCGTATCGCGTTCTCATTGGTTAATGTGTATGCCATATACAACAGGTGTATCTATTATACACCGCAAGTCAATATGCCATATTCGTTGCGGAATATGACATATACTTGTATCGTATTTACCGTGTAACACAATTTACAAAGTAGTCCAAAGATTGGAACATTATTTATTAAATGAATGTAAAACATTTATTTCACCACACCAAATATTACTGAGCATAGTTCTTCCTAAAGTACTTTGGACGTGGAGTTATAAAAGTTATGAAGTTATCAAGTTAATGGGTAAAACAAGCCAATCTGATTAAAACATCAACCTGGCCTAACCTCCACTATGCTTCCCTTGGGGGATCTAATAAGTTGATCTCTTAAGCTTTATAAATATCTGGTGTATGTCAAATTTGCCTGTAAACAATCGTTTTGTGGGTTATGCAATCAAAAAAATGTTTTGCGTACAAAAAACGAATGTTTCAGTTTTCGAATCACTCTGTATTTAAAAACTTGAGAGGGTAATGGCGTAGTTGGTTAACATAATCATTCGTTGATCATAGTCGCTATTTTCCAGAGAGTGAACATACTATTCGAAAGAGAAGACCAACTCCCCGGAGTGTAAGTCGACTTCAACATATTATCACGGCGGGCAAATGTATATTTATATGAGCATTTATCTGAATATGTTGTTACTGTTATGAAAGATATCAGATTTCTACAAACTATTGCATGTCTTAGGATCGCATGCTGGATAATCTTCATGATGCACGCATGCGCATAACGTTGGATCCCACACAGTTCCTCCCATACAGAATTGTCTCCATCCTTCCCACTCATCACCGTCGCACTGAATATAGTGACAACAATCATCGGGATCAGCAAAGTAACCCGTTGTCCCACACAGCTCTATAATGAATCGTACACATACTTCAATCACTGTATTCATACATCTAATCATTTGACTAGTTCATATTCACGGTGTTATAGCATGACGGTTACGACACCTCTGAAAACGAGCTTAGACGACTACGATCACTGATTTATCCAATAAAATGGCCGCGGTGGAACAGATAACTAAGGTTGGTGCATTATTTTCTTCTACTGTGTATCAATGAAAAGATGAACGATTTTTGTAGGCATCGCATTCGGTGATGCATTTAGTAATGTATATTTTGAACGTATTCTTTGCAAATTGATGCCCGGGGATAACATGAAATAAGCGAAAAACTGTTGAGTTAGAAATTCAAAACTACACATTTAGTAATTTTTTGTCGTTAGGGCATGGTCTACATTGCCTAACGACCTCGGGTTATATAGATGTAACCTACATACGATCGTAAAAAGCCAGTTGAGCATTGGAAACCACCTAATATGTTCTACTGAAGCCATAATATTGTATTTTTAATTTGCGGTTACGCAATAAATTGATTGACTGTTACGCGAACCTCGTTCAAATATGTATCCCAGATTCATTGTTATTAATTTTGTCATATTCATCAATACTTGATGCTAATTCTTCTTTTGCCTCTTCATTGCTATTTTTTACTTAAATTGGCTTCATAAATAAAGCAAGACACAATTTTTTCCTTGCCCTATAGAGGCTCAAACAAGAGCGTTTCTTGCGAGTCCTGAAAACAAACATGAGCAATTCAATATTCAATTTCTTACCCATTATAACAATTACATGGAAAGAGGCTATCAGAACTAGCAACCTTAACTTGAAAGATGTACATGCACGTAACCGTCCGCTAAATATCTAATGTACATCTAATACAATACGTTACCGTCCATAGAATTCATTCGTAGTCGTCTAACGACATTGCGTTTGAAACCTTATTATTTACAATATGACCACGTTCCTGTTCTGGATTTGTCATTTTATGGCTTGTTTATACACAGTTTACTTACTGTTAATAGTTTGAGTGGCTCTGAGGCACATATACTGAGAAATCACGAGAATGGACTAAAAAATATGAACTTGGACATCTCAGTCGGTAAGTTTAGAGCTTATATTCCGCTTCTAGTAAACCACCTGGCAGATTTGACCCAGTCTTTATAACCATCCATATATACGTCACCGAATGGAACTAGTTGAAAAGGAAATCTTATCTGTTAATCTTGCCTATAGGCGAGAAAGAGGACATGCTGTCTTTCCCATCCGCCATTTTTTGTTATCGTTACCGCAAAACTTTGCAAATCGCCTTGACGTAACCGTCATGCTATAACACCGTGATATTGCTTTAAAGTTCAGACGTAGCCCCTCCTTACTTACACATAAGAATGCCCTAATTATGTGCTATAAGTTTATAACGTAAGAAAGTAAATGTTGATCAAATAGACAACAGTATTAGAAGACCAATCTGTCAGATTGTAGGTTCTAATCTAAATGTGTCACTCTAATAGATTCAGTACATTGATAAAATGTGAGGAAAATAGACCAGCTCGTATATTAAATATTAGTCCCGTCCAAAGTTGTGTAGCTTTCCAAAATCATACACTGTTTCACTCACTTGCCTGTTCATCTGTCAACAGAAATGACTCCACTGAAAAATAGAAAGAAGATAAGATGAAAATATGGTCAAACATATTGAAAAAGTGTTTAAAAACCACATATTACTTGTTCTGACTTTCCGAAACATCATGGCAACCTCCTTATTGCCTAGTTTGGGTGTTTTTTAATTTATTCACATATGAAAGGCAAGTAACTGTTGTACTTTTATGTAAACTTAAACAGTATGCAATGCTCTGCTCTTTTGCTTCATAGAAATATCCTGAAAAACTTACGAGGAGATTAGCAGGGATGCTACTAACCCCTGAAAAACTCCAGCATTTTGCAACGTAATCTTAAATGAGAGTCGGATTAACAAATAACAAAGATTACACCATCTCATATTTTCCTTTACCATTTTGTCAACTACATATTTGGAAGTTTTATTCATTGTTGCTTATTTTTGCAACTCAAGAGAAGACAAAGTAGTAGTACAATCAATTTTTCATTAGTTGTGACAATTTGTCTTGATGATCGTTGGATTCGTGTCATATACTTATTCACTTTTACATTTTAGATAGATAGTTTGGATAAGGTGTTGGTATTGTTTTTACGGAGTCTTCATTCAAAGTATGCCTTGCGTCTACATGAAACGAAAACCTGAAAACGTGCTGATTAATGTCAAACTGGTCTTACATTCAACGATTTCATAGTCAATGAATTCAGCTACTGTTGGGGTACCGTCATCAACATCTTGGCACAAAACACTCTGCATGAATAAGCATGCCAAAATAAACAGTGGCATTTCCCTGAAATGAGTCATACAGATACTGGTATACGTACGTTTCATATAAAGGGTGGGCCAATAAAAATTGGAATATTTTTCTATTCATTCAATTTTCTTTATTATTGCAATTAAGTCGACAAAAATTCGGATAATGGTAAAATGATTATTTGTGAAAATGTTTAAGATAAAAATATGTATGTACATCTGTATGATTATTTTTGGCTTGTCATGGTCATGATCTGAATACTGGGTGCGTCATGAAAAATTTCCAAATTTTCTCTGCTTGAGACATCATTTCTGAAAATACAGTATCTCATACCATACAATATATAACCCTTCAAATGGTCTCAACACAATGTCCATCAATCAAAACATTTGTAAGTATCTCTATGGGAAGCTAGACATGTCTCCCTCGTATAATATAGCTTAACTGACCTCAGCTTTTTTCAAAACTGGCACAATATATCTCAAACTTATCATTTAAGCCATGCATGACTGTCAAATACAGCTCAGACTGATTGTTCATGTGGGTGGGGGCATGCTCAGTAATTAAATGTTGAGCTTGTTTATTCATATTTACACAAGCTGTTGACAATGAATTGTTTAAAATTTCCTAAAGTATTGAAGATAATACAAGACAAACAAAAAAGTTACAATCGATAGAAAATGTTCCATTCTTTACTCAACGCAAGGGTTTACTGAACATGTCCTCCGCCAACCTGAACAATCAGTCTGGGCTGTATTTGACAGTCATACATGGCTTAAATGACAGGTTTTGAGACATATTGCGCCAGTTTTGAAAAAAGCTGAGGCCAGTTAAGCTATATTACTCAAATGTTTATACATAAACTACATATGTTTTAATTAATGGAAATTGTGTTGAGACCATATGAAGGGTACATATTGTATGGTATGAAAAATACTGTGTTTTCAGCAGTGATGCCTCAAGCAGAGAAAATTTGGAATTTTTTCACGACGCACGCAGTATACAAATCCTGACGATGACAAGCCAAAAATAATCATACATAATCTTTAACATTTTCACAAATAATCATTTTACCATTATCTGAATTTCAGTGGATTGAACTGCAAAAATAAAGACAATCGAATAAATAGAAAAATGTTACAATTTTATTGGCCCATCCTGTACACTGAACTGGACTCTTCATACTAAATCTCGGACCTCAAGAGTACGATTTTATTTTTATCTCATTTTACTCTTTGTAGGCAGATTTCCCAAGACATTTTTATCACAAACGTGTTTCAGTACTATATGTTTAAGAACACCCACACGATTACAAACAAAATAGTCCAGACGGCAACAGAATCGTCAATTTCATACCTCACTATTGTTAAGTAAACAGATTATAACAGAATGGGGAAAAAGTGCAAATGTAAGGAATTATATGGACGATTCTGACATCCCAACAACTTTTTCGGGCAAAATAATTTGGATTTTCAGAAACATATAATGCTTACACATGTTTGTGCCGAAAAGTGCTTATTTTAACCATTTGAAAAGTTTCTCCTGCACTGTGTCAGTAAAATCTGAAAGGGGTATTGTATAGCAATCCTAATTTTGAAGATATCAAATTTTGGTGACCAAAATAATCCTGAAAACAATGGACCGCATGGAATTTTCCTTATGGAAAAATAATATGGTATATGTCAAAAATAAATCTGTCACAAATTGTTCGCAATAGCTAAGTAGTCATTTCCTCTAATAAAGTATGACTACATAGTACCCCACAGACAATGATTATCTACTCGTATTCCTCATATTCTACCACTTTCCCCCAGTTTCATTAAGATTGGGCTGTTGGAAAGTGTCATCTGATCTGGCGAAATGTGAGCATTTAACGTTTGATTTGTTAAAATACATGCATGTACAACATCATGGTATTTGTTGAACAGTACCCAACTACCCATTAGATAATTGGAACATACGGACAAACAAATGTTTCGCACTTTTCAAAGTGCAGTTGATCATTAAATTAATCGAAAACTAACTTACCCTTTCTTATGCTAATTTTTACCACTCTGATTTAAAAGTAATTTAGTTTTTAACCCTTAAACGGTTAAGCTACAAATAATTATACCAACGGTTGGAGGGGCGGGGGATACGAGAATGTATCAGGTATCACTGGTACGGTTATTCACTTTCCAGTATTTTGAGCATACTTTTAACTTTTACCGAACCATTATAAATGAAACAATTCACATTCTAATAAATAGCGTTTCAACTACAATTTGGGGCATGTCATTAACTTTAACCAGCTCTAACTTTCCTCCTAGGCTACTGGTGATAGTTCTTTATTCAATTCTAAGAAAAGCAAGAAAGTTTTAGGTTAAAACAGAAACTTCAAAAAAGTAATAAAAAAACCACAAGAAGTGGGGGCAGATCTGCCCCCTAACCAATTAAGGGTTAGTATTTTCTTGTTGTATCCATCTATCTTGTATGTATGAGCCCTGTCAGAGTATTCAAGAGTATAAATAGGTGATACAACATCAATTTCTATATGATGCTCTAAATTGAGAATTCGCTTATAAATATTTTGATAGGTTATTTCATTAGCATTAAAGGAATATTCCTTGCCAGACCCTTTCTCTCTTGATATGGTAGCTATAATCATATATATAGTTTCCATATTTAGCAAAACATGGGAAAATGTTTTAATATGGTCAATATTGATCATTTAAAAATCTAGTGCTTATTTCCAGTGAGCTGCCATCTTTTAAGATTTCTTGCAGGAAGTGATGTCATCAACTCTCAACTTCTATAACCTTGCCCATAACAGTATAGGAAAGTAGCACAAAATCACTTCTAGACAAGTGATCATTACTTTCTGTGCAAAAATATTTTCAGAGCTTGTCAACTTAGAATAAAAGCAGAGATTTTCAGAAATATTAAATAAGATACAAAGTGGAAAAAGAATATTTAGCTGGTTTTGTAATTCTTAATAGCTCCTCACCTAATGCTATATGCAAAGTTGAGAGTCGATGACATCACTTCCTGTGTGAAATTTTAAAAGATGGCAGCTTACTGGAATTGAGAATCACATTTCTAAGTGATCAGATTTGACCATATCAAAACATTTTTGCGTGTTTTGCTAAACATGGCAAGCATATATATGGTTATAGCTACCATATGAGGAGAGAGATGGTTTGGCAAGGAATATTCCTTTAAGGACAACATCATTTTGTCTCTTACAATTTTAAATTCGAAACTCGATCAACCAATCGAGAGGCTCGGTAACAATTATTAATGCGTTATCCGACAATTTGGGTAGGCATTAAATACGCTAATTACCTATTGCTTTTTGTGCTTATTTGAGTGTTTCAATATCCATTCCTCAATATGTTATCACAGGGCTACCATAGAACATTTGTTGGGGCGGAGATTGCCCAATAATGTCAAAGCCAAATGTCCACGGCTAAATGGTGTATTTTGATGAAAACTAGAAACATCTAAATCGACACTTACCGCCCGCCATTTTGAAAGAAAGTTAACGTTATCAAGTCATAATTCTGATCAGTGAGTGTTGGTGTTAGAAAGTATACAAATATTTTTTGTGTTGTTCCACATTTATATTTCTTTCATCTTATAGTTTTAATCTTATAACGCTCTCTCCTATTTCATGCTTTATGTTCACATCACACATTTCGGTCTTCAGCCATCATTATATCTAAATTATTTGATTTTGTAGAGACTGTCGTTGCATCCGTGCTCTTGTCTCCATGGTACTTTATAACCAAACCCCTGTACACACACAATGCGTACATGCTTTACACTAGAAATCAACTAAATTAATTACCTTATTGTGATTTCCGATGTAATATTTTATATTTAACAACCTAACGGGTTGCAAAAGTTACGTCATTCGTTCATGGCATTGTTGTAGCTAGGGGGTTTATCACATTAGATGAATAGAAAACACCTCAGTTGTACATTAACATGATTTGTAGACCTTCAACTACGCATTCTCATTGATCTTCATAGATAAGTCGTTGTAGTAAAGGTCTAATCTAATTCGATCTAATCTAGTCAAAATAGGGAATAAGGGGAACGTGACAGACGAAAATTTGTTTTATGAGAGTATATTCTGTTGGGAAAAGTAAAAACAGTTTAATGACTTTTGACGAACTCTGATATCTCTCTTCAAAAGTTAATTACTTATTTTCGTAATCAAAATGTCCAGAATGATGACTACGAAACCCAAAATAACGAAAAGATTTCGTACCCAAAGTTTCCAGAATCATGGATCCGATACCCAAAATAGTGACAAAGATGCAAACTCTTTTCTATCCCAAGCAGTATTGCAAGAAGTCAGGTTTATCATAATTAAGTGCTGTTATACATATATGTTATGCATGTACACGTCAGAGCAATTTTGATTATTTATCAGTGATTGGGGGGGGGGGGGAGTGGGGGGGGGGGGGTGGAGGTGTGGGGGGGGGGGTGGAGGTGTGGGTGGCGGAGGAGGAGGGGAACGTACACCTTCCACAACGGGCAAAATAACTCAAGCAATTTATAAAACTGAGATTCACATATTTGTTTTTAGATAAGTCAAATACTACTTCTCAGACTAACTTCAATCAACGAAAGTCAAGTTTATGATTCATTTAGTCTTGCATTAGGATACTATCCGTACCTCGTCCTTCTCCATCACAGAGGCCTTGAGTGGGGAGAGGATGTGTACTTTGTCTCAATGCAAGATTTGATTTATTAATAGCAGTATTTTCTTTTACATAGTTTCACTATTTCATGGGTTCAATTAGTTAGATGGCGTTCAACTCAGCACATTAACCAATTTTATCGTTATGGATAAGTCAGACCCTCAAATTGCCTTTGATCACCAGTCTTGTGGAGCTCTATTTGTTCAAAAGTTGCAGCAAAATTGCAAACAGTCATCTAAAAATAAAGATTTTATCGTTAAACCTAGAATAAAGGAACGCATTTTTAAGGCTCTCTCAAAAGAACAGATGGCCTTTTGTACATATACGTGGGAGATTCTAATACATAAACCGAACGACTCGCCACATATCGAATAACCATATCCACCCTTTCTATATCTTTCGCCATTTATCCTACATATGTGAACCTATATTTACCGACTAGTGCAAAACACAAAACAGCCCATTATTGTATGAACAATTTTGATATCTATGGCATAAACCTTGATCAGGGGCTTCGCAAACGAATATTCAGTATGCATATAACAGATAAATAACATCCTATGTGACCTTGATTGACATCAAGGATACCCCCAAAGTATTGTGCGAAGTTACATATGGTAAGGTCTAGATAAATCATCCAGGTAGCAGAGTCATAACAAGGGGTATATTCCAACATTATTATAAAACACCAAAAGGAATGAGAGATGACAGGTTTACCCATCCAGAGAGGCTTGGATGGATGTCATAACATTTTCAGATGGATCACTTTCTCAAAAACATTTTCTCAAATATGTCTCAGCTAAAGAAATATTATAATATGATAGGGCGAACAGACCAAGTATCCAAACGGTATCTATTTGTAAAAGAGTAGGTTCATTCGGATTTTCCAAAGCAACATGAATAATGAAAAGAGATTTATCTTTTGGACGGTTCTGGTTTTTGTGTACCTCAATGATACCATGATCCGTTTGAGGAAGTACACGTTTTCCCAGAAGTAAATGTTGTCCTACCTCATCCATGAATCCAAAGAAGTTTGATCCGAATGTAATCGGGAATTTAGATGGCATTATGCAAGTATTTGGTCCCTCTCTCTCAGCTGAAAGTCAAATAATTGTACACAATTACAGTTATCGATATGCTTTGACTATTTTTAGTAAGACTTGAATATGCATACATCGTATGTAGAGTTGATTACCGGGTGATGATCGCTTTTTCCTCTTGGTAATGAAGCCATCTTTTTCAAGTAAATCGAAAGCCTGCTGTATGAGCATTCCGAGTTTGGATTCACCACCCGCTTCTCCGAATCCACCAACACGAGAGACCAAGTCAAGAATCTTTGTTTTCATTCGACCAAATTTCCACTTTAAATCATTCAAGTCTCCACTCTCTTGCTCTGGGTCTATTTCTGCAAGCTGAATGGCATCTAATCAAGATATGCTTATACGTTTCACACATGGTATTTCCAATAACGTGTTCTTTGAATCAAATGGTTATAAAATGAAGTGAAGAAATATCCTTATTTGGGATAAAGTTGCCATAACCAATGACCTAGCCAGGATTTGTCAAGGGGGGGGTCTACTTGTCACAGATAATTAACAATAAACATTCACTAGTAATCTTGAATAAAGAAAAAATAAGCATATATCCTCATATTCGTTGTATTTTAAGATTTTCTGAAATGCGAGTGTAATATTAAGAGTGTATGATATTGATGATAATTATACCTTTTGCTTGACATCCTTCAATTGTACAACCAAAGATTCCAATTGTTCTAGCGCTTCCTGAACGTCATTTGCCATTTTCTCAAGCTCCTGACTTAATTCTTCACGATTAGAAGACCTACTGTACTCCTCGAATGCCTTTTTGAACAATTTACTACCGGTAAGATACGTTTCTAGTTCAGTCTCGACGTAGAAACCAACTTCGTCTGATGCGTCTTCTACCTCTCGAATAACTTCTTTTCTTTCAGCATCATTCTCACTGCTCCTCAACCCAACAGCCTTTGTGAAAACATCAGTTGCGACTTGACTTAGTAGTGCCTTTCTGTCTGCCTCGTCTATGGAGTCTTCAATGAGATAATATCGTAAAAATTCACAATAGAATGAATGATAAGCTTCTTTGTCGTTATTGCCACTACATATCAATGTCTTCAATTTTCAACTCAATTTATTTATTTCATAATTTCGTATATCATACCTAGACGCTTATATACACTCCCCTCCATAAGTTTGGCAACCTTTTTTCCCCCATTGAACTACGTGTTAAAGCCTCTTTACCTTTGAATTTTTATTTACTTAACCTGCGATGAAAAGACTTATACTATTGATGGAAACGTTATTTGACTTTAATTCCAATACCTCCAAATTTTCTCAATTTTTTTCCTCAATTACAGTAGGTCGAAAATTGATGATGAATTTGATGAATTTTTGAAAATCGACATTCCCATGTTAACCAATGGGAAATGGTAGGTTTGCCGCAAGTCATATGACAGAATATCCATCCATTCGAGTCCTTGCAAAAAATACGAGTTAGGCAGGTAATTGAATTTGCTAACTTTATTTAACAAAAAATTGATATGTTTCTTCAGGTTCAACAAAGTTATAGGGCTTTAAAGTCAAAATTGTTTTTCAAAAAACCTCTCCCATTGAAATAACACAGGAGGCGAAAAATTCTTTTCAAAAATGACTTTGAAGCGCTGTAACTTTAGTATTCATCAAATAAACTAAACATTTAGTGTTCAAAAAAGTTAGACAATTCAATTTTCTATATAAAAATATTTTTTGCTGAATCGTTTACTGAAAAGATATCCTGATTTCTGATTTGCCCCGAACCCTCCATTTCCCATTGGATTACATGGGAATGACGATTTTCAAAAATTCATCAAATTTATCATGAATTTTCGACCTATTGTAATTGAGGAAAAAAATTGAAAAAATTTGGAGATATTGGAAATAAAGTCAAGTTACGTTTCCATCAATATTATAAGTTATTTCATCGCCGGTTAAGTAAATAAAAATTCAAACGTAAAGAGGCTTTAACACGTAGTTCAATGGAGAAAAAAGGTTGCCAAACTTATGGAGGGGAGTGTATACATAAAGAACCATATAACTATAGAAAGGCTGTAAGGCAATAAGTCATTGCAAGCAGTGATAAAAACTGATTAAAATCTGATTCTGAATCTGATCTGAAGTACCTGCTTCAAGAACTGCAATGGGTGGATTGTCACCAACATATAAGGATAGTTCACCCATATCATACACCAACGCGATAAATGTGTACTGTGACGGGGGGAACTAGAACAAATCAATAAACATTACTTACTAAGTGATAAACCACTCATACAGCAGCATTACCAACTACAAGCCAACACGTGAAAGTCACAAACTACTTCCATTTGAAATATTTCTCTAATTATTTCATACGATTGAAGGAAAATGATATACTGAGAGTGTGCAACTGATCATGGCAGACTTTACATGATGTACTAAGAGTGTGCAACTGATCATGGCAGATTTTACATGATGTACTAAGAATGTGCAACTGATCATGGTAGATTTTACATGATGTACTAAGAGTGTGCAACTGATCATACAGTTTACTGTCCAATGCTGAGTAACATTCCATTCCCTTCATTTCAATTAGATGATATACTTACAGACACCCCTTTAAATATGATATCGTCTGTTCCATCTTCAGCCTGAACCCCTGCTACTAACCAGGCTTGGCCATTTACAATGTAGTATTCTAAAGAAATTGTAGCATCTTCTCCTCCAGGAGCACCATTATGAAATAAGGGACCATTGAAGAAACCAGATTGTGGAGCGATGAAAAACGTCACAGTTAAGTTTGATTGAAAATCAACATTAGCGTATCTTGGCACACTGAACCATGAATTTGGACCCATGAACATGGCCCCAATTCCTGGACTAGGTGGCGCTCCTGGAAACATCCATATGACTTCTCCGATTTCTGAATAGATTCCTTGATCATCGTACAATGGGTGAAAATCATCCAGAGGATTATCAAAACTAAAACGTAGACAGGGACAGGGAACGTCTGGAATAAAAATTGGAACTAGACATATTATGAATTCTCAGCAAAACATATTCCAATCATGTTAGTATTTTGATTTAAGAGAGTGCTACAATTTATCGGATATGTATAAGTCATAACTAACCTCTTTTATCGTTTTCACAGTAGCACGAGTCCACTTCCTCCGAGTCCAATATAAACTTTCCTCCAAACGGACATGTCTGCCATGGACCATCATTTATTTTATACATTGTCGGGTCTGATCCATTCCTAGTATACACTTGACCACGATCGTACTTGAGGCAACACTGATCTTAACAACAGGCAATTGATATTAAGCATCCACTCGTATATCTCATTAAACAAAATCTCATTAAACAAAATAGCGAACTCATGCCAAATTCGAAAGTAAAACGATTCGTGAATTCATGCAATCTTTTGGAATGGTACCACCAGCTGAGTAACAGCAAGTAATTCCGCAACAAAGGGCAATATTTGATACTACCTCACCTCAGGCGTTACTTGATATTTAACACATCAGCAAGATTACTTGAATTGGTTACTTATTTTGAGGAATGCTACAATCGAATATGCAAAGGGTACACGATAGCCTAAGTATTGCTTGCTTAACCCATTCTCTGAATAACTCGAATAGCTCTCTGATATAAATACATCATCCATAACGTATTAAACATATTTACTCACTTTCTTCATCTAAATCTTCTGGACACTCCGGAAAAGTGGCATTCCCGGCAACTATACAAATAAACCGAATCTAACTAACAATATTGGTTTATTTATGTGTAGGTGTACAAATACGACGACATATAATAAATAAATCACATGATTAGGACAACGACATTGATATGAAGCATACATTTTTCCATCCAACTTTGTTCAAAAGTTGTAAACGATAGTTTAAAGTTAACGAACCATTGCATTCTTGAGCATTGCATGCTGGGTAATCATCCTGATGAACGCAAGCGCAAAGTCTTGGATCCCACACAGTTCCCCCCATACAGAATTGTCTCCATCCTTCCCACTCATCACCGTCGCACTGAATGTAGTGACAGCAATCATCGGGGTCAGCAAAGTAGCCTGTAGATCCGCATAGTTCTGCAAATGAAGCATATATTATTATACACTGTCATTAAAAGGAGGATTTGCACTGCCGGCATATGTCTCGATAAAACAAGTCTCTTTTGAATAGTTACATGTATTCAAATGTTAAGACCTTTCCAAATATTGCTATGTCTTGATACTTTATTCACACTAGTCTGCTGCACTATGTCACTCACTTGCCTGTTCATCTGTCAACAGGAATGACTCCACTGAAACATAAAAATGTATCATTGCATAAATAGCGGAGAAAATGCAAATGAAGGTAAATACAGATGTTGATACAAAAACTCTAAAATCAAATATGATAATTTCATGTTCTTACATTTGACTTCTTCATGGTCGATGAATCCGGTAACTTCGGTGGTACTGTCGCTATCAGTGTCAACAACTTCTTGGCACAATGTACTTCCGAAAATGAGCACCCATGCAAATAAAACCAGCAACATGGCCCTATAAAATATATTGATGTGTATAATAGATTACTTGTTCACCTGCAAATGTACCATCCCTCTATTCCCGGGTATCTTATCTGACTTTCTTTGTTGTACACTAAAGTGTATGTCAAAACAAACAAAGTCAAAGTAGAGGCTTGAATGATGATTAATGATGCTTTTCTCGACTATTAATGTAAGAATACTTTCGTTAAGTGTTTACATTCAATTTAAACTTGAGTTCAATAATGTATCCTTTTTAGTAAACGCCATCCCATCTCGCACATACACGCATCAATGACACTGGAATCGCGCACCATAAACACGCCTCCTTCAGTATTCATTTAGTTTAAGTTTATTAGTGTTTGCGATCTACTATCTCCAATTATACAATTTGATCCTAGCACTATAGAGTCTAATGTCTATCGTATATATATATACACTTGTACTTAAAATAAATCACGATAAATAAGTACCTTATTGCGATTTCCGATGTAATATTTTATATTTAACAACCTATGGGTAAAGACAGTTTCGTATTCGTTCATGCCATTGTTGTAGCTAGGGGGTTTAACACATTAGATGAATAGAAAACACCTCAGTAAAACATTAACATGATTTGTAGACCTTCAACTACATATAAGCAGTGTTGATAGATAATCCGATATAAATGTGCCATTTTGATTCATCTGCTTAACAAGCAATTTAATCTTTTCTGGACTATATTAACGGTAATCGCCAGAGGGACCATATAATTTAAACATAAAACATAATTGACCGGGGTATTGTTAACATGTGTCAAGATACTGTATTACTTAGGTAAAAAAACAAGCCAAATATATAACCGTATGGAACTGACAGGTAGTCGATTTGTCTTGTGTTCTTACCTGGATGTTCATGTGCAAATCTAATTTGCAAGACTTTAATTGGTTGTATAACATAACTAACTATTCCAATTAACCCTTGATGGGCATCTTCAACTAAAGTGTAACAAAATGGCAAAAGTTCCATTTTGTCATTTTAATATTAACATTATCTTTATAAATAACATTAGAATCAAATGGGATGATAACTTTTGATGATAAATTATGGTCCCACAGGGATTATGTTTCCCCTTTTTAAAGGCCCTTACTAGCCCTGATTGTGTATGAGATAATAAGGGAAAGAGGCCATCATATAAATCAATGGAGTGTAGGACGATAAATAATAGGAGCTCCTACCCTTTTACGACGGCTTTACGAATGGTTGTTGACCCTTCGAATTGCCTATGGACTTCGAGACTGGATTTACTCTATCCCGCATCAATTGAGACTGAACGCTTTTAAAAGGCTTAAGGAATCCCTTCTGGGCTTTGCTGAAAAATATAAGTCTTTAATTACAAAGTTTCATGTTTTACCTCTTGAGATGCTCAATGATATCCTTTAAAGTTGAATCTCGGCTATGGCATTAATGATTCGGAAACAGGGATCGAAACCAGCCACTGTTTTCTTCTGATGACCATTGTAAATGATTATGATTTGTGGATTATGGTGACAGCTTTGCGAATGGATGTTGTTGACCCTTTGGATTGCACATGGACTTCGAGACTGGATTTCGTCTATCCCACATCATTTGAGACTGAATATTGTAATGACTTCAGTATGAATGAAATGTCCCTTGGTGTTCTGGACCTGGATTGTGATATTAGCTCACGATTTGGAGGGGAAGGGGTATTAGACAGTAATTCCCTTCACGTTAGATCATGATTTTGGATATTTAGGGTATATTCTTATGACAGGTTTACACTCAGAGTTTGCTTATCTTGCTAGGTTTCTTTTTTTATCCACTCCCCTTGTCACTTTTGCTAGATCAAGTGCTTGACTATGGATTGGATCAAAATTTTTTTTAGATGGTTTCAGTGAAACTAACGCAGTTTGTGTTTTTTAATGAAAGCTTTTGCAATCACGAATATTTTTGATATACATGTACATTGTATACATCAACAAGATTTTATCAAATCTCAAGATTTAATGCCGATTTTGCAGGGTCATTTTAATCGGGTGTATCACTGGTGATAAAATAATATTGTATGAGAGGAGTCAGGGGATATTAGGCTTGATCAACATTTTTCAAAAAAGCGGGTCACAAAAGTCTTTGTCGAAGTTGAAGAGCTACAGGTACCTTTGTAATCGTAGCAAAATTGCCCATAGTGTCAAGACCTAAGAAATATTGTAACAATATTGGGCCAGGGTCAATTTGGCTGGAGGAACTAAGAACGGAATTATTAAGATTCTAAGAATCGATTCTTGTATAAACTATGAGACTATGTATAGCAGAAATGTTTTCTGGTAGCTGATCTTTTCGGTGGTAACTCTATTCAGGATCATTTATCTCAAAATCCATGTGGTTACAGTATCATTATCTTGTATTGGCAAGCTGGACAAGACTCTTTAAATTGAACACTTGGAATTGTTTCCCCGAACAGGCTCATTGACAAGTTACGAGATGAAACGATGTGATGATCATGAATGGGATTTTTAACTTCTGTTCGGACCTTCTTCTCACTAAACTGGGTTACCATACTTGACCAATCACTGAGTAAATAGATACGCTTGGAGCAAACCTATGTTTGAGTAAGGTAAAAGAGAGTCACAATACTACATTTATGCCTTACTATATATCACAACAATCAGATTGGGATATCATATAGATATTACATACATTGTTTTTTTTATAAAAGGTGCTTATTGCTCAAGACGATATTATTCTGCTCAGATGATTGTGAGTTTCACATCTTGTCTGTATCAAATCTCGGAGATGACGGGTCAAATAAAATGCGTTTATATTGTTTTTATATATTTGACCTCGCACTTGATGCCATACATATGTTTGTCTCATTGTGCAAGGATAGTATGACAATGTGTGATTTATGCATTGTTCATATAATATAGTTTAACACCTGTGGCAATTCACTAACATACAATAACTAAAGATCATTGCTTCATGAAAGTGTATCTGTCCATAATATATTACATAGGTTATATGTTACACAAAGAAAATCGAAATAAAATGACTTGCTTATGATACCAGTAAAGTTAACACCCGGAAATATGGCTAAAGTGAAAATGAAATTGTAAGTAGACGGAAACGTAATTTATCAAAAAGGATTTTCTCATTAACATCTGTTCGACTTGATAAAGAAGCAACGCCATGATTTGTCTTGATTTGTAGATCCATCGCTGGAATTATTCTTTTAGGATTACTTGACACTGTCTGCAGCCAATCACAATCATTTGGTAAATATCTTCTTTTTTACTTTAACCTTTAAGTAGGCTTATTCTTTGGTCTTTCATAATACCCACTCCCAATTCATACATGATTCTATATCATATTTTCAAAATTAAGTTTTCATACATTTTGAAGGTAAATATTCGATTGTATTTAAAACAAAGATGATTATGTTTTCCATGGGCGGAAATGAACGTCGTATCAATCCATCATTGAATCGAGATTGATAATGGACAAACCAAGTTAACTATTGTAAATGCCATTTTAATTCGAAGGTCATGACTCAGCTAGGAGTCTGTTGGGTGGTTTGTGTTCGTTATGAAACACCTTCAACAAATAATTTGTGATTAACACCAATCGACATTTTCAATGACCTATCATATGTCATTTTATTAGGGTAACGTCTGATCTGTTCAAGTATCACATTTGTTGTCTTTAATAAAATGTTCTAGGGGGATTATGTATATTTGCATACTTAACTTTTAGTAATTAATTTTACCATGTGGCTTAACGTGAACATTCATCATGCACATTGATTGAATAATGATAAAACACGACAACAATGGTTATACATAGTCAACATACATAAAAGTTACTCCATCTGGAATGCAAGCATGAAACATTAACCATAACCTTGTTTGTACAAGTTAATGTACATTGTTTTTATTCCTTAGGAACTCTCATCGAGCTGAATGACGACCAACAAGGTATTCATTTTCTTTTTCTTGATTTTCACACCATATGGAATAGGATTGAACTTGACACATTGCATGTAGAACCTTTAGGGAATCCATGTTTCTTATTTAGAATGAAGACTTGTCGTTCCCATCACATAACATATGATTCCCGACGTTTGAAAAACCCTCCTTAAAAAAGTCCCCATATAAAGTTTAAACCACTTTGGCGTATATTGTAGGCTTACGCAATGTTATCAAAGTCTGATATGTGAAACTTTTTATTTTAATTTCAAAAAGTGGTTTTCGAAGGACTTTTTGTTCAAGAAATCGTGAATTTCTTTAAAACTAACTTTTAGAGGTTACACGTGTATTTTAATAAGCGACAATTCAACCAATGCGTAGCATTCATCCTCACGTGCTTTTTGCCGAAAAATTAAGAAAATCGGTTCATAAATAAAAAGAAATGAACTCATCAATCCATGACAATGGATTCTTCCTATATATATTCTTCCTTTTAACCGGGTTAGACAATCAGCATTGATTTAATTTTGAAGTTTAGCATATTTAGAAAAGATTGATTTTTTACCACCCGAGTGAGTCATCGATGACATCACTTAGGTTGCAAAATATTTTTGATATACCAAAACATTAGTGTGGCACATTGGATATGGCATTATTGAAATAGTGCATGTGTCCTTTGTTCAATCTTTGCATAGGTGTTAAAAATATAATATATTTGAAATGTATGGTGGAATATTTGATGATTAAAAGATTTCAACTTTTTTTAAAAAAGTGCTGGAAATTTGAATATTTGTGAAATGAAACTTTTTTTTCAAAATTTGCTTTTTCAAAAAGTCTCTAGAATAACTTTTAAAGTCATGAAAAATAGTAAATGAATGATGAAAACATTTAGAACAAAACAATCATTGTGCTACGTCATGGTGCAGTTAAAGTAAACGTTGGTTGCATCATTTCAAATTACTAGAACACTATAACAGTTTGTTGGAACTTTTCTGGTTATTTTTTGAAAGTAGACTGCTTTATACTTTTTATATGTTGCTCATATCTGTCTCAAGCCATCTGGTCAAATTGTCAATTTCAATTATTTTTTCTAAATATGATTAGATGGATACAATTCGGCTAAGTTCCTAATTTTTCTAAAATAAGAACAACACTATATTGTTGCAACATTATTTCAGAAAAATGTGCTGTACAAGCGAACTTCATAGAGGACCCTGCTAATTGCTGTGGCTTCATACGATGTATCAATGGCTTTAGTGGGCCACCTTTGAATATCAATGGGGTTTATGGTATTCGCATGGATTGCCCAAGCTCGAGTATTTGGCATCCTGAAAGATGTATGTGTGTAGATGTAAACTTATATGACTTTGCATGCCCCGCAGATACATGTAGTAGGTGCACACATACTGTTTATAATAGAGTTTAGTATTTTAACCGGGCTATATTCATATGTCATGACATCAATAACTACTTACTAAATTAAGACATTACTTTATTATCCGGTTTATTATCTTAAAGGCCGGTTTTAAAGTTGCTAGCAACTCCCATTAAAATATCAGGTTCCATCCACACTTTAACATGGTACAGAAAGTCAGGATTAGTGAGTTTAATTAACAGCATTGCTTAATACTTGATTTTGATTGGCTAAGCATGAGGACTTTTAAATTTGAAAAATAATTTTATTTCTGTTTTTAAATGTCATATCACAACCCAACAAAATGATGAAGTTAAAATCTATCTTCAGAATATGAACATCAAAACATCGAAAGATACACTTCGAAAGATACACATAAAAATAAAATCTGAAGCAATACATTTTCTCAATCAATATGAAAGAATGGGTATCGATATGGCGAACTTTTTGAACACACGTTTCTCTTAAACCAGTCATCAAAAATTTACAAATTGCCAATTAAATGGCCATCTTTTGAATGGTAACAATATAATTTGAAATAGATATACATACTTTCATCTATATTGTTTTAAAAACACATCAAACACTTGTTTTGTTCTTGGTATCATGTTTCCAGAGTGAAATGAAACATCTTTCCGAACCTCATTGGAACAAAACGACATAAACACAACATATTTAGGTCTCTCAATATTGTAATTGTACAAAGGAAATTTTGGTTCATTTTAAAAAAGTATCTTTTTTGATTTTTATATATTTTGGGGGGATTTTGTTTTAATCTTTTGAATACTTTTTTAAAATCAACCAAAAATTCCTTTGTATAACTTTAATATTGAGAGGTCCAAAAACATGTTGTACGATATATGCTATTTTGTTCTAACAAGGTTCGGAAAGACATTTTATTTCATTCTCAAGAATTGGTAGAAAGGAGCAAAAACAATTGCACCAAAAAAAACAAAAAATGTTAACAAAAACAGTTATATAAAATATTTCTAAAAAATGTTCGCATTAAATTGTTGTCATTCAGTCAACATTACATAAAATACCATGTTTTTTACAGAATGTTTTCAATGATTGGTTTAAGAGAAAAACATTGTTGAATTCAGTTCTCCATATTGATACCTATCCTTTGAGAAAATTGACCAGCTTTGAGAAAATTGCAAAAATCCAGTTATTTTGGCTGTTCCATTAGTCTGCCTCAGATGTATTCCCCATGTCCCTCTTTAAGAATCAAACCTCACTCTATATTCTCGACAAATATTTCCACTGTTTTTTAAAATATTGCCACTGTTATCTAACATTACACTTGTCTTCTTTGGCTACCAGCGTTTCAATAGTCCAGAACAATTTCAAAGAAGTCATAATCAATTTAAAAATATTCCATGATTCTTGGCCCATTTTGAATGTTTAATCAGTATCATTTTGTATTGTTGCAAAAAGTAATTAATTAAACCAGGTGTTATATGTTTTAGCAATTCGGGAAATAGACGGCTATTGTGGAGAGTTTCTCGGCGATGGTAAGTTACAATAGTTACAAATCAATTAAAAGTTACAAACCAATAGCTTAAGCTAAGTTCACACCAACGGCGATTTGATGGGGCTTTATCAATATTTTATGCCGTGCATTTGGTTCATATCTGATTTTGGAATGGCAACAATTATTATCAGAATGTAACAATAAATAAGGAATTGAAACTCAAGCTAATATAAATAGTCTCAATTTTCCTGTTTTAAAGTAAAGGAGAACCATCAAGGCACGCGTTATGTCTAAGATTTTAAATGATAAATTCAAAAAAATGATTGATTTTGGAACTGCTTGCAATTGCATACCTAATTGCATTTTCTATGTAAAACTATGTAGACACTAGGGGTCTAATTGAAAATGTTGATTGTCAGGGTTAGTATTCACAGCAACAAGTTCACATATATACCGGTCATGCCCCAAATAGCAGTAATGGATTCGCATCTCAAAGGGTAAGTCAGTAGAGACATGTTATATATGATGCATACACTATATAAATCTATACTTCTGATAAAGAAAGACGCATTAGGAATGTATTAAGACCAATGAATAAGAAAGTGTGATTTTATTCAACAAAACTGAACTTGAAGGCCGAATTCCGGGTAAAAATGGCGTTCTCTTGTTTGGCAAGGAAGGTTAGCAAAGTATAGAATTATAAATATCATTATCTTATTTTAGTCTTTATCTCCAAAAGAAAACTATGGTTTTTCAATTGGATTGTGTCATTTTTTTAGGAAATGATTTATCGTTAAATGATATATAATACATAGTATTGTTAATATATGAAACATTAATCTTTAAACGGACTCAAGGGGTCTATTTGGAAGCATACAGACCCTTGAGTCCGTTTACCTTTATTATTCAGACCCCCAAAAATTATCTATCGAATTTCAGAAACATTTGCAAAAGTGATCTCATCATTTTTATCAAAATTCACGCCTTTGCAAAAAAGGTATATAAAATCAAACAATATTTAGTACGTTTTTGGCCATTCTGTAGATTTACTGAGCTAAGACTACATTTGCAATAACGTTACCACTCGATTTGTAATTGATTGTATCCGCAGATGAATGCTGTTTGGAACAAATTGACATCAGAGGACACTCACCCTTCGATAACGCACAGACATACAAACAGATCAACGACACTCACTACGAGTTCAAGGGAACCATACAGGGGTGTCCTAAAGGTCAATTGTTCTACCTTGATGTATGTTGCTGTGAAGGTGTACCGGAGGGTAAAAAACCTGTGTTTTTAATATTTTGTATAATTCTTACTAGTATATTCATATGCATTCTGCAGATTTTAGCTGTATTCTTGACAGAAAGTTATTCAACATCATCGTGTTAATGATTGTGCTGTGAATTTGTCAATAATCATAGTTGTGCCTAAACGCAGTTTGGGCCAGAAAAGCCAGTATCTTTAAATTGAAATGCAGCATATGATACATGTGCACGATTGTGGATTTCAAAAGGATTTGATGTAAAACTTTCAATATGTCATTTCATCAATGGGACCATTAATATGTGTTTTGGATTGTTTTATGTTTTTGGAATATGTTTATGTTTACAATATGTCATCTGAAAATTTATTGTTTTTAAAACGATGCAACATTTTTGACTATTTTAATGTGTATTGCTTTTTTGGCTTACACTTATATCGTTTTCATAATACTTTTGCATATTACTTATGTCTTGTATTATGTACCTTCCTTTTCGCAGTGCCTCCACAGCAGTGCTTACACTATTCATTCGATGAGCGTAATATTGTAAATAACCGTGGTATACGTGCAATGGGAGTTCATACATTACCAGGACAAGAAGGCGTATTTGGAGATGGCATCGGATTTCAACGAGACTCTAGTCTCAAAATCGATGAGTATACCTGGATTAATAGTTATACATTCTTTGCGTGTCTGTGGGTTAAGTTTAGTGAAGAGATGGAACCTGGGATTATTTTCCACAATGGTGAAGATGGCGGATATGGAGCAACTGTCATGCTGGAACTCGTTGTGGCAGGAAATGGTGACAGGTTGCTCGTTGGAGGTGTGAGTGCGTGTGATAGAGTTGAAGATCTCGTTCTATTCATTAATCCTGATGTAAGTATACTTTCAAGTTAAGCTAGTTATTAAGTGTTTCCTTCTTGACGTTTTTGAAAGGTGTAAACTAATATGTAAAGAATAACCTTTCATACCGCCAATTATCTTTGTAATTTATATGCTACACTCCCCTCCATAAGTTTGGCAACCTTTTTTCCTCATTGAACTACGTGTTAAAGCCTCTTTATGTTTGAATTTTTATTTACTTAACCGGCGATGACATAACTTATAATATTGATGGAAACGTAACTTGACTTTATTTCCAATACCTCAAAATTTTTTTAATTTTTTTCCTCTATTACAATAGATCGAAAATTGATGATAAATTTGATGAATTTTTGAAAATCGTCATTCCCATGTAATCCAATGGGAAATGGAGGGTTCGGGGCAAATCAGATATCAGGTTATCTTTTCAGTAAAAGATTCAGCAAAAAATATTTTCATATAGAAAATTTAATTGTCTAACTTTTTTGAACACTAAGTGTTTAGTTTATTTGATGAATATTAAAGTTACAGCGCTTCAAAGTCATTTTTGAAAATAATTTTTCGCCTCCTGTGTTATTTCAATGGGAGAGTTTTTTTTAAAAACAATTTTGACTTCAAAGCCCTATAACTTTGTCGAACCTGAAAAAACATATAAATTTTTTGTTAAATAAAGTTAGCAAATTCAATTGCCTGCCTAACTCGTATTTTTTGTAAGGACTCGGATGGATGGATATTCAGTCATATGACTTGCGGCAAACCTACCATTTCCCATTGGTTAACATGGGAATGTCGATTTTCAAAAATTCATCAAATTTATCATAAATTTTCGACCTATTGTAATTGAGGAAAAAATTGAGAAAATTTGGAGGTATTGGAATTAAAGTCAAATTACGTTTCCATTAATAGTATAAGTATTTTTATCACAGGTTAAGTAAATAAAAATTCCAAGGTAAAGAGGCTTTTACACGTAGTTCAATGGGGGAAAAATGTTGCCAAACTTATGGAGGGGAGTGTATAATTATACATTTAGACATTGACTTGAAGAAATGGATTAGGGTCTCCCATTAACTCAATGGTGTAATTGGGGTAACATATACCTCTGTTATAATATGTTCAGTCATCTAACAATTAATGTAATGTAAAATATGGGACATTTAAAGATGGCTTATATAGGCTTGTGCCATATGCATTTTTCATAATGTGAGTATGTTTACCATTGAATCCCCGAAAGCTGTCATATTCGAGGGTCGCCACTTGATTTTATTGGCCATATTATTTTATTTCAAATTAATTTGTAGCTTTTACGACTACAGTGTGTACTATATTCAAAAGGAACTATAATACAAGGCATGGCCATTGAATAAGCTGTCATATGTTTCTATAGTTGAGATGGTTATAAAATGGACGATTGGGATATTTAAACTGAATATCTTTTGCGACTGGTTTTCTAAAAAATTCTTATTCATTTCCATTATTCAGAAAATGACCATTAATTGTACAATAAGGAAACTTCCAACAATCGAAACATCTAGCTTTCGTACATTGTTACATTGTTAAAGCAGTGGGTGTTTTCTTGATATTTCTTATGAACTACTTAATAACGAAATTTTATGTACATTAATGCTTCAAAGTATTCCTATTTTCTCTCAAAAAGTAAGTCACTATATGTTATTAAAAAACTTTAAAGTCTTCAGGTTTTGCAAATAAAACTAAAGCAAGACTTTTTAAGTTTTGAAACCTTTGAGGAACACAAATCGTTAAATTTCCAAGTTTAACCTCTTGACATGCTCCTGGATGTTGGATTATTATAAGATTTGAATTGAACCCACCAGGTTTTCACTTGGAACATTAGCCGTTAAAGTATTTAGTGAAGCTTTCCCTTTGATTATATGTGGCGTCTATTTTTCTTCGGACTAGTATTCAATATATTTCTTTTTTTTGCTCTCATTGTTACACTTTCAGTCCTTTCCCTTTGGCAAATACATATTCAACATAGATGCCTTTTCTCAGAATATGTAATTTTGATATGTATGAATAATATCAGTTGAAACAAAAATATCTTATTGCAATTTCACCATGTATCTTTAGAGCTGTATTTTCTTACTTTAGGATTACGCCGGGGTGTGGAAGCACCTATGTCTCTCTCTGAACGAAACTGGATTCGTGAGCTTGACAATCAATGGCTTTGCGAATGCGATATTAGAGCGAGGTACATCTATTTGAAAGATTTGATAAAAAATCAGAAACTAATCATACCTACATGTAAAATAAAGAAAACATAAAGGGTTGCCACTTTCAATACCAAACATTTCAAGAGGTTCTGTATAAAAACGAAAGGTTAAAGGTTACTCCCTTTACTGAAGAACATGGTCTTTAATCTATAAAATACTTAGCTACCGGACCACAAATATGACATTATATGTAAATGTTATAATTGTATTTTGCTAGCCCTGCTCTGAGGTCTATATTACGATTCGAACATGAAAACTCACCAGAATATTGCAAAATCGTCAATTTCGATGTTCATTTCCACTTTTTTCATTTCTACTTCCGGTTGAGCGTTTGGCTGTTCCAATTTGTTTACTTACCTCTTGACCCCGACTTTTTTATTGACATTTCGGCCTATTTTATTGACATTTCGGCCTATTTTATGAAATTAATTATATATTGCCCAGAAACAAGAAAATCACAACGGATATCCATATAAAAATAAAATTTTGCGAACGACCTGAACTGACCATTGAGTGCACTGAACGAAACACTAGTACAGAGCTGGGGCATTGATCTCGAATACAGCCCAGCTGAAGCATTGACTTTGTTCACAGTGCTGGGGCATTGATCTCGAATACAACCCAGCTGAAGTATTGACTTTGTTCACAGTTTATAGAAGGTGTGAATACAGTCATGTTCGAATCTATCTTAAAGATCAAATATGAACAAAATGTCATAGCAATTGGGGAATATATAAAGCTTGAACATTTCTCTAAATGAACTTTATGTAAAATTTCAAATCAAATAATGCAAGTTTTTATTAACTTTTTCTATAAGGAAAAATGTGAATCAGCTTTTGAAAAATAATTTCTATAATTTCAGGCCCAAATCTTTTTTGCTCCTCCTTTCCCATCATTTTGTTCATATCTCGCCAAAATTATTTGTAACCTAGCAATTTTCTTTATGATAGATTGTAAAATCTGTTTCCTTGTGCATTGTGACATCACAATCAAAAACTATCACACTTTCCAAATCAAAATCAGATAAGTCACATAATAGTATAATATTTTATTAAAGCTAATTGAACTCCTCGTCTTTTGGTAAACGTTTTTTCTGTTTGATCCAAAATACTCAAAGCCCATTTTTATTGCCCACCCTGTATTTTTTTCTCATTCTTAAATGTAACGCACGATTGGTTTAGAAATGCATTTTAAAGTTTTTAAAGTTCTTTTTGATGTATCTAGTGCCCCTGAAATGTTTTGAATAAATCATACTTATGTAATTTTAAAATGGATTATTCGATTATTGGAAAAATACCATCTTCTTTTTTTCAAAAATCATCAGATGAAATGATAAAGTGAACTTTTCATCAAGGGGTACCAAATGCGATTTCTAAATATATATAATATATTGATTTTGATTATGAAATAAAATTTGTACAATAAATAACTTCAGGTTATTACAAATATTACGTGTGTATATGTTGAATGATTTAGACAGATTGGAGGAATTTGACTTGGTTGAGTTGATGCTAATTCAAATAGACGATGCACGATTTCTCGCAAATGAGGATTGGATGAATGCAGATATTCAGGAATTCGTTGGTATCGCTGACATTATCTTAGATGATATAAGCTCTTTTGTTGGAAATCTTTTAGGTACGTATGTATATCTTACACCAAATTGTGTTGCATTGCCCAACATGTATGACTTACATGTGACTTATACATGTATGCCATTCAGTTTCATTTTTTCTGAATTTTGTTTATTGAAAGTATTTCTATACATCGAGGGAACAGATATACCATGCGGAATGTAGCTATTCTGAGAGTCTATAGAATATATCAAGCCAAATATTCAGATACGAGAGTGTTATCTAATTATATATTATATTTGACTTGAAACAACTGCGTCAGGAATATTATCTAGTTCTTTGATATTCCTGTCGGTTCCATATAATCGTTGATTAGTGAAGGGGAAATACATATACAATATTGTCATCACACCTTAAATGAATGCTCTCTATGCAAAAATACCACCAATTAAAAATGCATCTATGAAGGTATTGCATGTTATCATTTTTGTGACATAAATAAAAAAATCTACGAACTAAAAGGTAAGGTGACCGATCTACGATAAAATTTCCGATTTTGCAATAACAAGAAAAAAGTCCTTAAGACATTTAGAACAAATATAAGGTAATTTTGTAAAAATCTTAAGAACTATAATCGTCAAGATCAATATATAACCTTAATACTGTGATACGGTTGCAAATTGTCTTATTTATAGGTCTCAACTCATATTACTATCTGTAGGACACTGCCGATTTCTCAGTTTTTAGCCAATTACTTTTCTACGTAATGATTAAATCCAAAAATGGGATTGCGAACTGATCTTGATGGCGTCATTAAAATTGTGTATAATCCCTTCATTCTTTACATGGAGAGGTCAAGGTCAAAGTCCCATTCTGAATATAGATCACGTGACTTATGATGGAGAATCAAACTTAAACTTGAGAAATCAGAACATTTTTCTTCTGTGAAGTCGAAGCCCGTCGACTGTCTTGTAGACTATTGCACAGCGCAGATTATTCAAACTCCTGCTATTATACATTGTGTTGCCTTTAATTAGGAGCTGATATCTCAGACCTTAGTAATATTTCGTATGTTTTATATGGCTTTAAATACAGGCTTTTTCAGTTACATTTCTAACTACAGTTATTTGTTTTATTGCATTGATTAACCCACAGCATCAGATAATGAAGGTAAATTTGTGACTGTACTCTTTGTGCAAAACTGAAAGATTTTAGAACCGCGGTGTGCTGTAGAATGATGATTGTATTAAAATTGTCTTGGAGATAAAGTAATGTACTGCATTCAGTAAACAAACGAACGAACTTCAATGAGTGTTGTTTGTAAAAATGGTTATGCTGAAACAACATGCAAATAAGCGGCGTTCAGCAAAACCCATGATTTTAGCAATATTGTTCGATATACTTAAAACGGAACTAGCATATACAATAGCTTATGATGTGATTACTATCCCTACCTAATTGCGATTTGGCAAATAATTTGGCATATCTTATTAAACTTACTTACTTATCAGGTTTTTGGATTGAGACGTATGATGTGCTACTTATAAGAATTATAGACTGGATCCTACATAAGGGCAAACGCGATGACCTGCAGTCAATACTTGAACAGCTGTCTGGAGATTTTCAGGAAATTAGACCCTTTACAACTGAAATCATGAATGACCTTAGTGATATTGAAAAGGAAGTAAGTGATGGTATAGATTAGGAAAGATGGGGGGACATATGTGTAATGTATACTGTCAATTACAAAATGATAGACTCATTAATGCCTCGCTCACACATGTGCAGATTCATCCGGGTGCAGGTACAGGTGCTGGCTGATTAATATTTTTCAAAATCGACCGAACATTGTACTGGCATCGTATGGGCGTCGGCCTATCGCCGCAACAATCGGCCGATTTTTAGACATCTTACGGGCGCCTGGTGAATTTCATCTCTGACATGAAAGTTGCCGATATATCAACGATTTTATTTTTCTCTCAATCAAACTCATCATTTATTTCATGATTGTAATTCTCTATACAAACTTGCCATAAAAATGCCTCACTGTCAGACAAAGCTAGCTATATCGATAGCTAAGGGGTAGATCTGTCGATGTTCATACGGGTGCCGTTCGGAAATCGTACGATTATCTTTCGATCATCGTACGGTGTATCAATTTGTTGGCGGGCACCGTACGATGTTTGAGCATTCTCAAGGTAGTAACAAGTTATGTGAACGTAAAAATCAAAATGTATTACAAATAACTGTAATTAAAATTATAAATCGAATGAAGAAAGGGACACATATTGGTAAATGGTTGGAAGGATGGGTGGCTCAGTTAGTATTTCCCGAACCATGAGAGTACACGTAATATTCGTCAATCAAGTAATAGTCCATGATATGACTTACGAATATGAAGGATCCGTAGCATATTAGCGCAACAACATTTGATGCAATGTTTAAGGAGATGTATATGCCTTGATTCTTTTTGAATACCATTTGCCGGAAAAACTTCCGGCTTTCGGGTCGAAAATATCTTTCATCACAAGGGGTCAAAAAAGTAAATATTTTGATTCTTACATTTACACATTTTATAAGACACAGGCCGTTATTTCTAGAATACGCACAAGAAATGGATTATCATACTATAAAATTTTACTATAATTTTACCGTAAATATCGGTGTTTAATTAGTGTAATTATACAAGTGTGCTTTTCCAATTTTGTTTTATTTTTTAAATTCGAATCAAACAGATTCAAATAAACTATGTGGAATATTTAGGTAATTTATGATTGCGAACGTATAAGTTTTCTTACCATTTAAAACATTTTATTACCAGAATTTATCCATATTATCGCAAGGGGTCAAACACAAATTATTATTCAATTTTATAAAACATAATAGCTTAGAAACCAAAATCATATAATATTTAGAAATATTTTGCAAAATTTTGCAAACAACTTTCTGTCGCATTGTGTACTCCAAGTAGTGAAAGGGGATTTTGGTTTTTGGTATTTTTTGACCTCTGCTAATGACAGGCCTAATTAAGCCTAAAAGCCGGAAGAATATTAAACGGTTGTAATAAAAATAATAAGGGAACTAATATCAAATTATCCAGTAGGATATTGTAGTGTAGTGTGGCTCCATAATCTGCAGCTGGCCCTTTAGGAAAATATAAACAAGCACCATTTTGAACATTGTGCTCCATACATGAAATTCCAAAGTGTGGTCAGCAGAATGTGAAAAATTGTGAAAAATTAAGAAAATGCCAGCATCAGTTTTAAGTTTTAGTTTTAGGAACACATCGGTATATATAAAACATTGATATTATAATCTAACAATGTGAAAACTAGGAAGTGTTTCTTTTTTTAGATAAAGAACATAGCGAGAACGCTAGATCTTTCAACCGAGCAAGAACTGCTGTTGAACGCGTTTGTAAAAAAGGTGAAGAGAATTAGATACATGTTTGAGTTGGTGGATCCGATACTTGTTGATGCGGATACAGATGGGCGTTCATACAGTCCTGTCACCGATACCTTGGAAATAGGATTAGACCTCGTTGCTTTCTGGGATTATGTTTTATCTATTAGGGCAAATGGCAAAAAACGAAGAGGTGGGTTTATTTTATTTCTTATTTATTTAAAACAATGTTACATATTTACATGTTATAGTGGCTATATATGATTCCCAACAGGGAGTATTAGGTGCCACATAATTAATTTACCCCCTGTAAAGAAAAAGGTTCATTGTCCTTCACCAATCATATCTTTTTCGTTATTTTCATACCAAACATTAAGAGGTTTAAATGTATGTATAATTGAGAAAATTCCAAAGAATTTCGTAAATGTGGTAAAAATTAAATTGAAAGGATTGAATAGAACGACTTCCAAATCGTGAGTGTGACTTTTATCATAAATTGGCGTTATAAATATGAGAAATCCTATACCCAGCATGTGCTCAAGAAGGGAAACTTCTGAGACATGAAGTTAAATTGTTAAAAATTCTTCGGCGTAGGCCCTGTAATTATATGTAATATTGATAAGTATTATAAAATAAATAAATCATAAACAAAAAAAAGTTAAATTGTTAGTTACGTTTAGAGGAATACACCATTTTAAAAAGTTTTCAACCAAATAAAACGTTGTGAAAAATATCAGTTATATAATGAAAGTCCGATAAATAACAACCATTTTGTGATAAAATTTGAGGTAATATCCTACAGATTCAGAGGTCTCTCTCAGTTTAAAATTAGGGGTAGGGGTGATGTATATTACAATAAACTGGAAATTGTAAGATAATTAAAACCCTTAATCTTTTTCAATGACGCAGAACTATGTTATACATCATATGCTTACCGAATTTCACTGCTATTTGATGCATAAAATTGTATAATATTCATGTTTAATGCGAGTTTCGACACTTCCATAATTTTCTCTCAGTGTGTCAATGTTTATTCCAAAAGAACATAACATATAGAAAATGATATCCCAGGCTTAGAGGAAAATGTATTAACAACAATTGTATTTTATGACGTAATTTACAGGAAAAAGTCACATTAGTGAGTTTGTGAGGCATTAACCATTGCTAACTTTTTTTAATTTTCATCTAATTTTTAGAGTTATTCACAATATTTACGCCACGTGCCTCCAAGAGTTAAGTATGATCATACAAATTTTGAAAATGTTATGACTGTTAAAGGACCGTGCACCTTTTTTCTTTACGGAGGGTATATGATTGGTCATTGTTCCATGATCGTGCCACGTAATTTGAAAATTGAGACAATTTGATTGGTTTAATCGTGCGTAATAATTGATAATATATAACCACTATTATCAGCAAAACTCAAAATTCCTTCCGCGGAGATTTCTCCTAATAATTGATGGTTTTTGAAATACTTTGAATAAATAATGGTCGAGCAAAGTTATAGAATATATATTTTATAATCCAATCGAGATTTGAGCACTAATTTCTGTAGATTTTGGATATTTTTCATCTGCCCGTCGTGCGCAATGTTTACTCCAAGGCACTGTCATGTAAACGGTTGATCACAATCACTAAATTAACGTTTCTTTATCTGCAAAGTACAGTCGAGTGGTTTGTCGATTCTAATCACATTCCTCAATCATAGTGAAATGTTTTTAAATTGTTTGAAGGCAGGATCAGATTTCTCAGATCTACAGAGAGTGACAAAATTGCAAGTAACGTTTAAAGGGTTCCGATAAGCTTCCCGTATAAAAACAATATGGCGGCTCCAGGCGAGTCAACTGGATCAGTCCATTTTTAAGAAATAAGGGGAGTTTTGTAAAATCCAGTTTATTAAAATTGTCTTGGAGATAAAGTAATCCATTTATAATGATTCTGAAAACATTATTGAGAGACGAGTGATTGTCCAAAGAATACATGTTCAACAGCTATTATAAATCCTTGTATTAAAACTGCTTTGTTTCATTTGGAGAATATTTCATATGCCAAGCTGTGTACTAATACGCTATGAGGAAATGTATATGTCAATTTTCTTTATTATACACAAATAGAGGATCCTGAAACTTAACCCATAAATGTGAAATTGATTTGTCAAAATAAAAATCTCCCCTTTTATAAATGTGTGACGATCTATAATCTACCAATGCTATATAACAGTGAGAAGTGTTGGCACAACGACCTCGAGCTGTGAATCCCTCAGTATTAATCCGGGATCAGGCCTTTTATACTAAACGGTGAGCAACACCACAAACGAGTGTTCGATTTGCTAAACGACACGGGCCACCTTTTAACGACAATTTCAAATAAAATGACTTCCAAAGTAATGTAAGGAAATGTTGAACCATTAAAAAAAATTAATGCATTATTGTAAAAATCTTAGGTTTAGTATGTACACTTTCGGGGATTTTGCAAAAATTGACATGAGAAGCACTAATATGAGCCAAAAGTATCTTAAAATTGAAAAACCTTTTTGTCAAGAATACTTTTTTTGCATGGTACTAGCTAAATCTGATTCTACATTCAATGTCCCTTTGTCTCATCAGCGTTGAAACATTTAATATAATATTTACAATTTTTGTTTCAAGAAATTGGCGATATACCTTCAATTAATGCAGAAGATTTGAAAATATTACTGAAGACACGACCTAAGGAAGAATGGTTCAAATATGTATTCGAAATGGGAGAAGTTGACGTAGATTTGGTAAAATTGACATTTAGTTATATTATATCATTCCACAATCATGTTTCTTCTGAAAAGTAAGAAAGTGACTATCAATCGTTTAATAGAGCTAAACAAAAGATGTCGCGCATTTTATCTAGACATGTACGAGATTGTACCACTTTAACACATAACAATGCTTAAGCATTTGCTTATCTTATTTTGCAGAAACGATTTTTGAAGCAAAACTCCGGCCAACACTCGAGAACAAAGAGGAGTAAGTGTTTTTATAATAATTCACACAGTTTTTGAGCCCAGTGGAGGATAAGTTTGTTTGTAATCTCAAAATCAAAAATTTGATATATTATCTTTAAAATGGTACATGAAAACATGTATGTCTCGTGTAAGTCTACACTTCGAAGAATTATGTTGTTCTTTGTACACATGTAGAACTCGATTTATATTGACAAAGAACTACACACCATAACGTTTACAACATTACAATTTTTTACAAACTTTATTCGAAAACACACAAATAACCTACAAATAAACATGTAAAGGGATACATCCATCAGGGTATTAGCTACGGTCGAACCCGTTTGCGAGGTGAAGACAATATAATTTCTCCTCATGATAAGGATAGAATATACTCTATACGTTATATGTAATGAATATGATATAATGAATCATATAAAAGGTTAACGTATACTCCAGAACTTAGGAGAACATATATACAATATAAATAGAACTGTATGTACTATAAGGATACCTTATAAACAATATAAGGAGTAAGTAAAATACAATAAACGTCACCTCTCAAACATGAAATTATGTTAAAATCTTGGGCTAAGCCCAAAAATAAAATACCTTACAGGAGTTTGTATTCCCCAAAGGACTAATAATGATACTTCCAATGTGTGTACATGTCATTTGCTGTTTGAGATTGACCCTTATCATGTAATAAAAAGTTGATATATATATATATCCTCGTGTAACTGTGCTGTTGTCGTTAGCGCCTTTATCTTTATTTTGCAGATAATATTCCGATTCCGGGAGATCCAGTTCTCCTTCGGATTCTAGGCAGCAAACAGCCATTGCGATTAGGAGAGGGATTTGTGGGAGTCATCGATGAGGTAATACACCCATTAGTATCATTCCGTGACACCCTGTTTGTTTACATACATGAGGAATTTGATGTATGAAAATGCGCATGATCATGATAACATTGTACAGAAATGAAGATTGTGTTTCACAGCAAAGTCATTTTTTCTTAAATACTTATTTCCACTTGTCGACAATGGGTATTCTAGTCCTACACAGATTGAGCGGCTCATTACCGTCAGTAATATCTCGAGACTAACGAAATTTTAGTCGACAACAAATGTAACCAAAACTATTTATTCCGTAATGTAGACGTCTATAAATTTCAGTTTGTGCTCTGTGACTTCATACCTGATATGGAAGAATTGCAGAACTTGTATGAGAACAACATCATTCCTGAGCAGCCCCTTGGGGAATGGCATGTCTAGAATTAATTGTTGGGATCTTATTAATAAAATATTTGACAATCAGAAATCATAATTTATTAGCATTAATATGTCTGTTGTCTTTTCCGTAAATCATTTTCACAAAACACAAATAACAGAGTACCGCTGCATTATTAAATTAATTAGTAAACAGTTTTCACACTTGGTAACTTGCTAGCAACTTCCTTTAAAATATCAGGAACATCCCTTTTTAACCTGTTACAAAAAGTCACGATTTGTAAGTTCAATTAACAACAGTGCTAAATTCTCAATTTTGGTTTGCTTAGTTGACGACTTTTAAATTTGAAAAATAGTATAACTGTTTTAAATGTTCTAATACAACCAAACAAACTGATAAAGCTGAGATCTTATTTCAGAATGTGGACATTAAAACATTGAAGGATACATATTGCAAAGTTTGAAGCAATAAATCTCAAACAATATGAATATCTAAGCACAAGTGCCAAAGGGAAAGGACCAAAAGTTGTAATGGAACTTAGCAAGAAAAAGCAAACCCTAGGTGCATACCAGTCAAGAAAAACAAACCCCATATATCCCAAAACCATGATCTAACGTGAAAAGAAACAATGTCTAATACCCCCTTTCCCCCCACCAAGACCAGAACACCAAGGGACATTTCATTCATACTGAAGTCATTACAATACATGTTGAAGAAAAAATTAGAAATTGATATCCAATACTCATAACATCAAAAATATTTGTAGATACAAATACTCATACAAGATAGAGCATTCAGTCTCAAATGATGTGGGATAGATAAAATCCAGTCTCCAAATCCATAGGCATTTCAAAGGATCAACATCCATTCACAAAAGCCGTTGCCATAATCCATAAAACACAATAATTCACAATGGTCATCAGGAGAAAACTGGCTGGTTTCGATCCCTATTTCTCAACCATTAATGCCATAGCCGGGATCCGCCTCAAAAGGTGCCAAGTGAAAATATTGTGAGCGCCAATGTCTTAAAAATTCCTACATCCTTCAGCATCTCAAGTGGTAAAACTTGAAACTTCAAAATTAATGATTTGTATTTTCAGCAAAGCCCAGAAAGTATTTCTTAAGCTTTATACAAGTCTAACCTTGACCTAATAGTTTGATCACTAAAAAGTATTGTGTCTTGACTTAAAATCTAAATGTTTAGAGCATGCCCTGCCATATCTAATAAGCTGGGATACATAGATCCCATATGCTGGGTTTAATGGAATATTAATTTAATGGAAAATTTATCATACAACTTACAATACGTATATACCATTGTCTTGTTCAATGTTAATGAGAAGGTCAAGATAAGGCGCATTCATATTCGATTCATTGTTCTTTTAAATTCTAACTCGGAAGGGTATATCTCATTTACAAAATCTTCAAATCCAGGGTTGTCCAAACTCGACAGGTCATAGCTGTTTTATTAAAAAGTTTAGCTATGTGGAATTTTTTCTCATCTTTCATCATCTTTTGCAAAAACTTATATTCATATGAGAATAGAAAAAGGTCTGCCAAAAGAGGAGCACAATCTGTGTCCATTGGTATTCCTATATTTTGACGTAAAGGAGTATTTCCAAAGTTTACATAAATGTTATCAATTATGTGTTTTTTCATAAAATATTTTTGAAAATAGCGAAATATTGTTATTTCGGTTGTTCCATTAATCTCCCTATTATTTATACCGAATTTCCCTCTTTAATCGAAAAAACGCAATGGACCGAACCATCAAATTTTTCTCAGCTTTTGTGGCTTATCAAATATGCCATTATAATCTTTCCCAAGTAATATTCCCCGAAATCCGAAGACCAGCGGTTGTTTTCTTTCATTTGTAAAAATAGTACCGTGGGTACTGCGCTCACATGGTGTTGCTCAAAAGTGAATGATGGCTAAAATTACAGAAAATAAAAAACGGATATATTTTTTGCTGATTTTTTGTGACAAAATTATTTCGAGCCACTTGCCACTATCTTGGACTGACTGAGAGACAGATGGACAAATTGATCTTAAGAAAAATGGCTGAAAAAACGGATATAATTTTTTGCCAATTATTTGAAACAAAATTATTTCATACAACTACTCTTTACAGTGACATGGCTTTTTGCAATGCAGGACACCCGAAATTATTTGTAAAGCTAGAAAATGTTCAATTTTACACCAAATCACTCGCCAATGTGTCCTCCCGGACCATCTTAACAGTAGCAATTCTTTTGGGGTCGGATAGATATTGAGTTGGAAAAAGAGAACGGTGATGGTAGAAACTCTAGGGAAACTCTTCTAAAGTGCCTTTACAGGTTTTAAGAGGGTTATAAAATTCCACACCCCTATTTGAACATCCTCCGATCACTTGGCTTTAAAATCCAGAATACTTCTTTATTTTTACCCCCTGCGATAAGCAGTTACCATTTCCCCGATTAAGAACTCGCAATCTGATTGGCTGTCGCAACACTGCGACAGAAATCGTGTATAAGCCATTGCGCATAATTAGATCACGTGATTCAGTTAAATTGGGCGCGTCCAAATTGGTTATAGCAGGGGGAAGAAGGACGTACGGATTCTGGACACCTGCTTAGGAGGATGCTATTTAGCATGGCCAAGGGGGGACTCATTGACTAGTAATGTGGTGTAAAATTGAACTTTATTTTGACAAAACACTAACTTTTAAAATGACTGTTACTTTTTCCCATTTGGGAGTTAAACCATGATACTTGGCAAATCAATGTTACTTTAAATAAGCTTTAAAATGATATATGACACATACTATGAGGACACTGGAATATGTCTACCTAGGCGGGGGGGGCATACTTTCGGAACACCCTGTACAATGGTTTATTTTCCCGGGAATTTAGTATTTATCAGGGAGTTGGACAAGGAAGACTTCCAGACTAGTTCGATTTATATTTTGATCTATATTGGCGCACTCATAACTGAGCTTAAGGAAGCGCATTCAGGTCTTAAGATAGCTTCGTATGATATTCCGTGCATTTTGGTGGCAGACGATACTACCCTTCTAGCTTCCTCTGCGCTGCAAGTTCTGTTAGACATTGTATTTCGCTACAGTTCAAAATGGCGTATGGTTTACCACGCTGGTGATAACACTAAAAGCTCAATTTTGACATTTAATGGAACAAAGCAACAGTTTTTTCGAAGCAGAGGTAGTCGTCAGTGGCTACTAGGGACTGATATAGTACCTGAAACTCAAAGCACAAGCTATGTAGGTAACCTCATCACGACTAACTTTTAAACTGGAAATCTGGTTAACAACTCAAAAAGAAAATGTATTCACAGTTTTATTCCATCAAAAACACCTTACGTTTACATAAATTTGGCGCTAATCCACTTGTGTTCATTAGACTATGGTATTCTATTATATTACCCTCTGCATTATATGGTTGTGAGTCATGGTATAACTTGTCACCGCATGATGAAGATATACTGAACACTGCTCAAAAACATATATTCAAAGGAGTTCAAGGTTTTGAAGCGAGAACGGCATCAGACGTTGTTCTGGCCACTCTTGGTGCAATATCTGTATCGAGCTTCATTGAGAAATTGAAATTAAACTGTTTTTCAAGATTATGTCGATGCACTCATGAAGTTACAAAATGCATATTCCTGTTTAGATTCTCATCCCTACTCACAAACACGGGAAACAATCACTTTGGTTTAGCTAAAGACGCCATGAGCATCGACTGTGATATTGCACAGAGTGATGCAGAAACCTTGCATACCGGCTCAATTATGAAAACAGTTTTGTTTATAAAAAGCATCGCATTTCCGAATTTTCAACAGAGAGGAAAATAAGTGGCTTTCAAGAATGGAAGCCAATGATAATCTGCAATTTATTAGAAACATTCATTGTAAACTGGAACCAAGCTTCGCCTGGGTCGTTGGAAGACGACACCCATCATATCTATGGCAATTAGCCAACCCGGTGCAGTTTTCTGCAATGCCTTCATATAAAATATTCACTTGTAAGAAATGCAACTCATCGTGTAATTGTATAATATTTCATTTTCTGCATTGCAATCATTTTTTGTCTGATCGAGACGCATTTTTTTGAGCGACTCATTGATATCTTACCGGTTCATGATAGTGTTACGCTTTTCAACCTCGATGATGATATTTTCTTACAGACTGTTCTGGGTAGCAGAATAGATTTTGATGTAGCCAATGACACCATTTATGAAATGTTCGTTATCGAATGTGCAAATACATTTTACAATATAAATTTATTTTCCAAATAGGCACGCTTGAATTGTAATGTTAAAACGTATTTAGAGTCGTTGAACTTGTAAATGTGTAAATATCAATAACCCATTTACTCTTCTGCAATATATGTTTGTAATGTAATATGCATGTATCACACTGTGCCAAAAAGGCTATATAGTAATAGAATCTCCTGTTAACTATGCTCTAATATCAACTGTCATAGTGTGAAATATCTCCCGTATCTCCTGTGTTGTAGAGACACAACCTATACCAAGAGATTTGGCGGACAACCAAGTATAGTTAGTACTATTTTCAACTCTACGAAATATGAGCTAATATAGGCTGCGTTATATTTCTAGGCTAACAAATAGTTTGTCTACCACTCTATTGGACCTATAGAACCAGACATACCCGCCGATTCTATGGAAAACAGCTTCTTCTGACCTATTTCAGGATATACTATTAAATCAGAGCTCTAAAAACAGGAGATACGCTAACTATACGAAATGACGTCATCGTTTCTTATTTCTTTAACTTATCTGGCTTATTAATGATTGACAATGCACTGTCAGCGCTAAGTAGTTAAACAAACAAAATAAAACTGATAGATTCACTTTATACACATTATTTCAATCCAATCCAAATTTTAACACAATGTTAATCATAGAATGAGGGACAATATACAATTAAATAAATATGAAAAACTTAATTTGCAAATTATTATTTTTGTGGAAATTAGAACAATCGGCTCTAGATATTAATCCATTAACTCTAACAAACGGATTAATTATCAGTGAACAAAACTCATTTCATAGAAATTGAAAATAACTTAGGGATTAAAGTATTACTTATATTGCTCTGGCATCAATACATGTATGTGAATGGTAAAAATCTACATGATTTTGAAAGAATTGTTGGCCAAGGGGAGGGAATCGCTACTTGTTGCTGTAGGTACAGGCCTGTTTAAAATGCGTAATGTATTTAGCTAAAATTTGAGCAGTTCTGTGTCAAGACTATTTTTGTGGTTTGCAAAGTGAATACAGATGGTTGTTTGTGCCTGTGTAAGAGGGGGCCTTAAATGTTTAAGTTGTAAACTTAATGTGGCAGAGAAACAAAGTAGTAAAAATGTCAGGAATTACCCATTGATTAAAAATTAGCTTTCCGTTGAGTCAATCAATTAAATCCAAATTTTAACACAATGTTAATCATAACATTAGGGACATTATGTAATCAAATAATTATGAAAAACTTAGTTTTCAAATTATTTTTGTTGAACTTAGAACTTTTTGGCTGTAGGAAATTAATCCATTACCACTAACAAATGGATTAGCCATCAGTGTTAACGAAACTCATATTAAAGAAATTGAATAATTGGGGATTAAAGTTTTACTTATCATATTGCTCTGACATACTGTATGTCAATATGTTATTTACATCAGTTTGTTCTACCATGCTCTAATTTGCTCAAAGTGTAATCATCGCTTTGTCAGATGAAACATAAGGAATTAATGTACAATGTACCCGCTTCTTTATTTTCATTATCAAACAACTAAACATACCGAATCTCGCACCTTTTGAATATATATATTTGGAAATGGAAAACAAAGAAAGGTTAATAAAACTAGCTGTAATAAAACGAAATGGTCTAATTGTAGTAGAAACAAATGTATTACATCATAGACTAATCTGTTGTTTATATCCCTGGTTTATATCTCAGATATTACATTGATAACAGAAAAAATAAATTGTGAAATGTGAGAGAATTCAAGTTTTAATTTTGTTTTAGCATGGCTTAACACCACTTGTATCATGCAAACTTTATGCATGTTTCCTAATTTATTATCAGAGATTTGTCAGAAGAAATCGGAGCAATACATCCGATATATTACAGGCTCGTAATAAGTTTTAGCCCAGGGGATCAATTTTCAAAACATACCAACGGGTCACAATTGATAATTTTGGCCCAAAATCACCTAACAATGCTCAGATTGGTAAAACTATGTAGGATTTTGACAGAGAAACAATTGAGTTAAATTGTGAGGAAACCCAATGAAGTAAAAATGTGAGGAACCCCATTGTTTAAAATTAACTTTCCTTTGAGTCAATCAATTAAATCCAAATTTTAACACAATGTAAATCATAACATAAGGGACATTATACAATCAAATAATTATGAAAAACTTAATTTGCAAATTATTTTTCGGTTGAAATTAGAACCATCGGCTGTAGAAATTAATCCATTAACACTAACAAACAGATTATCTATCAGTGTGAACAAAACTCAAATCATAGAAATTGAATAATTAGGGATTGAAGTTTGACTTATTATATTGCTCTGGAATGTCAATACATGTATGTGAATGGTGAAAAACTACATGGTTTTGAAAGAATTGTTGGCCACGGGGAGGGGGGTCCTTAGGTAAGGGTCTGTATAAAATGCATAATGTGTTTATTGAATATTGAGCAGTTCTGTGTCATGACTGTTGTTTTGGTTGGCAAAGTGAATGGTTGTTTGTACCTGTGTTAGAGGGGGATTTAAATGTTGTTTGCTATAAACTTAATGTGACAGAGAAACAATGGAATAAAAATGTGAGGAAAACCAATTATTCAAAAATTCAAAAATTAACTTTACAATGATTTAATTGATTGAATCAAAAATTTAACACAATGTTAATCATAACATGAGGTACATTATACAATCAAATATATATGAAAAACTTATTTTGCTAATAATTTTTGTGGAAAAAAGAGCCATCAGCTGTAGAGATTAATCTATTCACCCTAACATACGGATTAATTATTGAATGATAAATTATTATTAACGGTACAGTATGTACCGAAGAATGCTGTACATTACTTAAAACCTAAGTGCTAAAATTACAGTTCTTTATTTTATTAACATTAAACTTTATTGATAAACAAGAGATTTAGAATATGGTTCAGATTCTCCCTATTTGTTTATTTAATGACTTAACTACCGGAGTAATTGATAATAAGCCAGATAAGCGATGTTACCTAATTAGCGTTGCAAATAATAAGACTCGATGACGTCATTTCGTATAGTTACCGTATCTCCTGTTTTGGGAAGTCTGATATGAGAGTATCTCCTGATATAAGCTGATATCTGCTGTTTTTAGCACAGAATAGGCAGCGTATCTCTTGTTCGTCATGTCCGATATTTATGAATAGTAAAGTATAGTCAGTGTTTTAAGAGTATAGATAGAAGATGTATGATATAGTTAGCAAATCTCCTGATTACCACGGGTATAATATGGGACCTATTCTGTGGCATACCATCAAATAGTTAAGTAGAACTGGTTTGATACGCAAATTTGTCCGTATCAGAGATATCATATCTAACTATATTTTGGGGGATTCTAGAGATATATACAAACTATTTGTCCAAATCTCTTGAAATAAAACTAGAGATACCGCACATTTTGCACAGTGTCAATTGTTTTGCTCTCCAATAAAACGGAGGAAATAAAGAAACATAAACATCAACATTAATGCAATTATTCAAATGAAAGAATATCCTCTAAGGATTTAATTTGTAACTTAACGGTTTCTGTTGCCCAAATATTAGATACATACATGTATAATACAATTAGTTTGACTGTGTCAAATAGTTTTATCTATGATTTATAGAGATGGTTATATCCTTCGTACAATCCTATGAGATATCCGAGCAAATATAAAAGCAATTTATGAAGAAATGTCCACATTCATCAGCATCAAAAAGGAAAGTCCATTTTTTCCTGAAATAAGGAAAAATGTGCTCGAAATGTTTTGAAATTGTGACAATATTTTCAAACCTTGCTCCCAACTCGTTTCTAATCTTTCTAGTCCATTTAATGTGAATTAGTAACTGTAAGACCATGTAATAAAAAACATGACGAATAAATAATCTTAACAAAAAAAATATTGACGCAAAAGTTGTAGTCAATGCATATTAAATATCATTTATACTATACCCAGGCTTTAAAATCATAATCCATGTATGCCTTTGATGAGGATCTGCTCAGTAAGTAGGGAATATGACATCGAATTTTGAAAATTATGATTTATGTTACCTTAAAGGCATGCAGGTGTAGGTATTGATTGTATGCATTTAACACTTATAAAACAAGTTCAAAAATAAAACATTGTAACAGGGGAGCATTTTGTGTGCTTCTCCCTGATACGAATATTTTGGAAAGGATAATGAGTACATTTATTTGCATTTATACTGAATAATTAAATTGAGGATAGCCGTTGCTTGTTCTAAGAGGAACATTCTAGTGATGTCGAAAGCACGACTGTATTTGTGAGTATACATCGAATGTATTTATTAGTCTTTATCTATAGAACAATACTTTAAAGGGTGCTGAAATGATCATCATTTAAGAACATAATTGAGTTTTCCTGGTCAATTAGCATGATCGCATGCCGATTCGCATCATGTACAAGGGAACCTGAAAAGAAAATTCAATGTTTTTTGAACGAATCGTATAAGTACACGTCTTGCCTTTTTTCTTCACACAATGTAGTCCAGTCCATAAAGCCATCTACACAATTATGATCCCTTATTGTCCTGTTGTAGGACATAAGGAGAGGGGGATTCAGTTTGAGGAAAAGGGATCGAAACCAGTTTTCTTTCGACGACAGTTCAGAATTATCACTTAAAGGCATACAGAGGGGACTTTAGTTGAATGTTTGTTTCTTGATACTATAATATACAACGATCGTCTATAACAAGATAATCGGGACCCCCGTTTTCAGTATACTCTTCAACATTTATTGAAATAACTTGAGTTGGAATGGCCCATGCTCTTGTGTTTTATTAATTGTGATATTGGTTTCCGAGTGCTTGAAATGGGTATGGTACATCTAAAAGATGTACCATTCAGTACAAGCAGCATGTGTTTCCACAAGTCTCTTATCAGAGGTGTATAGTGCAAATACAGTGATCTACTTTATTTTAATTGTAAAACCAAATATATGTATTTGGTAATTTAAATTATACTAACCTCTGGATAAGGAAAATTATTTTTGGTTATTTTCGACTCGATGGAACCATTTGTCCATACTTTTGAGAGTTGTAACGATATACACAAGATGGACTAAAAACAATTCCCAATTTTAAAGAGGAATGATTCATATTATATATCTTAAACCATGTCATTTATTATATAATTATCATTTTAAAGATAATCTATTTCCTAATAATATGAATACATCGGATTGAAAGACCTATGTTTCAATGTGGAGTTAGAGGCTAAAACTGACACCCCTGTAGTGAGCGACAAAAAATCTAAATTTCCGAATTTCCCTTCGTATTGTCGTCACAGCTGGACTCAATAACACACAACTGATAGTTGATTGAAATTTATAAGTATAACTGGTGAATTTTGCACTAAATTTGTATACATGTAACTCTTTCGAAGATGCCTACGTTCAAACTTCTCTCCATTTTCCAGAATTTGGAAATCTGCAGTTATTAATTGTCTGGTAGCTCATGACAACCCTGGTGTCAATTGAAGCCTATAACTCCACAAGAAAACATCGGGTTTTCAATAGGATGGTGCCATATTGATAAGAAATATGTTATCTTTGAAACGATTTTTTTAATACATGGCTAATTTAATATGTATCATATGTCATCATATTCATGTTTTAATTTGTTTATTGTTTTTGACCCACTTTGTACATGTATCGTTTAAGCAGAATATACGGAACAATTGATTTATAATATTTGACTAATTTTGATTTGTAGATGTACATGCATTGCTGTGATAGGATTATTTCACACTGTCTTTGCTCCTTCACCTACGTTTGGTAAAGTATACTTTTAACTGTTATTTAATTAGCTTATTAATGCAACTACCCTCGGGTGTAAAGTCTTTATCCAACGCAATACATGCTCAACAACTTTCTCAAACTTAAATCAACTTAACTTAAAATGGACTTATTGCATATATATGGTACCCTATTGATGTAATTCGCACAGGATAAGAGGTATTTTATTTTCAATATACTGTATATTTATTAGACTATATTTTACATATAGATAATTTTTTGGTATTTTCACTTACCCTCTACACATAAGGCCAAAATGCAAGAATCTGTGAGAATTGGTGCTACAATTTTTTTGTGATTTCAAATGTATTCCAAACGTTATTTTTAAATATTTCTTTTTGTCTATATCAATAAAGGTTACTGAGGATCCTTTGTTATTTGGAAGCATCAAAACACCAGTAGGCAGTTGTCAATTGAAAGCAATTTGAGTAACTTTAGTAATTCGATAAACTATACTGTTGGAAAGATAAAAATGTGAGAGAGTCAATGCGTGGTTTTACTAAAACAAAATATAAATAATAAAATAACAATAAAACATTTAGACCATTTCAATACATTTGTAGAAATGTCATAGATGCTTAAGCTTCCATTTCCCCTGGTAACATTAATTTTTACCTTATATACACCGCATGGCTGGAAATAACAATTCAAAAAGCCTTTGCGGTCTAAAGAAGAAGGTGTCAGTTTTAGCAGACTAGAACATAACGAATACATTTGAGATCCAAAATATTTGTTTCATCTGTTCTCACAGGTCCTAAAATATTTTTTTTGTGCTAACAGTCTTGCGATCGTGTGTAGTGCATGGACTAAACAACATTTTCATATCTCAAATCCTGTTTGATAATAATATGCTTTTCATTTGTAATTGTTTGGTAACCTTTTTTTTTCTTTTTATTTTTTTATTTTTTATTTCTACCCACACTTGTGAGTATAAAATAGTACATATACATACAATGATAATACAGTTTAGTTTAATTCACTACCACCAATAATCTTCATCAATTTACTTAATTGCACAGAATATTTAATATTTGACAACAAACTTTTAAATTTTAACATATTTGGTTGTCTAATGAAGTAGTTATCTAGAAGTATTTTTCTGTAATCTTCAAAAAGTTTAAATTCTAAAATATAATGGTACTCATCTCCTAGTCTGCTACATTTGGTACACACTCTCTCTAACATTGGTCTTTTTATGTATCTCCCTGTTTCTATAGGAAGATTATGATTTGAAGTTCTAAGTTTTTAACAGTGTATTTAGCAACTCATCAAAATAACTAAAGTAAAAGTCAAATGGATGCCATGAAGGCTTTGACATAACGTTAAATTATCAGTTTTTATAAACGAGAAACTAGTTTCCTGGATGAATGAACAATTGCATCAAAATACAGGCTGCACATAGATAAGATCTCAAAATAAAACATTACTTGCATAATAAAAACGTAAAAATAATTTATTAAAAATAATTGTAAACAGTATCATTATATATACTTGCTCTCTTATTATACATAATGACAAAATCCTTACCAGAAATGGGCAAAAGGCCAAATATGGCGAGGACAAATACACATGATTTGGTCTGGTAAAAAGTATGCTAGTCATTTGTAATGGTTTTATCAATGCATCATTCAATATTTAATTGTACATAATGCTTTTTGATATTTCTATTTAAAGGGAAAATTGAGCTGTTGATTCCTGAACGTATAGGTAAATATAACATACCCTGATCACGTAAACCTTTTTTACAAGCATTTTGCTCGAGAAAAAGTTGTGGGTCAAAATATTGTGTTGTACATTTTCAAAACCCAAAACATCGAAAAGACTGCACGTTCACACTCGTATACAATGGAGTGATTAAGCTTGCAATGTTTTTCACAACTTAAACGTGAACGGAAAAAGCAATGCATTTGTTTGGGCGATTGGTCATACGTATAGGTTAGCGTTTCGATTTTATATGCCGGCTTTAACTCCCTAAAAATAACATCGTACTACAAATTATGACCGATCTTGCTTCGTGCAAGGGAATGACATCAAGTACTAAAATAGATATGATGCACATTTATGGCCCAATAATGCAATATTAATACAACCATATGTCGCTTCAGAACAATGTGAAAGGCAGAATAATTACATTAGCGATCTTGATAACTGCTGTGGTTATGTACGATGCGTCAGTGGGTATTTGGGCTCTCCATATTTTTATAATGGAGTATACGGAATCAAGATGGACTGCCCTGCAAGTAGTATATGGCATCCCGTACTCTGTCTATGTGTCAGTAGGGATGAGTATAACTTCGCCTGTCCCATTGATACATGCGGTAAGTATGGTATTCAAACACAATCTTTGGAAATAATTCAGATTTCAATATTCAAAACCAAGTAGTTGCCAATGAAAAAACGATTGAATAGCAATTTCATAACTCAATTTACATTTAAACAAATACATTCTAACAAGTAAAATCTTCGATCATACAAGAACTGACAAGGAGCTTGAAATCCAACATTTCCATGAAATATACCGATGAATAATTGAATGTTGTAATATTATCAATGAATATAAATCTAAAAAGTTGTCACAGTCCTCACAAGACGTAAAACAGTTAAGTTATTGAAAAACTTTAATAATTTATGCTCCAGCATTCCGAGACACAGACGGAACATGTGGGGAATTTTTGGACGAAGGTCAGTATTTAATTTTGATATCCGTTGACGGTTTGCTAATGTTAAATGCCAAACGGGGTTGGACTCGGAGATTCTCAATCATTATCAATAAGTACAGTTAGCACTTTGCTTTTTTACATAGATGAGTGCTGTTTGGAACAATTAGACATTCATCAAGTATTATCCTTCGAGAACTCCCAAATATATAAACGCATCAATGACACACACTACGAGTTCAGAGGAGACATACAGGGTTGTCCAGAAGGTCAGATCTTTTATCTCGATGCATGTTGCTGCGAAGGAATACCTACAGGTACAAATATTACACAACATGGTTGGACTTCCGGATGATGATAATTTTTTTTCGATTTGAAGTGAACTTTTACCTTAAGCACATGTCTTAATTGGCAAGCATCTTTACACATGTAATCCTCCACATGGTATTACGCGTGTAAGATCGCATGTAGTTAACCACGAAGTATCAAAGATTGCGCAGGTAATTTCTTTGTCTTATTTGTCTTAGCTTGTATTCCCGAATGCAACTAACGACAGTCGGCCACCAGATAAACCTACAATGAATTGTACAATATATTCAATTCATACCTTAATGAGTTGGTCATAAAATAGTAGGTTAATCCGGTAGCCGTTAGCTGCATTCGCAAATACAAGCTTGCTCTCTGTCCTGCTCAATACGTTTTTCCTGTTATGAATAGACAAAAAATAACAATTATAACAAATACCATGATCTGTTGTAGTGACTGAACAAGAGTGCCTCTATTATTCTTTCGATGATCGTAAAATTATAAACAATCGTGGACTTATCTCAAAGGGAGTACGTACAACTCCTAATCAAGAAGGTAACTTTGGAAATAGCATAGGACTCTATGAACACGATTCTACTATTACCATAGACGCATACACTGCAATAAATCAGTACACATTTTTTGCGTGTATATGGGTTAAATTTGACGTGAACCTAAAACCCGGAATAATTTTCCACAATGGTCTCGACGAGGGTGCTGAAGCAACTGTTATGTTAGAACTTATTACGACAGACCTAGGTGATTGGTTGATTGTTGGTGGGGTGAGCGCATGTGACAGAGTTGAAGATATCGTTCTACTAGTCAATCCTGATGTAAGCATTAATTTGAAATATTTCTTGAGAGTAAAAAAGAAACAGGACTGATGCTCCCTTTTCGTTAAGATTGTATTGGTCGTGTTACGAGAATTACTAGATATAGTACTAATACACATCCATGATACTTTTTTGGATAATGGTAACTGTGGTAGCATTACATCATCGACCGTGCAAAGGACATTGTATTTTAACACGAAGGTGCGTCAGTTTCATTTGACTTTCACATTTTTTTTATTTTTGATCAGAATTGAGAATGTTATTCGGAGCAAAAAGTGTACACTGGTACGAGTCATGCCTCAATTTAAAGTACCAGGTTGTTTTATTAGTCAGTCTGTCAGAGAGAGGAAAGAAGTGACGATAAGCTCTTGTAGTTAGTTGACAAAAAATATGCCTTAATTACCTGCTCAAAATACATTCGTAAGAGATAAATACTTCAAATCGCAGTCGTCCTGGTTCAGACAGATTGATGTAGGCATTTCGACAAATTCCCTCAGGGGTTTAAAAATATCCTTTATGGGTGACCGAAATTAACTGAAAGCAATGGATCGCATGAGAAAATGACATGGGGAATATTGTTTTTCACTTTATCGAAAAGGGATCACTCTTTCCTTAAAAGGTTAGCTGTGTCTTAAAACGCAACATATTAATGCAAAATTTGAAAATGCATGGGTGGAAGGGGTTGAGAATCAGGACAACATTTCAGAAAAACATGTGGGTGGGTTGTTTGCATCTCACCTGTTTCAAAATCGAAATTATTTTATCATCCCTTTAAGTGCTTTTCCTGGAGATAATGTATTGTCCTAACATATGCACCTTTATAAATATTTAGAAAATAGCCCAAATCCAACATATGACTGTCAAAAATATGTTGCGATGCTTTCCCTCCTCATTTGGGGTAACAACACATTATGGTTAGGATGTTATTAGGTTTCGTCGCGATGGAAATTACCCCTGACAGCTGCGTTTTCTAGTAGTTTTCTATCGCGATTGGCTTTTGAGCAGATGTCTATGACATTATATTTTTGATTAACTAACTGCAATATTCTTTCTCTTCTGAAAAAATGAAAACAATTGTATGTCAAAACAATCCGCGCACATTTGCTGACCTAGGGAAGACAATCACTGCCTAATTTGCTAATAATACCATAACAAGGTCTGAATGTGTTAGGGTACTTTTGCCATGGAAATCCAGCTCTGAGTTAGGCTCAATTTCATTTAAAGTCTCGGGAACGAATGCCCATAGAACGGTAATAAAGTGTGCAAAATGTCATTGGTGTCACTTGTCTATTCAAGGATATATTGCCCATTTCAAGAGTCCTTTCGGCCACCCAGTATATTATATAAAATTATCAATTATAAATATTAAATTAACATTTTAAGGACTTGGCTGGATCATGGAGACACTTTTGCCTTAGTTTGAACAGAACTGGTTTCGTGAACGTTGTTCTTAATGGAAGGCCGTTCTCGATATTGGAGAGAGGTATTTTAAGATATAGTAAAAATGATTTAACGTACAATTACAAATAATCGTGGATCCACTTTAATGTGAAATGTATGTAGGACTAACACATAATTTGGAAATTGTAAGCTCTGTGAGCTATGTTTATCATCGATTTGTCTGTTCTTTTCTTCATTCTAGACCCATCCATTCGTTCCCTCGATGCTTCCTTACTTTCGTCCGTGCACCCATGCACCCATTCGCCCATCAGTTCATTGGTGGCGCATTTCAAATCCTAAAAGACATATCAAATGGTTTCACTTGAAATCAATGTACATATAGTTAAACAAATATGTTAGTTTCGGCAAAATATATCATAAAATTGCCACTATTTTTTAGGTTAAATAGTCATGTTTTGCCCCTTAATGATTGGTCTAAAAATGTTCCACCAATCAGCTTGACATTTTATCTACCTCATTTTAGTGTTAACATGGTGTTCAAAGGTTCAAAGGTGGTCCCTTAAAAGCACTTACACCATGTGATCCTAATACACTTGGTATTTTGGAACTTTTTCTGAGACAAACCTCAACAATCAGATACAGCACTCTACTCTTTAAACACGATAGTTTCCAAATAAGGTCACGACGTTTAATATTATAAGTCATTTCAATTTCTGATTTGAGATCAAGAATCCTCTGAGAATCACCTTTGAATCTGTTTACCTATTTAGCAGTAGAAACGAACGAAGTCAAATAATATCTATTGAACTTGACCCAATCACGAAGCAGCACCAAACGATTCAACATTTTCCAGAACAATTAACCTTAAAGTCCCCATCTAAAGTTTGAAAATATTTTTTTATCATTCATTTACTATTTGTCAGGACTTAAAAAGTGATTTTAGACATTTTGAAAAAAAATATTTTTGAAAAAAAGTTGTGAGCATTTCATTTCTCAAATATTCAAATTTCCCGCCATTTTTTAAAAAAGTTGAAATTTCTTAATCATCAAATATTTCTTAATGCATTTCCAAAAAAGATTATCCTTTTAACACCAATGCAAAGATTTAAAAAGGAGACACTATTTCAATAATAAAATGCCATATTTAATGGGCCACTTCAATGTTTTAGCATATTAAAAATATTTTGAAACATTAGTGATGTCACTAAGGTAGCAAAAACTTTTTCAAAAAATTGAAATTTTTTTTTCGATGTCAATCTTTTCTAAATGTGCTAGACTTTCATAAAAAACCAATGTTGATTGGTTAACCCGGTTAAAAGGAAGAATAAATTATGTTTTAGATATCATTGTACCATTGGTTTCCAAGCGAACTAAAATTCTGAAATGCATTTTTCTCAGAACCATTTTCATGCACTGATAAGTTCATTTCTCGCTTATTTATGAAACGATTTTTTAAATTTTTTCGGCAAAAAACATGGGAGGATAAATGCTATGCATTGGTATGAATTGTGGCCAATCAAAAGATATGAGTGACCTCTAAAAGTTGGTTTTAAATAAATTCACAAATTTTGGAACAAAAAGCCTATCAAAAACCACTTTTTGAAATTAAAAAAAAAAGTTTCACATATCACACTTTGATAACATTGGGTAAGACTACAATATAAGCCAAAGTGGTTTAAACTTTATATGGGGCCTTTAAGTCTTGTTCAGAATCAAAATGTTATTATTTATTATTATGTTTCAGAAAGATTAGCTGAAATTGATTTCGAGGAAATAATGCGAGCAGTTATGAACGACATTGAACTTTTGGCATCAGCAGATTATGGCGATTCTGATCTGAATGACATCATGAACAATGTTGTGGTAGAGGATATGAATATATTCAAAAACCTTGCCGGTGGCGTTTTTCGTAAGTGTTTTAGTTTTAGGGGTAAAAGTAGAGATATTTCAAAGTTGAGAAATATTGATGCATTAGCCAAATGAAAATGACTTAAAGTGTTAAAACAGATGAAATTATGAATCATATATGAGTGCAGCCAGTCATTAAACAGTTACTTTTCAGTAAAACGCACATGAGTGAAAAATAGAAAAGATGATGGTATGAAAGAAAACGTATGCTACGATTTTGAGAGATTTTTAAAGAAAATGTCAATACCTTAGACAATGGAATTAATATTGTGTTAATGAATTCGTTTCAAAAACATGCCCATTAATGGATATTAAGTTGTTTAATTAAGCTTAAGAATCAATGAATATAATTCCAAGAATTTTATTCAGTTAAATTTGTTTTGTTCAAATTGATGTAAAATGATGAAAATAATAATGAATCAACAGGAACAGCACACAAAGTGAGCATACTTGAGCAAAATAGAGCCTCAAAGTGCGCTCCTTAGTGATTTTTAAATTACCTCTTCTGCACTAAGGTTCCAATACACAATTGGAAAGCTGAGGGTGTGAGTTTTAAGTACCTAACCTCCATTCGAATTTTCGCTAAATGCAAAATTAGGTATTAACCCTTTCATCACCAAGTGGTAAAATTAAGAAATCAATCATGATTTTTCAATCAAAATATTTTTTGACAATCGGTTTCTATTTTCATTCTAAATGTCCATAAGTTTAATAAGTATGTGGTCTAGGCTGTACAACAGTATATAATTATGATGTTTACACTCTGTGGTATGATTATATTTTCTCTTTGAAATTACCATCCAAATATCTATGAAAACAATGCCAAGTTTGTTTTTTTACATTATAATGTTTCATTGGTTTTTCATATAAAACTGGTGAATGTACTTTTATTGTATAAAGGATATATTTGTGCCATTCTATATGATCAGTCGTGTGACTTTGCTTCTCTCCTTAGTTTATATGAGGATGGGTGGGTGGTTGTATGTGGAAATGTATGGTTTCAGAATATGGACTGTTATGTCTAACACCCCAGTCACATTTCCAACGGCGACCTTGCGGTCTATCATTTCTGCGGCCAGTAACATTTCTACGCTCGCCGTGGAATTTCTGCGCTCTCATACTTTTGCAGTCACATTTCCCACGGCAGCCGCACGGTGAACTTTGAATTTCTGTTGATAAATAATACTTTTTTCATTTTATTTACATCTTGACAATTTATAAATATTATTCATAAGTGCTAGGATGTAATATCAAATGAAAAGTGATCGTGAAACATTGACAAATAATGATTCAATCTTGTTGAGCCAGTTGATTTCTACGGGGACCTCAGAAATGAACAAATATTATAACTCCGAGTTATAATTATTACGGCGACCCTGCGGCCTGTAAAAAACTGGATACGCCGTACGGAGGCCGCAAGGCGAGCGTAGGAAATTCGCCGCAGAAATACACTGATTTAATTGATCTGCGGTCGACGCATGGCCTCCGAACGACAAATGTGACTGGGGTGTATGAAACTATTCATCGGAATCACTTCATATTATAGAAAGTATGCATGCTTGAGATGGAATTCTACATTTGAGTGAAATAAAAAGATGCTATATAAGTAGATAAATGTGGCAATAGAGGTCAAACATTTGACTTGATGGATTCCACTTAACCTTGATATGTAGTGAATCACCATGGCACTTGTTTAGAGTGTGTGTATTTCTCCTTTTGAATTAATTATATCATTGATTAGTAAACTAATAAGGGTATATTTAAAAATATGTCGGGTTAAAGGTATATGTTGATACCCAGTGTTAAGTCATATTTGCATATTCCCATGTTAAGCCAGTACACAATCTCAAGAGAAAATTAGTAATTTGCATTGTACATTCCTCCTAAATACCCAATTTACACATGAAAGTAATTTTTTATTTTCAAAGGACGATTCTCGGTTTGGAGAACAGTCTCCTGGGCTAATAATTTTTTTCATGAAAAATATAGAAATATTACCCAAATTAAACTATGAATATTCAAAACAGGACATTCAAATCTACAAGATGTAAAAATAACAAATTGGTCTGAAGCAGGGATAACGCTCAATTAGACCGATTCAATAAAATACAAGTCTCGATTTGGGGAAAGAAGTTCATCAGTGTACTGCGCTAATATTTTTTTGCGAAAAATCTAGAAATATTACCCAAATTAAATTATGACTATTCAAAAGAGGACATTCAAATCTATATTATGTAAAAAAAATCAGATTTGTCCGAAGCAGGGATAATGCTCATTTAGATTGATGAACTTCGTTCTCCAAACCGAGAATCGTCCTTTCAAATTTCATTTCTACTGAAAACAAAAATGCTGGCGCATTATGGGGCCACTTCACTTAATGATCTCTATCTCAGCCTATCTGGGTTCAAACTCTTAGATATTCTCAAAAGTATAATTTGACATTGATTAAAGGCAGAATCAGATCTATGGGGGTGACAAAATTACAAGCAACATGTACAATTGACCTACCAATCTATTCCTTACAATCTCAAACACAATATCTCCCAAAAGATTCACGACATGTTATAAATTGGTGAAGTTATAATGGATTCAAAGAGCAAATGAATAAACGCAAGGAGCATACGCGTCTCGAACTCGCAACCTCGTGGTTACGGCCCCAATCGCCTAGCCTAAACGTGCTAGCATCAAGTCCTCTCGGCCAACTCGACAACCCAAAAAAAGGTTGTTTTGTTTGTCGATCTGACTAGAGGCAGCTGATGTTAACGCCCAGACACACCAGAGGAAGCACCCTACCCTTTTTTCCCTTTGGCACTTGTGCTTATATATTTCTAAATACACACACGTTGCTCGACTGTCCTTAAGAAAAATGGATGAAAATGTTTTAAATTGTCCAAAATAATAAGAATGGTTACCATTCTTATAGAAAAATAATACATTATTATAAAAATCTTTAGTTTTCCTGAAATAAAGTGTGCACTTTTGGATTTTTAGAAAATAGACATGAAAAGGAATGACATAAGCCAGAAATATTCTAAAATTGAAAGAATTTTTTGTTAGGCTGCTCACTAGATCTGATTCTCTCTTAAAGTTATTGTAAACCTACAAATAATCCATTCTGGCGATATGGGGTACTTGTCATTTTGAAATTGATTTTCATGAAATTAATAAATGAACCATTTGAGATGAAAGGGTCACTTTCTCATTTTGCATTCATTAAAAATTCAAATTGAGGTTAGATTCTTAAAGCTGACTCTTTCAGCTTTTCAATGGTGTATTGGAACCTTACTTCAGAGGTGGTCATTCATATCACCCTAGTTTGTTCCACAACATGCACTTGACAAAGCATACAGGGTGTTCCAAAAGTAACAGGACTGGTGCTGGCATTTTGTTAAATATGCACCAATTATCTTCAAAATTCTACATAATGTACTTTCATGTATCGTTACTAAGACTGCAAAGTTTCTACAAAATATATGAAACTCGGGTTGAGTTATGGTTGCTATAGTAACATGACATCACAATACCCGGGGCAACATTCCACGCAAAAAGTTACAGAGACATTAAGCATTTTGTACATGCCATATCATTTTGTACATGCTATATCAAAGTTGAAATGCAACAACTGGTGGGAATTACATTTGTTTTATGTCATTTGATATTCCTATGTATCCTCTACTTTGAAAAATAGGCTCCTCTTTGGTCAGTACAAGAGTAGTACTCTGTACCCATGACCCAAACACATGAGTGAACCCATTTGAGAGCATGTCACGCAGGGTCGATTGGACAATTTGGAGAAGGCCATTCTCATCTTTAAAGGTCGTACAGCACTGATTAGCATTCCGTTCTCAATATAAGTAAAAATTAGATATTGCATGATCAGAGGAGTATGGTGCATGGTTTTAGACCCTCAAGACCTATAAGTTCCTCTATAGCTGCATGGTCTTTAATGCCGACCTGCAGGCAGGCGCGCTATCAAGGTAGATGACTGGCTTCAAATTGGGTCTTTATTTAGACTGTACTGTGATATTCCAGGAAATTGAATAAATGTTATTATCATTATGAAATTATACTTGAATCTGAGTTGTATAGCAACACCTTTACAATAAAGGACTTAATAAAATAAACAAGATATTTTGTATTATAATAGGTGAATTAGATACTTTATTCAGTAATACAAAAATGTTAGATATCACATTTTCAGGAAAAAAGTTGCCCCGGGTATTGGAATGGCATGTTACTATAGTAACCACAGCTCTAACCGCATTTCATCATTTTTTCTGAAACTTTATAATTTAAGTTGCAATACTTCAAAGTACAATTTGTGAAAATTTGAAGATACTCAGTGCAAAATTGACAAAATGCCAGCACCAGTCCTGTTACTTTTGGAACACCCTGTAGGTAACACAATGACTTACATTTTTGTAAAGGTAAAGGCACGACTCCATACGATTTCTCAATTTCTTACTTTTTAAGCGATTGTCTAGATTTACACTAATTGTATTATAAATTCACAACATATTTTTCAAATATTATTGTTATCTTTGGTGTGTATAACCCATTGTCATTCACATTAGTTTATCATTCTAGTTTACCTGATAAAATAACATTTCGATGAAATCGTGATCTGCATGGTTTTCAGTGGACTGGATATTCTTTTACGACGAAACAGTAAGGAAAATAGTAAAATGGATAACAAACCTTCATTCGAAAGACAGAACAATTGAAGAACTTGCACAAGTCTTTGGCCCCTTTTCAGAGCTCAGACAAGAAACACAGTTTGTAATCCAAGACCTCACTGACCGGAGACAACTGGTAGGTCCATGCGCCAGGAGTTTAACTATCAAACTCAGTGTCATCCTCCTATAGTAGCCAGGCCAAGTTATGCCTCTATTTTTCTTGATACTTTTTTCAATTCTAAATAACGTTACCTGAAATTTTGATAAGGTAAAGTCAAACGTATTCCTAACAACAACATGTGTTGTTTAACTAATACTCGATATAATTATTTCAATTAACCTCAACGCATTCTTAGACAGAACAATTCGTTCAACTCATAATAAATTTTCACTATACTTACAGCATTTTAGAAATGATGCCAAACTTCTGTTGGGTGACAACTTTTAAATTTCATTTTAAAAATTGAGGTTCATTCCAGTTTTTGATTGTTATAATTCTCGTCACGCTTTAGAATGTTACCTTGTAGACAATATGTTAAACAAAAATAACAATTGAAAATATTTGAGCAGTACTTATTCCAGGAAATTGAGATGATTTATCATTTTCAGACAAACGACTCTCAATTGGTATCTTAGCAGAAGTTGGCCATCATTTTCAAATAGCTGTAAGTATAATGACAATTGATTATGATAAGTTGAATATATTTGCCCGTAAAATTGCCTGGAAGTTTATCCCGTAAAATTCAATTAAAAATTATTGAGGAATGAACGAGCTATTAGGGAAACAGAGACTAATGACTTCTACTGTCCCAGTTTCTACGAGGGTCATATTTCTTTCTTTCTTATTTCATATACAGGGTGTTTCATATGAATGCACCCCCATAAACTCATACATGTAGCATTGCCGCCATATCCTTGTATATGATTTTGTTCCCAATGGAAAGTTACATAAGATCGCAAAGTTTCATAATCCACGGGTGTCCCCGAAAAAAGATGCAATGTATCAAAGTTTGTGGGTATGGGATCGACTCATTGAGAGGGCAATTCCCGGTCCTTTTTGGACACAGTCTGGTGATCTATTCACTTTGTCCTATACCCATCTTTAGTGATAGAGGTCACACCAGGGTACCCGGTCTCCTTATAAACCACTGCATGAATCATATCTATATATCTTTGTACATTACTGTCACACACGTATGGACTGAACTGTGCCATGATGACAACTGCTAGAAATCTGCAATATAGATACCAATTTTTCCTTTAAATTGCCCTCGAAATAACCAGAAATTCCCCTCGAAATGACCAGTACCCACATACTTTGATACGTTGTATCTTTTTTGAGGGACACCTCTGGATTCTGGAACTTTGTAATCTTATGAACATTCCATAAGAAACAAAACCGTATATAACATGATAAGGTGGCAGTACTACATGTATGGGTTTATAGGACGGGGTGCATACTTATGAAACACTCTGTATTATATAGATGTAATTTGTGCAATAAATCATGTAATGAAGTCTGATAAGGTTAAAATAGCAAAATGTGAAACTGAAAACTGATATATAGTTTTATATATAATCTTAATATATAAAAAAGTACATCACTTAATTTAAGATGGTCAAATTGTGTGATAACCACTAGAGTAAAGTTTGGATAAGGTTCCAATAGGGTTTTTGTGAATTCCAAAAATGACACACTCGCTTTGATTATTAAATTCTGAGTGTTATTATTAGCCCACGTGGTGAGCTATTGCAATTATTCACTTGACCGTCTGTCTGTCCGTCCGTCCGTCTGTCAACAATTGACCCGTTTTAAAACCTCTCACTGTCAATAGGATTCCCGTTTTAAGTTATTTTTGTTCAACATCAGTATAGAAAACCCCCTATGACTCCTGGTTCAAAAGCTCGCCTAGTTTCAAAATGGCCGCCATTTTTTCTCTCGCGAAATTCACTTTTGGACAATTTGCTTTAAAACCTCTGTCGATTTGATTTCCGCTTTAACTTAATTTTGTTCGACATCAATACAGGGAACTCTCGTATGACTCCTGGCTCAAAAGCTCGCCTATTCGTAAAATGGTTGCCATTTTTGTCTTGTGAAATTCCCTTTTGACCCATTTCCTAGCTTTACAAATAATGTCAGGTGTCCTGCTTTGTAAAAAGCCATGTTATTGTAAAGAGTAGTTGAATAAAATAATTTTGTAACAAAAAATCGGCAAAACATCAGCCATTTATTATTAAGTTAACATGGATTTGTTAATCTGTCTCGCGAACTCCACTTTTTGACAATTTGCCTTAAAACCTCTGTCGATAGGATTCCTGTTTTAAGTTATTTTTGTTCAACATCAATACACAAAACTCCCATATGACTCTTGGTTCAAAGGCTCGCCTATTTTCAAAATGGTCGCCATTTTTGCGAAATTCACTTTTTGCCAATTTCCTAGCTTTACAAATATTTTCAGGTTTCCCGCATCGTAAAAAGTTTTTTTGATTTTCTGCCATTTTAGCCATCATTCACTTATGAGCAACACCATGTGAGCCCAGTACCTACGGTACTATTTATCAAAATAAAGGTTGCCGTTTAAGGCATGTTCAACTTGTCAAAAAATACAATCTGAGAATGTCTATAAATCGGTCATATGAGGACACGGCGTCTTTAACCAATTATATATTTGCATTCTATTCCATTGTACATATTACTCTAATAACAATATACTCGGGTGTCAATATCATTCCGCCTTATTGGTTTTGTTACATTTATACGGAATAAAACACAATTTTATAAAAAATCGTGACCCTATCTTACGGGAATGGAGATTATCTTTCATAGCAAATTCGGACGGAGATACTATAGCACATGCTCAAGGGAACTATTGATTCTGCTTTCTATCTACCAAATACATCTTTGTTGATAGAAAAATAAAAAGCCCAGGGGTCCCAACCTCCTTTGTTTACATTCGCAAAAACGTGAAAAAGTGAGTTTTTTGGATGTTGAAATCGTTCATTTGAAGATAGAACGAACCAAATTGACTGACACGGTTCGTGAAGGACTAAAGTGTCCGCCATCTGCACGAGAAATCGGTTTGATTAGGTTACGTTAAAAAAAGTTATGACAACTTTTCACGTTTTTGCAAATGTTAACACCAGAATGAATAGTTACAAAGCTACCGTACGAAGTAAAAATTTGGTTCTACACATGTTGATTTTTTACAATCACTCGGTCGTCTGGTCCATCGTTTATGCACTAAGCAATGTGATCATGAATCCATTTGAGTCCAGCCTGGTTGTTAACACTAATGCTATGTTAATCTTAGATTTGTTTGCTTGTAAGAACCATCATAATGCCATCAATGTTTGCAATGTACATATCCATATTCATCTCTCCCTGTTCTTGATGAACAAAAATATATCGTTTATGCTATCGTTACGTTCGGTGTCTTGTAAACCTCTTTATAGTTAGTGTTAGCTCTGTTATAAGGAGAGCTTTCGATATAAGTTTTCAGCCGAACCTATACTGGAACTTTAACTTTTAAATGACGTAAACACCACTGGGGAGGAAGGTTTCTCAAAGAAAGAAACTATATGCAGGAAAGTACATATTAAATTTTTTCTCGTTTCCTAATCGAGGGAATTGATTTGTGAATATCCCATGGCCAGAAATGGCAGAGTTAATTTCTAGTTGTAATCATATTTTGAAACCGGACTACATACTTGCCGACTATTTGTTGTGATTGAAAGGATGTTTCCAGAACAAGGTCCACTGAAATGCTCCGTTCTTATTTTGGCCTCGACGAATGCAGATTTATTTACGCCTTTGTTTTATTTTATTATATTGTATTCGTATGCATGGGGCCCGCCCTCCCTTTGTAGGCCCAGAAAAAAAATTAGGGCCCCACAAATTGTTGGGGCATAAAATTTTGTAGGGCGACAAAAAATTGGCCTTTGTTAATTATCAAAATGGGCCTTTACTTTTCAAAATAAGGTCAAGTTTTTGGTTTTAGGGGCGGAAATCTTATTATGATTCAAAATTTAGGCCCCGCCCCTTGTTAGCTTCTTGATCCGCCAGTGTTCTCTGACTAGTTTTAATAGCGAGAGAATTTCTCCTTGCTGAAATTGGATGCTGTTTCATTTTTGGTTCTATGTGTGTCTGGGTGCAGTATCTACATACGGATGCTTGCGTATTGGCTGTAGTCCAGCATTCCCTTGTGCATTTTGATATGGTCCCTCACTAGGTACATGACAAGCGTGTTGAGGTATAACCCTACTATCACACCAAACTAGTTCTCACTACGCTCTCGAAAACAGGCTTAAACTGTGCACGAACGGATTTGACGTACTAAGAACCCACTAAGAACCGTTTGGGATCTGTTTACAAACTTCATGAAACTACTAGAACGAGTAGGTCCTCCAGAACTTAGAGCATGCTCAAAATATTCTGGTGATCGTCAAAACGTTGCCAATCGGTTTTAAACTGTGTGCGAACTGAATGAACGTAGCTACAACGTTCTACGGTCTGTTTACGAAATTCATGGACTTTCCCGGACGGCGAATGTGATTTAGAATTTTGAATCGATTCAAAATTCGATGGCGACCATACCGTTCTGTAATCAGGTCATGATGACCTTCTAGACTAAGGGACGCGTTATACGACGTATACGACCTGAACGAAGTGCGAATGAGATGGACGTATTGAAGACTGTTTATGAACGAAGTAGATAATTATTTTAGACATATTTCCCGACTACAGCCAGACTGAGCCCGTTTTACAACGTTTTCTTAGGACTGGCAAGAACGGGTAAGAACTAGTTTGGTGTGATAGGGGGGTAAGCGGCTGTTGAGTTTTTTCTTTTTATTATTTTAAGTTTTATTATATAACATAGTATTATATTGGGAATCGTTTTCGCAACTGGATTGTTTGACTTGGGGTGTATTGTTGTATGACCGAGGAGCAAGTGATTTGGAGAATAAGTTTCCCCCTAAGTATCACGAAAAAGACTCATCAAAGCGCACTTACACCGCTTAATGCCACTGTGTCAACCTTGTCAAGGAAGGCAGCATCGGATGCTTTATTTAGATCCTATTATAAATCCAGACAATTTTAGGCTGATCTTATGTCTTATATCTTGATGGAATAGGGATTAAAATGAAGTATTATATTATATGCAGAAACGGTGAAAACGGTAAAAAGATGATCGGACAGAATGAACGGAGGGGGGGGGGGGGGGCAATTGCTGCAAGTAAATTCAACAAATCTTGAATATTTATTAAGACTTAAATTGAACTTATAATATTGTGAGCAACTGAAGGTTTTGACAATTTGTCATGTTAATGCCTTGTGTTACACTTACAATTGCTGGAGACTCGTCGTGTATATATTGTTATGACAAAAATGGACATTCATAGTTCTTAAATATGATACACATAGTTCTTTCTATGCTCAAGGTGATCGAAATTGCCAAAGCTGTTGATATTTCACCAGAGGCACAGTTGATGGCGGACTTAGTGGCAAAGAAACTGGATAGATTGCGTTATATGGTTCAACTGATGGATCCTATTCTGATTGATGAAGATGATGGTACTGAATATAGTCCCGTTGATTCAGCTGTTAGTATAGGCAGTTATTTAACGGGTATCTCTTTCAGGAAAAAACGAGGTAAGGACTAAAGAATATAGGGTGGGGCAAAAATAACAATTTTGTAGAGGATATTTAAGCTATGATAATGCTTTTAACAGTATCAAACACAAGCCTTGTTGACATGGGACCTCTGCTTAAGGAGTCATGTTAAATGTGGCTGCTCACTTTAAAATTTCACCATTTTTATGAAAATATAAGCTGTGATAACTTGAATACCCGTTAACTTACTTAGTTTTAGTTTTATATGCTTGTGCCTTTTGGACACAGAGACATCGCTCAAGATGGCCACTGTTAGCCGTTTAACCAAGAGCTACGCTATAGGGTGACGTTTTGCAGCAATGAGAGATGTTTTACAAAGAAAGCATCATGATTTGAAACCCTGAATTGCATTTCTTTTGAGAAAATGAACGATTCTGCCTTGTTAGGAATTAAGTAATTAAGTGTTAAATTATTGGGTAAATTGTAGATACAGCGAAAAGCATTGATGTGGATCTAATTGACCCGGACTATTTGCGGGTATTGGTAACAACTCGCCCTTTGAGAGAATGGCTAAAATATGTAATTCCTGAAGATGAAGTCTCCCATACAAATGTAAATACTGCTATATCAATCAACAGTTTTTATATATATCTAAATTGTCAATGCTTCTTAATTGTTCTCAAATTGAAACGTAATGGTCAGCACAATATTGAGATATTAGGACTCTAATATTCAATTATAATTCAAATTGAGCTAAAAAGAAATTCCAATCTGACTATGTCGATACTTGACAACTTGTTTCCGGTATCTATTTAGTCTGGTATTTGGGACATCAAACGCTCTCTCTAAATAGAAACGGAAATGTGCTGATGCAATTTTTGGAACTTCTATAAAACAGACTTTTGCATGTTCACCGATAATATTCGAGAAATCCCATGTTCATAAATTAGGTTATTATAAAATGTTCATGAACGTTTTTGGTAAACCTTACGACGTAACTTTTATTATAAATTTTTTGCGGCAGTTCTCTAGAACTTCATGTAAATTGTCTTTTTATAGGAACATTACTTAAATGAGAGTCGGAAGGATGAAAGAGCAAAGAACGTCGACACACCAAGCCGAGCCAAACGAAGTAAGAAAACAATAAAGGTGCTTAAGTTTCTAAGTCAACTTTTCAATGAAATATTAACGTCCTAAAATTTCATTAAATTTGCAGATAATGTTCCAATACCCGGTGACCCATTAGTTCTTCGCATCATTAGTAGCAAACAGCCGTTAAGATTAGGTGACGGATTTATTGGTGAACTGGACGAGGTAAAGTAGTCAATGTAATCTACTATTCGCTTTTCAAATAAAAAGGCATATATGGCATAAAATGTTTGAGTACTTAATATTCACGTATTGTGCCAAAACGTGATCGTTTTTGATAACGTTTACTTCATAGATTAATATTGAATTGTCATACTCGTTTTATCAGTAACTATATTCCAGGTACATAACCTCTCAGTCAAAATGGTGTATAGTATACATTTTATTTTAGTTTGTGCTCTGTGACTTTGTCCCAGATATGGACGCCATATTAGCATTGTATGAGAGCAACGTGATTCCCACTCAACCTCTTGGAGAATGGCATGTCTAGAAAATAATAATGGTTTGAATTATTATGTAAAGTGAAATGAATAATGATCTGGCAGCATTCATTTACATTGATTATAGTTATTTTATATGATTGTTTATTTCATGACATGTAGTCCTATACTAAACGTTAGCAATGCAATTAAGCTGATGTGAAAAAATAATCATACAGTGTAGGTCATAAAATAATAAGTTCTGGGAATTTAACTGTCATTTCATTATGTTTTCAACCAATTTACTTGAAATTTTCAAGGTAGATGGAGAATGTAATTTTGGGTTGGATAAAACAGTTTCATTGTCATCTGATGTCACAATGGATAATTATTGTTACTATAGCAACATGACAAATGGTGTAGCGGGTCAAGTAAAATGAAAATGAATTCAAATTTTGCTTGATTCAAAAGTATGGTTAAGATATACCTATTTGGTGGACATATTTCTGTGATTTTCGATATTTTCAAATTCTTCTAACTTTAGTTTCTAAAGTAACATCTGTATTGTTATATAAGAGTGTTCTTTGTTCTATTTTCGTATCATTCATCAGCATCTCAAAGTCACAATCATGACTCAAAATAGCAGGGAGTTATCTTCCATTATGACTATGCTCCTTCCCATTACTCAAGCTGCCCATACTACTCTTGAAGAATTAGGGTTCACACAAGTTATTACTGCCCCATATTCACCAGACAATATTCACCAGATGAACCAACACTAGGCTTCACTACATTTTGGGTGCTAAAGCATTATATGAGAGGTCATAAGCTTGATTCCGATAAGAGACTGATTTCAACGGCTTGAGCAAATCTTCAAGGGATACCAAAGGGAGGACTGGAACACATCTTTATGGACTAAGTTTGTCATCAACGCATGCGCGTCCAGGCTAATGGAAACAATTATAAATAAAATGATTCTCTCAGCAATGAAGAATACTTCTGATTAAATGACTTCAGGGGTACTGTTCTGCCTCTAGTACAAGTAGTTTGAAGCAACAATCTAGGCAAGATGAATATGTTTTGGCGGGAAATTTTCAGATTAACATCAGTCAAAATTTGCTGACCCGCGGACCACTTTTACTTTTTTTGTAATTAGAATAAAATAAATTGTAGATGTGATATGTATATATTACATTGCTGAAAATTTCAACTCAAATGGTTTAGAAATCTTGAAATGGTAGACCAATTCCCAGAACTTAATGATCACCCTGTATATAGAGAACAATAATATTCAGTCACAATATTCCATTGAACCCCGAATATGGTGTTTACCTGAATGTATCCCAGCTTATTAGATAAAGCTCAAAATATTTAGAAATACTAGAAGTTAAAGCATACTATTTTAGTGAAAAAATCTTAACTAGGCCAAGGTTAAACTATTCTAAAAACCCCAAGAAATACTTGCTTGACTTTGCTGTAAAATACAAAATCATTAATTTCAAGTTTTGCCACTTAATATTCTTAGGAATATCGGAATCGTTTAAGATTGGCACCGAACTCACAATTTTTATCGCACCCTAAGGTGCTATATTGTAATCAGTTTGCCGGGCGGGCGTCCCGAATAATCTTGTCTACAGGTTTCCAGCCAAACCGTTTGAGGGATTCATTTGAAATTCTCAGGGATGTTTCTACCTATGACAGTTTAGAACTGATTAGTTTTTCGGCATTCTGGGTAAATGTAAAGGCGGCCATTTTGGATTTTCCGTCCTAAAATCTTGTCTGTCAAGGCTTGTCTACAGGTTTCCAGCCAAACCGTTTGAGGGATTCATTTGAAATTCTCAGGGATGTTTCTACCTATGTAAGTTTAGAACTGATTAGTTTTTCGGCATTCTGGGTAAATGTAAAGGCGGCCATTTTGGATTTTCCGTCCTAAAATCTTCTCTGTCAAGGCTTGTCTACAGGTTTCCAGCCAAACCGTTTGAGGGATTCATTTGAAATTCTCAGGGATGTTTCTACCTATGACAGTTTAGAACTGATTAGTTTTTCGACATTCTGGATAAATGTTAAAACAGCCATTTTGGATTTTCTGTCCTAAAATCTTGTATGTCAAGGCTTGTCTACAGGTTTCCAGCCAAACCATTTGAGGGATTCATTTGAAATCCTCAGGGATGTTTTTACCTATAAAAGTTTAGAACTGATTAGTGTTTCGGCATTCTTGGTAAATGTCAAGGCGGCAAGGCGGCCATTTTGGATTTTCCGTCCTAAAATCGTCTCTGTGAAGGCTAGTTTTAAAAAATAAAAAATAATTTCCCATTGAGAGCAATGTTAAATTAAAACATTTTTTTCAGAAATAACTAAACGGTCAATCTTTCCAAATTTCACATATTTTGTGATACATCAGTATATCTTTTACCAGGATTTTTGTTCAGGAAAATCTGAATTGTAGAAAAAAAGCTGATACACTGTGAAGTAATACCTTAAAACGTGTCTCTTGAGGGTTGTTTACAGGTTTCATGGATTCATCCTAAACTTTTAGAGATGTTTCTATGGAAAGTTTAGAGCTGATTAGTTTTAAGGCAGTCTGGGTAAATGTTCAGGTGGCCATTTTGAATTTTCCATCCTGAAAAGTGTATTCTGTTCAAGGGTGCGATTCTGTTCCCCCTGTGACTTTTTCTATTTTGCACCTTTTTAGGTGGTTTCCGGCTATGGCATTAATGGTTGAGAAATAGAGATCAAAACCAGACATCGTTTTCTCCTGATGACCATTGTCAAATATTGTGCTTTATGGATTATTACGTCGGCTTTGCCGATGAGTATTATCTTCTGATATGTACATGAACTTGAACACTGTGTTTTGTCTGTCACGCATCATTTGAGACTGAATGGATATGATTATATGAAAACTAGTATCTACAACTATTTTGATCATTATGAGAATTGACTTATCGATTTATATTTATTCTCAAACATATAATTTAATGGCTTCAGTGTGAATGAAATGTCCCTCTGTGTTATGGTATACTGCATTGTGATAATGAAACTCGAAATGGTAGAGGGGGAGGGGATTTTAGACATTGTTCCTTTTCACGTCGGATTATGGTATGTGATAGTTCGAGTTTGTTTTCCTTTGGACTGGTGTACACTGGGATGTTTTCTTTTTCTTGTCAGGTTCTGTAACAATGTTTGGTTCTTTTCCTTTGACACTTTACTAATACTCTACATATTGGAACCATCAGGACGTCTCGGATATACATATTATTGATAAAATTTTCCAATTTATGATCGTTCACCAGTTAATTTCTGTGCATGCACACGGTCCCTGTACACCTACTCCATTAGGAAGAAAACACACAGAACACTAAGACGGAATAATTTAGAAAATGGTTTTTATCTAAGATCAAGATTTAATAATTAATGAGTCATCGATGGTATATCTTTATGATTAAGCGTGTGATCATGTTTTAATATGCTGTCACAGGAACACTACTATTGTTATCGAAAACGATTTCTTAACTGGTTTAATTCAAACATCAAATACAATATATGTAGTCGTGGATATTTGTATTTAATAAAATATAGATTTAAGTTTTAATGTTTTGAAATTTTGTTTAACTGTAGAAACAATAGATTCAATATCAATTATCAATTATACTATAACACTTCAGAACTATTTGCGTTTTATGGTGACTTTCTATCATTAGTTATTATGTGAATTATGATTTATCACACCTTGCAGGCATGTAGATGTAGATTCATTGTCAACATTTAACCTTTATATAACAAGGTCAACAAAATATGTTGTAACATGGGGATATTTCAAAACTGCTTTCTTCAATACAAATGGACTATTTGTGAAAACAAAATGAATAAATTATGTAACTGTGTTCACTCTTAAAAATTACAATACGAGGATAGCTTAATTTGAGAGAGCATATAGTGATGTCGAGGATACAATTATATTTGTGAGTATACATCAATCTTCAATTTAATATATGCACTTTGGTTCCTCACTTATAAATCATTTTAAATCTTATGCTAAGTTGCATAGATTTGCCAAGAATCATGGTTCAACAAGCAAATTGGACAAAGTTACAGGCATTTCAAAATGTAGTGTTTGGCCAAAATTAAAGTTCAGTTTTACACCCATTTTGCACCCATCTATTTCGTACATAAGCCACATACCCAGAATGGCATCGTATGGGGACTAAAGCGTGGATATGTTGCAAATCTACTGAACAAATCAATGCCTTCATTGGATTATTATCTGCTTTACCGCAAAGGCATAAAGGGTGAAGGCCAGTCTTGGACTGGTGCTTATTGTTCCGTACTGTAATACCAAGAATAAGTTACTATTTCTAAAAACATTTGAAAATGTAATTAGTCCAATTGATATAACATTCCACCATGATAGGACACGGTGCAAAATGCTAACGTGTCACATGAAGTCATGAAGTCATGAGTTTAACCATGATACAACTCAATACAATACAACTTTGGATATGAGTTTAAAAAATGATATATTACACATACCATGGATACATTGGTATATGTCTGTCTATAGGGCGGGGGAGATACCATAATTTCGGGTCACCCTTTATTTATATAGTCCCATTGAATTATACATAAGTCCAGCAAGCCATTACAAAGCCTAAATTAGTAATTGCAACATCCACCATTGATATAGTTTTCTTGTATTTATTTTAACGATAAAAAGTAATATATGAATAGTAACTTGATGAAAACGTGCATGTTGTCGCCCGTTTCTTATTGTAAGTGACACAGTCATAATTTATGCATGTCACAGTTTCTTGTGCATTCTTACCGTTTTGGTTCATTTCTCAAGATGAAACAAAGAATTACGACTACGATCGTGATTCCTGGGCTTTGGCTCACACCCGTGTGCTTTTGATTTGTAGATTTTCATGCATTACTGTGATACAATTATTCCACGATAGCTCTGCATCTCAGTCACCTACGTTCGGTAATGTAATGTATGCTTTTCTTTTCTTAAAGACTGCACCAAGGTGATCAGTCGTTTCAAAACTTCGTCGTTTCATCAATTCAGTACATTTATTCATAATAAATCTTCATCTTCATCTTATTGGAGGTTTATTTTCCAAGGGATATAACCCATATTCCAAACCGAGCATCACGTCTAATTTATCCGATGGCAAGTGAGGTTTCACGAATGGGGATTTTAGAACACCCATGTCCAGGTTCTCATTATTTTCGAGAAATTTATTAACATTTTCGGCAGGAAATTTTCTCAGGAAGATTGGAGCGGGGATACATAGCGGGATATACATGTATACTGTATATACACTATATATATGTTATATGTATGATATGTATAATATATATATATGTCCCGCTCCCTCGAGATATCAATTTTATATCCCGCTGTTATGTACCTGAAACCTCACTTGACATAGGATACATAAGGGTTATGTACTGGGAGGTTTTGGATATGGGGTTTATCCAGAGGGAGATATGCATATCTACCTGGGGGACCGTAGGGACCGAAGGTAGATGTGCATATCTCACGAATATTTCCAAACATTTGTACTCTATCATTTCGAGGACATGTACATAGTGAAACAAACTTCTTATGATTAAGTTCAGCTTGGTTAAAACTTGTGGATTTGTTATTAGCGTAGCATTGCTATGCATAAATTATAAATGGTATACATTTATCTTCTGTATGAAATGATACATATATGTACATATACTCCGGAAACGCCTACCTTTTGACAAAGATAATGCTCGAGAACATTTTGAAAGTCAAATATGTTGTTCCAATAATTCTGCAAAATGCATAAATACTCAAGGTTGCAGGTAAACATCCTTAATATATTATAAACTTTGTCATCACACATTTTAACACAGCATGCTGAATCAAGTGATGCCGTGCTAAAAACGTTCATTGAAACGGTGTTGAAACAAGCATATGTTGTTTCAGAACAGTGCAAAAGGCAGAATAATTTTATAGAGGACGATGATAACTACTGTGGCTATATACGATGCGTCAGTGGGTATTTGGGCCCCCCATATTTTTATACAGGTGTGTACTTGATTGTAAAGACTGTATTGCCACTTATGTAGGTGAAACAAAGCGGGAACTAGTTACTAGAATCAGAGAACATCGTAGACCCACATTACTGTCGACTGGAGGTCTTGCTTCTGCGGTTATTGAACATTCCATGGAATATGATCATAATATAAACTGGAACAATGTAAAAATCATTGATAATGAGAGTCATGATCTTAAACGTAGGGTTAAGGAAGCAATTCATATTAAAACAATGCAACCTAAAATGAACAGAGATAATGGGTATCAGTTGGACAATGTTCTCGGAAGTTAAAATCTGACTTTAGATTTGACATTTGACCTTCAATGACCTTCTCAAGGTCAAAAAGGTCTTTTTTCAACTTGCTTCACATTGACTAAATTTTTTTTCAAAATCATCTACATGTTCTCAGTAATTCAAATCTGACTTTAGATTTGACTTTAGATTTGACATTTGACCTTCAAATCTGACTTTAGATTTGACATTTGACCTTCAATGACCTTCTCAAGGTCAAAAAAGGTCAAAAAGGTCTGTTTTCAACTTGCTTCAAATTGACTAAATTTTTTTTTCAAAATCATCTACGTGTTCTCAGAAATTCAAATCTGACTTAAGATTTGACTTAAGATTTGACATTTGACCTTCAATGACCTTCTCAAGGTCAAAAAAGGTCAAAAAGGTCTGTTTTCAACTTGCTTCAAATTGACTGAAATTTTTTTTCAAAATCATCTACGTGTTCTTAGAAATTCAAATCTGACTTTAGATTTGACTTAAGATTTGACATTTGACCTTCAATGACCTTCTCAAAGTCAAAAAAGGTCAAAAAGGTCTTTTTTCAACTTGCTTCAAATTGACTAAATTTTTTTTCAAAATCATCTACATGTTCTCAGAAATTCAAATCTGACTTTAGATTTGACATTTGCCCTTCAATGACCTTCTCAATGTCAAAAAAGGTCAAAAAGGTATTTTTTCATCTTGCTTCAAATTGACTAAATTTTTTTTTCAAAATCATCTACATGTTCTCAGAAATTCAAATATGACTTTAGATTTGACATTTGACCTTCAATGACCTTCTCAAGGTCAAAAAAGGTCAAAAAGGTCTTTTTCAACTTGCTTCAAATTGACTAATTTTTTTTTTCAAAATTATCTACATGTTCTCAGAAATTCAAATCTGACTTAAGATTTGACATTTGACCTTTAATGACCTTCTCAAGGTCAAAAAAGGTCAAAAAGGTATGTTTTCAACTTGCTTCAAATTGACCAATTTTTTTTTTCAAAATCATCTACATCTTTTCAGAAGTTCAAATTTGACTTTACAAGTTCTCAGAAGTTCAAATCTGACTTTAGATTTGACCTTTGACCTTCAATGACCTTCTCAAGGTCAAAAAGGTCTTTTTTCAACTTGCTTCAAATTGACTAAAAAAAATTTTCAAAATCATCTACGTGTTCTCAGAAATTCAAATCTGACTTTAGATTTGACTTAAGATTTGACATTTGACCTTCAATGACCTAACTAGGTGGTGACATTTTGTCATGTTAATGCCTTGTATTTTATGTTTTAGAAAGATTGGAGGAATTTGATTTTGAGGAGATAATGTATGTAGTTATCAACGACATTGAACGATTGGCATCGGCAGACTATGGTGATCCTGATCTAAATGACCTTATGAACAATGAGGTGGTGGAAAAAATGAATGAATTTAAGGACACTGTTACGGATAAATTATGTTAGTATTTGAGATATTATGAAAATGTAAAGATAGTTCATAATTCACCGATGACCGGATGTTTATGTTTACCATAAAAATCATGCGTTGGTGACATTTTTCTGAAAGGGAAAATTAAAAATATACAATTAAAAAGTAGAGCATCAGAATGGGTAACAGTTTTGGCCCACTGTGTAGCATGTCTAAGGTAGTAGACTGATTTATTTACTTTAAATGTACACGGTGTTAAAAAACGCAACCCAAAGAAATCGCTATATCTTGGAAAATACTAATTCAATTATATTCATTTTTTCAGGAAAGAAAGAAGAGACCGTGTATGTATAGCTCCTGTAGTTGGTTAGTTGTAAAACATGATGCATTGGACACCTGCTCAAAATACATTTGTTCTAGTATAGGAAGATACGAAAAACGCAGTCAAGGGTGACTGCAACCGCAAAAATACAAATAACTTCCTAACCATAGTGTTTTGGCGCTTCAAATTTGGCACAAATCATCTTCATTCAATATATGGTAAATCTGTAAAGTGAAATCAAAAACACTCAAGGGACTTTACAGTTATGGTCGAAATCCTTTCAAAACGCAGCCAAGCGCCCTGGTTCGGGCAGACTTAAGAAGGCATTTTGACCATGACTGTAAAGTCCCTGGGATGATTTTTATGAAACTCCACAAATTCACCACACATTGAATGAGGATAATTTGTGCTAAATCTGAAGTGCCAATACACTATAGTTAGAAAGTTATTCTGTTTTATTGCTGTGGCAGTCACCTCATATGTAGACATTGAAATAAATTTATAAATAAAAAAATAAACCTCTGACTGCATTTTTCGTATGTTTCTAATACGAATGTCTTTTGAGCAGGTGTCCAAGGCATCATGTTTTACAACTAACTAACAACAGGGGCTTTACATACACAGTCTCTTCTTTCTTTCCTGAAAAATTAACACAATTGGATTAGTATTTTCTAAGATATAGCGATTTCTTTGGGCTGCGTTTTTTTAACACCCTGTACGATCAGAGAGCGAAATAATCCTAAACGCACATGATATTCATTACTGTTTTAATTCATTAAGATTAACCTTCGAAAAACAAGGCACTCATTAATCCACGAATTCTATATTCAGTTCAGTCTTTTAAAGTTGAAAGGTTGTCTCATTTTGATTGTTGTATACTTTTTAAATAATGAATTTTTCAACAGTCTAGAATACGCATGCACACCAGCCATGGAATTCGTAACATAATGAAATTATTACATTTTTAACATCTATTAAAAAGTCCTTTAAACTCCTTGATCAGAAATTCCATAGAGCTTTGAAATTTCGCTAAGTCTAGTTTTTTTTCATGAGATTTTTCACAATGATAAAAATGATTTATACATGTTTATCATTCAAATCATTTTCCGTGACAATTTAAAAAACTTCGGCCAAATCTTCATTGATACAATGCTAAAATTCTTCAAAACCTAGAAACAGTATACATGTACTATTGTTTTATGATTTCACAAGGTGTTTCAGATTATGTTGATGTTTATTTGGTTTTGTCACCTGCTAATCCGCTGCCATTCTCGTTGACATTGTCGCTTCAACATTCTTATTTACTTGATGAACTTCTGACTTGCTTGGTTTTCAGTGAACTGGATATTCTATTACGACGAAACAGTAAGAAGAATAGTAAAGTGGTTAACAAACCAACATATTAGGGAAAGAACAGCTGACGAAGTTTGGCAAGTATTTGACCAGTTTTTGCAGTTTAGACCCGAAACAACGTCGATGATGCAAACACTCGAACATATGATAAAACGTGTAAGTCTGGTGCGCCAATAAGCCGCATATGAGTAAAAGAGCGTCATTTATCCAATGCCAAGTAGATTTTTAGGGAGATAAGTTGGTAAGATATATCCCGTATCCTGATTTTGAGGTTTCCATATCCAGAACCTCCATATCTCCCGCCATGTCTCCTGCTTTGGTGCATATCTTCCCGCATCCGGTGCATATCTTCCCGCTTCAATTAATTGTGAGATATGCACATCTACCTTCGGTCCCTACGGTAGATATGCATATCTCCCTCTGGATAAACCCTATATCCAAAACCTCCCAGTACATAACCCTTATTTATTTCATACGGGAGAATATTGAGATGTTAAGGGTGAAAGTGGTTTATATTTCTGAGGAAGTTTAAGGGTGAAAGTGATTTCTTTTTCCAAGGATGTTGAGGAAAACCTACTTCAAAACTTGCATGCAGAACAAAATATAATCTGTCAGCCGATATGTCTTACGTTTTTTCAACCCAGTAGTGAATCGTCATTTAAGGACAATATCACAAAATAAATAATCAGTTTGACACACAGTGAATTCTTTTATTTTTACAGGTACACACTGTGGTCGAATCTGCCGATATTTCTCCTGAGGCAGAGTTGATGGCGGATTTAGTGGCAAAGAAAATGGATAGATTGCGTTTTATGGTTGAACAGATGGATCCTATACTGATTAATGAAGATAACGGTGAATTATCTAGCCCCGTTGATACAGCAGTTTTCTATGGTACAGATATAACCAGGCTCAGGCTAAAAAGAGGTAAGGCCCTTGGAATTGCATAATATTTTAATGAGTATTACTAAAAAGAACAATGAGCCCTTTAGTGCAAAGCACATGCTAATGTGTTTTCAACAAAAATAGCTCATCAGAGCGCTTGAACGATCTATTTTTGTTTAAAACGTGTGACTATTAGTCCATGGTATGAAATCTCTAGGACGTCTAATAAAGGAGTTGGTAGCACACTATAGCGCAGCGATATTTGACCTTACATTAACATACCTACATATGTCCCCTAATAATTTTTATTATAACCGTTCAATATACTTCCGGATTTTAGGCTGAATTATGCCTGCCATTAACAGAGGTCAAAAAATCACCAAAAAATAAAATCCCAATTTTTCACAATTTGGAGTACACAATGCAACAGAAAATGATAAAAAATGATTTTAAATATATGATTTATGTTTCTAAGCTATAAGTTTGAGGTTATCTTTCTTATCAATACCAAAAAATATGTAATCAGTGTATCGACGTTTTGTATTGTTTCTAATGTATTAATAAGATAAATGCTACAAATGAATCACTTTTATATTGGAATGACAAATGTTTAAATGATGCTATTTTTGTTTACAAAGGGGTCTCAATACGTTTTTAGATATGAACCTTTATTCAGCGGTGATAATTATCAATAAAGGCGGGCCTATTGCTCTTCCTTGACTAATTGGGACTACAGCTAAAATTATATTTCCCGTAGTTAGATATAGCTCAGTTGCTTATAAAACAACCATCAAGACTTGATTGAATTCATGAATAATTGAAAAAAAAATAGAATTTTAGCTATAGTCCCAATTAGTCAAGGAAGAGCAATAGGCCCGCCTTTATTGATAATTTTCACCGCTGAATAAAAGTCCATATCTCAAAACGTATTGAGACCCCTTTTGTGAAAAACTAGCAAAATTTAAACATTTGTCATTCCAATATAAAAGTGATTCATTTGTAACATTTATTTTATTAATACCTGAGAAACAATACAAAATGTCGATACACTGATTACATATTTTTTGGTATTGATAAGAAAAATAACCTCAAACTTAAAGCTTAGAAACCTAAATCATATATTTAAAATCATTTTGTATTATTTTCTGTTGCATTGTGTACTCCAAATTGTGAGAAATTGGGATTTTATTTTTTGGTGATTTTTTGACCTCTGTTAATGGCAGGCATAATTCAGCCTAAAAGCCGGAAGTATATTTAAAGGTTATAATAAAAATTATTACGGGACATATGTAGGTATGTTAATGTAAGGTCAAATATCGCTGCGCTATAGTGCGCTACCAGCTCCTTCATTAGACGTCCTAGAGATTTCATACCATGGACTATTAGCCCCGTTGACTCAACATGAGATACTGAAATGATTTAAAAACGTCACTTCTTAATTTCAAAGTTGGATCAAAATTATGTTTGCGGATTCGAATTCATGAAAAAATATTTCTCATAACTCTCACAAAGGAGAACTTATTTGGTTGACCTACTTTTCGGATACCATGTCTCAAATTCGATAAGAGTTGTCGAAAATTGACTAAGGTAATGGACAAACTAGATATTAACCTTTGAGATTAACATCTTGAGTCCAATAACGTTATTAAACATGTAGTTTGTAATTCAGGACAGCTTTTAGAAATCATTGGAATGGCTACTTTGTAGATGCAGAGGGTAACAATGACCCTATTGACCCGGACTATTTACGAGTTATGATGACAACTCACCCTATGAAAGAATGGATTAAATATGTACTGACTTTGGAAGATTTCTCTCTTATAAAAGTAATTATGGCCATCAAGATTATATCATATTATCTTGCTGTCCTTTCTCTAGATATCTGGATTGACACCCCATTCTCAACTAAATAAACCTAACATATGTTTTAATTTCATTTTGAAACTTTTGCATTATAGTAAAAAACTATTTGAGAAATCTTTCGTTTGTATAGATTTTACAGCAGAATTTTTAATTATTTGGCCAAACCTATAAAATAAATGACCTAAAAACTCTGGAAATGATTCCTTAGCACTGGACACAATTTGTATATGTTTTAGGAGATTATCTTAGATGAGAGTCGAAGGAGTGAAAAGGCAAAGAACTTTGACGAACCTACTCGACCCAAACGAAGTAAGAAATTAAAAACGTACTCATATATACATGTAAGTCAATATTTCCATATCAACTGAATGTGGCAGCTATTTTTATTTCACAAATATAGATAATGTTGAGATTCCTGGTGAACCCCTTGTTCAGCGCATCATTAGTAGCAAACAGCCGTTAAGATTGGGAGATGGATTTATTGGTGAACTGGACGAGGTAAGGCAGTCAATAAAATATTCAATTTGATTTTAAAAGAATAGACGGCATACACGATTTTGGTAGAAAACATTCAATTATTTAGTTCGGATCAAATTCAACTCAGAGTTTGAATATACCATAAGAAAGGGAAATAAAGAATCATGGTAATAGTAACTATGTTACAGAAGTCTACCGGAGGCAAAGTTTATTGAATAGGGCTCTCAAGACCATTTAAGATACAAACAATATATTATAAGTAAACTAATACACATATACAGACCTGGAAAATGATTTATAATATACGTAATCTTTTAGTTTGTGCTCTGTGACTTTGACCCTGATATGGACGCCATATTGGCATTGAAAGAGAGCAACGTGATTCCCACTCAACCTCTTGGAGTATGGGATGTCTAGAGAATTGGTTTGAGTTATTTTGTAAAGCTTAAGGAATAATGATCAGCCTCTGTTGATATTCCATATACTGTAGTTGTGTTACTTAATTAATTGCGATTCGACCTTTATCCACTCCTAATTTACATTTCACTAAAACGTGGATTGACTTGTCTGTGAGGACATACAGTATATAACCTGATGACTTGGAGGTTAATAATCTGTTACAGAGATTATGTTACAATGACTTCTCCGAATGCGATTCGACCTTTATCCACTCCTAATTTACATTTCACTAAAACGTGGATTGACTTGTCTGTGAGGTTATACAGTATATTACCTGATGACTTGGAGGTTAATAATCTGTTACAGAAATTATGTTACAATGACTTCTCCGAATGAAAATTTTGAATTTTACTTAATTAATTGCGATTCGACCTTTATCCACTCCTAATTTACATTTCACTAAAACGTGGATTGACTTGTCTGTGAGGACATACAGTATATAACCTGATGACTTGGAGGTTAATAATCTGTTACAGAGATTATGTTACAATGACTTCTCCGAATGAAAATTTTGAATTTTACTTAGGGGTACTATTTGAATTAACATCCATTAAATTGATTTGTTGCTCTATTAACAGAGACGCACTTAGCTTTAATGGGTGAAATACATAAATGTAAAGCTAGCCATGGTGTATCGTTTAAACTACAACACTTACGCCTAAAGTATAGAGTGCCCCAAAAGCGTTAATATTTTATATACTTGCTAGTAGATATTTGCTATTTAGGAATAATCACTTTCAAAAGTATATGGTTTGGACATCTTCAAAACGCTACATGCCATTTGACCTATATCCGAAGATGGTATCATTCTTTCAATGGCATCCGATCATTGCTTTATCTTACCCTAAAGAAAGGGAGGAGGATAATAAATAAAACATTATTTGTGCCATTTACAGACATCGATAATGCCCGATATTGCAATTGTATTTATAAGACGTTTTCTTTAATAGGTCAGTTTTAAGCTTATTTTTTTCCAGGGTCTATGCGTGATACAACCTTAAACATTATTGAACGCGTAGTTTAAATGTGAAATAAGAGTTTACGACATGTTTAGGTCGTCTACATCAAAATGAAAGCCGTTCGTGTGTAGCTGATTACTAAAAGACGTATCGGAATATTCAAAATATTCAAATCATATCGAGGCTTTATCGTTAAATGGATAACATGATGTAGGATATTTGTGACGTATAAAGACCCCTACAAAATATGCTGTGAAGTGACTGATTAATTGCAAGTTCAAGTAATTCAAGATGGCCGCATATTTATGGCAATTTGGAATTAGGTAAGGCGTTGAATTATATTGTTAGATAATTCAGAAAGTCAGTATGACTTCAATCGTACCTATTTTGTGTGTGTACAATTAAAATTAAGAACATTTATCCTCTTAGGGAAGTGATGTATTGTATAAAGATGAGATATGTTATTAATATTTCAACTTTCATATTTTAGTTTAATTTGTACACTGGGATTTGGAGTGGCACAAATCGAGCGTACGTATATTTAAAAAGATTGAAATTCTTATTCTTTAACTAATTCTACTCATATTGTATAATCTTGGTCATTTTGAAATTGAAAATAAGAATATGAACGACCGTTTACGATCAGAAAAATATTGGTCCACACTCTAACCATGATAAAATATATATATTCGAGGGTACATTCATTCCATTTCATTAATCACATACTTTTAGAATATTTAGTGATAAAATGACGAATGTTGACATCTTAAAGGAATATTCCATAACGATAACCATATATATGCTTGCCATGTTTAGCAAAACACGCAAAAATGTTTTGATATGGTCAAATTTGATCACTTAGAAATGTGATGCTCAATTCCAGTAAGCTGCCATCTTTTAAAATTTCACACAGGAAGTGATGTCATCGACTCACAACTTTGCATATAGCATTAGGTGAGGAGCTATTAAGAATTACAAAACCAGCTAAATATTCTTTTTCAACTTTGTATCTTATTTAATCCTTCTGAAAATCTCTTCTTTTATTCTAAGTTGACAAGCCCTGAAAATATTTTTGCACAAAAAGGATAGATCACTTGTCTAGAAGTGATTTTGTGCTACTTTCCTATACTGTTATGGGCAAGGTTATAGAAGTTGAGAGTTGATGACATCACTTCCTGCAAGAAATCTTAAAAGATGGCAGCTCACTGGAAATAAGCACTAGATTTTTAAATGATCAATATTGACCATATTAAAACATTTTCCCATGTTTTGCTAAATATCTAAACTATATATATGATTATAGCTACCATATCAAGAGAGAAGGGGTCTGGCAAGGAATATTCCTTTAAGAATTTGTAAAAAATCTTGAACATTTGTCAAAGATGATTCTCAAGATGAGCATCTTCATGTTCTCGATTTGTTTTGTATTTTTCTTACGAACCACATCCATTGCAAAGTTGTATCGGCGATAAGCTGGGTCGTGAGTAGAATTTTAAACCCACCTATAATGTCTACAACATAATGTGTATATCACGTTGCAAAATCGAGTTTTTATGCATCCCTGCTTTATTTGCTATTTCCCGTATAGTAATTGAATTATTGTTGCAATGCCTTTCACAGACAGAGCGTATTTTTGGATTAAAAACAAGAGCGCATGTAAAAAACGTTGCAAAATTAGGGAAAGCTACAAATATCAAATAGGATATGAGATGAAAAATAGGGGCTCCAACTCAGGACCATATACTTTTGTTATCCCTTGGAATAACATGTTAAACGAAAACAACTGAAAAAGTGACCAGGCTCAACTCATCAAGCGAATAATAAGTCAACAATCGTTCCTTTGGATCAAAAGTGCCGGAAATAAATTGTGCAAGTTAAAGTTTACAACCGGCCTTCGTGGGGTAAACGATTGAGAGTATATACACATCGCATTATTGCCAATTATACGAGAATTTCGAGCAACAGAAACAGGATAAGATCATCATAAGCTATTATGAGTAAATATTGAAGCTCCTGTGGCTACACGTTTTGACAAAACTTAAAAAATCACCTTCTTCTTTTCCACCCACTGTAAAATGATAGATTCTCTTTGTTTTCCAGGTGGCGTCAATACATTTGGAGAAACATTCGAACTTTCAGCCTCCGAATTGGGTAATGTGGTATTGCATTCACATTTGTGTCGCAATTGACAAATATTTGATGAAGATAAAAAGTTAACATTAATGGATGTTTTTGAAAAAAGTAGAAGCAAGCTTACATTATACTAAACAATTGGTTGAATTTCTGATCCCGGATACCCGTATAGTACATATAAGCCATATAACCTATACAGTAACATATGAAGCAAATACAAACCTGAATATAAACATTTTGTTAATATCGAAGTTTTAATTTGAATAACTAGTATTAAGATTTCTTTAATTTGAAAAATAAATAAAACTAAGCTATATAGGAAATTATCGAGTGATTACAATAACTAGGTATAATGCCAGCTTTTTAAGTATTTCTAAATGCAATAACATAATATCTAACGTCACGTATCGCAACACGTAACGCCAAAACGTCATAACGTAATTAATGTAGTTTCGACGAAAGAATATCCAATTCCTTCCTTTACCTTATTGAATTGACTTTACGGTTATAAAAATTGTATGGATGATATAACAAAGACAAACGGAAATAAGTTAACATTTGCCCATTTATATCTAACTTCAGCAAGTTGCGAGAAGAACAACGGGTTTACATTAGACAGGGAAAACTGCTGTGGCTTTGTACGATGTTTTGGTCGCAAGGGAATCAGAATGCAGTGTCCTTTCATGTCTGTTTGGCATCCTCAGAAATGCATTTGTGTTCGAGCAGAAGAGTCAGATGAATGCGTAATATTAGGATGTCCAAGTAGGTCGAAATATGTGTCTACATACAATGAAACGTATTTAAATCGAAGCAATGTTAACCTTTTATAATCTACTGGAAGGAAAAGTTTCTATTCCTACTGTTATTTTTCTTTTAAATCTAAATAATCTGAAACATGCCTCTCAACTAACTAATAAAAGGAACAAGTTCAAAAAAGGAATCATCCCTGCCTTCATCGAAGCCTTGTAGTATTCATATACTATTTTAAAAGAATTATCGTAATATACCCTCTAGTATATCAAAACAAATTATTTTCCAGACCCTTTGCCGGATTTTGACGATTCATGCCCAGATTTCCTTGAAGAACGTGAGTCAATCCTTTATTACTGCATTTAAGCATTTTCAAGCCTTAAAAACAGCTCGTTATCTTCAAATGTATCACTTATTATTTGTATTTAAACAGTGTCATGAGATGAAGATTAAGATTTATCCAAACCTATGGTTGAGATTTATTTGAACCTTACCCTTCTAATAATATAAATCAAAATATAGATTTCTTTGTTTTAGAGCAGTGTTGTTTAAGAACAGATGGTTACGAATCTCAAATATACACAGGGATGAACGATACAGCTTTCTACATGTACAAGGGCCAGCTGCAGGAATGCCCACCTGGGCAGATATTTTATGTCGATTCATGCTGTTGTGAGGGAGAAGTTGATTACGGTACTCAGTTTGCGACATGTTCTCGTAGCCAACATAATTCTTTCGTTATACTTATTTTATTTAGAACTGGCATTATGTGAAACTTTGTGTGTAAGGAGGGGTTGAGGGAAGGATGAAATGACCATAGTCTTACACTTTCCTTTAATTGTTGGGAGTCATAGCTATGTCTAGCTATACACTAAATTAGACCTTACTATCATATCCTGATTGTTATTATTTCTTCACGTTATAATTTGACTAAATACGAGTTCAAATAATCTTGATTTACGTCATTAAAAATTCAAAAGTCAGTCAAAGTGAAATCACATTTGAAATCTACATTCAAACTTACTTCTAGATATGTAGTTTTAAAAGTTTTAATCAACTTTGAAAATTTAATTTTCTTTGGAAATGTGACTTCTTGGTCGGGGAGATTCTCCATATACCCCAAGTTAGAAAAGAACAAAAAGTGAAATAGCTTCTTAGATAATATTTTCTTTTACTATATCTTATTTGTATAATTACCAGATACATGTACATAAGGGAATTATGAAGATTGAAGCACTAAAACTGATGGATATTCAAGTTTAAGGGAACCTTCTTCTAAATGCCATGTAAGGTAACCACGAATCAGCCACATCGCGGTGAAAACGGAAACTAATATACCTATTCGCAAGCACTGTAGGGTAATTCGGGGAGTCGAAAAATTATGTTGTAATGAGCAAGTGTTTCAAAGCTGAATAGGTAGTTTTTTTAATTTTATGTTTGGTCGATTTAACCTCTACAATTATTAAAATTTCAGGTCTCTCGGCCCCGTGTGCTTATTTCTCATTCGACAAAAATTACAAGGACATATCTGGAATACACAGTGATCCTTTTGATGTAAGGAAAACCGCGGGAAGTCCAGCTAATCCTTTGGGAGAGTCTGTACTGTTTGGATTTTGGTCAAACATACTTATTCCTCGATTTGCCAATGTTGAGTTCGAATTTAGCTTATACATCTGTTTGTGGTTTTCCCTGGACGAACTTGCCTCTCAGATTATTCTACACAACGGAGCTGAAGGTGGTGCCCACTCGTCAATCTCTATTGAGGTAGTTATAACCGAATCCGAGAATTTAATTGTGGCTGGTGTGAAGGCATGTGATAGAGTTCAGGATATCTTCATACCGTTAAATGTAAGTTTTAAAGCAATATATTTTCTAATAATAATAAAGTATGATATTTGGTAATTTCTAAAAAAATATTCTAAAATTAAAGCACTCTTTGGAAAGTTTGTTGCTCAGTAGTAAGGATGACTAACCTTCAATATTATTTGACTAACGATTTTAAATCTGGAGTTTCTGCTGGATTCGATTACTTTTGCCTGTATTCTATTGGGACTCCAAATGTCAGATCTGGAGTCCATTTACCAATTTGTGTTTATTAAACCAGATTGAATCTCGAGTCTTTCTTTAGTCAGTTTTCCTTTTGATAAAGACTCTAGACTTATTGTATCATTACTCAAGTTGAAGTCTGGGGTCATTTTTCAGTCAACAAACTAAACAGATAACAATCTAACTAGGCAACCAATTAGACAACCCCCAACAAGACAGCCAAACAACCTGACAACCAACCAACTAAACCGATTAAAGACGGGCAAAATTGAACAATAAAGTAAATTTTGAAGATCAAAGATCGATGTCAAGCCTATTGGCCTATTCAGTATGGAGTGTTATATTCAACCATTCTATTTGTATATTCTGTTTTCTTAGGAAAATCTTGTTGTTGGACAATGGTACCACATTTGTCTTTCTTACGACAAGGAAGGCTTTGTTCACGTTGACCTTGATGGATTGAGGTACACAGACGCAGAAAGAAGTAAGACAAAATCACAAGTTTTGCCTCTCTGTCCCAGATGGTAACTTAAAGGCCCACTTTGCGAATTTTCAACGTTTTTGGGCAAAATAAAGACTTACATTTGAATTTCATTAGTATGTCCAATGTATTGATAAGAACTTTATCTTTCATTTGACACCAACAACAGTTAAAAACGGATCACATCAAAGCTTACAATAAATTATCAAAAAACATTTTCAATCTGTCAAGCTTTATATATCAAGTTTTATCAATGTCATTAGAAGATGGCGAAGTTGTTTGTATAACATGATACATTCATTTTCATAGAAGTGCCACCATCTTTTAAAACAACACTTACTTAAAATATGCACTTTGTTTAACATGTGCATGCATGTCTAATGATCTCTGGACTTCAAATGCTTTTTTCTATGCGACTTATTTTTTTCTTGGTTCAATATTAAAGCAAATCAAACTGTGTGTCATATTTGAGCGAATGTGTGAGTAACATGTTTCAGTGATTATTAAAAAAATTCTTCTAAATTAAGTATAGTGGGCCTTTAAATTGAAAAGAAAGGAAAAGAAAAAAAGAAAACACCAACTTCCCGAGAAACAGATTCAACGGAACAAAACATTTTTATCACGGTGACAGCCATTATTTCTTAAATGGGGCCTTTAACCGATATTCTATCCTGAGGTATCACACCATAAAATTAAAAACATGGATATGCAACGTCAAAAATGATCTGTTGCAACTTTGTGGTATATGAGGAACATCTGCATAGCTAGTCCCAAAGGACAAAATAAAAGAGCACCGGTAGTTTAGATTAAAAATATATTGTATACCTGGATCGTCTGTAAAACACATACTTATACACATGTTAATTACATTAAATTAATATACATATATACAGGGTGTTTCATATGTATGCACTCCCCTCTAAAATCATACATATAGCATTGTAACCCTATCGTGATATATATAATTTTGTTCCTCATAGCTACACAATGTTACATAAGATTGCAAAGTCTCAGAATCCAGGGGTGATATTGAAAAAATATACATCGTATCAACTGGGTCATTTAGGGGAATTTCTGATCTTTTTGAGGGCAATTTAAAGGACAAATTTAGTTTCCGTATTGCACATTTCTAGCAGTTGTCATCATGGTAGAGTTCATATTATATGTGTGTGACAGTTATTCACAAAGATATATATCTAGGATCCGTACAGTGTGTTAAAGGGAGGCCAGGCACCTGGCATCACCTTTATTACTAAAAATGGGAAGCGGACAAAATGAACAGATCACCGAACTGGGTCCAAAAATGCTTACAAAAATGCATATAAATTACCCCATACCCACATACTTTAATACATTGTATTTATTCTCAGGGAAACCCTGGATTTTTGCCGTAACTTTTCAAAATGATACAACAGGTACAAAATGATAAATAACATGACAGGGTGGCAATGTTACAAGTATGAGTTTAGATAGGGGTGCATACATATGAAACACCCCCTAGATTCAATTTTTTTGTTTAGATCGGATAGATATGATCGATTTGATTAACTTAGCCTTAACTGCCCTCGGCGATATTGTGGTTGTGTTGAATAATGTGGATTTTGGTCCAATTCTTAACCCAGAGATCGGGGCGTTTAGACAGCTTCTGGATATAGTCTATGCATTTGTGGATCCTTTAACAGATGGTACGTCATAATGTATATATAATCAACATAACTATTTTTCTTAAAATATATTCCAAACGATAAAATGCGAAGATATCAACAAGGTACAGTATATATTATGCTGAGATTGATTTAGGAGATAGATAGCAGATGAAAGGATGGGTATCGATATTGTGAACTGAATTCAACAATGTTTTTTCTCTTAAACAAATTATTGAAAACATTCTGTAAAAAACACGGTCCTTTATGTAATGAATTATACTCTATATTAATTTTGTTTGTTTGTTTTGCAGAAGAATATTTTTTCGGGATGGAAAATTGGATCTTGACTCGCGACCAAATGGTGAAATTACTTGTAGATTACCTAACGAAGACATATAGACAAGACGAATTCTTTGACCCTTTTGCTGAAAATCTTGATATTATGATTAACATTGTTAATAGACCAAGAGATATTACTACATTATTATCGGAAGCAAGTAAACAGGTAATTGATTGAAATGAGTAGTTCTTAATCAAATGAAACATAAAACAAAAAGGATCATAAAACCACTTTAAATCACAATCACCCATATGGTATACTTATATGTTTGTTTGAAGACACAATTACCAAATCATTTATAATACCAGGTCGATAGAGTCTGAGAAAATCTCTTGGATTAAGAGTGGAATGACTTTCTATTTGAAATATTCACAGGATATATAAAATACTTTCATATTTCAATATTTCAAGGAATCAACCTTTTGGAGAAAATATGGTTACTACAGTAGGCGGGCAATTATATAAAATGCCAAACTAATAAATTCTACAATTATTTTACTGTCAAAAAGCATTCGACTTATAGATAATAATTTTAGATAGTTAGGTTCAAAGTATTCAATACTAAAGTTTATCAAATGTTTTAAAAACACGTTTTTATAAGTATAAAACTTTATAATATGACTCGAGTCATATATAGGAAGCCTTTTGAAGTCCCTAGAGCTGTGATGCCAAATTGTATAAGGCAAAAAGCCTTAATTGTTTGAACATTTGAAACCAAGACCGTAAAGTCCATGGAATAATTTTGAAGAAACTCCACAAATTCACCACACATTGAATGAGGATAATTTATGCCAAATCTGAAGTGCAAAAACACTATGGTTAGAAAGTTATTTGGTTTTATTACTTTGACAGTTACCTCTGACTACGTTTTAATATTTTCCTAGTACAACTGTCATTTGAGCAGGTGTCCAAGTCATCATGTTTTACAACTTAGTGACAACAGGAGCTATACATACACAGTCTATTCTTTCTTTTCCTGAAAAGATGAACATATTTGAATTAGTGTTTTCCAAGATAAAGTGATTTTCCGTTCACGTTTTTAGTATTTTGCTAGTACAACTGTCTTTTGAGCAAGTGTCCAAGACATCATGTTTTACAACTAACTAACAACAGGGGTTATACATACACGGTCTCTTTTTTCTGTGCTGAAAATATGAAAATAATTGGATTAGTATTTTCAAAGATATAGCGATTTCTTTGGGTTGCGTTTTTTGAACACCCTGTAGTTACTGATTTGTTGAGAAATATAATACATGTCAATAGAATTTTTCTCATATTGGTACATGAGTTGATTTATCAATAAAAAATAATGGAATAATTTCCAAAATGATTATAATTTTAGATCAGTGATAGTCTCTTACCAGTCGCAAAGGAGATTGGAGACCCATTCCTTGTACAGGCAATTCGAGACCTTTTTATTCGTTTAACAAAGCTAGAATCCATCATCTCTGACATTGATCCACTGCTTCAGGACCAGGCTGGCTTTATGTTTCACAAAATTGACGATTATATTACTTTGGGAAGAATATCTCTTGGTAAGTAAGCCCTTGTTAATTCCAAAAGTATGTCGTTTAAAAAAAGTTTACCTTAATGTGTCAAATTAATTGTAACCTTTTTGAATCGAAATACATGATACACTCTAGGAATGGACCTCTGGGAAGGAATTTGTCCACCATCTTTGTAAAAACATAATATTTGATTACTCAAACACCGGTTGACACATTTGGTTCAAATGTTATATGCAGCTGATACCTGAAAAAAGGTCCATTTATAAAAACTGTTTTGAAGATGACCACTGAATTAAACATTTGCCGCCATATTTTCAAAAATATCATATATGGAATTTAGCACAAAAGGACCACTGCTCTAGGAGGCCTTTTCAATGTCTGAATTTAAAATGACCCCTAAATGTTCATAAAAATGTAATATGCTGATGCCATAAGAATAGAGAACTCTGCTTGAGAAGGAATCGTCAAGAAGGCTTCTTAATTCACAATGGCCACGATATATCAAAGAATGTAACTTATTAAAGCTCATTAAGGACATTTTCAGATAATCCTAGTTAATCTGTTCCGTCCTGTTGATTTAGCACTCGTTTCGATACTTTTAAATGTTAAAACACATATTCCTACATACAATTTCACCTGTTGAGCACCTTTCAACATTACCGTTTACTTATTAATGAAGGGTCTAGCAGGGGTCCATAAAATTAAAATATATTAAATCTTGATATTTTTGAAGTTTACAACTGATCTACTAATGGCTTGTTTGTTTGAAAGGTAGTTAGCATGATATATGTATTGTATTAGTTAACTTAAAAATGATACCTTAAGTCCGTCTGTATTTTTTGTTCAAAGTTTTAAAAATTATTGACACATTTATTTCACCTTCATTACACATCTATTTTGTTCTTAAGGATTTGACAAGTAAGAGAATACTAGTATTTATTTAAAGTAAAATCCATGTTTATTTATTATCCTTATCATCGGTGTTCCCCAGGGTTGCATTTATTGCCACGCCTATTTTGATTAATTGATTCATGATTTTTGATTCTTGGTCCAATTGGCAATAAAAGTTGAATATATGAAAATACATAAATGTATAGATATATCGGATGGCGGACGGGGGTGTGTTGGGTGCATCCCTATGGCACTCCCTCACTAAATTGAAGAGGAAACTTTTTATTATTATTTTTTCTAATTGACTCAAACACTTTGGAAGTGCATAGAAATCACTGAATAACATTGTACACTTGTACCCTTCCACTAGAAAACAATAGTTTTTTTTCTATTTGTTATTGTCTCAAAAACACATTTCACATTTTGTGATCATTTTTTTATAATTCATGATTTTGTAAATTAGAACCCTGCTGAAATCTCAAATTAATAAAAAATCTGTTATGTTATATGTTACTCAACATATTTAGATAAAGTCTTAGTTTAAAAATAGTAATTATAACGAATATAGACTAATTTAAATCGTTAGACTGGAGCAAAGAATTAAAAATATCAAACATTATCTAATAAGTTATACCGCCCACTGTAAATGTGAAGTCCATTTTGATCTTATTTTTCTGTCGAAATTGTATAAAATATTCTCGATGTCAAAGAGTTGATGATATTTTTACTTATTTACTATCTATTAAAAAGAAATATTCAAATAAAGAAAAATTATTAAAAAATGACCCTTGCGTAATCCCATATAAATGATAAACGATAATGTTGTGTGATGCCCAACACGCAATACTATGTCCAGTGATATTAAATCTATCAATACAATTTATTTCAAACCTTAGTACAGAAGAGGTAATTTAAAAATCACTGAGGAGCGCACTGAGAGGCTCATTTTTGCCCAAGTGTAGGGTTTTGTCCAGATTGTATAACCCAATGTCATGGCTAAATGACCTTTGGTCAAGAATGACATCCAATATGACCATTCAGTTCAAAATAGCCACCATTTTCATTAAAATATAACCTAACATCAGTTGAATAATATACCAATTGACAGATTAAGTATACTTTGATGCCTCATTGACATAAACATTTGCTGAAAAGAGCTTATTATACTTTCTGGTAATTTTATATTGTACTTGTAATGTTCAAAATTGCTACAAGGATTTAATAAAAATTTGTTTCAGTCAAGCCTCTTCGACTTCCAACAACGCGAACATCAGTTCTGATACCGCGAACTACGTTCCTTGCACTCGAACCACAATTCTCTTCTAATCCCCTCTTGGGGTAATGACTACTTCGTATTTTCTGAGAAATATAGGAATAAACAGATAAACTAAAAAACCCAAAACGAACGCATTTCTCTTACATACAATTGCTGTTTATTTTCTGTAGGTTGGTTAAAACGGAGAAAAAGATCAGTCGACGCTTTAATAGATACGTTACCTTCCAAAGAAAAGGAGCATTTCAGTCATTTGTTGAAGAGATCAAACTTGCTGGCGGAGGGTCAAGAAGAGTCGCGTCAAAAGAGAGGTATAGATTAAGCAGATTATGGACCACTTGTGAATTTGGAACTCGGCATATCTTTTTCTAAGAATAATATGTAGTTGAATTAAATCAAAAGAGCTGTCTCGAGAAATGAACTACTGTTTTGATAAATATTAAATTTAAATATAATTGCTTTAGTTTTAAGTTGTATTATCTATTTTATATAAACTAATCATTACACTCAAATTTCTTTCCAGAGGTAGTAGATATACCGGGAGTACCGTCGATTGCGCCAATTACTAGGTCAAAATATCCAATTAGGGTTGGGGATGGATTAGTCGGAGCAATTGATGAGGTAATAATTGTCTTATACCTATTGCGTGACAATCACAGAATACGTGTTCATTAAGTTTCAAAAATCAATCATACATGCGTTGCACTGACTTGCTTTGACTACTGTAAAATATAATGTATTTTTTCAAAAACCCATTTATTTAAGTACAATAACAAAGGTTATCCTTGCATATTCATAAAAATAATAAATATTATCTAAAATTCATGCACTATTAAAAATGTTATCAAGAACACTAGATATAGTGCTATTGGCCAAGCTTGTAATTATACGCAGTATACACTCCCCTCCATAAGTTTGGCAACCTTTTTTCCCTCATTGAACTACGTGTTAAAGCCTCTTCACCTTTGAATTTTTGTTTACTTAACCTGCGATGAAAATACTTATACTATTGATGAAAACGTAATTTGACTTCAATTCCAAATTTTCTCAATTTTTTTCCTCAATTACAATAGGTCGAAAATTGATGATAAATTTTGGAAAATCGACATTCCCATGTTAACCAATGAGAAATGGTAGGTTTGCCGCAAGTCATATGACAGAATATCCATCCATCCGAGTCCTTGCAAAAAATACGAGTTAGGCAGGTAATTGAATTTGCTAACTTTATTTAACAAAAAATTGATATGTTTCTTCAGGTTCAACAAAGTTATAGGGCTTTAAAGTCAAAATTGTTTTTCAAAAAACCTCTCCCATTGAAATAACACAGGAGGCGAAAAATTATTTTCAAAAATGACTTTGAAGCGCTGTAACTTTAATATTCATCAAATAAACTAAACACTTAGTGTTCAAAAAAGTAACACAATTCAATTTTCTATATAAAAATATTTTTTGCTGAATCTTTTACTGAAAAGATATCCTGATTTCTGATTTGCCCCGAACCCTCCATTTCCCATTGGATTACATGGGAATGACGATTTTCAAAAATAAGTTATCATCAATTTTCGACCTATTGTAATTGAGGAAAAAAATTGAGAAAAATTGGAGGTATTGGAAATAAAATCAAGTTACGTTTCCATCAATATCATAAGTTATTTCATCGCCGGTTAAGTAAATAAAAATTCAAACGTAAAGAGGCTTTAACACGTAGTTCAATGGGCGAAAAAGGTTGCCAAACTTATGGAGGGGACTGTATACTCCCTAGATCTGCTTGTTGTAGAGAAGACTATACCTTGATATATACATGTACATGCAGACTGTTTCTTATTTAAGCTGGTGATATGCAATTTTGTACCTAATGAAGAGGCGCAATTCCTGCTGTACAACAACAACATTGTACCACGTCATCCTGAATCTGAACATAGAGATGTTTAGAAAGACGGCAAAATGGAAGAAGACTAAATTCAATGTAAACAAATTGACATGTCTTTAAAAACCATACAATAAACATAATATAGCATTGAATGGCATATTTGTCTTCTGTGTACCCTTTGCATTCGTTTGACTACACTTCTTAATAGAGAGCTTCGTCTTTGAGCTTTGTAGTTTAACTAGACTCTGCACGCAGGGTATCTTCTGTGTTTCTTAAGAAGCTTGTAATCATTAATGTTATAGCTCCACACAGAATTTACATGCGTCTTTAGCAAATCACTCAACTTTAAACATATGGGCCGACATATTGACAGGAGGAATTTAACTCATGGTTAGTATGGTGAATACGAACCCACTAAAGCGAATAAATCTAAACGAAAACCTATTGCGGACGTCGAAAAATTGTATTCCAGCCTGTTAATCGTCGTTCTGGTTTCAATCCCGTTCGTGCATACCGTATGGAAACGGAACTAACCCAGCCAAGTAAATTATGTTAGTACCAACAAAAATTTCTAAAAAGCAAGATCAATGTCCTGTTTAAGAACCCATAATCTTAAAATTGGAAATTGATTCTACCAATACTTCCCCACGTGAATCTACTTGTTGAGATTCGATTACGTTAAATTCTTCTAAAAATGGGGATTTCAGCGAGGGTGTCATTGACTTAGGATGGGATATAACTGACTTCCTATACTTTTGAAAAAACATTGATGTGTATGTATATGTTTAGATTTTGACTCCTTTTTATTTAAGATTACAAAAATAATGCAAACATATTCTGTACCTAATATCATGGCTCTGGCAGGCATTTTGCACATGATAATATCAAACATCATTGGTCAGATCAAGCCATGTAGTACAATGTTTGTCAGTCGAGACTGATTATTTTTTTCTATAAGGAATTGAACGTCTGACTATTTGGTGAGTGTGAAAGACACTCTGAGTCATACAATTTGATGTTAATTTGGGTGTTAATCAATTTTGAAAAGTTTCTGTTAATTGGTGTGATCTACTCTTAATTGAAAAACCCAACACTGCGTGTGTCATTATACATGTGCATAACCAACAATAGGATGACAGAATACACTGGCATTGAGGAAATCAAAAACAAGTCAGCCATTTTGAAAATGGACGGATAGAAAACATCAGATCGAGAGAGAACTGATACACTATTATAACACTGTGGCTAGTCGATCTATGTGGATGCAGTCAGGCACGTGTAATGTTTCGTGAGTACCCGCCTCTGTACTTTTCAATGGAAGAATTTTGCACTTCTGTTTAAATAATCTATATTTACTCATCCGTGTATATCATACTTCATTGAAATAGAAAACCAAAGCTACACTATAAACACACATTCTCTGATATTTTTACGAAGAATAGATAACTCAAACGAGTTCACTCGACCAGTTTTATCATCTCGCTCATAGCTGTGAGAAGGTATGTATAATTTGCCATAGGTTTACCTTGTAATGGGGAATAAAAAATTCAAGTAATATAATTATTTCACAAACACAAATATGTCTGTGTGAAGTAAAATACAAATACAATGCGTCCTATAATATTTTTGGGGTTATGTTATGAAATATCCGCTTTAAAAAAGCAATTTAATTATGATGTATCATGTGGATTAGTAGACGTTCTGATTGGATTCATTGAACAGACTGGCTAGGTTTCAATTGAATCATTTTGAATGTGTGTATTTTTAATATTTTAATCCACGGTGTCCAAAAACAATAATAACGCTATATTGGTAATTGGAAAGATTCCACTTACCACGATTTCAAAAAATTGTAAATAAATAATATTATTCTTGAATTATGGTCATTTGTTTCAAGGAATCTGGAGGCTCGTTCAGCTGAGCTGACAAAATCAATGGATGGTCCAACTGTTGGCTGCTCATTGTCACTTTCAAGGAATGTTAATGGCTCTGAAACTTGTAGCCTTGCCCAAGTCGGTATTTATTTACTCATCTGATCTTGAATTATTACCACCTAGTACAATCCAATGCATCATCGCTGATATTATGCTAAGTTATTCAGCGGTTCCGAGATTCCCATAATACCTTATAGGCTACCTAAGGGTATCGCAAAACCATATTGATTGACAATATGGACATGGACACAACGTGTGACTTCAGGCTGATTGACCAATCAAAACGTTATCAGGTTGACCTGCATAAAAAGCAAACTACCCGTCTAGGACTTGAAATTCAATGATTTGATCGAGTGTTTCTTGAGAGTTACAATATATTATGTTGTTAAATGTACATTGGAATGTAAGCAGTCATTAATACTCGTCTAAATGAAATCATGCAATTCAATGTTGAAATCAAAACTGAATTCGTGATGGAAATGCACGAAGACCTAGTCCGACAATGTAGGGCCGTCGTTGATTTGTCAAATTTTACCGACAAAAACATTGGGTCGGTAAAGCACGTGGCTTTCTCTTGGGTCAAGGCGGTTATAATAGAAATCAAGATAAGTAAAAGAGACCGACTTGGGCAAGGCTATGAAACTTGATTTGTGGGTATTCCAGTGGGTCGATGGGTCTTTTGCTCTGAATTCACTTCATTGGCGTACCTAATTTCAACATTTTCATTGTCATCATTACATGTTATCGACCCGTTTTTCAAATTAACAGTATTAGCGATAAAACCATGGTTTTTGAGCCTATGGGATCGACCAGGTGTCCGTCCATTGGTCCGTCCATCCGTTGCTCCGTCCGTCTGTCAACATTGGCTGCACAAATTAGAACTGCTATTCGGATTGAGTCATTTTCACATTCATTTTATGCATATCCATAATGAATATTTGACATATAATCGCCATTTCCCAAATTCGGCCGGTTTCCGAGAAATTGCTGATTTTTAAATTTCTAGAAAAATCGATCTGATGATAGCCTTATAGAAAGTCAAGAGAAGTGAAGAAAAGATTGAAAAATACCAGTCCAGTCCATTTCCAGGTCCAAGTCCATGTCTAGGTCCAAGTCAAGGTCCAGTTCAGGACCAAGTCAAGATCTAGGTCTAATCAGGTTTAATCTAGGTCAAAGGTCAAGAACTAGGTCAAAACCAGTATTTTGTCATTTTTTCAATTTTCTCAGTCGTCCTTTAATATTTTTGCTCCGTTTTTTTAATCATGTTCCTTTGAAAAAAGCTAATCCCTACAGGCAAGTTGTTTTTGATCACTCTTACCGTTTTTGAGATATGTCATCCGAAAAGTAGGTCACAATAAAAAAAGTTCTTGGAATTCAATGTATGAGCTATGAAATATGTGAAGAATTGTCCAAGGAATCCGAATCTGCAAACAAGATTTTGATCCGACTTCCGGTCGGAAGCTATGGCATTTTGAAATCTCAAAAATCGCTATTTTGGTATCCCATGTTAAGTCAATTGGGCTTGAGAAAATTATCAATTGTAACAACACAACACTAGATACAGCTTGGATGCAGCCAACTTAATAAGAATCTACAATAGAAGCCGTCCTCAAAATCTACTTTCCTTCAAAATTTGGACACTAAAAGGCCTATGTCAAAATCTAGGTCAAATTCATAGTTTTTCCTTTGACTACTACAAATCATATCTGAACCAACAACAAAGGACTCATCTTTTATTGATCTCATATTTACCAATACTTTTGTTTGAAAATCAGGATATACATTCCTCTGAAGGTTCTACACTGTGAGAGCACAGGACCGTGGGTCCTTTATTTCATCTGTAATGGCATTTTCCAGTTGATGGGTTTATATATAGTATTTTTCATGAGTGTGTCTTTAGACTACTTGTAGTGGGGTGGCTAATTACTTTCCTGAATGAGGAATGTTTATCCAAACAATGGATACAAAGAAAATCTGGCCAGTTGTCCATCAGTAAATAAATCATCATGATAAAAGTATAATTTATTAAAGCATCCATTTGTTACCGTTCTGAATCCAAATGATACATAGGTACATCCATTTTATACATATATGTTGACGTTTACGAAATGTTTTTCAAATATCTTCCCTATAACAGGAATATGGAAGCTGAAACTTTCACACATTGTCATACTATGTATATTGAATATGTATGCAAGATTTCAAGTCACAATGTTAAGTAGAATCTCTGAGATCACTTACCTTGATTTACTGTCGTATTTTTGCAATGATCCCATTCCCTATAATGTACGCGAGTACCCACGAAACATTACATATAAATGACTGCATCCACATAGATCGACTAGCCACAGTGTATAATATTTTGAATGAAATGTCACTGCAAAATATTTATTGGCTGCAGAATAAGATATTTGGTGTTGAAACAATGAGCTTTAGCAGACTTATTACCTTGAGTTTTTTTTAAATCTTCTTGGTGCTCTCAAAGGGATCTGATTTTGGTCATTAGAGCTGGAAGTCTGTGCAGCATGCATCATAGGCTGAAAAATCTGTCAAATAAAGGATGCATACATGTATTTCGAGAGTGTGTACACCACCACGAGAATTGTGTAGGGACTGGCACAATAACAGCAAGGGTGTCATTGACTTACCATATGGCTACAATTGACTTCTTATATTTTTGAAAACAGCACCGACAGCAAGATTCTCCCAAAACAAACGAAACCTTGGTGTGTATTACTGCTATGGCTACAAAGTACAACATATTATCATTGAGGTTTTCAATATCTAGAACAACATTGGTAGGTTATTGTATTTAATTGAATTGTATTGAATTGCGTTGTATTGTTTAGATTTTGACTTTTGTATATATTCAAGATTACAAAAATAATGCAAACATATTCTATACGGAATATCATGGCTCGGATAGTCATTTCGAACATGATAATACCAAACATCTTTGGTCAGATCAAGTCATGTAGTACAATGTTTGTCAGCGACTTTAGTTCATGCGTAGAATTAGTTGACATGGTGTGTGCCATTGTTATTTAGAAACTGGATCACGGTCGAGACTATTTTTTCAATGATATGTCTATATATAGAATATAATTCAAATAGTATAGATTGACTAACCTTTAAAATAAGATACTTCATATTTCTTTCCAAGCGTCCGATCCCCTACAACATACAGATATACATTATTATGCATCGTAAAACCTGTTTAGTTGTAATGTTGATTCATCTCGTTTTAAACATCAGTTATAGTTATGTTTTCGGTGCTTTATTGCAACTCCCAGCACTTACTAAATCAAGATTGGCAAAATATATGTTGCCTAACTGTGCCCCACAGCGGTAATAATACACAATAAACTTAAGCCTAATGTCATTTCTTCAAGAAGTAACACTCAAAGTTGTAATGACCTCAATATGGTAACGAAGGAGATAAGGTACGATCTTACATTTTCTAACTTATTATCACTAATAGTATTTATTATTCAGGCAATAATGTCTAAACATTTTTTTAAATTGATTAAATTGCATAACGTAGATTATCCACACAAGATCTTTGGGTAGTAAATTGTCTCTCCTCGAGTATTAAAATGATAAATTTTGTTATTTTTCTACCTAAAATGGAAATGTCCCAGAAGATCCTATTGTAGGGTTGCCAGTGCAAGATGTTCTTATCTCCACTATATATTATGGCTATGGAAATTCAACGTCAAATGAAAGGTCAGAGGTACAACCAATAATATCATTTCTATGATTACATATATTTATTTTTTAAGATCTTGATATTACACTATTTATGGTACATTTCTAAAACACAGTAAGTTTGCCCGAATCAGCTATATACATTTTACTGAATGTTTTAACAGTTCGTCCAATTCAGATTTACATAGTTGATGTTATAAATACATCTCTCTCTATCTGAACCAGAAATATTTCAAGTCTTGGAAATAAGATAACAATGTAATAACTATTGAAATAATTTCCTAATATACAATAAACTGAGAAATAAAATACAAATTCAAAGTTTCAGATTGCTGATCTTAATTGTCCTCTCGTGTTTGGCCTTGTCAAATGCACAGATAGAAAAAGCAGGTTCGTTGGCATTTCGTTTAAATAGTTTACAGGTTATCGAAACATTACCTGAAATTTTGTCAAAACCATTTTTATATATTGATCTTCTTTTGAAACGACGAATTAAAAAATAGGTACGTTAATGTAAAAAGAAGGTACAACGTTAATGTAAAATAGGTACAAGTGTCTACGTTAATGTCGCATGATCGAGGTAGTTTTGCCATTTGTCTCGATTTTCTTTTTCAAAAATATTGCTATAATATCTTAAGATTATCTTAAAAAAAACTTTGAAATCTTTTCAGAAATGGCAAGAAGTGTTGAGACATAAATATGTTGTAAATATGTTGTAAAATGTGACAATACTACCTTTCAAGTATACATCAACTTCCTTTACACGATGTGCCTGTACATTTCTGAATGCTGTTCCTGAGATTAAACATTTCGAATATTGTGTTTCAACTCGTAATATAATGATTTTTAATCTTGATTATATTGTATTTCCAGAACCATTTGGAAGTACATATATTCTTAGTGAGTTTGAAAAGGGTATGTACACTCCTCTCTACATCGGCACTCAAATCCCCTGTTAGATCATGCGAGAAATCTTTGTTTGGATCTTCATTCTGATTCTACTGCTTAGTATTTCATATCTCGAATAAAGGACTTCATCACTTCATTTAAAATCAATTATCAACCAGCAGTAGAAAATGCGATATTTGAGAGGTTAAGCTTGCAATGTTTTTCGAAACATAATCGTGAACGAAAAAATGCGTGTTTTAGAACTCATAACAAAAAAGTACGGCGTTTATGTATGTTTGTATGTGTTTGTAATTTCACGTTGGTGTCAACGGTAATCATTATACTCAAATCTGCTGAAAACTATGCTTGCAACTTTGATTTTGTTGCACAGAAGAATTGAATTGATATTTTTTGTTAAAGGTACTTACTCAGACACAACTGTTCAAGGGTCACTTATTGCTTTTCTTTCAACGTTTTTAATACTCAATATTATCAAAATTTAAACCGATTGCATATTGAAAACTAAAGTAAGTCCCGATATACAAACTGTTTATCAATTTTTTGCATAATTGAAAATCACAAAATAAATGCTCAAGATTTGTATCTACTATAGAAGTCTATATGACTTCATAGGCCTATGAAATTTCCTAAATACCAACTTTCAACTGAACATTCAATTTTACGAAACATACTGCCATGTTTGAACAAATATGAGGAAAAATGATGAATTGGGTATTTGCGCACCTCATACTGTGATCGCATTAATTAATTAAGAGAAGTTCCTTTAACATTTTTATGTCAGAATTCTACTTTAGTTTACAAATACGTTTTTTGATTTTACTGAAAATTAAAAAAGTTATTTAAGAAAGAATGACCCTTGAATAATTCTGCCGGGAAAACTATGAAAACCAGCTAAACTACCAACGGCATCTTATTTGCTGATGTATTTTCGTCCAGATATATTTCTTTGAGTATATCTTGTACATGCAGAACGTATACTATGTTGTGACACTTGGAAACACAACTAGTATATGCAGGAAATACTACGAAAAGTGCCGTTCTTATTTACACTGAAGCCGAACATTTATAATAATAAGCCAATGCGTTTCAATATATACGGCACATTCATATTTGGGTGAAAACTCTCATTCAGCGATGGATCCGTACCCCAAAGACCCCGTCCCCCGGTTGAGATGGGGGTTGAGGTTAGCCTGAAAATAAATCCTGTATACTCCACGTGGCAACTGAAGAAAAAGTGACTATCGAGCATCGACCAGCCAGTGACATAGTAATTTAAACACTGCAATGAAGCTTCTCGTTATAAACCAGATTTAATGTTACCAGTTAAACAAAATTTGATATATTTTACAGCCAGTTGTGAACGAGGTAATGGCTACACGTCCGATATTTTTAATTGTTGTGGGTTTGTGAGATGTGTCGGAAACATTGGTATACGGATGCATTGCCCCTTCAATACAGTTTGGCAGCCCCAAACGTGTAATTGTGTGCTTGCGAACCATTACGAGGTGTGCGTTATCTCCAACTGCACAAGTAGGTTATAGGACTAGTGATAGGAATTGATGGTATTTGGATACTTTTGGATATAATTGTCAAAAACGAGTATATTGAGTACAACCAGTACTATGTTGTTTCTTTTTATCTTTAGATCCTTTGCCAGACTTCGATGATAGTTGTCCCGATTTCCTTGATGAAGGTAAGTAAAATGAAGTTGCGATTGGTAACAAAATATGTGAAGACAACAGACAACATTAACTTATTATTTTAAAGCTTTTGTTTACAAAAATATAAATAAAGGGATTACAATGAAATGAAGGTGATTTAATACTTGAAGCGAATGTCCAATCAGTGAGTGTCCAATCACAGTATCCAGTCACAGGGTCCAAATAGGGGTCTCTCCATATTGCGATCACAGCTGCACTCAATATGCTTGACTGAATCATCATAAATGTATTTAAGAGTAATACACAATTTATAATTAATTAAAAAGATATGAGTATTATTGCTGAATTTTGCACTATACTTGTATAAATGCACCTCTTTTGAAGGTGCCAAAGTTCAAATTTCCCTCCAATTTCCACAATTCAGTAATCTGCGTTGCATAAATTTTTGGTCGCTCATGACACCCCTAGTGCCAATTTTAACCTCTAACTCCACAAGATAACGGGTTTTCAATCAGATGGTGTCATATTTTTAGGAAATGATTTATCTTTAAAATGATATATAGCATGGTTAAACGTTATATCATATGATATTCATCCTTAGACTTGGGTATTGTTTTTTGGCCCAACCTGTATGTGCAGAGTAAAACAAGAAGGACGGGTGGTAGCACTTTAAATACTAAAATTAAAAATATCATTGCTAATCGTTCCATTTGTTTTATATACAGACAGCACATTTTCATACGCCCGCGGAGCAAGTGAAATTGATACAATTGCGTCATAATTAATCCGTTTGAAGCGCGAGCATAAAAAAACAGATTTACTTGTACCGCGCGCGAGCAAATTGGTAATAGGATTATGGTCACCCTCGTGTATTCAAAAACAGGCTTATATACTCGCGGGCAAAGGTCAAATGATTCAGGTTGGTCGCTATCGTGATACAGCAACTTTTAGAAAGCTTTTCATCTTCAAGCTCTTTGTCTTCCTCATTCTCTTCCTCTTCAAGTTCCATATTTACCTGAACCGCCTGCGAGATCCATATTTTTCAGCAATTATAAAATGACCCGGAAGTACACAACAGAGGTACACCCGCGGGCAAGTTCATGGAGGGGGGGGGGGGTTATACTCGTATGTCTTTAAGATGGAACAAATTCAAAAGAACTCGACGTGTATTTGAAAAACACTCAACTCAGTACCCCAGTGAGAAACTGGATATTATATCTCTGGAGAATGAAGAATGGTTAAATTTGGAGTTATAAGAATAAATTCAAGTAGCATGTCTTATCATGTCTTATATATACACCCGCGGTCCCAATACGGCAACCCAAGGCGATATGTGCTGGGCATCAATGACCACCAAAATCAGAGTTGAAATGACGCGATTCTGGTTCCGACTTAAGAATCTGCGAGACACCAGAGTGACGAAGAAAATACATCAATGGGCGCTTCACGAACGAGGTTCATGGGAAACTAAGATCCAAGACAGGGCCGTCAGATGGGGGGGGGTGCGATGGGTGCGACCGCACCCCCCTTTGTCACCCCACAAAAAAAATTTGAAAAAAATGTTTTTTTTTGAAAAATATTTTTTTTGTAATTTTTTTTTCATTGACTCATACACTTTGAAAGTACCCAGAAAGCACCAAATAGCATCTTAAAATTGAAAATTTTTCTAGGGGTATTGGCCACCCCTCACACCCCCCACAAAACAATGGAAAGTTCTTTTATTTTAGTGTTTTGTCTCAGACACTTTTAAAGTGCCCAGACATCATCAAATAGCTCCTTGATATAGTTAGTGTTTCTGGGGGACTTGCTCCCCCTCTTGCATCTTGCCCTTGACCCCCCCCCCAAAAAAAAAATTGTGATTTTCTCAAATTCTTTAATTGACTCATACACTTTGAAAGTGCCCAGAAAGCACCAAAAAGTGTCGTAAAATTGTAAAATTTTCTAGGGGGAGTGGGCCACCCCTCACACCCCAAACAAAACAATGGAAAGTTCTAAATTTATTTTAGTGTTTTGTCTCAGACACTTTTAAATTGCCCAGACATCATCAAATAGCTCGATCCTTGATAAAGTTAATGATTCTGGAAGACTAACACTTACTCGTCCTCTGGCATCCCCACTCCACCTCCCCCTCTGGCAGCCCCCCCCCCCCCTTAACACCCCAAAAAGTGCCCAGAAAGCACCAAATAGCATCTTAAAATTGTAAAATTTTCTTGGGAAATAGGCACTTTTAGGCACAAACACTTTTAAAGTGCCCAAACTTCATCGATTAGCACCTTGATATTGTAAATTTTGATATGGGGGACAAACACTTGCTCCCCCTCTGGCACCCCAGCCCCTCCTCCCCCTCTGGCACCCCTCCCCCCTTTGACACCCCCAAAATTTGAAAAAAATTGTGATTGTTTTTCAATGTTTTATTGACTAATACACTTTAAAAGTGCCCAGAAGCACCAAATACCATCTTTAAATTGTAAAATTTTCTAGGAGAGTTAGCCACCCCTCACATCCCCCACAAAACAAAAGAAAATATTCTGAATTTCATGTATTGTCTCAGACATTTTTTAAGTGCCCAGACATCATCAAATAGCACCTTGATATGGTCAATGTTTCTGGGGGACAACCCCTTGCGCCCCTACTGGCACCCCACCCCACTTCACCCTCTCATCCTCTTTGACACCCCTAAAAGAATTTGAAAAAAAATTCACATTTTTCTTATTGACTCATATCGCACAGGCGTACCAGATGGTTGCAAATTCGCTCCAAATACAACCAAATTTCAAAATTTTCCTGGGGGGAAAACCCCCAGACCCCCTAGGCCCTGAATGCTCAGTTTTTTATTCACTCAACTCTTATTCCCGTGGTGGTGGCGTACTACTTAGAAACTTACACATTGAAAGTGCCCAGAAAGCACCAAATAGCATCTCAAAACTGTAAAATTTTCTAGGGGGAGTGGACCACTCCTCATACCCCCCACAAAACAATTGGAACGTTTGGAAGTTGCATTTGTTAATTCCAAACCAATATAGGGAGTAACTGACCCCCCCCCCCCCCTCTGTCTTACGCGATTTGATTACGCGGCAAAAAAATGACAATTTTATATTCTCTTTAGTAAGCTAAAAACCGCACCCCCCTTGGAGAAAAGTGTCTTACGGGCCTGCAAGACATGTTAAAAGACTGCAACTCCGATGATTTAATTACAGCCGGACCAGTGCGTGGGGTCAAACGTAAACTCGAGCTTGTCAAACAACGGCTTGTGGAAATCGACAATGATCTCTGGTTCAAGGAACTCTGGAACGATCGGCGCAACCCAGTGAATGGCAACAAATTGCGGACTTACAGGATCCATAAGCGCCATGCTTTAGAGCCAGAGAGTTATGTTACTTTGACACTAAGCAAACAACAAAGAAGTAACATAGCCCGGATACGATCAGGGACACTTCCATTAAAAATAGAAACAGGGAGATACAGTGCCACTCCCCTTGCGGACAGGACTTGTTCATGTTCAAATGAGTCTATTGAAGACGAGCAACACTTTCTAATTGACTGTCCCTTACATGAAACATTACGTTTTAACCTTTTTCAAAGAGCCAGAGATATAATTCCTGACTTTGATAACCTTCCATCATTAGGGAAATACTGTAATATAATGTGCACCCCTTCATTGCAACGCATACTAGCAAAGACAATTGGTATTATGATGTCTAATAGACTTTTAATTTAAAACTATTCAGTGTTGTTATAAAATGTAAAAAGTCTCTCATAAGCCGGTGCCGGCTGGGCTGTGTTTTTATTCAATTTTAGTGCAAACATGTAATATTTTTATGTATTTTTATGTATTTATTGTATTTGATATATTTACAGCGTGAGACTCTAATAAATATTTAACTAAACTAAAGTATATACGTTACCCCCCTCCATCCACTCCCCCATCCATCCAATATTAATTTATTTCAATTATTTTTTGTATAACGCATGAAAACCAGCTTTAAAAAGTGAGCAATGTTATTAGTGTTGTGATAATAACGTCCCTTATACCTATTTATTACAGGTCGTGTAGACCATTGTTACCTGATTTATAGCAAAAACATTGACTTTTGCGCGTTAGTGATGATGCGGCTTTTTTAATTGATCTCATATCTTAGAAGCGTATCAGTTCAAAAAAAGACCTAACATATTTTGCCATGCACTGCGCCTATTTATTTGGCAATTCAGTTGTGAATTTTCTCTACCTTTGTTGAGTTTTCTTGCAGAAATCGCCTACTCCCCCCTCCATCCATTTTGTGCGATCACCGGGCGTGACTATGAAGTGTATTAATTGCGGTTCATTATGTACGTCTGGTGTCTAATTAAACCTAGCGTTGGGATATTTGAGGATGTTATATCACGAAAGCTAAGACTACCATGATTTTATTTCAGATGAATGTTGTCTTCGAACTGACGGTTTTGAATCTCAGATCTTCAAAGGTGTTAACGAGACGCATTTTATGTTTAAAAATGATATCCAGTCGTGTCCATTTGGCCAGATCTTCTATACTGATACCTGTTGCTGCGAAGGACCACTAGAAGGTACAGCATGGACACAATACCACTTTTATTCATTTAATTGTATATGTACGTTTACATTCATAATGTAAACGTAGATTTCATTTCCAATGCCCAATTATATGTGAACAACTTTACAAAACTTTACAACACCCAAAGGTTTGGATTCGGGTTACCCGCGGCCGATGGCGGAAAACGTGTCCTTCTCGGAACAATGCTTCTTAATAAAAATTCTGTCAAAATAGATGCTAAATGCTATTTTAAACTGAAATAGTCTCCAGTTTTTAATGCAGCGCTGGTTCATTGTGGAATAATACAGAGCCTCATAATATCCAATAGAAAGTCTAACGGTCTCCCAAGCTTCAAAAATCGACAAAAGACACTAATTCGGAGATCAAAACCTAATTTTGACCCTACTACTAAGCTAAAACTAAAGCTAAAACCAGGAATTCTGAAATTTTACTAAACATGTTCAGAGTAGATCTAATTATAACTATTATACTTATTGACATTGTACCTCTATCCCAGAATATGCCTCATAATATCAGAGCATGTTTCAGGTTAAACAGAAAGATGCCATGACTATCAGAATGGTATCCTATGTAATCTTTAAGTTTGTCCTATGATGCCACTGGCAAGCCATTCTATGTAATACATTTCATGAAATTAATAGTTTAGCATACATGTACAAAACATGACATAATTGATCTATGGAATATCGTTTGATTTTTGAAAATATTTCCAGCTCAAGGTGCACCCTGTACTCATTTTACATTCGATAGAGGTTTCAATGACATATCTGACGTCAACGGTGTTCCGACTAACATTAGAAAGACACAGAGGGTTTCTGGTCTCCCTGGGGACATGGCGGCAGTATTTGACCAAACATCAAAGTTCATAATACCTCGGTTTGCCAATGTGGAGTTCAATTTTGCCTTGTATATATGCGTTTGGGTTGCATTTGATAATGTCCAGATCTCACAACACATTTTACACAACGGAGATGAAGGCGGACTTAAAGCAACGATATCAATAGAGCTTGTTATAACGCCAGATAATGAAAAATTGATTGTTGCCGGTGTTAAAGCATGTGACAGAGTACAGGATGTGGTTGTACTTTTACAGGTGGGTTTAGATATTTGATCAAATGGGTCGAATGATAACCCAACAAAACATATAATAGAGGTTTCAGATAATTACCTCTCCGGGCGAAGTTCGAGTAAGAATGGAGACAAAAAGGAAATGTAAACTATTCTTATATAAATGTAACTATTACCTTTTTAATTCAATAACATGACTAATGAACTTTCCCATCGGAAATAAAGCTAAATAACAATATGAGAATACACTTTGATAACGAAGAAGGAATGCTATGAAATTATAAATTGCAAGTTTTGTTAAAGGAATTGTTGGAGGGACAGTGGTATCATATTTGCATTGCCTATGACGATGCAGGAGAAGTAACACTTGTAATAGATGGCATTAGAACCACTGTTGTAGAGAGAGGTACTGTAGTATGTCCTCATTTCACTTGGGGCCTCTTAACTTATCTCAATTTTAAATACTATATATTTGTTTCACACTCTAGGGTTCATGATAAATCATCATGATATTGATTCCAAATATTAACTAATATGGTAATCAGAAATCTAAAAGTCTTGCCTAGAGCATGCACATGAAATTAAACATGCATTGTAGGGTCTTCTTGTGTGATTCCACCCATATAGCTCAGTGGTACCGCGTGTAACTCTTACGCAAAAGGTCAAGAAACAGATCCCCGGTTCAGACATGACTGATTTGATTGTTTGCATAAAGAACTTTAGGGTGCTTGACTAAATGGTCCACAACTCGAAAAAGACCGTGGTGTGTACAGGGTGTCCCGAAAGTATGCCCCCCTAGGTAGACATATTCCAGTGTCCCCATAGTATGTGTCATACAGGGTGTCCCAGAACTCATGAGAATTTTTTGAGGGAGATATAAGGCATGGGTGATTTTTCTTCAAATTTGGTACACTTATTAAACACACATTGAGGAATAACTGACATGAATTTCAGGCACATGTCCTTTATATCTCCGAATTTATTGACATTTGAATTCTACATCGCCACAAACCCTGGAGTAGTCAGAGAAATATAACAATTTAGGTCACATTTTGATAATATTTACATAACTTCTCTACTCTAATAGCATTGTTTTCATTGAATTATTTCAGCGTTTCAGTACATTAGTTAATAGGATCATACACATTCAGCTAACGTATCTCTACAGAGTTATTATAGCATATTATCTGCAGTTGATGTCGTCTTTTCAGTACTTATACACATTCCCAAATCGTCCAATAGCCATTTCTGTAGGGTCCTCTGAAACAACATGACTCAATTCATCCTCCGTTTCAGTGACATGGCTTACTAATCTTTGTTTAAGGACCCAAAAGAAATCAAAAGTCTAGAAGAGCAAAATCTGGCAAGTATATGGAGCTACTATATACTGTGAAGTCTCAATGCAATAGAAAGTAAATTGGATGCACTACTGACATGCATGTATTGACTTATTCATTGGTGCATTGTCAATATGCAAGATCATATTGGCTAGCAAATGGGGACATTTCTTTCAGTCCCTCAGGAACATGTCATTATGATCTTTTAGCAAACCAAATGTACAATATGTTGATGTATTGGGTCTCTAGACTACTCTATCAAAGTTTATATATCGTTTTATCAAAGTGCATCATCAATATAATCAATATGAGAAAAATGCTGAACTAAACTCATACAAAAAACGTTGGTTTTATAGTTGAGAATTTGTATAAAATTGACAAAATGTGACATAAACTGTTGTATTTTCCCAATAACTCCGGGGTTTGTGGTGATGTAGAATTCAAATGTCAATAAATTCGGAAATATAAAAGATATGTGCCTGAAATTCACGTCAGTTATTTCCCAAAGTGTGTTTAATAAGTGTACCTTTGAAGAAAAATCACTTATGCATTATATCTCCATATCAATGGAGGGGAAATAAATCTAATAATAATAATAATCTCCCTCAAAAAATTATCACGAGTTCTGGGACACCCTGTATATCATTTTAAAGCTTACCCAAAGTTACATCGATTTGCCAAGTATCATGGTTTAACTTCCGAATGGGAAAAAGTTACATTCATTTAAAAGTTAGTGTTTTGTCAAAATAAAGTTCAATTTTACACCACATTATTAGTTAATAAGTCCCCCCTTGGCCATGTTAACAGCAGCAATTATTTTCAGATATGACCTTAAAATCCCTTCAAATAGGGGTGTGGGATTTTATAACCCTCTTAAAATCTGTCAAGGCCTCATCGTTCTCTTTTTCCAGCTCAATATCCATCCGACCCGAAAAGAATTGCTGCTGTTGAGATGGCCCGGGAGTACACATTGACTAGTGATTTGGTGTAAAATTGAACTTATAATTTTGACCAAGCACTGAAATGCCTGTAATTTTTTCACATTTGAGAGTTGAACCATGATACTTTGATACTTGGCGAATCAATGTAACTTTGCATAAGCTTTAAAATGATATATGACAGACACTATGACGACACTGGTATATGTCTGCCTAGGGAGGGGGCATACTTTCGGGACACCCTGTACTTGTATGACTAAGTATGAGTGCAAAGAACACAGGGTTTCTCAAAGGAGGGGTTCCTGGGTCTACCTTCCACGAGTATGCGTAAATTACGACTGTTTTAGGTACTCTTCTGGGTATTTTTTTTAAATTTAGATATATATATATTCCTACAATAAACAGTGAAAACAAATAAGTGTTAAACATTGGCATTTTTTCATGTAGTTGAACGTAGCTGGAACTAAACGCATTTTTTGCTCATCATTTTATGTATTCTAAAAGATAATGCTTTTATCTGAACTACGTTAGCATACTTTTTGATCGTTCCGATTGTATGTAGCTTTGATATCTCCAAAATTGTGAATTCCGTGAAATTGTAAATGTAACAGGAAAACACGCTTCTAAAAACATGTCACATCTCAATAATAAATAGTCGCATCTTTTAATTTTGGTTATGATGGAATAGAAAACATTCATTGATCGAGTGTGATGAGAGCACTATATTTGGTCTCCACCTATTACCGATTATATAGACCCAAAAAAAGTAAATCTAAAATTTATTCTGTGAAAATCGACATGGTCGTTAAAACACACCCACACGGCATTAGGGGAATCCGAGAAAAGTAAGTTTTATGTGGTTAGCAAATCCTTGATTCAGTTTATCAGACCATTATGTTCCAAATTGTGATAATAATTGTGATTTATTTATAATATGCATGACCTTGAAATTTCTGAAAATTCACCATTTTTTGTGAAAAACGACCAAGGTGTAATTCAAACATGGGCGGCATTCTTGTGTAAAGATGGACACTATTCAAGGAAACTATATATCCACTCTGTTTTAACGAAAACATTTTACGAAATAAGCAGCCCGACCCCATCTATGAGCGAATATGGTGTGAAACTGACAATCGACATGCGTGAAAATCGACATGGTTATACCATTGAACTCAAAGTTAACAAAATCAGTTATATAAAATATATATAAGTTGTTTTCGCATTAAAATGTTAATCAGTCAACATTACATAAAGGACCGTGTTTTTTACAGAATGTTTTCATTTCATGTCAACATTGTTGAATTCAGTTCTTCATATCGATACCAATCCTACCAACATATTTTGTTGTTTAATGAAGTAGCTATCTTGGACGATTTATTTAGAACGATTACCGGAAATCGATCTTCGACTGGTTGTCGGCTCGCCTTTCTGGGACAGCTTGCCGGCTTTGCGATTGTTGGATGATTTCGAGTATGGGCATATCCAAGCAAGAGATGAAATTAATTTCATAGTTGGCGCAGCCATTGCCTTCTCTGATCCTGTCGAAGGTACGCATGCAGAGACTGCTAAAACAAACAAGATTGTTTTGTTTGTTTATTTAACGTTTCTTTCTCTTTATGGCAAGGGTTTGGAATACGAAATTACATAATGCTCCCTCCATATTTGTCCTTCTGGACTTCTGGAAAAATTATACAATACAATGCAAATTATACCATGCAACATAGATGCTATGTACGAGGGTTGATCATAAAGTTCTCATAATATATCTCTAATTTCTTTATTTTTCAATATATTCTAATGGAACTTTCACAGAATGTGCAGCATAGAATGTCTTATTAATTCAGCTAAAAATATTTAGTTTAACAGAAATGGTAAATAAGAAATGGTTGCCATAGTAACGGAAAATCAAGGCACCCGGGGCAAATAAAAGTAATTGAGAGAATGGCTCTAATTAACCATTTTAACACACATAATAAACTCTCATAAATTACCAAACACGTTAAAATGTTAACTTGAATATGTTGTTAAGTGCTTTTACTATTAAAAAAATGTGGATTGTGTGATGTCGTAGGGGATGCTTTCATGCTACATTAGATGTGATATCAGAGCCTGAGACTCAAAGCTAATGATTAAAAATGACTGAGTACGAGAATGCAATAGATGCAGAGATCTTCAGAAAAATGAAATTAATATTGATAAAATGTTATGTTAAGTTTGTAAGATCCTTTGGTCAGACTAAATATGATCTAAAACAAATATATTGCTAAGGTATCAACAAAATTACACCCTGTGTGTGGTTTGTACATGTCAAAAATGAACTAAAGGGGCAAAATCAATTTTCCTCGGGATATTTGACAAAACAGTCATGGGGTCTAACAGTCACTTCTAATGAAGCGTAACAATCATGCATTGTGAGATCACACAATTGACATGACCATTATAATACACGGTGACCAAGAGTTAACAGTGCAAATCGGCCCGGTCGTGTTTTTTTTAACTCTTTAGTCGTGTTTTGTTGAAAATTTGAGAGGTAGGTTGATAAATTTGGTCATGAAATTGCTGTCACTTGACTTTATGTAAAAGTAAGTAATTTATATTGCTTTCCATACTATATATCTTAACTTCAGGTATTCGTAAACGTGTTATTTGCACGAATCGTATGCTATAGTCTTGTTATATCGGGAAAAGAGCAATTCTGTCAGTGTTATACATATTTTTGCCTGAAAATCACTTGCCTGACTAGTATTCAATGAATACATCGATTCATAAGGAAAGCATTCACAATATGTGCGAAAATCAAAAGTTAGAAGAGCTTAAATAAGTAGCAATTGACCGAATGATATTTTTTAGATTAAACTCTTTAGACGTGTTGAAAAGATTGCGGTTAATGACGTTGACCTGTTAGTGAAACGTTCTAGACGTGTAGAGACATTGAGGTTTAACGATTTGGAAGTGGGAAACAGCACAATTAACATTATGTATTTCCCAAAAAATGATCACAGTGTTGAAGAAGTTGTTGTCTGAGTGACACTATCTTAATTATAAATGATTAACAATAATCAAATGTACGACATAATATGTCTAGATTGATCTATGGGATCACTACCGAATTTGATACTTAAATCAAAATGGTTAGAATCAGACACGCATGGTTAATGCAAGCGAGCTTTGCCTCGTCGCTCGTCATTTTGAAAATTTGACCAGTCATATTATTTTTTAATTGCCCTGTCGCTCATTAAATGGCTCGTTGCTATTTTTGAATTTGCCTCAAATACGTTTTAAAACGTCCCTATTGGCCTTAAACTCACTTTTCCCTGTCATGAACGTACATATATTTATTTAAAATGAGAGGAAATGTTTAGTTTGTGATGCACTACATGTAAATGCATATATATGATCACCTAATGTAAGGAATAACTCCACCGTTATTAAAATCGTATGCTCAATATCTATTAGGTTTGCCTCAGGATTTTTAACAATTTGATTCGATGTTATTCCCTAATTCGCCTCACACAATGCAATACAATTTCAATTTTAATTTTCAAATCGCAATAGGTAAAAAACGCTACATATGCTACTATCGTTCTATGAGTGATCTATGAACTGTACTGTAACATAGTTTTCTAGCGAATTAAATTACAACATCTGTTGATCTTGTTAAATCATATATCTGTCTTTTTTATCTATTCTTATTTATTCATATCTTGACTACAAATTACAATAAACGGGTGACACATAATGTATATTCCCGTGTTTAGTACTAATACGATTATTTTCAGAAGCACAGGCAAATTATTAAGCAACAAAACATGGTCAATGTGAACAATATTACAAGACAATTCAAACGTTAATTTTATCACGTCTAAAACGTTATCTTTACAATTCCAAAACGTTAACATGCTTATAATAAGACACGTCCATGACGTTATATTGTCCCTTCTCCATAGTTAACTCCACTTTCTATATTTACGGTCATTTATGGCAATTTTAAGATAAATACAGTTAAAATATTTACACGATCTTTAGAGTAGTGAATATTATTCCACGTTGTTGAATGGATTGTCTGTTTAAACTTGATTAAATAACACTAAATGCAAATTAAGTACATATTTCTGGCACTTTTGGTATATAATTGCGATTGATATGAAGTATGATGGATTTATCCCCAAAATAGATTCGTGGGTATGAAGAAGAACATCTTAGGTAGAAGTCAAGATATGTAAGTTTGTAAAATATAGAATATTCTTACCATTTTGCTCCATTCTATCGAATGTCGCATCCCATGTTCTTACAAAACACGACTAAAAAGTTAAAAAACACACGACCGGGCCGATTTGCACTGTTAACTCTTGGTCACCGTGTAATAGTTCACAACAGTTAGGAGCACATATTATTTGACAGTTTAATATGTTTGATAGCTTATTTGACAACTTACCATGTATTTAAACATGGTTAATGGGGGCTATTCTAGCTAGTTTCTTTATTTGCCCCGGGTGCCTTGACTTCAAGTTACTATGGCAACCATTTCTTACTTAATGTTTCTGTTATTCTAAATATTTTTTGCTGGATCAATAAAACATTCCATGCTGCACATTCTGTGAAAATTTCATAGGGAAATATTGAAAAATAAAGAAATAAGAGAGATATTATGAGAACTTTATGATCAACCCTCGTATGTATTAAAGAATTAACAGCATTATCTTTTACCAAGCATGTTAATGTTATTCTATGTTTTGCATTGGAATGTCCATGTGCAGTATGGCAAGTGATATTAGATAGTCATAACGTCCACGATGAGTGCATTCTGGACATAAAATACAGAGTTTTTTATTAAAACATTTTTTTATCTACAGAGGAAAGGCCGTTGTCAATGCTTGCGTGGCTTGAATTACAAGATAACCTTGCAAATGCTGTCATCGAGTACTTCCAGAGACCATACAGGCATTCCTCAAACTTAGATGATCTTAACATTGCATACGACCAATTAGGTGAGATTCTTCGACTACCACGTTTATTTGAAATGAGGATTAGCATGGCAAAAGATCTGGTAAGCATATTTTTTCTATGTTTTTGGATTGGGCTATTAAACTTCTCTTGGGCAAACAGAAATCCACTTTTATCTTTTACAAACGTCTTTGTATGGCAATTTGAAAAATCATCAAATAAGGTTCATTGATTAAATCACGTATTAAAAAGTGATATAAAACCATTATTCTCTGAATTGGAATTTGGTATGAATTTTTATTCCACTCAATATATGATATTTGCCTAGGTCCCTTAATATTTTTAGTAGTTAGAGACATTCTTGATATGTCATATTTAGTTGCATCCACTGCATCAAATGTGGAATTTCTAGTAATTTCTAGACGTGCTTAGTCGGTCTAGGAACTCCGTGTATCTAGAGATTTCTAGGCGTGCTTAGACGTGCTTAGAGCTGGCGTGGACAGAGCGTGACTAGAGTCTAGAAATCTCTAAGCACGCCGTGGTTAGACACAAGATAAAATTAGTCGTTATTAAATTGCCATGTGAGATTTTGCGCTATATATGGAAACATTTAAATTATAATTTACCGCACGTGTTAATATTTCATGTTTTGCTTTAGCTAAATACGGGATATCAAATCAAAAAGAGTATGTTTTCACTTTATATCCGACTTGAGTCACGAAAAATACATCGCAACATGGCTTCTTAATTGTTAACTTGTTATAAATTAAGAAGGTCTGTTTAAATGGGTATTTCCACTAATCAACGCCCATTATTTCGCATTGACAAGTACCAGGGCCGAATCCAGCATTTGCTAAGGGGATGACTTTTGAATTATTCCAGGGGTGAGGTCACATTTGATATTTGCTAAAAAATTGCACGAAAACTGCTCAAAATGGTGAAAGAATTATTGGCCAGGGGATACAGTATTATTTTAAACTAGACATCTCTGTCGGCGAGGGGGGGGGCTAACTTATTCCAGGGGTGGGGTCACATTTGATATTTGTTAAAAAATCACACGAAAACTGCTCAAAATGGTGAAAGAATAATTGGCCGGTGGATGCAGTATTATTTTAAACAATACATTACTGTCGGCGAAGGGGAGGGGGGGGGGCTAACATATAGTTGAAACTACAGAATACGCTTCCTTGATTTTTGATAATCTATAAACATAATCTTGTCATAAACAACTACTGATTTATATATATGAACGGATATTTGTAAATTTGGTTTAAAAAGAAACTGAATATAGGGTAAAAATGAGGGAGGACAGAATGAGAATCATATGTCTGGACTCGCAAGATTTTCATAAACATATTTGTTGATTGCTCGCGAAAACAAAAACAAATTTCAGGGTTCATTGGCATCACACAATATTTGCAAAATGGGGGAGAGCATTTTCCCAGCTTTAACTATCAGATTCAGTAGCACCCTGCCCTTGATATATTAATACATAGTTTTCTTGTACCCCTTTTCAAAAATACAACGAACTAAATACATACTAATAATGATCTTGAAATTGATTTCTTTGATCTGTAATCTAGATCACACAATAGCTAATTAACTGTTTGATTGCGTTTTTGCTTCTTCAAAGACGGGATATCCCAAAATTACCTTGATTATAGCATGGGCTTTCAAGAGAGTCCACGATTGCAGTCTACATGGTCTATAGGCTATTTTAAATTCCTCGTTATTTTAGTTGTGTATCTCTGAATCCCGGCTCTGATTATCATATACAATTTACTTTAACCAATTTTACCCGTTTTTTGAACTTCAAAACTGTCAGATACATATTGGTGGTCCCTAATCATATTAGGCCCAATAACAAATAACATAATTCAACTGGAAAACATACAATACATATTCATCATCTCATCTATTTCTCCGATTTGTATCTCTCGGTAATCTTTATGCCTTGAGCCACACCCCCCCCCCTTACATATACTTTAGATACACTTATTTTGACGCTACTTAATTTGACGAATTTGCTTAATTTCAAATATTGGCGGCTATTTAATTTGGCGGAATCAGGACTGAAGTTTAATTTTTGTGTATGTTTATGCATGGGCTATCAAAAGATTCTCTTGAAAGCCCATGGTTTATGTCATTAGGACGGGTATTTACTAAGATATTTTCTGTATTTCTTTTGGGATAATGTATGACATGTTGATGACATGCTCAGTTGACAGGAAAGGGGCTTCTAAAGTGCATTTGACAAAAATTCCAAACTGAAAGACGGATTTTAATTTGGCGGATTTTCTGACTCCGTCAATCCGTCTAATTAAAACGGGACCCAAATTAAGTGTAATCAGTTATATCAATATTATTTTGTATCTATCTGACATTATAATTTCGAAAAGAGATTTTCCCGGGGACATTCGGGATTTCGAACATAATAAACTTAATTTGAAATTGAATCTGAAATTCTGTCAGAATGGAATACATGGACCTGGTTACATGGTTTATCTTATTCTAAATGGACAAATAAGATCGCAGGGGCAGGAAACTCCCCCGTACATGTAGTTGACATTTTGTTCATATAAAAGGCATTTGCATTAATCCGTTTGATAACTTTCTTTCGTAGTTGGTCTCTTGACCCGAAACATTCTGGCTACAACAATACAATTGGGTTTTAGAGAAAAAATTGTGACTAACCACCCTAAGAGGAACGTTGGAGCTTTTTAAGACCACATTAAGCCCCTACTTTAACTAACATCCTAACCCATGTTAAAGCCAAGCTTTTCCAGGATATCTTCAATCAATCCTCAACCCCTGTTAAATACCCATTTTACAGGGTGTCTACACCAGGGCCTACCCCCTAAGGCCTTGACCCTCGTTAAAATCCTACTTTTGAAGGTAACATACCCCTTCAACCTCCCTTCAAAACCCTACTTGTACAGGGTACCCCTAAATCCCACGTTAAAGCCCTTATATTTGCCGGGTACATACATACCCCCTCCCTCTCAAGCCGTACTTTTGCTATTCCCCACAGCTGAATTCATTTGTGAACTATTATTTTGAATGAATTAAAATGACGTAAGCGAAGTGTAAATTTTTTGAAAAAAGCCTATCAAAAGACGAATTTGAATAATTTGCGGGGAAATCAATATTGATGTACGGTATTGAAGTCATAAACAACAGCTTCGAGATGTCAGCCCGAAGACTATCTCCCGGTTGTCATGTTTATCTAGGAAACTGCTGATTGTAATCATAATAGGACACACGGCAAAAAATGTGTATCAAAATCCGTTGAAACCTGCTTAAAGGTAATACATTTGTATTATCAAAAATACAATCTCGTTCTGACCATCGTGAATCCTGAACATTCCAAAAAGGGCATATTTTGTATTCACCTTGACATAATGTACATGTAACTGTGTCTGTGTCTGTGATCTTCAGTCAGTGACAGTTGTAGAGACTAGTTGCAACTTTAAAAAGAAAAAAAATTAAAAAGAAAAAAGAGGCTAGTTGCAACTGGTGATGTTTTCCATGGAAAGCCGTGAGCACGCTTTGCAAACTATCTCTGGACTCTCTCTCTCTCTGGACGGCAGAGGGGGGGGGGGAGTTGCGATGAGTGCGAAGGCACCCCCCCCCAAAAAAAAGCTTATAAAACATAACCATTGGATAGAAGAAAAGAGCTTTCAATTTTTTTATTTGAAGTTTCAATCTCATTTTTGAAGAATTTTGAAAGATGCATCAATTTTTGTAAAATTCAAGTATCAGAATGGGATCGCACCACATGGGGAGTAGTTTCCAGAAAGATTAGAATAGGGTGGATGGGGTAGCCTTGCCCAAGTCGGTATCTTTTAATCCTATCTTGATTTCTATTATTCAAGATCAGATAAGCGGGCAGATAAGTAAAAAATACCGACTTTGAAAAGGCAAGAAGGTATCCCGGCATAAATAATGTCAGATCAACATCCTAGATATAGTGATATCTGAACACCCCTTCCCCATCTAACGGCCCTGAGATTCAAAGAGCTCTTTGAAAGTGTCCAAAAAATGATGAAAACTGCATGTGATTGAAATTTTGGCCAGTCATATGTAAGATTTCCAGCCCCCCCCCCCCATCTACCCTTGGCTCTTACCATGGACATGGATGAAATTTAGGGGTCATTTTCAAATGCCTGATTACAAGATTACAGTGATTTATTTCCGCCCTTACATAACAGTGTTGTTGGTGGGCAGAGGAAATCGAGTATGTATTGATCTAGTTAATTAGTGATTACAGATAGATTAAAGGAAAAGTGACTTGAAAGTGAATTCTCAAAATTGAGAATTCTGATTGTAATCAAAACTATATGAATTGACACTAATCGCACGGACATGGACTAGTATTTTGAATCATTTCATATCCTATCCAACAGCAAGTGAAATCAAATGATCAAGCTACATTATCTATTGAAACTTAAATAAAGGACACAATATTTTTTACCTTTTATGTTATTCTCAGATGTTGCTTGCAATTTTTTTGAGTTTTTGAGGCGTACTTATGGCCACTTTGTGTAATCATTAGAGTTTTTAATGGTCATTTTGACTAGATATAATTGTTAAGTTTTAAGCGCAGTTTTGGTCTATATGCTTATAATAGAAAACTTTAAGGAGATGATTTGGTCTACGCTACCCTTTGCATTCGTTTGACTTCACTTCTTAAAAGAGAGCTTCGTCTTCGTAGTTTAACTAGACTCTGCACGCAGGGTAGGTCTACGCCATAACAAAACCTTTAAAAAGAGGCATACTATTGGTCTAGACCAGAAAGTAAGGCGTATTAGAGGTCTACTTTTAGAGTCCAATCTAGAAAATAAAGATGGAATCATTACCCCCCCCCCCAATACATTCACTATAATTAAGTCGTTGGTGATGTTTTTCAAGTTTAAGTTTATGCTCAATCCAGATAACATCTTCTTTATAATAAAAATAAAAAGTACTATATATATCTCCGATATCTATACATTTCCTGTAAGAATGTGGCAACGAAAATGGTGCAACAAGACCTGGGCCTAAGACATGTTTGAAATGGGTAAACATCGCAATCGGTATGTTTCAAGGAGGCCTCTGGGGGAATGACGACCCATGAAACCTAGAACCTAGAAAATCATGTTTATAAATTATAGATCAATATATAATATTTTCAGGCCCGTAGCCAGGATTTACCGGGGGAGCGGTTTTATCATGGGGGGGGGGGGTGCCAAGGGAGTGGGGGGGGGCTTTTTTGACTGTTTTGGCAAAACATCATTTGGCCAGAAGGGGGAGCGGCCGCTCCCTCCGCTCCACTTGGCTACGGGCCTGAATTTGGAAAGCAGTTAAAATGTCGTCGTTTTGTGAAGAGGGGATGGGTGATTAGCAGCATTAGAAGTCGAACGAATGCAAAGGGTAGCCATAGACTATTAAGACCCTGTAATTATGATAAATCATGTCATCTTATACATTGGTACACTTACAAAATAAGGAAATAAATTGTTCAATCAATCAATTACTTTTTGCTATCATCTAATGACGCTAGAAAACAAAATAATACATTGGTCTCCGGAATTACTGGAAGTTTTAATAACATGTACAATTTCCTGGGAACGATAGTTGTATGTGCAATGTCCGAATAAATGATTGTGGCAAAGATTGCGATTTACTAGATTCTGATTTTGGAATTTCTTTGATCAAATTGTACCTCACACGCAATGTCAGAAGTGAGATTGAATGTCCAAATAGCATAGTAAGAGCCCGACTAAGAGATGCCATTCCATTTTCTTGACTGGAGATTTATCGCTCAATCCCACACTAGACATTTAATGTTAAATAACAGTGAGATCTAAAATTCATATCTTAAAATCTAAAATCGAGTTTAGTCAGAGATTATAATTTCATTGGTAAAATGCAATCAGAAAGAACCTTTAGTAATAGTTGTTTATTTTAATGAGAGATTCATAAATTGGAACTTAAGTTGTAGCCACCATTTGTGAAGATTGCTGGGTCTAACACCTTAGTAGAGTATCAGTATACCCCCTCCCAAATCACAACCACAGTCCGCATTTCGAATGAAGTTATCATATTTTTAGTATTTTATTAGTTCAAACAGGTTTACATAAGATGCATAAAAGTGACAAAGGGAAACATTTCAATTTCTAACTCTACAATTGTAATCATACATGTACATATCAGACACATGTATACATGTGCATCAATTCATGATCTTCACTGGACATTATAAACATGAGCGAATAGGGGGAGGGGGGAACTTGGATTACGTCCTTTAGAATGTAGGTTTAGAAAACTGCAATAGATGCCATTTTTCATGATAGGGGGGTTATGAAGGAGCTTGTTCGTGAACGTGCAGAATTTTGGTCCTCTTGGAATAAGTTCTGCCTTTCGTAGTATTATTTGTCCGATTACTAGTAAGTATAAACACGAGGTACCAACTCCGACCGTTAATTTGAATTTTATACCTACACCTGTTTGGAAATCAAGGATTGTGAATCAATATACTGCACCGTTTTTCTTCAAATTTGTTCCATTAAAAGAAAACAAATTTTTCTGATGGTTACATTATACTGTTATACAGACTGAGAGTCCCTCCTTTTAGCGGCGTTTGGATCCCCAGCTGTGAGAAGCGCTTCACAAAGCTTGGGACCGGCCCCGACAGCAATGCACCGACAGAGAGGCATTTTTGTTTTGTTTTTAATGGAACAAAAACGGTACATTATGAGACTCATAATCCTTGATTTTTAAACACATGGTAGGTTTGAAATTCAAACTAACGGTCGTATTTAGGACTCTGTGATAAATGTTTAAGGCCCGGGGTTTAAGGGATATTGAATTATAAGGGGCCCTGGAGAAACCAATGTGGAGGGGTCATAATATTACAAGTTCACGTGCACTTTGTCTCTAAAACGTGTAGCTTAACTCCTCTCAAATGATAAAGTTAATACATAGGGGTTATGCACTGGAATGTTTTGGATATAGGGAATATTCTGAGGGATATTAATACAATATATCTTCCCGAGACTTCCCGCGTGTTAATGTCCTGTTTAAAAAACAATAGGCGTTACAAAGTGGGGGGGGGGGGTACGATGGGTGCGATAACCAATAAAAATAGAACCATGAGATAGAAGAAGAAAAGGGTAAAATGCTTTTTATTTTGAGCCTCTAGCTCAATTTTGAAAGAAGTTGCATCAATATTTGTAAAATTCAAAATAAATTTATTGGCCTGGTGTTTTAGCCACAATGGTACCCCCCTGACTGATAACCGAAATTCGTTTGGGCATCACCCCCCCCCCCGACTGAAAGCTGGCATGATTGTACCTTTTGGGATTCGATCAACTTGAGTTCTTCTGGAAAAATGAGGAGTCTTCAATGGTGCATCGACATAACATGGACTGGTGAAATACATGGTGGTATCCCGATGCTAAGTCATTGGAATGGTCAATGGTGTATTTGAAAAGTGCTCACAATGGTGAAAAGCTGCACGCTTTTGAAAGATCTAGACTTTTTGGCCGGGGGGGGGGTGACGTGCACCAACCCTTCCAAAGGGACACGATACATTTCTCGAGGGCTCAGAGGGCCAGAGGTTAATCATGTTGTCACAGGGTATAAAACCACAGGCCATATTCAATTCCGATCATGATATTCCTAACTCTCTTCAATGAAATCTGAAGTTCGAAGTCCATATCTAAACTTTGTATGATGAAACAAAACCAGAAGTCTTATATCATAAGTCTACAAAATATCCGAATGACTTAACTAATGACATTTTGAAATATAAAATTTTATTGAATAATATAAACACACCAGCATAAAAAAAATCAACAAAACAATATACCAGCGACCAAACAAAATCGCTTGTTGCTCAGATGTCTATGACTTTACTGTGTCAGAGCATGATGATGAAATTACCATTCGCCTGTGTCTAATAGGCTCAAACAGAGCTTCATACTCTTTTCGTTTCAAAATCTCTTAATTTTCAAATGGGAGACGAATTCAAATTTTGTTTTGAGGTGAATGCGATTTTTGTGAGATGGATTGGTCAGGACAATGCGATTTTCTTTTCGAGCGATGGACGATGGACGGTAAACACAATATCGCGTCTTCATTACGTACCCCTTCCATTAGATTGGCAATCGTGTGTTTTCATTTCGAAGCATATCAATATTTAAATCTAATTCTTTCCTCAATTGCAATGCTAGATCTAGTAGTTCAGTTATTTGTGACATTTGACGAATTTATCTAAATCGCCAATCATAATCAGGCTTTGATTAGATAGGTGGCCGAAAAGGGGATCCTGTTACTAATTTTATGGAGGGGGGGGGGGTGTATGTAATATTGACCACCGTCCAAACAATTATTTCCTGCACTATAGGAGAGAAGTACTCTAAAAAGGGTTTCAAAACTATTTTGAATCATCGTTCTGTAATTGTGCAAAGGAGTTTTTGTTTTTAGCGTAACGTACACTGTATTTTAATTCTTGTTTGCTTAATAAGATTAATTTCAATATGATTCGCAAGTATGATCACTGCATCAAATGTGGAATTTCTTGCAATTTCTAGACGTAGGATGGTCTAGAAACTCCGCGTATCTACGGGGAGAGGCAACTTAAATGAATATGCTAATTGCGTCCATAGGCGAAGCGAGGGGGGAGGGGGGGGGGGTGCAATAGAAATAAAACCACGAGAAATAGAAAAAGCTCAATTTTGAAGAATTTTTTGTAAAATTCAAAATAAATCTTATTTTCATGGTATGTTTATGCAACAATCGTAACCCCGTGACTGAAAACCGAAAAGTTTTTGGCGATTGCACCCCCCCCCCATCCTGAATGAAAGCTGGCTTCGCCACTGCCCTATATCAATTAGTAATGATACATTGCATACACAATATGAACACATAGTTTTTTCATCCATTTGGTCAGACGCACAATAATAATACTATTCTTGTATCTTGCTTGATACCCGGGGCTTGATGTAACAACTTGATAGATGCCCGGGAAAACCATTTTTACTAGTTATCAGTACAGCTTGTTTGGTATTTTACAACCTTTAAACAGTACGTGATTTATTATTCAATCATATATGTAAAACGTCATGGTATACGTGAACAGTTTGTTATACAAAATAATAAATAAAATAGATAAAAGATAAAAAGAAATCAGTATATTTCAGTGAAAATATGTCTAAATTATGAATGTTGATCATAATTGCTTATAACAATACATTCATCTGATTCGATAATTACTTTATTCTAGATTTCAATCATTAGTCTCATGGCGTGCCAAGACTTTTTGTCACACTCTAAGCACGTCTTTGCACTGCGTGTGCTTAGACGTGCCTAGAGATGTCTAGAGTTGGTTTCATCGCGTACCTAGACGTGTCAAAACTAGTCACGCCTAAGCACCCGGCGTGCTTAGACTTAGTTTCTAGACGTGCTTAGTCTAGAAATTCCATTTTTCACGCAGTGATCACACATTGATTATATAGGTCAGGGCCGAAATTTTGCCATTCGTCTTAGAATCTGGAGATCGACAACATATTGCAGAAGTGGAACAATTGATTGCGAATCTTGAGATCGGTGCTTCACTAGTTTCAGATGTTGACGCAATTCTCACTGATATCGGAGGTTATGAGTATCATCTTATTGACGATTACATGCGCCTTGCGTTCACTCTTCTAACTGCAAATGGTAGGGACAAACGTGTTGCTGTTTATTTCGAATCACTTGTATATATTGTTGTAGAGCTTTGACAACATATAACATAACGATAACTTTTCTTACCGAGGAAATGACAAGGTTCGAAAGACGATTAAAATTTGAATAAATAATAGAAAAGTATACCAAATAAACATGTCCTCGTATTCTGAAATCTGAATGATCTGAGCTTATTATTTATCAGGTAGAAACGTACTGTCGCTCGATGCTATTTTACAAATAGATCAGTTAGGAAAACGATCGGTAGATGATGAGAACCATTTTGAAAAAGACAACAATATTTTGACAGAGAAAGTACTTTTACGATTAAAAAGAGGTACGTGTCCAAATGTTCTATTCGTACATAATATTGCTTAGCCTTTCCAAGTGAGGGAGAGACATTACGCGTACACATAAAGTCGATATGGGAACGTGTAACGCGTGCGCACGCATACGATTACATACAGTTGTGCGAAGAGGGGGATATCCCCGGGAATACCACAGGGTTCAGAGATGACCATACTTACAATTGAAATTCATAAAGAGGTGACCATTGCCTTCAATTGAAAAAAAGCAAAACGGCGGATTCTTGTGTAAAAACGCTTAGAATAATATATACCATTATTATATCACTATCTAGCTAGCGACAGTATGATTGGTCAAAACCGGGTCACATGTCGTGGGATATCTGGCGTTATTATATCACTATCTAGCTAGCGACAGTATGATTGGTCAAAACCGGGTCACATGTCATGGGATATCTGGCGATATTCAATGGCAATGCTAATCAGATAAGACAACCGTGAGATATCTAGCGATATCCCTAGCTCCCGGGAATTTTCAAAGAATTTGTTTTCGTTCAGTGTAAATAATTTAGTTCAGTGTAAGGCAAAATGGCAGACGAACCGAGTAGATTCAATGTATTTCAATGTTAACCTATGACTTAATAATATTAGGGATGTTTAGCTAGACAGTGATATAATAAAACAAATATTTCACTCTATTTTCGGTGAATACCTGTAGCACTTTCACAAGGTGATATTCCACTTGCCCTTCAGGCTTCGTGGAATATCACTTGTGAAAGATGTACAGGTATTCACCTCAATAGAGTGAAATATTTGTTCAATATTCAATGGCAATGCTAATCAGATAAGACAACCGTGAGATATCTAGCGATATCCCACGCTCCCGGGAATTTTCAAAGAATTTGTTTTCGTTCAGTGTAAATAATTTAGTTCAGTTTAAGTCAAAATGGCAGAAGAACCGAGTAGATTCGTAAAAATATCTGAAGACTTGATGACTTAACAATATTAGGGATGTTTAGCTAGACAGTGATATAATAAAACAAATATTTCACTCTATTTTCGGTGAATACCTGTAGCACTTTCACAAGGTGATATTCCACTTGCCCTTCGGGCTTCGTGGAATATCACTTGTGAAAGATGTACAGGTATTCACCTCAATAGAGTGAAATAACAAATATTTCACTCTATTGAGGTGAATACCTGTACATCTTTCACAAGTGATATTCCACGAAGCCCGAAGGGCAAGTGGAATATCACCTTGTGAAAGTGCTACAGGTATTCACCGAAAATAGAGTGAAATATTTGTTTTATTATATCACTGTCTAGCTAAACATCCCTAATGCTATTAAGTCATTAAGTCTTCAGATATTTTTACGAATCTACTCGGTTCGTCTGCCATTTTGACTTACACTGAACTTAATTATTTACACTGAACGAAAACAAATTCTTTGAAAATTCCCGGGAGCGTGGGATATCGCTAGACATCTCACGGTTGTCTTATCTGATTAGCATTGCCATTGAATATCGCCAGATATCCCACGACATGTGACCCGGTTTTGACCAATCATACTGTTGCTAGCTAGATAGTGATATAATAATTGAACTTATCATTTCACGTCAAGATAGAGAAGAACTACACAATAGCAAGTTACAACAATTACTACAATTTATTGTACAGTATCAAAACCCAAATAACCTATAAAGAAACATGTTTGGCATAGGGAATACATCCACCACGGTATAAACTACACGAAACCATTTGCGAGGTGAAGACAATATAATTTCTCCTCGTGGTAGGCTAATTTATACTCTAAAAGTTATATGTTATGATATAATGAACAATATAAAAAGATTAACGTATACTTCAGAACTTACATGTACTACAAGGAAAACTTATATATACTAAAAGGAGAACTTATATATACTATAAGGAGAACGTATGTACAATGTATACTGTAAGGAATGTGTATGATTAAGAAAACATTATATGTTTCACCTCTCAAATTATATAAAGTTATGTTAAAATAGTTTCCCTATGATATATTAGAGATATTTTTAAGATATTTGGTTTGGTATGATATTTGAAGCCGTTTCATTCTGACGTACATCATCTATATTCAGAATATATTCTACTGAGGAAAGAAACAAATTGGAAAAAATCCCTGAATAGTACTCAATAAAGAAGAGTAGCATCATTCCGTAGATATCTACAAGTACGTGTAAATCCATACCCGTTTTTATTACTAAACATTGAAACTAAACGGTTATTGAAGAGGTGCGCAGATTGAAGTATATGTATCTCTGCACAACACGTTCCCATGTCGACCTCAGGATCAAGTAAATCCGTCCGTTCAACTTGTTGTGAAAACAGTGCCAGCTTTGGGTTTCTAATAAGTTGTGTTTGTATGGGGTGTGTTTCAGCATCAATTTCGATTCCCGGTGCACTTACAAAAGCTCCTATATTGGCTAGTAAGTACCCAATTCGACTCGGGGATGGATTCATTGGTGCATTTGATGAGGTAAGTTATCTAAAGATGGTGACATACGGTGTAAGTAATTGCAGTGTAGTGTACTAGGTAATTGTAATTCAATAAATGTCATTGGACCAATCAGAGATGATGACATGACGTAATGTACAAGTATATCAGTCATACACCAATAGAATATACAGGGTGGGCCAAAAAACGCCACTTTTTTTTCAAAATGCTATAACTTTTTTAATTTTTGATACAAAATCATAATTTCCATACCAAATGAAACTGGAGGTTGTTATCTAGCCATGGATCATGAATTATACACTTTTACTTGAATAAAATATGTCACCAGCGTCTCACTTAAACATGTGGTGTGCCATGAGAAATAAGCATACTTTGCAAAATGTTCCTAAACTGATACGGCCAGATTACCGTCAAGCTAATCGCTCTGATGCAAACCCCAGTGAGTATAGGGTATGGGAAGGTCTCCAGGAGATGGTATGAAGGCACCCAATTTAGAAATTTGCTCAACTAAAGCTGGCAATTACTCAGATGCGAGTAGGTAGTTACCAGTTTCGCCACCAGGTGGCTGACTCGGGGGAAATAACATGGCAGGGTATTACAAAATTCCCTTAAACTTGAATATTCATCAGTTTGAGTGGTTCACTATTCATATTACCCTTATGTATCTGATAGTTATACAGATTAAAATATGTCCAGTAAAAGAAAATATTATCTGCCCGACACAAGAAAAGATATTTCCATTTTTGTGATTTTACAACATGGGGGCTATGGGGAATCTCCCCGACCTAGAAGTCACATTTTCAAAGAAAATTAAATTTTCAAAGTTGATAAACTCTTTTCAAAACCATATTTCTAGATGTAATTTTACATGTAAATTCCAAATATGACATCAGTTTGACTGAATTTTGAATTTTTAATGACTTAAATCAGGATCATTTCTACTCGCATCTAGGATATTAGGACATGTTGAAAAAAATTTAGCTAACATTTCATTGATACTGCTATATCAGCAAGGCAACTAAAACTAAAATCTATCATCAAATAGGATTACGGACCAATTGAACTCCTCTTTTAGATCAAATATAATTCAAGTTGAAGGACTTGTTACATTATATTATTACTAAGAACCCTTGGCACTATATAACTGCAAAATTTGGTGTATGTAGGTTGGAAAAATAAAAAAGTTATAGCGTCTTGAAAAAAAGTGGCGTTTTTTTGGCCCACCCTGTACTTAGGTTAATCTTTTCATGGAGATTGACACATCTTTTTAATTTTGGGGTATTTCCCCCTCTTCTCCCGAAACACACCCGCTCAACTTCAATATTTAAGTGTAGAATGAGACATTCGAAGTAGCTGTTTTTCTGATAGATATGCAGGATGGCCAAAAGAATTGTGACCTTTGGTCTGATGGTCATGCCATATGAAAATTGAATGATGGACACTTTAATTTGCCAAATATCAAGGAGTAATGCCCTAAAAATAAAAAGATATGAAGAAAATCCAGGGTTGCCGTTTTCACCGACCTGTAGTTTTAAACAACAACTTGTTTAAAACAACTTGTTTAATAAGTTACGTGATTAAAAATATACTTGTACATTCGTCATTATCATCAGAAAATAACCCATACAGAAAGAAAGATCCCTGGATAGTATTCAGTAAACATGCAGAAACACGCAGAAGATGTTGTAATTGGAATTTTTAAACTAAATTGAAGAATGTAAATATGTTGCGACCTTGTTTATGTTTATTCTTTTAACACTGTAATACAACAATGTAATTATTTGATATGAAATCCGATTTGAAATCGGGGATAAAAGATACATAGTACATTCATTTTTTGATCCTATTTGGTAGCTTGATTCCGTCTGTTTCCGTTGACGTAGTGAAAAATAATGTAACTTGATATTTTTATAATGGTGAGTATACCCGAGAATATTGCATCACTACTATTCACCATGTGTTACATGCACTTGCATTCCATTTTAGGTGGTTATTTGTACATTTGTGCCAGATCTCACTGCACAAGAAGATCTTTTTCAAAATCACATTACACCAATGACCAGACTGGGAGACCATAGAGATGTTCGATAGATACAAATATCTTCCAATTGCGGAGAGCAATTTCTTTATTACATATCGAAATGTCTAATAAATTAATTCGTTGCAAAAATTCATGTATTTCAAATATTTGATTAATATGTAGAAATAAGCATTTGGAATTGAATCTTCTATTTTGGAGCGATCATCCTTGAATAAAGCAAGTAACAATCAGACCCAATTAAAGTGATAGTTGTAGCGTTTTTATGTCAAATGTCATCTTTTCATCTGTTATTGCAAATGCATACAAGTGTAACACTTACTTCACAGTGAAGACATACAGTAAATAGTAGCCTGGCCAGAACAAGTCATGCCTCTCTATTTTCTCAATAACTTTCTCAATTTTGAATATTTTTTCATGAAATTTTCACAGTATAAACTTTAAAGAATTCCTAACATACAATTTATTTTATATGGTAAATGCCTCATTAATTTCATTGTTACAACCTTTTAAAAAATAATGTCATATTCTGTTGATTGGTCATTTTTGTCGCCATTTTTTCTAAAAAGATACGAAAAATCTCCTATTACGTTTTGTCCTAATATGGTCTACAAATTTGATTGCAGTCTTTGATAGGGGATCATTTATCTTTTTAAGTGTTCTAAATCCACCATATTATTTCAAGACCTCATGATCTCAAGCCTCTGTACTGCTCGTCCCATAAAAGGCATTACTACTCGCCGATTGTCATACATGATGGAGATAAAAGATGCTTTCAAATGGCGACAAAAATGACCCATCAACAGAATATGACATTATTTTTTAAAAGGTTGTAACAATGAAATTAATGAGGCATTTACCATATAAAAAAATGTGTATGTTAGGAAATCTTTAAAGTTTATTCTGTGGAAATTTCATGAAAAAATATTCAAAATTGAGAAAGTTATTGAGAAAATAGAGAGGCATGACTTGTTCTGGCCAGGCTACTATGTACCTATGTACATAGTACATAGTTATTTTCCTATCTTAAAGTGTCCTCCCGTTTTGGCTACGTATAGCACAGAATTTATACTCACGGATTAGACTTGTTCATATTTATATGGGCGTGGAGGCTCTCTTTATGGCGTTTTTTTCGTTTGTACTGTTTTGTCATAACTACCGAGGTTGTATAATCGGATACAACATCCTTGACTGCACACACAACAGAATAACTAGTCAATAGAAAATACAGTGCCACTGGACAATTTCAATATACATTCTATACACCCAGAACATTTTGCCCGTAAATGTTTATTTTCAAGACCATGATATGATAATGCGCTATGTCACAATGTCATCATACTATTTGACCTTGACCTTATTATTAAATCACTAAAAAAGAATAAAGCAGCTGGATTAGATAATGTAACCAATGATATGATCAAATTAGCTTCCCCATCACTATCAGTTAAGCTTGCTGACCTCTTTAATCTTATCTTCAAGACTGGAGAATTTCCAACTATATGGAAGGAAGGCAACACCATCCCCATCTTCAAAAAAACCGACAGATCAGCTATTGAAAATTATAGACCTATAACTTTACTTCAAGGATTTTCAAAAATCCTGGAGACAGTTGTCCACTCTCAAATTACCGAGCATATTTTTAGAAACAAACTACTCTTTGCAAAACAATCCGGATTCTTAGCTGGTCATAATACTGAACTCCAAATTACGGCTATCATTGACTTTATTTTGAATGAATTCGAAAAAGGGAAATGTGTAAATGCCTGTTTCCTTGATATCAGTTCTGCGTTTGATTCCGTTCCGCACTCTCTACTTCTCCATAAACTAGAATCTTACGGAATTTCTGGTATGACCCTAACACTTCTTAAATCCTACCTCTCAGAAAGAAAAATCTGTGTAACAGTTGATGATGTAAAATCGAACTTTTCAAATATCGGATACATTAACACAGGAGTACCTCAGGGATCTGTCCTTGGGCCACTCCTATTTCCCATCTACATAAACGATCTTCCTGACAACCTCAGATCAGAATGCTATATTTATGCGGACGACACGTCAGCCTATGCCTCTTTCAATATCGATGATAACCAAACCTTTGACCTGCAACATGATCTGAACATAATTGAACAGTGGTCTATTAAATGGCATTTACAATTTAAAGCATCAAAAAGTGCTCACATGATATTCCAACCCAAGAATATTAATAATTTTGACATTATGCCCTTATTCTTTGAAGGTGTTGAAATCCCATACAAAACTTCCCATAAACACATGGGATTCACTTTTGACCACCGCTTAAAATTTGATGTACATATAAGTGAACTTGCCAGCAAGGTGCAAAAACAACTCAATCCACTGAAATCACTATCTTATAAATTAAAATCTAGGCACCTTGAACTTATATATAACTCCTTTATTTTACCACACCTGGACTATTGTAGTTCAATCTATGGCTCAAGCACAGCTCAAAATTTGATAAAACTAGACAGATTGCACTATAGAGCAGCACTCAGCTGCTCTGGGGCATTACATGGATCAAGTACTCTTAAAACTCTTGATTGCCTGAAGTGGAAACCTCTTGAGTCCAGAAGGAGAGACAAAAATCTCATTATTATGTTTAAAATTTGTAGAAATATGGCACCCGATTATATTGTTGAATGTTTTGACCATTATAAATCTGAGCAAAGAAGGGTTCTCAGAACCCATAGACCTTTCCAAATACCGGTTAAATCAAGTGCACGACTAATTAATGGACCAGTGCTAAGATTGATCTCTGAATGGAATAAGTTATCACTAGAAGAGAGGTCTACTCCCACCATCTCTTTGTTCAAAAGTAAAATCAAAAAGAAATCGTCAAAGTTTAATGACTTCAATACAACTTCTAAACTCAATCGTTCTCGAAAACAAGAAATTACCTTAAACAGAATTAGATGCGGACTCTATTTTGAATCACAAAAGTTTGCTCATAATTTTCCCAACACAACTAATCTATGTGTCTGTGGTAAGAGTGCAACCCCTAAACACCTGATTCTGCAATGTAAGCGCCATTCAACACAAGGGAAAAACCTTGAAGAAACCCTTGAGCAGCAAAACCTTGAGACCCATCTCAGTGGACAAGACAAAATTGAATTTTTAATTTTCAAAAATTCATTCTCAATTCAACAAGATTCTCAACTAAAAGGAAGGTTCGTTGATTTTATTCTTAGCTTAACCTAACCTATTTTATTTCGATTTACTTTTCACCATTAGGTGTAGGCTACTAGTTAGCACATTTATATGTATAACTCACTCAATTAATTAAATTAATTTAATTTATATTCATTTCAAAACGCTAGCCTGTAATGCACATTGCGCTAGGCAGCGACCTGTGTAACTCTTTTGACTGCAATATGATTGAAATAAACGTATAATGAACCGAAATCATACTATTTATTTTTGATGTTGCGTTATCATGGTTATGAAACTATAGTTTATTGTGCAGTGTACCTGCGTACAATGCTATTACACACAAGTTTTTGAAAACATAAACAAGTGTGGTAAGTTGGAAACGTGGTGTTCACTACAAGTTCGCGTAAGGGCTCCCAAAAGTGGTCAGGGAGGTACCTTTAGTCACTTTTTAATTCTAAATTCCCAAATGTTACGTGTCACATTTAAAAGTCGTATATTACTGATTTCATTAGGTTTAAGACAACTAGGACATTTATTACAGTTAATCGTATGGTATGTTCAATTTTTGTTCAGCTTGAAATACACAGAAATACAGGTCAATTTCACTTACTTACTGATCTATTAATAGATCAGAACGGAGAGCCTATTTTTGTCACTTCAAAATACTTTTGTGAGATGAATGAGCTAGATGAATGCTATACTCAGAATCATAACTTGCAAGCACGTGTTCGTTTAACTCGTTTTTAAATACTCCATTAAACGTATGATTACGAAGCTCTCCCAAGAACATGGGGAGGGGGGGGGGGCGATGCAACAACACCGTGCTCAAGATGGCCAGCCTTCCGGTGATAGATTTCCGAAAGATATTTTGTTTTCCAAATCTAAACTCATTTCTAGGACGAGTTTCTCAATAATCATACACGTTTAGTAAGCACACGATCCATATTTTAAAATCTGCCATCACGAAGCGATAAATTCACAGTTTTAGTTAGTTCCTCACTGTTGATGCAACAACACCACACCGAAGATACAAAAACACCCCTCTAGATTTGAGCAATGATGCAACAACACCAATTTATGGCATATTGTTAATACTACTATGGGCGTTCCTAGACTATTAATTAATTAATCGTATAATTTCAGAAGACAATAAATCCCGGGAGGGACAGATTAGTGGTACTAGTGCAACACCGAGGCATCTGAGCCAATATAATATCATCCAACACATTTTAGGCGACCATGGTTCAGAGAACCTTAGCATTTGTGCACCATTCATAAGTTTGTGTGAGACCCCCCACGCGGGCCAGGGGATTCTCTATTTATAGTTTATCAGCGCCCGGACGCATGCACATTTTATACTTTATCGGACACTTTAAAAATATAAATTAATACTTGACTAATCCGTAGCACAGTTACTGTATATGGTTACTAAAATAATAGGTGGCGTATCACAACTAGTTTTTCATTTTTAGTAAAAATTAAACTCCACTTATATTGCACAACAAGAGAATGAACTGTATTTATTTAAAAGAATGTATAGTTACAACTAGTTACACCATATTCACTCATTCAAGAGATGAATAGTAAACATCAAATTTTAGACGGTTACATGTAGTGCACTGAAGCTGAACTAATTACATCCACCCACTTCTCAACACACTTACCTCATAGTCAATTCAAGAATGGGCCATTTACCTTTCTTATAGGCCAGGATACAGCATGGGTTTTGGGAAGTTCAAGGGCCACTTGATAGACATAATGTTTCTGAAAGATGACTTCATTTAGCATCAATTCATATATGTCTGGGTCTTTTTAGTTTGTGGACGAAGGATTCTGAGCAGTTTTACCCCCCTAGAATAATATTTCAGGGGGGTACTATATTATCATTCTATAAAATCAGTTATACATTAACTATAGCACTGATTTATACATATTATGTTGCTAGCACTGTAGTCAAGTGTTTCCCAAAGTTATAGGGAGATATGTTGATTGGTTTTGGAGAAAATATAATTTATCGAAATAAAAAGCATAGTTTCTTTATCTTTTTAGTTTCACCAATCTTATTTTTGCAGCTTCAGAGAAATAATAGTCAGTAATAGTGCTCCAAGTAGTAATCAAAAATCATTTCCAGGCTATGTGTGACATTGTAATATAAGAAATGTAATGATTGAGTACTATTTTGTATTTTTAATATGGCTTTGTTGACCCCTACCCCTTACCCCTTTTTAGTCTTACCGATTTTATTGTTGCAGCTTCAGAGAAATAATAGGCAGTTATAGTGCTCCAAGTAGTATTCAAAAATCATTTCCAAGCTATGTGTGACATTGTAATATAAGTAATGTGATGATAAAGTACTATTTTGTATTTTTAATATGGCTTTGTTGACCCCTACCCCTTAGAAATACAAGAACGCGGAGATGGCACAATTGGATCAGAAATTCTATGATGACTACTTATGTCCTGCCTTGTATATTATTTTCTACAAGAATATATTTCACAAATGTCATCAAGCACAAATTTCTTGGGTCAAAAGCCTGTTTCAATGTTTATATATAGACCTAGAGGATGGGAATTTATGGGCTGAAAGATATGGGCCGAAAGAAAATAATGTACATGCTAAGAATGCCTATTAATATAGAGTGCACGATGTAAAGTTTGACATAATTAGAATTTTCCTAGTGAACATGAACATTATACATTCTCAAATATTATGCACCATTCAAAGAGTCCTGAGAGTAGAGACTTTCTATTATTGCTTCCAAGGTGGGGAAGTTGACTCAATAGGTTACTCCCATGATTTGAGTTTGATAGCTCAATCTTTATTTTGTCAAAACCTCCACCACTTCCCATGTGGGGGTCTCACGCAAACCTTTGAATTATGCTCAACTGCACATGGGTAAAGGGGATATTTGAAAAAATGATTTTGGAATAAGTGAGAAAAGTCCAGTCCTTCTCCCTTATTAATTGAATGAAAGGGGGGGGGGAGGGGGAGTCATTCTGAGTTTCTTCAGAGTCAGAGGTACATGCAAACTTTATCTATTGTAGAATCATTTTTAGATATAAAAGGAATATTATAAAAAATACTTCTGAACAATCATTTCTATCTTTCTCCTTTTGCTCATGGATAAAGTGGAGCAGAAGGGGGTTAAGTCATCTTCAAAGGAGTGGTATCGATATGGTGAACTTTTTGAATACACGTTTCTCTTAAACCAGTCATCAAAACATTCTGAAAATTTTACACATCGTCAATTTAATGGTTATCTTTTGTATGGTAACATTATAATTTGAAATATATTTATATACTTTTCTCTATATTGTTTAAGATAACACATTAGACACTTCTTTTGTTCTTGGTATCATATGTTCGGAATGAAATGAAACCTCTATCCGAACCTCATTGGAACAAAACGACATAAACACAACGTGTGTAGGTCTCTCAATATTGTAATCGTACAAAGAAAGGTTTGGTTGATATTAAAAAAGTATCTTGTTTATATAAATTAAAGGTTGAACTTAATTTTTATCTATTTTGGGGGGTTTTGTAAAAGTTTTTGCATACTTATTGTAAAATCAACCAAAATTTCCTTTGTATAACTATAATATTGAGAGGTTTAAGAAAATGTTGTATATGCTATTTTGTTCCAACAATTGGTAGAAAGGAACAAAAAACAATTGCACTAAAAAAAAACAAAAATGTTAACAAAAACAGTTATATAAAATATATATAAATAATTTTTGCATTAAATTGTTGCCAATCGGTCAAAATTACATAAAGGACTGTGTTTTTTACAGAATTTTTTCAATAATTGGTTTAAGAGAAAAACATTGTTGAATTCAGTTCACCATATTGATACCTATCCTTTTTCTTGGGAGCAAAAACTGTTTACAGTTCCAAACATGACCCTCTGAGGTAGTATATATAAGCTATATAAGTCATATTACGATTTCCCTTTGAAGCACAAACTGTAAACAGTTCCACACACCACCCTCAGAGGTACATATGTATATGTGAACTTTATCTACTGTAGAATCCCTTTATGGCTATGTTATTAGAAATACTTTTGAAATAAGCGACTGCTGTCTATCTCCTTTTGTTATAGTATTTTGTGGATGGTGTTAGAGGGCTGGCAGTTGGCAGTCAATGGTCGCCATCTGTAGCAAATGGCAGGTGGAGACATTTTACATCTCCTTTTGTTAATGAATGAGGTGAGGGGGAGGTTAAGGTAGATTAAAATTCTCCTTGGGAGCACCATCAGCCATCATGTCCATCAGCCATCCTCTATCGATGAATTGGGGAGGGATAAGTCATATAAGAATTTTCCTCCTTTGTTAATTGATGGGGTGAAGGGAGGTTAAGGTACAACGGTAAATTAAAATTATCCTTGGGAGCATAAACCACAAACATTATACAGTTTCTTAACCCTCAGAGAAACGGGTGAAATGTATCAACTGTAGAATCTTGCCATGGCTTTAAAAGGTTTGCTTTATGAACTACTTTTGGAGTAAGTGAGTATATACTCATGAACGGAGTGGGACTGGGGGTAAACAAATAAAATATATAATCCCTTCATGAATAAATCATATAAGAATTTTCCTCGGAAGCACAAACAGCTAACACCTCTACAACGCATCCTCAGAGATGCAGCTGAACTTCCCGAGTGAGAATTCTTTCATGGGTAAAGGTGTATTTTAGAGTCACATGTGAATTTAATCAACTGTAGGATTCCTTCAGTGGTAAACAGTGCATTTAGGAGTGCTATGTGAATAAGTATGTAACGTCAATTGTCCCTATTGAATGATTATAGGGGGGGGGGGAGAATATGGAAGATGCTGATATGGCTACTCCCTATTAAACTATATTTAGTTTTAAGATTGACAGCATAGACTCAATAGCAATTAACTGTTCCCCCTGGAAGGAATCCCTTAGCTGATAAAATGCACATGTGCCTGCCTGGATAAGCTATGCTAGACTAGACAGAGCTCATGCTTCAAGGCATCATTGGGATGTAAATTATTGTACTTTTAAGGATATATTAAATGAAATAATGAGCATACAAATGCAGACTGATGCATCTGAATAAGAATCGTAAGACCTTGACTTATAAAGAGAAATTCTTGATAAATCTTTAGAAAAAGAAAAATATAAAAACAAGAATTTAACATGAAGAAATGACCCTTTAGACTAACAAAGGCATCCAGAAAAAAAAGTTGATCATTACAAAATTATAACATTATTCCATAATAGCATGTTTTTGCTGGGAAATAAACAGGGAATAGAACTGATATTCAAAAGATCTCATATTATAGCTAGATTCCTATACCAGCTCCCGTATTCAATCCTGTCTCAGCCTAAATCACATATCAGATCCTATATCAGAACCATTCCCGGGATATCTCTTGATTTTTATGTTTCAGAATTTTTTTTTTAATAAATAGGTTATTGATGGTGTTGGAGGAATATGAATTTTATTTATTTTATTCGCCTCGAGAACTATCATATTAACACTCGGGCTATTGCCCTCAGTCAATATGATGTTTTCCTTGGCCAATATCATATTTTCCCTCAGAATAAAATTCATATTCCATCCCTCCCATTAAATTACCTCTACATATCACACATACATTTTTAAAATGCTACTTGGAGAAGTATTAGTACTCATTATAGAATTTCTGATCTAATTGTGCCATCTTCACTTTCTCATATTTCTAAGGGGTAGGGGTCAACAAAGCCATATTTAAAATTCCAAATAGTATTGTATCATTACATTCTTTATATTACAATTCCCCACATAGATTGGAAATAATTTTAGATTACTTCTTAAAGCAGTATTGGTGCCAATTATTTCTCTGAAGCTGCAACAATAAAGTTGGCAAGACTAAAAAACGAATGAAAATATGCTTATTTATTACTATAAATTGTGTTTTTGTCAAAACCGATCAACATATCTCCCTATAACTTTGGGAAACACTTGACTACAGTGCAAGCAACATAATATCAATAAATCAGTGCTATAGTTAATGTATAACTCATTTTATAGAATGATAATATAGTACCCCCCTGAAATATTATTCTAGGGGGGTAAAACTGCTCAGAATCCTTCGTCCACAAACTAAAAAGACCCAGACATATATGAATTGATGCTAAATGAAGTCATCTTTCAGAAACATTATGTCTATCAAGTGGCCCTTGAACTTCCCAAAACCCATGCTATATCCTGGCCTATTAAGAGTCAGTGTGCGGTCTTAGGTCAGATGAACCATTCGTACTGGGTCTCAAGGTCATTGATTACGTATTTTCTCATAAAACCCAGCATTCATACTAATCTAGTATTTTATCCACGATATAAGTGCAATTTGAGAAATCCACATGGGCCACGTTTTATCTCACATTGAAGAAACATTTTTCCTTTAGCAGTTTTTGCTTTTCCTGTTATTGCCCGTCAGTCATGATTTAAAATTCAACATGTTTTAAATTAGAGTTGAATTATTTTATTTCCGGTTGATATAACGTCGTAACGTTAGTGAAATCGAACTTGATTTCAACTGATTGGATAACATGATGTGATCATGATATACGTGCCTCTTGAAAGAATTTCTTTTTTATTCATAGAATTTATTTTACAAATACATAAAGTACATAAACATTATACACTCGTAGTGGCTTTGCTGAAGGCATTATCAGCCACTTGATTAATAATTGCAGGGTGAAGAAAAAAGAAAAATTTAAATATGGACTCAAGAGTGAAGTGAGTGGTGGCAGGGAAACCTGCACATTTGCACATTTTTCTAAGAATGATGCAATGAGCTTGAGAATTTTCAAATTAGTGGATTTAGTTAAGTTTGAATCCCCATAAAGAAATAATTCTATTTTGTCCCTCTTGTGTTTGAATTGAGAATAACCAAAATTAAGAAAAGCTAAATTGTTTTCCAACTCTTCTAAGAATGGAGCACGGAGAATACAGGAGAAAATTACATGAATTGTTGTTTCATTTGCATGGCCACAAGAACATGCAGGTGAAGTAACGTTTGTAAAATTATGAGAGTATAGATGGGACTTAAAAATTAAGTCACAACGAACCTTGTTAAGTATAATTTCTTGATTTCTTGAAATATTAAGTTCAGAGGATCGAATAATTGAATTAGATGAATCTTTCTTTGCCCTTGGCTTAAATATACTTAAATTCTCAGCTTCTATGAGGGGCTTTGAAAGGGTATTCCAATCTATCATTGCTTGTAAAACACAGGATCGATGTGAAAATGATGTAATTTTTGTTGGGATTTGGAAAGGAGCAATTCGTCGAACATTAACTGCATGATGTCTACGAAATCTTTGGAAAATACTTGAAACATATGATGGTAACAAATTATTCTGCGATCTAAATACAAGAATATTGCGGTGATATTTGCGTCTTTCTGCTAATGATGTCCAATTTAAACAGTTCAAAACTTTAGTACATGATGTACCATGAATGACTCCTGAGCATATGCCTTATAATAAAGCTGATCAATTAATTTTAATTTTGATAAGTTTGCGCATGAGTAGAGGATATCACAATAGTCAAAAATCGGAAGAACAAATGACTTGAAAATTAGTTCCAAGTGTCTACCTCCTAATTTCTTTTGGAGTGACCTGAGTGGGTTTAAGTGCTTTTCAACTTTTTTGTATAGTTCATTAATATGTTGTTCGAATGATAAGTGTTTGTCAAGTGTTAAGCCGAGATGTTTGTGATAGTCAACACGAGGTAGAGAGCTATTTCCAATAGTTAGATCTGGTACTTGTAAAACTACTTTACGAGGGTTTGAGAATAAAATGTCCTTACTTTTTCAGCTTTGAAATTCAATTTCCATAAGTTTGACCAGTTGAAAAGTGAATTCAAATCATTTTGTAAAATATTATTTTTTTCAAGTAAATTATCATGGTTAAATGACTGGTAAAGAGAAGTGTCATCTGCGTATATGTAACATTTACTGTGTAAGTTCTCAGGAAGATCATTTATGTAAACTAGGAAAGAAATCAACTCTTCAAAAATGCTTGACATATCTTACGTTCCTCTTAAGAGAAATCAACTCTTAAAAATGCTCGACATATCTTACGTGCCTCTTAAAAGAAATCAACGCGGTAGTTGGTGAGTCATCCCAATGTTTTTCTATGAATTTGGAAAGGCCGTTCAGCTCAGTGGCTTTATATGACAGCACCATTATAGACTTATACTTTTAAGTGGTTCAACGAACTTTTGAAACCGAGCACTATGTTTGCACTTTTATACAAGGGGCGATCCATATATTCTGATAAAAATGCTCTCATTTTGTGATTTTTTCACATATCCCTTTCATTTTTTCAGAACATGTAGATTATGTAATTACACATACAATGCTAAAATATTATAGCTATATTTTAAATTAATTTTGGAAAAAGGTTGCCATGGTAACTTGTATTTAGGGTAGGCAGGTCAGTTAAATTATAATGTATAAAATAGATAAATTTGTTAATTTAATCATTCCTCTGTACCTATTTTAAGCAGATCAAACGCATCTTCCAGTCATTGCCAACTATTTGTTGAACTGTTCCATACCCCTGTTGCCCTTGTTTGCTAATTTCTACAGTGGGGTAGTTCTCTCTTCAAGTTGCATCTCAATTTATTGTAGTGTTATTCTCTGTCCACAAGCTCTTCTTGCAACCAGATTGTGGATGATCTTCAACAGTTACCATGCCTTCCTCTTTACAATAATACCTATAGATTCTATAACACCTTGCCCATACATTTAACAAGTCCATATTTCTCTGACAGTGTCCTCTTATTTATTCTTGATAGTACATAAAATCTAATGGTACTCCTAATGTATCTGTTAATGTCACACTCTGCATCAACCACACTTACCTCATCTGACATTTTGATTTTTGGTGTGTCTCATGACATGTAATGTTAACTGGTCAGTTCTGAGTTGTTGTGATGTTATAGTGAGCACAAATAAACTTTTGTTTAGCAACAAACAACGAGCAACAATACCAAACTTTTTTAGAAAAAATGTTTGATTTCCGCATGCTTTAAAATAATTAAAATAACAAGTTATTATGATATTTTATATGTTTTAATTTGATTGACCTGCCTACCCTTAATACAGGTTACCATAGCAATCCTATTTCATTAATAATTTAAGACATAGCTATAATATTTTAGCATTGTATGTGTAATTACATAATTTACATTTTCTGAAAAAATGAGAGGGATATGTGAAAAAAAATCACAAAATGAGAGCATTTTTATCAGAATATATGGATCGCCCCTTGTATAAATGGGTGTTTACTAAGAGAGGTCGTATCCCGATGGATGTTGATGCTGTTGACCGGACATTGTTAATAAGATAGTACCTTCCGAGGATGAAAACGAAATTGTCAGTAGAAAAGGTGGAAACGAGATTAACATGCGACTCGTTACACAGTGGATTTATTACATATATTATTGTAACCATCAGAAGTACAGCAAGGGATATCTAAATTCATAAAAAAAGTTTTATTTCGAAGGAAATTCAGAATATAGTATGATATCATGAAATTATTTCTTAAGAAATTGCGTCCGTTGGTGAGAATGGTAACTGTGACTTTAATTGTCGCGTTAATGTATCTACTGTTAAACCATTTGGAAGATACATTAATTAGCAACACCAGTGACCCCTTCGTTAGAAGTTGCGACTTCATATCAGAAATCAGAGCAACTGCCGTAAAATACAATAGTGCCAATACAGATAGTACATTACTACAAGGGCAATCACTTGGAATCAACACAACGCGTATCGCCATAGGATGCGCTATAAAAATTCGAGAAATGGACCTTCAGAAAGACGACATATCCCATCTGCCTCTATTTGTGGATTTGCTTCCTTCTTTCTGTTCAACAATGTCGAAAGGTTTCATATATGAATTTTATTTTGCGCATGATTATAACGACACATTCTTCATTGGAGACGCTGCTTATGAGAGGTTCAATGAGATATTTAATGGTGTCCTAAAGAATAGAAGTGAGTGTCATAAATTTGAGGACATTGAAAAAGCAATAAATGTCCATTTTGTGAAATGTCAATATTCAGGCAAGCCAGCGTGGGCCCAAAACGATGCTATGATGGCTGCGCACGCAGATAATATGACGTTTTTCTACAGAATTAACGATGACACAATTTTACAGACAAGTGGTTGGACGGAACAATTTATTGCTACCCTATCTACGTATAAACCTCCATTGATAGGCGTTGTCGGACCAAATCACAAAGGCGGCAAACTGTCCATACTTACTTACGACTTCGTACATCGACATCATATCGACATATTCGGTTTCTATTATCCCCGGGAACTAAGTGCATGGTACGCAGACGACTGGATTACTAGAGTATACGAACCATCGAGATCCTTGAAATTAAGAAATATCAAATTATTTCATACTAAAAAGTTAGGAATACGCTACGATCGAGATAAAGCTCACAGTAAGATGCTGCCAAAATTGCTCAAGAGAGACAGAAAAGTTTTACAAACCTATTTAAAAACCCACCCACCTTGACTGTAATGTTTATTGAAGAAGTATTAAATGTTCACAGATATTTTGTTTGGTGACTGTATTAATGGTGACAGGTCATAGTGACAGGTCATCTCAACCCCAAGTCATCTCAACCCAGTCCAACTCAACCCCAAGTCAATTCAACCCCAATCAACTCAACCCCTGTAAAACTCAACCCCCATTAAAACTCAACCCTATTCATTTGTGCAATGTCTAATTTAATTTTTTATGATGAATAATTTAAGTCATTCATTTCTGAAAATCTAGCATTTTGCATGATACTAAAGTATTAAAAAAAAAACGGTAAAGCTCAAGGCTAATGCATCAAGTTGTCACTATTATTTAATTTAAGACATCTTTTGAAATCAAATTTTAGATAATTTAGAAATAATTAACAATGTAATATAACTTTTTATTTATATGAACATGCATTAACAAAATCATTAACAGTTACTAATTAATAGACTGAAAGCATATAGGCGTAGCCAGGAGGGGTGCGCACGCACCCTCCCCCCAATTTTGAAGGAAGTTGCATCATTTTTTGTCAAATCATATCTTTTTTGGCTCGCTTGTGCCACGATCGCACCCACTGACTGAAAACCTGATTTTTTGGGCGATCGCATCCCTCCTGACTGAAAGCTGCTGGATATGCCCCTGGAAAGCAATAGTCATGTTCCAGTTTTCCAAATAATCACGAGTGTCAACCTCATAGGGATTACAACAAAACAAATATATTAGCAAGATTAATAAAATGACCCATATTTTAATCCTATTAGTACCATGTTGACATTTTGGAGATAAACTCATTATTAACTCTAATCTAAAAAGGCAGTGGTCTAAGAATGAAAATCACAAAGTGAATAATCAGAATTATTTTTATTAAATAAACCTTCTTATATGTTTATCAATATATAGAAATATAGGGGTTGAGTTTTACTGGGCTTGAGTTTTACAGGGTTGAGTTGACTTGGGGTTGAGTTTTACTGGGGTTGACTTGGCTTGGGGTTGAGTTCACTTGTGGTTGAGTTTTACTGGGTTGAGTTGACTTGAGGTTGAGATGACCTGGAAGCACAGGTCATCTCAACTCCAAGTCATCTCAACCAAGTCCAACTCAACCCCAAGTCAAGTCAACCCCAAGCCAAGTCAACCCTAGTAAAACTCAACCCAAAGTTAACTCAACCCTGTAAAACTCAACCCCAGTAAAACTCAACCCTATTCATTTGTGCAATGTCTAATTTAATTTCATGATGAGTAATTTAAATCAATCATTTCTGAAAATTTAGCATTTTGCATGATACTTTGAATAGAAAGTTGTTATGATATTCAAAACATATTTTTAAACAAAGCATTGTTATTAAAAAAACAGTTAAGCTAATTGAAGACATAGATAATTTAGAAATAATTAACAATGGAATATAACTTTTTGTCGACCTCAGAGAGATTACAACAAAATGATCCATATTTTAATCATATTAGCTGATTAGTTCCATGTTGACATTTTGGAGATAAACGCATTATCAACTATCTAAAAAGGCAGAGGTCTAAGATTAAAAATCACAAACTGACTCAGAATTATTAGAACTACTTGTATTTTTATGAAATGAACTTTCACATCATGTGGAATATAATTTTATGAATATATAAAAAATATAGGGGTTGAGTTTTACAGGGTTGAGTTGACTTGGGGTTGAGTTTTACAGGGGTTGACTTGACTTGGGGTTGAGTTTTACTAGGCTGAGTTGACTTGGGGTTGAGATGACCAGGAAGCGTATTAAAATGGCCATTTCGTGTATTGCAAAACAAGCGAATATTTATGACAACTGTCACATATGCATGCAGCGATTAAGTGTTTATTGCGAACAATTATGAAGAGGGTTAAGCATATCGACGAGGGAATTGGCCCTTTTTGGCTAGGGCTTATTCGTATGCTCTGGTTTAATAATATGTTTGCTACAAAATAAATATACTAAATAATAACATTTTATTATCAGATGAAGTTTCAGAGGTCTGATAGATCGTACACGTAAATCATGTTCTCTCTATACGTGTAAATTAATGCATGATACAGTGATAACAGTAAAGAGGAGGGGTGTGCAATAATCCAGGTGATCGAAGTCTGGTGGCTGAGTTAGGATGGTTGGAACTTTTTATTTCATGAGTAGGTTATGTGAGTAGATGCACGATGGGATCGTGTTATTCTGCGAGTAGCAACCGAAGCGTTTACACAGTTTTAGTTAATGTTGTAAGTTGTCATACAACCAATTCGAAAATTTAGTTTTATTGTTCGAGGAGGCATACCTTTTTCCCTTTCGAAAGTCACAAAGATTTTGATCTGGGTTTTAACGGTGTCAGGTCGATAAACTAAAGTTTTTCATACTGAAGTCAATGAACACTTTCTTGTAAGTGCTATCGACCAAATCAATGTTTTTGAATAAAGTATACGTGTTCTGACGTTGAGGTAACCTGTCACCATTTATTACTATTTTTGGAAGTATATTATTCTGCAATTATTACAATGCATTGCATAATATAGGATGTTAATTAAGTTAATTAAAACTTTTAGATATCAGGTTTCTTAAAAGCAATTATGTAATTTGCATATAAATCTGAATCTCAAGGCATGGCTTTTTACTGACAGCGCATTGTATCTAAGTGAATAACATGTATTTAAGTGCGTTTCTGTCATATTGTTTCGAGGAAGGCACAACGTTTTGCTTTTTAAGATATTGATTATATCCGAAAGCCCTTCATATTTTGAGATATAAAATATCTATTTCCAGAAGGGCATCAAGTGTTGGTATTTTAGATGATAGTTGTGTTCCTTAACAACATTCAAGTAGTTGTGTTATATTAGTGTGACAAACACATTAAGAGACGTGCTTGTCAGCTAATTGTATTTTATATTAAACAGTTCTTATAGTTTTTAGATTTACAACGTTTCGATGAATTGTATTTTTGCTTTTGTTGCAATACCAGATCAGCTGGTATAAGGGTTTAGATCTGCAAAGCATGGTGCTTTTATATTGTTCATCACAATAGTTTAGAAGATCGGAGAATTTTGTATACGTCCGTTCGTATATTCTTGTGATAATCACGGAATTTTTGTCTGTTGGACCAACAATGTCGAATATTACGACAGTCTATTAAGGAAGTAAGTTTCATTAACTTGCTAAGTTACGTTTTTGCCAAAAGGCAATGTTATGGTTACAGTGCAAGTCTGTAGACAGTGATTTAGATTATTATTATGCATTAATGACAGTGTGTGATTAGTGTATTAGATAGTGAGGTATATTACTCACAGATTTTGCATAGTGCTAGACGGCTCTATATACGCGTATGGTCCTTATACAAGTTTTTTATAGGGCAAGTTGACATACAATTGTACAGTCATAATTTAGAATTTGGTTTATTCCAAAATTTGTGAATTTATATTTTATTTGAGATCTTTGACGTGTTAACAAACGTGTAGCCACAGTGGCTTTTAATGACAGTCGATCATTGGATATGGGTTGTTGGATTTACATGTTTTGATTAGGTCCATGGTGTCTTATTGATGTCTTGAAGGCAGTTAACATCGTAAATAAGCAGCGAGGTCGTGAGCCGAGGACGGATGTGGGGTATATTTGAACCTTTAAGGTTTCTGGCATTAATGCCATCGGCATCGTGGCCGCTATGACATTGGCATCGTGGCCGTCATAGGTACCTGGATGCATCGCGAACTGGCTTCATCTTTTCATTTTTCACTCATTCTTTGTATCAGATGTACTTAACGCTATTCCAATAAACGCGGGCTGCTGGTTCGAATTTAATCCTATAATACAGGGTGACCCAAAAAATACAACCCTCCATTTCTTCAATATTTTTCTTAAATGCAGGTAAAGATTTGGCACACAAGGACTTCATTCAATGTGGGATCATCTGGCAAAGTTTTAATAATCATAGTCTTGTATTGATAGAGTTATGGTTGTTTCAAAATATGCTCAAGATGTCGTCAATTTCTCTGAAAACAAACTTGCAATGTTCAAGGAAAACTGTTCATAACACGGATGCATTCTTCCTCATGGGTAAGGCTCAAAGCTTTGCAGCCATTGCTTGTTGGGGTTCTGCAATTGCGGAAGGGTTATTTTCATACACATTATCCTTTACATAACCCCATATATAGAAGTCAGGGGCATTGAGATCAAGACTGTGAGATGACCATGGGTTCTCCGTCCTAGGAGAGATAATCTTCTCATAGAAATGACTAGTGAGCCAGGCTATGCTATCATTAGAAGTGTGAGGAGTAGTTCCATCCTTCTAGAACCACTGTTCTTGTCTATTGAAGCCTCTATGTCACTCTAGAACTGCCTAGAACTTCCTGGGAACGCCAATATTGCGCTGTGTGTTAACAGTAACAGTGTTGCCATTATCAACCTCAAACCAAAAGGGGCTGATGATTTCATGTTTGGAAATTGGCAGCCCAAGCTGTGCATATAACAGAATGAAGGGGCCTTTGAAGCACTTCATCCGGAATTTGTGATCCCAGAACACATTATTTCTTGAGTTTACATGTTCAGAAAGAAGAGAATGTGATTTATCGGAAAACCTAACATTGGAAATGGACGACATTTGGAGCATATTTTGGAACGACCATAACTCTCTCAATATAAGACTTTGATTATCGAAACTTTGCCAGAGGATCCCACATTGAATGAAGTCCTTGTGTGCCAAATTGCAGAGCAATTAAGTTCCATTTAAGAAAAATATTGAAGAAATGGAGGGTTGCATTTTTTGGGTCACCCTGTATATGTGATATTATGTTGTGTGGTTTGTGGTGAAGACTGTTTAATTAGGAAATAAATCATATAAAAACCTGTGACTTGTAACTTTGTAAATTCAAAACAAATGAAAATGGAAGACAAAACTTATTCGGTAAATTACAACAATTACTCGGTAAATTCTCATTAATAATAATTTGTAACTACAGGTATGGCCAGCCCCTCCATAAAATGTTATTTAAATTGCAAGTTGATAACACATACGAATAAATGACATAACAGTATAGCCACAATGATGGCTTCCAACCATTGTATTACAATTTCTTAGAATTGATGTATTATAGCTCTTCTGTATTGCTTTGTAGAATTCACAAATGACATCGATATTACGATTTCGAAAGTAAACTTAGATTCTAGAAACGAGATTTATCAAAAAGTAATTGTTCCAATTTATTATGACCAGTAAAATATACTTGTGGGTCTAAAATGTATTTCATCTAAAACGCATATGAACTTCACGACATGACATACAATTATTTACATATCTATTATTAGCATTTAGGCAAGCACATACGGTAACGAAAATCTTCGTAAAACTTTTTGACCTCGAAATAAGTAGTAGAATAGTTCTATTCAGTTCATGGATGGCTACTCCGAAGGACAGACATTTTCAAGTTTCACCAGCATTGTCACGATGGAAGAAGTTTAGACTCATAGGTAATAATATATACATAAACCCGTGAGCTTAATCCCACGGCACACCTTTTATCGGAAAACACTCCAACAATATAACAACACACTTATTTCTGTGGCTCGAGAATGCTGTGCTGTCTAAATGCTTTTGGAACTAAGCTTCACTCTTTGTGGAAGGAAGTCCGGATACACTACTTGAACCTGTCCCGTATGTTGGGTTATCTAATCCACCAACACCCCCACCTTGAGAATAATTTACTGAGTTCGGATTATCAAATCGTTGGTGAGAAGGATTCCTGTTGTAAATTTTTTTGATACTTTCTTTCCAATCTTCGCCCTTTCGTTTTTTAGAGAATATAAAAATTGCAATGGCTGCAATAATCAGTACTATTAGTATTGGTATCACGATAGCAGCTGCGTTCACCGATGTCTTGGGAGTCTGCGTTCCACTGATTCTTCCTGGGGTGCTGACCGGAGACCAGGGACGAGTGGTTACGGGCTTCCAGGTCCACGGAGGGAATGTGAATCTCGATGTTGTCCTTGGTGGGATTGTAAATTTTGATGTTGTCCTTGGTGGGAATGTAAATATCGGCCGGCGTGTAGTTACCAGTGGAGGTAATGTGAAACGTCCTTTCGTGGTTGTCTGTACGGGAAGTGTGAATTTTGTCGTTGTTCCTGTGAATGCAGGAGTGGACAGTGTACCGGGGGTCGGCATAGGGTTCACGTATGTAAAGCAAAGCTCGTTATAGATCTTAATGTCGTCAATCGCAATTGTCGCGCTATACCCAAGACCCTCCGCTGCAAGGAACATAAGCTAAAACGCAAAATACAATTGTAAACGTTATCAAAAGGACATTTTACAGATAAAAATCAAAATGGTAGCAGTGATCAAACGAGTATTCCCCGATTTTACTTTTAAATTGTCGATCAAACTTACTTTTAATCTGTCTATCAAAAAATATGAGTGGAATTTGTTACAATAAATAGTTACATTTGATGCATGTTATGCACTGTGTATATACCTGAAATTCTCTTCTTTGATCTATGGCCATCCTTATTGGGATCCATTGTCCACCTGTCTGAAATGGACCAGTCATAATTTGCCATTGGGGAGTTGAGTCTCCAGGATACCCATATCCCATTTTGAATTCGCCAATATCAGTACCACTTAACATAATATATACTTCGGCACAGGCCAAAGACATTGGTGAGATCGGTGGTGATGTTAGAATGGCTGTATCACGTGTTGTGCCAACTACAGAGTCGGCGATCATATAGGAGCCTAAATTCAAAATAATAAATACAGACAAAAGGAAAAAAATATTTTTAACTTAACATAACTGCTCAATCTCTTCAAATAATAAAAATTATTATTTATCTGTTAGCTGTTTATCTTAACCAATATTTTCCTGATTTTGAATTTGTGCCATTATCTCAGTTTGATTTTTCATTGCCAGTCATAATATACCTGGGGATTCCTTGAATCTAAACATGCCGGTGCTCCCCCACCCCGTGGCCACAGAGAAGGCATTGACAGGATGCGGGTTCGGATCTTGCCAGTTGAGGAATCTATTTTTCCCGTACACACCCCCATGTCCAACCTCAATCAAACCACCCTTCCAACTGACCCAGAAAGTAAGCGTCAGATCACACTTCATCAGATCAGGGGTTTCAGCTTGATTCATCGGAGGACCTTGTTTGACCGCCCTTATATCTGACTTCTGGTTAGAGTACCCGCCAAGTACGATCTCATACGTTTCAACAGTTCCATCTCCTGGCTGCGCCGATAGAGCAAAATGCGCGTCATTGCAAGCTTTGATTTGTACGGGCATCCATGTGCGATCAGACACCATAAGCCAACCATGTTCAAATTTGTAATCATTAGGCGTCAATATATCAACAAGACCAGCTGTATAATAAAATATATATTTTGTTGTATTTTCGAAGTGTCGAATCTTTATTTTTTGGTAATATGTAGTTAATACTAGTCGCATAGAATCGCAATAATTAAAACAATAATTGCGGGTAAGATACATAAAACATCAAAAATATTGAATAAACGACCTTTCAGGCATTGTTTTTCAAAACTTCGTTAAACTACAACGAATGCATCATTCAAACCAACTACAGATACTTCATCTCATATTGATTAACATTTGCTATTCATAGTTCCGAATCCATATGAATGAGATACCAGCAAAAGTACATGGTTTAAATGTATATCGGAATGACGCAAACAATGCATCAAAATCTGATACCTGGTGGAAGTGAGACAGACCAAACTCCAGTTGCTCCCCATCCTGTAGCGAATGTAATGATGTTCACCTGGTGTGGTGTTGGATCCTGCCAAGCCATAAATCTGTTTGCACCAAATACAGTGCCTTGTCCAACTTGAATGAAGCCATTTTCCCACCCTATCCAAAATGATTTAAATTCTGTGCAGCTTAAAAACCCACTAGTCGGTGCATATGACATAGCGGGACCACCTCTCCCCGTACGAATATCTGAGCGACTTCCCCCATAACCACTCAAAACAATTTCATAAACATTCTCCCTATTTCTTATCGTGTCTTCCTGGAGTTCAATATGGGCATCGTTGCATGCCATCACCTTAAATATCATGTGGGTCCCTGTCTGTTTCAGCATGCCATGATTAAAGTTGTAGTCATTTGGAGTCATGATTCGTACTTCACGCCCTTCATAAAAAAACATATTGACACATGACTTCATGGTATAAAATAATAGGTGCATTGACTCAATGATTGAGGTATCCTATCTATGCTGCTATGCTGTTAAGAAGCTTTGGAAGAGTAATTTTAAAAGATAATTCAACAAAAAAGATGAATCATTTCACCTGTCGGTTCCCTGAAGTTCCAGTTAGCTGTGCTCCCCCAACCAGTTGCTACGGAGATCACAGTGACCGGTTTAGGGGTGGTATCCTGCCACTCCATTAGTAAGTTTCTGCCGTAAGAGAACCCCTTCCCGACTCTAATTATGCCATTTTGCCAAGTTACCCAAAAAGGTAAGAAAACAGTGCAGTTCAACAAGTTTGGTGTGTCGACCGTTACCTTCTCTGTCCCTTGTTTACCATCTCTTATAACACTCCTGGTATTTGACCATCCTCCTAATACGATTTCGTACGCTTGTGGTACACCAACCACACTAGGTTTGGACTCTAATGCAATATGAGCGTCGTTACATGCCTGAATTTCAAACTGAACTCCAACTCGGTCGTGGACGTTCATATAGCCGTGAACGAATTCATAATCATTAGGAGTATTGATGAGCACACTCTTATCTGTAATTGGAAATAAATAATATAATAATAATATGCTATGCATGCCACGGATAGATAATTAGATATATATTTATATAAGCCTAATGAAAACTTTTGTTTTCTTTCGTTCTTTATTTATTAAGAAATAGAATCGAAGGATGGCTATATATAACTATCTATAATATGTCGTATTATTCACACCTGATGAGTGTAGAAACCGCCACACTCCGTTGCTACCATAGCCAGTCGTCATAGATATGGCAGTCACGGCATGTGGGTTAGGATCTTGCCACCCTAGAAACCTTCCAGCCCCATACGAGGATCCGGTTCCTACTTCAATTACACCGCCGGCCCAGCTCAACCAAAACAGATGGAACGCACTACAGCTCAATAGGTTTGGCGTCTGGAAAACTGCTACGTTAGGTCCCATCTTGCGTGTCCTGATAACTGACTGCGTGTTACTCCAGCCACCAATTACTATCTCATAATTGAGGTTATCTGTATCTCCAGGGGTAGCTTGGAGTTCTAGATGGGCGTCACTACAGGCTTGGACAGCGAAAGTAAAGAACTTTGTATCTCCCGTAGCAACCCAGCCATGTTTGAAATTGTAGTCATTTGGCGTGTTTATTTGGACTTCATGGGCTACAATACATTCGATTCTTGCAATCATGTGGATGAAATAAGCAACTTCCAAATAATCCAATGTGATGATATTCTAATACAAGATTCATTTGAAGTACGCTTAGTATTATGCCAAATGAGAATAAGAAATGTTATTGTATGATGAAGCCCTCTGATTGGTCAGTTCTTGTGCTGTACCGATTTGTATGGGTACTGGAATTGTCTCCATTGATCATCGCAGTAGCAATACAGAAAATATTGGTACGGGGGCGGGGACAATCTCAGTAGCAATACAGAGAATACAGAGTATTTCTTAGGGATTATCTCCTTAGTAAGTAAATGTTTTGCCTAAGGTCACACGTCAAACGTTATTTAATGATTCGAAGTTCAATGCAGGATATATTCCATGTCGATATTCTGTATTGGCACTCAACTTCGTCTCCAATACAGAGCTGAATATATGAATCCTATATTGCACTTCAAATCATTCAATAACTTATAAGTTTGAGGGGAATATGCTTACATGACAGCGAAGTATGATCCTGTATTGGCCTTACAACATCAACAAGTGCAGCTGAAACGCACAACGATTAATAAATAACATATGTAGACACAATATAAGTAAATATATGACCCATTGCCCAATCATGCCTCCTCAATTTCAAACATCTACACTTTCTAAAATCAGGTGTTTCTACTTCAGATTGCTTTAACACAAATCTTACGCAGATCCTGTTGGAATTTCCAAATGGCAGAGCTGCCCCAGCCAGTGGCTACAGATATAACATTGACAACATAAGGATCGGAATCAGTCCACGACATAAACGAGTTCATTCCAACCACTGGCCCGCGCCCCACATTGATTGCGCCATTGAGCCACGACACCTAAAGGTAAAAAATAATAATGTAACAACAGGAACATGAAATAACTCAATCAAGAGCGAATGTATTAAAATACTGGAACGAGCTTTGCTCGGAATTTCACATTATCAAGTGTTCTCAAATCTCGAGCCATAATCAATTACTTATTTTGTCCAGTACACGAACATGAACAAATAAGCGCCAATTTATCTAATAATTGCAGATTTTTTGCTCAGTCACGTGTTATATATAATAACGATTCTATATCTAAGGGACCGTACTATCCTCACTGTAAGATACTTTTCAAGTTATTTGTACAAACACAAACTACTTTTTGAAATCAAAATGAAATGTACACTTACCCAGAATGTTCTTGATACATTACAGTTAAGTATATCAGGAGTGTCTACAAATACCACAGTTTGTCCTTGCTTTGACTCCCTTATTGCAGATTTTGTACCGTCCCATCCCCCTATAACTATTTCATACGTGTTCACATCGCCATTCCCTGGTTCCGTTGAAAGTGCCAAGTGGGCGTCGTTGCACGCCTGGACGTCAAATACTGCACTTGTACGATCTTGAACTCCTACCCAGCCATGGTTGAACGTGTAGTCATTCGGAGTGTTAACCACTGAGGTTTGACCTTAAACGGGAATTAATGGAGACTTGTTTTGGTATGCGACTTGTAAATGTAATTTCCAGAAACATTTGTGTATGTTATGATTGCAAAGCATAAAGAATAAGAGAAGAGAAGACAGCATGCTGATCAGGTGCATCACTTACCAGGTAACAACTGGACAGACCATTCAGCCGAGGCCGTACTCCATGAAGCAAACGCAACCGCCTTCACCCCATGTGGATCTGGGTCCTTCCATGCAATGATGCCATTCACGCCCACAAGACTTCCCTCCCCAACAGCTATTACGCCTCCGTCCCAACTAACCCAAAATGGTCTGGTTTCATTACACGCTAGTACATTCGGGGTCCACGCAGATTGTTTGTTTGGCCCTAGACGCCTATTTCTTATACTCGTTCCTCTACCACCACAGCATCCTATGGCAACAATTTCATGTAATACACAAATAGGCCGATGCATTAGCAATACAATTTACAATCGTTTGTTTAGAAAAAGATTCATTGAAAAACATTGGATTGCATATTAATGTAACTGATTGGTACTGATTCATTGTTCGCGGGAACATTTTGTCGTAAAAACCTGATGTTAATATGGTATTCAAATTAATAAACGATATACTCACCAATGACAATTTCATAAACATTGCAATCAATGAGGTTCGGCCTCTCTAGGAGTTCCAAGTGAGCGTCGTTACAAGTTTTCACATTAAACAGTAAGCTTGTAGAACTTCCGACCGTCACATACCCATGATCAAACCTGTAGTCATTCGGAGTTTGAATCCTTACCTCTCGGCCTTGAAAACGATGCATATCATTTGAATATTTCAAATGAACAGTATTCATCTTTTCATTTCTTTACTAATAATGGCTAAAATACAGATTAGACGTTTCTGGAAAAAAAACTTTATATAATATCCGATACCTATTGGATGATATAATGTCCATTTTCCTCTACTGCCCCATCCTGTAGCTAAACTTAGTGCCTTCACAACATGTGCATTTGGGTCTGTCCAGAACATAAAGCGTCCTACGCCATGTGTCTTGCCTTTTCCGACCTCAATAAGGCCGTTCTTCCAGCTTACCCAGAATGACCTGAACTCTTCACAGGTTACAATATCTAAAGTCTCAGCCTCAGCCATGACGCCACCCCCTCTCGCGTCCCTTATAACAGACTTCGTACCACTCCATCCCCCAATCACAATTTCATAAGTGTTTTTACTAAAGTCGTCAGATGTTGCAGCCAATGCTAAATGTGCATCACTACAGGCCTGGACGTCGAATATCATCCACGTTTTGTCGTCCACCTCCAAATAGCCATGGCTGAATGCATAGTCATTAGGAGTAAATAGCGTGCTGCTTTGTCCTACAATTAGAATGTTTACAACATTATTGGTATAACCGACTATGGTAAAACAGGCGGACTGGACAGCCATTTCAAATCCATTTTCATAAAACGCACGCGGGCTATAGCGCTAACGTTCTAAACGTTTCATGAAAATATAATGAAAATACAAAGGCTTCAAATAATCGAGAATGAATCCCAAGCTTAAGTTCCTATTATTTTAACTAATGTCTGTATTGTATGTATATTTTGTATGCGTCAAATAGCATCGTTTCATATAATTTAAGTTATTGAAGGTCATTAGATATTTATATTATTATATTATTATTACTGTACCCATCAAAACTGGTAGTCTCCAATCTCCCCAGCTACCCCAACCAGTGGCGACAGATATAGAGTTGATTGGGTTATTCCGGGGCTGGGACCATTGTAAGAACTGATCCTGGTAGAGCCCATGCTGACCAACCCTAATCCGACCATTCTTCCAACTCAACCAGAAGCTTCTAGCCTCGTTGCAATCAAGAATATTTGGGGTGTTTGTTTGTTTTACTATAGGTGTCCCGACTGTTCTTCCCGTTCGGATGGCGCTCTTTGTATTTTTCCACCCACCAATGATGACCTGAATGACCAACTCATCTATTTCACCTGGGATATTAGACAGCAAGATATGGGCATCATTGCAGGCCTTTACCGTAAATTCAATATAGTCATACCCAGTAACTGTCACCCAACCGTGCTTGAAGTCGTAGTCATTCGGTGTGTAGATCGCCATCTTTTTACCTGCCATCAAATTGAGTATGCCTTATAAAAGTATTACATACATATCCTAGTTCAAGTTGTTAATTCGGTATGTCAAATAGACACATCGATATATAGAAGCACAAATAAAAAGGGGAGAGAAACGGGAAAGAACAAAGAACAATTCCAAAACATAATGGTCCCCGACTTAGCTATAACAAGGTCAATGACTTTACTTATGAAAAATGTGGCATTTTAGAAAACCGTGACGCATACCCGCAAAGAGGGCACCGCCATCTTCCTTTTCGAAATGATATTTATTTGATTCCCAGGGGTTAACAGTGTATCCGCAAGTTCCCTCCTCAAAATTGCAATCTCCAGCTGTAGGAGACGCTGGTGGGACTGGGGGTGGTAGCGTAACGACTGGAGCTCTTGTTGTAGTTGTTGGGTCTGGTTGAGGGGTTGGCAGAATATTGACTGGCATCGTCGTTTTGTTGGTATCTAAAATTAATGCATGACAATATTATGAAATAAGTTACACTTTATAGTATACAAGTATAATATACAAGTACAATGTACCAACATTATACCACGTTTCATTGATTGTATCATCATACAAGAAATACATTTCTCTCTATTTAAATGTTTGAGCTATGTACATGTTTCAGCCTTGAGACTTATACTAGGAAAGCTAGGCTATTCAGACTACGGTTAAAAAGTTGGTCATGGCGTAATCATTATCTTACCATAAAATGAACATTGCCCTGCCAGTAGTCGGACATCATCAACTGATATATACCCCTTTGAACCATATCCGTGCATAGCCGCAAATATGATCTGAAAACTTTGTCCATTTGAATTTACAGGGACGAGGGCGTGATTCCAACCATCCGTAGCAGAGGCAGGGAGACGTTTTTCGTCGATTATTACTTGACCCCCGGCCTCAGAAAACCTCACGTTAAGGGAACCGCTGTTGGGATCCTAAAATTGTAAACGCACATAACGAATTAACGAACACACCACTAATCAAGCTTCCAACACAAGAAAGTACTTGTTTATCTGAATGTGAAATCTGAAAATTCCCTTGTGTACCTGGATGTGATAATATGCTTCTAGGCAGTCGAGACTGTTAGGCGGAAGCGTTGGTGAAACAAGGTTACTAGTGTCACTGCTTGTACCATAATTAACATCTGCATAGGCATATTGTCCTAAAGTGAAAATATATACCATTAACTGTATAACGCATAAGAGTTTTGCTTTAAAATCGATGATACACTGTATGTGTCTCTTTTTTCAAACTTTAGGAACTCAAAAAATTAGTATTGCTGTTTACCCGCTGGTTCGTCAAATGCCCAAATTGCGGTCGATCCCCAACCAGTGGAAACAGAAACTATGTCAACCCTGTGCGGATTTGGGTCCTGCCAAAATATAATTCTATCCACGCCAAATACATTTCCTCTTCCCATCTCTATCAAACCTGAGTCCCATCTCACCCAAAAGTCTAAAGTTTGGTTACATTGCATAATATCAGGAGTGTCGACTATAGCCTTGTCACCACACGATTTGCAGTCTCTGATGTTGGTTTTCTGGTTCGCATAAGACCCAAGGACAAGCTGAAATTGATTCGACACCGTGGTTTAACAGATTCAATTTTGCTAATGCCATTGACATAATAAGCTGTGCACCGAACATACGCTCACAATGTTACACCATTCTTTGAAAATGTATCAAGATTCTGTACTATATACGTATGTATTATTATGTATGTGTATGTATCATTCAGGAACAAAACTCCTTGAACGAGTTGATTATAGTTATATTAAAATTGAAGACCACCGGCTTCATAATGTTGCCAATCACGACCAATAACAGTTTGGTAAACTGTCTGGAAATTAATCATTTAGCTTTGTCGATTAAAGTGTTTGCTTCAGATAAGCATGATTAAAAAGGGTTCATAATTTGATATTTGAACTAAGCAATGATTGGTGGACCTCATAAATTCTCCCAGTTCCATCTTGTTTGACTTCTGTCAGGGCCAGATGAGCATCATTGCAAGCCTGTACCCGGAATGTTTGTCCAACTCTGTCACGGACATCCATCCATCCATGTTCGAATTTATAGTCATTAGGAGTCATAATTTGAGTGGAATGACCTAGTATGCAGAAGGAATGGAATGATTATAAAGAAAATTATAAAGAAAAGGTTATGAAAATACTCTTATAGCCAATATAAACCAAACCATTTTGTAATATGATAGAATGCTGTAACGTTTTACAATTTCAAAGGGGATTGAATAATAATGTAAAAAAAGCATCATAAAGAACAAACCCGAAAATCCCAGTATCTAACACCCCGTTCTTATCCTTTCAGAAACCATTATTCTATACCACGAGACATTTTTTTCATAAAAAATTCTACCTGCAAGATGTAAGAAATGAAACTGCCGGTCTCATCAAAGACCATTTACATGGTATTTTCTTTTACCTGGAGCTGTTGGGATCCTCCACTCAGCAGTGCTGCCCCAGCCAGTAGCAAACGAAAGTGCATTGACTGGATGAGGACTGGGGTCTTGCCATGCCATGAATCTATCCATACCATACACAAATCCTCTACCAACTTCAATATTACCATTTGCCCACGATACCCAAAATGGTCTCATTTCCGTACAATTAAGGAACTGGTCTGTCTTGACACGGATCATATCTGGACCACGTGATTTAGCTCGAATCATCGAGTTTCGATTTCGATTTCCTCCCAGCACAATTTCGTAGGTTTGCTGAGTAATATCTCCGATAATACCTTGAAGCTGGATATGACCATCATTACATGCCTGTATTTGAAATGGCATGAAGGTAGTCTCCTGTGTCGACACCCAACCGTGTTTGAAATAATAGTCATTTATTGTCTTTATAGAGGTTACTCTCCCTAAAATGGTCAAAATGTTTCATTGAACTGGCTATAATAAACAACATGAATACATGGGAATGCCATTGAATCATGTTACGGCAAACACGTTATGTCTGCTGCGAGAGAGAATAACAATCGTATATCCAAGTTTTTATGATTCCCCTGCCATTCAAAATGGCACATAAAAGTGTTTCTATGAACTAAATGCCATGAAAATTAGAAATAAGTTGTAATAAGATATGACGATAAAATATTCATAAATAATAAAACAAATATTCTTAAGTCTGAGTAATGTGAAATAAGGACTATTTACAGATTGAGAGCTACTTTTGCTGATGAAACACATTGAATATCGTCTTTCATACAATTTCACATTACAAATGTCAATGAGCAGATCTGTTATTGTGAATTTTGACAACACGATCTAAAATGATCGCGTCTTCTACAGCATTCATGTTGGCATTCATGTGGCATATGAATGTATCTCATTCGAGCACATTAAATTCTTCATGTCTTGGTACGCAACACATGGTTCATCTATATGAACTCTGCATACATATCTTGCCATGATTATTACCAAATAGGGCACACAATGTATTTCAACGAAACGGGGATCTTGATAGTCAGGTACCAATGACGCTTCAAATATGGTTTTAAATATAAAAAGATAACGCTTCCCGCTTTATTGGCATAAAATAAAACACTCAAACCTTGTGGTTCTACAAATCTCCATTCCGCCGCAGCGCCATATCCGGATGCAAAAGCCACCGCTGATATCACCCGTGGATTTATGTGTTGCCAGCCCAAGAACTCATTCTGACCGTCAAATCCCTTTCCAACCTTAATCCACCCATCTGTCCAAGACACCCAGAAATTCCGGAGCGAATCACAATCCAAATAACCTGTAGTGTCTGCTTCAGCCATTATATTGCCCTGTTCAAACATAGTATTTGATATCTCTTTTTAAATTATTTTAGGTTGTTACTATACATGTGTTGTAAAGTTCATTCAAATGTATACAGTACATTTTGACCCAAAATTGCTATATTTGCTATATTTATATTTTATTTTTCACGTATTGTACTCTGAAATTTCAAATACATCATTCTAACTTTGACATATAAAGTCTATCCCTAGATAATTCTAGACCGAGTAGAGTATATGAATCTGTTACTATCAGGAAAACATACTTGTTTAGCGTCGCGTATGACAGACTTGGTACCTCCCCATCCACTGAGGACAATTTCATACGTGAGCTCAGTATCTATCCCGGCAGTTGCCATTAGATAAATGTGAGCATCATTGCAAGCCTTCACTTGGATGTTAATAGATGTCACATCATGTACTTTTACCCATCCGTGCTTATTAGAGTAGTCGTTCGGTGTAAGAATAGCAGCACTCATACCTGGTAAATGATTAATTAAATGTCTTTCATTGTTGCATATTAAAACATACTATACAGCTCATTCATGATCCCACGGATGATCAACGCATTGATTTCCTATTGAATAATCTTGCATAGCTAACATGATTGACATACATACTCAGATGAAAATGTTGTTTATCTTAGTGAATCGGAAGAACGCCAAAAAAGAAGCCGTCTTCGTGAGAATGTTTTACGAACAATGTCCATTTCAATCTACAGTGACAACTGGGCTATATAAAGACCACTTCAAAGCGATAACCATACCTTCGCTAACAGTGAGTCTCCACTCGGCGCTACTTCCCCAACCTGTCGCGTAAGATATCGCATTCACATCATGGAAATTAGGATCTGGATAATATATAATCCTGTTCATTCCATACACGTTTCCACTTCCAATTTCAATAGACTTATCATACCAACTAATCCAAAACGAACGCAGCTCGTCACAGCTCAGAATGTCCCTCGTAAGGGCAGTTGCCATTGGCTTTCCTCCCTTGGAAGGTCTGAGAACTGTTTTCGTATTTCTCCAACCTCCGATTACAATTTCATACGTGTCTGCCGAATCAACCCCGGGAGTAGTCATTAGGGCAATGTGTGCATCATTGCACGCCTGTATTTTAAGGACAATGTGATTGGTGTTTTGAACAGAAAACCACCCATGCTTGAAGTTATAGTCATTTGGGGTGTAAATTGCCATTTCTCTCCCACCTGCTGCAGTATGATCGTTCCGTGGCTTCATATAGTTCAGACGCCCTAGAAATTGGCAATGATAAATTATTATGAACGCCTCGGTAACGAAGAAATCGACTTATATCAAGAAATATATAGTCTTTATCTAGAAGTTTTCACAATGTGGATGAATGTTACGTCTATTCGATTCATGGGTTGCATTTTTAGTAGATCACCCTGTATGCTTTCCGTAATACTTACCAGATTGCTCAAAGAATACCCATTCTCCAGTGCTACCCCACCCTGTGCTGACCGACAATGCTTTGAATTGGTACGTGTTTAGTCTTGCCCAAATCATGAATCTCTGCTGCCCGTACACCAAGCCTCTTCCGACTTCAATCTTGTTATCTTTCCAGCCCACCCAAAATGATCTAAAATCTTCACAATTAAGGAAGTTCTTTGTTTTCGCCGTAAAGAGATTCCGGCCCTGTTTCTTGTTTCTGATTACCGACTGAGTGTTTCCCCAGCCCCCGATGACGATCTCGTACATGGCTGATTCATCCCGTCCAGGTGTGGCCATAAGAGCAACGTGAACATCATTACACCCCTTTACTCTAAATACTTTGTATTGGAGGTCGTGCACAGGTGTCCAGGCATGGTTATAGATATAGTCATTTGGTGTCATTATATGGGTTTCTCGACCTGTAATTGATATATGTTCATGTTGGGAAACTAGCCTTGACACAATATCTCTTTAATACTAATACAATTCGTACCATGTTTTTCTTTTTGGGATACTACGATTCTATATTAGGACACGACATATTTATGGGACTTGTTTCTGTTGTCAAGGACTTGATAAATCCTACTACTACAGTAGGATTTATCGCTAGTATAGCGAAAATAGTACCTGGAAAAACCGGTAATCTCCATATCGCCTCATGACCAAATCCCGTTGCAACGCTCACAGCATTTACAAGATGAGGAGCTGGGTCTTGCCACGACATGATACGGTTGATACCGTACAATGAGCCCGTTCCAACCTGTATCAAACCACCTTTCCAGCTTATCCAAAACTTCCTAAATTCGTCACAGTTTAAGATGTTTGGAGTCGCAGCCTGAGTCTTTAGTTCTCCCATTTTTCTGTCCCTGATGGCTGATTGTGTATTTGCCCAGCCTCCTAGGACTACTTCGTATACATCTACAGCAGTGTTTGTAGGATCGAGTGGTAATTGTATATGGGCATCGCTGCATGCTTCGATTTCAAACACTATCTGATTTAGACCATACGTTGTTATCCAACCGTGCACGAAGTTATAGTCATTCGGTGTATATATTGTTACCGGTCGACCTACAATAGTAAAGGAATATTTCGAATATTTAGTATGTATTCCCGAGTGTGCATTTCATTTTACAAAATACAAAATTCAGATGTCGATCTAATGTATCGTTCTCTTGACTTTCATATTGCTGCTCCCTATATATATTCTACTAATGAGATTATTAAACTGGACTATACTTTACAATGAAAGCAGTTGATTTACCTTGTTCTTCATAAATTGACCATTTTGCACTTGATCCCCATCCCGTTGCAAAAGATATAGCATTTACGGGATGTGGAACAGGATCTAGCCATGTCATGAACCGGTTTTGACCAATTATATATCCTCTTCCCACTTCGATGTAAGCATTTCTCCAGCTCACCCAGAAAGGCCTCGTTTCGTTACAACTGAGGAAGTTTCGTGTGTTTGCACTTGCACGAACTGTTCCTTGTTTCGCGTCACGAATATCAGATCTAAAAGGTTTCATAAGAAATTGCATAGATTTGCCTGTTTAAAATAAAACAAAAAAAAACTTGAAATGTTTATTGTATATATACTCGTGAATATCTATAATCGAACAAAATTGTGTGCGCCTTGTCAGGAATTTTTTCAAGGTAGAAAAATAAAAATAAGGTTAGTCCCATCAGATTCGATTGAGCATCCCAATGCTGTGTGACTCACAAACCAGGCGTCAATAATGCATTTATTACCTCGTCCCGCTATATCCGGAGAGAACAATCTCATATGTGTCTGAATCCTCTTTACCGGGTTCAGCACTAAGGGCAAGATGCGCATCATTACACGCTTGTACACTGAAGAGGAAGTCCTGGCGGTCATCAACACGAATCCAACCATGGTTGAACTCGTAATCATTCGGCGTACTGATGACAGTTTGATGATCTATAAGATTGCATTTAATTGTTGATAAGGATGAGGTTTAGTTCAAGCTTGAAGAAAATGTTAACATGGGAATGTCGATTTTCAAAAATTCATCAAAATCATCAATTTTCGACCTATTGTAATTGAGGAAAAAAATTGAGAAAATTTGAAGGTATTGGAAATAAAGTCAATTACGTTTCAATCAATAGTATTAAGTATTTCCACCGCAGGATAAGTAAATAAAAATCCAAAGGTAAAGAGGCTTTATCACGTAGTTCAATGGGGGAGCAAAGGTTGCCAAACTTATGGAGGGGAGTGTAAATGTATTATAGAATTTACCGGGCATTAGGGGGAGCCTCCACTCGGCGGTAGCGCCCCAACCAGTTGCAACACTTATCCCATAGACAGGGAATGCATTGGGATCATACCACGACATGAAAGTCTGTTGGCCATAAATTGCACCCCTTCCAACCTGGATGAGTCCACTCTCCCAGCTCACCCAGAACTGTTGCATCACGGCGCATTTCATTATATCAGGGGTATTAACACGAACTCCTCCACCTCCTCTACCCTAAATGATATATTATAGGATGTTTTAGTGCAAACTATAATTGTTTAGTCAAAAACATTTCGATCGATTCATTATTGCAAAGACTTAATACGAGAAGAGAGAAACTCTAAAAATGGTTGCAATTTTAGAAGCATTACTATATGCAGTTGTCTCCTTTTAGATCATTTTAAAGGACCGTGTATAGTATGGCAGTGGTTTTAGACCGTCATATTTTGAATCATGAATATTATATCAATTCAAATATGACATTTCTCATTAACACAATATCTTATCTTTCTAGTAAATTCTCAAGAATTATAAAAATATCAATCGAGCAATTCGAAAAATGATGAATAGGGACACCATGTTAACATATTTCAAATTATTGAACCTATTTAAGAGGATCTTTTTCAGATTTTTATTGCGAGAAAATATTATTCAACAATGGGTCTATTCTTCCTCAAAAGTAAAATGGTATTGAAAATCTAGTTTTGAAGATGACCAAAATTACGTTTTAATATAGTGGAGAAGAAACGTTTGATATATTTAAATTGAGAAAAACAAGATCCTCTTTTGAGAAAATAAGCCTAACATTTTTTTAAAAGTGAAAAGGTGGGGTCGTAATCCATAATTTTTGAGAGAGTCGGATCTATTTTATAACGGGGACTTAACTCGAAAGAAGCCATTTTTCTTTAATAAAATAGCTGTATTTATGGCGAGAAAGTTCTCATGGTGAAATACACGGCTGTCCAAAATCAGTCGCCATACTATACCTGGTCCTTTGGACAATTTGCCCAACTTTCATTATAATGTCAATTACTACTTAAAACTGACCTGTCTTCCGACACGTATATCAGACTTTGTGTTTCTCCCGCTCCCAAGTACTATCTCATATGTTTGGTTCAACAAGAAACCTGGCACGGAAGAAAGCTCGAGATGTGCGTCGTTACACGCCTGGACGCGGAACGGCATCCACACAGAGTTTTGGACGGTGACGTAGCCATGGTCGAATGAGTAATCATTCGGTGTAAAAATGGCCAATTCTCTATCTAAAACAGAAAGTGCTCATATTTAATTGGTATCACTATTGCTTGCCTAATGACTTGGGGTTTAAATGAATTGAATTAAAAGTTGAAATAGTATTTCTAGTTTATCAGACGTACCATACTTTCCGAAGCTCCTACTCTCGGTTTTCCATTGGAAACTGTTGTCATTTGGAGTAACAGTGTACCCTTGGCACAATCCTTGATCAAAGTTACAGTCTATTGGGCTACCACCGCTACACATACATACTACAAAAATGATTCAATATACATGTAATTTTATTCGATTTTATGATTTAACACATCATGACCTGCATGTAAGTCGTCGCCGCGTAGCGGATAACCCAGATGCGAGTAGGAAGTTACGAGTTTCACCATCAGGCAAATTAATTAACATGACAGGTACCGTTTATTACTGTTCATTGTCACCGACTGTCTTCTTTATTTTAGACGTTTCAAATGCATACGGTACTGCATCCATGATCATTAAAACTTGAAGTGAAAACAGTTAAAATACATCTAAGGTACATGTAAATCTACTTTTTACGCCATTGAACCGAACAACGTCAAATAATTGCTATGGCGATATTACATCATCCCCGGGATCATCCCACAAGCGGTTTAAATTGAAGTTGCCCATGTCTCTATTGAAGTTTTTATGTTTTCTTATGTGAATAACTTCAGACTCAATCAACCTATTGTTTCTGATCCTTTCTGTGCTAACTAAAAATAAAATACAGTCTGTGACATTTATAAACGGAATTAATATTACCGGACTATTCACTTATTTCATGTAAACATAGCAGGCATACACGAGTTCCCTGAAACTTGAATATTATCAGTGGATCAATCTTCAAATAAGTATTTTTATTCGCTGAAGATTGAAAGCGCAACATTTCGTTTGCCAGTTCAACATAAAAACAATACAAAAAGAACGAGAATCCAGGAGTTAAACCCAAAGCTAGATCATATAGAAATGATGTAAATATTCTGCACTTGAATCCAGAAAATACTAGATATAGTATTCAATAAACCATGAAAATCTTTGTTATTATTATTGTCGATACTCTAAGCTCTGGGATGCATCATGGTATCTCAGTAGCTAAAGATTTTATGATAAACTCACTCTTATATGCTGATGATCTCGTAATTTTTTCAACATCACATGATGAAATGCAGAGAAATCTGATAAAACTTCAAGATTATTGTTCCAAATGGAAACTATCTATCAATGTAGAAAAATCAAAAATCATAACAATTGGTACAGAAATCAAAAAAGAGTTCCTATATAATGGCAAAAAGCTAAAGAGCACAGACTCTTACACATACCTGGGATTGAAATTCTCGAAAGATGGCGTTAAGCTAGCTGGCCAGGAATTGGCCCTAAAAGCTCAAAAAGCTTGGAATAGTCTAAAACACACTCTTTATTCTGCTAATGTCAAATCAATAAAGCTAATCTTACATCTATTTGATGCATGCATCAAACCTATTCTTACTTATGGTAGCGAAATTTGGGGCACATCTTTTAACATACTTAATAACTTTGACTTCAGGAAAAAAACTGAAATAATCAATCTAAAATGTAGCCGATGGATCCTTGGAGTCTCGAGAACATGTAGCAACTTAGCTATTCTAGGTGAACTGGGAAGATTACCTATGTCATACTTTATTCAACTCAGCATGTTAAAATATTGGGCTCATATTCAAACTTTATCAGATGAGAGATTAGTCAAAAAGGTGTTTCTTCACACAAAGTCAAAGAGTAAATGGTACACTCACATTAAACATATCCTTGATAATATTGACTTAGATATTGATACGATACAATTGACTGACCTAAACTCTAAGAATCGTTTCATAAAACTGGTGGAGCAAAAGTTATCATTAAAGATCAAATCACAATGGAAATCAAAATCTTCATCTAGTCAAAATCCACGATTTAATAACAAACTAAGGACTTATGTTAAATTTAAACCAGAACTGACTTTAGAAAAATACTTAACTTCAACACAAAATGTATATAGTAGAGTAAAATTCACAAAGCTTCGTATAAGTGACCATAATCTTGAGGTGGAAAAGGGACGTCGCAAACATGTCAAATTTGAAAATCGTCACTGTACTAAATGCAACAACTCTGACAAACCTATTGAAGATGAATTTCATTTTGTCATGAAATGTAACAAATATTCTGTAACAAGGAACATCTTATTCGAAAAAATATCTAAATCATGTTCAACATTTTATTCCATGACAGATGTACAGCAATTTCTCCACATCATGTCTTATAAAACAAACATGACTGACATAATGAAATTCATATCCAATAACCTGTAAAATATTAAAAATGTACACACTGTATCATATATATATATATATTTTTTCTATGTATTTCCTTATACTTAGTTAGCCTGACGATACCACACTGTACATGTACATGAGGTTGTGTCAATAAATATTATTATTATTATATTATTATTGTGTCAATATAAAAATAATGTTATCTGCAATGGCATTGTGTTTGACATTCTTAGACACTACCTCTGATTACATCTAGCAAATTACAAAATAGATACCACTGAAATCAATCAAAACAATTTTCAAAATAAAAATGCACAATATAGGCAACAATTTGCAAAACATAAAATTATCTTACTTAGTCTAATGAAAGTATAAAATTAACACACGACATACAAGATGTATTAATTGTAAAAACCGCAGAACTATTAAACACAGATCTTTGCAAGGTTGGACCTGGTAATCTAAGAAAATGGACCATAAAAGGATAATTTGCAATTGGGAAACATCATCAAGAGCTTGAACATAGTCAATTAACTACAGTTTACAATAAGATGTTATTGTCGACTGTAGTTTACAATATTATGTTATTGTCAATGAAGGGTTTGGAAAAATATGAATCAGTTGCATAATCCAGTATCAAGATGCTCGACTTGATGGTTCAAATATTTCTACCTGATGCAATATAATTAGTAATATACAAACACAGAATTCTCAAATGCACCTTTATGGAGATCTAGATGACAAACTGATCAATGTATTGTCATTTTTTTTATTTGTTCTACATATAGTTTTATAATATTGCTCCTTATCGTTATCATGAAACCATTTTATTTATATCATTGACATGTTACATGAAGCACCCTTACCTATATTTCTTCTGATTAGAAAACAATGCTTTTACACTCTTCAAACAATCGTGGGTTTGTACAATGGTGTATTCTTCTATTAAATGCACATACACACGATAAGGGAGTTCGTCCAACTTTTCAAGGTGTGAAAGGTGTGAGAACATACCTCCTATTCATTGTGATATTTAACACATCTTTTCGTCTTGCTATGAATAATATGATTAGAAGCTCTGACTAAAAACTACTGATCTGTAATCGCCGAATAAGAGAAGTTACAACTGTTACAATGTTTAAAGCTTATGATATTCAAATTGTATCTGCTTGTCATCAATGGCAATACGTTCATCATTATCAATGCCAGAAGGCTAGCTATCTTAGCTTTCTTTATCAAATGGGTGGGAGATCTTATCATAATGTTTATTACTCAAACCACATTTTATTTTACAAATATGAACGTTTTGCTGGCCCACCCCATATATATCCTAGACATTTTTGATTTTTCGATTAGCAAGATAACCAACGATTAGATATTAGCCAATCAATTTCCACCAAAAATCGAATCCGTGAATATTATGCATATAAATCTTCTCCGAAGAACATATAAATTAATTTTGTTAATCACTTTAGATCATGTTTATTATTTTGCAAGTTGTACGGAGCCTATATCATGTATATCTGTGAATATGAGTACGTTTGGGTTTACAAAGAAATGGAATTTAACAAAATTACAAATATCTTAAAATACCCTATTTTAATTTATATCGTGCAAATTAAATTGATTTACCTTATATCTTGAGGAAATTGTAAAAATATACTAACCAGTAGTAACTAAAGTAGCAAATCCAAGTAAACTATATTTTGACATTGTTCATGTTCGGGCAATCCACTTTTTGTCTTTGAGTGAAACTGCGCCCCTTTAATGTTTAATTTTGCACGCATGCGCAATGGAGTTTATGTTATATGCAGTACCACTTTTTTAACTCGAGTATAGTGAGGAGTCAATGAAGTCAAGAGTATAATAACAACCTTGGTTAGATAAAAAGTGCTTAAATTGTCGATCTAAAACGCTTTCAGAAATTTGACAGACATAGTCGCATATCAGTAGCTCCTCGGCTTTATGCACTTCCGTAAAGAATTGGTAAAGATACATGTGATACTAATATAAACAAGGAAAACAGACTGTTGATGTGAAAGTCAGTTCTACCCACTTGAAAATGAAAATGAAAACCGAAAATGACCAATGGAATGTAAAGTTTTATATTGCGATCAAAAATGTCTTATTCCTCTCTCCAAAATTATCTCAATTTTGTATGTGTGAAAAGGAGTGATATCGATATGGAGAACTGAATTCAACAATGTTTTTCTCTTAAACCAATCATTGAAAACATTCTGTAAAAACCACGGTATTTTATGTAATGTTGACTGATTGACAAAAATTTAATGCGAAAATTATTAAGAAATATTTTATATAACTGTTTTTGTTAACGTTTTTTGTTTTTATAGTGCAATTGTTTTTGCCGCTTTCTACCAATTCTTGACAATGTTGGAACTCGTTGGATAGGTACCCCCCTATCACACCAAACTAGTTGTTACCCGTTCTTGCCAGTCTTACGAAAACGTCGTAAAACGGGCTCAATCTGGCTGTGGTCGGGAAATATGTTTAAAATAATTAGCTACTCCGTTCATAAACAGTCTTCAATACGTCCATCTCATTCGTAGTTCGTTCAGGTCGCACCACGTCGGTGTGCAACGTCGTATAACGCGTCACTTAGTTTAGAAGGTCATCATGACCTGATTACAGAACGGTATGGTCGCCATCGAATTTTGAGTGGATTCAAAATTCTAAATCACATTCCCCGTCTGGGAAAGTCCATGAAGTTCGTAAACAGACCGTAGAACGTTGTAGCAACGTTCATTCAGTTCGCACACAGTTTAAAACCGATTCGGCAACGTTTTGAAGAACGCAGTGACAACTGGTTCTTGTATAAAAGCTATTTTTGTTAATTCGTTCATAAGCAGTTTTTAATACGTTCATCTCGTCTTTATTCCGTCTGAAGTACGTTGGTATCAAGTTTAGATCGGGTTAAATTGTGCGTTCGTCTCGTCGTCTACACAACGTATCCAAGCCGTTCAATTACGTCCTTAATCAGTTTAAACCAGTTGACAATTAGTATTATTAATTACCTAGTAGTAAGAACTAGTTTGGTGTGATATTGGGGGTACTATCACACCAAACTAGTTCTCACTACGTTCTCGAAAACGGGCTTCAACTGTGTACGAACAGACTGGGCGTACTTAGAACCGTTTGGGGTCTATTTACAAACTTCATCGAACGTACTCGAACGGGTAGGTGCTCTGGAACTTAGAACATGCTCAAAATGTTCTCTTGGTCGTCACATTCTACAATTAGAACGAATGACAACCTGCCAACGACGAGCTGGACGTACTACGAACGGAACTGTCGTACTTCAATCCTACTAGGGACGTTTTTACAACGAGTTGAACTGTCTGAGGACGTTTTGAGAACGAGGTAGAACTAATTGCAAACGGGTTAAAACTGATTTAGAACGTATTTATCAACGAGTTAGCAAAAATATAGCTATCACACCAAGCAAGTTGCCACTGCGTTCTTCAAAACTGGTTTTAAACTGTGTGCGAACGGAATGAACGTAGCTACAACGTTCTACGGTCTGTTTACGAATTTCGTACGGATTTTCCCGGACGGAGAATGTGATTTAGGATTTTGAATCGATTCGAAATTCGATGGCGACCATACCGTTATGTAATCAGGTCATGATCACCTTCTAGACTAAGGGACGCGTTATACGACGTTGCACACCGACGTGGTGCGACCTGTTTTCGTAGGACTGGCAAGAACGGTTAAGAACTAGTTTGGTGTGATAGGGGTGTTACCACTTGCTAATGACACCCTTCTTTTTTATGGATATTTTCAATGAATTCGATCAATCTACTGTACAAGTGGTAATTTTACCTTATCATTTAATTTGCATATTGCTTATTTTTGCCAGATTCAGAAAATTAAGTGTCGGGAAGGTTAGCATTATAATGTTATCCAATGGGAAGTTTCTTGCACTATGTAAAATCCCATGATTAATACAGTATCATAAACCTATTAAACATACATATCAGTTGTTTTAATTCGTTTTAACCTGTTATCATAGGTTTATGTATAAGACATAATTATAACAATGAATGATACGGACTTTTTTGGAGTTTCTCCTCTGATACTTGTATAATTTGTTTTAATTTGTTATCAGCTATTATCAGCTGTTATATTCCATTTGGTTCAACTGGGAAAAACATATTATACTGGATGATACATTTCTCTGCTCTTGCGTATAATTTGTTTACATTAGGTTACATGTTGTTGACACAACGTGTTGACACGATCTTGTTGACATAGACATATTGAGTGTTTTAATAAAAGCGGGTATTGATAAATTAAGTTTTGACATTTGAAAGTTGTAATGAATTAATATTAATGATTTTTCAAAATAAGTCACCAGAAGTGATTAGTGCAGCAGTTGAAAGATATATTTTAGTTTTAGCATTTATAACGTGCTTGCAAAAACACGGGCGCCCATTTAGATTATTAGCGGTTTTATTATAATATTGGATTGCTTCAATGCGCTCCATGAAAGAAAAATGTGGGCACTTTATTAATTGAAATCAATATGTCTTAATATTAAAGCTACATTGTTAACGGAGACAACGTAAGACTGCGACATTTTAACCCATTTCAAAATTCGGTGTTTTTATTTTCCATAACGGCTACTAGTATTTGTGTGCCATAGTTAGGCCATAAGAAGTAGATTCTTTGTTTTGCGTCCCCTTGCTTGCACGATTTTGAGTAAATCAGAAAAAACAAACACATCCAAATAGCAATCACAAGGGTCTGGAAGTTACATTTTGTTCAATCAGAATCAGACGAAATGGCGGATAAATTGATGTGCGTCAAAATTGACAGTGATATTGATTACTTTGGCATACATTGTGTATTTTCTTATTTTTACCCTTGAATAATACCTATATTTAAATATATTGTATAAAATGTATAGATCTGTGTTTGTATCACTGCAAATTGGTATGTCATCCCTTTTAATGCCCATAAAATGTATATACATTTCTTAGCAAAAATGTTAGTGTTTTTTTTGAGTTTGTGTTTGTTTTCCTTGTACCCTTGCATGATTAGGATTTTGCCAGGACGCAAAACAGAGAATCTAATTCTTATGGCCTTATCTCAGCTTTCGGGAATCACGGTTATCGTGATTTAAGGGCAGTTATAAAAATATACAAGGCGATGGTTCAAAATGGACAATTTTCAAAACTGCTCAACTTCACGTTTTTAAAGAATGCTTGCCCGGTGAGGGGTTTGCTATTGCAAGAGAACAAAAACTTTGAATTAGGATTTTCCTAATACTTAATCATTAATACTTAATACTAATCATTAATCAACAACTTTTTAAACCGTCTGTCTGATTAAATATCATGCCAATTAATACCACGATTGTGTTGACAGGATTAAATGCGATATCTATGGAATAATAATTTAATGAACTCAATAGTCTAAATGATAAATAAGTTCATAACTTAGTCCCCGGGATTTAGTCTTGGCTGACTAGTCTTGTATCATCAGAGTTGGATTGCAAATACCTCCCTAAATCAAATATTTATAATTGTTTTTATGTCTCTGATCCAACCACTAAAGTTTAAAAGGAAGACTATAGTGTCCCGTGAATTCATTATAATTATCTTAGACAATAGTGAAGCGGTACAATCGTGGGAGTGTTAATTAATCGGAATGCAAGTTTGATACAAAATAACTCCTTTGGATCAAATATTTAAATTTTACTAGAGTGCGGGGAGTGGAAACGAGTCTCCATTCAAGCACTAAATATCAAAAGAAAGATTTCAGTACCCCTTAACTTCACTCCCGGACTTCACTATTCACCACCTCCCCTCCCCCTTCCCCAATTATCTTTTATGACCCCAGATTGTTCGTTTCTGTGCCCCCCCCCCTGTCCATGGCAAGTACGTAATCTATGTGTATATCGGCTCCCTCCCAATGGTGGCCAAAACCAGATGCAGGCATAGACATTGACAAGGTGAGGGGATTAGAAATAAAAATAGTTTTGTTTTAGGATCTGACTGAAATATTTTGGCACTGTTCAACGAAGGTTTAAGGAATTAGAGGCAGAAATAATTCCTAGATGACCTGTCTTTACTGTAATCAAGATGCTACCTAACCGCAGTTTTAAAAGTTATTTATCTTTTGTGATAATCTAATACTACTTATAGATTGGTCTTCCAAATGTAAGACCCCGTATAAGACCCTTGTCTCTGATTGTGAAACATGTGTATGCATCAAATCCGAGGAATATTACATTATGTGAAACAATTCCAAAATGTTTTGTCTTGACCTCAATCAAATAGCAATATATTTCAACATGTGGAAATTGTTTATTAACGATATGTCGGGCACTATAGGTGAACGGGTTTTCAGTTTTGCTCTTTTTTGTCACACTTAAATTGTGTGCTTTATTTATTTGGAATTTGAATTTGAAAGGGTGAATTCACATCCAATAAAGCTTATAGTATCATTTATTAACAGATGCATCGAGGTAGAGCCACCGTTCAAAAGACATAAACATAACTCTGTCGAGTGCAATAAATCCATGCATATCCATTTGTAGCAGACAAGACCAGGGGAACACAGTTACCCTTCGCATTCTTACATTGTCCGCATGTCAACCATACGGCGACCGCACGGTCAGCCTGCCTTTCGCACCTCTCATACACGTGTACAAATTCCAAGATCATATTAATTACCATTGATTCCTCGTTTTCAATCCCTGGTTTTCAAAGCCCGTTAGATGTTAATGAATGGAGATTTTTAAATGTGCTTTCATTAAACAGCCAGGAAAAATAAACTAATTTTCATTTCCCAGGAATCACATAATCCGTCAAAACTCATTTAATTTAAAATGTATCTAATATATTATATGTATACAATCAGACAGACTGACTATTCTAATCCGTTATGAAAAGCCATTTGTTTTTTCCTCTACAGGATGTTTCTGCGGAAGTTAATTTGTTTATCTTAGTGTTTAGAGGCAATGTCCTTTGACGCTTTCGTGAAATAAATGAACTCTGTGATGGACTACAATTGTATATTTTCTACAGGAACAGTTACCCGAAGTAGACACATTATTTTCATTTTAAGGTCTCTCTAATTAGTTGCATTGCAGAAGTCTAATATTATTCTCTCCTGTGCCGAAGGTACTTATACCCGTAGCCAAGGGGGGGGGGGGGTGTTCAAGGAGTCCAACTCAACAGAATTCGAATTGAATACAACTTGAAATAAATTCATAACATATAAATATATAAATACAATGTCTATCCAAGTCTTCTTGCATTTTCTGAACTTCAAATGCGCCTTTTGATGTGTGATAACAAAATACTAAATAAATACTTAATGTTTACTCCAGCTTGTTTTTATAGTAATTTGGCAATTAAGCATGCATAAAGAGATAGCAATGTGTGTACTGTGTACAACTCGAATCCTCTCCCGATCAGGTCACGTTTTAATTGTCTCTGATGTAATAACTGCCCTGTCAACCCTCACGCATTAGGCGTGATTGTTACGCATTTGCTGAAAAAATAGAAATCACGCATCAATTTAGCGTGTATGATCAAATATCACACAAATCGCGGATTTTGTTGAAATTTTTAAAAACCGTTTTTTTGTGAAATGCCGACACAGTAAAATACCGAACGGCAAAAAAAGCGAACGCATTCCGTTCGGTCTTTGCACGCGATTGCCGTTTGTGTCACATATTTGGTACAAAATATGTGTATATATCACGCATTTGTTTCGAAAATATTCACACCTACCTATTTGATTGAAATCATTCAAATCAAAGTTGGCATTCGAGAACAAAAATGTGTCCAGTCAAAAATAGATTTCTAATGTTTGATTTTGAGTAGTTGTATTTATTGATCCTTGTTTTTCAATCTACAATTTTGGTCCAAATATGGCTAAAATCACACGAGAAATGCTCAAAATGGTGAAAAACTGCATGATTTTGAAAGAATCTTTGGCCAGGGGGGTTCGCCCGAACCCTGCGAACCCCTCCCCTGGCTACGGGCCTGCCTATAACCTATAATACTCATTTATTAAAACAAAAATTAATTTATCCGTCTGTCTGATTAGATTTTGTTCCCTGACTCAAACCAGAGATATATAAAACATATATATTTTATATGCCTCAGCTCAAACTAAGTCAACCCCGATTTCAGTTCTTCATTCTTCACTTGAAACGATATAGCCAACATGATACAACATGAATTTGGATTAATTATACATATATAAAGCCTATTGTTATCAAAACCCATAATCATCACCATATAAATATAGTTTTATTGATGACCAAAAACAGATATCAGGGGCGTAGCCAGCTTTCAGTCAGGGGGAGGGGGTGCGATCGCCAAAAAGTTTTCGGTTTTCAGTCAGGAGGGTACGATTGTGGCCTGAGCAGCATTTTAAAGCTCCTTTCTTCTTCTTTCTCAGGGTTTTATTTTTATTGTTAAGGGGGGGGGGGCGATCGCACCCATCACAACCCCCCCCCCCTGGATACGCCCACGGATATTTTGGCAACTTCCACGTTTACCCCCCCCCCCTAATCATTTTTGCGCCCCCTCTAAATGTCAGACCAATCAGGCGATGAGGCATGGATCAGGATACCCTGACTCCCAAGCTGTGCGACTTCTGGCATCCGCTACACCTATATTCCTGGGGGAAATGCTTTTTCCTTTATAAATTATCAAATATCGTCGTGTTTGGGCAAACACGGAGGAGGAGGAGAGGGGTGCGTGCATTGCGTGCGATCCCTCATCAGTTGTGTACCTTATTTTTGTATGAATTTCTCCCGAACAGTTATGCTAGAGGGGTTATAATATTTATTTCTGTTTTCAAATGAAATAATTTCACCCTTGCCCGATTGGCTTGTAGATAATGCACGAATCAAATAGCATGGAGATCAGATAATTAGATGGATTCGTTTTTTTCGCAATCAGATGAATTAACTTATTGTTTTCTCTGATTAAAAGGCGGTTTGAAGCTACTTTTATAGGATTTGTAAATTCGCAATCAGACTGGCTTATTTTAATATTTAGTCAGTGCAAGAGGAGGGGACTATAATGTAGAAAATTGTTTTGATTTCGACACTAACTGAAATAATTTATCACAATAAATTGTTAAATACGGAAACAGAGACCGGTTTAAAAATGGAAAGAGAGGCAAAAAACTCTATTCATACAATGTAATTAAAACCCGGGAATTAAAAGCAATTTTAGACTGTTAGATCTTCTGTAATCAAGGTAATGTTGGTACACTTCCACCGTTAGAAAAACAAAGACTAAGACAAAGACTATATAGCAATTAATCCTTTTGTAATCATTAAATGTTTAAAGTAAATTCTTATTATTTCGTTGGACAATGTTCAGACTTCTGACCAAGATTTATTCATTTATGTTTGTATTTAAAAAATAGTATTTCAATCAGACAGACATTCTAATGAGTTAGAAAAATACATTTGTCCATCACCTATCAAGAAGTTTTCAAACGTAATCAAGTCGATTTGTTTATTTTAGTGTTTAGCATTGTTTTTCATAACTTGACGCTTCCATGAACAGAATGACTTTGAAATGAGTATTTATAATTTAAGCTTTTATACGACATGCTTATTGTATATTTCTATATGAACGTTGTAGTTATGTGATGTAACATCGCCCCCCCCCCCAAATTACAGGTATACAACTTTTGGTCGGAATACTTTAACTTGCGATTAAAAGCAATTTTAGACTGTTAGATGATCTCTTATGTAGTCTAGGTGATGTTGGTAGACTTCCACAGTTAAGAAAACAAAGACTAAGACAAAGAGAACTATATAGCAATTAATCCTTTTGTTATCTCTAAATGTTAGATTCTTTATTGGACAATATTTTGACTTCTGTCTCCGATTGTTATGCAGATATGTGTATATAATCATGTGAACAACATATTACGTGGAAATTCCCATATTCATTCTCATAATGTCTTACAGCTATTTCGCAAATGACATGCATGTAAGCCTAAATAACATGTGGACGTAATATTGCAGAACTGAGCGAAAAGAAAGGTTGAACAAATCAGATTAAGATATTTTATTTATTAAATGCACAAAGGGCAACAGTTGAAGAGCAAAAATTAAAGGCGTTGTGAAATAGATCGTGCTTTTGTATGATCCCCTTCTATAGTGCCCTACCCTTTGCATTCGTTCGACTTCACTTCTTAAAAGAGAGTTTCGTCTTCTCGTAGTATATAACTAGACTCTGCACGTAGCGTAATAGTGCCCCTATTAGCCATGTACAGGGGCGTAGCCAACTTTCAGTCGGGGGTGGGGGGGGGGGTGCGATTGCCAAAAAAACAATATCGGATTTCAGTCTGAGACAAATGGTCAAACATGAGTTTCAAAAAAATTCTAGAATTACGTATGTACCTTATGTAAATATTTACGTTAGCTTATCTAATTAAAGTCTGACGTTATGAAAACAAAGTGCCATTAATTTCTGAACCGTATAATACAGTATCATCTGTTTGGTCATGGTATATTCCAGTTTAATTTGTATTATACAAAAAATGATATGTATAATTTGTATTATACCACTTTGAAACCTGTTATAATAGAAAATGATATGCGTATAATACTGTTTAATCTGATCCTGACTTAAATTATATCAGGTTAAACTGGAATATATTTTGGTTTAATCGGGTATCATTCTCTAATGATATTTGAGTCCGGATCAGATGTTATAATATTGAATGATACTTTCTGTGATATTGGATTAAACAACAAATTAAACATCAATATAAGATGTTATCACAAGTATTAATCATAGGATTTTACATAGTGTTGGCATTCGAAAAAACCGTCATTTCAAGTCATTTCAAGCCCATATATTCACAATATAATTGAGCCCTATTCAGTCCTACTCCTAATGTCGCAGAATTCATTTGGAACAGTAGAAGTTGCGGTTTTTTTATTTTTGGAAAACATTATGTCAACATGCAAATCATATTCATACATTCATGCGCGTCCTGATTTCCTGATTATCTTGGTAACCATAGAAACCGCTACATTGATATCTGATGTAATTTCCGTCTTGGAAACAGCGACAGTTCTGGTAGGTATTTCCGCCAATGATATAGCAAAACCCTTCAGAGCCCAGGGGAACACATGAACCAGAACATGTTCTACATTCTGCAAGTAGCAAATATCTCATATATATTTTCTATTTTCATAAAATATACTTTGTTTACACTTAACCCAATATGGGTGTTACAAAGTTAATTAATCTAATCTAAATCTAGCATATAGTCACATCCCATTCTCTTATACGTCGTAGCAACGGAAGTTTATGAAGTTATACAAGTGTTTTTGGCGGGAAATTTGTAAGTACTCATTTGTTTCGACGTTTTGATAGAATACGGTTCTTTCCTTTTCGTAGAAATATTATCTTTACCATGCAGGTATACCTCTAGTATCACAGCGTCTCAACATTCCGTCTGAACACGGTATAAAACCTCTCAAACCTTCTACAAAGCACAATTTTTTTGAAAAAATGATCATTGTTCACAAAATTCATCATAGTTTCTATAATTCTAACTTTATCCTTTTATACACCATCCAGACACTTCAGTTTCCCAAATCAATAAACGAATTCCGAGAAATTAATTTTTCTTTGAAAGTATACGACGTAAAGGAGGTATACGGCATTTCATTGTAGATATTTAATTACCTGAACGTCGTACTCCTTTTACGTCGTATACTTTCAAAGAAAAAATAACTTCTCGGAATTCTTTCATTACTCTTGGGAAACTGAAGTGACTGGATGATATGTAAAAATTGTATTGTTAATCTTATCAATATTTCAAGATGATAGGGCTAAAATTGTAGAAACTATGATGCTTTTCGTGAAAAAATGATCTTTGTTTTTCAAGAAATTGTTGTGCTTTCTAGAAGGTTTAAGAAGTTTTAGACCGTGTTCAGACGAAATGTCGAGACGAAGTCAAACGAGGAGTATATCTGCATGGTATTGTCAATGTTTTTATGAAAGTGAAATGACCATATTCTGTCAAAATGTCAAAATAAATGAGTACTTACAAATCTCCAGTGGGAAATACTGGGTATGACGTCGTAAACTTCCGGTGCTACGACGTATAAGAGAATGGGATGTGATAGTAAATAATCTACCGATGGAAAGATGGTAATGTGTGACCATGCATGAACACCTGATAGATGTAAGCCTCATATTAGCAATTCTTTTATGCTCTTGGTTATGGAATTTTTTCTGCATCTTTATTCGATTTTCACACTTTTGTATTTGATTACAACCATTCGATATTCCACTCTATTAAAATAATTCGAAACACGTAATAAATTTGTTTGTTTTTACACATTTATATTTGATTTATGTACCCATATATGCGGTAAATGCACTTGTATATTCGGTTTATGTTATTCAGTGTTTGGTAAAATATCACATATTTAAGTCCATGTACACACACGAACAAAGACGGTTGACACATATATTTAGAACACGCATCAAATACAAATACACTTTAGAACCAAACAATGTTCATTTACCAAACAATCATAGAGTACAAAATAGCACGGACATATAGTGACTTACCCCTCATAATTAATGACATGTACTTTCGCAAAAAATTATGTGGGGTAAGTCACGTGACTTACCCCACATAAATGACACATGCTGCATGTAGCATAAAACCATTCGGTAAATCACGTGACCAGTGACGTAGAAATTATTTCAAATGGATGAAACAAGCGAGGAAAAATAATTTGAATACGATTCATATTCACAATTCAGAGAGGATATTAGCTATTTATGTTTGGTGAAGCGGAACGCAGTGTAGCGACTTGAGAACATAAATGATTTCTATTGGCTGAACGGTTTGGCGGTTATTTGTGTTTGGAGTGAGTAAGTGTTAGGAACACGTCATTCTGAGGCTTGCCAGCGTGCGAGGAATACACTTAACTTCTAATTTGTAGATTATATTATTTCTGAATGTTTCATAGAATAGATTTTGTCAGTATTGATCGTACAAATTGATATTTTGATTGGCATACCTTTTTATCTCTGCAAAGACCTATTTTGAATTTCGGCCTCAATACTTTGGGTCTTTGCTTAGCTTAAGAGTCCTCATAAATCCTAATTAATTGGATGAGGTTTTAATGGTGTCAATCGAATTGTCATACATGTGCAGTTATTCTGTTTTGTATTTTCTAGTGACATTCACTAACTCACTCACTGTATGCGTATACATTGTCATGTTCTCATTATTTATGTAACTGTTGTACCATGTTCATTAATAAACACGCGTGCCAAGCGCTCTCATTTCTTGAAACTGAAGAAATGTGTGTTGTGTCTTATGAAAGAGAGTGATGAGTATAGAATGACAAGTTATTATATCATTACAACAGGCACGAGGCTTCAAGCGATCCGTTTTCGCGATTGGAGAATTACACCAGAGCTCTTTGCTTTGAATATATAGATGGCGCAAGTCACATGGTCGAAGTCACGTGACTTACCCCACATCAAAACAATGAACATTGGTTTATATAAAAGCATTCGGTAAGTCACGTGACTTACCCCACAAATTAATATGTTTACCACAAATGAATATGTTTACCCAATACGAAGGGTACTTGGCATCGCATATATTTAAAATACTTATCAAATTTATATTTGATCGGATCGAATACAGTTTTGAAGCATTTTACATATTTGTTGTGTAAGGCAGTGAATTATATGTGGGACAGTAGGTACCATTTGTTGTAACTGGTTTTGTTTATGTTCGGTTTAACTTACTCCGTGGGGTAAAAAAAGATATTAATGTTACGAATATTGATGCAATAAATACAAGTTATACTTGGTGAGATTACGAGAGTGTATGTTTTAAAGAACTAGATGTGTTCAATGGGCTCGACTTGAATAATTTTCATTAAGTGATTTCAATATTTTTCTTCCAGCATACCTTGATTTACTACCCTACTAACGAGATAATTCCCCTCTTCAAAGCACTGATAGGTTGTACATTGGTCATTGACCCATGTAGCATTTACATCTTTGCAGCCTCCGGCGCCGTCACTACATGCTGTAAAAAATATTTTTAATACACCTGGGTGAACTTTTTTGAAGATAATATATATCAAAATCTTCCAAAAAATTAAAAACATAAGTCACGCATGACAGAAGTTGGACTTATTCAAAAAATAAATCGCAGGCATTTTGGAGGAAAAGTCTAGGTTCATTTTCACTATTTCTAATGACCTTTATGATTAGTGTGGAAAGTGTTTTTTTTAATTGTATACCTTTCTTAAATACCCTCGTGCCAAAACTACCACCGTCCTGGAAGCACTCATACCCAATACAACCGTCGTACCACTGCGCCCCGATGTCAACACATACGCCGTCAGTGTTCCTGCGACATCCTTAAGAATGACATATTCTTGTTGTTCATAATCGTTGAAGAATTTTGAATTCCACAACCCGACAGGAAAAAAATCAAAAATAAAGATATCAGCATAAGAAGGCACAATCATGGCACACTTTAACGTAATTGTCTACTGCCAGACGCCTACTGTTCTGCTATATTCGCTAAATCATGACTGGACCGGAGAGTCAATCTTTTTAGATTTAGAATCAAAAATACCTTTTTAGTCCATAACATACAACGTGTTAAGTATATTCAAATCGGCCAATTAATTTCACAAATATCTTCAAGTTTGGTTGGAGATTTTGACCTTTGCAAATATATTGAATCCTATTACATTTTGCGACATAATGTACTCAAAACGAAAGTACTACATACCTAGTTTACTTGGTCCATATGAGCCCCCTTGGTAACACGAGTACTCCACACAACCCTCCATCCATGTTGAATTTTCAGGTCGAAATATTCCATTCCAGTCTACACACCCTGGTTCACCTGGAATTAATTGTGTAACGTCTAAGTCGGGATTTAGTTGGGACTATGAAGTTAAATGAAATATAGTCGTGAAATATAGATGTAACACCCCAGTCACATTTGTCGCACGGCGGCCGCAAGTCGACCGCAGAACAATTAAATCGGTGAATTTCTGCGGCGAGCGTAGAAAAACTACGGCCTTGCGGCCTCCGTACGGCGTATGCAGATTTTTACAGGCCGCAGGGAAGGCGTAGAAATTATAACTCGGAGTTATAATTTTTGTTCATTTTTGAGGTCGCCGTAGAAATCAACTGGCTCAACAAGATTGAATCATTATTTGTCAATGTTTCACGATCACTTTTCATTTAATATTACATCCTAGCACTATGAATAACATTTATAAGTTGTCCCGATGTAAATAAAATGAAAAAAAGTATTATTTATCAACAGAAATTTAAAATTCACCGTGCGGCTGCCGTGGGAAATGTGACTGCAAAAGTATGAAAGCGCAGAAATTCCACGGCGAGCGTAGAAATGTTACAGGCCGCAGAAATGATAGACCGCAAGGTCGCCGTAGGAAATGTGACTGGGGTGTAAGGCGTATGCAGATTTTTACAGGCCGCATGGAAGGCGTAGAAATTATAACTCGGAGTTACACCCCAGTCACATTTCCTACGGCGACCTTGCGGTCTATCATTTCTGCGGCCAGTATCTTTTCTACGCTCGCCGCAGAATTTCTGCGCTCTCATACTTTTGCAGTCACATTTCCCACGGCAGCCGCACGGTGAATTTTAAATTTCTATTGATAAATAATAGTTTTTTTCATTTTATTTACATCAGGACAATTTATAAATGTTATTCAAAGTGCTAGGATGTAATATCAAATGAAAAGTGATCGTGAAACATTGACAAATAATGATTCAATCTTGTTGAGCCAGTTGATTTCTACGCGACCTCAGAAATGAACAAATATTATAACACCGAATTATAATTTCTACGCCTTCCCTGCGGCCTGTAAAAATCTGCATTCGCCGTACGAAGGCCGCAAGGCGAGCGTAGTTTTTCTACGCTCGCCGCAGAAATTCACCGATTTAATTGATCTGCGGTCGACTTGCGGCCGCCGTGCGACAAATGTGACTGGGGTGTAACACCCCAGTCACATTTTCTACGGCGACCTTGCGGTCTATCATTTCTGCGGCCAGTAGCTTTTCTACGCTCGCCGCAGAATTTCTGCGCTCTCATACTTTTGCAGTCACATTTCACAGTAGTTTTTCTACGCTCACCGATTTAATTGTTCTGCGGTCGACTTGCGGCCGCCTTGCGACAAATGTGACTGGGGTGTTATAATATTTCTTCATTTCTGAGGTCCCCGTAGAAATCAACTGGCTCAACAAGATTGAATCATTATTTGTCAATGTTTCACGACCACTTTTCATTTGATATTACATTTTAGCACTTTGAATAACATTTATAAATTGTCCTGATGTAAATAAAATGAAAAAACTATAATTTATCAATATAAATTTAAAATTCACCGTGCGGCTGCCGTGGGAAATGTGACTGCAAAAGTATGAGAGCGCAGAAATTCCACGGCGAGCGTAGAAATGTTACTGGCCGCAGAAATGATAGACAGCAAGGTCGCCGTAGGAAATGTGACTGGGGTGTAAATCACATTTGTGTCTACAATAACTGGACTGTAGTGTTTTTGAGTTTTCTTCGGTATAGTCGGTTGCAAACTTTAATGAAATATCATTACAAAAGAAAGAAATTCGGCCGTGATATGATTTGATTGAGCTGTGTCTATTGGTACTATCATCATTTATGTATCTTATAAGAAAATCATTATCATATACTAAGCAAAATATCCCGCTTTCATTTTCGGCATTCTCATTAATATGATCACCGCAAAAAGTGATGGCATTTTTTATAAGAGTGATAACCTATTTTAATGTCATCACTCTTTTTTGTGACTGCGTTTTGCGGTTGGCATACTGCGCCTGTAACAAATGGCCAGTGGTGACATTTTATATGTTGATGCCTTGGTGATATTTGTTGAATTACAGAGGGTGACAATGGTGAGTACCAACAAATATATCAAGAGGGTCGCTGTGAGATATGTCTACTTACCCTGTCTTTTCACAAGGCTTTCCAGACGCTCTTCTTTCGTAGAATCAATTCTTCCGCACAACTGCAAAAGTAAAAGAACCACTATTGTAAAATACGTCGACATCCTTGAAGTAACAAGTCACTTTCTGTCGATATGCGATTGCTCTTTATTAAGTACAGACTAGGGTGGTCCAAAAAAGCGGAACAATATTGTTTAACCTAATGTGAACTTATACTTTTATTGTAAAATGCACTAAATGACTACGTAAAGTGACTCAAATAAATCGGGCCAAAAAAATGTTTAATTCATAAAAAAGAACCTCAAATATTCTGAAACATTTCATAAGCTATTATAGCTCATTATGATAGAATACAAATATGGAGTGCCACATTAAATCATTGTAATTAATATTATACCTTTTAAGAATTCCAATGATGGCTGTGAATTGTTAACAATATAATTACTGATTTAATTACTGATTATAATTACTGATTTAAAAGCTGACAATGGCAATAATGGACTCAAGAAAAAAGCCTCTCGGGATTCAGTATTGCCAAGATTGACCCCAATACTGCCTCGGGTATGGTGATGGAAATCAAAACCATTAGTACCAATGCTAAAGAACAATATCTAAAACTAGAGAATACATCTTCTGGACCATCCTGTAATGGAATTTGAGCATATGTTGTTTAAAGTACATTGCTACTTGGTTTTTGATAAAATAAATCTTCGCATTGAGGTACTTTTAGTCACACTCGGGGGCCAAATGAATGACGTGACTTGTTCAAGGGTTCATATAAAACCATTTGATAAGGATAAGGGCACCTTTTTATATAATATATCAGGTTTTTACAATTTTATTAACCCTATTAGAGGAGGGGAGGGGGGTTAACTTAATATAAATTTCGATTTTTTAACTTTTTCTTGGTGCCTCCATTATTTTTCTTGCTCGAGTCACAGAAAATTGCACTTTTGGCGTGTACAGGTGTAGATTAAGTACAATTAGAAATAATTTTAATTGCAAGTAGAGTTATATTGTATTTCTCATAAGCATTTGTATTGTTAGCTTCTCTGACTCTGTATTCACAATAAACGCGACGTGAAGTACATCAATATCAATATCCAATTAAAAAATTTATCACAAAATGTCAAATATTTACACCCCCTATGTTACGTTTGCCTTGATTTGACCTTTTTTGACCCACTATATTTTTTGAAAAACCAATACTCTTCTGAAGAGGTAATTGAATAAGGTTTACAACAATACCAACTTTATTGAAATTGGACAAGTAGTAAATAATCCCAATCCCCCCCTTGCAACTTGGTGTTATAAAAGGTTTGCAGATAGGTAAAGATGTAACTTTAATGAGTGGGGGCAATTCTTTGAAACATCAGTTTTGCTTAAATGTGTTAATCCTCTTTTAGAGTAGGCAAAAGATAATATAAAAAATATAAAAAATAAAATATATATATGCATTTTCCTCCACACCCATATTCCCTTGTAGTAGGCTTTCACATTCATCCTAGCTAAGTAATATAAAATGTAACATAAAACAGTAAGTAAATTACGAAATGTATATTAACAATAGCTGAATGTGAAACAAAGACAACAACTTGAAGTACAACCTTTAGTGTTTCGACTGTTTTCCTAGCCAGCATCTCGTGGTCACATTATATTCAGTAGATTATTCTAATTAATGTATTTAATTAACAAACAATGGAGAAAATCATATCAACAATTTGTAAGATATTTTTAGAAAACGTATTAACCAACTCTTCCTCAAATTGTAGATGTTTTGGAAAAGGTTATAGTACATGTACGAATAATAACTATAAAACAATGGTCTTTTTGATGGTAATAAGCCCCCTTAAAAAGATGTCGTTTGTGTTCTTAAGAACTCAGTGCTGTGAAGATGTACATGTACGTGTTGTTAAATAATTACACATTACTAGTCCATGACTTCTGTACTCGATCTAGACGGATATTTAAAAAGCAAATGTGATAAAAATGAAAAATTGTCGGAGTATGTCCATTGTGTTTTTTAAGAATTCGGAATTGTAAAGATGTCCATAATGTTTGTACATTAAGAGTTACATTGAAACTAGTTAAATGACGTGATTACTTATATCTCAAACAATATAAGGCAAAAATATCATCTCTTCAGTACAAAGTGATCTACCCCTTGGTACAGACTATACTCTGCAAACGTAACTGGACAAAACCATGTCCATTCAAAAGGCATTGGAAATCCTTGGTATCTTTTGAATCCAAGCTTCTTCCAGAACTCGACTATCTTGGGATACTCGTGCACGCCAATAACGAGTTGTTTGCAGCTTATGGTATTTGCGTGGCGAAAGATGGCGTGCAAAAGCTTAGTGGCTACGCCTTTTTGCCTATAAGCCCCAAGAACGTTTAATTTTCTGATCTCCATTGTGCCTGGTATAATGTCTGTTTTTGCCCCATGGTCAAGTTGTTGAGTTAATCCACACATTCCGATCACAGATTCTTTGTATTCAGCAACAAGAAGGGTGCCACCGTGCTGAAAGTATACCCCAAGGATATTATTCAAATCCCCATTTGGTCCCGTACTCCAGTTGATGTGCCCATTTTCAAAATGCACCGCAGAAGCTATGATTATAGCAACAAGGAGAATACATAAAAGCGCTGCTGATGATACAGATCCATATATGGAGTACGTCAATATTTCCCCATAAAGCAACATTAGGAGCACACTTCTACAGCTCAGCGAAAACTTTATGGCATCGGAAATGTTGTCCATTTTCCCCTTTTTAAATAAAGAAAGTACATCTCCATGATCCGATCGCCGATACTTACGTATCGAGACCCTTTCTATATCAAATGGCATCGCATTGAAATGACGAACGTCACTGTGCAAAGTTTATCATTAGCGAAAGAGGCAGGCGTGTCATCACAAGTTGCAGCGAAACCCTTAATTACTGTCTCCTGTTTCCAAGGCTCGAGTCTTTTCGAGGTTTACCCCCAAAAGCATGCTCGTACATAGTGAACTAGACAATGAACAAAATGGTGTTACTTAGTTATTTCTGGCGTTTTAACTGGTTAAAACCTCTTTTTACTGTCATATCTCTTCGTCGTTCAGTTGCTGTATTACATGTGTTCTTTCTTGCAGGATATATAGCTAGTATGTTGTGAATGTATTTAGTACATTATCCATCTAATCTATTCTATTACCAGTGTATGGCTCGACTTGCTAACTGTTTGTACCTGTAATCTTAACCTAAATGTGTACCTACTACTTCAAGAAGAGCACTGTCAGATAAGACTTTACCCCATTACATTGTTGTAGTTTGCATGTGTTTTACATCATATGCTCATTCCAAACGTGTAACTGCGACAAGCTTAAGTTAATATAAAATGCAATTGTTATTTTGCACCCCCATTACATTATTGAATGTCATCATCGGGATTTGAACCGATATCTCTAAAACCAATGGTTTGGTGAAAGTGAAAGTGCAAAAATTGTGCCTGAATTGAACCTTAAAATAATTAGATTTTGACAAATTCTTCAATCATCGTTGAAACCCATAATTCTGAAACATATTGCTCGACCGACATTTTTTTTTTTTGGGGGGGGGGGTATGTTTCGGTATCTTATCTTAAGATGTAAGATACCGAAACATACCCCCCCCCCCCAAATAAAAAATATATAATAATGTATATAAGGCAAATATGAAATCACTTGCTGTAATCATAGGCCAAGGGTAAAGTAATAGTAAGCTGTATATAGAACCTTACTAGTATCAAATTGTATTCCCAAATCTCTCCAAAATCTTCTTCAAAATGTTTTTCAAACTTATATATATCATTGATTTTTTCAAATCTTTATCTTAAAACTGCATATTATAGTACTGCATGTAAAATAAAACAACAAAAAGTGATTTGGTTGGTTAATACAGAAATTGTCACTTTTGGAGGTCAGGGAGGTCAGCAGTGACCAATCAGATCACTTGTTACAAATGTTCATTTTTTCTGGATACTGAACTTGCCTGGCAATTGCAGATTTTCAGAAATTCTCTTTTAGACTGCATTATTCACTCTATATCATCTGACTGGGTTTCAATACACTAGATATTGTTGAAATTTCCATCTTAACAAGTGGTCTAAGTCAGACTTGTGCACCTGTCTTTTCTAATCTACAGCTTACTATTACTTTCCCCTAATTGGCCTATGGCTGTAATGTCAAATGTTACATTGAGACCGAGAGTTCTCATTCACACCTCTTTTAATTAGATATTGACTGTTAAACTCACCCATTCAAATACCGCTGTAGATAAAAAATGACATTTTGGGATCGATTGTTACATATTGATTTCTGGATCTCCTTAAAAAATATGATTCAAATCTGTACATTCATTCAAAAAGATTCAGCATAATATTTTGATGTTTTTGACTTCTCCCGCATATTGAAAGCAATAAGCAAGAAATACAACTACAATTTGATATAACTGAGATTTTTTTAAAAACTTAATTTACTTTTATTCAGCAATTTCTCGAAACAAACCATAATAAGGAACGACTGCAATAAGTTCTTAATACGTAAATAGGTTCAGTCGATAATAATGCTTAGACTTAATATAAACATTATATCATTATACATTACTGGAAAGTCAAGCAAGAAATGCTGCATGTTAAAGACTTAAAACAGGATTATACGTACAGAACATAATATATTTAAAGCAGGAACTAGTTAATATTTTACGAAAGGGAATATTCTTTGATTGTAAACGATGAGTTGATAACGCAACTTTGCAGTATTTTCATCATTTCCGACCGATAGAATGTTTACTGATACAACTTTGAAACAAGCAATATCGTATGGAAAGTTAACACAAACTCGGAAAGTAAAAAATACTTCCTCATTCTGTCTTTCAGAAGACTCGTTTCAAAAAACAATACTGAACTTTTTGAACCAGCAGCAAATGTGTGACAATTATCATAATTCCTTGATATGTGTCAAACTGCCAAAATAAATGTATATGAGCTGTCGACCGTAAATGGCAAGGATATCTAGATTACTTGATATTTTGGGATTTAATCAAAAACATTAACACCAATGGTGTCGACAATGACAAACATTGGGATGAAAGATACAATCAACGAGTTTGTCAACACGACTTCTATACATGGGATACCACACACAAATGATAGGAGGCCGATATGGTTAAAGGTCACCTGGGCTTTGCTGACTCTTGGAGGGTTCTCTGTAGCTCTTTGGCAAATTATTATGGTTGGCCTAGCCTATAAAAAATACCCTGTCAACGTCCTGCTCGACATTAAACACTCCAAACAAATCTCATTTCCCGCAGTAACGATATGTAACTCGAATCAATTGAGGTGAGTTATTCGACTTTATTAAATCATTTACCACTATATCAATTTGTTAACTTTCAAAAATTATTATTTCTCCTTAGTTGCCATGGACCAGGCATGAATGGTTTGGGGAATAATGGGTAATGGTTTGGACATCGATTCTACACACATTAAATGTACAATGGTATGATTGTGTATGTTAATGGCGTGACTCTGGCATACTTCCTGAGTTCGCCAACAGAAACAATACATATTGCTAATTGCACTGGTCAACTGTTCACGACACGCCTAAGCATTAATAGATATTGAACGGAATGGAATTATCTTTAGTATATTTTTGTCATTGAGCAATTAAACCATGATGTGTAAATATAAACTGTTAAACTCGTGCTTCATATTACCATTGAATTGCTGATCATTGTTTATTTTTAAATAGATGATCTATCAGCCAAATTGAGCAGCATGATTGTTTCATTCTTTAAGATATAATACAAAACACCATTGACCTATTTGCCATAATCCTCAATTTGAATTAATAAAGCCAGATTATTCTAAAATTTTAGTTTTTCTTTATGTATCACTCTCGGGCCTTTAGTGGTCCTTTAAATCTAGATCTGCAATTTAGAAACCCCAATGTCTGAGGTGGGTCAATCATTAGTGTTAACCATACGTGATTCTTCTAGAAAACACAAAAATATGATTATTGCTTTGTTTGATAGATAATAATAAGCATATTCATTTTTTATTTTTATTATTCCTATTTATTCATATATTTACTACAAATCACAATAAAAGGGTGACACATAATGTGTATATTCCCGTGTTTTATAATAATACATGAACAGATTGGGGATCTGCTTGTGTAATAATACATACTATTTGTTTCTGCTTAATAGTGTGTGTCATATTAGGCCCGCAAATCATTATAAAACTAACATAGACTATAAATGATATTATTGATTAAGAAGATACTTTTTGAGTTCTTTCTTCATAATGGAGATGCTTCCAGATGATTTCATTTCATCAGTTAATTCATTCAAAATTATCGGTGCAATGAAATACAACATAGCTCTACCATAATTTGTTCGTACTTTGGGCTTGTCATAAGAACACTTGTTTCGGGTGTTGTAATTATGTCTCTCCTGGATGGTTTTAAAGAGGTATGGAAAAAATTTCTGATAATAGTTCATTGATCCATTTGTACATAAAAAGGCATTTCAATTGCTTATCTATGTCAAATATATTTAAAATGTTTAGTTAAATAAGGGAAGAGAATGAGCTCGATAATCAGAATTTGTTGCAATGCGTGTGAACCTTATCTGAGACGATGTAGTGAATTTGAACTTTACCCGATTCGCCCCAAATAACATTTCCGTATATCAGACAAGAGTAGATAAGCGATTAATAGATGCTTAAGAATCCTTTATTGTTCAATAGATGTTTAACCCTATATAGGATACCAATATTTCTAGAGATTTTCGCACAAACAGGCACTTCCAATTTAAGTTCTGATCAATTGTTATACCAAAATTATGTGATCAACTTGCTGAAGCTTCTTTTTATTTAGAAAAATGCTTATATCATTTGGATTATATCTTTTTGAGTTGAAGTAAATATAATATATTTTGTTTTGTCAGCATTAAGGGATAATTTATTAGTAATGAGCCATTCCTCTATATGTTTCAATTTAGTATTGGGAAAATCTGCAAGGTCACCCAGATCTTTCCCTTGTATCAATAAATTGGTATCATCTGCGAAAAGCACAAACATGGTCGTCGAGAAAAAAGGTAGATATCATTGATGTATAAGATAAAAACAATTGTCTGAGAATTGAGCCCTCAGGGATTCCGCAGATGATCAATTCGGGGTCTGATAAGGTATCTTTGTATGATCTTTTCTGAATTCTATGAAAATATGTAAAAGAGGGGACGGTGAAGTAATGATCTGCATTCTTTAATGATAAAAGGTTTAAGGTCACCGTGTCCCGCTGCAGAAGGTTTTAAATGTGGTATTATTTTATTCAATTCATTGACTTCAACTGGATCGAAGAGTGGCGGCTTGTCTCCCTATTGTTTGCATAAAGTCCAAAGAGTTTTTATTTGATTTTTGGTATTTTTGCTGCTAGTTCTTCATCAACTTTTACAAAGAAATTATTAAATTGATTAGCTATTTCCTGTATATCTGTTATTTCAACATTATTTTGAAGGAAAATATCTGAAATATTGTTATTTTTATTTTTCCTTTGAAGTATATCATTTATTATAACATACCTATGATGATGTATAGTGCAAAGTGTACACAAGACAGCGGGCCAATATAAGTTTTGAGAAGCCCGCGCCTGCTAACTTTCTGATTGGTCAAGGCGCTGACGTCATAACCAATCAATCGAAGATAAAACTGCGCGAGCAATTTTTCTAAACTCATTTCAATCATTTTCAAACCATTTGTTTGTCAATTCTATAAGAAAACGGTACTCTCTGACCAGTCTACATCATCATAGGTATGTTATAAATCGTTTATGTCACTATCGTGGCACATATGCCCTCGGTTCTCAGAGATCAATGTCCCTCCCAAGGTCGGGACATATATCACTGAGACCTCGGGCATATATGCCACGATAGTGACATAACCTCTAATTATTTGCCAATTTGCCTTAATATTGTCCTGATTATGTTCAAATGTGTTATTATAATACTGTTTTCAGACAATTTTATGATGGTTTTTAACCGATTTGCAAAAGATTTGTATCGGTTTTTGTTTTGATCATTTGGATTTCTAAGATAATTTTATAGAGCTTGCTTTTATTTCTAATTGATTTAAGTATTGCCACTGTTATTCATGGCTTCTGGTTATTGTTATATAATTTAATTGTTTTAATGGGAAACATTCATTATAGATACTTGACAACTTATTCTTAAATTTATCATGAGATTCGTTTGTATCAGTGAGTTCAGTAATATATTACCCCAAGTTTCATGTGAAGTTATTTCTTTGAACTTTAGAATATTTTCTTTTTTGTATCTTCTAATCGATTTTTTATGAACTTAGTTTTGTTGATAGGTTCATCAGAAATAGCAAAAATTGGAAAGTGACCCAAAATATCATTATAGATGATATAGTACCACAAAAGTCAATTTTGGGATCGTTAGTGAAAATATCTTTTGAAGTAGCACATGTTGAAGTTACTCCAGTTGCTTTATAAATCACGGGCAAGAGGTTATACGCAGTTATTGTGTTATAGAAACTTTCTGTAAGATCATGTTCAAATGATTTAAAGAGATCAATGTTAAAATCTCCAGCAATGTAATTTTATTTGTTATTTCTCATGGAATATGCGACAAATAAACATCAATATCATTGTTGAATTCGTCAACATCGACATTAGTTGGTTTGTAAATACTAAAATATTCTTCCCATGCTCTACAATAATTTCTATAGTTATGACATCACAGTTTTTATTATTGAATATAAGGTCAGTTCTTTCTTTAGTTTTATGTGAACTAGTATGAATAGAGAGACCAGCCCCTCCACCCCTGGTAGTATGAGATTTAAAATATCGTTTGGAATTCATAAACTGAGAAAACTTAGACTCTTCATCTTTGTATAACCATGTTTCGGATAGTGCAATAATAGAGATTCTCTTGTCGATTGATGGCAAAAGATTTGTCAACTTCCAATGATTTGATGGCAAACTGCGAATGTTACAATGTATGATTGACATATCTATATTATTCTTAGAATTGAGATTGTCGTTGAAATTAGAAAATGTTTCATATTCATTTTTTGCCATCAAGTCTTTGGTAGTTTGATCAAAGTCTGGGGCATCAGGATCGTCAACTTTCATATCAAGTGGATTGAATATTTTATTTTCAAAATTATTCATTGAGGCACCATTTGGAACGGAATCAATAAATTCACAATTGTCTATGATTGACCTATTGTCTATGATTAAACATATTGAATTCTCTTTTTATGCTTAATTTCATGAAAATCGACCCACTTTTGACTGTGTTGTGAATATTTAAAGGTAAAAACTGAGAATTACCAAGTAGTCTCGAAACGCGTTCTTTTCACGAATTTGAGAGAAAAGCTGATTTTTCTTAAAAACGACACTATGAATACCTTTGACTTTTTGCATATTTCTTAATGTTTATGCACACTCTGGTATCAGAATTAAAATGATACCTTCTTCAAAATTTTAGATATGATTTTTTTATTCCTCCTACATCCAATTTTCACTATTTCGATGTGTGTGCCGTTGCTAGATGGTTGCTGGGCAACACCATGGACCGAAATTATATTGAAACAATACCAAGTCATACATTCATACATCTGCATACTAAACCACTGATTGGCATTTTTGTACATCTTGAAATGCTAAAGACAAAAACAAGTTGAATTTGAAATTACTCACTATTCAGTTTCATTGATTTCAATGGGATTTCGCGATCTGCTATCTTTCAAACTTCAGTTTCAGAAAAGCGTTTGCCATGATTTTAGTTTTATTTGAAAGACAATAGATTATTCTATTCAATGCAGCGAAGCATTTTTGTGAAAGAAAATTGACAATTTATCACAAAATGTCAAGAATGTACACCCCTAGGTCACGTTGACCTCGACTTGACCTATATTGACCTCTAGGTTTACAACAATAACAACAATTTACAACAATATAACAATACCAAGGCAAGTACTAAAAATTGCATAGAAGGGGGAGGGGTCCAAAATGACCCCCTCCGTGCGACTTAGTGTTATAAAAAAGGTTGCAGACATTAGGGTTAGTGTTAAGGCTTTTACTAAAACAAACACTGAGTGACAGGACCTAGACATTACATTTGGTATACGAAGTTCTCATTCACGAAGCAAAATTAAACTATTGGAAGGGGTATATAAGAAACAGCACTTAATTAATAGATTTCGTTGTTCACATTCCTACCTAAGCGTATAAGTATAATAATCAACACTAAATTATTCAAACTAATTGGTAAAGCAATAAATAATATATGACAGGGAATGGTAGTTCATTTTCCACGCCATCATAACGTTGAAAATGAGAGAACCGTATGATTCTTTTAATTGAGTGAAATACATGTATATCACTAGATGAGTATATAATGCATGAGTACTCATATAGATTTCACTGAATCTAGGTCAAAACACAATTACTATTCGTCTGTTGTTAGAGATAGAATAGCTAAAGTGTATTTTATGTGTACATTTTCAAGTTGTCACGCACAAACATTGTTTACAAAACAAAAAATTACACTTTTAATGCATGACATTAATCCTAGTTTTGGGTTCGGTGACTTAGACCATATGTCTTGAGACAAAATGCTAATTAATAGTATTATCACGTATATTTTTTCCAGGAAGAGCCACGTGTATGCGTCTTCGAGTCCTGCTGCGCAGAATCTTAAAGCTGCTATCTTGGAGCATCAGCAACATTATTATAACAGATCTGTGGAACATAACATAATGAACTCTACCTGTTTTGCAGTAAGTAATGAAGCTCATTGGATTTCATTTCTGTAGAACACAACACAATGAACTCTTCGTGTTTTGCAGTAAGTAATGAAGCTCATTACATCTCATTTCTGCAGAACACAACACAATGAACTCTATGTGTTTTGCAATACGTAATGAAGCTCATCATATTTCATTTCTGTAGAACACAACACAGTGAACTCTACGTGTTTTGCAGTAAGTAATGAAGCTCATTGCATTTCATTTCTGCAGAAGACAGCATAATGAACTCTATGTATTTTGCAGTAAGTAATGAAGCTGAAGTCATTACATTTCAAAAGTATTATTAGTATTTATATATAAAATGTTACCATTCGCTGATCAAGTACCGACAACAACAGGATAGATTAATCTAATAGTTTACCTTAAAAGTAAATTCTAAGATTGCTCCATAACTAGAATAATAGTATCATCATACATATGTTCCATATATTATGGATGAAATCGTGTGTAATAAATAGTAAAAGGCCTTAGCTTATAAAGTTCAGACACCAAATGATTTATTATAGGGCATCAAAGTGGGGTCTGAGAAATATTACATTTTCTATATTTTCACGCCAGTTTACTGTATGCTAATCATCAAATCCATATATGCATATTAGGGTTCCCCTACTTATGACGAGATAACGTCTTGTCTCTGGGCTCGTCTCGAGTCGGACAAAACTGGGATATCTCCGGCAACCAGTGTTGAAGTGAATGATAGACTGAACGACGCCTTGAAAGCAATGCATATCTCAGAGAAAGAACCAATGGGACACACACTTGAGGGAATGCTACTAGATTGTTCATTCGAAAAAGCATTCTGCTCACCAAGGTATATTCTTCAATTGTTATCACAAGTCTCATTTTATTCTGAGGAATAGGCCAAAACAATAACATTTCCAGTGATTTATACTCTTGATTAGCACAGTATGTTACAAATTGTAACTTGTCATCGAGCCTTTGAAAAATTTCATGAACAACTTTAGTCACAACATTTTTATACTTCGAAACCCCATTTGCTTACCGATTATTGACGAAATAATAATTGTTATAGAATGTTTGCAAAATAACTTTTCAGAGATTTTAAACGGTTTTACGATGTGTTTGAATATGGGAATTGTTATACATTCAACGGAATCGACGACGATGCCACCGATTCTATTCGCAATACGACAAAACCAGGGAAAGAACATGGTCAGTAATGATCGATTTAATAAGTCTATTCACTTTAATATGTTCTCGAGTGTTGCCTGCTAAGTAATTTTAACATTTCATTTCGACGGTTGAACAATCAGTAGCCAGTGCATGGGAATACGGACATCTGTTCAATTACAGGTTTTCGTAAGTGCAAATATGTTCCTATGGACTAAGTGAATATTTAAAATAGTTTTATGAAGACGATTTCGTACTAAGAACTTAATAGCTAGGTGGAAAATGGGAATCAATTTTTTTCAGCAAATGGTTTCTTCTCCCACAATTCAATCTATTTCAAAAACATTCTCCACACAATGTCATTGATATCACATTTCAGTACACTGACATGAAAATATCTCATTGATTGGAGATAATTCTCAAATTGTTCCCACCATTCAATTGTATGTCAAACGGTTTATATGTTGATTTATTGTGTGTATTCAAGGATTGCACCTGGAACTGTTTCTTGAAGATGATGAATACATACCGGAATTAACCCCATCACTCGGGATCCGCGTAGTGATACATGACCAACATGATGTGCCCTTTCCAACTGAAAACGGATTCTTCGTCTCACCAGGATTTGACACGAGTGTTGCTTTGAAAAAGGTGTGCCATCTCTCCTAGTTCCAATTGACACCATGTGTTTATATGATATATACTCGTATATGTATACTAGGAGTTTGTTCCCTAATTTACGATATCATATTATTCAGATTGAATATGAGCGACTCGGGGAACCTTGGTATGGCTGCATAGCTCCATGTTCTGAAGAATTCAATGTGTATCAGGACATAGCAAACTGTTCGTACAGTATATCGGTAAGACCGAATTTGCGCAATTGGTGGTCGTTTTAAATAGTTCAATCTACATGAGCAAGGATGATTAGAAGTCGTTAATTGCTGCCAATCCTCCTTGCTACATGATGATACTATTTTTTTTATTTGACGTCACAAATGACAAGTTTGTTCCTAATGACTCGCCGAAAAGTATACTACGTATCACTCGCGTATTAGATTGGGTTATTGTCATCATTTGATAATTTCAACAATTTCCATAATTATAATAGTCAAGGGAGTTTAAATAAGAAAAATCATTTGGAAAGTATAAATTGTAGTAATTTCAACTTTCAAAGTATAAATTGTGATCATTTTTAGGTGTGTATTCATACGTGGCTTCAGAAACACGTCATGGAGATATGCCAATGTACAAGTCCTTATATTCCAACTGCTGGTCTACCAGGAGAGAACACATTAGCATCATGTGACATTCACAATGAGACTCAGGGTAGGCATAATTCATCAGATGCATAAGCTCAAGATGCGAGTTCATGGACTAATTTCTGTGTCATAACGTACTTAAAAGCGTCTCTATGAGATCTGTTGCTACCTTACACATGAATGGTACGTTTATATTACATAATACCACCGGTGTAGTTCAGGGATCAGTTATCGATGGGCTGTTGTTTTTAAATATATGTGTATTCTTGTAGAGGACTGTTTGGAAGAAACAGAATACAAATTTAACATAGGGGTACTGAAATCGAACTGCTCTCCATCGTGCAAGTAAGGCTAAACATGCTTCTATAACATCTTAATGACTTCAAATATTATTCAGGGTTTTGAACGTTCAATATTTTCGTTTTTAACTCTAAAATCACACATACAAATTATATCCATGTAATGATAAATAGTTTCATTAATACATCTTTGACAGCAGCGGTAGAACAATATATGAATATGTTACAATGAACAACTTAAATTGACTTTGGAATGACCTTTTATATCGCAAAGTATTATTTCAATGAAAACTTTTAGTCAAATTCGAAAACGGAGAAAATTTATGAATCACTAATGCACTTGTCTCTTTTCCAGAGAAACAAAGTTTGATTCTAGAATATCGACGTCAGTATGGCCAACTTCCGGTTACGAGGTAGTAATTTTATCTTGATTTTACTATATAACGTATTAACACGTTATTTAATATGGTTTAAATACTTTTCATATGTGTATATTTAGATACGAGTACCCCGATGATTGGTTGATGTAATCATGAGATTTTACAGCAATTTAATAAAACATGTGTCTTGATATGGTATATTTAGTATCCTTAAATGGTATTTTGAGAATAGCAGCTAAGAAACAATATCCAACATATTTCGCACGGTTTACCAAGACAATACTTGGAATATTATATTATAAAAGAATCACGAAACACAAAATGACAAATCAAAATCTAAATAGGCAAAAATTAATGTAGATTATAAATGTAGGTTAAGATATGGTCATAAAATATGTATGTCCAGCGAGATAATAACCTTACAATACAGTCAATAAATGTCATTTATTCTGGTTAAACGTTTCATTGCATCGAATTTAATGATTGTATTGTTCTTCGTTCGTTGAAACCATTTCACTTACACTGTTCCACAGCTGGATGACTCTAACTGCAGTTAGCTTCATTCAAGATGGTTGCCGAGATTCTTTCGTTTTCGATAAACCTCCGATCGAAACTAAGTTGAATCTTGATTCCGTAAGTTTCGCCATGCAAATTAATAAAACTACGATTGTGTTCAACCACAAATGAATTCCCAAACACCCGCAATATTAGAGAATTTTAAGAAAACGGCTTCACTAAGAATGACTCTAACTGAAGTTGATGATCTACGTCATCATTCTGTCGTCATCAACTTCGGTTAGAGTCGTTCTCAGTGAAGCCATTTTCTTTAAAATTCTCCAATATCACGGTTGTTTGAGCATTTATTTGTGGTTATTTACCACCGTAGCTTTATTAATTTGCATGGAGAAACATTTGGAATCCAGATTCAACTTAATTTAGCCGAAATCGGAGGTTTATCGAAAACGAAAGAATCTCGGCAACCATCTTGAATGAAGTTAACTGCAGTTAGAGTCATCCAGCTGTGGAACAGTGACTTGGGAGTACTATTATTATTTATTCATTACTTGATATTATTATTGTAATCTTCTGCTTGTACAGGCAAATTACAAACTAGATTATTTTTTAAAGTATTAACCAAGTATCCATTAACCTAAATCGATAATTGTGTCAGTCAATAAATACTCATTATCTCCCCAACTAAATACTCAGTATCCCGAATATAAATATATGCTTTGGACGGAAACGTTCGTACATTGAGGAGGCAGAATGTCGTCATGTCAGTTACGCTGAAAATTAAAGCTATGGTCTTGATTGTTTAACATGTTTTGTGTGTCACAAAACATACACTAGAGTTGAAACATTTTTTAAATTAGGAGATATAATAGGCGTAACACTTGAACATGTTTACCTAATATAAGCGTCGTATTTGTTCGGGGACCAGAGTACTTTTGGCAAATATATGAATTATCACTGTATATGATAAGCTATCTATTAAACCTTTGTTTGTTTGTAGGATATTTTAGAAGAAAAATACGCTAGTCATGTCACCCCAAAAGTCATAAATATTCTGGAAAACAAAACATCATCTCTTAGGTTAGTACAATAGCAACAATAACATCGTTGATACAACCACGCACAATAAGACAGTCATTATTCCAAACATCATATACTCAACATTTGGCTTTTTCAGAATGCTGATGATTTTGTCAACATAACATGAACCGGTAAACACAATGAAACACAGACATTTTAAGGATATGTAAACATATCTCATACTTTCTAAATTATTCGGGAACACCCCGAGCAAGAGCTAAGCTAAGAGAAGCATGCATTTTGTTAAATATCTAATGGCCTAGTCACATAGCCCGGCCGATGTCCGGAATCGGTAGAGCTCGGTGGATTTTTTTGGTGCCACCGAGCTCTCCTCATCGGAAGCAGAGCTCGGTGACGTGAACGGACTCCGTCCGGACATCTTCAGGCGACCGACCGAACACCGGCCGTTGACCGTACGGAGTCTGTCTCAAAATGGTAGTTTTTTTCTGCCGATGTGGCAGCAACTACCGGCCGGAGGTCGGCCGGAGGTCGGCCGGACATCGGAAGGAATACGGCTGGTACCCGAGCAGGTAACAGGACACCGTGCGATCGCCGGCCGGGTTGTTAACGGGCTTTGAACAGTGACCGGCCGATGCTCTGTCCCACATCGGCCGGAGCTCGGTCGGAGCTCGGGCGCTGTCCGTTAAAAAACCTCGTCCTCTGGTTGTCTCAGATGCACGTGACACCGGCCGATACGCGGCCGTGCACCGGCCGACGTGTTTTCCGATGTGGTTACGATGGGGCTGCGATGACATGATGAGGGAGCTCGGTGAGAGCCCGGTGAAATTTAACTCCGAAGTTAAAATTTCACCGAGCTACCACCGATGCGGTTTTAAGCAACAAACGCCACGGATGTCCGGCCGGTGTCCGGCCGGTGTTCGGCCGAGTTCGGTGAAAATTGCATCGCTGGCTCATCGTAACCTCATCGGCCGGGCTATGTGACTAGGCCATAAAGGAGTGGTATCGATATGGAGAACTGAATTCAACAATACTTTTCTGTTAAACCAATCATTGAAAACATTCTGTAAAAAACAAGGTATTTTATGTAATGTTGACTGATTGACAACAAATTAATGCGAAAATTATTTAGAAATATTTTGTATAACTTTTCTTTTGTTAACAGTTTTTGTTTTTTAGTGCAATTGTTTTTGCTCCTTTCTACCAATTCTTGAGAATGAAATAAAATGTCTTTCCGAACCTGGTTGGAACAAAATAGCATATACAACATGTTTTTAGACCTCTCAATATTATAGTTATACAAAGGAATTTTTAAAGTATTCAAAAAATTAAAACTAAATCTCCCAAAATAGATAAAAATCAAGGTAAACCTTTTATTTCAATAACAAGATACTTTTTTTAAATCAATCAAAATTTGCTTTGTACAATTACAATATTGAGAGACCCGAACATGACATGTTGTGTTTATGTCGTTTTGTTCCAATGAGGTTCGGAAAGATGTTTCATTTCACTCTGGAAACATAATACAAAGAACAAAACAAGTGTTTGATGTGTTTTCTAAAACAATATAGATGAAAGTATATTTATATTTTTCAAATTATATTGTTACCATTCAAAAGATGACCATTAAATAGACGATGTGTAAATTTTTTAGATTTTTATGACTGGTTTAAAAGAAACGTGTGTTCAAAAAGTTCACCATATCTATACCACTCCTTTTTGATGTTGCACCTTTAAATAATATCAGGCATTTGTTTATCTTTATTTTAGAAATCATATTTTAAAAGTTGACATATTCTATCAAGAATTAAACAATGAGCGAATTTACCAAGAAGCAGCCTATACGGTAATGTATTAATCTTCATACTAAAAATGAATTCAGTATTTTACTCTGATCATTCCCCGACTGTAGTAACTGTCATCATTAGCGCTAACAATGCATTGCGTATTAAATAAAACATCGATTTATTTGATTGTGGGTGAAACGTCTGTATAATAAAAACGAGTCTAAATGGAAACATTTTTTCTATAAAGAATTCCCAAATCTCGAATCTAAAGAAATCTTTCATGCAAAGTTCAAAGAGCATACTTTTAACAACTTACCTGCTTTTTATTTCTCGATGATGAAAACCTGGAGCTTAATTCACAATGCCGAACCTTATGACAAGTCCACCGTTATGAATGAATCAATTTGGAACAATAAATGGTTAACAATTAATAATGAAAGTGTCAACTACCCTGATTGGAAAGCTCGAAACATATTTAAAGTAAAAGATTTAATAAATGAAAATGGAGATTTTCTAGGATACGAAGAATTCACCCTAAAATATGACATCTTGACACCCTTCGTAACATACTACGGCATAATACACGCAATTCCACGCTCGTGGAAAACTCTCTTAAAAAACGAAAATGATAATATCAACACACTAGGAGTTGATGACTTACAAATCAAAAATTCAATTATAAATATCAAACATATTAGTACCAAAAGAATATATTGGCACATCGTACAAAACAAATTTAAGGAACCCGTAGGAAAACGATATTTCAATGAAAAATTTGACCTGACAGAACAAGAGTGGAAATCTATTTTTAGACTACCTTTTCAAGTTGCGCGAGAGCCAAAGATCCAAAGTTTCCAATACAAACTACTACTTAACCTCACCCCTTGTAACTTATTTCTGTTCAACGGAAAAATTAAAGAGTCTAATCTATGTGATAAATGCAATAGTGGTGCAGTAGAAGACACCCAACACTTCTATATAGAATGCGCGACAGTCGCGAACTTTTGGAATGAAATATCTGTCCTATTTGACAATATACTTTTGAGAGACCGGGATATATTATTAGGAAAAATAGGCAACCGCGACGATCGCGATACAATTCTAAATTATTGTTTGCTATACGCGAAAAACTACATTCACAGCTCCAAAATGGGAAACTACGACATTAGCGTGAACGGTTTTAAAAATACTTTAAGAAACAAAATTAAAGATGAATTAAAAATATCTACAGAAAACAAAAACCGGCAACTTTTTATCGGGAAATGGAACTCAATACTGAATAAATTAGACATACCATTTTAATTACAACAATGTATCGTTGCACAAACCTGTATTTTATTATTTTTGCTGTCTGTACTGTGTATCTTTATTGCTTTTTATTCGAAATGAGATCATGTAACTGTTATGTGCCTTAACTCTATATTATCATATTGTCTTTACTATCACCAATGTATGCACATGTATGTAAATTTATAGTGTGAGAAATAAATAATGAATATTAAAAAAAAAAAGATTTATTTGATTGTTTATCAATATTTATTTTTACTTTTAGCATAATCGTAAGTGTTTTTCTTTCAGTGGCTGTCCTTGATTGGAGACCTTGGTGGACAGCTTGGACTGTGGATTGGTATCTCAATTCTTAGTGTCATAGAAATAATAGAGTTTCTCATTAATGTTTTGGTTTCCCTTATGGGAGTGATCAAACGATCAAAACCTGGAAAGCTGGGCTCGGAAAAAGAGATGCATGATGTTACACCGGTAGAAAAGTTCAAAATGGAAAAGTAAATTTAGAGGTAGGTACCTGTCTCGGGTCTTCCTCGTCATGTGGTATTTACTAAGGATTGATTTCAGCCTGATAAAATATCTATGAAAAACTGTCTGAACTCTTCGATCTATTCAAAGATACAAAGCAGATAGTTTGATCACATGTCTTTAGTCTAAATACCTAGATTACATTAATAACGACTCGATCTTTAGTTCCCTGTAATGTTTGAACGCAAATGTCGTTAATAAAAACTATATCGGCTATGATTTTTGACAACTTCACTGTCAATTTATTTGTTGTTTAAATAAGTGATACTTGAAACAATCGAATCTACTCAATATTGAACGAGGTCATTCAACACGGGTGTATCCCAATGATTGATTAAATATAATCATGCTATAAACGTGATATCCTACTTAGTTCTGTATTCTCCACACCACTTATAAATGTCAAAATAGATTTAATACATATTTCGAGAACCTGTAAGTTACTGCTAATGTTTTCACCATGGATTATGATCACATGCTTGTCGCAATTGCAGATGGTGATTTTTCAAGTGATTACCAACCGTCCCCATGGCCGCAAACATTTATGAATCACCATGTCAACGCAGGGAGGAAACAATCGGAGATGTTGGCAATGGCAAAATATGCACTCGAATTCTTTAACATTCAGTTTGGAATAGATGTCGATAATGTATCCGACGCAAAGGTTATTGCGGGAGAGCCTGTAACAGATGAAGCCCAGGGACTGATTTTCGCTCCAGGGATTCTACCTAAAAGAGGGAAACTACGCTTGGACGTCGCTATCTCGGCTGATGGTAGTAAACGGTATAAGGAAGCCTATATATCAGATGCTGGGTGGTCAGTGACTGCCATCAAGCCGTTTACATGTGCAGGGCGATTCAAAGGTATCTTAAAACCAGGCTGGTCTGTGGTATACGGCGACTATGTCATCAATTGTGATGACCATTCGGACCCTTTAGTTATATCATATAAATCAAAGTGTCCAATTGGAAACGTGGAGCTCAGCACCAGCGGGGATACGTTCTCATATCGTGTTGAGTTATTTTCAGAGTTGTTTGGAAGAGGTGTTGGCCAGGTCACTTGTACTGACGTTCCTCCAAAGACGTTTACCACGGCTGTAATGACATTTCCCCCCATACTGCATATCGATTAGCCAAACTGTTGATACAATATAACAACAATCTGGCTTATATAGAATAGAGGGTATAATAGTATAGTACTGTATACTGAAGATGAATTTGTATCCATACATCGGTGTTTGGAAGATACATGTTATGCTACATTGTATAATGTTTTCCTTGACCGATTCTTCAAAAGTCTTCATTGTGTCTTCATGCACCATTTCTCTGTCACATAATTTTTATCAGAAACTATAGTGATGTAGGACGCTAAAAGTGTACATCCATTCAACAGTAATTGGTCAGTCACAAACGCACGCGACCAGATATTTTGCATTATAAGTTTAACAAAACCTGGCTGGATGAATACTCTCTTAACCGAAGAGTTAATAGCTGTCGTGGAATCGGCATTGTTGCCTATGGAGAGCCATGTATCTTTAGGTATTGACTGAATCAAAAGCATCATATCACACTCCATTTCCTCCATCGCTATACCTGTATCTTGAGCCGTGTCTGCCACTGTTTTATGGACAATTGGTATCTGTTTCAACACCTAATGGAATAAAATGGGAAAGATTCCATTATATAAATGCTCTACAATTAAAAATCAATAATAAACGATTGGTTATTAATCATCGGAGATGAACGTAATGAGCTACTTTGCATAATTTGCACTGTTTTCGAAAGAGCATTTAATAAATTTTCATTTGATACCAATTTTACTCAAAATGGATAATAAATGGGAAAGTTATGAGAGAAACATTTTTATTAAAAATCTAGGTATTGTTAATAGCTTTTAACGTCAGTTTCCATGGTAACGTGAACATTTTCAGAACTTCTCATTATGTGGAAGATGTTGTAGAGATACTTAGCTTTCTAAAGATACCAAGAGGTCCAGTAGGGTCTGGTGTTAACCTGCTAATATCAGAGTGTTTTCCATCTCAATCCCCCATAATTTATATGCAGCTAGCTCATTTTTGTAAAATACCATGAAACATGTCTACATTTTGCTTTATGTTTTCAGTCATGTACCTATTTAAGAGGGTGTGGCATATGGCTCCCAGTCTAATTGAGATATGTTCTATATATCAAAATAAAGCATGTGTGTCCTACATTTATCCTATTTGAAGATATTTCATTTTTACGGCATATATTTAATTCAAGGGGGGTATTTGTAACATGTTATCTAATAACTTGCACATAATATTAGGAAAAAATTGCAATTATGACGTCACAATGGATATGCAAATGGGCTAATTTGCATAAATTACATTTTTGGTGAAAAAGCATTTAATAAGTTTTCATTTGGTACCAATATGACTCAAAACGGATAATAAATGTTAAAGTTGTGAGAGAAACAATTTTATGGGTGATCTAGATATTGTTAACATCAAGTGTTTTATTCAGCGTCCGTTTCCATAGCAACGGGACCATGGCCAGAAGTTCTAAATATATGGAAGATGCAGTAGAGGTAATAAGCTTTCCAAAAATACCAAGAAACCTAACAGGGTCAGTCGATCCTTTTTTTCTTTAAATTAAGACTTTTTTGCAAATCCCTACTCATCTATAAAGACCATACAATTAAAAAATGTAGTTTAGTGCATACGTGTCAAGAAATTGAAACCCACCTTAAGTAAATATGACGTGAATTCCCCTAAATTCTGTAATGTTTCTTCTGAAGCTACTATCTCAAGGAACAGATCGCCCTCCTTTTCATCCCTTAATGTGGTAACTTCTATAGCTTCGGCCATGGATCAGTAAAACAACGATGCAAATTATATCGTCTTTGTATCTGTATGCAGTTTATCAACAAGCTGATCAAATGGACATGTTCTCTAAAATACTGTTTAGTTGTAATATATGCTATTTGAACTTAGTATACGATCGTGTGAAAAAATACAATTCTCCTCAAGCAGTTCAAGTGTTTATACGACTCTTTGAATTGCTCTCAGGATAAAACAAACCAATACTGTGATAAATGTTAGAAAATATATTTCATATAATATAGTCTATACTGCACGTAATTATCATGTGTTTTTTAAATTGCTTTCGGGATAAAAGAAATATTGTGTTAAATGTTAGAAAATGTATTTCATAGAGTCTATACTGCACATAATTATCATAAGCATCATATGCATACATTTTAATTGCACAATATCCAAAGTCCAAATGGTCCATTTGAATGCAGAGCATGTGTGTACGTTATGGTTGAAGTTGTTGCGCATCAACAAATTATTTTTACAAAACAAACTTTACAATACATAAAATATACTATTGCATAGTATTCATAAATATTACCAATTCAAACATGACCGTGCTCTATTCGAATTTCTCAACCAATCAGAATGCAGCATAGCCAATATAGAACGTTCTCTAATTCTCCATAGATGCACGACCATGCTCTATTCAATCTGCAATTTGCATTGTTTTGAGTGACGTCACATCTCAGCTGCACATCTGGGGCTCTGTCCGGGGATAGCTGTTCTTTTTTACTCCCTCCGTAACTACTGTAACTATTTAACTATGGCTGACTTCAAGTTTGCAGTCGGTGAACTAGTCTTATTTAAGTATAAAATCTAAAACGGGGAGTAAAATAGAACAGCCCAAACAAATTCTAACATTTTTCCGGCCGACTTCAGAATCTTGACAGCATTCTTCCTTCATGCCCGTTCCACAGACACGCCTTTTACTAATTTTTATGTTTGAATCGGAATAAATAATGATAGGCCATTCAATATGGTGAAATTCAGCACGAGTTGGACAGAATGTTGTACAAAGCACGAACCGAAGATTATTTATTCCTTAAATATAACATTACTAAAAGAGTTTGTTACAAGTGCATTCTAAAATGTTCATTTCACGTATCTATATGTCATAATATCAACCAAGAGTATTGAATTAAGATATTGTAATTTGTTATAAATCGTATAAATATGTCAGCAATGGACACTCTTGTTTGTAAAAGTACGTATTCACTTCTCCCAAAATCATAATGATTTTCCATTTACATGTTACCTAGACTTAAAATTCTTGATTTTTTGATATCGTACAATAGCACTGTTGTTAAATTGATTCATCGATCAGTCATTTTCCAGGCGATATTTCACAGGTATTGTCATCATATAACGATTTGGGGGTTTGCCTATAATCTTTACTCGTTCAAGCAACATGTGCGGATCATTATTTCGGTTACAGAATAGGGATCACAATTTGATGAAGGACGTCTGTCCTCCAGGTAGCCCTTTTTATCGACACCAACTTGTCTCGGTATACGGACGCTTGCACCTCGGTTGGCTAGTCCGGCAGAGAAGGTTGTAGGACTTGACGTCTCGTGAAGTCCCGTGAGACGCCGAATGTTATCTTTCCCTCCCCTAGGATCGTACATCTTTATGTGCTCAATATGTCGCTTGGCAAGTTTTTCAATGGCGTCGTTAATGTATCTGAAGAAAAGATTAACCAACATGGAGGAGTACGTAAGTTTGAAACATGTGAAGTTCTCAAAGTTAAAACAGGCTCTGAGCAACTTGATTTTGAAAGAAAGCTAGGTTCTTAGATACATACACATCTCAGAGAATTTTATATTTAAATGTCCTACTTTATTCCGCCTTCTGCTCTCATTCCATCTGTACTGAAATTGCAGTGAGCACCTGCCCCGTTCCAGTCGCCGTCCTCTGGCTTAGGATCAAGAGTAACGATAATTCCAAAATCCTCAGCTACACGGTGCAAAAGATACCTTGAAACCCACAGTTGATCACCCATGTCAATTCCTTCAACGGGTCCTACTTGGTACTCCCACTGAAATAGTTGATGTTATTTTTGTATCCTTGTGCTTCCTAGACATCATGTTTTGCCATATCAGTCCAATGCCATGGAGACTGATAAATGGTTATCATAATATTGAGGCATATTTCAAAAACACTCTGCGGAGTTTGGAAGTAGCGTTCAGCATAAGTTTATAGAATATATGTTAACATCAATACCTTTCCCACTCAACTATGACACTATTTGTCCTCTGTGTGGGATGACAAATGAAACGACAAGGCATTTTCTCTTAGATTGCCTTGAACTTCATGAAAGTAGGAGTGACTTGTTGGCAGTTTTAAGTGACAGAATATTTGATGGATATAATATGGTTGAAAAAATGGAGGTCCTACTTGGAAAAAATGAAGCATTAGACTACAGAATGTATGTGAAGATAATGTTAAGTGTCAAACACAATGTTAAAAACAAGAGCTGCAGCTATAGCTCTATAAACTATTAAATCAACACAGTTTGCGTTGTAAATATATATATTTTTATTTTTATATTTTTAATATTGCCACATTAACTTTATAATTATTATGTACTCATCTGCATAGGTGGAAATAAAGATACAGAAACATAAACATAATACCTGTCCAGGCATGACTTCGGCGTTAGTCCCCGTATTTGCGACACCAGCTGTAAGACAGGCAAACAGATGTGCTTCAGCTATGGCTCGACCGAAGATCCTATTGGTTCCCACGCCACAGTAATACGGACCTAAGGATACAATGAGTCAATGCGACATGCTGCTTTATAATTGATACCACAGTGGTGCACGTTACTCTTACGTGTACCAATACACTCTACTATACCTTGCATCTGGTGTTCATGAGCAACCCATTTGGCTTATTAGTAATGATAATATATTTGTTTTTATTTGTCTGTTCCTTATTAATGGTTTATTGGTTGAATGTTAGATGTTACTAAGGCACTTTCAAAAATATACTAAACAAAAACAATACAATTAGACAAACAAAGTATCTTATGCATTTCTAGGTGTTAGGTATAGTAGAGTGAATACTGAGCGCTTGAACTGCTTTGACACGTTGTTCACTAAAGGCCCGGTCACACCGCCTAAACGTTGCTGGAGCGTTCCTTGAACGTTGAAAAAAATCATCAACGCTCGTAAACGTTCACCACCGTTTAACAAAAGTTGGCATCCGTTAAAGCAACGCTGTAAACGCTCGGCCAACGCGGATGTTTCTCGAGTGGCCATCCTAACGCTCCAAGGTTTTGAGCTGCTCAAAATATTGCGAGCGTTGAAAAAGGGACAATTTTACGCCCTGGCAAAGTTTCTCACCGCTCCACCAACGCCCAGTCAAAGTTTGGCACCGCTAGACGCAAGTTCGTGGACGCTTGAATCCGCTAGACTAACGCAGAAATCTTAAACGCTGGACCACCGCTGCTTCGCCAGCGTTGCCCTGGCGGCGATTAAACGTTGCACAAACGTCGGTGGAGCGGTTTTTAGCGTTTTATCAGCGTACATGGGGTTGTTGGAACGGTGTCGGACGTTGTCGCAGCGTTCCATGGCGGCGATGAACTTTGCTTTGGCGTTGGTATAGAGGTGTCGGAGCGGGACCAGAATTTGGCTATAAATTATTCAACTGAATAGATCCGTTCACCTCAGTAGTCAAACGCGATATGCTGCTAAACCAACGCTGCTGCTATTTATACCCCCGCCGAGGCAACGCTCTCATGCGCAGTACGCCGCTATACCAACGCTCGCATTACCGCTAAACAAACGCTAGCTACCGCTCGCAACCGCTTAACCAACGCTAAAGCAACGCCGGCTTCAGCGGTGCACCGCTAAGCCAACGCCCGTGTTTTGTTTTTTTTTCCCCCATTTTGTGCGCGTTGACGAGCGTTGATGAATTTTTTCAACGTTCAAGGAACGCTCCAGCAACGTCCGGGCGGTGTGACCGGGCCTTTAAGGTGAACTAAACACTAAAAAAATGTATCAGATTAGGACAAGAACGAGGATTGTATTTTAATGACCCGAATATACGTCTTCAAGGTATGAGTTTGCAGAGTGTAATTTTACAAGCACATGTCAGATGCAGACATAAAAGAAGGGAATCCAACCTATGACCTTCCGATTCAAAGCCAGAGCTACCCAAGTTATGGTTTCTGCGTTGTAGCTTCTGGAGATTTTATTGTCGCGTCCCCCGGCGTGTCCATATGCTAACTACGTAGTAAATGATTTTTCAGAAAATCTAGTTTAACAACTGTGAAATGTTAGTTCCATCTTCGATCAAAGTTGAAAGTGAGGACGTATGAGAAGAAATCAAATCACCTTGGGGCTTTGGATAACCATGCTTTGGCCAACCATATGGATGGTTATCTGAATCTAGTAACGTGTATTCCTGTTCAATACCGAACCAGGGATGTACATCCTTGACCTTGTTCATTACTTCCAAGCATGACTTTCTCTTGTTACTTTCTGCAAATGAAACAAATAAAATTTATGATCTAACTCAACTACCCATCATTTCTATTAAATCCATCGGAGGTCTTGAATAGATGGTTACATCTTCAAATTCCCTCTAAAGAAAAAACATATTTGGACACAAGTTTTATTTAAATATATGTGTTGTCAGATACAATTACAGAGTCCATAAAACGCTGCACAACTAAACGTTCATTTTATTTTACCTTTTGATAAAGGTGTATTGAAAACTTGAGGTGAAATGTTGTCCTCCTGCTTAAATATTATTTGGCTTTAATGTTCACATGTACGTCATGTTAATAAAAATGTAAACACACATACATTTCTTTCTTTTGATTAGGCAACCCCGTTGAATAGCCTGTGTACGCTAAAAAGTTTTATTTTCCTAAATTACCTAGTAAGGACATATATGTAGTTTTGATGATACGTGTTTCACGTGAGAGTTTGTGTTGCCTAACCAAAGAGAGGAATTTAAAACCCTTAAGTAAAATGTCGAGCATGATGAAAATATATAATATTCTTATGATCACCTGTAGGCTTTCCGTTACTTCTGTATGTTTCACAAAGCACTATTCTGTTATTGTTATTAAGGAATGGGTCTTGAAAGACTGATACTGGATGAAGAAATATATCAGAATCCTGACCCTCTGCCTGGTAGCAACTGGATCCATCATAATTCCACACTGAACAATCTACAATTAGAAACCACTAAAATAAACACAATATGAACAATCATACGTAGCTCATCATTAAACAATTTATTGTGCCAAGTTATACAATCATGCAGATATTATTTAAAGGTTCATGATATCGCGTACAGATTTTAACAAATGCTGATTGCTTTTAAAAAAAATACTGTTTTATATTTCCCATTTCTGATAATGAAAACGACAAATAAAACAAAAATGTGATCTTGCTAAAACAATAGCCCAATTTACACTACGCGCAGAATTCCCACACGTTTTGGCTAAAACGTTTTAGAAAAATTAGGTTGAGTTTACATTACTATTTTCAAGATGTCTTAGGAAATAAGATCGAGTTTACACATGTTTTCCTAAAACGTCTTGATATGTAGGAATACATGTAAAATGAAAAAAGCAGTTCAGTACTAGTTCACTGGTGATCCGCTCGATTACGCTGGTTACCGAAACGGTTCGTTTTGGGTAACAAAATGTCGGAACGTCGAAGGTACGATTATTCTTTTTTCCTTATATCACACGATGTAGGCAGAATCTACACGACGTTTTTTCTCACAAACGTATATTATCAGTATCATATATTTTAGAAAATGTACATGTTTGCGAAAAAATAGCTCAGAAGACAACAGAATCCGTCGATTTAATTCCTCACTTAAGTTACATAAACGGTTTGGGTTAAAAGTGCAGATCTTAACCGTTATTCGAAAAACCGTTTATGTAACTTAAGTGAAGAATTAAATCGACGCTTCTGTTGTCTTCTGAACTATTTGTTCGCAAATATGTACATCTTCTTAAGCATATAATACTAAAAATGTCGTGGGAATTCTGCCTACAACGTGTGAAATAAGGAAAAAAGAAAAATCGTACCTTCGACGTTCCGACACTTTGTTACAAAAACGAATCGTTTCGGTAACCAGCGTAATCGAGTGGATCACCAGTGTGGTTGAAGGACGGTTCAGTCAATATAGATATTCCTTTAATTTCCCGCTTCTATACTTTGAACCCGACTTTGTACTAATTAATGCATCGGATTCAGATAAATATGTCCTAAAGACAGCATTGTTAAAAGCATGAAAGAGAGCAGGAAGATTTTATGCATAAATTACGATTATGATAAATCGCCAGGCAAATAAGTTCTTCCCAATAATTTTGGGATGATATTGGGAACAAGGGATAAGACAAAATAAAGGACCATGCGACATAGCCCTATTTACACCACGCGCAGCATTCCAAGATGTTTTGGCTAAAACGTTTTAGAAAATTAAGTTGAGTTTACATTACCATTTTCAAGACGTCTTTCAATGTTAATAATATAATAAAAAAAGACGTCTTAGGAAATAAGATCGAGTTTACACCTGTTTTCCTAAAACGTCTTAGAGATATGTAGGTATACATGTAAAATGAAAAAAACAGTTCAGTATTGGTTGAAGGACGGTTCAGTCAATATAGCTTTTCCTTTCCCGCTTCTATACTTTGTACCTAAGAATGCATCGGTTTCAGAAAAATATGTCCTAAAGACAGCATTGTTAGAAGCATGAAAGAGAGCAGGAGTATTTTATGCATAAATTAGGATTATGATAAATCGCCAGGCAAATAAGTTCTCAATAATTTCGGGATGATATTGGGAACAAGGGATAAGACAAAATAGGGAGTTTAAGATTAGCGTAAATAACCCATTTACCTATACCTATACGTAGTTTGTTATTACACTAAGCGGTATTTTACCTAAGTTACACTGGGTTTACGATACGTAATTACCTATAAATGGCCGAAGATAGGTAATTCGAAAACGTATGTTTTTATCCAACAAATTATGTCATTTCTAGATCAAATATCATCCATTAAACTTTAAAATACTAACAACAAACATTTCTCATTCGATCTGCATAGAAATTTAGTGGTTGAACACATTCATTGATGCGATAAACGATGCCATGTGATGATGCATGGAATTGTTGAATTTACACATTCTTCATCAGTTTTGCTTATTGTAAATGTATGAAATCAGCCATTTTCTCGTGGTTTCAATTGTTTAACTTTGCTATTTGGTCACTCTCATTGCTGGATCATGCTAGAAATTTAACATTTCGTTAAGTCACTGCCCCATTAGCGGGCCCACAAGCAACACCCCCTCCCAACTACAGTCGCTACACCACACTCTCTCTGAAGTATATAACAGTTCTTGGAGGTGACATGTACTGGTATATGCCATATAAGCCATCGCATAGTTTTCATTCTATAATTAGGATGTTAATTTTATCATAAACTTTAGCATACGGTTGCGTAGCCTTTTACGTTAATCTTAAACTCATTTTGCAATACGCATTACCTATACGTATACGTAACAAACATACGGATAGGGATAGGTACACGTATATTTTTACGCTAATCTTAACCTCCCTAATAAAGGACCATGCGACATATGTATATGGAAAGTTTCAAATGTTTCGTTCGGCGCAACGCAAAAAACCGGGCTAAGAGCTCTTAGCTAAAACCGATGGATTTACACTCGCTTGTAAAACGTTTTAACGCTAAGACGTCTTGGCTATGACTAGGGTCCTTAAACGTTTTAGCTAAGCGCTCTTAGTCGAGAGCTCTTGAGTGAATCTGGATTTACATTACATTTGTAAAACGTTTTAACGCTAAAACGTTTTAGCTAAGACGTCTTGGCGCGCTAGTGTAAATCCAACAAGTGTAAATCCAACAAATAGTCAATGAATAGTGATATTGCTCAGAGAAACCAATGTCATTTAATTATGTATTATGTGGAACGAGGAAGTAAAGCAATGGAGTTATCTGGTACATGATAACATTCTAGCCAATCACGAATTGTCCGCCAAAGGAGTGCCTCTTCTTTTATGATTATTGGTGATTGTTGGTGACATAATGTCAAACCGTCCAAAATCGAATGCATGTAAATGGTTATCAGGCACATAGAAGTACTTTGATATTGAACTAATTGTCTAAAGTTTATAGTCCACAATTATTGGACCTATATAAAGCAGGGTATTTCTTAAGAAAAAATCCAGTATCACTATTGTACCTAATAAATCAAAGCACTTTTTAGCACCAATGTTTCATAGTCGAAATGTTTAACTAATCAAATGCGGGAACATGGTATTAATGATTACAAAATCACGAGTGTATACTTATAGGGTAAATCACAATCCGAATCAGGTTCAACCTTCACATTTAAAAGAAATTGTATAAGGTTATTAAAATGTTGAATGAAATCAACGAGGATAAATGCACGTTTGGTGAGGTAAATGTGTTTAAAATCACGTAAGTTAATTTGTAATCACCACTCTACTTAAAAAATCACGATGAACTGTTTCCATATTTGATTTTTTCAACATAGTCAATCCGACCCTCCGACCCCCCTTCTTTCGATTTTTTGTACAGTACTTTTTGCAAATTTTGTTGCGTCTCCGTTACAGAAACAAGACCGTTTTTGGCGTAAAAACCAAGGTGAATGTGGGTAGAGGGGCAAAGTTTATGATAGTTGGCTTGATGCGCCAATAAAATTGAAATTCATAAACTATTGACTGTAACTTTGTTTCTAGTGCTCTAGAAAATACAAGAAATTACTGCTCTGTTTGATAGATGATAATTTAGCATATTGAATTATCTTTCCAATATAATTTATTTCATGAAAATCGATCCATTTTTGATTATGTAATGATTTTTTAAAGGTAAGAAACAGTCAATCGTCATGGGATTTCGCGATTCCTGCTATATTTGAAAGTTCTAGAAAAGCTTTTACCATGCGTTTAGTTTTATTTGAAAGATAATAGATTATTCTTTTAGGCAGCGAAGCATTTTTTGGCACCAAAATATTATGAAAGATAATTAACAATTTATCACAAAATGTCAAAAATATACACCCCCTTGGTCACGTTGACCTCGATTTGACCCATGTTGATCCACTTTAAAAAAACATTTCTGAAGAGGTGATTGAATAAGGTTTACAACGATACCAGCAATAAAGAAATCAAACTTAGTGTTATAAAAAAGGTTGCACACATTAGGGTTAAATTGTTGCGTTCGGCCTGGATATTACATTCTTTCCTCAGGTTAAACATCTTACGTTTTGCACAAATTGACTTACTGATTTAGTTTGTCATGACTTTGTGCCAATGGGTCCAATAGACTAGTAAATTTAAAACATTGCAATAAAATATTTTCTACCAGAAAAATGATGCTTTTTGGACGTCGGTTTGTAGTTATATTACAGCTTAAATACACAGTCATGTACATTTGTCTGTCCGATTACTATTGTATATTGCTTGTCATTCGGAAAACCAATTCGAATCGTTAAAATATTTCTTTCACCAAAAGTAGCAGTACACTTATTAATGAGATAATTTAAATGGCCTTTGATTGACGTTTGTTTAAAATAATCACTGGGTTTAGTTCCATGATGATATTTGCATTGACAAATGAATATCAATATAGTGTTTTGTTTACATAGTCATTCAATAAGAGAATTCAAGGTGAGTTAAGGGCAACCTTGTAAATTAAGAGGTGGTGTATCCATATGTAGTAGTTTGTTTAAGGTGATGGTAAAGTTCTCAGTGGCCTAAACAGGAAGCATTATGTTTTTTAATACATTTTGTCAATCAAAAGTTATGTCTCGAGTGGACTCTGTCTCAATGGTTTAGTTAGCGAAAGTGATTTTAGCCCTCTTAAGATGGAAAATGTGACAGAAAAGTTGAGAAAAGGAATACTTTGAATGGTTCATGGACATATTTTTCTGATCTTTCCCAGACACATTACTAATATAACCCCCCCCCCCCAAAAAAAAGTAAATTAGCTTTAGAATTATCTTTTTTTCTAAAAGATTTCTAAAAAAATATATAAAACGTTTTGAAAACTGTACTTTTCCTTCTTCTGGTGGCAATTTTTGTGTGAAGCATTTTTTGCAAGGCAATCGTTCACATTTCTAATTTTTCTGTAAAGTTTAGGCAAGAATCTGCTTTTAATTGTCATTTCATTCGAAATTTCCAGAGGAGAAATTTCATATCAGTCCTTTTGGTAAACCATGTAAGAACGTTGACGACTATAATTTTCAAACTGTAGCAAAGATAAATATAGTTACCCTCTGGTCGTTCTATCTCTTTCTCAACGATCTTTGCCTTGCTTCTAAGCTCCTCTCCAGTGCCATCTATCCATATATATGTTGCTATTGATTTGTCTTTGGGTTGAGGGTTGTTCTTCATATATCTCTCTAAAACATCTTTATGATATGGTGCATCGCTGTTATGTGCTGCGTAGCCACGTTTAGACTGAACTCTACAACACAAAGGGGTGAGGGTTTATGGAATTGAGGATTTTTCATTTAGTCCCTATGTTAGATTTTCAAAAACAAATCACATTCCCCGCGTCAAATAACTCAAGTTAAATTCAAAAGTAAAGTGTCAACCTTGGTTTTCGGAAAATGAACGATTTTCACGATATGAAAGGCTATAATAATTGCATTTCCTCTTAATAATTCTGTAACAGATGTTTTTAGTTTCGTTTATAAAAGTGCCAAATATCTATCTGCACTTACTCCGTGTCTTTTTGCTGTGCTGCAAATGATGTTTTAAGCAATCCATCATCCACCCGCTTAGCAACGAAACGCAGTAAACTGCGTCCGAGTCCAAGTTTTATAGTAGCGGACGACATTTCTAGAACAAAATTACACCACTTCACTTGCCGTCTTCTGCCTCTGAGAAAAGTATATAATGTCTATATAATGTATATAATGTATTTAATCTTTCAAGTGTTACCCTTGTCCTTAGTCAGTTATTCTTTAGAGGCCAATGTCCAAACTTAACAAAACAACAATCAGCTGGTTAGATACAGCATGTATGTTTACTAGAAATGATAATATGATATTATGAACAATTAATTACTGCTTTTAAGGTTTAGGTGACTTGGAGAATAAGCTTAGTTAGCATTTTCTTCCTCGATGACTATATCCTGCATATATACCATACATACGATATTAATCAAATCATGTATTCTTGCCCCGGTCACTCTACGGTTTAGATTCAGTGGCTGTAAGTAGATCCTCGAAATCTAAAATAACCATCGGCGACCGCAGAAAATTTCAAAGTCGCTTCAAACTCACTTTTCGGCGTATCCCTATATTTTACAGGACTTAAATCGCCGTGAAATTATATTACTGAAGACGGGTTATTACGTTCGCCGTAGAATTAGAGTCTGGGTGGATTGCAGTTCACTTACTGTGATAAACACGAGAACTACTTGTACTTGTTGTTGCCCATCTGTTTCAAACAGTGCCCTTATGTATTCTTTCAGATCGTTTAGAATTGCTGCGCTGGGCTCTTTCCTTGATAGGACTGCAAAATAGCAATGACTGCAAACCATTGAATAGTTGGTAGGTGTGAGGTAGGTTTGTTCTAAATCAAGGTTTTTTATTCGAGGTTTGTTTACATTTAGTTTCAACTCGGTAGTTTTACTTTTAACTGGGCCCGATGAGTAACGAGGTCATTGTATTTCACAATATGTAACATAAAATGCATCATCGGTACATTTTTCTTGAAATGTGTCTGGCATGCACAAGAGGAATATTCTCACTTAATATGCTCGAACTGTATTATGTGGAAAATGATTGTATGTCTTATTAATTATCAGACGGTGTCCTCTTTTCAGTGTTATAGGCATTCATCAATTATTTGATGTTGTTCAAGAGGACCAAAATGGATGTCTGGTGCAAAAATTGGGCCAGGTCTAATCATTTATATACTGTATTGAATTAATTATGTATGCTGTATGTTTCTAACAACTTTAATTGTTGCCCTTAATGTCGGAATTAGTGATTAGATGATTTTAACATTGATAAGTTTGTATAATACGATCCTCAAATTGGCAAGTAACTTAAGCAAGTAACATAAGCACAGGCCCCAATGATATATATGCGATATAGTGTATATCACTTGCTTACTGTATGCAAACTAACATACAGGGTGTCCCGAAAGTATCCCCCTAGGCAGACATATACCAGTGTCGTCATACTATGTGTCATATATCATTTTCAAGCTTATCCAACGTTACATTGATTTGCCAAGTATCATGGTTTAACTCTCAAATGGGAAAAAGTTACAGTAATTTTAAAAGTTAGTGTTTTGTCAAAATAAAGTTCAATTTTACACCACATTACTAGTCAGTGTATCCCCCCTTTGCCATGTTAACAGCAGCAATTATTTTCAGATATGACCTTGAAAGCCCTTCAAATAGGGGTGTGGAATTTTATAATCCTGTTAAAATCTGTTAAGGCACTTTTAGAAGAGTTTCCTTGGAGTATCTACCCTCACCGTACTCTTTTTCCTACTCAATATTCATACGACCCAAAAAGAATTGCTGCTGTTAAGATGGCCTGGGAGGACACATTAACTAGTGATTTGGTGTAAAATTGAGCCTAATTTTGACCAAACACTAACTTTTGAAATGCCTGTAATTTTTGTCACATTTGAGAGTTGAACCATTATACTTGGCAAATCAATGCAACTTTGGATAAGCTTTAAAATGATATATGACACATACTATGACGACACTGGTATAGGTCTGCCTAGGGGGGGGAGGGGCATATTTTCGGGACACCCTGTACAGCAAAACTGTACAATATACTTATTTTTACATCTGACCAATCTCCGACCACGTTCAAGGAGGCGGCTGTTGCTAAGGTACGATTTCCTTCTTAACATTATTCTAATTTGCCTGCATCTAAACATAAAAGTGCATTCTCATAATTCATTTTCTTTCAAAACTACGAACAACTATGCATTTAAAATTACATTTTCAATTTCCCTAAAGGACCGCGAGTTGTTTGTAAAATGAATTTGGTGAGCTTTCTCATGCATTTCGCTTGTGTTTTTCATCTAAAAAACAGCAACCCTCTTTAAAATGTTTTATTGACTATAAGATTGCACCATATAATCCTAAAAAATGTTTCTCATTTTCAATACGATCGCTTTTGATCGCATAGATACTCCTTGAAAATGAGAAATATCTTTTAGGATTATATGGTGCAATCTTATAGTCAATAAAATGTTTTAAAGTATATTGATGTATTTTAGATGAAGAACACAAGCGAAGTGCATGAAAAAGCTCACCAGATTCACTCTACAAACAACTCGCGGCCCTTTATGTTCAGGCTAAATACAGGTATTGTTACTTACCTTTAACTAAGCTCGGTGACAAAAACCGAAGTTCGAGGTTTAGGTCTTTGAAAATCAAGACATTATTGAGATATGGTATTATTGAAAATGTATTTATCTTAATTTAGATATTTCGATGACGATATGTCGTGTTAGTTATGTAAAGTTAAACCTAGCTACATCTTTGCATGTCATGGGAATGCATTTGTATTTTCAGAAAAATCGTGCTGATGAACATGCCTTTCTAACTTGTTTACATGATAGTAGTAATACGTGTAACAAGTACACGAACGATGTTTATTTGTGATTGACTTTGCTTGGAATTAAAAATGCACACCAAAGAAATGGAAACTATTTATTTCGAACAATTTTGAAGGTCTTAAAGACAAACATCTTAAAGGGGCGTTGAACTCTGTTGATAAAATGTATCTAGTTTTTAGATTATAGTGGTTTAGCTAAAATATGGGTGTACTTGACCTAACACTCACTTACCAGCCAATCAAAATATAGTATATAGTGATTTTATAACAGATAAATTTATTTTTTATTTATCACCCTCCTTAGTTTCATAATTTCAAGTTGCCTCCCCTGATTACTCTCCATGCTAGCACATTTTTAATAATTATTTAATGTATTTTGCTTTTTATAAAATTGCTTGTTTTGTTACTATACAAATTGTTGATCAATCAATCGTTGTATCAAATATTCCAAAGCATCGTTGTTGGCAAACCCAGAAAAGTAGATTCAAATTATTGAAAAAGTGTAATAAAACTCATTTCAATACTTTGTGAATTTGTCATAAAAAGTTTAACGCATCGCAACTTTATCGTATTAGATTTTTGTCGTTGGTTTGTACATTGTATTTATAGTGTATCATCCCTTAGAGTGATGTTTTGTGAACATTGATGATGTGAGAACATTGATTGAAATCGCCAGATTTGAATTACGGGGAATTGAAAAGAATTATAAGGTTTCTCTTTTTACGCTGTACATCTTCTCATATACACAGAGTAGAGCCAGGGATTTTGAAGAAACGGTACACTGACTGCCATCTATGAATTGTGAACATTAGACATTGAGTTATTAAAGCATAGCATTTTTATTCGTATTTCATCATGTTTTGTAAAAGTTTCCGCCATTACTTTTGAATTGTTCTAATACTCTCATAGTTGCATTTGTTTTCTCAGTTCATCGATCTGTTTTTCATTAAGATCACTTGTTGAAACTGTGAAATATTTGTCAAAAGCTATTATTCAAATGTACCATACTGTATGTGTCTTTTTCAATCAGCACAGTAACTCTAGGTATATGGTCAACTGAACATTATATTACAGTGCATTATGGTTTCATAATGAACCGAGCAGTGCCGATATTAGTAAATGAGTGGCGTCATTAGCATTACAGTGTATCATGTTTCACAAAGAACTGGGCAATGTCATTTCTCTAGGGGAGAAATAGTATATTTGAATTGCAATATAGAAACCTGCAACTTTATAATTGGACTTCGTGTATAAAAGTATTCATGTATGTACTAACCAATCCTAATACTCTATTCACACTCCACCTGCACCGGTAAGAATATATGCACATGTGCGTTTCCAATAAAAAAATTCATATACTTTCCTAGGTGCTCAATTTTCCTTAAAGTTATACAGGGTGGGCCAAAAAAACAATACCCAACTTCAAATTAGGATAAAAATATTTACATTCAATATGGTTCATTGACTTACATATCATTTTCAATTAAGGTAATACATTTTCAAACAACTTGGTATATTACACTATCTCATATAATCAATAGTAAAGGTATATTATACTTATTTGGGAGGCCGGGTTGCTATTTAGGGTTTCTAGCTTTTAGGGAGAAAATAGCAAATCTGCGGGATTGTGCACATTTTTATTTATAGAATGCATGCTTGTACATTTGCATCATTGTGTGACTAAACTTATTGTTTATGAATTCCAGTGTTGTTTGATAACATTTTACTCGTTATAACGATTTTAATAATTGCTCAATATGCCCTCCCCTCAACGTCAACAACAAGCTTCAAGCGGTCGCGCCATCTATCAATACTCAATAGCCTTATTGACAGATTTCGGTTGCAATTCATTTCAGCACTTTGGGATTCTGTGTTTCACCTCATCAATTCTGTTTATTGGATGCTTGAATGTGATTGTCATTTCCCTGAGATGACTCGACACCATGTATGGTAATCAACCACATCAGCATCGGGGCTGTTGGGTGGCCAAGTATCTAGATCAATCAAATTGACACCTTATTCGCAAAGGAATACCAATGCATGTCTCAACAAGAGTCTAATTCATGCACAGATTTAGCGACGATAAGGTCCTATGAAATGAGAACCAAGTGGTTAAAGAGTTAAAGCGACGGTTACGTCCGCCATTTGTGACAACTGTGTCTGACATTACCGCTGTCAAGGTGTTCTGGTGTGATTATGATCTTTAATAAACCAATCTCTGGATTGTTTTGAAATGGCCATTGGGGAAACAGTCAACCAATGTAGTCCCGAATCTTTAAAGTCACTTCCCGTCAAAGCATGCCCTTTATAAAATTCGTAGAAATTGAACTACGTCCAATCGATTCGCACAAACCATTCGGCAACATTTGTCATACAAGGACGTAATAAGAATTAAACAAGTTAATTGGGACTGGGGCTAAAAACATAAACGTGTAAATATTTACATATACGAATGCTATATTTTCTATAGTTACATGTACATTGTTACGCGGTAAACACGATACAAAAATATGTCATATTCCGCCACGAACATGGCATATTCATTTGCGATGTATGACAGATTCACCTGCGGTATATGGCATACACACTAACCAATGAGAACGTGTTACGGAAGTACGCAATTGTCAATTGCATCGATTGAACGAACAAGTAAAACGTTATAAATTATTATAATGATTACTGAATCAACAGTACTGTGTATCGAATATATTAACTTAGCAGAAGTATCAGTCACCAATCTCGCGTAATAAAATTACTCAATCAATTCAGGATCCATAACTATGTTGGTAATCCAGCGTAGTTTTACATTTAGTTTCGATTCTCGCGACCAATCAGATCAAGGCTTTCTTTATCACGTTTTCACATGCGGTATATGTCATATTCACCTGCGGTATATGGCATATTCCGCAAGTGAGTATGACATATTCCGCAGGTGAGTATCGGGTATTCACTTAAATCAATGTATCGCATATTCACTGTGGAATATCGCATACTCACCTGCAGAATATGCCATATACCGCAGGTGAGTATGGCACATTCACCCGTATCACAAATACCGCGCAACCATGAATGTATGCCATATATCGCGTAACATACATGAGCGGACTACCACTCGTTATATTGCCAGGATCAATAAAGGTCTTCTACGCTGATTAGACAGTCCAGAATATTGTAGGATCAAGAGAATACCAACGGAGAGATCATCCAAATTATGAATCACAATATATTAATTTCACATTGTATAAGATTTCACAGCAGTCCTGTAAAATGCCTTTATATATAAAAAGCAATGGGTAAGGGTGAGCCAAAAAATGTACCACAAGGAAATGATTATAGCTCAGTCATTCAGCATGGCTTTAAAGTTACATTAGACACAAATAAACCTCGTTCAATGATCTTGCATTCTATAAAGTTTTATGGGCCCGGGTCTATGTCATGGGTCATCATTTTGTGACCATTTTCAAAAATATGCAACGAGTTCTGGCCTCGTCCTAGAGGAAAACTTGAACGCATCGACTGAAGTTGTTCATCACACGCTTACAGGCACATTGTGTAAATGGCTCTCATCTTTTTTCGAATATCTCATTTGAACTCTCTGGTGATGTTTCTTGGATTGTTAGTTTTGAGATAGCACCAAAAATGGCTGAGGGAGGGGATCATGAGACGAGACTGGGATTTGGAGCTGCGTGCTTGGTAAAATGGCCATTGATGAAAAGACATTGAACTAGGTTTAATTGTTCCAAATAGTAAATGGCTAAGCTAAAATCAACATTTGATAATTACATTTTTTCTCACCCTGTACTATATATTCCATGCATCATTATCGAACTATTATTTACACATATATACACATCAATATTGTTAGGTAAGGTGTTACACTCTTGTGTAACCATGTTTACAAAAGTTCAGTAAAGATTGACCATGTGACCCCTCTCCCACTACTTTACTACTCAGGTAACAAAACTTTTCACACTGTGGGGAGGTAATAGGGACAAGTAGGCTTGTAGCAAGACTAAGGAGAGTGAATTAAGAAACTGAGGACATCAACCTTTTGAATAATTTTGATCTACATTTTCTCCACCTTTCCCCATTAGGCATATTTACACATAATATTACATATGTACGCCATTCTGAATTTACAAAGGCCATGTTATACCGATCACATAAAAGAAACAACTGTCATTGGATTCATAAATATAAATTACGCATTATTAGGAATTCAAGTTACGCATTTTAAAAGTAATTGGTATATCAATGTGTTGAATTATTCTGCTCTATGGGGGCAGTTGTCCCTGGGGATCATGATATTACACGTTAACGGAAAAAGTAATCTTTAAAATGTGTAGATTAACCTCGAACCTCCCCTCTCCAAATGTATGTGTCTTCATAGCGGAATAGAGCATCATACGGATACGAGTAGTGTTACATTTAACGCTACGAGCACATTCGCAACTGTTTTAATATATACTGAGGTATATTGGGTAGATTAGGAGTTGATCTGCACTTGTCATATGCACATCAGGAACAGATCATGGGTTGACATTTTCCAAATGGATGGCATTCAATTTATCTTCGATTCATTATTCTTACCATCAGCATCCATCTAGATGCATGCAAACTTTATTTATGTCTAAAGTGGGTCGATAATGACTGATGACACGTCGGAGCCTTATTGGGAATAACTGCACATTATGCTTATGTAATTGATACATTTATAATAGACATTTAGTATATACACAATTCATGCACATAACTTTCGTGAAACATTGGTCAGGATAGCATTTGATTATATGACATTCCAATCCAACGATGTCCTAAATATATCCATTGTCAGATCTAAATTGATCAAATGTCACAATATGACCTGACAATATGACTAAGCTTCAGCATATGACGAAGTTTATATCTTGGGCTTAACATATAATCTCGTTGATGTAGCTCATCACATGCATATCTAAATAGCTGGGAATTATCATGACTGAGGTTCTAAATGGCTGGCTGAAACTCAATATAAGAGTCGGGCCTCGTTTATGAGTGAGATAAAATGCAATAATACAATTCCGACCTTTCACATATAATCTAACTTTTCTATTATGTCACAAAATAAGTATCAGCAGATCAAAAGTTAAACGCATGTATCTACATAAACTAGAACATTAATTACAGCTTAGTAATAGGTAAGTTCAAGTGATACATCCCAGGGATATGTCATTTGAATCACTCTGATCAGAAACGTCCAGTTGTCGCCCATTTCTTTCCCGCATTTCCCCTTGTACCATTTGTTTCATCTTTCAGTGCATCTTTCAACGGGGCACTGCAGTCGTCGAGACTTTCCACAACCGTCTGGCTCATGGAGCCGTTTCTGTTGTGGTCGTCTGATGGGCTGTAGCGCATGGAGATAGCAGTGCCCGCTCGATCTAAAGGGTCACGTGGCATGCGTTTACTACATGGCAGCCAGCGGAAAATGTAGCGAAAGCCTTGGCGGAATCTGGAAAGGTCAGAGTGAAACAAGGTTGGACACTACTAGAAGACATGAGTCATTTGTCTCACGAATTTGGATATTTATTTTAATTAGCTTGTGTTGTTCTTCTCAATATAACACTGGGATATAGTTTAGTGATATGGAAATTGTGTAATACTCAATTACCAGTTAAGGTGACAGAACTTGGCATTATCTTTTACGTAACATTATTTACGTTAACTATTTCAGAACGTATGGATGTTTAAGTTATACTGTCCTTTGCTGATATACAGGGTGGGCCTCATGTCATGCATTATATATCATTTTAAGATAAATCATTTTCTTACAATCCGATTGAAAAACCGTTGCTTTATTAAAGAGTTAGGCTAAAGGTGACACCAGGGTGTCATGAGCGACCAAAAATGTTCACTGCGGATTTTCAAATTGTGGAAATATATAATACGTATTACGTATATAATACGTGGCATGGTACAAGATATATCATATGAATCATTCATCTTTAAAGGGTATTGCTTTTTTGGCCCACCCTGTATACTGATATAACGTCATACTAAACATGCAGTCGTACCTCTGATTCATCCAACAATACACCAGTGGATTGTACATGGAGTTGCTCATGGCAAGCCAGTAGAACACCAAATACAGATGTTGCACAAACGGCTGTAGCGTAAGGTCGGGGAAGTGGTAAACGATGATGTAATAAAGGTGCATCGGAAACCAACAAACGGCAAATATTGCAACAATCACGATCATCATCTTAACGATCTAAAAAGTTGATGGTTAGATACGTACAATGAGTTTAGAGAGATTTGATACATAAATACAAAAAGCTAAAAAATATAGTCACATACAAATAGGTTAAAGACATCCATATCGACCACATAAATGGGAGCAATCAGAATAGCTTGTCAACTAAGTTAAAAGGTATCCTAACAAAACGTACTGATAGCGCTCATTACCATGTTCTTAAGTGATGTCTTCATCAAGGTTAATTGTAAGTTTATCTCCGTTACTTGTGACATATCATTAATCGTTAGTCATGGAAAAGGAAGAAGATGTGAATTGATATACCCTCTGTAAAGAAAAAAGGTGCTTTACCAATCATATCGTTTTCACTTTTCGTTATTATCATACCAAAGGTATAATGTTATTTCAAAATTTTTTGTAAATATGGTAAAAAGTTAGAAAGGATTGAACATAACAACTCCCAAAATCGCGAGTGTGACTTTTTACCATAAATTGACGTCATCAATTTGAGAAATCCTTTACCCAGCAATGTGCTCAAGAAGAGGATCTTGAGACACCAAGTTAAATTGTAAGTTACATTTAAAGGAATACACCATTTGAAAAAGTCTTCAATCCAATAAAAACTTGTGAAAAATATCAGTTACAGAATGAAAGTCCGATTAATTAGAAAAATTTTGTTATAGAATTTGAGGTTATGTCCTTCAGATTCAGAGGTCTCTTCGAATTCTCAGTTCAAAATTAGGGTTAAGGGTGACATATATTAAAATAAACTTGAAAATGTAAGATAATTATAATTCTTAATCTTTCTCAATGACCCATAAATATATTATACATCCTATACTTAGCTTACCGTGTATGCATACCATAATTTATGTCAGATATGATATATAAATTAATATGTTTATTGAGCAAAATGGTTTCATCCTATCCCTAATTTCACTGCTATTTAAGGCGTAAAATTGCCTAGAAATCATGTTTTAGACGGGTTTGGCACCTCCATAATTTCCTGTCAGTGTGTCAATATTTTTTCAAATGGTATTAAGAATATAAAAAATAGAGAATGATGTCCTTGGTTATATAGGAAAATGTATTACACTGATGATAGCTAATTGTGATTCATGACGTAATTTAAAGGAAAAGGTCACATTAGTGAGTCTGTGAGACAACGTTTTTAACCATTGCTAACTTTTTTAAATTGTCATCCAATTTTTAAGAATTTCTACCAGTTATTCACAATGTTTATTCCATGTGACCAAATGAGTTTAGTAATATTATTTTCTTTACCGAGGGTACAATGATGCCGTTTTCGCAGCTGAACTTAACTTACCTTTCTCTTCGATTTGACATTTTCACCATGTCGTGCTCCAACATTTTCCCCAATTGTTTGACTTCCCCATAATGCTTTGCCAACCATGGCATACGTCACGGCCAAGATAACCAATGGGATGAAGTAATTCAACAGAAGAAGGATTACGTTGTACCTACAAACACCCAGTGTTGTATTGAATAATGACGTAAGGTTCATCATAGTCGATATAATGTAAAATGCAATTGCAATTGTCAACGATTATCTACAGGGATGGCCAAAACGCCCATTTTCTATTGTGCTATATTTTTTATAATGTATGGAATTCAAAAATATTTTTCATGGGATGCAGCAATCAATTATTATCATCCTCCCTGTGTCTATTTCCATGTAGAATTCGAGTTGAAAGAGTCAATGAAACATTATGCTATTTTTACCTATTAATATACAAATTGATATATTGATATATATAAATTAGTAATCATATAAGCAGAGTTGGTGCATTTCTCCGCCATCAATCATGAGAAATACAAATTCTAGTACTACATGATGCACCAGACTATAGAGTAGCGCCACAGTTCCTCTAATCTCAATGTGCAAATGACATACCAGGGTACTCGAATAAAAACTCGGGAAGGGGGTTAGGCGTTCAGGGTAGCTTGACCAAACGTTCGGGGAATGGTAAAGTACTGGAGTGTAGACCAAAAATACAGATTTTAATTGGAGAGAAGGGTGCGCGCAACATGTGTAGACTTTGTATTTCATATTCTGTATACTTTGCTCCGAAATTCCGTTGTACTTTAATATCAAAGTCTCATCTAACATATTTTTGGATGTCCAGTTATTTTCCCGAATTTTCATATTTTATTACCTTGCTCATATCAACCCATGTCGCGCCCCCTTCCAATAAATATTTCAGAATCTCATTGTTAATACAGGTTGGTCAAAAAATGGATGATGATGATGGCCACGCCTTGAGCATGTTGTTTAAAAAGCTGTAACATTTTGAATATGAAGCTGATGGTTATGAAATATGGTAGGATGGTAGGAAATCGAATGATGTACAAGGTACCAAATATGCGTTAATATGACAAAGTTATTAGGAAAATGCTGGGTTTCCGTTTTATGACCACCCTGTAATATATATATTTTGGCGAAAGGATAATTTCGATTCGTGTTTAGTTTGCCAATGAAAGACATTCAAGCGCCACAGAGTCCCAACCCCCCTTTGAGAGGCATAATAGCAACTGCAGTAGATGAAACTACGATGTCGAGTGGAACTTACATGTGGTCATGTGCCATATAAACACCATCTGGCCATTCTAAGTAACAAACAGTGCGAGTGTCACAATTTTCCAAGTCCCACTTGTGTGTCGTTGCGTATATTAGATTTGGTACGGCTACCACAAGTGCGGCGGTCCAGATACAAAATATACTCAGAAATATGGTCTCGGATGGGAGCCGTGGCTTAAGAGGATGGATGATAGCTTTATACCTATCAAAGCACACTATCTAGTTAACATTCCCCTGCATAAACGGTTCAATATTTATGAAAGGGAGTGTATATCATTTAGGACGTAACCTAGGAGAAAGATCCATCAAAATGCAACTACATTTATACATGAACTTACTACATGGCGTATGATTTTGGACTTATCAACTCGTCACAAACTAATGATGAAGAGCATTTTAATTTGTTAAAAGCTACCAACCTTTCATTATTGAAAGTGTAGTATATCATCTCAATATATTAACACAAATTAGAGACTTTTTGGCACTTAATTTGATAGACAAATAGCAGTGATGCTTTTAAAATTAAGCTATAAATAATTACATTTTCATAGAAATAACTAATTATGAAAATGTGAATGAGGTGACGGTCCAAAATTTCGCAATGACAATCAACATGCAAATACAAAATGCATTCCAGTATCTGGACATGCTTCTATGTTGTCGCTATATTCAAGCTCGTCATGCTCCTCTCTTTTCACTTCTAGCATACAGTGAGCCAACCTGAAATGATGAGCTATTTAGACATATGGTTCTAAGTCAATCCCTATATTTCTTTGGGCTATTATTAAGCAAATAGAAAAAGGATTTCCCAGATCAAATGACTCTCTTCATGTATTACAGCGTGATAAGACGGAAATGTGTCGGTGAGTGATAATTTCCTCAATACATGTATTTACATTTCCGAGATACTGTTGGGGGCGTGAATGGTATTTGCAGGGAAAGCTCTAGAGTTATCTAAAGGAATATACATTTTTGATTGATTGTAATATACACATCAAGTCAATACATTTTGTTAATACGCAAGGACTGAATGAATTATTCTGGAGTCACTCTACTTTGTTTGTGCACACGAGGATGGGACGAATTAATAAAGATATACTGCTGTTCCATCGAAAAGAACTGCTAAATCCATACTTTTCGATTCAAAACAAGGGAATCAATTGGTTTTTGAAAGCAAGACTAATATGAATGGCATTAAAGAGCTTTACTTTCCATTTAGTTAAATTGACTATGAGTTAATGGACGCTTAGATTGTCAAACCTTAACACGACCAGGAGATTTAAGGCCCCATGACGAATATCCTAAGAAGAGATAGATACGTTCATGATTCTAATTTAGTACTCTCAAGATACAACAGTAATTTATATTTCACTCGATTCTCCAAGTCCCCGCAACAGAACTACGTCCATGCCTCCTATAGAAATCTAAATGATAAGTAAATCAAACAAATACATTGATTATTCATTTAGTAGCTTAATTGTTAAAACAAACCAATAACATATATTGTAATTAACATAAATAAATGAAAGACAAATCAACAATAATTAGTAAAGGATGCGTGTGGTTTCCTTATTCTCATCCACTGGGAACATCTTAGGCACTATTTAGGCATTCGAATTATTGCATTCATGTCTAGCTACAACTTCTAAAAAGATAGAATTCAAACTTAATATCTAATAATGGCAGGCCGCAGGTCAAACAAAATATCACACGGAAACTGTTCTTGCTTGTTTTCTCTACGTAATCTTGTCAAGCAGGTAGACTTACGCGTGTTCAATTTCGGTTCCCCATTCAATATAACAGATAATTCGATAATCCTTCATATTAGGATCAGCGTAAATGAGTGTACCATAAAATAGCATTGGAAATGACAATACAAAAGAACATATCCAAATGAGGAAAATTCCCATCAATATTTGAGCGGCTGTTGCGCGTGGTCGCAGAGGGTAGACGATCGCAACGAACCTGAAAACACAACGTCTATGGGTATTACTTCTAAATCTGGTAAATATTGCATATCATATGACAGAAGTATATTCTTTAATAAAATGAAAGAGTTCATATCAATATCAAGAAAAATCAAGTCACTGAAAATTAATTTTGAAAAATTACACTGCCAAGGTAAAGTATTGCGTCAATCATTTCGATAATTGGAGTTGTTATCTTGTGACACATTATCACTTATCACTAAAGAAAGGTGTGTCATGTTCGAGGACAAACTTTATTCTAAGTGGACGTACATGTATTAACTACTGCAAGCATTGGACACATAATTAATACATTGTTGTTTTTTTAATTATAGATGTCTCTTAAGTCAACATACCTATCCAGGGCTATTGCCATGAACGTGAAAACGCTGGCCGATATTGTAAATGGGGACGTAAACATCACTATCTTACACCATGCTCTTCCGTACCACCAGTCCTGATTCAGCAAATAGGTGAAATTCATCGACGTGTTAAATATTGAAATCAGTGCGTCTGCTATTGCTAGGTTCACAAGAAAGTAGTTTGTCACAGTGCGCATGCGCTTGTGCGCTAGGACTATCCATACAACAATAATATTTCCACCTGTAGCAATGACAATCATCGCCACGAAAAAGAAATAATAGATCAACTGAATGTACCATTCTTGTGTGTATGGATTCCCCTGTCCAGTACAGTTCATTGTCGAATTTGCCGTTTCGTTAAAACAACAAAACGGTTCTGTCATATTGCATTCCTGCCTTACTAGTCCAGTTTCCATAACTGACGGTTGTAGGTGTGATTGATTAGCGCTCTGATCCATTACATCAGACGAATCCATGGCGGACATAATAATACGAATATATTTCTAAAGAGAGTTATAACAGGCTCTTCTAACTCTTGGAGAAAATTCAATGTGCCAATTTAAGAGCTATAACTAGACAATTAGTGACTTTTGTCACAGGTCATATGATATGCTTACTCCTCCTTCTACTGATCTGTCTTTTAAATTGCAATGACTTCCCGTCAAACTCTGTATAATCGCCATTTAATCAACGACTCGTTAATAAGACGCGATTCATCAACGTCAGACACAATCATTGGCATTCAATTTCCATGCGCTTTAATGCTGTATTTTGTCTTTATCAAAGTATTTAACTCAAGAATGATGGCTCATGCTCCGAATTTAAATTGCATCTAGAAACGGTAGTAAATCTGATCATCTGTAGAATCTAGTTGTCTTACTTTTGCCGTAAATTCAGTAAGCTTTCCAATAACGTTATTGTTTCCACGAGGCCCCGTTTGGATATAGTGCTTGGAACCAATCAACCATACGTGAACTTTCTGTTTTATGTTTTCTCTATGTGTCAGTTAGTGATCGTTTAAGTTAAGTAAAACAATGATTGGATTATTCCTTGGCGGCTATCGTAGAGATTCCCCTTCGCTACACTGCTCCCCTCTTGAACTGATATGTCCGTTTAGACCTGAAAAACAAAAATATCAACTGTTATACGTATCACTATTATGAAATCATACCATTCAGTTATATTGTTATTTCAAAAATACATTTAACAAGCGTAATTAAGTAAAGTGATGATAACTGACCAAGCAATAATAAAACGTCATGATGAGTCATTCTAGAACTGTGATCAAACTTAAAGTTAGACGAATGATTACTCCTATCAGAAAATATAATTTGTAGATATAGAGGTTATTTATTGGGAGGGGTGGAATATGAAATTAATTCCGAGGGAAAATATGATATTGGCCGATGGCAGAAATTAGTATTATTACCACCGTTTATGCCCAGGGCTGAAATAGCAAGAACGGACTGCCACTGAACGAAAATTATACACACTTAACGATATCTAATTTCCCGGGGAAACATTGCCGGGCTGTAAATCTAATATTGGCCCGCCACTATGACGTCACATATTGCTCAGGTCAATATGGTAAAATAAATGCCTTCTAAACTGGCACTAATACCCCTAGAACAGGCCCGACAAGGTGGTAATAACAACCTATTTATTCCATAATATTTGTTTTTGAAAATTCAAGAGAAATCCCTGGGAATAGTTCTGATACGGGATCTGATTTTGGCTGATATTGGATCCAATACGGTCTCTGATACGGGATTTTGGCTGATACGGGATCCAATACAGGATCTGCTATATGGGATTTCGGCTGAAACGGGATCTGACACGGGATTGTTTAAATATCAATTATATTCCCTGTTATTTCCCAGGGAAAACATGTTATTATGGACTAAAACGTGTTATTGAATAAAAATTCACCAGCAGGACGGATTTGATATGGGGAATATCACAAGGATGATATCAATATTTCCCAAAGGGAACGCAGTGACCGAAGGAAATATCGATATCATCCAAGGGATATGTATAGGATATCCTATGAACTGCGACATATATCGCTTTTTCCACGCATTTGCAAAATATCATTAATATACGTGTTATTCTACTGATTTGACCTTAACTATGGGATAATATAGGAATATCCTAAAAATATCATTAATTTGATATCCATGAATGGATATTGATATCTTCATGAGTGCGCGCAGCGAATGAGTGAAGATATTTATATCCATTAGTGGATGTAAGTGATATTTCTGAAAAATCAGAGGATTGTCCGTTTATCCCATGGGAAATCATCATCAGCGAAAAAAGTTGAAAATGAAAATTTGAAATAAAAGTTGAAAAATTGTTAAAAAAACATTTGAAATTTAAGAAAAAAAATTTTGGAAGAAATTCGAAACCATCGAATATCACTTTTTAAATCATGGAATATCACTTTTGAAACCATTGAATATCACTTTTTAAGACGTGATATTCGATAGTTTAAAAGTGATACACGATGGTTTGAGATTTTTTGCTAAAACATCCTATGATCCTCATATCAAATATATATTCTGTAATATTCGATCTATATCCTTGCAACCATGTGATAATACCCATATCACCTTGACAGGTTAATACCGACCTAGTTCCATGTTCAAAAACAATATCTAACCAAAATCTTCTGTTGAATGAGAGAAAAAAGGATTGAATCTTGGAAAAATGCACGTTACATATTATGCCACTCCAAAGTACAGTGAGAATTAAGGGCAAAAAACATAATACTTTAAAAATTAAAAGATGAAAATTATTTTATCCGAAATTGTTCATTGGTTAGGTGTATGATTAAATAGATTAAAATTCCTCAATTCATTAACCTTTTATAGCATTACTATCTAGCTTTCGACAACTCCTGTTGCCTTTCTAAAGATGTCTGAATTTTGGCGGGAAACTGGTACAAATCTACCAGTTTCCCGCCAAAATTCAGACATCTTGAGAAAGGCAACAGGAGTTGTCGAAAGCTAGATAGTAATGCTATAAAAGGTTAGTGAATTGAGGAATTTTAATCTATTTAATGAAAATTATTTTATTGAAAAATAATCTTCCATTCTATTCTTGAAAAAAAGAAAATTTTCGAAACAATGAATTTTTTGAAAAAATGAAAGAATTTGGGAAAGAATTGAAAAATTCTGAAAAAATTGTGAGAATAGTCTAGAGTATAATCTTGCTTAATTCCACGTTGGATATAGGTGACTCCCTGGTACCACAGGGACAGATACACGGTGGATAGTATAGGGGTAACGCGGTCAGTTTCATGCCTGTCCAAAACGATTCTGTAACGTAATGTAGAAACAATCGAGATTACGTTTTTGAGGAAGTATATATAGAGTGGCAGTAAGTTAATGTATGCTACGAACAGCAGTTACTGTCTATAGCTATAGGTAGATCATGGCATGTGTCAGCCGGAGAAGGAAGACTGTTGTATGTGCAATCCCAGAGAATATATATTATAGTCGTACACAAGGTCAGGTCGCAAACTAAATTCATAAGTTGTTATGTCCCCACCACATAGTGTGGGGCCATATTGTCGGCCTAGGCGCGTCCGTCTGTCCGTCCGTCCGTCTGTCCGTCCGTCTGTCCGTCCGTCTGTCTGTCCGTCCGTACGTCCGGGAGTTTTCTCCAAAACCGCTACAGATATCACCTTCAAATTTTCAGGGATAACTTATGAGTGCCTATAGATGTGGATGAAAAAAATTTAACTCGAAACCTACTTCCTGTCGGCCATTTTGAAGTCAAATGCTAAAATCCTTGTCTGCAAACTTTAAGAAAAACTGCTTCACAGTTGCTTTTAAAACTTTAACATCTTGTTCAGCTCACTTCATTCTAGATCTGATTAGGTTTTGGACCTGCTAGCTCAGTCGTGTCAGCCATTTTGAATGTCCTAAGAAAAGTTAGCGCGCGATAATACTTTGTATCATATTGAATGGTGTTTTTGAGTTTTCATACTTTAACTATTTAGTAGCTTTATAAATAATTTCAGATGCACTTTGTTGTAAAAGCCTACTTTATTGTTAACAGTAGTTATATGTGATAATTTTGTAAAAAGAAATCAGCAAAAACTCATAAGGACTTTTTTATTGTCGGCCATTTTGGATTTTTCGGTCCTAAAATCTTGTCTGTGAAGTCTTGTCTGCGCGTTTTCAGGTGAACCGTTTGGTGGATCAATTTCAAATTTTCAGGGATGATTCTTAGTATAAAAATCTAGATCTCATTAGTTTTTTGGCATTCTGGGTAAATGCCAAGGCAGCCATTTTGGATTTTCCGTCCTAAAATCTTGTCTGTGAAGTCTTGTCTGCGCGTTTTCAGGTGAACCATTTGGTGGATCAATTTCAAATTTTCAGGGATCATTTTTAGTATAAAAATCTAGATCTCATTAGTTTTTTGGCATTCTGGGTAAATGTCAAGGCAGCCATTTTGGATTTTCCGTCCTAAAATCTTGTCTGTAAAGTCTTGTCTACTCGTTTTCAGGTGAACTGTATGGTAGATCAATTTCAAATTTTCAGGAATGATTCTTAGTATGAAAATCTAGAACTGATTAGTTTTTTTGCATTCTGGGTAAATGTCAAGGCAGCCATTTTGGATTTTCCGTCTTAAAATCTTGCCTGTAAAGTCTTGTCTACGCGTTCTTAGGTGAACGGTTTGATAGATCAATTTCAAATTTTCAGGGATGATTCTTCATATGAAAATCTACATCTGATTAGTTTTTTTGCATTCTGTGTAAATGTTAAGGCAGCCATTTTGGATTTTCTGTCCTAAAATCTTGTCTGTAAAGTCTTGTCTACCCGTTTTCGGGTGAACCGTTTGGTAGATCAATTTCATATTTTCAGGGATGATTCTTAGTATGAAAATCTACAAACAGATTAGTTTTTTGACATTCTGGGTAAATGTCAAGGCAGCCATTTTGGATTTTCCATCCTGAAATCTTGTCTGTAAAGTCTTGTTTACATGTTTTCTGGTTAACTGTGTGACGGATCAATTTCAAATTTTCAGGGGTGGTTCTTAGTATGAAAATCTAGAACTGACTAAATTTTTGGCATTCTGGGTAAATTTTAAGGTGGCCACTTTGGATTTTCCGTCCTCAAATTGTGTTGGTAAAGTCTTGTCTACTCATTTTCAGGATAACCATTTCACGGGATCACCACTTGGTGGGGACATATTGTACACGTTTGTGTTCTTGTATTTTTATGTCAAGATCAGAAAATGTATAGATGTATAGACCCTTTTAACGCATACAGGCGTATGCGTGATGAGAATTCCTCGCTTAGTTCAGATATTGGGACTTTTCTGAAGAAAGTAGTAAATAAATTAGCTTTTTGTTCAACGTTTATTTACTATCAATCAACTAAGATGAGCTACATCCATTCATTCAATATCACCATGTTGTAACAGTTATTTTTACGGTCTACTAGTCAGATGGAAGTCTTATGTGAAGATGCCATTTTGATGAATGGGTCCGCAATGCAGAGCTCCCGCGTTTAACAACAGTGCATAAATAACAATATTTTTTACACCCGACTGTTTGCTTGATTAACGGGTATTTATAAATATATGCAAAATCTGCTTATTTATTAACTTCCTACGCGGCTTTAAGATAAATCTCAATAACGATTATATGATTTATATTAATACGTTTTACGGGTTTTACAATATTATGTGTTTTAGTAATTGGAAACGAAATTAGCAATTTATCTTTTACAATGAAATATGAGCATCAAAGAATCGGTATTTATCTTTTATGATTAATATTGAGATGAAAGTAGATAAAGTAGATTCTTGAAAAGAAAAATGTATCTCTTGATCACACCAGGATTGTCTAATATCAAATTATGATATTTGATTGATAAAATAATATACTTAAAAAAATTGCTCGAGGCCTTAAAATTTTCGGCCAAAGAGATTGCTCTCTTTAAAAATGGCAAATCTCGGCGAATAAACTTCTCAAATTATTTTCTTATATTACAAACTTAAGGATTTGTAATCGACTTACTTATTTTCAAGCAGACAATGCTTTTACTGGGTCAAATTTTATTTTTCGGAATCTCGACCTAATGTTTGGTTATGAGTTTTATGCATGTCGGTATGCTGGGGAATTACAGGCCCGTAGCCAGGATTTGCCAAGGGGGGTTCATTTTTCAAAATTTTCCAGTGGGGGGGTCACATTTGACAATTTTGGCCCAAATGTGGCTAAAATCACTTGAGAAGTGCTCAAAATGGTGAAAAACTGCATGATTTTGAAAGAATTTTTGGCCAGGGGGGGGGGGGGGTCGCCCGAACCCTGCGAATCCCCCCCCCCCTGGCTACGGGCCTTCAATGTATAGACAATTAAGTACTTTATGAGCAACAACAATGTAATGATGACAAGCATGTGCATGCCAGATATAAGTGTCATCCAATTTAGGCCAATTATTTTGTCAATTATAGGATAGGATAGGAGCAATTTAGATTTTCTAAAAAAAGCTAAATATCTCTGGAACAACAATGGAACTTACCACTAAGCTTAACTCTCTTGAATGAATTCCTTCTTAATGCAGACATATATAGAGAGAGCAGAATATTGAATTATCAATTACTCGGAAATCACACGACTATGCTCTGGTATTAAGGACTCTATACCTGGATATCACTTCTCCCTTCAAGTTTTTGATTAATTGCCTCATAGTTTCCACTGTGGTTTACGATCTGACAGTTTTTTATCGTTTTTTACACAATCAATCAACAAAACGTCTATGATTTTATAAATATTGCCCACGTTATCTCTCAACTGGGGATATATCATTAGGATTTACCCCTTTTATATGTTTTCATGATGGGGAATATTATTTCACATTTCTACGAGGAATTTCTAAAATATGTCTCATCCTGTTACGCTTCGTCGTATTGTAAAGTGTGTACTTCATGGAATTGCAGGGAGAAAATCATAAATAATATATCACAGCACAACGGGCACTTCAATTATGACTCTCTATGTAAGAATATATTCCTGGATTGGGGTTACCTTTAAGACACCAAGTTATAAATCTTCATCATAATTAGCGAACTCCTATGCGGTCTCCCGATATCTTCATGTGTGAGAAATCCGTATCATTTTCCATAATCTTTTTTGAAACTCAAGATGTAGTTGAAGTATTCAAACTTCTAACGTAGGATCTACCACAATTACTTGCATCGGGTTACTTTCCTGTTGATTTCATGTCCAAAGTAGCTTTAATTTTAGCGCAAAAATTAATAATACATATGTCGTCGTCCCTGTGGCATTTTAGAAAATAAAAACCAGGAATTTGTTTAGGTACAAAGCGTGTCATATACACAGGTTTCTAAGGAAATTGGCAACACCTTCACCCTGAGGTAAGAAGAAAATGGAGTGTCGTGTGGTGTCAACACGAAACTTTTAAACAGAATAGCCTCGATCTCGTGTATTTAGTTTAAGTTGCTAGTCTGCAAAGAGATGGTTTTTAACAGCCTGAAACAGGGGTAGAAGACTGTCAAAGCGGATCAATTACGGAGAATTCTCAATATCGGTAGATAACTTATTTACTGTTGAAAACCCTCCCAAACAAACTTGTGGTCTGACCTACATCTATCTACACACGTTTTAATGACGTAATTGATACCAAAGCGAGGATTCAATCTGGAAAGAATTTAACAAATGCCTTTCTGAGCTGGCAATATATTATGATAACGTGACTAGAAAGTCACATGATTACATCGGGTAACCGAGGAGAAATTAAAACAAAACGGACAAACGGGCTAAGCTGAAAATTATGTCCGATTGGTTTGTTCTAACCATGGGCTCGTGGTAGAGCCCATGTTCTAACACAACCCTTGGATTTGCTGTAGGTGTATCTATTTTTAATTACCCCGTAATTAAACCCATAACTCACGGAGAAAAGGGTCTAAATCAGTGTTGTCTGTCCACTTTAAGACAAATAGAATGGGTATTTTGGACATTAATGTTCAACACCAAGTCTTACATAGTGACACCAAGTGTACAAAGAGCCAAATAGTCTTCTAAGTACGGGCGAAATGTACTTCTAGTAAACAATGCAACAAAAAAGATAAACCATAATTCATAGTTTTGTCTTTTGCGTACCACTTTCGTGTAATGCATATTTGAAATCATATTTTATCAGAATATAGGTATGAAATGTTGAAAGAATTCTTTCGACCAATCAGCGATGGTGAAATGGTCTGATGTATGTCAGACGACCAATAAAAAGAAGTTTATCTCCTGCAATGCGTAACAAACATGCGTCTCCATTTTGTGTTTGTTGAGTTCAACCATGGGCTTTCATCTAATTGAAAGCCCATGGTTCAACGTTCTTTTGCCGTGCACTGGCTATCGGGATTTTGTTGGAAAAGAGATATATTTATGATTTTGTCAATAACGGAAACATAACAAAAAATCCAATTTATTTTACCGCTAACGAAATCAAGTCATTTGTCATTAGTGGCTGTACTCACTCAAATTCCTTTAAACATAGACTTCGGTTAATATTTAATATCGTTTCACATTCAAGATGACTATAAACCCTATTTCAAATTACAGGCAAAGCCAATCCCTTTATTAGATTTTTTTCAAATGTATTTTGAATTTCTACTAGTATTAGTTGCGTCTTATACAAAAGTCAAAAAGTCGTTATTTTATTCTTCCGACCTAACACCAGTGATAACAAAAGCGGCAATGCTTTAAGTAATCTTTAGTTGAATGGAAGAGAAATTATAAATCAATCAGCTCTTGTGTTTTTCAAACATATTAACGTCAACCTCAGGTGTGCGATAACTAGATATATATAGAATGCTATCCATAAACCTTAAAGATTATTTCCTACATGTAATCAATCCCAAGAACATGCTGATTCTGCTAAAACTAGCCTAATTGGCTTCATGAAACACCATGTGTATTTTTACAGTTTTCTAACCATATGTCGATTTCAGGCGAAGTCCGGTTCAATCTTAATATCAATCCAATTTAAAGGTCTTATCAAATATTTGTGTTTGTTGTTTGTTCATAAATAAACGCATTTCATTATTCGCTTTGCTTTAAAGCTTATTTTCTGACTTTTACATGTGAGAATAAGGCGCGTTAAGAACCAATAACTGCTCACGTTTCTTTACACCAGGTTAATGTAGCTAAAGGGTATGTGTCGATAAGCTTTCCATCTCATCAAAAATCTACATCTTATCAAATAATACGTCATGTAAATTTTAAAATACAATCATTTTCTAATAGTACAGAAACATAGTGGGAGGGGGGCTTTTGCAGATTGAGTGAACTTGATAATCATGATCATGAAGATGATGTCAATTTGTCTGTTGTATTTTAGAGATAGATCTTGAGACCCCTCGATGATTATTGCTGCAAATGTCATCTCGTTTGATACAGCCTTAGTATCACTTCGTCCATTCAGAACCAGCTGGTGCTCCCGTATAATTGAACATCACTTGACACGTACGGTTAGGGGTAGCCGGGGGGGTAGCTGATACTCCACTATGATCTTAGAACTAATCTCGACTGGAGTGTTTTCAAAGGGTCATTGGGGGAACCGTCAGTCTATTAGTTAATCAATGTATGTCGTTCACATTGTCAAGTTCGCTGTTACCGTCAATTGCAAGAAGTTTGAGAAAATACTCGATGGAAGAAGTTATTAAAGTGTGATAACCTCTCATATCAGCTTCAATGGACTTCTATTGAGAATACTACAGTTATCGTAACATTTACACTTCAAAATGGTAGTACAGCTGTATGCTTTCTTATCTTACTGTCGGTGGCTTGTTTGAAGTAGAAATAATGGATAATGGTTTCATTAATTCCCAAAAGTCTATATAAATAAATACCATGTGCTGTGTCATATCCTGTCATTGTCAGGACTGGTTTTAGAGAGACTATATGTACAATTGTTATTAATGGATGCTGAATTACACTGGATGGCTCAGTATCGCCATCAACTTGTACGTTGATTAATGTGCGCTTTTTGCATCACCTTCGTTTACAAGCTTTCTGTCTCAGATCTGGAAGAAGCATTTTTGTACAACGTCCTCTATTCCCTATGACGCTTTGCAACTTAAATATTTATCTGAAAACGAATAGGAAAGATCGCCTACCTTACGTATAATAACAAAGCATAAGTAATCCCCTTTACTTCATAGCCGTAGGGACCGGGGGTTCAATGGGTTCGGACGAACTCCCGGTCGCGACTTCCCCCAAAATATATTTGTGGAAAAATTCATTGCAATAACCAGAAACATATATTCAATTTATATGACCAGTAGATAAAAATAGTATAGTTACACTTCTCTCCAAAAGTTTGGCAACCTTGGGCACGGGTGGGGATTGTCTAATTTTGGGAAAATCCCGGAGCATTATGAAATATCGATAATTTCGCCCAACTTACAGGGTGTTAAAAAATGCAACCCAAGGAAATCGCTATATCTTGAAAAATACTAGTTCAATTATATTCATATTTTCAAGAAAGAAAGAAGAGACTGTTTATGTATAGCTCCTGTAGATAGTTAGTTGTAAAACATGATACCTTGGACACTCGCTCAAAAGACAGTTGTACTAGGAAAATACGAAAAACGCAGTCAGGGAGGACTGCAACCGCAGAAAAATAAAATAACTTCCTAACCATGGTCATTTGGCTCTTCAAATTGGGCACAAATCATCTTCATTCACTGTATGGTAAATCTGTAGGGTGAAATCAAAATCACTTCAGGGACTTTACAGTCATGGTCGAAATGCTTTCAAATCGCAGTCAAACGCCCTGGTTCAGGCAGGCTTAAGAAGGCATTTTGACCATGACTGTAAAGTCCCTGGAGTGATTTTGATAAAAGTCCACAAAATCACCACACATTGAATGAGGATAATTTGTGCCAAATCTGAAGTGCCAATCACCTATGACTGCATTTTTCGTATTTTCCAAGTACAACTGTCTTTTGAGCAGGTGTCAAAGGCAAGGTGTCAAGGTGTCAAGAGCTATACACACACCCTGTGACACACACAATTTCTCTTTCTTTTCCTGAAAAAATGAACACAATTGAATCAGTATTTTCCAAGCTATAGTGATTTTCCATGCGCGTTTTTCATATTTCCCTTGTACAACTGTCTTTTGAGCATGTGTCAAAGACATCATGTTTTTCAACCGTCTCGCCTTTCTTTCCTGAAAATATGAACACAATTGGATTAGCATTGTCCAAAATATAGCGATTTCTTTGGGTTGCGTTTTTTGACCACCCTAAAAGCTGCTCCATCTACGGTGAAATAAACCAACTGTCTTAAGACTGATGAAAACACATTTTCTTTCAAATCTGTGCGCATCCGTTTTGTTTTATTTCAAACAACAAATCTTGCTAAGTCCCCGGGGCTGATAAGTCCTCACAAGCAAATATTAAATAATAGAAACATTTTGAAATGAGTTATTATTCAAAGCATATGTATCATTTATAAACACAAGCAATTGATCGAATGGGTATTTATTATCCATCACTTTTTAAGGAAAAATTAATCCATTGCGAAAAAATCAGTTTTCTATTCAAATGCACGTTTATCTCGGAGATTATATTAAGTTTAAATTGTTGCTGTTTCGGTGTATTATGTATACGCTCTATTTTCACGAATATCAAACTTTAGTCATTTTGATACTCATAGCATCTCTGTTGCATCGCAGATCCTCCAAAAGGATAGAGATGGAGAAGGCGTGGCTTACCACGATGAACTTTAGTGGATCGTGTTAATGTCATTAATTATAAATGTTAAGCAAATAAATGGATTAAGGGAGGGAATTAGGTAATGTCTCTGGTACTAAATAAAAGTGTAAGCTAAAAAGGTACACACATTACGTGCAGTGGAAAGTTCTGTCAAATAAAAAAGCCAGATGCAGTCATCTTTTGCTGAGGAAAGCAAAGGCATAAGAAGGATTATATCAAAATACATTTCCATCAATATTATAAGTATTTTCCTTGCAGATTATGTAAATAAAAATTCAAACATAAAGAAGAGGGAGCTAAGGTTGCCAAACTTCTGGAGGGGAGTGTACTTGCCAGAAATACGAGAGTATTAGCCTTGTACACGTTTCAAATCCTGTGTCTAAAAAGGATTTGACAGCATTCTTAAATAAGATAATAAATGTCATAATGTTCATTTCTCCAAAACAAAAGTTTATAATCATTCACAAGTTCATCTAAAATGCTTTTATTTCTTAAAACGTTCATGATTCTCGTCATTTATGATAAAAAAAAAACAGCGGCACGGTGATAAAGAATGGAATGTTTTATTTTTTATTGTCAATTCAAAGAAAGAACAAATAGGTTTTTCAGGATTAGTTGTTCTTTGTTGCAATGCATTAACATTTAAAAGAAATGTTTAATGTTACAGAGCACAGTTGATAAAATATTATTCAAAAATATTTGCTATTGAATATACTAGTATTCAGTAAGTTACTGTAAGTTCATGAGGTTATTAGGAACTCCTCTATAACAAAATGAAATAAACATCTTTTGATTTGGAATCTTTTCAAAAATAAGCTAAAAGTGTGGGAATCGCATGTTTCAGAATTTGACATATCTATGAATGAACTCTAAAGAATGAATTGTATGTATGACAAATACAGAAAATGCTTTTATGTGAGGTACACCGATAAAGGGGGAGGGTTGTGGATAACATAAAACATCGAACCAATTGCTGACTACGCCACTGTACTTGATACTAGTATTTACTTTTAAGCATTAACACTAATCAGATGTATCTAACCTGTAAATGAAGCATTCTATATAGATAAAAAGCATGTTCGCATGGATGATCGGAAACAGTTTTAATGGAGAAAGAACTGCAAACAAGAAAATGCTAGACATATGGCTAGTCTGTTCGTAATCCTGATATTTAATGAATACACGCTTCACGTTCAGGTGTTACTTTAGACGTAAATTAGTCTTGTTTTAGACGAAAGGGAAGAACGGTTGCAATAGCTATTATAGTATTCTCTGAGATCCAACTCAAGACGAGTTTTTCAATCCCCAGAATGCCCCTGTAAAAACGATAATATCTCATCTTAATTGACCCTGAAAATCAACCAGCTTTTCCCAGTTACTATGGGAAAAGGAGCAGCTACAGTAAGAGGAGATAAAAAATTAGAGCAATATTCTTGATTTCATATTTACCATCTCCGCGTCCCCCTTTTGTTTCATGCAAATTTTCAAACATCTATTATCTGAAAGCTCCACCTCGATGTGGTAGTATTATATACCTTACATTTTTCTCTATCTCCAAGACGATAGAGTAAAAATTAGTATATTAGTTAGCCTTGCCCAAGTCGGTATTCTTTTACTTATGTGATCTTGAATTATTACCGCCGGTCATAATAGAAATCAAGATAAGTAAAAGAGACCGACTTGGGCAAGGCTATATATTAGTTAACCAAACTAATATTCGTTTGTTCTTAACGTGTTCAACATGGTGGGTCCAACTCCAACATCAACCGACCAATTTCCGAGAGTTAATCTTATATTTCATACAAATTAGAAATTATGTCTTTATTATGCTGACTCTGTTTATGTGATTAGATTAAAATACAATCAAATAGTTTAATATCTTATGTAAAATAATGACTCTGACAATGCCGTCTAAACGTTTCATTTTATGCCCAGAGAACCAGGTATAATTGGGAGTGATGCATGGGATAAGTCCAATAAAATTCTCTAGACACATGGACCACAATTCAACTTCGTTAAAACAGGAATCTGCAATCGTCATTCAAACGTCTAAATTCGATTGAGTTGAAGTTTTTTCCAGCAGGAGCACTTTATTCGATTAGTTCTGATGGATTTCCAAAGTGTTTACTCAATCTCGTTCGGCGTCAATAGATTAATAAAAGGCCACACGATTGGTTGATCAATGCTAACAAAATTGAGTGAAATATAAAATCAAAGGTATTCAAGTCCAAATACTCATTATATTTATGAATTATAACCTTTGGAATAAATATGCTATAAAGTATATCTATACTTATAGAAACAGATAATAGAAACACTTACATCATAATAAAGGATAATCAGCTTTCAGTTTTCACTGTAAAATAACTTACACGATTAATATATGTATTCAATCCTACTAGGGACTTATTTAAAACGAGATAGAACTAATTGCCAACGAGTTTTAATTGATTAAATACGTAGTTGAACTGCTTGGATACGTTGTGAAGACGGAAAAAGGACTGCTCATGAACGAGTTAGCAAAAATAGCTATCACACCAAATTAACTAGTTGTCACTGCATTCTTCAAAACGTTGTCGATATGGCTTAAAGGCCCCCTCACATATGAACGAATCAACCAAACGCAGTCTTGCGATGTCATTTCTAGCGATTGGGAACGTAAACATGCTTACCGGAGCACATCTTTGCGCATGCTTCCGAAGCTTTCCGAGAGGAAACTTACACATACGAACACCCCAACGATGTACAACGTACACATACTAATGGGAACTGATTTTACTCAATTCCTATTCGCAAGACTGCGTTTAGTGGATTCGTTCATATGTGAGGGGGGCTTTAAACTGTGTGCGAACGGAATAAACGTCGTTCAATCCTACTTGGGACGTTTTTAGAACGAATTGAATCATTGAGAACGAGGTAGAACGAGTTAGCAAAAATATAGCTATCACACCAAACTAATTGCCAATGTGTTCTTCAAAATGTTGTCGAACTGGTTTTAAACTGTGTGCGAACGGAAGGGTCTATTTACGAACGTCATTGACGTGCTCGGACGGGAAGGTGATTAAAAACTTTGAATCATTTCAAAGTTCCATGGCGACCACACTTTCTGTGACAATCGTGTGACAACGTATTTCAAACGAGATGACCACAACCAGATTTAGCCCGTCTTACAACTTTTTGTGTGACTGGAAAGATCGGTATGAGTTCACTAGTTTGGTGTGATAGGGGGGGGGACACATACACTCTACAGAGACGGTGGGAATACTGCAGTGGTCCTTTAATCCCAATGAGCCATATACTGTATATATTTTTTAGACCCTCAGCCGACGTGGCAAATGTGACTGAGGCCTAACTGACTATCTAGAAAAATGAAAAACGTGTTGTTCTACTCTAAGAACAGATCAATTATCGCTTTCCTAATATTCTCTAAGGATTGTTGATATATAAGTCATACCGTGGGCTATGATACAAAATAAGCACCCAAATGTTAAAGTTGAAACTAAAAGTTGATAAAAACAAAAAGTAAGCTTTTAATCAAATTATGCAGACAAAATAAAAGTTCGATTGAGTCCTTATGATGAGGTCGACATGACGTTTTCGTCAAATATCGACAATGCAAAACTCCCATCCTGACTTCCAATTTATATCAAAATAATGTTGGAATACCTAGGACGATGTTAACACCTTAACTTTCTATGTATCATACGATAACAGAATCGCAAAATTTATTTATTTTTTCGATTGGCGTCCTGAGAGTCATTATTGTTCCCTTGAGACCCTTGTGAACTTGATCATTTCTATTTGACAATTTATCAGATATCTTGTTTTCTCGAAGATGCTTGATCATGGCTACCATTAAATCGATCAAATCTATTACCAGACACCACTCTGTACAATCACTCTCTCTACCACTGTATCCACGCCATTGATATATATTTATATTTTGTATAATATCATCATTTGTATCTACAAATAGTCTACTAACCCCCCTATCATACCAAACTAGTGCTTACCCGTTCTTGCCAGTCCTGTGGTCGGGAAATATGTCTAAAGTAATTAGCTACTTCGTTCATAAACACTCTTCAATACGTCCATCTCATTCGCAGTTCATTCAGGTCGCACCACGTCGGTGTGCAACGTCGTATAATGCGTCCTTTTGGTCTAAAAGCTTAAGATCATCATGACCTGATTACAGAACGGTATGGTCGCCATCGAATTTTGAATCGATTCAAAATTCTAAATCACATTCCCCGTCCGGGAAAGTCCATGAAGTTCGTAAACAGACCGTAGAACATTGTAGCTACGTCCATTCCGTTTGCACACAGTTTACTTGGTGTCAATCTAGAGTACCTACCCGTTCGAGTACGTTCTATGAAGTTTGTAAATATACCCCAACCGGTTCTAAGTACGTCAAGTCTGTTCGTACACAGTTGAAGCCCGTTTTCAAAAACGTAGTGAGAACTAGTTTGGTGTGATGGTAGGGTAAGTGCTGGAGGACCTACTCGTTCTAGTAGCCTTAGCTTTCGTTAACAGTCACTTAGTTTGAATGTCAGGACCAGAATGCCCAAGTATTTTCATGATGGGCCAAACAATGGCGCATTCATGACATTAAAAGAGACTACAAAATGTCATTACCCCCCTATCACACCAAACTAGTTCTTACCCGTTCTTGCCAGTCCTACGAAAATGTCGTAAAACGGGCTCAATCTGGCTGTGGTCGGGAAATATGTATAAAATAATTAGCTACTTCGTTCATAAACAGTCTTCAATACGTCCATCTCGTTCGCAGGTCGCACCACGTCGGTGTGCAACAGCGTATAACGCGTCCCTTAGTCTAAACGGTGATCATGACCTGATAACAGAACGGTATGGTCGCCATCGAATTTTGAATCGATTCAAAATTCTTAATCACATTCCCCATCCGGGAAAGTCCATGAAGTTCGTAAATAGACCTTAGAAAGTTGCAGCTACGTTCATTCCGTTCGCACACAGTTTAAAACCAGTTTTGAAGAACGCAGTGGCAACTTGTTTGGTGTGATAGCTATATTTTTGCTAATTCGTTCATAAGCAGTCTTAAATACGTTCTTAATCAGTTTAAACCCGTTTGCAATGAGTTCAACCTCGTTCTCAATACGTCCCCAGACAGTTCAACTCGTTGTTAAAACGTCCCTAGTAGGATTGAAGTACGACGGTTCCGTTCGTAGTACGTCCAGCTCGTCGTTAGTACGTTGTCACTCGTTCTTATTGTAGAACGTATCGACCACGAGAACATTTTGAGCATGTTCTAAGTTCCAGAGGACCTACCCGTTCGAATTTGTTCGATGAAGTTTGTAAATAGACCCCAAACGGTTCTTAGTACGTCCAGTCCGTTCGTACACAGTTGAAGCCCGTTTTCAAGAACGTAGTGAGAACTAGTTTGGTGTGATAGTAGGGTAAGCGAGCAGAAAACAAATGGGTTGGATCATGGATGACACGTAACCAACGGCCACTTTTTGTGATATTTTACCAAAATTGAATTCGTAGTATCATATCCTTTACTCATAGTCAGTTCAGTTATGATCTACCCCTAAACAATCAATTCGGATTTAACATTGTCAGTACAACCTGAAGATATCACAGCTTTATTTCATCACCAGCATTGTTAATAATTATCCACTACGGGCAACCTCAAAAGTTAGACTCTTCCATGTTAACATGATGTTGATAACAAGATATAAGCTAGATGAGCGGATGATATGTGAAGCACCTTGGAACATATGTTTGGAATTTTTTGAATAGCGTTCTTCTTGTTTTAGAACAGCCCACCAGAAACATTCCAGATTAACGTGATGAGCATGTTTTTACTAGTATTGACATATCTTATATTGGTATTGGCATAAAGTGTTTTCTTTTTGAAAGAATTACGCGAGCTGGTTTTAATTGAATTAACCCTAAATAAAACTTTGATACTCATGAACGCAATATGGAATATGCCACCACAAAATATTGAGTACTACGTGCCCAATAAATTACATATATTTGTGAGAGTTTATTATTTTAAACGTAAAATAAAAGAATACAGCAGCTGATTGATTTCATATTTGAGTTGGTGTATAACATTTATTCCTCCGGGAGATGTAGTATTGATGTCAATATCCAATTAAGATATACTCCAAAAGTCATATCATTTCAGGATTACGATAGTGTATATGCCATTTTTAAATCTAAGCAGAAAAATATAATTGAAAACGAGAAAGGGGAATTATTCTAAGCGCAGGTAATATCCAATAAATCAGAAAATAACGACGCAATACTCGACTCAAGGTATCAACTCGAATTTCAAGATGGAATTGCTCCAATTAATACCGTTAGATAAAGGTGAAATATAAGCAAGCACAATTATTTCGTGTGGACGTATACTCTATAGCCCTATTGATACTTAAATGATAAAAACGATCACTTGGGAAATCAAAGATCAGAGACTTTGCGCAAAAATAATGAGATACAGAAGGCAAATGGCGCTTTATCGGGCAATAATGAAATCTGCGTTTGACTTCAAAATGCCATATACACTGACGCAAATCCTTAATAATGATATGACTTTTGGAGTAAATATTTTAATTGGGTATTCATATCAACACTGCTTATATCCCGGAGAACTAAATTTTATGGTCTTATTCTTAAATATAATTATTTTCTTTTTTGGAGCCCAGAATCATGCTCGGAGCTGAATATAAAGTTATATACAGCATATATGAACATGCATAATCCAGATGAACATTTCAATCTGTTTACATAATTAGTTGTACAATCCAAAATATCCACATTTGTTGTATCGATCTGTTATCAAGTTAGGATTTTTATTTGTAATAAGTCCCCAAAGAGAAAAAGTATATTTACCAATACTGTTCTACAAAATAACTTAAGCATGGTTTATTGGTCTAGACCATTTAATTGCACGATCTTATTAAATTGTCATCATCAATTTCTTTGAAAATCTAAGACCGTTTTCTATAGCATTTAAAAAGATCGTGATAAGCTATTTAAATCTCCCTATCTTGTTTTTATGAATGTTTTTATTAACCCCTATATCGATATCAGAGCATACTTCTCTACTATTCTAAAGGATTAGAGTAAAACTTGAAACTAAATCGAGGTTAACTGCCCATACATTAGTCTAACATTACGTAATACTTATGTTCTGAATCGAATCTATTTGGTAAGCTCCGCTAATTGTAAATCCGATTGACCTGGAAGCAATTCAAAGAGATCACGTGCAACCCTCTCGACTATTCTAGTTTTCATTTACGCATTTCATTCTAAGGAATTTTGAGCAAATGGGTGGAAAGAAAGACATAATTTGACAGCCACATCTCTATCTGTTACCACACATAAATAAATACGGCTGTATTTCATCAACAAGACTACAAAGAGTGGGTTAATCCAATCGTCGTTTGTACAGATTTTCCGGGTATTTTCACGCCGTAAATGTACAAAATGTGTTGAGGGTAAATCGGAGGATTTTTTAAAGAAAATTCAACAAACATTAAAGATTTATTTTCCATGAGAAAGAAATATATTTTATGTACATGTATAATCCCATGATATGATAAAATATGTTAGGCCCTGCATGGATGTACCCAAATGAAATCGACAAAAGAAAGACTCGTTTTCCAAGCAGCAGTTCGGAAAGTAAACTATACCTACTGTCATCTACAAATTGTACATAGACCTCGTGCGATTGATTCAGAGCAATGCAGCTCCAAATTTAAAACGAAAAATAGGTGATGGGGCTAAAACAAGTTTGAGGCACCTTGTATAGAAAATTCCTACGGGCCTGCCTGATTTAGGTGAAAACTGTATTTTGCATATTGGCAACGTTTCGCTTTTTCAATAGACCATTCACCATAAAGCATAGCGGTCAAAAAATTCATACAATGCTTAACACCTACTACCATAACAAGACTTATTCATTTATCGAATTTTTGTAAACCGTTTTACAAAATTTTGCAGATTTGTTGAATTTTCTTGCAAAAATCTCAACCATCCATGACATTTTTGAAATTTTGTTTATTATTCTTTGTGGAATTTTATTATGAAGTTTGGTTGTTCAAACTTGGAAAATATGTTCTCTTAGCATTGCGTAAAATGGTAGAAATCCAGTCTGAGAATTGATCTTGGAAACAAGTCGTATATTGTCGCGATTGTAATGAAGCATTTTGTTTGAGTAGATTGGCATGGTAATAAAGCTGTGAAAACCTTTGGGGCTATTTACCAGACCGTACGATGTCATTGGTATTGAATGTGCCAGAATGGTAAACTGTTTTGGATTCACTTGATCATCGCACACAGGGCTAGTTGTAAATTGCCTAATCGATGTATCAGGAAAATGTTTAAAAGCATAAAATATTAGTCTTGAAGAGCTAACCCGAGTGAACTAAAAACTACGAGACGAATTACCCAAAAACGCTTGAATCAGTCGAACCGAGTCTACATGTATGCACCCAAATTATCAACAAATCCAAAATGATTTTAAGAAGCATGGATGAATGGACATCCTCCTGTGTGGCCCAGTGTGCAATATTTTTATTTCATGTTCATGTCAAATTGGTTAAAGAATGGCGATCATGATAGAATAATGTAAATGAAACCAGGAAAAAATCAGAGGTATTGGTAATGCATGTAGTTTATACTTCAGGCCCGAATGAGTTAACCATCATTTACACGAACAGATGCCTATAAAACATGCGTAATTGTATAAAGCCTATATAAAGCTCTAAATATGATATACGTTCCTCGTATGTGTTCTGCTTTTCCAGAAACATTGGTTTATAAAAACAAAACATAAAAACGCTGCAATTATGGGATTTACGAGCGCTACTTGCATCTGAATAAACTACCGAGGTATAAATGGTAATTGTTTCTAGGCTTCCAAAACATTGAAGTCCAGCTTATCAAAGAGTATTCCAGGGCTTTATTTGATTCATTCATATAAATGTACTAGTCGAATTAGAGGAGAGCGATAAGACTTGTGCTGCAGATATCAGTATTTGATCATTTGGATTTGCGATGTAACTTCATGGATATAGCAAGGCGTGATGCGGGCGGAGCGATTGCCCCTCCAATAATTTGCAAAATATGCTCTACCTGATATTTTACTGAAAAATATTCACCTTGCCATATTTTTATATTTGCCTATTAAGATTTGTCTTGCCTATATTTAAATCCAGGTTACGCCTCTGACTTTTTTTAGTTTTATATCCCATTGGTTTGATGTAACGATCAGATAGGAAATGTCACTTCCCAAGTGACGATGTAGGTTTTTTTATTTTGAATTAAATCTTCCAGATTAGAGTCAATCTTAGAATTTTTGCACATGAATTCTACACCCAACATTCACATATCGTCATTTTATCCTTGTGTTTTTATACGATGTATTAATTGACGAAAGCAATAAACTGACACACAGCAGCTGTCAATCGCGAACAGCAGAAACATGAAGTTTCATAAAGAAGCTATTTTACACCAAATTCAATCAGTTCTTTCATAAATAAGTGAAAATATGGCATAATAGTCTAGTAAGTACCGTATGCAATCGTTTATCCAAATATAGTAGTATATATAGTTTTTTTTATTTAGATGTATTCCACGTAAATCTAAAGAGATTGAATTTCCAGTTTAAACAAACCAATATTGTAAACAATAGTATGAATACTTGGATGCCATATTTGAATGATATATACGTCTCAGTTTAAAGAATTTGTGCATGAGCGGAGATTAGCATCATATGCGAGGCTTATTTGTTTTAGATGGAGAGAGGTGTAACGGATCGACATTTTCTGCCAATATCTGTACGAACATTAAAAACCCTCCACCAGTCAGTTCACAAACCGCAGAGCAAATGGGTTAATACAATAAATTGATTCCATTAGGAATCGATTGATTTTTTAATTTGTATGATCCATTTTTAATCTGTATGATCCTTTTCCAAATACGGTATTTACCTTCAATAATATTCTGTGGTTCAAATCTACACAGCATGAAATTATGTTGAGATAACGTGAGCAATGAACTGTCAGTATGCTAGATAAAATGTAAAGATGAAGCAGATACAGAGTGTGGGTTAACGATGATCGACATAATGAGGGTATTCATGTTACCATAAAACCACGGACTTTAAAGAGTCCGTGATAAAACCAAGTCAAATGGTTTAGATTGTTTGCTAATATAGACTTATCTCACATGTACCTCTCGAGACTAAAAAGTTGAAATTTGGGCCCCCTTCCCTTGTTGGCTTCTGGATCCGCCAGCAGCAACCCCGTCCCCACGACCGATGCCTCAAATATATCTTGATTTGTCAAAAATCTCGATATTAGATATTTGAATTAGGCCTCTATCTCTTTGTATTATGACATCACAATCATAATGATATTGTTTGCCCGATAATATACATATAAGTGTTGTGTTAAGTCACTTTTAAACACAAAATAGTTTTATTAGATAATGTAGCTTACATTACCATACGACACGTGTCTAAATTCTGTCAAAATCACCGAAAAATCAGCCGTTTCTAGTTCTATGACATCACAATGAGTCCAATAATCCAAAAAATACATTTTTTCAAAAACTGTGTCAAATTATCTTTACAGTGATACTTTTATCAAGACATATGGTCAAAGCGTTATCTAGATATGTTCAAAAGTATATTCATGGGCCTTAAAAGTGACAACATTGCAGTTACCATGGAAACTAGCATTTTTAAGAACTTTTCCACCTGTTCTGAATGTTTTTAGTCATCAAGCATGTTAGTGCAGAAGTTAAGCTTTCCAACGGTACCAAGATTAGCCAGTAACCTTTCGGAGGTTTAATCTCTTCAAATATTGCCGGCTGCTACTCGTCTATGATGGTTCATAACTCATTTCAAACCTACCGCGTTGACCTTTTCTCAACCAATCAGCGAGCTAGGGCTCATTAGCTATGCGATGACGTCAGAATGACCATACCTAAAAGGTCGTCCGTGACATACTCTGATTGGCACAATGAGTTTAGACATTTGTTGTAAACTAGGGAATGAATGCGAAGCTCTGTTTTAATTTAAAGCGAAGTTGAACGAGCGTAAACGATTAACATTTAACGAGTGACATAAATGATTTAACTTTTGGGTGAATCAATCCTGCATAAAGTAAGGTAATCCCTTATTAATTAATCTCAGCTCATAAGTTGTAAGTGAGCAATTTTCAAGATTGAGCTAATCATGTCACTCGATTATTAATTTCAATCAGAAAAGCAAACATGAAAAAACACACGTCCTTATTCTAACATGTCATAGGGAATGTAATTGATGCTTGTAAAATCAGCTCCATTTAGACGTTATAATAAAAGGAAGTATTACAGAGACGTTGAAAAATTGATCCACGGAAGCAAACTAACCACCTATCCTAGGAGCTATGTGAGCCATAAGAACGAGAGACATTTTTGCAATTATACGGGGATTATGGAGACGCAAAATCTGTATCCAACGAGCTAATTCAGGTCTCGATTGTAAGACAATGCTTTATAAGGAGCTGTGTTAGCGGAATACATATGAATGCTCGCAGATACGGCCTTATACGCAAACAAGTTTGTCCAAGCAGCGATATTGTACTAATTTAAAGCAGAAAAGGCTGACATCTAGCAACTTTCCAATATTGTCTAAAATGTATCTTTTTAGCGGTGAATTTTGTTTTATGAACATCCCAAAGTTCATAGTTTATTTCAGTGATTATACAGAATTGATTTGTGTACTATAAAAAATAAATGTAGATAATTCCTGATTTTATTATTATTTTGGTCTTAGATGATCAGATATATTTTATCTTATCTTCTTGTTTACTATTACATTAGGTGCCATCAGCAGCGAGTCATTCGCCATTCTCCATTGCAATTGTGATTCTCAACGTAATTGGTCAGATTATTCCAATTGTTTTGGAATTGATATTTTAATTCCGATTAATTAAGTTGGGAAACACCATGGGGGAATTCCTCTCTCTGATCACATGTCTAATGACGTAGAGTCCCCTCGTGTGTTAGCCATTCAGCATTCCAATTAGCTATATATATGACCATGATTAGCCATATCAGATAAATTAGTGTAATGAATAAGTTCAGACATTATTCAACTTAATTAATTAGCCTAATAACGTTTAGAAAAATCAAAATATCTAAAAGTAAATTTTACCAAATTTTTCTTTGAAACAAATTATTGCCTTGAGCTGGATACTACATCATTCGATGTATATTCTCACAGCCATGGGATAACACACGGTATCCCATACCTTCCTTGGTACTTAGTACAAAATTACGTGCAGATGTATAAAAATATATATATCTAGAGAGCGGGTGGGTATAATTTTTAATGTATCCCGCTATCAGTGCACTTCTTTGCTAACAATATTGCATGAAAGTATGCAAAAATAACCTGAAATTTCAGTGAAGAAATTTATTCCAGGCATCTATTCCCAAAAATTCAGTTAAATCTGGTAAATTACTGGGAAGTGAAAAATGTTGTTAATCACAAAAGCGTTCCATTTATTCAATATGACTATTCTGTGAAAAAAATTAAAAATCTTCATTCTTGAAAAGTTAAGAGCACATTGGAATCGATGGAATCAATAGTAAAATATTCCAAATGACATGTTATGCCATTTATTCATTCCATTCTGTTAGTTCAGGTTACTGTTGCTTAAAATTTTCCAAAACTTCATTGAAAGTCAAAACTTGCAGCGACCCCATCCTTCAAACACTATCGCTCTCTCTACTTTCCTTTGATTAAGACTTTGTGACGGAACAAACCATCAAACTTTTCGATAAATAGTCTCAAATCAGAACGTAATGATTTCTTTATTTGTTGATAACGTTAGTATCGCATGATAGCATGCCGATACAGTATGATATTTATGTACTTTAAGAGGTAATTAAAACGTCTAGTTGACACGCAATTTAGCTGATCCAATTCTCTCTTGCGCAAATGAATTGTCAGCACGATGAATCCTTTAGTGTCTAATATTCGTGTGTAGGATGATAAAGATCACCTGCATATTGTCAACCTCATCATTATGCCTTATATTACGTCACTTGCACAAGTCTGAAATACAATCGACCATATCCACAATATATTCCACTAATAACAATAATCTTGAAAATAAATAATAAAGTAACAAAAAGAACCTGTACATTCGGATTTCCATGCAAAACGCCTAGACTTAACTAGTAGTTTTGTGTATGATAAATTGGTGAGGTCGCTGTCGGATGAAGAGATTTTGAATAGTGCCAATTGCATCTATACTTTGAAGTGCATGTATAACAAGTGCATATAAGGCCAGATTCTCTTCATTAAACGAAGATCACACATTTTCCACGACCATTAAAGCGCCGTTATTTTCATCTGACAACTGTAATATTACTCTGTTATGTCGACTCATTTAGAAAAGGAAATTATGGTTGAAAATTATGTTTCGACAGAAGCTTTTCTCTCTGTAAAGTAATCGTAAATACAATTATAATGACTCTGTGATGTTCTTATCAATTGGTATGCAAGAATTGTTCTCAATGTCTGATTGATTTTCGTTCGGTGCATTTTCGTTTTCAAATAGCACTTCTTTAATTTGGAAGGGCGTCATACAATATACAATAAATGTGAAATAACATTTGTAAAATGGTTGACATTTAACCAAGCTTGTAATCATTTACAGTAAATTACTACCTAAAAGTTGTTATTCAAAATAGGAATACGTGTTATCTAATAACAAATATTGTATTTTTATATTTTACGAATTGCTGCAAATAAAGAACTTGAAGATACGTAAGGATCATTTTAAGTATTTGGTATTTATATGTACATACAGTGTGTCCCTAAATTGGCGTTGTCACTTCAATAACGTTTACATTTTTACTGAATATTCTTTCTTGATATTGTGACTAGAAATGATAATATTTCATAATGAAGATTCATGAAAAATTTTCCTGTGAAAGGATCACGTAGGTTATCGCAAACAATTTCAAACGATTCTAATTTGAATACTGACGATTTTCTGATCATTAACATGGGTGTATCTTTTAGACCCATCTGCCATTTTCAAGAAAAGTGGATATAATGATGATTTAGTTAATCAGACCTAAGTAATATAAAAGGGGCTATGGACCAATCAACATACTTTTTCAAAAATGTTGACCTAATTTTCACCAAAAATGCAACATTTTATTATATTGTTGAATGCATAATTAAAATGTGTTGTGGGACATGTTTTTTTCCTAAAAGGAAAAGATGATTGCCTTTTTTGTGAAAATGAGGTCAACACCATTGAAAAAGTGTGTTGTTGCGTTAATTGCTAGTTATATATCTCCAAGTCCGTTTAACTTTATTATTATTTGAGATACTGATCATAGACCTAAAAGATATACCTGTCTTCATGGTCATATATCATATATAGTCATATATCAGAGGAAAACACAACTGGTGCAGAATTAGCAAATACCAGCATTAATTCTGTACTCTGTTATTTATGGGACACCTTGCATTTAAGTAAACTAAACTGGTGGATCCAGGGGGACCATGCCTTCTCCCTTGGATGGGGCCAGAGAAAAAATTTGGGCCCAACAATTTTGTAGTTTCTCGATAATTAAGTGTGCCTTTTTGGTCATTAATTGGCCTTTTTGGGCCTTTTTAGGCCATACTATCAAAACAGGGCCTTAGTTTTTCAAAAAATGTTTTTCAGATTGATTATTTGCCCAACCCCTTGTTAACTTCTGGATCCGCCAGTGTGCTATACTGATTGTCATTCTGCGTTAATGTCAATGCTAAATTGGTGAAAACATCTTAAAGGTTCAAATGCTTTGTATAGTCTTAATTTGTTGATAATGAGGTGTCAATGGTATATAAATGACAAGATCTCATAATTCATGTCTCTAATTGAGAATGGGAAATTCATAAAAGTATGATGAAGAAATACGTTGGCCTCAGCCTTGCCCTGCTGCTATACATGAGAGTCATTATTCAATTTCTGAATAACATATAAAATAAATTACAAAAACGGAAATGGTTTGGTTATTTTTAACCTTGATCCATAAGAAATCTCATCGAGGCTGACGATCATTACAATAGTTACGTCAACCAGAAGCAATGAAAGATGTTCAAGAAAATTCTTCCGACAAGCCACTTTAAGCCATATTTATTAACATTTGCTTTAAGAATGACATCCTCGGCCAGGGAAATTGAGATGAAACTCAGGAACTAAGTTTACAGTTGATTAGCCGAAGCGAAGTTGACTTTGAAAGAGCATGTTAGGACCTACTACGTTACGGAAGTTTATCCAGAGAGTGTATTTTATGGCATATTGGCTTTTTGTGATCATGTTGGTTTTCAAAACAGTTAATTCTTGAGTCAATCTTCTCATTAGATTGGCTTCCTTTGAAGATTCCTCCAATTTTACTCAGCAACTATTGTGGGATTTCGTATAAAATGAAATTATGCCTGATTTAACAGTTTCAGTTGATTTGAGATCCAAGCGGCAATTGGAATGAGGCAGTCGAAGGGAACAAATCACTATTTTGATGGCCTTCTGAAAACTGCCTTTAATCTTATCAATTGATAAAATTCTGAAACATTGTCTTCAACGTAAATCATTAACCCTCGGTCAAATATATTACTCATACATTGCAATAACAAGCCTTTCGTAATAACCCTCCCAGAGTAATTCCCAGACACAAATCTTCTCCATTACGTAAATGGAAATATTTAGATGTGATAAATATGGACGTGTATCAATATGAATAATGCAGTTAATGCAAGTCGTTAGGGAGATGATAGAGCGTCAAAAATTAAAACAGTAAGGGGCTGTTCAGTCATGTAAGATGGAATAAACGTTGTGGCTGATTTGACAAGAAAATGCAATTTATCAGATGGATCTTAGGTATAAAAATATTATCGCGGCAAATGGAATATCTGATCAATTAAATTAACGTCCATCAATATCGTTCTATGTCAAATAATAAACCTTCATTATTTCATCTAAATGGTTCCTAGTTATTCTGTTCTTGCTATTATTTCCGCTTTTAAAATTGTGTTCTTTTCTTATAAAAACATTATTTTCAACACATGTCTTATGCCAAGGACACTGGCAAAAGATCAATCGCTAGTAAAGGGTACTAGACGCCCGAGGGGTCAATTACTGATCAAAAATGGTAGAATGGTCGTAGTTATTGCTGAAAAAATGATCACTTGCCGAAAGGCTATTGAAAAAATGTTATAAAGTCATGGTAATACAGCTAAAAATTCCAAAATCTGAAGATTTCACAGTTAATCTATATGTAGTTATATTTACCCCAATTTCATGTTTAATTCCGACAGAGATTGACTTGTTTAATTCAATGTAATGTTAAAAGTATCTTTTATTTAGCTTTAAGGTGTCAACAGAACCTTATCGATTCTTAACGATCGGTCTCAAAATTTGTCCACCAAAAAGCACATGCCTAAAGCGGGGCCTAAAGATTGGGTTCACTGCATATATATTAGGTGCCGAGATTGACATTTTCAATGTTCCAACGACAGGAAGCCTTATCAGAATATATGCCAGAATCTAGCATGAGAAGACGGGAGATTGTTTATCATCTCGCTTGCAGCGTAATGGTGCCGTCAAATGATCAGTGATAAAGAGACACGAGTCTAGCAAGACACATTGTGCTCATTTTTGAAACGTCAACTGGGATAATCTGCTTCGTTTAAATCCACGATCGGAAATAACACCAGAAGTTGTGAAACAGATCATGATCAACAGGGGAACTCGATAGGTTGAATTCTTTGAAAAAAAATTAAATTGCAAAATGACCAACATTCTGTATGTTACGAATTGATCATCGCTATTTCTGCTTATGGCAGGAATGACAAATTAAGTTTCCTACTACCTTAATGAAATTACTCATGATTACATATGAGTATAACATTTTCCTACTATAGAGACTAAAAATTATGAAGTATCATTGAACAAAGTTGGTCATTATGTATGATTTGGTATCATGAGTACTGGATACACCCAAATAATTGAAAGTACTACATTCTTGAATAAATAGATATCTTCAATTTCCATGATATCGAAAAAAACAATAATAACTTCTGAGATGTATTTTAAAAATTGTCAATTTTGCGACAGCAGTTCTATTGCACAAAAGCTTTGTAACAAGCTTCTTGACCCCCTCGCCATCATGATAATCATGATAAGTAGAATCACCGACAAATCCACTTTAATTATTAATGATGTCACCTGACCCTGTAATAAAATAAATTAAGCCAATCAAAACAGTTTACCAGTGTTGATTGATTGCGTGATTAAATTTGACAGCGTTCAACCGTGGAAAATAGAATTTAGGCAAAATGAAGAATTCCTGCACGAGGAAGAATTAGTTGTGTTGTATCAGAAAGTTATAATGCAGCTTCGTCAGTATTTGTCTTTTATATTCAGGTTTCCGGAATGCAGGTAAGTGATATCACCCCGGGATTGAAGAATATAGAAATTACCTAACTAATGAACACCTTGGGAAATATACATAGAATCTAGGATGGTATACCAGTTGTTTTAAATAAACTTGATAAAACATTGTTTCCTGGGAATACAATAACAATAACGTGAGGAGTTCTTATATATGATGACTGATGCTTCCATTCCTTTACTTCTGTCAGCTGCAGGAAAATCAAAATGTTATCAAATTAATTCTTGAAGGTAGTACGCTGTGTGGCAAAGCCTGTTGCTAATATCTTTTTCTGTAACTGATAAAGCACATCATATTCAAAGCGCTGAAGATATTCACCAAATTCACGTATATGGCACATAAAAGATAAAATTTGAATTGAACGCACTTGTATAGATTTTCCTTCGGTAGGAAAATAATTAATACAGATTAACATAATCACATCATTAATGATCACAAGTTCCATATACATTGCTCTTAGATTTGACGACCTGTATTAGTTGAATTACAAAATATTTGTCAATTACCGTTTGCTTCGTCTCTTTCAATCTATTGATATTTATGCTCTTGGGAAAAGTCAAGGATATATCGCTACAAGCTTCGTTTAATGTCTTTTTCTTGTTTTTCGTTGAATTAGTTTTATCATGACCGTATTCATGACATTACAATACGATTGTTTTCTGTTATATGTAAATTGGATCAAACAACTTATGAACTCCTCCGTTCTATCAACAAAACTATTACTCTGCTGAGAAAACAAGTGCCAGCTGTTAAAGGCCACATATAAAGTATAAACCACAATTTATTTTGCTCCCAAATATGTACGTTCTCTGAAAGATATGATAATGAAAAACATTTGTGATAAAAATATTGTGGGAATTCTACCTACAACGCGTGAAATAAGGAAAGAAGAAAAATCGAACCTTTGAGGTTCCGACATTTTTTACTACAGAAACGAGAAACGAATCGTTTCGGTAACCAGCGCAATCGAGCAGATCACCAGTGTAATGACTCCTTCAAGAGTTATGATATTGTTGACCTTCTATATACACAAACAGGACAACTCGATGTATGATATTACTATGTATGATCGATTCACAACCCCCTTGGCAACAATTAGGTATACCTAAGTCTCGATCGTTTTCACTCTATATAGAAATTGTCACTTTGTCAGAAACTGCTCAAAGACATATACAGGGTGGTCCAAAAAATGCAACACGCGTATGAAAATATCCATGGCTTTCATTCACACATGTGAGAACTTCTTTGTGTTTGGCATAAATATAACTATCAGTCGAAACCTGTTCGCGCTGACAAGTGTCAATCATAAAAACACTACAGCTGCCAAACGTTACACTCATTTCAAAACGTGCACCAGATATCATCAATCTTACTTTAGATATTATGTAGTGGCTCATATTATATTGTTATATAATATTGTTTTGTATTTTACTGTATACATGTACTGTGTAATCTGTGTATGCAATTTTATCATTTGTGAAAAATCAATACAAATAAATGAATTGAGCCATCAACCACATAGCATCCTTACATGTTACTCTTTCTATCAGAGTAAATTAATATTTTACGTAATCTTGTAGCGACGTAATATAAACAAAAGTGATCGATAGATGCCTCAACTATTTGATAATGTTTATATGTGAAGTTTTTCCAAAGAGATCTTGTGTACGACTAAAATGCGAGAGAATACTCAATTGAAAACGTTTTTTTCTCAAATTATATCTGCCTAGAAAAATCAAGAACATTCCATCGTTGTTAAGAAAAAGTTAATTTTATGCCTCGGCAGCGAAAATGTTAACAAATGTTCTCTTCACAAATGATTGGTTTATAAGGATCGAATGTTCCAAACTTATGAAGAACAGTATAGGTTATGCATTTTGTTATTGTCTTATTCGATTTTTTCTGAATTATCTTCAAGGTTCTTGCCTGGATTGGCAAATTCAATATTAATATTTGACTTTTTTTAAATCAAATTTAGTTTAAAAGGTCTAAGTGCACAATCAATTTATTTTGCACCAGCTTGCAGGATTTGAACGTGCGTAATGCTTAAATCGACGAGATTTATGTAAAAACAGAACAGTGGCTCTCAATAAGTGATTACAAAATAAAATATTAATATTAAACCAACAAAAAGGAAAAAATCAATTAGGTTTGTTCTAAATGGCACGTTAATCCATCTGGTTGGTGAAATTATGTCTAATTGTGTGTTTACCTTCAAGGTTTGGAAGTAAATTGAACCTTATGTGGGACATACCATGTGTTGCAGGTAGAATTTCAACATCTTTATTGCGATAGCAAGAAACAAATTTCTCCAAATAATCACAACTTATACTGTTATATACCATACCATGCGCCTGTCAAATCGGATTTATTTTTCGCTCAATTTGGTTTAAACAATATGTAAAATCTTAATTTAGTCTGTAATACATCAACTATACCGAACAATTATAAAATTACAAATATAACTTATTTGAAATTAGAATCAAGTTTGCAACTTACCTTTTTTCGTTTGTGGGAGTAATAAATCGGAGCGATCACCTTTCTTGTTTCATCAATAATTCGCCACTGGTCATCATCACAACATCTTGTGTTATCGCTTTCTTACAATTGGAATAGTTTACGGTGCCGCAGAGCGCCAGTAGTGCTCAATGATTAGTTTAAAACGTTACTTATCCACTGGATACTACACGTTAAGAGAATATTGCTAGAAACAGCAAACGACGTCTTCAGTGGTAAAAAGCGCACGAATTCTGCGATTATGCCTGCAGCTCCTCATCTTCTGCCAGAGATATCTTCGGCAGAAGCAACTACTATCGCTGCTCTTATTCTAATTCTGTTACATTAGGAATTGCTCTTCCTGTTTTGTTTGTTATCGATTTCATGAATTGTAATTGTGAATTCGCCCCGTTGTGTTCTTTTTTGTTATTTGATGACGAAACTACACTTATTAGTTATTACTCGTGGCGTTATTCAAGAATAGTAAATAACAATAGACTATTTTAAACTCAAACACTATGACATTGCCTATTCTTTACACTGTTCATAAGTTATGAATTGTTGAAGAATTCGAAACAAAATAATAAAACACTGATTTAAAACTGAATACGGTCCTGTTTTAATTGTGTTAGATGGTGATACAAAGCACAATCATACATCTGCAATCCATGGACAACTCGAGGATAGGCTCCCAGAGTTTTGATCTTATTTCCGAACAAAAAATTCATAACACACAAGAAATGATCAAAATATTAGTTCAAATCTTTTGGATCGGTGATTGTGAATTTATAGTTAGTTATAATGTCTGAAAATAACGATATTTTCAATGTTGTCGTCGATCATGGTCAAGGTCGAATATCGATTTGGAGGTCTTGGGACCAATCCTTCTTGGACAGCTCCCTAATATAGTTGTTCTATTATTGCATCCACTCAATAATCGAGACGTCACTCTACAACACCGAGAATGGAAGTAGGGTTATCTGCACGAGATAAAATGCGCGTTCCATAAAATTATAGGAACACCCAATTAATAGTTTGGCCATTGGAGATATGACAGCATCATTCAAATTAAATAAGGTCAATAATGAAAATATAGGGCGAGAAGAAACGTCAGTCGAGGTGAGAGGTCAGGTTAGGTGAAATGTCAAACTGTGTGGGTATTTGGGAGTGTAATGTTAGTTGAGTTGAGAGGTCAGATGAGGTGAGAGATCGGGTAAGGTGAAATGTCAAACTGTGTGGGTATTTGGGAGTGTGATGTTAGTTGAGTTGAGAGGTCAGAAAAGGTTAGAGGTCAGGTTAGGTGAAATGTCAAACTGTGGGAGTATTTGGGAGTGTAATGTTAGTTGAGTTGAGAGGCCAGATAAGGTTAGAGGTCAGGTTAGGTGAAATGTCAAACTGTGGGGGTATTTGGGAGTGTAATGTTAGTTGAGTTGAGAGGTCAGATAAGGTTAGAGGTCAGGTTAGGTGAAATGTCAAACTGTGGGGGTATTTGGGAGTGTAATGTTAGTTAAGTTGAGAGGCCAGATAAGGTTAGAGGTCAGGTTAGGTGAAATGTCAAACTGTGTGGGTATCTGGGAGTGTAATGTTAGTTGAGAGGTCAGATAAGGTTAGAAGTCAGGTTAGGTGAAATGTCAAACTGTGTGGGTATTTGGGAGTGTAATGTTAGTTGAGTTGAGAGGCCAGATAAGGTTAGAGGTCAGGTTAGGTGAAATGTCAAACTGTGTGGGTATTTGGGAGTGTAATGTTAGTTGAGAGGTCAGATAAGGTTAGAAGTCAGGTTAGGTGAAATGTCAAACTGTGTGGGTATTTGGGAGTGTAATGTTAGTTGAGTTGAGAGGCCAGATAAGGTTAGAGGTCAGGTTAGGTGAAATGTCAAACTGTGTGGGTATTTGGGAGTGTAATGTTAGTTGAGTTGAGAGGCCAGATAAGGTTAGAGGTCAGGTTAGGTGAAATGTCAATCTGTGTGGGTATTTGGGAGATTAAGGTTAGAGGTCAGGTTAGGTGAAATGTCAAACTATGGGGGTATTTGGGAGTGTAATTTTAGTTGAGTTGAGAGGTCAGATAAGGTTAGAAGTCAGGTTGGGTGAAATTTCAAACTGTGGGGGTATTTGGGAGTGTAATGTTAGTTGAGTTGAGAGGTCAGATAAGGTTAGAGGTCAGGTAAGGTGAAATATCGAGTCGGGATTGTATTTGTTTTCATAAGATCTCAAGACGTCCATTATCGTGCATATCGTTTTAGTTTAATCATTGAGATATAACGAACAATTGCAAGTTCGATAAACTTGACACTTAACACACCACTGGAAATCATCTTCCGCATCATATTTCAATTCAATAAAAGAAGCTACATGTACCTCAGAAAAACCTTTGTAGTACAACAAAACAAAAAAATGATTTTAATTGATAATTTCGTCATACGTTTAGTTTGAAAAACAGCGATATTTTCATTGGACACATTCCTTCAAGGAAATATCGATCGTATTCATTGATTGGAATGTTTGTCTGGTACCGGGTGTCCCAAAAAAGTGAGTCGCTTTTTGACAAGTATTTTCCCAGCAATAGATAACTCGAACTCATTGAAAATTTCAATAAAGTAGCCTTTAGGGTATCATTTGCAAGTGGTACAAATATGAAAGGAACCACATATACATGTAATGTGAATAGCATCTGTCAATCAGTTTCAGTCTTAATAGCTTGTCAGTATGTCAGGTCTATTGATTTGTTTCATTGCTCTCTTTATCCCTAATCCCAAATTTCAGTTTGGAAGGATAAACAATGTGTAAAAATACACTACACATTCAACATGCATACGAGATAGGGATAAACATGTCATGGAAGGCTATATATATCGTCGGAATGAATACACAAGCATTTCTACTTCAATTCTTTCGGCTTCTTTCAGACTGAAATAAGTGACGTTTCCGTTGATATTGGATAATTTGGGCTTGGTTCTTTAAGTTGTCAATACTTCCACAATATGCAATCAATCTCTTTCATATTTATATCATTGGCTAATGATATCCTTTGCTCATATACATGTACTTGTAATTATAATATGGAAATAAATATAACATGACATAGTACACGTCTGATAACTTTTTCAAAGAATTTGGCTAATCTATTGCTGAGAAAATACTTGTCAAAATCAGCTTCTTTTAAACTTGAAATGGATGACTTTTCCATTGATATTAGATATTATTTTCCATTGATATTAGATAGTTTTGCATGGAGTTTTAATCTGACAATACTCACATCATATGGAACTGATCTCTTTCTTTAAAACACTTCCTAATGATACCCTATATATAGTTTTCAAATACAGATTTTCAAAGAATTCGGCTAATCTATTGATTAGAACATACTTGTCAAAAACGGCTCACCTTTTTGGGACACCCGATACATACGTAAAATGAATAAAATCCATGATTTACGTAACAAGCATACATTTGTACATCTCAAGGTAATACATCGAGAGTTATGCAAAACACGGTTCGAAATAAGATACATTAATTTCTTGTGCTATTTGGGTTCTGCTCATTCTTATCTATAATCTGGAGATTTCATTCAATGTCTTTGGTTCATACGATAGTTCAGTTATCAGTATCTTCGTGATTCCAGATACAAATATTACTTATATGAATAAAAGCTTAATGATCTGGCGCTTGCTTTAAACATAATCGTTGGGTTCAGTAGAAATTATATTAATGGATCATTTCCCATACTCTGCATAGACCATGTATACTGTTTTGGAGCTTCCAAAGATAATAGACGATTGGGATCGGGATAGCATCCATATGGTAAGATGTTTTACCGATCTCACAAAGAATTGACAACCTCATAATTCAAATGGATCAAAGAACAAAAATGTGTCTCATTAAAATACCAATGTCTTGTTGAATGTTTTGTCAAACTCTGAAACAATCAGAAACACTATTCATTCCTTCATCACAGAATTGTAGTGGGTCGGAGTCATGATTTGGAAATACCATTTCTTGATTTACATAAAGTAGAAACTGGCAACGATCAATCTACTTTTCACTATTCACTGTAATTATTTTGAGTTAAAGTACAACTTTAAGATTAGACTGTCATCTTAGCATTGTGAACATAGACCACCTGAGACTTTTCCTCCAACTGCCTCATTTTCGAGCATTACAGTGATTATTTTCAGTTTGGATAATATCGAGTATTTTAATTTCTTTATTAGGATTTAACACTGTTAACAACTAGCTATTACTTATTATCAGTATATTGTCACATCATTAAATCCATCTATTTGTAATTGTGATACAACCATGCCATGATGTGTTTAATACAGGGTGAGCCATAAAAGAGGAACCCAAACAAATCTTAATTACTCAGGCATTCAGCATCACGTGTCATGGCTCACATCTTCCTGGATCCTCCCTACCTCCTGTTCCAAAGTGCCAAGGCTTATTTGAAGCTTGTTTTGTAAAGGAGTGGTATCGATATGGCGAACTGAATTCAACAATGTTTTTCTCTTAAACCAATCATTGAAAACATTCTGTAATAAAACACGGTATTTTATGTAATGTTGACTGATTGACAACAATTTAATGCAAAAATTCTTTAGAAATATTTTATGTAACTGTTTTTGTTAACATTTTTTGTTTTTTAGTGATATTGTTTTTGCTCCTTTCTACCAATTCTTGAGAATGAAATAAAATGTCTTTCCGAACCTGGTTGGAATAAAATAGCATATACAACATGTTTTTAGACCTCTCAATATTATGGTTATACAAAGGAATTTTTGGTTGATTTTAAAAAGTATTCAAAAAATTAATACAAAATCCCCCAAAATAGACAAAAATGAAGATAAACCTTTTTATGTCCCCACCACATAGTGTGGGGCCATATTGTCGGCCTAGGCGCGTCCGTCTGTCCGTCTGTCTGTCTGTCCGTCTGTCTGTCTGTCCGTCTGTCCGTCTGTCCGTACGTCCGGCAGTTTTCTCCAAAACCGCTACAGATATCACCTTTAAATTTTCAGGGATAACTAATGAGTGCATACAGATGTGGATGAAAAAAAATTAACTCGATACCTACTTCCTGTCGGCCATTTTGAAGTCAAATGCTAAAATCCTTGTCTGCAAACTTTAAGAAAAACGGCTTCACAGTTGCTTTTAAAACTTTAACATCTTGTTCAGCTCACTTCATTCTAGATCTGATTAGGTTTTGGACCTGTTAGCTCAATCATGTCAGCCATTTTGAATGTTTTAAGAAAAGTTAGCGCACGATAATACTTTGTATCATATTAAATGGTGTTTTCAGTTTTCATACTTTAACTATTTAGTAGCTTTATAAATAATTTCAGGTGTACTTTGTTGTAAAAGCCTATGTTATTGTTAACAGTAGTTATATGTGATAATTTTGTAAGAAGAAATCAGCAAAAACTAATAATCACTTTTTTATTGTCGGCCATTTTGGATTTTTCCGTCCTAAAATCTTGTCTGTAAAGTCTTGTCTACGCGTTTTCAGGTGAACCGTTTGGTAGATCAATTTCAAATTTTCAGGGATGATTCTTAGTATGTAAATCTAGATCTGATTAGTTTTTGGGCATTCTGGGTAAATGTCAAGGCAGCCATTTTGGATTTTCCGTCCTAAAATCTTGTCTGTAAAGTCTTGTCTACGCATTTCCAGGTGAACCGTTTGGTAGATCAATTTCAAATTTTCAGGGATGATTTTTAGTATGAAAATCTAGATCTGATTAGTTTTTTGGCATTCTGGATAAATGTCAAGGCAGCCATTTTGGATTTTCCGTCTTAAAATCTTGCCCGTAAAGTCTTGTCTACGCGTTTTTAGGTGAACTGTTTGGTAGATCAATTTCAAATTTTCAGGTATGATTCTTAATATGAAAATCTAGATCTGATTAGTTTTTATCACACCATCGGTGGGATATAGTCGTCATACTGGTCGTGATCGTGGTCGTGATCGTGATCGTGGTCGTGATCGTGGTCGTGATCGTGATCGTCCCGCTTTTTGTCATCGCCGTTTAAGGAAAACTGCTCATCAGATTTTCTCCAAATTCGCAGAGATGATAGAGCATATGAAGTACTAGAGCTGATTAACTTTTGGGTGGCCATCTTGTTTTCTGGTGGCCATTTTGAAGGTTTTTCGAAAAATCTTGTCATCGCCATTTTAGGAAAACCGCTCATCGGATTTCCTTCAAATTTACACAAATGATAGAGGATATCAAGTACTAGAGCTGATTAACTTTTGGGTGGCCATCTTGTTTTCTGGCAGCCATTTTGAAGATTTTTCGAAAAATCTTGTCATCGCCATTTCAGAAAATCCGCTCATCGGATTTCCTTCAAATTTACACGCATGATAGAGGATATCAAGTTCTAGAGCTGATTAACTTTTGGGCGGCCATCTTGTTTTCTGGTGGCCATTTTGAAGGTTTTTCGAAAAATCTTGTCATCGCCATTTCAGGAAAACCGCTCATCGGATTTCCTTCATATTTACACAAATGATAGAGGATATCAAGTACTAGAGCTGATTAACTTTTGGGCGGCCATCTTGTTTTCTTGTTCTTGAAATTTGTAGACATAATAGGAGAACAGTTTTCCTGGTTCATAGTGTCTGCCTATTTGATGGTGTGATCTCGTTCACGTCCTGTGCCTTGTTGGGCATTCTGGGTAAATGTCAAGGCAGCCATTTTGGATTTTGTGTCCTAAAATCTTGTTTGCAAAGTCTTGTCTACACATTTCCAGGTGAACCGTTTGGTAGATCAATTTCATATTTTCAGGGATGATTCTTAGTATGAAAATCTGGAACAGATTAGTTTTTTGGCATTCTGGATAAATGTCAAGGCAGCCATTTTGGATTTTCTGTCCTCAAATATTGTCTGTAAAGTCTTGTTTACAGGTTTTCTGGTTAACTGTGTGACGGATCAATTTCAAAATTTCAGCGGTGGTTCTTAGTATGAAAATTTAGAACTGACTAATTTTTTGGCATTCTTGGTAAATTTTAAGGTGGCCATTTTGGATTTTCCGTCCTCAAATTGTGTCGGTAAAGTCTTGTCTACTCATTTTTAGGATAACCATTTGACGGGATCACCCATAGGTGGGGACATTTTGTACACATTTGTGTTCTTGTATTTCATTAACAAGATACTTTTTTAAAATCAACCAAAATTTCCTTTGTACAATTACAATATTCAGAGACCTAAACATGTTGTGTTTATGCCGTTTTGTTCCAATGAAGTTCGGAAAGATGTTTCATTTCACTCTGGAAACATGATACCAAGAACAAAACAAGTGTTTGATGTGTTTTCCAAAACAATAGGCCTATAGATGAAAGTATATATATATATTTCAAATTATATTGTTACCATTCAAAAGATGGCCATTAAATTGACGATCATGTGTTACATTTTTAGATTTTTTATGACTCGTTTAAGAGAAACGTGTGTTCAAAGGGTTCTCCATATCGATACCCATCCTTTCCATGAACTTGTAACCATAGATGATCGACAACTGAAGCTTGGTAGAAATAACCTTGATCAAGGTCTAATTGTGTCAAATATGATTTTAAATCCTTTGTTTGGCTTACCTCTTTTGCCCACCCTATATTTAGAATTGATACTGACTCCGTAAAATAAATAAACAATTGCGTTGTTTCAGTAGAAGAGTGTCTGCTAAAAGTTTAAAAACAAAAAATATATCTTCCTAGGTGAAAGAAATATTATCCCAAGTGGAATAAAAATTGTACCCAAAGGATATATAATATATCTACCTGACTAGAGGAAATAAAGCATTGGGTACATATACTGGGTGTCCCGAAAGTACGTGGCCATGGGTTATCTTGCTGACACTTGCCTTTATTAACGCCGTGGTCACATTTTCTTTGAATTTCAGGACCGGTGTACAAATTTGCATTCAGTTTTGAACAAAATACTAATAAGCCGAATGCCGGTGTTAAAGATCGAAGCAAATGTGACCATGCCATAACTAAACATTATTAAGGCGATAAACTGCCAAAATATCCGCCAACTACATGTAGGGTAAAAAGTGATAGGACTATGATTATTCAACCAAGACAAGAGTTGTATACATGTCAATTCTTGATTTTGACAAACTACTTGCTGAGAACTAAGCATGCGTTGCACCACCTTTTGTTTTCATTTAATTAGTTCACCGTGGAATCAGACAATACTTGTTTCGCTTGAACGTTGGATTTTCTTACCTCTTTGGAAATCGACAGTATTCAGATTTAAAACATACAGGCTACATATGCGGCATTGCTGGATTTATCAAACACGTCATCATACCTATAGTTTAGTAGTTTAGTTTTATTGTTATTTACAGTGGTAGGTTCAATACCATAAGTTATTGAATGATTTGAAGTGCAATACAGGATATATTCTGCTCGAGAAATTCCGTATTGGAGCGAGACGAAGTCGAGTACCAATACAGAATATCGAGACAGAATATATCCTGTATTGCACTTCATATCATTCAATAACGTTTTTATCGTGTGATCCTCTGTATTGCTACTGAGATTGTCCCCTCCGTACAAATATTTTCTGTATTGCTACGGAGCTGATCAACGGGGACAATCTCAGTAGCAATACAGATTGGTACAGCACAAGAACTGACCAATCAGAGGGCTTCATTTTACAGATCATACGATAAAATGCAATACAATACAATACAAAAGAAAAGTAATAAAAAGCAACCCAGCCCACTTGGGCTTATCAACCACTAATGTTAAAAAGTACAATTAGATTCATAACAAACAATTAAAAAAAATACTAGCATAAATTTCTTAGACACATACATGATTATAAATGTCATTTCTTCTTTTAAAATAACAAAGTTTAACAAAATGAGCAGCTTGCCTAGGCATTTTTTCAAATAAATACTGAAACTTTTGATCCGTAGTTGATTCTGTTTCTTCAAAAATTTGGTGATTTTATGTTTTCCTTATTTCCATATAAAATGTACAATTAAAAATAAATTGTTCCTCATCCTCAATCCTCATCATACCTATAACAATTGTTATTTCAACTCAAAACCCATGAGATGCGAGAATTAAGGTGGCCCATAACTTTTTTTATTAATTCGTGGAGCCACTGAGTAGAATTGCGATTTCTCTGCACCATGACATCTAATCAAGATCATTCGGGTACCCGTTGTATGTGTTTCTAATTCTACATGTATATTCATAAGACGTTTGGGCATACGGGAATGACAATGTCTACCTAAAGTTTGTGATTGAAATCGGAGAGACAAAATTTGATGTACACAAACATTTGAATATGAAAACTAATACATTTTCCGGCTACTTTTGACAAATATTCTAATTTTCCATGATCTTAATTGTGTTTTTGTATTGTGATAATGATTCCTGAAAGGCCGGGAGGGAATATTAATTCATTTTCGGCCAGTACGTTGAATCTGTTCATTTGGTATTCGGGATTACTTTTATGTTAAATCATTGTTAAGGGTATTTTGGAATATCTATGTTGAATCATAGTTGAGGGTATTGTAGATTACTTTCTATGTTAAGTCATAGTTTGGGGTATTGGGGATTGCTTTCTTTTAGACAATGATTAAGGGTACTGGAGATAATTTCTATGACTGATTACGTTCCTATATTTTAGCACTTTTTGGTCTTTGACAACTTTATGAATGTACTTTCACATCGACAATCTTAAGTTCATATTGATAACTTCTGATGTCAAGAGCATATTGTAAAATGAATAGCATTCATTTTTGGCTTAACATATTCACCAAGATTTGACTAACCGCTTGGGAAAACACTGAGTAAAACATATCATATTATATTAGCATTATTAGAAGATATGTCATACTCAGTTAAGTACCTATGTTTGTTATATTGATTGGATAGGTCTTTGATTGTGCGTCAAGCAGGAACGAGTTCAGTTTTTTTTAATACGCTGTCATATACATCTGACTGTTACGGAACGATACTAATCACAACAGAGGCATCCTGCAAGATTGGGCTTCGCTGAGCTTAGAAGTGAAATATCCCTGGACTGAAGATGTCACTGAAGGGTCAAAGGTCATTTCCCCACATATTGGCGTTGATTTTGGCAGAACACGCTTTTTATACTTTTACTGGGTTTTCATTGTATTCGTTAGTTCATGAGATATACGTTTGCCTATTTACTATTATATCTACAGTAGTATGCACGAATATGTTAATTCCATCCTAGCTAGAAACATACAATCATTAGTCTACATATAAAATTCGTTGATATACGTTGTTAAAGGCACGTTATCATCCACGAACACTGGTGATCCGCTCGATTACGATGTCGCAACGACGAAGGTACGATTTTTCTCTTTTCCTTATTTCACGCGTTGTAGGCAGAATCCCCACGACATTTTTCTCACAAACACAGAATCGTCGATTTAATGCCTCACTTAAGTTACATAAACGGAATGGGTTAAATGTGCAGTTCTTAAATGTTTTTCGAAATTCCTTTTATGTGACTTAAGTGAGGAATCAAATGGACGATTTTGTTGTCTTCTGAACTATTTGTTCGCAAACATGTGCATTTTCTTATTCATATGATACTGATACACGTTTGTGAGAAAAATGTCGTGGGAATTCTGCCTACAACACGTGAAATAAGGAAAAAAGAAAAATCGTACCTTCCACGTTCCGACATTTTGTTACCGAAACGTGTAATCGAGCGGATCACCAGTGCACGAGGCCTCAGCATTCACCTGTACACGTATAAACCATAGATTAGATTATATGCATAGACAGAGGGGGAGAAACACCAGGGTTCAAAGATGACATACATGTACGCTTATAATGTAAATCTGTATTGAGATGACATCGTCGCTGATTGGTCAAAAGTCGACAAACAAATGAAGTCATCAATGGCGGTTCAAAATTTTCGAAATACGCTTCGAATAATATTATCACACCCGGTGATCGTGAATATGGGACGGAGGGGGGGAGCAGGCAATTTCTGCTAGGAAATTCATCAAATCTGGAAGATTTATTTTTTCAAGAAAAGTTTACTATTGAATTGCTAAATGGATAGGCGCACGGTATGGTAGAATATGTTAGGTTTTCTGGGATTTTTTTCTGAAACGATACGCATCTAAGGTATGAGATCTATTAAAAAAGGCGCAAGGCCATCAACAGGCACAAATCAACGTTTTTGCTATAAATCAAGCAACAATGGACTACACGACCTGTAATAAATACTTGTAAGTGATGTTATCATAACTAAATTAATGTCATTGCTGAATTTCCATACGTAAAATAAAAAATAATCGAAAATAATTAAAATGGGACGGAGGGGGGGGGGGGAGGGGACGGAGGGGGGGGAGTAATAATTCTATAAAGTGAAACAAATTCACACGAATTGTTGTATTTGAAAAATGAACTCATTAATTTAGTAAGAAACTGGATGATATACCCCTGGAGACTGAAAAATGGGGACATTTGGAGTAAAAGGACTTAAAGTCGCGAAACTTCTCTAATCGTGTCTTATATACATATTGCTCCCCCCCCTCCGTCCCCTCCCCCCCCCCCCTCCGTCCCAAATTCATTATTTTCGATTATTTTTTATTTCACATATGGAAACTTATTTTATAAATTCAGCAATGACATTAATTTAGTTATGATAACATCACTTACAAGTATTTATTACAGGTCGTCCAGACCATTGTTGCTTGGCTTATAGCAAAAACGTCGATTTGTGCCTGTTGATGGCCTTGCGCCTTTTTTAATAGATCTCATACCTTAGATGCGTATCGTTTCAGAAAAAATCCCAGAAAACCTAACATATTCTACCATACCGTGCGCCTATCCATTTAGCAATTCAATTGTAAACTTTTTCTTGAAAAAATAAATCTTCCAGATTTGTTGAATTTCCTAGCAGAAATTGCCTGCTCCCCCCCCCCCCCCCTCCGTCCCATATTCACGATCACCGGGCGTGATTATGTTCATTTCTGGCGTGTTAACCAATATCATAGCTTCTCATTTCACATCAAGATAAAGAAAGGTGTACGGAATATGCCTATATCAATTAAAACATCCCATCGAAGAGTATATGTGTTAACTGAAAGAATTTTAACTCAAAAAATTACCAAGCAAATACAATTTAGAATTATGAATGATCCCAATATCCAACAGTTTAAACATTCATTAGAAAACACCAACTGGGAAAGTGTATTAAATGAGACAACCAGTCCAGACCTTGCCTGCTCCAATTTCCAGACCTTGCTCGAAACTAAATATAATGAGAGCTTTCCAATTTCAACTAAAACAATTAAAATGATAAAGAATAACTCCAAACCCTGGATAACTGTTGGTATTGTAACTCCATCAAAAAAGAAAAACAAACTGTATAAACAATATTTAAAAGATCCTACTCCATATAAACTTAAAGAATACAAAGTATACAAGAAAAATTTCAAACAAATACTAAAACATTCTGAAAAACTATATTACTCTGATAGAATAGCTAATGCTAGAAACAATATAAAAAAACCTGGAACTCACTTAATGAAATTCTAGCCAGAAAAAAGAAAAAAAGAAAAATCTTAATTTATGTGACTCTTTTATTTGTCCTATATCTAACTCTAAAATATCTGATGATACAAAAATTTCAAATACTTTCAATGAATATTTTGCCTCTGTTGGTGCCACCTTGGCTAAAAAAAATAGGAAATGCTGATAAATCACCTGCTGAGCTTATGAGTAAACTAAAAAGAAATGTTAACTCCATGTTTTTGTCACCTGTAACTCATTTTGAACTTTCTAAACTTATCAAGGAGCTGAAGGACTCTGCATCAGGTGACGACGACATAAAACCAAAACTCATAAAAACATGTGGTGAAGCAATTGTTTCCCCTCTTACTCACATTTTTAATTTATCTTTTTCCAAGGGACTCTTTCCCAACTCTTTAAAAGTTGCTAAGGTTATCCCAATTTTTAAAAAAGGGAAAAAAGATCAGTTTGCTAATTACAGGCCAATATCTCTGCTCTCTATTTTTTTCAAAACTTCTTGAACGACTGATGTATAATAGACTTTCTAAATATCTCGAAAAATACAAGATCCTCTACAAACAGCAATATGGATTTAGGAAAAATCGATCTACTTCTATGGCCATTTTGAATTTTGTTGAAAAAATAAGAACTTTTCTTGAAACTAAAACTCATTGTATTGGATTATTCCTAGACCTGTCTAAGGCTTTTGATACCCTAGATCACAGCATCTTATTACAAAAATTGGGTTTTTATGGCATTCGTGGTATTTCTTCACAATGGTTTAAAAGTGACTTGTCCGACCGTAAACAATATGTGACATATAACAATACTAATTCATCTAATAAACAAACAACATCATGTGGCGTTCCTCAAGGCTCAATTTTAGGACCATTGCTTTTTATAATCTACATGGATGATATACATCTTTGTTCTGAAAAACTTGACATGATTCTGTATGCAGATGACACAAATATTTTAGTTGGTCATCAAAATCTAAACACCCTATGTAAAATCTTGAACAATGAACTCATACATGTAAATCAGTGGTTCAAAGCTAACAAATTCAAAAACTAAATTTATTCACTTTAAAACCCAAAACAATAGACATAACTATAACATCTCAAATAAAATCATCATGGATAATAATATTGTTGAACAAACTGAAAAAATCAATTTCCTTGGTGCAACTATTGATGACAGACTGAATTGGAAACATCATATTCATATGCTTGAAAATAAATTATCAAAAACTATTGGAACATTGCATAAAGTCAAACATCTACTGGATATTGCAAGTCTTAAAACTCTCTATTACTCCCTTATTTACTCCAATTTTAATTCTGACATAATAATGTGGGGATGTGTGCCTGAAACTCTCTTAAATAAGCTTCATTCAATTCAAAAACAGTTTATACGTATGCTCGATAAATCTCATCACTATAGAGATCCAACTAAACCACTCTTTATTGAACATAAATTGCTAAATATTCATCAAATTGTTAAGTTGAGAATTGCTTTATTTGTTTTCAAATGTGTAAAGGGCAATAATGACCTAATGGATGATCTTTATTCTTCTTACTTTACAACCAATTATAGCATCCATGACCGCGACACAAGAAACAAATTTGACCTGAGAGGCCCCAAGTTTAACACAAACATAGGCAAATTCTCTATTAGCCCTCAAGGCAAAACCATCTGGAATTCAATCCCCGAGAATATAAGATCATTGAACTCAGAAAAATTATTCAAATCAAAATATTTTCATCATCTATTAACTCAGCCACAACCAAGACTTTGAGGTGCTCACATGTTGTTTGATTACAATAAAATTCCCAACGCACCATTCCATTTGGCATTTTCTGGCACTTTTGATCTCAAGAATTCTTATCTTTGTTTTTTATCTTTAGCATGAACACCAACTATATCAGGAAACGGGGACATTGGGAGGAGACCAAAACAGCTTTGTATCATAGCTGAAATCGCAGGAACAAAACCTTTTTTACTTAATATAATTGTTCAAGGATTTTTTCCATTCATATACCTATTTGTCATCTTCAATTGCTAATTCATATGAATTTTTTATTGTTACAGGGGGCACCATACACCTTTCAGTGGTGTCTCGCTCCCTTCATCAATTTTGTATTGTTGTATGCATATATATTTAATAAATTGAAATTGAAATTGAACTAGCCGATAAAAATTCGAACGAACGAAGGTGGTAAGCAAGAGACGTAATTATGTCTGTCATCTTTAAACTCTGGGGCTTTCCCTCCTCTTATGCAGAGACGGTCAAAAGTAGGCTATATTCTGGCAATAACGTGACATCGTCAATTTACAAACCGAAGAGAACTTTCAAGAGACGTCGAACACTATACAACCGTTGCTTACTGATCACAATCCTTAATTCCAAACTCCAAGGAATGACGAGAATAGCGATAGTATTCTGAAGAAATCAATCAAGTGAACCATGGGAAAAAAGAAAAGGCCATTGCCAATTTAAACCTATTCGTTTAACGATTGGAAATGTGTAAGAACCCTGTAGGGTTTTAAAACAAAGGACAGTGGTCCTGAGTCCGCTTCTACAGTTAATGCAAATGAGAGTCCATCAATGAATGATAGACTAGCGAATTAACCTTAAAATTCATTAGCGATCGACGTTTGCAGTTGAAGCCATAGCTACCAACCACTGGGTCTCTTAATCATCGCCATGTCCAATTAGCCCCCTGGGTACTATGATCTACTTATTCCGAAAAATTATTTGCGAAATAATTCCGCCAAGTTGCCATCCCCGGAACGTTAAATCAAACAAGCTATCATATATACGAGGGTTGTCCCATAAGTCTTGAAATTTTTATTCTAATTCATAGAATATTTGAGATACAATAATAAAAATTTCACATTTTGTAACTTAGATATATTTCTACTATCTCTGTAAGTTTCATAGCATAGTAAGATCATTTGGCAATGTTACAGATGATTTAAAATGGAATGTTGGGGGTACCCGGGGCAGAAAACAGGATAAAAAATACAAATATGACGTAAAAATTAAGGATTTGGGAACCCCTGGTTCAGCTCAACACGTTGCCTTTTCTGCTCCTCTGTCAGAATATGTGGAACGAATCTAGGGGCTACCTTTGACATCCCAAGGTCTTTCTTCATCACTCTGTGAGCAGTACTCTTACTAATATCAAAGTCTAGGGCGATATTCCTACACTGATTAGTTCTCCTTTCAGCCCTTATACTCTCTGCAATGTGTGATATGAGATCGTCACTGGATTTTGGCCTTCCACTTCTAGGAGCATCCTCCAGGCTGGTATCTCCAGTTTTTAACTTCTTCTGCCACCTCCATATTGTAGGGGCACTCGGAGTTTACTGTCTTTATACTTTTTCCATGGCTGTTCTTGTTTGTGTAGGTGTATGCCCTAAGGAGGCGTGGTATTGCACAACTGTACGCAAAGATTGAACATCTGGTGACAAAATCCCTGCCATTTTGATTTTCTAAATGCTGTGCCTCTGTACCAAATTGAGCAATTGTGCTAGTTTATTATGACATCACAGAGGTATTTCATAAGATTTTACCAAGAATACAGTGCTTTTGTCAATCTTGACAGGTGATTCACAATTTAAGATGCATACCATCCTTTAAAATCCATAATAATCCCATGGCTCCATTTTACATTTTTACTATATTTCATTACTGCCCCACCCCACGACTCCCCTGGTTACCATAGCAACCATAATAGTTACTTAAGTTCATAATTTTGTTTTGAAACTATCACATGTTGAAGATAATTGATTGATCTTGATACATACCAATTTTCAGCAAGATTCATTAAAATCTTTTTGAATTAGAATAAAAATTTCAAGACTTATGGGACAACCCTCGTACTCGTAACTCTTCATTTTATTGTTCGTGGAATAGTCCATTCCGATAAAAGCTCATTTTACAGATATAAGAACGCTACGTTAGCGCATCAATAAGGTGTAAACATGAGCTTAATAGTGAAGAACGTGTTATAGGTAGTTTCAGTTTGCGAAAGAAGTACCTCGAAATAGTAACAGAATATCTTGACTTCTGATCGTATCATCATCTGAAACATTTCCCACAATCACCAGCAATGGAAGGTAAATGGTAAATGATGCGTTGGTAAATGATGCGTATTTATAGATTACTTTACAAACTATGATGTTCATGTAACGGATATCGGAATTTTCTCAGGGCAAAACAAAAAATCTACCCAAAGGGACAACACGTTTCCGATTTTTAATAACAAAAATATTTATATGACTTTATGATCAAACCTGACAGACAATATTTGAAAAACAAAAAAATACAACATCCAAGAAGTATACCCAGTAAATCAAGCAAGCTATCATTAGAACTCATAACTTCTTTTTATTGTCATCGGAATAGTCCATTCAGATAACGCATCTCCTTTACAGATATGAAAACGCTACAATACGCTACGGTGCATCAATAAGGTGTAAACCTGAGATTAATTGTCAAGAACGGGTAAGAGATACTTGAAATTTTATGTAACCCTGCTATCACACCAAAGTACAATGTAGTTAATGTTCTCACTATGTTCTCGAAAACGGGCTGCAACCGTGTACCAACGGACTGGACGTACTTAGAACCGTTTGGGGTCTATTTACAAACTTCATCGAACGTACTCGAACGGGTAGGTCCTCTAGAACTTAGAACATGCTCAAAATGTTCTCTTGGTCGTCACGTTCTACAATTAGAACGAGTGACAACCTTCTAACGACGAGCTGGACGTACTACGAACAGAACCGTCGAACTTCAATCCTACTACGGACGTTTTTTCACAACGAGTTGAACTGTCTGAGGACGTATTGAGAACGGGGTAGAAGTTTCTAATTGTAAACGGGTTAAAACTGATTAAGAACGTATTTATCAACGAGTTAGCAAAAATAATGCTATCACACCAAGCAAGTTGCCACTGCGTTCTTCAAAACTGGTTTTAAACTGTGTGCGAACGGCTACAACGTTCTACGGTCTGTTTACGAACTTCATGGACTTTCCCGGACGGGGAATGTGATTTAGAATTTTGAATCGATTCAAAATTCGATGGCGATCATACCGTTCTGTAATCAGGTCATGATGACCTTCTACACTAAGGGACGCGTTATACGACGTTGCACACCGACGTGGTGCGACCTGAACGAACTGCGAATGAGATGGACGTATTGAAGACTGTTTATGAACGAAGTAGCTAATTATTTTAGACATACTTTTCGACCACAGCCAGATTGAGCCCGTTTTACGACGATTTCGTAGGACTGGCAAGAACGGGTAAGAACTAGTTTGGTGTGATAGGGGGGTAAGGAAGGCAACAAGAAATATCTTATCAATAAAAATCTGGAAAAAAAACTTTTATCTGTTTTCATTGTCAGCCATTTTTGGATTTTTCCCTCATACAAACTCGACTACGCGTTTCCAGGTGAAATGTTTGACGGATCGATTTCAAATTTTCAGGGATGATTTTGTGTTTGCAAATCTCGAATTGAATATGTTTTGGGAAATCTGAGTGAGTCCTACGTACAATCTTGTCCGTAAGATCTTCACTGCACCTAAAGGCGAACTGACTGAAGGATCTATCTCAGATTTTTAAAGGTGATTCTTCGTATATAAATCTCGAACTGACCAGTTTTCGGCATTCTGGGTAAAGGTCCATCTGCAGTATGGCAAGTGATTTTAGACGGTCATATCCTTCACCATGGTTACTTTCTGGCCATCAATACTTAGTTTTTATTAATTATATAATATGTTTTCTTTCAAGTGAAGTCACCACGATAGTAAAATACATCTTCGAATTCCAAGTGGTTATACGAAGTTGGAGCAACTAATACCTTGAGAATCAAGATGAGTAAAATATCGATCTAACTCTCTGAAAAATTATGGATTAGGACCCCACCTTGGCACCTTTTTAAAAATGTCAGGTTCATTTTCTAAAGAGGATCTTTTTGTTTTTTCTCAATTTAAACAAATTAAAAGTTTCTTCTACATTATACACTTTCTGAAAAGGTGATGCGTATTGAAATTCGTTAAAATTAAAAACCACATATCCCATGTTATTATCCCATAGGGAAAACACGTGCTATCCATTGTTTTCAGCATAATTTTGATCATCGAAAATGGATATCTTCAAAACTAGACTTTCAATACCATTCATCTTTTGAAGATGTTTAGACCCCTTGTTGAATAATCATTTCATGCAATAAAAAACAGAAAAAGAAGACCCTCTTTTGAGTAAATAGGTTCAACATTTTGAAAAAAAAATGTTGACATGGGGTCCATATTCATAATTTTTCGAATTGTTCGATTGAAATTTTTATTATTTACTTTACTTGAAAGAAAACATATTGTTTAATAAGAACCACTGTATTTATGCCCAGAAAGTAGTCATGGTTATAGATATGACTGTCAAAAATCACTTGCCATACTGCACATGGACCTTTTAAGATGAGGGAATTTGAGATTTTCCATCCTAAAATCTTGTCTGTAAAGTCTTGTCTACGCGTTTTCAGGAAAACCGTTTGAAGGATCGGTTTCAAATTGTGTGACGATTCCTTGTATGAATGTCTTAAAATGGTTTTGGGCATTCTTGATAAATGTTAAGGCGGCCATTTTGGATTATATGTCCTAAAATCTTGTCCTCGTTTCTACTTGATGGTATCGACAGTCATGAAATACATTTCTGATACTTTCAGAGGTATCACACTTAAGAGACATGCTAAATCAGAGTCGTTGGTGAACTAACCATATCCTTAAATTGAAAGTAATGGAATATTCCAATTCATTTAAAAAACAGATCAATGGAAGTGAATAAATAGAATTTCGAAGAAGGTTTGCCCCCCACCCTCCCGATCAATTTGTATAAGAAAATATATACACAAGCATTTTGTAAATTGATCTATATTTCGTCCCATTATTTCCACATTGTTACAATAATATTTTAGCTGATGTTTAGCTGAAGTTTAGGTCTTCATAACTTTTTAGTAGTAATTTTTAAAAACTTATTTTTTCGTATGGGTAATCATATGTATACAATATGTAGGCCTTGCACAGCAAAAATTAACACTGATTAACAAGAAATAAAACACAACTTTTTTTATGGTTTCTTGTTTTTGAAATATCAAAATAACCCCGAGAACTGAATTTTTATTCACTTCCATTTTGTTATTGTCTCGCATACCATTATTCTGCCCATCAAATTATACAGAATAATAATAATACAGTCGGTGAACCATGTTTTGCGTATTGCATTTTTCTAATTATGTTGATTATTTGTAGTATAACATTTCTCATTGATTTTGAAAACAGGGTCTATTTTTTCAGCATCTGCGAATTATTGCCATGTACCCCCCCCCCCCGGCTACCTTTATGAGGGAGTACTATGATAATCATCAACAATTTCTGTTACATACCTTCAATCCCAGCCATACATAGATTATGTATCAATATATAATTATATTTAGTTGCTATGACAAGTGATCATGATTGGTCAAGTGGTTGCCATAACGACACAACTTAAGTGCGAAAATTGTAAATATTTTGGATAAATTCATAAGATCTTAAAGGTAAATGACAAAGGTTAAAAAAGGGTACAACATGTCAGTAATTGTTACAAATAATTTTAAATCTGCTTTCTTTTGTTCGACTAAAATATATGGTGTCATGATTTATGGTCTCCTTTGTTAATTACCTGCAAGTATACTTATCTAGTAAGTGATCCTCCCATTATTTCCACATTGTTATAACTATATTAGTCACATGATCAAAATTATGTATCTGATTGGCTCTGCTGCCTACCCAAACGGATATGACAAGGTGGGCCTAACTTTGTTTGCTCATTTTGCACTTATAACAATGTGGCACTGGAAATCTCCAAAAGGAGATTAGATCCATTGAAATGGACTTCAGAAATGAATTCCTCGTGAAAAATTGAGGAAGATAGTATACTTATCTCAAAATCTGTAAAAAGTGAGTTATAACAATGTGGAAATAATGGGACGATTTGTCTCCCTCATTCAATTTGTATTCCATGAAACGCGCACTATAACTCGCAATATATTAGTGACTGCGGCTTGGAACTGAAGTTAATGCGAAAATCGTATCACTTTGAAAGCCTAGTGATCCATTATTTTAGGAAGATCAACCCGAACGGCGAAGTTCCTTTTCTCGCTCTTGTCTCGACTAACAAAAGGGAAAAGGTTGTTCCCTCTGTGATGGATCATCTCGACGTTCTCTCGGTCATAGCTGAAACTGTTATAAATGCTCCAATGTCAAAGCACACCATTATAGTTCCGTTGACTCATTAGTATTTCAGACAGCCCTTCAAATATAGATGGGAACCTATATCCACGATAAACGGAATCCCGGGTAAATGTTGGTTAATGCTTTGTTTGGTTTATTTAGCCCCTGGAGGAGTTAATATCATTTCAAAGTGACATTGGAAGAACATCGATAGGTATCCATTGTATCCTAAGGGGATACTGTATCTTAATAGATAATTGCAAAGAGCGCACATGAAGGTTTGTAGACAAATCTAATTCTCTAATTTAAACCTCATTTTTAAACATCAGTGTTTCAAATTGTTACAAACGATGTTTTTTCAGTTCGTTAACCAACAGAGTGCACAAAATTAAGGGTCACTTTTTCGTGATAGTTTCTACGTAATTGAACGATTCCACATCAAAAATATAACCACTTGGGACTAGACTGTTACGACGACAACATCTCTCCGTTTCAAGATGGGTGACCTTGAGGTCGGAGATTTTGGTGGAATGTTTTATTTTCTAAATTCTCATTTGTTTTTTATATAGTAGCAGTAATTTACGGAAATTTATCTACGATTTTCTGTTCCCAATTGTCCAGACACAATCAATATTGACTCGCCCTAAAATCAAAATTAACCAAATATCGCTTTCTGTGACGAGGATTCATCAAACGTATAGGAAATCAAGCTACATAACTGACACCGGTGATCCACTCGATTACTCTGGTTACCAAAACGGTTCGTTTTGGTAACAAAATGTCGGAACATCGAAGGTACGATTTTTCTCTTTTCCTCATTTTACGCGTCACGTAGGCAGAATTCCTATGACATTTTTAATACAAACGTGTATCAGTATCATATGTTTAAGAAAATTTACATATTTGCGAACAAATAGTTCAGAAGACAACAGAATCGTCGATTTAATTCCTCACTTAAGTTACATAAACGGTTTTTCGAAAAACAGTTAAGATCTGCACTTTTGACCCAAATCGTTTATGTAACTTAAGTGAGGAATTAAATCGACGATTCTGTTCTCTTTTGAGCTATTTTTTCGCAAACATGTACATTTTCTAAAACAAATGATACTGATACACGTTTGTGTGAAAAAACGTCGTGGGGATTCTGCCTACAACGCGTGAAATAAGGAAAAAAGAAAAATCGTACCTTTGACGTTCCGACATTTTGTTACCAAAACGAACCGTTTCGGTAACCAGCGTAATCGAGCGGATCACCAGTGACTGAACTGAATTGAACTAAATCATTCTCAAACAGAATGTCTTTTAAAGAACTTTGTTTAGGATTCAATAGAAGCTCATGCATATTTGAACGAAGATAATTTGATACACGATATAGTCCTCGTAACCGACCAGTCGAAGTGACTAGAGTGTGGAACACTGATTATTGTAAGGAATTACATGTTCTTTTCTATGTCAATGATCATTACTTCATTTTGAAACGCAGCATTGTTCAGAGCAAAAGATGTGAATGTGTGTTCTCATAGAACTATTCAATGCTTGTAATAGAAATTTATTACATTGTTATTGGGCGATAAAATCTGATTATTTCGAACAAAATATTAGCAAATGTAATCAGTCGGTAAAATTGCTCGGTCACAAACTTCGCAAAGTATAATTTAATATAATATCGTATTTTTATTATCTGGATGATATTGGCCAGGAATGATATCCACTTTATTTCAATTGTCTTCATATAACTCTACCTTGGCATGGTAACCACGGCTCCTGCGTCTAAAAATAAATCTTATGTATAGATGTCTCTTTAGGCCTAACGTAACTGTTTTTCAAGTAGTGAAATCATCCAGCCAAACAAACTGGTGATCCGCTCGATTACGCTGGTTACCGAAACGGTTCGTTTTGGTAACAAAATGTCGGAACGTCGAAGGTACGATTTTTCTTTTTTCCTTATTTCACGAGTCGTAGGCAGAATACCTTCAACATTTTTTCTCACAAACGTGTATCAGTATGATATGTTTTAGAAAATGTACATGATTGCGACAAAATAGCTTGAGTTAAAAGAGCAGATCTTAACTGTTTTTCGAAATACCGTTTATGTAACTTAAGTGAGGAATTGAATCGACGATTCCGCTGTCTTCTGAACTATTTGTTCGCAAATGTGTACATTTTCTTAAACATATGATACTGATACACGTTTGGGATAAAAATGTCGTGGAAATTCTGCCTACAACGTGTGAAATAAGGAAAAAAGTACCTTCGACGTTCCGACATTTTTTTTACCGAAACGGTTCCAGCGTAATCGATTGGATCATCAGTGAAACAACTGCCGGCTATTGACGTCTCCTCCAGGTTGCTACAGTATTTTATAATTAAATCAATAAATTACCTAACTTTCCATGATTCAAGCGTATAACTCCCTCTTTTTATCGCCGAAAGTCAAAGTGAAAGACATATCCGCTGACTCTTTGTATATTATTTTCTATATTTTTTAGTTCTTGGTCCCATTTAGCAATCACTTAAAATTCACTGATAATATACATTAAATAAATAATAAATTATACTTTTGAATTGGCTTGATTGGCTCTGCAGTCATACAAAAATCCAGCCCAAATGTTATTCAATGTATCAATAACGATAACCAATTACATTATTCGTCACTTCAATTATACCAAAATAAACTTCAAATTGCTGATTACGAAAGAGTATACTCTCTGTAAAGAAAAAAGGTACATATACACGCATTGATTTTTATATCGTTTACATGAATTTTACTTTTCAAATACTGAATTCCTATGTATTTGTTTGCCTTATTACTCTATACAGACAGCCATCCCTTAGATTTAACAATTAGGAAACGATGCAACGATTTATAGCCCACCAAGGAGTATAGTAGATTGATTTGACAGCGGATCAGACTTATTAGACATGTTCAATTACTCTCTTGTGAACAATCCTTGTTACCTAAAATGCTTGGTGCTGCCATCTTTTTAAAGTGTAAATGTCATAAAGTATCAATTCGGATCTGATTCTGAACATGGGGTCATATAAATATATTACTGCTTTCACAATTATTTCGACTTGGAATTTATAGATGGAAGGCAAAGGGAAGCTTTTCCCCAAAGGTTTTCGTTGTAATTACAGAAGCAAATGATGATAATTAAAATTCAACACGTTTGAAATTAGAGTTGAATTATTTTATTTCCGGTTGATATAACGTCGTAACGTTAGTGAAATCGAACGCGATTTCAACTGATTGGATGACATGATGTGATCATGAGTAGGTTATGTGAGTACATTTAGATGCACGATAGGATCGTGTTACACCCCAGTCACATTTGTCGCACGGCGGCCGCAAGTCGACCGCAGAACAATTAAATCGGTGAATTTCTTCGGCGAGCGTAGAAAAACTTTTTACAGGCCGCAGGGAAGGCGTAGAAATTATAACTCGGAGTTATAATATTTGTTCATTTCTGGAGTCCCCGTAGAAATCAACTGGCTCAACAAGATTGAATCATTATTTGTCAATGTTTCACGATCACTTTTCATTTGATATTACATCCTAGCACTTTGAATAACATTTATAAATTGTCCTGATGTAAATAAAATGAAAAAAACTATTATTTATCAATAGAAATTTAAAATTCACCGTGCGGCTGCCGTGGGAAATGTGACTGCAAAAGTATGAGAGCGCAGAAATTCTGCGGCGAGCGTAGAAAAGCTACTGGCCGCAGAAATGATAGACCGCAAGGTCGCCGTAGGAAATGTGACTGGGGTGTTAGAAGCAGTTATGTAATTTGCATATAAATCTGGATCTCAAGGCATGGCTTTTTACTGACGACGCAATGTATCTAAGTGAATAAACATGTAATAACTATTTAAGTGCGTTTCTGTCATATTGTTTCGAGAAGGGCAGAAGAGATATTGATTATATCCGAAAGTCCTTCAAATTTTTAGATAAATAAGGGTTATGTACTGGGAGGTTTTGGATATGGGGTTTATCCAGAGGGAGATATGCATATCTACCTGAGGGACCGTAGGGACCGAAGGTAGATGTGCATATCTCACGAGGGATGAACCCAATATCCAAACCGACCGTACATAACTGCTTTATCCTATACCAAGTAGAGTTTTCAGGGGCATATGGCCATTTGAATAGTACAATGTGTAAAAACAAACAAATCATTCATATGCAAAGTCATTTTATTGCATTTCCACTTTTAAATTTTAAATACATTGATAACTTTTTGAAATACAAAAGTGTTGTTTAACAATATCCAAAAATTTGAAAAAAGAAATTTTGAAAAAAATGTGAAAAATAATTCTAAAAAAAATTTTGAAAAAATAATTGTGAAGTGAAATTACCGGAAGCGGGAAGATATGCACCGAAGCGGGAGATATGGCGGGAGATATGGAGGTTCTGGATATGGAAACCTCAAAATCAAGATACGGGATATATCTTACCCCCCAATCACACCAAACTAGTTCTTACCCGTTCTTGCCAGTCCTACGAAAACGTCGTAAAACGGGCTCAATCTGGCTGTGGTCGGGAAATATGTCTGAAATAATTAACTTCTTCGTTCTTAAACAGTTTTCAATACGTCCATCTCGTTCGCAGTTCGTTCAGGTCGCACCACGTCGGTGTGCAACGTCGTAGAACGCGTCCCTTAGTCTGGTATGGTCGCCATCGAATTTTGAATCGATTCAAAATTCTAAAATCACATTCCCGTCTGAGAACGTTCATAAAGTTCGTAAATAGACCTTAAAAATTGCAGCTACGTTCATTAGTTCAACCTCGTTCTAAACACGTCCTCAGACAGTTCAACTCGTTGTTAAAACGTCCCTAGTAGGATTGAAGTACGACGGTTCCGTTCGTAGTACGTCCAGCTCGTCGTTAGTACGTTGTCACTCGTTCTAATTGTAGAACGTGACGACCACGAGAACATTTTGAGCATTGTCTAAGTTCTAGAGGACCTACCCGTTCGAGTACGTTCGTACGTTTGTAAATAGATCCCAAACGGTTCTTAGTAGGTCCAGTCCGTTCGTATACAGTTGAAGCCCGTTTTCGAGAACGCAGTGAGAACTAGTTTGGTGTGATAGTAGGGTTACCAACTAATCTCCCTAAAACTCTACTTGGCATAGGATAATATGTAATATCTATTTCCAGAAGGGCATCAAGTTTTGGTATTTTAAGAAGATAGTGGTGTTCCTTAACAACATTTACAGTAGTTGTGTTCTATTAGTGTGACAAAGACATTTAGAGAAGTGTTTGTCAGCTACAGTAATTGCATTTTATATGAAACAGATCTTATAGTACTAGTATTTAGATTTACAACGTTTCGAAGAATTGTAATTTTGCCTTTGTTGCAATACGAGATCAGTTGGTATAAGGGTTTGCAAAGCATGGTGCTTTCCAGATATTATATTGTTCATCACAATATAGTTTAGAAGATCGTAGGATTTTTGTAGTCCGTTCGTGTATTCTTATCACGGAATTTTTGTCTATTGTGACCTACAATGTCGCACATTACGACAGTCTATTAAGGAAGTAAGTTTCATTAATTTTCTAAAGTCCGTTTTTTCCAAAAGACAATGTTATGGTTACAGTGCAAGTCTGTAGACAGTGATTAGGATTATTGTAATGTATTACATACCCAGCGAAGCATTTGTATTGAAGTCAATGGAGCTGAAGGTCGGCTATATATTCTTGTATAGCCGCCAAACCTTTTACCATGACAATCTTATGACGTCATCGGGACGTCATGTTTCATTTCTTCCTAATTTCACTCGCACACAGACACGTGGCGTCATTGATATAACGTAGCCATGATATAAAAGTATGTAATACAACAGTTATGTCCGTATCATTGAATATATGCCTTCGGTCTGTCGTAATATAACCCTCGCAAGCTCGGGCTATATTGGTGACAGACCTTAGGCATAAATCCAATGATAGGGACATAACTGCTAAGTATTAATGACAGTGTGTGATTAGTGTATTAGATAGTGAGGTAGTGCTAGAGGGCAATATACAATGTATATGTGTATAGTCCTTCTACAAGTTTTTATAACTGTAAGTTGACAGGTACAGTCACAATTAAGAATTTGGTTTATTCCGAAATTTGTGAATTTATTTGAGATCTTTGACGTGTAAACAAACGTGTAGCCACAATGGCTTTAAAACAGTTGATCATTGGATATGGGTAATTGTTGGATTTAAATGTTTTAATTAAGTACACAGTGCCTTAAAATGATGTCTTAAAGGCAGTTGACATCGTATATCAGCAGCGAGGTTGGGAGCCGAGGATGGATGTTGAGTATATTTGAACCTAAGAGGTTTTTGGCATTAATGCCATCGGCATCGTGGCCGCTATGACATTAGCATCGTGGCCGTCATAGGTACCTGGATTCATCGCGAACTGGCTACATTTTTTCATTTTTTCACTCATTCTTTGTATCAGTTGTACTTAACGCTATTCCAATAAATGCGGGCCGCTGGCTCGAATCTAATCCTATAATATAGGCCTATGTGGTATTTGTTGGATTTACACTAGCGTGCTAAGACGTCTTAGCAAAAACGTTTTAGCGTTAAAACGTTTTACAAATGTAATGTAAATCCAAATTTACTCAAGAGCTGTAGGCTAAGAGCGCTTAGCTAAAACGTTTTAGGACCCTAGTCATAGCCAAGACGTCTTAACGTTAAAACGTTTTACAAGCGAGTGTAAATCCATCGGGTTTAGCTAAGAGCTCTTAGCCCGTTTTTTGCGTTGCGCCGAACGAAACATTTGAAACTTTCCATTTGCATATGTCGCATGGTCCTTTATTTTGTCTTATCCCTTGTTCCTAATATCATCTCAAAATTATTGAGAAAACTTATTTGCCTGCTGATTTATCTTAATCCTAATTTAGGCATAAAATCTTCCAGTTCTCTTTAATGCTTTTAACAATGCTGTCAGTAGAGGACATATTTTTCTGAAACCGATGCATTCTTCAGTACAAAGTATGGAGGGGGGAAAGGAATAGCTATATTGACTGAACCGTCCTTAAACCAGTACTGAACTGCTTTTTTCATTTTACATGTACACCTACATATCTCTAAGACGTTTTAGGAAAACAGGTGTAAACTCAATCTTATTTCCTAAGACGTCTTGAAAATGGTAATGTAAACTCAACTTAATTTTTCTAAAACGTTTTAGCCAAAACGTCTTGGAATGCTGCGCGTAGTGTAAATTGGGGATATGTTATGTGGTTTGTGGCGAAGACTGTTTAATTAGGAAATAAGTCATGGTTCAACTAAGGTAAGGTAAGGGGAATGAAAAAGTGAAGTTTTAGAAATTGAAATGACAAATTCCCTTTCATTTCCTTGAATGGCTCGAGATATACTGTTGATTAGAAAATCGGGACGGATTGGGAGGTGGGAGTATGCAATTTCTGCTAAAAAAATGACAGTGTCATTTTTCAAGAGAACGTTTAACTATACAAATAGGCGCATGTTATGGTGAAATATGTTAATGATTTTTGATCCCATACGCGTCTAAGATATGAAATCTATTTAAAAGGCACAATGTCTCTTAAACGTGCACAAGTCAATGTTTTTGCTATAAATCAAGCAACAATGGTCTACACGACCTGTAATAAATACTTGTGAGTGACATTATCATCACAAAATTAATTTCATAGCCGACTTTATGCACATAGACCATCGTTGCTTGATTCATAGCAAAAACATTGGCTTGTGCGTGTTGGTGGTGTTGCGCCTTTTTAAGATATCTCGTATCTTAGAAGAGTGTCGGTTCAAAAAAGCATAGAAGACCTAACATATTTTACCATACCATGCGCCCATTTATATAGTAATCAAGTTGTGAACTTTCTCCTGAAAAAGAAAAATCTTGCAGATTTCATAATTTCTCTAGTAAAATTTGCCTGCCCCCCTCTCCGTCCCATATTTCCGAATACCGGGCGATAAAATTAAAAAATTTATTTGAGATCTCTTCAAAACGTATTGAATACTGAATAGTACATGCATCAGAAACATAAATCATTTTTATTTTGTGCTTTTGGAAAGTCAAAATGGCCGACCAATGTATCTTTTTGAAACAACAGAGTAGGGAAAAATGATTTTCAAAAAATGATCTTATTTGTTACGAGTCAATCCCTTCTTTTTGGATTACATGGGAAGTTAGAAGTGAAATTAAATTTGTCTCATGTAACAAGAACGGTAACCACGGCTTCCTTGATATATTCAATTTAATTGATATTAATTCAATAACAACTAGATGACATCAACTAAGACAATATAATATTAGCAGAAGTCACATTGGCGAAAACGTGGGTTTCAATGAGTATATAAGAAGCAATATAGGTATTGAGAAAATTAGTTAGATCGAGATCGTCGCAAGGATATAACATCTTTAAACAGCTACATTTCACAGTCTTCCATGTCACCACATTTGCTTTCGATATGAAGTTCATTTCTTGCTTGAGAACAGGTAACATTTAATTAATGGAAGGTAACTGGAGTGAATCGACCACGCTGTCGACTATTACAAATGCTCAGGCTGAAGCCGACGATGTATGGTCCCACGCTGCATATACCACATTGGGTTTAGTTATAGCACTCATCGGTATAATTGGCATGACAACAAATGCTATGGTGATCATTTTATTCGTGAAGAATAAAGAACTGAGAACTCCTTCAAATGTGCATTTGCTATCGATGACAATTAGCGATTTGGCAATCTCGGTTTTTGGCAACCCTTTCTCTGCGTCATCGAGTCTGGCTATGAGATGGCTTTTCGGACTCACGCTTTGTCATTGGTAAGCCATGCTGGTGTATGACTAAACTAGAGATATTACTTTTGTCGTGTGGAAGAAACATTTTTCTCTATAACCCTATCTTCATTTTAATTAAAATGATTTGGAATATTTCGCGTAGATACGAATTATATCTACTTTGATTTATGCTAATTCAATATTCCTCTTTATTTATTAAGTTTCAATCATGGAATCGTATTTTATGATCAAAATAAATATTTTATATCTATTATCATATATGTTGATTATTTTTTATCTTGAAATGATCAGGAATATAATTTTCAGACTTATCTTACATCAATAAACAAATGTTTTTTCGATATTTCAACATATTTTATATCTAACTTTGAGTGGGCGCGCGCCCACTATAAGATCGGTAATTAGTAACAGGATTATCAAACATAACGCAACTGGGCCTGAAAATGGGTAGACTTTTTTCCCTACTTTTAACATAAGTAGAATTATGCATGAATAATAATTTAACTCCGTAAACTGCACGCAATGGGCAGATAATTCCAGTAAAATGATACGTAAAGCAATTATATGAAACAAATAAAACAATGTACGTGTTAAACAAGAGATCATTTAAAAAAAATGAAGGCTCGTGTGAAGGAGATGTCTGCAGTGTTGTAATGCATTGTATTGATAAATAGGGATGCTTACTTTTAAAGCGGTTGTAATTTTGAACTGATTAAGATCTTTAAATTGTACCTGGACCTCTTAGAAAACACCCAAACATATCAAAAAGTGAAGATGGGTCAATTTGATTCTCGTTCTCCGAAGATATTAAAGGCAGAATCTGATCTATAGGGGGTGACAAAATTACAAGCAACATGTATAATTGACCTACCAATCTGTTCCTTACAATATCAAATACAATATCTCCTAAAAGATTCACAATATGTTATAAATTGGTGAAGTTATTTATGATTCATAGTGCAAAAATGAGTGAAAAATGTTTAAATTCTCCCAAATAATAAGAATGGTAACCATTCTTATAGAAAAATAATACATTATTGTAAAAATCTTTAGTTTTCCTGGAATAAAGTATGCACTTTTGTGATTTTTTAGAAAATAGATATGACAAGGAATGACATGAGCCAAAAATATTCTAAATTTGGAACAATTTTTTGTTTAGCCTGCTCGCTATCCCTGATTCTCTCTTTAAAGTCCCCGTCTAAAGTTTGAAAATATTTTTTTATCATTCATTTACTATTTGTCATGACTTAAGGATGTTCCCTGGTCAGATAGGAAAATATTCAATAGTATTTAACTTTTTCTCAAAAATGGTTTTCTGGGATTCTCACGGGCAACAAAGAATATTAAAACTTTAAAAACCATATGTTAGTGTGCTTTTTTCTGAGCAAGAGGCCTCTAAAGTGTCAATATTTGACAAAAGTGGGCGTGGCACTTTCTCATTGAAACCCATGTTAAAAATCAGGTTTTCACCCCAAAACACACTTTTGAATATTTAACTTTTTCTTAAACTCACAGAAACACTTAGTTATGCTATGTACTTCACATTTTTAAAAGAAAAATTAGGGGTTGGTGTTCATCGTTTTCAACTTCGTCCAGGGAACATCCTTAAAAAGTTATTTTAGAGATTTTTGAAAAAAAAAATTTTTTTCAAAAAAATGTTGTGAGCATTTCATTTCTCAAATATTCAAATTTCCCGCCATTTTTCAAAAAAAGTTGAAATCTTTTAATCATCAAATATTTCTTAATGCATTTCAAAAAAGATTATCCTTTTAACACAAATGCAAAGATTGAACAAAGGACACGCTATTTCAATAATAAAATGCCATATTTAATGGGCTACTTCAATGTTTTAGCATATCAAAAATATTTTGAAACATTAGTGATGTCACAAAGGTACCAAAAACTTTTTGAAAAAAATTGATATTTTTTTTTCGGTGTCTATCTTTTCTCGATATGCTAGACTTCAATAATCAATCAATGTTGATTGTCTTATTACATTAAAAAGAAAAATATATTATGTTTTAGATATCATTGTACCATTGGTTTCTATGAGAACTAAAATTTTGAAATGCCTTTTTCTCAGAACCATTTTCTTGCACTGATAAGTTCATTTCTCGCTTATTTATGAACCGATTTTCTCAATTTTTTTGGGCAAAAAACATGTGAGGATGAATGCTATGCATTGGTATGAATTGTGGCTATTTAAAAGATATATGTGACCTCTAAAAGTTAGTTTTAAATAAATTCACAAATTTTGGAACAAAAAGTCTATCAAAAACCACTTTTTGAAATTTAAAAAAAAAATTCACATATCACACTTTAATAACATTGGGTAAGACTACAATATAAGCCAAAGTGGTTTAAACTTTACACGGGGACTTTAATAAAATAGTTAAATGTTCGGAGTTTTTTAATGCTGTAAATTGTTCACAATTCTAAATCAAGAAGTCGCTCGTATTTCTGTCGTATTTAGGAAATCATGTTGCCGAAAATCAGTGCACAGTGTTCATGGTGTTGTTGTAAGATTGCGTATATGTCGTTTGAAACCCACTCTAACGCAATTTTATTATAAACTAACACCTTAGGGTTAAACTTTTGCTCGAGAAATTAACTCATTTTCATCAATAAATATTAACCCATCAGGTTTTCTACTATATTATCTAGTAAATCCTCCATGCTGGGTTCAAACTTGGTACCCGGTACCCGGTTTACAAAAAAACGAAAAATACGACTATATAACATAATAAGATCATTAGAAAACGTGTCAGATTTGTTTTGAATTCTCGACAAATTGTATTTATTGAATAATGATAAAATCTAATTTGTAGGGAAACAGGGGGCAAAAATCAAATTTGTATCGTACGAGAGCTTTACGTATTTGTTATTTTTGACGGTGTAGACGAGGGGAAAGGAGGCAAATTCTAAATACATTCTGACAATGTAAACACTCTCACGTCTATTATTACCTTTTTCAGGTACGGCTTTGCAAATACATGTTTTGGTCTTGTTTCGCTGGTGACACACGCGATGATTGCTGTGGATCGCTACTGTGTCATATGTCATGATATTAGTAAGTACAATAACATTAATTTGAAATTGTTATCAATTTATTCTCAGCAATGTTGTCTTTACCGATCATCGGGCGTGATTGTTACTATACTTTAATACAACTTTTAACTCCAGAGAGTACAATAAAAAGAGCGACTCTGATGTCTTGTCTTGCGTGGCTATACTGCATTATCTGGTCTATTTTCCCCATCTTCGGGTGGTCAAGTTACAGTCCAGAAGGTCCTGGCACTTGGTGTAGCGTCACATGGGAAAGGAACATCAACAATACCAATTCATTCGTGGTCTGTCTGTTCGTCTTCACTGTGTTAATTCCAGTTGGCATTCTCTTGTTCTGCTATGCTAGAATCTTTAATACGTATCGGAAGACTATCTACAATGTAGTCTTTGAAAGCAGCGAGAACACAACAAGGTCCTTGATGAAACAGTAAGTGATTGCGCAAGTAAAATTAGAACTATGATTTGAAAATAATAAATGTAAAGATATAGTGTCTATTGCATATGAATTTCTCTTCCAGGGAGTGGCGATTGGTAAGAATGACGGCTCTACTTGTGTCGGGCTACCTACTAGCGTGGATGCCCTACTCTGTAATGAGCCTCATGGTGGTACTAGGTACGCACGAGACATTGACGGTTATGGGCGATATTCCCCGAGCTTTATTGCAATGAATTAGAGTCAAAAGATTGTGAAAACATATCCATAAATGCATTCGAAGGAGCGTTAAAGGAGCACACATCTACAAATTCAAGAAAAATAATTTTTGCCATATATCTTTAAAGGTCAACATGTGAGCTTCACGGGCGCAGCACTACCCTCAATCTTTGCGAAGACGTCTACGTGTTACAACCCCGTGATATATGTATTTCTACACGACAAAATGAGAAAGTCGTTAGTCCAGGTAAATAGATGAAAAAAAACTTGTACGAGAACGTGTAGAATTGGTGAGAATTATGGTCCTCTATGGATTAATTAGTTCTTCCATTTGTGGTGTTTACCTGGCGAAAATGATTGTAATTAAGTCACTAGGAAAGTGAATTGAGAGTGGGACTGCAATCCCTGGGATTCGAAATATTACACGCTCACGTACAAGGTTCTATCCTTATTATTAGGTTTAGACATAATATTATAACTCAGTAAATGCAATAAACATGCAAGTAACTTTCATCGACGTTCTATATTCCACAGCTACTACGGTTAGAGAGAAGCAACCATTGCATCATCCATATATTGTTTCAATATTATGTAATTGGTTGGTTAAGGTGGGGCGTGTTAAGGTATACTTGAAGGCCCCATGAAGGCCCTGTGTCGTATTTTAGTCTTTCTTAATTCAAGATGTGATCAACTAGAAGTATTTATAAAGTTATCATACGTCATTCTTCAATTTTCTTATTTGGCCCAGCTCCATTGAGTTTTGGTAACTATGGCAACTATTTATTGTTAAATAGTTCTCTTTATTACTAAATATTTTACTGGATTATTTTGGTCAGTCTATGTATTGTGTGAAATCACATTAAAATTGAACGCTATTGAAAAGAGAAACACGTTCTGGGAATTTCACGATCACCCATCGTAAAGTCAAAAATAGTTATACAGAGTGACACAAAACAATAAAACTCCCACATAATGTTGCATAACTTTTTTGTCTTTGTGATATCTGATTTGTTATGGGCATTAAAATAGCCTCCCTGGAGCAACTCAACAAAAGGTTTTAGATGACTAGCTCATCTAGATTTTATGAGTGTTCCATGATGTGCTCTAAATGTCGTCCATTTCCTTTACAGGCACGACAACCTGGATTCTACACAAAAATTACCCATTTTTGTAACATGACTTTGTATATACTTGTAAATAATAATAATTTTGCTTGTATTTTGGCAGAACGAAATTCCATTCAATCAGAAAAATCAGATATTTTGAAGCAAATTGAAAAATACCTTTTTGACATTGAGAAGCTCACTGAAGGTTGAGTCTCAAATCTTAAGTGAGATTTGAACTTCTGAGAACTTTTAGAGAATTTTGAAAAAAATAGAAATCAGTCAAAAAGTATTTTTCATTACAGGTGGTGCAAATTAGAATTTAAACATACTTCTACTATGTAATGTATATGTAACATTGTAATTGAAAGCGGACATAAAATGCCAAAAGGCGATTTGCCGCATGATTGTGTATTATGCCATGAAAAATATATCAATGAAATAAACCTAATGTTTAAAAAAAGATACTCGAATACACATAGATACTCGAATGATATTGATTGGACATCAGGGTGAAGAGAAATCGTAATCTTACTGAGTGGCTTCATGAAAAGATAAGCAGCATTATATATATCTTTTATTGACTCTTTAGATGTCATATCATGACATATTAGTCACTAAGGTAGAGCAGTTCTTCCCATTGTCGAGTTGAAGAACTGGTATCTTTATCCTGGCTAGAACCATAGACAATTCTAGCCAGCGCCAGCCTTTTATCGAGTTAGCAGCACTCTAGTAATCGCCGGTAAAACACCTTAAGTCATTTTTCCCATTGGACTTCATTATAAAAATCGTATTTTCAATTCTGCGCGGTGAAAACTAAATTTGGTTGTTAACTAATGTTATGGTGTTAAAAAACTTCAACTCCACAGAGTAGCAAATCCCAACGAGCAATGTATGAATCACATTGAAGTTCCGGCCTAGTTTAGTATTGTAGGTCATCTTGGTTCGAAGACCGTTGTCACACGATCTAATCACAGAACGATATGGTCGCCATCGAATTTTAAATTGATTCAAAATCTAAATCCCCCGTCCGAGCACGGCCATGTAGTTCGTAATACATAACATAGATCGCAGAACGCAAATGCCAAATGACAATTGTCAACTAGTTTAGTGAGATAGCTATATTTTTGCTATACTTTCCCCAAAAAGTGGCCCTTTTTGCCCCACTTCTGTAAGACTTTGGTAAAGTCTACAATTCATTGAAGGATTCTGATAGAACGGCCCTTTTTGCCTCACAGGGGCCCTTCTTGCCCCATAACCACACAAAATCGTTTTTCAAAAGTGAGGGACATAGTAGCAAATCAAAAATCGAGCAAAGTATCTTTACAAGCTGTTAAAACTGACTGCTCTTAGGGTGTCCGTCTTGCCCCGCTGTCCCATACGCTGTAACTCGTTCTTATTGCAGAATGTTGCAACCACCAGAAAATTTTGAGAATGCTCTTCGGAGAACCTCCCCATTCGAGTACGTTTTTGAATAGGACCCAAACGTCCAATCCGTTTGTACACAGTTTAGGGCCGATTTCGAGAACATACGCCTAGTAGAGTGTAATTATATTGTCAGACATCCCATATATCAAACAATATTCGTGTTTAGATGTTGCCTCATGGATGTGCAAGCCGCTTTGGTGGGACCCCTCCAAATTCTTCACAAGCGACTCCCGGGACAAGCCATCGAAGAACACGACATAAAAGTGCTGGTTCTATTGCTGGCACAACACGGACCTGAAAAGAGTAAGAGAAGCCTTCTTAAAATGTTTTGTCACTATTATGTCACCAACAGAAGTGGTGACATATTGTGACGGTCTCCAACTTTTTTGTGTTCGGCGGTTGATGGTTGACGTTCAGAGTTGGGCGGTTGGCGTCTGTAACAAATTCTTATGGTGTCTCTAGCAAATTCTTACTATAATATCCAATTAACTTTAAATCAAGCACTGTTCAGACTGACTTAAAATGTTTACTGTCATACACCAGTATGTAATTTAATACATGAATTCCAACACATTTCTGCCAATATCTGTTACCATTGAATAAATGGACAAAAAAGTGTTTTTCAACTCGCTTCTAACTGACCGATTTTTTTTTTATCAAAATCATGTTCGTACAAGTTCTCAGAAGTTCAAATCACTTTACATTTGAGATTTGATCTTTGGTTCATTGACCTTCAAAAGGTCAATAAGTTGATTTTTCAAACTGATCTTTTGGATCCAAATCCGAAGTCAGCTCAATCACAAAATATCTACTTGTCTTAAAAGTAAAGTTTTCAAGGCCAATATTGTTATCAAACTAGAACACAAATGGTGTTGGCAACATATTGAAGGTAAAAAATGGTCAAAGTTATTTCACGACTTATTACTTTTTGAGAATCGTCTGCACTATGCAACAAGTACTAGAATCGGTGCTATGATATATAGTTTAGATGTATGTAATTTGTTATATAAATCATAATTTGAAGTCCGTATATATACGATTTGTTATTTCATTTTCATACTTCATGCTGTGTAAGATGTCTGACATACGAGGTGTCTATAGATTTTGATAGAATGTCACAGGATATTTTTTATAAACAAACGTATTACTACATGTAGTACAATAAAAAAAACTGGAAAATGTGCCCCTGTATCACTGTTTTTATATTTTCAGTGATCACAACAATCATGGAGATATTTTATCCCACTCTCTCAAAGACGCCTCTGTAGAAACAAAAACTATATCACTTTCAAGATGCAAATATAATTTGGATCTTGAATACAGATACTTTACATGGATGTGTTTGAGGATAAATAACGATTAAAACTAGAAAAACAGCAACTCCACGGAGTAGCAAATCCCGCCGAACAAAACATATTATGCTTATTATAGCTAATGTAAATATTGAAATGGTTGTGCACTTTGTGATAGAAGCATGAAATTTGGCACAAAGTTAGTTTATACCATTGTGAACTAGGCATCATCATATAAAATTTGAACCAAATCCGTGCACTGGTATATGAGTTATCAAAGATTACGTTTTTTACGAATATGGGCCGCCATCTTCAAATTCAGCCGCCATCTTGAAAATTATTTCTTGAACAGAGCTACTGTGTCCCTAGGCATAATCATATAAAATTTCAACCAAATCTGTTCACTGGTATTTGAGTTATCAAAGATTACGTTTTTTACGAAAAATTGCCGCCATTTTGAAATTAAGCGGCCATCTTGAAAATGTTTTGTCAAACATAGCTACTGTGTCCCTAAGCATCCTCATATAAAATTTGAACCAAATCCGTTCACTGGTATTTGAGTTATCAAAGATTACATATTTTACGAAAAATGGCCGCCATTTTGAAATTAAGCGGCCATCTTGAAAATCTCTTTTTGTGCGAAACTCCTTTGTGGTGTCACTCCGGTAAATAGGTAGGACAGTGTTTTTTAATACTTTAAAAACGAAGCTACATGTAAGCCAAATTGAATGGTGTGTATAGTAGGTTTACGTGTATGCAATGTGGCCATGTGAGGTATGTATGTAAAGCTGAGGCCAAGTACTTTCTAAATGTGTCATTTTAAGAAAAAAATCGCAAGAATATAGTCCCGTAAACTGGAACTACTTTATTCGTTAATTTTCATCGGTGAAGCAGGGATTTTACCTGAAAATGAGTCCCTATGTTGGCGTAGTGATATATAAAAATCGAGACGCAAACCCTATGTTAAATATAGTGTCAAGATGAAGGTTATGTATAGGGGAACGCAGAAATATAGTCATTGTATGGGCTAGTTCGTTCGAAAATGGCGATATGTACCCCAGAACTTGAATTTTGTGATTTTTTTCAATATTTTTCAATGATTTACAGGAGTGACACCTTGTCCCTAGGCATCAGCATATAAAATTTGAACCAAATCCGTCAACTTGTATTTGAGTTACGAAAAATGGCGGCCATTTGAATTGAGCGGCCATATTGAAAATTCCTTCTCGAGCAGAGGTCCTACACTCATAAGGCATAAGCCTATAAAATTTGAACCAAATCCGTCAACCGGTATTGGAGTTATCGCCTGGACACACGGACGAACGGAAGGACGGACGGACGGCTTCTCTATATCCCCCTCGAACTTCGTTCGGTGGGATAAAAATGCATTCATTTTTTATAAATACATGCAGACCATTATTATTATTTGCTCGACATTAAACATTATTTCTCCCATTTTGGCACTTTGAATCCTTAATAGCTTCACCAATCTATAACATATCGTGGATATTTTGGGAGGTCTTATATTCGAGATTGTAAGGAATATATTGGCCGGTCAACTGTTCATGTTCCTTGCAATTTTGTCACTCATTTTATGATTCTCCTTTAATGATATTGTAGAGGAATACAGATGTAATACAATGAACGATGAATAAAAACTGAGATTTATGTTTGATGTAGGAGAGATCTTAGGTAATGTATCTTTGATCTCTATTGCAAGAGAAAAAGTTTCCTAAGACGTTATCTACTATTAAATGCATCACCAGAAACGTCTTACTCCACATTTGTCATATGGTATGTTGTATCTCTCACTGTAAGCTTTGTAAAGATCATCCAATGTGCTTCTACAACAATTTCTGTGAACCAATTTATGCATGTATTAAGGAAGATAGCCTGTTGCAGGGGTTCGCTTTTTTGGACCACCTTGTATTTCTATGCTTAATTTTGAAATTATACTTGTATAAGTGTACAAATATATAAATATGTAACTATGTACTCATCAGAAACTGATGGATAAAATACACATAATAATTTATTATCATAACAAGCTGCATTTTTAATTCAGTTTATTTTATTGCAAATTATTAGTTCAAAATACAAATACAAGTAGGCTGTACTTTCTAGTATTAATTGCCATATTTAGTACAAAAAAAGGTATTTGTGATTTTGTCACATTTTAAGATAAAATATAATAGCATGTATAATTAGCTTTCTGGTTGTTCAATTCATTCATTCAATGAAAGATTTCACACCATAAAATCCTAAAGTGTTAAACAGGTATTAATTATATTTTGCTAAAAAATCCTCCATACAAAATACTCCTGACAATCATATTGAAATAACGGTTGTAAGCAACTATACAGTTCAAAGCTGATGATTAAAATAATCCTATAAAATTTGAAATGATTTTATAATCATTTCAGGCATTTCCCACCTTTCGTGGTCTTCTAGTACATTTTTACATGTTCTGAGTATACTTTTCAATTTACTTAACATTTTTGGGGGGTTGGCATTGTAGCCCACTCTCTTAGGTATTGATAGAGAAAGTTTAGAAGCACTTTCTTATGACATCTTTATGATCACCTTTCCAAAACTACAAGTTGTACACTTTTAGCAATGCAATGTGTTATCTTCACATTCCATCTCAAGTCATAAGGAATTCCATATTGGATCCCAACGTCTTCCTGTCATTGGGCCTAATTATTAATTGGCACTGATACTGCAAACATATTCACATAATGTGAGTCCTTTATTGCACATTGTTAGGCAGTGATCAGGACATTCATGCACAAGTAGGGGTGTAAAAAGTGTACAAAGTGTAACTAAATAAATTGGATTAAAAATATAACATCGTAATTAAAAATACATTGTTTCTGTTGTTATCATAACATATCAATGGTGTAAGAACTGTCAATAGACTGCAAATAATTCATGGGGTTTAATTGTATAATTTAACATGTAGAAATTGCTTCATATCTAATAATATATATAGCCTAAATGTCAATGGCAATATCCAAAACCTTATGAAATTGAAACATGATATATTAAGTAAAACATAATTTTGAAGAGTAAATGTAACATGAGTTTGATATACATTGTATGTAGTGTAGTCAAAGTTTTTAAAGACAGCAATATCTACACATAAACCAATGGGACAGATGTGCAGAATAACCAATGAGAGAAAATGAGTGAACTGCCATCTATATGCGTCCTGGCTCCTATTGAACGAAGTGATAGGAATAATCAGAGGGTTGGAAAATTCAAAATATCTTTCAAAATCATGAGAAAAGTTTGAGATTTTTTTGCCCATGTGTCCTGTTGTGCCTGTCAGTCTCCATATATTTTCCACAATCAGATCAAGTTAATGTGGATTGGCTGACTTGGTTCATTGAAGCTGCTAACATATGAGTTCTATATTGTACACTAAGTCCAGTCATCCAATATCTCAAGACAGCTTGATCTTCATCATTCGCCTTTAGGACATTCAGCATTTTCTGTGTTTCACTTTGAGTTCTGTTTCCTCCAGCTTTTGTAAACTTGAACATCACCTTCACTTTACTGAAAATAAAGCAAACTTAAGTTAGCCTATAAGTTTAAACTTCGTTTTTTACTTGAAGATAGAAAACATTTCGACCCCCCTATTAGGGAATAGAAGCATAGGGTATTAAGAGGCCGTATCTAAAACTGAATGACTGGATTTTTTAATTTTGCTTACAGGAAAATAATGACTTCATTTTTTATTATTCAATTTTCAATTTCATATACTGTATGTTTCTTTGTCTAATAGTTTGCTAATTATGTACCGCACTGCAACAGATATTTTTCAAAATTGTGATATCATGAAATTTATATGTCCGTTGTGGAGACACCTATTGCTGGTAAAAACTACCTAACATAGACTTTATCCCTGGGACTCTATCACTGCCATAAAGTGGACGCAGGTACTGTATGACTGATTAAACACACTGATTGATGCTGGATTTGATGAACATAGTTCTATTGCAGGCCTTTTATATAATAGAGGTTGTGAGACTCATAAAAAATGTAACATACAGAAAACAGTATTCTCAAATAAATACACAACTAACACCTTCCATACTGTACTAATTCATTTGAAAGTATACTTAAATATTATCTTTCCAATCACCCTAATATTATTTTCTCATCTGATATTCTAATGCTGATTACAACAGATCTTATGGATACAGTTATTAACTATTAGACCTACTTATTAGATAGGCTTCTACAAATAGATATTATTGTGTAAAAACTTAATTCTATGTTATTAGAATTTGTCCCCAAATTTGTCTGGAAATATAAGCCAGATAAATGCAATTTCCTGTGATTGTTGAAATGTCAATGGTTGAAATAACAGCATTTAAATATATATTAGCATTTCTTTCTTTCAGTATTATCAAATTATGTTGTGAATATACATGTAATGCCTAACATTTCACTGTACAGAATTTAATAAAAAGATAATAGGGTTGTTGATCAAGTAGGTCCATGTGATGAGAAGATTTTTCACATTTTATTATCAATATTTACATGTAATGTATAATATATAGTTTAAAATGAACATGTACAAGCATCTGACCCAACATTTCTCAACTTTTGTGAAAGTGTGTGACTACCTTAAGGTTGGCTAAAAATTAGTACTTGGTTTTACTACAAGAAAATCTTACCATGAGAGCATAAAATATAGACAGTTTTCTTATCTTGTCAACATAACATATAGCCAAATGAGAGTGGAGATTCACTACAGGAATACATGAATTTGGTGTATCATATGATAAATCAGTCTATCATGACAGGGGCGAAGTCAGCGTTCAGTCAGGGGGGGGGGTGATCGCACACATCGCACCCCCCTGGCTATGCCTATGCATGACATATAGATAAAGGAATATAGTAAATCAGATCAGAATGTCCACAGCATGTCACAAGTCTATGATATAGGGAATGTGATTTTGATGTTTATACAGTGATCTAATCATATGAAAGCTTTTATGTACACAAAATAGTACAAGGGTAAACTCAGATTAAAAGATGGTTGCTAGAGGACACATGAAAACATTTAGTTTATTGAGTAGTTTTAAGATAAGTATTCATTGCATTAACATATGCAATTAGTAAATTGATTTAAATGTCTAAAATGAACTGCCTGAAGATCTAAGCAGGCATTGTGCAAATTAATGTTGAAATATTAATATTTTTATGTAACTTATAATAATAATACCATAGTTAGAAATTATATTGCAATGGATATATTGGGTGTCCCAAAAATGAGCCACTTTTTGACAAGGCAAGGTACAAAAATACGCAAAAGATCAAGTAAATGTTATGTGAGAACTAAGAAATTCAAGATAGCATGTCATAATATCCCGTACTGGAGCAACGCAGTGAGAACTTCGTAGCGTTTGTACCTAAAGAAATGAGAAGTAATTTCTCAGCAATAGATAAAAAAAACTTTATCTGAAGCACTTTAGGGTATCTTCTGCTTGTGCCATAAATATGTAAGAGATTGGTCTCATATTATGTGTGAATTTTAGAATTAAAGACAGTATGTCAAAATAACCAATATCAATGTAAAAGTCACTTATTAATATATGTCCAAGCTATCTATTCTTGGTACAAACACTATAGAGGTCTCATATCAGAGTATAAGAATTTTTGACATGCTATTTTGAATTTCTTAGTACTCAATGAATATTTACTTGATCTTTTTTATATTCTTATAACTTGCTAATGATACTCTTGGGCTGCTTCGTACAAATGTTCAGTAAAGCCCCATGTGCAGGATGGCAAGTTATTTTAGACAGTCATATCTTTCACCATGAGTACTTTCTGGGCATAAATACAGTGGTTTTTATTAAATCAATATGTTTTCTTTCAAGTGAAATCCCCATGATGATAAAATATCAACAATTTTTTCAAAATGTTGAACTTATTTGCTCAAAAGAGGATTTTCTTTTTCTGATTTTTAATGCACGAAAACATTATTCAACAAGGGGTCTAAAACATCTTCAAAAGTAGAATCGTATTGAAAGTCTAGTTTTGAAGATATCAATTTTCGATGACCAAAATCATGCTGAAAACAATGGATAGCATGAGTTTTCCCTATAGGAAAATAACATGGGAAATTTTAACTTTAAAGCATTCAATACCCATCCCCTTTTCAGAAGTTATTAATACATTTGTAATATAATGTAGAAGAAACTTTTGAGACATTTAAATTGAGAAAAACAAGATCCTCTTTTTAGAAAATAAGCCTTACATTTTTTAAAAAGTGACAAGATGGGGTCCTAATCCATAATTTTTCAGAGAGTGGAATTGATATTTTACTATCATATTTTACTACTGCACATGAACCTTTGGTGTATCAGTTGCTGAGATAAAACTTGTCAAAACGTGGCTCATTTTTTGGGACACACGATATAATTATGACAATAAATAACTCAAATAATATGATACTACTAGAAAACTGCAAGAAGAAACAAATCCCAACAAACATAGTATTCATGAATCTGTCACAAGATAATATCCACCATCTTCTCTACTCTTATTTGCAGATAATTGAAGACAGATATATATGAGAGATATATCATAATTCCCACCAATTTAAGCATTTAATCATAAAAATACAATATTTATGATCTTATGTAGGATAATGTAACATTACTTTGTGTCTTTAACAATTATTACTCGTATTCAAGAGAATATTTAGTTTAATAACCCTAAAAATCAAATTTCTCTGCCTCTACTTGTATTCAAAATCCCTAGCCAATGGTTTTATTGGATTGCAAAAAGCATTTAGTGTGTATCCATCATATCCCAGGCCTGTAGCCAGGGGGGGAGAAATGGCCAGAAATTCTTTCAAAATCATGCAGTTTTTCACCATTCTGAGCACGATTTTTTGCCAAAAACTGTGAAAAAGCTCCCCCACCCCTTGGCAAAAACTTTGCAACCCCCTCCCCTTGGTAACCCCCCCCCCTGCTGAAACTGCTGGATACAGGCCAACTTTTGACCCAACTAACAGTGCAATGTTTTTTATCAAAGGGTTATCATTCAGAATATCAATAGGCTTATCCTAGACCCTGTTGCTTTAATAGCTTATTAGCATGATGACCTTTAAATATAACTAACTGACACCATGTTGTCAATGATAGATTCACCATGAAACAAATTATGTAATATTAAAATGCTTCTTGTTAAAATATTTTCAGGGGAATTTACACTTATAAGTGAGAAATTACCCCAATTCATAATTCTGCTTGGATATAAATAATGTGCCTATCTGCCTATGGGAGTTGAATGTTAAATATACCACTGTTTATTGATCTGATTATAGTAAATGGTGTGCAAACAATGTATAGCAGGGAACCCTTTTGGTTGTCATAATACCTGACAATGAGCCTAACAATGACTTACTTATAGATTTTCTTTCTGCCAATGTTGAGCTTACAAACACACATGTCTGCTAGATTTAACAACACTATTTATTGGAGAAAGATTCACTGTAGGATTTAACCTGGAAAATCATCAGAATCATTTTGGTGATATTACTCAACCTGTATGAAAAGGTAATTTGATATCTTATGTTTTTTAATAACTCAACATAATCAGAGGTCATAATGTTATTGATTAATGTTAATGTATTCCTTCTACAATTAGAATAGCCATGCATATGCTATCTGAATGATGCAAATAGCATTTTCTAAATAAATGTATTTGTGCTATATGATAAACACAAGGCATTAACATGACAAAATATCATCTAGTTGCTCACAATATTATTAGTTCAATCTAGTTCAGATTTAAATTTTTGAGAACGTGTGGATGATTTTGAAAAAATGGTGAAGCAAGTTGAAAAAATACCTTTTTTGACTCTGAGAAGGTCATTGGAGGAACTTCTGAGAACAATTGTAGATGATTTTGAAAAAATGGTCAATTTGCAGTAAGTTGAAAAAGGCTTTTTTGACCTTGAGAAGTTCATTGAAAGTCAAATTATTTTTTTGACCTTGAGAATATCATTAAAGGTCAAATCTATAGTCGGGTTTGAACTTTTGAAAACATGAGCTTGAGAAGGTCAATGAAGGTAAAATCTCAAATCTAAAGTCAGATTTGAACTTCTGATAACTTGTAGATAATTTTGAAAACAAAATTTGGTCAATTTGAAGCAAGTAGAAAAAATACCATTTTGACTTTTTGACCTTGAAAAAGTCACTGAAGGTCAAATCTTAAATATGAAGTAAGAATTGAACTTTTGAAAACTTGTAAATGATTTTGAAAAAAAACTGAAGTCAGTCTAAACAGTATTTGTTATTGGAAGTTTTAAGAATTTGTTACAGACACCAACCGCCACCCATCCTCCGCTGATCACCAACCGCCGTCACAATAAAACAGAGACCATAAGTGGTGACATAAAAATTGAATGAGAAACAAAATTCTGTTCAGTAAATATAGTAACATTTTACTGTATAAAAGTATATCACTCGTAAGTACCTGTATGATACTTCTCCACTATTCAGATATTTTAGAATACATGGAGTTAACAATACATATGTCACACAAGGCAACATACACACACACAATAGGACTCTGATTCTCTTAAATGCTTTAATCTTTACAAAAATTAATGATTGATTTTTGATGATTTATTTTTGTTTCCAGATAAAATGGGGTCTGGCTCTTCAAAGAAAAGCAGCTCACAGAAAGTGCAGAAGCAACAAGAGCCAACACAACATGTCAAAACTGCTCCAATAAGGCACAATGAAACCGCCAATGAAGCTGAGAAAGACAATGCTGGTGATCCTCCATCAAGAGCACCTAGTTCAAAATCTACAAATGTAAGAACAGCTCCAATACAGCACAATGAAACTGCCAATGAAGCTGAGAAAGTCAATGCTGGTAATCCTCCATCAAAAGCACCTAGTTCCAAATCTACAAATGTAAGAAGTATAGTTTTGAGCTACCACAGCAGTTATTCAACTTTAGCTGCTATCATCAATGACAAGCTTACAACAAGAGGAATCAAAGTGTTTAAAATGACTGAAGCTGAGCCAAGCAGTCTACGTATGCGAGAGCAAGCTGTACAATGTTCCCTGGGTATTGTCGTCCTAGCATCTGTGAAATACCAACGTGCACAACCTCTGCATGAACTGATCAACTTTGCTCAGGGGAAGTGGAAAGATGTATTTGCCATCTTAGTGCAACCAAACTATAAGCCAACAGGGCCCCTTGCAGCTATAATGTCAGTTGGTAAACTTACTATACCATTTAAGAGCACTGCCAAGTTTGATGACACAGACAGTGATCTGCTTGTAGAGGCTATCAATGCATCAGAATCAAGTGGAAAGGACATAACAGTAGACATCGCTGAATCAGCACCTACTGGCTTCAAACAGGGAGCAGCACAGGGAGTAGTAATTGCTTATATGCCAGATTCTAGTGACTGTGTTAGTCTCATAACTGGATCAGATCTTCATAAGTTCTCTCCAAATGTCCTCCAACCAAATAATTCCAATATAGAAAAGGTTTGCAACTGTCAAGTCTTCATTGCAGTCATGTCACCAGAATATGAAAATTCAGCAATTCGTCAGGAAGAATATGAATGCGCCAGGGCTTTGAAGAAGGAAATTGTGCCAATCAACTACAAGAAAGGGTACCGTCCTGGTGGTTGGCTAGAGTTGGGCATTGCTGGGAAACTTTACCACAGGCTTTATGATTCTGCAACTGCTTATAAGAAACAGTATGACAGCACACCTATGAATGATTTTGTCTCTGCTGTTGCTGCATTGTTGAACCCACAGGCAACAGAGGAGCAGCGAGAGGCAGCCCAGCATAAAGCTATTGATGCGGAAATAGCACCAATTAAGGCCAAGCTTGAACAGAATGGACAATGGCCACCAAAGGACTATAAAATTGAGAGGAATGAAGAACCACCTGTTGAGAATCTTAGAAAGTATATGGATGGAGATAAAAGTGAGCTAGGTATGGCATACATACATCATGAAATAACACGTATGACTTTTAACCCACCAGAACCACTTTTTGATCCAAGGGGTGTACCTATAAAGCAGAGATTTGATGTTATGCTGTCTTATCAATGGGACATCCAGACCTTTGTGCGTGATCTCTATATGGACTTTAGCATGAGAGGAATGAAGACATGGCTTGATATCTGGGGAGGTATGCTCGGTAATATATATGATTCTATGTCCAACGCTGTTGAATCTTCAACATGTATTATGTCATTCTTGACTAGTAAGTACCTTAAGTCTGCTAATTGCAACATTGAGATAAAGTATGCAATTGCCTGTAGGAAGCCAATTGTTTTCTGTATCGTTGAGCCAGGTCTTACTCTTCCTCCATGGCTAGAAGAGGTGGTATCAAGATCACCAGTGTATGAACTCTCATCAACATCACAATTTGGTATAAAAGATGATGGGATCCCTCGAATCAACCGTGTGACAGAGACGATTAGACGTCTCATCAAGGCCTACCTCAAGTACCAACAGGATGAGGGGACAACAGAAGAGGTCCAAATGAAAAAAGATCTCCTCCAACGAGCAAAGATGGCTCTTAGTGAGATGAATACAGGAACAGCAAGCTCTGGGGGAAAGACATGTACTAGATGTGGAATGAAGTTCACTGACTCAGAACCACAGGGTTGTAAGAAACACAGTGCTTACTATATGGGAGGCACAATCATGGCAGGGAGATGGGTCTGCTGTCAACAGAGAGAAAAGGATGGCCTTGGGTGTCAAAACTGTGATCATACAAGTGTTAAGAGATCATTCAATGAGATGTCACATGGTGGTTGCTATCAATGGACTCCAGCATAAATATTAAGACATTTATACTCATTTGGATTGGTTTCAAAGGCAATGAGTTGGAAGGAATCATAGATAAATTTTCTTGAATGATGCAAACAATTTGATTTTCTCTTTGGAATCTCAAGAAATTTATCATAATTTTGTGTTTATATAAATGTAAAGACCCTTAACTAAAAACTAAACAAAACGAAAACAATGTATGGTTTTCGTATATATTCATAGTCCAAATTAAGGGATCAAGAGTTGACACCAAATAATAAGGAAACAAAAAAAACTATGTAGTTGTGAAGTTCATCTTATAGCAATGTCAGTAGGCATAAAACCTCATATCATCCATACCAAGGTTTTCTGCAAGCTGAGTTTGCTTAGTGTGTTGATACACTACTGAAGCAATTTATAGGCCCTGTGCAAGTATACTGTTTAATCATTTGAATATTACGTTTCATGACTTGATAAAAATTATTTGGGACATGTTTTGAAGAATGTGACTTTTTAAAGTTTTCAAATATTCACTGATTTCCTTTTCCTCTTCCTCTAATCAGAGAAGTAAAAGATAAAGTAATTCTATAATATAAACTATTAATTGGTTAAAACTTTATAAGGGGCCTTTAAATAACATTGTACATATTCCTAATGTAGTATGAATCCTGATATCCTATAACAACTATAACAACTTTCAATTCAGCAAAGCTATTTACCATTTATTCAAAAAAATCAATGTCTCTTTTATCAAGACATAGTGCATGTTTTGTTTTCTGACTTAGCATTAGGTGTACAGTAGTGGAATGTACATTGAACCCCCCACCAACAAAAACCTCGAAATATGAACACCTGCCAACGCTTTTGCCCAGTCCCGAGGGCATTCAGATTAGACAGGTTTTACCGGTTACATATATTCACTTATACATCTTAAGTTTCAAAATCATGACGGCCTGCAGCCCAGGATAACTTTATAACAGGAAATAATTTGTAAATGTATCCCCTTCCATTAACTAATTACTTAATGGCACACACTATTTGAGAATATTAATTTTGAAGTTGAAACTGTAGAAAAACATCATCATCAAAAGAAATTTGAGTACTCATAATACTTTGTCTGGCTAGAAAACAGCAACTCCCCAGAGTAGCAAATCCCACCGAACAAAACATGTTTTAATGAAGAGGCCATGCAGATTAAAAAAAGCATTCTTTTCAGCTATCTTTATTTTGATTAGTGTTGTTTTGATGAGCAATTAACACGGTTACTAAGCAGCAGGGAAATCTTGAAGCTGGTGTAGCCATTTTGAATTTACTGCCATTAAACAATTGCCCCAAAATACTGAACACAAATGCACTAAAATAATGAAAGCAACAAATAACTTATACATCCCATAAGGCTGTGTATCAAATTGGAAATAAAGTGAATCATTTATGCTACAGACATGACGGATCACATTTCCAATTTTAGAATAAATTAAAAAAATATGTTTAGTTATTTGCCCAATATCTGCTGAAATATGGCATGCATATTTTTGTTCATTGTTAAATAAAAAAAATAGGTAGGGAATTTGTCAAGGTCATATTGGTCTTGTCTCAAAAAGTAATCAGACTGCACTATTTAGTCATTGCTAATGCTAGGAATTCCTTCAAATATTATAACCTTGGAGAAATCACCTTGTTTATTTTTTTAATTAAGGAAGGATCATTTGCTCAGCTATATTTATAACACTTACACATTTCAAATATATTTGCTTCACGAGGCAACTGTGGCACAATCCCAGGTAAAATCAAAACAAACTTTATAAAAAATCTATTCAATATTCAGTATCAATTGCATGGTACTAACAAATTACCATTTTCTTTTCAATCTCAGCCATCTGTAGGTTCCTTTGAAACAGATTTGTAAAAACACTGATAATTATAGGATATCCTATGATTTTGAGGAATATCATTTTTATCTACGAGGTGATATTGATATCTGCACGAGAGAGCGAAGCGAACGAGTGCATATATCAATATCACCGAGTAGATTAAAATGATATTCTGAAAAAAATCATAGGATGTTCTTATTATCCTACACTTACAAGGAGTGTACTAAATGTATAATATCATTGCAAAATGAATTTCATGCCAAATAGAGTCAATTTGGCGGGAAATTAACAAGCGGAGTATATCGTCACAATATCCTCCGCATATTGGGTTTTCCGGAGTATATCGTCACGATATCCTCCGCCCGGAGTATATCGTCACGATATCCTCCGCCCGGAGTATATCGTGACGATATCCTCCGGATATTCATTTTGCCCATAAATGTCAAATTTATTTTTTAATGTTATTATACATTTAGTACACTAAGTGTAGGATAAACACATATAATCAGTCCCGTAACTTCAAAAGATTACTGTAAGATATGCACTTTAAGTCCTATTACAGCTAAATGCACTACTTCAATCAACACTTTATATTTGCAGAATTCTGTTTATGGGTTCAAGGTTTAAATGTTCCAATCTAAACATACACATATCCTTAACAGTGAAGTACAGTAGAACCTGTATATCTGAACACCTGGCTAATCCGAACACCTTCCAATTTGAACACTTTTTTTCGGTCCCATTTTTTCCTTCCATTGACTCCCATGTTAAAAAAACCTTGAAATCTGAACACCTCCTAATCTGAACAGTGAACAACCAGGTTTGAAAAACTGACCTGTCTAATCTGAACATTTTTATCAGAAATCAAATGTCTGGACATTTCAACAATAGCTACATACTGAGTCAATGTTATAGTTGTTATTTATCTTTACATATACAATGTAATCAAAGCACCAATATTGTCCTAATTAACTTATTTAGTCTCAGAGACATCCCTAATTTGTGGAAAACAACAGGATGTTTTGGAAAGGTGTGAATACAGGAGTTAATTGGTTTATCCCATAAGAAAAGAACTGAATGTTTTATGTTCGGATTAAGAGAAAGGTGTGAATCAAGAATGATTTATCATTATTAGAAATTACCTGGATGTTTTTGATTTGGATTAAGAGAAAGGTGAGAATCTGGGAGATAATTGGTTTATCCTTATTGTAAATGAACTGAATGTTTTTGATTTGGATTATGAACATGTCCTAACTGTTTTATATCCCATGGGTCTGTTATGATAGCTAAGATCCAATCAGTAAATGTTTTATAATCACAAAGACAACACAGACACATTTGCAGACAAGAATGTATCGCGAGAAAGAGAAAACCTCAAACTTAATATAAGATAAGTCACTTGATTAGCATAAGATTTCGTACGAGACTATCATATACTTCTACAGTGTATTACAAAGTTTTTGCCAAAATATAAGAGTTATTTTTACTAAAATAATGAAATTGTTCAGAATGTGAATAAAACATAACATATAGGCTATATAGGCATATTGTAGAATGAACACATCAACAAAGTGTATTGTTTTCTGACTTAGTATTAAGTGTTCAATATAGTGTACTGAACAATGAAAATCCCCCCCCCCCCCCCGACCAACAAAATCCTTGAAATTTGAACACTTGCCAATTTGAACGCTTTTGGCTGGTCCCATGGGTGTTCGGATTAGACAGGTTTTACTGTAGTTTGCTTATAAAGCACAGTAGGAAGAAACATTGCTTTTTGAGGTGCAACAGTGCTAAAATTCACAGAGGAATGTATTCCAGGATCTTGTATGCAATATTGTTAACAGGTTAGTTCGCATATTTTTAAAGGTTTGTATGAAATAAATTACTTTCAAACTTGTAAAATTTTGATTAATTCAAATGTAAAACATTATAAATATACTGTATGTGCATTAGAGTGATATGGGGATTAAGATTGATATGTTTTAAATTGTTACAAGTACATGTAGCATATTGAGAATGTCAGTCAGCAATAGATTTTGATTGCAACTCACTTATAGCATGTTAAAAATATTAATAGTTTGAACATAATGTTTGAATATACACAGGAGTGGTTGCTGAAGCTGTCAGTGGGCCAACGGTGTTTCACACAATCAAAGATGGAGGTCTGAGAGGGTTCCTACAATATTCCACAGGTCAACAAGGAAAGCCAATCTTTACATTCCGTAATATACCCTATGCAGCGCCACCTCTAGGTGACCTCCGGTTTAAGCCCCCACAGAAGAACAAACCATGGAGTGGGGTCAGGGACGCAACAGAAAAGGGTAAACATAAAGCATAACAATGAAAACCTTAGAAAACAAAGTTCACAAATTAAACAAAAATATAAATATGCAAGACTTTCCCTTATGATTTATGTGATCTTCATTTCTTTATCAGGAATTCTGTGCAGCTTTAGATGCAACAGAAAAGGGTAAACATAAAGCATAACGATGAGAGAGGAGATGACAAAGTTTACAAATTAAACAAAAATCAATATAAATATACAAGATTTCCCTATGATTTATGTGATCTTCATTTCTTTATCAGGAATTCTGTGCAGCTTTAGATGCAACAGAAAAGGGTAAACATAAAGCATAACGATGAGAGAGGAGATGACAAAGTTTACAAATTAAACAAAAATCAATATAAATATGCAAGATTTCTATGATTTATGTGATCTTCATTTCTTAATCAGGAATTTTGTGCAGCTTTAGATGAAGAAATGAAACTGTGATTTATGAGTCAATCCTAAATTCAGAAAAGCAAACTGAAACATTTTTGATAACTCTCCCACAAAAAGAGCTACCAAAACCACTGTAAATTATTAATAAATTCACAATAATTTCAGAAATTATGTCAATTTAGGTGGAAATTTCAGAATCTGCTAAATCAACACCAAAGGCAAATTTAGAGTGGAGGAAGTGTTTATAATCTTCCTCATACCTGGAGACAAAACTGCTTTTCAAACCTGATTGAATGTTTTAGCTAAAGAATGTCCTCAAGACCCTGCAATGTCAGACACATTGGAAGAAGCTGGTTGGCCAATAGAGAAGAACAGACCTATGAGTGAAGACTGTCTCCGTCTAGATGTATTTACTCCTACACTAAATGAGAAGGCAAAGCTTCCAGTCATGGTATGGATACACGGAGGAGGATTCATAATGGGTAAGCACGGCTCTCACCAGAAAATATTTATGGTGTGGTGAAAACATCTTCATCATAACCTTTCAATCGGGATAAATTATATTTATGTCATATCTTATCCTTTTTAAATGCTATTATTGTGTATTCAATCAAGTTTGGACTTTCGAACAATCAACATTTGCCAATAGGTTGTGGTGGGAGCTAAATAGACTGTGGTGCTGCACCAAAGTCTAAAAGCCTAGCGAGAGCCCTGGTAATGTTATACAGTAAAACCTGTCTTAGTGAACACCTCTCTCTAGTGAACACCTGTCTCTAGTGGACACCCTTCCTACGCACATAGTCCACTGACTTCTGCATAAATTACCCTCTCTCTAGTGAACACCTACCTACAGTGAACGTTTTTTCTTGGCAAAAAAATGTTCACTATACACAAGTTTTACTGTATTTCGGTAAATAGAAAAATAATACCATTAATATCTGTTTAATATTGGCTTCCAAGGTGCAATAAGACAAAGAGATAGAACATAAAAGCAAATGATGATCTTCCTCCTTTCTGAATGTGTTGCTGAATGAGAAATTTTTTATTAAAGGGGATCCCAAACTTCATTCCTCAGATTTCGTAGATTAATTTTCCTACAATTTTTTTTTCTCTTTAAAAGTATACAATAGAAATATGAGTGAAAGAAAATTTTATCTAAGACTTTCTTTCACTTTTGTGAATTAACCTGACCTAAAAATCACTTTTTAAAGAAAAGTGAATTTTCAAAGGTGATAAAAATTAATTTTTAAAACCATGTTTCTAGATGGAATTATTTCGTTAGTAGATTTCAAACATCAAATCACTTTGACTAAAATTTGAATATTTAATGTAACTCAAGATTATTCTATTTGCATCCCATCTATTGAATAATGCTACTTGTTATGCTACAGGTTCTAACAGGGTATATGATGGAACAGTGTTAGCAGCAACTGGAGATGTGGTGATCGTACCTATCAACTATCGTCTAGCCACTCTAGGTAAAAGAATCCTGATAAAATAAATCATGCTCTAACACTATATAAAAGAGGCATTAACACTGGACCAGAGATGAGTAGTAAATAAGAATTGAATTCTCCTCACACAACTCTCAGGATGCCAAAGAAAAAAATTATGACAGATATAACAGGGGTTTATTTCTTTCTTTATGACTACTCTGTTCTAGTTCCTGTGGTCAAGAGTGAGTGACACAACCTTTGTCATATTAACTGTTGTTCCCATTTTGTTTTACCTCATTTACATTTGAGACAGCTAACAATCCCATGAATTTTGGTTTTAGCTTGGTTGAACACTGGAGATGAAGATGCCCCAGGTAATCTTGGATTCCTGGACCAAATTCAAGCTCTCAAATGGGTAAAAGAAAATATAGCATCTTTTGGTGGAGATCCCGGTGAAATAACAATATTTGGAGAAAGTGCAGGTAATGGAAATCAATGAACTCACTAATACAACTAAGATATAAATGGTGGTCAATTTGAATTGAGTAGTCATATTTACAATTCCTTCTCAAGCAGAGGCCCTACACCCATTTGGCATTAGGCATAGCGAACCAAATCTGTCAACCCATATTTGAGTTATTGCTTATACACACAAATGAACAAACAAATGAATGCACAAACTAACAAATGGTTTCTCTACATACCTTCATACTTCATTCGGTGGAATAATAAATTGGGCAAGAATCCTTGTGGATGTGGAAGTAAAGAAGAGATTTTCCATCTTATGTGTACAAACTAATTTTCTAACCCCTCCTTATTATGTTCCTTTGATATAAAACTTAAGACAATATATGTAAATACTACACCTGAAATTAAATGATCAAATAAAGCCAATTAACAAATTAAATTTCAGGAGGGGTGTCTGTTGTGGCACTATCCCTTTCACCACTGGGAGAAGGTTTGTTCTCTCGGGCAATAGCTCAGAGTGGGTCAGCTATCACTAACAGCTTCTTAATACCAGCTGGTAGTTCAGGAAGTATGATTAGAGAACTTTCAAAAGCAGTCGGTAAGTTTCAATTATTGTTATTGAATGCCTCAGTGTTGGTGAACACAGGAGATATAAACTAGTGTGTGACTGTGACCTTAGCATATGCCATTTAGAATATTGCATGTTTAACGCAAATCTGTCAACTGGTATCTGTCAACTCATATTAGATTTTACTGATAAATGGTGGCATTTTGATAAACAGCAGGCAACTTATTTGAATTATCTCTATGAAAAATGGCAAACATTTTGAAATTCAGCTGCCATTCTACCATTTTGAATTGAGCAGCCATAATGGAATTCCTTATCGAGCAGAGGTCCTACACCCATAAGGTATGAGGCTATAAAATTTGAATCAAATCTGTTGACTGGTATTTGAGTAATCGCCTGCACAGACAGACAAACAGACGGATAGAAGGACAGATGGCTTCTCTGTATCTCCCTTGAACTACAAAGTAACTAGTGTTTTACATACTACTTTTCCTATACAATGACCAAAGTAAATGTCATGTAAGTTACAGTGCAAAAGGTTACATTTTTGAAAAATGACAGCCATTTTGAACCAAGCATCCATATTGGAAATTTCTTCTACCACAAAAGCCATATGCCTTTAAAATTTAGACCAAAACCATCATCTGGTACTGTATTTCAGTTAGTGCAAATATATATAACTTAAAAAAAGTGTAATAATATAATCATAGAAGCTCCCCTAGCTCTGCAGTCTGATTGTGATCAATTCATTTTAAGAAATTCCACATGTTGAAGATTCCCGATCCAATCCACCTTTTACATGAATCCAATCCACTCGATCCAATCCACCTTTTAATCTCTACCTTTCATTTAGGTTGTAATGAGACTGAGGATAACAGAGAAATTATCATGTGTCTGAGATCTAAGACTTGGGAAGAGCTAACAGAAGCTAAACCTCCAGAAGGAATGCCATATTGGCCCTTTTTGCCTATCTGTGGTGATGCATTTATGCCAAAGCCCCCTAAAGACATGGTGAAAGAGAGTGATGTTAAGGCTCGTATTAAAAGCCTTGACATAATGACTGGTGTGACAGAAAACGAAGGTACAAAAATATAAATGCTTAAGTCCCACAAGTAATTTGATGAATGTTTTTAGTCTCATGACAGTAATCAGAAAACAATCTTAAATCAAAAAAGTCCCATAACAGTAATCAGAAGACAAAATCAAATGCAATATTTGATGTATAGTTATGGAGTTTGATGACATTATACATTCTTTGATGATCTGACAATGCAAGTTGATGACTTCAGGATATATGATGGCTGGGAAAGTGCTGGCCCCACACTTTACAGTGAATAAGACAAGAGAAACAATGTTTCAAGATCTGAAAGCAATGTTACAAATATTTGGTATACTAGACCCTTCTGATGAAGAGGCTTCTCAGCGAGTGGAAAAAAGTATATCTTATAAGCATTCTATTGATAAATATAATTTTTAGATAATTAATATGTCTACATGTATGCTCTGGTCTGTAAATAGTTTTGCAATAGTTTCAACCACTGTTATATAATACCGTGCTATAATGTTAATGTACTACTAAATCATGAGAGAATTTAATGTTTTATTCAAATATTCACCAATTCATTTGAAGCACTGAATGAAAAGTACCTACCACAGGAGAATCCTACAGAAGATGAGTTGACATTGGTGATGTCAAGACTGACCGGAGACTTCATGTTAATCGCACCAACTCTACAAACTGCCCACTTGTTTAAAGGTACAATATACTACTCATAATTAAAGCTGGGCTGTTTCTAGATTTTTATTGGATCAGATCAGATCAGATTGACAGTCAATCAACGCAAATTAATAGTCACTATTGGCTCCCATTATAATCTAACATACTGAATGTTCATTAGGTCATGGAAATAATATTTCATTGTCATGTGCCGAGACGGTTACATGTAACTGGCCATTTCCCAGGTAGTTATTTGCACCAATTAAGTATTAAAGCACCTGACTCAATGCTTTGTTTGTAAAAGACATCAAAAGTAAGTTTTTGCTTAAAACTGAAACAATTTATCCATTACGCCAGCATATAATGTCAGTTTAAATATTGAGCAATTGTTTCAAACATAGATTTTTCTTGTGTGGATTGAGAGAAACTGTGTAAACTTATTGCAGGTTTAAATCACATGTATTTATTCTTTAAAGCCTGGTAGCAAATCAATAATTTAAAATGCATATGTGAATTCTCAGAGCCCTGAATATGTTGTCAATATGAACATTAAGTTAGTTCTAAAATTGTTTTCCAGAAATAGGAGCCAATGTTTTTGTATATGAACTCAGCCATTCCCCTCTCCAAATGAGAAATCATGGACGCCCAGAATATATCAAGGCAGATCATGGAGATGACATAATGTACATGTTTGGTTTTCCAAAGTCCCCATTAGGCCCTGAAGAAGGCATTGTTTGGGATGATGATGATCTTATTCTAGAGAACCAAATGCTGAAGTACTGGACAAACTTTGGAAAAACTGGGTATGTGAATCCAAATCGATTTTGTATGTGAAATCAAATTGATTTGGAAGAACTATTTTCTACAATACAAATGTATGCTGCAATTTAAAGCAAATTATATAAAAATAAATTGAAGCAATAGTTGTACCACTGATCCCTGGCAATAAATACCATAAATATACATATCATTGACTGTATAGGATAAAGTTTTCCAAATTGATATTGTTTATGTTTCACAGCAAACAACATTAATAACAGTTACATAAATCAACACCATGTAATAAATAATTCATACCTCCCCCCCAATTTATATTTTATTTGCCTTTTGTTTCCAGCAACCCAAATGGAGGAGATCTGTTAGAATGGCCACAGTTCAGCACTGACAATCATGAAGCTATAAGCCTGAGGACACATTCAGTCATTCTAACTCAATTCAGCGATGACAGTGTGAAGTTCTGGAGTGAAACTGTTCCAAATATTCTTAAGAAACAAGACAGTGATCAGAAAGAAGAGCTTTAGGAAATTAAAGAACTTGAAAAGCACAAAATAAAACAAGGCATTAACATGACAAAATGTCACCACCTATTTGTTCACAATATTATGAGTTCAATCTTAAGTCAGGTTTGAACTTTTGAGAACTTGTAGATGATTTCGAAAAAAAATTGAACTGCTGGATGTCAACCAACATCATAAATAAAAAATGGAGACCCGGATGTCCCCACTTTTTGGTGGTGACAAAAATAATACAATTACCACTGGTAACATGGTTGAGTTACACATTTCAGATAAGCTAATTAAATTGCTTTGTTAAAAACTTAAAATCTCAGCAGAGAAGAGCTACAATTTTCAAAATCGATTGCTAATTAGTGTTTCTATTCATTAACCTTCATATTTGTCTGCAGCTCATAAAACGCATGTCTGCAATGCATACTTCTATGTAGAGTCACGGTTTCTTACTTAATTAAGTGAAGATGGTTTTGACTTAGACAGTCATTCTTAATATCAATAATATGAATGATAAAATAAAACTCTGATTAGCTAACCCAAGACCAATGAGCATGCTGGAACTGTGACATGACTGCGGGGATCAAATCATTTTGTATATGCCAATGACAGCAAATGTAGAAAAGCCTGCCATCTGTTTGTTAACAATTTAGGAATAAAATACAGTGATAACTTTGGATTGGTCTTGTTACTCATCTTCCCTCTTTGCTTACCACCCTTATATAAATAACTGTTTGAGTAAGGGAGGTTCAAATGAGTCTGACAGAAACAATCAACCCGAGTTAAATAAATCAAACCAAACACAAAGCTGAACACAATCTCTCCCATAATTTAAAATATATAAAACAGCTTTTAAAACGTTCAAGTATAACATTTTGTGGAAAAGTATTCACTTACTTCATCCATTCCTCTTTCAGACATGTCAAACATTCATCCACAACACTATCAGTGAAGTTCTCATTACTCAACGCTAGCTCCATCTTTGTAAGAACTGTTGGAACTAAAATTAAAGAATAAGGGCGGTGAGATTTAATTCAGAGCCCAGGAGATGTACTATTATCTTTTACACGGAATGCAATTATATAAATGTGTGAAAATCAAAAATGCTGACCACTTGTGTTGATTTACGGCCATGTCGCTATAATGATATAAATCCCTATTTCCTGATATTGACATAAAAATGGTTCATCCATGATAAATCATCATTAGTGAGTCCTTTGAATAATCTGAGCCACTGTGATGAAGATTAATGGCTACTTTTTCAATTCAAATTGCACTCATAACTAAACAAAAAAATATTACATTCAAGTAACTTAATATATGATATCAGGAAAACTAACCTTTCTCAGGTAAAACAGATGATGCAGTGAGGTTGAAGTCATATCCTGGTAGCATTCTTAAATCACTGTCTTTATCTTGACTATGTTCTAGTATGTCCAACATGACATATTGTTCTGTGTTCTTGATGTGATTAGGAATATTAATATCAGGGGATAGTCCTAGGAAATTACATTTCCAGGATTCCAAATAAGTGTCTGAATATGGCTCAGTCCTACAGCAGCCTCGAGGCACCAATGTCTGCAGGAAAAAGAAAAATCAAATTAATCAATTTCATTCCTTATATTTCATGTTTAAAGTTTGTATTTGAATTTTTATATTATACCCCAAACAATGACCAAATCAATCGCTTCTGAAATTTGTAGGAAGCCAGTTCAGATCCAATACAAAGTCCCCAAAATGGTATTAACATGACAAAATGTCACAACCTACATGTAGTTGCTCACAATAACAAGTTCAATCATAAATCAGATTGGAACTTCTGAGAACTTGTAGATGATTTTAAAATTGGTCAATTTGAGGCAAGTTGAAAAAAGACCTTTTGACCTTTTTATCTTGAGAAGGTCATTGAAAGTCAAGTCTTAAATTTAAAAATCAGATATGAATTTCTGAGAACTTGTAGATCATTTAAAAAATTGGTCTATTTGAAGCAAGTTGAAAATTCCTTTTTGACATTTATTGATCTTGTGAAGGTCAAATCTAATTTGTTCTCCGAATCTCAAATTTAATGTCAGATTTGAACTTTTGAGAACTTGTAGATGATTTTGAGAAAATTTGAAGTCAATCTACAGTATTTGTTAAAGTTCTCAAGTTATATTAATTATTTACAGAGGCCAGATGCCAACCGCCAAGTACTGTTTTCTATTATACATATATTCTGTATGTTCAAAAACATCAAATAAGTAATCTGTCACACCAATGATCAGATGTTAGTGCCAGTCCATACAGAATATTACTTGTGACAGGTGGCTCATCACTTATTCCTGCTCAGGATCTGCAAGCATTTTGGTTGGTAAAAATATCAAGTTTTTAATCTGTGCCCTGTGCTACAATCGGATCCATGACCTTTTCTACGCGGATCCTTTCAGGAAAGAGAGAAAAAATGTTTAAAATCAATCAATCAAACTAAATTAATTCATCCTCTCTCACTTACTTTTAATGCTGTGATGATGGACTTCACCAAAATTTTATTCTTCCCCCTAACAATAACCTGGTTGCCTATGACAACATGGTAAGCCAATACATGCATCCTAGCACCACCAAGTACCTTAAAATAGCAAGCATATATTTATATAGGTATGGAAGTATAATCTTGATTGATGCACTTTTTCTGTTCTGCTAGCTATAGACAATCTGAAAAACCTTGCAATAAGTGATTAAGAAGTAATATTCCCTAAGTAGAAAGAAAAAAAACTGTCAGTGTGGTGTCAATTTTGATTCTGATTTCATTTCCTCTCCCCATCCAAAAAAAGGTAAAACAAGAATATAGACTAAACTACGCAAAGCAATCAAAGAAAACATGTATAAAATTTCAGCACTAATTAAAATGACGCCAATAAATCTAGCAATATGAGTATATTATTGACTCCAATTGCCTCTCATATTGCTCAGATATGTCAGAAAGTAAAGCTTCTGGTAATTGCAAGGCAGTGAACAATAATACCCTGTAATTTGCCTAGATGGTCGGATATCAACTAATCAATCTTGCAATGCTCAAAATAAGTGACACGTCTGATTACGTTGTAATATTAAGGTCACAACTAACTCGTGACTTATCCACACATTGCAATAACTGCAAGCATATGATCAAGCTTTAGATTACGTACATTGGGTGTAATTACAGTGTATAAAATCATGTTACAGCTTATAATGGATGAATAGATTGGCAGTACACAGTATACATACTAAGTGGGAGAATGGTAATCATAAAACATGGGCCTTTCAAGAAAGAGAAGGGTACGCAACTTCCCATTATTCATATACAAGGGTTGTCCCAGAAGTCATGCAATATATGCTCTAACTTTCTTTAATATTTTTCAATTCGGCTGAAATTTTGTGTATATAACAATTGAAGTTTGATCATATCAGCATTGCCTTTGGATTTTTTAAATACAAATCTTGGAGCTCTAATGGGCGACATGCGCATCCCTATGCTACTTGTCGCTGATGACACCACTGTAATTGCGACAACACCAAATGAGTTACAAGAATTACTAAACGTAGTGTCAGAGTATAGCTCTAAGTGGCGTATGTCTTATCATGCTGGAATTAACAGTAAAAGTAAGATTATTATCTTTAACGAAACAAAAAAACAATTTGAAAATAAAATGGGCATGCGTAAATGGGAAATTCAGAACGATACTGTCCCAGAAACAAGATCGCACACTTATGCTGGCAACATACTCCACGCTCAACTTAAGAATGATGAATCAGTTCACCAAGCAAAAAATAAATTGAATGGTAGCTTTTATTCAGTTAAACCTATTGGCATCCAAAAGGAGGACTAAATCCAATGGTAGCAGTCAAAATAATAATGTCAATTATCTTGCCGACAGCTTGTTTGGTTGCGAACTGTGGAACAACTTATCGTGTGAAAATATATACTCTCTAGATGTTGCATATCGTGAAATAGCAAAAATAATCCAAGGCTATGAACACAACGTGTCTTCGGATGTTGTTCTTTATACTCTTGGGTTGTTACCTATATCATGTTACATCAATAATGCAAAACTGTTATTTTTCGATCGCTTATGCAGAACATCTAATGTAATGACAAGGCGAGTGTTTTTATTTAGGCTGTCTTCATTTTTATTAAAGGGTGTGAGTTCACAATCAGGATTTATTCATGAAATTATGATGTTGAACCTTATCAGTGATTATGTAGACAGTTTTGTTAAAACAGGGAAAACCATTCATAAAGTACTATTTAAAAAAATGGTAAAATACCAGGTATACATGTATTCGCAAGAAGAGCAAATGTGGTTAGCAAGAATAAATGCAAATAGTAATCTTGTAATGTTCAGCAACATTCAAATTCAAATTGAACCAAGTTTTGCATGGATAATAGGCAAACGAAATCCTACACACTTGTGGCATCTGGCTAACCTTGTTTACCTTTCAACTATTCCAAACTATAAATTCTTTCAATGCAAAAAATGCAATATCCTATGCAAAGATATAGTTGCACACTTCCTTGGGTGCTCCATGGACTTCAAATAATTATTAGAAGTCCATGGGTGCTCATACATGTTAAACGAAAGAAATGATTTTCTTGAACATTTAGTTGATATTTTGCCAGTCAATGATAGCGTTAAGCTGTTATCAGCTTCTGAAGATATTTTTGAACAGACTATACTCGGTAGTAGAGTAGATATTTTCATAAATGATGATATTTACGATCAATTCATCATCGAGTGTGCTACATCTCTCTATCATTTAGACAGTTACTTTAAAGTAATCAAATCCTGATCCTTGTATTTACATAGAATTGCACTATGAGAAATCACATGTCCATAATCATGATATTGGCAATGAACTCAAGCACTGTTTTTTGTAAATATGTTCCTTTGTAGTTATAATTTTTGTATATTAAAATGATGAAATTTTATATGTTTGCTCTCCCTTGTGGAGGAATAAAAGATACAATACAATACAACACACCTTCTGATTAAAAAATTATTTTGTACTTCTCATATATAATTTAAGGAAGTAATTCAAAACATGTAAACATGATGATATGCATGCATGTTGATTATATGATACAAAATAGATTTCACCAAAATAATGGGAGTTTTGTTTACTTTTAAATGAGACAGAACATTTTTTTATGCTTGATTCATATTTAAATTAATTTTTCTAGATAACCACTCAGATGTTTATATTTATCTGGTACTCTTGAAAATATTATTAAAAAACGGAAGCATGTAACGCTCATTTTGATGTTCTCATGTTTATAATTACAGGGTACCAAACCCTTCTCTAGGAAATATTAATTTGATTTATTTACTTGTGTTGCCATCTTTTATTAAATACAATTGGAATTGAAGTTAAAGTATGCCATGGGGAAAAGATAAAGGCCTTACACCTGACATGTCAGTCTCATAGTTTTGCTTGCATTTATAAATAATATATGATTAAATTACAAGACTTAAAGATATAAATATTGAAATTATCATTTTAGGATTCATTTAATGATCATGTACTGGCAGGTTTAAGATACAGTTTGTCACATCCTATACATGTAGCTCTATTAAATCGTAACAGTATTTATGCATCCCACACATCTAAGGTTCAAGTAGTTTCTGTTACATTTGAGTTAATTCTGGAGGAGCAGAAGCAGAATTGGACACATATTTTTCTGTATTTCCAGGACATTAGATAAAGATGATATTCACCCTGCTTCCTAGAAAAATATAATATTACGGCATCTCAGGGTATCATGTCAAATAAAAAAAGTATTTTGTAACAACTGGAAATATAATACTTTGGCAAATTTTCACAAAACCATTGAATACAGCCTTTAAACCACTACTTGACTAAAAATGAGACATACAGTAACAATAGCCCATTCACTAAAAACAGAAGTTTTCCCTTTAAAACCATAGAATAAAAGGTGTACATCCTACATGATTTTGCTTTGTCCATGATATGATTTTTATCCACTCGTGCACTCATGAAAAATTATATTTGCATGCACTCTCTGGCTATGCTTGAATGTGCTAATATCAAATCCATTCGTGGATATAAAACATATCACTCATCATAGAATTTCTTTTTTTTCTACTAACATGTGAGCAGAAAATGAATATGCCATGATAGAACTCAAATGCTGATTATATATCAATTAGAATCACACTCAAAGCGATGAACAAGTTTTTACCTTTGCTAAATGTCTGAGATTTGTAATTTGTGGTTCATGTTTGTTGTCTTCAAAAGATGGCTCTGATGTAGGAAGACTAATTTCTAGAGACTGGAGTTCTTCAATAGGGGGCACTGATTCTGTGGAGACTTTCTTTGTAACAACCAGGGTGAAACCTTCTTCAGTTTCTAAAATTAGTAAAGAATACATGTATGTCAAAATATAGATATCTGCCCTAAAATGTTAAATTAATCTAGTTTGGTGGACAGGGTTGGCATAATAAGTTTTGTTAGATTTGTAACACAAACATCCATTTTTTAATGGAAATGATGTTCAATTCAAAATCAATAATTATCAAATTATTTTATAGTTGGAGAAAGTCGATGTAAAATGTGTTGAATTACATTTTAGGTAGACAAAAATTGCCCCTATATATTTTGTTTTGGTAAAATCATTTATAATGCATTGATATTAATAATATTTCATACAAATGGAGCAATCAAATTTAATTGATGATAAAGAGACATACTCTAATCTAGAGGGATATTTGACTGGGTAAGGTTAATGGTCAATCGGGGTGTGAATGCAAAACACCCTATTTCAAGGTGAATATTTAATGCTACAATTTAACAGTGATTATACATGTACATAAATTAAATACCTTCTTGACTTTCTAGGTCAATAATAGAATCCTCCGTAGGGGGTCCCTCAAGGAGCCGCTCAGTCATTCTGTTCCCTCCAGCCTTCAGTATCCATGTAAATGACAAATGGAGAGATTTGAACACCTCTTTGTCATTTATTAGTTCTATGAGGGACCTTGCTGCCTTGTTAGCTCCCCTCTGCAGTCTAAAGCTCAATGGGGTTGCATTAAGACTTAAGTTGTTCAACCTATGAGCCCTTTGTGGACACTTTGCTTGTTCTGTGTCATACACTTTGGCAGCTTTGGCCTGTAGTTCATCTATGACAGTCCGTACATGTTTAACAAGGAAAGGCCATGAGTTCAGTAGATAAACTTTGTCCATCATTACGACTAGTATGCTGTACCAGCGCTGGAAGCCTCTAGCCTGGCTGTCTTTGATGAAGAAGGTGTGACTCAGCACATGGCCACGTTGATCATCCCCAAAGAATATTGGACCTTCTCTGCCGGGACAAACCTGAAGATCAATGAAATCAGAAAATGTTGAAGAAGGTGTCCAGTTTCAGAAAAATGCAGCTAAACTTGTTAAGAAGTAAGGGAAAGAGGCCTTACATCTCCCCCTATCCCAACCCCTAGTATGAACATTTCTTGCAATATACAGAAACCCTACCTCACAACTGAGACTACGCACACAGGCCTGTCTAACAAGAGAGAACACTTCAGGATGGTCTGGGTGCTGACTGCTTACATAGCTGACCTTAGCCTCGTGATCATTGCTTATAAACCCAGGTTGGCCAGGCAACAATGACCTACATGCCTAAAACACAAAAGTAATTTCAATGTAGTAAATGCAATGCATTCAAGTGTTTGTAATGAATTCAAAATACAAGTCCATATACAATGCAAATTTACTTTAAGTACACTTCATATCAACCATTAAGACACATTGCTCTTGAAACAAAATGGCCATGAGAGCCAACAATTTCGGTTCATTGAATCATATTTCTCGTAATTTTACATGTCTTTGATGAACTTATAACTTACATCTATTTCAAAATACTGAAGTCTGATTATGTTTTCATATTACCAAATCACAGGCACTATAAACAAAATCTTAGCAACCAGAACCATCACATACTTCGCATAGGTCTGATGACTTGAATCTAGCAGGCAAGCTTGTTGGAGTTCCAGGTGTGAGATCTCCAGTTGGTGTTTGATCACCTGTACCCTGGAATGGTGACTTCAGCCTGCGACACCTTGAGTAGTATGACTGTCCTTCTTTAGATGACACGTCCTCTTTGTCATTGTGAGGATCATGTGAATGGAATGCTTGAGTGCAGAATAGAACACTTGGCCCATGTTTCTCACAGAAATGGCAGAGTGAAATAATCGCATTCATATTTTGATGACCTTGAGCAAATATTTGGATTCACTGTTCCTGCTGCAAAATCATACCTGTAAAATTGTGTTCTAGTTAAAACAGGCTTGAGTAGACTAGTTCAACAAGTTTAACTCAATCCAACCTACATAAACTGACTTCTCTTAAAAAATGTATCTGAAACAAAACATTGATGTTTTAAAAAATTAAATCTGGTGCATACGTCATGTACGTTATCGAATCCTACGACCACTTTAGATACATTGCATACATAAATGACCTACCTCGATACATTCATTAGTATTTCAGAATCCTTTTTATGTAGTTGAATCGCCAATTGTATGGGTTTATTGGCAGTATGATAACAATAGGTTGTGTGTAATATTAACTTTTTTCAACCGTCAAATTCCTCCATTTAGTAGTATATCCAGTCCCGGCATGCACCAGTCATAAGGGGAATCCCCCTCCGACGAGCTTCCGCCACCTTAGAAAGTGCTTAATATTTCCGATTCAAAAAGAAAAATCTCTTCGTTCTGTCGATAAACCCATACAATTGGCGGTTCAACTACGTAAAAAGGATTCTTCAATACTCATGGATGTAGAGAGGTAGGTCATTTAAGTATGCAATTCGTAGTATTTTCTCCAACTTTGCAAAAATAATAAACAATGATTGACTGACCAATGATTTGCGCGTATGACCACAAACGTAGTGGGGGTCGTAGGACACGATAAGTGAATACCTACAGTACAGAAAACTGGTGACATCTCACCTCGGTGCATCGAACGATGCATCGATCTGTGCAACGATCAGTACTACATCGGTGCACCGAGCTGCATTGCTGCATACCGAACATGTGTGAAAATGGAATGTTTGTTCTATGCTCGGATGTTCGCATTTTATTTAGCTCTCGTAAAATAAATGAACAAATATTCCATTTTCACACATGTTCGGTAATATAACGTATCATAACTTCCAGAAATGACAAGCCAGTTGGAACATTTTTGGGAATTTTTACAGATCATTTACATTTCTTGTATAACTGTACTTATTGTTGATCGGACGGAAAGATAAGCTGATGTAGTTACATTGGAGTTTACTACCATTTGGAAGGCACGTGAGGGTCCCATTCATCAGGTAACACTCATATGTCGAAGTTAAGTTCTTGCCTTTTTAACATGTAACAAGGAGTATAAAAATTGCCGAAGTGTACATTTACGATTTCACAACAACACTACTACTTTTTTCAAGGCCTGACTGCGTCGCTAACATGCTAAATATAAGAGTTAGCTGACGTTTGGGAGTCTGACTTACCTTCTAAAGGTTAGAACCCGAATCTTAATGAAACCATATCACCTTTGTTCCGTCAACCATGGAGCATTTGCCAAAACATCCAAGAGGTAAATCATTGATCGAGAAAATGAATGATTTCCTTGTAAGTTCCGGAAGTTTCAATACGAAAAATTACCGAACATATGTGAAAACCGAATATTTGTTCGTTGTTTTCACGATTTACAGGTTCGTTTGTTCTTCAATGTTTTGGTCTAAATTATAAAGCATCACCAACAGGTCTTACTCTATTAATCGACTAATACAGCAGACGGCTCATATTTCTACGTAGCATTTCATTCAGACCAATAGTGGGAGTGTAGATCACGCAGTTTCGTTCGTTGCGTACTTCACTTGAAATTGGTAATTTTAAATATTGACTACTTCACTTAGCTTGGCGGATGTAGAACATTGCTTAATATTCTTTTAATTTTCACACCAGACATGCTTAGTTGACACGTCAACAAAGTAAAGTTCAAGGGTCAATGCGTTATTTCGTGATAACTACAATGCCTTCCCGGAAGTCAACATTGATGAAAAATGAAAAAGTCGGAAAAGCATTTACGCTAATTTCTATCAAATGCTATGTTTATGCATCATCATCGACGCAACAAAGGTGATATGGTTTCATTAAGATTCGGGTTCTAACCTTTAGAAGGTAAGTCAGACTCCAAAACGTCAGCTAACTCTTATATTTAGCATGTTAGCGTCGCAGTCAGGCCTTGAAAAAAAGTAGTAACTAAGAGACAGCATGTCATATTAATAAATTAATAAGGTCGGACTGGCAGACTGGGTTTACTTGTTGAAATCTGAAAGTGAAACAGAATAGTCTAAAAGCTAAAGACAATATAGGCTAGATCATCAACAGTTGAACATGTGAAATAAAAAATAAAGAAGAGGAAACTTTAGCTGTAAGAAAGGAACAAATTAAACCCAAACAAACCTTTATGATCACCCCGCGAGGATCAATTGTCGCTTGACATAAAATAAGTTATGTAGATGTTTCTCATTGTGATATTATAACATATAAAGTAAAAATTTCTATATTTGATAAAAAATCACATGACTCTTCAAATAAAAACAATCATGACGCGTCAAATAAAGTTTTAGAAGGTATTTGAAGATTTTATTAAATTTTAGGGTATAAATAAGCTCTATAATATCGTAGAATAGCTTTAATGGTAATTTATATTTGAATGCTACACGGAAACGAGACCCAATACTTCCAAATTGTGATATATAAATGAAATGGAATATGCAAGCATTGGGTGTGTCATGGAGAACCTGCGGATGTGACGTCACGTTTCCTAAGTGAAGCATCAAAATGGCGGACCGAAGTCGACAGGCAGTAGCTCAGGGTGGATTTTGGAGTTCACAGCAGCCCCAATACAGCCAACAGACACAAGAACTGATGAAACGTAAGTTATTGTGTTAAAGAATTATTTATTGCAAGAAATAAGATATTTACATCGACTTTCGAGCTCAAAAGTCAGTAGCAAGGAGAAATTTCTGAACAATTTTAGAAAAAATCTATTAAAATCGTTATGAGCCGTGTCACACACAGGCCGTCTAACTCTAACTGTCCCGCAATTTACGTATTTGTCATGCACTGAAGTCACGACTTTTTGAGTGACAGAATATGTCACGGAAACTTCTTCGAACTTCTCGTTACAGTCTGTTACACTGCTTCAAAGGCAAGCAGTGAACCTGATAAGAAATCTAAATAATATTGTGCAATAATATATAGAAACATATATTCATATTGCACACGAATGACATTTGTACATGTTGGATTGCTTGTAAATTGGCTCATAAAGTCTGTAACCTTTTATATTTTGATGCTTCTCTACCATGTTAATTCTCAAAAAATAACATGGCGGATTACTTCCTGCGAAAGCTATTTGGATTTTGATATAATAGCTTTCCCACGGAGCATTTGGACAGCTCAATGATCGTGACCTTTGAAATCGAATTAAGTCGATCCGCGGCTTACTTTCGGTCTCTAACTGTGTCTTACATCAGTATCATCAATCCGTGTAAGTATTGGAGCGCTGGAGTACTTCTTTTTCGATCAAGACTTGTAATTGTTAGTCGAGTGAATCGTTTTACTGCCAAATTCCAATATGGCGGTTTCTGCTCGGACATTTTCATAAATCTCCGGAGGTTGTCCGAACCATGGGCTAATGTCCGAACCTAACTAATTCTCAAAATTCATTTCGTTCGCTGCGTATCTCGCACCTAGCAAACCGCCATATTGGAAATAGGTCTAAAAAACTTTCACTCGATGAACAATTTACAAGTCTTGATCGAAAAAGAAGTACTCCAGCGCTCCAATACTTACACGGATTGATGATACTGATGTAAGACACAGTTAGAGACCAAAAGTAAGCCGCGGATCGACTCAATTCGATTTCAAAGGTCACTATTGATCAGCTGTTCACTTCTCCGTTTGAGAGCCATAAGTTTCAAAATCTAACATGGCTCTCGAAGTGAGTAAATGGCGGACAGACCTCAAATTACAGGAGGGCACAGGCTTATTGCACTAAACACTAAATAATCTGAAATATACAAATGTCATTTGTGTGCAATATGAATATATTTTTCTCTATATTATGGCACAATGGTCTATAGATTTCTTATTATTCAGGTTCAACTGCTTCACTTTTGAAGCAGTGTAAGAGACTGTACTTTATTAATATTATTAAAAACTACACATCATACCTATGTCCGATCATAAGTTTGAATAATAGTTGAGTTTCAAATACTAATTGTATGACTTATACGAGACCAATGTTAATGCTACCAGGGAGAATCGGACCTACAGGTCTTTTTCTGTTTTGAAAAATTCAATATCAGATATATACAGTATTTCTTAGTTTTTCAAAGAAATCTACAAATATTTCGTTGGCATTTTATCTTTACATCATCATTTCAATTACTGTCATCCTTTATCGAACGAGTTACCTTGAAATATCAAGTTGACATGCTATTCTCTTAGCAGTTATGTCCCTATCATTGAATATATGCCTAAGGTCTGTCACCAATATAGCCCGAGCTTGCGAGGGTTATATTACGACAGACCGAAGGCATATATTCAATGATACGGACATACGGGTAACTGTTGTATTACATACTTTTATATCATGGCTACGTTATATCAATGACGCCACGTGTCTGTGTGCGAGTGAAATTAGGAAGAAATGAAACATGACGTCCCGATGACGTCATAAGATTGTCATGGTAAAAGGTTTGGCGGCTATACAGGAATATATAGCCGACCTTCAGCTCCATTGACTTCAATACAAATGCTCCACTGGGTATGTAATACATACTTATAGAACTTAATGTGACTGTCATTCATCATTTATCAAGCAGTAAAACATTAATTTGCATCATGGGTGATAAAATGTTTGTACTTTCCTGGTAAATGTCGTTTTTCACATCATACTAAATGTAATTTTAGGCAATCTGTCTGTATGGGGTGGATGGATATACATGTCCTTTACTGTAGATAATTCTTTGAACAAATTAATCCATTTTCAGCGTTGTTGTATTATGTCTGTATATGTGCTTTCAGAAATGATGAAGGAATCCAAACTAACAGCTTTCCAACAAAGGCAACTGTCACAGACCATGCAGAGTATGTTTACTTTTAATAAATTTACCTCTGACATTTAAAGAGTCTAATTAGCTAATAATCATAATATCTTTAAAACTAAAAATTGTGTTTGATTGTTTCAACTTTCTGAAGTCACGAGCCAACAGACTAGGAATCACAACACAGAGTTTTCTGTGCACTCTAGAAAGTAGTTCACTTGCAACAAGTACTCATTTTAAATATCATTCAAAGGTATTTTTGAGAAAGGTAATTGTATTGAAATGGAAACAATTTGTCACAAGTGAGAAATTGCATTATTTTGTCTAGGAAAGGTGTCAATGGGTCTCCAATATTCAGCAGTTCAATTCTTTTATTAATAATTGATTAAAATATTAATATCATCTATATGTAAAATGTGTACATATATTTGTATTTGTTAAGTATACAGTGAAACCTTTAAAGTGGAACACCTCCATTGGTTGAACACTTCAGTTCCAAGATCAACTGACTTCATATTAAATGAGCCTTTAGAAGTGGAACCCTTACCACTTTATAGAGGTACCAATGGTGTTCCACTTAGATAGGTTTTACCGTACATGATTATTTTTAATGTTCAGAGGGTGAGACGTTACCCCCCAGAGTTCTTCCAACAACCAGTGCTGAACCTGGGATGCTAGAAACAGTTGGTCCCCCGCCACCTCCCAAAGTATTAAACCCAAAGTAAGTTGTCTTACCTACCTTCTAGAACTACTCCCATACATGTGAGTGAACCTTGGCTTTGAACTACATATGTATTTGATAGAGCCATCTTTCTTCACCCATGAGGCTGTGTGTAAAAATCGATGATAGTTCCAGACATTTTGAAATCAGCCCATTATATATCCTAACATGGTATACATGATATACATGTACGCCTGCCATAACCAAAACAGATTTTTTGAAGTTCAGGCAAATACTTTTGCTGTTGATTTTCTCAGAATGTACCACTTCAGACATTATTTTGAGTGAAGGCTTACATGTCTTAAGAGTTAGAATCAATGTCATATTTGCTATATTCATCCAGCACACATACCTATATTACTGAAAGTAAATTGATAAATGATTATGTTTAGGAACTACAAAGGCAACATGCGCAAGAAAGAAGATATTGAAGCATCTGGTGCTTATAAGAGGCAAAAGTTCAGACCACAACCTGGGCCAAGTAAGATTCGTATGGTTTATAGAGGTTTTGTTAATGTTGTACATTTTACCCAGTTATGGCTTCGAGAATTTTGCCATTTAAATTTGTGTAGTCAATTTCTTCACTTGAATCCTATTACATGTATAGCATCTTGCATCATTCATGTTGTGTTTCATACATTCAAAAATATAAATTGATTGAAGATTGAAGATGATTTCTAAATTTAAAAAATTCAAATGTGATCTGAAATAAATGTGTCTTATTGTGCATTAGTAAAGTAATTTTCACATGGGAATTTTAATATTATCCAGGCCACACATGTATTAACTTGGTGTCTCATAAACCAGCATCGGCTAGAAACAATGTTTTTAAAAAAAATGTTTTAAATGTATTTTTATATTATTGCTTGTGACACATAAATAAACTATATTTAACTTAAACTATCTGAAATACACCCCCTGTCTTCACAATCAATATGTTTTTAATAGAGCTACAGAACATAACATGCATTGGTGGCTGTTATTGAAAGAAGCCAGTGTGCATTACTGAATACCAATCAATGGTATTAGAGTGTATTTTGATCTTCCCAAAAATTTTGATACATGCCTAGCTATAACTGAATTTGTTTTTATTATGATTTAGATCGCAGTGCAGATAAAGATAAGGAGAGGCTACAAAATATGATGGCATATGGAGAAGATTTGCCTGCTCCCACATCAGCCTCTATAAGAAAAGCTAGAGCTAAGATGTTACCAGAGGATGAACCTTATGTGGATAGATTTGATGAATGTATGTATCAGATTAACAGCTATTTCTATGTATCTCATACTTGAGTGGGTGTAGGGTAGATATCGCCGGAAATATATTGAATATGTCCCGCTCCAGGCCAAATGTGGAAAGATAGAATATATCCATCCCACTCCCAGAAATTTTTCAAAAGTTTAGAAATTTTAAATTTTAAAAGTTTAAGATTGTTTAAAAATGTTACAATTTCATTGTATTGAACTAAAGGAATATTACGAAAATGTTAAATATAAATTGTGCTTTTACAGTTAATAGTATAGGCCTATCTTGTCATTTGAAAAAGGTAGAACCCCAAACCCACTCAAGTATGAGATACACCAGTATGGTCGGTTTTGGAATATAGGGTACACAATGTACCCCTCTGGAAATATTCATATCTCCCCTTTCTTCCTTCGGTCCCTCAGGGAGATAGAAATATATCCCTCAGCATATACCCTATATCCAAAACCTCCAAGTACATAACCTTTATATATCCTGTTTATTTGTGGTATATTCTTCATTGTCTATTGGAATTACACTGTTGGTTGGGAGGCAGATTTATCCCACTCTCTTACTAGGATGTATTTAATGTATCATTGGAAAGTTTGGGTCATTAATAAATTCAAAATTGTTCAAAACACAACTACAGTCACATGCTGCATTTGACAAGAAAACATGGTTTAAATATACGGGCAAATGATATCTTTAAATAGCTCTAACTTTCTTCTAAGAGGAGGTAGAGGCACATTTTTTCCCCAGAACATGCCTTATTAAATTCTGAGAAAGACCAACTACAAAAGAAATTATCCAAAAAGATTAGTCCACCCTTTAATTTGTAAACAAGTAACTTTCATGCTATTAGAAGAACATCATATATGAATTAATCCTTTAAATTTATAAGAAGGGTGAATATACCTATAAAGACATGTGAGTGTATTTTTCATTGTTTCATCGTCCATTATTATTTTGTTTACAGTACAGGGTGAGATAAATGAGAGAAAGCAGTTCATGAAGGATATGGAGAAGCTCGGACAAGGAGATAAATTCAGACAAATTATAGATACAGAAGTATCACAGGCAAGTTAACGAAATGACAGAAATTTCATCAAATTTTATTCATAGAATGAATTTTGTGTTAACACTTACAATAAGCATAAACACTTTTATCGGCTTTGTTTATAGCATTTACAAACCACTTTCTTCAAACATTATTATTGATGTACATTGTACTGTTATAGTAATTTTAGTAAAAGTATTTCTCGGTTCTAGTTCTGAAATAGTAGTATAGTTGATGTATTATTATCAGTTAACGTCCTTACTATCTTCTATACAATACTTTTCACAAGATGCTTGAAAATAAATAAATGAAATGAATGAAATGTACAAGTACATATGAATCATCTTTAACCCTAATGTGTTGATAAATCATAAACAAATATTATACTGTATAACAGTATCCTTTGCATATTCAAAACATAAATTGAAACTTTTTTCTCTGTATTCCAGAAAATTCGAGAAATGGAAATAATTGACAGAAAAAGGACTGAACAATTAGAAGATTACATTAAGAAAAGAAACAATGAAAAACAAAAAGAGAAAACTATTCCACACGTATCTTTTGAAAATAGTGACAAATAAATGCACCTGATGAGAATCAAGAATTTATATCTGGATGTTTGCAATCTGAATATAATAACAATGGAACATGAAGAAACAGAAATGGGTTAGTATGTCATGGAGATACAGGATGAGGATGAATCCAGTATTATCTTTTTTAACAGATCGATTACCATGCCATCTTTATTTAAAAATTATTTCTATCGACCTTTGCCTATGCTGTTAACCAAGGGCATTGGAACTTAATTTCCAGTCTATATGTCAGTAGATTTTTGGCAAGTATCAAATTTTCGAATTAGGCCCAGCTATCTGTCTAAATACAGTGTATCTAATAAGGCCGATATATGTCTAATTAGGCTAAATTTTCTGTCTAATTGTCTAATTTGGCCTAATTATAATGAGCTTGCACCATCTACATGTGTACTGGTTTTGTTTACTGAAAAGGAAATAGCCTAGAAACTGCTCTGGCTTGAATGAAAAGTTCAAAACTGAAAGATATGTCCTATCATTACATATGGACACTTTTTCAAGGTTGAATTTTGCTTGTCAAGAACGCTTTTTCAAATTGTAATGGTGATACAAGTAATGATTCATTTTTGAATAAAAAGTGTGTTTCGATTACAATGGTTGGTAGGTGTTTCTGTCAAAATGGATTTCAGTTCACCTCCTAATGACATGCATATTCCTGTGGTGCTTAATTTGGATTATTAATAAGGGACCAATATTTTCACAGAATTACAACACTGTACATTCCTTCTGTAATACTGTAAAAACCTTTGCAATTTAATATATATGTACATATTTATATAAATCAATAAAAATGAATATGTCAAATATCAACATTTTTTATTGTATAAATCTTTGAAAATTACATACTGATCAATAAAAAATCATTGAAACATGTTACTCACACACTTGCTCCAATATGACACAAAGTTTGATTTGCTTTGATATTGGACTAACTCACACAGAAAAAAGCATTTTAAGTTCAGAGATCATTTGACATGCATGCACATGTTAAACAAAGTGCATGTTTTAAATTTCTATTGATTTAAAATATGGCGACACTTCTATAAAAATGAATGTATCATGTAATACAAAAAAAGTTGCCATCTTTTTGATAATTTAATTTAAGCTTTGATGTGGTTCATTTGAGCTGTAGTTGATGTCATATGAAAGATAAGGTTCTTAACAATACATTGGACATAGTATGAAATTTAAATGTATGTCTTGATTTTGCCCAAAAATGTTGAAAATTCCCAAAGTGGGCCTTTAATCGTGCACGATGTAATAGACTTGCAGGGTTACGGCAAACGTGACAAAGGTGTTTGGCGGTCAGTTTTGGCGGCATTTATAAAAGCGCATGGCAACCAGAAGGCTCGTTTGTTTGTTTTACCTAATTAGGAACAAAAACACTGTTCCAAGGCTGGCGGGTGGTGTCACTTTTCTTGCCTGCATGGAACATTTAATGATTTAATGTATGTTTCTGTACGAGTTTGGGGTTTTAGGAGGAATAATGGCCGAGTCCACTAGGCAAGGGCTATTATTCTAACTTAAACCACACATTGGGCACTCTTATAAATGGTCCATGCTCCAATTTCAGAAAATGTTGATTTCTTTTGTATTGACTATGAAGTACAGAAGTAAGGATATTGAGAAATGAGTGGGTGTAATAAGTTCAGCTTCAGTGCACTGCATGTAACAGGGCATGTACAGTTTAAAGTTTGATTTCTTTTTTGTTTACTTTTGAAATTACATATTGAAAAGTGAATAGGATATAATAAGTTCAGCTTTAGTGCACTCCCTGTGACAGTCAATCGTCTTTTGAGCCACATTGGTTTTTGAACGCGAAGTGTGTATTCTTTAAAAACAATAGAAAAATTATGCACTCTTCTTTGTTACAGTTGGATATTCTTTAAAATAAAATACAGTTCATTCTATTTCATGCTGAACAAATTTAACAATTTCCCAAACATTTTAATATTTTAAAAAAAGAAATATTAATAAAATAACACTTTGGATCTTTTTATAATTCGAAAAATTGGAACCTGGCCCGCCCACCCCTACCCCCATGTTAAAGCAACCATAGTAAGACTTAATATTAATGTTTGATGCTGAAACTTCGGGATATGACAGATAGATCTTCAATTGATATATACACTAAATTTCAGCTGAATTGAAGAATATTAAATAAAGTTACAGCATATAGTGCATTACTTCTGGGACAACCTTCGTATACACGGTTTTAGAAATAAAAGTTAAACGATCAACTGCGCCTTGACTTAACATTTTAGACTCATATTGCATAAACTTTACCCGTCTGGTAAATAATGAAGACATTTTTCTTCCACAAAATATGCTTGCATCAACAAAAATATACATTCCCCTCCGAATTAAACAAAAATTCTAGATAACATATGTTACATATTTTGAAACGTGATCAAATAGCTCTTATCATCATATACAGGGTGTCCCAAAGTATGTGTCATATATCATTTTAAAGCTTATCCAAAGTTACATTGATTCGCCAAGTGTCATGGTTCAACTCTCAAATGTGAAAAATTTACAGGCATTTCAAAATTTAGTGTTTGGTCAAAGTTAAGTTCAATTTTACATCAAAACACTAGTCAATGTGTCCTCCCGGGCCATCTTAATAGCAGCAATTATTTTCGGGTCGGTTGGATAGTGAGTTGGAAAAAGAGAACGGTAAGGGTAGAAACTCTAAGGAAACTCTTCTAAAGTCCTTTAACAGGTTTTAAGAGGGTTATAAAAGTCCACACCACTATTTGAAGGGCTTCTGAGGTCATATCTGAAAATAATTGCTGCTGTTAACATGGCCAAGGGGGGGGGACACATTGACTAGTAATGTGGTGTAAAATTGAACTTTATTTTGACAAAACACTAACTTTTAAAATTACTGTAACTTTTTCCCATTTGGGAGTTAAACCATGATACTTGGCAAATCAATGTAACTTTGGATAAGCTTTAAAATGATATATGACACATACTATGAGGACACTGGAATATGTATGCCTAGGGGGGCATACTTTCGGGACACCCTGTATATAACATCTCGTACATGTTAACATTGTTTAGGAAAGTCAAACGAAGCTTTCTGTTCAAACATAATTTTATGTATGTTTCATTTTCATGAGAGGATTTGTTTGCAGATCTTATATCATTCTTGTAAATACGATCAAAAGAGTCTTAGCGTCAGACGAGTCTATAAAATGTCTTACAAATGTCTATTTGGATTGGTAGAAAGCCAAACAGATTCTCAAAGTTGCATTCATCACCTAACTATAGCTTACAAAATATCTTTGTTATGTATGTTTCATTTACATGTAAAGACTTGTTCGATATTTTCCAAATTATACTTGTCTATATCATACATCCTTGCAAACTTGCCGGACAGGACAGGTTCGTCCACCTAACACAATATTATCATGTTGAATGCCGAGAATACCACCTGTAGTTGGCAAATGCAACATATTCTTCTTTTGCAGCATGCATTAAATTTCAACTTTATTGTCACTGGTACTGTACTCATCAAACTAGGATCCATTTCGGTAACAAAATATCGGAACCTCGACGTTACGCTTTTCCTTATTTCATGAGTTGTAGGCAGAATTCCCCCGACATTTTTTATCATAAACAACATGTTTTTTCTTCTCTGAAATAAAAAAATTAAATAAAAAAACAGTGATGTTCTTTGTTATCTACTTACAGAAGCTTTATGTACGCCCTACGTTCAAATAAATGGTAGCAACATAATTATCAACTGAATACATTACACTGCATATGCTTCCAGTTTTCTTTTTTGTTCTATCTCAACAATTTTTATTCCTTGCGATCCTTCTAAGTGTTCGAAACAGTCCATTCATCATACAGAGAATTTCTGAAACATATGTTACATATTGTATCGTATGTTTCCTACCTGATAAAAATAACCGAATCATCAGATATCATATATAATCGTTGTTTTCTATTCTAAGTTTAGGATTAATAAATATTCTGACAACGTTTGAATGCATTCATTAACATTAATGTTAAGATAAAGTAAAATTGAAGTGGACCCTACCTATTTTGGATAAGAAACGAAATTTCGACAGATCGCTTGAAGTGCGCCCCGTTTTTAGTTACATTTTACAGCTAAGCAAAAAGGTACTTGAAATGTTCAAACTGCTATTTTCATATAACTCTGTAACGAATGTTTCTACATCGTATGTTTCTTTTGAGAACATTTATAGTATATTCTTAATTATCGTTTAAAATGTCATGACTCTGTTTTATCATTAATATAAATAACAACAAGGGAATCATATGCGTGCATTCACGATTGATACACACTTACTAAAATTGAGCTACAACACAATAACGTATGTTTCTTCTTATCCATACGTATGAAAATAGAAATACAAAGGCTTATTGGGCAGTGGTGTCAATGCTTTTGTGTTATCAAATGTTTGCAATGTTTGTAAAAAAGAACGCTGATGGGTTATTATTTTAGATAAGACAGTTATGTATTGATCATTGCTAAATTGACGTGTAATGTAGGGATGGCATTTTTTAATGAAAGTTGCGACAGACCTGTTACTCACTGAAAAAAAATTGTTTACCAATTTTTCATGAGAAAAATAGTGCTTGAATGATTTTAGTAATAAATAGGATAAAACTTCATGCTTAGCCAATGACTTCATGGATAAAGATTAATAAAAACTTGTACAAGGTCATATTTAAAAAAGCGACAGTATCGAATCTTTTAAAACACCATATTCAAGCAAGATTCTTTTTAAAAGACAAAGGTAAATCAAAACCTTTTTCACGTTTTCTGATATTGTTCCTGCTGAATAGCAAAAACTTTAACTTTACCCCTCGTGTATACCCTTTATAAGTGTAACGTTTTGCCTCAAAACTTTAAGAGGTGAACGACACATAAAAACTTTTTGGATCAATTGCAATCAACAACTTTTAACACTTGAACATATGTCGATGTTATTGAATACATCTTTAATAAGCTAGATTATTATCGGGATTATTGCAGCTGATTTTCGATAAGTGGTTTTATTTTCTTTCATACTTAGCAGTATCAGTTCATAACCTGTCAAAAAGAACGTTATTTTTGAGTGATTCGACTGGGTGAAGAAACCTGTCTAATCAAAATGGAGGCAGTGGCACTACACACTTTCGCAGTTGTTTGTATGCCTAATTTGTTGCTACCAGATTGTAACGACGATGAATTACCATTTCAAAAGGGATCTATACTAAAGGTAAATATCCATATGTTGTTTATTTTAAGAAGGATTAAAGGTAATCAATGTTAGATGCCTCTCTAGTTGAGGTGAAAAAAAGTTGCTCTGTTAAATAAATGAATAATGATGAATGAAGGACATGGTGGCCAAACACGTCTTCATATTCAATTATACGTACAGTTTTAATTAAGATAAATACGTTTTTGCAATAGTATGATAGTCCCCATGGCCATCATTTAACTTTCCATTAAAAAAACATAATTTTCAAGAATTACAAAGCTTTGAAACGACAAATTTTGCTCATACACATGTACATAGAGAAAATTGAATTTAAAAAACAAATCCAAAGAAATTGGAGAGATTATGTGACATTTCACACCAAGGGGATGACTTTTAAGTATTATGTACTCCCGAGTATGCACTGTCACATCAATAAAAGGCAACATATTCTTTGAAACTTAGAAATGCCAATACAAACGCATTATTATTTTATCAAGTGCTGTTTTGTTTGAAAAACACGAATTGAAAAATCAAATAAAAGCACAGAATGTTTGAAAGCGCTGAATAAAGGAGAATTTTATTTTGGGATTGAAGATTTTGTTCCTAGTACTATAAGTTATTAAATGATTTGAAGTGCAATACAGGATATATTCTGCTCGAGAAATTCCGTATTGGAACGAGACGAAGTCGAGTGCCAATACAAAATATCGAGAGCAGAATATATCCTGTATTGCACTTCAAATCATTCTATAACGTTTTTATCGTGTGATCCAGATCCTCTGTATTGCTACTGAGAATGTCCCCTCCGTACCAATATTTTCTATATTGCGACGGAGATGATCAATGGGGACAATCTCAGTAGCAAAGCAGATCGATACAGCACAAGAACTGACCAATCAGAAGGCTTCATTTTACAGATCATACGATAAAGATATATATCATACAAGCCTATATCAAATCTGATATACAAGATATAAATTGGATGGATCATAGGTGAATAATGGAATATCAGAGTTATAGTTGTAAAGTAGAACTTTCCTTAAAATATGAATGAATGAAGTATGAATGTGTTTAATATGACTTGTGTTTTAGTTATGTTTAGGCTTTTTCTTGATTTATATGTACAGGTCCATATGTTACCTGGCTTGAGTCGTTGACCCTGGACTATAAGGTTGCACATTCATTTAAAGAATAGCCATTCAAATGTGTTAACCGACATACATTTTACACTTATCAATAGTCGACATTCAAAGAACTGGTTTTTATATTAGATTTAATATCCAAAAAACATTTTCTTTTCATGCGAGTGGGTTAATTTTAACAATAAAATAGTTAGTGACCCGCTTGTAATGTAGTTTATAGCTATATGATTCACCCCATTACTTTTACGAGTTTGGCATAAAGTGATTATCATGAATTGATACTGTGAAAAATGTTCAGTCTGCGTGCATTTTTTGTTCGAGTCAATTCGCGACAACGCTTATTTATCATGTAGCTTAAACATGTATCGATGATAAGATCTAGAAAGACTTTAAAGTGACTTTTGACCACATCGTTATTCACGAATTGATGGAATTTGGTGTAATAGTACTTGATAAAGTGTTATACCTTTACCTCTATTCAATGTTGAACATGATACTAGTTGGCTTATATTGTAAGTTTTATGGATAGTACAGTTCCCATAAACCCGACGTACAGTATGGTGTCTATAAGATTGTAAACCGAGCGCCCATGTTATCAACAACGAGCGTTTAATGGTTTTTGCGAGACCAGTTGTATACTACCTGACGAAGCTCTCTCTTTTAAAAAGCGAAGTCGGGCGAATGTAAGGGGTATAAAAAGACAGATCGTTCAATGATATTGAGGCGAGATATGATATGATATTGAACGGAAGACTAAAAGCGTAAAAAACAAAGTAAAATCAGTCAAAAGCTGCAAACACCCAATATCCCAATACAATGATTGAGTGAACGAAGAAACAATGTTCAATTCTCGCGATTCAGAAAAGTGAAACTAAGCTTGTATTCACAAAGCAACTAACGGCTGTCGGCTACCGGATAAACCTACTATTTTATGGGCAACTCATTTAAATATGAAAAGTACCTGCCACTATAGTAAAATTTTAAATGTTTGTGAGTACTTTGAATTTAAAAAATAAGCAATCAAATGACCATATTGAAACAGTATATGTAAAAATAGAAACATTTATAGTTATCCTAACTTTTGAATATTTCAGATAGTAATGTATAATGTGCAGCGAAGCTGTGGCCTTTTGTAATTCAGGGAGCTTCAGCCATGTTAATTTTGCCGAAAATAACATGGCAAAGAAGTATCAAAATATAAGAGGACACAGATACATATGATAGCTAACACCCCGGTCACATTTCCTACGGCGACCTTGCGGTCTATCATTTCTGCGGCCAGTACCATTTCTACGCTCGCCGTGGAATTTCTACGCTCTCATACTTTTGCAGTCACATTTCCCACGGCAGCCCCACGGTGAATTTTAAATATCTGTTGATAAATAATACTTTTTTTCATTTTATTTACATCGGGACAATTTATAAATGTTATTCATAGTGCTAGGATGTAATATCAAATGAAAAGTGATCGTGAAACATTGACAAATAATGATTCAATCTTGTTGAGCCAGTTGATTTCTACGGGGACCTCAGAAATGAACAAATATTATTACCCCATAATTTCTACGCCTTCCCTGCGGCCTGTAAAAATCGGCATACGCCGTACGGAGGCCGCAAAGCGAGCGTAGTTTTTCTACGCTCGCCGCAGAAATTCACCGATTTAATAGGATAGTTTCTAAATAGCAGAAAAATCAATGAAATCTCGTGCTGCCATCTTTTATTCAGCTTTTAACTTGGGCTAGAGCTCCATTCATTTACATGCTAAAATCTTGGAAAAGTGGCTTAATTTCATGATTTATCAAAGTGTGTTTGTTGAATCTGTATAAAACTTGAATGATTTACCACATTATGACCCTGTTTATGTACATGATGTGATTAAACATGCAAATGTTGATTGACATACAAATAATCCACGGATTTAAAGAATTTTAGCATTGCATCTATGGACATTTGGCCCAAGTTTTTTTAAATTGTTATAGAAAATTATTCAAATTACATAACTGTGTAAATCAAAGCTATTAAAGGAGAAAACATTTCACTGAATTCAAATATGCCATTTAAAAGAAGGTAATGTAAGTCATTACAGGTCTAATATGCAAGTCTCTTAAAATCTCACGAAAAACGAGATTTAGCGAGATTTCAAAAGCTATATGGAAACTATACTATTGATCTGCGGTCGACTTGCGACCGCCGTGCGACAAATGTGACTGGGGTGTTAACTACAAAACAAACTAAAATATACAAAAGTTTGGATAAATATAAATGTTTATATTTTTACATAAACTGTTTCAATTTGGTCATTTGATTGCTTATTTTTTGAATTCAAAGTTCTCACAAGCATTTAAAATTCTACTGTATTATTTTACTTTTACTGTATTATGAGTTGGTAATAAAATAGTAGGATAATCCGGTAGCCAGGAGACGTTAGTCGCATTCGACAATACAAGCTTATTTTCTGTTTAATGTGAATATTGCAGATCCTGAGCATGACAGATGACAAGAATTGGTACAAGGCAGAACAGTTTGGCAGAGAAGGTTTTGTTCCAAAAAACTACATTCAAATGAAGCCTCACTCGTAAGTTTAACCATGTCGTTTGTCTGCTTCGCTCACTGAGAAATAATAATAGATCCCACTGAATGTTTTACCAGGTTATATTGACTATTTCGAAAGGTAAAAATATTGTAGTCTTAAATCAGGATATTGTAGATTATGCGTACTTAAATATCTCGTGTCCTTTTCAGTCCCAATTTATAAACCTCAGAATATTACTCCAATTCCCGCGAAGTCCCTCATTTTTGCCTCTATTAAGAAAAAAAACTGATCAGAATAGCACGAATCCATTTTTAGATTCCAATAAAGGGATGTCATCGAAATATTTGTCCGGCTTGGGGCTGGGAGAGCATGCTTTTTTAATTTCTTTCTTTAATCATTATTCATTGAGCAGTCGTGATGTAACTCTGTACATTTCAGGTGGTACTATGGTAAGATTAAACGCCTTGAGGCAGAACAACTGCTACTTGCGCAACCACACGATGGAGCGTTCCTGATTAGAGACAGTGAGAGCACTGCCGGTGACTTTAGTCTCAGTGTTAAGTGAGTGCTCAATAAATAAATTTTATACTATCAATTTTCCGCTAATAGGTTTAAAGAATACCCTTGATTATTTAATGTTCAATTATTATGTTTCATAACACCAGACACAATAGATGATGGTACAACAGGAATTAAATTACTGAAAGATTCTGCCGCTTCAATTGATAATATAAACCCTATTGTTTGAAAATCACTTCATGAATTTTTAGCAGTTCTACTTACTAACATTTTCGATCTATCAATTTCTTCTGGTAAATCTCCAAATGGCTTTAAATAGCACGAGTTATTGCAATATTCAAAACTGGACTTTAAAGACAAATTTAATAATTATTGACCAATTTCTATTTTGAGCGTTTTGCAAAAATGTTAGAAAAACGTATGCATGGCAGGGTTATTATGGTATTCTTAGAAAAATATGAAATACTTTATTTACAGCAGTATGGTTTCAGGAAAAAACACTCAACATATATGGCACTTTTAAATTTAATTGAAAATATACGATAAGGCTTGGATAAAGGGGAGACGAGGGTTGGAATATATATTGATCTTGCGAAAGCATTCGACAACGTTGATCACAATATCCTATAATAAAAAAGCTTGACATTTATGGAATGGGAATCAGGACTTGTAAAGATGACAGTTTAACGAGCCGTGAAATGTATACGCCCCTTGGGTTCCTGGAGTCCCCTGGGGTATTTTTCATGGATTGTATGAAATAGTGCATGATTGAGGTGTCAACGCCTGACATTCTTGTGATGATGTATTTTGTAAAAACTCCGACATCTGTCTTTTGTATAAAATGACATTCTCATGAATATCCAACATTTTATTTCAGATTTCATGATCAGGTTCAACATTTTAAAGTGCTTCGAGATGGCGCCGGGAAATACTACCTATGGGTGGTGAAGTTTAACTCATTGAATCAGCTAGTTGAGTATCATAGGGCCGCCTCTGTCAGTCGTGCACAGACAATTTACCTAAAGGACATGACCAACACCTATAAAGTGGGTCGTGCACTGTTTGATTTTGTTGCCCAAGAAGAAAACGAACTGGAATTTCAACGTGGAGATCTGATAGAGGTAACAGACACGAGTGATCAATATTGGTGGATCGGTCGATCTGCAATAACCGGAATGGAAGGAATGTTCCCAGCAAATTACATCCAAGTCATCGCGACGTCATGATTTAATAAAACTATAAGATATAATGGGACCAGTTATTTAGACTAGACATTGATATTAGTAAGAGTACTGCTCACAGAGTGATGAAGAAAGACCTTTGGATGTCAAAGGTAGCCCCTATAGATTCGTCCCACATATTCTGACAGAGGAGCAGAAAAAAAAATACAACTTATGATGTGCTGCCAAAATCCTTAATTTTTACGACATATGTTGCACTTTTATCCTGTTTTCTGCCCCAGGTACCCCCGAAATTCCATTTTAAATCATCTGTCACATTGCCAAATGATCCTATTATGCGATGAAACTTACAGAGAAATATACTTAAGTTACAAAATGTGAAATTTTTAAAATTGTATCTCAAACATTCTATGAATTGTTTTTATATATTTTTTTCAATTCAATTCAGCTTTATTTTCTTATATATAGTATTATTTACAAGGTTTTACATTACACCCTTGTGGGTGTATACAGTATAAAGAATTTCTCATATGACTAACAAAGATACAGCCATCTTTACCCCATGCAAGATATTGCCATCTTTCATCCTAAAAAGTCACACGTGCAAGATGAGATTTACTTGTGACATCACTGGTCTATAAACATCAACAACATGGCAACGGACACACCGTTGCTATGAGTATCCATGCTAATTATACAAAACTAAGCTGTGACGTCATAACAATGGAGCTTTGTTGCCACGTGTATCTATGTATTTTCTTCAATATTGTTATGACGTCATAACAATTGAAAGATGAAGTTCAATTAATTTGAAGCTATTTTTCACTCAGTTTTATGATAAAATGGTGAAAATATGGCATAATACAGAGTCAGATGAGAAAAACTTTCTTGTACTCGTACCTGTGCAATATCGTCCATTTTTGACTCGCTTTGATAATGTTTCTTTATCTCGTCTTCGACTCGATAAAGAAGAATTATCAAAGCTCATCAAGAATGGACGATCTTGCACAGGTACTCATATAAGAACCTCTATGTATTGTTTGAATAGTAGGTATATAAATCAGCTGATCCAATGATGAACACTAACTAAGACTAACTATAACTAGTACACATTCAAAAGAGGGCATAACAATAAACTTAAGTTTTGCTTGATACAATCAAAAACATCTAGCTAAAACTGACTTCCAACATGGCAACATGTTCACAGTTGAGTCAATACAATGATTAAAAGATATCAAAATTAAATCTTGAATACTAAAAGACAATCAAAAGTAGCTCTAGTAATACACACAAACAAAATATTACTCATCTGTATATTGGGCAATTATATACTTTTTATAATCATTCCTAAGTTTGCATGAAAAATTAAGTTTCCTAATGGCAGCCGGAAGATTATGCCAGAGTGTCTGGGCTTGGCGCATAATTGATTTCAATTAGCTATTTCTGAATTATATTTATTTCCTACCAATTTTTCTGTCATGCATCTGCCTTAAAGAGATTGGTAAACAATTGTTTGGAAAATTCCCAGGTCTTCTTATGCAATTATAAACAAATATTGCTTTATTGAGCATAACATAGATCTTTAGTAAATTTAGTTTTTGAAAATTGGCTCAGAGTGTGCCATTCTATTGCTGTATGTGATCGTATTTTCCGTTATCCTTTGACAAACAGCATTCCAATGAAAAATGTCTCAAGTGACATTTATGTGGTTGCAAATACTACAGTGATAATAATTTGTTATACCACATAATACAAAAAAAACTAAACCATTTTCAGATTTTGACCTCAAAAATTTAATTTTACATCAAAATTGAGTTTTCTGAATATAATTGTTAACTTTGCGAGCCCTATGTTAAATTTTTGTTGATTTCATGAAAATATTCAGAAATCCAATTTGGTGAAACACTGAAAATAGCGTCGAATCTGTGTTTTTTTTATATTATATTGTCTTGGGAGCTATTCGGAGCTTGCAAATGCATCGCTACCTTCAGAGCACCTGTACGCCTGTCATTAGATAGCTATAACAACCTATGATGTCATAGTCTACATGTAGATTTAGTATTGTCAACCTTATGTGAAGGAAGTCCTTTACATTTTAGATACATGTAACTCACGAAAAAAGTCAAGAAATTAGTTCAAGAAAAATATGGTGAGAAATCCAGCAAGAAGCTGTGCGGTAAAGACGAGGGAAATACCAGAGGCAGATCCTGTCATATCATCATCTTCATCGTCGTCCGGAGGTATTTGGTTGGCTAACTCGAGCTCGTCATCGCACGATTCGAAACCTCGCCAGACATAATCCATGCCCTCGTATGGCAGCGTGTAAAACTTCATCGTTTCAACATGTTTTGGATTTCCCAAACATTCATCAGTTTCTCTCGCCTTCTTGACCATTACTTTGCATTCGGGTTTACATGTACCTCCGACTTCCATATCACACTTGCGTGAAACTTCTGCTGCAAAGCTTTCGATATTTTGTTCCATATACGCTTCCAAGTTACATTCTTTCCCTCTCACTGGCGCTAACTCTTCGTCACATGATTCAAAGGCCTGCCAGAAAAAGTGAATATCAGGAACTTGGGCAGTGTAAGTTTTCATCAAGGTAGCCATTATTTGATTGCCCAAGCAAGCATCGGTTCGTCTTATCTCTTGAATCATTTCTTTACATTCTGGTTGGCAGTTGTTTCCCATGACATCACAACTATCGACAATTTGTTCAGCAACTCCCTTTAGTGTTTGGTTCATATATGTAGCTAAGTCGTTACACAATACAGATTCATTTAGAGCAATCACGTCATCGCACGACTCAAAGCCTCTCCAAATACTATCAATATTAGCAACACTCTCTAGAAAGGTTTTCATGAGTTCAACGACATTACTGTCCGACATGCAACCATCAGTGGATTTCATGCGTCTAACCATTTTTTCACATTCGGGGAGACACCTACCCCCGATGTCTGTATCACAATTGTTTACCACTTCCCACCACAAATTTTTCAGACCATCGCCTTCCATATAATCTTGGATGTCAGGACATGTTTTGCTGAAGACACCTTTACACAGGCTCGCATTCTTGAATTGAATGATGCTGTTCATGTTTTTCACTTCAGGGTAATACACCACAAAACTATAACACATTTCATCAGATGTTGCATCGCCATAATAAGTTGTTGTATTCTTCGATGTCGAATCGAACTCACATTTCAAGCGAATTTCATCTCCTGGTTGAAACTCAATTGGCGTCCCAAACCTTAAATCATTCAAATAGAGATATTTCAATGAAGTTTCAGAAAACAGTTAGTATGTTATTTCTGCTTAAATCGAAGCTTCAAAGTGCAATCAATTACTCCGACTCTCACAGCTCATCCTTCAAAAATATTCCTGGTTTTAAAATAGTTTAGATTTCATCTCGTATGGCGTCAAAATGAACGGTGAATTATCATCTTTTCACACATCGCAAAATATTTTACAAAATATTTTCAATGAAACTTATTGCAAGGGTCAAGTTGGCAAAGCATCAATTTCAACATCCTCACCTTGACAACAATACAATAAATGCGTTATTGGTTATATAACGGAATGCAGTGAGATAGTGTGTCTTGGTTGATTTGGACACACCTTGCCTAGCTATGTGTGCAAATACTCACTTATGTGTGACAGGACTGTCGTAGCTATAGACATCATCACGACCCAGGGACCCTACTCTGCTACCATCTCGATAGTGGTCCAATGAGGCAGACTTCCCTGTAATCGAAACATGTTTAGATCATTGTGTGTAGACTGACTTACAAAAATAGTAGAGACCTTAAGATTGCACCAAATAGTAACCTGTACCTGTACCTGTACGTGAAACATGATGCGCGCGCAACAAATCATGTAATTTTATGCTCCATTCGACACGTCTGACTTGTTTTATAATCCCGTTGACGTGTAAATTCAATAGCGCCGGGCGTTTTTGTCGTCTTGTTGTGAACCTGTACGCGAAAGATTGTGAGTGAGATCAGTATTACATAACTACAGGGTATGTACTATTTATTTCACGGTCTCATTCATTTTACACGAGCGGCAAGACGTGAATTTGGCACTTTACAGGTTGGTTGGAATGTGAGTTTTGAACGACTAAAAAAGCAATGTGCTGTTTATTTATGTTATTAATTTAAAAGTAAAATATCTGTCGAATAGCTGTGTATGTGCTATGGTTCAATAAATAACGAATCCTATGGGTAAAGTTGCAGATAATTTCAAGTATGAAATAATGGCAATTCGTATTGCCATTATTGTATCACTTATGTGAAAGCCATACTGTTCTTTTAATATGAAAAGTGATACTCGATGGTTTCAAGATTTCTAATATGAAAAAGTGAGATTCGATGGTTTCAAAAGTGATATTCGATGGTTGTTTTTTGCTAAAATATGATATCTTGATCCACATATCAAATATATCTTCAGGTGATATTCGATCTATATCCTTGCAACCATGGGATAAATGAGGGTTATGGGAGGTTCTGTATTTGGGATATATCCTATCTTGCTAAGGGGAATATAGATATCTTACCGAGGGCCCGGACGGTCCGAGGTAAGATATCATATTTCCCGAGGGATATACCCCATATTAAAAACCGAGCATCACATAACTGATTTATCTCATGACAAGTAAGATTTCACGAGTGCGGTTTTTAGGACACCAATAGTGCAGATTTGTTTTTTAAAGTGTTCTCATTCTCATTATCTTCGAAAAAGCCATCAACATTTTGGTCAAAAGAAATGCTACCGTCTGCTGTACCATTTTGACAGTTTCGCTTTTGCAAGATATACTTGTGAAGATATCATATATCCACTCATGGACATTAATGGGTAATGATTTCTCTGGAATAAACGGACAATCCAATGGTTTTAAAAGAATATCATTTATATCCATTCATTGATATCAATATCGTCACTCATCAATTGCGCTCATGAAGATATCATATATCCACTCATGGATATACACTCCCCTCCATAAGTTTGGCAACCTTTTTCCCCCATTGAACTACGTGTTAAAGCCTCTTTACCTTTGAATTTTTATTTACTTAACCTACTATTGATGGAAACGTAATTTTACTTTAATTCCAATACCTCCAAATTTTCTCGACAATCGACAATCCCATGTTAACCTATGGGAAATGGTAGGTTTGCCGCAAGTCATATGACAGAATATCCATCCATCCGAGTCCTTGCAAAAAATACGAGTTAGGCAGGTAAGCGAATTTGCTAACTTTATTTAGCAAAAAATTAATATGTTTCTTCAGGTTCAACAAAATTATAGGGCTTTAAAGTCAAAATTGTTTTTCAAAAAACCTCTCCCATTGAAATAACACAGGAGGCGAAAAATTCTTTTCAAAAATGACTTTGAAGCGCTGTAACTTTAATATTCATCAAATAAACTAAACACTTAGTGTTCAAAAAAGTTAGACAATTCAATTTGCTATATAAAATTTTTTTGCTGAATCTTTTACTGAAAAGATATCCTGATTTCTGATTTGCCCCGAACCCTCCATTTCCCATTGGATTACATGGGAATGACGATTTTCAAAAATTCATCAAATTTATCATCAATTTTCGACCTATTGTAATTGAGGAAAAAAAATTGAGAAAATTTGGAGGTATTGGAAATAAAGTCAAGTTACGTTTTCATCAATATTATAAGTTATTTCATCGCCGGTTAAGTAAATAAAAATTCAAACGTAAAGAGGCTTTAACACGTAGTTCAATGGAGAAAAAAGGTTGCCAAACTTATGGAGGGGAGTGTAAATGATATTTTTACAAAACCATAAGATATTCCTATATTATCCCATGGTTGCAAGGATATAGATCGAATATCACGTGGATTAAGATATCATATTTTAGCAAAAATGTCCCAAACCATCGAATATCACTTTTTAATCAAAATTATTTTTTTGTTCAAATTTTTTGTCGCATTTTTTTCTTTTAATCTCTTTCAAATTATTGTTTGAATTCTTTTTGAAAAATTCAAATAAAACAAAAAAAATTCAAATATAACAAAAGAATCCAAATTTTTCAAAATTGTTTGAGCCCAAAACTTAGGATTTAGAAAGATAATACTTCATGAACGAAAAAAAGTAGGCCGAACTACTGTAGACAGACAGGCGGGCGGACAGACAGACGGACGAACGGACGGACGGACGGACAGACAGACGGACAGACAGACAGACGGTCTGATCATGACAGACCGGCAGGTTGGCAGACCGACAGGCTGGCAGTCCGACAGGCTGGCAGACAGAACGACAGGCTGGGAGTCTGACAGACCGGAATGCCGGTAGGCTGGCAGACCGGCAATTTTACAGGCCGACATGTTGGCAGACCGGCAGGCTGATATACTGGCAGACAGAACGACATGCTGGCAGGCTGACAGACCGGAATGTTGGCAGGCTGGCAGACAGAACGACAGCCTGGCAGACAGAACGACAGACCGATATGCCAGCAGGCTGGCAGACCGACAGGGTGACAGACGGACATGCTGGCAGACCGATAGGCTGGCAGTCAGAACGACAGGCTAACAGGCTGAACGACATGTTGGCAGGCAGACAGACCACCGTGCTTTATAGTAAGAACCACTACATAAAACAAACAAGCAATCAAGCAGATTAACACACAAACAAATCTCCTCAAATTATCAAGAGACAACTATCAAGAGATAAATATCTACATAGCAAATTGGAAATAAATAAAAAAAAATCTCTACCTTACCCAAACACCCTAACACCCATTGGTATATCTGTATGCCTTAAGCAAATTACACTTCCCCCATACAGAATCACTATGGATATGTGTGTAGGCCGATTTAAAATATCATACTTTCATCACCAGATACCCACTAATTCCTTGTTTCGTACACGTACACGTCGACGAGTGACTAAGGACTTGTTTTAGGCGCACAAAAGGAACATTTAAAAACACCTGTACGTGTACGTGTAATTACAGGTGCACGTACAGGTCGTCCGTATATCTTAAGGTCTCTATTATTTCTAGATTATCAAATAAACATGCACATGTACATTGACTGGGCACTCGTTTTCATATTTGAATATAATACCTCTAGATTTATTCAAATTTAATGTACCTATTTTATTTTCTAATGTTGCTTTTTGTTCTTGCAAATCGACTTAATTCCCATCTAATTTATCCGACCCTTTTTCACAAAACGTACTTCAAAGACTTTTACATAATTCCTACTTAACTTTCTTACCAAGATAATGCATATGAAGTAAACTCTCTGTGAGATAAATAGGGCTCTGAAGGTATTGTTGGGTACAATAGGATTCTGCCACAGCTGATGTAATATAGCTGGGCTGACCACCTGGGATCGTAATGTACTGTTGACCAGTCATAAGATAACCAGCGTCAAATTCGCGTAAGTTGGGTGTGTAGTACAACGTCATTCCGGAGCTGTCAACATAATCTTGTCGAAACTCTGGGTTGTTCCAATGAACCTGAAATAGTTCCCAAAATACATTTAGTTTAAACGTGCTACCATCACGGGAGTTTGCGTGCAGTTTGCGTGCTTACAAACTAAAGTAACCAGGTGATATGTGGGAAATGCATCCCACTATGTTAAGGACCTGATTGGTTCAGTTTTTAGTTCTCATCGAAAGCATTAAACAGTGCATCGAAATCAAAATTGCAAGCATACAGCCAAATCACAGTTTTCTGTATCAGTATGTTGCAAACAGGGTCTAACTTAGACATTACAAAATCTTTTAAATCTTTTTTTGTATTTTTTTCTGATTGAAGCCACAGAGCAGAGGATCTTGTGGGTGGTATCGATTTAAGGGAAGACTCTTTTTGTTTCATCATTACTCATTTTAGTGCAAAACATGTTATGTTTAAATTGTATTCATTGTATGTGATATATTTTACAGCGTGAGACTATAATAAATATTTAACTAACTAGCTAATGCTCTGATAGGGAAATAGTAAAGTTCCTTTCAATAATTATTTTCATGACATCTTTCTAATTCTAATTCCTGTTACTTTCTTCCCTTTATCCTGTTCAGCTTTCTGCTGTTAATCACGATGAATCATTTCATGGCTCGAGAGCTCGAATAGAGCCTGAATAAAATGTATGTAGGTATTTGAACCTGAAAATTACAGTCAAATTGGGAAGCAATTACATTTCTGAACATTTGAATGCTTGATACATTTATCACTTATTGCTGTTTTTTTCTTTTTCTTCTTTATCAAAGAGGAATTTCTTAGGCTGTATGTGATGATAGAGGTTATCAATGATTCCAGATTTCTTTTCAAGTGTTATAGGTTTTATACTTTCAATCCATTTCACTGCCCTATATTTGTTCTCCAAATGTGAGAATTGTTTCTATACAAGTATTATTAGAAGATACTTGTTTATCATCAACATCAGACATCAAAATCGAAGTCCAATAAATCTGGAGGTTCACCATTAGCAATTGTGTCCGTGTCATTACTGATTGAATCATCATGTCTATCCAAAATTAGGGGTTGATCATCAGTTTTTATACTGCTATCAATAATATCAGATAATTATCACTCATTATAACACTTTCCTCATCACGCAATGTACCTCTGCTTTGAGATATTTTTGTTGTTACATACTATGCTGCCCAGTCACATCCGAAATCAATGTTGCAGCTTGGTTTTCATTACTTCATTTTATGAGGTGGTAGAAATAACTAAGGGATCATTTACTTTTAAAAATTTGCTTTCGTAACGATATCCGACAAAATATGCAGAATACTGTGGTATGGCTGATAGTAGTCAATAGACAGGCGTTTAATGATTCCCGGCTTTTTGTATCACGTTTTCACATGCGGTGTATGGCATACTCCCCTGCGATGAGTATGACATGTTCAACAGGTGAGTAGCGGGTATTCACTGAAATCAATGTATCGCGTATTCACTGCGGAACATGCCATACTCACCTGCGGACTATGCCATATACCGCCAAATACCACGCTGCCATGAATATATGCCATATTCAGCGTAACATATATCGTCCCTTGTAGGGTCGAAGTCTGGCAATTACGTTTGCAGTCTAGTAGGTCATCTCGTTTTAAGTACGTTGTTACATGATCAAAGAATAATGATTTGAATATTTCTTTGGTCTCTAGCTACTCTTTAATTACATTGTTGTTGGAAATGGTTTTACTCATAGCAATGTAAAGGCCTATAGTGCAATGGCTCAAAGTCAGAGACAATTATCCTTTCTACCGATCCGTACCTGGAGAATGGCCGTTTTGTATCCCTTGGTCCCTATCCTAAACGCTGCCTTCTCCGAGCTACATTCTCCCGAAGCACCGAGTGCCCATTTAGCGAGGATGTTATTGCAACCCACGCCCATCTTACACGACTTTGGTGTCTGAAAGCGTGTTCGCACATCTCCGTCACCCTCAACTAGCTCCTCTGCAAACAGAACTATGTTTCATTTTCTTCACTAGTCTTGGATCAAGACCCTGGACTCGGGACAAGAGCCGTGTTTGAGTAGATAGTCCAGGGTCTTGAAGTAAGGCTATCTGAACACCGCTGGGCGGTCACTAAAAGGTTTGAGGTAATAACAATTTGTCAACACTTCCTTGATAAAAAAAAACAAGTTTGGGGGCCTAAATGAATTCTCTAAGACCTGAATTAATTCATACGTTGTGATTACATGCTGTGTATAAAATCAATTCTAAATTATAGTACCGTCTCTACACCCGTAGAGTAGCATGTGGTGCATGACGTTAGTGTTATTAATGATAGGCGTCTGCGCGATCAGGTGGTAGTCTCCATCGTCAGGTAAGGGCACAGTGAGGCATATATAACTGGTTTCCTCACTAGGGACAGGGGTTGGTGGGAAGCGAACGGTGACATTTCTTACATCAGCTATTTAAAATAAAAAAAGTCGTTAGATATTACACATTTGAGAGTTTCACACTTTTGAACTTTTGTCCAAATATTGATTCCATACTTTCACAAAACGTGGTATCGTTATTATGACGTCGTATACCTAGTAGTATATTGCCGTTATCATATCAAGTTATATATCATTTTGTTCCTCATGGACATACGATTGCAAAGTTTCAGAATCCAGGGGTGTCCCTAAAAAGATACAACGTACAAAAGTATGTGGCCACGGTTCATTTTGAGGGGAATTTCTGGTCATTTCAAGGGCAATTTAAAGGGAAAATTCTTTTTTTTAATATTGCAGATTTCTAGCAATTTTTATCATGGCAGAGTTAAGTCCACACGTGTGTGACAGTTATGCACACAGATATATAGATAGAATTCATACAGTGGCTTATAGGGAGGCCATAGACCCTTACCTGGTATGACCTCTATCACGAACAATGGGTATGAGTCGATGAGACAAATTGCCCTCTAAATGACCCCGTACCCACAAACTTCGATTCATTTTTTCTTTTTTTCAGAGACACGACTTGATTCTGAAACTTTGCAATCGTATACTGTCCATAAGGAACAAAATGATACATAATGCTGGTAATACTACATGTTTGACTTTATGGGGGAGGTGCATGAAACACCCTGTATATAAACTGAATAATGTTGCTTACCTGTGGCGTCCATAGGCGGACACGAGAATTCCTGGCTATTACAAAACTCCCATTGGTTCTGTGCCAGACACGCTGGAGAATTCCAAGGCTCACAGATTCCTACAAAACATGGTAATATCTATATTCATTTGACCCAATGAGATCTGACGCCGTGACCCAGAGATCTTCATATGTGTATACATACGGATAGTGTTATACAGATTGATACAAAAATGACACCCACCTTATGTTGCATAAAGACTTGTCCTTTGGCACGCTTATAAATATACATTTTAGAAATTTTAGATATAATAATAGGATTTTATTAGTACTGATGCCCTTTTAGGGCCAAACGTACATCCAATATACAATTTTCAATAACAGTAAATATAGGCAATAAAGTAAAGAAAATAGGATTACATTCTTCAAATGACATATAAAATGTTACTTTGATATAAGAATCCTGTCTCTACCCATCATTAGATACTTTATCATGTCAGCAGATTCTTTTAATATGATCCCCTCACTCGTCAATAGAAAAATTGTATTTTTATGTAGCTTAAGTAGGTCAAATTTTATGAGCGTTACAATAAGTTCCATATGACGTCTATTCCTTTGCAGGCAATTTTGAATTCTACTGGCAACGTTGTTGATCGCCCTTAAGTATTCCTCCTGAGCCCTGACCCTCCTTGTAATTTCTCTCTTTAAGTAAGCTAATTGATTTGGGGATTTGTCTCATACACATGGCCCTTGAAGTACCCCCAGAAGTCAAAATCTTGAGGGTCAATATAAGGGGAATGGGGTGCCCGCTCATTCTCAGATCTTCGGCTGATGAAACGGTCTCCAAAGTGGGCATATATTGTAACGCTCATAAAACTTGACCCACCAGAGCTTCATATCTGAAAGGATATGTATCGATATGGCGAACTGAATTCAACAATGTTTTTCTCACCAATCATTGGGAATATTCTGTAAAATCACGGCCCTTTATGTAATGTTGACTGATTGGCGACAATTTAATGCCAAAAATATTCATATATATTTTATACCAGGTATAACTTGTACAAGTATAACATTTTTTGTTTTTTAGTGCAGTCGTTTTTTTGTTCCTTTCTATCAACTCTTGAGAATGAAATAAACTGTATTTCCGAACCTTGTTGGAACAAAATAGCATATACAACATTTTCTTAGACCTCTCAATATTATAGTTATACAAAGGAAAATTTGGTTGATTTAACAAAGTACGCAAAAACAAAAAAACCCGAAATAGATAAAAAAAATTAAGATAAACCTTTTATTTCATTAACAAGATATTTTTAAAATCAACCAAACTTTCCTTTGTACAATTACAATATTGAGAGGCCTGTTTATGTCGTTTTGTTCCAATGAGGTTTGGATAGATGTTTCATTTCATTCCGAACATATGATACCAGGAATAAAAGAAGTGTCTGATGTGTTTTCTAGAACAATATGGAGAAAATTATATATATGAACTTCAAATTATGATGTCACCATCCAAAATATGACCATTAAATTGACGATGTGTAAAATTTTCAGAATTTTTTTATGACTGGTATAAGAAAAACGCGTGTTCAAAAGGTTCACCATATCGATACCACTTCTTTCTCTAGGTGCTTCCGCATATTATGTCTTCTTGAAATATGCCAAAGTATGTTAATGAACAGACAAGTTATGCAACGTAAGGTGGGTGTCATTCTTTGTGTCACCCTGTATGTAACATGTTTAAATAATAGAATAGTTCATTCGTACACTGTAATCAACCCTGTAGTCTTGTATTAAGCCCATATAGCCATTTTTGCCCCCTTCAACCCCCGGGCCTTCAACCTTAACAAACATCACATACACTGATAGGAACAACAACTAGATATATAGCTAGTCTTGTATGAAGCCCTTGTGTGAATCTATACGCACCATCCACGTTGGATTGGGAACATTAGTGAACTCATAGTCGTGTACCAAGCGCATGTGTGAATTGGAAATGGGAGCCGGGAACTTAATACTATAAAAGATGATCAATACGAGCATTTTGTGATTAGAGCGTTTTAACGTAAGTTTACCTGGATGTGTAAGACCGGATGTTTCTTCAGGAATCTGGGTCTCATTCCACACACAGTTTGGATCGCCGAGCTCCTGGCCATTGGTCCTTCCGTCGTTGTCGGAGTCAGCATTACATAGCTCGGGAGTCCATACCTAAACACAAGACCAAAGAAACTAGCATCGCTTAGTATATACCCGGTGTAAAAGAAATTATGGTCCCCTGGGGATTATGGTCCCCTTTCTTAAAGGCCCTTACTGGCCCTGATTGTGGATACGATAATAAGGAAAAGAGTTGTATTTAGGTCACCATATAAATCAATGGAAAGTAGGACCATAATTTGATAGGACCTCCTACCCTTTTACACCGGCAATGTATACGTACTAACGGCAAACCCTTCAGTAGTACAGTCATTGAGTAACTTCTGACAGACTGCCAGGGTCTCGAATTATCGATAAACAAATGAAAATAATTTTGCCGTCCTATTAGAAATAAGGATTGCTTTTTCATGTTATTATATTACATCCTGGTATCGGAAAATTTGTCCGCTGTGACAGAGCATGAAAACACTAAGAATACCACACAATTTATTTTTAACTCATACTTATCGTTATACCAAAGAAAATTACTTACTCCATGCAATGGATTGATCATTTGCTTTCACTTCTGTTTGAAGTCCAATACAATAACGCTGGGAGGAAAAGCTATGGAAAATGGCTCCGGAGTATCATACTCCAAAATATACCATTTCTTGTTTAACTTTTTAATGGCACGATATAGTGACACGATAATATTAACATGTTTCCAGCATAACTTTGAAGGTATTAATGAGATGTTGATGTATTCGGTCTTTTTAATTCTTTTATATAATAATTGCAGCTGCAAATGTGAACTATGAAACTGCTCCGGTCCGTCACAGCGGACAAAAGTGTAAGCATTTTTTATAGAAAAATCAAAAAGACCCAATACATCAATATATCATTAATGCATTCAGAGTTATGATAAAAACATATGTTATTGTTATCATGTCACTATATCATGACATTAAAAAGTTAAACAAGAAATTGTACAAATTAGAGTTTGATACTCTTGCGCCGTTTTTAATAGCTTTTACTCCTAGAGTTATTGGACTTCAAACAGAAGTGAGGGTTACCCGCAAATACTATCAATTGCATGAAGAAAGTAATTTGCAAATGATATAACGAAACATATGAGGTAAAAATAATGAAGTGTTTTTATGAAAAATAGCATCCGTCACAGCGGACAGATCTTTTGATACCAGCCTGTGTATATTATTTCATCTAAATATCCTGATTGGTATTGCACTTGCATACAAATATCAAATGAGCTTAAAGAGAAAAATGAATAAGATTTTTCTCATCCCGTCTGAATTCATGGCAAGAATGGTAGGTTTTAACTTAGGAACCGATAGAAAGCGCTGCGAAATCAGTGATGGCATTTGCCCAACTTGTAATTTGAAGGTGCCAGATATTACTAGACTACAAAGTGCAGACCAATAGAAGTGAATTTATAATGTGTAAGACTTAGTAATACAACAATAATGAAAATAAATTCGTCATTAAGCATTATATCAATAGTATAGTTTCTAAATAGCTGAATAAGGCTGGCATAATAGATGTCACCCTTGTCATACTTCGTTTTGCTTAGGCCAGACTGCAATAGCCGTCCGTGTTTTAATCTCGCGATGGTAAATTAATTTAATGATTTATGAAAAAGTATTGGTTGAATGTGTCTGAAACTCAAATGGCAAATTCTGGGATGACAAAAACAAGGTTTAAGTTGTTGTTTTTTGTTCCATACAATTTATATACATACAGATTATAACAATGTGATAAAAGATAAAGGTCACATAATTAATAAGAGTAAAGTAATTGATTGCTGTTAAAGAATCTTCGCATTGCATCAAATCAAATTCAAATGTGTTTTAAAAACGAAAGAAAATGAGTTGTTAGAGATTAAAAGTGCAAATCTCTTAAAAGCTCATGAAAAACGAGAATGATATTTCAAATCTATATGGAAACTTTGCCAAAATGTAAAAGTACATTAACATCTGACCATAGGTATTTAGTTTAGCTCGATAAAACCCTGTATATTGAACTTTTAAACGCTGCTTGTGATATTTTCGTTCAAGCTTATGTATCAGATGCTGGCACAGTTTTGCCGGAAGTTTGCAAGAAGTAACTTTTGGCAATGCAGTATGTTAGAGTAACCTAGTAGGTGTAAGAAAATATAAGGTGATGGCCTTTAAAGTGGTAAAAACAATTTTCACGGCCGAATTGGACTTCAATTCCTGCGATTTCAGGGGGTACTGTAAGACTATTTCATAACATAAAGGATATAGTTGCTATTGTTCTGTATTCTACAGCACACATTACTAGTCCAAAGATGAATAATATCCTAAAGTTATAGGCCGATATCTGTATTAGTCTCAGAAATATTGCAATTAATAGGAAAAAATTGCAATTTTAGTCATTTTTAAGTCTCACGTATCCTATATTTGTAGCTTCCAGCAAAAGATGGCAGCTTAAATAGCTCAAAATTGTTTTCTAAAAACTAATTCAAGCTTTGTTTGATATTGTAATACAATTATAATAATGATAATGTACTATTTATGATTTTTAATAGGACTTTATAGTACCCTACCCCTGGAAAGTGGGCGTGGTCAATGTTATCATTTTGCAGCATACAATTAAAAACTTATATTGATAGAAAGCAAATCAATGCATTTTTAACATTTTCACTTGTTACTTGACATTGTAATTCATTCATTACTAAAATATAGGACTCTACATATTTTATATATACGTTTTCAATTTTGTACAATGTATCATGATGAAATCTAATAGGCTGGTTCATTTTCAGTGTTCACTAACGCATGAAATGTAAGTCACAGTGTTTCCAAATTACCTTTGCTATGAGAAAGTACCACAAAGACTACATAATATGAGCAGTTTCAAGGTCCTAATACTAATACTTACCGATCTATCGGCGTTCAAAAATAGAGAAAGCTGTCGTGAGTGCAGTTTTAACTAACTTTGAACTGAAACTGCTGCTTAATGAATATTTTTCTCAACATCTGTGACTTTTTTAGACCCCAATCATAAGATACCAAGACATAATGCTACCAAGTTCTGATATTGGAAGTTTCAGAGCTCTAGATCAAATATTCACTTCTGCATGTACTTTTAAAAAGAGACAAAAGGACAAAAAACCTGTCAGATATCGTGAAAAATATGAAAGATGCACTATTCAGAACAATTTATCTCTTAAATGTTACTTTTATTTGACATAATTTCTGATTCTGCCTCCAGTTAGTACCACCAATAATACATATGAGAAGACTTAACGTCATAGTAAGTGGAAGTACAGATCTATTGGCTTCTGAAAATGGGAAAAGCTGTAGCAAGTATGATTTTCACCAGTTTTTCATCTAAGACTGCAACTTTCTGAATTTTCTTTTTACAAACTGCACAGTAAGACCAAAGACATTAAAGGAAACCTGGTCATTGTACCACCAATAATAGGTAAAATAATATTGGTAATATATACCAAGTGTTTACTTTAATTCCAAGGCATCTGAATTGATAAATGAATGAAGTCAGTACTTTATTGTATCTTGGGACAAAATACACTGTTTGAATGCTTAAGCTTGACATCACAGTATCAAGTGAAAGATACGTTGTTAAATACAGCTATATATCACGTTAACTGACTTTACTCTTCAATTTGAAATATGCCTGGCCATTCTAAGAAAAATGCGACGGAGGGCAAAGAGGGTGCATGGTATAATTGGTAATTAAGCTCTTCTAGAGTTTAAAGCTCCCAAAATTTTTAAAAACGAAATGGAGAATAACATGTGAAAGTATAGGATGGACTAATTGTTCTAAGAAAGTTTTTGAAAGTAACATTGCATGAAATATTTAAGCAAGAGATATGTTCCAAAATACTTTCAGGTAGAAATAAAGCTCCGTAATGTAAAAACAATGTATTCTCAGTATTCAATAATAACATTCTTTATAGGTTTTTTGGTCTTAAGCATATCAGTGATTATCCCATGGTTGCAAGGATATAGATCGAATATCACATGAAGATATATTTGATATGTGGATCAAGTTATAAATATTTTAGCAAAAAATTCACAAACCATCGAATATCACTTTTAAACTATCGAATATCATGTCTTAAAAAGTGATATTCGGTGGTTTGAAAAGTGATATTCCATGGTTTAGAATTTTTTCAAAAAAAAATTTCTTTTTACAGTTTTTAATTATTTTCAAAAATATTTTTAAAAAATTTCAACATTTTTTCACAATTTTTTTTCAATTATTTTTTCAAATTTTTTCTCGAATTATATTTTCCACATTTTTTCGCTGATGATGATTTCCCATGGGATAAATAATTTTTTTTTCATAAATATCAATTATATCCACTCATGGATACAAATATCTTCACTCACTCGCTGCGCTCACTCATGAAAATATCAATATCCACTCATGGATATAAATGATGTTTTTTCAAAACCATAGGATATTCCTATATTATCCTACACTTCGTGTACTAAATGAATAATAACATGAAAAAATAAATTTGATATTTATTGGCAAAATGTATATCCGGAGGATATCGTAACGATATACTCCGGGCGGAGGATATGGTGATGATAAACTCCGGAAAACCCAATATGCGGAGGATATTGTGACGATATACTCCGCCAAATGGACTTGAAATGGATTTCCCGCCAAATGGACTCTATTTGGCATGAAATTCATTTTACAATGATATTATACATTCAGTACACTCCTTGTAAGTGTAGGATAATAAGAACATCCTATGATTTTTTCAGAATATCATTTTAATCTACTCGGTGATATTGATATATGCACTCGTTCGCTTTGCTCTCTCGTGTAGATATTAATATCACCTCGTAGATAAAAATGATATTCCTCAAAATCATAGGATATCCTATAATTATATCAATCCGGATGCTGAAGTCACTTAATAAATAATAACTAGATGTAACTCCTAGTAAGCACTTCAAGTTTCAGTTCTAAATAAAATACAGTTTAGTTAAAAAATTGTTAAGAATACATACATTTTTTCACAATCACAATTTCACCATTTCTGACTGTATTTTGCATATTTTTAGGTGTCAATGGTTCAATGATTATTTGATATAACCTCCTGAAACTACTCTCATATATATTTGGTGGTACAGTGATATGGAATCCTGTCTTTTGGGGTCTCATGGAATTCTTGTTTTAGAGAAGAAATTCCTGAAAGCTGCAGTTTAATATTATGAATTATAGGTGAAAATTGCACTTGCTACACTGCTTCTCCCATTTTTAGATGCTAATAAATCTGTAACTACACTTACTATAACCTTAAGTCTACTCATATGTATTATTGGTATTACTAACTAGAGGCAGAATCAGAAATTATGGTAAATAAAAGTAAAATTTAAGAGATAAATTGTTCTGAATAGTGCATTTTGTCACATTTTTTCGCGATATCTGACTGCATTTTGTGTCTTTTTAAGAGTCCATGCAGATATGAATACTTGATCTAGAGCTCTGAAATTTTCAATACCAGAATTTGGTAGCACTATGTCTTGATATCCTGCGTTTGGACTCTAACCAAATCACAGTTGTTGAGAAAAAAATTCATAAGTAGCAGTTTTAATTCAAAATTAGTTGAAACGGCACTCAAGACAGCTTTCCTCATTTTTGAAAGCCGATAGATCGGCAAGCATTTACACCATGATCTTGAATCTGGGCATACATATTCTTAATGGCACTATCTCATTGCCCAGATATTGTGGAAACATTGTGACTTATATTCCATGTGATAGTAAGCACTGAAAATGGACTTGTTGCATTGTGGCGGACCCCATACAAAACAAACATAGGGGTAGGGGGGGGGTTAAACGTTGATCAGTTCTGCTATTTTTTGTGGCTATTGGTCATATAGTAGATCATTTTGTCAAAAGGTAAGGGTGATCCGAGAAAAAGTTTGTAAATTGAAACAGCCTATTAGATTTCATTATGATACATTGTACAAAATTGAAATTGTATATATAAAATATGTAGAGTCCTATATTTTAGTAATGAATGAATTACATTGTCAAGTAACAAGTGAAGATGTTTTATATGCATTGCTTTGCTTTCTATCAATACAAGTTTTTAATTGTATGCTGCAAAATGATAACATTGACCACGCCCACTTTCCAGGGGTAGGGTACTATAAAGTCATATTAAAAATCATAAATAGTACATTATCATTATTATAATTGTATTACAATATCAAACAAAGCTTGAATTAGTTTTTAGAAAACAATTTTGAGCTATTTAAGCTGCCATCTTTTGCTGGAAGCTACAAATATAAGATACGTGAGACTTAAAAATGACTAAAATTGCGTATTTTTTTCCTATTAATTGCAATATTTCTGAGACTAATACAGATATCAGCCTATAACTTTAGGATATTATTCATCTTTGGACTAGTAATGTGTGCTGTAGAAAGCAGAACAATAGCAACTACATCCTTTATGTTATGAAATAGTCTTATAGTACCCCCTGAAATCGTAGGAATTGAAGTCCAATTCGGCCGTGAAAATTGTTTTTACCACTTTAAAGGCCATCACCTTATATTTTCTTACACCTACTAGGTTACTCTAACATACTGCATTGCCAAAAGTTACTTCTTGCAAACTTCCGGCAAAACTGTGCCAGCATCTGATATATTATGGCAGTACAACAAATGAACTGAGATGAAGTGCACGAAGCATGCAGTATATACAAGTCGTTAAGTCAAAACTTCTACAGGAGCAAAAGTTTTTAAAAATGTTAAATAACTGTATCCAGTTTTTTACGTATAGAGGTCTATGGGAAATAAAGATACAAAACAACATCTACAAAACTACAAGTCGTTAAATAATGAACTACATGTAGACTAATATAATTACTAGTATATCTATCACTATGTCTATAGACAAGTATAATCAATTCTGTATGTGCTTTAATACTGAGGCCCAGGAATACTTTTAGTTTTTTTTATATGACCTGGTGTATTGATCACATGAAAAAGTATAAAAATATGGATGATTGACATAACATTATAAAATATGCCTTTTTAATATATTTTACTATGGCATTCCCTGGTCTCGGTATTTGTATTTAAAAAGTCACGAAACTGAAAAGTCGCGAAAGCTAAAAAGAAATCACTGAAAGTCCCAATGACTTATCCCAGACCACTAAATTTCAAGCTAGATGCAAAAATACATCATAATGAGAAATTATGGCCTAATTATTAGTTCCAGCGCGACTATTTTATTCGTTAAAAACGAAAAGAGATTGAGTACATAATGGCAAGCTGAATTGCAAACTTAATTAATTTACAAATGAACAAAAATGCTTTAATTATTTGATATTGTTGGATGATCTAGATTTAACTACCTTTCCATTTTCGTCAAATGCCAATCCAAATGGGTTTCTTTCTCCTCCACCAGCCGAATTCCTATGGCCCACTCCCTGCCATACGTAGTTAGGTTTACATGGGTGGGGAATATTGTTTCCATTGGGAATCTTATTTTGGAAATAGCGAAATCCTTCCAAGGGTGCAATTAAGAGTGTTGCAATAACACAAAACAACGCCATCCTCAAATTAAACTCCATTGTTTGAAACCAGGCTCTGGCCTCTTTTCGACCTTGTTTATTTTATATAGCAACTATTTAAGTATGACCATGAGTCATTTCTGAGGTAAGGTAATATTTTGATTGCGGCGACTGGCTAGGCTTATACCTTAAGTAAAGTTTGTACCGCTGCAAATTTGGCATGTTCTAATCAGTGGACTGGCCCCAAGAAAAGATGGACTGGACTCTGGGCCATCTTTTAGACATTGCTTCACAAAATTACTAAAAAGTGGACTTAACCCTCTATACTCCATTATGGGGCCACACTTTAGGTTTTCTGTAAGTATTTTGACTAAAAGATGGCCTCAAGCAATACATATCTAAATTTGAATTTAACTTATCAATATCATTATCCCAGCAAATGAAGTTCGATAGGGATGTCACGAAGCCCTCCATTTATCAAGTCCTTTTCCCAAGCACAATAAAAAATATGTGGATTTTTAAATTCCTTTCAAATTAAAAAGATGGAATTTAGAAGGTTTGACCACAAAGGGTCAAGCACAGACACACATAACATGAGTAGCGGGATGAGTAGACGGTGTTTTTCTAAAATATAGCTTTGTTACATGCAAGAGGAAGGCATTTTAGTGTAGATTGGAGAACAGGGGCGTAGTCAGCTTTCAGTCAGGGGGGTACGATTGCCAAATTTTGGGTTTCAGTCAAGTGGGTGGATAATCGTGACATAAGCAAGGCAAAACAAAGAAATAAGATCTGTTTTGAGCTAGAAGCTTAAAAAAGCATTTTAAAGCTCTTTTCTTCCATTATCTAATGGTTCTATTTTTATTGGTTATGGAGGGGATGCGACCCATCACATTCCCTTCTGGCTATCAGGCTATGGAGAGATTGTGTTACCCGTAAGCAAATCAATCACAAGGAATGGAATATTGTTTCATATAATATATATTTGTTCTCTCATTAATATGCTACTGATCTCCAGATGGCAGGTATTTATATCAGTGTGGGAAATAAGCACCGGACAACAGACAAATGTCAAGTCTGAAAAGAAATTTGTCCAGACTGTTTCAAACTGTGTGGTCAACATTGTCCAGATAGATTTTACTGAGACATGAGACCATGAATTTTGTTTTACACATCAAATGAAAGAATATGAAATATTCTGAGGAATAAGTTGTTGACAAATGAAAAATAATAAAATTCAAAGGTTAACAATTTCAATCATGTTATACCCCCCGCCCTCTGTTTCTTTCTACTGTATATTTTTTATTTTTAATACATTGACCAAGTACAAAAAATTGTCCAGTGTGTTTTCAAACTGTCTGGTCAAAATTTTGACCAGTCAAAAAAATTTGCCTGGTCTGTTTCAAAGTAACTGGACAAATTTGTCCAGGAACAAAAAATGCTTATTTCCCACTCTGTATATTAATCCAGTTGTTTCTTCCATTCTAACTTATTAACAAGAACACAAACGTGTACAATATGTCCATACCGATGGGTGGTCCTTGAGTTTTTATCCCCAATGCCCAATTCTTTAATCAGTTGAAAATACAAGATTTTAGGTAAAAAAATCAAAATGGCAACATCAGCCAGAATGCCCAAAAACTAATCAGTTTGAGATTTTCATACAAAGAATCACATCTGAAAAGTTGAATTCGATCTTTCAAATGGTTCTTCTGTAAACGTGTAGATAATTCTTTGCACACAAGATTGGAATCTTCCAAGGATGGAAGATTCAAAATGATCGCCTTATCATTTACCCAGAATGCTTAAACTCATCCCTGAAAATTTTAAAGTTGACATGGCAGATTGATATTAAGTTAAAGTTCAGCATGTATCCAAGTTTCAGTGTGATAATTTGGATCACTAGTCGAATTATGAAGCAAACCACACTTGACACGAAAAAATATATAATAAATAAAAGTGATGGTTTTGATAAAAGTTAAATTACCAAAATTAGCAATAGATTTGATAATTATCAATTGTTTTTATAAATTATCAGATATTGCTTATTTCACACGAGCCCTTTTCTATGAAACAATTGCTAGAAATAGGTATCAATAAAAGTGATAGTTTTGATGTAACTAAAATTATAACTGTTAGCAATAGTTTTGATAATTATCAATATTATCTGATATTATTATATTATTATTATTATTATTATAATATAATTATATATATAACAGATTTTTCAGATTTAGTCTTTATAGGAATAAGCGAAACTTAAAAAGCTACCATTCAAATGACATGGGGCTGGAAAAATTAGCAAATAAAAGTGACATTCCGCACCTACCTCTATATTTCCCTGCCATTAAGAGTCAACCCTTTTAATGGAATGATAAATAATTCTGATAAAGTTACAAAACAAAAAAAATGAATGGTTTTATATTGGTCATTTTACAAAAATATAATTCAACACTACGCCATATGTTTTTTTCCTTTTCATAAAATATATACTGAAGGAACTACTGACTGCAAACTTCTATGATATTTTCAGTAAGGGAACATTTTATATCAATTGGAATTTACATCTGTCCTTACAAGTTGATAGTTGTGGAAAAAGAGTAAGTATATTTAATCAATTGTTTTACCATTCCCCCCCCCTCTCCAAATTAAATTGAGTTAAGATTGGTTGTCCAGCCCCAGGGTTCAACATTATAACATGAGGAGCTTCACTTTTCAAAATATACAGTCAACATTTGTAAGGGAAACAACAAAGATATTTAGGTGGCGTGCAGATGAATGTTAGGTAGATTGTCAGCTAGATTGTCCCCATTAAAAAGAATGTGAAGGATAATTTAAGTTTGACAAATTATGCAAATATAATACAAGTGTAGTCATACTAAAATTATAAAGCATGCCAATTTTAGATTTTAGAGATAAAGTATGAGAGGCTTGTAATTCAGCTCTTCCAGATTTACTCTGCCTTAAACTTACAATGGAATGCTATTGATTCTGATATATTTACAAAAAATGACGTAACTTCATAATTTTCATCAACAATAGAATTCAACTATATCTTGTTCTTTTATTTTTTGCAAATCACAGCTTAAAACTAATGATTGCAAACTCCTCCAACATAATCATTTAATAGGGAAAATTCTATATAAATTGGGATACACATATACCCTTACCAACTGCAAGTTGTGGAAAAGTTTGTAATTAATTTTTTTAGCATTGTTTACCCCCACCTCTCAACATTAAGCTGTCTCGAGACTGTTTTGGCCAATGGGTCATGTAAATTTATGAAATCAGAGCTTCATTGTTTGTGATAATTGTTACTTTGACAAAATTAAATTTAAAGGGATACTAAGATACAATAGTTGATGGTGTCTGGTACAGATTGTATCACTTGATAAGGTTTTATGATTCTATTAGGCATGCACCTTGGGTGGGTTGGATCACTCAGTACCATCCTTTTACTTAACCCTTTATACTCCAGTTTGAAGCCACTTTTTAGTCATTCACCTATCAAAATACCAAAACAGTGGCCTTTGTATCAGTCCACCTTTTAGTCATTTTAACCACACAATGACTAAACAATGGATAAGGCCACAGAGTCCACTAAATTGGAGCCAGTCCACTGATTAGAACATGCCTGCAAATTTTATTCAATACTAACTAGGTAGGGTCAATAGAACCTACTTGAGATTTGTTGAGAGTAGTACTTAAAGATATGCTATACAGATATGTAGGTCAGTATTACATAATCGTGAAATGAATAAGTCTGAATATATCATTGGTCAGAAAACACTAAAACCTGCTTGAAACTGTAAAAGTTTATACACTCTATTCCACACTGTATAGAAATAAAATAACTTACACTATAAGTAACTGTGAGCCAATCATTGCATAGAAAAAACTTTATGCACTGTTTATAAGATTCACTGAGACAAGTGGGTCAATACTTGGTGTACTTTATGTGCTCTCACACAATTACCTTCCCTTGCATAAAGTTGCTGTACAGTTATATGTAACTGAATATTGTATATTCATCACAAACAACCTTAGCAAAATGATGGTTCGACGAAATGGACGGTTCGCTAAAACCAATAAACCAGGCAATTCAGCCCAATTTGGAAAGAAACTAGATAGCGTGATAGCGAATGAGGATAGTAAGTGAAATATATTTTGCAAAGGTCAGCTTGTAAACTACTGGGTAACCCTAAATGATGAGAAATATGTACAAAATATGTTTTGCATGATTTATTCATATCCCAATGATTTAACTCCTTCACTGCATCTAATAAGGTATATACATGTAGATACTAATTATGGGACATTTAGGAATTAAGTGACTAGACCAAAGCAAGCATGTTTGAGATTTTAAATAAATTACCACTTCATTATTTGCTTTTAGACATTCAATAAGTTTTATTTGTCCAACAAACCATATTCACAATTGTTCAATCCAACGAAAATTAGGGGATAAGCTATAGAGACCCCTCCATTTGTCCGTCCATCCATCCTTCAACTAGACAACAGCAAGTGTAGCAAATCCCATCGAACAGCCATGGCTGGCATTTTTTTTACAAACAAAGTATACAGCAAAAATGGCAGCCATTTTTCAAAATGGCCACCTTCTACCAAAAGTGTCATTAGACAGTGTGCCACGCTTATAGTATTCACGCATCAAATATGAACAAAATCGCTCTACTACTTTTCGAGTTATAGTAAAATACGTTAAAATGGCCGCCTTCTACCAGAAGAGCCATTAGACAGTGCTTATAGTATTCACATACCAAATATGAACAAAATCGCTCCACTACTTTCCGTGTTATAGTAAAATACGTTAAAATGGCTGCCTTCTACCAGAAGAGTCATTAGACAGTGTGCCATGCTTGTAGTATTCATATACCAAATATGAACAAAATCGCTCGACTACTTTTCGAGTTACAGCAAAAATCGTAAAATAACGAGTAAAGGCCGCCATAGTTCAATTCTTTGAAGCAAATGATTCTAAAAGTACAAGATATCTTTGAAAAAATATCATTCTGTTAAGTGAAATTGTAAAAAATATTTTGCAATGTGTGAAATTGAATTAAAGCACATGATTTAATGAATAGTGGATGCTTCAATTCACTTATGTCTTCTAGTCTAGGCTTTGAATTCGGACTACCACCCTCGTTCATCGTCTAGAATCAGGACATATGTTAAATTTAATCATCTACAATGCATTGAGTCATTGGCTTAAATCCTATAATATAATATGCCTATCAATATAATATGTTATTATTTAAGTATCATCTCAATGCTTTAATTTTAATAGAATTATTTTAATATTTTACCAGCTGTATAATAAGTAGTTTGCATTACTGTTGATAAATAAATAAATGATTGCACTGTTCAGTAAAGAAATATAGCAATTGTATTATTTAAACTGACCATACACTATAGAAATGATTTTCATTGAAAAATCAAATCAGTACCAAAATTATGGTTACCCTGTAGTAGTGAAAGGCACATTAGAAATGAATATCACCCCCTTCAATCTATTTTTACAGGTTTTTAAGATTATTTCAGATTTTTCTATAGTTTGCGTAACCAGGACGGTGAATTTTCTTCATTTTTCATCAAACATTTCGTCTTACCAATATTTATTATATCTGTCAATTTTATCAAAATCGCGCCGCTACGTTTGAAAATAATTCAAATTATGTAGTTTTTCCCATTGAGCTCCATTATAAAAATGGAATTTTCAACTTAATATTTTAAAATTCTACGTGGTGAAAAGTTGCATATTGAGTAGTTAGTTAATGTTATGGTGTTAAAAATTCAAAACAAAAAGGAATAAAGAAAAAATGCCACAGAGAAGTCTCAATAAAGTCTCTTTAATACACTAGTTCGCTACTTTGTAGCGGTTGGAAGAAAAAGATGACACTATAAACAGATGACACTACAAAAGGATGACACTAGATTGAACTTTGCACACTCTTTGTTATGATGTGTTTGTTTACATCTAAAGGTCGCTTGTACCTATTAAACTCCAATGAAGATCATGTGTACCAGGATTATCCCACTATCCTGTACATAAAATATCAAGTTTCGCCAGGATTGTCCCACTTGCCTGTTCATAAAGTATCAAGTTTTGCAATGGAATTGTTTTGAAACATGCTTTATTTTAATTCTTTTTAAATTTTCTTTGACCTTAGCAGCCAGCTATGTATGTGTTCTATCAAAAATAAATTCAAATCCAATATTAGTTTTCATATATTATTTGGAAGAACATACTTAAAGGTGGTCTCATTGAAGATACTAAAAGGTGAATATGGGTTAATGTTACTGCATGCTTGTGCAATTTGTTGAGGCCCATTTATTGTTACACTAAAGATATGCATCTGAGTGTCAATGAATTTTCCCTTCCTGATAAATTTTGATGGACTTTTAAACCAGCTTCAGCAAATATTCAATAATTACGTAGAAAAAGTGATGGACTGTATATAAGGTTCATTTCACTATGAAATAGTTCCGTTAGTTTATTTGTATTCTGTCTTTTTCATTTATTTTCCTTGTAATTTAACTATCTATTTTATCTATTTGCAAGGTTGACACTAAAGATGGATCTAAGTAGTATATTGCATGTGATGACTTCTTAAACTATTTTATCATACAATCTAAGTGCTTTATAATTTTTGGGGAATGACCACACTTGACTTAATTTACATAATCGTTTGTAAGTTGAATTAATTCATCAGTTCTTGAATATTTTCATAATGAAAAGCATGTCCCAAGAAGGTCTGCATATTAATCTTGCTTTTAGTATAAGAACAACAACAAATTATATATCAACAAAATAAGAAAAAATTAGATCTAATATAAAAGGTTTATTTAGATGGATGAGATACCATTCTCTTCGGACCATTCTACTTGTGATGTAATTGGAGACAGGAGGCAATTCTGCAAATTCAAAAAGTCTGACAAGATATATTTGGAAACTCTGTTGGCCTTCATACGGGGAAACACATTTTGTTATCCTACCAAATAAAGTTTGCATGGATATAGAGAAACCATCTGTCTATTCGTTTGTTTGCCCGAGGGATTACAAAATACCAGTTGATGGATTTGATTCATTTTTGATTTTGATTCAATTTATAGGCTTGTGCCTTATAGGTGTAGGACCTCTGTCAAAAGGGAATTTCAATATGGCTGCGCAATTCAAAATGGCCGTCATTTTTCATAAAATTGTAACTTTTATTGTTTTATAATTGTAACTCAAATACTAGAATAGTTGATTTGGTTCCAATTTTATATGCTGATGCCGAGGGACGATGGGGCTCTGCTCAAAAAGAGATTTTCAATGTGGTCATTTAGTTTCAAAATGGCCACCATTTTCATAAAAAATGTTATCTTTGATAACTTAAATACAAGTGGATAGATTCGATTCACATTTTATATGCTTAAGCCTACATGGCCTAGGGACGCAGGAGCTCTGCTGGAGAGGAAATATGGCACCTGAATTTTAAAAGGGCCACCATTTTTCATAAAAGGATGTAATACTTGATTACTTAGTACACGTTGACTGGTTTTGTTCAAATTTTATATACTGATGCTGAGGACAAAGGACCTCTGCTCAAGAATAATTTGTTTTAGACGGCAGCTGAATTTCAAAATGGCTTATGATTATGACAGTTTGGGATTCCATAGACTTGTAGCTATTTTTGCATTAACTACCATGGCAGATCATTGAAATTCTCAAATAACAATATGCATTACTGTACAATGATGATAGTCTTTTTCAACTCAACCCCTAATGTATCTTAGCTTCTATAATGGTTCTTCTTGCTTTATTCTCATTTTCATCATTTGCATAAGTGAAAGCTAATTTCTTATATTTAGCAAAGTATTTGGTCCAAAGGGATTATGAAATATAGAAATCATGCATTGTCATCTATTTCTTATAACATTTTACAAGTGTCATCTCTTTTCTACTAGTGTCATCCTTTTGTGGTGTCATCCTTTTATGGTGTCATCCTTTTGTGGTGTCATCCTTTTCTTCCAACCGACTTTGTAGATGGCACGTATATGTGTACATGTATTGGCAATTAATGTTTGGTGATAGCTAGTAGGAGTGTCAGGGACCGCTGACAGATTATTATTTTGAACCAAAAAATTGAATTATATTTTTGGCGGTCTCAGTAAATCAATGGGGTAATCAGGTCCTACGTGCTTTTTACAGGCCCAGAAATCAATGCTCGCTTATAAATGTAGCAAAATCTTTTTTCGTTCGTGGGATATTTTTTTCACCATATAACCGAACGGGAAGTTTTTGAATAGGACTACATGATCTGAATGGATGCGAGGATTCGATGGGCTGGGATTTGAGAAATTATGATTTGAACTTTGCCAATTTTACATGTATTCCAATGGGTGAAAAAGTAAGTTGCTTTCTACCGTAGTATACAAATAGGGTGCAGTTATTTAAAGTCCCCAACAAATAGCTACGTATGAACTGTAAACACTTTCCAACACTTAGATTTTTTTGATTTGCTTGAATTTTAATTTTCAAATTTTTACAGTCATTTAAGATGAAGCACCAATTTCGCATTTTTTCACATTTTATGCTATATTTATGTATATTTGGCTTAATTCTTTGAGATGTACAAATTGAAACCCTTAGATAAACTTTAACATCAACAACTTTTTAAGTAGTTTTCTACTTACTGTCATACATTACATTACTGTCATATGTATTTCAAATTTTAAATAACTGGTGGATAGCATTATAAAGACAGTGGTTCATGTCTTTGTGTAGATTCATATACGCTTTCCGGGCCACTGGAATACATGGCGGGCATCTTTGGCTCTGTTTCTCCTGTTTTTCACCCGTCTTGCCACTTTACTTCCTGCAACGCGTCTATTGAAATCTTTACCAGTAGCTCTCTTTTTGTAGAATTCCTTAAAGGCATGAGGGTTGTTTCTCATTTCAAACAGCGCGTCATTGAGAGCAAGTAAACAAAATCCTGATTATATGCTCAGCTGTAATATCACAGTCGCAGTTTGTGAAGGTATCTCTCACAAAGAGGAATGCAGATGACTCCGTGGTCAAGAAGTTTGCAATTGCATCTGAAGCCAGGAATCGATATCTTGGTGGTCCAGGACTTCACCGGCTTTTACCTAGGGGGTCAACCCTAGTTTGGGATAGATTAGGATGCTCAGGGAGGGCCCTGAATCCATGCAAACAGTATTACAATCCTGAAGTCAGGGTAAAATTAGAAGAAAATGGTGTAAAGGTAGTGATGCTACCTCCAAAGGGCCATCTTCTTAATCCTTGTGAGCTCTTCAACAATAGCATCCAACAAAAAGTATCATGGTGGTATCCCCCTGGCAACCCCTGTGGTGAATATGGCCACTCAATTGTAGACCCCCGATCCTTTGAGGAATGTTTACTTGCTCTCAATGACGCGCTGTTTGAAATGAGAAACATGCTCGCCATGTATTCCAGTGGCCCGGAAAGCGTATATGAATCTACACAAAGACATGAACCACTGTCCTCATAATGCTATCCACCAGTTATTAAAAATTTGAAATACATATGACAGTAATGTAATATATTACAGTAAGTAGAAAATTACTTAAAAAGTTGTTGATGTTAAAGTTTATCCAAGTGTTTCAATTTGTACATCTCAAAGAATTAAGCCAAATATACATAAATATAGCATAAAATGTGAAAAAATGCGAAATTGGTGCTTCATCTTAAATGACTGTAAAAATTTGAAAATTAAAATTCAAGCAAATCAAAAAAATCTGAGTGTTGGAAAGTGTTTATAGTTTGTCCATGTGAAATTTCATCATGATTCAATAAGGGGAAAGTGTTCAAAACAAGTTTTAAAGTTTGTGACTAATTATTGTGTGGGGTACTAAGTAAAGTTTGTACCGCTGCGTGAGAACAAATTTTATTCAATACTAACTAGGTAGTATACAAATAGGGTGCAGTTATTTAAAGTCCCCAACAAATAGCTACGTATGAACTGTACAAGTAAAAAGACAAAGACATTATTGGATGGTACAAAGAGGTCGTAATAAACATTTATGCGAATTGATCTTTATAGAATCGAAAAGCCTGCATTCACCCGAGTCGCCCCCAGGCCATGATAATGATTCATATACATGTACACTCCCCTCCATAAGTTTGGCAACCTTTTTTCCCCATTGCACTACGTGTTAAAGCCTCCTTACCTTTGAATTTTTATTTACTTAACCGGCGATGAAATAACTTATAATATTGATGGAAACGTAATTTGACCTTATTTCCAATACCTCCAAATTTTCATAATTTTTTTTCTCAATTACAATAGGTCAAAAATTGATGATAAATTTGATGAATTTTTGAAAATCGTCATTCCCATGTAATCCAATGGGAAATGGAGGGTTCGGGGCAAATCAGAAATCAGGATATCTTTTCAGTAAAAGATTCAGCAAAAAATATTTTTATATAGAAAATTGAATTGTCTAACTTTTTAAAACACTAAGTGTTTAGTTTATTTGATGAATATAAAAGTTACAGTGCTCCAAAGTCATTTTTGAAAATAATTTTTCGCCTCCTGTGTTATTTCAATGGGAGAGTTTTTTTTGAAAAACAACTTTGACTTTAAAGCCCTATAACTTTGTTGAACCTGAAGAAACATATCAATTTTTTGTTAAATAAAGTTAGCAAATTCAATTGCCTGCCTAACTCGTATTTTTTGCAAGGACTCGGATGGATGGATATTCTGTCATATGACTTGCGGCAAACCTACCATTTCCCATTGGTTAACATGGGAATGTCGATTTTCAAAAATTCATCAAATTTATCATCAATTTTCGACCTATTGTAATTTAGAAAAAAATTGAGAAAATTTGGAGGTATTGGAATTAAAGTCAAATTACGTTTCCATCAATAGTATAAGTATTTTCATCGCAGGTTAAGTAAATAAAAATTCAAAGGTAAAGAGGCTTTAACACGTAGTTCAATGAGGAAAAAAGGTTGCCAAACTTATGGAGGGGAGTGTACATACAAAGACCACGGTCGAGGACAATTAGTTTATAAACGTTAACTGTGTGTAAGGTTCATCAAAACTTGTCTTACATACGTCTGTGTCTTTTTATTATTTTTTACTTTTACTTCATTTTACTTAAGATATGTAAAGTAAACAAGTGTGATATACATCAATAATATGCTATGTATTTTTAAAAGGTATGTTTATTTGTGTAAACATGCTATGCTAAAACCAACACTTAAAGGTTATATAAGTAATGTGAAGGAATATTGTATTATGGATAAACGGGTTGGCAGAGGCGATAAGTGGAAAATCATGGAAGCAAAATTAAACAAATGATAATGATGATTTTTCCTTTAAATAAAAAAGATTGCCAATGTTATAACATTTCTTAAAGAATAACGCTTAACCAATACTGTATTGTAAAATTGTAAAATGTATGTTTACCATGTAACTGTATTGTAATTGTTTTTGCGATTGCTTTAACATGCTTAGTCTTTGAAATAAAAAAAATTATAAAAAAAATCTAACTTTAACTTCACAATCTTCATCCTCTGCTATGATTTTATTCTTTAAGTTGCTAGTTCTGTTTGTCACACCTGTACACCTGACATCTTTTAATGCTATCTTTGTAGTTATGATTTATCCATGGACCTCTATATTTACAATTTCTCTTATGCGCAGTAAGAAATTTTAATTTACCCTAAAATTCCTCATTCTCTTGCGTTATTTAAATTAATTCGCATTCTCCGTTATATTTCATGACTGTTTAAGTAATTTAACGTTTTTGTTGACGTATTACTTGATGATCATATTGGATCCATCATGTATCCCCACGGTGCAATAGATTTCAAGACCAATTAAGTTTTTGACATCTGCTTGAAGACCGAATAACGTCATTGTTTAACATTGTATCTTCTATTTGGGGGGTTCTAATTCTGGAGCTTATTTTGATATCAGCAAGTAAGTTGTTCAGAATAAGCATATGTAAATATTATTGTGTCACTATTTCATGCCATTAAAAAGTTTAAAAAAAGAAATGGTTCATTTTAGAGTTTGGGCACAAACATTTTTAAAACTTGTTCACAATTTTGGGGTTTTAGGGGCGGAACATTTTCTACTTAAGCTTACTCTACTGTTACCCTTTGCATTCGTTTGACTTCACTTCTTAAAAGAGAGCTTCGTCTCTACTGTTAACTTCTTAAACCACCAGTGCTTGATACGTTTTGATAGCTGATTTGATTTATAAATGCGTGCTTACTCAAAAATTCTGGAGGTAAAAAATACAAAGGTGTTTCTGTACAACAATCTTTTATGTGTACTAAATTCACCTTTGGCATTGGAATTCGTGTTACAATTTTTGTAAGGAATACACCTTTTGCGTAGTAATTGTTGTATATGTCGTGTCTGTCTATTACTTATTAGCATCACGTCCATCTAACATATCATAACAAACACGATATCAAAATACCTAAGTATGCTCCTGAACTATGTATATATAATATTTTATTTCAAAGCTCATCGTTTATCTAGACATCAGGTTTTTGGTAATCAAACATGTCGCTAGATATATGCAATACTATTGGGAAGAATACATATTATGTTATGAGCCGAGAAGATATTTGCCCTCAATTATATTTCTTGGACAATTGTTTGTATTTAGTTTTAGTGTGGGTATCATGATATGTGCCTGCTCTCAACCCCTAAAACGCTATCCATGGTCTCAATGTCCTTAACACATGTTAAAATGTCTATAAATTATATTTGGTTCATATATTTGATAGTTTGCCAATGAAAACTAATTTACCCTCTGGTCATATGGTATTTAAATGTATGAAAAATATGCAGAGCTACGTACAGTATTAGTACACCAAATAATGTATGAGCATGGGTAAACAAAATCTGACACATATTCTAGAGTCTACACATTGATTGAACACACTGTTTTTTACAAAAACTTACATTAAAATGGTGAGTGATACATTTTAATTAATTGATTTATTCTAATCCATTTGCTTTACTAGCATAATGATGGACGTATTTGCAATTTGTGTTTAAGCTTATCATTTGTAACAATGCGGATAACTGCCATATTATCGCATGGGAGTAGGCAGGCATGGGACAAGGCAGGCGGAGCAATCTCCTTGACAATTTTTACAGAAAACGTCTCGGGAAATTTATTTGTGACACAATATTTTCAGAATATCCTACAACTGTCTTTCTTTTTTATTTCCTTTTATATTTGAGATAGTCCGACAAAGAAATAGTGAGTATGATAATGGGTTTTGCACTTTGAATCAAAGTTCATATTTTTAGTTTTCATCATTATGTTTTTATTTGGCATTTCACTCACTGATTGTTTCATATTTAATAAAATCTTTACATTTATTAACATCAACAAATAATATGTGCTTGTCTGAGTTTCATTTTCTAATATTTTATAATTGGGATTTTCTTTGCCTATTGGGCATATATTTTGTTATATTATTCAACTACGACTATGCTTTGATCATAATAATTGCCCAAGAGGTGCGTCACCTGTCTGTGCACCATATGTGTTAAATAGGTCACATTCTTTCACTATCTGAAAAAATTAATTTACTTTACTAACGTTGTATATTTATTTATTTTTAGAGTGGGAAATTAACTGAATCGGAGACCACAGGTAATCTCTCAAAATTCCTTCATTCCCAAGGCTAAATTTCCCAGGACATCCTTCATGTGTATAGTGCATGACTATACTTTTTCATTATATAGAGTATCGCATATTGTAATAAGGTACGGAAAGCTATAGGGGACATGCGCATAATTCAAAATCGAATGGAGTTTTAACATGGGAGTGATATCACACACCGCGGCCCAGTCAGATAGATTTCATCGCGCACTGAATGAATTACAGGGGCCGCGTTGTGCAAAGTTAATTAAAATAAAGTGCGCAGAAATTCCGGCATTCAGTGCGCGATGAAAAAATGATTATCTGTGAATAAATAACGAATAAAAATTCGTGGCACCACGAATTTGATTTTTTTCGAAAGACTGCGGAGTGAACCAGCGAAATGACAATTTTGGAAAATATTGATGGCTCTAACGAGGAGAACTTTGAAATTTCCCGATTCTACCGCGCAGCACATCCAGGACCATGATGCGCACTTTTATCAGATTCGATTCTAATATGGTTTCAAAGATAATGTTCATTAAAAGAGGGCGTATACATACAGATTACACATGGCGTTATGTTGAAGTGACCCTTGCAAAGGGTTCCATTGAAAATATATTATTTTGGGCCATTTCATATCTTTTAATTGATATTGTATAAAATATTTTCAATGTTTGAAAATTATAATCTTATAAATAACATTTTATGTAATAAAACTGTAACGAAATGGTAAATACGGAATATGATGCGATACAATGCAGTGCAATATGATGTTATACAATGCAGTGCAATATGATGCAATACAATGTGGTGCAATATGATGTAATACAATGCGGTGCAATATGATGCAATACAATGCAGAGCAATATGATGCAATACAATGCAGTGCAATATGATGCAATACAATGTAGTGTAATATGATGCAATACAAAGCAGTGTTATATGATGCAAAAAATGCAGTGCAATATGATACAATACAATGTAGTGCAATATAATACAATAAAATGCAGTGCAATACGATGCAATACAATGCAGAGCAATATGATGCAATACAATGCAGTGCAATATGATGCAATACAATGTAGTGTAATATGATGCAATACAAAGCAGTGTTATATGATGCAAAAAATGCAGTGCAATATGATACAATACAATGTAGTGCAATATAATACAATAAAATGCAGTGCAATACGATGCAATACAATACAGTGCAATATAATGCAATACAATGCAGTGCAATGCAATACAGTGCAAAACAATGCCGTGCAGTGCAATACAATGAAGTTCATTTCAATACAATGCAGTGCAATGCAATGTGGTACAGTGCAATACAATGCAGTGCAATACAATACATCGCAGTTCAATACAGTGCAGTGCAATACAATACAGTACAATACAATACATCGCAGTTCAGTGCAGTGCAATAGAATACAGTGCAATTCAATACAATGCAATACAATACAGTGCAATACAAAACAATGCTGTGCAATAGAATACAGTACACTGCAGTACAATACAATGCAGTGCAATAAAATACAATGCAGTGTAATAAAATGCAGTGTAATTCAAGACAATGCAATACAATACTGTGCAATACAATACAGTGCAATATAATACAATGCAGTGCACTGCAATGCAATGCAATACAATATGGTGCAGTGCAATATATTGCAGTGCAATTCAAAACAATGCAGTGTAATACAATGCAGTGTAACACAATGTGGTACAGTGCAATACATTATAATGCAGTGCAATACAATACAATGCAGCGCAATACAATGTAGTACACTGCAGTACAATACAATGCAGTGCAATAAAGTACAATGCAGTGCAATATAATATAATACAGTGCAATACAGTACAATATAATGCAATAGAATACAATGCACTGCAATACAATACAATGCAGTGCAATACAATAAAATGCAGGACAATACAATACAATGATGTGCTATACAATACAATACAATGCAATGAAATGCAATTCAATGCTATGAATGTACACCTTCTACAGTCAAATAAACAAAGATAAAATTGTAATAGTATGTTAGTGTATGGAGTTTGAAGTGGGTGGGGGATACAATTACCAGTCTGCTGATTGATGACTTAATAACTTAGAAAAGATCTCCTAGCTTTTAACAGGTGACACTTATGTCTACCTTATGTTCTTGAACAATCTCGTCTAAGAATACAGACCCGTATCCTGGATTAACCTGGGGGAGTGGTTTTACCAAGGGGGAGATTTTGCCAAGAGGGGGGAGCTTTTTGACAGTTATGGCAAAAAAAATCATGCGAAAAGTGCTAAGAATGGTGAAAAACTGCATGATTTTGAACGAATATTTGGCAAGGGGGAGGGGGGTGAGGCCCCCTGGCTACGGCCATGGAATACATATAGGAACTTTCCTTCTCCCAGAAGAAATGGTATACAGGTATTACATCAATCATTCTGGTATTTTGTATACGAAGGTCTGTAGTTACTTTATTGAAAGATGGCAGTGTACACTGTGTACTACCATTTTGAGGTCAGTTTGACTTTATAATTCTGCGCACTATAATCTGTAATTCTCATAGATATCCTCTCTAGAGGCATCACTGTGATCCAAAATTACAATTTCGCAGGTCAAGTCTGCAGTCTTTCGAAAAAAGTTGAATTCGTTGTGCTACCCTTTCTTGTTGGGCATTTATTAACAGAAAACTATAATTACATCGCGCCAGCATATACAAGCTTCAGCGCGATATTTTGAGTATGTTAATAAATAAAGTGCGCAGAAATCGATCTTACTGGGCCGCGGTGTGCGATATCACTCATAAACAATTTTTAATTGCGCACTGAATGAATTACAGGGGCGCGTTGTGCAAAGTGAATTAAATAAATAAAGTGCGCAGAAATATATCTGACTGGGCCGCGGTGTGTGATATCACTCCCATGTTAAAACTCCATTGAATTTTAAATTCTGCGGTATATCCCCTTTAGCTTTCCGTAATAAGGGGTCTTCTCAAAATTACTCTCAAATTATTCAAAAACATCATCAAATATTTAATTGATATATAGCTAAAAAGGTTTGTTGTCATTTAGTTATTGATTTCAGTTGATCAAACATACCTTGCACATCTTTTTTGCAAGATAAATAAGAATATGTTTACTTATGTTTGTAGTATGGGTCGATGTTTCGGATGTTTCACAAAAACTTATTGTTACACTTTCCGGTTATTTGATCTTGCTCCGTAACCCCAGGGTAATGGAACTTGTACGACACACCAAGTGATCGTTTTTACAGGATAACGCTACACACATGCTTTGTTTGATAAAAAACGTCAAAATTATGATTACCTATTTAGTATCATCTGTTTGGAGTGTGTACGTGTTTGGATAGTCATGCCAAACTTGCTTTTGATTGTGAAAATGCGAGTGAGGTAAGAGAGGGGATGTTAGAACAAGGGTAACTGGTCAACTCGTACCCAAGACAACTCGTACCCAAGTCAAGTCGTACCCAAGACAACTCGTACCCAAGACAACTCGTACCCATGACAACTCGTACCCAAGACAACTTGTACCCAAGTATATCTTTTGTTTTGAATCAAGTGTTGGGCTGGGAATGGGTATAGATATACATATTATAACGGTTACATACAGTTCAGAATAGTTTGAAGTATGTAGAAGAGTTTTTGGAAGAAATCGATTGAAATTTGTGACCAAATATATTGGTCACAGATTCAGATGTTCGAGGGAAGAGATTTATGTTTATTCCACATATTCATAATCATTGTTCACAATATTAGTGGTATTTTTGTATGTTAATGAGTGTTTGGAACAAGTATCAGATCTAATTCATCTTGAAATATGATGGTATTATCAAAAATATAAAGATTTTCAAAACTTGCATGCATGTGTTCAAATATAATCCAATTAAGTTCAAAATGGAAAAGAAATTAACAGATTAAAGTTCCCTTATTAATTTTCTCTGAATGCATAAGCTAAATTAATTGTTTGATTCATTTGTTGAAAAATTACTGTTTTAATTATATTCATTTATATATATGTATTACAAAAAAAGTTGAGAACAAGCCCTTCAAAGCACTTCAAAGGTAATCCAAGTTAAAACAAAATGCTTTGCTTAATCCATTAAGAAAAAATGTCTTCTAAATTCAGAAAAAATATTGAGGCACATTATAACATTAAACATTTTGACACAGACTCAATTTGTTTTCTTATATGCACCCATAATACAGAAAATAAACGTGGGTACGAGTTGTCTTGGGTACCAGTTGACTTGGGTACGAGTTGTCTTGGGTACAAGTTGTCTTGGGTACGAGTTGTCTTGGGTACGAGTTGACTAGGAAGCAGAACAAGAATATATCTCAGAATATTTTGAAGGTGATAATAGTCTTCTTTCATGCTTTTAAATTGATGCTTCATAAACTGATCACAGCTAGTCAAGAGGTAAACGAAGACATGTAGTTATAGATACCATGTTATGCTCGCATGTAGATCCCTTGTAATCATTATGCAAATGCAAAATGCATATTGAATCTATTTGATATACTCATCGTTACTTTTCCTGCTGTGGAAACACTTGTGCCGAAAAAAAGAAATAATGGTAGATGTCAGATTGGTGGGGTTTGTAGAAAAAACCGGGTACCGGGTACCGTGTAGTAAATCCTCCATGCTGTGTTCAAACTTGGTACCCGGTAGCCGGTCGAAAAAAACGGGTACCCAAAAAAAGAAAAATTTGAATATACAACATAATTAGATCATTAGAAAACGTGTGAGATTTGTTTTGAATATACAAAAATGTATGTAACTTCCTTCAAAATTGAGCTAGAAGCTTCAAATAAAAAGCATTCTAAAGCTCTTTTCTCCCTCTATCACCATGGTCATATTTTTATTGGTTATGGGGGAGGGGTGCGATCGCTACGCCTATGACATTGTAAGACGATATGAAAAACATGACAAATCAATCTTACTCTATTTTCAATAGTTCGTATGTTGGTACGTGAATTGTTTTGATTATGATTTAAATCTGTAAATAGCTATCGTTACTTTAGCAGAGAGGTGACGTGTGTTAATTTACATGATGCAACGTGTAAGATTTTGATTATTAATCATAATTTAAGTTATCCCAATTTTCGACGAAACGTCCATTGAAGTGCAAATTGTTACGTCTTACAATGTCATAGGCGATCGCGCCCCCCCCCCCTATAACCAATGAAAATGTGACCATGATGACAGAGGAAGAAAAGAGCCTTAAAATGCTTTTTATTTGAAGCTTCGAGCTCAATTTTGAAGGAAGTTACACACATTTTTGTACATTCAAAACAAATCTTACATGTTTTCTAATGATCTAATTATGTTATATATTCGTATTTCTCGTTTTTTGAGTACCCGTTTTTTTCGACCGGGTGCCGGGTACCAAGTTTAAACCCAGCATCGAGGATTTACTACCCGGTACCCGACTTTTTCTACAAACCCCATATTGGTGAGGAGGTTTTTTCATTTTGAATATACGTTTAGAAGTTGATGATGCAAGGGGGCTCATATGAATCTTTTTAGGAGGCTTCAACTGTCGTTGTAACTATTTGTTTCCTTTGAAAGTATGCCTTTCTTCACACTACTGTTCCATCTTTGTAAGTCTGGTTTTTCTTGTGCTAGTTTGGTTTTATATGTAGTATTTCATCTTAAGGTAAAGTAAGTTTTCAGATGTTGGTAGTCTATCGTTGCCAAGAATGGAATCGTGATTGTTGGGATTCACCTCACATATATTAAAACAGGACTGCTTGAACATTTAGTGTCATTGCAATAGATGAATGCATGTTAAATTGAGTATTCATTTTGTTCACAAATGTCACACAGTGCAGAGACAAAAAAATTACTCACTGTTACTTGCTAAAATAAGCGATTTGAACTGTTTGATAATTATTCATTAATGATACTACTTAAACATCATATTACAGACCTAAAAGAAGCGTTCCAGCTATTTGATAAAGATGGAGATGGTAGGATTAGCATTGAAGAGGTAAAGACGGTAGTGTCATCTTTACAACAAGATATAGACGAGGATCAACTACAGGAGATGTTTAATGAAGTAGACACAGATGGTAAGCTTTATAATTCCCTGATCGATTGTTGTAGCCATGAAATAGTATTAATTTCGTCATAATAAAAATAAACAATAGACTAACAATAAAGAACTGTAAAGACGCCGTATCATCAAGAACGCTTCTGGTATCAACAACATTCTACGAAAATAAATCTATTTATTTGAAATCGACCAACTGCATATCAAACAGTGAGACAATAGATTCAACCACTTAGCCTAATTTCCTTAAAATCATAATTAGCTATTTTCAAATATCTATAGACGCTGTTCGGGTATGACGTAAAGGGGCCAAAAAGCTTCCACATCTTTTCTCTTTTGATAAGGCATGGTTTCTCATAATATTTTAGAGGCTTCACAGACCTTCACATTCAGGTGTACAGTAAATCCGAAATTCGCATACGTTGATGTTATCTTATTGGTGGTTGAAAGAGAATAGTTAATGCAAATCACGTCTCAGGGTTAATTTTTTATACACCCATCCAGTTTTATTTCAACTGAAACTTTAACAAAAACTGTCAAAAGCCTCGTACAAAGTTTAGTCAAATCACTCATTCTCATGACATGAAAAATTATTCAAGACATTTTTGAAGTAATTTGACTTTTGAAAAAGGTTAGCCTATTCATCTTATTTCAAATATTTGAATTTTCTGTTACGCGGAATATGTCATTTATTCATGGTTGTGCGGTATTTGTGATAGGGATCAATAAACCATACTCACCTGTGGTATATGGCAGGTTAGTATGGCATATTCCGCAGTGATCATTATGATCATAATAAACCTTTGCCCATGGCCGTTCGTTCAATCGATGAAATTGACAATTGCGTACTTCCGTATCACGTTCTCCTTAGTAAGGGAGTACAGTGTATACCATATACCGCATGTGATTCTGTCATGCACCGCAAGTGAATATGCCATATTCATTGCGGAATATGATACATATTTGTATCGTGTTTACCGCGTAATATTTTCAACCATTTTAGGAAGAGAAGTTTACATTTTTAAATCATCACATTATTTTCTCAAGTCAGTTGAATAGAAAATAAATGCAAAAAGTATTTCATCCATTCAATCGGTTTTATCTATATATAAACTTTTAAAGCATTTCTCAAATGCCACCCAAGTGGTACAAATTATTAAATATTGTTGTCCCGCCTATGCTGAAAATAATTTTTTATTGTGTTTGATATTTACGATAAAAATAAAAAAAAAACTAAAATAAACAAAAGTTAGGATAAATATAAATGTTTCTATTTACATAAACTGTTTCAATTTGATCATTTGATTGCTTATTTTTCAAATTCAAAGTACTCAAAAACACTTAAAATTTTACTGTACGAATGCACTTCACTTCCACAGGAAGTGGTTCCATAGAACTGGAGGAGTTTGTCCAAATGATGTGCTCATACAGAGGATCATGGCAGGACCCGGAGCTGGAAATGAAACAAGCATTCAAGATGTTTGACAAAGATGGTAAATGGATAGAAGCAATAGTGATGAGCACAGGCCCAGGAAGAAGATTTAACCGCCATCACACTCACTGTATAATGTTTATACCTAATACATAGTGAGTGGGAGGGGGATGAACTCTTGTTCCAGTGTCTGTGATGATGAAGGTTGTTATATTACTGAATTCACTCAATGCGTTAATAGATGATATAATATACCATAATTAGTTAATTACCGAGGTTCTGGGTCACGCTTCTAAAAAGGGAACTCAATTGACGTTTTACTCAATTTACGAAATAAAGATTACATTTCAAACTTAAACTACATATTTCAGATTTTGATATCAATTCATTGATCTGCTTCAGCAATATACGAGTGTAAAAACTTCAAAAACCTAAAAACTATTTTAAGACTGAGAGAATGCATAACCTCAGAAGACCTGGAATACATCTGTCATCTGTTGGGTATGATAGGATTTGGATACAGGGTTTATCCCTCATGAAATGTGTGTATCCCGCTCGGTACCCTGTAGTCCCTCGAGAGATATAGAGATTATCCTATATGGGGTTCAGGATATTGGGATTATCCCGAGGCAAATATAATATATTTGCCCGAGGGCCGCAGGTCCCGAGGGAAAATATATTATATTGGCCAAGGGATAAACCCAATATCCTGAACCGACTATAGGATAATATGTTTATCCCATACCAATCTTTGTCATCTGGTTCACATTGTTCAATCGTGGAAATATTTTAGAATATTCATGTCCAGTTTTGTTTTCTTGGCCGTGGGCGGATTTTCCTGTTCTCTCAAATATTCCCACATTTATTTTCTCGAATTTTTTGATTGATTAAGTGGATGCTCCTTCCCTTTTTTAAACCATCAAACAGATCCCAATTGTCTGTGTTTTCTCCATTGTCGTTTACAGTTATTACGCGAACGTTACAAATTATGAACAATTATCCCATACTTGGACGTGTTATAGGTACATAAAGTAGGTTTGTAAAAAGCTATATCTGCCCGCTGGTGAAAATATAAGATTTTACAAACCGGCTTTATGTACCTGTAACACGTCCAAGTATGGGATAAACACGTATATCCCTTGGGATAAACCCTGTATCCAAAACCTCCAAGTTCATAACGCGTAAACACGTATTTATTTAAATCTGTTATAATGATTATGAAAATGGAAAAGATCTTAAAAAGTCAATCCTAAAAAGTTTGCTCAATTTCTAAAACACAATCATGAAGGTGAGAGTGGGTACAAATTACGTAGGCCCGCAGAACGTAGGTTCACCATGCCATTGACCGAGACGTTTATTGAGTGTATAGCAATTCGTTTTTTATAACATGCTTATCATTTTATTTCAATGAGATTGCTTTCTTTCATGTGATGGGAGTTGTTTTTGTAATCGAAGTGTCATTTTTTGCAAATGCGAATTTTATAATTATTACTTGAACTATAGTTTCCGATTGGCTATTATATAATATTATTGTCTACGTAGGTCATGGTGGCATATAAGCTTAAACATATACATTAATTCATTGTTATTATATATTTTACATAAGGGGATGGTGTGATCAGTGCCACTGAGTTGAGGAGCGTAATGGCTAGCCTTGGGGAATCCATGACACGGGAGGAAGTAGAGGAGCTTATTAAAGATGCGGATATTGATGGAGACAACCAAGTGAATTATGAGGGTATATATTTATATAACATTTTAACATGAGCAAAGTAGGGCAACATGTGAAACATTGACGCCTGTATCAGGCATACATGTAACAACCTTGTTCTCATTCTTAAAACTTTACTAACTCTAACATAGGCTATTGCCCTCATCCACTTGGGCATTCGCTAACTATAGACTACGTTTGATAATCAGGTCAATTACAGAGAGTGATAGGTATCTCCATAGCAATCACAATAATCTGAATAATGCTTTTCTCTTGACAGTGCAATATTATTTCAGGAAATTATTAGAATATAGTGTCTCGAAATGATATTCCTTTGATTGAAAATCATTAGATCGAAATTGATTGCGTGACAACATCTATTAAAATCCCGATATACCCCCGGGAATATACTTTATAGAATAAGATAATAAATTACACAACCAACAGAAACCTTTTGGATGGTTGAAATTGGTTTTGGGTGATTGAAATTATGTGTACTAAGAAATTCTCCATCTAAAATGTCACTCGACTTTTTTGTGATTATGAGTCAAAGAAAGCATTCTTGAGTTTCAAATTGACTTCTGTGGTAACTTGAAACCATCTTCTAATTTATTCCACTTACCTTTTATTGTTTCTCCAAATATATTCTTTGAAAATCGGATTTTAAGGGTGTTAATCAGGGTAATTCTGTGCCATTTTATCAAAAATCTTGTTGCTATCTAGAAACGAGCAATTGTGATCTTGTTGTTACCTAGGAACGAGCAACTGTGATGTCACGTCACACTCATGTTAATTCTGGAATCACATGGCAGCCATTTTGGAAATTTCAAAAAAGTTCCCAATTAAAAAGGCTAAATGCTGTTTACAAATTGGAAACTATGGCAGAATCAACAAAGGGTTTGTGAAATAATTAGGATATGGTTTCAAAATTATGCACATGACAATATATGACTACTAAATGCAGGGAGGGACTTTTAATTGCCAAAAAGTCGAGTGACATTTTAGATGGAGAAAAAGTTAATAAATAATTGGTATGATAGTAAAAAATAAAATATTTGAAGAAAAATCATTGAAAATATTAGAAAATTATGAATGTTCTATTTAGAATTTGTTAAATGTCAATTAGTTACACTGTACGACTTATTAAAAAACGCATATTATCACTGTGCTCCACGAAAACAACTGCCTTAAATTCCAAATATCTTCCTAAGCTTTATCGTAATGTACAATGCAATTTATAACGCATTCCATGCTATTTTATGTAATTCCAGAGTTTGTCACTATGATGTCAGCAAAGATGTGAAATCTCATATGATTTAAAGCGATAAACATTATTTATTTTACGAGTGTTGGGAAACAACAGAAATCATTGATTTGCAAAATGGCCTGCCGACATAAATTGATAATTCTGAAGTCCCTGGAGACTTGGGATAGTTCGAATTTCTAACAAAGCTTCGACATGATTATGCAATTGGCTATTGTAAATTTTATTGTATCAATAAACTGTCTTCGCACACGAATAATGAATGATTTAGTATGTTTATGTGTCCCAATAGACACGTTGTTTAGATATGATAAGAGGGGAATGGTGTAATAATTTAAAAAGCTCAAATACAGCGATGACTTTTCATCATATTGTGTTTCCAATGATCCGAGTAGGCTATAGGCTATACTGTATGCATCGGCATTGAATATCCCAGATGCGAGTAGAAATAATCTTGATTTACGTCATTAAAAATTCACAATTCAGTCAAACTGATGTCGTATTTGGAATCTACATGTAAAATTACTTTTAGAAATGTGGTTTTGAAAAGATTTTATCAACTTTGACAACTTAATTTTCTTTGAAAATGTGACTTCTAGGTCGAGGAGATTCCCCATAGACCCCATGTTGTAAAACCACAAAAAGTGAAGTATCTTTTCCTGTGTTGGGCAGATAATATTTTCTTTTACTGGACATATTTTAATTTGTATAACTATCAGATACATAAGGGTACAAAACAAAGTGAACCACTAAAACTGATGCATATTCAAGTTTAAGGGAATTTTTTAATACCCTGCCATGTTAATGCCCCCGAATCAGCCACCTGGTGGCGAAGCTGGTAACTACCTACTCGCATCTGAGTAATTGGGAAACATTTGAGTAGGCTCAACCATGAAACCTGTTCAGCCTTATGGAGGTAATTTAAAGAAAGTGCTAGACGACTTCTGGAGTTTGGACCACCTTTTCGAACAATTCTACTTTGTTTTATATATGTAGCTCGGGGTAAATGACAATGGTGAGATGAGTATATACAACTACGGTTAAGATGTATGTATTTTACCGCTGAAGCAAGGTAGTCACTTTAAATGTGATATTATATATTCTTGAATTATTCTGTTTAACATGAATTTGACAGAAACAAATGATCTACCATTATGCTAGATCAATTCTAGGAATTCTTATTTTTGAAACTTCTTATTACGTAATTTTTCAAAACGTAGCAGCATTGGCATAACGGGCTACTAGGCGTGATTTAACTTATTTTCTCTAATCTAATTCAAATCGATTAATAGCGGCTTATCATCATCAATTAGGGTCCATGGACATAACTTCTCCGGTTTGTAAAATTAAAAGACAATAAATTGCATTGTGGCATGTTGCTTAGATTGATAGATCTTCTACTGCTCATTCATTTCTATATCATAAACTCTGTGTCTAAGTGATAATTTCCAGGTAAGATTATAAATGATTATGGTAGCTTGTACAGCCAAATTACAGTATTTGTTCTATAAATATGTCATAATGATATATGTATGGTTTCTAAATACAATTGTAGTCCATTCAGTGCTGCATGATTGATGCAGTAAGAAGTGTTTTTTCTGATCCTGGAAGAAGTTCTTTGTTCAGCGCAGGATTAGCGCGAGAGAGTTGATCCATCTCTTTCAACCTAGCACCATCTTACATTAACAAACATCACAGTTTAGCGTCAAATAAAAAACATTGGATTTGGAATGAAATCTAAAATCTGAAAATTGGTCATCACTTCTTATAATTGAAAGGACATGCAGGTATAATATGAAAATTAATCGGGAAATGATCAAGGCTTGACCGACTGACTTTGTTATTGGGCGATCAAATGAACAAGTGCGCATGATTTATGTGTTACGGAACTTCGGTGTAGAGTTCCATTAATAACTTTACAAGAATCAACATTTTTATAATGGCAATAAGAATGCACTGTGTTCTTAAGTTAATCGTCATATGGATAGTTTCTTTGGGATATACAACATGCTCGAATGGAATTAAATCATCGCAAATTAACTTGAGACACGGAAAACACATTATAGCTGTACCCTCTCAAGTACTGACGGCCCCCTATGTCTTACAATGTGCTCGAAATTGTCACAATAGAAAAACATGTACGTCCTTCAACTTTAATGAGGAATCTAAGTCGTGTGAGCTGATTGATGAAAATATTTCCCATCCTCTTGAAGTTGTTGATGAGAACAGTTGGGTGTTTGGGACAACTGAAGTAAGTATACTCATGAACTTATTCTTCAGATTTGTTTTTGATAACATATTTATCGAACAACGGTTAAATCAAACCCGATATTTTTGAGATGGTTTCAAGACCGTATGACTTTTCTCGCTTATATTGACATGTATTGTTAAAAAGTTTGTGTTGAACCGTACATTTGGTTCTAAACTAAAAACAGGTGTATTAAATTCAGAATACAGAATTCTAAATTGAATATTTACTTGAACATGGTTACGGTTCCTAAGTGATAATTACTTACAGTATGAATGTGATATTCTTCAAAAAAAAACATAAAGAAAACATTTAGGATATAACACACTCGTACAAAGTCAATTAATACACAAAACTTTCCTTAATTGATTAAATATACAATTTGATTGACTGTAAAGTTGCATGTAAACACTAATCAATGTGATGTTTTGTAGAGTCACTGTAGCACCGAGGGCGATATTTATGTATGTAACTGCAAGGAAAGCAACCCAATTACCCAAGGTCATATTTTAATATAGTTTTTACTTGTGCAGTTTATTAAAATATAACTTATGAATTAACATGATACAATCTGTTCTTCGAGTGATATATTAATTGGTTAAAATAAAACACAATTTTTACTTATTTAATAAATACCTTACCACTTCACAAACCTTGTACAGATATGTTTAATATATATTATATATTCTGAATATTAATATATATTTATATACATACAATGAAATATATATTGTCCAAAATCGCCACTTCATATCTGTCAAGCCTGTTAGAAAGGGTCACGCTCTGAATTCGAAGTTGTAGGCCGTCCATACACCGCACTTTCTAGCGTCACCAAAATCAGTTTGACAAATTGCGGATATATAGCATTAGGTCGGTTGAAGAGTGTACCAAACGGCAGACCAATTAAGATAAATCTATTTTACAACATATAACCACCCTCCCCTTGCCTGCACGGCAACAGTAGGCCCAACATTCTTTCGCGATACTCAACCTTATGTGATCAAAAATCTTTGGGTGGTGACTTCAAAGATAATATGTTAGCATAACAATTTAAGTAAAACATCCCAATCATGTTGCTTAGAACACTTAATGTGTAAAAATGGACATTTAGATTGAAATCAGAATGTAATTGACAAAAAAATAATAGAAAAGTTATGATTCTTTTTTAAGTTTTACTACTTGGTGAAAAGGGTGATTTTTCAACTTTGTAGCAAGCAAACCTCCAAACATCCTTAAAACTTGCATTCATAACTCCCAATGGTATATTGGAACCTTGGGACAAATTGCTTCATCCTATTTTCCTCGATTAAAACTTCTTGATCAAGTATGGTGTCAAGGTCAATAAAAATTCTACATGTGTGTGTTTAACCAAGAAGCTTCACAGTCGCCATCAGTTCAAATCTTTTGGATTGATTTAATGAAACTAGCTTCTAGCAATTACGTCAATCATTCTTCGGTCGTCTAAAAGTATTTGCAAATCACTGACGTAAGCCAATTCTCCTTGCGCCTGTATTGTGGTTTATGCTTTGCATTGAAATTTGGTTCTTCATAATGGCTCTTGTTCGAAAAATAATTATTATAAAGGAAAGACAAGGTAAGATTTTGGCACTGTCTGGAAGCAATTATTCTTTAATTCGAATGAACGTTGTGATAGATTTATTTCATCATGCGTCGGTATTATATATGTCCTTTAAAATGTTTCTAGAGCTGGCCAGGCTTTCTAGGCCTTTTTAAAAGACAGTCTGATATTGTTGTCAGACGCTTGTCATTTTGGCATTATCTTCTCAAATCTTTTTGAATACAGTTCTACAGATTTCAAGAGATGAGATTAAATTATCTCATTGTCCTTTAACAAAAATGATGGTCTGAACGTGCTTGCAAATAAAATAATTTTAAAGTATTATCTATTCATTTTTCGTTGTAATTTTTTAAAATGGAAATGATTCTTAGTAAGAATATGAAACTTGTTATTTGTCGAAGCCATTGTATAACAGATATAATTTCCGAAGTGTGGAAAAGAGGACCGTGCTCATTCGACGCTGTGTCTTTGGATGTTAAATCATTATTTGGAATTTACTTTTTCGACTGGTCAAAATGGATATCACTTTTCTAACTGCGTTTTAAAAATTTGGGCTTTCCCTTACTTGATCATTGGTCTGTTAGTTCAATGTGTTGTTCCCAAATGTTTGTATCTGCTAAATCGTCACTATCAGATTTGATGTCAAGTCGTCGGCACTCTCTTCCCCCACTCTTACCCAAGGACAACTACTTCGATTGGAATAAACGTTGTTTTTCCATTTTGCCTGTAACGTATCGATTAATTTGATGGATTACAATCGATTGAGTTACTTGTAATGATACTTAAGTCCATTGTTGTCCCCTCACCTAATACAATAGACCAAATAAATAATACAGTTGTAACAGCCATTTAATGTTGGGTGTAGCCTACGGTGCAGGCGCTAAAGTATGAAATCAAAGCATACAATGTGCCAAACATGTGCCAAATTCATTTTTTTATTGGAATAAAAAAATAAATACTGAATTTTGATTAAAGGAATATTCCTTGCCAGACCCTTTCTCTCTTGATATGGTAGCTATAATCATATATAGTTTCCATATTTAGCAAAACATGGGAAAATGTTTTAATATGGTCAATATTGATCATTTAAAAATCTAGTGCTTATTTCAATCGATTCAGGTCATAGTGTATTTTTGGTATTTCTGTAATAATCAATGGAAACCAATGGCCTCTATTGGAATCTGCTGATATCCTCATGTTAAGTCAATGGTGCACAGCCCCATGTAAGTCAATACAACCTTACTGAACGAAATGATCCCTATCTCAGCTTATGTTTGTCCGAGCACTTTAATATTTTCCAAAGTATTATATGACATTTTATTCTTCATGTTACACCTACGAATGATTCATTTTGACCATAGGGATATTTGCCAATAATTGCACCTTGTCCTTTGACCATATCAAAACATTTTTGCGTGTTTTCCTAAACATGGCAAGCATATATATGGTTGTAGCTACCATATGAGGAGAGAGATGGTTTGGTAAGGAATATTCCTTTAAGTTGTATTAATTGCTGGTAATCGACACATGTTTGAAATCGATATTATTTCATTATTTTACATGTAGTTTTCTTTGACACCAATCTTTTAATTTTAGAGATTTTTTATTAGAAGTTTTGATACCTGATATAATCTACATTTTTTATATCAAGGTTATCGTCAATTCCCTTCAATATATTATGTACGCACAAATATAATGCTAAAGGGAAATGACCAAAAATCTTTCAGAACCCAGCAAGAAAAACAAAACAGTGTAAACCATCCATAATGGAAACAACCCCCAAATGTATCAACTATTAATACCATAGTCGGGACCCACCTAAAAAACTTGAAACTGCAAAATCAGTGACTTTTATTTTGAGCCAAGCCTAAGCTATTACAAATTCACGCTGTTGTATAGTTAAATGTTAATTAGAAGCCTTAGGGTATATCTCACATACAAAATCTTTAGAACTTAACACGTCATCTATTGTCTTTTTAAATAGCTCTGCAATATTTCCTATGACCCACAAACTTACATGCATATGTAGTTGTTCATTAATTACAAAAAGAAGATGCTGTGTTGAAAATGAATAACTTCACATAGGGAAGACAAACTAAGACAAAACGCGTATTTAAAAGGTTTACTTGGTCTAGAGATATAGAAATTCACAGAGCTTCCAAACATTTAAAGTATCATAAATTTTTGGCACAGGGGTCGATATGGAGCGAGCAAGCTGTGGATGGTTTTAATCAAATACAATTCTTTTCATCCTAGATTGCACAGTACATGGACTTGGGTTTTCTGAGGGTGGAACAAAAACTCATAATGAATTCGCCGCAAGTTTTTATAATCCCGAGAGAGAACCATCAAAGGCAAGACTTGGAAATGATCTAGGTTGGGTTGCATTTGATGACGGTTCCGTGCCCTGGAACTCATGGTTGCAACTTGATTTAGGGTCGGATATTACAGTTCATCGAATTGATACCCAGGTATAACACATTCTAATATTAATTCAAAATTGGCGAAGACCAAACACCAACGCGTGTCCGTCTAATTTTTGTATTTGTTACAATAATGTAATGTAACAACTTAGTAGTGTAAATTAGTCTCCACCTGCTGTGACGTTTGCAAATTGGTTTAAAGTGGCGTCCATTCGTCAAAACGCCAAAGTATAACAACTTGACTATTGCAAATTGGTTTAAAGTGGCGTCCATTCGTCAAAACGCCAAAGTATAACAACTTGACAGTTGCAAATTGGTTTAAAGTGGCGTCCATCCGTCACAACACCAAAGTATAACAACTGAACGATTGACAATTGGTTTAACATGGCGTCCATCCGTCACAACACCAAAGTATAACAACTGAACGATTGACAATTGGCTTAACATGACGTCCATCCGTCACAACACCAAAGTATAACAACTGGACGGTTGCAAATTGGTTTAACATGGCGTCCATCTGTCACAACACCAACGTATAACAACTGGACGATTGACAATTGGTTTAACATGGCGTCCATCCGTCACAACACCAAAGTATAACAACTGGACGATTGAAAATTGGCTTAACATGACGTCCATCCGTCAATGCACCAAAGTATAACAACTGGACGGTTGCAAATTGGTTTAACATGGCGTCCATCCGTCACAACACCAAAGTATAACAACTGAACGATTGACAATTGGTTTAACATGGCGTCCATCTGTCACAACACCAAAGTAATATATAACTACTATAACAACTGGACGGTTGCAAATTGGTTTAACATGGCGTACATCCGTCACAACACCAAAGTATAACAACTGGACGATTGACACTTGGTTTAACATGGCGTAAATCTGTCAAAATACCATACAATTGTGTTCTATATTTAGGCGATTAACAAAATTATGGTCGTTTACAATCGGACGCGTACGTTTATCTAGTTTGTTTCTCGATGAAGGTGACGTAGATAGCTAGTTTGATAAGATATACGTGTATTTTTAGGGTTGCTCTGGATGCTCGGTTAAAAAATGGGTGACTTCATTTGTGCTGAAGTATACGCTAGATCAAGTTGTTTGGTGTTCCTATAAGGAAAATAAAACAGTCCAGGTGCGTAGCTTGAAATGTTAAAAATTATGAATAGCCCATTTACGCGTACCTATATCGATTCATAGTTTGTTATTCACGCTGTAATACTATGACGGTTACGCAACATCTGAAAACGAGGACTGATACGTTCACTGATTTATCCAATAAAATGGCCACGATGGAACAGAAAGCTAAGGTTGGTGTATTATTTTATACTACTGTATATCAATGAAACCATGAAGGATTTATGAAAGCGTCGCATTCGGTGATACATTCAGTAATGTATATTTTGAACGTAGCTACGTTCATTCAGTTCGCACACAGTTTAAAACCGATTCGGCAACGTTTTTGAAGAACGCAGTGACAACTGGTTCTGGTGTGACAGCTATTTTTGTTAATTCGTTCATGAGCAGTTTTTAATACGTCTATCTCGTCTTTATTCCGTCTGCAGTTCGTTGGTATCAAGTTTAGATCGGGATAAATTGTAAGTTTGTCTCGTCTACACAACGTATCCAAGCAGTTCAATTACGTCCTTAATCTATTTAAACTATTTGACAATTAGTTGTACCTCGTCCTCAATACGTCCTAATATGTTACTGTGAACCTTTATAAATGGGAAGGACGTTATTTGGTCGAGTTGGGTCTGTCTACGAACAGAATGAACGAGCTACAAACGGACTAGATTGGGGTACTCAGTACTCACGGCTGCAATTTACGCCTGAATACACACCCTATGCAGACAGAGCCTGTGGGAAATATTGGGTGCGGAGCAAATGAGCGGAGGGTGCGGAGCTAACGGTTATTTTTGAATTTAAATTTGGGATATTTCTGAAACTAAGCCGTTTTGGGACTTCAAATATACCAAGATATGTGTATTTGACACCAAATATCAATACAATTGTGAAAATAGTAGCGAAATTCATTCTATAGCGACGCAGTGTGCCTTAAACCTTTCCCAGACCTATATATTTTGAATTTATCCTTTTAATACTGAGTCCCCAGCATTCATAAAAAATGATGTTCAAGGTGCACTATCTATACAAATTATTTTTGCATCTTGGAAGCCAGGCAGTATCTGTGTGATTTTATAAAAATTCGGAAGTTTTTTCAGATATGAGCCCCCTCTAAATATTGGGTGCGGAGCAGCTCCATAAACGTAGCTCCGCACCCAATATTTAGAGGGGCTCATATCTGAAGAACATTTCCGAATTTTTATAAAATCACACAGATACTGCCTGGCTTCCAAGATGCAAAAATAATTTGCATGGGTAGTGTATCTTGAACACCATTTTTTATGAATGCTGGGGACGCAGTATTAAAAGGATAGTCTCAAAATATATAGGTCTGGGAAATGTTTAAGGCATACTGCGTCGCTATAAAATGAATTGCACTACTATTTTCACAATTTTATTGATATTTGGTGTCAAATACACATATCTTGGTATATTTGAAGTCCCAAAACGGCTTTGTTTCAGAAATATCCCAATTTTAAATTCAAAAATGACCGTTAGCTCCGCACCCTCCGCTCATTTGCGCCGCACCCAATATTTCCCACAGGCTCTGTCTGCATAGGGTGATACACAACGTCGTAATACGTCCCTAGTAGGATTGAAGTACGACACTTCCGTTCGTAGTGTGTCCTCAGTGCGTCCAGGTCGTCTTAAGTACGTTGTGACTCGTTCTGATTGCAGAACGTGACGATCACCAGAAAATTTTGAGCATGCTCTAAGTTCTGGAGGACAAACTCGTTCGAGTAGTTTCATGAAGTTTGTAAACAGATCCCAAACGGTTCTTAGTGGGTTCTTAGTACGTCAAATCCGCTCGTGCACAGTTTAAGCCCGTTTTCGAGAACGTAGTGAGAACTAGTTTGGTGTGATAGTAGGGTAAGCGTAAACTGTCGAGTATGAAATTCAAAACTACATACAATTTAGTTGTAACCTATATACGATCATACAAAGCCAATCAAGCATTGGAAACTACCTAATAAGTTCTACTCAAGCCATAATATCCCCCCTATCACACCAAACTAGTTCTTACCCGTTCTTGCCAGTCCGACGAAAACGTCGTAAAAAGGGCTCAATCTGGCTATGGTCGGGAAATATGTCTAAATTAATTAGCTACTTCGTTCATAAACAGTCTTCAATACGTCCATCTCATTCACAGTTCGTTCAGGTCGCACCACGTTGGTGTGCAACGTTGTATAACGCGTCCCTTAGTCTAGAAGGTCATCATGACCTGATTACAGAACGGTATGGTCGCCATCGAGTTTTGAATGAATTCAAAATTCCAAATCACATTCCCCGTCCGGGAAAGTCCATGAACTTCGTAAACAGACCGTAGAACGTTGTACCTACGTTCATTCCGTTCACACACAGTTTAAAACCAGTTTTGAAGAACGCAGTGGCAACTTGCTTAGTGTGATAGCTATATTTCTAAAACAATTAGTGCAATTAGATGCAATTAGTTATACCTCGTTCTCAATACGTCCCCAGACAGTTCAACTCGTTGTAAAAACGTCCCTTGTTGGATTAAAGTACGATGGTTCCGTTCGTAGTACGTCCAGCCCGACGTTAGTAGGTTGTCACAACAAATATTTCTCATTCGATCTTCAAAGTTTAGTCGTCAAATACAACCACTGTTCAAGCGAAAAACAGTGATGCATAAAATTGTTGAATTTACACATTCTTCATCAATTTTGCTTGTCGTAAATGTATTGTTTGATTTTACTATATTTTCACTTTCATTGCTGAATAATGCTCGAAATTGAACATTTTGCCCCAAGTCACTGCCTCATTATCAAACAACCCTCTCCGCCCCTTGGTGGTGACACGTGAATGCCGTACAAGCCCATACACGGTTTTATCTTATAGGTGTCATTTTATCATAGATTGTTGCATACGATTTCGTAATGACATTGATCTTGAAATCATTTTACATTTAGTGTTCATGCGTCTTTTTCAGGTATTCACAGGAAACTCCAATTCGACTGGTGTCAAAACAAACGTGATGAGCCATCCGTTTGTTGCGCGAGTATTGCGACTGTATCCGATATCGCTGTATGACACAGAGGGTGGCACAGCAAAGATAGGGCTGAGAGTTGAAGTATATGGCTGCTGATATAAAAGGTGGAAATCCGTCGAATTCAAATTCCTTCTACCTTATAAGATGAAAGCTACTTTGAAGATGAGCAGAATCTATATCAACAAGACCGAAAACAACAGCACGGGATGCGCTCGAAGACCGTACACATTACACTCAATGTGTAAAAATGTAAAAAAAAAACGTTTTAGGCAATTATCCCGATGCGATCAAAGCTTGATCATGACAACAGTTGCACGTACCTTTTAAGGTACGGGTCGTGGCAAAATTATAATACTACTAGTCAAATGAAATTGATGATTGTGAACAATCGTGTTATAATGAATATTCTTGTGAACTTGGTAAGTGTATCAGATAATCAACATGCAATACACAATAAGCAATAAGAACATCTCAACCATATATGCGATTTATATATCACAGAATGTTTACAATTCACAATTTGTCAGTTTTTAAAAAAGGCCACGAGTTGTAAGGTTAGTTATCACTGGTCAATATCAAGCGAAGGTAACGGCCGTAGCCTTCGCATCCAAGATGTCGGATGATAATTGTCGATTTCGATATTTATAGTTTTCATTAAATTAAACTACTTTATAGTTGACGTTATGCTTTGATATTTGAACCAAATAAGGCTTATATGACATGGAAACTATGGAGTATGATAATTAGTTCATATATTGTGCGCGGGCGCCACAGTTCAACGATATCTTCATCCGCTTAGGGAGGTAACTGGTGATGTATGATGCGTTAACTGTCATGTCAATTTTCAATACGCGGTTAATGGGCATCTTAGCTCTCCATTAAAAACTCTCATGACGTTATAGTATATTATGTAAAACCCAAATCCTGGTTACCTTGGTGCCTATGGTATATGAACAAATGATCGTACTCCAGAGTTCTCATGTCATGTCTGATATACATAGATCAAATATATAAGCATTACGTCAACTATAAAGTGGTTTAATTTATTCGATGAAAATATCGAAATCGACACTAACCGTCCGCCATCCTAGATGCGAATGTTACGGCCGTTACTTTCGCTTGATACTGACCAATGAGTTATGACATACTGTACACTGTATAACGCATAACCTCCTCACAAATACTCGCGGACCGAACATACTGAACCTGAATGAAGATCTTTATGATGACAATGTCTATATGTGTTTGATTTTATAACCTGGTATCGATGAAATCGAATCCCAGACGTACTTCTGAAGGGTGAATGGTAAAAACATGTTTCTAAATCAAAAATATGATTGCAATGACATGTCCCAAATTTTTTGTTACGGTTAGAAACCACTGTGAGGTCAATTATTTTGCCCGGAATGATTTAGCTTAACTTTTGTTTTTAAAAGTGAAATTTTAAAGTTATTATATATTTTTGAGTTGAATTTGGACTTCACTACAAGTCAAAGGAAACTACTATTCAAGGAGAGAAAATTACGAAATGCTTTATGAATCAAATAAAATGGATGATTAAATATATATGTATTATTACATACAACTAAGTTCTACATCTTGTGTCGATTACTTAACACAACATACGAACGTTTCCCTGGAAAACACGTGACAAGACACTTCAACATTAAGAAGATTCTTTTCAGACTCTCGGGAGAGATTGTTCTCAGAAAAATTATTCGTGATATCTTATCAAATGGTGTTATACGAATTCAAAGTGCAATATGTAAATTCTAATTCACTTATTTCATTAATATATAACCACCATTAAATATATGAGTTAAATAAAGTTCATGTTTTATCACGGCTTAATACTTTGTATGGTATAGTTGTTGTGTTTCAAATAATAAACAAACGTATACAAAATGAATCGTTTATATTCGAAGAGCAAGATATTTAAGATCGATACGTTTTGTATCAAATGTATGGTGTTGTGGCATATTTATTGTTTTGGATTGAGTAGTAGTTCGCCATCACTTAACTTCAGACCAATAATAGGTAAGCATAGCATAACATATTTTAGGAAGATCAACGTTTGTTTGTTAATGTAAACCTCTGAATCTTTCAAATAATTAGTTAAATACCAAACACAGACTGTTAGAAATAACCCCTTTCACATATCTGATCTCAAAACCCTTTTCAATGCTGTAGTCTGTCTTTGAGGAATGCTATGGATAAAATACTAGAGATGTTTTCCAATATTAATTGTTTTTATTATTTAACTTGCTGTGGATGTCATCAACATGTTTTGATCAAATGATTAACATGTTTACTGCTAACAAGACTCTGCATCACTGATTCTTTGTTCAGCTCGCTTTTCTTCAATTGCTTTCAAGAGTCAGTTTTCTACATTTAGGCGTGCTGGCCCAGTCTACGGGGAAGTCTGGTGCGAAGTATGGGGAGACGTACATTCCATATACCTACGTGAATTACCTTGAAATGGCAGGTGCTAGAGTGGTTCCTATTAAAATAGACGAGTGCGAGGAATACTATGAGGAAATATTCAAGTCAATCAACGGGTAATAGAGAGGTTTCGAACAAAGGGTTATATCTAAACGTACGAGGCCCGATCAGAACGTTTCTTACCAAGTGCTCTAATTTTTTTGGTTTTTTGAAATTTTAACTTGAAAATTTCACAGGATATACATACAACATTGCTTGTAAGATGACATAAATTATTTATTAATTGAATGAGATTTACAAATAATACAGATGTTTCTGGATTTGAAATTAGCTAGGGTGGAGCAGCTGATCACTGTCTGTAATAAGGTCGATGCCATATTCATTGATTCTCGTATGGGTCATAATGGAGAGTCTTTTAAATGCCTCACACGCACATGCCTTCAAAATAATCTCCCCCGAATGAGATACACTTCTTGCATCTAGTGACACGATCTCTGAATACATGAAGGCGATTTTCATTGGAATCAGATATTCTATAGAGGCTGATATTGAAGACTTCAATTATTGATTCATTGTCCTCAAAGGATATCGATAGGTATCAACAATATTTTTCTCTAAACCAATTATTGAAATCATTCTGTAAAAAAACACAGTCATTTAATGCAAAAATTATTTATATATACAGTATTTTATATAACTATTTTTGTTAACTTTTTTTTTTAGTGCAATTGTTTTTTGTTCCTTTCTACCAACTCTTGAGAATGAAATAAAATCTCTTTCCGAACCTTGTTGGAACAAAATAGCATATACAACATTTTCTTATAGACCTCTCAATATTATAGTTATACAAAGGAAATTTTGGTTGATTTAACAAAGAGTATGCAAAAACAACCCCCCCCCCCCAAAAAAAAAAAACAGATAAAAATTAAGAAAAAACTTTTATTTCATTAACAAGATAAATTTTTAAAACCAAGCAAACTTGTGAGAAGTAGTTTGGTGTGATAGTAGAGTCACCCTCTATCACACCAGACTAGTTCTCAACCGTTCATTCCGATCCTCTGAAAAAGCCGTAACACGGACTAAATCGGGATGTGGTCGGGAAATATGTCTAAAACGATTAGCAACTTCGTTCATAAACAGTCTTCAATACATCCACCTCATTTGCAATTCGTTCAGATCGCACCATGTCGGTGTGCACACGTATTGCAATCGATATCCGATAACGCTTGTGAGAACTAGTTTGATGTGAAAGTATGGCAATATCATGCTGGAAATGTTCTGGTCGTCGTCGCGTTTCTGATCGAGTGACAACGTACTTAAGACGAGCTTGACGAATTACGAACAGAACTGTCGTACTTCAATCCTACTATAAGGACGTATTGAGAACGAGATGGAACTAATTGCCAATGAATTTAAACTTATTAAGGACATAATTGAACTGCTTGAATGCGATATGTAGACGGAATAGACTGCTTAAATGAAAGATTTAGCAAAAGTGGCTATCACACAAAACTAGTTGTCACTGCATTCTTCAAAACGTTGTCGAATTGGATTTAAAGTGTGTGCGAACGTAATGAAAGTAGCTGCAACTTTCTACGGCCTTTGGGCCGTGCTCAGACCAGAAGTTGATTTGAATCACTGATTATGAATGAAGTAGCCATTTCCCGACCACAGACAGATTTAGCCCGTTTTACCACTTTTGTAGGACTGGAAACTAGTTCGGTGTGATAGGGGGATAACATTACCTCTGATAATACAAAGAGTGGCTGTGAAGAGGGTCATGGCATTGTACTTCTGATTTGAATTATTTTAGATTGAACTGGATAGATTATCTGACAAAAGTTATTCAATGAACTAGAATTTAGTATTCTCCCTTTAATGAAAATGCAGATCCCGTTGAGCGCCGCTATGCATATTGGTCGGGAAGCTTAAATCATTTGAGTCATCTGACCCGATATTGACTATGGATCTGCTCTTTAAAATACAGTTCGAAAATATCTTCTCTAGTTGCATTGAACTCACCCACGCGGGCAAAAGTAGCCTAACGGTTTACATCGCCCGGGTGGGTAACATTGGACCATCACCTCTTCATTTACATAATCTTTAGACCGAATTAAAAATCCAGATAAAACAATCTAACGTTTTAATAACAATGAAAGGCGCGAATCCAACTTTCAAAGATGACTTATTTGAGACTGTCGTATACAAGGAAAACGAAATCCCCCAAGTTATATTTTCTCTGTACGATTGTGAAACAATGTATATTAATTTAAAATTCCCTTAATTCTTTAATAGAGTACTGTTTCCGGGCGGCGGTGTAGATATTGTGACGTCAGATTTTGCCTGCGAAGCCAAAAAATTGTACGATCTCGCTATCAAGGTAGAGTATACCGTATATATTTGTAATTTGCATTTCTTTCAATTGTATTTAATCGAAATAAATTGAGCTATAACGTAGATTAAAGAATTAAGGTTGTTCGAATCGAGATTTTCGCGTGATTTTAAAACAGACACGTGGACAAAGGACATAGTGCAATTATGGGCAAATATCCCCATGGTCAGAATGAATCATTTTTAGGTGTGACATCAAGAATACAGTGTCACACAATACTTTGGGAAATGTTTATGCATTTGAATCGACATGATCTGATATTGAGGTCATTCAGTTCAGCAAGGATGTATTGACTTGACATATGAGGATGTGCTCCATAGACATAATATGTTGATATCATCATATCCCAATAGAAGCCATCGGTTTCTATTGATTATCATAAAAATACCAAAATACACGACCTGAATCGATTGAAAATTCAATAATTTCAAAATATGACACAAATGATATATCTCCACCCTATGCAGACAGAGCCTGTGGGAAATATTGGGTGCGGAGCAAATGAGCGGAGGGTGCGGAGCTAAGGGTCATTTTTGAATTTAAATTTGGGATATTTCTGAAACTAAGCCGTTTTGGGACTTCAAATATACCAAGATATGTGTATTTGACACCAAATATCAATACAATTGTGAAAATAGTAGCGCAATTCATTCTATAGCGACGCAGTGTGCCTTAAACCTTTCCCAGACCTATATATTTTGAAATTATCCTTTTAATACTGAGTCCACACCATTTTTTATGAATGCTGGGGACGCAGTATTAAAAGGATAGTCTCAAAATATATAGGTCTGGGAAATGTTTAAGGCATACTGCGTCGCTATAAAATGAATTGCACTACTATTTTCACAATTTTATTGATATTTGGTGTCAAATACACATATCTTGGTATATTTGAAGTCCCAAAACGGCTTAGTTTCAGAAATATCCCAATTTTAAATTCAAAAATGACCGTTAGCTCCGCACCCTCCGCTCATTTGCGCCGCACCCAATATTTCCCACAGGCTCTGTCTGCATAGGGTGATCTCATCAAATGTGCAAATATGAAGTTTGCAATCGATTCAGGGCATGTATCTTGTTAAAATGTAATAATAAAAGCAGTATACTCATTTCGAAAAATCAGACGAATTAATTTTTTTCTAATGGGGAAATCAGTTTGGAGAGTGCATTACATCCGTTTTGATTTCCACGTCATGATTACAAGATTTAAACAAAAAAATGAAACAGCCGACTCAACATTTGTGTTGGTCTTTCGATCTTACCCCAAAAGAATAGTTCACAACAACCTAGAGACTAAGGTATCTTGGATAAGTTTAACTATTTTGGATTGATTTGAATGAATTATGAGCAGTTATTATTTGAGGCAAAAACGTCAACTTATATTTGGTCGTCGCTTGAAACGAATGGCGGGATCATCAAACCAATGTTTTTTCTTATAGTTATTGTATTTCAAAGTGTGCTTACATATTTTCAACATGTATCTCGGAAAACGTCCTAAGCTCTTGAAGGGATAATTGCGTCTCGGTGTAACTTTGTAGGCAAATGATAACGGGGACTATTTCCCAATATGGGGCACGTGCCTGGGGTTTGAACTACTGTCTGCATTAACTGCTGGGAAGAACATATTAGAGCATTGTAGCGCGGAAAATATACGAACATCTCTCGATCTGGTCAAAGGTATGCCTTGATCATCTTGTCACATATAGTTCAAAGTTCTCAGTCTTTGGTAAAGTTTTACATATTCGGACTAATTCTCTATCACAGCATAATATCATGCCATACCACACTAATGACATTATAGGCTAGGACTAGCTGCAAACCTGCAAATGTGTACATTTTCAAGTAAAATGATGATTTGAAATACTATTGCGTAATTTATTACAGGGTATGAAGACAGTAGACTATTTCATGGTATAGATGGCAATATTCTTAGAATACTTACAGAAACGAATTCAACAGCGAACTTCCATCAATATTGTTTAACACCTAAGGTATGCGAATTTAATCATTACATTATACCAACAATAATTAATAGTATTCTGATAAGCAGTTGAACTATACCGTACATACATTTGCATTTGTATGTACGATATGCTGACTCCAATGTCTTAATAAAATATGGGGTACGGCGGGGGTACGGCGGTCGTAGTTTCCCGGAATCGAGGGAATACCTACGAAGGGCGAAGAAGAAATATTTCTGTTTTATGGGACGTATGTTCGCTGTGGACATTGCATACAGAATAAAAGTTTTCATTACTACGATCGCCGTAGAAATCAGACAAGTCGTAAAGTCATGCCATAGCGTCAACGTGACCACACGGTTGCCATACGATCGACATGATCACGTGCTACTATTTCCATTATTGCATATATATAAGATTATCAATTAGATATTGATGAGCTGGCAATTTGTCCGTTAGTTCGGTATTGGTTGTTCTTCAAACATTACCATGACCATGGATTTCTGATCGACCTATTCACCCCGGAATAGCCTGACAACGGTAAAGTCAGATACCGTTGTCACAAATGGCGGACATAACCGTCGCTTCAATTAGATTTTCATGAACTGCATGTTTAATAGAGCACCTAGACTAAATTCCTCCGGAACTGTTATCAATTAAAGTGTCTTTATACTCATTGTACAGTTCGTAATGTTCTACCATTGAAATAAAGTCTTTAATTTAACCGGGACAACGGACACTGTAATTACCATATGCGGTTGTCTTTCTAAATTACTCAAATTCAGATTCCGTTGTCATTGACGATATCGAAGACGCTATATTGTGGCAATTCAAGACCCAAATTGATCGAAAATTGGATCTCATATGATACATTATCACAAGACCTTAATGCATGCACAGAATTAGCGACAATAAAATCCCATGAAATGAGAACCAAGTGATTAAACAGTTGAAGTAGATGGGGAGAAACCCCAGGGTTCAAAGATGACATCGTCGCTGATTGGTTTAGCGAGTCGATCGTTGATTGGTTTAAAACTAGGTCAATTTGAAAATTTTGAAAACCAAGATGAAGGGGAAGTATTTCCGAGAAAAGAGGTGGGCGAAGGAGGAAATTGTCTGTCATCAATTGAATCATGGGGTTTTGCCTCCTCTTCAGTTGAAGCGACGGTTATGTCCGCCTTTTGTGACAACGGTATCTGACTTTACCGTAGTAAGGCTATTGTATTGTATTGTATTGTATATCTTTATTGCCCATAATAAAATGGAGATACAATTTATTTGTACAGTAATGTAAAATAAAAGTACAAAATTATGACAGAATTATATACATGTTAGACGTATAAAAACTATATTCCGGTGTGCTATTGAAATGTATATACTTTTCTTGTAGAATTTCAATGAAAATTCGAAGCTGAAACAGTTTTATAGGGTGATGTCTACCGATGTCGATGAGAACGGACTAGAGTATATTTCAACCATGGAAGGTTAGCGGGGCATTTTTAACTCTGACATTTACTCGTGTAAGCAATAATATTACACTAATAGGCGTTCGTTGTTCTGTTTTAATGTTAGCAATTAACACTCTACATTTTATTTTCAGCTTATCAGTATCCATTTTATGGCGTACAGTGGCATCCCGAGAAAAATATTTTCGTTTGGACACCAACTTATAATTTAGATCACTCGATAGATGGCGTGAAAATAGCACAATACATGGCAAATTTTTTCGTTAATGAAGGTATTGTGGAATATTATACTAATTGTATTATATTGGTATTATATATTTCATCTCAACCCTCAACATAGATAACGGCAGATTTACAGTTTTTTAATTCAATACTGCACCTCTAGCAAATAAACTAGATCTTGGAGCATCTTTCTAATACCAAACGCAGTTGGGAATGGGATGTTTTAATCAATGTTAACATATTTCGCACATATTTCTTTATCTTGTAAAATGACAAGCTATGATGTTGGGTAATATTAATTAGATATTAACAAAATATTGAATGACGTCATTTGTCTGTCGATTTGAGAAATCAGGGACGATGTCATCTCAATACACATTTACTTAAAGGCAGAATTAGATCTGTAGGGGTGACATAAATACAAGCAACATATACACTCCCCTCCATAAGTTTGGCAACCTTTATTCCCCATTGAACTACGTGTTAAAGCCTCTTTACGTTTGAATTTTTATTTATTTAACCGGCGATGGAATAACTTAATAATATTGATGGAAACGTAACTTGACTTTATTTCCAATACCTCCAAATTTTCTCAATTTTTTTCCTCAATTACAATAGGTCGAAAATTGATGATGAATTTGATGAATTTTTGAAAATCGACATTCCCATGTTAACCAATGGGAAATGGTAGGTTTGCCGCAAGTCATATGACAGAATATCCATCCATCGAGTCCTTTCAAAAAATACGAGTTAGGCAGGCAATAGAATTTGCTAACTTTAGTTAACAAAAAATTGATATGTTTCTTCAGGTTCAACAAAGTTATGGGGCTTTAAAGTCAAAATTGTTTTTAAAAAACTTCTCCCATTGAAATAACACAGGAGGCGAAAAATTATTTTCAAAAATGACTTTGAAGCGCTGTAACTTTAATATTCATCCAATAAACTAAACACTTAGTGTTAAAAAAAGCTAGACAATTCAATTTTCTATATAAAAATATTTTTTGCTGAATCTTTTACTGAAAAGTTATCCTGATTTCTGATTTGCCCCGAACCCTCCCTTTCTCATTGGATTACATGGGAATGACGATTTTCAAAAATTCATCAAATTTATCATCAATTTTCGGTTATATGTTATTTCATCGCCGGTTAAATAAATAAAAATTCAAACGTAAAGAGGCTTTAACACGTAGTTCAATGGGGAAAAAAGGTTGCCAAACTTATGGAGGGGAGTGTACAATTGACCTACCAATCTCTTCCTTACAATCTCAAATACAATATCTCCCAAAAGATTCACGATATGTTACAAATTGGTGAAGTTTTAATGGATTCAAAGTGCAAAAATGGGTGAAAAATTCTCCCAAATAATAACAATGGTGACCATTCTTACAGAAAAATAATACATTACTGTAAAAATCTTTAGGCACTTTGGGAAATTTTAGAAAATAGACATGAAAAGGAATGGCATATTCCAGAAATATTCAAAAATAGACAATTTTTTGTTAGGCTGCTCGCTAGATCCGATTCTCTCTTTAACATATCACATATGTGGAAGCCAAACTGTTCTGGGCTATCCGAGTGTTGCGACTCTCACAATTATTCTGACAACCAAATATTTCGAGTTACATTATTTTATGAGACCTGGAAATTCAAAATTGATGGTTCCTAAAATATTTTTGCTGTGAAATAAATGATAGCCCTCAAGTTTTGGCCCACTTATGAAAAGGAGTGGTATCGATATGGAGAACTTTTTGAACACACGTTTCTCTTAAACCAGTCATAAAAAATCTAAAAAGTTAACACATCGTCAATTTAATGGTTATCTTTTGAATGGTAACAATATAATTTGAAAAATATAAATATACCTTCATCTATATTGTTTTAGAAAACACCTCAAACACTTGTTTTGTTCTTGGTATCATGTTTCCAGAGTGAAATGAAATATCTTTCCGAACCTCATTGGAACAAAACGACATAAACACAACATGTTTACGTCTCTCAATATTGTAATTGTACAAAGGAAATTTTGGTTGATTTTAAAAAGGATCTTGTTAATGAAATAAAAGGTTAATCTTGATTTTTATCTATTTTGGGGGGATTTTGTTTTAATTTTTTGAAATCATATATTCTATAAATGGACACACCACTCCTACCATCTTTCTGTTGGTATTAGTCCCCGTTCATAATTAGTCATGACTACTAAAACCTTTGTCACATTTGCTACATGCGACCATACGCTCTATTATTTCCATGATCAATAACAATTATACGGCAGCCATGGAAACTCTACGGTCCAAAACTTTAGTAGTTACAATTGCTACGGTGGTCGTATTACGGCGTATTTTGAATTTGTGGAGATAGAAAAAACACTATTACCGTACGACCTTTTAAAGTGAGAGCACGGTCACCATAGGGAGTCTCTTCGACGAGCATATTTTTTCACAAATACCAAGGCAAATGTATGGCAGCCCCAGTGGGCAAGCTGCAATGCGCCGTACGACTGCCGAAGCAACTGAGGCTTAAAGTTCATAATATAACTACATTTTACTTTCAGCAAGGAAAAGTCAACATACATTCCCTGATGTGACCAAGGAGCAGGATGCCCTTATATACAATTACAACCCTGTATATATAAAAGACAATAGATTTAACATAAACTATTATTTCAAGAAAGGTGGTACAACTCCAGTATGCACAGTGGAACGCTCGTCCAACATTTTCCATTCAATTGTAAGGTTCGCATTTGAGCCAGTATCTGCATTCTTCGGCATGGACTGGTTCCAAAAACCTGCATTGGCACGGTTTTGTAATACTACACATTTTATGCGGCAGCTATCCTGATCTATCGTATGGCAGTCGTTCAAAAGCTTTGAAAATATCTTCCGTGCAATGCTGTTAAACAATTTGGCTAACTGACAAATCGTAAAAAGAACAATGAGATGTGGAGCTATGATTATTAGTGCAATACAATTCGGCCAGATTTTCATCCGGGCCTGAGGCCACGTCTGGCACCTGTTATCAATGACTCTTTGGAATGATACACATTGTACATTATTTTATTACTATGCTTACATGCCAAATGAATAAATTATGAGATAGAGAATATCATACGTTTTTGTATTATCTATCACATGGGTAAACTGTTAAACCAGAGTATTCCTTCAGTTGTACCAAGATTGTACAGAGGCATAATACAGAAATACTGTACGCTGATTGGTTCACATACCAACAAATATATTCTATTAACACACTTATCTCATGAAAATCAGTAAAACAATACATAATATTCTCTTGGGATAGTGATAATGAGCTCCCCTTCAGTCATTACATACAACAGCGTACAACCTGTCATCATTCTAACGCCATCATCTACTCACGAATGTGTTATTGTATAGTAGTACTGGACATGATAGTGCCCCGATAACATGTTATTTTCGTGTTGACATTCTAATTAAACAAGTTGCTAGACCCTTTGAATATCATGTGGCACCAAAACCTAGCTCCACGCCCTTTTACCTTATAAGGTGATAAAATGCACTTAGCTTTTTGATAGACAATGAATATTTAATAAGACTTGATGGATTTGTTCCTCTCTTGCAAATGTAGTACTGTAAAAATATAACAAATGAAGATTTCTGTCACGTCTCTGTGACATCAACACGTTTCCATAATCACTGATCAGGCAGGTACTCCCCTTTCCTGTACAGTGACACTGTGTGGTATGTCAAAGGTCAATGGTATTGTCGAATCTGTGATAGAATGACAGAGCATTGGGGTATAAAAGCAATGATAAATGTTTTGGAGTCATCTTCGGTTAGCCAGCTATCGGGATAACATGTTGGGAGTTGTCATTTTTACCATCGGTCTAAGTGCCGTCTTTGGAGCTGCACAAAAGGGTGAATGTAAGTAATTAATACATTTTATTTTGTTGAATTTAAAGACAACTTGATATATTGATTTCAGATGTTTACTTTTATGATATTTATTTCATATTGCTGTAATATTATTTGCCCCATTTAACATGAACTCCATTAGACATGAACGCCATTGGTTCTGAACCAAAGTATTGTTTTGTAATAGATGCAATGTATAATCTCCATGAGGAGGATGTATGATTGACAATAATTACCTCAACAATATTTAAGAAAGCAGTTTATTGTTACTGTCTATTTATTGTATATATGGTATTCATTGTATATAAGAAATTAATAAGCTTGATAAATATATAATAGTAGTAGTTAAATTTCTTGCTGTTTGAACATTTTATCACTTAAAATTTGACTCTTGTTTTCGAAATGTTAATTTTATATATGGGTATATTCCATATGCCATTGCAATCGTTTTCTAATTTTGAATATCTCCATATTTTATAGATCGTTGCTACGATTGTAACTATGCTCCATCCGGTTACGTCAGCAAACGCCCAAACTATTGGGATGTGGTATCCCCCAACGCTGGTTATCTGGCGTGTGCTCTCACCGACTATGCTGATGCTGCCTCCTTGGACAAATGGGCATGTAAATCCGGAAAGTGTTTCATAAGAAAGGATCCAAATGGACGTACGTCAAGTCATTAAAACGTTTGATTTAATCATCATTTAAAAATAAGAGATATATAACGAAAGACAAAAAGCAAATAAACAAGAAAATTTAAAATAATCTAAGAATAACCATCTTATTATGCTTCCAATAATAGAGAGATTTCGCTCATACATGAAAGCATAACTTATGTTATGTGTATAGCTATACATTATAAGTATAAGTAAATTTCACAAAAAGATGTACTCATACAAATAGATGTATTCTTAATCGATCAATTCTAATGTTCTTTTCACCGAAAATGAATAATTTTTCCTCCAAATTTTTTGTTTATAAGGTGTTATTGCAAGTAGTATGACTTTATGCCAAGTATCACTATGAGTCCCTGGCCTACTAATAACTACACGTGTGTCTAAGTAAACGAGATAGGAAATTACTCACTTATAAACAACGATGGGTCCTTATGAATGGAGAGTGCTGTGAAACAAATGATGACGTAGTGCACACGCTTTATAAGTTATATACATAAGAGATTTATAAACTCTATAAACCGTTTAAGTGTGTTAGGAAATCCCTCTGTTAATGGTTAGAAGGAACGAAACATCATATTTTGACAATCTAGAATATTTTCTTGTGTACGCATTTTTACATTCACATCGTTTCGGTTGATTTAATGATTATCTCTATCCAAGTGCTTCTAATTTGATACTTAACCTCCTACCGATCATGTTGTAGTTGTGTATCGTGGTTGTGCTAACAAGGAGAACTTGCCCTATGGTGTTGATCCTTACAAACAATGTGCATACCAAGGAGATTCCCTCTGGTACTTCTGCGACGGTGACCTTTGTAACAAGAAACAGTTGGGTGATTATGGAGTCTGTGGGTACAAGCCAAAATACAAACAAGCTGCTTACAGTAAGTATACATACTCTTGGCCCTATTCATCAACGAAACGGGGAAATATAAGCTGAAAGTAGAAATTTAAACTTTTCATAAACAAACTAGGGATCATTCAGAGCCAATTAAAAATCGAATGAAATCCAACTACGCGAGGTTTCTAGATTTTGAACAATGGTTTGTAGAAGAGATAGCAAAAAAAGTGAACACGAATTAAAGAATACAATTGTGTTGTGACTGTTTAGCTGAGATTTAGTAGCATTCTGAAAAATAAGTTTCTATGAAGTTTTGATATCCTGCTAATTCTCTTTTAGTTGAATTTTAAGATTTGCATATCAGACCCTAAATGACTTACCTTTCCTTTTTTAATAGGTACAGTGAAAAATGTTCCATGAAAAAATGTAATTTTGATTTATACAGTTATATTATTTAAATCATTTTTATGACTTTGTAACTTTTCTAAAAAAGTGTTGACCAAATCTCCATTGATACAATGTTAGAATTCTTTAAAAACTACAAATTGTACATTGACAGGGTGATCCCATAGTTTGCCATTCGAGTTTAGACAAATTCAGCCAAACTTTTTGATTAATCATGAAATTACATATAAGTTACTATTGCAAGTTTTTACCAATGTCGCCTATGGCAGCCCAATCAAAACAACTAAAAGCAAGTGCGCTGGCATCTATTTATTCAGCTTTATTGAGCTATAGTAACTCCCTATTTGGAAGAAAAGGGTGATGCTTTATGTTTTTATCATAAATATGAATTATACATCGCAATAGAATAAAACAATGCGCAAATCCGGATTCGTTGCAGGATGGACGGTGTCACTATAGCAATCAAAAATAGTCATTTGAAAACACATAGTTTTTTAAAGGCAGAATCAGATCTATAGGGGCGACAAAGTTACAAGCAATATGTACAATTGACCTACCAAACTATTCCTTACAATATCAAATACAATATCTCCGAAAAGATTCACAACGTGTTATAAATTGGTGAAGTTATTTTGGATTCAAAGTGCAAAAGTGGGGGAAATGTTTAAATTCTCCCAAATAATAAGAATGGTAACCATTCTTATAGAAAAATAATACATTATTGTAAAGATCTTTTATTTTTAGTTTTCCTGAAATAAAGTGTGCACATTTGGGTATTTTTAGAAAATAGACATGACAAAGAATGACATGAGTCAGAAATATTCTAAAATTGAAACAATTTTTTGTTTGCCAGCCCGCTAGATCTGATTGTCTCTTTAAAGGCATCACTGAACCTAATGAGATGAATGCAGATTTGAGGTACGCTTAATGATAAGCACAAAAATTAATTTATGTCATATGATGAGCATGCATAAAGTAATGCTATGTTTTGAACTAGATGCCTATGGCAAATTCAACCCATTAATTACGTACTCCCAGACAATAATCCAATCCATCAAAAACCATTATTACTATCTGTATTTGACTTTTTTCCAAAAATTTCACAAACCTCAACCGCGTTTCATATTTGAATTTATCGCTTGCGACCTCGAAAGAATAAATTACTTATCGTGTCTCTCGCTTTGCTACATTTTAGTGTTAGGTTCAGTATCACATCATCTGATTTGACTTGTCGCACGGTTGATCTTTATCAGATTCTGAGACAGAAAAAAGCTCCATAAAGAACAAGTGTATTTAAAACTTTAAAAAACGTTAAAATTTTATAAACTACAAACTCTCCTTATCATTATATATTATGAGATATGGATCTGTAACTTATATGAACGAGTAAGCTGTACTTATAACTACTAGTAATATACATAAAATGTCCACATCTCTTTTTAGATCCATGCGACTCAAAATGCGATTACAATCCAAGTGGCCTGTTTCCTGACAGTTACAACAAAAATGGTTTCATCCAGTGTGGCTGTGACTATAAGACTGATCCATACACCGGCAAGACCAAGCCTTGTATATGTTGCAAACCTTTCTATTTGAATTGCCCATATGGTAAGTGTTTTACGTATAGCCCAATATTAAAAACAAAACCTATGATTACAAATAAATAATACAATCATATTGCAGGGAAAGGAAGAAGAATTCTCTGTTCAACTTGTTCGCTGTTACATTAGCTGGAATACTTAATTATTGGTCAATGGTCGTGTAATCAACCTCTTGAAATGTAAATAATTATTTCTATGAATGTTCATCTCTCTGGTAGTAATGTACAAAGTTGTTGATTTTCTTTCTCAGAGATATTTTATTTTTATTTTTGACGTTTCGTAGGATGTCCATCCCACTTCTAATTTTATTTCTGAAGAAGTGGGATGGACATCCTACGAAACGTCAAAAAGAAAAAGAAATATCTCTGAGAAAGAAAATCAACAACTCCATATAAATCTGGTTAAAACTGAAATGACACACTATAGAATGAACAAGACATTTGAAGGACAAACACAAGGCTCCTCCAAGGAAGTGTTCCTGGTAATCATTCCATGATTACATGGGTTCATTACGACCATAACGGGATATACCCAAGAGGTATTTTCTCACGTTCATTGGCCCCACAGACTAGCTTGTGATCTATAAGTCAAAATTCCCTTGACAAGTAGCGGTATACTAAGTCATACGGCTAGCATAGACTTTAATCGTCAAATCTACGTTTTGTTTCAGGGACAGCTTTCGACGACTACACAAAGGTTTGTAGCAAAGCGGCCTATGTGAAACACCAACAAAACTACGTAAAACCAGCCTACCCTCCCCCTACTTACAAGAAACCAGTTTATAAACCAAAGAAACAAGTATATGTCGCTCCCACATACGAAGAACCAGTCTATGGTGTACCATACAAACAACCTCGTCCAACTTACAAACGACCAGTCGCAGTTAATCGATATCCATAATGATTTATGCTAGGCTTTAAAGAACTATGGACGAAAGAGAACGCTGTAGACAAACACATTGTATTGTTAATAATCTGCAATAAATGGTATTACTCTGCCTAATTAAGAATCATTTTGTTGAAAGATGTTCAAAATTTGGTTGGACCAGTAGAGGTCATGCTTATCACAAGATTTCTTTGTCGATTTTTAATTTACCTAGCATGCCCGAAATCAGATTAATCTCAAAATATGAGCCCAATGTCTAGATTTCCACTTTCGAGGAGTGAGGGGGATATTATAAAATCCCCCATGTTGTTCAATGGACTATGTGCATTCATGACTTCATAATTGTGTAACGACCACAATTCCTATAGTGAACCTTTGAATTGTTAAAAACACGATGTTTTTTGGTTAATTTATGATGATAAGGGTTTCCTGAAGAGATTTATGCCTGGGTCACATTTGCTCCGATTCATCGTCCGGCACCTGGCCGATTGAGTATTCTGGTCAAAACTGTATACAATTTTGAACAAAACACTCAATCGGCCGGGCGCCAGCCGATGAATCGGAGCAAATGTGACCCAGGCATTAGCTGGGTTGGACAAAAAGTTAGTTCGGGGGAAAATAATATAGGCTAATTAGCGAGGCCATTATTGAAGTTGATTGTTTTCGATATCTTGAAAAGTAAGAATGATAGCAGCATAATTACTTTGTCTAGGTTCGTGTTTTCAGGGTTGATGAATAAGATACTGTTAAAATATACAAGAAGAGCTTATTAGATATTGTACATAATTGCAACTAAGCATATTTTATGATTGAAATATCGCATTTATTCCAAATTTTCTGTTTCAAGCTTTCATTACAATGAAAATTACGGACTAATGAACTAATTAAGGGTTTCCTTATTGATTTAATTGGGTTGCCAAAAATTACTAATTTAGGGGGAAATTATATATGCAAATTAGGGCGGCCATTATTGATCAATTTCTTACATAATTTAAAAAGTACTAATGATAGCATCACAATCATTGTCAATTAATGAGATAATGCAAAAGGTACAAGAATAATTCATTATATATATATGAATATATGCAAATTAGCACATTTTATAATTGAAATACCGCATTCATTAAAAATATCTTATTTGTCAGGCTTGCAGTGCAATTGAAAGTATTGACTAATTGAGGGTTTCCTTAGTGATTTATTTTGGTTGCCGAAAATAACTTCAGAAGAAAATTATTTAATTATGGAAATTTTGGTGACCATTATTGAAATATTGAATATCTTCCATAATCTTAAAAAGTAAGAATGATAACACCACAATTGTTGTGCCACATCCCATGTTTTCAGGGTCAAAAGATAATATAAGATAATGTTAAAAGATACAATGATAACTTATTAGATATCGTACATATATGCAAATTAGCATATTTTATAATCGGCATTTCACATTTATTCAAAATATTTTGTTAATAATCAAGCTTGCAGTACAAGGGAATGTACTGACTAATTGGTGGTTTCCTTAAATTCTTAGTAGTTTAATTTGGTTGACACAATAACTTTGGGTGAAAACTACAGTGTGTCTCAAAAAATATTACACTTACAAAAAGTTCAATATCTTTCATGAAATTGACTTTTCCCCTAAAATATCCTTAGGTACCAAAATACCAATCTTTCTCGAATAAAACCACACCATCAGATTCAAAATCCATCCATGATTGGCTTCACATGACAGATTTTAAAGACGCGTGTGAAATCTGATTTGCGCCACTTCTCAGTGGTTGGACATGTGGTGATCAATTCTTTTTTTGGTGTGAATGCTGTGGACAGTGATATCTTGATATGATCAATGATCCAGTTGTTTCTTTCCTGGATAGAAATACAATATTTCATTGTCATAGTGTTCAATTTTGTTGTGTATGATGGCAACAGGATGGAGCAAAGGCCTGTGGCAGATATTTTGGTAGAACTCTTTGGAAATCAGAAGATAGCTTTGAATTACCCAATGGATTGGCCCCCAGGGTCATTCCGCTTTACACCCTTGATTTTTTTGAAGGGCCTCTTAAAGCGCTTTATAGCATCACAAATTGACCTAAATGGACTTCTGCAAAATAATTGATGGAATCAGTGTGATATTACGATGTGATGTGATGTGATGCTCGTACAATGCATGAGCACATGGGCAAGGGTACCTCAGATTTGCTTTGGAGAACATGTTGAGGGGGGCACATGTTTATGTGGATAGACCCAATGATAATATGTAAGACAAATAGGAAAATTGCAGAATGACTCAGTTAAAGGTCAAGCTTCTACTCAGAAGAAAGTTAAATGTTAAAGAAGCTGTTCCTCTTTGTCGTTTGGTCCATTCAATCACTTAGAAGTTGGCGCAAGTCAGATTTTACCATGGGACACTAAAAGATGTCCTTTGGAGCCAATCAAGGACAGATTTTGAATCTGATGGTCAAATTATTCGAGAAAGATTTGTCTTTTGGTATCCCGTAAGTATATTTTAGGGGAAAAGTCAAAATTATGAAAGATATTGAACTTTTTGTAAGAGTAACATTTTTTTAGACACACTGTATATAATGCAAACTAGGGCTGTCATTGTTGAAATATCGAATTTCTAACATACCTTAAAAAGTAAAAATGATAGCACTGGGACCCATGTTTTCAATGTAAATGAATAGGATAACGTTAAAATATACAAAAATAACGTATCAGATAATGTATATATTTATGCAAGTTTTGTATATTTATAGATATCAACGTTTTGTATGATTAAAATAGATATGTGTCATCACCAATAGTGACAAATTCAATAAAATACTTGATTTATGCAGGTGTTTGATAGAAAAATAATATAACAAGAAGCAGATCCCTGGATAACACCATGATTAATAATGAACGATGATTGAGACACTGTCTTGGTGTTTTGTCATATAACTATGTTACCGCTATTCCACAGTTGATTTCATAGTTTGAAAGTTCATCAAGCAAAATAGTACGATCAATTGAGTCAAATGTTCTCAAAAAATCGCTTTTAGATAACTTTCTCGTTTAGAGAACTTTTTTCCCGGGCCTCTCGCATGTGTACCTCTTGGCCGCTTGCATAAATTTACCATTGTGCTGCAAAATATAGAGGAACAAACAAAAAATTGTGCAACTAAATTATAGAATAAGCACATCGAAATCAATATTCCGTGATGCTACTGTGTCAATACCATAAACCCATTTTTACTATCAATATACCATGGGCAAACCCCGGGTAGAAGAAACTCTAAGGTACCTGCCAATAATTGATGCCTGGGTCACATTTGCTCCGATCCATCGGCCGGCGCCCGGCCAATTGAGTGTTTTGTTCAATATTGTATTCAATTTTGAACAAAATACTCAATCGGCCGGGCGCTGTAGTGAAAATCGGGGCAAATGTGACCAAGGCATAGGAAATTGGCAACTAGGTAGGCCACCATTAAAATTACAGCCTTACATTTTAATAAATAAACGAATTGCAGGAATCTAAACCAGGTAAATACTCCGCAAGCATAGGATAAGTTATCTTTTATTGAAGTGCGGCCACCGCAAATAGTTGATTTGAGTAGCTGAAATGACATCAACTGTGACAACGTTAAGATATATGCTATAAAAACAAGTATTTTGGGTAGACATTTGAATTTAAATATCAAAATGCAATTGCATGCCAATGACGTGTTTTAATATTCAGTCTGATATAAAGAATAAGATGTCAAATACTCAAATTAATGGATAACTAATTATAACGGACTATGAACAAAACATACATGCTGTTACTTGCTAGACACTGCTATAAGATATTCACTGTACTGTACTGAGTATATTTTTCCCATGAATCAAAACCATGCGGTATGACTGGTAGAGTCTGTAATTTCCGACCTCATTATAATGAACTGGATCGTAATTTTATGGATCCGACGATGATGCCAAAAGTACGCATTTGGGTTTGCTCCAAAAGAGTTTCTAGCATAGTGTTACATAAGTCAATACACATTTCTGCATTTTTATGAAAAGTATGTCAACACGTTAGCATCCGTAGCTGGGTGGTACTATGATCGATTAGAATTGAATGTATACACTATGACGTTCAAAAGCGTGAAATTTAAATGGACTGATCACCGTAGATTACTACCCGATTTTGTCGATAGAACACAATCTCCGAGACTTTCGTCCAGTGCAATCCGTACCTCCTGTGCCTTACCTCATGCATAACCGCGAAATGTACCCTTCTAAATATTTTGACCTGCTTCAAAAAATATATTTCTTTGCGTTTGCTACTGATTTTATTCGTTATGTTTTATAAAATGTTTATTTCTAATGTAGTAAGAGTTCATTCATAAGAAAAGTATTAGTAATTCGTAACAAACTGTTAAAAACGAATACTAAAGGAATTTGCAAGGTCAGAAATTGTTTATTAACACCGTTGCTATGCAGTTCGTTTTGAAGTGACGTCATCCCCATATTCGTAAACGAATACCACATGTCGATGTGATGTTTTAATCGATAAAATTGAATTTCTTACATATTTCTCTATCTTGTTACTAGATAACAAGTTATGATATTGGTGAACTCGCCAGAAAAATTAACTTAATATTATTTGGAGGGTTTTCAGAAAATTTTGACACCGCCATCTTGAAAACGTGTAGTAATGTTGATCCCAGTGATTATCGATCTTGACATTTTACAATTTGTTGCTCCGCGGAGATTTTTACCTAAAAACACATCAAATACAACGTATATTACCAATTTCGATAGTAAAATCATTTGTAAACGTTATAATATATGTTATATCACAGTTTCGGTGTTGTTGATAAAGTATTACAGATCGTACTAATTTCTGAAGCTTTCTAAGATCGAGCCCTGGGAATTTTAGAACTATTTTAACAACGTCAGAGAAGAAGTGAAGGTACGCAACGAACGAAAAAACGAAATGAATTTTGAGAATGGAAAGAACAATGGAAATGACTTGGATCTCCTGTTGATAAAGTTTGGTAAACAGCAATGGTTTTTTCATTGCGCCGTCCAAATACTATTCTAGTAGTCAGCGAAAATAACAACATTTCAGAGGTTGACAGTTTCTTCTTTAAATGAATCGTGTTTTGTGCGGGAATATCACTTGCTGTGTAGTCAAAATAAGAAAAGAGTTTAACTTATTATTTGTGCTAAGCACAAGCTAATGAGAGATTGACAATGGTTTTCGTACAACTTTAAATGCGTTGCTCGTAAAAAGTGTTTTCAAAAGACATCACTTGTATCTTATGCGCCAATTACCTTCGCTGCATGCTGCCCTAGATGCCCTCTCTTGGCTGTGTTTCCGTTGCTATCAAATCATCCCTTTGGGGACACACAACTTGTTAATCCTTCTGCCGAGTGGGAAGACAAATAGATATTTAAAAAACAAGAATATAGTCCAATTGTTGTCATTATATTAGCATCACCGGTGGTTGGATTTTGGTAATTACTAGTAAATGAATGAAAAAGTGTATGTATGGACCAACTCTAACACATGATTTGATGTGATTGAGGTGCATTTTCTTTAAGAAATTTGACTTTTTTGACCTGCCTCCATCTGTCAAAATCAGAGTGACAATTTTTGACATTTTCTATAGATGGCGTATTCAACAGGTGAGATCTTTTGATTTTCGCGGGGAGTTTTGGTTCAAACTTTTTTGACTGACAGAGGACATACTGGGGTATGATGGCACGATAGCAAAACATGTCCACAAATCCTAGTTTTCTTTGAAAGACAAATCATTTAGATGGGACTACGCATGTTATAGATACGACGTCAGATACTGTACATCGCGGCATTTTACTGCATTTTTACATGCGTACTTACTTTTAAAACCGCAATATCTCGACAGCAAAATCATATTTTTCTACAATTTTTCGACATCAGCTGAACACGTATGTCCATGAAATATTTTGCCTATCAGAATTCCAAATAACTGATTTGGGACTTTTTAAATGAGAATCACGCAAGCCGTATTATGCGACTTTCTATGCTAAAACCGGGTGTGGACTGTAACATTTTGAAGAAAAATGATTTTAATTTTAAATGAAAAATGAAGATAACTTTTTCATTTCTTTACGGATCTTTCTCAAATTTTCACAATATTTAAATTCACCATTTTGAAAAAGACAAACAGATTCTGTGTGATGACGTCATAATATAACAATGCAAACTTAACGCTTATATTTATGCAAAAAAAGTGTGGACAGGCAGAATTTCGTACCAACAAGATATATATTTTGATCAATTAAACATTAAATCGTTTGAAAGGTGAATTATTATTTTTTGATTCCTGAAAGGCATATCATATTCTATATTTCTATCAAAAAACTATATCATTTCGATTAAAATTCAGTCTGTAAGAAGCATAAATTGAAAGAAATATGAAGTGAAGCCATGTGAGAAATTCACAAAATTACGTTTCATTTTTTGAGTTCAAATATTTCTAATTAAGGGATAAACATTCAAAACTTTTCAATGTTTCAGCATGTTCTTTTAGATATACCCCTTACTACATACAATTAATTTCATTTAATTTGAACCAGTGTATATTGAGATAGACATCATTTTATTACCGCAACCCCAAGTGAAGCCTTTACAAAATAAGACGTTACGCCGTTAGCGTATTATATGTTCTCCTTTATTATTCATTGCTTTAAATAAATAAAACTAAATATTCGACTTAAAATAAATTACAAATAATGCATTTAACAATCCTTAATATCTCCCCGTCTGTGTATATCAGTTGAATATGACAAGGGGCACTTTGAAAGTGTCTAGAAAGACGGTGCGACAACGAGAGCGCGGGGCCGAAAAGCGCGACAAAGAAGAAAACTGGTAGGGTTTGAAATGTCTACTTTCTGGTGATTCTAATTCTGTATATCGTGATACAACCTTTTTGAATATAGAATGTTATTGAAGACCACATTAATCTGAACAAAACTTGAAGTTTTTAAGAAGATTCCACGAATATTAAAACTCCTGCAATTACTTGGAGGAGCATTGCGCATATTTATCGCGTAAATCTTTGCATTTTGTCGGTAAAATGAACAATTACAATGTTACGCCGTGATGTACAGTATCTGACGTCGTATCTATAGCATTTAGTTGTGTCAGGCCTGAGGCCCGGGTATACTGCCATTAATAAAAAAATATTCTTATTCTTATCCATTAAACTTATAAAAATCAGTCTTATTCTTATACATGTAAGTAAAATAACAATTCAGTACACTAGCGGACTTTTTAAACATTTTAACGTATTCCTGGGCCTCAGTGTTAGGCCTTTGTGTAACCGGAGCGTTCATAGAATATCATTAATGGCACTGAACTGTTCGAATCGGTGGGGTATTAATTAAATTCCAGTCGGTTCTGCACTTTAAATATCCCTTGTCGGTGTATATAGACGTTCGAAAATATCTTTGCAGTATGTATACCAAATTTCTCTGCTTTCAGTTTTAGCCCATTGGCATGATTGCAGTTCCCATTTAGTACTGCACGCGTCCTTCATAGTTTGTCTTCGTCGCTCGAGTTCTGAATCTCTTCAATGATACTTTGTTTCAGTTCTCGTCGTGTAGACCGTTGAAAAATACAATTACAGAATTCGACTTTTTATTCTACTGCCAGTTGATGTTGATGTTATTCGATCAATGTGTAAATATTTTTCGATAAGCCAGAAAAACGATCTTCATGGAATAACATCAACCGCGAAGGTCACGTGACGACTATCCCCCGTGTTGGTTATTGCGCTTAAAAATGTTGCTCGGGGCAATAGTCTGAAGAAGTAGAAATAAACAATTGCTATATGGAATGAGATGAAATGAATAGTTGGATGAAGTACCAAAAGTAAATTTATTAATGGATGTCATACTCACCCACAACTCCATAACTATTCGAAAATTAATCACAATCGGGTTATACGTTTTCCATGATTTTGTAAACGTGTAGGTTAGTTTAACTTTAATTGTTATGTCAGTATAACGTGACATTAGTCCCGTTACATGCAATTACAGGGTGGGCCAAAAATGTAGAATGACAGGGCACTAGCGTATAAAAGAATTGTTGAATGTTTCATAGTTATCTTCGGTTAGCTAACTATCGGGATAACATGTTGAGAGTTGTCATTTTTACCGTCGGACTAAGTGGAGTCTTTGGAATGATTAATTGGTTCGGTGAAAGCCCGGGTGAAAGTAAGTAATTCATATATATTGTAGTTTATTGATTGGATTTTGAAGACTTGACATATTTCAGACGTTTACTTTTACGCTACACCTAGATGCACTGTGACTAGTCGAAATCCATGGATTCAGTCCTGCATGTGTTATGTTTCATAAGTTCACGCATACATTATAGGGAATGGGGTCATTGCAAAAGTAAAGCTGCAAATCAAGGTAGACGATTTCAGAGTTTCTACTTAACATTTTGTCTTGAAATATTGCATACATTCTATGTATTTAATGTATATATCATGACAATATAGGGAGATAATAGAGACAACATTTCGTAAACTAAAACATACATTAAGTGCATAATATGTAAAATGCCGATTCCAATGTGTAGAATAAACAAAAATTTGGTCTATTCAACTAAATAAGAAAATATTTGAATTTCACACAATAAAATTATTAAAGTCAATTAAACTTGATCACCGTATTAATAATTAACATATTTCAGACGCAAAGGGGAAAATTTAATTTTCTCCCAACGTTTTCTTGATCAGGAAAAGCTATCCTTAAAACATGAATTAGGGGATGGTACCGTCAAATTATAGAAAATGGGAACAAGTTACGAACATACCGATTACATAAAGAATCATTAGAAACTGAACAATATCTTAAAAGATCTATTGTCATATTGGCAAAAACTATCAAAATAAGATGTGGAACCATAAAATGAACGGATATGCAATATGTATGAAATCGAAAATGAAATGCAATTTCTATTGAAATGTAACTTATAAAATCATAATCACAAAAATAACAGACTGGTTTAGCCAATTAAACACACTTTCACAATTGGGCCCAACGGGGCAAAAAGTGTATTTCAAACGTTTAAAGAAAAATCTGTATACTTTTAATAAATAGTGCATTGATAAATGTAATTTTTTGTTTCATTTATGTTTATATTTACGAGGGGTGATCAGGAATTTCTGGACCGTTGGCTCTATTTTTGCCATTTTTTATCCTTTCTTACTGATTTTTTCACATAATATAACCCAAATATATAGGATCACCTCACGAAGATTTCATTGTTCTATGCCATCATTATCTTATTATTTTTGTTACCATGGTAACTGGTGACGCGACAAGGTGGAGCTCAAAAAAATACCAAATTTGAAAAACAACAGTAATATGAAAAAATACCAAATTTGAAAAACAACAGTAATTTTATATGATGTTTGGACACTGTATTCATTGCTGAATATGTGACATACTGCCTAGGTTGTATTATTTCATTAAGTATATTCATTAATGTGCATCTGTCATTATTCTTCCATCATTTATAATATTTCTAAGTAGTTACCAGTACTTTGTAAGCATTTGTTATGCCTTTTCACCCAGTCCTGAAAGACGTGGTGTGTGAATTCCTGAATGATCTCATTACTGGCCTCAAAGTGGATACCTCATAATTTTGTCTTCACTGTTGGGAAAAGATAGAAATCACAGTCAGCTAAGTCTAGGGAATACGGTGCGTGTGGTACACGGCATTGGGAATATGGTGCGTGTGGTACACGGCCACAGCCGATGGAAACAATCACATTTTGTAGGCAAAGACGGCCTGTATCACATCTTTCAGGAATAGGTGAAAAGGCATAACAAATGCTTACAAAATGCTGGTAACTACTTTGGAGGATTAGAATTGATAGAAGAATAATGCCAGTTATTATGAACATTAATGAATATACTTAATGATATAGTACAACCTATTTGAGGATGTTTGTAACATATTCAGCAATGAATACAGTGTCAAAAAATGTAATATAAAACTACTGTTGATTTTCAAATTTGGTATTTTTCTGAGCTCCACCTTGTCGCGTCACCGATTACCATGGTAACAAAAATAATGGGATAATGATGTCATAGAACAATGAAATCTTCATGATGTGATGCTATTTATTTGGGTTATATTATGTGAAAAAATCAGTAAGAAAGGATAAAAAAATGGCAAAAATAGAGCCAACGGTCCAGAAATTCTTGATCACCCCTCGTATATATCGCAGTAACAATATCACCGAATGTGTGTTTATATCGTAGCTACAAGTTGGTAAATCAATGAAGTATAATATACACGGAAGAGGTAATATAGATTATTTAAACAAATGTGCACTATTATTCCATTCAAAAGTACAGAGGCCTGGACCTATGACACGTATTAACATGTGCAGGACTGAATCCACGAATTTCGACTAGTATGATCACAGTGAGATATGGTCGCAGTATAATTTGCCCCGTTGGACTAACTTGTGAAGAATTGTTTCGATGAAAAGGATGGGACAATAACCCTTATAATACAATTTTAAAACGTATTTGAATATTTGTGAAAACAGTTATATTGTACATAGGGTTCACTGTATATAGAATGTTTTTATTGTATATATGGAACTCCGATCACTGTATACACAAAAGCAATTACACATACTATTATCAAAGTAATCCATATAAGTAGTAACATGTCTATGCTGTTTGAATATTTTCGACTTTTGTTTTCGAAATGTTAATTTTAAATATAGAACCTCATTAACATGGGTATATTTTATATGAACATATACCTTTGCAAATACCGTTAGAATTGTATTCTTATATTAATCAAATATCTCCCTTCTTATAGCTCATTGCTACGATTGTAACTATGCTCCCTCCGGTTACGTCAGCAAACGCCCAAAGATCTTGGATGTCGTATCACCTAACGCTGGTAATATGGCGTGTGCTCTCATCGACTCTGCTAATGCCGCCTCTTTGAACAAACTGGCATGTAGTTCCGGGCAGTGTTTCATAAGAAAGGATCCAAATGGACGTAAGTCAAACGCTTTATTTAATCACCATTCAAAAATTAGAGATATAACGCAAGACAAAAACAAATAAGAAAAAATAAAGAAGCTAAAAGAATTACCGCAAACTGGTAGCCCCGCTAACGTGTTTTGCTTTCAATATTAGTGGAGGAGCGAAACCACAAACAGTGAAAACATAGTATTTTCATCCTTTATCCTTCAAGATCTGTCCTTCACTGCTTTCTCATTGCAGATAATGCAATGCAATGAATTACTCTTGGGCCAAGGATGAGTATTTTGGCAATCTACCATATTTAATTTTCTTGTGTACTTACGCAATTTTACATCCACATGGTTTCAGTTGATTTAATGATTTCCTCTGTCCAAGTGCTTGTTCAATTTATGTTATAATACTAATTAACATTAGTCGATTGTGTACTCAGAATATCCCTTTCAATAAGTATGCCATCATCTCTCTGTAATTTGATATTTTACCTTTCATTCCTGCTGTAGTTGTGTATCGTGGTTGTGCCAACAAGGAGAACTTGTCCCTTGGTGTTGATCCTAACAAACAATGTGCATACCAAGGAGATTCCCTCTGGTACTTCTGCGACGGTGACCTTTGTAACAAGAAACAGTTGGGTGATTATGGAGTCTGTGGGTACAAGCCAAAATACGAACAAGCTGCTTACAGTAAGTATACTCTACATGTACTCTTCAATTCAATTCAATTTCAAAATAATTTATTTCAGTTTTCATTACAAAAATTACAACATTATACAGGCTATGACACCCCAGGGGGTGTATGACTGGACCTATTCATCATTAAAATGGAGAAATCTGAGATGGGAAATACAAATACGTGTACGAGTGTATTATGTACTGTTCTAAGGTCTAAAAATTGTTGGGAAAAATGGACTAACACGGGTATTTCAATAGAGAGGTTAAGCATCACTTCTTTTCACAACGCAAACCGCCAACGGGAATGTTCGCGTACTAAGTTTTTCTCAGGATGTGACGTCACAGGCCCGTAGCCAGGGGGGTTCGCCCCCCCCCCCCCCCCCCCTGGCCAAAAATTCTTTCAAAATCATGCAGTTTTTCACCATTTTGAGCACTTCTCAAGTGATTTTAGCCATATTTGGGCCAAAATTGTCAAATGTGAACCCCCCTGGAATTTTTTGAAAAATGAACCCCCCCCTTGGCAAATCCTGGCTACGGGCCTGCGTCATATTGTTCTACTTGTTCCCCGGTTCACGTTCATATAAACGTAGAAGTCTGATAGGTGGTTCAGTAAAGGATTTATAGTGCTAAATATCTTGCTCAATCGACTTAAATATGATATAAATTGAATCCATTAATATGTTTGACACAAATCTGTGTATACCATATCGGTATAATTTGTGTCCGATCAAATATAACTTAAAATATAGTTTCAAAAGGTAATTTTTTTGAAAATGTGACTTCTATTTATGGGAGATTACTCATAGACCCTTTGTAATAAAATCACAAAAAGTAAAATATATTTTTTTAATTGAACAGATAACATTTTCTTTTACTGGACATATTTAAATTTGCGATAGATACTTATATTTAAGGTACATCTATTAATTAATTGATATTATAGGCGTTCATAGTATGAGTGACGCAAATACATAATTCACCATTTTGTCTCATATTTCAAAAATGGCGGCATATTTTGTGATTTGAATGCTCAGTTGAAAGTTAATATTTAAGAAATGCCATAGGCCTACGAAATCATGTAGACTGCTGCCTTGGTATGAGGTTATGACTGCATTTATAGCCTTTTGTTTTAAATTGACTTGTGTATACAAATGCTTAAGAAGGTTTGTACATTGTATGTACAGTATATTGGTACCGGTTGCTGGACTTTGGTTTTTTGGCCATTCCATTGCAGATACTGTATGTAGTATGGTCTATATTTACGCTGACACCAGAATTAACGTCTGGTATTTATAAGATTACTTTACTTGCTTTACTTACCTTTACTTGCCCTGCTCAGGGCGCACCCGAGAGGGAATATACATAAAATGTTCACATCTCTATTTAGATCCTTGTGACTCAAAATGCGATTACAACCCAAGTGGCCTGTTTCCGGACAGTAACAACAAGAATGGTTTTATCAAATGTGACTGTAAATATAGGACTGGTCCCTACACCGGCAAGAGGAAGACTTGTATATCTTGCAAACCTTTCTATTTGAATTGCCCATACGGTAAGTGTTTTAAAAATCATCTGAGGAATACATGGAGTATGTCATGTTTAATAGCATGGGCATGCTCTTGGCAAGACATTTAACCTTTTAATTACGTAAACATATTCTTGATATGATCGAGCACCATCGGCCGATTTTAGACATCGTCCGGGCGACGGCCGGGTTTCATCGCGGAGATGAAAGACACAAATGAGATTTTGCTAATAGTATTCGATTGACTGGAGACCAATGTTAATGCTACCAGGGGGGATCGGACCTACAGGCTTTACTATTTATACGTGTTTTTGTGTTTCGGAAAATTCGATATGTGATGTCTATTTCTTATTATTCGTAATTCCAATCACCGCCATCACTTTTCAAACGCCGTTACCTTGAAATATCAAGACGTCATGCTATTCTCATACTTATAGAACTTTATGTGGCTGTCATTCACCATTTATTAAATAATTTGCTCCATGGGTGACAAATTATTTCAAGTTTCCTGGTGAATGTCGAGTCCCACATCATACGAATGTTTTTTCAGACGATCTGTCTGCATGGGGTGTATTCCTTCATTCTAAAATTTCCTGAATTTTTTAATATCAACTTCGAATATCTTAACCATATGAATCAAATCTGGTTTTTGAAATGACATTTAAATAGAAGAGAAAGGAATCAATAGAAACACATACTATGCATTCATCTGGCATAATAAAGGGAAAACTCGCCATAGTCAGAATTCCCATGACAAGTAGCGTGTGATACACTCCCCTCCATAAGTTTGGCAACCTTAGCTCCCTCATTGAACTCCGTAACTGTTAAAGCCTCTTTATGTTTGAATCTTTATTTACATAACCTGCGAGAATAACATTGATGGAATTGTAACTTGACTTCATGTCCAATGCCTCCAAGTTTTCCCAATTTTTTCCTCAATTACAATAGGTCGAAAATTGATAATAAATTTGATGAATTTTTGAAAGTCACATGACATAATATTTATCCGTCCGAGCTCTTGCAAAAAATACAAGTTAGGTAGTCAATTGAATTTGCTAACTTTATTTAATAAAAATTGATACGTTTCTTCAGGTTTAAAAAAGTTATAGGTCTTAAAAGTCAAATTTGTTTTAAAAAAACTCCTCCCATTGAAATAACACAGGAGTCGAAAAATGATTTTCAAAAATGACTTTGAAGCTATGTAACTTAAGTATTCATAAAGTAAATTACACTTAGCGTACAAAAACGTTAGACAATTCAATTTTCTATACAAAAATATTTTTAGTGATTCTTTTACTGGATAGGCCTAAATATCCTTAAATATAAGATTTCCCCCGAACCCACCATTTCCCATTATATTGGTTTACATTGGAGTATAGATTTTCAAAAATTCATCAAATTTATTATCAATTTTCGACCTATTGTAATTGAGGAAAAAATGTAAAAAATTGGAAGCGTTAATGGAAATGAAGTCAAATTACATTTCCATCAACATTATAAGTATTTTCCTCGCAGGTTATGTAAATAAGAATTCAAACATAAAAAGGTTTTACCACGTAGCTCAATGAGGGAGCTAAGGTTGCCAAAATTATGGAGGGTATCCTATGTTCGTACGACTAGCATGGACATTAATCGTTAAAGCCACGTTTTGTTTCAGGGACAGCTTTCGACGAATACACAAAGGTTTGTAGCAAAGCGGCCTATGCGAAATACCAACGAAACTTTGAAGAACCAGCCTACCCTGTCCCTACTTACAGGAGACCAGTTTATAAACCAAAGAAAGCAGTGTATGTCGCTCCCGCATACGAAGTACCAGTCTATGGTGTACCATACAAACAACCTGTATATCTTCGTCAACAAACGGCCAACTGGCGGATCCATGGATGGAACGCGGGTCGATAAAAAAGTGAACGACTCAAGGAACTATGGACGAAAGAGAACGCTGTCGACAAACACATTGTATTGTTAATAATCTGAAATAAATGGTATTACTCTGCCTAATTAAGAATCCTTTTGTTGAACCAAATGAATAAAGGACACCGAAACTACCATATCTAGTATTTATGGAAATATCAAAGAATATAGCACTTTTATACCAAGAGGTGCCCATAAATTATCAGTCCGGAAACATCAAAAATTTATTGTTCACCTTTCTCATTAACCAAAATATTTAATTACCAAAAATCATCCCCAACATTTAACAACTGTGAAGAATTTCGCAAGAAACAGTTCGTTTTCGATTTGTTATTAAGATGGCATACTCGAATACTTAATCTTCTATTCTATTAAGAGCTGAGAAAACGATCGCGACTAACATTGAGATTGCCACCGTGGCTGCACCGCCCCTAATGACTTTGACTCTCGGAGTTTTAATGGTGTCATTAGGGGCGGGGATGTTACCATGATTATTTCTTGTATCTTCAAAAACATAAAAAAGTAACTGTAACTGCGCTTATTCGATTGAAAATTCACGATTTGTTGAAATATTTTTCAAATGGTGGTTTTGAAAAGTCAGTTACACGGGTAGTTCCTCACATTGTCATGGTTTGTTCAGTGAATAATTTGCAAATTTTGAAGATCGCTTCGAGAAATCAAAACAATAATTTGATGGAATTATTATGATTTGCCCAAGGGAATCAAGTACCATTCTGAAGCCAAGCAGCGTTGCTACGCGTCACCCCACACAAGTAAAATATAGAGGACAGTAAAACCTATCAAAAAGAATAAACCATACATAATATACACACATGATGCATAAACCATTAAAATCTCTTTATCACATAAATCACTCGATAATATAAGGGTTAATAGAGTAATCGTGCTTCGTGGGTTATGCTTCACACTTGATAAAATAATTTAAGGCTTCTGGTCTATTGTGTAGCATTTTGTATTATGTTTGCATGATTTATTGTTACGGAGTCATAAAATATATTTACAAGTTTTATTGCAACTTTTCTATTTTTCAATTACAAATTAAACATCTGTTATGAATCTAACTTTATCACTAATGTTGCTGGTTGTTTTAACAGCAACTTCCTCCCGGGTATTTCGCACACAGTGCATTTTTGAAGGAATTGTATGAATGAATTTCTCCTTCATTTGTCTCCAGGGTATTCACCATTTTCTCGTCACCTGTGCAATTTGCTAGGACACACAACGCTGCAGCAACATTCCCTTCAACACGCATGTCTTTGCCGTCACCCAATGTGCAGCTACACTGGCCCTCCCAATACTCCGCCCAGCCCTCGTTGAAGGCAAACCCAAAATTTGTGATTTTAATACACGTATGGTACTGGGCGTATTTGAACCTAAAATGATAATCAGGTCTAAAAATATGATGGATATATAACGAATGTATAGCTAATTTAGTAAAGGAGATGAATGAAATATTATGGCATCAGAGGTCTCGCAGCTGACTGGTTTGACGTGTCGTAAAAAGGTGGCGCATTTGTTTTTTTAGGGGTATCGCGTGAATGTAACTTTGATTCCCCGGATTCTAAAATAATATTCTAATTAAAGTTGTATATCATTTTAAAGCTGTTTCGATGAAGTTTTTAGATCAACTACACTCCGTTCACAATTCTTGCGCGTTCTTTTTAAAAAAAGAGTTTTTTACCAAAACATCTGGCAAATATTCCCTGTTGACACGTTACATTTTGAATTATTTTTCGTCTTTAAACGCTCATAACTCAAACAATATCTGACTTTTATACTTATTTTTCGTCTTGATAAAGGTAGATTGAAGTTTTATTTCAAAGGATGAATTTTAGTAAGCGTCCCATATTGTGACGTCATAGAGTTTGAAAAATAGAATCTGTTGACAGCGACCTTTTCTGCTCATTTTTTTGTTCCTTCAACTTTTCAGGTGTACATTAAACAAAAAATACGAGATCAATTTTTAATAAATCATACATGATTATTTTGCTCCTAAACTCTAGTTTATTAATAAATAGTTGATTTTGTTCGCAAAAGTATGTGTTTTCTGTTGTATGTGGAAAAGTGGAGGACGAAAGGTTTTCAAAATTCATCAAAATAGGGCTTATTTACGCCATTCGCCTATTTTCAAGCACAGCAACACGTATATTTATTTCACCTAAAATATCAATTGATTCGTGTTTTATGATGCTCCTAGCCCATTAACATTATATATATGATATCAGAGTTATTCGTCTAAAATGTTTTGAGATAGAGAGGTAAATGTGGAGGACGAAAGGATTTTCATTTGTGTACATTTTTCTCAAAAACGTCACATTCTACCATGTTAAAAGCGAGGATCCTCTGGATTACGCCAAGGAGGATTGGCTCCCAGAATGCAACACCGATATTCTGCAAAACAATCACCTAGCGATAGCTTTGTTGGAGAGTATCGGGTCATTCTCCATGCAGTCGTACAAATTATACAGACACGAATAGCAAATGACGCATGCGTGGAGATTAAAGAATATCGAGTTGGAACCCTGGCTTCCAATCCTCCTTGGGATTACGCCACAAAATGTGTAACAATGCGTGCGCGAGCTTTTTGCGATACATCTTTGAAAGTTGCTAAGTAACCGCACTCAATTTGTTCAAATAGAAGGCGATGCTGATTCTGATGTTCTTCATTTGTGCTGTGGTGTGCCACAAGGCACAATTTTAGGACCCCTGCTGTTTATAATATATACTAATGATATTTACAAGTGCTCAGATATTGCAAAAATGTTTCTTTATGCTGATGATACCAATATTATATTTTCTGGCAAAAATCTGGAACAACTAAATACCACCGTCAAAACAGAACTCGTCAAAATCAATGGTTCATATGCAATAAACTTGCCCTAAATGCACCAAAAACTAACTATATTATATTCAAAACATCAAATAAAATAATAGATTACAACAAAATAAACTTAAATATGAATCACACTATATTAGAGGGAACCAATGTTAGTAATTTTCTTGGCACTCTAGTCGACGAAAATTTATCTTGAAAGCCGCATATAAAACATGTTGAGACTAAGATATCCAAGATACTAGGCGTTCTTCACAGAATAGAGGATAACTTAGATCAAAAAAGCCTTAAAACAATATACTACTCATTAATTTACTCACACTTAAACTATAACATCCTAATTTGGGGAAGTGTTCCACATACAAATTTATTGAAATTACACAGATTGCAAAAACAATTTGTAAGATTGTATGATTTAGATTGCCAGATGCGTGACCATACACATCCTTTTTTCAAAAAAGCTGGCATATTAAGCATATTTCAAATTGTCCATTTCAATATTGCTACATATTTATTCAAATGCATTAAAGACGTAAACAAAACATATTCCCAGCAATTCAGATCCTACTTCACTCTTAATTCTGATGTACATGCTCATCAAACCAGACAAATATGCAATCTTAGATCAAGTACGTTCAGAACAAACATGGGAAAATACTCTATAACTAAGACAGGGCCAGACCTGTGGAACACTTTACCTCATAAACGTGCTCATTCTAATACTCTTTCCACCTTCAAAAAGAATTTAAAATTACACTTGCTCAACAATTAACATCATTACTCCCTATGCAGACAGAGCCTGTGGGAAATATTGGGTGCGGAGCAAATGAGCGGAGGGTGCGGAGCTAACGGTTATTTTTGAATTTAAATTTGGGATATTTCTGAAACTAAGCCGTTTTTGGACTTCAAATATACCAAGATATGTGTATTTGACACCAAATATCAATACAATTGTGAAAATAGTAGCGCAATTCATTCTATAGCGACGCAGTATGCCTTAAACCTTTCCCAGACCTATATATTTTGAAATTATCCTTTTAATACTGAGTCCCCAGCATTCATAAAAAATGGTGTTCAAGGTGCACTATCTATACAAATTATTTTTGCATCTTGGAAGCCAGGCAGTATCTGTGTGATTTTATAAAAATTCGGAAATTTTTTCAGATATGAGCCCCCTCTAAATATTGGGTGCGGAGCAGCTCCATAAACGTAGCTCCGCACCCAATATTTAGAGGGGCTCATATCTGAAGAACATTTCCGAATTTTTATAAAATCACACAGATACTGCCTGGCTTCCAAGATGCAAAAATAATTTGCATGGGTAGTGTATCTTGAACACCATTTTTTTATGAATGCTGGGGACGCAGTATTAAAAGGATAGTCTCAAAATATATAGGTCTGGGAAATGTTTAAGGCATACTGCGTCGCTATAAAATGAATTGCACTACTATTTTCACAATTTTATTGATATTTGGTGTCAAATACACATATCTTGGTATATTTGAAGTCCCAAAACGGCTTAGTTTCAGAAATATCCCAATTTTAAATTCAAAAATGACCGTTAGCTCCGCACCCTCCGCTCATTTGCGCCGCACCCAATATTTCCCACAGGCTCTGTCTGCATAGGGTGTTAATCAAAGTCTAACTTTTCTGGAGACAAATCTCTGGCGTAAAAAAATTCACTTTTATAGCGTGGGTAGAGGAGGATGGAGGATGGGACCAACCGAATGTGAAATATTTAGTGTCGATCTTTAATTCTAATAAGCACTGATTTCTTGTACGAGTTTTGCTACTTGTAAATATTTTTTGTTTAAACATAACGTGGATTATATGCCCCTTGGGGTGTCTTCCACTATTGTGATTGTACTTGTATTATTTGGAATTTAGGAAATAAATAAAACATAACAAACATAACAATGACTAAAATGAATTCTGGGACATATTTTAACCTGAAACACCGTACGTGGCAGCAAATTTTCAAAAATTCCGAAATGTTGAATATGAATTCTGTTTTTAGCGTATTGTAGGCTTTTATCATAAATATGCAAAACCTTTAAAAAACACGAAGCGTGGCATTATTAATTTATGACAGTAACAATTCACCGTTTTTTCTCATACCAACTTTTTTATCGGCACATCTAGGAAAGCGCTAAATGTGTTGTGCTAGTAGTGCTAGAATGGTAAATTGAACGCTTATCCCATGACTTAACATTGAGATATCAACATACTGGTTTTTCGAAATTTCAAAATGTTTTAGAATCTAAACCGAAACATTTCAATTCTGATTTCAGATTCGGAATCATGAGGAAATTCCCAATATTTTGAGAACTCAAACGTTGAATTTGAAAAACCTTTTTGTTGACCTATTTTCTGGACACCATATCTCAAAACTGGGTCAAAGTCAAAAAAGCTTTTACAGCAAAAGACTGACAATAATAGCATTCTCTCTATCTGTGTGCTGAACTTCAACGAAAACTATTAAAGTGTAGTGTCAGGATAACAAAAATAACTAATGCGCTACATATTACCAACAGCGCATTAGTGACTACCGGAACGTGTTCTTTAAAGTGCTGTAACATTGTGCACGTGACTGTCAGACTGATGGTCACGGAAGATAGTAGACTGGTAGGAAATTGTATGATGTTCAATTGTGTAAAATATCAGGGGTTCTTCTAGAATGCCAAAGATACGAGGAAAATAGAGAAAGGGTTTCCATTTTTGACCACCCTGTACATGATCTCAAGACCATATAATTGGTTTGAAGCAAGACTAGGGAATAGCAGCGGGGCAATAAGGACGAGAAAAGCCACTAAGCTTATTTCATTCGCTTTAAAGTATTATCATTTTAAGCGCAGATTCAAACGGTTTCTCCTTTACCCCAACGTGGCCTCGTGGGGCTCTTCTTTCCCTCCCCGTGGCTATATAAGGAATCATAAGGAGTTTAAATATCGCTTCATAAGACAGCCATAGCTTCTAAAGAAAGGGATCCTGCAAAGTTTCTTTCCATGCCAAAAAATCTGGTCTTGGGGGAGGGCTTTTTGCTTTGTCCAGCTGTTCCAAGGGTGTCTTCTACTTTATAAAAGTAGGACATACCGGTGTATGTTGCAAGAAACATTAGTAGCGTACTTTAAATATTGGAGAGTTTAAGCTAATATATAAAATTGAAACGGCAACGTACACGTATACATTGCCCATTATCATAAACGTGAAATTTGGAATTTCGCGTTCTATTCACGAACGGGTATCTGAAGTAGAAAATTAGCGCTTGTTTTATATGCGCGCTATATAATTGCTATTTTGATTCATGTACTTTCCGTTCACGGTGAAAAACATTCCATTACCTGACAGCGTCGTAAGCAGCATGGAGTATGCTGCCGTCTAACGTGTGTCTTATGGTGTGGGCTAATTCATGCTTGGCTGTTTCAGCATCCAAAGAATATCCCGATGGTAGTCTGATTTTATCCGTCGTCGCCCAAGGTTTCCCAGCAGTCAGCACTGATTTAGTTTGGACTTTAAGGTAACTATAGGGCAATGCACTATTACCGGATCGTGAGATATAGTCAATGATTGCAGCGCGGAAACGTACGTATGCTCGACAATGTTCGTCATTGATGTTGATCATGCCGAAGTTGTGAAAACCAGAGTGGTTGTCTTTTACAGAAGATCTCGCATCTCTCGTGAATCCCCAAAAGTTTCGAATACGCATTTTATCTGAAATATCATTGTTTTGTTTATCAGTTCTTCAATAAGTTAAGTTCGTATCATAAGTGTTATCATCTTCATTAATCTTATGATTAATATGAGATAAAAAGAATTTCAACGAGATAGCAAATAACGCGATATCGTAGATCTCTATAATTGATTCGATTGGCATGGTCCTTTGATGGATCAAAATTGTATGGGCCGGACTCAAACTAGCTTATGGCTTTGTGGAATGGAACTAATAGAGAGGTATAGTTTCTCATGATGAAGCTATTAGGGTTCATACACCTGTAGCAACCCAGGGTAGCCACTCACTTAAATAGTTGTACTCAAGCTCTGCAAATATATCCGGCCTCCCCCACAATCCATCCCGCCCCTTTCCAGAAAGTGCAAAGCAACCATTGTTGTCAGTCCATGATTCGGCCAAAGTGTCGTGAAATATCAAATCTTCATCCATAAGCTTCACACGGCAGTTGGCTATTGGGTACCCTCCACATTTAAAGCAGCCAGTGATAGTAACGGCATGGTCCTTCTTTAAGAAGCCATTGGTATGACATGTCATCGCAAGGAACAATGCCAAGAAGAGTAAGCTTGACATCTGGAATCTAGGGTAGGTGTGACACCTAAATCAATATCCGAATTGACGTGTCGATTTCCATTATAATCCAAAAGCAATATCACTGGGGAGTATCGTGATGCAACAACACCGTGTTGTTGCATCAAGATGGCCAGACTTCCGGTGATAGATTTTCGTACGATATGTTGTTTCCCCAATTTAAACCCATTTCAAGGACGAGTTTCTCAATAACCATACACGTGAAGTTAGCGCACGGTCTATATTTAAAGAAACTGTCATTAGTATACATGTAGCATCATCAAGAAGCAAGAAGTTCACGGTTTTAGTTCCTCACTATTGATGCAACAACACCAAACCGAAGATGCAACAACACTCCTCTAGATTTGAGCAATGATGCAACAACACCAATTAATAGTATTATTTCAGAAGACCATAAATCTCGGGAGGAACAGATTTTTAAATGCTACTATTGCAACAACGGGCCAGTACCCCATTTGCGTTCTTCTCAGGCATTCAAAATACACGTCCTGTGGGCGAAGATTCTTTATATGTATTTTCAAAAATGTATACTTTTAAATATCATAATTTACTGGAAGTTGTTTTATAACATAGTTCAATCGCCTTTAACATTGCAAGCTATAGTAACCCAATCTATTTCCATAAACCCCTGTTCCATAGCTTGATGACCCTGATACCAGTTAGTATCATTCAAAATGGTGGACAAACATCTTTCGTTCTCGGTAAACACGACGAGCTATTGGAAATCTTGCACGGCGCACATGTAGAAGTATTGTTCTCTTTGGATTCGTTCTCCCCGATTGAGTAAAAAGGTAGGTAATAGGATTTAGGTCCCGAAAAGGTAAATTGATAGGGGTACAGTAATCCCAGATTCCCCCTGGCCCCTCGGGAAATATCACAATGTCTCCCGGAATAAAACCAATATTGAATCAGTAAATAACCTCTATATAATAGCATTGTATAACTGCAATATCATTAAACCAACACTCATCGGAAGTTATGGCGTTTTGAAAACTCAAAATCGCTAAATTTGGTGCCCCATGTTAAGTCAATGGGAAAAAGTGTAAAATACGACATATATACGACCGAGTACAGCTTAATTTAATGAAAGCCTTTAAATGAAGGGTACCTCAAAAGCAATCTAGATTCAAAATTTGGACACAAAAATGTCTACGTCAAAATCTAGGTCAAATTCAAAGTCTTCCTTATTTTTGTGATTCTGACACTACACTTCAATTATATTCTTCGATATTGCGTATACATGTAGCCAAGAGTGTACTAATAGTGTTAGCCTTTTGCCGTCAGAAAGTATTTTAACCCACTTTTGAGATATGGTGTCCAAAAAGTAGGTCAAAATAAAAAATTCTCCAAATTTAACGTTTTAATTATGAATGAAGAATATAATTTTCTTAGGAATCAGAATCTGCAAACCAAATTTCGATCCGACTTCCGGTTCGGAAGTTATGGCTTTTTGAAATTTCGATAAAAATCGATCTGATGGTATCCTGATAGAAAGTCAAGAGTAGCGAAGAAAATGTTGAAACATCCATCCATCCTTCCATCCATCCTTCCTATCCTATCCTACTATTCTATCCCATCGTTCCTTCTTATTCTATCCTATCCTTCCTATCCCATCCCTTTTATCCCTATCCGTTCCTTCCTATCTATCCTTCATATCCTTCCTATCCTCTCCTTCCTATCTTATCCTTCCTTGCTATTCTATCCTATCTTTCTTCTCTATTCTCTCCTATCGTTCCATCCTATTCTGTCCTATCCCTCCTTCCTATTTCATCCATCCATCCATCCATCCATCTTTTTCTGGATGACTCGGCTTAAAAAAATCTAGATCTGGAGTCTGAAATTGAACTTGTTCAATTTCCAAAGTCTAGTTATATTAGTTCTTTGTAAACAATTTCCATACTATACGGTAAATCAAGGGGATTTAATTTAGAAAATGAATAATCTTTACTTTTCAGATACAATATCAATGAGGTTGGCTCCCGGGGATTCAATGCTTAGCCTATGTATTAAGATTACCTTGTATATCCTTTTAACTTTGATAAAGACAAATACATTAAGGAACCAAACAAAATACGTTTCATTCATGAACCACGCACTCACGCGTTTTATTCATGTCCCGACCAACACCTATAACCAGAACATAAAACAGTTTCTCTTGATATTCAATGATACATTATATTGGCGTTTTTGCATCAGCACATTGGTGTTGTTGCATCATCGATAATAAACAGAGTGGTGTTGTTGCATCAATATTGAGGAATTAAAACCGCGAATTTCTCTTTTCTTGATGATGCCACATGCATACTAATGAGAGTTTTTTTAAATATAGATCATGAGCTAACTGCACGTGTATGATTATTGAGCAACTCGTCCTAGAAATGGGTTTAAATTGGGAAAACAAAATATCGTACGAAAATCTATCACCGGAAGTCTGGCCATCTTGATGCAACAACACGGTGTTGTTGCATCACGATACCCCCCATGCAACAAAAATGGAGGTAGCTCGTCTGACGTGGATGCAACAGATTAGATGCGAGTAGAAATAATCTTGATTTACATCATCTAATTAAGTCCCCATGTAAAGTTTGAAATTTTGTTATTCATTTAAAAGTAAGTTGAGAGATTTCTCAAATATTTGAATTTCCCGCCATTTCTTAAATAAAAGTTGAAATATTTTTTAATCATCAAATATTCCACTTGCACTGCAACTACATAACTACTGACTACTGAGGTTCCCGGTACATAACGAGCGTAGCGGGAATATACAGGGTGGGCCAAAAAATGCACACGTTTAAAGATAAATAGCATAGTGTATGTTTAGTCATGCCATGTACTATATATCATTATAAAAATAAATCATTTCCTAACAATATGACACCATCCGGTTGAAAATCTTTTGTTTTCCTGTGGAGTTGGAGGCTAAAACTGGGCTAAAAAGGGTGCCATGAGCGACCAAGAAATATTCACTGCGAATGTCCAAATTTCAAAAATAAAAGGATATGTATCGATATGGTGAACTGAATTCAACAATGTTTTTCTTTTAAACCAATTATTGAAAACCATAGCCGTAGGCAGCGGGGTTTCGGTGGGTTCGAACGAACCCCCGGTCAGGATTTCCCAAAATATCATTTTGCGGAAAAATGCATATAACCAGAAACATTAAATTACTGTGCTATTTGAAAACTGCTTATATGAGCAGTAAATTAATTGATATTTGTTCTGGTGAACACGAGAGCCTTATTTTGTTAAAACATGTCATAGTGAAGTTACACTTCCCTCAAAACGTTTGGCAATCTTAGGCACGGGGGCTGAGAATCAATTTGGCAAGACCCCAGAGCATGAGATTTTACATTTAGAAAAACAATAATTTCGCACAATTAACTTAAAGGCTGCTTCTTCTCAGACAAAATAACCCATCTTGGGCAATGGCTAAATCAGTCCTTTGCAGGAATTTTGTTTTAAGCCAGTTCTGGTCCAATACGAAGTTATTGAAAGTTATTGAAAACAATGCAGACGTCCCATACTCTGAATGATTTTTACAACATTGACGAATAAATATCTGGAATAGTCGTAATATTGATGAAACACATGTTCTTTCAAATGTGTACATCTCTATTTTGTTTTATTTCAATTAAAATTTAAAATATTTCTTGGGACGAAGTGTTCAACTACCACATGTTCTACTGTAGTTATAAAAACACTGAAGTGTTCAAATTGTTAGTCTGTTTATGAAAGAGTTCCATGAATGCTGCGTTAGAAAAACATACTTCATTAAGCCTACTTATTCATTGAAGTGTGTCAAAATATACGCAAAATTAGTTTTTAATCTACCGCAAAAAGTACCGCATTTTTTCAAAATGTTCCGCAAAAACTACCGCATTTTTTAATCTACCGTAAAACTACCGCATTTTCCAAAATCTTCCGCAAAACTACAGTTTGTTTTCAAACATCTACCGCAAAAATATCCGCATTTTTTCAAAATCTACCGTAAAACTACCGCATTTTTGTCGAAGAATACCGCAAAAACTACCACATTTTGAAAAAATCTACCGCAAAAAATGGTAGATTTGGGGAAAATCAGATTTCAGGATATTTATTCAGTAAAAGATTCACCGAAATATATTTTGATGCAGAAAATTAATTCTAAGTTGGCTGACTTTTTTGCACGTTGCCTTGCAAGGCTACAAGATCATTTTTGAAAATCATTTTTACGTCCTGTGCTATTCCAATGGGAGAGGTTTCTTGATAAAGCCAATTACTTTCAGACTTTGCTTAATGTAAATAAAGACATCATTTTTGTTAAATAAAATTCAAATTCAATTTTCGACTAAAGCTAGCGAAGGTATTAAAATGAATTATACAGGGTGACCGGAAAAAAGGAGACCATTGAAGTAATCAATTTCTCCTAAACTAGACAAGTGCCATCAATGAAATTTTGCATACACTGGAACAGTTATATGGAAATTTGTTACTGAAGGTTTCAATACAAGCATTCAACTGGTTCAGGAGCTATGATCATTTACATAACATGCTCCAAATAGGCACAATTGAGACCAACGCAGAGTTGGATTCATATGGCAAACTACCCTTACATGTTCTGCCCTCTATGGCATTATTATGGCATTACATATAGCAGTGATTGCCTTCTTTAGGTCAACAATAGTCTGAGGATTGTTTTGGTATAGATTGTCTTTCAAATATCCATACAAAAATTAATCAGCAGGATTCATGTCTAGGCTGTAATGGCAATGAAGGGTTATCTGACATGTGGTTCATCATCCTGTTGCCAAAGTGCTGATTTACCCAATCTTAAGAGTCACTTTAGGTATTGGGCATAGTGCCATGTTACTAAAACCACTATATGGCACAATTAAATCCCATATGGAAACCAAGGGCTGCCCAAAACCTCCTTAGGATGATACTGTAACTGAGTGGGACCACTGAGTCAGAAGCCATAGGTCAGATAAGCTTCGTCTCCATACACCTCAAATTTGAATCCACCTGATTTCTTTTTGTGGGGCAATTTGAAAGACAATGTGTACCAAAACAATCCTGAGACAATTGCTGACCTAAAGGTGGCAATAAATGCTAAATGTAATGCCATAACAAGGTCGGAATATGTAAGGGTATTTGCCAAATGTATCCAGCTCTGCGTTGGTCTCAATTGCGCCTATTTGGAGCATGTTATGTAAATGATCATAGCTCCTGAACCAGTTGACTGCTTGTATTGACACTTTCAGGAACAAATTTCCATAGAACTGTCCTGATGTATGCAAAATTTCATTGATGTCACTAGTCTATTTTAGGAGATATTGCCTATTTCAATGGTCTCCTTTTTTTTCCGGTCACCCTGTATTTCCCCTCCCAAAACAAATTATGCATATAAGAATTCAAACTTAAAGATGCTTCAATACATAATCCAATGGGTTAGTTAGGATTGCCATACTTTTGAATGGAGTGTAATTGTACAAATTGCATTATTTGAGGTATCCTATTGAATGGGGGGGGGGATTTTGTGAATAAATAAAAATAGAACCCCCGGTCACCAAATCCTGGCTACGCCACTGAAAACATTCTGTAAAAAACACGGTCCTTAATGTAATGTTGGCTGGTTGACAACATTTTAATGTGGAAATTATTTATGTATATTTTATATAACTGTTTTTGTTAACGTTTTTCGTGTAATTGTTTTTTGCTCCTTTCTACCAATTCTTGAGAATGAAATAAAATGTCTTTCCGAACCTTGTTGGAACAAAATAGTATACAAGATTTTCTTAGACCTCTCAATATTATATTAATTTATTAGGAAATTTCGGTTGATTTCACAAAAACTATTCAAAAAATTAAAACAAACCCCCTAAAATAGATAAAAATTAAGATAACCCTTTTTATTTCATTAACAAGATACTTTTTTAAAATCAACCAAACTTAGCTTTCCTTTGTACAATACAATATTGGGAGATCTAAACACGTTGTGTTTATGTCGTTTTGTTCCAATGAGGTTCGGATAGCTGTTTCATTTCATTCCGAACATATGATACCAAGAACAAAAGAAGTGTCTGATGTGTTTTCTAAAACAATATGGAGAAAAGTATAGTACTATACATTTTTCAAATTATATTATTACCATTCAAAAGATGACCATTAAATTGACAATGTGTAAAATTTTCAGAATTTTTTTATGACTGGTTCAAAAAGTTCACCATATCGATACCAATCTTTTGTATTTTGCCACATTCAAAACACACACCATCACACACAAAACACACATCTTAACACACCAATAATGGTGGATGAAATAAATAAATAAAAAGGACTTTTACAAGTTTAGTGCAAAATCCATCCATAATACTTATATATTTTTTGTTAAAATAACGAACGTTTCAATTTTGTGATGTGAGAAAATTCTAATCAACATGAAGGTAATATGTCGTACATTGTATTTGTGTTCCTAACTGGTAATTAAGATTATTTAAATCCCACTTGGGTAGCAACACAATAGAATTTGCTGTGGTTTATTTTTAAGAATGTATGGTTTTATCAAAAGGAAAGTGCATTATTTTTCTATTGTTTTTAAAGAATGTACACTTGGCAAGCTATCAAAAACAAGTGAGACATAAATGACCATTGACAGTTTTTGATAGTTTTCATTCCCTAAAAACAATATACAAAAATACATGTACCCTTCTCTTGTTACTGTGCATTCTTTAGAATAAAACAATTTATCAATTTTTGTTGCTATCTTCATCATTGATCTTATCTTACTTACAAATATTCTGCTGTATTCAAATGCAATGTTCTGGACTGGACAGTCACCTGTAGTGCACTGAAGCTAGACTAATTATAGCCCACTCAGTCACTTACATCAACTCACACTCATGAGGTCAATGCAACCAACTCTTTTTGTTGTTACAATTAATTGGCTATATAACTACATGAACAGTCAACTCAAAAGAACTCACTCACTTACATGTATCAAACCACTTACCCCTACATGAACAGTCAACACAAAAGAAATAAAATTTTCCAGATTAGATCATTGACCATTTACCTGCAATATACCATTTACCTGTAATAAGAATGTGTGTGATTTAAGTAAGATAAAGCATTCGAATTCGATTTGATAAGAAATAATAACCTCAGGCCTTCGGCCTTCGGTGTATTATTTCTTATAAAATCTCATTCTTATGCTTTATCCAGTACAAATTATCAAATTGATTAAATAATTACGCTTACCTCTGGACAAGAGGAACCATCAGTGATCGTTTCTTCTAGAATATGATAAAATGCGTGAAATGAAGTTACTATTGAACTGAAAATGATGTTTTCAATGCACAATGCGATATCAGGTGACTAATGCTAATGGCTGTAATAAAAATAAACCATTGCAATTCAAACTATAATCAAATAATAAAAATACACGCATCCGTATTTGTTCTTTGCAGGTGTTTGTAATTTTGCACGTTTTAATCATAACCATAGCCCTTAATTCTTGATGGAGCTAAAATTATATCGACGAATATATGCAAACGCGTTTTTCAACATTTGTTTTAATTCTAGCTTCCTGGTTTCAACAAATAAACGCTAAATGGTTTGAATTTTTTATTTTATCTGTTCCATTGTGAAGATTAAACATGCATTAAGACTTAGTGAGAGCACCCTCAAGACCCCCCCCCCCCTGTTGAGTCGAATCACATATTCATTTATCTACCAACGAAGAAGTTCCACCTCCTCCGCTGTGCTAATTTTGAGGTTGAACTTATATAACCGATCGAAATACTTTCACCGGAACTAATAAAATCTGATTTGAATATCCCGGGGAATCCCTATGGCCGATTTGGTCGTTCAAGGCCCCCTCACATATGAATGATCCCCTAAACGCAGTCTTGCGAATTGGATAAATTGCAATTCTGACGATTAGGAACGTAAACATGCGAACCGAAGCGCATCTTTACACATGATTCCGAAGCCGTCCGAAGCTTTACGAAGGGATATTTACACATACTGTACATGTACGAATACACTGGAGGATTGTGAGTCTCATACAATGTCATACTTCTCCATTTTTCTTGTTCCATTCCATTCCAAGCAAAACAACAATGCCTTTCTGTTGGTACATTATTATGTTAGGTCATGGGCTTTCAAGTTGAAAGCCCATGGTTAGGTCAATACAGAGTATAGGCGCTTGGGTCTCCAGCTGTAAGAAGCTCACGTGTGGGGCATCCTACCCGAAATTGTTGCTATTCGGAAACCTTGTGAAAAAAACTTTCAAAATGCACACATTTTTCTTTTTTTAAAGATCACTTGGCAATATAGAAATTGTGATAATCAATCTAGAAACAATTTATGGACCGTGGTCCAGGCAACCCCTCTTTAACAACATGTCCCAGGCCTGTTTTATCGCACATTACGGTTAGGCTATTCTAACCTTACATACCATCGAGTGGAAAGTACTTGAGAATAACTCCGATATCAGTGAGTCGCTCTCGTTCACAGTTGCATTTGGAGCAAAGAAACGCCGCATTTGCTGTGAAATTCAAAACAAAGTTGTGCGAAAATCGTTTTTACATCTTTGCCAGATTGTAATGTGTATAAAGTGTTCAAAATGACCAATCGTTCCTAAATTAGTGTCTGTTTTTGAAATACATGTTTTCAACGACAATCATTATTATTTTAATGGGTATGACGTCATCGTAATTGGAATTTGGGAAGTAAATATTTATATCTGGAGAAATAAGCTAACGAGGTTTTATAAATCGACCTTTTAATTGCTTTCCTGTTGTAAGTGCAGCAATAAGGAAGGGAGGCTCATATAATGCGACTAATGGATAATAATACTGCTGCTTAATTACATCAGCATATAATCATTAGTAAATGTATTCTTTGAATTCTACCTTATAAACGATGCTTCGATTAATTACGACATAAAATGGTAAACGGGTTTAAGCAACACAAGCTCATTGAATCATAGGCTAAGATGCCTACATGCATTGTGGCATGTTTTGATTAAGATGTAGACAAAGAAGTTACATATGATATTGAATGGGAGTTATCAAATGACAAGATATAATAAGGTTAGTCTACGGAGCAGGTGACGAGAATCAGTTAGAATGACTCTTCTGAAAAATATTAAAGAGATCATACAACATCACAGAACATTGGGAAGACATGGATTTAATCAAGATGGCGCTATCAACAACCACAATAACTTTACCTCTAACAGCCTCGTATATGATTTGGATTCCATCAAACAATTCCAAATGATAAATCCACTTACAACTTCGGCCAATATAATTTCAGGAATATTACTTATTCCTACATTTCTGGTCGGATTACTAGGAAATGTATTAGTTATTTTCACATTTGTGAAAAATAAACATTTACGAACGAGCAACAATACACTCATCACAAACTTAAGTGTTTCTGATGTATTCGCTTGTGGGCTCGCTGTCCCATTAGCGTTTGCAGTTACAGTTATAAACACCTCTGGGAACGTGTTGGGATTGCCATGGTGCAAGTTGCAAACGTTTATATCAACCTCGTGCAATTTTGTCACATTAATAACGTTAATCGCAATAAGTATTGAACGTTATAAAATTATAGTTGGACCACAGACAAGGTAAGGTGATCGCATATCCTTTGACTGTTTTGTATTCGTTGGTTTTTGTTTCTTATTTTATACATTAGCTAAACTCGCGTTTTAATTGTTTAATCACCCGTCCTTTCTATTTCATTAATAATTTTGTGTCATGGAATAGAGACTCTAATACTCTATAAGATCTTCAATCAAGCAATGCAGAAGGAAATCCAAAACAATAATTATAAACATACTTAAGTAATAAACATTAACTGTAAATTACGGAATATCCAAGGAAGTTGAAAAAATTGGCGCATGTTATACACTATCTAATTGGATGATTAGTCGGTTGATGCGGAATATCTTTTCGTGTGAGTAACATTGGTGATATAATGTTATTTTTCTTTTCATCCATCCATCCATCCATCCATCCATCCATTTATAATTTATTTATTTTTTAGGATAGTCCTATAATGTTTTTCAGCTTTACTACAGCTAGTGTGTATCCAAAATATGTTCGAAATGTAAGATGAAATGTAATTCACACAATAGGCAAAGTGTGTCCGATCCCAGCCAATTCGAACAGAGTATTCACATAATGAACAGTGTGTGAAATATCAATAACACATGCATGGTCGCTAGTTAAACAGTTGTCATGGTGATGAATGGATTTTTCACATTGGATTTGATGACTTGCCAACTTGAGAAAATGTGTTCTTTTAGTGATTTCGTTCCTTTTAGATGATTTTAAAGAAACAAATTGCCATTTGTGAAAATAATTTAAGCCCAAGACTCAATGCATTGAAGCCGCTTCATTCCACTCAGGCGTTGTTTCCTAAACTTAACATTCCCGCTGCGTGGTCATGCAAAGGTTTGGAAACAGCACCTTCATGCTATGATTCAGCAAACAATGCATTGAGTCTTGGACTTAAATCCTTTAATAATGTAATTCTTGACAATTGATACATTAAAGCATTCAAAAACCTGCCAGTTAAAGTCCTAGGTAATAGATATAGTCACGTTATATCGTAAAAGTCAAAATTGTCATACCAGTCTATGTTCCACTTTACGTATATGGAATCGAACTCACTAACAACTATTTGATCAAACTCTCTTCTTAATTGAAGTTTCGTGTTTCTTGCAATATCAGCTCATAATATGACCAGTGCAGCGTACTCAAGTTTGATAAATTAGAAAAAAAAAGAATTCAGTTCAGAGTATTATTCTCAAATGTGATTATTGTTCAAATAGAGTAGCATTTATCACATCCGTCCTACTTAGAAACACTCGTCGTTTCCATGTTTCTGTCTATTCCCCCTGCGCAGGTCCGCTATTATATTAATGCCTCTGTATTCCAACTTATTACTCTGATTATCGAGGAGTTGGTAAATGCCACTCCGCCTGTCATACCTGGTAACCATTAAACGATTGTATGCAATGATATCATATCTCCGCAGAAACGTTTTTCAGTGTATAATATTTTCACGTAAGAGTTGCTTATCAAATGAAATACAAATACAATAGATCGCTATTAACTAATGCATATCGCTAATGCACCATGTTGTTTTTCTAGAGATAGTAATTATTCATGCACACACTCAGTAACCGCATACCTGAATAAATATATATACAGCACATCAATTAGATAACAAAATGGCACCATCTGGCTAGATACCGTATAAGACAGTGTAAAAGTAATTTTTACACTAGGCTAGTTCCAAGCAATGACTTCATGCTCTAGAATAAAAACAATAATTTGACGAGTTCTTGCTCTGTCAGTTTAGGAAGATATAAAAGAAATTGCCCAAAACCAGAAGAATGGTAGTTCAAAAGTTACAACAGTGCAATTCGTTGCAGACAAACTTTGATGAGACTACATGTAATCACACATTTTTATTTTTATTTTAGGTTACAATATTTTGATGCCCGGAGAAAGCTAGCTACGTTCACATCTTGGATTGTTGGGGTACTAATTGCAACACTCGAGGTGGCAATTCCTAATACAACGTCCACTTTCTTTGAACGCTGTTTGATGAGGAAACATCTGGATGAGGCCACAGTTCCTCTCTTAATGTACACGTTGGTACCTTTAGGTGTCATTTCTCTATTGCTGGTTACGGTTGTTTACGTCAGAATAATATTCATCGTAAGAAAACACGTCCATCCTCAAGTTAACAAAGTCGGGGATTTATCGAATCGACCAAATTCACCAACACCCAGTGCAGGTAATGCGTCAGAATTGTTCAAATTGAAGATCCGGAAACGTTGGGCTGCTCTCGCTGCACTTGCTCTAGAAAAAGCTAACACGAATACAATCTTAACTATGAAACGGACAATAGGTGGTCCGCCAATAGAGACGCAAGACTTTTCGTCCTTTACGAGCGTCTCAATGATACACGATAAGCAAAGTAAAGTCAATCCTGAAACCTCCGGCATGGATAAACCACAATCAACTTCAAAGTTTGGGCTCGTAAGGAAACGATCGTACGCCTCTCTATCAAATACCTTAGAAGATCAAAGGGACACAGTCGATTCAACTTCAAAGCCGATACCAAACAAAGAAGAGAAAAATAAGAACGGATTCATCAAATCTATAACTCCACCAATCACGCCGAAGAACGAACCCGACATTGTTACACGTGACCAAAGTATGCAATCAGTAGCTGCTAGGCGATCCATGTACATAGTGACTGCGTTCATTCTTTCTTGGGCCCCTCTACCTATTGTTATAATAGCAAAAAAGATTTCACAAAATTCGAGTGATGCATATTCTCAATTATTTGGCGATTTAGAGACGATTGGTTATTGTTTAATGTTTTCAACGAGAGCATTACATCCAGTATTGTATGCAAATTATTCAAAAGAATTTCGGAGAGAGTTTAGTAATATGTGGAGACAACTGTGTCACCCACATTGGAGTCAACATGATAGGCACTAGACAATTTTAAGAATTAAACAATGGTAAAAACTATTTTTTCTATTCTCAATTTATTGCTCTTATTGCTTTTACTAACAAGGCAACACGTTGTATTGGGTATTTGCATTCCGTGCGATCATTGATCGATTCATTAAAGCAATTGCAATCTGATTGACACAGTTAACCCCTTTAAATGAATAAGTAATTCCTTCGTGTTTTTTTAAGATATCCATAATTTGGACCAAAATTAAGCTGAAAGCAATGGATCGCATGAGTTTCCCTATTATGGGAAAATAACATGGGAAGTATTGTTTTCCACTTGATCTAAAAGAAATTACTTATTCCTTTGAAGGGGTAACTGTGTATCAAAACGCAACACATTAATGCAACTAAAATTGAAAAAACAGGGGTGGAAGGGGTTGAAAATCGGGACAACATTTCAGAAAAAACATGTGAGTGGGTTATTTGCATCTTCATTGTTTCAAAGTCGAAATTATTTTATCATCTCTATGGAGGTAATGCATTGGCCTAACATATGAACCTGTTCAAATCCTCAGAAAATAGCCAAAATCCAACGTATGACTTTCCAAAGTCTGTTGCGATACTTTCCCTCTTCCTTTCAGTTTATATGAACCCTGCAGAGTGAGCAAGAGAAGGATTTGTCGTCTTTTCCCAGAGGATACGCAAGTAAAATGTCGTGGAAATGGTTGTAACACGGTCTGCTGATTGATGTGATCGGAATGTGAACGGTGTAGAATACGAGTGTATGCGACGCATGGTACGAATTTATCCGGTACAGGATACTAGCATATCCAACAACTTCTCCACAGTTATCCCATTGTGGTCGTTTTGGCATTAAGTAAAGTTTATATGGTCATTTGTGTTCCAGATCCGAGGAAGAAATGTTGTCCTGCTTTTCAACCCCTTCCACCTCTGCTTTTCCAATTTTTGTTGCATCAATATGTTGCGTTTTGACACACATTTAAACCCTTTAAAGGAATAAGTAATTCCTTCGGGGGTTTTAAAGATATCCATTATGGGTGACCAAAACTAGCTGAAAGCAATGGATCACATGAGTTCTCCCTATGGGAAAATAACATGGGAAATATTGTTCTCCACATTATCGAAAAGGAATCACTTATTCCTTTAAAGGGGTTAACTGTGTCTTAAAATGCAACATATTTATGCAACAAAAATTGAAAAAGCTGGGGTGGAAGGGGTTGAAAATTGGGACAACAGTTCAGAAAAAACACGTGGGTGGGTTGTTTGCATCTTCCCTGTCTCAAAGTCGAAATTATTTTTTCATCTCTATGAGTGCTTTTCCTGGAGATAATGCATTGGCCTAACATATGCACCTGTTTAAATCCTGATAAAACAGCCAAAATCCAACATAAAATTGTCCGAAATCTGTTACGATACTTTCCATCCTCCTTTGTAGAACTTGTCCAGGTTCGCTGTTAAAAGGTTTTGGATTGTTTTTTTTCTACTGGGATAATGGATGTTTGGCACTAAGGCGAGGAATCTGTATTTTCTGATTGATATTCTATTATAAACAGTTATATTTCTAAAATAGCTTATGTTCAACATTTTCTTGACCCCGGACTATTAAATACAACATAAACTATATTTAACGATTTCAAGAAGAAGAATATATAAATTCACCTTTATTTTCCATTTTTACACAGCCGCACGGTGTCCCCCATGACTTTCCAAAACAGGTCACATTCGTAGCCTGAGGACCGCTCATACTCAAAATTCGCGGATGCACTAGAAGCCCGTGTCATTGTCTCTTTATATAATGTACATGATAGATCAGTAATTTGTAGACTTCTTGGAAAACAGTATACAAACATTTTTTATTTCAAAGTCGTGTAATTGTACACGTTTTCACTTATTCTTAACAAACAAATACAGTTTGCCATTTCTAAATCAAATTTATTCTTAATTTGTCTTACACTTTAAAGAATTCACACATATGCAACTTGCTTTTAATACTGCAAATTGTCAAACAAATTCTATACCCTTTCAATTCTAGTATGCAACAATTTACTCGAGTCTCTAGCTTACAGCTAGACGAAACTTCATTGATTTCGTATGTACTGTGCTACACGCACCTACACGCACCTAGAACTCATTTTTAATAAATTTTATAAATATTTTTATGAATATTAATCATATTTAGGATGAAGCGTTGCTTGTCTGGATTTAGATATTTCAAAATTTCATTTCGGAGTTTCAACACATGGTGAAATTTTCTCGCTGTAGCTAAAAATGGCTTCCGGTTCTGGACGTGAATAACATTTGAAATTATTCTCGCTTAAAGAAATCAAATATAACAATAGATTCAGACGGGGATGTGAGCTGGTGTTCTTCAAATCTATACATAAAGGTATATTTCATATTATTATGCCATATTTACTGTGCGTGTGACACAATGATTTACAATATTTATAATACTAAGGCAGCTCAATCTTCCTCCTCAAAGCCGGAATATAGAGAAGGCTTTGGACCGAAGTAAGCAACAATTACATATTTAATATGCTACTTAATAACATTTAGTTCATAAATCTATAATGGCACCAAACAGTGGACTCACATGAAGGAAAATCACAGTACTAGTACCGTAATTGCTTCATTCACAAGTTACCAAAAGATTGGTTTGCAATGACGGTGGTATAGTATACATCTTGAATATTTTGATATGAGCAGCAATGGTTCAGACGAATGGCAGTTTGCATTCGTTTGATACTGTTGAAGAACATACAATTGGATGGGTGAACGAGAAGACAATTTTAAAGGATCTCCATATGATCCAGAATAGCTACCATTGGAGTAAACACATTGCAACTTTTCATAAAAGAATCGAGATGACATTATACTGAATACACTAAATGAAGTGAGATTCATAAAATAAATATATAAGGCATTGTTTTATCATAATTATATACATAAAATAATAAACTGAACTATATAAATTACATCCATATAACATAATTCTGGGTACATACTAAACAACATACATAAATGTAGTATTCATACAATTACATACTCATATTAAGGTTAAAACTTAACAATGTACATTATGTTTCATACATTTTTGGAAAGATATATTATAAACACTATATTTATAACATGTATCAAGTTTACTACATTGATACCTACATAATTACAACAATGCATTTATTCGATACATGCTATGAGTATCAGCACATTTTCTAATCCTGTATTGATACATTATAAACAGGGTATGTATTATGACTTAGGACACATTTACATTAAGTACAATGAACAGTATTTAATATATTTTGCACATTTAGCAAAACAATAAATACTGATGCATTATTATGGCAGTATTTGTGTACTTGGCAGATCATGAAAAATGTTACAATTAATTTACATAGTAAGTACATATACAAAACAGTACAGTACTAATACATTATACTAATTTTCATGTATACTTATGAACACTCTTTAAGTATTACATTGACCAATATAGTACTTATACATAATGAACACTGTTTTGATTACATACATGTACCATAATATATAAACTTTAATAAAATTACACAATGAAACTGGCACATTACATACAAAATCAGATCAAAACTATTTTCAAAAAACACAAATCCTCATCATCTCGGCTATTTTGGAGAATGTCCAATGCAAAAGTAAATTCCCAAATGAAATCATTGAACCTTCTGATCCCAACTTCTTTAACATGATTTCAATTTTTTGGATGGTTCTTAGATCTAACTCATCCAGCATTATCCCAATCCAGTGAGCTTACTGCTTTGCTTATGTTTAAAAATGATGTATATCGGATGAATTGTAGAGACAACTGCAAGGGCCAGAAGTAATGCATTCGGCTGAAATATACAGATATAGGAACATTAATCAAGTTTTATTTCATAAGATTACAAACTATATTTTTGGGGCTTTTACATACTTCCCAACACACTTGTCAAATATGCAGAGTTGCAACATCTGATTCATAGTACTAAATATGATTTCAAAAAGTATAATAAATTAAACTACACAATTTGAAATAAAGAAGAGAGAATGTTTCTTTCAATTTACCAACCAACCAATGCACTGCCTTTCATTTACTCTATTGAATATTGCACATTGTACTTTCCACAAAGATTCATTTTATGTTGCCTTTTGTAGTTTTCACTATTATTGTTCTTTGAATGCTGTTCATTTGGCTTTTGTTGCCAATTGATCACAGCCCTTAGTATTCTTGGTTATTTGAATAAATTTGATTTCTTATGCTAGCCAGGAACATTTTAAGTTTTTGGCCAACTGAAGTTGTAACTTACATAGGTAGGGTCCTTTGGTGGTCCTTCTGCCCATATAAACAGTGGGAACTGCAAGGTGGCAATGGCACCAGAGATGAAGTACATGAGGCCAAGCAGGCTTCCAAAATACTGCATTGGGAAGCTAGAAAAACAAAGGGTAATGTAAATTTGTAATCTGCTAAATTATTTAAGTGTTGAGTGACTGCCGCCACAATATTGCAATAGAACCTAAACATATACAAATATATGTATTTCTACTTTGTGTGCTTCCAAAATACTTAATGGAAATTGGAAAAACCAAGTGCATTATGATATGCCTAGAGCCAAAGTCTTAGGTTCACTTATTGTATGAATTCTACTGCTCCCTAGGACCAGATTGTTTGAATGTACATGTAGTTATTGATAAATTTCATGTAAGAATATATTGTACTGTTAATCCTGGTTTAGAGCCTAAAATTCAATAAATGGGTTGGAACACAAATGCAATGTATAGTATGAATAATTCAAACCAAATGTCACAATTTTTATAAATGATATAGCTGTGAACAGAATACAGTGATTATCATGAATGCAATGCATAGTATAAACAACTTCAAAGGCCTCATAATTAGTTTAAACCACTTTGGCTTAATGGTAGTCTTACCCAATGTTATCAAAATGTGATATGTGAAACTTTTTTAATTTTCAAAGGTGGTTTTTGAAGGACTTTTTGTTTTTGTTATTATTATTTATTATTTAACTAAATTTGAAGCCCACACTCATCGTTTAATATGTCACATCAATGCATAGCAGTCAACCTCGAGTAACTTTTGTCGAAAAAATTAAGAAAAATTGGTACGCGAGAAATGAACTTATTCATGCATGAAAGTGATTCAGAGAAAAATGCATTTTAAATTTTTAGTTCTCATTGAAACCAATGGTACAGCAATATTTAAAATAGCACATTAAGTAGCACATTAAAGAGAGAATCAGATCTAGCGAGCAGCCTAACAAAAAATTGTTTCAATTTTAGAATATTTCTGGCTTATGTCATTCCTTTTCATGTTTATTTTCTAAAAATCCCCAAAGTGCACACTTTATTTCAGGAAAACTAAAGATTTTTACAATAATGTATTGATTTTCTATAATAATGGTCACCATTCTTATTATTTGGGAGAATTTAAACATTTTTGACCCATTTTTGCACTTTTAATTCATTATAACTTCACCAATTTATAAATATAGTGAATCTTTTGGGAGATATTGTGTTTGAGATTGTAAGGAACAGATTGGTAGGTCAATTGTACATGTTGCTTGTAATTTTGTCACCCCCATATATCTGATTCTACCTTTAAATATTAGTTATTATTTCCCCATTTTCCACAAGTTGACATTTTGTTTCAACGTACTTCAACACATTTGCCAACAGTTCTATGCTCTTGCAATTTGTGATCTCTGTCATGTCATAACAGATAAAAAAACTAGATTTGGAATTTCCATGTAAAAGTCTGTAAACGTCTTCGTGATTCAATAAGTTGACGTTTCGAATACATTTGTTAGAATTCGATCTTTCTCCGTTTGTTGTACAGTTTTAAGTCCTTTCTTGAGAGCACTTCCTGATATTTAACTCCAATACATGCCATATTGGCAATCTGCCATAGTTCCCGTGAATTAAGTGATGTGACATCATTTTTGCATTCATGCTATCAATATCCTACTGTATCTTAGTGATTAGTCGAGTTGAGTTAGTCTCTCTTTGGGTTGATCTACCAGGATCTACCAGGAGTTAATGAGGATATGTGGGTAGATGTCTAAGTTTAACAAAATTTCATACAATCCCTGTAGCCCCTATCAACAATGAATGGTTTCTTAAAGATTGTTCTTCATATGATCTCCCATCTTTACAGCACCCAATATGGAAGTAACTCCTTCTGGTTATAAAGATATTAAGCCTTATTTGCAGATTATGCTGTTTACATTGGAAAGAAAGAAGTATTGCGGCATAGATAATAAACAAATAAAACATGATTTTATGTTTCAACAAGTATCAAAACTAATTACATTCCAACACAGAAATTTGGCATACAGTAATACATGATATGGGATAAAATATTGGTTTAAAATATTGGATAAAATACAGATACACTGTATGGGACATGTTCGTATGTAGATAACTGAATATATCACTCCTGAAAAAATATTAAAGAGGGTCTGGAGAAAGAATATTGAATATGAGATTGAAATAATACAACACATGTCACACCTCACCCAAACACCAGATCACATGTATGTATCATGATATTTACTGAGAGGGATTAAATATGGAGTTTATTGCAATGGACAAACTCTCTAGAAATATCATATTTTTCAAGAGGTGAAACCTAAACTAAATCACAGCCAATATAAGCTATTTATCATATACTGTTTATAAATGTGTTTTTTTTTTGAGATAAATAATACCATGAATGATAGATGATAAACATTTTGATGTGCACTGTATATGAGCTATTTTTCATAAGATCCAAATTATTTTACTCAATAATCTGATTTTGACAAGAAAGGAATAAATTGGACAATGTACACTTTTTCTGAATGTGTACAATGACATTTGGTCCAAATTCAATCAAAAAACCAAAGCCATTGAGCGTGTATTTATGCCTAATGCAATTAAGACAATGTCAAGTTGTACACTTTTTGTCTGTTATGTAACTGTGTTTTGTATTATTGGTTACTTACTTACTTGGACATGTAATGCATAACTGCATTATATATCAAGTATAATATCTGTAATTTCACTTCAAATGCATACCTTACTTATCAAAGGTATACAAAATATGTTATTTCGAAACAGATTCAGTACAACCAAAACCATGCACACAAATCTAAGATGGCTGCCACAATTTTAGTTCCATGCACATTTGAAGAAGTTAGAAATACATATAGATCATAAATGAGAACCTGAACGACATGACAAGTTTTAGATTTTCACACATATTAACTTATTCCCTATATACTTTATATTCAGGGTAAGGATTATGATCTAGGTAAACTTAGCATGTTTCTGCATCCCTATATATCCTCACTAGCTAAAACCAGAAATATTGACTTCAACTTAGAAAATTGAATCCTCTAGACTCCATACACATTCTGATTCTGAGAGGCTGTTTTGCTTAAGTTAGACACTGCTGTTAAATTGAAAGTGGAAAATTATGTCATGTTTAGTTTTCAGCCTCTTATAGTCAATGATTTTGATTGTGTTGTTACTGCAAGAATATTTAAAGAAGAATTTGTGAGTTTTTCATTTCACACTTTTGAAAGAATGACTAAGTCAGAAAAAGCTTCTTATTGGCATTTCCCCTTTTTTTAAAAATCTCTTAAATAACTTTTCAAGTCATATTATATGGGGCGTTTAAGCAAATTTTACTTACACTTTTCCTATAAATGATATAGCTGTCCCATAGAGGAATGAACGGAAGACGACAACAAACAGGAATGCGATGTAGAGTAATTCCAAAACAGGGATGAGTACCAAGACAGAGACACCGATCATCATTATACACGTAATCGTCAATGCTATTGATGTACTTAAGGCATTGTCCAGAAGAGACATTGCACTGTTTGCTAAAATTAAACAATATAAGAACTCATTAAAATCAATTTTTATCTTAATCAGAATTTTATTAGCTTTATTTACAAATCAGATTATGAAGAATGGGGGTTTCGCAAAAACTCTTAAACATCGACAAAAGTACAATTGGAATCTAACTGTATTCTAACTGTTGATGTTCATATACAAAGCTGATTATTTAAGAGACATGTTTCATTGAAATGACAAGCTGAGTGAAAGCTAACTTTAAATGGTATACTAGTAAATGAATTTGGTAGAATCTTAACTGTACATACATTTCTTGCTCTGTATAATTCTGGAATGCTTGTCCATGATCATGCCAGCGAATGGCGCACATAACAACCCGCACATCATGAAGTAGCTAAGTACATTTGTTAGGAAGCTCACTGGAAGTATAGCATTTCCAAATAGCATTTAAAATGTTAGATTATCTCTATTTATATCTCGTTTCTTCTTTCAATTTTGAACTGGGAGACATATCCAAGTTAAGACCTGGTTGTAATTACACATATAGACACCATGCCATTGGTCTACACATTTAACTGGTATCTTTATATTAAAAAATATCAAATTAATATTAAAACTGGAGTTAAGGTAGCCTGAAGTAAGATGAGTAATCAGACTTGCATACATAAGTCCTGCGAAGACAGCCCTAAAAATGATCCCACTGGGCCATCCTTAACACTTACCTGTCTCATGGTCTCCATTGGCTCGGACATTCAGCAAAGCATTCATGCTGCCAACCAGAAATATAAACCTTAACTGGCCTATAGTAATCCATATAATGTGAAACATATATAGCAAACTGAACACATATCTCTTTATCGGTTTAATAGATTCATTTCCCTTCACAATGTGATCCTCTTGAAGATCTGTATGATTATCAGCCGCAAGGTGTGAGTTTTGGTCAGATTTATCTTCATTATCAGCTTGAATGTCAGTTTTTGCATCATTTTTTTCATCGATTGTGTTTTGAGATCTTAGTGTTTTCATCTCCTCCCCATTCTCAAGTTGCTCTCCTGAAATCGAAATTTAGAAATAAATACTACAACACACAAAGATTCATATCATTTCAGATTTTGATATTGTAAATATCACCAGTAATAATCCTGTTTCAAAATTATGAGATTTCGGATACTTTTTGTCTGATAGATGATAATGATGTGCAAATCTAAAGTTGAAAATGAAAATATGTAGCTACATGCTTTCTAAGAGAATTCAGGCTACAGTTTGGTGGCTCTTTATTTTCAAGCACTCTCTACAAACCCAAGCCCTCCCAAATAACAATCAAAAGCCATCAATAATGTTTTATATTGTTCCTTTATTTACCTTGAAGGCTACATACAATGCATGATGGCGATTGGTAGTAGATACCCTGTATTCTAAATTATGCTAAATAAAAACACTGATAAATGAGGCATTAACATGCAAAAATGCCACCACCTGCCATTTGTTACACTCATGCCAAACAACAATTGCCACCACAAAAAAAGTTGGACACTATAACAATAAGCCTTCACTCCTAAAGATGACTTAAAATTAGAAATGGCGGAAAAATATAGCAACTTTATATCTTTCCAAAACAATGTTCGTTTTGCCCGGTCTGTTTTTATGAGACACCTGACCTACCCTTTGTTTGTTTCTCATCTGTAAATACTTTAAACTTTGGCATCAAGAGGAATGTGTTAAGTAGAACAATTGCAACCAATGAAGTGTAGAAATACATGGAATGTTGACGAGATATACCATTGTCATATGCAATCTGGAAATAAATATTTACCGAATAACACAATGTATTTGCGTGCATGATTAATTTGCGTAAAACACAAAAACAAAGGTAACCTTATTATTAACAAAGCCCAATTCGTAGAAATTAGTTTTTATTGGCCCGAGTCCAATATGTTATCAGACAATAACTGCGGAAATTAATTAAATTAATACATGCATAATTTGTGATGGGCACAAAACGCGAAATCCAAATGCTACTACAAATTAATGATGTAAATGACAAAAAACAGAAATTTAATGCGCAGATTTAATGTGTTATACAAAATACATAAGTTACCGGAATTTCCATTCAATTTGACAAGTGCAATCGCATTTTAACTTTTGGCACAAAGGTAAATTGGTATTATGCAATATACCCTATTATAGGCTATTGGAAAATAATGGTTGTGATTTATCATGTTATAACACTTTGAAATAAAAAGAAGTCTTGCTGGATTAGTAATTTTGAAGTCAAATTTACATGGCAGCTAGAATTCATTAATGAGTTCTTATCCTTTATGCACAATTACCTTAACAAGCAGAAATCCTACAGATGATGTATCAAAAGAACCACTATATATTGTCACAACTGTAGACTGCCTCTTCCCAAACATGCTGCCAATCTGAAACATATGTCACATTTGCAAGTGGACTTCTAGAAATGATGGTACTAGTAACCTTCTTGAAAGTAAAATGAAAAGAGATGTCTAAGTCAGTTATCACATCTGTATCATCATTCTGCACACATTATAGTTACTGCATGAAAGGTCACGCATGATATGACATCTCATGAAAACATCTATAATCATAGGACAAATAGCTTATTCTCTGGTAGTGATTGGATCTAGGTGTTACTAAAGTATGGTTAGCGTTTACTCAAACGCGAGTTATATCATTCAATATAATGTACTCTACATGTAGCATTCATTAGTATAGAAACCATTTGGCATCATTCCATTTCCTTAGTATTTCATTCACGGTTTCACTCACTGTTTACTCATATAAATACATTTGCATTCATTTATCACGTTTATCTGTTGTGCGTCCTAAATGTGTCGTCTAGTTATGTTCCGTACAGGTTATGTTCTGTAAGGAGTGATTTACATGTGGCCTTCTATTGCTACAATGGTACACATACCAGGTATTTACATATTTATCTTTGTTTCAAGTTCTATATTATCTATTTATCTTATTTATAATATCATTTATACATTATAATTGGACACATCATATTTTCTTGGTAAACATGACGTTTTTATCTTAGTTACCAATTTGTATAAGATCGTACTTTCCTTCTCCTTGCTATCATTTTTGAATCATTTTGTAAACTGAAAAGCAACTTCTTGGAAGTATTGTCCTTTGTTTTATTTATAGTTTTTGTGGGATAGACTTACAAATGTAAAGTCACTAACAACGTCCACGTGGTGTGGTGTGATGTTCATCATCCAAAAGTACAATTGTGTGATGTCCATCGTTATCTAAGTGTTACTCGTGATGTTCAGTAATACCTGAGTACAAGTGCAAATGTAACTGTATTGTGACATTCATTATTTCTTAGTACAATAATTCTGACATTCACCCTTATCAGAGTACAGCTATCGTAGTTATCGTATCACCATAGAGTGCAGCTTAGCTTGACATTCACCATTATCAGAGTGCAGCTATAGTGGTGATTGTTATTACCAGAGTGTAACTATCGTGGTGATAGTTATTACCGAAGTGCAGCGAACCGAGACATTGATCATTATCAGAGTGCAGATTTATTGATGTTCGCCATCACCAGAATGAAGCTTACCGTGACAGGCATCAATAGTCAAGTGCAGCTACCATTGTGATCATCATTGGCGTATAAGCTTATTGCAGCTGTAGTGGTATTCCTTAGCTACGAACTTTACAGAGTAGTATACCAGTGTATCATTATACCTTTATATCTTACCAAATTGTAAAATGTTGTAAAAAGTTATTCTATAAAATTAATAGATCATAATATTGTGCTCTTGTAATTTTGCCTTTTGTGATATTTATCAAAACATAAACTTGACCACTTGACAATATCACATCTCATGAAAACATCTATAAATATCATAGGACAAATAACTCATTCTCTGGTAGTGATTGAATCTAGGTGTTACTAGTACTCCACTGTTTTAGTATTCTCTCTGTTGTATTGTGAGTTTTATCCTTATAAACAAATAATAAAATAAAATAAACCATCATACCCTATAAATGAAAACATACCTGTAGATTTGAGACATACAACTGCATACCTCCCATAGCAAACAGAGACATGCCGGGGAAAATCAGATGAGGTATATCTGCAAATAGAACATGGCACCTGACCATTTAGTGGGCTCAAATACTAATAAATTGGTATGCATATTTTTTAATTTGTCTTTATAATTTTTTAAACGAAAACTTATTTTCCGAGTATGATTCCATAAAATGTATATGGAAATACTAAGTGTCTCTTTCCATTTTAATCATACATATAAATCACGTGAGTTTAATTTATTCACTGACCTGTAGTTGTGAATGCCAATTTTTGGTGGTCATTTTAGAAAATATGTCAAGTTACAAAAGTGGACCCCCATAAATGGACTCATATTTTATTACATTAATTTATATAGCAATGAAAAATGGGTGAATGAAATAAATCCATCCACTAATGTAAATAAACAAAAAACTTATTTTCCGAATATGATTCCATAAAATGTATATGGAAATACTAAGTGTCTCTTTCCATTTTAATCATACATATAAATCATGTGAGTTTAATTTATTCACTGACCTGTAGTTGTGAATGCCAATTTTTGGTGGTCATTTTAGAAAATATGTCAAGTTACAAAAGTGGACCCCCATAAATGGACTCATATTTTATTACATTAATTTATATAGCAATGAAAAATGGGTGAATGAAATAAATCCATCCACTAATGTAAATAAACAAAAAACTTATTTTCCGAATATGATTCCATAAAATGTATATGGAAATACTAAGTGTCTCTTTCCATTTTAATCATACATATAAATCATGTGAGTTTAGTTTATTCACTGACCTGTAGTTGTGAACGCCAAGAATATGCCACCAGATATCAGCAATGTGCTAAAAAGCAAGAACACATGATACATGTTTGATGTGACATATGGCACATATTTGACACATAATACACATTTGACACATAATACATGATATCACATAATACATCTTTGACACACAATACACATATGACTCATTATGTCTGACACATAATACCGAGATGACAGAATCTGACAGTTGGTTTGCATAGTTAATATCAAAAGGTACCAAAATTGTTCAGGCACTGCTAACTAAAGTTTCAGTCACATTTGCTCTATGGTGGCCATAGCCTCAGAAACTCGATATAGAAAATCTACATCGCACTGCTTATCACTATATTTTATGCTGCATATATATCTTAATTTTGGGAAGCTACAGCCACTGTATGGTTGTCAAATGTAGATCAAATGTGACAGAGGAATAACAATGCCATACATTATGTCAGCTTTGTTTTATGGTCTTTTGTTCAAGGATTTATAATGTTTTTCAAAGCACTCATCCTTTGTTTTGCTCCTTCATCTTTGAATCAATACATTAAAACACAATTATTGTTTACCTCGCCATGAGTCTGCTCAGTCTAGTGCCAAACTTGTCAAAGATGGTCCCGATTAAAGGGTTATAGAGGGTGAAACACAAGTTGGCGATGGTGAACACAAGGGCCAGCATAGAATCTTGCTCTGCACAGGTGGGGTACTTATGTTGATGTGGAGGCACATGCTGTAGCACCTCAGTTGCCGCAGTACTCCCTGGCAGTGGAATGTCCACTTGGATGGTACTGTTAGGGTTTAGCTCTACTACACCAACATCCACTACAACTTCTTCAGTGTAGTTCAATGACTAAAAAATACAGTTTACTCATGTGAAATGTAAATGTTCACCATGCTCAAAACTGAATATTGGCTTGATTTCAATAATAAGGTTTAATACATGTAGATGAATTGAGTATATCATCAAAATGCTAAATATTGAATATTTGTTATCCATATAGTTGGATTTCCCCATTGTAGATCAATGACTAGAAATAATTTTAAAATATATTAATTTTAAAAATTGAATAAAATTTATTTAGCAAGATTTGAGGCTCAAATAAATACATGAATGTTCAATATTGAATAGTTAATGCTTACTTCCTGCGAAAGCTATTTGGATTTTGATATAATAGCTTTCCAACGGAGCATTTGGACAGCTCAATGATCGTGACCTTTGAAATCGAATTAAGTCGATCCGCGGCTTACTTTTGGTCTCTAACTGTGTCTTACATCAGTATCATCAATCCGTGTAAGTATTGGAGCGCTGGAGTACTTCTTTTTCGATCAAGACTTGTAATTGTTAGTCGAGTGAATCGTTTTACTGCCAAATTCCAATATGGCGGTTTCTGCTCGGACATTTTCGTAAATCTCCGGAGGTTGTCCGAACCTAACTAATTCTCAAAATTCATTTCGTTCGTTGCGTATCTCGCACCTAGCAAACCGCCATATTGGAAACAGGTCTAAAAAACTTTCACTCGATGAACAATTTACAAGTCTTGATCGAAAAAGAAGTATCCCAGCGCTCCAATACTTACACGGATTGATGATACTGATGTAAGACACAGTTAGAGACCAAAAGTAAGCCGCGGATCGACTTAATTCGATTTCAAAGGTCACTATTGATCAGCTGTTCACTTCTCCGTTTGAGAGCCATAAGTTTCAAAATCTAACATGGCTCTCGAAGTGAGTAAGTTAATGCATGGTTTGAACTTGAACATACATGAACAAATAACTAATCCCAAAAGTGAGTTTGAAATGATAGTGTATTTCATGTCTGCAAGGAGGATTTGCTCCCAAGATCGACTATCAATATTTTCCAACAATGAAAACGTCGAAATGTCATTATTCTCTGAAATTATTACCGACTATAAATTCAAAATAAACAGTCCAAAAGGTTTGAACCGATATCTCGATCATTTCTGGTGAGTTTTGGAATTTTTCGATTAGGAATAAGAAAAGAATTCATGATTCAAATGTTGAAGTGAACAAAATGGTGGCTGTTTGAATTCAAATTTTGAATCACGACATTTCCATATATGGGACAGAATATCGATGTTGCACTCTGGGAACCAATCCTCTTTGATGTCTGCCTGACTGTACCTGTGTGCCATTGTTTATTGTTGCATCAACTGCATTGCAGAGGTTGCTGTAAATCCCATCTTCCTTCAAGACAAACAGCAAAGATGACCAGCCAAATATACAACCAGCGAATAGTAAAGCCTCAATAAACCCAGCTGTGAAGATCAGCATTCGTTTAACTCGTGATATTTCTGTCATATTTCAGTTCGTTTATGGTCATCTACACTGCACTTGGTTTGGTTCCTATAATTTAAAATATGCTTGAATGGGTAATGCACGTTGTAACATATGTCATGTTCAATATGAAAATTTCATAGAGTATGTATATGTTTTAAATATTTCACAATTTACCAATTTAAATATTTCACAATTTACCAATTTAAATATTTCACAATTTACCTTTTTAAAATCAGGTTCAAAGGTTGTGGAGGTTTCATCGATCAGAGAAAGTGCTTGCTAATTAATTGTATAGACGTGTTCTAATAATAGAAGGGTGGCCTAATATAAGTTGAGTAAATCAAATGACTAAGGTAACAGATTCCAACAATTCTGATTCAAACATATGTTGTGAAATATGGTCACTCTGTAGGGTGCTGCTTGATAATAATTATTCATGTGGTAAATATCAGTCTAGGTATCCGTGCAGTTTCTCCAAAATCAAAAATTAGTTAACAAAAAACTGTCATTAGAATCTCAACCTTTACTCAGCTCCAAACTAACTAATAAAGGTCAATGATCGTTATTTGTTAATAATTAAAACATCTATTGGATCAATTTAACACTAATCTTAAATGTTCTACAAAAGAGAAAGTAATACATTCTAAAACAAATTATTTTGATATGTGCACTGATATGGCCCTACAGTAATCGGAATATAGTACCTACCATGTAACTATATACAACTTTTAATTAATAATTATAATAAAAGAAGCAAAACTCACTTTTTGCTTTCAGCTGTTGTCCCATTAAAGGCAATCCTCTAGCACCAACCTGTTCTATTTTGTCATTCCTATTATATAGTACTCTTGTATGTTATGCTTCTCAGTATAGTGTTCTTATTTATCGAGTGTAATATATCAGCTATTTTCTTTTGTCATACCATGATGCTCCCAACTTTCTATCCTATCTTAATTCTTGGTGGGAGTTCTAGTTTATCAGTCAATTATTCCAGTGCAGTTTTCATAAAAAAAATTGTAAGTCACCAAATGACTATAAGGAGTAAAACTTATGTTTGAGATTCAATAAACAATACATTTAGCGGATGTTTACTTTTACATGCTTCATATCTATCGGTAGATGTCAGATCTATTGATGAATGAGATTCTTGAAGGAGATTTGTAATGAGATTCTGTAGTTTTACATCCTGAAAATAAAAAAAATTGATATTATATTAGAATGCCATATTTGGTAGTGGTTTAGTACCCTTTTCTGACCCTGAAATACCTCAACATTTAAACTGGTATTTGAGATATCAACCATTACATTTTTCATGAAAAATGTCTGCCATTTTGAAATGAGAGGACATATTGAAAATTCCTTCTTGAGCAAAGAGCCATGGGCAGCCTATGAAATTTGGACATAATCCATCAACCAGTATTAGATACACAAAGGAAAGAATGGTTGGTTGGGCGAATGGACGAGAGGCTTTTTCCCTATCCCACTTTGTTCAGTGGGACAATAACCTACTCCATGGAAATGGTATATAATTTCTAGGTAACCTTCACTCCTATCTTATTGTAACCAATAAATAATCTAGGAGTAAAGGTAAAAATATATTCTAAAATATACATTTTCTTTTTTACTTTCTTATGTCATAATAAGGTGACTCGATAATATTTACATATGATTTCATCATAACTTAGTCTGGTAGTATTATTGAAACCAAGAGCTAAAGGGTATTTTCCGAATGGACCTCTTGATGTTTTATAATAGTCCTTTTCCTAACTATCCAGAGGATAAAATCTCATTTTTCGTGAAGGTACGATTTTCTTGTTCCGAAACCGAACCGAAGTGTTGAATAATCGTTCCGTGTTCCGACCCGAGAGCCAAATTCTACGGAACAATACAAAATCGAGTATCCGTGACACCTCTAATTATTGCACTCTTTCACAGTGCAAAACTGAGTAGACAATGTGCAGGAGGAGTCAAAATTTGAAAGGAAACTGCCAATATAGTTTAAATTTTCATCTTAGATTCATGCTAGCTTGGTTGGAAATGCAAAACTAGAACAGCATTAATATTTGGGATCCTGATTTTCTAAGAATAAACGCAAATCAGGCTCACATTATTGGGTACATAGCGGTCAAGTCCAGCGATCTGAACCTAAAAAATAAGAAATCTAAAGATTAATGTGCAATAATATATGGAAAATATATATTCATACTGTACACAAATGACATTTCTCAGGTTGGGGCAAAATTCTCATTTTCACAATTCAGACTAAAATTGGTCAAAATATGCTAATTTTTCATGATTTTTCTCAATTTCAATTGGGTGCAAATGGATCTTTAAGTGGGATTGCAAGCATATTCTCAAAATCGTTAATGCTTTAATGCTGGGGAGATCACTGTTCATATATTTCAAATTGTTTAGTATTCAGTGCTATAAGCCTATGTCCTCTTGTAAGTTGAGGTTTATCTCCCATGTCATTTTTTCAGAATTAACATGGCAGAGAAACATCAAAATATAAGAAGTTACAGACTATAAGCCTATTCACAAGCAATCCAAGATATACAAATGTCATTTGTGTGCAATATGAATATATTTTTCTATATATTATTGCACGATAGTCTTTAGATTTCTTAATTTTTAGGTTCATGTAACAGACTCAGAAGATGAATTTTATGTTAGTCTCAGATTAAAATACCAAATGAAAATTCGGGGAAATACCAAATAAAAAATGCATGAATAAATGGATAAATGAACATTTTGTTTTACTAGATTATAAATTTGAGCAGTTGAGGAAAATTGCGACATATTTCATGTTTCTTCCCAGGGTTTATTCCTCGGCGCTGACTGGGGTTTCACTAGCAGCAGGCAACAGGCAATTTTCACCAGTTGTTTTCACAAAATCTCCTGTTTTTAGGGCCTTTTAAACTTTTCCATGTTAAAGGACAGGTATCGATATGGTGACCTGAATTCAACTATAGTCCTTGCACGTGATAATAACAATCGATTACAGTAAAATTTTAAATGTTTGGAACTACTTTGAATTTAAAAAATAAGCAATCAAATGACTATATTGCAACAGTACATGAAAAAAATGGAAACGTATGTACAAGTCCTAACTTTTGTATATTTCAGATAATTAAATATAATGTGCAGCAAAGCTGTGTCCTTTTGTAATTTAGGGAGTTTCAGCCATGTTAATTTTTTCGAAAATAACATGGCACAAAAGCATCAAAATATAAAAGGCCACAGTTATGATAGCTAAACTACAAAACAAACTAAAATATACAAAAGTTAGGACATGTATAAATGTTTCTATTTTTACAAACTAGTATTCTGTTTCAATATGGTCCTTAATTGCTTATTTATTGGATTCAAAGTTGTTCAAAACATTTAAAATTTTACTGTACAGCTGATATTCTGCAAATGTGTACATAATTAAAGGTATGTTTCATATAACTGTGCCATAACAACTGTGCGTGTGTCACCATGATTTACAAATATTAAATATCAGGGCGGCTGTAAACAATCACTCAAAGCCAGAATATAGAAAAGGCTTTGGACCTAAGTAACCCTGCACCACTGAGGCTGTCACATAAACAGGCCAATCAAATTACTATACTTTTTAATTGGCCAATCACAATCTTCAGTATTTTAAACAGATGGCTATGAATATAGTTCGGAGTAGGGATACTAGCGGTTACCATTGGTTATTTGGTTTCCTGTATAAAAAAGCAGCCCAGCGCCATCTAGTGTTTGATAAATGAATCAAGGTTTATTCTCGATAGGGTACAATATGTACTTTATCAGGAAAGATTTACAAGTTTGGATAGAAACTGAATTTTTAGAGATGGCGGAATGATTTTCAAGACTATGTAGAGCAGAATAATTTTCTGAAACAGGTAGCTTTTCAGTGGTAGCTCTCTCCAGATTCAGTTATCTCAAAAATGGTGTGGTCACCGAATCATTATCAGGTAACGGCAAGCTAGACAAGGATGCGATGAACACTAGGCACTGTTTCGCTGAGCTAAATATGTGCCCATGAATATATTATGAAATGAAACGTTATAATGGTCCTCAATGGTATTTCTAACTGCAATCTTGAGTCATGAAGTTACCCTTATAATATCTATTATCACCCAGACCCATGATAAATTCGAAATGAATTTTGTCTTTTTCGCTTTTCTATGAACATTAGTGTCAGTTAACGTGATAAAAAGTAACAGGTCGATAATATAGCATAACTTCATTTCTCTTTTCACTTTTAAATTGGAATATTATTCATATTTACCTCTTATTTTGTAATACACGCTGTGGAGAAGTCCAAATATTTTTTTTCAATTTCAGCGTGACGCGCCACATATAGTTACTAATTGATTTTTCTATATTATAAATAACGTAGATTATACAACTTTACGAAGCGATAGAAAAATTTACCGTTGTTTTCAATATGTAATTCAAAAATCTGTAAATGTCCGTAGCATAAGATAAATGATGATTTTAAAGCTTCCCCCAATGAAAATAGTCAGAATATTCACTCCGTAATAATTGACAACACAAACATTTGAAAACTTTTCTTGATTTATTCCTTGATTCACATTCCAATATTGCTTTAAAAATGTATCCATAAAGGTATAAGAAACGTTAGTTGTATACAATGTATCTGTCCAAATATAAAGTAGGAGAAGAAGAGGAGCAAGAGCGCACTAAGTAAGACAAATTTGTATTTCTTCTTATGTCAAAAATATGAATGATGATCAATCATCAATGTCATCAACACCATCATCGTGATCTGTGAATATCTTGGTGGTTTTCTGTGATAAGTCTTACATGATCATGATGTAAAGTTTCGGTTCTATTTCACCATTCTAATCAATGCTTTATTCCTCCTTTCGTAGGAAGTAAGGTGATACCAGTTCGGTACAGAATTGAGCAGGCTGGTATAGAAATTACCAACAACCGGACATTAATTTTTAATTTCACTAATTTAGTTCACATTTTTGTGGGTTGTCAATGTCATGCTTTTATATACGATAAGTACAAGCATTCAATTTCCATATTTGGTTGTTTAGGAAGTTCAAAAGAGATTGGTTTTCTCATTAAAGTCTGATTCAGAAACCAAGAAAATACTTCATGGTACATGTACCTTAGTATGTATCCAACAGACCGAATATAATATTCGGTCTGTTATGATTGATATATTTCCTGTGGAAATCGCGGTGATATTTTTTGCACATTAATTTCTCGTTTATTATAAGAATGTTCACCTTGAAAATTGGTGAATATGTTGAAGAGATGTTCATCTTAAACTAGAAGCAAAAATATTTGTATAAGGCGGGTACAAGGTGATATAAAATAATGAAATGTTCAGACTCACCGAAACTTCAGGATGTGTTCATAAGTAGATCGCGAAATCAATGTCAAGGACGTTTGAGTTCACGAGATCCAAACGAGATATGCAAATTTTGAACTTTGACAACACATGACCACTTGATTACCTCGGCCTTCTTCATGAATATTTCCGCTCTATTTACTATAAATGAAGAAAATTAATCGGGATAATGATAATAAATGACTAGATCTAATAAATTCCCGCACAAATGGAATTTAGCAATACGCTTCCGTAATGTTGCTCCCGCTCCACGTGTTATTTGTTTACAAATAGACTGACGTCACTGGCTAAATCTCGTTTATCGTGAGAATTGGCATTGCCAAAATGGCTTGACCTAATCAATGGCTTCGCTACAAGAAGCGTCTGTACATTTTATGAATATCTTCAGTAAGAGGACAATATACGAAAAAATAATATTGTGAGTTCTTTATAAGGTAATCATTCTATCATTAAACAAACTTATTTGTAACATTTATACAACACCACATTTTACAATAGGTGACTTACAGTCTGAATATTTATTCAGACGAAGGATACAGTCTAACATGTACCTCATAATTCTTAAGGTTATCGTTCACGGATAGTAAAGCAGTAAATAACTACTTTAGAATCACAGGATCGTAATGACCTCTAATGCACATAGATCAACTGTCATGATTCGGTATATAAAGGCAGGCATGATGGCCTTGTTATATACTTGAATTCTCGTATAATCATAGATTGCAACACCATCTTAATATACATGTAGTTGGAAATGACTAACATATGTGCACATAGGCGTATCAGATTGTTGCAAATTCGCTCCAAATACAACCAAATTCCAAAATTTTCCTGGGGGAGAACCTCCCAGACCCCCTAAACGCTCGTTTTTTGCTTCGCTCAACATTGTATATGTTCAAAATACTCCTAACCAAAGAACTGAACCTAATCTAGGTTTAAACATCTGAATTTGAAAGAAAGATGCAATTTTAAGAACAGTATACTATTACTCTTGATTAAGTTTATCAATTACATGTTCTTTAGGAACGAAAGAAGATGACTGAAACTTTTGAGTCCCAAATAGATGTAGATGATGCAGCTGTTGGGTCCTTTTCTGTAGTAACATATTTACCTTTATGTTTTACTAGGAGTAGATCCTCTGGCAGTAAACAATCCCTAGTTCGACCCAAAAGTGGCCATCCCAGTAGTCAATCTAAAAATCGCCAACCAAAGCAAGGACATACGGGGAGTGGGAGCATTCAGCGCAAGCATGCACAGCATGGGAGTGGAGGAAACAGAGCAGCCTCAGAAAAAAGACTAGCGGAAGCTATGAACAGGTCAGTATCAGTATATATTATATTGTAAAGACTATTGGTTAATGAAAACACAGAATGAAATTCTGCACTAAGAGCTGATGTGTAATAGAAGAGAATATAGGGAACTTACAAAAGGCCCATCAAGTTTATTGTACATTCTCTACAATGTCCAAGCTGGTACTTATTAAAGAATGGGATCTGGGTGTTCGTGTTCCTAATATCCTGACCTTAATACATAGCCGTAGGGACCGGGGGTTCGATGGGTTCGAACGAACCCCCGGTCAGGGTTTCCCAAAAGAATATTTGTGGAAAACCAGAAACATTAAATTCAATTTATATGACCAGTAAATAAAAACATAATAAAGTTGTACACTTCTCTCCAAAAGTTTGGCAACCTTAGGCACGGGTTGGGATTGTCTAATATTGGGAAGACCCCAGATCATCATGACATAATGCAAAGAAATTACAATAATTTCACACAACTTAAAAGCTGCTTCATATCCGGTGAAATAAACCAACTGTCTTAATACTAACAAATTGATTTACATTTTGCAATATTTCGATTTATTCTTTAAATCTTTTTCAAGCCACTGAAAATTGTTCCTATAATTATAAATAAATTTGTTCAATCAATTTAACATAAAATTTGTTATTTTTTATTTTAACATAAAAACAGCTACTTATTGTCTTAATACTGATGAAAACACATTTTCTTTCAAATCAGTGCGCCTTCGTTTTGTTTTATTTCAAACAAAAAAATTCTTGCCCGGAGCTGATTAGTCCCCAAGAGTAAATATCAAATAATAGAAACATTTTGAAATTAGTTATTATAAAAAGCACACATGTATGTATCATTTATAAACACAAGCATTTGAATGGGTATAGCATTTATTATCCATCACTTCGATTTCTTTTATATTAAAACTTTGATGGAATTAAAATGCGAAATTATATTAAAACATATTATACGATTACAGTTTAGACAAATGCAAGCTTCAGTGTCTACAATCAGCCTTTAAAAAACAGTCGGATGTGACTGCTATACTCAGGCTGTAGCCAAGATTTCTCAAAGGAGTTCTACTTTTGCTAAATTTCAATGAACATTTGTAATGTGCGTGCTTCCTAATTCACGTATACCCCTCCATATACAGGTTGACCCAGAAAAATTATCCTCTCATTTTAGTATAAACTCAAATATGATTTTTTAATTTATCTGCGTAGATAGACTGTTTAGATTCCAAGTTTTAAAATGATCACACTTTCCATTCAGGTATGGTCTGGTGATATTGTCCAAAAATGAAGAAAATGCATGCAATTTTCTGAAATTGGGATTTCTGTCGCCATTATTTGAGCCATTTCTGGATTGCTTTCATACATATTATCAATAGTATGTAAAATTTACCCTTTAATCAACAATCTTGTCAAATATGATGCACTGACTGCTTATTAGGTAAATCCCAATGATTTAAGCATCGAGCTCTTTATCTACACAAAAAATCATGAAAGGTCCTTCAAAATGTTGATATAGTTATTCCCAAATTAAGGGGGTGACATTTTTGGGGTCACCTGTACTGGGAATCAAATTTTGAATTTTAATTTCAATTCAAAGAAAGAACTAATGGGTATTTTCAGCACTACAGTACAGTAGGTGTTCTTTGTTGTAAGGCATTGCAATTTGAAAAAGGTTTAATTTTAGAGCCTACGGAGTACAATAGGTATTGTGTTATTTCAATTTGGTCGTTTTGGAATTTAATTTCAGCCTACGTATGTTCCATTTTATTACATTACTAAAATTATCATTTGTCACTTCTATCGTCAGAGAGTATTCACGTAGCCATAAAGACTTTTTTGTGCGCCATGATTAAATAAATATTCCATTTATATTTGCTATTAATTATTCTTCAACTCGGTAACTAAATGTAAGTTTATAAGGTCATTATGATTGGACACTCCTCTATTATAAAATGAAATACCAAATAAAATCTTTTGATTTGGAGTTTCTTAGAAAAATCATAATCTCATTATTAAATTGTGGGAATTGCATATTTCAGAATTTGACATATCTTTGTGTGAACTCTTAAGTCTATTTCAATAAATTAGAAATGAGGATTTCTCCCTAAAGTAGCTCGTTTTAAAAAGATGCATATGCTCCTTAAAGATGTGTTAGGATTTGCCCTTAAACTTAGCTCAATACATGTATATGTTAACTCTTGATTTGGATTTCATTAAACAAATGTAATATTAAAATCATGACCTTGCCTTCAGATTTCAGGATATCTATTCAGTAAAAGATTCACCAAAAACTATTTTAACATAGAAAATCAAATTGTCTAACTTCAAATTCAATTGTATTTTGCGAAAACAATATGGAGGTATCGGACATGATGTCAATGTATTTTCTCCAGCACTAAAAACAGTTTTTTCCTTTACACTGTACATATTATACAAATAATATTTCAAACATAAGGAGGCTTAAACACTCCATGGGGGAGTTTATGGTTGACACACTTTTGGAGGGGGTGTAAATTGTATGTAAGAAAATTGGGACCCCAATGAAGGTAGAGATTTGTGGATAATATAAAAAATTGAACCCCTGGTCACCAAATCCTGGCTACGACACTATATATCAAATCGTATGATAAAGTGTACCCTTAATGAAGTGTGTGTTGTTATGGTAACCATTATATCATAATTGGAACATTTTGAAGTAAACATGTTTGATACTGTATTCCTTTCTGACTACATGTATTTGAATAAGAATTCTTCCAACTTATTGTCTAGACTCTTACATGTAGTTTTTATTTCCTATATGCCATGAATGCAGGATGAAGATGCAAGCAGGTGATGAGAGTGAAGAAGATGACGATGAGGATGAAGATGAAGAAGAAGAAGAAGAAGATACAGATACTGAAAGGTATTTACTTTTGTTGCATTTAAAGCCTTTATGTACTCCTACTTTGGCAAACAGCTTGGTATAGTAATTTTACAGCTTATCAGGTGCTGCATTTGATACTGATGCTTAACCCCATATATATTCATACATGATTAATTAAAAAGAAGATAAGGTCATGTGTGAATGAAGAACCCAAATTATTGATTTATTTGTTGAAATACACATAGTTTTGAATGGATAATAAACCAGGAACTTTAGTAATGCACATCCATGTTTTGCCGTTTATAAGTTCAGAGTGTTAAATTAAATTATACATACTTTATTTTGGCGAGTACTGGTTTAATTGAATTATGCATATATTATTTGGGCAAGGACCAGGTTTTAAACATTTCTTATTTGATGGCATTGAATTACTGTGAAATTGTCCCATCTCCATTGCAACAAATACCATTTGATCTGATAATTCTATTATGTTTCACTTATCTCATAAATTCTGTTAATTTGTAGAAAATCACTAGAGATTGCATGCCCTGAATACATAATGAGATAACATTTCACTTCACAACGGGCTAATTATTAATCTCTTCTAATAGTTAATAGCGCATATACATATAGGATCCTCTCTGCATTAAATCAAAAGGGTTGGTTGACCCATACAAATTACGGAAAATTTTACCCATATTAAAATTATTTTGTTCTAACTTAAGTTGAAAATAATCAAAAAGTAGATAATTTGATATATAATTTATAAAATCAGAATTGGTAAAGGGAACTTCTAATGGATAAACACTCAATTTTTCCCTTGACAATGACCTTGAAAAAGTTGGTTGCCAATTAGTCAATAGGTGATTAAAGCCCAAACTCAATGATTTGTTAGGAATTTATGGAACAAAATCCTGTTTGTAGAGCTTTAACTGAGGATGACAGCTCTTTTAAGGCTCACATACAGTATAAGTATGCATTAACACACGAGCCATTGAGTCCATCTAGACTAAATGTGACATAAAAAAAGTGCACAATTCACTTCATATTCTTAAATACATATTTTACTGTATTAATTGCAGGGTTAAGTTAAAACAGAGATCTAGGAACACTATAGATGATAGGCCAGCCTGGCAGGACCCTAAGACAATCAACTCTAAGGTGCCACATCCTATGACATTAACACACATAAACCAAACAAAGGCCCTTGTGGTAAGTCAGTATTACCAAACCGTTCATCATTTACAGTGACAGTCTACAGGCCCAACTTCTGCCAAGGGGGTCTTTACTATTCAGAAAAATTCCAGGGGAGGTTTACTTTGACAAAATTGGCCCAAAAGTGCATGAAAAATGCTCAGAAATGTGAAAACTGCATGATTTTGAAAGAATTTTTGGCCAGGAGGGGGTATTCGCCCAAGCCTTTTGAACCCCACCCCCTTAGCTACTCCAGGCTTGGTCTACAATATGAATACTGTAACTCAGAACAAAAAAGTTGATTTCATGAGTTACTACATGTACATTGGTTGTTATTGTTATGTTTGCAACCATATTTCTCATTTATATATGATTTTCGTTCAACGTACATTGCTTTGAGGATATATAAAGATATTTTTCATATTTTTGATAAATTAGAATGTCTACGAGAAGCCTCCATATAGCGATAGACTATTGGTAGGTACATGAACTATTTTTGATTTGCCATACCTGCATACACATTGCCCTTAGTTTAGAGTAGACCCCTCTTCAGATACTTATCCCTCATGTTCCTGTCCCTGTTCTTGCATGAATAATTCTTATACAGTAATAGAATCAGAGGGATGTGTGTGATCAGAAAAAGGCATGTCAGAGAATATTGTGACCATTTGTTAGAAAGTTACCTTCAACTTGTCTATAGTATTGCATGTTTCATTTCATCACTCATGTTTTTGTTGTGGCAGTGAGTGAACTCATAATATTTCTTAAAAGCCCCATGTGAAGTTTGAAAATATGTTTTTATCATTCATTTTCTATTTGTCATGACTTTAAAAGTTATTTTAGAGATTTTTGAGAAAAAAATTGAACTTTTGAAATTGTTTTTTGTTTTTCAGATATTCAAATTTCCAACCATTTTTCAATACCAATTCTATTCCCTGTTTATTTCCCATGGAAAATTTGTCATTATGGAATAAATGCTGTTATCCAATATATCATGTTACATTCTGATTGACCAAATGTGATGTTTGAGATGGAATTAAAAGACAACCATGTTCTTTCAACATTAATGCTCAAAATCACAAAATGCTCAAAATTACCTCAAATATAGTTACATATTGCTTGTGAATTTGGATAACAATTTCCTTAATCTTGTTGTTTCTATCTAGGCTTCCCAGGGGTTGGAGGCTGCATTCTCTGAGGGCCAGAGTTCTACAGAATGGCTCGGCCAGCACAGTGTAGAAGGCATGAAACTTTCCCTCAGATATTTAATAGCCAAAAGCAAAGTCCATAAGTAAGTACAAGTAGTTATAATTGAACTGTCATCGACTTAGGTTCATTGAATCAAACTTAAGATCACAATTTCTTAATATCTGTTTCCCTTTGGAACTGCACTGTCATGAAATTTAATTTTTAAGATCAAATACATTTGTCAATACATTTGCTTCCTGAAAGCTTTTTTGTACAGGTGTACTTCTGTGCTTCAGGTTCTATAGTAGTTGGCACTGTTATGTTTCAGACCAAGTCATAAAGATGGCAGCACCAAACAGCACTTATCGTTTGAGGCTGGGGACATCACTGAATTTGAATACAAGCTGAATATGTAAGTGCATTGTAGTACCTGGTTCTTTATTTGAAGGATGACTTAGTTGTTACCATGTCTGTTGCTTACACAGAAACAGTAATTTCAACAATAGTTAATAAAAAATGTACAATTAACTAATAATAGTTGCAAAGAAAATACTGATGCTTTTGCTTGTATACTTCCAGTGCAATAGAAATGTATACAAAGAGAATCAAATGGCTGCTAGCAGGGAGCAAGAGGGTGTTTGGTCTTGTGAAAGGTTCTAGAGTAGCAGTGTGTATTGACACATCAGACGCTAATTGTGGATTTGGCAGGTTGACAGCCTTCCAAGAATCTTTACTGGTAAGGGACATGTATTCATAATATTCTACAAAAATCATGTTATTAGAGTGTATCATTTTGTCACACACTTGGATGTGTTTGAAATTGCAAAACAGTGGAACATTGTATTTTCAGTAGCAGAATTTTCTACTCAGCATACTTATCAAATGTGTACCTGTCCTTGGGCAGTATTTGTAAAACATAATCAGGACAATCCTAATATTCACATTCTTCTAAGATAATCTATATCATATACAGTTTAATATCAGTCTGCGGCACTCTTCATTGACTTATTGTATCATATTTCAGCACTTGATAGATGAGCAGTTATCATCTAAAGACAAGCTCTACCTGATGTCATTTGGTTCTGACATCAAATGTCTATGGAATCATGTCAGGGATGTCAACTGTCGAATGTAAGTGTCACTTTGACTGTTTAAGTTAATAATTGCATCAGAATCTTTTATTTCAACTTTTTAATCTCAATTGAAGGTTTAGGGTTTGTTTAGAATTATATTTATAGACAAATTATAGGGAGATTAAATAACACATTTAAGAGAACTTGTATCTGAACATGTACAATTATGACCCCTGGGAATTTTTGTTTATAGAAAACATTGTTAAATATAAGTGTAACATTTTAAAATTGTATGTACAGTAAAACCTGTGTACAGTGAACACCTATGAAGCCACAAAAGAATTCACTCTAAGTAGGTGTTCATTATAGAGGGTGTATAGAGAGTAGAGGTTGTTCAGAGGAAGGATGTTCACTAGGGACAGGTATTCACTAGAGGGAGGTGTTCACTAAGACAGGTTTTGCTACAGTAAAACATGTTGTTATTGACCATCTGTGTTTGCTTTAAACAAGGCCTTTATTATAACACTCTGTTCATAGTTTGGATGAAGCTAAGGACTTTGTATCTCGCCTACAGCCAACTGGGGGCTGCAACCTGATGAAAGCTATGAAGCAGGTCTACAAGATGAAGGACATCAACTCTATTGTGCTTATACTTGGAAGTGTGTAAGTAAAGAAAGCAAGAATTTAATTTTTTCATTAGATTAGATTCAACTTGATATCAATGACAATATTAATGAGCCATTTAGAAAGTAACAAACAAAATTAAATTATCAAGTAAGTGTATAATCTCTAAATTTCTTGAATTGAATCAAATTGAATGTCACTGATTAATTGAATATCACTGTAAATTATATGAGTGTTGATGCCTGATCATCAGTATTTCTACTGCATTACTTAAGTGTACCCTGGTTGTTGATTTTAGGCCAGACCAGAGCTCTGAGATCTTATGTGACTATGTATCCCAGATGGGAGCTGGTCTCAATCGACCTCTACATACAGTGGCATATGACCAAAGCAATCATCTCACAAATGTAAGTGCTTAGTGTGTAGTCATTATGCATTTGGTCATCCCAAATATGAATGTCAGCTGATACAAAAATTAGTGCAAAAGTCAATTACATGATAGCGTGTTCTTGAAAACATGTCCATTCTCCATGTTATTATCATTATTAAATATGCAGTAGGACATCCTCTGGACAGAAGTTAATAATATAAGCCTACACTTTCCTAATTATGATGATACATTATAGCTTTGACCAACAAAAGAAAATATTGACCATTCTGAGCAAAAAATTGACCATTCTAAGCAAACATTGACCATTCTAACAAAACTTTGACCACCATTAGAAAACATTGACCATTCTAAGCAAAACATTGACTATTCTAAGCAAAACATTGACCATTCCAAGCAAAACATTGACCAGTCTAAGCAAACATTGACCATTCTAAGCTAAACATTGGCCATTCTAAGCAAAACACTGACCATTTTAAGAAAAACATTGACCATTCTTAGAAAAACATTGACCATTCTAAGAAAACATTGACCATTCTAAGCAAAACATTGACCATTCTAAGTAAAACATTGACCATTCTAAGAAAAACATTGACCATTCTAAGTAAAACATTGATCATGTATTTCAGATGACATTAAGAAATGTAGCAGATGAATCTCATGGTCGCTACCACTGCTACACAGCCACCTGTGAGGAGCAGATATATACAGGGACAGATATCAGCCTTCTCCTGAAGGAGATCTCTGAGGCTCAGGGAGTCATCAATAAGATTAAAGAAATGAGGCAAGGCATGCTGGGAGATGCATTAATCAGCGTCATGAATGAGGTGAGATTCGTCCAACATTTCGTGCAAACTTTTGAAACATTTTCTTACACAAAGACTTATATTATTTTTCTTAGAGAATCATTTTGTTCTCAGAAATATTCTCCCAATACTGTACACAGGGAGATATGCCAATTACTAAAACATGCACTAAATCAGTACTCATTTCATTAGTGCTCATTTAGTACTAATATTTACTGAAATGAGTACTCAATTAGTGCTAGTATGCCATGAGTACTATATTATTACTCGGCATATCTCCCTGTGTATGTGTTTCATGTTTTACATGTATAGAATCATTTCAATATATCAAGTAAATCATTTTGTTTTAGATTTCTACTGAGGTATCTAAGCTCCCTGCCTCTAGGTTCCTCCCCAGGCCCCCTGGACACATGAACCCCCTGAGACTAGAGATGCCCAAGTTCCATGCAGATGCATCACAAGATTGGCTAGCCAAACATGGACTTAAAGGTAGAAGCTTAAAAAGTGTTTAGATTGAACATTTTTTGCCATGAAAAAAGCGTTCAGAGTTGTTGATGTTCACTACAGAGAGGGTTATTTATACAGAAACCAATTCACTATGGGTGAGGTGTTCACTTAGACTGGTTTTATTTTACTATAGTGATTGATTGTATTATTAATGCTATTTTAAAACAAACAAAAAAAACAATATTCTTTAAAATATAATACAACAGATATTATAACATACCTATGACGAAGTATAGTGTAAACTGTTCACAAGAGAGCGGGCCAATATAACTATAGTTGCACATATGCCCTCGATTCCCAGTGATCAATGTCCCTCCCAAGGTCGGGCCATATATCACTGAAACCCTCGGGCATATATGCAACGATAGTGACATAATCTCTAATTATGTTGGTCTGTAATTTTAAAAGTTAAGATTAAATACAGTATAGCTTCATGAAATAAAATGCTACATATAAAAGATTTACATGTATCAAACCTTAAAATGATTGTAATATTTCAGCTCGAAAGCTTGACCTCTATCAGGTCTTATCTCCTGACGCCTATTCCTACAAGGAGGAATTCATTCCTGTTATTAGGCGCACAGTGCAATCAAAGATCCATGAGGTACGTCAGATATCTATAAGATGTTACATCAGTTTCAATTTCCAAAGGCCAAATTTTTTAAATCTAGCAACTGCCATACCTTAATCATGATACAATTGCAGTGATATTTCTTCTTTTATTTCAGAAAGCTATGGCTCAGTTCACTTGGCATGATGGCTCAGTGCGCAATGTTCACGTTGATATGGCTCGTTTGTTTGAGTACCAGAAACAGCTAGGTGCCACTGTGAAACTCTACGAGAGACGCGTTGATTGGCTCTCAACTGATAGCAGGAAACTATTTGGAACTATTTCGGAGAAAAAGTAAGACGCATAAAAACTTTTATGATCAGTAGTATAGTGAACCTTCAGTCTGTTTGCCTTTTCAGTCATATAGTGTAAAATACAAAATAAGTATTGAATTGACAATAATATACCTTTAGCATACACTGCCAATCATTATGGAGCTAAATTCAACCAAATAAACATTACAGTTAAATCAGTGTACAGTGAATCCATGGAGCCACAAAAATGTGTCCACTGTAGGTAGGTGTTCACTACAGAGAGGCGATTTTGTTCAAAAGTCAGTGGAGTGTTTGTTGAAAATAGGTGTTCATCTATAGACACAGGTGTTCACTAGAGAAAAGTGTTCATTAAGACAGGTTTTACTGTATTTCAATTAACACTTTTATAAACCAATTTGGTACTTTTCTATTGCAGCATCATAATCCTGATAGACTTGTCTCAGAGTAACTTCAATTACTTGGTGCACATCCAACATTCTTTACGTCTTGTCTTTGAGCAGCAGCTGGCCAACAAAGAGTACTTTAATCTCATTGGGTAAGAGATATACAATCCCATGTCCCATGAACAAATACATTTCTTTGCAACTTTTTGGGTTTGTCTTGAAAAATAAAGAAATAAGGTCTTATATTTTATTTCCTTATTTTTTTGCCTAATTCTAAATTGAGTGTGATATGTGGTGAAATATCTTTGAAACTGGGGCCATTAAAGCAAGTGGGCGCAGCACCCACATGAGATTTTGAAAATAGGCTTGCACCCACCTGAAAATCCATTTGCTCCCGCTTGAAAATGAGAAAAATCATGAAAAATTGGCATATTTTAACCAATTTTGGTCTGAATTGTGAAAATGAAAATTTTGCACCCACTTGAGGAAAAATCCTGGGGAGATCACTGCTCTATTAAGTTATGGATTTCTAGTATTATGTTCCTACTATGATATCATTATATCCAACAACAGATTTAGGAATTCCAACTTCATGAAGTTGCTGTTGTGAATAGTGGGTAGTAGGTTATTGGAAGCATAATCCACATATTTTGCTTATATTTTAGATTTGGTAGTACAGCAAGGTACTGGAAACAGACTATGATGAAGCCTACCCCAGAGAACCTCCAGCAAGCATGGAAGTGAGTCAATAAAATGTACTAATATGTAAATGAAGCTATATGTAATTACTCAGACCTCAACACCGTATGACCTCATAATAGACATTGCTGAGATTGATGTACTGTCTATATTGATATGTACATATAACTGATTTGGATAATTGGGAAATGAGAAAAACTTGTACAGTATTGTATATGAGTAAGTCAAGGGGATAATTCTGGAGTCTAAACTAAATAAATGAGTAATGCATTTATATTTGAGGATTATTATAGATGGGAAATGTAACATTTGAAACGATGTTGTTGCTGTTTTCAGATGGGTGCTTGACCTGCAGTGCGAGGGAAGCAGGAACTTTATGGATGCCTTGAGGCTGGCTGTGGAGAATGATGAGGAAGCAAAGCATGGTATAGGTGAGAACCCTGGTGACCTCATTCTAGTGCATGAACAGTTCTTAATGCTTCTTATATGATACATTTTGCTGCTGTTCACTCCATATGAGTTTCACAGATGATGTAAACATTTCTGATCGTGCCTTGTATTCAATAATATATACATTTTAACTTAAGTTACAAGTTTATACATTGTATTCTGCTTCCATTGTTCAGTACATGTATATATCTGAGGACTACATTTGTTCAGTTCATTACTTATTTTACTACAGAGGTTGAAGGAATCTACCTGTTTGCCAGTGGAATCCCAGACCAACCTTCAGACGTATGTGTGTCATACGTAGAGGAGGCCACTGCCGGGCGCTCCCTCAAGGTGCACTCAGTTCTGTTCAACGTGGATGACTATGACGCTCAGGGTGCCATCCCTGGTCGCTATGCCAACATCACCAAGACATCTGAAGTGATGAGAAGTCTTTCACATTGTACTGGTGGCAGGTTCCATTGGTTCAGAGAAACAGGTAAAATACTTGTATAGTGATTTGTGTGTGTTTGTGTCATAAACAATGATAATGAGGTGAACATAAGCATTATAGCATCCAACGTTTTACACTATATGAACTCTCTATGAACTATGTAATAAATTCATTGTATTTAAATGTTATAATGTAATAACTTAGTAGTACTAGAATGCCTTCTATTACTAAAATACCTTCAGTATTCCATGTGTTTTAATGAGTCTATAATATCAATACACACAACTACAAACTTGAAATGTTAACGTACTTGTACATTACAGGTATCATAGAAAGTGATGACATCACAGCATTGACCAATGAGGTGGATAAAGCAATCAACTTTTCCCGGAAATGTTCTATGCTAGTTGAACAAGTCAAGAAGAAATATCCGAAATGCTATGTAAGAAATGTTTAGTTTGTTCATTTTTCTTTAGATGTGCTCGTAGTCATTACCCCACAGTATTTATCATATTATGAGAAATGAAATTCTTCATTTTCCATCTCATTCCCATCTTCACCACTGAGCCCCCTTGTGTGTTCTCGACACGAACCACCTACATGTATCTTTGTAATTGTATGTATGGAAGATATTTCAGGGTGATTGTATTCTTTAATTTGATTCAAAAGTGAGTCTATATCTGGCCATGCACAAACATGTAGTTGTATTTATGTGCCATGAGATTTATTTGATATGTTTTATAGAATTGTAACTTTATTGTATCTCGAAATGTAGCTCATTTTTCGCTCATTGTCTCATTTATGTGTTTTATTCATTGGGAATTAATTATCATTTTATTCTATAAATATTTGCTTATAAGTGTTGTATAATAAGACCTTATTTATTCCCAGATTTCTTCACCCTGAGAAGGAAAATAGGGAATATGCGGGCCTTGATGCAAGACTTTTTGCTTATCTTTATAGCAGTAGATTACTAGAATAGTATATTATTTTTCTTAGATTTGGAAATCTTAGATATTATTATGCTTTACTGCTTTATTTTGACCATGGACTGTGTTATGTTGTACATTTATTTCAGGATGACCGCTATTTTGAAGAACTCCGTCCACTCCCTAGTTCACGTGTTAGTAACAAAATCAAAGCCCTACCCCCTCCCAAGCAGACAGCTTTGTCTATAGCAAGACTGGTAAGGCAGTGTGGATAAAGAATTTGACAAATACATGTAGATTATAATTGAATCTGTTAAAATCAATGCTTATATTTTAATTATCTCATATATTTTTACGTATCAAAGTTTTTTTTATTTTTGTAATGTTTGTTAATGTCATTTTCTGCTAAGTAACATTGTCAGCCCCATAGCCAGCTTTTCCCTAGGAGTTTCACTTTTCATAGAATTCAAGGGGGGTTCTCATTTGACAACTTTGGCCCAAAATCACTTGGAAAATGCTCAGAATTATGAAAAACTGCATGATTTTCAAAGAATTTTTCGTTACCCATCCCCATGTCCCCCCTGGCTACGGGCATAATTTTTCTCGCAATTCAATATTTTTTTGAAATTATTATTATTATGCATACTCATTTACATACTGTGTTTAGAGATACCTTTTATAAGGATGTGCAACATGAAGATTAACATTGATTACTTTACAGGAGCTGAATGAAACTAGAGATGTGGAAGAAACCACAGTTAAAGCTATTGGCTGGAGACCTGAGAGTGCAAAGGACTCTAGTAAAGGTATGCATCATCTATCATTTTATGGTCCAAGTCATTAAGGGATAGCTAACCCCGGATTCTTAGGAGTTGGGGTCATGTTAAGTTGAGTAATTATTTTCAACCAATGGAGATTCATTTGGATTATATAATGAATAAATGGTCACACTTGGGTCAGATCTGTCTGCTAACTTGGGGAAGTTACAATGGTTACCTGATGTTTCCATGGATACCCGTGTCATGGATCACCCAACCAACTTTCACATTATGTTTATATTTTCAGTTGCTGTTGTGCGTGGCGTTGTCCGCCCAAGACCTCAGTCAGCCAAAGATCCCATGCAGAAAGTTAAAATCACCAAACCAAAGGTCAAAGAACAAGTCTTCTATACTGAAGACAAAAATAATGTTGGTATGTATTAAAAAATAAGAATGTGATCCTCACATATTGTGCAACATTGTGTTCTTTAAATTACTGTATATGTCAATTTCTGATGAAGGCTCAGGCTTGTAGCCAGGGGGCTTGGAATTCAAGGCAAGTCTTTCAAAATCATGCAGTTTTTCACCATAAGCACGTTTCAGGTGGTTTTTGGGACAAATTTGTCAAATGGTAACGCCCCTGATATTTTTTTGAAAAGTGGGTTCCCTAAGGCAAAACCTGGCTAATGGCCTGCTAAGAATGTGATCATGAGGTATGAATTCAATTCAGTTACAGGCATGTACATACATTCCAGGTGGTGTGATTAACAAATACCCTAAATTGAAGACAGTCAGAAAGGAGATCAGAGACCCCAATTTGCCATCTAAAGAGGAACAGATGACAACTAAAGATGTAAGTTATCATTTCCATTTAACATGCAGTTCATGGGGAAGCTGAAGTGATACGTGTAGGTACTGAGATGATAGAAAGATGGCAGTGTCAGAAGACATACATAGACAAATCGTACTGTCATCTTTCTATTGGCCCCATACGTATGTATGGTTGTACCCAAGCTCATACCCTTGAAGTCAGTTGTTACCTAAGTCAAATGAAACCCTCCTTAACTATGTCAAATTAAAGCCAAGCAGCTTCATAATATGCTCTCTCAATATTTGTGTGTGAATAAAAAAATAAAGGTTTACAACTGATCAATTTAATTTTCTGTAAGTATCTAACCGACAACTGACATTCTAGGACAAATAAAATCATTGATTTTTCAGAATACAGTAGAACTGAAGAATCCAATATTTTTATATCACTTCATATTTTATTTTACCAATGTTCTTCCAGTGGTTGAAACTCTACAGTCTGAGTAAACTGAAGTTAGACCTCAACAAGCTGGTAGCTGGTCCAGATTGTAAACATGTAGACAACCATGTGAAGTCAATCAATAAAAATGTATCTGCCAAGTGAGTAAAACTGTGTATAATTTCCAAAATATTTTCAATTGTCATTTTGATATTCAGCATTATACATATAGCTTAAACAACTACATGTACTTGTATTTTCTAACATAGGTTTCCCAGAAACCTCTAAGAGCATTTAATTTAATCAAATTTTGATTTAACCATTTGATGTTCTGGCATACTGAATGCCTCTTTTTACTTGTAAACTTCTATCTTTTCCACAATAATGTAGTGTCCATTTCAAAACAATTTACACTCATAATTTAATTGTCTTTCAGAGTGTGCAATGTGTTCCCCAGTATCAATGTGAAAGGGACAATCAAACACCTCCAGCTGCTGCCACATGAGCTCGAACACTATGAGGAGATAGTTGCTAAAGTACTTAAGAGATACCTGAAGAGGTTACAGTGGCTGCTCTGTGGTAAGTTTTGGAACATGTGCTTTTGATGGGAATTTATTTGCATTGTTTATAGTAATGCAACATGGAAAATGTTGATACCTCTTAGAAGGCGCTCATCTGTTCGTTTGTTCATTTGTTCGACGCTCAGACTGTCTGGAGGCTACGGAATTCAAAATGCTACCATTTTTCAGGAGAGTCTTCTTTGGTCAGATCTTTTAGGCTAATGTATCATGGCCATTAAGGACCTGTACCCAAAAAGGAATTCATGATATGAAATCAGTTGTCACTTCATAGGTGTAGATTTTGTTAAAAGGAGACACTAGTATACTACTGCCTGGTTATTTCTATAATGTTAGATGCTCAAAATGGGTGATTTGATAAAATATGTTTTGTTCGATGGGATTTGCTACTTTGGGGAGTTGCTGTTTAGTTGGCCATATATTTACTACAGTACTTTTAACTGAGTTTAAGCATCTTTATGCTTTAACTAATAACTTTATTCTAAATTAATTTTTTAAAGGTTATTTATCCAATACTTATTGAAAAAAATGATCAAATTCGTGGAAGTGTTCATTTTGAGGTATTGTGCATGTAACACAGAGTAGCGTATCCTTCTATTGAAAGCCCGTGGCATAACTAATGTTTTTCTTATCTTATTTTTTCTGACTAATGAAGTATACTATTTTGTTTTAGGAAGTCGTAGGGTGTTTGGCACAGTGTGCCACAAGAGGATGATATTGTTGATCGATATCTCAGGCTCTATGGACCAACATTTGGAAGAACTGAAGAGAGAACTAGCATCTCTTATATGGGACCAGTTGTACAAGGGGAATACATGGTATGTACATTATACATGTTATATATGAGATTAACAGTATATAGGGGTCGAGTTTGTACAGTAGTGATCTGTCAGATTATTATAAGAGGTTGGAGGAAAAATGTTCTTGTTAATTTAGCTATAAGGCCTTATAACCCCCCCCCCCTAACTTCATATCCCAGCAAGTGAGAAAGTGTGTAGTCAAGAAGAGGGAGGGGGTCATACAGGTTTGTAGCTATATTCTTGTCAATGAAAGACGTTTTATGGTACATTGTATAATCATGGACCTGAACTATTTTCTCAATTTATTTCACGAGGATTTTTTTCTTGTTTTTTCAGTTTCAATTTGATTGCATTTTCACGGACATGCACAAAATGGCAGGCAACAATGGTTCCAGCCAATGAAGAAAACTGCCATGACGCAATCCGATGGATCTCAGAACTACGCTGTGTCGGCAATACATGCACCTTGGAAGCACTAGATGTAAGAATATTTATTGACACAAAATGTTTATCCAAGGTTCCACATTTAAGGCCAAAATAGAGAAAACTTCGGTGAAATGATTCATTTTAAAATGATCATTTGTGTCAACCTTCAAACATTTATTCCATCTTTCTGATTTGAAACGTCCAAGATGTAACCAATCTGATAAGAAGGAGTGTTTATCTTTGTTATAGATGGCCTTTGGTGATCCGAGTGGTGTGGATAGTATTTACCTGTTAACGGATGGGAAGCCGGATACCAGCACATCACTGGTGCTTAAGGAAGTGGCGAGACACAATATTGACAGACACATTCCTGTTAACACTATCTCATTCAACTGTGATGACAGGTCAGTTAGTGCATATTGTTTACAAACTCAGGAAAACTATGCCATCATAAAAAGTAGCGACATGTGGCCTCTAACCTGATGGTGTTCAGTATCTGGCGTTATCACTTCTGTGGTGGTGAAATTTTGCATTTTAATGCCTCGTTGTTATTGATTTTATCAAGTTTATCCTTGATTATAAGGCTCATGTAACCCTGTCAATAAGGCATATGCAACCCTTGCAACAACCAGACTTTTGTAAGCTTGTTCAATAAATGCTAATGGTACATTTAATTGCATCATTTCGGACCTGCAAAATCATGTTATCATTTAATTTGAATTGTGCTGTATTATTCCTGTTTTGAGTTTGATATCCATTTTTTCAGCACTGCAAATAGTTTCTTGAAGTTGTTGGCTGCGGAAACGAGTGGGCGGTACCATCGTTGCCATAGTAACTTTGATGCTGATCTGTTTACACACAAACTCCTAGAGGAAGGCTTCCATGATTATGAGGTACTCTCACCTATTAGGTCTAATACTATTTGTTCTTTGAGAAAAAGGGGTCTTCCTAGCATAACAGATTGTGAACAGATGAACAAAATGACTCAAATATTAAAAGTTTTACCACCAGTTCTTGTTAAAAAGTTTATTTTTCCAATTTCAGTAAGAAATAATCTAATATGTCTTTTTATTGACTTATTTTTTGAAGTTCAGTCTCTATTTGGATATCCTAATGATATTACATACAAACAATGCAATACAAAACTGTCTTGAATTTTCAGTACTATCTGCCATGGAGCTTTAAAATGTTAATTTCACCTGCTTTTAAAATGTCCCTGTGGTGTCTAGATTTTGCCACGTTGCATGCTTTTGAATACAGATTTGTTAGAATAATAAATGAATATAAATAAATGTCTTATTCCAGCACCCCCATCTGCCAGATTTTGAGGGTGATGATCTTAGACGTCTCGGGGCAGAAATTGCGCAATGTCGAAGATTTATTGCACAATCTCGGTCATACAGAGCACTCTTTCCTAACAACACTAAGTCTGAGGATACTTTTGATAAAAAGAGTAAATCAAAACCAAAATATTGTTCTAAGTCTCAAAAGTCCATGATTTACAATGTACCTTTAAATCTGAAACAGGATATAAACCTCTACTAAAAATTTTTACATTATTGAGAAAAATAATTATTTATTACAGTATTCATGAACATTATTGTGTCAGTGCAGTTATATTACTTGATGGATATACAATCAGTCATTAAGCTTTTGTAAAGGGTGAAACGTTACCTAATACATTGGTGTACTTGTAGGTCCGAGACCAGTGCCGTTTGTTGTGAGCAGGCCCAGATACTCAGCAACACAATGATCTTACATCTAACTACGCATTCAGCTGGATTGCCACTTCATAATATATATATGAACAGATCTATGTGAGCAGCATGTGTACAGAATCACAAGACTATTTGTGCAGAAACAACTGAAAATCATCAATGAGAAATTCCTGAACGATGTTCTAATCATGTAGTGTTAGTCTGAAATCTTGATTATCCTGATGTAGACATTTGAAAGTTTCATAATGCATTGTTGTAAATAACAATAAGCAATTTATATGAAATTATTATTCACTGGTCAGGTCTGTAGTCATAGAGGATTTATGGAATCCATTTGACTCCCTGTGAAATAAAGAACCTCTTTTAGAAAATCCTGGCTAGATGCCTGCTTCCTGCTAGTGGGTTAACTTCATTTGAACCTAGGAATTGTGTGTGGTTCACATCTCCAAGCTTCACAGGTAATTCTGTTTCATGAAATTATTGAATGATGGCATTTGAAATGGAATGAAATGAAGTTTTCATGTTTTTAGTGATCTTTAAATTATTTGTGTACATGGTAATCAGCGAATCAAATAATATATCGGGTGATAATTGCCATTAAGTCCATTATATAGATTCTCTTTTTGAATTTCTGAAATGCTCAGCTTATTAATTTGTTTCATTTCTAGAAACATTTATTTTTTAAATCCGTCCAATTGGAGTATACAAGAAGTTCAAAGCCATTCTATTCTACTCTATTCCTAAATTATTGCTATTGATTTATACATGTATATTCTTCCTTTACACCTGTACACTTTTTCAGTACATGTATTGTTTATGTATAAAATGATATCATTATATTTCAACAAGTTTATGGACTATTAAAAGTAATAGAGAATATAGTTTATACATTTATGCTACTTCTGAATGAGTACATACATACATTTATGATCACAATTAATATTTGCTATTATAATGATCAGTTTTGAAATATATGGATTTTCCCATAAGATACATGTAGTTGGGTTTCTATATATGAATAATTGCCATTTATCAACCCATAAATGTTGTATGACATGATATTATTCATGATTTACATTAGAAGTCAGTGGAATTCATGAGTACATTTTTATGTTTATTATTTTTTATACAAAATAAATACATTTTAACTTAGCTGGTGTTTTTTTGTTTTTATTAACTCTTGCAGAGGATTAATTGAATCCAGAAATCCAAAAGGATAACATAAATTCCTAACTATTAATTTAAATTTCACAATTGCTTCCACTTTTCCTGAAAGTACCTTCCAATGCCAGAATACTCTTATTTTGAAAGTGTAACATCTGAAAAAAGAATTAGGATTTTGCCTTCCCATTTCCAGTACATAGTAGATAAATCCTCTATTCTTCATATGATACCCGTCCGTTTTATTATACTTACTTGACCAAGTACTTGATATAGTAAGTCATTGGCACTCCAATTGGTGTTTGTTGAAGAAATGTACAAGTATCTGACTTTGGCAGTTTTCTGTTCAATGGGATAATTATCCAACTATTATTAGAATACTAACATGTACTGTATGGCGTCAGTTTTATTATTATATTTACTTGATATAGTAAATCATTGGCACTCCAATAACGCAAATGCGAGTAGGTAGTTACCAGTTTCACCACCAGGTGATTTTGTAATTATGGGGAATCAATCCGAACTAGAAGTCACATTTTCAAAAAATATTAAATTTTCAAAGTTGATAAACAATTTTCGAAACCATATTTGTAGATGTATTTTTACATGTAGATTTCAAATATGACATCACTTTGAGTGAATTGTGAATATTCAATGACGTAAATCAAGATCATTTCTACTCGCATCTAGTCTATTGGTGTTTGTTGAAGAAATGTACAAGTATCTGACTTTGGCAGTTTTCTGTTCAATGGGATAATTATCCAACTATTATTAAAATACTGACATATACTGTATGACTACAAGTGAAGATCAACATGGTTAATATTTAGTTTAAATTCAAAAATGACTTTCCGTAAGTTCTGTACTGAGGATGATTCATACCAAACAAAATCAAAGTTAACCCAAGAAATCCTGAACTGAATCCAAATGTTAAACACAAACCATATGCTTTAAAGATCAGTTGTTTATTGGAAATCACTATAATATAAATGCTCATGTACATCCTATAACATATACTAAAATTAAAGTCCCTAATACAACACTGTATTCCATGTAGTTAAACTTAAATATTATATTTATTTTAACCATCTAAATCAAGTTGAGCTTGGCACATATCAAGGAGATAAAGCTACACATTTTTAAAGATAACTTATACACCTTTGTAGAATTATGGTACTCTGAGGATTAGTTCTCCCTTAGTAGTATATGTACATGTATTTACTTGCCTTATTGAGTATCAAGATATATAAGGAAAATACATTACATGTATTTACTTGCCTTATTGAGTATCAAGATATAAGGAAAATACATAACATGTATTTACTTGCCTTTTTGAGTATCAAAATATAAGGAAAATACATTACATGTATTTACTTGCCTTATTGAATATCAAGATATAAAGAAAATACATTACATGTATTTATTTGCCTTATTGAGTATCAAGATATAAGGAAAATACATTACATGTATTTAATTGCCTTATTGAGTATCAAAATATAAGGAAAATACATTACATGTATTTACTTGCCTTATTGAGTATCAAAATATAAGGAAAATACATTACATGTATTTACTTGCCTTATTGAGTATCAAGATATAAGGAAAAGACATTACATATATTTACTTGCCTTACTGAGTATCAAGATATAAAAAAAATACATTACATGTATTTACCTGCCTTATTGAGTATCAAAATATAAGGAAAATACATTACATGTATTTACTTGCCTTATTGAGTATCAAGATAAAAGGAAAATACATTACATGTATTTACTTGCCTTATTGAGTATCATGATATAAGGGAAATACATTACATGTATGTGTTTGCCTTATTGAGTATCAAAATATAAGGAACATACTTGTAATAAAGTCCCTGAAAAAATACAAATGAGCCAGATAGTAATCCCAGGCGTCATTTGTGTACAAGTTTGCTAAAAAAACATGCAGCTTAATGAGCCTCCCTAACATTTTATTGAGCCAATCTGGCTAGGGGAAATGTGGCCTCAACTTAACAAATATGTACTTTAAAATCTATATCCATATATTATACTATACTTTGAAGTGTTATCATTTAGCAAACATCTTTTAAAAATGATATGAGATATAATCACTTATCACATGGTATGATTACTATGATACCTAAACTAAACAATTAGGTAATAACATACAAAATGTCACAACCTGCCAATTGTTACAGATGCAACCTGCCAAACACCAACTGCCAAACACTATCCACAACAAAATATTTAAAGTTGGAGACTATGTGTCAATATGTCACCACTTGTGGCAGTGACATAGCAAGACTAATAAGTACCATCATTGTGAAAATACAAAAATCTTAACAATACTGAACAAAAAATCGAAATACCACTCATACTAATTGAGCAGTAGAGGAGGTCTTTTGCCCCATAGTTTAAATACACCATGCAAAAGAGGCCAAACTAAACTGCAAATAATAACATAAAAATACTGGTATAATAATTCCTAAGCATTTTGATCTAGTAAGAGTATAATGTCACTAAACTGCAAAATCTCTAAAAAAACTTGATTCATGAATTTTTTGTTTACAACTAAGATTTAGTTGTGCAAATCTTAGTAAACCATTCATCTTGGAATGTTGGTTTCATTAAAAACTTCACATGTAACACTTGATTGTCATGCATTTTTAGATATGGTGCACACTGACATATGAAATACATTCTAAATTTTGAAGCTCATGCCCTGGTTTCAGCTACAATTCTGCAGAACACAATAGTAATTTTCAGAATGTAATCCATATTTGCCATGCACTGTCCTGAATAATCAGGATCTACATGTATGTCAGCTAATCTAGAGTAATATATACAATATGACAATAGATAATACTGAATGTCAACCTTAAGCTCTATCAATGTCTAACTTTACCAAAACTATGGCAAGTATGGTATATATTTATGTTTTAGTAGCACCTTGATTATAATCATATTTTATTAAACCTGCACATCCCTCCAAAATGCAATCTTGGGTTGTTTCGGGGGTGAACTTTATCATTTTGAGCTCAATGAAAGATTATAGAATGATGAACAAATGGGGCAAATCTTGTGTATAAATACTTACGATAAATGTGTAATTTCAAAGATTGTTCATTGAATTGCTTCGATTGGTGACGACGATATGATTTTGGAAAGGGTTCTAAATTAAGAACGTGACGTCACTACCAAATTATAGCATTCAAAATAAGTAGCGTTAAATTACCTCATTGTTTCATAATAACTTGGTGGCCTTGCGGTAGAATGCTCGCTCAGCACGCAGGAGGCCCGGGTTCGAATCCCGCACTAATTTTTTTTATTCTTTTAACTAAATGATTGTTCTTTGATATTATGCAGAAAAACAATTTTTATTTACATAAACTTTATATTAGAGCTTGAAAATGTAAAAACAATATATGTCAACATATTGCGTTTTGGAGCGATGTGTAGGTTTAAAGAACTGTCATCTTGTGGCTCGAGTAGGAAATGTGAGTTTCAGTCCAGTGAATAATCGATAAATCGCGATGTACATCGCCAAAAGTGATTCTGGCGATGCATCAATGTCTGAAACAAGACATCGATGTTTAAAAAAAATTATACAAGGGGCGATCCATATATTCTGATAAAAATCACCTTTTGTTATCTCGTTTTGATGCAAATGTACCTTTCTCATTCCTTATTTCATTTTGCAATGTTCTCTGATATGTTTGCACTTTTTAAATGTTTTAGCTTATAGAAATGAACCGATGACATCCAATATTTTACGTTTGTTTTCACACACCATTACTGGAAGTACGATTATGGCACATTGCGACAACACTAGCACCTTGATGAAAATCACATCTTATTATGAGGAACTGTCAGGTTGTGGCTTGAGTAACCCAAGGACAAAGTCAGAAACACCAGCAACTGGAATCACATAAAATGCAATACATTGTGTGGGAAGGATATTTGAGGAAAACTATTTTCTTACAGCTTTCTTTTCAAAAGGTCCCAAGCAAAGTTTGATCATCTAATTATCCAAATTTTATTTTTTTACCAAATATCATTGCATTACAGAATATTTGATAAGACATTTTCGTGAAAAACGTTTGTTTTATAATGATACATGTACATGTATCTTATTTGAATAATATTAGAATTTTAATACATGGTAAGTGACAAAACTTTGTTAAATTAGATGTTTACCTATACTTCATTTCAGACAGTACTGGGAAGACGAAGATGTGTCAATGATGTTATCTAATGTGTACCTTACCTTTATTTGCTGTCAGTGACAAGCTTTCATTGCTGCTTGGGAACCCAGCCATTGCCCAATCTAACATGGCACTAGAATCATTGTCTGCACTCTTAACTATATGGTTGTCCCGCCTTTTAGCTGCCTCCTGAAAATAAGTAATATGTAAATATATCCATGTTGTGTGGTGTTATTTCTAATGGTTTCTAAATCAGATCTCCTCGAAGCAAAATAAAATGTGTTTTCAAGTGTGTCGTAAATAATTTTTTTTCTTGTTAAGAATGGGATCAAAACACATATTGTTACCCTTTTAAATATTTTTCAATGTACATGTATTAGTAACATTGTACATGTAGTCTTCATTTCATATCTAAAAATTTTCATTTTGACTGCGGGGGGCATTTCTTGAGCTCAGTGCTCCAGAACAAAATATGAGCTGAGTACTAGTGTACAACTGACTGACACAGAAATCAACTCACAACTATGGCCTCAATTGCTGCTTTATAGAAATGCCCTTGTCTGTTTTTGCGTCTTTGTCCAATTCCATGTTTCCAGTACTTCAAAAATGCTGTCTCAAATGGGAATATTTGATTTTTAATAACCTAAAAATTAAGTATTATTTGATAAAAAATTCCATAGTATTTTAGCAACTAGAAAAACAGCATCTCCACGGAGTAGCAAATCCCACAGAACAAAATATATTTTGATAATTAGTAGCCATCTTGAAAATTCCTCCTTGGACAGAGCATATCAGCATATATACTTTGAACCAAATCCATACACTGGTATCTGAGTTATCAAAGATTTATTTTTCTGAAAAATGGTGGCCATTTTAAAATTCAGCTGCTATCCTGAAGATTTCTTCTTGAATAGAGCTCATTTGTCCCTAGGTAGCGGCATGTAAAATTTAAACCAAATCCATCAACTGGTATTTGAGTTATCAAAGATAGCATTTTTAACGACAAAAACCTTTTGTCAAAATGGCCACCTTGAAAATAATTTCTTGAGCAGACCTCCTTCATCTCTAAGCATCAGGCTTTGAAATGGCGGCCATTCTGAAATTGAAATTAAGCTGTCATTCAGCAGAGCTTATTGTCCATAGACATCAACATATAAAATTTGAACTATATCCGTCAACTGAGTTATCCGTATTTGAGTTAGCCTATGAAAGATTACATTTTTTATGAAAAATGGAGGCCATTTTGAATTTCAGTGGCCATGTTAAAATGTCTTCTTTGTAGCAGAGCTTCTTTGTCCCTTGGCATCAACATATAAAATCTGAACAAATCCATCGATTGACATTTGAGTAAACAAAGATTACTCTCTCTTATGAAAAATGGCGACCATTTTGAAATTCAGCCACCTTGAAAATTCTTTCTCGAACAGAGATACTGTGTCCAAGAGAAGGGAAAGCACCTGAGCTTTAGCGATGACAGACATAATTACGTCTCTTGCTTACCACCTTCATTTGTCCAAATTTTTAATGTCTAGTTTCCAAATACTACACTTTGATGTGAGATGGACGGACGGCTTTTCTATGTTCCTTGAACTTTGTTCAGTGGGATCATAAGATTTTTGGCAGTAACAGCAAGAATTTGCAGGGAAATTGGACATCAAATGTTTCTATTGGAAATTGAAATTGATTACAAGAAAGTGCTCTGCTACTTTGGAAACAGTTCCACTTTCCACTTCAATTAGACAACAGCAACGCAAAAGCAAAGCAAATCCCATCGAACAGCCATGGCTGGCATTTTTACTTATAAAGTGTCCAGCAAAAATGGCAGCAATTTTTCAAAATGGCCGCCTTTTACCAACCAAAAGTGTCATTAGACACTAGACAATGTACCATCCTTATTCACATACCAAATATGAACAAAATCGCTCCACTACTTTTCGAGTTATAGTAAAATATGTTAAAATGGCCACCTTCTACCAAAAGTGTCATTAGACAGTGTGCCATGATTATAGTATTCATATACCAAATATGAACAAAATCGCTCTACTACTTTTCCAGTTATAGTAAAATACATGAAAATGTGCCATCCTTATTTACATACCAAATATGAACAAAATCGCTCCACTACTTTTCGAGTTATAGTGAAATATGTTAAAATGGTGGCCATTTTTAAAATGGCCACCTTCTACCAATAGTGTCATTAGACAGTGTGCCATGCTTATCGTATTCACATACCAAATATAAACAAAATCACTCCACTGCTTTTCGAGTTATAGTAAAGTACATGTATGTTAAAATGGTGGCCATTTTGAAAAATGGCGGCCTTCTACCAAAAGTGTCATTAGACATTATGCCATGCTTATAGTATTCACATACCAAATATCAACAAAATCACTCCACTACTTTTCCAGTTACAGCAAAAATCATAAAATAATGAGTAAAGGCCGCCATTTTCAAGATGGCTGCCATGTGCTTCTTTAATATCTACATTTCTAGCTTTATTAATGTCCTATATAATTTTTTTACATTTAAAACATTGCTATTACAGTTTTACATATTGCACCTAAATTACTGTAAAATCGTCACTAAAATGGCCGCCATTTTTAAATGAGCGGCCATTTTGAAAATTGGCTTTCGAGCAAAACTTCTATCTCCATGGGGTATATGTGTACAAAATATGAAGAAAATCAAGCCAACGGTATTCGAGTTATTGCCCTGACAGACGGACGGAGGCATTCCCTATATCCCTCCGACTTCATTCGATGGGATAAAAAGAAAACAAATATTAAAAGACCCGATTCAAAATTGGTAAAATGAGAATTATTTAGCTCCATTGAGAAAAGATCATGGGGAACACTAGTTAGTGTCGAACAAGTGATATCAAAGGCAAAAAAGATTCAATACATTTAATTAAAAAAAAATAAACCAACTATCCGCTTACCCATGACACTTTATAATCTCCATACCAGAATATCAACTGATAGCCTTCCTTTAGGGCTGTGACACCGGGGGCGAATCCAATATCAATTATCATTCCAGGCCAGAAATTAGTCTTGCCAACTTTTCCCCAGACAATGGCACCAATCCCAAGAGATTCACAACTGTTTGGTAGTTCTTTAACACTGGGTGGAATTGATTCTTCTGACTCCATTTTCTCAACAGAGACAGCCGATTCAACTTTCTCATCTGAGGATTCTTGAATGTTATCTTGGTGGGATTTCCTTTTATCAAATTTTGTTTTGAGCACTTTGGTTATGGTAGTACTAGTGTTATCACATAGGTTCTCTTCTCCAAGCAAGTTTTCTGTTTCATTTATTGCTTTGTTGATAATGGGCATGGTAGTTTCATTTGAGTCAGCCAAACCAGCACACTGTTTTTTGTCTGATACATCATCAGGTGGGACTTTCTTTTTCTTGATCATTCTCTTCTTAACTTTGGTATTACACAAATCATCTTTAGCACCTGTTTGGGCAAACTGGGCTACATCTGCTACCTGTATGTCAATGTTAGATTTACATTTCTTTCTGAACTTCTTTAATCTTGCTGTTTTCTCAGGTTTAGTCTGCTTGATCGATTGTAAGGTTTTCATGGTCAGTTTCTGTTTTGGACCTGGAAAAGAAAGGAGACATACACAGCTAGAATTTAAACTAAAGGTGAAAACTATAGATCTTAAATACAGATACAAACTATAATTGACCTCTCCAGAGGCTGACAGTCAACTCGATTGAGAGGTTCTCAGATTCTCAGCCTAATAACTATTTTGTTAAAAACAGTGTTAAAAATATATTCAGTTTAACCAACTTCAATAACATTGTTTGTTGTTGTTTTCATATTTTTCATCCAATTAATCCTTCTATTATATTACTTGCAGGCATGTATTCTGTGGTATATGTTCAGAAGACTGAGTTGTCCATTCTCTATATAGGGAGATGAGGAACAATGTGACTCATGTCACAGTAAAACAACCTCAAGAAGCGACAGTGATGTGAATAATTAATATTTTATACTATTAATTTTGTTAATGTTCAAATAGTCAGAGGTTTTACATACATCTTGCAGTTTGTTTTTTTCAGATGTAATGAAAATGAAGATATTACCACTACTAAAATCATGTTTCATTTTTTGATCTGTACTCTACTTTCTGAACAGTAAAATCTCTGAAATACACGTCACTAACTTTCCTTTATAATGGTCAGCTCCCGTTTCTTGTCATAGCTCAAAACAGATGTGACAAGGCATTACATGACAAAATGTCACCACCTAAAACAATTTGGTCAATTTAAAGCAAGTTGGAAAATACCTTTTGACCTTAAGAAGGTTTTAGAAGATTTGAGCTTCTGGGATCTTGTAGATGATTTTGAAAAAAGAAATTGTTCAATTTGAAGCAAGATGAAAAAATACCTTTTTGACCTTTTTTGACATTGAAGGTCAAATGTCAAATCTAAAGTCAGATTTGAATTTCTGAGAACATGTAGATGATTTTGAAAAAAAAATTTAGTCAATTTGAAGCAAGTTGAAAAAAGACCTTTTTGACCATTTTTGACTTTGAATAGGTCATTGAAGGTCAAATGTCAAATCTTAAGTCAAATCTAAAGTCAGATTTGAATTTCTGAGAGCACGTAGATGATTTTGAAAAAAATTTTTAGTCAATTTGAAGCAAGTTGAAAACAGACCTTTTTGACCTTTTTTTACCTTGAGAAGGTCATTGAAGGTCAAATGTCAAATCTTAAGTCAAATCTTAAGTCAGATTTGAATTTCTGAGAACACGTAGATGATTTTGAAAAAAAAATTTAGTCAATTTGAAGCAAGTTGAAAACAGACCTTTTTGACCTTTTTTGACCTTGAAAAGGTCATTGAAGGTCAAATGTCAAATCTAAAGTCAGGTTTGAAGGTCAAATGTCAAATCTAAAGTCAGATTTGAATTTCTGAGAACATGTAGATGATTTTGAAAAAAAATTTAGTCAATGTGAAGCAAGTTGAAAAAAGACCTGAGAAGGTCATTGAAGGTCAAATGTCAAATCTTAAGTCAGATTTGAATTTCTGAGAACACGTAGATGATTTTGAAAAAAAAATTTAGTCAATTTGAAGCAAGTTGAAAACAGACTTTTTTGACCTTTTTTGACCTTGAGAAGGTCATTGAAGGTCAAATGTCAAATCTAAAGTCAGATTTGAAGGTCAAATGTCAAATCTAAAGTCAAATCTAAAGTCAGATTTGAATTTCTGAGAACATGTAGATGATTTTGAAAAAAAATTTAGTCAATGTGAAGCAAGTTGAAAAAAGACCTTTTTGACCTTGAGAAGGTCATTGAAGGTCAAATGTCAAATCTAAAGTCAGATTTGAACTTCTGAGAACATGTAGATGATTTAGAAAAAAATTGAAGTCAGTCTAAACAGTATTTGTTAAGTTATAGGAAGTTGTAAGAAATTGTTACAGACGCCGGACGCCAACCTCCAACCACCAACCGCCGTCGCAAAAAAACGGAGACCATAACAATATGTCACCACTTTTGGTGGTGACATAAAAAAACGGAGACCATAACAATATGTCACCACTTTTGGTGGTGACATAATAAAAAGCCTTTTGTGAACAGACACCATTTCAATTTTAAAGGAATATAAATGCTGATTACTAAATAACTAAAGTAGAAATTCAACTAGGGGCAAAAGAACAAACCTTTACAATGACTAGATGGTTGGGAGACCAATGTTTCCTCAATTTCACATTTATCGCTTTTTGATTGTTGGTGGCCAATCTGAGATCCCAATGTTTTCTTTACAACTTTAGTGATACATTGTGGCTGGTTCCCAGTTGGGGATACCACCGGATTCTTTGGAACATTATCACTAGCTGGAGGTGCTTGTTTGCCTGGCTCTTCATTTTCTGAAATTTCAGAATCAGAGGACAATAGACTTATTTCTACGATTGATGGAATGGGTCTTTTGTCTTTGAGAAGGTGATCACAAATGACTCGCTCTATGCCATAATTTGTTTCAGACTTTGACAGTTTTAGCGGCCCTTCTCCAATATGTACATCCCCAGAGTTCACTTTCATCCTGTTCAAATTGATAATCGGTACATCTGCATTTTGCAACGTTTTAATGATCTCTTGCTTGTCTATCTTGTCAATTACGTCTTGTCTCTCTTCATAAGTTAGACCCCTTTGTCTCTTAATTGTCTCCAATGCCTTTGATTTTGACTTCCTTTCCGATGCCAGATCTGTATTTGAGTATTCACCATCAAGACTCTCACTACTCTCATCAATTGACCCTGCAAAGGCTGGCCTAGCTTCATTAATAATATCAGTTTGTTCCATGATAAAGGACAGAGCAGTTTGGTGTTGCTCTTTGGATAATTTATTGATGAGTTTACACTTGTTTAGTTCATCATCTTGCTCTATGTAGAGTGAAGGAATAAGTGTTGGGAGCTTGCTTGGACTGTGAGTGTTGAAATATGCATATGGAGAAGACAGACCATGAGTGTTGTTAATAAAAGTCACTTTGATAGAACTCTGTAATCTCACTGCTTTTGGTTTGTTTTTTGTTCTAAGGGGAGAGAAGTGAATCCTTGGTGCAAAACCACTTCCTGGAAAAATAAAAACAGAATGATGTCAGTGATTATTGGTTTCATGGTGTTGCCTGCTTGGGAACATTTGAGCCTTTCTAACACTAAATTAATGTCTTTTTAAGATTAAGTGACGCAAAGCGTATATTGTAGATGGACAATCAAGTCAAAATTTGCAAATACTGTATAATTATTATAGTGGAATGTAGGAATACAGAAGAAAGTGAGATTGTAGAGTCTGGTAGAGTTACATATAATTTAATTCATTAGTTATAATATGATATTTAAGTGCTGCCTTAAATGAAGCTGTACTAACACTGTCCTTGATTTCATCATGGGCTTTCAATAAGAGTTGAAAGCCCATGATTTCATTTGGTAGTTTATTATAACATTTTAAGATAATTTTTTTAGATGATAATTTGTGCTTACCTTGTGATTTGATTCTTGAGCTGATTTTAAAATCAAAGTCATTTATCATGTGGAAGTGCTTTTTATTCATGCTTTGTAGCTTTTATATTCCAATTCGAAAAAGCATCAGGAAAATTAAATGAAGTAAAATGAAATCGAAAGAAATGCTGCTTCTTGAGTAAGTTTTTTGGATTAATAGACCAAAATATGTTTCTTTGATCATAAGACAAAAATTCTGAAGACTTTATTCAATGTAGTTACCTGATTTAGGGTAAGAGTGTTGAATTCTAGCAGGTGAACTGATGCTTTCCTCTCTTAGCATGACAGTCATGTAGTATAGATACACTCTGAAACACATGGATGAATTGAAATCAAATAGTTTTTTTGTAAACAGAATTATAACATACTTCTTGGAAGAACTCTGCCATCTGTGACAGCATGCATAATTGCTTTGTTAGCAGCATGTTCATCTGCAAAGTCCTGAAAATCCTGATCTTTTAGTGCTCATTCCACAGCCGTACTGACAAAAACTAACAAGTGGATGGACCCCTTAAACATAAAAAATTAGGCACAAGATTTAAAAATTAAGGCCCATATTTTGATAATTTGGCCTATAATAATTAAATAAGGCCCTAAAAGGCCAAGTTATGCCCAAAAGACTCACTAATAGTCCCTACAAAATTTTTGCGCCAAAATCTGTTTTTGGGTCAAAATGTACCTGGGTTACGTATTTTAAAGGCTAATTGCTTGCTTTACTGATCCAGCCCTAAAAGCTCATTTGTCTCACAAATAATAATTTATAATGCTAGATATCAATCGGAATATTGACAACTGTTATGTTTTCTCCCGGGTGTTTTTCGTTCTGTACAAGTACTATGTTAAAAGCGGGATTAGATTTCTTGCCCAAATATGCAATGCTACCAGGGGCAGATCTGGGAACCAACAAGGGGGGGCCCAAATTTTCAGATCTGATTAAGAAAATTTGGGCCCCTAAAACCTAAAAGTTGGCCAAAATTTTGAAAATTTGAGGCCCATTTTCTTCAAAATTTGGGCCACAATTAAAAATAAGGCCTTAAAAGGCCCAGTAATAACCAAAAAGGCCCCCTTTTCTTTTTGGAGCCTTGAGGCCTTTTTTGGCCCAAACTTTTTGAGATTCAATATCTTTTTTGGGCCCCCCCCCGCCCAGATCCACCAATGGCTACAACCAGAAGTTCACAAAGACAAAACTTTCTATCTTCTCTCAATTTCAATTAAGATTTTGTGCATAATCAGCCAAAATTGGTGACAGCCTGTGACAGCACAAGTAAAAACTAGAAAATGGCAACTACACAGAGTAGCAAATCCCAGCGAACACTATATAAATCATCAATCTGTACAGTCACTATGTAATACTGACCATCTACTCTGACCTTCAATAAATATTTTAAATCATTCTAGTATCATGTAACCATACTTTCAAGATAACTTTAAGTAATGGCGAATTTCTGCTCTAGTCAGTCATTTTGAATTTTCAGAGGCGCAAATCAGAAAAACAATGCCATAATTGTGATCTACTCTGAAATTCCCTCAATTTGAGTATAATATAGCCATACTTTTAAGAGATCAGAAAATAATTGCAAAATCCTGCATTAGGCGGCCATTTTGAATTTTTTGAGGTCCGAATCAGAAAACGCTACAATATTTGCAATCTACTCTAAATTGCCTTTCATTTGAGTATAATAAAGCTATACTTCAAAAACATCTCAAAATTAATGCAAATTCCTTTTTCTCAACCCCCCATTTACGGCCCCTGGGGGTCAGGGTGAAAAACCCCGGATATGTGTGAAATAGATAAATGTTGTTAATATACTACCAAAATTTCAAATAATAATATTTATTATTTTGGTTTAAAATGAAAAACATAAGATTTTTACGAAAAATTCTGGCTTATTTCAAACTGGCGGCCATCTTGAAAAAAAATTTTTGCGTAAAACTATTCACCAATATACATCTTTCCACCAAATATGAAGAAAATCCGTCAACTAGTATTTGAGTTATCTTCCGGACAGATGGACGGACTGACTGACTGACTGACTGACTGACTGACTGACTGACTGATGGACGGATGGATGGACGGAGGGCTTCACTATATCCCTACAGAACTTCGTTCGTTGGGATAATTATTCCAAATCTACTATACTGACCCTTTCTAAACCAATCAGCAAAGTTGTAGGAACACGTGCTTATCAAAAGTCGTCTCGTATTTTGACGACAACTCTGATTGGCTCGGTGAGATCAGATTGTAAACTGAAAGAGTGAAGGCGAAGCTGTTTTTTAGAAGAGAAGTTGAACAAATGCAAATGGTATGGTAAATGCCAAAATCAAAATGTTAAAAAAAATTAGTACCGTGGGTACTGGGCTCACATGGTGTTGCTCAAAATGAAGTGAATGATGGCTAAAATAACAGAAATAAAAAAAAAACGGATATAATTTTTTGCTGATTTTTTGTAACAAAATTATTTCAAGCCACTTAATTGCCACTATTTTGGACTGACTGAGAGACAGATGGACAAATCAATGTAAAAATGGCTGAAAAAAAACGGATAAAATTTTTTGCTTATTATTTGTAACATGGCTTTTTTCAATGCAGGACACCTGAAATTATTTGTAAAGCTAGGAAATGGGCCAAAACTGAATTTCGCGAGACAAAAATGGCGACCATTTTGAAAATAGGCGAGCTTTTGAACCAAGAGTCATAGGAGAGTTTTTTGTATTGATGTTGAACAAAATTAACTTAAAAGGGAATCCTATCGACAGAGGGTTTAAGGCAAATGGTCCAAAAGTGGATTTTGCGAGACAGATGGACAAATCAATGTTAACTAAAATGGCTGAAAATAAAAAAAATGGATATAATTTTTTCCTGATTTTTCGTAACAAAATTATTTCATACATCTGCTTTTTACATTGATATGGAGTTTTACAATGTAGGACACTTGAAATTATTTGTAAAGCTAGGAAATAGGTCAAAAGTGAATTTTGCGAGACAAAAATGGCGGCCATTTTGAAAATAGGCGAGCTTTTGAAGCAGGAGTCATAGGGGAGTTTTCTGTATTGATGTTGAACAGAAACAACTTAAAACAGGAATCCTATCGACAGAGGTTTGAAAACGTGCCACTGTTGTTGAGTGTTGACGGAAAAGTGAATTTCACGAGTCAGATGGACAAATCAATGTTAACTAAAATGGCTGAAAATAAAAAAATGGATGTAATTTTTCACTGATTTTTTGTAACAAAATTATTTCATATATCTACTCTTTACATAGACACGGATTTTAACAATGTAGGACACCTGAAATTATTTGTAAAGCTAGGAAATGGGTCAAAAGTGAATTTCGTGAGACAAAAATGGCGGCCATTTTGAAAATAGGCGAGCTTTTGAACCAAGAGTCATAGGGGAGTTTTCTGTATGGATGTTGAACAGAAAAACAGGAATCCTATCGACAGAGGTTTTAAAACGTGCCACTATTGTTGACGGACGGACGGACGGACAGACAGACGGCAGGTGAGTGATTGCAAAAGCTCACCATGTGTCATTGTGAGCTAAAAATATCATGACAATTGTACAATGATTATGTTTTTGAGACACTCTAGCTGTAGACGGTGAACATCGCCTCTAATGTGTTGGATTGTCATATGCCAACACATCCTTAGAGACCCAGAGGGTGCATGAATGCACCTACTCTAGCTGTTCAGTAAAATTTTAAATGTTAGGAACTACTTTGAATTTAAAAAATAAGCAATCAAATGACTATATTGCCTAGCAGTATATAAAAAAATAGAAACATATGCACTTGTCCTAACTTTTGTATATTTCAGATAGTTATGTATAATGTGCAGTAAAGCTGTGGCCTTTTGTAATTTAGGGAGTTTCAGCCATGTTAATTTTTCCGAAAATAACATGGCAGAGAAGCATCAAAATATAAGAGGGCACAGATATGGTAGCTAAACTACAAAACAAACTAAAATATACAAAACGGTTGGGACATGTATAAATGTTTCTATTTACATACTGCTTCAATATGGTCCTTTGATTGCTTATTTTTTACGTAAAGGCTAGAGTACCGACAATTGTCGGTACTCTAGACTCTGATATGGTGGCATGCTAGAGGAGATATGCTGTGTTTACACGCTAGAGGACCGACAAATATTGATTTTCGAATTTTCTGGTGCATGCGCAATGCGCGGGGGGATATTTCAAATATCATACGGATATTTTGGGAACAAGTGCAAAACCTGGGGAGGGCATTAGCCCCGGGTAACCAAACCCAGTCAAAAAATGGTAGCCCGGGAACAGGGAAAGGGAATGGTAGTAAACGTTGAAAACCCAATAAAAAAACATGAACAAGTAAGACGTTAGAGAGCTATTAATGCAGAGTAAACGGCTATATATATTCTAAACAGACAGGATATTTCTCCTGAGCCGATCAGGCATAGAAAGGGCCGTTTGCTACCGATTAGATAGAAGAAAATAGCTAGAATGTTTTTTAGAGCTTATCGTATGGTATGAGGTTCCATATCCATCCGCCAAAAGGTATGACCCCTATATAGTCCATTTAAAAACCTGTGGTATCGTTCTAAATAACCTATAGTTGGCTTCTAGGGTACCTAGTATGCCACTATTTGGTATCAAAATAAAGAGGAGTTCAACTTTCATTTGAATTACGAAAATAGCGATGTAGGTCAAAATAGTTCCGAACGTGAGCATGTTTACTACGCGTTTGCCCGTCATATCAGAATTGAGGAAGTGGTAGCAAACGCGAGTTACAATAAACGGACGCTGATATCTCAAAAAGTAACCTGACTCCCTATAATTTGATGTAGGTCAATCGAACCCCTATATGGACAGGTGCATTTTGATAAATATCACTAGACTATGGGGGGTAAGCGTTTCATAGTTGGTCACGAACGCCATATGTGCAAAGTATTGTTATGAATTTTTCGAATTTGGTGTTGGATTACGGTACTCATACCTTATAGCACAATTTTTGATGGAAGTTGCATTTGGCTCCCTTAGTTAATGGCCACGATTCCATCTCGCATGAGAGAGCTACCAAACGCAAAGTAAACAGTGATATATTCCAAATGAGATATTTCTCCTGTGCCATGGCGTAGTAATGGTAGAGGTTGATGGGGGCGAAAGCATCCCCTCCAATAATTGTATATATCGACCCATTAGATAGAACAAGAAAAGAGCTTTAAAATGTTTTTTAATTGAAGCTTGTAGGACAATTTTCTGGAAGTTGAATCAATTTTTGTCGAAATAAATTATGGCTCACTACAAGTTAATGCCTGTACGATTCCATACTGCAAAAGAAGCACTGTGCCCCCCCCCTCAAAAGAAAAAAGTAGGTCCTGCCGGGATTCGAAGTCGGGACCGAGTGTGTTCGAGTCGTGCTCGCTAACCACTAGACTACCAGTGATGAGGTTATTTCTGAATTAAAAGTAGTGGATTTATTTATGAAATCGTCGGTGACGATAGAGTGCCAACAATTGTCGATACCCCTGGACAGTCTCCAGTACCGACAATTGTCGGTCCTGGAGCCACTCCGTATTTCTTAAATGCAAAGTAGTTCCTAAGATTTAAAATTTTACTGTAGAGGCTCTACTTACTTCGGTCCAAAACCTTCTCTATATTCCAGCTGTAAGCTAGAGACTCGAGTAGGGCTCTACGACCCGGGCTCTAATAGGAATCCCGGATAAGAATACATTTTCAGAGACTGTTAAAAGCATAGGCTAAGGGTTAAGTAATAGTAAGCTGTATATATAAGAAATATATACAGCTTACTATTACTTAACCCTTAGCCTATGGTTAAAAGCGGCGAGGCTTGTCTACATCTCCCACTGACCATGAAAGTATCAGCAAAATAGCCTCACATTCTGACATCTTCTCCAAAATATCACCTTTCACTGTTTGTCCCCGCGCGCCTTGTTTTGTCAGATCAGCAATCTACACGTGCACTTTACAAAGTGACGTCACCATTTGTTTGAGCAGCCACATAAAATGTTTTACTTGAGAGATAAACGTCATATCATGTTATAAATAAATGCCAACATTCCACGAAGAAAAAACTCATATTTGAAAGAAAAGACTACGATTCCTATGTCAAGCTATGCAACATGATATATGTTCACATGTAAGAAAAAATATAAACTTGCATTTGGCGTGTCAACGTTTGGCTCCGTATAAGTAAACACATTTTCTGATTTTCTTATTATTTTCATCTTTAGGACATGTAGGCGGGTTCGAAGCTTTCTAGCCTATGGTAGTCGCCCATCTGCTGTAATATGATTGAAACTGACTCACGAGTTACTCGTTAACTATTCGTAATGATCTGAGTGATTTTCCTCAAGTTGAAGTTTGAAGTTTCTCCCTCAATCAATTCTGAATTTGCCTTCCGCTTTGGCAGACGGTTGAATAGCCTATCAAGCCTTGATATTAGATCAAGTCTACAGAATGAATGCAGCAATTGTAGCAGTGATACTTGGCGTACTATTTATAGAAGTGCATAGCTTAGAGGATACGGATGTAGCAGAATCAGACCCTTCAAAACGTCAGCCTTCAAGATGTGAAGGTAAGGAAATAAATCTGATTCCATAGGCGTAGCCAGGAGGGGTGCGATCGCACCTCCCCCCCCCCCATAACCACCTGAGAGAAAATTCTGGGAAGATCACTGAATTCTTTTTATTTGTCAAGTACTTCTCCCCCATGTGAGATCAGAGATCCCGGGGAATTCACTCCAATATACTTCTTAATACCTATTTGCCGCCCCAAAGACCCCTTTTTGAGCATTTATTCCATGGCAATTTCCTCTCAAGATAGAAGGTTTCCATGTTTAATTCCTCTGAGACTAATAAATGACTTAAAAATCAACTTTTCTAGTGATTTGTTCCAGGCCTCAGCAACTGATTTAACGAATTTAATACAATTTTCTGTAGAAAAACTGAATTTTGAATTAAAAAAGGGTACTTTCTTAAACAATTTTCCATGTTTTTTTTCTCTCAGATTGGACAATTTCCATGTTTTATGCTCAAAGCCAAAATTGACCATGCTGCACATACCTACCCAAATTATTTGGAGTGAACCCCCGGGTCAGAGATATCCTATTAGTATACTTTTCAACATGCGTGTGCTACTTAAGATTATCTTGCTATTTTAATCCCAAAATTTATTTTTAAAAGGTTTCTGTCTTCCTATTCCTTGTTTATAAGAGTTTTACCATTAATATTGTGAAAAAAAATGTAAAATTAGACTCCGGAAAAAACACTTTAGACTCCAGAAAAGCTATTAGACTCTGGAGCTAGACGGTTTTAAGACACTAGACTCCGGAGAATCTATTGGTGAAAATCTATAATTGTATATCAAGGTTTAGGTTATCAACTAATGTTTTACAGTTTGCAAGTACCTGGCTACTGAACTGATGTTACGCTTAGATGAGACGGGGAGGAACAAAGAAGTTATAGAAACTGGCCATGGTTTGGAGAAAAAGAAAAGATTTAAGTACAACACTGCGTAAGTCTGCATTATTGAAAATTCTGTTAGTCGACCTTTTAAAGTATACGAATGTACTCTTTAAACAACCATATTTTTCCTGTCATTATATTTGCCATTTGTGATTTATTTACAGAGAGCTGAGGCTGATAGAAGCTTTGCAGGAGCCCCATATATGTAACAAGATACTGGAGTACAATGTACATGCTGAGAGAGAGGGGAGTCTGAGGTACTCTAAAGGAATGAGTGAGACAATGCAGACTCTGCATGGATTAAAGTATGCACAACTTTTCAGTTTATACATAGCAACAAGTTGAAATCTGTTATGAAGTTTGGCCTGATGCATTGTGTCTGTTAATGGCCATCTTTAAAGGCCCATTTTTAAGAATCATTGAAGATAAGTTTGCAAAACTTTAACGTGAATGGAAAGATATAAGGGTGTATATGAAATCAATATAGGCATGTTCAGCGCATGATCTCACAGCTGCGAACCCAAATGCCACTAAAACGAGGTATTCTGTACAATAAAGTAATACACCAACAGGAAGGCATTTTTATTTTGTTTCACAATCCTTGATTTTCAAACACATGGTAGGTTTAAATTCAAAATAGCGGAATATATTGGTTTCAATATGCCCTGTATGGTTGAACACCCGTAAGAACAGGAAATTTGGTGTCAACAGGAATACATATGTGTGTTTAGTACTATACTAGCAATTTTGTCATGCATGTATAAGAACACCAGCAAGAGAACTACCAATTGTATCACACATGTGTATATGTTGCATCCCATTCTAAACATAAACATTAGCTAAATGGTTTTATAAGCAAGACAACTACATGCAATGTGAAGCGCAATCGATACATTATATGTTTTTGTTTCAATTTTACATGCAAGCTTAACCTCACTATTATCCCTATTTCCCAGGTTACTATGCAAACCATGATCTCCATGTTATTTGAATTTTTGAATGAAAGTCACATAGAAATCCAATTCAAGTTTTATTTCATTTAGGTTTTCAGTAATGATGTTGCAATTGTATTCTTTTTGAATAATTTGTGATATAATTTCTCTTTACAGAAACAAAGGTGTAAAGGTTGAGCTAGGTATACCTGAAGAACTATGGGATACCCCATCCGCAGAGGTCACAATTATGCAACGTCACGTAAGTTAATAATAAATGCTATCTAATTCATAGCCTCAAAGCATATTCAAATATGGACATATATGGAATTTATTTTGTTTCAAAATTGGACAACACATAATTCATGTAAAAAGTCTGAACCATATTTGTCATTTTGTGATCCTCATAAACCCTTTTTAAGGCATTCTAGAAGAGTTTCCTCGGAGTATCTACCCTCAACTTCCTCTTTTTAGAACTCAATATCCATCCTTTTGTCGACAATAGCACCCATAATTCGATCACATTAATGTCAGGGCTGTTTCCAGGATACTGAAATGAACTATATTTTTGGCCAAACACTAAGTTTTGAAATGCCTGTAATTTTTTACCACTTGTAAGTTGAACCATGATATTTGGCAAATCAATGTAAGTTTGGATAAGCTTTAAAATGATATATGACACATACTATGAAGACTTTGGTATATGTCCGCCTAGGGGGGCCCCATACTTTCGGAACACCCTGTACTTAAAAGGTGGTACATGATGATGTCAGCACCTTTTAGGGTGGCAAAGATAGAAGGATGTTCAAGTTGAAAGTTTCCACTTCACTCATATCTCATTATATTATGTTATTAGTTAATGGTAGACAGTAGTGTTGTAGGAGTGTTTACCCACAAGACCTAAGTACCGAACATGTATCTGTCCAAAAACATTTGAAATGTATCTACATGTTTTGTTTATTGCAGTGTTTTACAGTAGCTGAGGAGCTAGAAGAGACTATAGAAGACTGGTACTTCCACCATCAGGATGAGCCTCTCATGAAATATCTCTGTGAAGATAGATTCCTTGTAGGATATAACGCAGGTACTAGAAAGTATCAGTAACATTTCCAAAGTCCATAAATATTGAAAACATTGTGCAGAAATGTGCAATAAAGACTTAGAATGAGAATTTTTAAAAGAGATACATGTATAAAAATACTCCTATTGTTTGCTGACACCATTTTGTATCATGCCTAGTTTCTAAAAAGTTCAATACAAATCATTCTCAGTTCCTTTAAGGTGATGAAATTAAGATAGTATTTCGTATTCCTATTTCCAGATTGTTTGAATGAAACATTTGTTCCTAGAGAAAATGATGAAGATGAAGATAAACCTAAAAAGAAGAAAAGTAAAAAGAACAAGAATGGTAATCAAATATAATTGTGAAACTAGAGATTTTTGCATGACTTATTACAATTTTATCAATAGATTTAACACAATTTAATTTGAATTTTTACTTTTTTTATCATGAATAATAAATGCCTTGAATTATGTGCCATGTATTGTTGAAACTTAAATATGCACAGATTTAATTTCAAGAGTATGATCTGACTATATCACCACCAAAAGAGATGAAATATACATGATGTAACATATTTACAGGTTGTAGTGGCTATGACCCCCAAGAGGGAGTATTAAGTGCCACATAATGGTATTTACAATGATTTGTGATACTGTAGATTGGGTTAATTTGGCGCTACTTAATTTGGCGATTTTGCCATTTTTGACATATTGGCGGCTATTTAATTTGGCGGATATGCAAAAAAATGTTAAACGTACGCGCTGTTTGCCAATTACCATGTAAATGGGCATGTTCATTTTTTCTTTTGAGGACCACTGGCAATATTTACCACGTTTGTACATTTTTGTGAGATCATCCTTTACATTTTGCACCTCGATCGATGCTGCTACTATACCCGCTTTTCCTTTCTAGTTTTTCTCTGAGTATTAATGAGTGACTGACCAGTTCTGAGCCAATTTATGAGAGACATTATTTCATATTTTTGGAAAAAACTAAACCAGAAGTGACCTAAATACACTGGACGAAATACCCTTGATAATTCCCGGGGATTCATTCTAAATTTTGGCGAATTTTTCAATTTTGCCAAATTCGCCAAATTAAAGCGGGCGCCAAATTAACCCAATCTACAGTACATTATTGTAATGGTCTCCATTTTTGTGACGGTGGTTGGCTTCTGGTATTTGGTCTGTAACAAATTGTAGATGGTGACATTTTGCATGTTCATGCCTTGTTTATAGTACCAATATTAACAAAATAGATTTTCATACACAAAAATATAGTTTTGACAAATGACATATTTTCATTCCAGAAAGTCGTAAAGGAGACAATGGAGATGTTGATCAGCAAAAAGCAAAGAAAAATAAAATAAAGGAAAACAAAACTGAACTATAACACAATGCCATAGAATACACCTAATGAAACAACTCTTTGAGATTATGAGAATCTATAAACAGAACTCTGCTCAAGTAGGTTCAACAAAGGTGTACATCATCATCTTCGCACGCTCGGTCTTCACTGCGACCGACGGGAGCCGAGTGAACGAAGATGGTACATCATAGGATCTTAACTATCTTTTATAGAGACTCAATTTAACATTCAAGGTCATAGCATTGTTGAAATAATTGGAAAGTAATTGGGTTTGTGTCTGTAACATTTGTGTTTTTGAATCCTATCGATCAGCCCATTGCATACTTTTCTTTGCTATGTGTATGTGATGAAGATTGAAGAGCCAGTTTGAAACGAATTTTAATTATTTATGAATCACTCAATTTTGATTATCTATTAATCACTTTGATTTTAAACCTATTTTGGCCTCACTAGTATATACGATCGGTGATCTCCACAGGATTTTATCTCAAGTGGATGCAAAATTTTCATTTTCACAATTCAGACCAAAATTGATTTTTCTCATTTTCAAGTGGGTGTAAATGAATTTTCAGGTGGGTGTTGCACCCACTTGCTTTAATGCTGGGGAGATCACTGAAGGTAATACAGTATGGAACAAAAAGATCTGGTAACTTTGTGAAGAATGATATACAGTAATACCTTTTTTAATCATCAAAGATTGCACTAAGAGAAATGTTACTTTATTTTGAATGTGGTTGCATTCTGGCTTTTATGAATGGGAATCAGATTTTTCTCTTAATAATAATTCTGCATTAAGCTCTCATATGTCCTCCTATTTATTCTAGAACACCCTGTTCTCTTTATGATGTGGGGGTCTTGATTCAGATCTTATAAACATTCCACCATTAGCCTTAATGTACAAGTGTAAGGGCTATGTTAATATGAATGTGATTGGTGCAATTGGTGGGTATATTAAGGGTGACCAAGTGTAAGGGCTTTGTTAATATGAATGTGATTGGTGCAATTGGTGGATGAATTAAGGGTGACCAAGTGTAAGGGCTTTGTTAATATGAATGTGATTGGTGCTATTGGTGGGTGAATTAAGGGTGACTCAATGTAGAATTCATGCATGCTTTACATTATACTTACAATGTGAAAAGTTACAATATTATATATATATAATAGTATCGGCCGGTGTCCCGTGCATCTGAGACAACCAGAGGACGAGGTTTTTTAACGGAAAGCTGCCGAGCTCCGACCGAGCTCCGGCCAATGTGGGACAGAGCATCGGCCGGTCACTGTTGAAAGCCCGTTAACAACCCGGCCGGCGATCGCATGGTGTCCTGTTACCTGCTCGGGTACCGGCCGTATTCCTTCCGATGTCCGGCCGACCTCCGGCCGGTAGTTGCTGCCACATCGGCAGAAAAAAACTACCATTTTGAGACAGACTCCGTACGGTCACCGGCCGGTGTTCGGTCGGTCGCCTGAAGATGTCCGGACGAAGTCTGTTCACATCACCGAGCTCTGCTTCCGATGAGGAGAGCTCGGTGGCACCAAAAAAATCCACCGAGCTCTACCGATACCGGACATCGGCCGGGCTATGTGACTAGGCCATAATAGTGTAAATCAAATTAAAACTTTTATAAGTGCCTTACATGTATTATGCCAATGGGTATTTTATATTTATACAAATATAGTCTTTACAAATCAATATTTTTTGTACTCCATGCTTCATCAATTTATTTTGATTTTTCAAAAAATGATTGTAGTTGCACTATCCTAAGATAAAATGTATTTACGGTTTTATTAGGATCATTGCGTGACATATAATAATAATGAGTAACCTGGTTCCTTTATCTCTTGTCAGTAAAACCTGTAACTTTGAATATCTTTCAATGTGAAAACATTTCATAATTTTGTATTCTTCTATTGATTATCTTGTTAAAAAATTTGAAATTTGAAGAGATGCTTATCCACAGATATTTACTGTTCTTAACATGTGTTTAATATGATATGATATCCAAGGTTTAAGGAGCCTCTTTAGGTTTCAAATTTTGCCAAATAATACATTGTAATATGTTCCATATATAATTAATATGTCATCTCTAGCGATGTATTTCTATTTTATGTTCTATTGTCAAGAAGATTATAAGATATCATTTATATTAATTTCATCTTCATAAAGAATGTAAAAATATTGTTTTAAATGACAGTAGAATTTAATGCTTATAACATCTCAAAAGCATGGATATCTGAGCAAATGTTTATTTTATACAATGTATGTGGCAAAGTGTAATATCAGTTAAAATAAATGTAAAACTTATTTTTTGTGAAGTACCAGATTTGTATGTAGTGAAGTGTTATATTTATTTGTGGTCAAGAGCAAAGGTACTGTAAGTGGCTACAAGCGACCCCTTCAGGTTATGGTTGTAATTTTGTAGAAGGGCTAGCATGTCATCCTAAAGGTTTAAACTTTATCTTGAGGCCTTTTTGCAAAACATGTTGGAATAGAATTTTGTAATTATAATAGTTTGGAGGAACTAATTACTGATTAACTATGTTTGCACATTACGATCATATGTAATTGTAAAATATGTCATGTATATGCCTTGTATTGTTATTCTTTAGGATTAGTCACTGATTCTTAGCTACTAAACATGTACGTTGCTCTGAAATCATGGGCTCAGTGGCTCTCATTTAATTTTCCTCATGCCTTTCAGATCAAACTCACTTGGGATTATTGACAAAACATCTTGATCAATAAAATTTTGTTAAAATTTTGACTGAGACTCCAATGTGTCAAAGGGGTGGTGTGTAATTTGTTAACAGATCAGGAAAACAAAGTTATTTTCATTATTATTTCCCTATCTCACCCCAATTCCCAAGGTACAGTATCAGTAATTTATAGTTACCAGTTCAACCATCAGGTGGCTAATTTGGGTCAAATAACATTGCAGCTGATAGGAAAGTTCCTCTCAATGAAAAAGTTCTAAACAGTTCATGATTTTAAACCCATGCTCGATGACTGACTTGATGCCATTTATTTAGGTTACCTTCGTTGGCTCACCCTGTATGATGTCTCTTTGACTGAATTCTGAATATTTAATGACGAAGATCTAGATCATTTCTACTGAAATCTACAGTGGTCTTTTGCAACAAAATTTGAATATGCTTTCAACTCAATAGACAAGTTGCAAGTAGAAATAATCGACTTGTGCATTTAAATATTCTAGGTTGGTTAGATTCTCCAAAGACCACCTCGTATTATAAAATCACAAAAAGTGAAATATGTTTTCATGTGTTGGACAGATGTTTTCTTTCACTGGACATATTTTCATTTGTATAATTATGAGACACATACAGGGGTTATACATTTATATGAACATTAATCCACTTAAACTGATAAATATTTAAGTTTAAGGGAACTTTCTACTCTTGTTTTCTGACTCGAATTAGCCATCTGGTGGTGAAATTGGTAATTACCAACTGGTATCTGGGTTATTTTTCAGAAATCAACAGTCTTCACATACATAATTGTAAAACCTCACATTTTTAAGAAAAGTAAATAAACTGTACATGTATGTAATTTGACAGCCATTAGCATATCATTCCTTATCTGTAAAAAAACACACAAAACATGTAAAACCTACTATTTTATATTGTATTTTATTCTCACCTCTGCTTTGAAGGGTCATAATAAATGTGATTATTTTTATACCAAAAAATGCTTATTTGATTGAATGCCAGAAGTTAATGGCCTAGGGAAACAAATCGACTATTATTCTGGTGTAAAACTGACTATAATTTTGGCTAAACCCTAAATTTTGAAATACCTGTAACTTTTTCCCATTTGTGAGTTGAACCATGATATTTGGCAAATCAATGTAACTTTGAATGAGCTTAACAATGATACATGACAAATACTATGGAGACATTGGTATATGTCTGCCTAGGGGGCCTCCATACTTTCGGGACACCCTGTATAATTGACCTACCAATCTATTCCTTACAATATCAAATACAATATCTCTCAAAAGATTCACAATATGTTATAAATTGGTGAAGTTATTAATGATTCAAAGTGCAAAAATGAGTGAAAAATGTTTAAATTCTCCCAAATAATAAGAATGGTAACCAATCTTATAGAAAAATAATACATTATTGTAAAAATCTCTAGTTTTCCTGGAATAAAGTATGCACTTTTGTGATTTTTAGAAAATAGACATGACAAGGAATGACATGAGCCAAAATTATTCTAAAATTGAAACAATTTTTTGTTTAGCCTGCTCACTATATCTGATTCTCTCTTTAAATGACAGAATACATACGTGTACATATCATGGAGATCTTTATTCAAAATCAGTGGCAACATGTACACTGTACATGCATGTACATACATGTAATGTCTATAATTGCAAAGTTGAGCACTGAAACATGGCCATTGTTTTTGCAAGGTTTCATCAGTATGACTGAAGTCATTTACATATTTAAATTTAGTCTCTGGTAACCTTCCATACATTCATGTGTCAACTTCCATTTATACATTCCAAGCATATGCAAGTTGTTGATATGATAAGGGAGGGGATAGTACTAATAATATAAATGTAGCAGATAATGTGTTGGGGCATTTCATGCTGTATAAATACATTACACAGTGTGCCATCCACATGTGCATACAGTACACCAGTTCAAGTTTTGCACTGTCCATTATGAAATGTTCAATCATGTCCTTGATTCCATCTTGACGATTTTCAAGGCTTCTTGTTAGAAAATTCCTGAAATATGAATGTCTTGCTTTATAACAACAATTACCAGGGTATAAGTGTAGATGTACATGTAACTACAAGCCCTTGTAACACTCCTTGTGACACCCCTCCCCCTACTACAGAAAGCTGTGCCCGGGAAGCTATGTGAGAAGGTTTGTAGTCATGTGGGGGGGGGGGTCAGAGAGGCTTGTAGCTAGACTACTACAAAGGCTGATATGTGTAACATTTAGGCCTACTCAATCTATACATAAGCTGATCTACGTAAGTCTAATGGCTCAAGTATATATCACTCTTATAATGGGCTTTCAAGAGACAATATTAATCATTAGTAATGACAATTATTGTTTATTGCAAATGTTCTATTCGTTTGAATCAAGACAGCATTTGTTTACTTCGGTCGGACAGAAACTGGATAAATTCAATGTTTATGTACATTTTCAACATTGATTTCACTGTTAACTTTCTTTTCAACATGAGTAATAACATCTACAATTTTGCCAGTTGACCTATGAAGGGGTGAACAACTGTACAGTGGTCTTACCTGTTGTACTATATTCTGCATGAGTACCAAGGCTTGGATGGCAAGCTTCTTGCATTCATTGTCTGGATCTTTATCAACCAAATCTGAAACAATAAGTGTGAACATCATCAGATACATATGTGTACCACTATACATTTTTGTCTTACAGTAAGAAAGAACGAGAGAAAGAGCGATATAAATGATATGTAACATTACATATAAACTGTAGATGTCTTTAACACAACTCAGGCAATCTCATTGAATTAAGCATACAAATCTGTTGTAGAAAATGTGAGGAATATGAGTATTCAATTTAGTTTTTTGAAATTATATTCCTCCACCGAAAATCTCTCAGTAACAGATTCAAGACGTAATTTTAACTGTTTACAGTACTGAGTTTACCTTCCAGCCATTCCTTGGTCTCAGATATTTCAGACTGGAGATCAGCCATTAAGACAAACCCTGGTATGGAGAGTAACATCATAGACAGTGCAAACAACAATCCCTGCCTTACAGTCCTAGAATATAAAATAGTCATGTCATATCACATGGACAGACAATGTAAATACTTGAAATATCCAATAAAATGAAGAATATAAGAACATGGATGTAGAGACACTAAGCTACGGTACATTGAAGCACCAAGTATATATTTTTAGTAACTTACGCTTCAGGGTGATATCTTAGAATCCATATGAATTCCAACAGTGATGTGGCCATTTGACGCGCTATCTGGAAAACATTAAACACAATAATATAATATCATTAAAATAATCAAGTATGTAGCTTGTAAATGTTATGATGGTTAGACTATGAAGAATTACACCAACGGTTAGAGGGCGGCAGATCTGCCTCTATGATCCCCCTACATGTATGATCTCGTAAATGATCAATCATAGGGGCTAGACAATTGAATCTTACCGGTGTGTTGATAGCTGCATAGACAATGATTCCTAGGGTATACATGAGTCTCCCTAGCACAATGTGGTCCTCTCCCAACAGGTCAAATGTGTTCTCTTTCCTGAAACATTCATACAAACTGAATTAATTGAACACTAGAAAACAATTTAATATTTTTTTTATTTAAAGGCTTACTTTTTTGTGCATTTCATTGTACTACCCTAGGATGCATGGTACGGTATATCATGCTTCAATACATGTGTATGTACAATGGAGGAAAAATAAAACATTGTTACTAAGATATGAGAATTTTTTATGTCCATTTGTTCTCAATCTAAATATAGCAGAGGAGCTCACATTCATATAATACTATCCAATGAGTAGAATGGTACATGACATAGTCAGGTTGTCCCCTCTGTCACCCCAAAAATGAATTTTGAAAACATTTCTTTGATATTTTTTGTTTGTTGGGCTCAGGTTTGAATGAAAGTGAACACCTTTCATGTATTAAAAAATTTTAGTAGACCTACATTTAGTGTGTAATTTTTCGATTTTTGAAAACAATAAAGGCGGTGGTCCTTTTGAAGTTTTGAAGTTCTCACCTGTCAAAGTTTTTTAGGAGCGGGAAAAAGAAGCAACCAGCGACTTCAGCAAATTTGTTATTGACTTGTGGAACAGGTGGTTGAGTTCGACCTTTTCCAAACCTTCTGGTTTTACTGTCTATTCTCTTCTGCACAATCTCCCTCCAGTCATGTTGATCATCTAAACAAAGGGCAAGTAATTCATATATAGGTGTATATATATGTATGTAGCCACACAATGAAATAATACAGGGTGTCCTAACATGTTCACACATCTCTTGGACACCCTGTACACTCCATACATCCTATAATGTATATAGGGTAAACATTTGCAATTATCATTAAGTCTTGCATTCGATAGTGGGAATTGGGTTGACTTCACCAATAACATTAAAAATTGAACTCTGGAATTTATTTGGTGGTGTGATACCAAGCGATACCAGTATGTACCTGAATTAGCAGCAGCTTGTGTGTTATCTGGAATTGGTTGTATATGACTAGAAGGTATTGCTCCCAGCTCTTTAGGTTGAGACAACTCCTGGGCAGCTGCAGCTAAAACCTGGAGATATATTACATAAATGGACACAATCTGTAATATTTGATGGTTTTCAATGCAGAAACTTTCCGAATGGATCCATATTATATAGCTCCATCTAGAGTAACTTTAGATTAAAGATCAAAATACCAGTGGACAACTTTTTTGAATAACTCAGAACAAACCTTTGAAAGAATACTTTGCCCATACTAAATCAACAGATAAACACCAATCAATGGGTCAAATCATGACAGTTGATATTAGATTGACGAATGATTTCAATAAAGAAATATAAAGAGGTACCCTGAGTTTTCCAGCAAACAGTCAGTGTCTCTTTAAGTTCATATAATTCAAGGTTTAATTTTTGTAACTCTGATCCTAAAAAAATATATAAAAAAAAAAATACCTTTCAATAAATATTTGACCTCTGAATATTGCTCACATTAAGTGGAAAAATACCCTTTAAAATTGAAAAAGGAGAGATCTTTGTCAACTTTGCATTTTTGTGCCCCAAAGAATGTGAAGATCATTTCAAAAATTCATCAAAAATGTCTTCAGAAAATGATGATTGTACCAATGTCTACTGCAATGATTGTGCAATGTAAACTTTTGTGATTTATAAAAATGATATACAAATAATATTCATATATTCATACCTCTAGTATGTCCATCCTCTGTCTCAAATTGTAGTTCCTCTCAAAGAATTCATTTGTTAAGTATCCACTGACCTATTTAAACATGGAAATATATTGATTCAGAGTGCAATGACCAAGAAAATACATTTTATCTTAACTTCTTAAGATTAATAAACTTTATATTGCAATAAAAAACACATCCAGTATATTGTGTTAACTTTCCATTAAATTACAAAAACACACTTTTATTTGGTATATTCTGTTATAAATGATCATTTGAATCCATCTTCATTTCTTGACGCAAAAGCAAACATTTTTATCTGATTTGTTGAATTATGTGCCTAATGTAATGTAATGATGCCAAATTTTATGCTTGGGTGTCACTGACAAAAACAGGAGGTGCAACTATCATTGAAACAATATCGCAGATGAGAAAAGTACAACTGAAAACAATTTTTACCTCAGAAACTCATTAGACCTCACTATTTGGGTTAACAATGTAGATCCTCCATTTCAACCTCAATGGCATGGAACCACTCAAAGTTGCACCTCCATACAAAAGCAGGCTAAAGCCTTAGGTTTTTTTATCATCTTTCATATTTATTGTAAGCACAAGTCATTTAGATACAATTACAAGGGGCAAAGCGCTGTAAGCATTAGATGTCCCCTTATATAAATAAACAATAAAGTACAATATTCATTTTAACCTGGATGTCACCTGTAAATGGTAGAATGCCTTGCAATGAAACAAAAGCCTTAGGTGAAAGACATTATAATTAACTGACTACCAATGGTTGGAGAATGCTATCCACTTACTTCTTTAGGACAATGAACAGCAAGTGCCACCATGGCTCCATGTCTCTGCATAGGGAAGAGTGGAGTGGCAAAGTTGTCTTGTAAATGGAGCAGTAACTTTGTAAACTCAGCAGCAACCTATAGAACATCTTGTTACCATTAAGAAACTAAACAACTCATTTACAATTCAATATAGGTGTCTAAATATTGAATGATTTGAAGTGCAAAACAGGATATATTCTGCTCGAGAAATTCTGTTCCATGAAGAAATACAGTAAAACTTGTATATCCGGAACTTATCAGAATACCACTCATTGTGAACATTTCCATCCTTTTTGCTCATCGACTAACTTGTTCAAAAGTAAAATATGACACCTGCCTATTGGAACCCTTTTGGTGTGTCCCAGTGTCATAAGTTATATATGTGAGCATTGGGTATGGTGGAAAGAGGTGAAGAACTCTGAATTCTAATATTCTCACCTCTCCGAGGTTGTCTGGTTTCCTCCTAACTAGGACCTCCGCTGTTGAGAGACAGGTCTCTAGTCTATCAGGGTCTTCCGATGAAATCAGACCTTGGTATAAGTGAAATAACATTATACATGTATTTAGCCATTATGCCCCTATCATTGAATATATGCCTGAGGTCTGACGCCAATATAGCCTGAGCTATATGTAGAAATACGTGAAAGAAGACCAACATTTTACACAATTCCAGTCGAAATCACTTTGTTTACAGGTTATGACATCATACAATTGTCATGGTAAAAAAGTTTGGCGGCTATACAGGAATATATAGCGAACCTTCAGGTTCATTGACTGCCATACAAATGCTTCGCTAGGTACGGAATACTTTTCAATATGTAGATTCATACAAATTGTGAATGGACCATACAAAGCAATATCTGATGAGCCTGGGGAGAACAAAATAAAAATATTTCAAAATATTTCTAATTTTGTTAAAACTCCCTGTTGGAGTTATCAATCAGAAAAGTCACAATGGCTTTAAAGGACCAGGTATACTATGGCAGGTTCACAATTTTGAAAATATATTGACATGGGGTCCCTATTCATATATTTTCGAAATTGTTAGAATGATTTCTGTCTAAATGTGTATCATGTTAGAATGATGCTTTTATTATTCATGAGAATTTACTTGAAAGGTAACAACTACTGTGTACTATTGGGTTATTGTGAGATAACAAATGTGTGTTTTTATTGACCCAATGGAGTTAACTCACCCTCCATGCAATCTCTCACATACACAGGTTTCTTTACAGCGGATTGTTTCACATCATTTGAGAGGTCATAGGGTTCAAGGTCATCATCACTGTCAAGGTCAGAGGAGTCTGAGTGAGGAGAAGAGATATTCTGAGGAATGTTAGGTGAAGATTTAACTGATGGTTGAGGTTTTAAGTTGAGTTCCTGCATTCGGCTGAAACATAATATACCATTTATTATTACTATTAGTCTAGATACTAAACTACAAGCTTTGGTTTGTTTATGAAATCAAAATTCAACCCTATGATAACCTATATTGTAGGTGATAGACTGATGGGGAGTCAATGTGAATATTAAATCATAAATAAAATTGTATAATTTTGTTTAATTACTAAATAAATTATATCCAGTCTCTGGATTCTATACCTTACATCTACTTCACCTCAAGGTGAGGTGTTCTGGGGAAGGGTTTAAGAGGGCACAAAGCAAGACTACAGTAAAACCAGTATATCAGATCACCTCTCTTATCTGAACACCTCTCTTATCAGAACACTTCTCTTATCAGAACACCTCTAACCTGAACACTTGTTTCAGTACCTTTTTATCTGTCATATACTTTCATGTTTAAAAACCTTAAAATATGAACGTTAAACAACCCAAGTACTTTTGGCTGGCCCCACTTGCGTTTAGAAAAGAGAGGCTTTGCTGTATTCATAAACCTACCTTTCCATTAGTTTAGTGCCCTGGTCTTTGGGAATGACTAATAGAGACTGTAAATGCTCAACTTCAGCAGTTCTCTCATACTGTAATCAAATACACTAAATTCATATTTTCAATTGCTTTTAAAATATGTTAGTTGTAAAAGGCCAAAGAAATAATTGGTTGAGGGACTTTCTGGGATCTTGTCTTGGGATGGAAGAATGGAAATAGGAATGAGATGTTCTTTACATTCAAAAAACAGACCTGATAATAGCACAACACTATAAGTCTTGGTCTTTGTATACTTACATGGTTATTAAAGTCATACATGTATTTTGCTTGTATATCCATTGATTTTTGAGTATGGCATTGTTATGTTGTTCACTTCACATTGGCATGATGAAACTACATGCCATTGAATGAATGTACCATTGAAACATTGAAATTATATTTAATTATCATTGCAAACATAATTTACATTGATTCATTTGAGAAATACAATAAAAAGGAAATTATAAAGTCTAGAAAAGTCAATTAATGTAAGAATATGGTTTCTGACGTTATCATAAGGGAATAATACATGTACATAATTTTGGAGAATAAATTGCAGAAAATGACTGATATTAAGTGTTATTAGAATTTAGCATTTGTTATGGTAGAACCAATCAGATTTCAAAAAAGTGAAATTTCCTTTTGATTGTTGAATATTTTTGAATAGATCAAACTGAGAAATATTGGTAATATCCAGATTTCAGGTTCATCTCCATAACCAATATTATCCACAGTGCTTGTAAAATGTGAAGTAAATGCATCCTAATTTTAGAAATTTGCATGAGGATTCTATAATTGTATCATATAATTGCATCACTGACTGTTAATGGTACAAGCTTTTGCTGAATTGTGGCATTCTCACGCAAAGGAGGATTTCTTATGTGAACATGTACCCTTGATTTAGTAGGTGGATTTCAAACCCAAATTTCAATTGGAAAGTGGCCTGAACCAATGGAAACAAAGATTTCAAAATTGTCTCATTTACATAAATCCTGATACTGACCAATGAATTCAGGGACACTACCTATGACTCTGTTCCCAATATACTCCAAAAAAATTATAGAACACAAAAACAAAGAATAAACCATTATATAGCTGCATAATAACTTCACAGCATGTATTCCAAAATCAATTTAGTATACACAAGAATCACTCATGATTTCTTTGAATTTATTAGCTTTTTTAATATGCTTAGAAATAATTAATCATTTGGCAATGATTTAGGAAGGTTATTGCAACCCTTTTGCTCTTATTGCATGCTGATTACCAACAACTCTTTACAGCTAATGAGATGTCAGGTTTATGGCAAAATCATTTCAGCTTATTTACGCATAAGAATAGGAAAAGGCCAGTATCTTCTAATCAGTTGCAGCTGATGGAGTTTTTGAAGGGAATCATATCGTTGATGCTCCTAGGCACATGCTTAGGTAAGAATTATTTTTGTATGATTCAGAAATTTTATGTCACTATATTATATAATAGTTATAAAGTAATGCAAGTATTATTAAAAACAGACCATTACTGATATGACAATGTCAAACAAAATGATGATGCATGTACATGTAATTAGAAAATGATGATGCATGTACATGTTTATGTAATTATAAAATGATGATGCATGTATATGTAATTATAAAAATGATGATGCATGTACATATACATTTACATCTAATTATAAAATGATGATGCATGTACATGTTTACGTAATAATAAAATGATGATGCATGTACATATAGTTGTAAAATGATGATGTATGTACATGTACATGTAATTATTAAATTAATGATGATGCATGTACATGTAATTATAAAATGATGATGAATGTACATGTTCATGTAATTATAAAATGATGATGTATGTACATGTACATGCAATTATAAAATGATCAAATACTGTATGAGCACACTGCAAATATCCTTTTAATCTAAGCATGATGTACTTTTAAAAGCTGAAATCCTAAAATGAATACATGATATTAAAGCTGAAGCATCTCAAAGAACTATCAATTCAATCCACTGATGAGCATTCATTTAATCAAATTGTGTTGTTTCAAACAGGAAAAATAGACATCCACTCAAGCACAGTGTATCATGGACAGCAACCAAAGTTAGCCATCGATGGTGACCCTTTTACCTGTGCACAGACAGGTTTTGAGGCCAGGCCATGGTACAAGATTACACTTGCCAAGACCCAGAGCATATCTAAAATCAGGGTAACTGGTGAGTGGTACCTGTATTTCCCACATATTCCTCATAATCAAAATTGCAATATGGCTGTCATGGTAACTGGTGAGAGGTATTTCTCACATATATCTTAATATCAAAATTGCAATTATGGCTGTCATGGTAACTGGTGAGAGGTATTTCCCACTTATTCCTCATAATCAAAATTGTAATATGGCTGTCATGGTTACTAGTGAAAAGTATTTCCCACATACTGTAACTCTCATAATCCAGATGGTGATAAGGTTGCCATATCAACAGAAAATGAATATGTTGAGTAATGATTAGTATGTATATTTGCAAAATATAAATCTCTCATGATCCAGATTGTAATATGGTTGCCACGGCAAAAGGATATGACTGTGATAGGTGATGGGTATTATTTCGAACATGTCTCTCATGATCACGATTCTGATACAGTTACCATGGCAACAGAATCTGACTATGGTAACTGGTGCACAGTATTTACGAACAAATATCTCATGATCTAAATTGTGGTGTGGTTACCATGGCAACATGATCTGACTTAGTGGTTATTTTCATGTACATGAAAAGACATACAGTAGAAGTGTTGGGTTTCCCTGGACATATTATCTCTCTGGAGCAATCAGTTTGCATCAATTCAAACCATGTCGATATGATGCTTTTTATGATGATTCATTGCTGTCTAGTTGGTTTCTTGTAGTGAGAACTTGTAATGACCATTTCTCACCACAACACAGCTAAGGTATATGCAGCTATTAAGGTTGTGTATAATTTGAGTAATACTATTATTAAAATAAAAGATTTTTGTTTCTTTATAGGGCATCAATTTTACAACTTTGACATAACATTGGGGACAAACACATCTAAGATGGGAACTGGATCTCACATGGATGGTATCGTGTTCTGTGAGTCATACAATCGTAACAAAACAGCCATGTTTTCACCTGGTCTCACAGTAACAGAGCAGAACTGTTCTCTGGACAAAACAAAGGGAAGTTTCTCAGTCGTGAAACTTGAAGTGATTGAAGATCAACAGACAAGCAGTTTCAAAATTTGCGAGCTTGAACTATTCTAATAGACATAAGGACCACCTCTGAAGCCTGTACCCAAGGGAAGGGGGTGTTTTGAAAACTGTTCACTACTATTGTCAGCTATTATCATTATTATACAGAGGATTTTGAAGGATTGTTTTGCTACAACTTGATGACAAAAATTCAACACATTAATTTGAGAAATAGAAAACTGCATGCATCGATTGCATTAACTTATTGAATAATCTAGGTTAGGTTTTAACTCAATTAAATACCCCTCTCAATAAAACAAAATATTTGGACACATATTTTTTTACATTTTTAAACAAGAGACAAGATTATTGAGGCTTCATTATATAATTGCCATAGTTATAAAGTGTTTTTCGGCATATTATCAAAGCACACCAATTAGTCAAAACATATAAATAAAACATGTAAAGCAATATTCGAACCATGACCAGCAGAGTTGCAGGTATGTATTCTCCCTCTAAGCCATCAGAGCTTTTCTTATTCACAGTGTAAATATAATGTGACTTATCTAGACATTGTAATTGATATGCTATTGATCACATGATATGCAATCTTTGAAACATAACTTTTGGTCTCTGACGATCCAAGCAATCGATGGAACAATCATCATAATGACACCTTTATCATGAGTATTTCCCCATTTCTCCCATTATAGCTCTAAATATAACAAGGTTCCACCATGGGCTTGGCTCTATGGAACAACCAAGGGTGGCTTTCTAATGACATGCGCAGATTTAAAAACTTTAGCAGAACAAACGCCTCTTAAATAGACATGCATAGGTTAAAAAACTTCACCAAAACAACACTTTAAAGACTTTACAAGAACAAACACTTCTTGAATATGACATGTTGAAATTTCACCAGAGTAAACAAATCTTGAATACAACTTCCACAGGTTTAAAGACTTCACCATAACAAACACCTCATTCTCTGAATGTATTATTGTATGCTACTGATGGCACGGGTGAACTGCTACAGTGAAACCTGTATATTGAACATCTCTCTCGTCTGAACACATATCTGTTTGAACACTTTTTCTTGTTTTCAAATTTATAATCTTCCATCAACTTTCATGCCTGTAAAACCTTGAAATGTGAACACCTGCTAATCCAAACATTTTTGGCTGGTCCAAGAGGTGTTTGTATTAGACAGATTTTCAGGCCCGTAGCCAGGGGGGTTCGCAGGAACCTCCCCCCCCCTGGCCAAAATTTTTTCAAAATCATGCAGTTTTTCACCATTATGAGCACTTCTCAGGTGATTTTAGCCATATTTGGGCCAAAATTGTCAAATGTGAACCCCCCTGGAAACTTTTGAAAACTGAACCCCCCCTTGGCGAATCCTGGCTACGGGCCTGGATTTTAGTGTACATCTAAAAATCACAGCTAGGATGAATAAGAGTTTGTTTGTTTCATGAAGTACAAGGAATAAAGACATGTTGAATGTAAATTTTAGAAATAAAATAAATTTTTCTATATTCTTTTACTACTTAAACATAAGTACATGTATGATAATCCCTGATCAAATAAATGTTGATCATATATGTACTGTACCTGGAACTCTAGCTTGTGACCTCCCGGGTCTATGCAGTTAGTAAGTGATTCTCCAACTACCATTCCTATTGTCCTCACGCTATGCTCCCCCGAATCCAGGTGACATTGCATTCCTGGCATTAGCTTGCCTAGTAACTCTGGAAAAAAATTAGAAATAATGTAACTTGTCTAGTAACTCTGGAATAATTCAAAAATGATGTAACTTGTCTAGTAACTCCAGAATAATTCAAAAATGATGTAACTTGTCTTGTAACTCTGGAATAATTCAGAAATAATCTAATTTTTCCAGTAAATCTAGAAAAATTCAGAAATAATGTTCACAGGGTGAGCCAAAAAAACGCAACCCAAACAAATCTTCATAACTTTGTCATTCAGCTTGGATTTAGGATCATATTTGGCACAATTGGACCTTGTTCAAAGTTCTTTAATTTTATATCAGTTTCACTGGTCTATCTTTAATGGTAGATTTTAATTTTAAAAAACATGCTCAAAACATTGAAACATGCCAAAATCACCCAATATGGATCCCCAAACTTTTATCTTTGGAGCTATTTCAAAGATATTGTCTACATTTCAAACTCTAGAAACATGGGTGTAGCAAGAGGGGGTTCGTTGGGCTTGTGCAAACCCTTTCTTCATCTCGAACCCCCTTTTGTCATAAAATGAACCCCTGGCTGGGTACAACCCCATTTTTGAAAGATCAACAAACCCCAAGTTGGGAATGAACCCCACCAATGGAATGATGACTATTTTAGCGCAAAATGAATTACAGTTTTAATACTCGCTATTTGATAATGTACGTACTATATTTCGTAATATGATTGGTAAAATTTTCCGTTTTGCGATATGACCTTACTTTGGAATAATTAACACTTAAATGGGAGATTTCCCTATCAATATTTTAATGCATTCTGTTATGCCATGTTTCGATACATTTTTTGATTGCTTTAATTTTTTCTGTAAACCATACCTTGTTTGTTTTCTAGTTTTTCTTTAGTGCTTACAAAAGCAAGGCACACCATAATAGCCTGGGAGATGTAAAGATGTTGATCATACGATGTATGTTTTAGTGCACTGGAGTCACCCCATACATCAAGCAGTGTCATCATGGTCTGAAACACATGCAGAAAATCAAGTATCTTAAGCAAAAAGAATTAGTCAAACAAATTTAAATGCCATTTTTTGAACAGTCAGGGCTATTCTTCTCAACATATGTGATCAAATTATATGAAGAAACCCGGAGTACTGAATGGTTGAAAGTTGCACTGTTATATTTTTCTATCATGACATTAATGTCTGATAATAATTCAATAGTTCCAATTCCTGTATTCGTAATGTTGATGATCTTGATGATAAAGCTATATCTTTTGACAGAAAAAGCCAAAACAAAATTTCACAAATGGCATGCTCACCTTAACATAGATGTGTCTCCTTGACGACGAGGTTGCCAGGTAACCAATTATATTTTTTAGCAATTGTTCCTGGAATACAATGATCAATTGGTAAATTTAATTTTTCTTCAATTTAATATCTTTTTTATTTTAAGATGTGCAAATTAACTCTAATCTGTGACAAACTACAGTAACACTGTTTGATTCATTGTATTGCTGTATTGTGTTGCTGTATTGTATTGTTTATTGTATTGCTATATTGTATTGCTGTATTGTATTGTTTATTGTATTGCTGTATTACATTGATGTATTGCATTTACTTAGAAACTCCGGAGGTTTTTCGAATGATTTCCGGAAGTTAGATGACCAGGAATATCATTTGGAAAACCTCGGGAGATTTTCATAAATTATCAAGCAAAAATCGCTATATTGGATTTGAAAGAAAAAATATTCACTCAACGAACAATTTATAAGTCTTGATCGACAAAGAAGTACTCCAGCACTCTAATACCTCCACAGATGGATGTCACTGATGTAGGACACAGTTAAAACCAAAAGTAATCCGCTGACCACGTTAATTTGTGTTTTAAAGGTCTATGTTATTCAGCTGTATGTAAATGTGAATATAACCCAATTTATATCTATAACTGGAAGCATAATCCAAATTAAGTCAAAATGGAGAGGCATTACATGGGTATAGCCAGGAGGGTGCGATGGGATGCACCCCCCCCCCCCTAACCAATAAAAATAAAAACCATTGGATAGAAGAAAAGAGGCCGTTTAAAATGCCTTTTACTTGAAGTTTCTAGCTCAATTTGAAGTAAGTTTATAACATCAATTTTTGTAAAATTCATAACAAATCTTAGAATTTTTTTTGCTCAGCCAAAATGATCACACATCCAAACAGAAAACCCAAAAATTGGAGATCACATCCCCCCTGAATGAAAGCTGGCTAACACCCATGCAGTAAATATTAAAAACAGCATGGATGATTTTTTGCATGGTACTGCATATATCCATCAGACAAACTTTGGAATTAGATGAGGTCTCTTGGAGTGAGTTGAATGCAAGCTGTGTATAAATCAGTACTTTGTCAATCAATTATTTATATAGCACTTAATACTCCAAGGTAAACTAAACACATTTGCCAGAATGAATACATGGAACGTTACAAAGAGGAATATATAGGAGGGAGATTAAGAATTAAGATTGCAATTAACTGATTCTTGAAATACAGTAGTGCTCAGGTTCAAATTAAATTTAAATTAAAAGAACAGAGGAATCTGGGGAAAGGAGATACATGTACAGCTGTATCATACATAGATTGCTGTAAGTATTAATTGTACTGCATGTACATGTGTGAGACACAATTGTACAAAGTTCATCACTTTTTAATTTCACAAATGAGTTAAACCTGCTAAAAAGTTATTTTTATTTTAATATACATAATCAAATTTAAACTATGAGTCTTAATACATCATTAATGTAGTGCATACTAATATGCCCTAAGCAAGGATTTGGTAGGGGGAGCTGATTTCTTCATAGCTGTCAGGCCCAAAACAATGAAGACCACATGCTGAGTGAGTTGGGATCCACACAAAGGCATGCCCCCAGGGGAAAACTTCCAATCCCCTATTCGGCTAGTTACAGCATGGGCTCTATCAGATGGGTATGCAACGAGCCATTGGCGCCGTGTTAAATGGTGGCCTCAGCTTGGTGGTAGAGCCCATGGTTACAGGAATGTTTTATACTGTACTTACTGTACCTTTGTGAATTTTCAGATAAACAAAAGTGAAGCTCTTTATCATACAATCTGGGCCACCAATAACAACTGAGGATGACATTTCCAGAGTTAGACAATGAAACAAAATTGAAGATATATGGAACAAACTTGAGCTACAAATTGTATGCCAACACATGGCGTTTCTACATTGCATTAAAGATTTGGCACTTTCTCCCAATATTTATCATTATTATCGGCACTCTTGGAAATTCTTCAAAAATTTTGGAAATATTTCGAAAAACTAATCCTAAAGCACGAAGTGGGAATAGAATTGGTGCTAACCTTATATTGGACACTTTGTATATATGGACAGCAATCTTACAGAAAACTATATGGTACCTATCCCCAGGAAACATAGATATTTCATCAATTAATAAACTCACATGTGTAGCTTTCAGTATAGGCACTAAGACAACAGAGCTAGTGTCTGTCTGGTTAACTGTGATTATATGCATGGAGGGATTAACACCTTATAGAATTAAGCATATTTGGCTTCTAGGATTACTTGCTGCAATCTTTAACAGTCATATGATGAGTACATTAGATGTGGTCAAATTTCAATCTGATGGTGCCAAATTTTGCCACGCATCAAAACCAGAGTATTTGAACCTACATTTGACATATGTGCCAATATTTGAAGTGATTTTCGCTGGCCTCATACCCGCTGTCGTGACAGGAACAGTATTAATCTGCCACAGGGTGAAGTGTAGTAAAGATGCATGTCAAGTTGCTTCAAAGGGAACAGTGAAACTGTACAAACTTGCTCTGGGATTTCTGATCTGTATTTTACCATATTCATTGTTCTTTATATTGTATCACTTTGTGAAACACGTTCAACATGATGATTCCCTGGACATGCATTTGAGATTGAAAATTACCAATGCAATTGTTAGCATGCTTCATTTTGCAAATTTTGGATACAAAGCCTTTGCATTAAAGATTTTCTGAAACTAGCTCAAAACAATCATTAACAATTACTTTATCAACAATATACAAATACTTACTTTACTTGTAAAATAATGTACATATTTACATGGCTTCAAGAACTATACATGCATGTGCAATGTTTTTTGACATTTCGTATTTGAGTTAAGTTTAAAAGAGAGATTCTGTGATTGAGGAATAGGGGATTTACTAAAAGGAATTTGATTGTGTTATTTTTTGAATTAAACAGTCATATGAATTTTAAAATTTTTAAGTTAAGCTACATATGCAGGTGTATGAATGATGCAATCTTTAATAAAAACAAGTGCTTAGAAAACAGACAAAATTGAAATATTAATATTTTATTGGTACAAAGATTGAGAGTTTGAGATCAATAGTTAAATTTCCTTAAGCTTAGCATTAAGCCCCTGTGTTGATTTCCAATTTTCTAACACGAGACCAGGGAAAAGATACGTGTAGGGGGCCATAACTGGACAAGACAAGAAAGATATTAACATTTAACCAAAAAAACAAAAATGTTACCATACAGTACCTGTTTAAATGCCCGAACAAGTAGGAGCTTATTGGTCAACAGAAATAACAACTTCTGATTGGTTAATACTGTATCGCCAAGCAACTTGTTTATCACACCATACCTGAAAAGTTCAGGAAGCTAATCTATGTAAAATGAATAAAATAGATGGGATTCACATCTTGCTCAATGAAGGCTTCTCAAGTCAAAGTAAAACTTGCAGACACAAAAATGTCAAAGATGTCAATACAGGCCAACTCAATATACTGTACAGTTAATAGGGACCAACTCAGTATACAGTAAAGTCAATACAGACCAACTCATTAATACGGACCAACTCAGTATACAGTAAAGTCAATACAGACCAACTCAATATACTGTACAGTTAATAGGGACCAACTCAGTATACAGTAAAGTCAATACAGACCACCTCAATATACCGTACGGTTAATAGGGACCAACTCAGTATACAGTAAAGTCAGTACAGACCAACTCATATACTGTACAGTTAATACTAACCAACTCAGTATACAGTAAAGTCAAAACAGACCAACTCAATATACTGTACAGATAATAGGGACCAACTCAGTATACAGTAAAGTCAATACAGACCAACTCAATATACTGTACAGTTAATAGGGACCAACTCAGTATACAGTAAAGTCAATACATACCAACTCATATACTGTACAGTTAATACGGACCAACTCAGTATACAGTAAAGTCAATACAGACCAACTCAATATACTGTACAGTTAATACGGACGTACCAACTCAGTATACAGTAAAGTCAATACAGACCAACTCAATATACTGTACAGTTAATAGGGACCAACTCAGTATACAGTAAAGTCAATACATACCAACTCAATATACTGTACAGTTAATAGGGACCAACTCAGTATACAGTAAAGTCAATACAGACCAACTCATATACTGTACAGTTAATACAGACCAACTCGGTATACAGTAAAGTCAATACAGACCAACTCAATATACTGTACAGTTAATAGGGACCAACTCAGTATACAGTAAAGTCAATACAGACCAACTCAATATACTGTACAGTTAATACGGACCAACTCAGTATACAGTAAAGTCAATACAGACCAACTCAATATACTGTACAGTTAATAGGGACCAACTCAGTATACAGTAAAGTCAATACATACCAACTCATATACTGTACAGTTAATACGGACCAACTCAGTATACAGTAAAGTCAATACAGACCAACTCAATATACTGTACAGTTAATACGGACGTACCAACTCAGTATACAGTAAAGTCAATACAGACCAACTCAATATACTGTACAGTTAATAGGGACCAACTCAGTATACAGTAAAGTCAATACATACCAACTCAATATACTGTACAGTTAATAGGGACCAACTCAGTATACAGTAAAGTCAATACAGACCAACTCATATACTGTACAGTTAATAGGGACCAACTCAGTATACAGTAAAGTCAATACAGATCAACTCAATATACTGTACAGTTAATAGGGACCAACTCAGTATACAGTAAAGTCAATACATACCAACTCAATATACTGTACAGTTAATAGGGACCAACTCAGTATACAGTAAAGTCAATACAGACCAACTCATATACTGTACAGTTAATAGGGAACAACTCAGTATACAGTAAAGTCAAAACAGACCAACTCAATATACTGTACAGTTAATAGGGACCAATTCAGTATACAGTAAAGTCAATACAGACCAACTCAATATACTGTACAGTTAATAGGGACCAACTCAGTATATAGTAAAGTCAATACAGACCAACTCAATATACTGTACAGTTAATAGGGACCAACTCAGTATACAGTAAAGTCAATACAGACCAACTCATATACTGTACAGTTAATAGGGACCAACTCAGTATACAGTAAAGTCAATACAGACCAACTCAATATACTGTACAGTTAATAGGGACCAACTCAGTATAAAGTAAAGTCAATACAGACCAACTCATATACTGTACAGTTAATACGGACCAACTCAGTATACAGTAAAGTCAATACAGACCAGTTCAATATACAGTAGAGTTAATACGGACCAATTCAGTATACAGTAACCCCCCTATCACACCAAACTAGTTCTTACCCGTTCTTGCCAGTCCTACGAAAACGTCGTAAAACGGGCTCAATCTGGCTGTGGTCGGGAAATATGTCTGAAATAATTAGCTCCTTCGTTCTTAAACAGTCTTCAATACGTCCATCTCGTTCGCAGTTCGTTCAGGTCGCACCACGTCGGTGTGCAACGTCGTAGAACACGTCCCTTAGTCTAGAAGGTCAACATGTCCTGATTACAGAACGGTATGGTCGCCATCGAATTTTGAATCGATTCAAAATTCTAAAATCACATTCCCGTCTGAGAACGTTCATAAAGTTCGTAAATAGACCTTAAAAAGGTGCAGCTACGTTCATTCCGTTCGCACACAGTTGAAAACCAGTTTTGAAGAACGCAGTGGCAACTTGTTTGGTGTGATAGTTTTATTTTTGCTAACTCGTTCATAAGCAGTGTTAAATACGTTCTTAATCAGGTTAAACCCGTTTGCAATTAGTTCTACCTCGTTCTCAACATGTGCTCAGACAGTTCAACTCGTTGTTAAAACGTTCCTAGTAGGATTGAAGTACGACGGTGTCGTTCGTAGTACGTCCAGCTCGTCATTAGTACGTTGTCATTCGTTCTAATTGTAGAACGTGACGACCACGAGAACATTTTGAGCATTGTCTAAGTTCTAGAGGACCTACCCGTTCGAGTACGTTCGATGAAGTTTGTAAATAGATCCCAAACGGTTTTTAGTAGGTCCAGTTGTCGTACACAGTTGAAGCCCGTTTTCGAAACCGTAGTGAGAACTAGTTTGGTGTGATAGCAGGGTTAAGTCAATACAGACCAGCTCAATATACTGTGTACAGTTAATACAGACCAACTCAGTATCCAATAAAGTCAAAACAGACCAACTCAATATACTGTACAGTTAATACGGACCAACTCAGTGTACAGTAAAGTCAATACAGACCAACTCAATAAAGTCAATACAGACCAACCCAATTCAATGAATTGTACAGTCAATACAGAAAAACTGATAAATTATACAACCAATAGGGACGAACTCAATGTTCTGAACAGCCTAGACACCTCAACTCAGTATATTGTACAGCCAATACATATCAACTCAATATAAAAAAATTGTACAGCCAATACAGACCAATTCAATATATTGTACAGCCAATACAGAACTGACAAATTGTACAGCCGATAGGGACCAACTCAATATATGGTACAGCCAATAGGGACCAACTCAATATATTTTACAGCCAATATGGACCAACTCAGTATATTGTACAGCCGATACAGACCACCTCAATATATTATACAGCCAATATGGAAAATGAAAATGTACTTACCATGGTGCAGTCTTAAGCAGTGAAGTTACGATACTCTCCTTGCATCTATCAGGGACTCCAGTCACAAGCTTTTCACACACTCGGCACCAAACAAAGTCATGAGAAGTCAACTTATATATTGTTGGCATCATGACTGTCCAAACTATGTCTGGAAATAATGAATATGTATCTTGTTATATATATTGTCTCTAACACATGCAAGAGTGGAAAACTAGTAAGTGAAAAAAACAAAAATGGCACAATGCATATGGGCTCACATGTTGAAAATTTACTCTAATTTTCTTCATTTGAATGAAGGTATACTTTTTTAAATCTCTTTTTTTATTATAACTTTTATTGACATATAGTTTCATAGCATGATTACATTTGTCAGAACTTTTAACTTTAATCATTTTTCAAGATTATTTTTCAGTTATTTTCAAAAATAAGTAAAGCAGCAAAAACAGGTCAAATTACAAATATATCATTCTTCAGGTTGGTATTACTGTTTATATCCACAAATCTTACTTTTTGACACAACCTTAGTACTTTTATAATATTGAAGTTTTGAAGCACAGGAAGGAGCACGATGTGTTTTGAAACATCAATGTTAAAAAGATACTAAGGTTGCGTCAAAAAGTAACAATTATAAGGGGGCTTCAGACCAAATTAGAAGAAGGGGTTCATTTTTCAGAAAAAATATGCGGCACATCAAATGTGGGGGCATGATCCCCAGGGGAGCATTTTGGTTAATGGTGTTATTTGGTGCAATCAGAGCTTTTGTAAGGGTTATAAACAGTTTTTCCTGATAAAAAGATCATTTATATTTATCATAAATTTTTTCTAGTAAACTAATGATCGGAAACTGGACGCAATAGTTAGTTGTTGCCTAATGGGAGTTTAAATCTTCTGCGCAGTTTCACTACTTACTAGAAACTCTTAAGCCCATCTGGGCTTTTTTAAAAAAAATCTGGGCAATTTCAGAGAGGGCTGCATTCACACCTTATGCACCCACTTTCTGATGCCCAAGGATATACATGTATAACCCATATTTCTGTAATACAAATTGATAACATAACATGATCAGCAGAACTAGTAGCTATAGAAATAAGTCATCATTATTATTATATCATCAGTTAATCAAGTCAAACTTTTTGCATTTATTGAGTGCCGCAGTAAAACCTGGCAAGCTGAAACTCATACTTCACAACATTATTTGCAACATGTATACCTGATTTGGAAATATTATATGCATAATATCAAGGGATCAAGAGAAAAGCACATGAAATTGTAGACTAAATGTAAATTGTCAAAAAATGAATAACTAAAAGCGATTTTCTCCAAAATGAGGCAACACTTAGGAGCCTGGAACTGGATAAGGTAATTCATGAAGCTTTTCACCATTCAGAGCACTTCTTAGGTGATTTTGAGCCTAAGATGTCAAATATGAAATCCCCTGGAATTTTTTTGAAAAATGAACCCCCTTAGCAAAACCTGGTTCAACCATGTGTGTGAACATGTAAAGCCAGTTATAAGATGTTATACCTGTGTGACCTGTAATAATGCCTGTAGAACCTGTAATAATGTATCATACCTGCGTGACCATGAAGACCCAGTTTGCCCAGGAGGAGGCTGAGGAACTCCATGGAACAATCATGGTCTACTTTGATACTGTTATACACTTGCTGTAGAACTGTCATAATCTGATTAGTCAAGTGAGGTACATAATGCTGGGGAAAGAACATCTCACTGCAAGAGAAAGAAGTACATGTACCTTGAGGGGTTCACTGTGTACAAAATTTGATGTGGGTCCTAGACTGAACTCTCAGATATCAATGTATTCCAAACCAATATGTCAGCTTTGGATGTATTCCCATCTACCAACAAATATTATGCCCAAAACCCATGTCAAATATCTAAATATACATGTAGGACCAGTGCCATACCAATGCTATGACTGGTCCAAAGTAGAATATTTCCCAGGAAAAAAGCTAATATTTAAACTGAAGAAGGTCCAAAGAAGGCGATCTTTGAGGAAAATGTTCCAAAACAACCTCAAATTAGATCAATGACATGTTACAAATGTGAGGTAACATATTTTCCACATATTTTCGCCATACCAAATGTCATAAAGGGTACCCCATGTGCGCTGAGCATCCCCGTCAAGTTTTATATGCAGTGATGTCCAAAAGTCACTCAACCAAGAGTCAAAGGCAGCCTCTAGTTTCATGTTTCTTTGTATTATTTTTAAAATTATATTAAAACCCTGAAGTGTGAGACAATTAGTGATTAAGTGTCTAGACAATCCAGTACTGCCATCTTTGTGCCAGCCTATCCCTATGGTGATTCAGTATTCATGGTTATCTTTTTAAATGAATACCATTTTAATGTTGCTCTTTCATTTATTATGGTTTATAGGGGTTGTTTTGCACAAAAATGTTGGTTATCAACGGAAGAATACGATTTATCTCAAACTGAAGTAACGAAACCTTACAAATGAATCATTTCAATAAAAGAACTTACTTTGTCTCATTTTTCAATTTATTTGTAATTCTCTCTGGAAGTGTTGCCATGAGCGTCACAAGTTCTTCCCATTGTGAATATCTGTAGGGGTCTGCAGGCCCCTTAGCACCATCACATTGCTGCCACATCATGTCTATGAGATTCTCACCACTTATAAACTGCTCCAAGAGTGACACACATTTATTCAGTTTATAACTGGGACTGAAATCAGAAACAGTGAAATCATGAATAAATTATCTGTATTTGTATATGCCATTGTAAACTATAAATGCAAAAGCCATACAATTACAATATGGGCAGTTTCTCTTGAAACACGATGATTACAATTGTAAACTAAACATTGTAAACTAAAAAATTAAGACAACTAACAGCTTCCAAAAATCTGTACAATAAATGCAATGAACAAGTAAATCAACTAAAAAGTATAGTAGCAGGCTATTTCCAGTTTAAAAAAATATTTTGTACTGTCAAAAGATATAGCGCTCGCATCAAAAGGGATTTGCATTTTGCCACTTCCCGCATGCATGTTATCATGAAGCATGCAAAAATTAACAAGGCAGATATGATCGCAATATCTACACAAATTTCATCAAAATATTAATGATCTTTCTTGGCACAATGTAAAATTCTTTGATATGAGAGCGATCTATTTGACTTTTTCAAAGCCTTTTTTCCAGATTTCATAAATATTGTATACAGTAAAACCTGCGAACAGGGAATGCTCTTGGGACTGAAGGAAAGTTTCCATGTTCAGAGGTTTTCCCTATAGAGAGGGGCCGCACTTTCAGCAAACTCAAACTTGCCGAATAAGCATATTTGTATGGGTATTGATTGATTGTACCATGGACGTATATCATCGTCCATGATTGTACCAATGCCAACTCCATACTTGGAATTTTGGATCAGTAAAAGATTGAAAGAGATTTGGCTCAACATGACACATGGACTTCTGTCATCTCCATGAAACAATTGTGTCAGTCCCTAGATTATCACAGCTGATGAGAAGTAATTAAAGGAAGAATTAGTGTCATGATAATAAGTAACAAACAGATTAGTATTAGTTTTAAATATATCAGGTTAATTAACAGTGGGTGGGATGCTACATCTTGTAAACAATTGGCTTATCTTAATCTCAATCATATAATCTAACCTTTTTAGAATCAGATATTGGCTTAAGACTTTCACACCTCTGAAAAATGATAGAATATACAGTGTCACCAATATTCCATATTCCTCGTTCACAGGTGAATTTTCATAATTTGCCCCAAAAAGTGTTCCTTGTTCCCTGTTCACAGGTTTTCCCTGCAGAGAGGGTCCGTTAACATGTAAGTCAATGGAAAAATATTCGGTTCTTTTGAAAAGGCTTCCTTGTTCATATAGGTTTTACCTACAGAGAGGTATTCCATCGGACAGGTTTTACTGTATATCCAGCATTTTTGTGACTGGTATTCATTGGCCTGTAACAAATGTTTACACATTTATATATGTAACTTTGAATGCCTCATTCAATTTACCTGCAATTGCTAATGGTATTACACAGCACAATAAACGCCTCCTGGTGATCACCTTTCAAATAAAACACATCAAACACGCCACTTATTGTATCTTTTGGGAACCTGCTCACCCAATCCACTGATAATTGCTCCAGTAGGAACTCTATGAATCTTGGGTAATGCTGTTCAATGAATTCCTGTTTCGCATGTGGAATGTCCGATCTCGGAATATTTTGTATCAAGCATGGTGAGGTCATTAATGGTAAAAGGGATGATATTTCTCTTAGAGCTAACATCACATCATTGTTATCTGTGGTTGACGATAAGGTTGTAAATGCCTCTCTGACTTTTCTACGGATTTCTGATTTTACATCCATGGTACATGCAGGTTATTCTTATGGTTCGGGCAGCTAATACCCATGCATCAAATTTATTCAATTGCAAAAATATCGCAGTCAGTATGCACTTGTGATGGCAACTTTATTCCATAGAGCTAATATTGTTAGCTTCTTATGTATGAATATGTACAAATCAAACTGCGATTGACAGTGTGAAAATTAGATTTTGTTGAAGGCTAGCTCACAATTCATGGAATCAACGTTACCAAGTTTGGCTGAGTTTCAGCAGTGTGTGTGACTGTAATTTATGCTTTGGAGTTTGGTTTTTCTAATGCCCATGTTAAAAGTGATGTTTCCCTAAAATTTCAATTTCACTCGTCTTTTCTGACTTTTTGCGATGTTCACTTCTTCATAACTTTGTTTTCTGATGAGGTATGTACAGCTCATGCATCGTATCGTTCTTCTTATATGCACAGACTAGTTAAAAGGCTATATTTGTACAATCCTTGTAGATCTTTTGGCATGTCTGAAATGTTTTTCAAAATTTAAATCGAAAGTGAAAGGTTATGTGGGTCAATAAAACATTATCAATAAAAATAGAATATTACAACGTAAAATCAAACTTGTTTTTAAGTTTTCAATACAATAATAATTATCATTTGTAATTGTATGTTTAGTTTAGTGAAATAACTGATATATTTACTAAATAATAAGATAAATATAAACTGGGTTCGAGACACAAAATTCCTAGCAACAAAAAATATTCGAGTGATTTACACTTTTTCTGGCGTAATAGGTGCTTACAGGTAAAAACTTTCAAATACACAATGTTGATGGTATGTCGGAATAATAGATTTACATATACGTAGGTCCAAAAAGATCTGAAATAGTCACAAACTGTTGGATATTGCAACCAAGAAGAAGTTTACTCTATTATCGCCCAATTGAAATTGAATTCGTAAATTATTTAGCCCACATATCCGGAGCCAGATCCAGTCCCTATTGGTAGTAGGCTCAAAGAATAAATTGGAAGATGGTAAAAATTGTACATCCAAAATGACAACCCAAAAATATGACGCTCGTACTGACCTTTATCTTTTCCTAGACTAATCTCTTCTTCGTTTGAATGGTTGCATGTTATCCCGTTCCCGGACTATGGTCCTGTGAACATCTCAATCTTTTGCCTGTGCGATTACAACATGGGAGAATTTTTTACTGATCTTACACTTCAGATACCTACTTCAATAGATCATGGGCTTTCAACTAGAAGGGTAGGCAACTTCCCATATTTCATACATAAACATTGCCATGGGTTTTCAAAATTGGAGAATGTACACATTCCAAGAAAATCTTATTTTGTACTTTTTATTGATGATTAAAAGAAATAACTCAAAAATAAAAACATGATCTTCTACATACATCTTGATAATTTAATAAAAATTGGAATTCATCATAATTATGATAATACAGAAAGTAAACATTCTCCCACAAATTATGTTTTTATTGGAATGTGTTCTTGAATAATTACCCACAATGCAATACTCAAAGAGAACATCTTGATAACTCTTATTCTTATTGGTCTCTTTTGTTTACTTTTATATGATATTGAATACATTTTATGCTTAAATCATATTAAAAATGGATTTGTATTCAAATTAATACTAAAACATATACATTTATCTAATACTTTTTGAAATATTGCCATAAAAGGGAAGCATGTCATTGCTCATTTTGAAGGTCTCATGTTATTACATAGAGTTGCATACCCTTCTAGTTGAAAGCCCATGAATAGATTCCTTGGTAATTTAGCATTCTTTTCGTGTAGTTGAATCCACAATTGTCTGGGTTTATCGGCAGAACGAAGACATTTTCGTTTTTGATCGTAATATTTGCGTGTAACATTTAACTTATTTCAACCGTCAAATTCCTCCATATTGGTACTTCCGGGCTACATCCGGGACAGCCAAACGGGGGATTCCCCTTTTAAATCCAACTGCCATTTTGAAAAGTGATGGAATCTCTCTCGATGAAAAAGAGAAAATGTTCCCGTTCTGCCGATATACCCAGACAATCGGCGGTTCCAATATATTAGAAGTTACATCTTGAGTTCTATAATGCATTGAGGTAGGTATCTTAAGTGTAAGGGGCGTAGATAATTCTCCCAAGTTGTAATCGTACAGGCAAATGAATGCGATCAGTGCAGGACTATAGTCCGGGAACGGGATAAGTTGCATGATATCAATTATTGACGCTTTAAGGTACACCTGATAAATAAATTTTGGTATATATGTATACCTGCACATGTTATTTTCTGGTACAAAATAAAGTATGAAGGCATGTGTCAATTTCCTTGCTTTTTTCAGGAAAGCATCATGGGTGTTACTCCGATAATTACCACTTCCGGGCACGGACCTCTGCCAGAAAAGCTCCTCTGTGTCTAGGCTCAATAAATATACTCAAGGATAAGACACGAGATCTTCGGAAAATTTATTTTTCCTTGATTTTGGAGTCAGTTTTTCAATAAATATCACATGTCATACCTCAAACGATGCGTACTGTTGTTACCTTCAACTCCAATCACTAAAGCCAAACATCCAAGAAAGCGTCTGTTGATAAAAGCATAAAATAAGCGAGCGTATATTTAATGGAGCACTTCGGCTATCTCCGTTGTTCAAATGATTATTCCCGAAGTCAAATGCCTTTTCTGAGAATGTGACGCCACTCCGGATGACGTCACATCAGAGATTACCGAGAAGTCCCATGACGTTTCTTTAAACTCCCGTAGAAACAATAACGACGGTTTATTAGGCTACGCGATTCTTTACTTTCATTGGCTGTTTGTTGCGATGTGACGTAATTTGAGAGACGAACAACATCTGACACTGCCGGAAATTACCGAAGTGCTCCATTATCTTTACGCTCTGAAAATTTGAAATAAATGTCCCGGGAAAAGTCGAATTACAGCGTCAATAATGGATATCATGCAACCATTCAAACTAATACATAAAGAAGAGATTACAGGGTAAATATTGATCAATCAATGTCTGACAGATGGAAAAAATAAAGGTCAGTACGCGGGTCATATTTTTGGGTGGTCATTTTTTTGATGTGCCATTTTTGGCTCGTGTCTCATCTTTCCATTTATTCTTTGAGCCTACTACCAACAGGGGCTGGATCTGGCTCCGGATCTGTGCTTCCGGGTAGGACAGTGTTTTTTAATACTTTAAAAACGAAGCCATGCCAACTTCAATGGTGTGTATAGTAGTGTTGTCGCGATGTGCCATAATCATACATCGATGCATCGGCAATTTTCAGTAGTAAACATCGATGCACATCGCGATGTACATCGAGAAAAAGTTCGAGAAAAGTGCACTGAAATACCGAACGCTAATGCAGTAAAATATCTAACAGAACAAATTAATAAGAGTACGCTGGTACATCCGGGAACATAGTAACGGTGAAATGAAAGTAAAGTAATTTTTTTAGATTAATGGTTCATTTCGACTAGCTAAAACAGTTTTAAAGCGAAAGAATATCAGAAAACATTTGAAAATGAAATAAGACATGAAAAAAGGTAAGCAATTTGCGTCAAAATAAGATAAGAAAGGGCGATTTTTAGCAAATTAAAATTTTTTAAAAACATCGATGTTTTGTTTCAGACATCGATGCATCGCCAGAACCAGCTTTGGCGATGTATATCGCGATGTATCGATTAATCGCGACAACACTAGTGTATAGTAGGTTTAAGTTTATGTATTGTGGCCATTTGAGGTATGTATGTAAAGCTTAGGCCAAGTACTTTCTAAATGTGCCATTTTTAGAATAAAATCGCAAGAATATAGTCCCGTAAACTGGAACTACTTTATTCATTAATTTTCATCGGTGAAGCAGGGATTTTACTTAAAAAATGAGTCCCTATGTTGGCTTAGTGATATTTAAAAATCGAGACACAAACCCTATTTTAAATATAGTGTCAAGATGAAGGTTATGTATTTGGGAACGCAGAAGTATAGTCATTGTATGGGCTAATTCATTTGAAAATGGCGGTATGTACCCCAGAACTTGAATTTTGTAATTTTTTTCAATATTTTTCAACGATTTACAGGAGTGACACCTCATTACATTGTTTTTTTTAGAATATCTGGTAGGAGTTCAATGGGAACTCCAGGAAATTCTGATATTTCACACTTTCTATTTTTCCAAATTTTCTTTCAAAGTTTCCAGACAACACAGGAGCTACCATTGACCCGTTTCCAGGTTTACTAAAAGTAGACAGTGAAATGATACTTTCCTGAAAAAACAAGGAAATACGCACATGCCTTCATACTTAATTTTGTACCAGAAAATAACATGTGTAGGTATAGCAATTTTTTACCAAATTGTTACTTTCCAGCTGAACCTTTAATCGAATTTTCCCGGGACATTTATTTCAAATTTTCAGAGCGTAAAGATATGGAGTGCTTCGGTAATTTCAGGCATTGTCCGATGTTGTTCGTCTCTCAAATTACGTTACATCGTAACAAACAGCCATTGAAAGTAAAGGATCTTGTAGTCTAACAAACCATTGTTATTGTTTCTACAAGATCTTAAAGAAACGTCATGGGGTTTCTCAGTAATCTCTGATGTGACATCATCCGGAGTGGCGTCACATTCTCAGTTTCTCAGTTTTATTAGCTCACCAAAAATTCCAAAACCCATGTGATCAATGTACTATTTCACATCTTCTGGATCGCTAAACTTTTCAGAAGTATATTGAAATTTTCATCTACAGGGTGGGCCAAAAAATTTTGCAACCTTTTTAGAAGGCAAAAAAAGTAACATAACATTATGGTATTGACATGAAATTTTTTTTACAGAAACTTAAGGATAGGCATATTTTACCATTAAAATACTTAAGCTTATACTGACTTCAAATTTTTTTGTCAGATGTTTGAATATTACTGGTAAATTGTTCATGTGTCCGAGATTTACCGATTTTCCTAGAAAATGTGATTTTCTATAATTTTATGTGATCATCGATAGAACATTTATTATGTTCACTAAATCTGCTGCAATCTTTGTTAAGTGGTGTATTGGGCGGCTATTCATCAGGACTAATGAATCAAGGGGTATTTTGCTCCAGATATTCCATAGTGACTTTTGGCCTATGGTCAGGAGCACTATCCTGCTGGAATATGTAATCACTTGGGGCTGAAAGAGCCCCCATTCTTGAAAGATGTCCCTTTTGAAGAAGATTAGTCCTGAGTCGAATGGCCACCCAATACACCAGATGCCAACCCCTGGGACTATGACACATGGGGGCACCTGGAGCAATGTATTGTAGTTAATGGTTATACCCCACAAATTATTGATCAACTATAAGAAGTTCTGCAGGATAAGTGGAGACGACTACCACAAGAACTGCTGAATCTCGCCATTGGCCAGTTCAGTTCTCGTCTCCATGTGATTGTGAAGGTGAAAGGCGGATGCATAGAACATTTGTTCAATAAATAATTCATACAGTGTAACAATATTATCATAGTGACTAGATACTGACATAAACCTGTACTAGACATTGGTGAAACAGTTATCAAAGATTGTAGCAGATTTAGTAAACATAATGAATGTGTTATTGTTGATCACATAAAATCAAAGAAAGTCAGATTTTCTAGGAAAAATGGTGAATCTCGGACAAATGAACAATTTACCATTAATATTCAAACATCTGACAAAAAAAATTGAAGTCAGTATTAGCTTAAGTATTTGAATGGTAAAGTATGCCTATCCTTAAGTTTCTGTAAAAAAAATTTCATGTCAATACCATAATGTTATGATACTTTTTTTGCCTTCTAAAAAGGTTGCAAAATTTTTTGGCCCAACCTGTATATTATGTCTTCATTTTTTAGATCGTTTGATCCCACATAGGGATTAATACTAGCCAAATCTTTCTGGCCAAGTTATCTACTTCTGAGGTTTTAGACCCCTACAACACATTGAGTATATAACTGAGCCAGACAGGTTTGTTCAGATTAATACTACAGGTGATCAATCCAACAACAGAATACTGAAATTATCCAATATCTTCCGAGATAACTGTAGTGTTATTCAGTACATGTATTGTATTCCAGAGTGCAATCTCCTGCCAGTGAATGATGGATACCCGTTACCTTCAGCGTCACTTAGGTTCATGCCTTGTAGAATGTTTGGCTGAAGTAGCAGAAAAAAGACCCCTTGACCCAATCGAATACATTTCAAATTGGCTCTATAAGTATATTGAGAATGTGGAATACAAAAAACAGGTAATAGTCTATGCATAAAGTTTAAGAAAATACACTTTTACACACACATGTATTTCCATGGAACTCAAGCTCTTACAACACAGGATTGAATATAAAGGAGGGTGAGTTGTTTGTCAAATGAATCGGGGGAGTTTTTTCAGGCATTTCGCTTATGTTTTTCATCCAAAAAACATCAATACACTTTAAACATTTTATTGAATATAAGATTGCACCATATAATCCCAAAAAAATATTTCTCATTTTCAAGGATTATCTATGGATTAACACACAGGTATTTTCATTTTCAAACTTCAGAGGGCTGGGAATCATTGAAAATCAATGCTTTTGAATAATAAAAAAACTATATTACATGGGTTTTATGAATGACAATAATTTCTCAAATTGTGTAAACTGTACGCATTCCTTAATCCCTAGAATTTTCTCTTTAAAGAATTTCCAATAAAAATCCAATGGTACAGTTCCAAGTAGATTTTGAGATAACAGGAGAGTAAATCTTTAACACACACCTTTTTGGGTTGCTATATAAACCAAAACAACCCAATAAGGTGTGTATTAAAGATTTAGTTTCCTGTTATCTCAAAATCTGCTTGGAACTGTACCATTGGATTTGTATGGGAAATTTGACAAACAACTCCTCCTCCTTTAGTCACTTAGAGGAGGCATCAAAAGTTCTATGTTAGATCGAAAACTAAACAAATTTAGTTAGGGGGGAAGGGGGTTCAAAGCCTTTACAGTTTGCTATCCGCCAAATTTCAACTTTTCATTTTTTTGCAATTTTGATTCTGAATGCCTTGAAATGGTTTAAAAACAAAGATTTTACCTGATAGTTTCTTCAGCAAGATCATTCCAATGGATTCTATTCTTACAATAGTTGTTCAAATTATGATAGGAATTAACAAAAACTAGATCATTTTTAGAAAAAAAATTCCAAATTCTCAAACCAGAAGTCAGTGATCAACTTTCATGGTATTTAGTTTTGGGGGAGGGGGGCTCAAAGTCAAAACTAGATTTATTTAGTCTCCAATCTGACATCGGACTTTTGATGCCTCCCCTTAATAAGGGGCTATTACATGTACCTGTAATTCTCATCCTATAAATAACCCTAAAATGTTTTTATTCATAACAATATCATGTAAATTAATTATACAATCAATAGACTTGAACACATAACGAGTGTGGCAAGTTCCAAATCGAAAAAAACTACTTCAATTTTTAAAAGGCAAATTAATTTTTTACTTTCAAGCTTCATTTATCATTTTCTCTAATAATGTATTGGTAACTGGCATGAAATATATCCTTTTTTGTCTCAGAATATCTAAAATACTAGTAAAATGTTATAAAGTACTGTATAAAAGCAAATTGTTTGATTACTCTCTTATGTACCCTCATATTGTATCATATGGGGAAAGGGTGCACACTTTTGTAAAAATGAGTTATGCCATAAAAACGCTTGAAACTAGGGTAACAACATTCAAGTTAGCCAATATTCATGTAACACGTTGCATATAATATTTCAACTATTTTGACTCTCATAAGTTCATGTTTAACATTTTAAAAGTCAGCCAGCACCTTTTCCCTCTAATTTATTGAAGCATTAAATAACTTTTATTTTTGAGAACTAAAAAATCATTACTCAAAGTTATTTGTCATACATTGTATTGTCTATACTGTTTATCTATAGATGGCAGCAGAGAGTGTGAAACTCACTGAGGAACAGGAAGAATATGCTAAACAGGCTAAGATTGAAGAGATAAAGAAGGCAGAAGCTGAAACGATCAGACTTGAAGAGGAATCAATGAAAGAGGTATGTATGTTATTTTAAGTGAAAGGAACACTATGACAACATTCGGTGATCACACTGCAGTGTACTGTATTTTTATATGGCTGAATAGTACAAATGACTTTTACAATATTTTTAGTTCTACATCTCTCATTTTCATCTTCATGTACTTATTGTAAAAGTGCAGGTAAATCCAGTTGAAGTAACATGGAATTGGCTTTTTTTCCCTTGCAGAATTCAGTTTCATTCGCAACCATCACTCAAGTTGGCAGAAACTGAGATGAACGATAAAAATCTTGACCATTTTATCATGAAGAATTATTGAAAAATAGACATGACATGATGGAATGTTGCAATTGTGGAATTTATTCTCAACTTATCTCTACTTTTTGTACCACTCTTTAACATGTTTTACACTTATAATATAGGGTGACCAAAAATGTATTTTTTCAGGCTGAAATGGCCAAGCAGAAGAGGAGTGAGGACTTGGCCAACCTCCCTGGTGCCCCTCCTGCAAATCTAACAACAGTCGATGAGGAGGAAAACTAGCCATGATTACTCTATTCAACTTTTATCAAAATGTTACAATTAGAGGGTTTATTTTTTGCTGCAGATAACTTCATGGTATATCAAATACAAAACTAGATAACTGTACCCTGATTGGTACAATGTTATATTCAGTCATTTGTGATTGATTAGACTACAGGCATCTAGGTAAAAATCTTCCTATTTTGCAAAGGCATTTATTATGGTGTAAAGTTAGATATAATTTAAAGGAATGGGTTTTATTTTATTTATTAAAGTTAAAAGTTAATCTAGAAGGAATATGAAATGAATGAATGCCTTTACACTGTAGTACTGGTATATGGAACACATTCCTCAAACAACAAAACTGAGATCTGCAATATTTACTTCGACAATCTGCCTGCCATATAATGCAATACAATACAAAAGGGTGGCTTATATATAGGCCTGTTTTGTGGCCAAATTTGCAATCATATGGGTCAGGGGCAGACAAATAATCCTGTGTTTGATATTTTATCTGTTCTATGTAATTGTTAATGAATGAGGTCAGTGGTTTTACTGATCTAGCAATAAATCAAAAACACTAAAAAGCTGTAAGAAAGGAAGGTTTGATAAATATTTAACCAGGCAGTTATTCTATATAAGGTCCCTCCAGGTCAATCATTTAGTTAGAAAATTGATTTTTAATAAAGATCGCAGCGACTTTTTTTCCTTTATTCAGAAAATGTAGAAAGACTTATCAGTATGGAATTGAATAACACTTCTAAAATCTGTAAGAAAAAAGTTTGAATTCAGATAGTTAATTTGGAAAGACCTTATATAAATAAACCAAAATAACTACATCAGCATTACCTTTTAGGAAGCATTATTCTTTAAATGATCAAAGTAGAAATTTGCCACTACCATTGTTGTCATGTCATGTTGTCATGGAAGCATTATTTTTTAAAGATCAAAGTAGAAACAAAATAATGTGCAACAATTTGCCACTACCATTGTTATCATGTCATGATGTCATGGAAGCATTATTCTTTAAAGATCAAAGTAGAAATGAAATAATGTGCAACAATTTGCCACTATCATTGTTGTCATGTCATGTTGTCATGGAAGCATTATTCTTTAAAGATCAAAGTAGAAATGAAATAATGTGCAACAATTTGCCACTACCATTGTTATCATGTCATGATGTCATGGAAGCATTATTCTTTAAAGATCAAAGTAGAAATGAAATAATGTGCAACAATTTGCCACTATCATTGTTGTCATGTCATGTTGTCATGGAAGCATTATTCTTTAAAGATCAAAGTAGAAATGAAATAATGTGCAACAATTTGCCACTACCATTGTTGTCATGTCATGTTGTCATGGAAGCATTATTCTTTAAAGATCAAAGTAGAAATGAAATAATGTGCAACAATTTGCCACTATCATTGTTGTCATGTCATGTTGTCATGGAAGCATTATTCTTTAAAGATCAAAGTAGAAATGAAATAATGTGCAACAATTTGCCACTACCATTGTTATCATGTCATGATGTCATGGAAGCATTATTCTTTAAAGATCAAAGTAGAAATGAAATAATGTGCAACAATTTGCCACTATCATTGTTGTCATGTCATGTTGTCATGGAAGCATTATTCTTTAAAGATCAAAGTAGAAATGAAATAATGTGCAACAATTTGCCACTACCATTGTTGTCATGTCATGTTGTCATGGAAGCATTATTCTTTAAAGATCAAAGTAGAAATGAAATAATGTGCAACAATTTGCCACTATCATTGTTGTCATGTCATGTTGTCATGGAAGCATTATTCTTTAAAGATCAAAGTAGAAATGAAATAATGTGCAACAATTTGCCACTACCATTGTTGTCATGTCATGTTGTCATGGAAGCATTATTCTTTAAAGATCAAAGTAGAAATGAAATAATGTGCAACAATTTGCCACTATCATTGTTGTCATGTCATGTTGTCATGGAAGCATTATTCTTTAAAGATCAAAGTAGAAATGAAATAATGTGCAACAATTTGCCACTACCATTGTTGTCATGTCATGTTGTCATGGAAGCATTATTCTTTAAAAGATCAAAGAAGAAACGAAATAATGTGCAACAATTTGCCACTACCATTGTTGTCATGTCATGTTGTCATGGAAGCATTATTCTTTAAAGATCAAAGTAGAAATGAAATAATGTGCAACAATTTGCCACTACTATTGTTGTCATATTGAAGTTATAAATGGGACCATTTGAATGTCATTGGTCTCTTGCAATACGATACATGTCTAAGTCAATGTTAAAATGTAAATATGTTGTTTGTGTTTTGCTCATATTGTATATATGTTTTTAAAAATCAAAATAATTTTTAATAAATGGTGCAATTAATGAAATGACCTGTACATATAAATAATTATTCATGATGGTGCACTATAGTTTAATTTGCAATAAGATAAATTAATATACAGATAATATGACATTTTCATGTGCAAATGTACATAATAGGGAGTTTCAAGCTACACATTTTTAAGAAAATTTGTCGTGGTGAACATGTAATATTTTGATCATAAGTGAAAACTGTCCTCTCAATTTTCAAGTGATCTTATTACAACAATTTTCCTTGTACCTTTACTTTATTAAGGCAAGTAATTACAAGTACATGTACTACCAAGGAAAGAAGTAATCCCTAGATAACCTCAATTCTACACAATCATTTATACATACATATTCTCATAAAAATGTGCAGCTTAACTTCCCTAATATAGCAACATCCAGTCAGTCATTCATGATAAATCTATTGCAATATATATGTATATCAATTTTATAAAAGTTGATAGAAAAGGCCATCATTTCTTTGCTTTCACTTGCATTGTTCTGATGTCCTTTAGACTTGCATGTTCTATTAACTGTACTTAGTACAAATCAATTGAATATTTGCATTGTTCTTTTTCTCATGAAACATACAATAGTGTGGTGCCTTCTTTTATCTATCATTGTGTTCATCAAATCATTATTGTTTTGTATTGTAGTTGACATACTTATTAAAAATAAATTATATTTGAAATAATTCACAAAATTTAGATTTCTCTATTTGTGTGTGTTTCCTTGCTATTCTCTGGTGTATTTGACCCAATATCTCTTGAGTTACATAATGTATATTTAGTGATAATGGAATTTCTCAGATAAGCCTTAATTAAGCTGTTTCCTCCTGTTCATCCTCCAATCGTTTTGATGAGTTTGAATGATAAAACACATATTCCTGTATACGTTTTCACTTGTTGAGCACTTGTCAACATTACCATTTACTTATTATTGATGGGTTTAACAGGGGTCCACAAAAAATAAAAAATATTAGATTTTGAAATTTTTGAAGTTTACAACAGATTATCTACTTATGAATCGTTTTTTGGGAAGGTTATAAGCATGACATATTGATTTTATCTGTTTAATTGAAAATAAGATCACCTGTCTGACTATATTTTGCATTTAAAATGATTAAAATTAATTGTTCCATTTAGTTCACTTTCTTTTAACATCATCTTGTTTTTGTTGATCCGCCAATTGTTTTGATATGTTTAAATGATAAAACATATATTCCTACATACCTTTTCACATGTTGAGCACTTGTCAACATTACCATTTACTTATTATTGAGGGGTTTAACAGGGGTCCACAAAAAATAGAAATATTAGATTCTGGTATTTTTGGAGTTTACAAAGGATTATCCACTCATGAATCGGTTTTTGAGAAGGTTATTAGCACGACCTATTGATTTTATCTGTTTAATTGAAAATAAGATTGTCTGTCTGATTATATTTTGCATTAAAAATGATTAGAAATAATTGTTCCATTTTGTTCACTTTCTTGTTCACATTTATTATCACATACATTTTCACCTGTTGAGAACTTTACCGTTTACTTATAATTGTGGGGTTCACGAGGGAGGGGTCAACAAAAATATTAGATTTTGATAGTTTTGAAGTTTACAACAGATTATCTAGTCATTAATTGGCTTTTGGAAAGTTTACTAGTATAACATATTGATTTTATCTCGATGTACATTAGATGTTCAAGAGACCAATAAACTTATTTATTAATTATTGAGGGGTTTAACAGGGGTTCACAAAAAATATTAGATTTTGATATTTTTGAAGTTTTTTTGGAAAGGTTATTAATATTAGTATTCCATATTGATTTTATTTGTTTAATTGAAACTAAGATCCTCTGTTTGACTAAATTTTGCATTCAAAATGATAAAAAATAATGGTTCCATTTATTTCACTTTTCTTTTAACATCATCTTGTTTTTGTTGATCCGCCAATTGTTAAATGATATGTGTAAATGATAAAACATTTATTATCACATACATTTTCACCTGTTGAGAACTTTACCGTTTACTTATAATTGTGGGGTTCACGAGGGAGGGGTCAACAAAAATATTAGATTTTGATAGTTTTGAAGTTTACAACAGATTATCTAGTCATTAATTGGCTTTTGGAAAGTTTACTAGTATAACATATTGATTTTATCTCGATGTACATTAGATGTTCAAGAGACCAATAAACTTATTTATTAATTATTGAGGGGTTTAACAGGGGTTCACAAAAAATATTAGATTTTGATATTTTTGAAGTTTTTTTGGAAAGGTTATTAATATTAGTATTCCATATTGATTTTATTTGTTTAATTGAAACTAAGATCCTCTGTTTGACTAAATTTTGCATTCAAAATGATAAAAAATAATGGTTCCATTTATTTCACTTTCCTTTTAACATCATCTTGTTTTTCGTTGATCGGCCAATTGTTAATGATATGTTTAAATGATAAAACATATATTCCTACATACGTTTCACGCGTTGAGGACCTGTCAACATTACCGTTTACCTATCATTGAGTGGTTTAACAGAGGTCCGTAATACTGAAAAATATTAGATATTGACACTTTTGAAGTTAACAACGAATTTTCCACTTATGAATCGGCTTTTGGAAAGGTCATTACAGTATCATGATATATTGATTTTATCTGTTTACACTTTCGTTGATCTGCAAATTGTTTCTGCCTATATTCCTACATACGTTTTCACCTTTTGAGCACTGAAACTAAGCACTGTTTACATTTTAAAACCTTGGAAAAAGCATTTGATAGCATATAATATTGCATTTAAATAATAATCTAAGATGAGTTAGGAATTTATTCCCACTATTTATAAAAATGGATTTTAACATCAATAAAGCATATGATATGATGTGGGGTGAAAGGATATATGATTTTTGCGATACGGGCTCTACAAGCATCTCTACAAGCAAATAACTTTATAGTAATAGAAAAGCGTTTACCCAATATTGTTTTCTCGAATAGGTATTCTGCCATATCCAGCTCCTGATCATCCAGTATTTGTTTAAGATTGCCCGCAGAAATGACGTTTGTTAGAATTATTGCTCAGGTCGATATAGTAACATAAATGCCCCCTAAACTAGCACTAAAACATGCCCCGCAAGGTGGTAATAATAGTAATTGATCGGAGAACTATCCACAATATATTCATCTTTTTGAATTAATCTTGAATTAAATCTTCAATAAATGAAAATCTGAAGCACTTTAAGATATTCAAAAAATTCAGTGTGCCATGTTTATAGTAATCACATACCAGAGATGATCAAAATCGCTCCACAACTTTTCGAGCTATAGTAAAATACGTTAAAATGGCGGCTACGTTTAAAATGGCCGCCTTCTACCAAAAGTGTCATTAGACAGTGTGCCATGCTTATTAGTATTCACATACCAGATATGAACGAAATCACCCCACTACTTTTCGAGTTACAGCAAAAATCGTTAAATAACAAGTAAAGGCCACCATTTTTCAAGATGGCTGCCATGTGCTTCTTTAATATCTACATTTCTAGCTTAATTAATGTCCTATACAATTGTTTCATTTAAAAGATATTGCTGTTACAGTTTTACATATTGAACCTAAATTACTGTAAAATCAGCACTAAAATGGCCGCTATTTTTAAATAAGTGGCCATTTTGAAAATCGGCTTTCGAGCAGAACTGCTACCCCCATAGGGTATATGTGTACAAAATATGAACAAAATCAGGCCAACGGTATTAGAGTTATTGCCCGAACGGACTTACCTATGGACGGACAGACGGATGGACGGACGGAGGCCCGTTCCCTATATCCCTCCGAACTTCATTCAATGGGATAACTACTTGAAATTAATTTAAATCGTTAGGACATGATACTAAGCTTATAAAGTAAAAAATTGATTGGTTACACCAATCATTGTGATTTTTTGTTTTTATCTCATTTTACAGTTTAAATTGTATAAATCTTCTTGCTGTCAACGTATTATTTATAATAGTCTACTCTTATTTAATGCCTGTTTATAATGATACCGACATTACTGTAATATTGAAATCATATAAGTAATAAAGATCCCCAAATGGAGGTCAATGTCCCCTCCCCCATTTGTGACATGGCATTATACGAATTAGGTTGTAGACATCAGTATGAAACCTGTTTTCATGATTTATACACCTCAATGATGTATTTTAAAGTCCCCGTCTAAAGTTTGAAAATATTTTTTTATCATTCATTTACTATTTGTCAGGACTTAAAAAGTGATTTTAGAGATTTTTGAACCAAAAAAAAATTTTGAAAAAAAAGTTGTGAGCATTTCATTTCTCAAATATTCAAATTTCCCGCCATTTTTCAAAAAAAGTTGAAATTTCTTAATCATCAAATATTTCTTAATACATTTCAAAAAAGATAATATTTTTAACACAAATGCAAAGATTGAACAAAAGACACACTGTTTCAATAATAAAATGTCATATTTAATGGGCCACTTCAATGTTTTAGCTTATCAAAAATATTTTGAAACATTAGTGATGTCACTAAGGTACCAAAAACTTTTTAAAAAAAATTGAATTTTTTTTTCGATGTCAATCTTTTCTAAATATGCTAGACTTTCATAAAAAACCAATGTTGATTGTCTAACCAGGTTAAAAGGAAGAATAAATTATGTTTTAGATATCATTGTACCATTGGTTTCTATGAGAACTAAAATTTTGAAATGCATTTTTCTCAGAACCATTTTCATGCACTGATAAGTTCATTTCTCGCTTGTTTATCAACCGATTTTCTTAATTCTTTCGGCAAAAAACATGGGAGGATGAATGCTATGCATTGGCTAATTAGAAGATATGAGTGACCTCTAAAAGTTGGTTTTAAATAAATTCACAAATTTTGGAACAAAAAGTCAATCAAAAACCACTTTTTGAAATTTAAAAAAAAAGTTTCACATATCACACTTTGATAACATTGGTTAAGACTACGATATTAGCCAAAGTGGTTTAAACTTTACATGGGGCCTTTAATCGTAACAATGTACTAGCTTTTCATCTAAGAACTATCCGGAAAAATATTTAATATTTGTAAAATAGACCCCTGCTGAAATCGTTCATAAATGAAGTTCTGTAACTTTGTATGGTGCTCAAAAATTCATAAATGGTCAATGCTATAATCCTAACTAAAAAAGCAAATTCAAAACATAAGGCTGTAACAATAAGCTTTAAAAAAAATTATCCAGTGTTTGATGAGTTATACCCCCCACTGTGAACATGGATTCCATTTTGATCTAATTTTTCAGTTGAAATTTTACACTATGCTCTTGATATATAATAATTCATGCTTTTTGTACTTATTTATTATCTATTCACAAGAAATCTTTTAAGTCTATTGGGTCCCAGGTCACCAAGGGACAGAAGGGAATGAAGTTGCGGATAAAACTGCCAAGAAAGCAGCATTGGCAGCCAAATCTCTCACTGACTGTAAAACATCTAAGTCTGTAGCTTATAATAATATCAAATGTAACGCTTTAGAGAAATGGCAAAATAGGTATAACAACTCCACCAAGGTGAACTTTGTTCAGGAATTAATTCCTAAGGTTAAATTGAAAAGTCCAATTGTAAAAACAGGAACTAGGTATTATAGAAATATATGTAACCAAATTATTTCTGGGCACACCCGTTTACATGGCCATTACCATAGAATTAACCCCGATATTTTATCTCCCAACTGTGACCACTGTAACATACCAGAGACAGTTGAACATTACATCTTTGCTTGCTCTAAGTTCCAGGAAGAGAGGGAGATTCTATTGGCCAAAGTGCAACAGATACTACTAGGAGCTAAATACAATCCAGCTCTGGACCTACAAACAATCACAGGACTCAACACAAGCCTGGACCATAAGTTAAATAAAGAAATTATGAAATGCCTGCAGGCATTTATACAGAAATCCAAGAGATTTTAATAACTTATTTTTAACTCGAGTGAGATAGTGACTCTATTTTAACATCTCATTTTAATGGAAAAACACTTGCATTTTAGACTACGTTAGATAACAAGTTTTAGCGCTCTCTCTCCCAACAGAAGTAAAATAAGCACAAGTGAAAAGTACAAGTGATATTTTTAGTACATGAGTTTTAAAAACAGCAACAAGTGATCAAAGGCAGCATAATAATGCCAAAGTGATCCCGGAACACCTTATAAGGAACACTGAAAAGGACTAAGAAGAAGAAGAATTTAAAACGATTATTTCTTAAAAAATGGACCCCTGCTTAAATCTCAAATAAATGATAAACGGTAATGTTGTGTGATCCTCAACAAGCAATACCATACTCAGTGATATTAAATCTATCAATATAATCTATAAAAATGATTGGAACTTGAACAGGAGGTAATTTTCAAATATTTGTCAATTCCTTTATCACTAATTGTTTAAGACCTGGATTCAGTGCATTATGGACTGATTATCATTCTTCTGGGGTGTTGTTTCAAACTTTTGCACGAGATACACAAAACAATGCCTGAGTGGAATGGATTAGCCACAATTGCATTGTGCCTTTGGTTTAAATTCTAATCACACATTGCAAAATATTTTCTATGAAATCACATAAAAGATACGAAATCACTAAAATAACATATTTTCAACGAAACCTTTTGCAAGGGACAAGTAGTCAAAGTATCAATTTCAGTCTGTAGAGTCACCTTCACAGCCATTCAGCATATTTGGATTGGCTTGAATCGGACACACCTTGCCTAGCTACATGTTTGTGTGAATGATACATGTATATTAGACACAATATCAGCTCTCTTGAACATAAGGCATTTTTGATTTATTTGATACATGATCATCTTTGGTCTAGTTCAGTTTTCTGTACGGTGACGCAAATTAACTCCTTTGAAGCAAAAACTATGACAAGGGTTTAAAAAATTAATTTAGTTAATGAAAACTATTACGATTTCATGTGAAATAAAAACAGCATTCTCTTAGAAATGGTTTTAACTTTCTAATTATGATAAACGTTTTATGAGCACTGTTCGGATTTTTTCTGAGTGAATCGGCCCACATAATCGACCCAAGTGAAAAAAAAGTTGGTTTTTTATATTTCGTTTGGTTATTATTTTCCCTGCCGTCTGAGATTATGGATTATTTTTATGAGAATATGTATTTGTTGGCAAAGATTCAGCAAACAACCATTCATTATGTATATTTTAAAAAGATCAAATTTGTACGGTGACGCATCAGCTGTACGGTGACGAATCATTATAATTTATCAGAAGTAATATAAATAATTCATTATTTATTACTTCAAATCGCATAAGTTGTGTGGAAGTTCAAATGTTGATCTAATCAAGTATCCCTCGTATAAATGTTGTATAAGGAATCGTCACCGTACAGCAGATGCGTCATCGTAAAGATCTGATCTTTTTTAAATAAATACACTGAATGATTATATGCAAATATTCATCTGTTCTAAAATGTGTAGATAACAAATACATATTCTCATAAAAATAATCCATACTCTCAGACGACATCGTATTTATTTTCATCTAATTGATAGTTTTTCATTATATATTTTGCTTCAACTCAGTTAATTTTCGTCACCGTACAGAAAACTGTACTACTGTATTTTTTGACGCTGTGCGGTGACACCTGCTCATGCCATGGTTAGGCGTGATAGATAAGAAAATGTACTATGTACTGCTTATCCTTATATTTTTTGCTACAGTATATATTTCTCTCGATTTTAAGAACCCACGACCGCCACAGGGCATGGCCTAAAGTCTTCAGGAATTTCAGGAAGTCTCAGGAAAAAATTGAACAAAATCTGACCCCATTGAATTCAATACAAATCTGGATTTATTTCTAGGGGGAGTAAAAATTAAGGTCATATTTGTTTAATTTTTTCCTATGAAAATACTTTTTCATGCGAAAGTATATGTAATGTGTCTACATTACTCTAAAAGCACTCAATCAAATCTCATTTTTCCAAAATTTCTTGGAGGGAGGACCCGCCAAAACCCATCGCTCGCTTGGTCCGCATCTTTCGCCATTCAATTTTCAGGAAATTTGGTGCTTTAAGCCATTTATAGGGGAACATGGGGCAAAACGGCCCTGGGGGGCAAAAAGGCTCATCGAAATATCTTTTGAACTATAACAAGATGGCTCTTCAAAAGTCACATAATCGAATTTTGAAATTTCCACCACCTTCTCGACCGCCCTTTTTAACCTAGCAGCGTCTTGCCTTATGTAAGAGGTGTGATTCTTCTTTTCACTAGCTCTCTTTTTTGCAAATTACCCCTCCCACGAAAATTAATTTTGATGGCCGTTTTGCCCCATGTTCCCTACGGTTGCCGTGGATTAAATGTGACTGAGGCATAAAGGTATCAAGAAAAACAATGTAATGTGAATTTGGTAATTTTGTTTATTCCATTGTTATTTCAAAATTTAAATCCAAATAACCTAAACGTATGTTGATTTGCCTAAAGGTCTCTCATCTCATATTTGGAGAAAAGGGGTGAACTATGTAGAAAATAATGACGTATTTCGTAATTGCTTTGTGGCATTTAGGCTGCGTTTTTTGAACTGCCCAAATGCTAGTGCATTGCATAATAATAAGTATTACCCCTAGGTATAACGAAAAAGAACGATGAGTCCGTGCGTTTCGATTTACATACCTGTTTTCAACAAAAGCAGTTCATCCAAGCTGTGGCAACCTTGTCGGCTGCTCGCGTATGTCAGTCGCGTCTGCTCGTTGCTAGTGCATCGCAGGAGTTTACAAAAATTATGTGAGTGTAGATGCGCTTCGATAAGCTATTTTTGTTGAAAACACATGAGCATGTAATTTGCACTGCATGGAATAATGTACTTTTAGTGATAACTGGGGAGAAACCTCATTAAAATATTACGCAATTCACTAGCACCACGGGCATACAAAAATACAGTCTTAAATATCTTGTAGGCCTCGAAAAACATGCATAACTAAATTAACAAATTATGATATCACTGTCATATATCTCACTCTGATTGGACCATGTCCTACACGTGACTAGGAAATCAGAAGAGATATGCCCTGGCTGTCCACGTGACTAGGAAATAACCCTACTATCACACCAAACTAGTTCCCACTGCGTTCTTCAAAACGTTGCCGAACTTGTTTTGAACTGTATGCGAACGGAACGAATGGAGCTACAACTTTCTACGGGCTATTTACGAACTTCAGGGACGTGCTCGGACAGGAATTAAAAGATGATTTAGAATTCTGACTAATTTCAAAATTCTATGGCGACCATACGGTTCTGTGATTAGGACGTGTGACAACGTACTTCAGTCGAGATGACCCACTAGACTAGGAACGTAATTGCCGTACTTCGACGATACTAGGGGCGCGTTATCGAAGTTGTGCAATCGGAATTATCAATTGTAGTGCGTGTGCCAACCGATACAGTGCGACCTGAACGATCTGCGAATGAAATGGACGTAGAAAAGGGGTACACTCCAGTTCTCCGAAACCCATTACTCCGAAAATATAGTGATAATTTACCAGAGAAAGGGGGACGTACTTAAGCTTAGGCCAGTTCCATGCCATGTATTTGGCCAAATTAATGGCATGGACGCATTCTGATGTTTCTTAGATCTCTCACTTTGAATTGCATCCATTGCACATGGCGTTACCAGAATGCCAGGAACGGATTTATTTTACATTGAGATTCTAAAAAAGGTTATCAAAACACAATATATATTATGGAACAGTTTATCTATCATCTTCAATAGGCAAAATAAAAATAAACATTTTGAAACAGATAAAATATGTTAACGCATAGAACTTTAAGAACAAAACAGTATACAAAATTGAAATTACGTTGTCAAAATATTTCGTTGCATTTAATTTCTTAGTCTCTGTCTCTTATCAAATCGTAAAAGAACTAAACATTCTAAACTTAATCACTTGGGATCAACTGGAAACGAAGACAGGCTCTCCTCGTATCAAAATGGATGTTCTCCCATTCACAAGAAGTTTCATTTTCGCAGTGTACTCACTTCATCCTTTTGAATTTAATCTCTATTTCTCGGACAGAGAACGTAAGTGGATAAGTTTTGGTTTCAAAAGATGTACACGTCAACTTTACTAAATAAATGCCCACTGGCTTGGGAAAGCTATTTTCCTTTTATATGAATGCCCATCACTAATTGGAAAAATGTTGTTCCCTCTCAAAAAAGGCCCATGGGCCATAAAGAAAATTGGTTTAAAAATTGTACACCCCTATGTATGTTATGTAAACGCCACTTTGCAATGAGAATAACATAATTTAACTTTGTTTGTTCGAACATCTATATCACCTGTATTTGCCCTTGTACTTTCATCTTTTAACAGTTTTATTAAATACCAGCCCACAAAGGAATCGTTCAGTTGATGAAATATACTCTCAAATACACCCTTTACCAATGAAAGAGTGCTTGTTCATAGAGCTGTTAGCTGTACTTTTCGGAGAACTGGGTTTCGGACAACTGGGTTTCGGACAACTGGGTTGACCCCGTATTAAAGACTGTTTATGAACGATGTAGCAAATTATTTTAGACATATTTCCAGACCACATTTTTGTAGGACTAAAAAGAACTGTTTAGAACTAGTTTAGTATGATAGGGGGTTAGAAGATATTCCCCGATCCCGCCCAGTGTAATGTTAATTGTCTTCGTTGTTATATATTAAAAATATCATTGTACATGTACTATATTAATAAATAAGTAAATTTATATATAAATATTTATAAATACATAATAGTTTGATAATCCACTGTTCGGAGTGGGGAGTATCTGACATATTAACTGTGAATAGTACAATAAAAATATTTTTGGTGAATTCATGGAATTGTACATCTTTCATAAGTACAGAATTTCTTGTAAAAATACATAGGTTAATTCACCTTGAAAGAATTAGAATTAAATATAGCCATGTTAATCTGGTATTACATAAACATATGGGTTAACTTTAAATATGTTAAAGCATTAAACATGCTTTGATCGTGTTTCTTTGCAAAAGTGAAATTACATTTGTACTCTTTCAATTAGACAGCAGTTGATCTAGCCTTACCCAATCATTCATATAATCATATCAGATCAATCAAAATTCAAAGACCCATGTTAGAATTTCAAACGCAGAATGTCATGTCTTCATAAGGTGCTGACATAATTATGTATTCAGACTTCAAAAACTCAAGATGGTATAAGCATCAAATCTGTAAAATTTTACTAAGAGACAAGTAATTACTTCTTCAAATGACACTTTCATTAATGACTTGTGTTGTACGATAGACTAAATGTTAAATTCACTAAAAGTCGGTGATTTATCACATAAAATCATCAAGTGTTTCTTAATTAAGACTGCCTTTACTTTCTTTACTGCTGTCTTGAATTTCCTTATTGCTCGCTTTACTTTTTTTCACTGCTCACTTTACTTTCCCTTACTGCTGCCTTGACTTTCCCTACTACTATCTTTACTTTCTTCACTGCTATCTTTACTTCCCTCACTGCTCACTTTACTTTCCTCACTGCTGTCTTGACTTTCCCTATTGCTATCTTCACTTTCTTCACTGCTATCTTTACTTCCCTCACTGCTCACTTTACTTTCCTCACTGCTGTCTTGACTTTCCCTATTGCTATCTTCACTTTCTTCACTGCTATCTTTACTTCCCTCACTGCTCACTTTACTTTCCTCACTGCTGTCTTGACTTTCCCTATTGCTATCTTTGCTTTCTTTACTGCTCACTTGACTTTCCTCACTGCTGTCTTGACTTTCCTTATTGCTATCTTTGCTTTCTTTACTGATTGCTTCAATTTCCTTACAGCTCACTTTACTTCCTTTACTATCGGCTTTGCTTTCCTCGCTACTGCCTTTACTTTCTTTAGACTCCTTACTGCTGGCTTTACTTTCTTTACTGCTGGCTTTACTTTCCTTACTACTGCTGTCACTTTCCATACTGCTGCCGTCACTTCCCACACTGTTGGCTTTACTTTCTTCACTGTTCTTGCTATCTGCATCAGTTCTAGGGCAGACACACCCATCCGAAGAATTGCTGCCCGATTCGTTGCTTCCATTGCTGGATGACGTCATCCTCTTCCTTCGCCTTCCCTTGGCCCCACTTTCCTTACTTGATTTGACACTAGTTGATGCATTACTCTCACTTCTTTCTTTACTACTTCTGCTTCCGTTACTTTCCGTACTACTCCCTTTACTTTCTTTACTACTGGCTTTACTTGCCCTACTGCTGCCTTTACTTGCCTTACTGCTATCTTTACTTTCTTTACTGCTCACTTTACTTTGTTCACTGCTGTCTTGACTTTCCCTACTAATCTCTTTACTTTCCTTGCTGCTCACGTTACTTCCTTTACTGCTGGCTTTACTTGCCCTACTGCTGCCTTTACTTCCTTTACTGCTGGCTTTACTTGCCCTACTGCTGCCTTTACTTTCTTTACTGCTGCCTTTACTTGCCTTACTGCTATCTTTACTTTCCTGACTGCTTTCTTCACTACCTTTAGCTTCTTTGCTAGCATTATTTTCTTTGGAGCAAATACATTTTGTATCTTCGGCTATGGTGTCTTCAGTTTGTACTGTAGTCATAACAGGAATTTCGGTTTCATTATCAGCGGCAGCATTTATTGTCTCTATTTGAATCCCACCGCCATCTGAAAATATCAGAATTTTTTAATATTAAGCACAAATATGGACAAAATGGAAGAGGAAACACAGTTTGGAATATATACATTGAACCATAACTTGTCAAAGGAAAATAAATTCCAAATAAAGGAATTAACGCGAATGACATATGACCCCTGTCGCTTCCTTCATTACAACGAGGCATTAACATGCAAAATGTCACGTGCCATTTTTTACCCTCACCGCCGGCCGCCGCAAGCCACGAAAATCAAACACCGTCCACAAAAATAAGAATACAAAATTAAGAATCTTATAATTCTCCATTGAAAATATGTTTACTGTATGACCTTCTGTACTTTGCTTGACATATTGCAACAGTATAATTGTTGATTATTGTCTAAAGTCTAAACAAATTAAACATAACCTTGTGTTGCCAAGTATAATCCGATTGAGAATTCCGTTAGGCCTTTGTAAGCTATACCAAGACGTTTAAGATGATCTCCTACTGCTGCAAGTTCTTCATTACTGTTGATGTGAATAAAAGAGGCACCAGGTCCAATCATAGCACATGTCATACTGTTTATGTCATGCTCATAGTATCCAAAACGTAGGAAGTAACAGCTGTCTCCAATCTCAAAATTGACCAGATCGTATTTTGTTGGACACCCTGGAAAATGCAGATAGCAGATTAAACGCTGTTAACACCCCAATACTTATATTTCACATTGTCATATTTTCATAAGGTGGCTCGCTATGTTCTTCTTTATGAGAAAATGTTTGATTAATGTCACCATGTTTTACTTAATTCTGTGTCATTAAACTCCCCGTCTGCCATTTTTAAATATGCGCCTAGTTTGTCAGAGATTCAAACTGCGTGCATAGTATGCGCGCAATTTGGGTACCGCACCGTGATATTGGATGTTGTCAACCTGACGATTCAGAAATAAGATGTTGGATATACACATACCTCTGTCAGGTTTTGGCATTTCACATAGCAATTCAGATTTTCCAGAGCAGTCTTCCGTAAAGTCGTAGAAAACTTCTGGTGTAGTGTTCTGATAGCGATAGTTAGTAAGAATCAAACAGGAAAAGTCAGAGATTTGATTTTCATAAACTTTATAGCCTGGAAAACATAATCACATTATCTCACATTATCTTATTTTGAAGGTCGCATACTCTGTAATAATATTCAAATATCTAAAAAATAAAAACAGAAATATGGTAAAGAAAGGAAATTAAATCTAGAAGGATGAAGACTCATTATTCATAACAAAACTGAACCCATTCTATTTCAGCTATCAAATGATATATGGGCCTATTCTACTCATCGATATTTTGTTTCACAATATTGAACTTACCCGCCCACGTCTGAATATAGTATCGTCTTAAGTCAGAAATCCCTGGTACTGCCGCCAGCTCATTTCCAAGTTCAGATGCCTCTTCAGGGGTATTAATCACAGCAGTATTTCCACCAATCTTCTCACATTCCTGCTTAAACCCAGAATAATCTGACGCTTGCATAACCTTGTAACAACCTACACTAGTTTCCAAGTCAAAGGTACTTGGACAATCTGAAAGGTGAAATGAAAATGTGGGTGATTTTATAACAACAATTTTTGTCTGTGAAATAATAATATCATGCCAGTCTGTCTGTTTGGCTTCGTGGTAATGACAAACGGCCTGGATAGGACCTACATATTCAATATTAAGCAACCTTTTCTTACCTATTCCGGTTTTAGCAGCTTCACAAAGACCTTCTGCTTCAAATAAGCAATCCTGGAATATCCAAGAGAATCTATCCGGCGCACTAGTGTAGAAGAGCTGATTGCTAAAGAGCATACAACTAGTAGTATCTGAAAATCAGAAACAATCAGAAACAATCATAAAAATTAGCAACTGCGGACGACAACACTTGATATGACAGAATAAACAGCTGAACCAGGCCAGTGAACCTCAACTTGTTCCAAATATGATTGAAATTTGAGGTCAGGAATAATTTGGACTCCAATGTTATCTCTAAGAGAATATTATCAAATGAACTCAAAACCATACTATTTCATATTATCGAATGTCGTAAATATCATAATGAGGCATTCACAAACCTGTAGGTGTTCTCTCCACCGTCCCAAGAGAAAATTCAAACAGTGTACCAGTTTCACCGACGAATATGCTCCCAATTAGTTCGCGTTCAGCATCTGTACCAATTGTAATAAGTCTGGCGTTTTCATAAGCCATTCGACAGAACATACGGTTTCTGTCATGCGTGTTGAATTTGAAGTCAAATAAATAACATCTGTCTGCAGTTACTATGTCGTCGAAGTCTTCGGGGCACCCTGCAATGAATTACATAATGGCTTGTGAAATTTGTGATGGGTTGGAGGGAAAGGTCGAACTCATTGGCAGTGCTAGTCTTAAACAGTATTCTATTCTGATACACTGCATGGGACATTGCGAAAACGTTGATTAATGAAGAGGTCAAAATGATTCTACGCACAGTGTTTCATCAATATGTTTTACTTACCTGATATGGGCTTTACGAGTTCACATAGCATCTGAGCTTTTCCAGAACAGTCTTCACTGTGCGTGTAGAACTTAGTTGGTTGTGTGTCTTTGTTTCTATAGTTTGTTAAAATGGAGCAAGAGCCGTCGCTGTTCTCATTATCATATTTACCAAATCCTAGTATACAAGATTTAATCAATTTATCGTTCGTAGCTTGTCATCCAAATATAACCAAATCATTATATTTTATTTATAATCAAATCAGGTTTTACTTAATGTCCAATTATATACATATATTTGATTTTTCTTGTTATACAAGTTGTGATATAAAAAGATTTAGCACAAACATTGTAAAGGAGACAGGGATTTTAGTAGTACTACTCGACAGAAACACTACATCAGAACTCAGACAGTTCCATACCATTCCAAGATGCTAAGAAGAATTCTGTATATTGTCCAGGCAAATCTGTGTTTCCAGCGAGCTCTTCGCCCAACATCGCAGCTTCTTGAGGAGAGTCTATTGCTAAGACAGTGCCTCCCAAAGCCTTACATTGTGCAGTGGCTAAGGCGTACGTATTGAGATTCTTATTGATATTGTAACAACTTTGTTCCGTATTGAAGTTTGAGAAATCACTTGGACATCCTGTAATAGAAATAATAGGAATGTATCATATTTTACTGATACAATGGTTTCTGAATGGTTGAACAAACGTCGTACATTGTAAATCATTGTTATGATTCTGGGGAGCTGTTTCAAAATGACCGGTTGTACTTTGATCTTCCATCCTTACATATACATCTGCCTGGTTTTGGATCTGTACCAGTGTGGCAGTTGGGATTTCATGTATACTACTACTCAAGATTGTTGACTCACACAGTAATAAACTTCTGATATAACTATGATTAGCACACATGCCAATAGGAAATACCAAAGAGTACAAAAACAGTGAAAAGGGAATAATTGATGTTCAGCTTAACACAAAGAGAAAACTCGATAAACATTCTAAACAAGATCTCTTGCTTAAATATGGAAATGTAAATATGATTTACGTTTTCCATCAATGTTACATTTTCTCTTGGCGTAAATTATAACATGTATGAGTGAAAACAATATAACAAGTGTCTTACCCAAGCCGACTTGGGGTGTCTCACATATAACAAACGCTTCATCCTCACAAAGTTTCATGTCCCATATGAATTTGCTTTTGTCAATATTTGAGTAGATCTTATTGGAAAAGACCATGCAGTTTGTAGGGGGACTGGGATGTAATGATGCTTCTGAAAATTATGAACGTCCAATAATATATCGGGGATAATTTCCCATGGTAGATTTTATCGATATAAACTATCATCTTTGATTTCACTAATAACTACTGTAATTATACTTTTATGGAAATTCTCTATTGCTTTTATAACATAACTACCTTGTAGAGCTGACAGATATGGTACTATAGTTGCAGGATCAACAGGAAAACCTGGTCCATGAGAGAACTCATTAGTGCCACTGCCTAGTATTCCGCCCAACTCCTCGAGGGCATCGCCAACTGCAAGTAGCTCCTCTTCGTCATCAATATGCAGAAGAACTCCCCCAGGATACGCCTGTTGGCAAAACTGGGAGTTTCTGTCATGCTCATTAAAGTCTGTATCAACTAAGTAACAGCTTTCCCCTATTTCAAAGTAGTTGAACCCGTCAGGACAACCTGAAAATGATATTCAATGGAGTTGAATCATCTAAAAACAATAAATTCTGCTCGACCAGCCTCAAAAATTCAAACAAACAGTAATCATCTTAGGCAAATATATTTTGAAGAATATATGAGACGTAGTCTTACCACTGGTGATCCACTCGATTACGCTGGTTACCAAAACGAACCGTTTTGGTAACAAAATGTCGGAACATCCGGAAGGTACGATTTTTCTCATTTCCTTATTTTACACGTTGTAGGCAGAATTCCTACGGCATTTTTTAACACAAACGTGTATCAGTATCATATGTTTAAGAAAGTGTACATATTTGCGAACAAATAGTTCAGAAGACAACAGAATCGTCGATTTACTTCCTCACTTAAGTTACATAAACGGTTTGGGTTAAAGTTGCAGATCTTAACTGTTTTTCGAAAAACCGTTTATGTAACTTAAGTGAGGAAGTAAATTGACAATTCTGTTGTCCTCTGAGCTATTTTTTCGCAAACATGTACATTTTCTAAAACATATGATACGGATGCACGTTGTGAGAAAAAACTTCGTGGGGATTCTGCCTACAACGCGTGAAATAAGAAAAAAAGAAAAATCGTGCCTTCGATGTTCCGACATTTTGTTACCAAAACGGTTCGTTTTGGTAACCAGCGTAATCGAGTGGATCACCAGTGCTTACAGTACACAAAAAACAGCTGCAAATCGAGAAAAGTACGAGATGGACACCATCAAATATGATTATTTAAGCCCGGATAATCGAATGATTTTATTTAACAGGGGCAATTTCATGAAACCAATTTAAACCACCTATCAAACAAATTAACGCAATAAAAGGTTTTGGAATTTGAAAAATACCTACCAGCTGTCGGCATGGGTAGCTCACATAACAACTGGGACTTCCCAGAGCAATCCTCAGAAAAGTCGTAAAAGATTCCCGGCTGACTGTTTCTATTCCTGTAGTTTGTTATAATCAGACACGATCCGGTATCTAGTTGATTTTCATATACACCAATACCTGTCCATGCAGTGATGTATATTTCCTTGAATTTGTCTTCATTATCGTCAAATTGCGCAAGTTGGTCACCTATCCATCCTGCCTCGGCTCCAGAATCGATCCGAGCAACAGTGGCGCCTAACGATTCGCAAGCATTGATGATATTACGAGCATTGGCCTTAACTGCATTAAACAGATAGCATGTTGATCCCAATGAGAAACTATTGAAACCATTTGGGGACGGACAACCTGGAAAATGAATATGTTTGTTTTTACTAATAGGCAACATGATGGAACAGTGTAAAACATGTAAGAATCTAATCAAGACGTTAGTAGTAACATAAAACGTAATGAACAATTCCGTTATATCCAAGTATTTTCAAATAAACTTTTCTTTAGTTGTCTTTCGTAATAAGGAAGGGGTCAATAACAATAACTTCATAGATCATGAAATCCTAAATCATATGCTGTAATTTTAGAGATAATGATGTCATAGTGTGAGAACAATTGACCCAAAAATTCACTTAAATGAACGTTTCTGTTAATTATCCCAGTCGTTTTGACAAAAGTTCATACCCGAGTCTGGTTTTGGTAGTTCGCATAGGTGTTGGGAACTGGATAAGCAGGATTTTGAGGCCCAAGTGTACTTAGTTCTATCTGTGAATTTGTATCTCTGATTCGTATACAGCAAGCAATTTTTGTCATCTGTAATACAACATTTGGTGTTTCAGGTCCAGGAAATGTATCACCATTAATAACTACAGTAATATACTATATAAGTCTGTATGTACCTGTAGTATGCACTCCAGTGATCTCCACAGCATTAAAGCAAGTGGGCGCAGCATTCACCTGAGAATCCATTTGCACCCACTTGAAAATGAGAAAAATTATGAAAAATGGGCATATTTTGACCAATTTTGGTCTGGATAATAGAAATCAGAAATTTGCACCCACTTGAGAAAAAATCCTGTGAAGATCACTGCACTCATTGAGATTTTTATACGTTAGCACACGAGCCACTCCAGGAAAATACAATTATAAGGTCATAACGTACCTAATGGATCTCTTACAGTTGTATTGTAATAGTCTACAGAGAATTCCGACGTCCCCTTTCCTTCAATACCAAGCTCTTTCAGTTTTATGCCAATCTGGGTAAGTTCGTACTGCGAGTCAATTCGAACGAGAGTTCCCCCTTTCATTTGGCAGCACATAGAATTTCTATCATGCTCATCAAATACAAAGTCAACCGAGTAGCAACTATTGTCAATGAAAAAGTCATTGGCGTTACTTGGGCATCCTAAAAGATAAAAATAATAGTTGCAATTATATTCGTAGAGTATTTTAGTTTGGTATATCTGAAATATGATCTCTTGTTTTTGCTCGCCCAAATGTCTATTAAGTTTCGATTTTTTCATCATGTCATGCCTTGAGTGGATGTATGTTTCGTGATTGCTGTTAAAGTCTTACCAGTAGAGAGTCGGGGTATTTCACAAAGCAACTCAGAGCGACCAGAACAATCCTCATAATAATCATAAAATACTTCTGGATTTAAATCTTTGTTTCTGTAATTTGTGATCACAAGGCACTTCCCATCCGTGTGTTGGTTTGTGTAAATTCCAATACCTAAGCAGAAAAAAACAAGAAGGGAAATTTTATGAAATGTAATTTTTTATTCTTGGAAGGGCCTCATATATAATATATACGTATACCTTACACATTCTATTGTCTGGGGTGTCTCATATTAGAACATACTAACTGATGCCATATATTTTTGCTTGGGGGAGCGTCTCATACCTCACGCTAGTGCTTATGAAAGGACCCAACGTAAACCTTATACTTAGTGCTTTTGGGAAGACCTCATACATAACCTATACATTGTGTCTGTGGATGGGTCTCATAAACGTATCTTCTTGTGCTCGTTGGAGGATTATCACTACCTGTAGTTGTTTTTTATTTTTCTTAATCTTTTCCACATTATGTAGACATTTTTCATGAATGAACTTCAATTTTTGGAAATATCTATATTCATTTTCTCATTAATTATCAGTCACCCTGTTTGTCATAAACATGGTGAAATACAGCCATATTTAAAAAAGCAGAGACATATAAATGTCTCTGAAAAAAGGTATGCCCAAGTAACTAGTTTCTTCTAATCATAGTAAAGATTCGAATAACCATTATGATAATACCTGTCCATCCGGATATAAAGATCTCCTTGTATCCATCATCAGGCAAGTTAGAAAGTTCAACTCCAAGTGTAGCTGCTTCAGAAGCGTTATCAATACTTGTAATTGTTCCACCGTAAACGGCACATTGTGTAATTATGGACACGGGGGCAACAAAAGCCTGATTGTATTTATAACAGTTGTCCTCAGTTATAATATCATCAAAGTCAGGTGGACAGCCTGAAACGGAGAGAAATGTAAACTCTACATTTACCCTGCGCGCAGAGTCTAGTTAAACTGAAGGCGAAGCTCTCTTTTAAGAAGTGAAGTCAAACGAATGCAAAAGGTACTCTACATTATATCCCTCTGTTATAAGAAGCAATATAGAAGTAAAATTCATCAAACGGAAAACAATTCATGACTTACCTGTTAGGGGTTTTTGCATTTCACATAATGTCATGGCATTATTGGTACACGGCTGGTATAACCAGCGAAATTTGGTCAGTTCGGTTACAGCATTTCTTTTGTTCGTGAAGAGCAAACATTCTCCGTTTTCATCAAATTCAATATCATCTGGTGTTTCTAAAATTTATGTTAATCAAGATGTTCATATGTTTAAAGGAGTTTATGTCAATGAAATGTCATGAGCAACGAACATGAACCTGTCTCTAAATTAAGCTTATTCCCAGTATTAATATGGACTAGAATAACATGGCGTACTGCCGGTAGATCCAGGTTTATGTATTCTATGAAAACATATCCCACCTTACATTTATTCAATCCAAGTCGATGAAGAAAATATTATTTTATTTGAGCGATTTGTGTTTAAAAATACAATTTAAGGTTACAACGTACCCAGTGGGTCTATTACAGCTGTATTGTAATAGTCTACAGAGAATTCTGACGTCCCCTTTCCTTCGATACCAAGCTCTTTCAGTTTTATGCCAATCTGGGTAAGTTCGTACTGCGAGTCAATTCGAACGAGAGTCCCCCCTTTCATTTGGCAGCTCATTGTATTTCTATCATGCTCATCAAATACAAAGTCAACCGAGTAGCAACTATTGTCAATGAAAAAGTCATTGGCATTACTCGGGCATCCTGAAAAAGATTAATATATAACGAAAGTTGCAATAACGTTAAGTTTGCCCAATGCACTTTTAATGTCTTTTAATTTTTTAGATTTTATTTTCACAATCATGTATATAATTGAAAATCGAGATAAAGAAGATACAATACTGACTTGGACAAGGCAACAATAACGTATGCTTCATTATATCTTTGTGGTATTGATCATTGTGGCCTCACCTGCAGAAGGTCGCGGTATTTCACATAGCAACTCAGAGCGACCAGAACAATCCTCATAATAATCATAAAATACTTCTGGATTTAAATCTTTGTTTCTGTAATTTGTGATCACAAGGCACTTCCCATCTGACTGCTGGTTCGAGTAAACTCCGATACCTAAATAATTCAAAATATTGAGCAATTATATGTGTCCTTTATCTTAGGTCTGAAATATTGCATGCCTTTAATATTTCTTAGACTTCTGAGATCCTAAACATTGTGCTTTATTTTGTTTTTGATGTGGGAGGGGTTTCAACATGTTCAACCTTATGTACATTATCTTGATCAACCCAACATTAAATTATAAAAGTATGAGGTCACAAACCATGTACTAATGTTTTGGGGTTGGATCTCATACTTTATTAATGGTGGAGGTGGACATGCCTGATCCATACCCAAGAATACAAAATACATGCTATAAAACATTCACAAAAATTCATTTTTCATTTAACCTTTGACTGACGCAAATACAAAACAAATTCAATAACATCTCTCTTCATTGAGTCAGTCGCTCTGAATATTTTTGATTGATGAACAGTATGTTCAATCTGCTATGTTATTGTTTATCATCATTGTGTATTTGAACACAATTCTCAATCTCGCTTGGTGTCTTACTATGTAGTGTAAAATATTAGGCGTGGGGTGAGTAGCTTAACGATGAAGGGTTAAAGTTTTAATTTTTTGGGCATATCTACCGTGATCTAGGGTTGATTTGGGCAAAACAGACCGGGTAATATTATGTTACATCTTACTGATTACCTCATTGCTAGCGCCAATGGATATAGACTAGCATACAGATATTTTGTTAAATTTAAATGTCATAAACGTACATGTATGTCATATTTATAGCTACATATCGTTAAATGCCGATGGTATTGTTACAAATATACTTTTGTCACACTGAACACTGGATGAAAAAATTACAATTAAAGCAAGTTGTTTGTGATGACTATCCTTGTTACATATCAATCGCCGGGCATTAAAAACTATGAAATACAACCAAATGTAGTCTACTATATATCATACCTGTCCATCCGGATATAAAGAGTTCCTTGTATCCATTATCAGGCAAGTTAGTAAGTTCAACTCCAAGTGTAGCTGCTTCAGAAGCGTTATCAATACTTGCAATTGTTCCACCGTAAATGTTGCACCATGGGATTATAGACGCTGGTAGAACAAAGGCCTGGTTGTATTTATAACAGCTGTCCTCAGTTATAATATCATCAAAGTCAGATGGACAACCTAAAATGCATCATGTCATGAAACAGAAACAGAATATGCTATTAGTATCAGAATGCTAAAATGTGGAAATGTAGATATGACTTTTTCAGCTATAAGAAGCAATATACGCGAAGAAGTAAGATTACCTAACAGGAAACAATTCATGACTTACCTGTGAGGGGTTTTTGCATTTCACACAATGTCATGGCATTATTGGTACAGGCTTGGTAGATCCAGATAAATTTGGTCCGGTCGGTTGCAGCATTTCTCATGTTCGTGAAGAGTAAACATTCTCCGTTTTCATCAAAGTTCACCTCAAATGATGTAGCATCCAATGGTCCTAAAAAGCGCGAATTTCATAAGCTAAAAAGGATTTTTGTGTAAAATGGCATCATCATGTACCATCAAGCAGCCTTCAATAATCAAGCAAATACAGTTAACATACAATGTATCTAATTCCACTGATTAATTCAGCTTACCTGCAACATTTATTGTGGAACTACTAGCCTCGCTGAAAGATTTAACAGAAAATTCTATGGTTCCCTGTCCTTGAATACCGAGTTCAACCAGTTTATTCCCGACTGCTGCTAATTCTTCTCTGGAGTTAATGTCCACTAAATGTCCTCCGGCCATATTACATAGTACGCTATTCTTGTCATGGCTGTTGAAGGCAAAATCGACATCATAACAAGTATTCTCAATGTAGAAATCATCAATTTCAGCCGGGCATTCACCTAAAATAAGTATATAGATTAGAATAATATTAACACACAGTTGTTCCTAATTCTCCACTAAATAAATCTGTTCGAACTTTTTTTAACATTTTGATTTTTGCATTTGACACTCAGTTAGGTAGCTCGAATGGAGCGATGAATATTTACACGTAGCCTGCACACTGGCCTCATTCACAAACAGGTTCAGCTGTCATAATCCCTCTGCCTACCTTAGAAGATTTATTTCATTCTGATTTTTTTTTAAACTTCAAACGCAAATCAAATTCAATAACAAATTAATTTGGGACTGGGGTAGTTCGCTAGCAACATATATTTATTTTATGTATAATAATTCTTTAATGTGAGTATCGCAAAAAACATTGAATAAAATAGACTTTGTCATGGACGCGCAAACAAGTCCAACTATTACCCCATTACGTCAACTTTGTGGTTCTGTTAATTCATACCAACCATTGTCCAACTTTGATGCTTCACATAGTCGTTGAGAGCCCCCTGTACAATCCTCTGTTGTGTTATAGAATATCCCAGGATCGCTGTTCTTGTTGCGATAATTGGTAATGATCAAACAGGTGCCATCGGCTTGCTCATTTGTATATTCACCTTTGCCTGTAAATGAACAAACTTATCATCGTACATCTTTGGCTCAGTGTTGTTGCATTTATAGATACAGATGTACATTTTGTTGTTTTTCAGTAGAAAAATAAAAGCTTCGTTAAATGACCAGCATTTTGTTTATTTCCGACTTTATTTGACGGAAAAGGTGGTGATTACAGCCCTGTTTTAATCAGATAAATACTTATAAATATTTATAGTACATACATTGTATAACTGTAAGTTACTATCATACCTGTAATTTACTAGATATGTATTTGTAATGTTAACACGCGTTAATGACACACGGACACCTGTTAATTTAGTGGATTGATTAACATGTAATACAACACATGTTCTTCTGGAAATTATATAATATTACGTGATTTATGTGTGAACTATTAAAGCCTAAACATACAAATTGTTCTGTACTTTTATTTTGGATATTTAAATATATACGTATACTTTTAAAGTCATGTAACTTTTTCCCGGGAACGAACTTCTTATAAACTGTCCACCTTAAGTAGCTTTTCATAAAAAAAGTTATTGTCTTAACAAAATATTAATCAGAATTATCATTAATCTTTTAAGTTTACCAATCACGGAGTAAATAATCACAGTTTTCTGAATTTCAGTGATTTGTCCATACTTGTTTCCCAGTTTGATTTTCAATCATGAAAACATCATACCTTGGAAATCCAAGATGTGATTTGTCTCGAAAAAATGCCATTAAGGTTAACAAACACAATATTCACGCGAAGTGATGATTGTGATAAGAATCAGAGCCTCGAGATATCCTCCAAATTGCCGATTATTGGAAAAGTACATTTACTTTACCAATATTGTTTGAATAGTGCGATAATGTTTTTAAGTCTTCCTCTCTGGTATGTTAATAATCCATATTGGATCGCTTTTTGATATTGGTACTCACTGAGATGTCAATTTCACAGTAATATTTCGTGGTCAACTTCATGAGCACATAAAGGATAATTCTAATCATTTGAGTTACACACATTCATTGGGTTCAAACATTTTAGCCTATATTTACCTTCCCACCCACGTATGGAGAATTCTTTGAAGCCAGCTGCGGTATCGGGGTATTTCCTCAACTCCTCTCCCATCAAATTTGCTTCCTCAGCTGTATTAACATAAAACCTTCTCCCTCCTCTAGTGGCACACAAGTCATCAATGTCAACATGGGGAACACGTGTCAGGTTTACATAGTAACACGTATTCAAAATGTTAACGTTAAACCGAGGTGGACATTCTGGAAATAAATGTTCCAAACAATTACAATCAAACTCAATCTGTTGTTCGTCTAGAAGGTCTACTGTAAGTCAGTATGTTGTCAAATCTATATCCGCCCTGGGGTTTTCATTTATTTTGATTTTTTGCATTATATTATCTACTTTAGCCTAGAATTTTCCTAGATTTTAGCAATGACATCAAGAATTGAAAAATACATTATCGTACAGTCAATCTGAATTAAATGTTCATACCAGGCGCTGCTTTTGGAATCTCACAAATTATCTGTGCGGCAGATGTACAGGGAGTCGTTTTCCAAGTGAATTGGGTTGGGTCTGAGTTTCGATATTCGTAGTTGATAAATGACAGGCAATCTGAAAAAGAACATCTCGGATGGTAGTCATATTTACAATATATTCAACCTTTTATTTTTGACACTGACACAGGCATAAGAACGAATCGAGGGTCAGTTCTTAACTAAAAAGTGCGATTATGTTCTCGTTAAGGTTTAAAAAAAACAAAAAATAAAAAAAAACGATCTAAATCGCAATTGTCGAATGAAGTGTTTTACATAAAACATTATCATAAATGCTACAGAGTAACAAAAAAAAAGAAAAATCTTTACCTTGAGCCTCTGTTAAGCTCACGACGCAAACTGCTACAAGCAAAAGAAAATACATTCCCATCGTTGCCATTAAAATGTACAAACAAATTTAATTTGCATACGATCTGTGTTTTTCTCTATGCGCGCTCGCATAACCTTCACTCAGGTCTGTCCGACTCACTTATGTTCCAGTGGTATCGTTATATACGCGACGTCCATCCGACAATTTACCCTCATGCATTTATTACATTTTAATTATATAATATCTAATATATTTACATACTGTATATAGATGGACTCCTGAATGCCCGTTTGGATTCCAAATATATTTTCTAATGTTCGATATCCGGACAATTATTTAACGAAAATAGAATTAGTTAATTTTATTTTTAGCGTAATTACACTCCCCTCCAAAAGTTTGGCAACCTTAGCTCCCTAATGAACTATGAACTATATGAAATCAGATTTGCCTCTAACCCACCATTTCCCATTGGTTTACATGGGAATGACGATTTTCAAAAATTCATCAAATTTATCATTAATTTTGGACCTATTGTAATTGAGGAAAAAAATGGGAAAATTTGGAAGCATTGGAAACGAAGTCAAGTTACATTTTCATCAATTAAATTAAAATTATTTTTCTCGCAGGTTATGTTAATAAAAATTAAACATAAAGAGGCTTTAACACGTAGTTCAATGAGAGAGCTAAGGTTGCCAAACTTTTGGAGAGAAGTGTACGTTTTCCGTAATTAATCCCTTACTTCATTTTTGAAATTAGATCAAAAAAATAATTCTGATTTTAATTCAATGATTGAGCGATCATTTGGCATTCTGGTTATTTGTAACTTTTAATACAAAAAAATCAGCGAACATGAGCCAACACGTTTGCAATATTACGCGGAAATATGAAATAATATGCAATATGTGGTCACAAGAACTGCCACTGTGTTTTTAACTTCCAGTCATCATTTCAGACAGTCACATGATTCAAACTGACCAATCAGGTACATTGATTTGAAATGACCTAGAGCTAGTCCTTCTTCTACTCTCTGACTCTAGGATGTTTGGCTTTGTAACTCTAGGGGCTGCGCTTCTGACAATGCCGTCTAAAATAATTCGTACGGCCAATGTTAACGTGTATCATATCATACATAAAATATCAATCATTATGGTACACAAATAAAATATCAACAACAAAGTTAAGTAAGTACAAGTGCTTTATCTAGGGCTTTATGTATTTAAACCAATTTATGAGAGGAGAGCACTAAACAGTTAAATGTCAAATACAGTATAAAATCTTTAAATCTACAGGTTTTAAGTTTTTTGATTATATCAGACGCATTGAACATATTAATGAGGTGATGGTTGAATTAATGCATGGCTTGCATGACTTGGCCCTGATAAGTGAAAAACGAGTAGTCAAAGAATTTTGAGTTCAAAAAATTTCAGACTTTTGCGTCGAAATATGTCTCTCATCACAAGGTGTCAAAAACGTGAACATTTTTATTCGAATTTTTACACATTTTATAAGACCCAAGACGTTAATCTACATACATGTAAGCATATTTACAATAAATAGGATTATCATTATGTAAAAAAATTATAATTTTAGAATAAATGTCAGTGGTAAATTAGTGTAATTACATATTTTGAGGAATATCCTTTTTACCTACGAGGTGATATTGATATTTGCACGAGAGAGTATGTTAGGTATGTTAATATTAGGTCAAATATCTCTGCGCTTCATTGTGCTACCAGCTCCTTTATTAAGCATCCTGGAATTCCACACCATGGACCATGTTAGCGCTTGTTGTAAACAGATTCGGCGCTTGTTGTAAACAGATTCGGTTTCAATTACTCTTTTTAACAAAATGACTGCTCCGGTCTTCTAACTAAAAGGGCTTCACCTACAATGAGGATGTTATGTTATTATTGTGCCATATGGATTCTAGTTTCCTTTTGAAAAGGTATAAGAAAAAAAAGTTGTGATAAGATCTCTGTTCAAATCGACTGAAAGGAAGAATATTCATGTTACTATTATTAAGAGATGCTCAGGAGATACAATTTTTATTCTATGAATATTTAACTCTCTCCTGCCCAGAAGTTATTTAGGTTAAATTCTAGGTTGTTGCCTTTTAACATGTCTTTTGTTTGTTTGTTTGTTTGTTTGTTTGTTTGTTTGTTTGTTTGTTTGTTTGTTTGACCCCGTAAAAGCATCATATTATAAAAGATAAAATAAAGTTGCCCTATAAGAATGTAAGTATTCTAAACCAACTTCATTATTTCTTAATATTCCTCTATAACACCCAGAGGCATAGGTTGCGTTATAACATCAATTAATCTTAATCATGCACATCGAGGCTACATTTTATAAAAGAAAGCACTTGTACTTTGTTATATCATGGTAGTATTTACAATTTATGATGTACGATATAGAAAATACATAAAAACATTCATTAATATTATTAGTGTTAATCCCTTAGTGGTGCAAAGGGCTAGTATGAAATCTAACAGAATTATATAAATACACATAATGTCCATGCATGGAAGTCCAGAGAAAAAACACCGAAGTGTTTATGAAAATTCTCCATTTTTATTTTCATGTATTAAGCCTACAAATAGTTTCTTTATTGAACATTTGGACCTCCAGTATCTGATATCGCAAAGGACCAAATTATCCAATTCAATTTTTATGCGTGCATCTTATTCTTTTTTAACGTTGTTTTAGCTGTTAATGGTTCAATTGCCCTCATGGGCATCTCTTGATATGTATAATAACTGGGTTAATGCGGATTTTTGTTGAGCAATTATCTTTTGGATGATAACATGATATATGTCACGATTTCAATTCTTATACGGAAAGAAGTGAAATACACTGAAATCTCGTTTAAGTCTCGTTTAATGAGATTTTAGCAGATCTGCATTTTTAACCATTGAAGACTAACATTTTCTTCTATCTGATGGCATATTTGAATTCTGTGTATGATTTTCTATCAAAACAACCTTGCTTTGAAGAGTTACTTATCTTTATTCAAATTGTAAAGATCTAAAAAAATGTTGGGCTAAATCCCTATTGACACAATGTTGAAAAACCTTTAAAAGTTAATTTTAATGTGAAATCACAATCCACATATGTCAATAAGATCATAGTTAGATCCCAATGGTGTTTTAAGTTGAGCCAAATGGAATTACTTGTTAAATCAAGAAATTAAGGGATTCTTGCTATTGACTGCCATGCAGTCTAGCCCTACCAACACCCATAATGCCATCTATTTTTCCATGGAAAGGGTCAATTATTTACACCTTTTGACACACGATGAATCCAACTCTTTACACGTCCTCTATGCACGTCTTTGCAATAATTGTCACAGGGCGTGCAAAAGACTTTTGGCATGGTCTTTGCACCACTTTGCACCGTGCACTAATTAACTGTATCATTTCGATTTCATGTTGATAACGTTAACAGGATAACTGGAGGACGACCTTGATTGACAGACTGGTTGTTTTCTTCTAATTCACATCAATTGTTTATGTATTTCAATGTCAATTATTTTTTTTGTAATTCAATAATATTGAAAACTTGAGAAACTAGAAAAACCAAATTTAATATCATTGGAAATCATATGACAGAAGATCCATCCATCCGAGTCATTGCAAAAAATACAAGTTGGGTAGGCAATTGAATTTGCTAACTTTATTTAACAAAAAATTGATAGGTTTCTTCAGCTTCAACAAAGTTATAGGTCTTTGAAGTCAAAATTGTTTTTCAAAAAACCTCTCCCATTGAAATAACACAGGAGGCGAAAAATGATTTTCAAAAATGAGTTTGAACCCCGTAGCTTTAGTATTCATCAAGTAAACTAAATACTTAGTGTACTAAAAAGCTAGACAATTCAATTTTCTATATAAAAATATTTTTTTGCTAAATCTTTTACTGAATAGATATCCTGATTTCTGATTTGCCCCAAACCCGACATTTACCATTGGTTTACATGGGAATGCCCATTTTCACAAATTCATCTTTATCATCAATTTCGACCTATTGTTATTGAGGAAAAGATTGAGAAAATTTGGAGGTATTTTAAGTAAACAAAAATTCAGTAAAGAGGCTTTACGTAGTTCAATGGGGGGAGCAAAGGTTGGCAAACTTATGGAGGGGAGTGTATCAAAGATTACCTTTCTCATGAAAAATGGCAGCCATTTTGAAATTCAGCTGACGCCTTTGAAGTTTCTTCTGAAGCAGATCTCCCTTTTCCCTAGACATCAGCATCTAAAATTGGAACCAAATCCATCTACTGGTATTTGAGTTATCAATGTGTGAGAAAATCGTCCTAGAAATGAGTGAAAATTGGAAAAACAAAATATCTTTCGAAGATCTATCACCAGAAGGCTGGTCATCTTGATACAACAACAAGGTGTTGTTGCACCGCGATAACCCCCCCCCTCCCAGTGTTTTTATGAGAGCTTTGTCTTTAGTTCATAACTAGACTCTGCGCACAGGGTAAATCATAAGATAAAAACTGAATATACTAACAATTTTAAAGACGGGCAGACGATCACGTTCAATATTGTTTTTGTAAACATTGCAAACTGACCTCATCCAGTCTCATACTACTTCTTTGATTCTTAGAATCATTTCCTATGTAACTATTTTGATTCTGGCGTCGTTTTCTATTGGTTGTTTAGGAACCAGGATGTTTATTGAATTGTATTTAGGTAAGTGCCTGGGATACAAATCAGTGGATAGATCGGGCGTTTTCACTGGATCCATCTAATCAGTGCACTTGGCGGCAAAAAGAAAGGTACCTTGTATGTTCTAAAATCAATCTTAATAGAACAAACAGTAAAAAGGGAGAAGTATGTGTTAACAAGTAGAAGTTTTGCAAAGTTTTTAGATTAGTTTTTATTTCGAAAATGAGCCTATGTGTGTGCATCATATTAGTTAATTGTAAGGCTTGTTAAAGTGTGCATAAAGAAATTGAAAAATGTTCTAGATGAAGCAGCAAATCACAATATGCCTGATGATGGCGTTTGCTGTGGTACAATGTGCCAAGCTTCCTGAAAGCGATTCCAATGCTGATACAGTTAACGTTGTGAAGCGAGATATCTTCGGACAAATAGGTAAGAGAAAAAGAAATCTTTAGCAAATACACTCGTACCAACCATTCCCCATCGTCCTTTTTTCGCAATGTCATAAGTAATGAGGGGGGGGGCAACATGTACACGTACATTCAAGTGAGATCGTTCGTAATGCCTGGTCACATTTGCTCCGATTTTCAGTACCGGCGCCCGTCCGATGGATATTTTGTTCAAAATTGCATTCAGTTGCGAACAGAATATTTGGTCGGGCGCCGATGATGGAGCAAATGTGACCACGGCATTAATGATTAAGCTGATGATAACGTGAGAAACTTATAGAAGGAGGGGGTCTCACTCTGGATGGAATTGAACAATAACAACAGCGCGACAAAATACACATTTGGTGTAGTATTGTACTTATTTTCCAATTTACCCTTATCATGATTTCTTCTGTTTTAATGTTTTACCGGAACACCCTGACAACGTAACTCAGATAACGTTGTCGCAAATGACGGCCACAAGTTCGTATTCGATTCGATTCATCGTACAGTTAAATATGTTCAATCATCGAAATAAAGCTAAGGCTGTAATTTCATCCATCAAAATATGACACCGGACGGTAAATGTGGGTCAAATGTGCTGTAAATTCGGGGTGACAACGGGAATATTTAACAACAGTATTTATAAAGACAACGGTAAAATGTCAAGTTCACGTTGCCATTTTCATATGTTCCAATGCAATACACCCACCAGAGACCGTTGTCACATCTTGCCAAATACCGTTGTTTATGTAATTAATTCAAATTCAGATTCCGTTGTCATTGAAGATATGAAAGACGGTGTATTGTGGCGATTCACGACCACATTTGATCGAAATTGGGATTTCATATATTTGATACACCATCACATATACCCATCACAGAAATAGCATCAATAAGGTCCTATATATCATGAAATGAGAACCAAGTGATTAAGAAGTTGAAGCGACGGTTCTTCTGGCATTTTTGACAACGGTATCTGACTTTACTGTATGAATGTGTTCCCATTTATTTTATTCACAACAGTCTGGTCAGGAAAAATGAACCAAACGCCTTAATTTGTATTTATAACAACAGGAATTAAGCCGTCGGAATTCACTGAAAATCCTTGTAAAGGGGCATATTCTTGGCACCAATCTAAGAACATTTTAGAACAATCATTTTTGCTTTCGTGCAATTAAAAAAATTATTATTGTTGAGAAAGAGTAATGCTTTTTGTATTTGAGATATATGAGTGACAACTTATTGAATCAATCTAGCCAATTTCTTGATTATTCTAGGGGACTGTTGGGATCAGTGGAGTCGGTGTACAAGATGGAGTGGCGGTTTCACTGGAATTCTGTGGCAAAGTTGCAATGACAGGTACAATTGAATATTTTCAATATTACATATGTTAACTAAGATCATTTTATTGTATCACACCACATCACAATTGCATTCTATTAACTTTTCTCCAAATTGAAAAGTATGATAATTTCCAATCTACAACAAAACACATTTAACTACCAACCATATTAACTTTAACCTTAACACTTTCCTCCATAAGTTGGGCAAACTTAACTCATCCGTTGACTTACGTGTTGAAGCCTATCTAGCCCGCTCTATAGCATGTGTGAATTATTATTTTCACCTGCAAACGTGATGAAAATGAAAAGGGAGAAATTAAAGGAAAAGCTGAAAAACTAATGAATCTTCATTATCTCCATTAATATCTAAAAAATACAACAGCATAACTGGTGGATCCAGAATTTAACACGGATGGGGGCACATTTCAAATCAGTAAAATCGCGCGCGGATAATATAATGAAACTAAACTTTGAAAATTTAAGGCCCATTTTTGATAATTTGACCTAAAAAAGCCCAAAAAGTCTAGTAATGGCCAAAGTGGCCCACTAATTGAGGCCCTACAAAATGACGAGATGACTTCAAATTAAAAATTTTGACTTTTTCGCATTTGGTTAGTGATATTCGATTGGACCAAACGAATAGGGTGTATCACCTTATATGCCTTAGCAAAAGCGCATGGATTTTTTCCATGCAAAGCACATGCAAAGTCCATGCAATCAGAAAAAATCCATGCGAGTCCATGCAATTCGCTTGGAAAGAGAAGGCTGAACAGAAAACCCATGCACTTATCCATGCAATGCCCATGCAAAGTCCATGCGAATGAAACTTTAAAAATTCCCCAAAATATATTTCCATGCAATCACCATGCAATTCACATGCAGCATGCAACTACCATGCAAAGTCCATGCAACTGTTTTATTATAGAAAACTAAAATCCATGCAAGTACCATGCAATTTTGCATGTATGCGCATGGACTACTGAAATCCATGCAAGAACCATGCAATTTGAATCAGACTGAATCCTAATTCTAAAACGAGGCTCATGCAGCCTCTCTTTCAATCAAAGCTGGCTTAGCCATTTTGGTTTTGGTAAGTCTTCACAAAATTCTATAACATCGGCCCTGATGCAGTTTTACTTTATTTGATTTTGTTGTCAACTTTACCATTAGGTATTAGTTGTGCATTTGTTCCAGTTTCATCATCATTGTTCATTTAGTTATCCATTTTCTTAAGCTTCAAATTTCTTTTCAATATATCCATTCTTTCTTACCTTTTGTGCTTTGCCTGTTTGTTTTGATCTTTTCACCTAGAATTCATTCTAATCTGAATCATGATGGCATTATATCCTGGGCTGTAATTCAATATGGGTCAGTTTATTTGTATAGGTTTTACATAGGACATTCATTAACTCCTTGGAGACTGGAAACTTTTTGGAAAAATGAAGAAAATAAAAAAGTTATTTGTAAAAGAATCTAGAAGCAAGAGAAGGAATCAAGGCCCAATAAATTATATAGACCCATATTTTATGTGTTTTTTTCTTGAAAACATTGAATATGCAAAAGAGTGTCATTGTGACATCATAATTCAAGATGGCGGATTTGAACTTTTTACAAGACAGAATTATTTAAGCATTTTTTGTTTAAAACTTCAATTTAAAAATCTGAGCAGAACTACTTGTATAGATCTTTAATGCTGATCATTCTGTGATATTTGTACTATAGCATAACTCCTACAAATACTTTTTAAAGCGCTTAGACAGAAAATTCCAGGAAAATCCCCATGGCGATTTAACATGGGATTTTTGTTTTTGTAATTTTTTGCAATTTGTTATGCTTTGGACCCCCTGTATCTTCATTAATATTATTCTCTGATCACAGTGCTTCAAAATTCAGAATATCTTTGCATTCTCTCCCCCTGCGATAAGCAGTTAGCATTTCGCCAATTAAGGATTAGGTGAACTATGTGAACTAACTGTAAATTAAGTTTAAAATCTGACCAATCAGAATGTGCTCTTGATGTAAATTGGATGTATACTAAAGTGTAAACTGAGTGTAAACTTAGGTGTAAATTAGCTCATTTGCATGTGAAATTGGTCACCTATTTACTGGGTGTAAAGTAAGTGTAAACTGAGTGTAAACTTAAGTGAAAACTAAGTGCGAACTGGATGTAAAGTAGATGTAAACTTAAGTGTAAAGTGGGTGTATACTAAGGTGTAAACTGAGTGTAAATTAGCTCATTTGCATATGAAATTGGTCACCTATTTACTGGGTGTAAAGTAAGTATAAACTGAGTGTAAATTGTAGGTGTGAAGCCTTTGTAAATTTTGATATGGGATAGAAAAACGAGTCAATGCAAACATTTTGAAAGATTTTCCATTAATTTAAATTTCAATTCATTTGATTTTTATTTTTTTGATAATCACATCCTCCAAACAATTCATTCTAGATACATTTTTGCAAGGCAGAGATGGTCTGAGTATCAGAATGGTGGGTCCCATTGTTAGATTCTTGATCCGCCAGTAACATGCAGGTTCTCGTTGGCTACACATGCACACCAAAATGGGTTTGTGTAAAAAAGCAGGTGACCACTGACCAGCAGGGCTGTCAACTTGGCAGAACAGCAGATGCATGGATGTAGCATGAACCATACAAGTCCATGCAAAATTGCATGTGGATTGCATGGTTTTCGTTAAAACCCATGCAGATGCATTCAATTTTGCATGTGGATTAACGTGCTTTGCATGGATTTGAATGGATGCCGCATGGACTTTGCATGGATTTGAATGGATTTTGCATGGACTTTGCATGGATTTGAATGGATGTTGCATGGATCATGCGAGTCCATGCAATATTGCATGTGGATTGCATGGTTTTCATATAAATCCATGCAGATGCATGCAATTTTGCATGGACATTGCATGGAACTTATTAACAATATTTCTCGCAGCCTGCATGGACTTTGCATGTGGATTAGCGTGCTTTGCATGGATTTGAATGGATGTCGCATGGACTTTGCATGGATTTGAATGGATGTTGCATGGTTTTTTTAAATGAGTTAAAATTCTGCTGCATGTGTTTTGCATGGGTATTGCATGGAAAGATCGCATGGACTTTGCATGGACTTTGCATGCATGCGGTTTTGCTAAGGCCATGGGCATACTCAAAATATTCGGATTTAACCAAAAAACAATATTTCGGGAGGTAGTAGAATCCTTGTTACCTGTGCCCTGCACCTGCGACCTGAAGTGCTCATCTTTAATGAGAGGCATTTAATGGCAAATAATTGTGGGAGATTACTCACTTCTTCTGAGTGTCGACTTTATTCCATTTCTCATTTCCCGAGCGCAGATTGTCCCTGCTCGAGAGGAATTGGAGGGGTGTTAGGATTAAAGACACATTCCAATTTCTTTATTGATCATCTGTAAGTCTAGAAAAGTCATATACGAGGGGTGATCAATAAGTAATGGACGCTTTTTTACACAGATGCTTTTTATAGACCAATCCCTTCGATTTTCTTACCAGTGATACATCATTCAATTATTTATCAACTCTGAAGATTTGAAAACAAAACATGTAATTTCTTTTGATATATCTTTATTTCCGTGAAGGATGTATAGGTACCCCGGGACCGACATTTACGTCAAACATTCTGAAGCTATTTTAACTTGTTTAACATGCAATGCAGCAAGAATGCAGGCTGAACAAAACAAACCATTATGGTCATGAATTACCCCATTTTGTTATGCCATAGTTGATTTTGAATATTTTATCATCACTATGTGGTATTCATGCCACATTCATTCCACAGGGCCCTCTACATAGGTTCCATCAAGTGCTACATGTACACAATTCCTCATCTTCTTAATTCAAGATTGTGAGACAAGGTTGAATCCATTCTCTGACATGGTAGCAAGATGCAGTTGCATGGGTTGTTTTATTTCATCAATATCAATAAACATGCATCCTTTCTCTATAGAAATAAGTAGTATAGAAATAAATAAGTCACATGTGAGCAGATCTGGACAATATGGTGCATTGGCCAAGGGCTCAATTTTGAGGTCCATGGATATTGTTTTCTGAACATTTTGAGATCTGTGGGCAGGTGCATTGTCCATATGGAGTAGGGTGTTCCCTTCTCTCACCACCCCTTTCTTCCACAATGCTTACTCAAATTGACCTGCAAACCCCTTCCATACAACACTCTGACATCATAATACTTTCTGTTTATGTGTTGACCAGTCAGCAAAGTATTTCAAACAACACAACACATGTGGCATATGAAAAGTTTAAATCTAACTGAAATTTGCCAAACTGGCTGAAAACTGAATATGTGACGTAAATGTCGGTCCCGGGTTACCTGTACCTCCTTCACGGAAATAAAGATATATCAACATGTATTTAATATTTTGTCTTCAAATCCTCAGAAATGATAGATAATTGAATGATGTATCACTGGTAGGAAAATCAAAGGGATTAGTCTATAAAAAGTATCTGTGTAAAAAAGCGTCCATTACTTATTGATCACCCCTCGTAAGTCATATTTTTAGTAAAATCCCTATGACCTGCGGGTCTTCTTTTTGGTTACCCTGTATGTCGCAGGTGCAGGTCGCATGTAACAGCGATTTTATTACTTTCCCAATATTTCAGTGGTAAACTCTTATAGGTCAAATCTATCAAGTAAAAAACTTGAGTCGCAACACTTTTGAATCTTTACTGACATGTACCTTATATAAAGTTTCGAGTTTTTCCACATGATATGCTCACGTGCTCAAGGATGTTAGTTTTATATACTTGCATTGAACTCACAATCGTTGGCGCAACCTTTTAAAAAATATTTTTACACCCTAAGTGATAAATATCTTTCTTAAAATTCAAAATGGCCGCTTAGTAAATTACCCAGATTGCTTAGATACATTAACTATCAGCACTCTAGTTTTGTAATTATCAACATCTTCTTTGTACAACTATTTTTCATTTTAGTTTGCATCTGCTCTAATCATTAAGGAGTCTTGCCAAGGAACATAATATCATCGGCACTTTTAATGTCAATATTTCGCCATTCTACCTGTTGTAGGTAGGTTTTATAGAAGACGAAATACTCGGTGAATGAAAAACCTCAAAATGTGTGATTTCAGATGCATTTGCAAGGGCTACACATCTGGTAGATGCGTAAGAGTTCCCTCAAAGTGCCGCTTAACTACTCATGCATGGCAATGTCAGTGCGCATCCTCGCGTAGGAGTGGAGCAAGACCTAGATGGTGTGGATTTTAATTAAAATTACAAGTGATGAACAAAATGAATTAAACAAGAAAAGAAACAATGACGGACAGAGAATTGAGAATAGTGACTAGAATATTTCTCACGTTTTATTTTCTAGGTTTTCGGTTTTCGATGTGTTTATCCATCAAGATATATGCATTTGTATCCCTCATTCGACAGACACAGAGGGATACATGAGGGTTATGTTGTGGGAGGTTCCTCTGGGCCCTCGGTAAGATATCAATATTTCCCTCGGGATATACCCCATATCCAAAACCGAGCATCACATAACTAATTTATCCTATGACAAGTGACTTTTATCTATGAGACATTGATTATTTATCATTTAGTGCTTCTGGCTCAATTTCAAGAAATTCTTCGACGTTTTGGTCAAGAAAAAATCTACCGCCGTCTGCCTCCATTTTGGTAGTTTCGCTATAGAGAGATATTCTAACAAATTTTGACTGTTTCTACACCGAGCGAAAGCGTTTTCCCGGGAATATTGGTGCGGGAGATATACAGCGGGAGATATACAGCGGGAGATATACACTCCCCTCCATAAGTTTGGCAACCTTTTTCCCCCATTGAACTACGTGTTAAAGCCTCTTCACGTTTGAATTTTTATTTACTTAACCGGCGATTAAATAACTTATGATATTGATGGAAACGTAACTTGACTTTATTTCCAATACATACAAATTTTCTCAATTTTTTTCCTCAATTACAATAGGTCGAACATTGATGATAAATTTGATGAATTTTTGAAAATCGTCATTCCCATGTAATCCAATGGGAAATGGAGGGTTCGGGGCAAATCAGAAATCAGGATATCTTTTCAGTAAAAGATTCAGCAAAAAATATTTTTATATAGAAAATTGAATTGTCTAACTTTTTTGAACACTAAGTGTTTAGTTTATTTGACGAATATTAAAGTTACAGCGCTTCAAAGTCATTTTTGAAAATAATTTTTCGCCTCCTGTGATATTTCAATGGGAGAGGTTTTTTGAAAAACAATTTTGACTTTAAAGCCCTATAACTTTGTTGAACCTGAAGAAACATATCAATTTTTTGTTAAATAAAGTTAACAAATTCAATTGCCTGCCTAACTCGTATTTTTTGCAAGGACTCGGATGGATGGATATTCTGTCATATGACTTGCGGCAAACCTACCATTTCTCATTGGTTAACATGGGAATGTCGATTTTCAAAAATTCATCAAATTTATCATCAATTTTCGACCTATTGCAATTGAAGAAAAAAATTGAGAAAATTTGGAGGTATTGGAATTAAAGTCAAATTACGTTTCCATCAATAGTATAAGTATTTTCATCGCAGGTTAAGTAAATAAAAATTCAAAGGTAAAGAGGCTTTAACACGTAGTTCAATGGGGGAAAAAAGGTTGCCAAACTTATGGAGGGGAGTGTATATATGTCCTGCTCCTCTAAGATATCGATTTTCTATCCCGCTGTTATGTACCTGAAACCTCACTTGTCATAGGATAAACATATTTCTTTTTGGATAGACTCTGTATCTAAAACCGATCGTACATAACCGAAGTTGCCTATTTCAAACCTTCTAAAGTTTTTAACCATTACTTCATAATCTTCATTTACTGCTACTTACTACTTCATTTCATTTTATTATTTTTGTGAACATCTTTTGTTTTCTATTGTAATAAATGTTTTTTGTTCGTTGTGCATATGTCATTTTGTTCCAATGAGGTTCGGATAGATGTTCCATTTCATTCCAAACATATGATACCAAGAAGAAAAGAAGTGTCTGATGTGTTTTCTCAAACAATATGAATAAAGAGAAAAGTATTTGCATATTTTTCAAATTAAATTGTTACCATTCAAAAGATGATCACTAAATTGACGGTATGTAAAATTTTCAGAATCTGTTGATGACTGGTTTAAGAGAAACATGTGTTCAATTCAGTTCGCCATATACAGGGTGGGCCAAAAAACATTATTCCTGATAAATATTTATTTTTAACATGTACACCAACAATGATATACTATTTTAAAGATAATTTAATTTGCAACAAAATGATATATAATAGCACCATTTTCAACAACCCTATATAGAAATATAACCAATTATGTGACATGGGGGTAAAAAAACACCTTTTCAATTTTCATCGATTTTGCGAACAATAGCCTATTTCTACCAAATTTTACTGTTCAGTTAAAAATTGCAACATTGTCATGAGTCTTACATGATTGGATATTATATATTGTTTTCATTCAGTTTTTGAACCATGCATCCTCATTAAACATGTGTATGCTTATAAAAAAATTAATTTCTTCTTCAGTCTGTCCAAATATGGCTCAAAAGACCCACCCCCGGACCCATCCTCTGATCGGATTATTCGCTTAAGACGCGGAAGCCATTGGTTGATGGCATAATTGATGGATGTATGCGAAAGTACCATTCAACTGCTATAGTTATTCTTTCTTTTGGTTCCTCTTTATCCCTGATAGGCTGGGTATCTTTAAATACCAACTGTTCTAGATGCCCCAAGGTATGGTAATCAACATTATTGGCATCTGGACTGCAGCCAATGATTTGTCTGGGCTAGAGATGGTGATATTTCGAATCTCCAAAAACTCCAGGGTAGCATGGGACCTGTGTAATGAAGCACTTTCCTATCAGAAAATGAAATTTCTTTCACATGTTTTTTATATCCTTGAGGAGTCCTTTTTTAACATCTCATGTCATCAACTTTCAGAGTATATTTTTGCTCCTGGTTCAACAAATACAGGCCCTGTACGGTCTTTCCTTTTTGGGAAACACCGAGTGGACACCACCTACATTTCAGATCGCAAATGTCCCTATTCTTGTTTACTGATATATAGAGTCTATCCTGTTGATTACATGTACAGGGTGTCCCGAAAGTATGCCCCCCCCTAGGCAGACATATTCCAGTGTCCTCATAGTATGTGTCATATATCATTTTAAAGCTTATCAAAAGTTACATTGATTTGCCAAGTATCATGGTTTAACTCCCAAATTGGAAAAAGTTACGGTCATTTTAAAAGTTAGTGTTTTGTCAAAATAAAGTTCCATTGTACACCACATTACTAGTCAATGAGTCCCCCTTGGCCATGTTAACAGCATCAATTATTTTCAGATATGACCCTTCAAATAGGGGTGTGGAATTTTATAACCCTCTTAAAACCTGTTTAGGCACTTTAAAAGAGTTTCCTTAGAGTGTCTACCCTTAGCGTTCTCTTTTTCCAACTCAATATCCATCCGACCCGAAAAGAATTTCTGCCCGGAAGGACACATTGACTAGTGATTTGGTGTAAAATTGAATTTAATTTTGACCAAACACTAAATTTTGAAATGCCTGCAATTTTTTCACATTTGAGAGTTGAACCATGATACTTGGTGAATCAATGTAACTTTGGATAAGCTTTAAAATGATATATGACACGTACTATGAAGACACTGGTATATGTCTGCCTAGGGGGGGGGGGCATACTTTCGGGACACCCTGTATAGTACTTGGGACATTTAGAACAGTTGGTCTATGAAGATCACTAGCCTATCAGGGATGTAGACACACTGAAAGAATGAATAATTGATGGTACTTCCACATAGATCCATCAATTATACCAATGGCTTTCGCGTCTTTAGCGAATAATCGGATCAGGAGGTGAGTCCGGGGGTGGGTCTATTGAGCCATATTTGGATAGACAGAAGAAGAAATTAATTTGTTTAATAAGCATACACATGTTTATTGAGCATGCGTGGTTCAAAACTGAATGAAAACAATACATAATATCCAATTATGAAAGTCTCATGACAATGTTGCAATTTTTAACTGAACAGTAAAATTTGGTAGAAATAGGTTATTGTTCGCAAAATCGATGAAAATTGAGAAGGTGTTTTTTGACCCCCATGTCACATAATTGGTTATATTTCTATATGGGATTGTAGAAAATGGAGTAGTATTATCCGTTGTCGAGCATCCTTGGTAGATCGGTAGATCGGTAGATTGATAAGATAAGATAACAAGATAAGATAACATGGATAAGATAAGATAACAAGATAAGATAACATGGGAGATCGGGAGATCGATAAGATAACAACCTCAGGATTGGGATAGATCGTGATAAGATAATGATAACAGTGCCTAGGATCCACCCAATGTCACATACTATCTCATAAGCTGTAGCCTCCTCGAGATAAGAAGGTGGATTCAGTAAAGATAAGATAAGATAATGCGTAGCCTCCTACAGATAAGCAGCTGACACTGACAAACTTGAGTTTCAGGTAAAGGTCACCCTGTTGATTTAGTTAAAATTTGTCAAAATTTGAGGCGATTCTATCAATTTATCAAAATTAACAACATCGTTACTTTCAGGGCACACAGATAGCTGCTTTATGTTCCAAGACTTACTGCGTTTATGACGCCAAAACGACACAGTCAAAAATCAGCTGTAAAGGAGTAAACAAACATAACTTTGAAAATCCCATGGATATGTACAAAAGAGTGTTGAAAAGTGGGAATCCAGAACAGGGTAACATCACAGGTTTTAGAGCCAAGGACAACACAATGTTCACCTACACCCAAGATCGCGTGGGATTCTCTTATTTTTACTGTAAACGTAAAGTTTTAGCTGATGGTGTCTCCACAGCACCTCTAGATATAACTCTAACTCCAGTGAGTAAATAATAAACTACATTGCAGCAAACAATTGTTTTATGCAGGCTGGTTTTATGTTCACTTTATTTCCATTAACATAATACAGGTTACATCAGTTTTAATAGTCTAAGATGAAATTAAAAGGTAGATCGGGATTGAACCTAGATCACTTATGCCTCTATTTTATCCAGAAACATTCTAAGTACAGTCAATATAGCTTTCATTCTTCTCTTCAGTCTCCTTCTTTTATCTTTCAAGCTGACACCTCTGTTAGCCATGAATTCTAAAGTTTCTCTATAAGGGAGAAGCTTACTTCGTTGCTCCTGGGACAGAGTCACATTTTGAAGTAGGATGTTGAGTACCACTTCGGAGATGACTTTGACTTGAGCCAATGTTAGAGCTTTCACTAGTACACGTCTCTGATTTCTAGTAGCATTGGTGAGGTATGTCAAAAATGGAACCTGCTTCCTTATCTTCGCATTCATGTCACAGAGAGACCCACACAGTTTCGATATTTTTCTTTGCTCGTGGTTTGTCTATCAATTTGTCAGCTGCTCTCTTGCGTGTTTCATGAGCTGGAATACCGGGAGGAGCGAGGTTGATCTTTCTAGCTCCCTTTTCAACAGTCTGAATTTTTCTCTCCTGATTGCTGTCAGATATGTTTGCACCAGCTGGTATGTTGACTGGAGAATTTGAGTAAATATTCCCAGCTCCACTCTGCTTGTCAGTGATGTGTGGTTTTTCTTGCTTGGATGTCTGATCCAGTAAACGTTGATATCGTTCATAAGCAATCAGTACACTTCTCCCACTCATGTTCAACTGAATCATGTCGTGAACTCACTCTGTATTTATAGCTGCGGGTATATGATTGTGTCCTCATTGGGGAATATGCAAGTTCTGACTCTGGTGACATCATCACTATGAGGAAAGAGGTCCAAAAATAGGTAGCCGTATGGAGCAGAGGTGGCATCCAGGTATGACTCCATTAACTGCCTCCACTTTGTAGGACTTAGCTGTCTGGCTAAGGTCATTATCTGAGTCTTATCCCTCAAAGCTTTGAACAACACTAAATACTGCGTATTGAGAGCTATGGTTCTCGTTCCCTTATAAAACGCCTGTTGACTAATAAACAGCACATTCAAGCATCTATGGTGACAGCCTTGAGTAAACATGAGTTCCATTTCTTTATTGTTAGCCACCTGATGAAGTAGGTCATCCAGAACTATCACGGAACTTCTCCTATCTTTAGTAAGCTCATCTATCATTTCTCGACTAGGTAAACCCTGATGCAACTGAAAATTCTCCAACTCCATTTCCATCTGATCGTAAAGTGGTTGATGAATGCCGTAGCAATACAGAACAGCTTTTGGCTTTGGAGGTTCGTACATACCAGATAGGTTTTTCAACAGTTTATAAACGAAATGAGTCTTGCCGCAATTGCTACTACCAATGATCGAGCAGCTCGTACCATTTCGGAGTTTAATGAGACTCTCTGTCTGCCACCAGTCCATACTTGGTAATGTTTAGAAAATGAAACTGCTCCTGTATTTATATATCTCTCACATCCTTCGCTGGAATCCAAGTGTCAAACTTGGAGGGCCAACCTTGCCAGTGGACCAAGGCTTCCCTTCGCTTTCCTCTCTTTCTATACTTTAACACCGCTTCAATTCTATGCTCGGCTGGCTCCTCCGAAATTTTCTGCATTTCGTCAGCATAGAAAAGTCCCTTGATTGTTTCCCCTTGCAGATCTTCCAGCTGATACGTAGGAGGAACGGTAGCATTTCTAGCTCGAACTCTGAAGTACTCTGTGGACCATTTCTGCTGATAGCCACGATCAAAAATTCCCTTTGTAAAAGCCAACCTCACCAAATCACCAATGCCGAAGCGATAAGTGATAGGTTTATCTTTTTTAGGCTTCCTCATAAAGAGTGTCTCGAAAACCTGCAATTCATTATTGTCGTCTACATCTGCAGGGACCATTTTGATGGTTCTATGGAACGAGTGGTTGTAGCTGTCCACTATAGCTTGGAGTTCATCTATATAACGATACGTGGCATTAGCGTACATGTATCGGTGAATTTTATTTTTCACCGTACGAATAACTCGTTCTGCGAGATGAGCTTTTACGTCCCCTTGCGTAACGAAGTGCCACACCCCAACAGACTTGAAGTAGGCCTGTACTTTCTTCGAAGTATATTCGGGACCTTTGTCCGATCGCAACCTAGTGGGCTTATCAGTTGCAAATATCCTCTGGAATGCTTTCACCATATCTATACTACTCTTGCTTTTGATGGGCTGTATCCAAAGGTATCTACTGAGACTGTCGATCATGATGAGTAGATATTTGAAACCATCATTGTCCTCTGCATATTTATCCATCATGGCTAAATCTGTATCCGCTTGTTCTAGCATGTGTCTAACTACTAATTTTCTGCGTTTGAATCTAGTCTTCACTCCCCTGTATAGACTATAGGCTTCTTGTTGACTCAACCAGTCCCTGACATCAGCCTGCTTAATGCCCTTCCCCTTAACCTCTCGCCACAGTTGTCTGAATCCGCTGAAAGCTCCCGGTCTGCTGGGGTTGAAGTATGTGTTTTTGAGCAGCTTAGACTGTAGCTTGCTCAACGTCATGTTAGTGAATGAACAAAACAGCATGTCTACTATTTATTTTATTTCATATAATGATAATAGATATTGAACAGTCTCAATGACTCCTTTCTCATTCCTGTACAGTTCATTATTAACAATATAGTCCATGGAGTAACCTCCACATCTCAACAACAAAAACAAAGTGCAATAGTGTCCACAACTGGAACTGTTCAGATTTTGCACACGTATGTTATTATACTGCTGGTTGTTAGTATACTCTGCGAATCCGTAGACATCTGATGCTTTACCTAGTGGGTCGAAAAACTCCAATCGGTTATGTCCAGCATAATAACAGGTCCAATGTTCTCCAGGATGCCAACTCTCTTTGGTGTTGAGGATGTAACAATCTCCCTCCTTTAAATGATTCAGCATCTCATCCTTCGCATAGACTCCCTTGAATGAGTGTTTAGTATCAGGATGGTTGCTGAGTATGCATCTTATCTGTGCCGCATTCATTCAATGATGATGTTTCTCGATGAATCCACTTCAAATTTTTGAGGAAATGTCGCAAATAGCATCAAATTCACTGACTCCTCCAAAGGTTCGGCAAACTGAGCATTCACACGAACTTGCCCTCTCTTTATAAGAGGAAAAGAAAACGTCTTGCTGGTTCTGTCTTGAGCCTGGATATCCCACTTAAAGATGGCGTAGCCGAAGGCGAACGATGCCTTATCAATTATTAATCCCTCGCTCTCATCGAGGTCTGAGAATAAACGATCATATTCGTTGGCGTATTGACTTTTGAAGGCGACATCTCCAAAAACTGGTCTCAGAGCTCTTCCGGGAACGCTGGTTCCATCCACGGCAACTTCTAAAAAGTTTACTTTGAAGTGGTGATAGTTGAATGGATTCAGGTTGTAAGCTCCACTGGTAGCGTTTGATTTAACGAAAACTATCAGGAGTCTAGAAGGAACGCTACCTTGAAACGCGTCGTGTATGTTGTAACTGTTCAATCCTTGCGGAATCGTCCAAACGCGTATCTGGTTCTGTTCATATGGATACACTACATTGCGTTCTTTCAGTTCTGCTTCATAGGAGGTCAGGATACCAGGGGATACCGACACCATGGGTACTAACAAATGGGTTTCGAGTAGTTCAATTCGAAAGTCTGCATCCAGTGCATTCGACATGAGGTAAAATGCATCTCTTCCAGGAATCAACTTCACATTGATTTGTATCCCATTCAAGATGTAGCGATCCATTTCAAAGAGATCCTGCAAAATGTTTCCTTGAAGCTCTATCTCTCTGGATGCCATCGTGAGTGTAGCTCTCGTCTTTAACCCAGCGTTGTTCCCAGAAATCGCATTGCTGTCATCCATAAATGTAGAATTCTGTATGGTTGCTTTATCTTTGTAGAAAAATTCATTCTGCAATCTCGAGTTATGGGCATCTGGCGATTGCTTCAACAACCGTTTCAAGTGCGCCTTGTATGGATAGTATAAGCTATGAGTGCTGACAATTTGCTGGTTTAACTGTAGCTCCACCTGCGACCACATGGCGTGTAGCAGTCCGGTTACTGGAGCTACGTTAGATGTTGAAGTCCCGAAGTCTAAATCACTTCCATCGCCTTTGGTTACTTTAAGCTTCAAGAAAAGTTTGGTTCCTTTCAGGTTTATGAACTGTGAAGAGTTATTCGGAATCACAAATTCCACTGGTGTTCCATGCGAGATTGGATTCACTGGTCTAATTTCGACATAGTTGACGGATGTCACGCTGGTTTGAGTATTCGGTATCTCGAATAAGTTTAGTTCTGAATTCAAAACATCTTTACTCATCTGATCTATTTTGAACGCCATAATTGATATTCGGATGACTTGTTTTGCGTTTTAGCTTTTTTCTTTGAAGGTGTATTATTGTTTTTCTTCCTCTTCTGAGTAGTTTTACTACTGTGTGCAATAGTTGAGACTGTTTCTTCCAACTTTCTCTTTGATCCTTTGTTCGCCTCTTTTTCCCTGTTCAGTTGAGACTCAGCGCGTTCCACTGCTGCCAGCGTAGGGGAGGTGACAGTTATTGGTTCTTTTATAGCGTCGATAGCTATCCACTTTGTCCTGTTCCTCCCGTGTCCCGTTTGCGTGATAACTTTACCCAGTCGGCTTGCTCTGATTAGCTTACCCCACTTCTCTGTGTTATCTATATACGGCACCAGTTTTGGCATGCTAGTTTGTGTTGGAAGTCTTGAGATGTAGTGTGCAGGTGATCCGCTGATTGTTAAATGACACAGATGTGTTATCCTGTCCTCTTATATATACTCGCACGCGATCGAACTGATTACTACTTAAAGATGTATAAAGCACTGGATTGAAGTGTATCCATCTGTCTGCAGCATTGATCCTTCGGAGAATTGGTCGCTTTACAGTGCTGACTATGTGTTCGTTAATTAGGTCGCAGAACACATCCAAATAGACTAAACCGGATTGGTTAGATAGTGGTGGAATAGCAATTTCTACTAGGCCTAATTTCCAGTTATGTCCATGCAGGATTTGATAACTCGGTAATTTTACTGTGAAATCTTCACTGGTATTCTGAGGAAAATATTTTTGAGAATCTTTACTGTCTAAATATAGGTATAGATCCGTCATATTTTCTCCTACGGAGCTCAATCAGCAGACGATCATAGGCTTCAGTCACCTGCTCACTTAAATGTGGTTGTCTTTTAAGCACTAATCCCTTATATACTTTCAATGTCACTAGACGACCTGGATTGATGATATTATCAGCAAACATTTGCTCTATGATATTCTTAAAAGACTTTATGTCATCAGCTATGCATAAATTTGCAGCTAAGGCCACCGGGGTACTACATGCCATGTGCACCAAGTACAATTAGCATCTTGCCAAGTACGAAGTATACACGTTGCCCAGCATGTGGACCAAGTTAGCAAGTGACATGGTACCATGTTGCATGTTGAAATAGCATCTTGCCAAGTTTAAACTATACATCTCGCATGTGCAGCATGTGGACCAAGTTAGCAAGTGACATGCTGCCATGTTGCATGTTCAAATAGCATCTTGCCAAGTTTAAACTATACATCTCGCATGTGCAGCATGTGGACCAAGTTAGCAAGTGACATGCTGCCATGTTGCATGTTCAAATAGCATCTTGCCAAGTTTAAACTATACATCTCGCATGTGCTGCATGTGGACCAAGTTAGCAAGTGACATGCTGCCATGTTGCATGTTCAAATAGCATCTTGCCAAATTTAAACTATACATCTCGCATGTGCAGCATGTGGACCAAGTTAGCAAGTGACATGCTACCATGTTGCATATTCAAATAGCATCTTGCCAAGTTTAAACTATACAGCTCGCATGTGCAGCATGTGGACCAAGTTAGCAAGTGACATGCTACCATGTTGCATGTTGAAATAGCATCTTGCCAAGTTTAAACTATACAACTCGCATGTGCAGCATGTGGACCAAGTTGCCAAGTGACATGGTACCATGTTGCATGTACAGATAGCATCTTGCCAAGTTTAAACTATACATCTCGCATGTGCAGCATGTGGACCAAGTTAGCAAGTGACATGGTACCATGTTGCATGTTGAAATAGCATCTTGCCAAGTTTAAACTATACATCTCGCATGTGCTGCATGTGGACCAAGTTAGCAAGTGACATGCTGCCATGTTGCATGTTCAAATAGCATCTTGCCAAGTTTAAACTATACATCTCGCATGTGCAGCATGTGGACAAAGTTAGCAAGTGACATGCTACCATGTTGCATATTCAAATAGCATCTTGCCAAGTTTAAACTATACAGCTCGCATGTGCAGCATGTGGACCAAGTTAGCAAGTGACATGCTACCATGTTGCATGTTGAAATAGCATCTTGCCAAGTTTAAACTATACAACTCGCATGTGCAGCATGTGGACCAAGTTGCCAAGTGACATGGTACCATGTTGCATGTACAGATAGCATCTTGCCAAGTTTAAACTATACATCTCGCATGTGCAGCATGTGGACCAAGTTAGCAAGTGACATGCTACCATGTTGCATGTTGAAATAGCATCTTGCCAAGTAAACTATACAGCTCGCATGTGCAGCATGTGGACCAAGTTGCCAAGTGACATGGTACCATGTTGCATGTACAGATAGCATCTTGCCACGTTTAAACCATACGACTCGCATGTGCAGCATGTGGACCAAGTTAGCAAGTGACATGCTGCCATGTTGCATGTTTGAATAGCATCTTGCCAAGTTTCAACTATACATCTCGCATGTGCAGCATGTGGATCAAGTTCCAAAATGACACGTTTGTTTATTTGGAATGGGAAATTAAATGATAAAATATATTTTTAAACTAAAAAGCTTGTTTAATGAACGGTAAAACTAATGAAATGAACACAAATTTGGAAAATGTAATTTGAAAAAATGGTAAATTGGTATATAAGTTTGAGCTTTGTAGTAAGTATATGAAGAAATCATCCTCTACAATATTCTAGGTTAGCTGACCACTTACTACACTGACTACATTAGTATTCTGCCACTATTAGGCCAGTAGTCAGCTTTTGCCAGGGAGGGAAGCAGGGGGAGGGCTGTTTTTAAAGAATTCCATGAGGGATTTGACTTTTCCTTTGCATTATATCTTAGAATTCACTGCGACTTAAAACATGTAAAATGTTTCGATATGATAATAATAGATTACTAACTTTATGTTCTCATAAAACAAAAATAGATTGCAGAGAATAATTTATTATGTAGAGATGATTTTATTATGGAATAAGTGTAAGTAATAAACTTGTTAATGATACAAAGCTATGAACAGCATATCACTGATACAATTCTAACACAATTCTAAACACATGTGAACATTATAGTATCCTTGTACTAATGTTCCAATCTGAGTGTCAATTAGCTAGTTCACTAAGTAGGCTCCCTGGTCAGAAACATCTTGAAATAACATCTTTAAATAAGAATATAACTGTATTTATGTAGAATTGAAAATCTGTATATTCAAATATTACAGTTAGCAATTTGCAAATACAGAACATTTACCACTGCCCATGAGTTTTCTGCTCTGTAGAAAGACCATAAATGCACATCTTTATGAATTTATATTTATAATCAATAACACTTTAAGTCCCCATATAAGGTCTAAATCACTTTGGCTTATACTGTAGTCTTACTCAGTGTTATATGGAAGAATGTGAAACTTTTTTTTAATTGCTAATTATGAATTTATATAAAACTAACTTTTATAACTAACTTTTAGAGATCACATATATATTCTAATAAGCGATAATTCAAACCAATGTATAGCATTCATCCTCACATGATTTTGGTGAAAAATTAAGAAAATTGGTTCAAAAATAGGCAAGAAATGAACTCATCAATGCTTTAAAATGGTTCAGAGAAAAATGCATTTCAAAATTTCTTAGTTCTCATAGAAACCAATGGTACATAATATTTCAAACATATATACTTCCTTTAATCTCAGGTTAGACAATCAACATTGGTTTATATTTGAAGTTTTGCATATTTAGAAAAGATTGACATTGGAAAAAATGATGTCACTGCCGACCATACGTTTTTATGTAAATCTCCCGTAAAATATTTTGTTTTTCCGTAAATGCAACAAAACTCCCATACCGTTTAAACCCGTAAAACTACTGTTATCTCCTGTACCGTACTTCTACTAAAATCTACCATAATTTTTTTAATTCCATTTTACTGTGAAAATGGCCGTAAAAACCTCCCGTATTTTTGACTGAAATCTCCCTTAATCTACCGTGTTTGAGCTAAATCTACAGTCAGTAACCTTGATTATTGGACTTCTTTCTTTTACTTTCAGTTTTACAGCAAGGAAATGTATTTTTTCTGTTAAAACTGGGCGAGCAAAGGAACCCTCATAATACTTGTTAGGGCCAACTTACATCATGGGCTTTTAATAATCAGACTGATTACTCATTAATTTTTGTCATATTCTTTTGTTTTCCCATTTCATTTAACTAAATGAACTTTCATTTAACTTTTATTTACCATGACCTCGTTCAAAACCAATTTCAGGTTGGCAGGTCTGACGTTAGTTGCAAAATATTTTTGATATGCTAAACCATTGAAGTGGCGCATCATTAAAAAGTTCAACTTTTATTTGAAAAATGGCGGGAAATTTGATAATGAGAAATGAAAAAATTCAAAAAATGAATTTAACCCTTACCCCAAAAAATGAATTTAACCCTAACCTTAACTGTAACCCTAAGACCATGAATATGTGTGTCAAAAATGTAAAATAAATTAAAAAATGAATTCCATAAATGAATAAATTTTTCTATGTCAAAATATAAAAAAAAAGAATTTAATTCTAACCTTAACCCTAACCCTAACCAACCCCAACCCTATTAAACCAGATGGGGTTTTAAATGATTACCTAACCCTGACCTACCCACTGAGGACACAGGACGCGTACCAGACCCTAATGATACAGGGTCCACTTGGCAGGAGCGGCGATCGTGTCCCAGACCCTAATGATAGAGGGTCCACTTGGCAGGAGCGGCATTCGTGTACCAGACCCTAATGATACAAGGTTCACTTGACAGGAGCGGCGTTTGCATACCAGACCCTAATGATACAGGATCTACTTGGCAGGAGCAGCGATCGCTATCAGTAGGGTCTGGCACAAAAAGTGAAATGAGTTTAAACCGTAACCTCAACCCACCCTAACCAACCCTATTAAACCAGATGGGGTTTTAAATGATTACCTAACCCTGACCTACCCACTGAGGACACAGGACGCGTACCAGACCCTAATGATACAGGGTCCACTTGGCAGGAGCGGTGATCGTGTCCCAGACCCTAATGATAGAGGGTCCACTTGGCAGGAGCGGCATTCGTGTACCAGACCCTAATGATACGGGGTCAACTTGGCAGGAGCGGTGATTGCGTACCAGACCCTAATGATACAGGGTCAACTTGGCAGGAGCGGTGATCACATACCAGACCCTAATGATACAGGGTCAACTTGGCAGGAGCGGTGATCACATACCAGACCCTAATGATAAAGTGTCCACTTGGCAGGAGCAGCGTTCACGTACATCTTTTATTGACTCAGATGTCATCACAATGACATATTAGTCAGTACAATGTACAATATACAAAAATAACTTAGACTAAACTAACTACAAAATACAAAATGTAAACAACATGACAAATGCAAAAATATAAGTTATAAGTCAAGTTTTAAATACAGCATAAGAAATGTAAAATATCAGTGTGATGTATCATTAAAAATGACACAATGTTCATCCAACACATATACAATGTATGAATTAAAGATCATTGCCAGGATCAATAAATGACTATGTCTGTTGAACTTGGCAACATGCACACATGGCACCACCAACATTTCTGGTACATGGTACAGATGCTAATACAAGATGGCAAGTAGAACCATGTTGAGCATTAATAGACATTATTATAACATGGACATCCAACATGCCATGCTACAGCCAGTAGCCATATTTATCACATGACAACATGCTGTACTTGGTAAGTTGTGAACTTGGGATCACTTGAATCAAGGTACTTGGCACACATGCAAATATAAGATGGCAAGTATGCCAATGCAACATGTACAAATCAACATGCACATCCAACATGCGAACATGGCAGTACTCGCATTCTGATCTGTACACATGCTAAAACAAGATGCCATGTCCAACCAAAATAGTACATGTTCTAATATAGAATAAATCTTGAATAATCACTTGCACATTCAACATGCCATGTTGAGCCAGTTGCTCTGTCTTTCACATGCTAGACTAGTAGCATGTTGTCAGAAAGGTACTTGCTAAAATATTGCCATGTTACTAACAAGTATATGCCAAGTGACTGCATCTTGTAGATTTACCACTTGGCAACATGGCAGAACATGGCATGTTTGGACCCGGTGGCCATAAATGTAAATTTGAGGAAGTCAGTCTGTCCTCTATGCTTTTCTCCATCTCGTATAATGAGCATATACATATACATGTTAAACTTATATACAGTCCCTAATGCAAGCCGGGAAAGATCTTGTCAACCTTGTTACTGAGCAACCTTATAAACAAGCTCGAATCTGAACAGTCTCGAGGGTTTGTATGTAGCACTGTAGAGCTTAAACTTTGGGTTTGTTTATTTTCAACATAGATCCGCTATTTCATCCATCGTATTCCCGGGTCTGTTTAATGCTATTCACTTACTCGCTACAGCGAAATGACTGAAGCTAAAAACCATCGAAAGAATACTACACACTAACTCGCTACAGCGAAATTGCTATTTCGGCCATCGTATTCCCGGGGTCTGTTAAATGCTATACAATAACTCGCTACAGCGAAATTCCTATTTCGGCCATCGTATTCCCGGGATCTGTTAAATGCTATACACTAACTCGCTACAGCGAAATGACTGAAGCTAAAAACCATCGAAAGAATACTACACACTAACTCGCTACAGCGAAGTTGCTATTTCAGCCATCGTACTTATAGCATTAGAAACTATGTCTTTGTACCCTGTATATGAGATAACAATCCTTATTAGAATTACAATTAAAGGGATCGCAAAGATGAGATGAGACTGTTACGATGCTACTATAACTCTTACTTGATTATGAAGCTCGTTATTTGGCAGTGACTCTAAAAGGTTACTTTCAACTTTAATGTTGATTGAGACTCAAACCTTCAATGACCTACATCGTTTCAATTTAAAGTTTAGGGAACACTGGCATGCTTTTGAAACATAACTTTTGTTGCTACTTTAAATAATTTCTATTCAATGGTTATATGATGTGAAATAAACATATGGTTATCTGCTATCACATAAGTACCGACCGCTATATCAGTGGCGAGTCAATTTAATTTAAAGTGTAATTGGTTGATAAGTATCACGTGTGTCTCTACCTATAACCACCTTTGGTCAGTATCATCAACTCCTACATATTATCAGGTTCCAACGTGTCGCATCCTTCACTTCTCGATGGATCATACAGTAGCGGACAGTGACAAGTAATATAACGACTATTCGACATGCCTCAATATGTCAGTACAATCTGTAGAGGCTATGGATTTGTCATGGAAGTTAACCATATGGAAGCACATTTAACTGAGTAATAGTTACCTCTTTGTATTCTGAAGGATAAACTCTTTGAATTACAGTGCTACATTGCGTAAACCATAAGAAATACGCTTAGCTTCTTGTAATTTTAGCATGAGGACTGAAACACGTGCTAAAACATATGTTTCAGAAATCGTGCTGCTGGAACAAGTGAATTTTAAACAGAAATCTAACAAAGAAGGACTACAGTTCTTTGGTGAGTTTTAATTATATTCAATGTAAGATAAACAACTAACTTAATTAAGGTGGTACGTAATTTTTGGAGACTGGCATGTCCGACCCCTAAAACCCTTCACGTTCATTTTCAATAGCTTGATCCAGACCAGTAATACATTTCTTAAACCTTAATTGAGGTGTTAAAATTTTTTGGTCCTCTAATTTCTGATGTTTTTGAGAGTCAATGTGATTTCCTTTGTAAGCGTACTTACGCAATTTGATTTTTAGTCTCCTAATTTAAGTGAAAAATATTTTCAGGCTGGTATTTGAAGACATATTTGCATTTCAAACCCAGTGAAGCTTTCGTCATATTTTCCAAACGATTATATGTTAGATAGCTCATTAATTTATTCATCAATGCCTTTACACAACCTTGTCTAGTGGGACAGGTGTCTACTTTGTTAAACACACAAGATAATCCTTATTCATGGGTAAACAATTTTTTAAGTGATTTTGCATTGTAGCATGTTTTCCGAAATGCACCACGACACCTTTTTACTCCAACTAACCATCTAATTCGTTTTCCAGGTACGAGCTAATTGGATTAGAAACTAGACATACAGGATAAAATAACAGTTGCATCTCAACAAAGTGCGAAACGATACACCATGAACCTATTCTGATGGAAATTTACCGGACTATAATAAGTGTCTACTACTGTCCTTCAGCGTGAATTATAATATTATGATATAAAATACAGGTAATAAATATACACAATACAATAAAGATTTTGTTGTGTACTTACCAAATATTTGAAATGTTCTTTTTCCTTGAAAATCTTGACCCATACCCCTTCCTCTTATAGCGCTAGATTATGTAAGTTTGTGTACATTGTTATCAATAACACGGGCGGTGTTTATCTTATCTGAATCCCGGGGAGGCTATCCATTCAGAAAGGAGTAGGTGACACATTGGGGCTCCCCAAGGGTTATGTGACAAGGCGACCGGACCTCTAAAATGTGACTTTAAGGTATTTCAAAAACGAACAAATGTGACAAATAAATCCTTGCAAGTGACAATTTTGTATATTCATCCGACTGACAAGTGTTTTGAAAGTGACAAAATAGATAATTCGTTCCGAATGAAATTGGGTGCAAGACGACTAATTCCAACCAGTAATCAAACGATGGAACATAACGGATGTTTGTTGCATTAAATGCTTTGACTCACTAAAAAGAAATGAATCTGAGAAAATATGGCAAGTAAATTTTAAATGTGACAAAAGCGTCCTCAATGCCCCCTCTTGGGCAGCCCTTACATTCATTTAGCCTCTTTCAGATGTTGTCTTACCCATATTATCTTATCTTTATCTTATCCGAATCTAGATCTTGCACGGGTTGGTACGAGAGGCTAAAACCATTAAGAAGGGAGACATTTAGCCTCTAGCTTTATCTGAATCCAAGGTCGTAATTTAATTTGAATCCACTGCTAGATTAAAACATACTCATCGGTATAAAAAGTTACTTATCTGAATCCCGGGTCTCATCTTTTCTGAATCCACTGCTAGATTTAAAAAAGTTACTTGTTATCTTATCTGATTCCACGTTATCTTATCTAAAAATGTTACTTGTTATCTTATTTGATTCCATGTTATACAATCGATCTACCGATCTACCGATCTACCAAGGATGCTCGACAACGGATAATACTACTAAATGGTGCTATTATATATCATTTTGTTGCAAATTAAATTATGTTTAAAATAATATATATTTATTGGTGTACATGTTCAGAAATGAATATTTATCAGGAATATCGGGTAGGGGGTGGTTTTTTGGCCCACCCTGTAGACACCAATTCTTTGAGCCCAAAACCTCAGCCTAAACGAATTCTAGGCGATAAAAACATATTCTTTACCCCCGGGTCTTGACCCTACCTATTTCGTAATTAAACAAGAAACGCAACTATACATACCACTAGTATTTCAGCAGATATCGAAAAAATTCATAAAAATATTTTTTGATCGATAAAATCATGGATTATAAAATCGGAAGTGTTTTCTCTGTTTAATTATTTCAAATATTGCCGTGGATTTGATTTTAAATGCTTCTTAAAAATGCTTCATAAAAACAACATTATCACCATTCACTTCCTGTCTATCGTAATAAAGATGAGCTGAACGTTGTCGTGAACACCTTTCAATCCTCATTCCTCAGTCTAAATATGGCTTTTCCATATTCAATAAATTTATGACACGCCGGCCAGCTTTTTTCAAATGGAGTTCACAGTATTCCAGATGAAACTACCTCTAGCCAAGAAATTGGCTAGAGACACGAGTAATTCAAGGTTACCTTGCCACTCCGGCTAATAATCCAAATTTTAATCCAAACCACGAGCTGATAGGCAACAATGCTATTGAGCGTATGTTAACTGAAGCTTTTGATAATGAGGACACCATGTTATGTGATCCATTGACTGTTGAAGAGGTCCAAAATGCCATTCTTTCCCTGAATTTGAAACGTGCAACTGGGTTCTACAATGTTTCAGCGTGTTCGAACACGTTCGTTATGGCGGTAAATACGTTTGTTCCATAGTTAATTAGCAAATGAATTCATTCCACAAAATTTTCAAATGGGTATTTTATTGCCACTTTTAAACCGTGATCCACTCGAGCAGGACAATTTTAGAGGAATAACGTACTCTCATGACAGTCTAAGAAAGATCTTTGACAATATCGTTCCAAGCAGGAAGTAAGCCTTCTATTTAAAACATATTCCTTAACTGCAGAGAGCGTCACAACTCCACAAGATGGCTACTCATCGATTCATACTTCTCTGACTATACAAGTTCTACAATAATTACAAATGCATGTTGCGAGTAAGTAACATGTTGTCTGATCCATTTGATGTACGCCAGGGGGTCCTGCATCGAGGTGGGGTCTATTCCATGCTGATGTACCAATTGTTCAATGCTGACTTACTCAATGAGTTACAAGCACTGCGGGCAATGGATGTCACCTGTCCTGCTGACGATACCTCATTTTTAACTACTAGTACGACATCTATGAATACATTACTTAATTAAATATGAAATGGAGCTTTGAGATTCACCACGTGCATGTTTTTGTAAACATACTATCTGACCCCATCCAGTCGAATACTACTTCTTAGAACCATATATTGTGTAAATATTTTGATTCTGCTACCGTTTTTCTATTGGTTATTTAGAAACCAGTATGGCGATTAAATTCTATTTAAGACAAATGCCTGTTGGGATACGAATCAGTGGACAGATAAGGCGTTGGCACTGGTTTCGTTCAATTCAACTACTGCAATTGAGGGCAAACAGAAAAGTACCTTGACTAGAAACAATCGTAATGTAAGTATTATTGTTTGTGGCATACAATGCAAAGACATAAGTATCAAATTAATGAATATAATTCCAAATGCTATTCACAACGTATTAATCTTTGTCAGTCTTGTAATGGTGTTAATTTTAAAAAGTGATCGGACACACTGAAAAAAAAAATCTGGAACAATATAAAGATAATTAAGAAATGTATTTACAAATTGTATATTTGACTCTCGAAACATATGTTACAAAAACATGATTGATAATTTTCAAAATCAGAAGGGTTTAATTTTTTCTTTTACCTAGTTCAAAAGATATTGGCGTTTGGATTTTGGAAAATCCCAATTGGCTGCCATTATAAACCACTATCAATATGGCTTTACTTAAAGGCAGAATCAGATCTATAGGGGGGGGACAAAATTACAAGCATCTTGTATAATTGACCTACCAATCTATTCCTTACAATATCTAAAACAATATCTCCCAAAAGATTCACAATATGTTATAAATTGATGAAGTTATTAATGATTCAAGGTGCAAAAATGGGTGAAAAATGTTTAAATTCTCCCAAATAATAAGAATGGTAACCATTCTTATAGAAAAATAATACATTATTGTAAAAATCTTTAGTTTTCCTTGAATAAAGTATGCACTTTTGTGATTTTTAGAAAATAGACATGACAAGGAATGACATGAGCCAAAAATATTTTAAAATTGAAACAATTTTTTGTTTAGCCTGCTCGCTATATCTGATTCTCTCTTTAAGTATCCTTTTCTCAAAAAAGTCCACTATTGAATTTACAAGGGACATTAAGTAGAGTAGTTATTTAAGGTATAAATAAGAATATGATGTGCCATTTCAATTGTAATTTTAAACATATTACCAGAAGTGCTTCGACTGAAAATTTAGTTTCTTGATAGTTGCCCCGGGTGTTCATGCTTTCTGTTGCTATGGCAACCATAACTTCAACCAATCACAACACTTTGATCTGTAACTTAATTTATCAATTTAATAATGTTTGAACATTATTCTGTGCAATTTTTATGAGGATTGGGTAAAATCTGAAGAAATACCAGATACTTTTACCTTATTTATTGATCACCCTGTATACAATAACGTCACATTAACATTAATTGGGAATCTTTAATCCTGAGCATAATCACTTCTGCAAACGATACTATATTTATATATTCAGCACCCTAGGTCCATGTCCAGTAGATACAATATTCACTACAAAGTAATTTGGATCTTCTCTAATGTATTTTTATTGTTGGTTAGATACCCATTTTTGGAAAACATTTGTTTGGCCAGTCTTATCTTATTTCAACCTGGCCGGCTGCCCTTACAATTTTCTCATTGGAATGGAGACCAACAACATAGGACTGTAGTTCATGTTCATTTGGTGAATAATGAGCAAGGTCCACATTTTTAAATCCTAAACTACTCTGCATTCTGTCCATTCTCTATAGACTACTTTGCAATATGGCATGCATTTTCCTGCGTTGGGTATCCTACCTCCACAAAACCTATTCTCCGATGAGGTTTTTAACGTTGGCAGACTTTACAACTCATGGAGATCACAGACTATTATGATGTCTTTTTACCAGTACCATTATGATGTCATACTATGGATGAACCATACTATGAATGTAACCACTATTTTGAATAACCATCTAGCATAAGTTTAACGAAGAATACATAGCTTAAAATCATGTAAAGCCCCGTCATATTGTACATCGTTTCATCAAAATTGAGTAACACTGATGTCTGTGTCAACGCATTTCATGCTAAAATGTTAAAAAATTCTCAGACGAAATATACATATTCTATTCTATCATTCTACATATAGTTAAAAATCACTCGCAGACAACGTATCAAAGTAATGAGCAAACTCTAAGACTAATATCTGGTGAAAATGAACAATTGGCACTTGATCAGTACATATTAATTGCGAAAAATGTTCATAAAATGTATACATGTGAAGACAGAATGTAATTGCGTATCTCAAATAGTCAAAATAACTCCGAGCATTGGGCCTGTTGCGGTTACGGGTAGCCTGGCGTCCTGCCGTATAATAGGGGTTGCTCTGGATGTGATGTTGACACTGATTATGTTACTTATATGTAGATAATGAACATAACTTTTCACTCCTTTATTTTCTTTAATAAGAAATTGTACTCTTCAGAATTGAGGGAAAAAAGATACAAACAAACAGAGAAACAAACAAAGAAACAAACAAACAAAACAAACTGTTTCATTTTTTTAAATCAATGTAATAACTATAGAAATCTACAATATTAGGAAATTTTATAGTGCCTTTTTTCAGAAAAGAACACTAAAATAAACCATATTGATAGCGGTTTATAATGGCAGCCAATGGGGATTTTCCAAAATTCATACGCCAATATCTTTGAAATTAGGTGAAAGAAAAAATTCAACCTTTCCTATTTTTAAGATAATCTTGTTATTGTAACATCTTAGGAATATGGGATTTTGAACTGTTCTGCAGGGGGTCTTCTGAAGATTGATAAATTAACATGGGGCTCAATATAGTTTTTTATAGTTTTTTTTATAGTTTTTAACGGCTAGATATACCAAAAATAAGAGATTTTCAGAAATGTGTCTGTTTAATTTTTTAAACTAATATATTAACTATCAAAATCTACAATATTAGAAAATTCCATTGTGGACTTTTTGAGAAAATGACACTTTAGTAAACCCATATAGGTAGCGGTTTATCATGGCAGCCAATGGAGATTTTCCAAAATTCAAACGCCAGTATCTTTTGAACTACACGTAGGTAAAAGAAAGAATTAAACCCTTCTTATTTTGAATATAATCATGTTCTTATAAAATTCAAGGAATATGGGCATTATTACTTTAGAACTGTTCTGCAGTGGGACTTTTGAAGATTGATAAATTAACATGGAGCCAAATGTAAATGTGCCAAGTTTTCGAGGCCTGCTGTTATCAACTGGGGCCACTTTTCAACACTACTTCGTTAGAAATAAAAAATATATGCTTAAATATACTTTGTCAAAAATGGTACCGTATATATAGCAAGTGCAATTCAAGGGTTTTATTGTCATAACTGACTCCACTAATATTGTAAAGCTTGTTGAAGTGTGCAGATATAGATCTTAAATGTTCCAGATGAAGAAGGAAATCACAATATGCTTGATGTTGGCGTTGGCTGTGGTACAATGTGCCAAGCTTCCTGAAAGCGATGCCAATGCTGATACAGTAAACGTTGTAAAGCGAGATATTTTAGGACATATTGGTAAGAAAAAATAAATTCTAAGCAAATACATCGGTACCAACCAGACCAATTGTATTTTTTCGCGTTATTATAGCTGATGTGAGGGCCTATACATGTACATCCAAGTTAAGGTTGTGAAGCGAGCGAATTTTGGGCCTATTGATAAAGCATAATTGAATTTGAAACACTGCAACATGGTAACTAAAACAAAACAACGATGAAATTAGTATTCCAAATCATTATTTCCGTTTGATCAGTGTTTGCTTAATTGTTAGAAAGGCTCATGCACGCCGACCCTTTGCATTCGTCTACACTAGACCCTGCACGCAGGATTATTCACGCCAAACGCATTAATTTTTAGAACGTTTTAATATTATTTTCACTTATCAATTTGGATTTCGGAAACTCTATTCTACCAAATGGCCATTTTATATTTCATTGAACAAATAGGAAAATAAACTGATTACGGGGAAACAAACATTTGGTATTACGAATTTTCCAAGGCCTTTGACTAAATTATCATGACATTTTAATAAAAATTAAATATTAATTATGGCATCAGAGGAATAGCTAAGTCCTGGTTTGAACACTTTTTAAAAGGCGGCAAAAAGATGTCACCATTACCAAAATGAATCTAGACAATCATCTCTAAACTGTGTAAATTGTGGTGTTCCACAGGTCTTCGCACTTGGACTGCTACCATTTATTCTTTACATAAATGGTCTGTCTATTGTTGCCCCTCATCTAAAATTTATTATGTTTGCTGACGACATCAACCTACTCGACAGCAATTATAATATAAATTTGCAAACAAATACATGAAGTGTTATGTCAACTAGTATATTTTTGCCTAACCTCCAGTGCCCAGGAAACCAGAATGATCCAACTACGAGAAGTACATAATTGTTATTTTCGATCTTATAATGTATTGTCAAAATATTTACCTAAAACTCTAAATAATTGGATGTTTTCAAACGTTCCTATTTTGACCTCAGAGGTCATTTCATAAATTCTAAACCACTTAGAAGTCAGTATGGAATCCAGAATTCAAGTTGATTTTGCCAATTAACATTGAAAACACTTTTCAAGGTCATATTTTTAGATGACTTTCTCAGATAATTGGATTTCTTTGCTGTTATCTTACTACTGGAACTGTATACTGTTCGGAATCTAGACATTTTTAGTTTAGCTAAAATCGAAGGTTTATATATTATATAGGTATAAAACAAATTTTGTCCACCGTTTTGGATGAGACTAATTCAGGTTAGTTTCTACCTGCTGTGGACCAGTGCTCTTGCTGTAGGAGAATCGAATGGCTGTTACTTAAATTGTCTCATAATTAAAGAGTGCCAACTCAAGACAGCTAAACCCCCTTTCTTAGGTATGGTGACCACAATTATGATTGGCTGATCATGATCAAGAGTAGGAAAACTTGATAACTGTGTCGTTGGGAGTAGAATAATGAGTCAATAAACATTTATTGAAATAGTAATATTATGATGAATGATAACGTTTCAGAATAGGAATATTTGGTGAATAGAAAGAAAATCAAACCTTTGCTAGTTTATTCGCACACTTTGTTATCGGTCGAGATAGTAAAAACTTGAAATGATTAAAATAATATGTCCAATTAGACAAAGGTTGCCAGAAAGGTTACACACTTATGTCTCTATACGTTTGTAAACCAATAAATCTCACAAAAGCACAAATAAGATAACACAAGTTTTAACTATTTAAATAACCTGTCGATAATGGCTCTGAAGCTAATTTACTGGCATTGGCACTGGCAGAGATCTACTTCGTAAACGTTTTAAAATGTGATCCAAATTAAGTCCAACCTCTCATACATTTTCACAACGGTCACTAATTTATCTTTTAACATTGTTCAAACTATTTAAAATGTGACTTTGTTAACCTTTTGTTTATCTTTACCAACTGTACAGAGTGGGCCAATAAAAATTGGAACATTTTTCTATTCATTCAATTTTCTTCAAGATTCAGGTAATAGTAAAATAATTATTTGTGAACATGTTAAAGATAAGAATGTGTATGTACAATTATGTTTGAGTTGTCATGGTCATGATCTGTGTACAATGAAAAATATCCTCTCTGCTTGAGGCATCACTGCTGAATATCTTTCATACCATACAATATGTACCCTTCGAATGGTCTCAATACAATTAAAACAAATGCACAGGGTGGTCCAAAAAGTGAACCCCTGCAACGGGCCATATTTCCCTTATTACTAGCAGGAATTCTGTCATACTTTCACATATTGTAGAGGAAGGTCTAAAATTTATGTTGGTACCACACATTTGTCTTAGTCTTGAAATTTGCAGAAATTATAAGCCCTAACCAAACATTACTGAGAAGGGATAAAATGTGATTTTCAATATCCGCGATTCTTCAACCCTTCAACACCCTTCCCCTGACATTTTTTAAGCTGCAGTCTTGAAGAACTAATATTTTCTGACTTTGTTCAATTTTGAATCCTGCACATTATGGCTTCAAACTAGCATCCTACCTTTGTTAGTTGCAAAGTTATTGTGATCCAAAGAAATGTTCTAAGGTTCCATAGACGAAAACATTTTCAAGTGAAATCGCGATTATACCCCTATATGATCTTGGAATGTCAATATCTTCATAAATCATGGACCAATTCTAATGAAATATGGCTCAAAACATTGAATATCGGATTTTCTTTTGATTTATTAAAGCTAATCGATGAAGGGTTTCTCATATACCTGGTCACAGGGGGCAACTTCCTTCCACAACAGGCCCTCCTCTAACTGGTTATGTGTAAGTAACATACCCCTGAGCTGTTGAATGGTTAAAACTGCTTCAAAATGATCAATGAACGTGTGAAATGTGTTTTCTGCTTAAATAGTGTTAATCACATTGTTAAAATTTTGCACAATATCTTATTTTCAGGCATGTATGTTAAACTCTTGTAATTTCTTCAAAACTTAAGACTGAGAATAAATTATGGCATCAACCAAAATTTTAGACCTTTCTCTAAAACATGTGATAATATGAGCCTATTCATGCAAGTATTAAGGAAAATATAGCCTGTTGCAGGGGTTCACTTTTTTGGACCACCCTGTAGTTATGTCTAGGAGAATCTAGACATGTCTCCCTTGGATAATATATAGCGTAACTGACTTCAGCCGTTTTAAAAACTGGCACAATGTCTCAAAACCTATAATTTAAGCCATGTTGAAGACTGTCAAATAAAGCTCTGACTGATTATTCAAGTGGGTAAAGGACATCTTCAGGAAACCCTTGCGTTGAGTAATTAAATGTTAAGCTTGTCCATTCATATTTACACTGTTGACAATGAATTGTTTTTCAATTTCCTTAAGATAGATGGTGATACATGATTAACAAAATAGTTACAATAGATGGGAAAAGGTTCCATTTTTGGCCCTTTTGGTACATTGTAACTTTCACGAAATATTACGTCTCGCTCTTCAAACAAGAAATTCTATATTCGATTTCTATATGAATGCTGTATTATATTATTCAACAAGTGAAACGGAGGAACCAAAGAACACTTCCGAGATAAGAGTGAGATACTTCGGGAACTTATAGGGAAACAAATAAAGCCTTTTCGAAAAGGGGTTGCTTAAATAAATGATATGCAAAATGTGAACGGCTTTTTGGAAATAAATGATTTTAAACAGAGGTGAGTATCAATTTTGACTTCCATGCCAAAGAGATGGAAAACTATTTTAAAAAGTAATCCTTAAGCGAAGTTTGAAACGAATATACTAAAAACATAGAACAGCTATTTATTGGGAACAAAATTGCCAACATAAAAAACTTGACAGCAAAAAAAATTCAATTGTACATTAATCGCCAGAGTTATATTGAATCCATAGTGTTTAAGTGCTTATGGTGCAAAGGATTGGTCATCGATATGCGAACTGAACTCAACATTGTTTTTCTGTTAACCCAATTATTGAAAACATTCTGTAAAAAGGGCCCTGTCCTTTATGTAATGGTCACTAATTCAAATACATGTATATTTTTTATAACAGTATTTTATTCACATTTTTTGCAATTGTTTTTTGTTCCTTTCTACTGATTCTTAAGAATGAAATAAAATATCTTTCCGAACCTTGTTGGAACAAAATAACATATGCAACATTTGCCTATACCTCACAATATTATAGTTATATAAAGAAAAATTTGGTTGATTTAACAAAAAGTATTCGAAAAATTAACCCCAAATAGATAAAAATTAAAGTAAAGTTTATTTCATTAACAAGATACTTTTTTAAATAAAACAAACTTTCCTTTGTACTACAATATTGCGAGACACGCAACTACACGTTGTGTATATGAAATTTTGTTCCAATGAGGTTCGGATAGATGTTTCGTTTAATTTCGAACAAATGATACCAAGAACAAAAGTGTCTGATGTGTTTTCTAAAACGATATAGAGAAAAGTATATGTATTTTTTCAAATTATATTGTTACCATTCAAAAGATGATCATTAAATTGACCAATCCTTCATCAAATTAAGAGTCTTAAAATACTTTGGAAATCTTTTGGAAAATAAATTATTACAGGTAAATGAGCAACACTATTGAAGGTTAATTCACATTTTTGTATCTTACGAATGTACGAGTCAATTTGACCTAGGCCTAATGTATGACGTAGTAACAGCGCTTGACCAATCAGAAAGTTAGCGGGCGCGGGCTTTTCAAAAGTTATATTGGCCCGCTGTCTTGTGAACAGTTTACAATATACATCATCGTAGTTAGTTATAAATTAAACAAAGTATTTACATTTGTCATATAGAAAAATAATGTTTACATGTGTACATTTTGCGTATTTATTTTCTCATTTTAAACTTTCAAAATGCACGTAAATGTTATAAAGGGATTTGGCACATTCTATTGTGAACGTGTCAAATGTGTAGTCATCATCAACTAAAATCAATTCTACTTCTTAAAATTGTTTGTAGAAGAATGTGTTATTCGAGGCTTAAGAGTTTGATCTGATTTTTAATTAAGGTGACTGTTGGAATCAGTGGAGTCGGTGTACAAAATGGAGTGGTGGTTTCACTGGAATTCTCTGGCTGAGCTGCAATGATAAGTAGGTCTTTCAATAAGACGGAGTTTAAGATTAGTGTAAATAGCCCATTTACATGTACGCATACCTACAGGGTGATCCAGAAATAACGTCAAAGCTGTTGCCATTTCAATATTACTTGACTTACCATCTTGAAACTTGGTAGAGATGTTCCCCAATCCCGAGATAATATCAAAAAAATAAAGTTTCTACTATTTGATTGGTTCATTTCATACTTACTAAATCTCATTCGATTTCGATGAAAATTAAATGGTTAAACACAACCATCGATGCGATAAACGATGCCATGTGATGATGCATAAAATTGTTGAATTTACACATTCTTCATAAATGCTTATTAGTCCATTTGTCAACCTATGCATCCTATAGTGAACCTACAGGTATGTATTGTAAAAAACACGATGTTTTTGGTTAATCTTTGATGATAAGGGTTTCCTGAAGAGATTTAGCTGGGTTGGACAAAAAGTCAGTTTGGAGAAAAAATAATATAGGCTAACTAGCGAGGGCTATATTGAAATTTTGATTGTTTTCGATGTCTTGAAAAGTTAGAATGATAGCAGCATAATTATTTTGTCTAAGCTAATGTTTTCAGGGTTAATGAATAAGATACCGTTAAAATATACAATAATAGCTTATTAGATATTGTGCATAATTGTAACTTAGCATATTTTATGATTGAAATAAAACATTTATTCAAAAATTTCTGTATCAAGCTTGCAAAACAATGGAAATTACTGACTAATTAACTAATTAATTGGGTTGCCAAAAATAACTAATTTGGGGGGAAATTATATACTCTGTAGGTATGCAAATTAGGGCGGCCATCATTGAAATATTTGTCTATTTCTTACATAATTTAAAAAGTACTAATGATAACATCACAATTGATGTGCCCTTCCCCATGTTTTCAGTATTAATGAATAAGATAATGTATAAAGATACAAGAATAACTCATTATATATCAATGTATATATGCAAATTAGCATATTTTATAATTGAAATATCTCATTCATTATTATTTATCAGTGCAATTTTAAACTATTGACTAATTGAAGGTTTCCTTAGTGATTTAATGTGGTTGCCGAAAATAACTTTAGGGGAAAATGATAAATGCAAATTTTGTTGACCATTATTGAAATATTGAATATCTTCCATATCTTAAAAAGTAAGAATAATAGCACCACAATTGTTGTGCCACAACCCATGTTTTCAGGGTCAATAAATATTCGGTTTTTTAGGTTTAAAGTTTTTTTATTATCATTTAAACAAAACAAATTACAAACACAGCAAGGGCCGAAGCAATGCATTATTGGCCCTGGTAGTCAAGAATTTATATAATGTAAAGTGAAGTTGCAATGAGATTTAAGGATCAACTCGGTAATGCAGAACAGTATATAAAAATAAAAACTTACTCATTTAAAATAGTAACAATTAACTGCAGAAAACCTGCAGTCATTTCAACAATTTTCTGATTTGTCAGATACGATAATGAGCAATCACCGTATAACAAATAATTTACCCTGTCTTGCTGTCTGAGTTGACCAAACACGGTTAAATCAAAGGATGGCAGTTCCCCAAGTTCTTCCAAAAACAAGTTTCGCTGAACAATGAATAGAGGGCAGTGTAATAATAGGTGCATTGTAGACTGTGATCTAAAGCCACAATTACAACTTGGAATATCAATGTTTCTAAAATTATGTGTGAATAAATGCTGCCTAAAAATAAAGTCACATCGAGTCTTATTCAAAGTTGATTCAGTCTTCCTATCAAGATGCAATTTTGGAGTAGGTAGCTTTATTTTAGAATTTTGAATATGTTTCCTCAGGTTAAACTTAAAACAATTTCTAGATTGGATAGCTTTCAAGTCACCAGGCAGTTTCTCCCATGCTGTTATACAAGATATCACTGTACCCTTTCTGATCTTGGCCTTACAGTGAGCTGGTATTCTAAAAGATCTGACTCTGCGTAACCGATTTCCATTATTCATTACATTATGATTTCTATATAAAGAAAAGGCCTGGTTTACATAGGAAGGCATTTTGTTGTTATTTATGACGTCATAAATAAACAATAGTTTCTTTTCATCCCTCCTGGCCCCTAGGGACCTCCAACCTAAGCATGAGGTGACTTTGGTTGCATTTGTACCTTGGGTACATCCACTGACAATCAATGCTGCCCTATACTGAATACTATCCAATTTAGAAAGTAAATTTAAGTTTGCACAATCAAAAATGATATTCCCATATTCTAAGTGAGGTAGTATAAATGCCATATAAATCTTCTCTAGATGTTGTGATCTTAAGTTATGTTTTAGTGCCATAAGTGGGTTCAACATCCTGTTACATTTAACAATTATACTGTTAATGTGTTCTTCAAAGTTTAAAGCCTTGTCTAAAATAAGTCCAAGATGTTTGTGACTATTGGTGAAAGGGATAGAGTCACCATTTAACACAATAGGAATTTGAGCAATTGGAGTTCTAGTTTTGGACTGGAAAAACACTTCCTTACTTTTACTTGTCTTAAATTTTAATTTCCAAGTCTTTGACCAGATCTCTATTCTATTAACATCGCTTTGGAGTTTTAGATAAGTTTCATGAACTGAGTCCTCCTTTTTGACAGGTAGAAAAATTGAGCTATCATCAGCATAAAGGTACAGAGTGCTATTTAAAACTGCATCGGCTAGGTCATTGATATAAAGTAAGAAAAACAGTGGACCTAATATTGACCCTTGAGGAACCCCACAATTTATTACTCCTTTGTCAAACCCCCCTAAATCCCTTCCTCCTGTCCCTAGAATCCCTTCCATTGTCCCATCAATATTGTCATATAGAGTATCTGAATTTATTGAAGTTGTACCATTCACCCTAACTTTTAATTTTCTGTTATTAAGGTAGGACCCTATCAGATTAATAATGTTCTCACAGATACCGTATGATTTTAGCTTATGGAGAAGTAAGTAGTGGGGGACGCCGTCAAACGCACCCTCAATATCAAGAAAGATCCCTCTAGTAGAAATATTATGGTCAAAATTTGAAGTAATCATATTTACAATAGATACAAGTTGTTTCTGAGTGTCATGCCCAGGTAAAAACCCGGATTGGTTCTGATACAAAAGATTGTTAGATGCCACATGTTTGAATATTGAATCATATATGACGCGTTCAAAAATTTTGGAAATATTACTTAAAAGGCAAACTGGCCGATAGTTCCCTGGGTCAACTTTTGAGGATTTATTTTTGAAAATGGGGACAATAATGCCCTGCTTCCAACAATTAGGAAATTTGCCTTTAGTAAGAATGAGTTTAAAATATTCGGTAATGTTAAAAGATACAATGATAACTTATTAGATATTGTGCATATATGCATATTAGCATATTTTATGATCGGCATTTCGCATTTATTCAAAATATTTTGTTAATTAAGCTTGCAGTACAAGGGAATGTACTTGGTGGTGTCCTTAAATTCTTAGTAGTTATATTGGGTTGCCCAAATAACTTTGCGTGAAAACTATACACTCCCCTCCATAAGTTTGGCAACCTTTTTTCCCCATTGAACTACATGTTAAAGCCTCTTTACGTTTGAATTTTTATTTACTTAACCGGCGATGAAATAACTTATAATATTAATGGAAACGTAACTTGACTTTATTTCCAATTCCTCCAAATTTTCTCAATTTTTTTCCTCAATTATAATAGGTCGAAAATTGATGATAAATTTGATGAATTTTTGAAAATCGTCATTCCCATGTAATTCAATGGGAAATGGAGGGTTCGGGGCAAATCAGAAATCAGGATTATTTGGAAAAGTTATTGTGTCAAAATGAGAAAAGTAATAAGTAGCAGAGAACGGCTTTGGAATCGATCTCTGTGTAATAAATAATTATGATTCCGTTTCGATACATGTTATACATTTAGACTACCGGAAACAACATTCAGCAACATGGCGGGCGATAATGAAAATATAATTCAATTGATTATATTTCGTCAATTATCAAGCGTTTTACATGTCTAAGGTAAGATTTAATACTTTGATGTTGGAGCTAAATAATTATGCGATAATTTGTGTGACTTTGGTTAGCATGGTAACTATGGTTACTAAGACAGGCCAGAAAAGCGTTTACCGCAATATATAAGCGCTAGTGTGTATGACCCTCGTATGCAAGAAAATAAGAAAAAATAAATATCCAAATCAGAAAAATAACAACAAATAACATCATACGAGGGTCAGATTTATATGACTAGGGTCTCAAAAAAGGTTGCCAAACTTATGGAGGGGAGTGTATATGCAAACTAGGGCTGTTATTGTTGAAATATCGAATTTCTAACATACCTTAAAAGTAAAAATTAAAGCCCTGGGACCCATGTTTTCAGTGTCAATGAATAAGATATTGTTAAAATATGCAAGAATACCAAGAATAACAATTTTAGCATATTTATTGATATCAACGTTTTGTATGATGAAATATATAAAAATAATATAACAAGAAACAGATCCCTGACTAACACCATGATTAATAATGAAAGATGGTTGAATGAGAAACTATGTCGGTGTTCTGCCATATAACTATTATACCATGTTACCGCTATTCCAAAGTTGATTTCATAGTTTGAAAGTTTATCAAGCAAAATATTATGATCAATTGAGTCAAAGGCTTTCAAAATAACGCTTTTAGATAATGGCCACCTTCATTTGCATATACAATTTTTTCCGCAGGGTTGCCTTTTGTCCAACCTAGCTGAATCACTTCGTAAAACATCATGATAGTGATAAAGCAAGAAAACATCGTGTTTTTACAAATTCAAAGGTTCAGAAAATGACACATCGACTGTAAATATAAATGGTTGATATTAGTCATTTTTTCGTGGTTAAGATTGTTTAATTTCACTATCTTGTCACTTTCATTACGTCTTTGCTGGATCACGATAGAAATTCAACATAAGCTTAGACAAAATAATTATGCTGCTATCATTCTTACTTTTCAAGACATCGAAAACAATCAAAATTTCAATATAGCCCTCGCTAATTAGCCTATATTATTTTTTCTCCAAACTGACTTTTTGTCCAACCCAGCTAAATCTCTTCAGGAAACCCTTATCATCAAAGATTAACCAAAAAACATCGTGTTTTTTACAATACATAGGTTCACTATAGGATGCATAGGTTGACAAATTGACTAATAACAGCGTGGTTAAGATTGTTTAATTTCACTATCTTGTCACTCTCATTACGTCTTTGCTGGATCACGGTAGAAATTCAACATTTCGCCCCAAGTCACTGCCCTCAATAAGCAACCCCCCCCCCCCCATTACATTAGCCACACCACGGTCCTGAAATGTATCATTCAATCAGTTCTTAATGGTGAAATATACTGGTAATTTTTATCATAAATTGTTGCATACGATTTCGATGCCTTTTACGTTAATATTAAACTCATTTTACAAAGCGCGTTACCTATACGTATCCGTAACAATCATACGGATAGGGATAGGTTTACGTAATTTTTTACGCTAATTAAACTTCACGTCTAAAATCACGTTCTTACTGTTATGCGGTAAACGCCATACAAATATTTGTCATATTCCGCAATTGAATCTGACAGATTCACTGTAAATATATGGCATATTCCGCTTAACACTTACCGTACACAGACACACATACTCCCACAGTATATTTGACACCTTACATTTAATTGAAAAGTGTAAGAAATAATAAGGACTACCTCCCTCGACCCGATAATTGATTTAAAAGATATACATCGTTTCCTGAACCTTTCGATATACAGTACCAGTTATGGAAATAGTCGCAGAAGGAAACACTGTCCGCGAATACAGGAATAGTAAATAAATAAAAAAAATTGTGGATCAATATGCTGAAATTGTAATCACTCAAATCTGTATTTTCAGATGCATTTGCGATGGTTACACATCTGGTACATGCCGGAGAGTTCGTTCAAAGTGCCCTTTAACTTCTTATGCGTGGCAATGTCAGTGCTCCCTTCCTCGTAGATATAATCCCAAACCTAGATGGTGTGGATTCTAATCGAGAGCACAAAATTGATGAAAAATGACGACCACAGAAACAACAACGGACACACAAAAGATATTTGAATGCATAAGGTTTATATACTGGAAGGTTTAAGATGGAGGGTTTATATATTCAAGAAGTACAGGGTGGTCAAAAAAACGGCAACCCTAATTTTTCCTCATATCTTTCTCATTTTTGGAAATTTTGCCCTGATATTTTGCACACATGTACATCATTCAATTTCATACTAGACTGTATTATTTAGTATTTCATGAACATTGCACTGATAGTCACAATGTTAGCACTTTAAACAAGGTGCCCCAGTTTTCCAATATCGTGCTGTAGGCAAACCTGCACATGTTTTCCAAACCTGTTAATGACATAACAGCATTTCTCAGCAAGTATGGCCTGAATGACACATGTGATCTTTATTTTGAGGTCAAATGTCTTTCTGGTGTTATTACCCTACACTCTATCTTTGGGGTATCCCCACTGGTAAAGATTAAATGGGGCCATATCTGGGCTATGGGGTGCCCATTCATTGTCTGTTGTATTGTTGATAATGTGGTCATTGAAGTGGTCCCAAAGCCAATATTGTGCATCATTTGGTGTATGGGGTATGGTTCTGTCTTGTTGGAACCACTGTTGCTGCCTTTCAACCCCCCTGGGTTCACCTAAAGTCCCATAGAACTCCATGGGAATCACAAAATAGAGTTTGATGTTAACAGTTATTGCATATCTGTTAGCATCATCAAAGGTAAAGGACCCTATCTTCTGAGAACACACTAAACTGTGCATCTGTCTGTGTGAAGGTGCCTCTCCACTACTTCTTAAAGTGCTTGGCTCCCCAAGAATACATAATTGTTACAGTTTACCAGTGCATCAAGTTGGAAATGGAGTTCATTTGGATAACAGACCAGCTCAGACAGCCCGAAAGTGGCCATCTGGGGTATGTTGCTTAAAATGCAGTAATATTGTGACTATCAGTCCGATGGTCATGAAATATGGGAGGTTGGTAGGAAATTGAATGATGTACAAATGTGTAAAATATCAGGGAGTTATTCCTTAGAATGACAAAGATATTAGGAAAAACTAGGGTTGCCGTTTTTTTACCACCCTGTATATGTATCCCTCGATATACACGGAGAGATACGCTCATTTCCCCTTTAGCAGGCTGAATTTTGAGAAAATGCCACCAGAATATTCCATTTCGTGATAAAAGTCTGAATTTTGGTACACATTTCTTCAAACAATATTATCTGACCGCAAGCGAAATATTTTCCAAAAAAATATGATTGGCGCAATTGCAGCTTTCAAAACGTCGACAATTATTCATAACATGTCTAGATAGTAGTGTTATACTTCAGTTAAATCTTACTTTTGATTGAAATTCGTATAACTGTATTCTAGGACAATAAACTAAAGAAATTATCACCCTGGTATTTTCGCTTATTCGGTATTCCTAACTTCATGTACCATCCTGCCTTTTTATGGTAGTTTAAAGAGTTAATAAAACACATTTTGCTTTTTTACACACTATCACGATTTGAAATGTTTTTCCACTGATTAGGACAACCCTGTATCTAAAACCGACCTTACATAACAGATGTATTCCATACATTATAAGGTTCCGTAATTTTTAAAGAAAGAGTGCGGACTTAATGAACAATAATATATTCCTGCCTGTTATTAATGCCTTGGTCACATTTGTTCCTATTTTCGATACCGCGCCCGCCCGATTGAGTATTTTGTTCAAAATTGAATACAATATTGAACAAAACACTCAATCGGCCGGGCGCCGACCGATGAATCGGAACATATGTGACCAAGGCATTACATAGAACGTAAGTGATTTTGGGATACATCTTAATTAATATACGAGTTTATACAATTTTAAGAGCGAGTTTTTTTATCTGAATTATGAACTGCTTTGAAATTCTGTCAATATTTCAATTACTAAAACCTAATGATGATGACTATAATTGATTTCACTGAATTCTAAAATTTCCGTTCGTTACATACGTTATAAAATATATAGAATGCATATTGTATTACAAATGCGTTTTGATTGGCTTGAATTGATATATCATGCATGCCTAGCTATTGTAAATGCATGTGCTTTATGGACTACGACGTCTGGTTCTCGAGCGAAGAGGTTGAACCTTTGAGACCCTAGTCATATAAATCTGACCCTCGTATGATGTTATTTGTTGTTATTTTTCTGATTTGGAAATTTATTTTTTCTTATTTTCTTGCATACGAGGGTCATACACACTAGCGCTTATATATTGCGGGAATTGCTTTCCTGGCATGTCTACCCAACCAAATTCACACAAATGATAAATTAATTTCTTTGCTTCAACTATAAAGTATTTAATCTTACCTAAGGCACGTAAAACGCTTGGTAATTGAAGAAATATAAGCACGCTGCCAAATTTTAAAATTTGTTCCATATAATATCTACGACCGTGTATGCAAAGAAAATGATAAAAAATAAATATCCAAATAAGAACAAGGAATATCGAAGAACAGCATACAACGGTCGGATTTATATGACTATTGAGACCCATATGGAATTTGAGACTCGATTTTGTCTGTTCGCCTTTATCAAACAGATTATACCATCTTGTATGGGTATCAGTATCCGAAACAATATTTGTGTTTGAGCAAACGAGGCGCATATTAATGACGCTATTCCTCTAAGTTTTGGATTGTCCATTAGACAGGGGGACGTGTCAGGAATATGAACACAATAGTAGAAGATTATAAAAGTCAGCTACGAACAAATCTTATTGAATAGTAATTCCATGAACATGGTCCAATCTTGAAATTTTTTAACTTTTGTAAGTGAACAAATTGAATATATTATGAGATTATAAGCAAATACGACCGAGTCTGACATTTCACCTGTATTGCCCCAACCATTTTTCACTCAGAGTCTATCAATCTCACTTGAACAATCTTCCTAGCTCAGTAATGTAAAATAAAACAGTAGAGGGTGTCCCTAAATGTACCGAGATAAACACGATAGAATTCTGTGAGTGATGTAGGAATAATGTTGAAGCTAGGTCATCTGACAGAACATTGAATGATCATAAACATATTTTGTATCATGTACCATCACCTATTTCTTCTTCTTTGGAATTGCATTCAGCTTTTCATCACCATGATAAGTCAGTAAGAGCACTTCATCTAAAGTGTCATTTCTAAAAAGTGATTCACTCATTTCTGTAAATTATTGTCAATACAAAAATACATAATGTGAAATAAAGACAGAATCTATTTTTACCTCAAGTGACTTCAGCATCTCTTTGTTACATTCAGTAAATGTCATCTGGGGTACGGAAGTAATAAACAATGGAATGTGTTCCTTCAATACTTAAGAGGATATTTTGGAAATGTTTCATCATAAATAAATGTCAAAAAATCATCAATTAAATCAAAATATGTTACCATCAATAAATGTCCCAAAATCATAAATCCAACAACCCACAAAAGGGTGGGGCATAAATACATCTCCCAAATAATCAACCAAACCTTTCACCAGAGGCGTGGGGCATGACTGAATTTTTCCAAATTATCAACCCAACCTCCCACCAAAGGCACAGGCCATAGATATATTTCACTTAAGCATGAACCAAACCTCCCACCAAAGGCACAGGCCATAGATATATTTCACTTAAGCATGAACCAAACCTCCCACCAAAGGCGCAGGCCATAAATAAATTTCCCCAAATCATCGACCAAGCCTTCCACTAATGGCGCAGGCCATAAATAAATTTCCCTAAATCATCAACCAAGCCTGCCACCAAAGGTGCGGGCCATGAAAAAAAATCCCAAAATCATTAACCGAGCCTTCCACTAAAGGCGCGGGGCATAAAAACACTTCTCAAAATCAATCAACAACCCAACCTTCCACCAAAGGCTCGAGCCATTAATGAATTTCACTAAAACATCTAGAGGGTGGTCAAAAACGGAAACCCTGCATTTTCCTTATATCTTTGTCCCTTTAGAAAATTACTCCCTGATTTATACACGTTTGTACATCATTCAATTTCCTACCATCATACCATATTTCATCACCATCAGACTGATAGTCACAATTTTACAGCACTTTGAATAACATGCACTATGTAAAATCCCATGATTAATACAGAATCATAAACCTATTAAACATACATATCAGTTGTTTTAATTCGTTTTAACCTGTTATCATAGGTTTATGTATAAGACATAATTATAACAATGAATTATACGGACTTTTTTGGAGTTTCTCCTCTGATACTTGTATAATTTGTTTTAATTTGTTATCAGCTGTTATATTCCATCTGGTTCAACTGGGAAAAACATATTATACTGGATGATACATTTCTCTGCTCTTGCGTATAATTTGTTTACATTAGGTTACATGTTGTTGACACAACGTGTTGACACTATCTTGTTGACATAGACATATTGATTGTTTTAATAAAAGCGGGTATTGATAAATTAAGTTTTGACATTTGAAAGTTGTAATGAATTAATATAAATGATTTTTCAAAATAAGTCACCAGAAGTGATTAGTGCAGCAGTTGAAAGATATATTTTAGTTTTAGCATTTATAACGTGCTTGCAAAAACACGGGCGCCCATTTAGATTATTAGCGGTTTTATTATAATATTTGATTGCTTCAATGCGCTCCATGAAAGAAAAATGTGGGCACTTTATTAATTGAAATCAATATGTCTTAATATCAAAGCTACATTGTTAACGGAGACAACGTAAGAGTGCGACATTTTAACCTATTTCAAAATTCGTTTTTTTTTATTTTCCATAACGGCTACTAGTATTTGTGTGCCATAGTTATCTCGGGTTATCTCGGGCTTTCGGGCATCACGGTTATCGTGATTTAAGGGCAGTTATAAAAATATACAAGGCGATGGTTCAAAATGGACAATTTTCAAAACTGCTTAACTTCATGTTTTTAAAGAATGCTTGCCCGGCGAGGGGTTTGCTATTGCGAGAGAACAAAAACTTTGAATTAGGATTTTTCCTAATACTTAATCATTAATACTTAATACTTAATCATTAATCAACAACTTTTTAAACCGTCTCTCTGATTAAACATCATGCCAATTAATACCATTATTGTGTTGACAGGATTAAATGCGATATCTATGGAATAATAATTTAATGAACTCAATAGTCTAAATGATAAATAAGTTCATAATTTAGTCCCCGGGATTTAGTCTTGGCTGACTAGTCTTGTATCATCAGAGTTGGATTACAAATACCTCCCTAAATCAAATATTTATAATTGTTTTTATGTCTCTGATCCAACCACTAAAGTTTAAAAGGAAGACTATAGTGTCCCGTGAATTCATTATAATTATCTTAGACAATAGTGAAGCGGTACAATCGTGGGAGTGTTAATTAATCGGAATGCAAGTTTGATACATACAAAATAACTCCTTTGGATCAAATATTTAAATTTTACTAGAGTGCGGGGAGTGGAAACGAGTCTCCATTCAAGCACTAAATATCAAAAGAAAGATTTCAGTACCCCTTAACTTCGCTCCCGGACTTCACTATTCACCACCTCCCCTCCCCCTTCCCCAATTATCTTTTATGACCCCAGATTGTTCGTTTCTGTGCCCCCCCTGTCCATGGCAAGTAAGTAATCTATGTGTATATCGGCTCCCTCCCAATGGTGGGCAAAACCAGATGCAGGCATAGACATTGACAAGGTGAGGGGATTAAAAATAAAAATAGTTTTGTTTAAGGATCTGACTGAAATATTTTGGCACTGTTCAACGAAGCGGTTTAAGGAATTAGAGGCAGAAATAATTCCTAGATGACCTGTCTTTACTGTAATCAAGATGCTACCTAACCGCAGTTTTAAAAGTTATTTATCTTTTGTGATAATCTAATACTACTTATAGATTGGTTTTCCAAATGTAAGACCCCGTATAAGACCCTTGTCTCTGATTGTGAAACATGTGTATGCATCAAATCCGAGGAATATTACATTATGTGAAACAATTCCAAAATGTTTTGTCTTCAACTCAATGAAATAGCAATATATTTCAACATGTGGAAATTGTTTATTAACGTAATGTCGGGCACTACATAGGTGAACGGGTTTTCAGTTTTGCTCTTTTTTGTCACACTTAAATTGTGTGCTTTATTTATTTGGAATTTGAATTTGAAAGGGTGAATTCACATCCAATAAAGCTTATAGTATCATTTATTAACAGATGCATCGAGGTAGAGCCACCGTTCAAAAGACATAAACATAACTCTGTCGAGTGCAATAAATCCATGCATATCCATTCGTAGCAATCATACCGCCAGACCAGGGGAACACAGTTACCCTTCGCATTCTTACATTGTCCGCATGTCAACCATACGGCGACTGCACGGTCAGCCTGCCTTTCGCACCTCTCATACACGTGAACAAATTCTAAGATCATATTAATTACCATTGATTCCTCGTTTTCAATCCCTGGTTTTCAAAGCCCGTTAGATGTTAATGAATGGAGATTTTTAAATGTGCTTTCATTAAACAGCCAGGAAAAATAAACTATTTTTAATTTCCCAGGAATCACATAATCCGTCAAAATTCATTTAATTTAAAATGCATCTAATATATTACATGTATACAATCAGACAGACTGGCTATTCTAATCCGTTATGAAAAGCCATTTGTTTTTTCCTCTACAGGATGTTTCTGCGGAAGTTAATTTGTTTATCTTAGTGTTTAGAGGCAATGTCCTTTGATGCTTTCGTGAAATAAATGAACTCTGTGATGGACTACAATTGTATATTTTCTACAGGAACAGTTACCCGAAGTAGACACTGTTACATTATTTTCATTTTAGGTCTCTCTAATTAGTTGCATTGCAGAAGTCTAATATTATTCTCTCCTGTGCCGAAGGTACATGTACTTATACCCGTAGCCAAGGGGGGGGGGTGTTCAAGGAGTCCAGCTCAACAGAATTCGAATTGAATACAAAATAAATTCATAACATATAAATATATAAATACATAATGTCTATCCAAGTCTTCTTGCATTTTCTGAACTTCAAATGCGCCTTTTGATGTGTGATAACAAAATACTAAATAAATACTTAATGTTACTCCAGCTTGTTTTTATAGTAATTTGGCAATTAAACATGCATAAAGAGATAGCAATGTGTGTACTGTGTACAACCCGAATCCTCTCCTGATCAGGTCACGTTTTATATGTCTCTGATGTAATAACTGCCCTGTCAACCCTCACGCATTAGGCGTGATTGTTACGCATTTGCTGGAAAAATAGAAATCACGCATCAATTTAGCGTGTATGATCAAATATCACGCAAATCACGGATTTTGTTGAAATTTTTTAAAATCGTTTTTTGTGAAATGCCGACACGGTAAAATACCACACGGCAAATAAAAGTGAACGCATTCCGTTCGGTCTTTGCACGCGATTGCCGTTTATGTCACACATTTGGTACAAAATATGTGTACTAGTATATATCACGCATTTGTTTCGAAAATATTCACACCTACCTAATTGATTGAAATCATTCAAATCAAAGTTGGCATTCGAGAACAAAAATGTGTCCAGTCAAAAATAGATTTCTAATGTTTGATTTTGAGTAGTTGTATTTATTGATCCTTGTTTTTCAATCTACAGATGGTTCACTGAATTTCGAAGTAAACAGAAAATAATACACATTTCCTTGGTTCCCATGATACTGCCTATAACCCAGGCCCGTAGCCAGGATTTGCCAAGGGGGGGGGCAGTTTTCAAAAATGTCTAGGGGTTCACATTTGACAATTTTGGTCCAAATATGGCTAAAATCACACGAGAAATGCTCAAAATGGTGAAAAACTGCATGATTTTGAAAGAATCTTTGGCCAGGGGGGTTCGCCCGAACCCCGCGAACCCCTCCCCTGGCTACGGGCCTGCCTATAACCTATAATACTCATTTATTAAAACATATATATTTTATATGTCTCTGCTCAAACTAAGTCAACCCCGATTTCAGTTCTTAATTCTTCACTTGGAACGATATAGCCAACATGATACAACATGAATTTGGATTAATTATACATATATAAAGCCTATTGTTATCAAAACCCATAAATCCTCACCATATAAATATAGTTTTATTAATGACCAAAAACAGATATCAGGGGCGTAGCCAGCTTTCAGTCAGGGGGGAGGGGGTGCGATCGCCAAAAAGTTTTCTGTTTTCAGTCAGGAGGGTACGATTGTGGCAGCATTTTAAAGCTCCTTCTTCTTTCTCAGGGTTTTATTTATATTGTTAAGGGGGGGGGGTGCGATCGCACCCATCACAACCCCCCCTGGATACCCCCACGGATATGTTGGCAACTTCCGCGTTTACCCCCCCCCCCTAATCATTTTTGCGCCCCCTCTAAATATCAGACCAATTAGGCGATAAGGCATTGATCAGGATACGATATGCTAGAGGGGTTATAATATTTATTTCTGTTTTCAAATTAAATAATTTCACCCTTGCCCGATTGGCTTGTAGATAATACACGAATCAAATAGCATGGAGATCAGATAATTAGATTGATTCGTTTTTTCGCAATCAGATGAATTAACTTATTGTTTTCTCTGATTAAAAGGCGGTTTGAAGCTTTTACAGGATTTGTAAATTCGCAATCAGACTGGCTTATTTTAATATTTAGTCAGTGCAAGAGGAGGGGACTATAATGTAGAAAATTGTTTTGATTTCGACACTAACTGAAATAATTTATCACAATAAATTGTTAAATACGGAAACAGAGACCGGTTTAAAAATGAAAAGAGAGGCAAAAAACTCTATTCATACAATGTAATTAAAACCCGGGAATTAAAAGCAATTTTAGACTGTTAGATCTTCTGTAATCAAGGTGATGTTGGTACACTTCCACCGTTAGAAAAACAAAGACTAAGACAAAGACTATATAGCAATTAATCCTTTTGTAATCATTAAATGTTAATTGTAGATTCTTATTATTTCGTTGGACAATGTTCAGACTTCTGACCAAGATTTATTCATTTATGTTTGTATTTAAAAAATAATATTTCAATCAGACATACGTTCTAATGAGTTAGAAAAATACATTTGTCCATCACCTCTCAAGAAGTTTTCAAAAGTAATCAAGTCGATTTGTTTATTTTAGTGTTTAGCATTGTTTTTCATAACTTGACGCTTCCATGAACAGAATGACTTTGAAATGAGTATTTATAATTTTAGCTTTTATACGACATGCTTATTGTATATTTCTATATGAACGTTGTAGTTATGTGATGTAACATCGCCCCCCCCCCCCAAATTACAGGTATACAACTTTTGGTCGGAATACTTTAACTTGCGATTAAAAGCAATTTTAGACTGTTAGATGATCTTTAATGTAATCTAGGTGATGTTGGTAGACTTCCGCAGTTAAGAAAACAAAGACTAAGACAAAGAGAACTATAAAGCAATTAATCCTTTTGTTATCACTAAATGTTAGATTCTTTATTGGACAATATTTTGACTTCTGTCTCCGATTGTTATGCAGATATTTGTATATAATCATGTGAACAACATATTACGTGGAAATTCCCATATTCATTCTCATAATGTCTTACAGCTATTTCTAAAATGACATGCATGTAAGCCTAAATAACATGTGGACGTAATATTGCAGAACTGAGCGAAAAGAAAGGTTGAACACATCAGATTAAGATATTTTATTTTTTAAATGCACAAAGGGCAACAGTTGAAGAGCAAAAATTAAAGGCGTTGTGAAATAGATCGTGCTTTTGTATGATCCCCTTCTATAGTGCCCTACCCTTTGCAAAAACAATATCGGATTTCAGTCTGAGACAAATGGTCAAACATGAGTTTCAAAAAACTTCTAGAATTACCTTATGTAAATATTTACGTTAGCTTGTTTAATTAAGGTCTGACGTTATGAAAACAAAGTGCCATTAATTTCTGAACCGTATAATACAGTATCATCTGTTTGGTCTCGGTATATTCCGGTTTAATTTGTATTATACAAAAAATGATATGTATAATTTGTATTATACCACTTTGAAACCTGTTATAATAGAAAATGATATGCGTATAATACTGTTTAATCTGATCCTGACATAAATTATATCAGGTTAAACTAGAATATATTTTGGTTTAATCGGGTATCATTCTCTAATGATATTTGAGTCCGGATCAGATGTTATAATATTGAATGATACTTTCTGTGATATTGGATTAAACAACAAATTAAACATCAATATAAGATGTTATCACAAGTATTAATCATAGGGTTTTACATAGTGATGCTTCAGGTTTGGCCACCATCGCGTTTTAGGCAAAACAGCACAGTTGTCAATGACTCGAATGCATTCCTCAGCAGAATGACAGGGATAATCTCACTTTTGAGGTTTACAATTGACCCTGCAGCTCTTAACCAATCAGATTTGAGTATTTCAATGAGGTGCATAATAACATCAAGTATGCCACCATGGGTAGATACAAACTCCTCATTTTTCTCAGAACTCAAGATCTCAACAAGTACATTCATGTTGGATAGTATTGCTAGAATCCATTTTCAATAGTACGAATAGGGATTCTTAAACAGGACATTAAAGCTTAACTAAGGCCTTTTTGAAATTTTGGGTTAGTAATATATCAAGAATCCTGGTATATTTTGTGTAGTACAAGGTGGCAAATGTTTTGTACACAATAACATATCCATGTGGCTTTGTAAAGAAGAAAAACTCCAGTGTCTGGGTTTTTGTAATATTCAATAGATGGCAGGTCATTCACTTGGTCAGGAATAATTGAACAAAATATATACCTGTACAATCACAATAAAATAATTTATTGCCCGGTTATGGTTGATATATTGAGGGTCAATACAATTGATAATATTGTTTTGTTACTATCTAATCTCAGTTCACGATTCTACAAGATCACCTTGACGAACTGGATTTTATCGGGTATTTTTGAATAGTCGTCTATTTACTTTCCTCTGTATATATGGTCATTTCTTCTCCCTTTTCTCCAACAACGATTTGTTTCCTATTCGTTGACACTATTCTTTCAATTGTTCTTCGTGCATTTACCAAGTTGTAGTCTCGCTTCTAGACTGTAGACCCTGACTGTGGGGCTTCACAAGGGCTTGTTGCTAGACTAACGAAATTGTTAACTATCGAGAAGCTCGACGAGCGAAGTACTACGACGCATCCTATCTGTAACAAAACGGTTCCGTTCGAGTTCCTCTACAGTTTTATTTGGATAACACATCGATTGATATTAAATTTTACCACTATAATAAAGAACTCGACCAAACACTGCATCTAGAAGCAGAGCTTAAACTCTCCGCCCAATAGAATCATGGCCGGAATCAATGGGTATTCTGCAAAATTTAAACAAGCCATTAACATGCAAAATGTCGCCACCTGCCATTTATTACAGACGCCGATCGCCAAACACCAACCGCCGAACGTGGAACACCGTGTACAAAACGTTTGAGACTGTAACAATATGTCACCACTTTTGGTGGTGACATAAATAGGGAATCTGAAATCATTTGGATGTGATCAAACATTGGAACAATGGTCATAAATAGAGTTATGTGAAACAATGGGCAACGCAATACCCCGGGCGCAATACAAAATGGAGAATCTTGATTCATGAGGACGTGATCAATCATCGGAACAGTGGCCATAAACAATACAATAAATAATGTGTAATCCGGAGCTTTACAGGGGAAATAACAGAGACAGAACAAGGTATATGAAACATTTCTTCCACGAAAATGCAAATATTAATGGCATGTTTTATATAACTGGTTTTCAAATAACATTTAACCCATATCAACACGCGTACGTATGTATATATTTATTTATTCCATAATACTACTGTTTTCCCAGGGAAATATGAAGGAATAAAAATCGTATTGAATCGTATTACATGAAAAAATCGTATTGTCCCCGGGAAAAAATCGTATTGGAGCGTATTACATGGAAAAATCGTATTGTCCCCGGGACAAAAAATCGTATTGGAACGTATTAACCTATTTTTGGTTTTCCCGGTTATTTTTAACCTTGACTGATTGATAAAATCATTATCCAAATGTAACATTTTAAGGAGGAATGTATTATGGAATAAATAGGTTATTTCTGGTCGGGATTGAATATGGGTTTTATTCCTCGGAAAATATGATATTGACCTTGGGAAATATGATATTGACACTCGGTCGCTGCGCTCCCTCGGTCAATATCATAATACCCTTCGGTCAATATCATATTGTCCCTCGGAATAAAACCCATATTCAATCCCTCCCAGTAAATATCCTATATGTATTATTCCATCAATAACAATCGTAATGTATCGTATTACATGACAAAATCGTATTGCCCCCGGGAAAAATCGTATTGAAGCGTATTACATGAAAAGACGCATTGTCCCCGAAAAAATCGTATTGGAGCCTATTAACCTATTTTTGAAAGGTGCATTCATTATAGTTTGCACTATCCAAATGTAACATTTTAGAGGGATGTATTATGGATTAAATAGATTATTTCTGGTCGGGATTGAATATGGGTTTTATTCCTCGGAAAATATGATTGTCCCTCGGAATAAAACCCATATTCAATCCCTCCCAGTAAATAACCTATATCAACTAGTTATTTATATCGACGCATATGCGAAATAACCACAAAACTGCACTGAATACATTTGAAAAGTTCATGGGATAAATAAAATATCATATGATTTTTCTTGATATAATTTTCATTGGTTTATTTCACTGGACTCATTGATAAAAATGGAATCATGACATAGCATACTTCTCCGGAGTCTCGACCTTACTTTATATATTCTGATATTTATTTTAAGACTATATCTACAATCATATCATATCATACATTGCATCGTGGTATAAGCCACGCCCTCTCCTCTATCCTTCTGCGATGCAAGAGAGAGATGCTATGAGTATCAGAATGCATACATTGGCGATTAGTTGCCTAGAAAATACCAACGTGGTTTAACAGTAACAACAAAAGACGATGGCAATATCATGATCTCCGAAATGTTACGTGCGGTGTATTAATTAATCAAATCTTGTTCTGTCTGTGTTAAGGGACATTGTGACTCTCAGATATATTAATGAATACACGATCCCCCTTGTATTTTATGATTGCATCCTTAACATTCGGCTGATAATATTAGGGAGTTTAAGACAGGATCAGACTTTTCATGAATATGAATCAGTTTGACGATTTTGTTGTTTATGGAGCGATGTTCTGCTCCCGTGGGGTCCGTTAAGCCCATTAGATAAATTAGACACTGGGCGCAGAGGCATCGTATCAGTCTTCTCAGTACTTTCACTCGATGAGTCGTCTGGATACTTAGCTAAATACATCTGGGCCCCTCTTTTGTCACTCTGAGTAAATTTCACCGTCGTGAGGAGAGTGTTGGACCGTCTCATTGATTGGAGAGTATCTGCCGTTGGTTTGGACTCGCATCCAGCCAAAAACGGACAACATTTCCTAAAGACATGTTTAAAGCCATTCCTATATTTGGCGTTCATCCAACAGTAAACCAAAGGGTTGTAACAGCTGTTGCTCATGGCGAACCAATGGCTGCAAATCCAAACGACATTCATGTACTGGTTGTGCCAGATTGACGGCTGAAGGTCACCCAAGATCGTTATAGTGTGCAGGGGCAGCCAACAGATGGCGTAAATGATCACAACAGTAATCATCATCTTAATCATCTAAAATAATATCAATATATGCTATCATCATCGGGTGGATTGATTAAGCTTTATTGCATTTGATATATTGTTTACCTTGTCGGTTTATTCACTGTTATATTTTAAAACGTCTGTTTCATTATTCTAATATTATTTTCACAGACCTTGAAAGACAATTGACATGCTGACGTACTTGAAGACATGGTGGGCTATGTAAACGTCTCCAAACGTTATTATAAAGCTAAACCAATACATGCTGGTGATTTGATTAAGCCATATACTGTCATCAATAGTAAGAACAAGGAAATCAAGTTTGACATGTCATATTAGCTTTTTATCTAGAAATGGATTATAAACCTTAATTACTTTATCTTAACTTAATTAATTCTTGTCATTGCAATCGTTGGATAAGTTCAAATAAATATATCACTGGGATTACCATATTCATGTATTAACTTGGGAAGGGAAACTTTTTAATCGCATACAATATCACAATGATAAATTACTTTACAACGCTCCTTAACAATTCCCAGTACGGTATACCATTACTGACTTTATTGTTATATATTTAACAAATTATTCAAATATTGAAATTCAACTACTTCTAAATTGATCTGAAAGTGAAATTCCACTTTATTTGAAATGTCCTATTTTATTCACCTTTGAGAATAACCCCGAAACATTAATTTATTGCCGACTCATGGAATTTGTGAGACTATCAGAACTGTACTCGACGCACCCCGAGATAATCATGAATATTGAAGAGAAAGATGAAGTCTTATCTTTAATCAGATAGACTTGAAGAGAAAATGGAATATCAGAACGTACGCGTATATTCGCAGCATGGGAATTCCATACAAATTAAACATAAATCCCACTATATAGATTAAAGAGACAATGCGAAATGTTAGAAGAAACGTATAGTTTGTGCTTATATCTGATAGAAAAGGTACCTTTCTTTTCGAAGCAGCCATGCGCTGATCTCTGTTATTCTCCGCCTCACCGGGTGGCTTCTTTGCCCATATGACCACACCTATCCATATGTATGTAAATATTAACACTGACACGGGCACAAAGTACTGTAAAGTTAATATAGTCATTGTGTAGTTCACCGCTCTGGATGGAGGGTCCCACTTCTCTGTACAATAGTCTCTCATAACACCATTATAGTCCAGCGCCTGGTGAGTGCGGGAGAGAATAGCCGTGGGGAGAGAGATGGCGATAGCGGAGATCCAGATCAGAATGATGATGATAAACGCCTGGCTTGTGGACATACGTTGTCGCAAGGGGAAGATAATGGCAATGTAACGGTCAATGCTAATAGCTACGAGAGTAAATGCGCTAAGAAACACTGCTCCAGTTTGCGAGAAAGCCATCACAGGACACATAAATGCTCCAAACGGCCAGTGGTGTAAGAGAGTGTTGGCTATAAACGAGAACGGTATGCAGAGAGCGGCCATAAGTATATCACTCACGGCCAGGTTAACAATAAAGTAATTGGTAACACTACGCATCCTTTGATAAGCGAGGACAATGTAACATACAATGACATTGCCACCGATCGCCAGAACTGTTATGGTCATGTAAATGGTGGTGAGAAGGATTTGAGCGTACGTTGGTAATGAGTAATCCACCGGTTGAGATGTGTCATTCATATTACTGGTAGAATTGGTTCCATTGTAGTTGCGGTATGGTAAATCCGATTGTGTAACATTTGAAACCATCTCATCGTATATGTTCTGGGTAGCACTCGTAACATTACTCATCTTGCTACTCAAATCTTCCATTTTGATCTGTCAATTTCCTAGGTTGTTACGTTGATATGATTTCAATATCGTTTGTATTCAGCGTTGCAGGTTTAACCAAACTCAGCGTCGTTAATATCCAGCGTCGCAGTATTTACAATGAACGAAGCATCTCTGATAAATAAGTTAGCGTGGTGACTCCTCCTACGACCTCAGTGTTGTTCTGGAATAAACAATAACATGTAATTAATAAGAACCTAGCAATATCACAGATTTTCATTCCAAGTTAAATGACCAGTGAAGTATAAAATGAAGCGTCAATAGTTGACAGGGTCGGCCTTAATCCTGTCATAGAAACCTACAGCTCCCAAGAGAGTGTAATAATTCAAGAAACGCAAAACATATCAATTCACGTCTTTGTGAAATGAGCAATTCTTCAATGTAGTAATTAAGCTAAATTGAGGTACATCAAGTGGCTTTCGATAGATGATAAAACTCCATTACTGATTCAAACTGATTTCAATCCGTTATTATTTTTATGTACAAATCTGTTAGTTAAGTCACGAGTGAACCTACTAAAATACTGACTTATTGCCTGGTTTCTAATTGCGGCACTTAAAGCTTACCATTGGAACTCCTCTTGGAAACCGATATATTCCGAGAGTCGACGGGCAAAACATATATTCCCTTCGTGTCAATACGTTTACTCAAATAGATCTCTATACACGTTTGTTATACTATATACTGTATAGAACCTTTGCTATAGAGCTTTGCTGTCTTGTTGGTCTCATTTTAAAGAGAGTTTTTTATATTTCACCATTTTTGACTTACATTTGATAACATCTATGTAAAAATATGTTCAATATGTTCTCCTCGAAAACTTTGAGTTTAACTTTCCATGGTTTCCAAAAGGGTCGAACTAAATCCTCTTTGATACAACAAGACACCAAATGTATATCAAAGATGCAAATTACATTAATCTAATACATCAAAAAACAAAGTAATTTTAAGTCATCGTATTACGTATTTTAATAGTAGTTCCTCGACCTCTAATTAAATGTTTCTTCAATCTTGCCAAAGGTTGGTAAGTATACGTTAACTGCTGCGTGAGTTTCTCGCCAAGTTATGAACAAGGATTCATTTCTTTCACTCGGTCGCGAATTTCACAGTTTTCAATGTTGCGATAATATACATGTTTAACAGTATTTGAATATAGAATTGAAATCGCAATGCAATACCTCTTAATGCCTGGAGATGAAAATGAAATCTAGAGAATATCGTTTGCGCCATAATTTCTCTTGATGATAAAGTATTGTAGAGAGGTACTTGGACGATAGTGGCGGATATAGCACTAATGCATGACCAATTAGGCAAACAAAGCTTCCAAACAAAAATCACTCACTGCCATTTTTGATTCCACTAAACCTCTCAGATTTGTGTTATTAAGTATTCATCGTATGGCTTATTTAATGTCTTCCCTGGATTTTGCTTGCTGATTTCTCAAGAACAATCGAAGTTGTATTCTCCATAAATGCATACTGCAATTAATATGTTGTATTTGAAGTATTCCATCGATATGCTTTCTAGAGATATAAGTTTTCCTTTATTTGTTCTGGGTTTTCAAATTGGTATGATATAATGCACTGCCTTAATACCAACTGAAATACTAAATATCTGTTGAATGCTCAAGGAGTGCGTTTGTATACTTAATATAATAGGATCAATAGTTTAACACAAAAGACGGCATTATCTTTAATGTAACCCTTATCATAAATAGAACGTCCACTATTATCATAAAATCTTTAATACATACTGTATAGAAATATGTGAGACGAGCTTTAAGTCAATCGTGATGATTCTTATTGGCCATTATTGTCTCCCTCCTAAAACAAGCGCCTTTTTGTCCATGACTACTTCACAGTGATAAAATATTTTAAGTTCGGAGTTGATCAAAACAAAAGATTTCGTTCGATCAATAACGTAATGACATTCTGATAAATACGAAAGATATTCCCAGTAAATATTTATTGTCTGGTATGTATGTAAGCAAAGCAACGAGCTTTGATTGATCTCATTTGATAAGTTATCTATTATCACGAGGCACCGAGAGATAACAGTGACTGCAGTTATCGTTTCTTTTGGAGTGTCCCCGTGAAGATCTTCAACTTGCAAAATTGATTGATTAAATTGATTGAATGTTTAATACATATTTTGAGCATATTACATTGCATATGCAATGCGTTCAAGTGGCCTCAAGCATAAGAAATACAAATATAATTGTATTCATAAACAAAATGTTAGCGGATATTTATAAAACAGTAATCTTTCAAACGAAATATTTTTTCTTTCAATTAACATTTTACACGTAACTTTCCAGGATGTTGAACTATTATTATTCGTCAATGTCTTCAGTGTACTTCAAGATCACCCCAATGTGTTGTGTCATTGTTACCCAAGTTACCCCAAACCACCTAAGTTTTTTAACGTAAACCGTAAACATCTATTACTAAAATAAAAAATAATAATTCTTGTCTTTGAATTACTTAAATGTGTCATTTGTGCTAAAAGACAGTAGTTTCATGTAAATACGACAACGGCTGTTGTGGTCATTTGTGCTTAAGAAAGTCGTTCATGTAAGTACTGTTACCACTCACTTTTTGACATTAATTAGTCAATTAATTAATTTATTATATTATTCAATATCACTGATATTTATTTTGATATCATTGATATTTACGACAACGGCTGTTGTGGTTATTTGTGGTAAAGAAAGTCGTTTCATGTAAGTACGATAACCGCTGTTGTGGGTACAACAGTTGTGGTTTACCTAGCGGCCTCTCACCCAGATATTATATAAAAAGATAGATAACCTTTATCGAATGTATTTAATTTACATGTACGAAGTCACGTGTATTTGTAAAATTGTTGTTAATGTTTCTCGATAAAATGATAACGAATGACGTGTGTTAGATTATCAGTCTTCTTAAACGACCTACTATTTCTATTCCAATATTATTTTATATTTCATCTTCCTTCTTTCTATGAACAATTTATTTTCGCTAAAATGCATGATTTGCTCTTTAACGCTAGATTTTCGTAGCAATAATGAAACATTTATTGTATTATTACCACATTTACTATTTTAATGCCATTCTATTATGGTCTGTTTGCATCAATGAAACTACATTTGATGCTTTCTGAATGTTACACCCACTTTAAATAATTATTAAATTCATTACTAACCAATGACGTAACACAATCTCATTCACCGAGTTTGCTTATTACATTAAAATTATGACAATATATACTGATGCCCATATCTTTATGGATGTGCCCACGTCGGAATTGGTCAGAATAAGATTCAAGGACTATCTTCTCACGTTTCAATGGTATTTGACTAAGTTGGTAATACAACGTTTCTAAATAATGCTTTATTACCTACCATTTCTGAGTCAATAGAAGATTACATTTAATCAGCCTTTGCTGCAATAACATCAACTCAATTTCTTTGCAATCTCAGCAAGTATTTTCTTGTGAAGAGATTTTAAATGACATTGAAAGACCTGAACTAAATCACACCCACGTTATTTTGTAAGCATGTAGAAATCTCGAGATATGGTCAAATAATTTAACAGTTATTTTATCTATATTCGGCGGGTATCCCTTGTCCTTCTATCCTTGGCTTTTAGATTTTGTTGCCTCATTGACAGATTAAAACGGACCATGGTGTTTAAACTGCTTTTTTATTTGCTACATTAAGTATTCCATACATACCAAATAAAACAAACAATTTACCAATCCTTTACCCAATCTATCGAATGTTTTTTATTTTATCGCATATAATAATCTAGTATAGAATTTATATTTGCTAAATAATTACACTTGTTCTTTCTCTTGGCATTTTACTACCTTACTGACTCGTCATGATCACAATTGTGCTGGGACTACATTCATTTTTTAAAACTTTTTTCAGTGGAAGTGACGTATCAGGGCATTTTGGCCACCGTGGCATGCAAGCTATAGCTTTTAATAATGAAGTTTTCGATCAAGTTATATCAAGACATAGAGAATCGTTTAGATGCCCGCAGCCAGGTTTTGGTTAGGCGGGGCTCGAACCGCCCCTCCCCCCCCCCCATCCACACACAAAAATGTTTTCTGACTTAACCAACTTCGCGTTGTGACCACAAGGGTGTTATTAACAAGACACCAGGGGTGGCCACGAAAACAAAAGAGAGGACTCAAAAATTTCCGCACTTGCGTAGAAGAAAATAAGGGCCCAAATTTTGAAAAATGCCCACTAATGCCCTAATGTTGTTAGAAATGCTAGTTGATTTAGCTAGTTGATTTAGACGGGCCAAATTATCATAGCCTGTAAAATAATAGCTTGTGAAGGATGTAGCAAGAAGGCATGCTCCCCCTGAAAATTTAGGAGTTTTTGGCTGATTTATTGCGTTTTTAGCGATTCTAGGATCAAAATACATGATTTACGTATTTCCCATAAAAATGAATTTTTAGGCTTATTTGGCGCATTTTGGACAATTCTGGTGCATTCTGAGCGATTCTAGGATCAAAATTATATTATTTACGTATTTAAAGAAATGAATTTTTAGGCGTTTTGCACATTCTGGGTGATTCTGATGCGTTCTGATCGTTTTAGGGATCAAAATATATTAACGTATTTTAAAAAATCGAAGTTTTCGGCTTATTTGACAATATATTATTTGACACTTGATATTACATCAAATAGTCAGTAAGATAAAATATTGAAACTTCTTTTGCGACGAGTTAAATACACCAGGGAATACATTAACTGTGGTTAGGTCACAGGTGACACTGTAATAAAATTTTCAAAAATAAAAATAGACTGTGGTTAGTTCTAAGTGTAACCCATGAATACCTGATTAGCGTTCAGTCCCAGGCTCTGGTTAGTTCTATTGAGTGTTACCAATGAATACCTGATTAGCGTTCAGTTCCAGGCTCTGGTTTATTCTGTTTAGTGTAACCCATGAATACTTGACAAGCCTTCAGTTCCAGATTCTGGTTAGTTCTATAAGTGTAACCCATTGATACTTGATCAGCGTTCAGTTCCAGGCTCTGGTTTATTCTGTTAAGTGTAACCCATGAATACCTGATTAGCGTTCAGTTCCAGATTCTGGTTAGTTCTAGCGTTCAGTTCCAGATTCTGGTTAGTTCTATAATTGTAACCCATTGATACTTGATCAGCGTCCAGTTACGGGCCTTGATTATAAGTGAACGGCAAACTTGATAGAAACATTAAACATGTTTTCCGCATCGAAGCTTCATCTTTGTACAATGTACATTGCACATGAATGCTTACTTCTTATAAATACAACATATTATCTTATTATAAGGTATTGACAATACCCATGTTAAGGTGAAATGTGCATTTATGTCGACTTGTACCTCGCGATTGAGAGCTGTTTATCTCTGATGTATTAAATGTGAACATGTGTCGCTAGATAAAGAAATGCGGACAATTATGAGACTTAAACGTAAGCGTTTCACATTTCTTTACATTTTCGAAGTCGCCTTGCATTTGAATCGAGGTGCGTTTTACATTTCTTCACAATTTCAAAAACTCAGTCTCAGTTAACTTGCTTATTTAATTGAGATATTTAAGATAAGATCACGAATCGCTAGATAAGGAATCCTGAAAAGGACGATATTTAAGCGTTAGCGTTTCACATTTCTTCACATTTTCAAAGACTTGTTCTCAGATAACTTTTTAGTTGACAATTCTAGATGCGTCGCAATCGAGAGCTGTTTTTCTCAGATGTGTTAAATGTGAACATGAATCGTATCAACGTACCGTTGTTAGATGCACAATACTAGTAAAACAACGACGAGTTTCACATTTCTTCACATTTTCAATTGATTTCAGTTTCAGGCGAGTGTGGATATCTAAATATTAGTCCGGGTAACTCATTTATTTCAAATCACTGATACATCTGGCAAAAGTATCACCATGGGTACCTGTCCACTACACACATTGTATTACCTTCATCTATGTTGACTTTCACACGGTGTCTCTATTTTATAACTTGTCGGTCCACCGACTAAGAGTGAATATGACAGCTTTGATTACAACATTGGCGATTGCAATAATAGTGACATTTGGAATAAATTTCAGATTTGCAAATGGAAAAGTGAACTGGAAACATAAGTTTTCAAAATGTGATAAGAGTCCTACTGATGTAAAGATAGAACTGGCACAGTGCAAAGGGCAGCAAGGTAGAGTATGGATCTGCAATAAGTAATGGAAGCCACTTTATAAATCATTGGTTAGCTATCCTTCAACGTAAAATTCTTAACACGTACATGGTTCAAATAGAAGAACACATTGATCATTCTGCATCAATCATTCTTAAAAATTTGTACCCTTCGCCATGTTGGGATATTCAATCCGAGGGCACCAATCCACCACGCCATCTTTTACAATGGGAAGGGTGGATTCACATAGACTTCAGAACATTCTAATCGTATTGTTGGGAACGTAATTTCGACTTAGGTAGGCTTCATACGACCCTTTCTCGATGTGTAAAATGTTGTTATCTTCTATAAACAAACACTACATAAACTGTCCACAAAATATGAATGTAGACGTTTTTCCGTCCAAATGAAAGAATATGAAAGCCGATAGAAAATAGTGACAGAAACTTGTTGGCTTTAACTTTCGTTTTTCCTCGCATATTTCATCGTGGTAAGCCACGCCCTCTCCATCTCTATCCTTCTGCGATGCAACAGAGAGAGATGCTATGAGTATCAGAATGCGCAGTATTTAAATTTGCTTAGATTATTTTTAGATGTTGTATACGTCACTGACCAAACTTTTATCCACCCACCGGACTAATCTGCCGCGTATCACTGCTCCCCATCCATCTTGTTACTTTGACGTACCGTATCGTCAAAGTAACAATTTGGATGACTTTCCGGTTTTTCTTTTCTAGATTTACACTTACAATCATAGAAAAATCTAATCTAGGAATGTACTGGCGGCTATAAGTTTCTCTTTTGAAAAATAGCAGCAATTCCAATACTCAGTCACTTCATTTTGCAACCTTGACGAGAGGATTATTCTCGGTTTGGAGAACGAAGTTCATTGCTACTCTAATTCAGCGCTACCCCTTCTTCGGACATATTTGATTTTTTACATAATATAGATATGTCTTCTTTTGAATATTCATTATTCAATTTGGGTGATATTTTTAGATTTTTCATTAAAACAAATATAAGCGCAGTACACTGGTGAACTTCTTTCTCCAAATCGAGACTTGTATTTTATTGAATCGGTCTACTGCACGTTACCCCTGCTTCGCACAATTGTGATATTTTAACTTCTTGTGGATTTAAATGTCCTCTTTTGAATATTCATAATCTAATTTTGGTGATATTTCTATATTTTTAATAAAAAAGTATTAGCCCATGAGACTGTTCTAAAAACCGAGAATTGTCCTCACAGCTTGTTATTTGACCTATTCGTAAGTGTAAATTAGTCAAAATCCAGAAAACATAAATCCAAAAACGGAAGGACATCCATGTTGTTACTTGACTGTACGTCGAAGTAACTAGATGAGGAGAAATGGTGTATAATCCAGTTGGCCATTCGAATGGTGAATAACCCGACTTTATAAGTATATACAGTTGTATACCGTACAGTGAACCATATATTTATTGCTAAATGACTTACACAAATGCAGCAAAACCATAAAACACTGCCCAGTGTCTTATGAACTGGAGATCAATTAATTAAACCAGCTAAAATGATACTCATGTTTTGCTTCATATCACACAGATTACGTAAATTGCAAACACAATGAACGAATGTCCCTTTTATTAACATTATTTGAATGCAATAGCTTTTAATAATGAAGTTTCATGTTCGATCAAGTTATATCAAGACCAAGAGAATCGTTTAAATCATGCAACCGTGTCATCATGGCTCCAATCTTGTAACATTTGAAATTGTATTCCAGTTTCTCATTACTGGCATTCAAGACAGATAAACGAATAAATTGAAAATAAATTGAACATATTGATACAACATCAAAAAATCAATGAGATAAAACATTGAACTTCTTTTGCGACAAGTAATTATAAAATACACCGGGGAATACAATTACTGTGGTTAGTAAGTTAGTAACCCAAAAATACCTGATAAGGTTCAGTTGCAGGCTTTGGTTAGTTCTATTGAGTCTAACTCATGAATAGTAAGTGCAACCCATAAATACCTGCAATAAATACTTGATTAGGTCCAGTTGCAGGCTCTGGTTAGTTCTATTGAGTCTAACTCATGAATAGTAAGTGCAACCCATAAATACCTGCAATAAATACTTGATTAGGTTCAGTTGCAGGCTCTGGTTAGTTCTATTGAGTCTAACTCATGGATAGTAAGTGCAACCCATAAATACCTGCCATAAATACTTGATTAGGTTCAGTTGCAGGCTCTGGTTAGTTCTATTGAGTCTAACCCATGAATAGTAAGTGCAACCCATAAATACCTGCCATGAATACTTGATTAGGTTCAGTTCTAGGCTCTGGTTAGTTCTATTGAGTCTAACCCATGGATAGTAAGTGCAACCCATAAATACCTGCCATAAATACTTGATTAGGTCCAGTTGCAGGCTCTGGTTACTTCTATTGAGTCTAACCCATGGATAGTAAGTGCAACCCATAAATACCTGCCATAAATACTTGATTAGGTTCAGTTGCAGGCTCTGGTTAGTTCTATTGAGTCTAACCCATGAATAGTAAGTGCAACCCATAAATACCTGCCATGAATACTTGATTAGGTTCAGTTCTAGGCTCTGGTTAGTTCTATTGAGTCTAACCCATGGATAGTAAGTGCAACCCATAAATACCTGCCATAAATACTTGATTAGGTCCAGTTGCAGGCTCTGGTTACTTCTATTGAGTCTAACCCATGGATAGTAAGTGCAACCCATAAACACCTGCCATAAATACTTGATTAGGTTCAGTTGCAGGCTCTAGTTAGTTCTATTGAGTCTAACCCATGAATAGTAAGTGCAACCCATAAATACCTGCCATTAATACTTGATTAGATTCAGTTGCAGGCTCTGGTTAGTTCTGTTGAGTCTTACCCATGTATAGTAAGTGCAACCCATAAATACCTGCCATAAATACTTGATTAGGTTCAGTTGCAGGCTCTGGTTAGTTCTGTTGAGTCTTACCCATGTATAGTAAGTGCAACCCATAAATACCTGCCATAAATACTTGATTAGGTTCAGTTGCAGGCTCTGGTTAGTTCTGTTGAGTCTTACCCATGTATAGTAAGTGCAACCCATAAATACCTGCAATAACTACTTGATTAGGTTCAGTTGCAGGTTCTGGTTAGTTCTGTTGAGTCTAACCCATGGATAGTAAGTGCAACCCATAAATACCTGCAATAACTACTTGATTAGGTTCAGTTGCAGGTTCTGGTTAGTTCAATTGAGTCTAACCCATGGATAGTAAGTGCAACCCATAAATACCTGCAATAACTACTTGATTAGGTTCAGTTGCAGGTTCTGGTTAGTTCTATTGAGTCTAACCCATGGATAGTAAGTGCAACCCATAAATACCTGCCATAAATACTTGATTAGGTTCAGTTGCAGGCTCTGGTTAGTTCTGTTGAGTCTAACCCATGAATAGTAAGTGCAACCCATAAATACCTGCCATAAATACTTGATTAGGTTCAGTTCTAGGCTCTGGTTAGTTCTGATTAACTGTAACTCATAAATACCTGATATGCTTTCAGTTCCAGGCTCTGGTTAGGTCTATTAAGTGTAACTCATGAACTCCGCGAGATAAGCGTTAATTTACGTACGCTCTGGTTAGTTTTATCATGGGTTTTCAACTGTTGAAAGCCCATGGTTTTATTAAGTGTAACACATGAATACTTGATTAGCAATCAGTTCCAGGCTCTGGTTAGTTCTTTTAAGTGTAGAACCCACTAACACTTTATCAGCGTTCAGTTCCAGGCGCTTGCTAATTCTTTTAGTGTACCCAATGAATAACTGATCAGCGTCCAGTTACGGGCTTTGTTGATTGATGGACGGCAACGTTTATATAAAATACATTCTCTATATCGAAACTTCATCTTTGTACATGTACATGGATACAAAATTTTTACAAATACAACATTTTATGAGGTATTGACAGGACCAATGTTAAGGTGAAAGGGCCATCTATGTCAACTTGAAACTCAGATTGAGAGCTGTTTATATTAGATGTATTAAATGTGAGTATGAGTTAGATAAAGAAATGTGGTCAATGACGAGACTTTAACGTAAATGTTTCACATTTCTTTACATTTTAGAGGTCGCCTTGCATTTTACTTGAGGGGCATTTAAAATTTCTTTACAATTTCAAAAACTCAGTTTCAGTTAACTTGCTTATTTAAATGAGATACACTAGATAAGATTATGAATCGCTCGATAAGGAATCCTAAAAAGAACGATATTTAAGCGTAGGCGTTTCACATTTCTTCACATTTTCAAAGACTTGTTCTCAGTTAACTTGCATTTTTAGTTGACGATACTAGATACCTCGCGATCAAGTGCTGTTTATCTTAGATGTATTAAATGTGAACATAAATCGTATCAGCGTACCAATGCTACTCGTAGATGCGGAATGATAGGCAACAACGACGAGTTTCACATTTCTTCACATTTTCAATTAACTTTCACTTTTAGGCGAGTGTGGATATCTAAATATTAGTCCGGGTAACTCATTTATTTCAAATCACTGATATATCTTGCATAAGTATATCTGTCTACAACACCCATTGTATTACCTTGATTTATGTTAACTTGCACAGACACGGTGTGTCTATTTTATAGCTTTCCAATGATTATCAAATAATAATTTTGTCGCTAAAACATCTGCTGTTATTTAACTTTCATTTAAAAAATTGTAAATCATACAAAGCAAATGTTGTTTGAAATAATACAATTCAAATCAATTAGATGTAGAATAATATTATCTTCAGACTATTTTACCAGATACCATATGCATATTTGACTTGCATAGAGGCGGCACCAATAACAAGTGGTTATTTTACTTAAAACAAGTTTACAACAGATATTGTGGACCCACTAAGAGTGAACATGACGGCTTTGATGACAACATTGGTGATTGCAATAATAGTCACATTTGGAATAAATGTCAGAGTTGCAAATGGAAAAGTGAACTGGTATCATGAATTTTCAAAATGTAATACGAGTCTTACAAATGTAAAGATAGAACTGGCACAGTGCAAAGGGCAGCAAGGTAGGGTATGGATCTGCACGTGGAAAATGTTGGTTGTTAAAAAAAACTCGGTATATTGTATATAAAATTTAGATAAAAATTGCATTAATTTACTTTCTGAATCTAGGGCCGATAAAAGAATGCCCATTGGGTTTCACGAAAAACGAGAAATTTGGATCTTGCTACAATTTTGTGACACGTCAGAAAATGATTTGGATCCACGCGTTGGCATTCTGCACTGCACTAGGTGCAAACCTGGCTGCCATTGAAACACAGGAGGAACTGACATTTATTCAAGAAGAAATTGTTCGCAGAGGTGTTGCATCTCCTGGGTCAAATGCTGATTCATTTTACACGGGTGGGACATCGATCAATGGCGCATGGGAATGGATTGGTGGGCCGTCTTGGCCGACAAAACCAATGGAGTTCGCCCCATGGGTGAATGGACAGGGTGCAACTGGCGATCAGCTATGCCACACCCTCTGGGCTCCATGGGGATATCTTTGGGGTGATATCCACTGTACAAGCACCTATGTCACCAACTTCATATGCGAGATTACACTTGATTAAACTAGATGAGAATGCAAAAATAAACCTGGATGGACTGAGATATACAGGCGACAAGAACAATCCATTCTCAATTGTGCAATTGTAGATTGAAATAAATGTCTAGAATATGACAGACATCAATCACGATATTTTAATGCCTTAATCACTGGTGATCCACTCGTTTACACTGGTTAACCGTTTCGGTAACAAAATGTCGGAACGTCGAAGGTACGATTTCCTTTTTCCTTATTTCACACGTTGTAGGCAGAATTCTACGTTCCGACGTTTTGTTACCGAATCGCACAGTTTCGGTAACCAGCGTAATCGAGCAGATCACCAGTGTTAATTGTGTAAGGTATATGTAAAAGCTATAATTTGTCCTTTTCGGTCCACAAGTTTCCTTTTTGTTATTTTGCTGTGCTACTCTATATTTTGTTGGGAAAGCTCCTTCAACATAAAATTCTTAAACACGTGATATGGTTAAAACAGAAGAACACATTGATGGATATTTGCCTATACTCGAATGATTCTGTTTGGAAATTTTTTCAACTTATGCTGTTTGTACCCTTTATTATGTTGGGATATTCAATCTGAGATAGGAACCGATGTACGCACTGCAAGAACATAATTAGCACCAAAGGGAGGGAGACCCCAAAGCATAAAACTCTGCTAGTAAAGGAAACATCTTATTGCAATATAAAGAAAACAAATTCCCAAACAAAAATGATACAGGTTATCTCAATTAACAAGGACGAGAGTGTAGAATTAGTTGTTCTCAAATGCCCAGTAACAAAGTTAATCAAACTCTCAAGAATAAAAATAAGTCTAAAAATAAGCTCTTTTACCAGATATTTCCCAAATAATTCAGTTTTTATTGATCGATTCCTTGGAAATAAACAATGTCGATAACATTACAAAAGCGTTTGGTTCAATATACCGGCCATCCTTTGAAAAGTATTTGAAAATCTCCATTCATTAAGAATTATGAACACATTGAAATCGAAAAGATCGATGGTAAATTGGAAAATGATCCCTTTTATGAAATATGAGCAACCGTTAACTTTTTAATTCATTATCAATCATCTTAGCATCGAAAACCCTCTGAAACAAGCTTTTATGTGAGACGAAGTCAAGAAGTCATGTATTTAGTTTAAAGAAAATAGATCCCCGATGTAAAACTTGTAATTTGTATGAAGAAATGCAATTCCAAAAGGATTAAATCAAAGTTGAATGAGGTTGGCGCAACCCTAGAGCTTTGAGCAGGACGATTCCCTCTTATCGCCAATCGTTTGAATGCAAGGGATAACTCTCTCTATAGATATACAATGATATAACGGGTTAATTTGAATATACGCCCAGAAGAATTAATCCATCGCAAATATACATCCAAGGTCAAATTGCCTAATAGATAAGTAGGAAATGATACGCGCGTAACTAATTAATTGTGTTTAGTAAGATGAATCGAAAATTAATTGAACTTATACCAACTATGTTAATCTGAACACAGGACTTTGTGCAAGAACGACCTTGGAGGACCATTTATTAAGTCTGTTTCCACACGGCCAAGAACCTCCTTTTAGTTAATTTACCAGATTACGTATATTAAGCACATTGACGTTAGGCCTAAGTACAGGAGTCAGATGTGATTAATAAAAAATGAGAACTAATCTGATAAATTCAGCTGCTGATACAACGCTTTATATAATCACCTGTGTATGTTTTCTAAAAGTTGTCAGCTTAGAACGAAATTTCGCAGATCTACATTTTTTTTAATTTGTTGTTCCTTTTAACAATAATCTTATTTTCTCGAATACCATTAACATTTTATGTATATGTAAATAAAAATCCCAACATCAAGTCATTTATTTGTTTTGTGATATTAGAATTTTTCTGTCATGTGACTTTTGTTTTGGTGTGAGTGCAAAGGTTCGATTTATCTTCACTTCACCTATGTACATGTATGTACAGAAGTACGCAATTACATTTTATAATACAGTTGACAAAAATAATAGAATGGTCCCACTTGTAAGATCCGTTTCTTCGACCGTCATCCTGTCATGGTTGAAAAACTCATTTAAGGAAACTAATGAATACAGTAAGATGCTGTAAAATACTAGTTGCAACCCTAAAATTAATGTATTATTGAAGGCAACGTCTGAGATGATAAGTATGTTTTATCATAACTAGATACAAATATACAGCAATCGAGAATATATCTATCATTAGTATTCACGGAGTTCCTCTGAGAATCCCATGGGAAGAAAATGTCAGGTTTAAGTCATCTGGTCACAATACGCTGTCAAGTCATGAGGAAAACAAACGCCAGCGTTGACTTTCAAACAGAGTCTTTTTAGCGTATATCAATGGGGTTGTTTCTAAAAGCGAGTGAGTGTTTAATGAAATTAAACGATACGATTAAATGAGATGTAATAAAGTTGTCATAATTCTCTCTTGGGTAATGAAAACGCTAGCCTTTAAAACATAGAGGAATTAAAAAACAAAGACACGGCATTTTTGACGTCAGTTAAACGTTAAGTGATAATTTAAACACTTACCAGCCCTCTGTTGCCACCTACAGACACAGAATATTAATTGATGATGTTCATAAATGAAATATTCCTTTCAAATATCAACGTTCCAAGTGATTAGAAATGATATCAATCCAACCGTGTCAAATGAAAATAAAAGCTGGAAAATCACAATAAATCAGAACTCTTTCGACACGAGCAATGCAACGTTGATTAGCTAGCCAACCAAATCACATACCAAGTGTCAAAAATATCAAGATTTAACAAGCTCTTTGATATGGAACACGATGCTCGTGATACATCATTATTCAACAGTGATGTTTGACTCGATGGTCACTGAAGTTATTTATACTTGTGTTGACATGAAATGTGTTCATTAAACCTACCATGACGTGAGATGAATAAAAAACAAACACATCATATTTTGGGGAAAACGGATCATTTTATTGATCAACTTATGTGCACTTCAACAAGAACTCTAACATCATCGATAGATGCTATTGGATACGTTCAAGACCAAGGATAATCTCGACACACCAAATTAATCATTGAAATATTTAATAATTCTTAGATAACACAGTGGGATAAGCAGCTTGACAAAATACATAACCTTGCATGCTTCGTTGAGTCTAATCAATAAAAACAGTTTTCAAAATGATTCTACTAGTAGATACGTAGGGAAATTCGGGGCAAGCAGGTCAATTGAACAAATTAAGGTAGTTGGATTGGAATGAATAATCTGACTAATTAGATATTTTGCGACTAGACGTACATACTAATACAAACTGACAAATTTACGAATAGTGTAAATAAATAGATTCACCTAACTTAGACTAGATTCAAGTAGACTATAGCCTCGTTAGCTGTATCTTAATCACTGAAATATTTTTTTGAACTCGGATCTGTAAAAGTTAAAACGAAAAAAGTCCTAGGTGACTTTAGATCAGATGAACAACTATGGAGGACAAATTTTTTAAATTAAAAAAGTTATATATTGAAACTTTGAGATGTTTGCTTTTTGTTCCATGAAAAGTGCATATACAGGGTGGGGAAAATGGGACACTCAAAAGTAAAGTTTCATCCATTTATTTTACGCGAATTGAACGTTTTCCAATTGTCCTGTTTGATTGGCTTTGATACGATCGTCTTGCCCAAAATTTATCTTGGCTAACTTTACGTTGACGGTTTTGACCCAGACTCCCCTACTCGACTTTGACATGACCATCTTGACCGAGGCTGCCTTAACATGCGTTAAGTTGACCTTCTTGACCAATGTTCCCGGAAATAACTTTCAGATGGCTGTTTTGACCCAGATTCCTCTGACTTTGACATGACCTTCTTGACCGAGGTATACCTTAGCTAGGTTTGATATGACTGCCTTGTCCAAAGTTCCCCTTGTTGACTTTAAGTTGATATAACGGTTTTGACCTACTCTAGCTGAATTTGAAATGACCGTATTACCCTAGGTTCCCTAAGCTGGAACTGAAACTCCGATAAGCGACCCTGGTCCTAAACCAGTGACAAGTGGATCCGAGAGGAAGTAGGATGGAATGCAATACTTCTTCCTCTTCACATCATGTTAAGCTGGCATATTTGTGAAAAATACATGATTAAGCTGAAGATATTACAAAAGAGATTCTTAATACATCCGTATGCACTAAGTTTCTCCGCTTACATAGCAGCCGTTTATTATGAAAAACAGACAATGTATCCAAAATACGCATTGTATTTAGCATCTTGTAATCAATCAACTATTTAATATCAATTATAAAGAAGTAGATTAATACTTGTCGGCATATCAAACAAGAAAAAATGTTATTTAATTGCAGCGCGTTTACCGTGTGCACATGAATAATATTGTATATAATTATAGGATTATCCGATGATTTTGAGGAATATCATTTTTTCTACGAGGTGATATTGATATTTGCACAAGAGGGCGAAGTAGATTTAAATGATATTCTAAAAAGTCTTTGCAACTCTTTTTTTCTTGTTCTTACTGGTAGTACCAACCTTGGGGAAGGTACAGAGTGTAATTTGCAACTTTTTTTTCTTGTTCTAACTGGTAGTACCAACCTTAATTTCTCTAGAATTGTATGTAGTCGTTTGATATAGTAGAAATATGAAAGCCCGATGTTGGTTCCTCTACAGATTCAGAAATGCAGGATATAGCAACGCCCCTAACCCAACTCCGTAAAAGCAACGATATTATATTATTGTCATTTGATGGTACTTTTTTTATTGACTGATGCTCATATTATAATATGTGTATGATATACGTAAATGATCATAACTGGATGTACCAACCTTGGGGAAGGTACACTCTATATGATTTAAAACTCACTGGACATTTTAAGTAATTATTCTGAATATAACAACCTTGGGGAAAGTTTATTCTTCGTATTTAGACTAATTCATGTATAACTGTTTTAATCTGATATATTTTGTACGAACGTCGTCGAACGCGGTAGCCTGACGTTGGCAATTTATATGGATTAGAATTTGTTTTGTGCTTGTTTGTTTGATTGTTTGTACATATTGATCTTTTTATAATTGCATGAATGTATCTCCTTTTTATAAAGGGCAATAAATATATACATACATATACACATAGTTTGTTCCATTGTTCCTATCATTCTTCAATTAGTGTAATCATTTGGAATAATATCATAGAAAAATTAATTTCAAAAATCAACAAGTGGAGTAAATCGTCACAATATCCGCATTTTGGTTTTCCGGAGTATATCGTGGCGATATCCTCAGGTTATTCATTTTGCCAATAGATATCAAATTTATTTTTCAATGTTATTGTTATTATCCATTTAATACACTAAGTGCAACTTTGAATCGTAACATATCTAGCTTTTTCGTATTCACGTATTGTGTACACGTGCTAAAACGTATATTTTAAAGGGACATCATCTACATAAATCCAAGGGAACCTTTCAACCGCATGTGTTCGGAAGATTCATGTGATTTGTTGGAGTTTGAATGTGACAAAGGAGAAATGTAGAATTATGCAGTGTTGATAGAATTATAAATGACGTCGAATTCATCATCTCTGCTGAAACATCATTTAGAACAAAACATATGCTCAATATCAAGATCTTGAGCATTGCGATTAACTTCGAGGAACAAAATAAACGAACGACAGGGAAATTACGATTCCAATTATATTAAGACGACCAGGTGGATATGATTCGTGAAGAAGCACATGTATTTTTCAACATCACTTGTATTCCCTGATATTATTATACCTTATACTACAGTGATAGTTTGTGAAGGTTGAAATATAAAATTCACAGTCAAGTTCACTGTCTAGGATGTTGTTACAGACATTTACATATAAAAATATCTAGAAACTAGTTCATATATTTCTGAAACGATGAAAATATCAGTATGCTCAAATGTCATCACCCTCGTGTAGTGCCTACCTTGCGCGTCCAAACGTCACACTTAATTTGGTACACGCCCTGCGATAATAGGACACGGTCCATTCACTTTAAACTAAACTAATTGAAAGACTTATATAATATAAACGAGGCGAAATGTATATGAGCTAGGCCACAGGAAAAGGGATATTATCACAGATTTTTCAATATTCTGATTTTTTGTTTATCTTAAAAAGCACAAAGAAACCTTTCAAATGAGCCATGGCTTATGTCCTAACAATTTTCCTTGCATATACAGACCAAAAAGTCGGATCTGAATTTAGCACATTTTCCTCTTAATCTTGGGCACATTTTTGGCTCTGTAGCACAATTTTAATTTTTGTGATAAGACCGGTTTTCCTATGGCCAGGCTCAAATTACATGTATATTAAATTAAAATGCCTTAAATTTATATATAAAAGAGTGAAAATAAATAAATATTTTGCTTTTCAGCATTATTTATTATGTATGATGTTATAAAGTAGGCAATGTCATAGGAAAAGGGGTACTCTTGGAATGATTAATGGAGTCTAATATGAATGTATCCTCCAAAACAGATGTATTGGAGGATTCGTGATTATTAGACACCCTATTCTGGAAAAAACATATATAATCACGAAGCTACAAACCTTGTCCTTTAGTGAGGGCATAGGGGAAGAAATGTACATGTAAAATTGTATGAACGTATCTTGCCCATCCATCTCTTAAGTTATCACTTTATTTGACATAGGGGTCGTTCGAAATAATTTGCGGCTAATAATTTCAAACGATAACGTTGACTCTATTTACATCTTTATTTTTACAATCCAATACTTATATCCAAGGAAACATGTTTATTGTTTGCTTGACACTCACAAATGTGATAAAAATATCTTATTTGAAATTAAACCAAACTTATTGAACGATTAACGAAAATATGTTGATTTTTAATTTCTTTGAACATAACTCGGGTTACGAATTGCCAATATTGTTCCAATGATGCGCTTACGAATTTATAAAATAAAATATTTGTGATTCCTCTGCAATTCAAGAAAAAATCATCGCCATATGAATATTTTAATTTTCGAATTTTGTATTTATTGAAATATCGATTATCGTAAATTTAGGTTATAAAACTGCATCTAAATCACAATTTACTATAATTAACCTATCTTTTTATGATCTATTAAGTCGAATCATATATTTGCCGACCCTAATCATCCATGGCTGACGTCAGCTTACCTCAAGTTTCTTCATGAACTGGTACACAGTTGAGATTTCAATTTGTGTGCAGTCTCACGAACAACCTAGACTTATTTAGTACTAAGTATCCTAAAAAAACAGATGATGTGAAACACATTCATCTAGTTGAATATACCAACAAGCATAAGCTAGATCGATGAGCTTTCAAGAAAAAGCATTCGTTTTCAAAAAAATCCAAAATCTCACGACTTTTTACCGGAATGTGCGGATTTTGCAGGAGGGTGCTGTTTGACACTACCTGTGGTTATAGACTGCATCATATACTATTGGAATTGCTAATCAGTAAAGGCTATTATCGTTTCAAATGGACAGCATTATTAAACGTTATATTCACGTTCTCGGAAAGGAGGAAGTCTATAAGATCTCTATGGTTAGACGGTCCCATTATAACTTTATGTGATACTTACATTGTATACGTAATCAATCTCGGGTTACACGGCATATTCGCCTTATAGTGCACTATAACATGCCTAAACTATAACTCCTCTTAGGTTTTCCATAAGCACGTACACTCCCCTCCGTAAGTTTGGCAACCTTAGCTCCCCCATTGAACTACGTGTTAAAGGCTCTTTACATTTGAATTTTTATTTACTTAACCTGCTATGAAAATACTTATTAACGTAATTTGACTTTATTTCCAATACCTCCAAATTTTCTCATTTTTCCTCAATTACAATAGCTCAAAAATTGATGATTTTGATGAATTTTTAAAAATTGTCATTCCCATGTAAACCAATGGGAAATTGTGGGTTCGGGTCAAATCAGAAATCGGGATATCTATTCAGTAAAAGATTCAGCAAAAAATATTTTTATATAGAAAATTGAATTGTCTAACTTTTTTCTTTAGTTTACTTGATGGATACTAAAGTTACAGAGCTTCAAAGTCATTTTTGAAAATCCCTTTTCGCCTCTTGCGTTATTTCAATTGCCTACCTTGTATTTGTTGCAAGAACTCGGATGGATGGATATTCTGTCAAATGACTTGCGGCAAACCTACCATTTCCCATTGGTTAACATGGGAATCTCGATTTTCAAAAATCCATCATATTTATCATCAATTTTCGACCTATTGTAATTGAGGAAAAAAATTGAGAAAATTTGGAGGTATTGGAAATGAAGTCAAGCTACGTTTTCATCAAAATTATAATCTAACCGCCATCTTGAGCTGTTCAGTATGTACGTATATGTATGCTTTACCATTTTAAAACCACCTTTTTATTTATACATATTGTCCATAAAGTTTATGATATCACCTTGACTGAATTATTTAATAATGGAAATGCTGGCATTACATCGTAGTATGTCAAGTTCAATCAATTTGTGTATGAATTGCAATTTTCAGTTCCGCTTCCGATGCATCGACTGAATGTTACAATTGCATATTTTGGGAAGGGATTACTTCAAACTTGATTATTAATAAAAAATCAGGAAATGATTACCCATTGGCTGCTTCTAATACTCAGACCTAGATCAATTTTGTTATCTATTAGTTTTGTGTCTGCCAATTCATATCAATAAATACGCAAATCCAAGTATTCGAAATAACGCAGTGAGTGCATTGGCATAAATACGACCATGTTATTCGCATAATTTCTTTGCATAATAGAGTTTTTACTTTTTCGAAAGTACACTTGCACCTTAAGAATCCCCAAAGCGTGCTTCGGGAATGCAAGATGAGCCTAAGTGCCATTCATGGTAAACCTGGAATGCTTACGCTAGCATCTACGTTTATTTAGATTGTGATTTATTTTTACGATTGTTTGTTATTAAGGCTGATGATATGATGTAACATTAGTTACTTCCGCTATATATTCAGAATATTTACGTATATCATAGACAGATAAACAACCATCCCACTTGAGCCAGCTTCAAATTGCCCGTCCTCCAGAATAGCTTAATTTTCATTATTAGATGAGCACATGTAATTCAGAATATTTTTTTAAATACCTCACTCTTCAATTCCTTCAAAAACATCTCCTTCGTACACTTACATACTTTATTGTAGAACGATTATTCCTTCGACAATGCATACGCACAACGTTATGTCCATAATGCACGATTCACACATAGCTAATCAAGGTGTGTCCAATTCCAGCCAATCAGAACACGCTATTTCATATAACTTCATTGCAATATACTTCTCTGATGCATCCAAGGTCACTTTTAGATTCTAATGAAACTAATTAAACCGATAAGTAATTTCATTGTTGAGTAAAAATTTATAAATAGTATCACAGGGAATGACACGCCATGTGTTTATGTAGGTCAAAGTGTCAAGGTCAAGTGTTGAATTGTTGTCAAGGTGACAACTTGGCCCTAGCAAAAAGATATATTATATTAAGTCATTTCGTAATATTTTGCAATGTGTGAAAAGAATTTAAGCCCTAGACGCAATGAATTGTGCCTGATTCATTCCAATAGGGCGCTGTTTTCTAAACATAGCACTCGATGCTACGTATCTCGAGCAAAATTTGAAACATCACCTTCGAGAAATGATAATTTATTATTATTATTTATTTATTTATTTCATTGATATAGTTTAAAATACAATTACAATAGCATCCCTAAATCGCCAGAGGGCATTATATAGGAATGGTAATCAGTCCACCGTGCACTGAGTCTGGGGCTTAAATCCTTAAATCATGATAAGTAGTTAGTTTTTTTAATTTTATGTTTCGTTTTCATAGAAAAAAGTTTTTCGTGTATGTGTTATTTTAATACTTATAAGTTAACAGTATGTTGGAGCATTGCTCTTAATCCTCGCGTTTAAATACATCATTTGTGTGGTATTTAGGTATTTACTTAGATGCAATAATTCATAATGTTTTAGAATTCTGTGCAATATGGGTTGTATCCTTTCGTAGGAAATAGGCCATTTAATCCATAGAAACTTGTAATAAATCTTCAAAAGTTTGAAAACACCACTTAAACAACATTAATATCCTTTCCCTAAAAATTCAGAGAGTTTATGTTTTTCTTTAGAACTGCTCTTTCTCACGATGTACGACTCGTTGACGCATGAACAGTCGATTAGCGGATCTTGCAATTACACCGACATGCCTATCAGTAGTAACAATTTTTTACTGTTCTTTGATGGGCGCCTTATATCATTGCTATACAAATACAGTCTGTTCTGAGGTGCAAGAGCTAAAAACAACTTCTGAAGAATTAGATTTAAGTTTCTCGTTTTATTGGAGAGCATAATTATAGATCAAAATTCACAGACTTCACTTGGCATTGAATGTAGTATCCCTGGCTATAGAATTAATCATACACGTACATGATGCCAATTTTGTTTGATTAACGAATTTGGTAAAAGCTAATAGAAGTTCACAATATGTACCATGTATCCAATGACAATTGTTTAGGATAACACAACTTCAGCGCAAAATATAACTGTTTCTGAAAACACAAGGTTATTACGTTACTTTCAATTGTTGTGTTTCCCTTATCTATAGCTGATCAGTGTGAAGACTGTAAACTCACTTAAAGTAGATGTCAAAATATTCTGAAACATAACCCAGATTGAACATTACCAAACAACCATCAAGTAAAAAGTATTTAAGTTATACTACTAGCAAAGGATTCGAAACCAATACACTAATCGAGGTGTTAAGGTGGGACCTGGTCCGTCAGCCAAAAAAAATCCTCGATAGAATTTCCTGAAAATCGCACAGTGTATGTAAACAAGTGGTGTACATATGCTGTAGAAATTTTAAAAAGAAAAAAATAAGTTGAGATATAGTAAGTAAGGTTCAAAGATCGTATTTTTGAGGAGCCTATGCTGCTTATATTGTCATATTTAACATGTAATCCTATGGGAAAACCATAAACGTACTTTACCCTCGGGAGATCTCAATTTACAGAAAAACGGCTCGATAGATTTTTTTTAAATTTCCACATTTTTTTATCTGAAATATGAGTATGCTTATGTTAGTTTTTGGTAAAAAGATTACAAAAATTGTAGTCACAGTATTCAGTCAAAGTACCTTGTATTTTGAGAAAATACCGGCATCCAATTCCATCCGTTGGCGGAGAGAACAATTGAATTACGTCATAAATTTCTCACCTGAATGATCCGACAAAGATAAAGACGATTCCCGGGATAATGGGGTTTAGCCTTGCTAAATCAAATGTAGTTAGTTGATTTTGAATATAAGTCAATCGGTATGAATTACTTCCACTAAAGTTAGCGTCCCACAGTCTTTTAGAATCAAGGACGTCTATAGGCCTAGTACAAAGACCGTAAATAACGTGCTAAATCAACCGCGGCCGATCGCAAAATAACTAACTATTAATTAAATTATCGCCTCATCTACCTGCTATTTTAAGTATTGAGGTAAGTTAAAAGTAAACTTTTGTTTTTTTTCATGTGCCGAGATTTAATTACGTATACGTTGTGTCAAATCATATCGGCATTGAATCATATCGTCTTTTTTATTTTCATGTAGGCCTAAGATTGCCCATTATTATGGCCCTTCTTTATTTTGATTTTTCATGTATGCAAACAGAAGCTCCGCCGATCGCAGATCGCGCACTTTGGCAATTCACTCAAGTAAAGGTGATCATCAAACGTTTGTAATCACCGGTTAATATTAAAATCAGAAATCCTTCTTTGTCGAGTAAACTGTGCACGTCTGACTTGATTTAGTTAAAATACAATACGATAAGGCTCGAGTACTATTGATGTACGTACAAGTTATAAACGTCGGTACGTTGTTCTCGCTTGTTGATGTGTAATATCGTTTTGTCAACTCACGTTTCATCAGCAAGAAGTCGGCACTCGCGTACATAAAAAAGTTAAGCATATCATATATTTATTATCGTCATTATTGAATGGCGAAATAAATAGCGCGATCGGGATGAACCCAATGTCTGCGGCAACAAGTACGATGGTTGAGTTCACTGAATGAGTACACAAGTTACATTGAAGTGTGTACAAAACATAAAGATCCTATGGAAAACCATATATTACTTTACTCTTCAGACCGCTTCTCTAAAGAGAGCTTCGTCTAGTTTATAACTAGACTCTGAGTACAGGGAAACATAAAAATGGCTTGATAGTTTTTTAACTCCAACATTTTTTATACGCCATGATGATGCCAATTTATCTCAGAGTTTTGTAAAAATAAAATAAAAATCGTAGTCTCAATATCTTGTTTTAAAGTACGAAGCTATTGCATTTCTTTCATTTCCTTCAATATTGGTAATAAGAAATATTTTGCAAAACAAAATTACCATATGGGCGTTAACATCAATTTACATTGATGAATTCTTCTACTAATTTTTCAACAACTCATCTAATTTTTTTTTCAAAAACTTTTCCTAAATATTTTGATTCTAGAAAAGTACAGTGGATACGAATACGATGAGGTGGATTGCCATACGCGAATATTTCATGTTAGGCACCTTTACCATAGCCAGACATGACCAGTTTTTCAGTCGGAATAATGCAGTCAAGCTGACCGAGATCTGTTTATATAGCGATATACGCGCGGCCTTGACAGAACTAACCTACTAACCTAGATATGCGACCTATTAACCCAGAGTGAACTAGATAATTTGCATAAAGTTTTTGCACTCTGAATCCACTATTCTCAGTCTAAACTGGCTGTTTAAGAAATTGGCATTTATCTGTTTATGGCTCCGCTGTTTATTGACTGATTTCTAAATAAATAATACCATGCTTTAGATAGGAAAGATAGCTTCAATGTGGTGCCATTTTTGTGGTGATGAACTGCGAGAAAACGGAGGAAACCGAGGGTAAAGCCGATTGCTTGAATTTCAAGTTTCACTTAAGAAATGCTGCGTTCTGATTGGTCGGGTTTCTTGCAGTCCGAATCCACCTTCAGGTTTTCAAACTCGACGTTTTAGAAATGGCACATATCGATCTTTTTCTTCTCTATTTCTCGGTCGATTTCTAAAAGAATAGTGTCATCGTGAAGCTGACCAAACACGTTTCTCGATGGTATCACTTTTAAAGCGATCCACTAGTGATAGATAGGGCCATAGGTGAAATTCGAGCGTGGAGACGTTTTTCGAGAATCAAAGAGTATGCACTTATAGGACATAAGCTAAAGTTTACTGATAAATCAGGCATTCTGATTGTTCGGCTTTTCTGCAGTCTCAAGCCACTTTCCGCCTGTTGTGTAGGCACTTTATTGTGAAGGACTCACAGACGTAACTTGCCTATGTTTTTCATTTTAATAATTATTCTAAGTACATACCTTCATAACGCCTTCATTAGTGACGATCAGTCGCCGTAAACCTATACAGCATTTGTCTCAACCCCGGGGACTCAACTGGCGACATATAACACGCCTGGGGACACGCCCCTTCGCACTCATTATTGCACACTTCCCGACATTGGGCATTGATTGTGTTGCCATTGGGCCAGTTGCACTCGGTTTTAAAAATTCTCGGATGTTAAGATATCTCTTATCAAACATTTTACCATGACGAATTAACAATTTATATATAAAAAATGTAAAAAAGGCAAAGAAAATATAACTAGACGAAGCCCATACGCAAGCGAAAGTGATAACAACTAGGACGAAAGTCGTGCCAATAAAAAGCATAATCTAAAACGTTTTACATATAAGAGAATATACAATTTTACGAAGTAATAAAACGAACAAAAGTCATTTTTGAATTTATTAAACATAAATACAGAGTAATACGTATTTACAAATATAAATAGTGCGACGAGAAACATTATATTATTTTGAGCAACATTAAATGTGACGTGTCGGTAACCATGTACACAATGATCAGGACTCAACTAGTGTTTATATCACATCATATTTTTCATATGCTGTAAATGTAGAACATGCTTCATATGTGTGTTTTAGATTAATTAGTTTTACTATATTTTGAAAGAATTATAACAATATGACTTAGAAAAATTCAATCATTCATCGCCGTATACTTCATGATGCTGCGCGTAAAATTTGAGCGCCATTGTTTTCCCATGTCATAGAAACCATGACGTTACTAGCGCTCAAATATTTCAAATGCAATACGCTAAATCTCCCAACTATAAATGCCCGAAGATGCAAATATTTCTTCGTACATGAATGTTTAAATACATTCGTATTATTATTACATCATAATTATTCGTATGGATGGGTGTCTTTGAGTTTGAAAAACTACATTAATAATTAAGCAATAGTATTGTGCTGGGTATGCTGACGGACCGGGTCCCACCTTAACACAAAGAGATGCCATCATCAGAGATGCTTCCCAATTAAAAAAATTTGTGTCATTATCACATGAAAGGTTTCGCACAACGTTTTTAGCGAAACGTATCTTAAATTCGTAACACATTGACCAGACTAAGTAGTAGAAAAATATTAACGAGATGCGGTTGCGGATACGTTTTAGCTTGAAACTGTTTTGCGAAATACACCTAAATATTTTAGAACTCATAACGATTCGCACCATTAATAAATCGCGATACACGGGCCGCTTTGTTTTTAACTTTCCAAAGATGTCGGAGCATAATTATTTGTGCCAGTATATACAGTACACAAAATACCCATATAGATACCAGTGTTATGTTTAGAATATGTAAATAAAATAGAATAAAAATATTGTCCTAAATACATTCCAAGTGTTTTTGCTAAAAATAAACTGTCACCTTTGACCATATTTTGGAATGGCTTGACGTCTACATGACGATAGTTTGATTAAGATTGATTATTTTGTTAAAAATGACAGCGAGTACTTCATCAAGTGTCAATCACTCCGGTGTTCGGGCAAGATAAAACACCACCATGCTATTAGCACCTGTTATATTCACCATAAAAAACGTTTGATATTTTACATGTGCCTCTTGTATATCACGTAATTTATTGTGATTGCATTATGAATAAATGGTAACTCCGCACATTTGGCTAGGCTAATGAAGTTAAGCTATGTACAAAAATATGTAACGGCGACTAACCTTTCAATGTCAAGTTCGGAATTTTAATCCAAGTTTGATGCATAAAAATCCAGAGACTAGCGTTTCTAATGCTTTTGCAATAATCATCAAAGCGTGGTCCCTACAACTGCATCGGTCGTTCTGTAGGCTTCTTGCTGCATTATGAGTTTGAATCTGCTACGATACTATAGTAATCTCCGTATTCTTCTAGCGTATGATCATCTTCAATATCAATGCACACCCATTTTGTTTATATTTTGCGTATAAAGTTCTTGGTAAAACCGAGATAAGTTTAATGACTTAATTGTGGTTATAATGAGTATCTAATTAATCTATAGTCTTAAATCCGTGCCCTGGGAAACCGAATAAGCTCCCGATCATACGCTGAAAGACGATCTGAGTACTCAAGCAATGGGAAGAAGTGAAAACCATTGAGACTAATTAGCGCTAGATTTTCTCTGCTTCAAAGCCTTCAATCTCAAACCAAAATTCAGAGCTGCCTAAACTCTAAAACTGGGAAACATTAATTAACAGATCCTAAAAAGTTCTACACACCCGCATAGTTTCTTATTCATTATAATAACTAAGTTGCACAAATTCATTATCTCGTCGAATGATGGCAACAGAAATTGGAAGCGTTCTGTTATCGAAATGTTTGGTTTCAGTATACAAAAAGATAAAACAGTAATTGAACGCCACGCAATTTAAGAACAGCCGTACGTAGTCTTTGATACGCTGGCTATTCATATTTTCAAATATATAGTTTCCACGATCGAAGTAATCAATAAAGCTGTACAATTAATTACTATAAATCCACTCTTAATAACACTTTGGTTGTAAAATGCCAAGTGGGTTGAGAGTAAACTAGCATATAATATCTAACTTATTAAACTGTACCTCTCAATCCTAAATTGGGTTTGCACTTCAGTATTTGACTTGCGAACGTTTTGATTTTCTTTTTTCCCGAAGAGCAATGAGTTCAGAACAGATAATTCAACTGCCAAAGTGAAATCAAATATGAACTGGTTCTAGACTCCCCATCCTTGGCCCAAGAGTAATTCATTGCATTACATTATGATCTGCTATGAAAGCAGTGAAGGACCGATCTTGAAGGATGTAGACTCCCCTCCGCACACATACACCAACAGTAGATCCAATGTGACAACACTAATCTAAAACCTTTCCGGCATGATTGCGTATGTAGCCTATAGGGAGATCTTTTATTTTCTTAATGGAAACAATGCCATTAGGATCATGTAAAGAGACTGGTGACGAAATAACTTATAAACTACGCACACAATACGAACATAAAGTTACGCATTAAATGGACTGCGATAGAACATAAAAAGAGCTTCCTTCGCATAGTATGGACAATTTTATAGAGATCGCGACCAGGGGTGGAATATTCATTAGTATGGTCACAAGGGATACTGCATACTATCACCAAAAATCATTAACATCCATGCATCAGTTGTAAGTACGTAATTACAATATATTTACAGCCGGGGTTATTTTAAATTGCGGTACATACAACTATATTACAAACTTTGCCCTAACATTGTTTCTTGTTTTCACTAGACAGGCGTTTCTTACAGAGAGGATTGATATTTGGTTCTTTTTGCAAACCGTTCCTTGTGGAAAGGCGCTCCGCCGTCATACGTGGAGAGGTGTTCAATCGGGCAAGTTTTAGTGTGCAATTTTACTCCTAAACGAGGTGCTGTTTTACATGGAACACCTTGAGACAAATAGAATGCGGATACAAGAATTTCCAAAAATAAAAATTTCAAAGATCATCCAGACCTCGTCTAAAAAAAGTCAAGATGCCCAAGCTAAAGATGAATTCAAACGATCGTTGAACAGTAGACGAATCATAATTATAAGTACATTATACGTGACGAATAAACCCCCGTCCTGCTTAGATGACTGTAGAGTGTCCTTGACTCTGTATTTAAAGGATAACGAAGCTATTCGGCCGTGACAAAGCTTCATTCACACAGGATTAGATATCCCTCACATCCAGAGCATCGGGGCAAGAGTTACATAAACCAATTTGTATTTCAAGCACAAAGGATGACAACTGAGATTAGGTGTTGGTCGATTGAACGAACGATGTAATTTTGTAATCACAAATCTAGAAACCAAATAAAAATTCAGTGCTATGGTAATCTAATGCTGTACTTGAGTGACTTTGTTATGTTGTTTGATTGCCTGGTCATGATATACCTTTCTAGATTTACGAATGCTTAAAATCAGATAAATTGAAAGAAGGACTTGTTATCTAATGTATGTATTTTTTATTTGCGTCTATTCATTTAGACAATTTCATGATATACAATGATACATGTATAAGTTGTATGTATTCAAGTTTAGATTAGTTTAAACTATTTAAAGAACTTACTGGAGCTCTCATAGACCCTGTTCTACTATAAGAAATAGTTTTTTGAGACCCTCCAAACCATCACATTTAGTGGTGTCCTTATATAAAGTAAGGCAAACAAATTCCTGGCAAGTTCAAAATTGAAATAATGAGATAAAAGCAACGTCCTTACATCAGTCTTAGTCCAAGTGATCGACAACCCTTAAGGTAAATCTGCATAATGAGTATTTTCATATTCATAATCTCAAAAATCGTCTTTCACAACAGACATTTTTGGGATAAATCGTATTGTAAAATATTTTGTCGCACATCCATAGGACATCGTCAGTTACCGTGGAGGAAAATTTGAAATGTGGACTGGACGTCTTGATCCTTCATCGTGAATGCCCGGTTTGTGGAAGAGTTTGGCTGTTCATAGAGCTAATCGGTGGATCTAAATGGCCTCTTAAATCTTCCTTTTGTGAAACTTGCTCTAAATATCAAGGATATTGTTTTAGTCTATAGACTTATCACACTGGTTGAATATTTCCATGTAATTTTCATAACAATTATCAAAATCTAATTTTTTCAAATTTTCCTGTGTATATTTACTGAACTGAACTGAAAGTGCGGAACTAACTATAATGACCTACCTTGCTCATATTCTCAAATAAAAAATAATAATGCTTAAAAGTAGCTGTCACCGTTCGCCACCATGTGGCTAATTTGGACACTATATTTTTTAAATTGATTAAACAATTTTTTGTATTTGGTGTGATGGGGATATCTTGCTTTAAACTATTGCCCACCCTGTATCCATGTCGTGCCCTGCCCTCTCTGCCCCAAAGTATTTACACGGTGGCGAACGACATCATGATAAACCATGACATCTCAATAGACTATGTGCGAGTAGAAATAATCTGGATTTACGTCATTAAAAATTAAAAATTCAGTCAAACTGATGTCATATTTCGAATCTACACGTAAAGTTACATCTAGAAATTTGGTTTTGAAAAGAGTTTATCAACTTTGAATATTTAATTTTCTTTGAAAATGTGACTTCTTGGTCGGGGAGATTCCCCATAGACCCCATGTTGTAAAATCACAAAAAGTGAAATATATATTCTTTTGTTGGGCAGATAACATTTCCTTTACTGGACATATTTTAATTTGTATAACTATCAGATACATAAGGGTAATATGAAAAGTGAACCACTAAAACTGATGAATATTCAAGTTTAAGGGAACTTTGTAATACCCTGCCATGTTAGCTCATGTTATTTCCCTCGAATCGGCCACCTGGTGGCGAAACTGGTAACTACCTACTCGCATCTGAGTAATTCTTCTCAGCCCTTCAAGTGAAACAAAAGATGCTATGAGTATCAGAATGGGCGAACGATGATACCCCACGGCCTATGTGTGACAGCTCCATAACAGAACATTTTCAAAGCGTGTGCATGCTCGACATAAGCGCAAATATCAAATGGGATGGGGCACTACTGAACCAGAACGAGCATTCTCATATTGGAAAATATCTCAATTGTAGCGAACCATGTTTTCTCCATCTGTGCAAGCCCTAAATCAAGAGAAGACATAAATATGTGATGAGCATCAGAAAAGTTGCCTTTTAGCCTTGCGAATCGGTAAACAAACTGAAGACAAATGTTTTGAATATGTTAGCCGGCAAAATGGTTGCATGATGGATTTCGTTTTATTCTCCTAACTGATTAAAGTGTTAATGATACGTATACGAGGTTCGAGTAAATAACGATTTGTTGAACACGAATTAATATACTAAATTTTGAACATAATCCGAAACTGTGATACTCTATATGTCCGTTACAAATTCTGCTGTAATGGTAGATGTTTCAATTAACACATGGAGAAACGTACCATAACACACAAATGATAGATAGTAACACGAGAGTGTAACAGAAAAAAACTATCCTCGATACAGTCGTTTTAATTTCATCAAAAGTAATTTGTGTTTAGCTAAAAATAAGGACTGACGTTGACATTTGACCTCGGGGTATAAAAAATTTAAAACATCTCTCCTCGAACCCAGAGCTCCCAAACCTGTTTTCGAGATTCAAAAACGAAGATAATTGATTTTTTATTCAATTCGCTATTTCCGAATTTATTGAAAAATACCATGTATCAATTTAACGGAAGGTTTGAAACTCATAACCAGTGGAGGTGTTTCATAGTACCCAATGATGTTTATTTTACTTTTCTCCCTGACAAAGTACTTGTTGTTTATAGTCTCTTTCAGGATAGAAAAAACTAATCATTAACTAATCAATCCAATTCCAGAGCTTTTCAATTGCATTAAATTGCCTTCCTGGCTCGCGATAATAGGCGCTAAATGTACGACAGCAGTACTATGTTGCAGAGCACAGGAAGGTTCAGATTGTGATTGACGATAACGTGGCCAGCAAAGCCAGACGTGCATGCATTGGGTAATGAGAATTGATTGCATTGTATTAGATGGCTCATTGGTTCAACCAAGGTTATTGTTCTACCCGAGGGTGGTCAAATCCATGGTTGGATGAACTTTGTGAATGTTAGCAAGTGCTAGTTCAATTACAGTAAGAGACCAGCGCTTGATGGTGTAGATGTTCCTATTTTCTTTCATTAATTTTAGTCGTCACAATTATTAACATGATCATGATTCTACATAAAATATGTATTGCGAGACCTTAAATAAGCGTATTTCCCCTAACGTGATAGATATTTCCTTTCAGCCCAATGGTTAACATTATTCTCTAATTTCAAGAAAACGCAATCCACATGTAGACGTTAATCGACTACACAATACACACGTTTACAAATTTATTATGACATCTCAATAGAAAATGATATATTTAACACTGAGTAAGTAATGAGAGTAATTTCAACGGATCTCGTAACTAATTAAGATTTACAATGCCAGTGGATTTCTAGTTTGATCCTTTAATTGGTCATTTGTTCTCTAAAAGTTTCATTTTTCAAGAACATCTTACTCTCTTTTATTCGGCGTATCAATGGGTAAATCAAACGTTTACAGTAAAGCATGTGCGGATTACAGATGAGGTACCAACAACATGAAGGACAGAAGCAAGAGACAAAGAGGGTACAACGATAGCGGCATTCCAATGGAACATGTTATTGAAATTCATTGATATAGGTTTTACCATAAACCTCCCGAATGTTTGATTGAAAGTCACTCAAGCAGCCGCACCTCTGCACCTTGGCGAGAGAAGAACATTATTTTTCAAACTATTGTGTACATATTCCTCTAGCTCCGTCAACAATTTTATTAAAATAACATGAATACCTATTTTAGTCATTTCATATCCGTAAACCGTTTTCAAGCAAGATGAATGTTTTTTTAATAATACAGGTATGATCAAAAGTTAACTTATTCTATTAACTACATCATACATGACAATTCTAACCCTTAACTATATTTTCCGACTAAATCAACAGCGAGAGCAACATCAAATATTGTCTTTCCTTATTATTGTTTGATATTGAATGGATCTTTGACTGCTGTTATGATAGTTTTATGATAGTCCCCAGTGAGTTCTACATCCATCTGTGTTCGAAAGATGTGTCAACCTGCGATTAACCATAAAGTATTACATATGAGCGTTTTAATATCGAACGAGGATGATAATCGGCGGTGACACAATCGACTTGTGTAGTTTATGAACCCTCTAACCACGATTAAACAACCGTTAAATCATCCTGTTACAAGCACGGGACGATGGATGAGCATTTAACCCGACCCACAATGAGGCGACATCAAATAACAAGCTTTGTAATAGCAAACGATGAAATGTGACATTCATTCGTTGCTGTAGAAAGTCGCTGATTTATAGTTTTCCGATTCTAGCTCACTGCGACCATGAAATTTACTGATGAACGCTCATTGTTAAAATGTAGCCTACATTGCAATGCAGGATCACAACAAAAGATCTTTCAAATGACATAGTATTTAAGTAAATATAGATTTCTACTTCATTGAATGATTGTTATTTCATGATGAAGATGTATTTGTTTATGCGAAAGACAATACACCGAGTCATAAATCTAAAAGACTTTTTAGACTGTAGCTAAAATGAACCTCTTTGTGCCATCTAAAATAACACTAATGCGAGGTACCATGAAAGGCATCCGTGACGAAATTGATAAAAATGTGAAATCGATTGTTTTCTTTGGTACACTCTTTATTCTATATCTAGATTGTATAATGGAAGGATTGGGATAATTTGTGAAATAATTAGGTAAATTGATGAAGCCATTTATCTCCAAGTCGGTCAAAGTCAGGGCAATTCAAGGTAGAAATGTAGAACTGGCACGGGGAGTAGTAAATCTCACCGGACAAATGAAAAAAAACAACATGAAACCATTTTCAACTTGAAAAGTAAATTGATTGTATAAGTTACACATTATTAAAAATAATTTAATAAGGGTTATTTGATTTGAGTATTTCAGCTACTGGCATTTTAATCTTTTAAAATCAATGGCTTTAAATCTTAAATGACTTCATCATTTGATAATATAATTTTGGAATAATAGATGACACATCATTAGATTTATTTGTAAAAAAATGTATTATTTGTAATTCCACACCCCGTTTTATCTGATAGATCATAGGTGTACTTTTGTAAAACAGCGGCCATTTTGAAATCAGTGGCAACTTCGAAGTCGTTTGATGATCCGCAAAATCAATTGTATCGTTGCCTCAGAATCATCCTATTCTAACTTAAATTCTAAGAATATCAAAACCACGAAAACGACATTCATCCAAAATATGATAAAGCCGTCCATATGTGAGACATTGGAACTCTTCCCACAAATCATCGCTACTTCTGTGCCTTGTATTAAAAAGACGGTATGTATCCGCCACAAGATTCATTAATTTTCATTAGGTGGAGTGAATTACATCAGCTCTGTTTTGATTGTCTTTTATGACAGGTTCACTGTAAGGCACTGTATATCACCTTAGTACTACAGCATTGTGAAACACTCAGAGACATCATGGCCGTATAACGACTGAATGTTTAATGAAGTCAGTGATGAAAATTAAATGTTGTTCCCTTCTTCTGCCCTTCTGATCTCTATACGACCTCATTTGAACGTTTGGCTCTAACTCTAGTGAAGAAAAGAATGTCCCTTCATTTGTTCTCTATGTTCTATACGACCTCATTTGAACGTTTGGCTCTAACTCTAGTGAAGAACAGAATGTCCCTTCATTTGTTCTCTATGTTCTATACGACCTCATTTGAACGTTTGGCTCTAACTCTAGTGAAGAAAAGAATGTCCCTTCATTTGTTCTCTATGTTCTATACGACCTCATTTGAACGTTTGGCTCTAACTCTAGTGAAGAAAAGAATGTCCCTTCATTTGTTCTCTATGTTCTATACGACCTCATTTGAACGTTTGGCTCTAACTCTAGTGAAGAACAGAATGTCCCTTCATTTGTTCTCTATGTTCTATACGATCTCGTATGAACGTTTGGCTCTAACTCTAGTGAAGAAAAGAATGTCCCTTCATTTGTTCTCTATGTTCTATACGATCTCGTATGAACGTTTGGCTCTAACTCTAGTGAAGAAAAGAATGTCCCTTCATTTGTTCTCTATGTTCTATACGACCTCGTTTGAACGTTTGGCTCTAACTCTAGTGAAGAAAAGAATGTCCCTTCATTTGTTCTCTCTGTTCTATACGACCCCATATGAACGTTTGGCTCTAACTCTAGTGAAGAAAGGAATGTCTTTTCATTTGTTCTCTCTGTTCTATACGACCTCATATGAACGTTTGGCTCTAACTCTAGTGAAAAAAAGAATGTCTCTTCATTTGTTCTCTCTGTTCTATACGACCTCATATGGACGTTTGGCTCTAACTCTAGTGAAGAAAAGAATGTCCCTTCATTATTATCTCTGTTCTATACGACCCCATAGATGAACGTTTGGCCCTAACTCTAGTGAAGAAAAGAATGTCCCTTCATTTGTTCTCTCTGTTCTATACGACACCATATGAACGTTTGGCTCTAACTCTAGTAAAGAAAAGAGTGTCCCTTCACTTGTTCTCTCTTTTTCTTTACAACCCCATATGAACGTTTGGCTCTAACTCCTGTGAAGGAAAGAATGTCCCTTCATTTGTTCTCTCTGTTCAATAGTTCTTCAACGTGACTTACCACACTTAAAAAAGAATGCCAGACGAATCTCATGGGAAAAGGATGCATGGAATTATTACATGTTGCCACGCGTGAACGTAGCATATTATCTGGTACTGAATCAGAACCATGTAGAAAGTTCGAAAGTTTTTCAAAGTTTATACTTGTTAAATCGTCAAACTGTTGAAGCATTCGAAACCAGAGACGCCCCCCCCCCCCTTCGGATCCGCCACTGCGTCTGTTTTAAGCGATGAACATTATATCAATGCCGGGGTTCCACAAGGCTCTATTTTGGGACCCTTACTTTTTTTGATGGATGACCTTTTCTGATAAATGATTCCCCGGAAACTTTATCAAGCAAATGTTATATTTACGCCGATGATACATCTCTATACCAACCATATTCCATAGCAAACCTTTTTGAAAATAACAAAATTTTGCAATCTGATCTTAATGCAATTTCCCCATGGTATCCGACATGGAAAATGAACTTCAGGGGAACAAAAAGTAAAGACATTGTATTCTCAAACCCAACAACATTGTGAATTCAGAGTTCCTGACCTTTAAATTGGCCTTACAAATCTTCGTCTATACGTCCTACAACAACAGGTTCTTTCCAGACATACAGGTGAGAAAATCCTTTTACACGAAATACTTAGTAATTAATTTAGGATATAAGATATAAATTACAGATGCTGGACTGCACTTGCTTTAGACCAACTGTTTTTTCAAGTGGTTATACTTCTCGTTCCATTTGTGTGAATTCAAAGCAATATACATCTTGAATTTGAACTGTCTGATCATCTATTCTATCTCACTCATTCGAAAACTTTCCCGAATGGATCTAAAAGCCACTCTGTGATCTGTATACAATAATAGGCAGATGTGCGGCAATACACAACGTCATCCAAACGTCCATACAAAATGAAAGGAAATAAAGTAACAAACAAATGAATTACTTTATCGAATTAATTAACTCTCAATTGAGGCTCTCTCCAGCATTTTCTTGTAATGGGTAAACGAATCATCAATAGCCGATGATAGAAATGTAAGCAAACTTTGTGCATTTTCTCATTTAAATGTTGTAAAACTAATACCAGCCACTACTTGTATATCTATGTAAGTCACATTCAATGACAAAATAGAAAATCGATGCAGTAATGAGATCAATTTGATATCGATTGATTTCTCATAATACCAGTTGAAAAAACTAAACGTTTCGAAGGTGGTGAGAACTTTCGCAAAATATTACTATCAATAATTTGAATTAGTTGAATTGAGATGTACAAAATAAATTTATACTTGCATCATCAAGATCAATCATGAAGTCCTCCTCCGAACTTGATCATCTCATGCTGGATCGACGTAGCTGATTTCAACAATTCTTGATCTCATTCAATGCAGGTCCGGTCTTTAGTATCTCAAACTTAATTCAACCTTCTCTGAGAAGTCTTTCTTGATTTTATTTTACTCTGGCTCAAATAATGATAACATTTATTTTCTTCTCGATGACAACGTTAATCTCAACAACGGTGAAAATAATTAATTCTATAATACAGCTTATCGTGTGCGCTTCCAGGATGTTCCCGTCACCTTTACTGTCATCGCTTATATTGTCTTGAGTAATTCGCATATGCGCCGTAAATTACTTTCTTCTTTACACGGTTTAAGGGGGTCGGTCACTGGAACATACCACGTTAAAAACAACGTCGCATAATAAGTTCAAAAGCATATTATAACAAATGAAATCTTATATACATTGGGAAAACCCAACGAGAGATTCAATTTAACAAAATTGATAATTAAAAATATTTTGCCTCTTGAATCAGAAATTATAAGTTCATACTCATATGTACATTTGTCCATAATTAGTAGTGTTATAAAATAACATGTGGGAATCTAATTGATATCTCAGATGGAAAATATATATCTACCGGTGTATCTCCCGCTCAGCAATCCCTGGCAGTCACGGTGCATTTTCGTTTTCATTTATTCTTTTAAGTGCAGGATAAATCTATTGGATAAATATTAACTTTTTTGAAAACAATAAATGTTAAGAATTGATGTTGATTTACTGCGTATTTTATCACAGGTTTACAATAAAATTACAATAAAAGGAAGATGAAAGCAGAGAAAGACTCTAAAGTTAAAATGATGGTAAATGATTAAGGATATATCGAATTACATGCAAAACGCAACACACAATATTATATACTTTTTCATATGCATTTGTGCTGTCATCTTTATATGACTAAATAAAAATTGTGTTATATCATGCTAAGAGCATCAGCATAATCATTTATCTTATGAGTGGCCGTTTTCAGCTACATGTAGCTATGTGCAATGTGCAGGCCTCCCACTGGAAAAACCTCCATCTTGACCAGGTGTTCGTCTTTATGTCATGTAAGTATGCCTGAGATTGTCATTTGCGCAAATCAGTATCAGAATCATTTTGAGATGCGCAAATGTTTCCGAAATACCTTTCTAAGATACGTACTTAACTGTCCCCATGTGAAATGTTTCAGAGATTATGTATATTGAAAAGACCATTGGTGAATAAATTATTGAGAAAAAAATGGAACATCGCTTGACTTGTTTTTTTAGGAAAAAATAACAGCTTCATGCATCGCAGCCAGACTCATCTGATCCATGACAATACTAGTCGTTTGGAAAATGTAGACATGGTTCAAAGATGTTCTTTAGAAGGCAAACGGATGATAGAACACTGAGTTAATACTTTAAGTTCTTTTTACACAATAAGTCTGATATTTGACACATTACTTTTTCATCAGGCGTTCTGTTAATTTTAATATCAAAAAGTGAGAAATAAACAATTGATCTCTTTCCTCATTCTGAGCTTGATTTTAGCTACAAGTATTCTTCTTTTTAAACAGATAACTGACAAACCATGTGAATTGACAATGAATTTTTGAAGTAATAATTTGGAAATATTCTCTTATTTGAAGACATATTTTGGACGTTTAAAATAAAGGGAGGTCAATTAATGCACTCGTATATAAGCTGTGTAATATATAACCTTTAAAATCATAAAAGTTTGTTTTAAAAGCCAATATAGGTCTATGCGGAAGTAGCTCAAAAAGAACAATAAACTTTAACTTTTAACAGGGAGATAAGATTTGATGTTAACAACTTGAAAAACCTCATGACGATGTCATATACGTGAAAGACACTTATAAGCAGCTCGATACATTGATTAAACATGCACACAAATAATATTACTTTAGTGTTTTTAACACTCTTACTTTGTGTTTATGATTCAATAAGCACTCGTGAGAAAATTGCGAGAAAAGGTGGACATACAAAATGTTCACCTGGAGGCTGGAAGCAAGTTGAGTGTGAAAACTGGTTTTGTGATAAGGGACATTGGAAAAGTCAAGGTAGGGTAAGAAATGAGGCCTGTTGCCTTCAGGGATACTACCCTGAATGTGAGAGAGTCCTCCAAACATTCAAACAAACGATACCAAAGAAACAACACATACAGTATGGGAATATAGACTTGATGAATATGTCGCCTCCATTTCGACCACCCAAATACGTAGTTGGACCATCAATAGTTGTGAACACGTCTAATGGGGCACTGCAAGGCCAACTTACGAGCTATCGTCTAGGAACTTTTGCTGGAGCATACATAACTGAATTCTTGGGTATTCCCTATGCAGCTGCACCAACTGGTAAAATGCGCTGGGTGAATCCACAGAAGCAGCCAAAATGGCAAGGGATAAAACAGGTGACACAGTATGGCTCATCGTGTATGCAAGAAAGTGAATACTTAGATATGTCTGAGGATTGTTTATATCTGAATGTGTGGATTCCCGGGAACTGGACTGGGGGTGGTAATCTATCAGTGATGGTGTGGATTCACGGAGGTGGCTTCCAAACAGGCTCGAGTACTATCTACGACAGCGGCTACCTCTCCCAACACGCCAATGTACTCATCGTTACCATCAATTATAGACTGAACGTCTTTGGTTTCCTCTCAACTGAGTCTGGGCCAGATGATGGTAATTGGGGACTCAAAGATATGGTTCTCGCTTTACAATGGGTCCAAGAAAATATTGGACATTTCGGCGGAGACAAGAACTCTGTGACCATATTTGGCGAGTCAGCTGGTTCTGCTGCAGTTACTATGCTTATGATATCCAATCAGGCAAAGGGTCTTTTTCAGAAAGCAATCGCACAGAGTGGTTCTCTGTTTGACCCATGGGCAATGAATCCAAAGGGAAAAAATCGTGAAATGGAAGAAAAACTTGTGTATAAACTAAAATGTGACTTCTATGCGGATTTAAACTGTTTGAGAACACGAACAGCTTCTGACGTATTGTCTGCTTCAATGTTGATGGACCTGAGATTTGTTCCAAATATGGATGGGTCCTTCTTTGCAGATGATCCTAAGACAATCCTAGAGCGAGGACAATATGAGCCGGTTGACTTTGTAAATGGATGCAACAGTCATGAAGGATTCATGAGTGGTCCAGAAATAAGTTCGCGTTTTGGTGATCTAGGCCTGGGGTATAACATGTCACAATTCAAAGCAGCGATCAGTATGGACATCAACAAAACAAGCAATTATAGTGCGGCACTAATTGGAGCACTATCTCTCATCTACAACAACTATTCAACGGATGAGTCTATGAGGTCTACCGACAGGAGTAAAGGTAGTTTTTCATTTTCAACTTCATGTGAATGTCACCAAGCCATATAGCAATGAATAAATTCACCTACATATACCAAAGGCCGAACGCCAACAGCAGCCCACAAAAAGTCGGAGACTTAGCTTGTATTCGCCAATTCAACTTTCGGCTATCGGATTAACCTACTATTTTATGACCAACTCATTTAAATATGAATGGAATGCTGACAGCTACTATTCATATTTAAATAAGTTGCCCATAAAATAGTAGGTCGATTCGGTAGCCGACAGCTGAAGTTGAATTCGCAAATACAAGCTAAGCTACGCCGGTATAACAATATGCCGCCCCTTTTGGTGGTAATGACATAATAACCAAGTACGGAAATACCAAATGCTATTTGCAGGTGTCATTGATGCAACAACAGATCATTCCATAATTGCTGGAACACATCAATTCGCTACCCTTTATAAGAAACATTCACCAAAGAAGGTTTACTGTTACTACCTACATGTGCAGTTATCTAAAGCAATACGCATCATTGCCCCGGATAGACCAGATTGGGTGAATAGTGTACATGCAGATGATATTCCATTCGTATTTGGCACAGCAAAGTATATATTAGACCTAAATGTCACAGAAGGAGAGAGGAGACTGAGTAATCTTATGATGCAATCTTGGGGAGAATTTGCCAGGACTGGGTAAGAACATATGGCTTTTAATAATCACTGAGAAGTAGCTTTCATATGATATATAATACTATATAGATAATGGGATATATGGCTGCGGATTACTAGAAAAAGAGGGATACTCTAATAGCATTGATAAAATAATAATAACAACATAATAATTATAACTTGGTCGAGCTTTATCCATGCAAAGTACGTTCCACTTGTTATGGCAGTTTCTAAATATCTGTAATAAGATGAAAACTCTCTCCATAAATGCATTCTGATACAAATCGCATCTAAAAACCTGTGTTTAATCGATCTATGATGGTATTCCATGATGCCATAATCTTTATATCGTGAGTTATGTATTTCCAGATCTCCCAGCCTGAAATACCTCTTTGACTGGCCAGAGTTCACTGATTTTAATTCAAATTATCTGGAGTTCAACAATTCAACTGATATTGTTCCGAAATATGGCTTGATTAAACGTTTCTTGTCTAAACGCATGAACTTTTGGATTGACTATGTGTACAAAGACCTGGGTGTTCCTTTGCTGACTATGTAAATAACTGATTATGTTATTGATGGATCTGTGAATTCAAAATGTGCGCAAGAAGTGGATTTCAACAATCCCCCGAAAATACAAGATACCATTAACACAAATTACACAATTAAGATATTGCATTTGAGTGGTTTTCAATCACAGGCTGGTATCGAAATATTTGTCCGCTGTGACGGAGCATGCTATTTTTCAAAAAAGCACTAAGAATACTCCACGATTTATTTTTTAATTCAAATGATTCGTTATACCATAGAAAATTACTTACTCCATGCAATGGATATATCATTTGCGGGTAACTTTCACTTCTGTTTGAAGTCCAATTACGCTGGGAAGAGTTATTGAAAATGGCGCAGGAGTATCATCCTTCAAAATGTACCATTTTTTGTTTAACTTTCTAATGGCACAATATATTGACACAATAATATTTACACATGATTTCAGCATAACTAAGAAGGTATAAATGAGATGTTGATGTATTTGGTCTTTTTAATTCTTTTATAAAAAATGATGTTTAATTTTTTTGTCCGCTGTGACGGAGCAGTTGCAAATGTGAACTGTGAAAATGCTCCGTCACAGCGGACAAAAAATATTAATATTATTTTTTATAAAAAAATTAAAGATACCCAATGCATTAATATCTCATCAATACATTCAAAGTTATGCTGAAAACATATGTAAATATTATCGTGTCACTATATCATGCCATTAAAAAGTTAAAAAAGAAATGGTGCTTTTTAGAGTTTGATACTCTGGCACCGTTTTCAATAGCTTTTACTTCTAGCGTTATTTGACTTCAAACAGAAGTGAAGGTTACCCGCAAATGGTATACCCTTTGCATGGAGTAAGTACATTTCTTTGATATAACGAAACATATGAGTTAAAAAATAAATCGTGAAGCATTCTTAGTGCTTTTATGAAAAATAGCATGCTCCGTCACAGCGGACAAATATTTCGATACCAGCCTGTGTCAATACACTGGGCAAAAACATTTTCACGGGAATAGGAAAATGGAGTGGGAAATACACACAGCGGGAGGTATATATAGAGAGAGATTATCCTATAAGAGGTTCGGGATATTGGGATTATCCCGAGGCCAATATAATATATCTGGCCGCTCCAGCTGTATCTGGCCGCTCCAGCCGTATCTGCCCGCCAATGAAAATATAAGTTTTTACAAACCTGCTTTATGTATTGAAATAGAACACATTATTAAAATGTCGTTCATATTAACATACATAGCAAAGGCTTTGGAAGAATAACAGAATTTGAACATACATGGTTACACAATTAAAAATGCCACCGACTAATATTGGAATAACTTTCTTAATAATTTAGGAATCTTCGTGTTTTCATTAAGTGTAGATAGAGTTTTCAATGGAGAAATGTATCTTTTATTCCTGATTTCAAAACGGATTTCATATAAATTAATTACATTATTTGATCAATAGAATAAATTGAAAAAATTATTTAGGAAAAATGTAGATGTGACATATTATTGAAGATATAGGCTATGTGTAAGCTTGTGAAACATGACAGAAATCATGATATCTCTGTAATTCCAAAGTTGCCGATGCTACCTGAGTACAACAATCTTTTCTTCCTTGAACACTAATCTACAAAAGAAAGATCACTAAAATTCTATTCCAAAATAAGTGGGTGGCATTTTTTGTGTCACCCTGTATTTGGAAATATCAATCATCGTAAATATGCACATATGCGTATGTCTCACTTCCCCAAGCTATTGATTCTATACCCCACTGTTATGTACCTGAAACCTCACCTGTCACAGGATAAAATCCCATCCAAAGAATTCTGAAGATGATATTTTAAAGCCACAACACGAGCATTGCAATATAATAGTTTATAGAATGCAGACATAAAATAGTTAAAATAAGGATTTAATTTTGTATTTGCAGAAATTTTGTACATTGTTTAACTTCTAATGAGTACATAACTTAAAAGATAAAAGACAACAAGACGTCATATTACAAAAATATACTAAACCACCTGCAGGTAATGACAGGATGAAAATATTAAAACTTATGGAGCAGGTCCATATTTCGATGTTGCACCAAAAGGTATTACTTAATTCCAGATTAACGCTCATCTCTTACCAAACAATATAATTGAACGTTTACTCAATTTTAAAAATATTTTACTATTTACAAATTGACATAAAACGATAAAAACGTAATGGGCTTTTATCCTCTCCCAAAATGTAATTAACGTTCAATATACTGCCCTTTGACACCAAACCTTTTAAATCTCAGAAACAAATCGAGGAGATGCCGATATTATATATTGAGCAAAAGCATTTCAAATTTGATTAAGGTACATGTATTAAACATTATGAACGTTGTTATGAAAACAAATGCCTTAAAATGAGAATGAAAAAACAACAACTCTATGGAGTAGCAGATCCCACCAAACAAAAATATTTTATCGAACACTTCCTCAATTTGCTCACTTTGTTACATAAATAACCATACGGTAGTATTGTCTCCTTTTGGCAAAATCTACATCCATGACATGACATCATATTGAAAATTCTTTCTTTGGTAGAAGTCCAATGGCCATAAGACAAAATGATGTTTTTCTTTTGAAATCATTTTGAATTTAGCACACGCTTTTGTTAGGTGGGATAATCACCCCTTAATGTATATTACAACGTTCATTACATATGCAAACAATTAAAACTGGATCAATTGTACAAAGATTGTGCAGTCAAATCTAAATGATATTTCAAAGATGCACTATAATATCAATGATGTAACTTATAGTGGCTAGCTATAGATCAACAAACATGTGACAAACCAGGGCGGTAAGGTAAGCGTTTTTTAATAATGTCACTGTTCAGATAAACCTCAAATCATTGTTCAAATTCAAGTGTTCGAGAATCACAGGTATAATAAGTGACAAAATTTCAATGAAAATCCATGACCATTGAACAAATGTGTAGTTTACCCCAAATATAATCGAAAAGATCAATGGTATTTTATTAAATAGTTATATCTTACAATTTTGATGATCACACAAAATCAATGCACTAAAATATGATGTCCCATGTTTAAGTGATGACATCAGCGTATTAGGATATTATCATTTGGGATAATTGGGGTTTGGCAAATGAAACAGTCATAATGTGCAATTTGATAATGTACAAACACTTTACATAACTCCACTAAATGAACACATATTTAACACAGAATTAATTCAAAAAATAATTATTTGCTTTTACTTAATAAGTCAGGTCTCTTTCACTCCTTCCCTACGTAGCCATCAAGTGTAACCATAAATATTGGTCAGCATGTCAACTGAATCGTAAATCTATGTATCTAGAAGGTTTGTGTAACCTCATACATTGGACTAACCACAGATCTCTAGAACCATAAAGCATAAGGTTTGTGTAGCCATATAAATTGTGTAACGGATGTCAAAGGGAACCATCATAATTCTCTGTATCTACAAGGTGTAACTCGATAGTCATATTAATCTGTGTATCCTCAGGTCTATCTAACCACAAGTTTGTCACCATACATGTAGGTCTGTACAAGTTTGCATAACCTGTAAATTGATGTACCCTGTAGCAGGCACTTGGTTCAATGGGAACAATCTTTGTTTGAGATTCTTGTGTCAATCCTCTGACCTTCCTAAGTTTCCTTTGTTTATTCACCACATTATGATCACCATCATTAAGATCGGCCATGGCGCTATATAAATTTTCCTCTGAAAGGCAACTTTGGTACTTGCTTCCAACGTGCACGTCGTGTCCTCAGCATTTTTGAGTTAACACTTTCAAAGTCAGTGAAAGCTATATCATCAAGTACTTCATACACGCCTGCTCTTGAGCCAACCTGGAATTATGAGAACCTTTAGTACCATTGTATTTTGTATTTTACACCTGGGTACTCCCAATAGTTAACATTGTATTCTGACATTCATCACTTCTATGCCACATCAGATCTCCATCAGCGAGACACAAATTATGCATGCATGTGTGATAATTACAGATGATTTATATTAATGCTTTTTGAGTTTGGGTGAAAATAAAGTACCTAAAGAGAGAAAATGTAGTGTCATGACTTTCAACTACATATTTTCATTGGATATAGGCTAGATCAAAGAACTGCTGATAATTTAAGTGTAGATAAAGATGAGATCCTGTGTAGGGTTGCATGTCTTGGTTTATCATGATCACCCTCATCTATTTCTCAACCCAACCTGTGGTAGAGAGAATGGGGTCACCCTCATCTTTTTCTCAACCCAGCATTTGGTAGAGAATGGGGTCACCCTCAACTATTTCTCAACCCAACCTATGGTAGAAAGAATGGGGTCAGCCTCATCTTTTTCTCGACCCAGCATTTGGTAGAGAATGGGGTCACCCTCAACTATTTCTCAACCCATCCTATGGTAGAAAGAATAGGGTCATTCTCATCTATTTCTCAACCCAACCTATGGTAGAAAGAATGGGGTCACCCTCATCTTTTTCTCGACCCAGAATTTGGTAGAGAATGGGGTCACCCTCAACTATTTCTCAACCCATCCTATGGTAGAAAGAATAGGGTCATTCTCATCTATTTCTTGACCCAGCATGTGGTAGAAAGAATGGGGTCACCCTCAACTATTACTCGACCCAGCATTTGGTAGAGAATGGGGTCACCCTCAACTATTTCTCAACCCATCCTATGGTAGAAAGAATAGGGTCATTCTCATCTATTTCTCGACCCAGCCTGTGGTAGAAAGAATGGAGTCACCCTCATCTATTTCTCTACACATCATGAGGTAGAGAGAATCGAATCACCCTCATCTATTTCCTTACTCAGCTAGTAGTAGAGAGTGAATGGGGGTACAGAACTTAATAATTTCAAGACTTAACAGTTGAATGTTTTCACCTCTTTCATCCACCGAGTGAATGATCTCTCATAATGGTTCCTTCTCTCAGCATGTAGATATGTGTTGAATAGAATAAGATATAGATAGCGCTCCAAGTACTGCAGACTCTTTAACTTCAGTTCCTCTCTGTCTTCATCAGTTTTGGCCTTCTTCATCTGGAAGATCATCAAGCCATAACATATTGGCATTTACATTATTTTTGTTACTGGGATTAACTTCATGGTATTTGATTGGAACAAACTAGTAGGTTGGAATTTTCTTAATTGTATGTTTAAATAATGGATTTTATTGTATGTGGCTGGTACAATTTTGGTTTGTGATTGGTATGATTCTTTATTGTATGTTTATAGAATTATCTTCATTGTATATGATTGGAATTATATTGTATGCTAATACAGTCAACTTTATTGTATGTGATTGAAGTTTTCTTAATTGTATTTTAAAGGATTTAACCCCATTGCGTGTGATTGGACGTTTCCTTGATGATGATGAAATTAATTTTATTGTATGTGATTTGTAACTTACTTTATTGTATGTGACAAATATCACTTCTCTCACATGGTAATGCATTGGAGTCATTGTCTCTGAACATTGGTCAAGCATGAAATCAACTTCACGCTTCATCTGCTGACCATTAGGAATCATGCGGACCAGCCGCTGAACAATCTACAAATAAAATTTGTGTGAAGAAAGCATAATAAAGTTCAAAATCTTTCTTCAGTTAAATATTTCTAACAATAATATTTCAAATTGACGTCTTAACCTTACTGCATGATTTGTTTTCATATGTGAAACAATACACAGTCCACTTACTAGAAACTCTCCTTTTGTGTATGTTGCATTGGGGCAAGAGACCAATTCCTGCTCTCCAGGTTTTGTACCATAGGGGAACCCCTGGAATAAGATACGCTTTAGCTGCTATATTCACTCTAGGTTAATAATAGGATTTTATTAGTACTGATGGCCTTTTAGGGCCAAACGTACATCCGATATACAGTTTTCAATAACAGTAAACATAGCAATAAAGTAAAGAAAATAGGATTACATTCTTCAAATGACATATAAACTGTTACTTTGATATAAGAATCCTGTCTCTACCATATATATCTACCATGTATATTGCATACAACATAAAAATCATTATTTTAAGACATACAGTTGCTACTGTACTATTAAGTTTAATTTCAATGATTTTAAAGATTGTTCAAGTGATTGATCACAAAATGTCATTTATATATTTCTAAGTGTATTTAAAAGGGTAACTATATTTTAACTATTAATTGAATACTTTTTATTCTATAGTGTTACTGACATTTTGTATGCCCAGCCACCAAAAGCTTCAAATCAAAGTAACATGATCTTTCTTAAAAAAATGTTATTATCTAATTGAAAGGTAGCAAATAACCATTTGATTTATCATTACGGTATCACATGATTTTGAACTATAAATACATTTTGGAATTTAAAAAATTGGACCAACCTTTTTATGACATATGATCAGGCCCGCAATAGCCATGGCTGTGGTTGTCCGCCCCTTTCCTGTACGGCAATGAAACAACAAGGCTGGGCCATCTTCATCTGTGTAGATCTCTTCAATGTTATTCAGCAGTGCCATGATCTGATCAAAGTTCTGCAATTATACATATTCTGAATGTATAACTCCCTAAAATGCACTAATAACCAAGAGAACTGCCAATAGATGGTATTATAAGCATTGAATATCGCATAAAAAATCTCAAAGAAGCTGAATCCTCTAAAATGTAACCAACTAGTGATGTATGATTCCTTGAAAACATTGGAACCAATGCTGACAATCCGTTTTAGGTCAGAAAAAGGCAAAAGGAAACTTAAGTTTTAAATACCATGAATATGATATACCATAGATTCCAATTAATGAATGAACGGATGAACTAATATTGTCAACAACAAAAAATATATATATATCAGATATCAAAGTACAATATTCAAAATGAAATGCCGCCATCTTGGAAAGTCTCTGAATCTGTATAACCTTTGGAATTAAATAGCAGCCAACTGGTAGAGGGTCTTACTTTTTCTTTAGGTGCTGCATCATCAGATATGGGTATCCTGTGATATACAAGTTGAGGGGTCTGTATGCATTGCTGATTGAACATCTCTAGAGGTGTTAACACACTACTGAACTCAACACTATCTGAACTCTCAGACAGATCTGTGTAGATTTGGAATGATTTCTTAGGTTTCACTACATTCTTCATCTCATTTTCTTTAGCCTGAAATAGAGCCTCTTACATGTGTACATGTGTGCAAGATCATCCATTCAAAAACAAATGTGATGTAAAATTGTCTTTTAAATGAAGAAAAGGAACCTGACAATTATTATTGGTTCCTGAGACCAATTTTGCCTGAAAAGGCAACATTTTAGGATAATAAATCTATACATAACCATCAGTAATTGACATATTGCATACCTCAATTTCACTGCCAGAAATATCTGGCATTATGACTGGCTCTTCAAGGTTATTGATATCACGAGGGCTAAATGTCTGCGCATCACATTCCAGTACCATGTCTTCTCTCAGGTTGACTAGAACCACCTTTGGATGACCAAGCTTCTTGCTGGTCAAATATTTCATCACGCAAGATAGACCCTGTGTAGAGATTTGACACTAATTAAATATATTTATTTTCGAAAAAAATCTGCTTCCAAAAAATTTAAAGGACAACTGAAATAGCTTTTCTCAACTTGCAGCTACAAAAATGCGGTTTTCTCCATTGTAAGCCCATTGTAGAGTTCTTGCGATAGCCATTATAAAATAAATGTTAGATAACTGCTAACGGTCATAGATAACGAAATAAAACTAACCGATAAATCAAATTGGCCCCCACGTGATTAGTAACGTCATATACAAAATATAGCTTTGGTTTATTGGTTCCATAGTAATCACAACGTCACGGCAACCAAGGATTGTTGTGTAAACAAATAACAAAACATTTTGGCATTATGCCGTCATGATCTAATGGACCATATTACGGGCCACGTGGGGACCAGTGAGAGATCACGTGGGGGCCAATAACGTCACAACCAATTCGAATATTGCTTATTAAGCAGCTATAACGATCGTTAGAGTGAAATAGTTTTCACACTACTGATGAGAAAACATGTCCAAATACATCTATCAAAAAATTATTTTGATTCCTTTAGGTTAAAAATACCATTTCATATCTGCTTTAATGAAAAGTATTTGGCCTAGCTGCCCTAACAGATGATGAAAATGTGTGTGATTTAGTGTTAAACAAATAAGACTACGGTGCCAATACCTCACGAGATGGTTGTGCACTGCCATATACAGGTAAAGAAGGGATTCTCCTGAAGTTTGACACTTTCACGTCCATCTGTGAGCTCAACACATCTAAGCCCCAGTAGTCATCTGCAACCTATTGTGTAAAAAACAAACAATGGAAAAGTTATTTGGGATACTGTCAAACCACACACGTTGTGTCTGAGTTAAAAAATTTTCAATCCCACCCTGTGCTTATGACACATACATAGTTTCAGATCCTCAGAAAAAAAATACTCGTACGAATGGCAAGTATTTTTAAATTATTTCTCGTATTTGACAAATTACTCATAAATTACGAGTATACGAGTGGGGATCTGAACCTCTGGTCACATAAGGATTTGCACAAAGTATTAATTCCTGGCCATCTACATTGTGCTTTCAAAGAACACAGTAGATGAATACGCAAGGCATTTAACAGACAGGGAAAACATTAAATCTGTCACAAGATGTGAAAATCTGGAACATCTTAGCTACATAATTTGTTATCTGTGACTTTCATGTTTTATTGTTTTATTCTCCTAATTAATATAGTACAATTATGAAATTGTAAAATAAATTGCTCTTTTTCCATATTTGATACTTTAACCACGCCCCATATTTCCCCTCTATTGCGTTTCAATAAGCTGCAAATAAAGCTATTTGCTGTATTGCAAACTTACCAGGAAATGTTGATTATTCAGTAGCAGCTCGGATGAAATTGTCCTGCATGATATGTCTAGATTGCTAAACAAGTGGTAGATATAAGGATGCTGCTTCATCCACTGGGAGAAGCTTATAGAGAGGAGCTTCACAAACTGAAAATAAGAATAAAATTAATACTAATGAACATGATTTAAACATATTTTACTGTGGATTATATTGATTAGGCTAAAAAGATAATCATATGTTTAATCAGGTTGATTATTGAGAGGTTATCAATAATGCTGACAGGCTGAGGCACCATGGAAATCATGAAGAATTGTATACAGTGAAACCTGTTAAGTGGAACAACTCGGTTAGTGAAACATTTTTCAGACTTCCAAGACCAACTGACTAAACCTAAAGTAGGAATCGGAGCAACTCCACAAATTAGCAAATCCCAAAGAACACTATCTTTATGAATGTGTGTATGTCACGATGTAATATTACCATCTACTCTATCCTTGATTAAATTGGCATATTTTTATCAAAACACACAAATCTGTTTTCAACTTTTTGTTCACTTTTCATTGTCAAGGGTCTTAGCCGTATTTTAGCGTCTCACCTGGTCATGCAAGTAGGCATTGAAGCAAATCAGATAAAAGTACCTCTCCAGATAGTTGACACATTTTTCTCTAAAGTAACTCATGGCACTTTCACCCTACAACACAAACGAAAGATGTTTTATCGAATGTATCACATCTCTACTGTGTTCAGCGGGGGCTTTTTTCAAATGAAGATGAGATAAATTACTTTGTATCATTAAATTTCTAAATCATTCAAAGGATTTTTACTGTCAGTTTCTAATCAGCAACTTAGTCAGTTTCTAGATCACTTGTTTTATAGAATCAGTTTCTAAATCACTGTTGTATTATATTTAGTCAGTTTCTAATCACGAATATAAAGTCATTTTCTAAATGATTCACTTGGATAATAAAGTCATTTCTAAATCACTCACTTGTATTATATAATCAGTTTCTATCTCCTCAAGTGTTTCTTTAGCTTTGTGGAGCTCATCTATCAGATTATTCAGCTCTCCACACATGTCTATTGTCACATCAACCTGGTAGCATTGTTCACATATTTTGTCATATCAACCATATATAATTCACACAATAATAAAAGAATGGAACATTAATGTGTGCGATCCCAGGGGTATCTGACAAAATGAGCAGATTAAAAATTTTTATTTTATTTATTTATATTGCTGGGAGTTGTACCCCAAAACCTGACACTTGTTCTGCATTTCCTTAATGATATATCACAAGAGAGGTTATTGTCAATTTTTATGAAACAATAAATTGTTTGTTTTGTATAAAATCAACACCACAATTTTTAAAAAGTAATATAAAGAAAACAAAAGAGGCCCTTTTATGAAGACTGAAATTCCACTGAATGTCAGCAAAAATGAAATATCACAATTTCTTATACTGTTTGAACACAGACCAAATCAAAGAATTACTCTTATTCTTAGAGTCCAAACAATGCGAAGCTCTTGCCAAGGGTGGCCAAATGGGAGCATTACCTCTTGTTTTATTTTTGGTCCATTGCTGAGGTATTTGATGAGCTCTACTATTGCTGTAAACTCACCACGTTCATAGTTTGGTGATTTTTCATTTATTGGGTATGGCGTTTTTCTGAAACATTAAGCAACAAGATAATTGAATATCTAATAAACTAGACCAAAGTAAAGATTTCATTGCTTCAGGCTCGAAAAGATGTCAGTAAGATTCCCACTGGCACGAAAAGATGTCATTAGAGTCCCACAGGCTCAAAAAGATGTCATTAAGAGTCCCAAAGGCTCGAAAAGATGTCATTAAGAGTCCCAGAGGCACGCAAAGATGTCATTGAAGTCCTGCAGGCTCGAAAAGATGTCATTGAAGTCCTCATTGAATGAGGCTCATGTAGTTTTCTTTCTTAGTGGAGTGCTATTATAGAAATGGATTCAGACTAAGATTCCTTTGTCATTATGTCATAAATTAAGATGATAGAAACATAAAGGTTCCCTAAATGAGAATTAACCTTTTCTAAAGAACTATAAACAGTATTAATACATACATTGCATCATTGGGAAATCCCTGCATATGTGAAAGCACTAGGTAACCAATTACCATGCCAACCGTTGCCCTACCCTCTCCAGTGTGTGAGGTGAATAACATGGCGGGCAATGAAACATCTTCACCATCAAATAAAGCTGGGCAAGCCTGAAATTAAAACTATCTGTAAATAACGAGGCAAGAAATAAAACTGAGCAAAATAAAGCATGAGATTTAATGGCAGGGACCATAGATAATAAAGTCAATTATTTGTACCATATCCACAGGATGACCACAAGGTAATCTACCAAAAATCATCTACTGAAATGGCTGGTGGATTTTAAAACTGCTTAATCAGATGTAAATTAAAGGTGTATTTCGTTGTGTTGTGTTGTGTAACATGCCGTACGTAACGTAACGTACTGAATAGAATTATACATAAATGTCTAATTACATGTACTATGTTTTTAAAACATTGAAACATTTTGATGCTCACCTTAAAAAATGAGACGAGGGTATCAAAGTCTTCTTCAGATGGTGCCCCATCGGTTGGGAAACATAATCTTTGTAGCCTACAAGCACATTTAATATAATGAATACAAACTGAAATTAATGAAATATCAAAAACCCAACATGAGATATCTCAGCCTTCTATCAGATTTCTTCTAGAATGCAATTCTTTACCTGACATAGATGGCCTGAGTATCAGAATAAAAAAAACACATTAAACTCTATATAGTTTCCTTAGAGTATCTGCCCTTACCGACCTCTTTTTACAACTCAATAGCCATCCTCTCTTTAATGATAGCACCCATATTTTTGGTCACATTCAGGCTAGCAGTGTTTCCAGGATACTATGGGAACATAGGTGTATGTCTGCCTAGGGGGGGGCCCCATACTTTCGGGACACCCTGTACATATATAATAAAGTACTATTTAATGTAATTAATACACGTACAGTAAAACCTATGTATGTGAACTCCTCTCTAAAGTGATCACTTTTTTTAAGTACTTGTAGACACATTTTAAGTTCATTTTTTGGATACAATCATTTAACTTTATCAATCTTATCTAAAACACATATATGTTTTTTATTCCTAATACTGTTCAGGGTGTCCCGAAAGTATGGTAAATCAGAGAATTTTTCATTTTTGCCACCTTTTGACATTTTTCTACTTACCTTTAGATGCACAACTTGGTAAAATTAGAGATCATTTCTACACATTTTTTGTGTAAATTGGATGAAAGTTCTTCAAATAAGACCAATTTTAGCGAAAAGTTTTGTGACAGATTTTCTTGTCACTCTGGGTTTCAAGGTCATTTCTGAGGTGACGAGAAATCTTGTCACTCCAGGACGAGGTAGTCAAGTAGTTAGAGGGCATGGTGTTAAATGAGCAAATAAATGAATGGGCATGCTTGAATAACAGCATAATTCCATATCCCCTTAACTCATCATGCATACCCTCTCTCACCTGACTTTGTCACTGAAGAAAGTATGACGTTGGTAGACCTCATCACTAATACTAATGAAGTCTTCATAGGCAACATAATACAACTGAGGGTCATGGGTTAGATTAGTGATGTCATTGTAGAACTGAAACAGACTGTCGTGTTCATCACGTAAACCTGCCAAATCCATGATCTGAAAAATAAAATCCAGTAAGGCATAGAACAATTAAGGCATATACAATATTAAAAAAATGTTGCAAATTGGGTGCAAATGGGAAAGTGGATCAATTTGTTACAAATGCCAAACACTGATGTTAAATATCCAGTCAATAGAATGGTAGCTAGAGCATGCCATCACATCACAATGGTGACAGATACTAATATTCTATTCCAAGGTAATTCACATTTCTTTTGGTAATACATGTACAAGTTAGTTTGCAAGTGCAAGTCTGAGAGTCACGAAACGTCATTTCTGTCTGAATGTAAAATATTGAATATCTCTTAGAATAAAGTAGTTCATTAGAATCAATTATCACTTGCAATGAAACAACCTATTATAACATTGCATTTATATTGATACAATAACAGACTCAAATTGCAATTGCTCTCTCATTAACACCTGCATCTATTCCCTTTTGAATGATTTAGCAAGTTTAGATGAACAATACATGGTGTGTTCATGGTACTGTATGGTACTGTTTAGGTCTATGGTACTGTTTAGGCCTATGGTACTGTTTGAGTCTATGGTACTGTACATACTTAACAGGTACCTGAAATGGTATATTCCATACAAACTTCTGAATCCAAACAACAAAATTTTCTGCAATGCTTTTGTACACACAAAAATATAGTGAAACTGAGATGAGTGACTAATATTCTAAGGTTAATTATTGGTATTTTAATTTTAAAACGTTTTCTTGACTAATATTCCAAGGTTAATTATTGGTATTTTAATATAAAACGTTTTCTTGACTAATATTCCAAGGTTAATTATTGGTATTTAAATTTTAAAACGTTTTCTTGACTAATATTCCAAGGTTCATTATAGGTATTTTAATTTTAAAACTTTTTCTCGACTAATATTCCAAGGTTCATTATAGGTATTTTAATTTTAAAACTTTTTCTTAACTAATATTCCAAGGTTCATTATTGGTATTTTAAAACTTTTTCTTATCTAATATTCCAAGGTTCATTATTGGTATTTTAAAACTTTTTCTTGACAACTGAAAAATTGCCCTGAAGATGATCATGACATTTCCCACAACAATGTTACCAAAATTTCTAGTAATAAGACCCTGATTAAGGATCAGGATGTCTAGCTCAAATTTCAAACTTCCTCCCACAGTAACAGACAAAGCCCTGTGGATGTAGGGCAAATATCTTACAGCAAGATTTATCTTATCAGTGAAAGATGAACTTTTGATAGAAGATGGGTATTAATCCAATATGCCAGTTTTGATCTGACATTTTCTAGTATATGGTAATTTAAGCATTCATTTATTCAGTTAATAAACTAAGAAAACACTGCATATTGGATTCAATAATATATTATATGTGTATATGTGGACTAGGATTATAAAGGCCATGACTCCCGTCTGCACTGATAATGATAAATGCTCTAAGCTACTCATGTTGTAGATCTCTTAATATCACAGACATGAACTTTAGCCTCCATCGCTTTGCCAATCACTAATGCAAGTAGATTTCATACTGTTATATGTTTTTTGCATTCTCAATCAGTTAATGAAATTCTGTATTGACCTGAAAACCAACTAACAGTACATGCTCGCTTTATATATAAAGTTAAATTTTTTTTATGAAATTTGGAGCTGAATTCCAAATTATTTCCCTTCACCTTCATGCTTTTGCCAAAAGTTCATTCCAAATTTAAATGTATGACAATTGTCAGTTTGTCTTGTATTGTGATCATGTAAATGTTGATTAGTTTGAAAATAATTCTTTGGGATAATTGTCCAGGCATTTAATGCATTAGCAGTTAAGAAGACATGATAATATAATAGACATGATTAATCTTCATACTTAATTTTTGAAATGGAGGTGATGATAACACTTTACTTCATTCCTTTGTAAATTCATGAGCCAATCTTTTCCGCAATCTTAATACAAGTTAGATAGAAGTCTTTCCTGTGCCACCCTTGACTGGGATGCAACATTGTTTGTGCATGGAAATGAGTGGGTAATATATATTCATTAATGACTTCAGAGTTCCTATGGATTTTACCTATTATATATACTCCTCAAAAAAAGTTAAGGACCTCATAGGTTTACATGTTAATCCCCATATTTGTTTAACGACTGTTTTCTATATCATTTTGTGTTTTTCAATCAATTGTTATTCAACCAACCAAGCAATCAAATCACCAACCAATCAATCAAGTCACCAACCAAGCAATCAAGTAACCAACTAATCAATCAATGAATCATGGATCAATCAGACAATCACATTTTACTTTCAAATTATATAACACATTCCACACATTGGCTACATCATAAATGTGCAAAGAGTACTAGATTATAACTATTTAATTTAGTTCATACATATTTAAAAATAAAAACAGGTGGACTGTGTGTTTCATATTGTAATTGCTGAGTATGAGGTATGTTAGTCTCAGGTGACATATCAAATCAAGTTACACGAAGGAGTAAAGCTGTTACAATGAAACTAGATAATCAGAACCCAACGGGGACTGTCAGTAAATCGGATAGCATGTTATAGGTAGTACAAATACATGAAATATGGTGCCTGGTTTTGTAAACGAGGATTGATGTTCATCAGTATCAATAATATAATGAGAGTGAGTGCATATGACATGTGTGTACTGTTTCCTAATAAACCTGTGGATGTATAAATGAGACTACAAATCTAGCCTGATGAAGTGTTATATGGATGCAGATAATTTAAGCATAAATCCCTCCCCTTATTTTCTGTATTTTACTTGAATCATTCAATAATTTATAGTATCAGTATGCAGAAAAGAACACAGGACTCCTTTAAGGAAGGGGGTTCCTCAATCAGTCTATGTGCACAGTATACAAGATCTACAAAATACAACCAAAGCTTCGCAAGGTAAGTGGATCAATATTTCTGATCAGATTTGATTGAATGTAACTGCCAACCCATGGCATGATTGAAAAGCAATACTCCAGATGAGATGAGTTTCAATCACTTAAGCACAATGGTAAACAAACACTATATTAACCAATAAAACCATGACAGCAATTCAGCTCTACTGATGTAAATCAACCGATACAATAATAAACTGTACCTCTTTCCTGATTGCTACTTCAAAGGCACTAGCTTCAGCGACAGTCTTGCCCTGGTTTACTTCACATTTATGCAGATGGTCCTGATGACGAGGGGAGTATGTGACCATGTCAAATCCATCTTTCAAGAAGAGAACAGGTTCTTCTCGTAAATTTAGCACAAGGATTTCCTGTAATTGCAAAAGATAAGATATTTATTTAGACAATTTTATCTTATGTCAGAGCAAGGATATGATGAAACTGATAGAAGTTTTAATGTAAGAAAACTTGTTCTCTGGTCAATCATGAAACCAAATTTGAAAAATATCACGAGTACTGTATAATGGAATGTTATAATTGTTATATGGACAATAAGTCTAAGTGGAGGTGTTCCATTCTGATACTCATCACATCGTTCTGTCTCCAACTACAAATATGCTCTGATCTAGTTGGTTACAATTTGCGATTTGACACATTACAAGTGTTACATAATATTGTATTGTTACTTTGTTTGTTTCTCAAGTGGTATCAACTCATTTAGTTTATGACCCCAATTAGGTTAAGATAAGGATGACCATCAAGATGTTCATTGTCTCTAAAATGATCTCATTGGTCATCTGGTCATTGATTTGATTGGCCCTCAGCATTTTCAAGAAAACTGTACGGGCCTAGATCGAAGGTAGGCTCCAACTGTCTCATGGCATACGAGTGTGAAACTAATAGAATGCCATGATTTCACATGATAGAGGTGTTCCACTTACAGAGGTGTTTCACTTGACTGGAGAATATACAGATTTAAATCATTATATTAACATCATAAGGGCAACCATTGTTTCATTGATCTGAATTATGGATAGTTCCTAATGTTATTTGACTGGGTTGTGTGTTTCAGCATCAATAGTCTTGCATAACCCCTGTACAGTCTGCACCCCTCCCTTAATATCTCTCTTACACAGGAGAAGTGGAGCTGGTATATGGGCTTATTGCCAGACTGATACAGCACCATACAAAGAAATATTATGCTTTAGCAATCAAGTAATTTGAATTATTGATGTAACTCTGCTTCAAGTTCTTGGAAAATTACTTCCAGAATATATAATTTTTTTGTGGAAATTGCTGACAGAATATATGAGTTTTTGCAATTATACTTTACTAATCAAGTACATGTAATTTGAATTATTTATGGAATTCTGCTTCAAGTTCTTGGAAAATTACTTCCAGAATATATAATTTTTTTGTGGAAATTGCTCACAGATTATATGTAATTATACTTTACTAATCAAGTAATTTGAATTATTGACGGAATTCTGCTTCAAGTTTTTGGAAAATCACTTGCAGAATATATCGATTTTGGAAAGTAACATTGAATTATATACATTGATAACACAAGACACTTTTAATAAGTGTATCAGTGTGAAAATATTTAATAAGTAATTTGACACACATGGAAATAAGAAGAAACTTTACACATATGTATTTAAAAAAAAAACTTACCGAGTGTCCTCCAGAGCGCAAGAGCTCCAACATGTTACTAAGGCTGTCCTTTGTGGGCTGTCCCATGCCATACACAGGGAAACTGCCCTGTGCTTAACGTACATTTAAAAAAAAACACTTACTGAGTGTCCTCCAGAGTGCAAGAGCTCCAACATGTTACTAAGGCTGTCCTTTGTGGGCTGTCCCATGCCATACACAGGGAAACTGCCCTGTGCTTAACGTACATTTTAAAAAAACACTTACTGAGTGTCCTCCAGAGTGCAAGAGCTCCAACATGTTACTAAGGCTGTCCTTTGTGGGCTGTCCCATGCCATACACAGGGAAACTGCCCTGTGCTTTACGTACATTTGGTGCTTGATATGTCTCCATTGTACCCAGCTTATCCATACCAGGATGGAAATCTTTCACAAGGAAATATTTGTTCTGAAATTCAAAAATGTTATTTAAAAATACACTTTCAACATTTTCCATGATGAATTGTTATTTTGGCTATACATTTAGCCTCGATGGAATGTATCTACATGTAAGCCTACAAAAAGAATGTTAAAGGAATATTCCTTGCCAATCCATCTCTCTCCTCATATGGTAGCTATAACCATATATATGCTTGCCATGTTTAGCAAAACACGCAAAAATGTTTTGATATGGTCAAATTTGATCACTTAGTATGTGATGCTCAATTCCAGTAAGCTGCCATCTTTTAAAATTTCACACAGGAAGTGATGTCATCGACTTTCAACTTTGCATATAGCATTAGGTGAGGAGCTATTAAGAATAACAAAACCAGCTAAATATTCTTTTTCAACTTTGTGTCTTATTTAATCCTTCTGAAAATCTCTTCTTTTATTCTAAGTTGACAAGCCCTGAAAATATTTTTGCACAGAAAGTAATGATCAGTTGTCTAGAAGTGATTTTGTGCTACTTTCCTATACTGTTATGGGCAAGGTTATAAAGTTGAGAGTTGATGACATCACTTCCTGCAAGAAATCTTAAAAGATGGCAGCTCACTGGAAATAAGCACTAGATTTTTAAATGATCAATATTGACCATATTAAAACATTTTCCCATGTTTTGCTAAATATGGAAACTATATATATGATTATAGCTACCATATCAAGAGAGAAAGGGTCTGGCAAGGAATATTCCTTTAAGCCAGTTGAAAGTGTGAAGGTATCTAGCCTAAAATGTGCATGTACCTAGCTTAAGTGTAAATGTACCTACATGTGTTCTGGCATATTGTCAGCTATCCTTAAGTGTAAATGTGCCTACATGAAGCATTGAGTGAATGTTCCAAGTCTTAAGTGTGAATGTACCTTGACTAAAGGGTGTTCTGGCATATTGTCAGCTATCCTTAAGTGTAAATGTGCCAACATGAAGCATTGAGTGAATGTTCCAAGTCTTAAGTGTGAATGTACCTTGACTAAAGGGTGTTCTGGCATATTGTCAGCTATCCTTAAGTGTAAATGTGCCTACATGTATCATTGAGTGAATGTTCCAAGTCTTAAGTGTGAATGTACCTTGACTAAAGGGTGTTCTGGCATATTGTCAGCTATCCTTCCATACACAATCGGATCCTTGAATTCTGTGAAACGCTGGAATTCCTCTTTCCCAACTTTGATAATAATTGGGGCAACTTCATTGGTTCTTGTTAGGGTCCTCCTGTCTGTTCCTAGGGGCATATTCTTTGTTGTCATAACTACAAAATATCAATATATCATGAATGCTTAAGAACAGATTGAATTTCTGAAAGAATGTTTAAAGATCAGTTTTCAAAGTTTATTTTTCACTGTATTGCTTATGAAGTTATGAGTACCAAGTCAATACAAATACAAACACTTCACACTATCTAACATGAATACAGTTATAGCAATTAAATCTGAATACCAAGTCAATACAAATACAAACACTTCACACTATCTAACATGAATACAGTTATAGCAATTAAATCTGAATACCAAGTCAATACAAATACAAACACTTCACACTATCTAACATGAATACAGTTATAGCAATTAAATCTGAATACCAAGTCAATACAAATACAAACACTTCACACTATCTATACTCTAGGGGCGGGGAGGAAAATTCTCAATAAATGGTGTATAGTTGGTTTGGCAGCATTTTCTGTTAGGGGAGAGTCTTGGATGAAATTTCCACCTAGGTGATAGCTTCACAGAGTGGTAGGAAGTTCTTTTTTTTGAGGAGTTAGCCCCCCACCCCCCAAAAACACCCCACCCTGGGGAAAAAATTGTTTACACTAAATAACCTTAGATATTTTGATGTTTGTAAGTGACATACATAGATATTATATATATGAATCACTTGCAGTATAATTGATGCTGATAACTCCTAAAGAATTTGAAAATTAGTACAAAGTATGTACCCCAGGGGGCAAATTCGTGACTCATTTTCTTACTATTTTGATTCTAACTTTTCAATTAGATTCTGTAAGAGGTTGGAAAAATTCATGTGAAATGCCTAATAGCAGGGTTAGTAACCCTGAAAGATGCAAAGCCATGGAAGAGGTAGGAGCTGAGAAAAAAATTGTTGATTTTTCGAAAAATTTGACATTTTTGACAGCTGGATTTTGTGTATGACTATAGATGACCATTATAATTTCTAGATCCATCCCTCTATAATGATATTTATGGTTTTGCAGTGTGAAACTAAGATGTAAAACATAATTTAGATGGGTTTTAAGGAAGTTAAAGGTTTTAAACAAGTCCAAAATTTGAAAAATTGTAAATATAAGGTTTCAAATTTACGAATTCCAGGTATAGCCATGGCTGACCCCTATAGTTTCTAGATTTATCCCTCTATGATGATATTTATAGTTTATAGTGTGGAACTAAGATGTAAAACATAATTTAGATGGGTTTTAAGGAAGTTAAAGGTTTTAAACATGTCCAAAATTTGAAAAATTGTTAATATAAGATTTCAAATTTACGAATTTCAGGTATAACCATGGCTGACCCCTATAGGTTCTAGATCCATCCCTCTATGATGATATTTATGGTTTTATAGTGTGGAACTAAGATGTAAAACATAATTTAGATGGGTTTTAAGGAAGTTAAAGGTTTTAAACAAGTTCAAAATTTGAAAAATTGTAAATATAAGGTTTCAAATTTTCGAATTCCAGGTATAACCATGGCTGATCCCTATAGGTTCTAGATCCATCCCTCTATGATGATATTTATGGTTTTATAGTGTGGAACTAAGATGTAAAACATAGTTTAGATGGGTTTTAAGGAAGTTAAAGGTTTAAACAAGTCCAAAATTTGAAAAATTGTAAATATAAGGTTTCAAATTTATGAATTCCAGGTATAGCCATGGCTGACCCCTATAGTTTCTAAATCCATCCCTCTTTGGTGATATTTATGGTTTTGTAATATGGAACTAAAGATGTAGAACATAATTTAGATGGGTTTTAAGGAAGTTAAAGATTTTAAACATGAAACATATATTTTTAGAGTGTGAAACCAAGAAGTAAAACATACCGAAGATGAATTTTAAGGAAGTTTAAGAATTTTAACAAGTGCAATGTTTGAAAAATTGAGAAATATCAGGTCTCAAAGGAGCACGGAAAGTATCGCAACATATTTCAGACAGTCATATGTTAGATTTTGTCTGTTTCCTGAGGATCTAAGCAGGTGCATATGATAGGCCATTGCATAACCTACGGGAAAAGAACTCTTAGAGATGATAAAATAGTTTGGACTTTGAGACAGCGAAGGTGCAAACAATCCACCCACATGTTTTTTCGGAAATGTTGTCCTGATTTTCAAGCCCTTTTACCCCTGCTTTTTCAATTTTTGTTGCATCAATATGTTGCGTTTTGAGACATAGTTTACCCATAAAAAGGAATAATAAATTTCTTTTAGATAAAGCAGAAAACAATATTTTCCTGTTATTTTCCCATAGGGAAAACTCATGTGCTCCATTACTTTCAGCTTAATTTTGGTCAACCATATTTGATATCTTTTAAACCCCTGATGGAATGCATTATTTCTATAAAGGGGTTAACTGTGTGTCAAAACACAACATATTGATGCATGTGGGTGGGTTGTTTGCACCCTGTCTCAAATAGAAATTATTTTATCATCTCTATGAGTGCTTTTCCTGGAGGAAATGCATTGGCCTAACATATGCACCTCCTCAAATCCTCAGAAAATAGCAAAAATCCAACACGTGACTGTCCTAAATCTGATGCGATACTTTCAGTCCTCCTTTACGATTTCAGGTATTGCCTTGGATGTCTCTCTTTTTGAATGTATGACTTTTTAGCCTAGAAATTAGATGTTGAAAATATTGTGGTCAGGTTTGATCCATGTTACAAGTATTGTTAAAAGAAAAATCATTAGAGTTGAGGACCTTATCCTAGAGTTCCTAAGGGGGTGAGAGGTTAATAAATCCCCCCCCCCCCTAAAGTGTAACTGCTCTTAGGGATATCGTATACAGTGTAGTAATTGATTGATTAAATGGATTATAACTAATTAATTATTATTTGATGATATTTATTATGTGATATAGCATTTTTACTTTTTCACATCAAAATGTTCGATGTAATGTTCTACATTGTCAAAATACATAAAGACATGGTTAATTAAAAGAAACATGATTTCTCTATATTTTGTTATGCCCATACTGTAATTAAGCAATGATCATCTCCTAATACAAAATATTATTATAAATTATCAAATTATAATACTACACTCCCAATAAAACAACTTGTCATCAGGCAACAGTAATTATTTGGGAAAATAAGGATTTTAAGGATCATACCCCGCTGGGCCTAGAAACTCCCGTTAGTGCAATGAGATTAGGAACTCCAGGATAAAAGGGTCTTGTCACACTAAAATCTTCATGTAGATCAAAAAGTATACTATGGTGATATATGATCAATATGTTTCAAACAAACAGACATTGTAGAAAATGTCTACATACTGACTTTGCAGATGACATTTTCTAGCAGTAGAAGAATTTTTTACATTTAATGAAATGATAGTCATAAAATTAGAAAATCAGCATCATTTGATGCAAATTACTGCAGTCCCACATGTTCTCCTGCTGAATGTAAACAGAGTGAATAAGTTTAAAATCAGCCTCTTCAAGAGTGGAATTAAACAGGGGATTTCAGTTATCATTTTCACAGATATTTGAGTTCTCTCCAATAGTTCTACTAAAACAATCTTGACATTTGGCACACTTTTAGAATGCTGCTTTATTGAATTTCTTTGTAATCTTTGAAAATTTGTACTATATGACTTGGCCTAAGGGTATTCATATTTTTAGGTAATGGTGTAATTTCTTCTTTGAATTAAAGTTCAGTAGGGGAAGCATCCATTCTTCGCATTCTTTCAGAATCCTTTACTGATGGAGTCTACTATGAAATCTATTCTTTGGGCTCCTTTACTAGATTTGATGGAGTAGTCAGATATAGCTTTCCAAAATTCTCCAAATTTCAACATATAAGTTCATCTTAATTTTCCTTTTGTCATAGCCATTGCATCGATCACGAAAGTTTTATCAGTTTGTGGTATGGTTACATCGATCTCCATTTCAAACCCCTTTCTATTAAGTTCTGATTTTACAGATAAGATAGATGATCATTGTCAAACGAACTGTTTGTATCCATATAAGATCATAGTTTATTCAATACTCCATATAACTGCATTCCAATTTACTACTCTCATAAACCCAAGGTCAATTTTAGATTCTAGAGAAAGTAATGAAACCAATAAGCTGATCAATAACATTGACTAAAAATCTATAAATAGCATCATAGGGAATAGCATGCCAAGTGCTTGTATTTGAATTTATGTGGATTACTCATTTGGTAGATACCTTTATCAAATCTTAAAGTGTTGTTGATTTTCAAGTTGTACAAGCAAAGTGTCATGGGTGCTTTCTTTTCCTGACATTGTATTAACATTGTGGTAAAAATTATCAAATGCACCTAGTACAGTAGTTCTAGTTCATCATCTTGTATAAATGATATATCATTATTGAAACCTGTATATCCCAACATCTAACTATTGTGAATACCTACCAATCATCCCAACACCTGACTAATCTGAACACCAACCAATCTGAACACTTTCCCAGTCCAATTTTTCCTCCTATTGACTCCTATGTTTAAAAAATTGAAATCTGAATACCTCTTACTTCGAACAGTGAAGACTCATATTTGAAAAATTAACCTGTCTAACTTGAACTCTTTTTTTTTTACCAAATATCACATATCTCTTACAAAATTGCACAAATATTGTCAGTTTAACACTGAATTGTTTTGATATCAAAACTTTTGAATTGGATTTTGGAATGCTATTAAGTTTAATATTATTAATATATTTCATTGAGAATGCATTCATATTTCTTCAAAATCCAGAACTTGTATTGTACATTGTATTGTTCAAACACTCCTAATTAGAATGCTTTTAGCTGGTCCAAATACCAGTAGCATTCAGATTAGAGAGATTTTACTGTAGTTCACGACTTTTCACTCCATCTATATGCAGCAGACTAACTGCTGCAACAGGTATATATTCTACACCTGATCTCTAAGCTATGATATCACTGTTGATACTATTATGCTCATAACCTTCAATTATCAGGGCTCATTCAAGGCTGTACCTGAATAATGTGAATTTGAGACCAATTTTGAGATCAATTTTTCAAATTTTGCACTTGTTTAAAACCTTGAACTTCCTTCAAACTCATCTTAAGTATCTTTTACATTTTAGTTAAATACTCTTAAAACTATATATTTCATCCCTGAGGTATAGATGTAAAAACCATAAGGGTCATCTTTGGCTATACCTGAAATTCATAAATTTGAAACCTAACATTTACAATTTTTCAAATTTCGGACTTGTTTAAAACCTTAAACTTCCTTAAAATTCATTTTGGATATGTTAAATCTTAGTCTCACACTCTAAAACTGTATATTTAATCATAGAGGTATGGATGTAAAAACGATAAGGGTCAGCCATGGCTATACCTGAAATTCGTAAATTTAAAACCTTATATTCACAATTTTTCAAATTTTGGACTTGTTTAAAACCTTAAACTTTCTTAAAACCCATCTAAATTGTGTTTTACATATTAGTTCCACATGGCAAAACCATAAATATCATCATAGAGGGATGGATCTAGAAACTATAGGGGTCAGCCATGGCTATACCTGGAATATGTAAATTTTAAACCTTATATTTACAATTTTTCAAATTTTGGACTTGTTTAAAACCTTTAACTTCCTTAAAACCCATCTAAATTATGTTTTACATCTTAGTTTCACACTATAAAACCATAAATATCATTATAGAGGGATGGATCTAGAAACTATAGGGGTCAGCTATAGTCATACACAAAATCCAACTGTCAAAATGTCAAATTTTTCGAAAAATCAACAATTTTTTTCTCAGCTCCTACCTTTTCAATGGTTTTGCATCTTTCAGGTTTACCAACCCTGCTATTGGGCACTTCCCATGAATTTTTTCAACCTCTTACAGTGTCTAATTGAAAAGTTAGGATCAAAATAGTAAGAAAATGAGTCACGAATTTGCCCCCTGGGGTACACACTTTGTACTAATATTCAATTTCCTTAGGAGCAATCAGCATCAATTATACTGCAAATGATTCATATATATAATATCTATGTATGTCACTTACAAACATCAAAATATCTAAGGTTATTTACTGTGAACAATTTTTTCCCCGGGTGGGGTGTTTTTGGGGGGTGGGGGGCTAACTCCTAAAAAAAAAGAACTTCCTACCACTCTGTGAAGCTATCACCTAGGTGGAAGTTTCATCCAAGACTCTCCCCTAACTGAAAATGCTGCCAAACCAACTATACACCATTTATTGAGAATTTTCCTCCCCGCCCCTTGAGTACTAACATGAATACAGTTATAGCAATTAAATCTGAATACCAAGTCAATACAAATACAAACACTTCACACTATCTAACATGAATACAGTTATAGCAATTAAATCTGAATACCAAGTCAATACAAATACAAACAATATTTCACACTATCTAAAATGAATAGCAGTCAAAGCAATTAAATATGAATTCAGGGATATGTATTAAATCTGGATGATTTCAGAAATTGATCCTTAGGGAATTAGAGATAAGTCAAGCCACAAGCCACAGAAGGGAGACTTAAGACAGGGATGAGTGAATACAAAATCTCAGCTCATTCTCAATTAATAGAAAACGTAGACAAACGCTTCATAATTGTTCTTTCTGTGAATTGTACAATATTCCTCAATCTAAAATAAAAATATACCTGAATTCTTTCGTGAACTCGGTGTAATAGTGCTGATTTGTTGGTTGGGCTGGGAACTGTCCTCAGTAGGTTCAGGTGATGTCATGGGAGATGAGGACGCACCACTTCCCATCATACATGTGAGCGGTTTTAACGCTATAGGCCTACTTGTAAACATAAACTAAACTGCAAAACAAGAGAGCATACATGTATGTAATATATACATAGGAATGAGTGATTTAACAAAGCATTAACATGCAAAATGTCACCACCTGTCATTGGTTACAAACTCCGAACACAAACTGCCAAACACCTACCACTGAACACTGTCCATTAAAAAATTGGATACCATAACAATATGTCACCACTCCTGGTGGTGACATAACTAGAAAACAGAAACTCCGACGTAGCAAATCTTACCAAACAGTGTTTTGATAAATAGCGGCCATCTTGAGAATTTCTTCTTGAACAGATAGTTTAACATGGAATGTATTGGAAACACAACAGACAGTTTGGTAAAATCAATGCACTTTTTGCTCCTGTTGCATACTGCTTATAAGCCCCTGTAAAGAATCCTTAAATAACCGAAATAGAGATGTATAATAAAGGATTAATTTAAACCCCCATCATCATCTCATAACGACTGATGACTTTATTGATTTTGTTCAAGGTTTAATCTCAGTAGGCTTGGTGTAAATAACATGTACATATGTATCAATGAGTAGAGTATGTCTGGTATTGAATACATAAGAAACATAATATTATCTCTTTGCATAGTGTAACAGCTGATTACCAATCAGAAGGGGAGATCTCTCAAAGTTCCAGAAGCACTTGTTGGCATATGCGCCCTCAAAACCCGGGTTTACCATCATCCAAATCCACCTTTGCAAACTAAACATAACTATTTATGTTTAACGTATTGGTAGATACAAAATAACACTTCTGTATTAATATCACTAATCATTGTCCATATGTTGTAAGAATAGCACATATAGTAAAAATAGCCTCAAAGAAATGTAACATTGTCCACATATTGTAAGAATAGCACATATAGTAAAAATAGCCTCAAAGAAATGTAACATTGTCCACATGTTGTAAGAATAGCACATACATATGTATAGTAAAAATAGCCTCAAAGAAATGTAACATTGTCCACATGTTGTAAGAATAGCACATATAGTAAAAGTAGCCTCAAAGAAATGTAACATTGTCCACATATTGTAAGAATAGCACATATAGTAAAAATAGCCTCAAAGAAATGTAACATTGTCCACATGTTGTAAGAATAGCACATACATATGTATAGTAAAAATAGCCTCAAAGAAATGTAACATTGTCCACATGTTGTAAGAATAGCACATACATATGTATAGCAAAATAGCCTCGAAAAAATGTATACATGTTGTAAGAATAGCACATATAGTAAAAGTAGCCTCAAAGAAATGTAACATCGCCCACGTGTTGTAAGAATAGCACATATAGTAAAAATAGCCTCAAAGAAATGTAACATCGATTGTCCACATGTTATAAGAATAGCACATATAGTAAAAATAGCCTCAAAGAAATGTAACATTCTCCACATGTTGTAAGAATGGCAAAAAAAGTAAAAATAGCCTCGAAGAAATGTAACAATCTTTTTTATGCATACCACATTTATTTCTGTTTAATAATGATAATAATTCAATAACCCTGGGGCTCAATCTCCCTCAGAGGCAAAGTAGTTAACTATTTTTAAGATGTGACATCATTCATGAAAAGGGTACTTTTAATAAAGAAAAACAAGCATCTTATCCCAATTAACCTAATAACTGACACATATTTTGCCTTGTGTTTATTCATGTATTAAAGCACTGTTTGCATTTACTGATCAATAGCCCAGATTCATTGGGATCTTTAATTGAAGCACCGGAAATTTTAAGATGAGAAATATTTGTCAAAGTCTGATCAATCGATCATACTTGCGCAAAAATATCTTGGTTTTGTCATGGGTTTTATACAAAAAGGTTTGCAAATAAAAAAAAAAATCATGAATAAATTTTAATTTATTTTATACTTATATTTTACATTTTATTAATGATTCACATTTTATTATTTAAGTAGAACAATGAACATTTTATACACAAGTAAATAAATGGGTTTAACAACATAATTAAAAGCAGTTCAATAAATGTGAAGGTTAAGTCCCTAGTCATTGTTATATAAACGCAAGGGCTAATGGGATAATACCAAAAATGGTTACGGAACATAGCTAGAAAAAGTTACATCTAAGTGTACACCAGTCATAAGGAAATTAAACCCCAATTATCTAAAATCAATGTGAAAAGAAACATTGTCTAATTCCCCCTCACTATTCAAATATCAACAATATCACAATCTGAGACCATAATACATGGGATATTTCTTCATACTGAAGTCATTACGATACATGTTGAAGAATATGTTTTATTTTTTCTGTTTATTAGGACCTTTTGGGTCATCTGAAAATCTACTTTATGAAATGTTTCCTTTGTGAAATAAAATGAGGTTTCATATTCCATTTTTCTCTTTCAATATAATGGTACTAGTACTTCAATGGTGGGGGGATAATTCACTGTTTCTTTTCATGTTAGATTATGATTTGTGATAGTTAGGGTTTGTTTTCCTTATAACTGGTGTACTCATAGATGTTTTCTTTTTCTTGCTGCGTTCTGTTAACATTTTTGGTGGTTTCCCGTAGGCACTTAAGCTTACATATTCATCACATCTCACGTCATATCTTCTTTAACCCATATTTTCTTTTTCCAATTCTGTGATGGAAAGAGAAGCTGAAGTGTAAACTATGGTAATTTTCACATGGAAGAACTGGGAAGATATACACTTCAATGTACACAGGTACTGGTAATTGGAATGGGAACTACTTAGGAATCATATAGCGTACAATAACCACATGGTAATTGATAGCCCATGGACTATAGCTGCAGTGTATATTAATATTAGTACCTATATATAACATGTTCAATGACAAAATGAACGAGGGGGGGGGGAGCAAGCGATTCCTGCTAGAAAATTCAACAAATCTGGAAGATTTCTTTTTCTAGAGAAAATTTACTATTGAATTGCTAAATGAATTGGGTTATTGTATGGTAAAATATAGGTCTTTCAGGAATTTTTTAAACCAATACGCTTCTTAGATATGAGATCTATTAAAAAGGGCGCATTGTCACCAACATGGAAAAGTCTATGTTTTTGCTATAAATGAAGCAACAATGGTTTGCATGACCTCTAATAAATAAATTCTTATAAGTGACATTATTATCACAAATTAACTTCAATGCTTCAATACATTTTGTATGTCATTTGGAGAATGTAATCCTATTTTCTTTACTTTATTGCTATATTTACTGTTATTGAAAATTGTATATTGGATGTACGTTTGGCCCTAAAAGGGCATCAGTATTAATAAAATCCTATTATATATATGTTATATAAAAAATATTCGAAAATAACTTAAATTGAACGGAGGGGAAGTAAACATTAACAGGAGGCCATCCCAATTAATGTAAACATATCATAGATGTTAACAATAACATGGTAATCATTGATTAATCCATAAATGTTATATTTCATTTATTTATTTTGATTTTATACAAATCCATGCACCATTCGTTAATACATAATGTTGAATATACATGTAACTTGTAAACATATCATAGATTTTAACTTACATGGTAATCATTGATTATAAAGGTTTCATTTATGTATTTTGATAAATTTATACAAATCCATGCACCATTTAATATAATCTTTTTAGATAATATTGGTTAAATAATATACATGTAACTTGCACTTTTGCCACCCCCTATGTGCCAGACTACCTTCAAATAACAAATCTGCAATTATACAATCCTTGTATATAGTACACAGGTAAGTATCATATAACAGTGCATCTATCTGCATGTACCAGCTGTACCACTATGTAATTAATATCACCATAGCAACAGAAATAAGAGATGAAATGCATGACAATCTGGAAGTCAGAGCAACAGGAACATACAGTATGTGGTTATAAATATAAGTATACTCCCAGTATACTATAAGATGACATGACACATTTGTACTAAACAGGTATATACCACTATGTGTAACATAACTAGAAAATGGTAACCACACAGAGTAGCAAAGAGTTGTCACAATTAATAAAGACAATTTAAATTTTCGGAGGCACAAATCAGGAAAACAATACCAAAATAGTGATCTGCCCTAAACTTCCTTCAATTTGAGAATAATTAATAGCCATAACTTTGAAGAGATCAGAAAATTGTTGCAAAATTCCACATAAGGCGGTGGCCATTTTGAATTTTACGAGGCCAAAATTACAAAACCGATACAATATTTGCAATCTACTCTAAATTGCCTTTCATTTGAGTATAATAAAGCTTTACTTCAGAAAGATCTCAAAATTAATGCAAATTCCTGTTGGTATAGCCATTTTGAATTTTCTGAGCCACAAATCAGAAAGACAAAACCATAGTAATGATCTACCTTAAACTTCCTTCAATTTGAGTATAATATAGCCATACTTCAAAGGGATCAGAAAATGATACAATATTTGCAATCTATTCTAAATTGCCTTTTAATTGCGGGCTAATAAAGCTATGCTTTAGAAAATTGTTAAAATTAACGCAATTCCCATTTTCCAGACCCTCATACATGGCCCCTGGTGGTCATGGTGAAAAACTCGGAATATATATGAAATAGATACATTCTGTGAATATACTGCCAAAATTTCGGACAATTATATTTATTACTTTGGTTTAAAAAGAAAAACTTAAGATTTTAACGAAAATTTCCCACCATTTTAAAAGCGGCAGCCATCTTGGAAATTTTTTGGTTGCGTATAACTAGTTACCAATATACATCTTTCCACCAAATATGAATAATATCCATCCACTAGTACTTGAGTTATCTTCCAGACGGATGGACTGACTTGTAATAAATAAATACTGACGGACAGACGTAGGGCTTCACTATATCCCTACCAAACTTTGTTCGTTGGGATAATAAGAGGTCAATTGTTAGACCTCATTAGACCTAAATTTTCTCTGATCACCAAATACTTCTTTTTGAAACTTGACAACCTTATTATATCAAAGATCAAATCGGCCAACAAGAATCATGCAGGTACTCATGCTGCATTTCCTTCTTTATTCCTGTTTGTACATTTTTCAGAAAAAGTTGAGGCTAAAAATAGGTTAATAATGGAATGAAATATCCTCAACTATCTTTAATAGAATGAGACAAAATACAGAGGCAATTCTATTCTTAAAAATAGTGAAATCAGCATCCAGTTGCCACATTTAAACATGCAAAACAAAGAGAGCCATAAAATAATTTATATGAAAATAGCTCTCAGGTAAATACATTGATATTTCCCTACAGTGGAAATGGAAAGAATTATTGATATCTGTGGTGTTTACTTTTTCATCTATTGCAAATAGGACATAAATTGCATGTAATATGAAGGCTAAAGTAGTTATATAGTCTAGCATACATGCATGGATATTGCAGATATTGCATAGTAACAGGCAAACAGGATGTTCCCCAACCAATATACTTTTACAAGTACTTTATAGAAGATGTTCCTTCAAAGGACAATAACCTTTTAGATCGTTTAGGAAATAATGAAATTTACAAATGCTTTTTCTAGATAATACTCAGATTTATAGATGCTCCTTTAAATAATACTGAGATTTACAAATGCTCCTTTAGATACTATTGAGATTTAGATAATACTGAAATTAACAAATGTCCATTTAGATAGTACTGAGATTTACAGATGCCCCTTTAGATTATACTGAGATAGATTGTTTAGATAATATTGAAATTTAGATAATACTGAAATTTACAAATGCTCCTTTAATACTGAAATTTACAAATGCCCCTTATAGATACCTACGAAATTTACAAATGCTCCATTAGATAATACTCAGATTTATTGATTGTTTTTAGGAGATACTAAGATTTACAATTGCTCCCTCGATGCTATTTACATACTTATACTTTTCTCTGGAGAAACTGAGATTTGAAAATGCTCCTTCAAGAGATATACTGAGATTCACAGGTCTTTCTTCAAAAAAACAAGAGGACAGGGTGACGCAACTAAAATGTTTTGTGTCACCCTGTTGTGATCATTTTAGACCATGGAAAAGTGCATTGGCAAGAAAAATGACAACTTGCATTTTTAGATAATTTCTATAAAACAAAGGTGGTATCACACTGGACACAGAATTATCTCTTTCAATTTTTTGCTGAAAAAGGAGCTAAAATCAAAAATTATTTTCAAACTTCTTTAAAACGGTACTATGCCAGTATTTTAAGTCACCCTTCAACAGAATATGTACATCATGTTAATACAAATGCACCTGTTGTATGTTGAAGACCTCATGATTACATATCATATATAATAACATAAATGCACGAACATGCAAATGAAAGCCACATAATATTGCATTTCATACTGCAACTGAAACCTACCTTTCACAATAGCAGTATCCTAGGAACTTATCCCAAATCAGTTGGTGACAAACCCAGACATCTAAGTGACATTCTATCCTGATATGGCGGTGTCTCTAAATTAATCCGCAAGTAACTGGTATTCTCGTTCTATTATGAGGCATCTCGTCTCGGATAAACAGCCATACAGGTGGACCTTGAGGCCTTAAGCTGATTGGTGTTGCCATGGCAATCATTTATAAACGTTTGATAATAAAGGATGAATCCCATAGATCACCAGGTTACAAACTGCAATTACAATTATACATCATCAGGGCCACTGGTGAGATAACTACTGCCTGGGAACATGTATACACTTTGAAATGACAATAGAAACGCTGGCTTTAGCAGTACTTGATGGTAAGATAGAATCAATATTTTATAACAGCGATGTCAGATGTGATAACTTGATATATCACACACCTGAATAATCTTTGATTAATGAGATTTACTCTTCAAACGAAATGCTCATAAAGCTGCAGTGAAACTCTCTTTATGCAATACTAATATAGATGGCCGCGAACATTTATGTTTTTTTCCAGAGTCTCTTCAATGAATGAATTTCATTTCATCACTTTTTAGAGATGAGTTAGAACAACTAAAAAGATTGGTAAATATGGAAAAGAATTTGATATTTGAGGGTAGACCTAGCTGAGACCAACTATATGTAAACCTGTCCTAAATTACAAACTTGATTTTCTTAGACAATCAATATTTCCAATGAATATTACCTGCATACCTTTTAGATGGGCCATCATACAATATCTTAATGGAATTACATGAGCTTCTGTATTTGCAATAAGTTAATTGAGTTTCAGTTTATTGCTTGTGTTGTACTGAATTGTTATATTAGAACAATATCTAGATGGAGTAATTAGTAATTCAATATCAGTTAATGGCTTTGAAGTGTGTTGATAACTGATGAAATCATATACTCTGTCAATCAATATCATAAATCTGAGCTTAAAGGGTCACTCTTCCTTGCAAATCATATACTCTGTCAATCAATATCATAAATCTGAGCTTAAGGTAACTCTTCCTTGCAAATCATATACTCTGTCAATCAATATCATAAATCTGAGCTTAAGGTAACTCTTCCTTGCAAATCATATACTCTGTCAATCAATATCATAAATCTGAGCTTAAAGGGTCACTCTTCCTTGCAAATCATATACTCTGTCAATCAATATCATAAATCTGAGCTTAAAGGGTCACTCTTCCTTGCAAATCATATACTCTGTCAATCAATATCATAAATCTGAGCTTAAAGGGTCACTCTTCCTTGCAAATCATATACTCTGTCAATCAATATCATAAATCTGAGCTTAAAGGGTCACTCTTCCTTGCAAATCATATACTCTGTCAATCAATATCAAAAATCTGAGCTTAAAGGGTCACTCATCCTTGCAAATTCTATGTTTAGCATTATTTTGCATATGGCTTCAGTTAGGTTTATCATTTATTTGATTTAAAAGCAAGAGTAGTTATCAAGATTATTTCTTATCAAAATATATTATATGTATTTTTTATCATATTTGCATTGTAACATTCTACTGTATTTTTACCATTGTCAGCTGCGTAACCATGATTTTGGGAGTGGGTACGCGAGGCCGAAGGCCGAGCAAAAGTAGGGGGTCCGAGGGCATGCTCCCCCAGAAATTTTTTGATTTTAGACCTTAAATGGTGCGTTCTGAGCGATATCAGACTATGTAATGGGGCACTATTGATTGTATACATTGTTCGTGATACATGTAAAATAAAACCACACATGACAAATTATTGCCCATTAACATGATATCATCATTCGTCACTTATGTTCGAGGAATGGAGACTAAATAAAAATGATGAAGTGTGTAAATGGCGAAAATGAAAATTCCTATGAATAGGAGATCCATTTTGATACGAGGACAACCTTTTTTCGTTTCTAGCTGATCCTCATTGATTGAGCTTGTTCTAAAGTGACGTAAAAATATTGTTCTGTTATGATTTGAAAAGAGACAGAGATTGCATAAGCAGTTTTATTATACTGATCTTGTACTTTTGCGCCAGCAATGTAATAGTTAAATTGAAGTTCTATTGTTCTGATATAGATACGATTTGAAATACAATCTATAATTCAAGAATTAACAAAGTACTTGAACGACAATAATCGCATATTGCCGTACATATTACATTGTTTTAAGCAAGGAGGTATTGGAAATTAAATCAAGTTAGGTTCCAATCAATATTATAAGTATTTTTCATCGGAGGTTAAATAAAAAAAAAATTCAAATATAAAGAGGCTTTAACACGTAGTTCAATGGTGGAGCTAAGGTTGCCAAACTTGTGGCAGTGTGATATACGCCAAAGTGGTTTAAACTTTATATGGGGCCTTTTAAACAAATGCAAAGCGTAAACAGCGAGGGGCCCTTGCCCCCCACTCTCTTACAATTTCACGCTTATCGAAAATAAAGTTTTTGTGAATATGCATCAATGCCAGTGAACTTAAACGAGTTTGTCCCATAGTTGATCTGAGATAAGTCTTGAGATGCCTCATAGAGCTGAAGCTGCGGGAGAACCAACAACAGCCATGAAACTATTTTGCTTTACTCTTTTTATTTTTTAAAACAATTTATTTTTTCCTCCATCATTTAGGGTACGCGACTGCATACCCTCGCGTATGCCTGGTTACGCACCTGATTGTAACCAATAATGCTTCATTGTAGGTCCTGTATTTATTTGTTGATTAAGTATTATAAAATAAATAAAACATAAACTTAAAAAAGAGTAGTTAAATCCTTTCTTAATTCTTATTTTGTAAAAGATAATCTGCATTATTTTTGTCGAAATATAAAAAATATAAATGTCATCATAATCTATTTTTTGTACAATGAAAATATATTGATTTAAAAAACATTATAATTTGTCTGTAATTAATTTTCAGACGGATTGGTGTATACTAGGATAAAGAAATTCTGTACCAGAATAGACAAGTTATAATAATCTTGATTTTTGTCAGTAAAAATTCAAAATTCATATTTGAAATCTACATGTAATTAAAATAACATTTAACTTTAAATGGAAAGATAAGGTCATTCTTTTTAAAAACTGGGTAAAAGTAGGCTTCATATATGTGAAAGATTTCTTTGATGAAAATGGAAATATTTTATCAGAACACTATGTATTTAACCGTCTTAAAGACAAAAAAATTGGTTTTATGAATATTCAGTCATTCGAAATATAATGAGAAGTATAACAAATACTGTTGATACACTGTATGCAAACTTTACAAATATACAATATAAATATAACATCCTTGCTAACAATAAGTACCATTATATAATTACCCAAATGCGAGTAGGTAGTAACCAGTTTCACCACCAGGTGGCTGATTCGGGTCAATTAACATGGCAGGTATATAAGAAAGTTCCCCTAAACTTGAATATTATCAATTTAAGTGGCTCAATTTTCATATAACCCTTATGCGTCTGATACTTATACTAATGAAAGTATGTCCAGTAAAGCAAAATATTATCTGTCCACTAAAAGAAAAGATATTTCATTTTTTGTGATTTTATAGCATGGGGTCTATGGGGAATCTCCCCGAGCTAGAAGTCACATTTTCAAAGAAAATTAATTTTTCAAAGTTGATAAACACTTTTTAAAACCACATTTCTAGATGTAATTTTACATGTAGATTTCAAATATGATATTACTTTGACTGAATTTTGCATTTTTAATGACGTAAATCAAGATTATTTCTACTCGCATCTGGGTTATTAACAAAAAGTCAAAGTTGTTTTATAATATTTTAATTAACAAAATAAGAAAACGAAATTATACTGAAGCTTTTTGGAGTAGGCAATTTAAAACACCTAGTGATTGTGAATTTTATAAAGATGTATACAGGTATATAATCAGAAGATTTTGAAAATGCCATGTAAATATTTAGCAGAACTGAATTTTAAAATTGTAAATAATTGTCTTCCTTGTGGTTATATTGTTAATAAATGGAACAGACAAGTTATTTCAAAATGTGTACACTGTAATAAAAATCACACCATGGAACATATGCTGTATGAGTGCAAGAAATCTGTCGACATATGGAATACTATAGGAACCAGTTTAAATTTGAACATAAAATGGAAACATATTGTTTTAGGATTTAGTGAAAATAATAATGTATCTGTAATAAAAAATTTAATCATAGCAATTACTGCAAAAACAATCCATTCGGAATGGTCAAAAAACTCTGAAGATGAACAATCACTTTTAAATTGTAATTTACAGTTAAAAGTTAAATCAAGTATCATATTTTATAAAGGATTATTGGATCATATGTCAACGGGTATTTTTAACCATGCAATTGATAATATTATTTCAAAACTAAATACTTGATATGTTTTGTAAATATGTTTGTTTTATTTTTGTGAATAAATATTTTAATAGAAAAAAAAAAAAAAAAAATCTAGGTCGGGGAGATCCCATGTTATAAAATCACAAAAAGTGTAATATCTTTTCTTATATTGGACAGATGATATTTTCTTTTACTGAACATATTTTAATTTGTATAACTATCAGATACCAAAAGATTGAACCACTAAAACCGGTGAATATTCATGTTTATCCCATACTTGGACGTGTTACGGGTACATAAAGCCGGTTTGTAAAAACTTATATTTTCATCAGCGGGCAGATATAGCTTTACGTCCCGCTCCGAGCGGGCAGATATAGTATATCTGCCCGCTACGTCATAATCGCTGTTCCCGTATTGGTTCTTTTTTGTAACGTTCGCATACTGTTAACAACAATGGAGAAAAACGCGATCTGTTTAATGCTTAATAGAAGGGAAGGAGCAGTATGCCCCGTTAATAATCAAAGATTTGAACAGGAAAATCTGGCTACGGACAAGAATACAAAACTGGACATGAATATTTTAAAATAGTTCCACGGTTGGTTGCAAAGTTTCTGAACTTTGGCCAATTGAACAATGTGATTGGTATGGGATAAACAGATCATCCTATAGTCGGTTCAGGATATTTGGATTATCCCTTGGCCAATATAATATATCTACCCTTGGGACCTACGGCCCTCGGGCAGATATATTATATTGGCTTCGGGATAATCCCAATATCCTGAACCTCATATAGGATAATCTCTATTTATTAGGGAACTTTCTTATACTCTGCCAATGTTATTTACCCTAAATCAGCCACCTGGTGAAAATGGTAATAACCTACTCGCATCTGGGTAATTAAAAAAATGAAAAATCATAATTTTCAGATACATACGTAAGAGTGAAGTCACAGATCATGTTCGTTAAGTTAAGAACTCAGTTATGAAAAAAACACACTGATTTGCTTTTGGTAGGGCACATAAATGCTAATATTGACATCCACTTCAGTGGCGGATCCAGGAACCAACAAGGGGTGGGGCCCAAATTCTTGGTCAGAGAAAAAAATGTCCGTGATAGCGCGGAAAAAACTTTTGGGCCCCTAAAACTGAAAAGTGGGCCCAAATTTTGAAAATTTGAGGCCCATTTTCTTCAAAATATGGCCTGATATTAAAAAATAAGGCCTTAGAAGGCCTAGTAATGACCAAGAAGGCCCACTTTTTGGTGCTTTAAGGCCTTTTTTGGCCCAAAATTCTTTGGGCCCAATTTTTGTTTTTTCTGGGCCCAACTTAGGGGGGGGAGCCCTGGCCCCATGGGCCCCCCCCCCCCCCCCCGGATCCGCCACTGCACTTGATTCAAATTGATATCACTCAAAATTATAAAATATATTACTGTTGCACATAGAAAGGCTTTATCCACATCCATTTAAAGGGTAATGCATATCGTTTACCCTACTATCACACAAAACTAGTTCTCACTACATTCTCGAAAACGGGCTTAAACTTTGCACGAACGGATTTGACGTACTAAGAACCTACTAAGAACCGTTTGGGAATCGTTTACAAACTTCATGAAACTACTAGAACGAGTAGGTCCTCCAGCACTTAGAGCATGCTCAAAATTTTCTGGTGATCGTCAAAATGTTGCCGAATCGGTTTTAAACTGTGTGCGAACTGAATGAACGTAGCTACAACGTTCTACGGTCTGTTTATACTACGTTGCACACCGACGTGGTGCGACCTGAACGAACTGCGAATGAGATGGACGTATTGAAGAACGTTTATGAACGAAGTAGCTAATTATTTTAGACATATATCCCGACCGCAGCCAGATTGAGCCCGTTTTACGACATTTTCGTAGGACTTGCAAGAACGGGTAAGAACTAGTTTGGTGTGATAGGGAGGTTAGCAAACACTCATTTGCAGTGTTGCTCACAGTTTAGTATAAAAGGCATGAACCCGGAATAACACTCAAGGAAAGCAGGATGAAATCACTATGTAATGACCTCTGCCTGTTTGTTTATGTGCCACATGTATAAATATAGATCGTCACGGATTTATCAAAGCAAGATTTTTCTATTGACAAATCAATTTCACATTTTATTGGTGTGGTTTCAGGATTTTTTATTTGTGTTTGATGGGAAAAATCGCGTATTAGAACAACACATGGTCTTATGAAATACTGTAAATGAAACAAGGTCATTTGAATTTGCATGAGGATTTATATGGTAGAACCAGAGCCATTTATATTGGCTGATGCTTATGCATCCCATGGATAATTCACTCTCACAAAGTTTATTGTAAACTTTCTGACGAATAATTTTATCTTCAAGACGATTTCAATAAACTGGAATTTGTAAAACTCCTCAAAATTCTTCAAAATAGACTGATGCCAGTACATGCACATCTAGAGCTGCCATATTGTTTTTATATGGGAAGCTTATCGTTACCCTTTAAGGGCAGAATACGAGCCTCAACCAAAGGTGACAATCCTCTTTGATTAAGTTCTATGAATTTCACCCACGCTTAAATTAACACTGGCCACATCTACCTCAATCTATATATATTGAACTGAATGATTTGGTTTTCAAATATTTTTATCCTTTGTCAGTGCATGACAATTTGTCTGCTTATTCTATTCCTTGGTTATTTCTCATAGATTCTTTTTTAATACAATGAAATGTTACCAATAGGTAGGTAGGCAATATAATACATCATGATATACTTAGAAATTAGTAATAATTACAAAGAGTGTCGAATCACATTTTTCTCAGAAATCAGGGAAATGCAATTCCCTAGAAAGCCTATTTATATCATTGTTATAAACAAGTGTGCCCTCACATACAATGTATACATGTGTGTGCCATTGCTTGTAATGCACTGGCAGATCCAGTTGGGGCGCATGCCCCCCCCCCTTTTTGTGGTCCCAGAAAATTTTATAGGGCCCCAAAATTTTGTAGGGCCTCAAAAATAGGCCTTTTAGGACATGATTTGGCCTTTTGAGATGTTTTGGGCCAAATTATCAACAAAAGATCCTTGAATTTTCAAAAAAATTTCCAGACTCTGGATCCTCCAATGTAATATACATTCTTCAGGCCTGACAACTGTCCCTCAATTTGCATATCTGTCACGCATTTTCTGAAGTAATTGAAGTCTCGTCATTTTTTTGCTTGACAGAGTAAGTCACGCAAATTACGCATCTTTTTTAATTATTGGCAAGCAAAAACATTTCCGGAGAACACAAAAAATTGTTCACGGCAATTGGGTATGTGTCACGCATTTGCTTTGATTTTTTGGCAGGCCTGGTTCTTATACTGGTTCTTACTTATAATCTTACTTATGATATACCTGTAGGTGCATTCACCTATAGCATACATGTTTGCTGTCACATATTAGTGTGCACATGCATACAATAATAATGTCCTTACTTGAGTTGCATATATGGAACATTTTGTACTTGGAAACAAATCAAAGTGGGAGACAAATAAATTTAAATGCCAATTTAAAAATCTATGAGAGAATAGTTCATTAGTTGGAATTGACAAAAACACTGTTCTTTTTGAGATATTGCATGCTTTCATCAAAATCATGGGATCTTTCATTTTTTAAACATCTGATGTTGTTACCTTCTTATTTTATAAAGGAAAACAAGATGGCTGTTTCAACTGAAAGGATCCTTTCCAGTTTTATTTCTTTTCTCATTTGAACAAATAAACGTTTTTGACATAGTATTATGTACAGAACGGTAGCAATGTGGCTGTGTAATAAGAGAGCTTCAAGCAAGCGTTCATAAGGTAACGTTAAAATTAAAAATGCGTTTAAATGTGAAGTTTTCTTTGACATGTCTCTTTAGTCAAGAAATGCATTCACAGATATAAGGAAAACAGAACACAAAATCTTGTGACATAATCAAAAAAAATGGCTGCCATTTTTTTGTACTTTTGATTAACTTTAACTTTACCTTAAAAGGTAAAGACAAAAAACACATTACAGGGGATCATGGTTAGCATAATGCCTGGGTCACATTTGCTCCGATTCATCGACTAGCGCCCACCCCATTGAGTGTTTTGTTCAAAATTGTATTCAGTTAGGAACAAAATACTCAATCAGTCAGGCAATGGTCGATGAATCGCAGCAAATGTGACCCAGTCATAAGGCTATAACATAATGAAGTTCTTAGAAGGAATGCCCTTGCATATACAGGGTGTCCAATAAATAAGGTGAAAGATATTGTAACCCTTTTAAACAGGCAATGCGCCTATTTTTGAACAAAAAAGTGCAAAATATTATTTGAGACATGTCACTCACACAGTCAATCAAATACAAATATGATAAAAACATTAATTTGGGATAATACTGAAGTGAAAAAAAAATTATTCGCATAGAAAACGGCATTTGAAGTTCAGAGATTGAAAAAAGTGAATTACCACTTTTCACAAAAAGTATGTTTTAAATAACTCTTGGATTAAAAGATGGCGTATGCTTGAAAATCCTATCAAAAATGAATAGATAATCAATGCAAACAACAATGCCATCTTTCTATGGCATTGCTAAAAACTTGACACATATAAACTGATAGATCAAAAATATTTTTTCATGATCTAGTGTCAAGTCTGATGTGGTCTGTTTGAGCTATTTTTGGTGTCAAACAAAAGATCAGGTACTTATTTATCTATTGGAAATACTATGAAGATCAAAAGTGATCGAGACTTCATTTCAGCACTTTGTCCCTTTAATATTGCACCAATCTTGATGAAATTTTCAGAGTTTGTAGCCCATACCTACTTACCTTTATTTTGTGAATTTAAAGCATCTTCTATTTGATTGGCCAGAGTTGTGGTTGCTATAGCAACCGAAACAACAAAATGGTGGGGCAAGTTTGTTTACGTCACAACTTTCCAAAACATATTTATTCTTTCTGATAGCTTTATTCATACTCCCAGGTCTATTACTATCACAAATACAATATAAAAACAGTCCCAAAGTCCCATCGTTATATAAATAAGCTATTCAACATAATGTCCATCTTAGCTATACACTTCTTATGCCTATTCACCCACTCTCTAAACACACTTTCAAACCCATTCTTGCCCATTTACTGAAGTCTTGCTGAGACATGTGATCTGAGTTCACACACAGCTATGCTCACTAGTGAACCTATTAGGGCACAGGGGCTACCCCTACTTGCAAACCCTCCATATTCCCGAGACCTTGCACCCAATGACATTATGTTGAATAGCTTATTTTCATAACAATTAGACTTTAGGACTGTTTTTATATTGTATTTGTGGTAGTAATAGACCTGGGAGTATGAATAAAGCTATCAGAAAGAATAGATATGTTTTGGAAAGTTGTGACGTAAACAAACTTGCCCCGCCTTTTTGTTGTTTCGGTTGCTACAACTCTGGCCAATCAAATAGAAGACACTTTAAATTCACAGAATAAAGGTAAAAAGGTTTGGGCTACAAACTCTGAAAATTTCATCAAGATTGGTGCAATATTAAGAAAGTTACAATATCTTTCACCTTATTTATTGGACACTCTGTAGTCACACACGGGAATTTCGCGTCATAATTATTCCTCCGCTTGGTGCGCTGTTGTGCATAGCAACGTCCTATGCAACTTTTAACCTTTACCATGCTGCCTTATTATCGCGGCTTTTTCCCCTGCATCTGGCTTAATTTCGGATTTTCAGTAGAAAATGCGACAGTTGACTTCAAATTGTCATATCTTGAAAACAAATAGACCAAATAGGCTGAAATTTTCACACATTGCAGTATTAGAGTAGTTCAAAAATATGCTTGTTTTGTATATACCATGTATACAACCTTTGTTTAGATTATTCAAATGTAAAGAAATCATTTTTGCTCGAAATCACAATTCAGTTACTATCCGTTAAGTGTATAGTTATGTGTTGAGTTGCTACAATTTGCTACTTTTACATGTTTTACTATATACCAATGTAAAATATAAAATTATCATTTGAATAAAAATATAAAAACATGCTTGTTTTGTTTATTTTATGTTTTTCATTGTTTGATAGGTGCTTATGCGCTTACATTTTAGATTGGATTTACCATTTCATAAATGATAATTCAGAGATGGAAAATCAGCTGAAAATTTTATGCAAATTTACAGTGATACATTACCATAGATCATCAACAATGAATGTAAATATGCAGTAATTTGACTAGCCTAGTAGTGTCTTATAAGTGGAGGTCTGGTGTACAAGGTACGGTGAAGTTTAGCATCGTATGGTACCGCTCGAAACAGGGGACAGGACACATTGGTCGGTCACATTTTCGGCACATGTATGAAGTTTGGTGGCGTTTACGGGTCCTATCAGAGCAAACGATACAGTCTGGATTGCTTCTTTTTCCACTTGCGACTCTCTTGGGATTGAGACATGGGAAGTGATCCCCACCTATAAGGCGGTCAGGAGGATTGGTTGCTGCGCGACCATGTCCAAGGGGTTGAGGGCGCTGATATCCACTGAGTAGGCCATGTACTATTGACAGTCTAAATTGCTCAGCCTCAACTCGCGTACGTGGATGCAGGTGCCTCCAGATGATAAGACTGTTGCAGAAACAAATCTCCAGAAGATAGAAAAAAACCTTCTTCCACCACTTAGAACATCTGTGTAGCATCATATAGTAAGTCATTGCTTTGTCTGCACGATCTATGCCACCCATATTCATAGAATATTGCTGCATTGCTACCGGTTTATCCACTTCCCGGAAATTTCCATCATGTCTTTTGGATCGTACTTGTTTGCGATATGTTATGGCTGAATGGACAGATGTCATTAGAGATACATTCTTCTTGTCGAACCAAGAAATGTACAGCGTGTTGCCATCCCGTTCTGTGACAGCAGGCTCTCCCGATTTAGGCTTGGCATTTTTTATGACGTCTGGTACACCACGGCGATTACAACAGAGGGTTCCACAGGCACCAATTTGAATATCCTCTAATGCTTTGAATGTTGCGGGTGAGCTGAAGAAATTATCCATAAAACATATGTGTCCAAGATTTCTCAATGGGGTAGCCAAGGATACCACAACATGCTGGCTGACTGGGGTATCATCTGGACGGGCTCTTGCCCCTGCATCCTTCCCCAAATACAGACTCCAATTCCACATGTAGCCACTGGGAGCATCAACTAGTCCCCATGCTTTGATTCCCCATTTATTAGGCTTTGCAGGCATGTATTGTAAGAGTGACGTATGACCTTTGAAACGTATCATAAATTCATCAATGGAAGTTTCTTTACTACATACAAAGTGTTTTTGCCACAATTGTACAAGAGCTTCGATCAATGGTCGTACCTTGAAGGCTCGATCGTGATTTACGTGATCTCGTGGTAAAGCCTGGGTGTTGTCATTCAGGTGGAAAAACATGAGTATTGATAGAAAACGATCTCTTGACATAATATTCCTGAATCCTTTCATCTCAATGAGATTGTCTGTACTCCAATATAGTTGGTAGGATGATCGCTTGTCAACCCCCATAAGTAAAATAATAGCTAAAAATGCCTTCATCTCGAGAAGTTCTACTTCCTTCCAGTTACGCGCACGAGAGTAAGTTGGTAGATTGGGATGACTATCAATGAATTGTTGAGCATACAAATTAGTCTGTCTAACAAATATATCCATGATAACTGCATCATTCATGAACAAACAAAACACCTTTGTTTCATCCAAATCATCTGGCATATCTCTAGGGCCTACTGTCTCTTCAAAGTCTTTTAGCCACGGATGATAATATGCGGTAGGTATGGGCCTACGACCCCCAATAGCCCCACCTTCATCTGAATCTGAATCACTTTCACTAGATTCAGTTTCACTTTCACTTAAGTCCGACTCGAAATCAGCAAAATCGTGCTGAATATCAGCCTCCACGAAGCCTAAAAACTCGTCATCGCTATCCTCACCCATGAATAGTTCATGCAAATCATTTGCGCGAGCCATCTTGAAAAGTTCGTGTCACTTACTCACTTATTTTAGCGAAAAACCATAGGAGACAGGTTACCTGAAAAGGAAGATAGATATCATTATCAAGGACTGAAACTGAGGCAAGTCTACCCTGGCTGAAATCAGCTCTGAAATAACAATTACTGCATGTCAAGCCGTCATTCAATGCTGATTTTGTAGAAAACAGATCTGTCCATCCTTCTACATGTGAGTTTTTCCCATAAAGATGCTTGATTAAGTAGAAATTCATCAAATTATACCCCTAGAATATCAAAGTTCAACTGTACATCAATCGCGTGAGGAAAAAAAACAAATCCATTCTTCACCTTCTGTTCACAAACCCTTCTTCTTCTTCTTGGAAAAGTTGTCCCTCATTTGACTAACAGCAAATGTGTATGTTTATGCAGCAATATATGTTAGTTTAGAAAATGATTAATTACAATCTTACCTGTACTTCACAGAAACATCCTAAGTATGAAAATATTTCACTAAAAATACATGCTTCCATTTTGTCACATGTTCATAATAATTTACATATTGACCATGTGATGTTGACAGGGAGTGTAAACGCACCTAGCGTACAGGAAATATGTAATGATATTTATTAAGAAATTAGGTATGGTAATCATTATTACTTATTGTATTAAGCCCCCAACCCACTTCACAAAGTTCATGAAGTACCAAGGAAAGACCAAATATTAAATAAATTAGAAAAATTTGAATTTCCCAAAAAATCAAGTGGGCGATAATAGAGTCTCTGAAACATTAAATTTTTCCTTCATTAACTTATTACATACATTATTTTTAGATAATATAAGTTTGATATGGTGTGGAAAGCACACAATGATAGATAATTATCGGGAGTGCATTGAAAATTACAAAATATGTCACTTTTGCCATGTTTCAGAGGCTCTATTATCGCCCACTTGATTTTTTTGGAAATTCAAATTTTTCTAATTTATTTAATATTTGGTCTTTCCTTGGTACTTCATGAACTTTGTGAAGTGGGTTGGGGGCTTAAAACAATAAGTAATAATGATTACCATACCTAATTTCTTAATAAATATCATAACATATTTCCTGTACGCTAGGTGCGTTTACACTCCCTGTCAACATCACATGGTCAATATGTAAATTATTATGAACATGTGACAAAATGGAAGCATGTATTTTTAGTGAAATATTTTCATACTTAGGATGTTTCTGTGAAGTACAGGTAAGATTGTAATTAATCATTTTCTAAACTAACATATATTGCTGCATAAACATACACATTTGCTGTTAGTCAAATGAGGGACAACTTTTCCAAGAAGAAGAAGAAGGGTTTGTGAACAGAAGGTGAAGAATGGATTTGTTTTTTTTCCTCACGCGATTGATGTACAGTTGAACTTTGATATTCTAGGGGTATAATTTGATGAATTTCTACTTAATCAAGCATCTTTATGGGAAAAACTCACATGTAGAAGGATGGACAGATCTGTTTTCTACAAAATCAGCATTGAATGACGGCTTGACATGCAGTAATTGTTATTTCAGAGCTGATTTCAGCCAGGGTAGACTTGCCTCAGTTTCAGTCCTTGATAATGATATCTATCTTCCTTTTCAGGTAACCTGTCTCCTATGCGAAAAACTTGCGAGAAATTGATCAAATGTTTTCAAAAATGTTTATGTGTGTACTAGTGTATCACGTCATCGATCTATGTGTGCGTGAAACCTGATTGGCTAAAAGTTTTACCGCGAAAAAGTTTGTTATTTGAAAGTTTGAAATCGGGCGTACGGGTCCGCCGGCAGCTGTCAGGAGCATTTTAGCTTGGGCGGACCCGTACGCCTGCAGCCAGTCAGGTCTTTCATAATATATATTGTTAAATAGGAATGATACATATCATTGTTTTCCTAAAGAATTGCTTATTTTAATTCTGTTTATTTCAAATTGATAGGTTCAATATTAGTATAGTTACGGCTTCACGATGGAGGGGCAATTTCTTCGTAAACTAAAAACCGCATCGTCAGCAAAGATTTGACGAAAACACAACATTTTTGCGCCGGAGGCATTTCTTCATTTATGGATGAATCTTAATCAAATTTGAAACACGTTTGAGCTAAATATACAAATTGTGTCTTGTCCGAGGCGGAATTTTAAAATTCAAATTACAATTAGAGAAAAAATAGCTAACCAGTGTCAAGTTTTGCCGCTGATTTTCGAAAAAAATATGATGTAATTCCTTATAGAGTTGGAAGAAAACGAATTGTTTAAACTGCACAGGATAAAAATACATTAATCCAGATACATGTAAGCTTTTGTACAAATCATTACATACGTTAAAGGATATCATCAACTACTAGAAAATCGTGTGTAAAGTTGAACAATATTTGACCCGAATTGACCGGCAAAATGGCCGCGCGCTCGCAGCGCCTCTAGCGGAGGAATAATTATGACGCGAAATTCCCGGGTGTGGTATGCATATGGGTCCCTAATGTCACATTTGTGCCATAACACATAACATAAAAACATGTGTGTCATTGCATATACCCTCTTGCATTTAATTTAATCTAATTTATTTTATTTTGAATGAAACTTTATCAATTAAATGTAGGTAATCATACAGGGTGTCCGGAATGTAAAGATACAAATGCTCTTGTTTCAATAGATTTAACTGTTGTGAGAGGACTCTAAAAAATTAAAAGATTCTGTTCAGTGACCTTCCTGAGCACCTACTTTTACCTAATTTTCAGTTACATTTTCAGAGGGCTAAAAAGGTTATTTCATCATGTTTAGGGTCATTCTGACCATTTCCATTGTGTTCCCAGTCATGTAAATGATATGTGGAACTAGTTAAACTGACTGGAGGTCCAAACAGAACTCTGTTATCTTGGTTCAAAAAATTTTCAAAATCCAGCATGGTTTTGTCACTTTTTGTTTTGTCATTTCCTGTTAACTACCAAAAAAATGCACAGTCTAAGATCAGGTAACATTCATTTTGTCTGATCACCAGGCATGGTAATACAGTATATCAAATCTTTATACAAGGCATTAACATGACAAAATGTCACCACCTAAAACAATTTGGTCAATTTAAAGCAAGTTGGAAAATACCTTTTGACCTTGAGAAGGTCATTGAAGGTCAAAGGTCAAATCTAAGGTCAGATTTGAACTTCTGAGAACTTGTGAAGTCAAATTTGAACTTTTGAAAAGATGTAGATGATTTTGAAAAAAAAATTTGGTCAATTTGAAGCAAGTTGAAAACAGACCTTTTTTACCTTTTTTGACCTTGAGAAGGTCATTAAAGGTCAAATGTCAAATCTAAAGTCAGATTTGAATTTCTGAGAAGATGTAGATGATTTTGAAAAAAAAAATTAGTCAATTTGAAGCAAGTTGAAAAAGACCTTTTTGACCTTTTTTGACCTTGAGAAGGTCATTGAAGGTCAAATGTCAAATCTAAAGTCATATTTGAATTTCTGAGAACATGTAGATGATTTTGAAAAATTTTTTAGTCAATTTGAAGCAAGATGAAAAAATACCTTTTTGACCCTTTTTGACATTGAGAAGTTCATTGAAGATCAAATGTCAAATCTTAAGTCAGATTTGAATTTTTGAGAACATGTAGATGATTTTGAAAAAAAAATTTAGTCAATTTGAAGCAAGTTGAAAAAAGACCTTTTTGACCTTTTTTGACTTTGAGAAGGTCATTGAAGGTCAAATGTCAAATCTAAAGTCAGATTTGAATTTCTGAGAACATGTAGATGATTTTGAAAAAAAAATTTAGTCAATTTGAAGCAAGTTGAAAAAAGACCTTTTTGACCTTTTTTGACTTTGAGAAGGTCATTGAAGGTCAAATGTCAAATCTTAAGTCAAATCTAAAGTCAGATTTGAATTTCTGAGAACACGTAGATGATTTTGAAAATTTTTTTTAGTCAATTTGAAGCAAGTTGAAAACAGACCTTTTTGACCTTTTTTGACCTTGAGAAGGTCAAATGTCAAATCTTTAGTCAAATTTGAATTTCTGAGAACACGTAGATGATTTTGAAAAAAAATTTAGTCAATTTGAAGCAAGTTGAAAAAACAGACCTTTTTGACCTTTTTTGACCTTGAGAAGGTCATTGAAGGTCAAATGTCAAATCTAAAGTCAGATTTGAAGGTCAAATGTCAAATCTAAAGTCAAATCTAAAGTCAGATTTGAATTTCTGAGAACATGTAGATGATTTTGAAAAAAAATTAGTCAATGTGAAGCAAGTTGAAAAAAGACCTTTTTGACCTTGAGAAGGTCATTGAAGGTCAAATGTCAAATCTAAAGTCAGATTTGAACTTCTGAGAACATGTAGATGATTTAGAAAAAAATTGAAGTCAGTCTAAACAGTATTTGTTAAGTTATAGGAAGTTGTAAGAAATTGTTACAGACGCCGGACGCCAACCTCCAACCACCAACCGCCAACCACCAACCGCCAACCGCCGTCGCAAAAAAACGGAGACCATAACAATATGTCAGCACTTTTGGTGGTGACATAAAAAACGGAGACCATAACAATATGTCAGCACTTTTGGTGGTGACATAATAAAACAGAAATGTGTTTACTCACTCCTCATAGTGTTCAATGATGACTTCTTCTACGGCCTCTTACATGCCATTGCTATAATTCCCTCCTTGGACAGAAATGATGTACCAGCACCTACAAAATACAAGGGCCGATCAAAAAGTTTCTTACCGTTGGCTCTAGATTTTATAATAAGAGGAGTTGGATGCTCAAACTTTCACAAAAGACAGGGTAGTAAGTTTGCTTGAGACTGTTTGAGTTTCATTTAAATTGATGCATTTGTAGTGACACCGAGTCAATACATATTTTCGATGATTGAATTAGGTGGAGCAGCGTTTTTCATAAAAAAAATTGTGCTAAGCTGCAGTTTTAGAAATTTCTAACACTAAGTAGTGTCATCTGCCAACAGACTGTAGTTTAATCATGTTTAATTAGTTTTTCTGCTAATATTCATTTTCATTCAAAATATTCAAGCCCAGTTGCAATGCACTTCCTATATCTGTCTACTTGATCCAAAAACACATGTTTAAGGCCTTCGTACGAGAGGTTTGAAACGATGTCGGTAAATTTCCAGAACCACAACTCAGGAGATATTTTATATTTAACGCTGCTCCACCTAACTTTGTCATTGAAAATATGAATTGACTCTGTGTCACTACCAATAAACCAATTTATATGAAACTCGTACAGTTTCAAGCAAACTAACTATCCTATCTTATCTTAAAGTTTGAGCTTCCAACTCCTCTTATTATAAAATTGAGAGCCAACGGTAAGAAACTTTTTGATCGGCCCTTGTATATACACTATAAGTGGCAGTCTAGCGCACATACTCAAGAAAACAGGTAATCTGTATATGTTATAACTCCCTCTCTCTCCAGATATAATGTACCAACCAACACCTACAAAATATACGCTTTTAGTGATATTCGAGTGCACATACTAAAGAAAACAGGTAATCTGCACATGCCATAACTCCCTCTCTCTCCAGATATAATGTACCAACCAACACCTACAAAATATACGCTTTTAGTGATATTCGAGTGCACATACTCAAGAAAACAGGTAATCTGCACATGCCATAACTCCCTCTCTCTCCAGATATAATGTACCAACCAACACCTACAAAATATATGCTTTTAGTGATATTCGAGTGCACATACTAAAGAAAACAGGTAATCTGCACATGCCATAACTCCCTCTCTCTCCAGATATAATGTACCAACCAACACCTACAAAATATACGCTTTTAGTGATATTTGAGTGCACATACTAAAGAAAACAGGTAATCTGCACATGCCATAACTCCCTCTCTCTCCAGATATAATGAACCAACCAACACCTACAAAATATACGCTTTTAGTGATATTCGAGTGCACATACTCAAGAAAACAGGTAATCTGCACATGCCATAACTCCCTCTCTCTCCAGATATAATGTACCAACCAACACCTACAAAATATATGCTTTTAGTGATATTCGAGTGCACATACTCAAGAAAACAGGTAATCTGCACATGCCATAACTCCCTCTCTCTCCAGATATAATGTACCAACCAACACCTACAAAATATACGCTTTTAGTGATATTCGAGTGCACATACTAAAGAAAACAGGTAATCTGCACATGCCATAACTCCCTCTCTCTCCAGATATAATGTACCAACCAACACCTACAAAATATACGCTTTTAGTGATATTCGAGTGCACATACTAAAGAAAACAGGTAATCTGCACATGCCATAACTCCCTCTCTCTCCAGATATAATGTACCAACCAACACCTACAAAATATATGCTTTTAGTGATATTCTAGCACACATACTCAAGAAAACAGGGATTATGTACATGTCAAAGCTTCCTCTCTGTCCAGATATGATGTACCAACCAACACCTACAAAATATACACTTTTTGTGAGTCACGCTTAATCAAGAAAACAGGTAATCCGTACATGTCATAACTCCTTCTCTGTCCAGATATAATGTACCAACACCTACAAAATATAGACTCTTAGTGGCAGTCTAGCGCACAGAATCAGGGGAAAAAAAGTACACCATTATATGCCATGGCACCATCCCTACCAAGTAAATGATGTACCAGCAATTTGTAACATGTCACACTCCACTCCTTGCCAAGTAATAAAGTTTTTATCTTTTCAGTTATTACATCAATATTAGAAACATCTTTCTTAAATGAGCAGTAAGTCCAAATACTGTATTTAGAACTAAAAGTACCATGGGTACTGGGCTCACGTGGGAAGGTTTCAATTACAAAACAAATCTACCTTCCAACACATCCAATACATCACATGAATAAGAGGTTGATTTCTCAATCTAGGCTCCACAGTATGCGATGACTGCTGCAGCATGGACATAAAAGTTCTCTACAGGTACCTCCAGCATGTCTCATGGGATGGCTCTAAACACCTTGCTGTATATTATTCCTCATTCACCGTGCTCTATTTGAATTTCTAAACCAATCAGAATGCAGCAAAGCCAATAATGAACGTTCATTAATTCTCCATACAGGCACGACCGTGCTCTATTCAATCTGCTTCCAGGAATCTATGTACACGTATTGGTTTGTATTATGGCGTCAAACCTGGGAATGGCAAAAATAACAGCCAGTTTGGTTATTTCATTGACCTAAATCCCCAATTCTCTGAACAAGGTTTTCTTTTTTTATGTTTGAATCATAATAAATAATGATAGGCCATTCAATATGGTGAAATTCTACACTCGTTGGACAGAATGTCAGTACAAATGCACTCACCTTCGGTTCGTGCTTTATACGTGCAGTGTCCAACTCATGCTGAATTTCACCATATTGAATGGCCTATCATTATTTATTCCTTAAATATTGTGTCCTCCCTCAATTATTATTAGGGTAATTTACATCTCATAGACCCTATATTTCAGAGGAAATTGCACTAGATGATTGACAACTGAAGCAAAGTCATTACAACTTGTGTTGCTTTTGAATCATGACAGGGTTTAGGAACCTAGTAATTAAATTTGAGCGAATAAATTACATCTTAAATCATATTCCGGTATAGTATTCCATCTACTGCGGTTCTAGGTACATAACATTTGGGACTGGGATGAATATGGGCATCCATCCCAGTCCTGCTGCTGAAAAGTGAACTTAATTTACGTTTTACTCAATTTATGAAACAAAAATCATATATAAAACTAAATGCTACATTTCAAATTTCAATATCAATTCATTGATCTACTCCAGTAATATGAGTGGGAGCTCACAAAGAAAATGCAGTACTATCTCAAAATTAACACTGAAAAGCAGGGGATTTGGGACTTGTATATAGGTGGACTTGTATGCGGTGAAACTCAATTACATGCAAAAAGGTCCAGAGGGGTCTTGATTCTGCTACCCTATGGTATAGTCTCTTTAAGTTTGTTTTTGAATTTCAGTGGAACTTAATGAGGCTTAATCTACCTAGAACCTCAGTACGTATAAAATACATCTGTTATGTACAGTTGGTTTTGGATACAGGATTTATCCCTTGTGAAATATGTGTATTTATCCTATGCCAAGTAGAGTTTTAGGGAGATAAGTTGGTAAGATATATCCTGTATCCTAATTTTGAGGTTTCCATATCCAAAACCTCCATATCTTCCCGCATCAGGTAAGTAGTGGAAATGCAATAAAATGACTTTGCATATGAATGATTTCTTTATTTTTACAACTTGTACTATTGAAATGGCCATATGCCCCTGAAACTCTACTTGGTATAGGATAAAGCAGTTATGTACGGTCGGTTTGGATATGGGGTTCATCCCTTGTGAGATATGCACATCTACCTTCGGTCCCTACGGTCCCTCAAGTAGATATAAATATCTCCCTCTGGATAAACCCCATATCCAAAACCTCCCAGTACATAACCCTTATTTATTGTACAAGGCATATTTATATTTTCAAACCGTGTTTAGGTACCTAAACATACAAGGAGGATTGGATCCCAAAATGCAATCTCTATATTTTCCAACAATGAGTCCAATCTTGTTATATTCTAACATTATAATAACTGACTCTAAATATATAATCAGCAATCCAAAAGATTTGAATTCATATTTTGATCACTTATTGTATTGTGGAGTTCTTTGTTTGGAAATAATACTGTAACTCGTAATTCAAATTCTGAAATGAAAAAATGCCAGCCACTGAATTTGAAATTCTGTAATCACGACATCCTTCAAGATGGGACTCATTGTTGGAAAATATTGAGATTGCATTCTGGGATCCAACCCTCCTTGACACACAACATATTATATGGTCATATATGGTTAACCCTTTCACTTTGTATGTTGGTAGTTTAGATACCACATTTTGCATAGTTTTATGACATAACTCCAAATATAATCAATTAGAGGGCCACTTAAAAATCCAAACCATTTGTAGACATTTACTGGATGTTTTGAATTAACATGTACATTTTTTACTTGTAAGGAAACATTGCTAGATCAATACATTTTTGAAATCAAGTCAAATTCCATATAATGTTTGAGAAAGAAAATATCATCAGCAATTTAGAGTGTGAGGCAGAACATGTATATTCATGAAATTATGAAAAAAATTAAACTTTAGAAAATAGGATGACAAGGATGCTGTGAGAAAAAGATTAAAGTTACATTTAACTCATCTCTCCCTCTTTAAAGTGACGAAATATATAAGGGTTATGTACTGGGAGGTTTTGGATATGGGGTTTATCCAGAGGGAGATATGCATATCTACCTGAGGGACAGTAGGGACCGAAGGTAGATGTGCATATCTCACGAGGGATGCACCCAATATCCAAACCGACTGTACATAACTGCTTTATCCTATACCAAGTTGAGTTTTCAGGGGCGTATGGCCATTTCAATAGTACAAGGTGTAAAAATAAACAAATCAATTCATATGCAAAGTCATTTTATTGCATTTCCACTACTTACCGGAAGCGGGAAGATATGCATCGAAGCGGGAAGATATGCACCGAAGCGGGAGATATGGCGGGAGATATGGAGGTTCTGGATATGGAAAGCTCAAAATCAGGATACGGGATATATCTTACCAACTTATCTCCCTAAAACTCTACTTGGCATAGGATAAATGTATGTATGCATATTTGTGTGGGTTCTGATGTTAACCTATGGACAAATAAAGATTCCTTTAATGCCTATTTCAAAGTGTTTTTGTTTATATTTAATTCTGATTTTGTTACCCTACATACACTTCAATGGTGATCAAACATTGTCTATAAAATGCTAGAAATTAACTTTGTCTGTAATCATTATTCATAATTTATTCATTCAATATTTATCATATTTAATCCTGATTTTCATTAATAATAATAACAAACACTGTCTATGCTAGAAATCCTGATTTTCATTAATAACAAACACTGTCTATGCTAGAAATCCTGATTTTCATTAATAACAAACACTGTCTATGCTAGAAATCTTGACTTTCATTAACCAATACTGTCCATGCTAGAAATATCTGATTTTCATTAAAAAACACTGTCTATGCTAAAACACGATTGTTGAGCTAGCTGTCTGTAATTATTGTTTATCATTTCTAAATGAATTCATCTTTCATCAATGTGGTGTCAGTTTTTGTTGCAGACGTTTCCCGATCAACAAAGTGACATCTATGAAGCGTTCGACACAATTTGACATGCATGTCTCAGTTTTAGAGTCCATCTTATCACGTGGTTTGTCGAGACATTTATCCCAACAGAGATCAGTGAGCATCCCAATTTTCTGTTGAAGTTCAGCCTTCTGCGCCTCTACTTGTAAGAACTGTGCCATCTCTGGGTCTACGCCTTGGCTGCCACCTGCAGCGGAATCAAACGCCATTCTTGTACAGCACCTGAAAGATTGGAATTGTTCTTATTATTCTAGTATATGTAGCTATATGTTTGTGCTTTTATCATGGACAGTAATTAAGAAATATAGATCGAAGAGCAAGTACTATATCAATGAATAAATACTGCAGGTCTAGGCACAAACGTTTTCTTTTATATTTTGAAATGAAAAAATGCTTAAACAAGGCAAAATCAGGGAATTAAAAAAGGTACAGTTCTTTTATTCATTTATACAGTGTGGGTCATATCTACTCGACAGTAGCCCCAGGCAGATGTAAATATTTAGAGTCAAGTCAAGGTACATTATAAAGTTAGTTAAAAAGAGCGTTTGTTCTTTAAAATACTATCATCAGGGGCATAGCCAGCTTCCAGTCATCTGCGATCGCCAAAAATCGGCTTTCAGTTGGGAGGGAGAGGGGGGGGTGCAAACATGGCATACAGGTAAGCAACCCAACCCACACAAACTTTTATTACAAAAATTGATGCAACTTCCTTCTCAAACTCCGGGCTTCAAACTTGAGCTACATGTAGGAGCTTCAAAAAAGCATATAGATGGCGTGAATACAGTCATGTTCGAATATTCAGGCCTGTCAACTGTCCCGCAATTTGCGTATTTGTCACGCATTTGCCGAAGAATTTGAAGTCACGCCAGTTATTTTTGCGTGACAGAAAATGTCACGCAAATACGCATTTTACCTGGTAATTGTCAAGCAAAAATATTTCTGAAGAATTTTTTTTAAAAAAGATCGTCTACACAGCAAAAATACGAACGCCGGAAAAAAATGTACGCATTTTGTTCGGACTTTTCACGCGAATTATGTATATGTCACGCATTCCGTTCGAAATTTTTTGTACCTACCCCCCCCCCCCCCCCCCCCCCCCCCCCCGTTGATGAATGTTTCAAACGCGAGCGTAGATTTGAGGTGTTCAAAATTTGGCAAGATGTAATAAAATTTAAACCAAGGTGTTCAAAATTTGGATCAAGGTGTTCAGATTTGGACCAAGGTGTCCACATTTTGAGGGGAGGTGTTCAACATTTCCAAGTCACTCATGTTAGGTGTTCCCAAGTTGACAGGCCTGAATATTGCATAATGATCTTCATAGGAGACAGGTTACCTGAAAAGGAAGATAGATATCATTATCTCTTATCTAAACAAGGACTGAAACTGAGGCAAGTCTACCCTGGCTGAAATCAGCTCTGAAATAACAATTACTGCATGTCAAGCCGTCATTCAATGCTGATTTTGTAGAAAACAGATCTGTCCATCCTTCTACATGTGAGTTTTTCCCATAAAGATGCTTGATTAAGTAGAAATTCATCAAATTATACCCCTAGAATATCAAAGTTCAACTGTACATCAATCGCGTGAGGAAAAAAAAAATCCATTCTTCACCTTCTGTTCACAAACCCTTCTTCTTCTTCTTGGAAAAGTTGTCCCTCATTTGAAAATGATAATTACAATCTTACCTGTACTTCACAGAAACATCCTAAGTATGAAAATATTTCACTAAAAATACTTGCTTCCATTTTGTCACATGTTCATAATAATTTAAATATTGATCATGTGATGTTGACAGGGAGTGTAAACGCACCTAGCGTACGGTAGACTGTAAATCTAGTAAATCTAGTAAATCTCGTAAAACTAGTAAATCTAGTAAATCTAGTAAAATCTAGTAAAATCTTGTAAACTTTTTAGGGACCATTCATTTGATATCAATGTCAGTATTGGCGATTATGATTCCTTTTACAACATTAGAAAAATACCTTCTCTGCATTAAAATTCAGAGTCATTCCCTTCATCAAATAATCAATATACAAATTTTTTAACAAAATTGTGAAATATTATAATAAAAAAGAATGTTTAAGGGGCTGATATGATATGGCTTTAAACTATTAATTACAAGGAATACAAGGAACATATCATAATCAAAACATAAATGGAAAGCATTGTAGAAATGCCATACTATACTTTATGTATAGGTAAAGCAAATAGATCAATCAGTAAGTTGTCTCACTCTTCCCCTTACTACAGCATTTGATTGTTTTTATTATTTTTGGGGGTTGGCAAAATCAATTTTGAAATTGCCATTTATCCATTCCTCTCATATTGGGACTTCTACAAATATTGTCAATTGAACAGCATCGCCAAAAAATAAGCAATAACTAAATTATCTGATAGGCTAAGCATTATAACATTTTGTGAGGGAAAAACAAGCCTGTGTCATTTAGATGGTACGCATTGTCCCCTCAGTCCTTAAATATGTGGCTTAATTTGTTAATAGAGCATGCTTCTTGGGTGGGTTGTATATGATGATAAAATGGGTGTACCATTTGATAACCATTTTGTTATCCAGTACTAACATATAGTTGTTTTGTAACTAAATATAATGAAATAAACGGTAGAATTTTTTCTACATGTTCATTTCATTCATACAAAGTCATTTTCAGTGCTTTTTCGACATTTGCACTTTATATCTTAGACATTGAATAATCAAGTTTTTACAAGATTTTACAAGATTTTACTAGATTTACTAGATTTACTAGTTTTACTAGATTTACTAGATTTACTAGATTTGCAGTCTACCCCTAGCGTACAGGAAATATGTTATGATATTTATTAAGAAATTAGGTATGGTAATCATTATTAATTAAGCATTAAGTATTAAGCCCCCAACCCACTTCACAAAGTTCATGAAGTACCAAGGAAAGACCAAATATTAAATAAATTAGAAAAATTTGAATTTCCCAAAAAATCAAGTGGGCGATAATAGAGTCTCTGAAACATTAAATTTTTCCTTCATTAAGGTCTCATGGAAGTTAACAGGAAATGACAAAACAAAAAATGACAAAGCCATGCTGGATTTTGAAAATTTTTTGAACCAAGATAACAGAGTTCTGTTTGGATCTCCAGTCAGTTTAACTAGTTCCACATATCATTTACATGACCGGGAACACAATTGAAATGGTCAGAATGACCATAAACATAGAATAACCTTTTCAGCCTTCTGAAAATGTGACTAAAAAATAGCTAAGAGTCTGTGCTCAGGAAAGGTCACTGAACAGAATCTTTTGACTTTTTCAGAAAATGTGCCCAATATATTGCTCTAAATGATACAATTTAAACAAATTTGATATCATTCTTAGAAAAAGAAATTTTTTTAAAAAACTGAATTGAAAATCGATCTATTTTCACTACAGCCATTCCCAATTGAAAAAAGCCTATGGAAAATCATCTCCAATTATCACCTAACTTACTATTGATAATTAGTTGAAAGTTAGGTGTAAAAATTCACATGCAAATGAGCTAATTATCAACTTAATTAACGCTTAATTTGCAACTTAATTAACGATTAACTACCATCAATATGCAAATGAGCTATTTACGTAAATTAGTTGAAAGTTAGTTGTAAGTTTGATGTAAGTTAATCTCTAATTATCACCTAACTTACTATTGATAATTAGTTGAAAGTTAGGTTTAAGTCAGATTTGTGACATCTCAAAAATGACTCGCTTCTTTTTTGCTTCCCTTCACTCGGAGATTTTTGCTTCATCTTGAACTATTTTGTGACGGAATATTCATCTTAATTAGGATCTTTCAGAACAGACAACATTGAACTTGAACTATTGAAATTTCACAGCAAGAGGAGGGAAAACCCCATGATTCAATTGATGACATAAGATTTCCTCCTTCGCACACCTTCTTTTGTCGAAAACGTACCCTCCATCTTGGTTTTTAAAGTTTTCAAATTGACCTAGATTTAAACCAATCAACGATCGACTCGCTAAACCAATCAGGGACTATGTCATCTCAATACAGATTTACATTATAAGCTTATGTCATCTTTGAACCCTGGGGTTTCTCCCCCTCTTTTTTAATTCTATTTTGCAAATTTTTAAGATTCATGAAAAGCATGTGAAAACATCATTATTGCCATCAACAACTAAAATCAGAACACAAACATTAGACTATAATGTGACATAATAAGGACGTAACAGATATAATCAAAAATATGTTTTGAATGTCTTTGATCTAACAATCATTATTTAGAAGAGCACATTTGGATTACTTGTGAAATATAGGTAACCCATGTTAGTACCTAAATTGCATTCTAGGATTAATATTATATGATCTGATTCAAAAAGATTTTTAAATTCATAAACATTTCAGACAGAAGTGTGAATAAGATTTAACATACATTGTATTCATGTTCTACATACCCTTATAATAATGTTGACCAAATTTCATGGTAGTATACGCACCATTCACGTTGTAATTCTCAATTTTATGAGAGAAATATCTCTCACATGTTTTCTTTTTCCACCATCTTGAAATTAAATTTAGGGGGTTTGTATTTCTAAATCATGGGCCTAATTTACGACTAATTATCATTAAAATCATCCTATATGTTAACTATCAACCAATAATCTACTTCAGACCAAAAACGTTTTAATTTACCACTTACTATCACCCTCAAACATTTCATATCTTAATTATCAACTAAAAATCATAAATCAGCATTATTGTAAGTTAATTTACGTTGAACTTGCTACTGATAATTAGGCCATAATTATCATTGATTTAATTAACGCTTAACTTTAATTCCAATTGCCAGCAGAATTGTTGATAATTAGTTGTAAATTAGTTGGTAATAAGTTGGTAATTAGTTTTATTTTTCAATTGGGTTATTGTTTCAGACAATTTTTTTAAATTTCAAAGATTGTGTCATTTAGAGCAATATATTAGACACATTTTCTGAAAAAATCAAAAGATTCTGTTGATTGACCTTTCCTGAGCACAGCTACTTTTAGCTATTTTTCAGTCACATTTTCAGAGGGCTGAAAAGGTTATTTTATCATGTTTATGGTCATTCTGACCATTTCAATTGTGTTCCCAGTGTCATGTAAATGATATGTGGAACTAGTTAAACTGACTGGAGGTCCAAACAGAACTCTGTTATCTTGGTTCAAAAAATTTTCAAAATCCAGCATGGCTTTGTCATTTTTTGTTTTGTCATTTCCTGTTAACTTCCATGAGACCTTAACTTATTAAATACATTATTTTTAGATAATATTAGTTTGATATGGTGTGGAAAGCACACAATGATAGATAATTATCGGGAGTATGCATTGAAAATTACAAAATATGTCACTTTTGCCATGTTTCAGAGGCTCTATTATCGCCCACTTGATTTTTTTTGGAAATTCAAATTTTTCTAATTTATTTAATATTTGGTCTTTCCTTGGTACTTCATGAACTTTGTGAAGTGGGTTGGGGGCTTAATACTTAATGCTTAATTAATAATGATTACCATACCTAATTTCTTAATAAATATCATAACATATTTCCTGTACGCTAGGTGATACACAGTCAGCACTATCAATGGTATACTTTACCTTTAGTAATAGAAGAGAGAAGTTCAAAAGCTGTTTGTCACGATATTTACCGATCCATCCACTCTCTCCAATACGCATGCGCAGCCCGATGTAAAAAATAAGGCAGTGACTGGAAAGCCTAAAATTTTAGGCTCTTTAGCATTTTGGTAACCCATTTGGCTAAAGAGCCTTAAATTTTAAGGTTCTTTGGCATTTCGGCTAGAAAGCCTTAAATAGGGTCTTTAGCATTTTGATTGCCAATTTTGCTGGAGAGCCAGCCTTAAAGGAATTCTAAGTGACGGAAATGACAAAATATTGCTTCTGGGACGAGATCAAACGATTTTGACATATTTTTACTCAACCTGTTTTGTAATTTAACAATCAACACAAATTAACATACTATATTTAAGCAGATACCGGAGATATTCATAAAAATATATTTTTGGATCGATAAACTCACCGATTATTAAACCGGAAGTGTCTTCTCTGAGGTCCGCGAAGAAAACGAAGAAGGAAACATACAACGATTTTATTCATTTCACTTTTGCAGTGGATTTGATTTTAAATGCTTCTAAATGATCCTTGAATGCTTACTTTGACTTCCTATAAGAACTGTTTTGACTTCCCCACTTCATAAAAAGAACATTATCACTTTTTACTCGACTCGTAAATTTACTTCCGGTCTACCGAAAAAAAGTTCTTAGAACCTTTTCAATCCTCAGTCTAAATTTGGCTTTTTAAAGGTTCAGTAACCTTCGTGGTGCGGCAACTTGGAGCAGTCATATACTTGTTCAATTTTACTAATCAGTAAAGATTTTGATGTTTAGAATAGGCCCTTGGGAGAATGGTGTTGAGGTCACATTTAGTGATGCCCAATTGGAGGCTAGCCTAAAAAAACGTTGATACAAATGAAGGACTTTTGAAGGGGAAGTTTTTGCAAAAAATTGAAAAAATATTTTGTGCCTCTTGTCATTTGAAAATCCTAAAAATCGGCATGGGAATCTAATAGGCAATAGATTTGGAAGTGTATTCTCTGATGTCCCTACATTCCCGATAAACTGCATCATGATGTGCTGTATCTGGAATTCAACAAGATCATTTTCTTCATCCCAAAGTCTCCTTCATACTTTTTGCCACCTTCAAATGGGATTCCCCGTATGCTGTAAGCTTGTGAATATAGTAAAGCCAATACAAGTGATTAATTTCATTAAACATGGATGGTTGAGCGTTGGAGCGAGCCCATGAATTTTTAAAAAATTGTGTACATAATATCCGGACCTCAGAGAACAAACTTCATAATGAAAAAAATTGTACCAACATGGAATCGAACCTGCGCCGTGGGAGTATTAGGCGAACGCCATAACCACAAAACTAGAGTGTGTTTTCTTTTTGTAAAATCTATATTTCAATAATAAAACATATGTAAATAATATAATTATACATAGACCCAGTTACATTGTTTAATTTCTGTACAGTTTTTCATTTTCAAAATATGCATGTATACTTCCAGTTTTGTCTCTATTGAAAATTTGTATTTCCCTCCTGGTTATTAAAACTTCTTTATAATTCTTATACTTATTTATTCCTATAATTTGTTCAAAAGTGATATTATCAAAAAAATTCCATATATCCCTTATTTTTGTACACTCATAAAAATTATGTTTAACATTGTCAATTACATTACAATTTTAAAAAGAAATATCTCTAATTCTAAAACCATTTAAAATCTCATTACATGGATATACGTTGTGTAATGTTTTCCAATGAATAATTAAGAGTTTGGTATCTACTTTGCACTTAAATGCTCTAATCCAAGTTGCACATGAAATATCCTTACCATTATACTGTAGAAACAATTTTCTTTTATCTGTACATATAATCCAAAATCTGATGCTTCATAACATATTATCTCTATACCATTTAAATATACTAGAGTGGCTTGTACATACATTACCTTTAAGGCTCTTTGGCCGAAGTGCTAAAGAACCTTAAAATGTAGGCTCTCCAGTCACTGCCTTATTTATAACATCGCTGCACATGCGTATTGGAGGGAGTGGAGGGATCGAGTGTGAGTTTGGACCAACTTTTGCAAGTTTGACCAGGAAATCACCTTTCATTTGGTATGTTAGTAACCTTTTTGATCGTATTGGTATGTAAGAATCATATATATGTCGAAATATAAGCATAAATGTCACAGTTTGAAGGATAAATGTCAGAATATTTACCGGAAGTGTTTATATTTCCAAAGAGCTTTCGGACTTTTCTCTTCTATTACTAAAGGTAGATTGATGGTGATGACTTTGAGGTGATATCTATCTTCCTTTTCAGGTAACCTGTCTCCTATGAATGATCTTGCATAATGATTTCTTTTTTAAGTTTTACTGGCGCAATAAAACAGTGAAATGAACTTATAAAACGTTATCTCGTTCCAAGACTATCTCTACGTTCTAGTCAGAAACGAAGAGGATGGGCTTGGAACAATAAGTAAAACGTGCATATTTGCAAATGGAACAAATCATTTCATAACATGAATACCCGGGGATGAATTATTAGGTTAGTCGATATATCTATGAAGAAACTAAGAACTATGTCAAAACAGCACTCACCAAGTTGTATTAGATCTGAATTGCCTGCGGAACAGATATTCTTGTAAAATATAAAATCATGCACAATAGTTTATTTCCGGTGAACTTGACCCGGAAGATACACGGCCAATCAAATTATAGTTTTTTAACCGGGAAATTTGAAAATACTATTTACCTCTGATAAATGCTGTAGACACTTTAAATTCAGGGAGTAGAAAACTCCGCCAGAAGGGGTTGGTTAGAGAATGAAGCGAGGCTGTTTGCCCATGTCATCTGGCTTTGATTAAAGGACAAGTATAAACTTGAAACCCGGGAGATTGATTTAGTACATTTAGTCTAGTGTAAATAACGTAATCTAGTAGATTTTTGCTAAAAATAAACACAAATGGGAATCTCAATCAATCTCCATGGACTACTTATGCACTAATTAACACAGGAATTCGTCTAGAAGGAAAAAGAAGTTAATAGAGCAAGCCTCAACTCAATAAGCACAAAATACTTAACTTTCCCTATGACTAATTAGTGCTTTAATCTGGTAAGGTTTTATATCTACATGTAGCAATAGAAATAGCCTTTCCCAATGGCCATGATGATATCATCCTACAGTGCTGGTATATATTAATTGATCAGTCGTTTAATTGGCATATTTTCTTGAATCTTAACATTTAATGTTCCAAACTCCCACAAATTGCAGAAAAGTATACCCCATAAATCATATTTACCAAAATGAGTGTCTCCAAGGCTTCACACCAGCGTATGTATAATGCATTTGTCACGAGTTTGAGCTGAAATTTCGCAAAAATGGAGTAGGCTAAGGGTAGTCTCTGCCAGGTTCGTTTATTGTGGTAAGCTTGTAAGTGCTCAGAAGCAAATAATTCATGTGCGCAAAATAATCAAATAATCTGATTGGTCTAAACTTTGCTGCACATGCGCACAATGTGTGCCATGTTTTTTCTAGTGATTTCGTTTCGTTTCATGGAGTTTGCGTTTCAGTGTAACTTCCGCAAAAATGGCGGACCATGGACAGAATTAACAGGTAAAATCACTCCGAAATTTCAAGAGAACTTTTTGCCTATAATAGCAAAACTTTTGTTTTATTTGTGCAGTCTATCTATCAGATAAGAGTCTCAGGGGTATGTAGGCAAATTCATTTTGATAGGAGTACTCTGTTTAGTTTGAAAACGCACCCTTAATTATTATATATCAGCACTGTAGTAGGACGACAAGGGACATCTCGAAGTCTAAATAGAAATGAATACGGAAGTATTAAGAATGCGATGTATTTACGTTGAATAGGACGATAGTAGAAATGTGATTCCTTATGTTGAAATTTGAAATCCCATTCAATTCATTGAAATATTAAATTCTTTGCCTTTTATTTTAATTCTTGTTCGCACCAACCGCAGGGCCATAGGGAGAGGGGGTTCAGAGTGTTCGTGCAAATCCCCCCCCCCCAAAGTCTATATGCAGTTATGATTTGGGGCAAGCCCATCTACCTTCTCTACAAGTTAAACAACGGAAATTTTAATTTGCCAGAGTACCTTTTTTCTATCGGTCGATTCTCCACGAAGATCCTCGTTTCCGCGATTAATCCCTTGCTCTGTGAGGCAAAAATAAATAAGTGTTTCTTATCCACGATAGTTTTTCTTCCGATATGCGCTCCAATCGATGATAATTGACAAGATACTGGAGAATTTCTGTTAACAACAACTTTGCCGGACTGTTTTTCAACTTCCGGTAGTTGACCTAAAAAATCTGCAATCTGATTGGTTGATTAATTTAAAGGTAAATTCAAAATAAAAACGTACTTGGAACACCTGTAATTTCATAAAAACTATGCCCAGAATATGCAAGAGCTTTAGCATTTTCAGCGTCTCCATCAACTTCGTAGTCCATTTCTGAAAAAGAAGTGCTAGAGCAATTACACAGATTGTAGTGTCATAGTATCAATTATAGTTATTTACAATTCACAGCCAATTCCCGGAGAAATTTCTTTACTTTTCAGTGTGTAAACGACATTATTAAATTTTTTCAAAATTTCCGTTGTTTAATTTAACTTGTAGAGAAGGTAGATAGACTAATGATTTGGGCTTGGCCCAAATCATAATTGCATATAGACTGTGCCCCCCCCCAATCTTGACTAAAAAAATTCGAACCCAACTTTTTAGACAATTATGCGAACCCCCAAATTTTGAGTTACTTTTTTGCAGTATTTCAGTAATTTATCGTTTTTTGATTACCTTAGATATTCGAGGTATATGCAAAGTTGGAAATATGTGAGATAAACCAGGATGTATAACTTTATGTTGAGTAAAATGACTGAAAACTAGTCATACAGAAAAACGATCTATTTTGAGATGGACGATTTTCATTAAAGAGTTATGCATTAAGTCAGCATGTAAAATCAATGCCTTTAAACAGCTCTCAAATTTATTAGACATGAAAAGTCGCATGACCATATTCAAGGCCTTTGTCTTGTCACACTTTAATTATTGCCCGATAGTATAACACCACTGTGGCAAGACAATTGCTCTTATTGAAAAAGCTCCAAGAAAGATGTCTCCGTTTTGTTTACAAGGACTATGAGTCTGATTATGATACTATTTTAGACAAATTCTTTATAATAAAAAAAATCAGGCCTGCCCACCTTAACTTTAGGTAGAGAAAGGCATATTGCAATAAACTTTTAAAATCATAAATAATCAGTCTTCTAGTTATCTTAACGACATACTACTACTACAGGAGAGTACATCTAGTTACAATTTTTGTCACAAAAATACTCTAAATGTTCCATCTTTCAATACTGTAACACATGGCAGACACTCTTTTAGAGTTGATACATGCTATATATGGAACAGTCTACCCAGTAATCTCAGTATTTGTGTTTCTCTAACAGAGTTTAAAAAAAATTAACGGTGATAACTGCAAATGTGCAATATGTAAATGTAAAATGTAAATGTTTCAGATTCTCTGTGTCACAATGTAGATCTATTTTAGCATGACATATGATATTTTAATATTTATCTAAACACTGTTACATGTTTTAAAATTTTATTTTAAAGATTTCTATGTTTATATGTTGGTCATCAGGTCATTAGCTTGCGCTAATGTTTATTGTACAAAAAATATCCGACTTGAAATATTGATATGATATGATATCTGATTGGGATAGAACATCAAAATGCTCCCTACTTTATGATATAAAATATATAAGAGAATTTTGAACATGCAAAAGTTCAGTGATGTAATACATATGGTGCATCAAAGTTCTGAACGCTAGAAAACTATTTTTGGTCAGGAGTCACTTTCAAAATTGTTTTCTTTCATTGGAACTCACACATTTTTGCTAATTTTTTGCCTCCTATTTATTTGAAGTAATGGAAAATACAAGACATTTGAATTAAACAACCTATACTGTACTTTTGGGTGGCCATCTTGTTTCCTGGCAGCCATCTTGAAGGTTTTACGGAAAATCTTGCCATCGCCATTTCAGGAAAACCGCTCATCGGATTTTCTCCAAATTCGCACACATAATAGATGATATAAAGTTCTAGAGCTGATTAACTTTTGGGTGGCCATCTTTTTTCTGGCGGCCATTTCGAAGGTTTTTCGGAAAATCTTATCATCACCATTTCAGGAAAACCGCTCATTGGATTTTCTCCAAATTCACGTACATGATAGAGGATATCATGTTCTACAGCTGATTAACTTTTGGGTGGCCACCTTGTTTTCTGGCAGCCATTTTGAAGTTTTTTTGGAAAATCTTGTCATTGCCATTTCAGGAAAACCGCTCATCGGATTTTCTGCAAATTTGCAACATGATAGAGGATATCATGTTCTAGAGCTGATTAACTTTGGGTGGCCATTTTTTTTCTGGTGGTCATTTTGAAGGTTTTTCGGAAAATCTTTTCATCGCCATGCATTTCAAGAAAGCATTTGTAACCACACAGAACCTTTATAAATTAAAAACTCCATCTAGTGTTGAGCTCAGAAGTGAACTTGAGTGAGCTACTATACCTCTAATACAACATGTCAAGATTGATTAGGAGACAGGAATTCATTGTACGTTTTGTTCATGTATTCTGTAAAATATTATAAAATTGCTTAAATATTTTTCAGAAGTGGGCTTGACATACAAATGTACATCCAGATGTTGGAGATTTGAAATAGTACACCACACAATCTCAACTAATCTCAACAGGATAATTATAGAGGGATTGAATTGTTGATAATAAACATAAAGACTGATCTGTGTGACTACAGAAAGTTAGGACCAGAGCACCAGACGCTGTTAGAATCTCAGCTTGAATCTCTGAGTTAGCGGGATAAATAGTGTAAAGTAATCGCCGTTTGCGGAACAAATCGTGAAACTTTCCTCAAATGATCACTGATTGCTACTCTTTAAATAAAGCAACTGTGCCAAAAAATCGCTCCATAGGAACTACCCTAATTTTTACAATTCTTACCCCCCCCATGGTCACGAGGGGGGGGGGGGCTAAAAAATATTTTGACACAATTTTTTTTACTAAATTATGCTTAAACTTCAAATTTAATATCATGTTAAGAAGTTAATGTTGAACTAAAAATATGAAATACCATTGATTTTCAATTGCTATGTTAAAGGGTGGTGATGGGCGACGCCCACTTTTCTTGTATTGAATATTTTGCACCATATCCATTTGCAGGAGTAAATTAAATAAGTGATATATGATTGTAAAATTACATCAATATCTAATGGTTCACATGACTATTATTTTTCACCTTTTTCACTCTTAAAGGCTTGTTTTGAGTCACACCCATCTTTTAGACATACAGAAAAAAGTTTAGATACGGTTTGACTTGTGGTTTTTTGGGCTTCCAAGGGCAGTAAGACTCACTTGTATCGTGTTGATATGCATTGGTTTTTGCAGCTACACTTTATGTGAGCCTGGCAAGCGTCTGATGCTTGAGGTAAAGTCGTCCACCTTGGTATCCATTTGGAGTCTTCAAATATCCAGCCCCACTCAGCTGGGGAAGGAACTTGAGGATTCGCTGTAAGTGATTGCCCCCAAATAAATACAGCTTGGTATATGACTCTCTTCATATGCTGTAACAGGGCTTCTGATGTTGGAGGAATGTGTGATATTATTGAAGTCCTCTTTGTGAACATCTCCTTCCTCGCAGCATTGATTGATGTTTCATTGCTTGTTTTGTTGTAGACCAGAATAATAAACCGCTGTAAAATAAGCTTGGCATCAAGCAGGGTATTGGGTCGTATTGAGATTTCTGTTAATACTGTAGTCAATTCAGGGTAGTTACTCCATTGGTTCCAGGCTGATGTCTTAAACTTTCCATTAAATCCTGATGTGGTGTCACATCCAGTCATAGCATGGAATATTGGGAAACATATAGCTTTCTGAGGAGTCATTTCATGGGCAATTTCGTGGGCTGGAAGGTATCTATAGGACTTTCCCTTGCCAAAGGCGAGCCAGATTTGAATGTTAAGTTGTGCACCTATACTAACTGCCAGAACAACAATGTCTTAATCAACTGTTCTAATCATCATTTTTGTGAAGCCTTATTCATTTCATCATATATGTGCAGAAAGATTCAGGAATCTGCCTCTTCATGGGATGATGGTAAAATCTCAGAAACATGCTGCTTAGGATATGCCTCTGCAGTATTCCCAATTGTTGTAATCAGGATTTTATATTCTCTGGTACTGGAATGGCTGAGACATTTGATGCAAGGAAAGTAAAGAGATCACTTTTGTTGTCATCCGAGCATAGAAATTCTGGCCAATTCCCTGGCAATTTGTTTACTGGATAAACTATTTGACGCTTTCCAGATCCACGCTTTTTTCTTGTTGAAGATATGAGACTATTTGGTTTATATTGATTCCATACAATATCAAGTCTTTGTACTTTATTAAGTTGATATGCAACATACTTATTAAATATGTCATCTGAAAATTGTAGGAAGGTTCTTGCTTCTTGAGTTTTCAGCAGGTGGACTATTATGGCACCATCAAGAAACATGGCTTCAACATCTGGTGTATTGATCTTTCTATTTGGAACAAGGTCTTCCACTGGTTTTAAGATATTTGCTTTGAGTCCAGTCTTGATTGTGCCATCTTGTGAAAGGGATGGAGGGAATGCCTGGTTCTCATGTTGGAAAAATTCATCTGAGTAGCCGTCTCTATTCTGGCACGCTATGTATAGTTGTGAAAATAGGGCAGTGTCATTTTTCAAGCTTGCTAGCTTTGAACTTGAGTTAGATTTCTTCTTTTGTTGTTTGAAAATCTTGAAATTGTTTCTCTTGATAGGGTCTGTGATGGCTTTTGATCTTTCAATAATTCTCTCCTTTATATATACTTCACATTGACTTTTCCCCTTTTCCTCAATTGTGTTCAATGTGTCAACAGCACTGTTTGACATTACATCTTTAGTATCAAGTGTCCAAAGTTCCTTTGATGTTGCAATAAAGGGGTTTCTAAATCATTGATAACCTCAGTAAGGGAATTGACATCTTTCTTGAAACTGGTTTGATAACTAACACTGTGCTCATAGTTTGCAAGGACTTCATCATCATTATCCTTCATCTCATCCTCAAACTCAGTTAACATTCTTGCCATCTTTGGACCACTGACCATCCACTTCTGTAATGCGGTTAGATTGTCTAAACCCACAGCTCCACCCTCACTTTTGATCACATATTTATTTTGCTCATGGGCTTGGTAATTGGAGTACCATGTACCAGAATTTGAATATAGGTGACCCTGTTTCTTCACTCTTCTATCTGGTATCTATCCAAGATTCAAAATCAGGAGACAAAATTGAATTGATTGGCAATCTACCTGAAATCTACCCAAGTAACAAGAACTGTATTGTATTGATTGGCAATCTACCTGAAATCTACCCAAGTAACAAGACCCCCTCCCAACTCACACAACACTCCTTCTTAATTCAAAACTGCCCTTATTAGATCAACAATATCATATTTTCAAACATAACACAGTTCAGCAAAATAAGCAGAACTACTAGTACTTCTTGATTATTTTTATCAATCATGTAGGTCAAAATCATACGAGGGTTCATCCAAAAGTCTTGGACTACCTGCTCTAATTTTGTTGGTTTTTGATAAAATTACTTTAAACCTTTCAATAATGAAGACCAACAGTCTAACTACTTTGTGTATTAATTTCATGGAGAAACGATATATTTTATGTAGTTTTCGCGATAGTTGTTAATATAGGGACCTTGCCACCCGGAATGGTATTCGCACATGGCAACTTTCAGCCTCAAATGTTGCCGCCATTTCACTTGTTTCTGCTGAAATGCAGAACATGAAAGAAATCAAAGTAGAACAAAGAATACGACAAGATATTTTCACTATTATTGACCTTGAGCAGCTACCATATGCACAATACAGCCTAGCCTCCATGTGATTTTCCCTCTTTTCTCCAAGTTGAAAAGGAGGGTTGAAAGAAAATATTTTTTACTCATTGGATGAGATTTAGAGTGGCATCCAGCAGCATTTGTAAAACATAAGCAATGGCGGTTTCATAAATGTCTTCCACTCATTAGTAAAGCGGTATGAAAAATGTGTTCAAATTCGTGGAAAATATGTTGAAAAGTAGGTCTTAATATGTGAAGATGATGATGGCAGATGACACTCAGACTGAAAATTGGAAATTCTCTCATATCATGACTGATGTTAGGTTGCGCACCTGCACCTAAAGTATTTGCCATATTATAACAGATGTGACGTAATTTGCTATATTTAAATACCATTCTGTGTGGCCGGGCCCCAGTATTAAAAATTATTTGGAAAAGTAGTTAAAATATATCATTTTCTGTTGAAACTTATACACAAAGTTGTTAAGATGTTGATCTTTATTATCTGAAAATGTCATGTAATTATATTAGAAAATAGCAAAGTTAGAGCGGGGCGTCCAAGACTTTTGGATCACCCCTCGTACTTACAAAAACTGATCTAGATTCTATCCTAAATGTTGATGCTCATTGTCACTCAAGCATGACCTTGTCAAAAACAAGAAGTGATTTTGGTAGTTGTTATAGTAAGAAAGATACACTTTTTACTTGATTATTCTGTATTTGAAATCAAGTCACTCATCAGATGTCACATAGTTTGTCAAACTTTATTTTCAATTAAAATTACAATGTTTATCATGTGGAAGTATATGCCACTCTGGAAAAGAGATAAAAGGAATTATTAAAGATAAGTAGATATTCATTTTACTAAAAATTGACTGCAATCTCAATCATTATCATGTGTATCATGGTAAAAGGTCCCAACATTGAAATTATGATACTATTTAATGATCATCCTAAAATGTTATGGCTGGTCATTAAGCCTACCCCTATAAATTTTAGGGTTAGGGGTAAAAATTGCGAAAAGTCGATAAAAAATGGAGGAAATTTTCGGCACAGTTGCTTTTTACACCCAGGAAGGTTGCCTGGTCATATCTGGAAAGTTCCACGATTTGTTCCGTTTTCGGCGCTTTCACCCTTTTTTATGTCACTATTTATCTCGCTAAGTTATAATATAACATCCACAAATCAAACTTCTGCATATATTGTGATCCAATATAATTTGCACATGATAATTTGTATGTCAGCTCAGTAAAGCTGTAGACCAAGACAATCCAAAGAATTCTATCTAGAGTGACAACATTATGATGGGACAATTAAACAAGTTACAATCAAGTGAGGAACAATCAACCATGGAACAATCAAGCAGGCAACAACCATCTGAGGAACAATCAACCAAGAATGTGATTCAACAAGCAAATCTGACTCCAGGAAACATTAACCTGTTACATCTCATGATCAGGTCAAATAAACCAATTGATGCTATCACTAAAGTATTCAAAGATTGCAAAAAAGATATCAATGCTGTTATATTTGGAGCAACTGCATTAAGTTTAACACTTTATCACAATCGTATGGATGTCTTTGATTTGATATTAAACGAGAGTGATCCTGAATTAGATATTAGAAGTAAAGACAAGAATAAAAGAATTGAGCCTCCTATAGTGACTGCTTGTCGTCAAGGTAAACTAGATGCATCGACACGTTTGTTAGAAGGAGGCTGTGACACAGAGGGTGTAGATGATGTAGGTCATACAGCACTGTGGTTAGCTACTCGTCAACGTTATCCAAGAATATGTGCGCTCCTTATCAGATATGGTGCCAATGTGAACCCTTCTGTTGAATGGAATCGTTCGCCATTATACGTCTCATTGAAATTCCCAAGGAGAACTGACATCACAGAGTTGTTCGTTTACCATGGAGCAGATGTTAGGATTAAAGGGGAGCATAAGTTCAAGTCACTGTTATACTGGGCAATGTTTCATGATAGTTTAAACATGGTTAAAGTTCTTGCAAATGCTGGTGTGAACATTACTACTGATGGAAATATACAGAATAACCAGCTTCTACCAGCTTTTGCACAAAATGATGAATTTCAAAACTGGTTGCAGCAGGAGCTGAAAAATCCCCCAAGTTTGTATCATCATTGTAGAATTGTGATACGAAGGAAAATACAAGATCTTCACGAAGGATCAAATTTTTTAAAGAATCTCAATAAACTTCCTTTACCATCAAAAGTTATTAATTACATAGCATTAAAAGATATTATTGCAGAGTCCAAACAAAATATGGTGTGAATTTGCTTAAAGATTGTAGATGTACATTCATTATTTTAGTTTATATAGGGCTATAGGGCCCATAATTTTTACTATCTTTATGCAGTGAGATGCTCTAATTAAACACAGTGGGACAACTCAAAGGAATCTCATGATAATCTAAAAATCAATTTAATATAAGAACATCTATTCTGTGGAAGGTTCAATACTATAATTTATTTATTTAATGTATTTATTTTAAATTGCACTGGGACATACAGAATGTGTATCCAATTTATAAAGAAATCCAGAAATCACCATTTTAATGTTGCCAGGGATTTTGAAATTTTCGATTTTGGTCATTAAGCTGCATTAACACCTTGTTAACAGGTTATGTTGGCTGACTGATAATAAATCAAAACATGTGTTACAATTAAAATTTATCTTGACATGCAAGTTTGCAGTTTGACTTTGCTGTTTGTCTTTGATTTTTCTCCAAAAGAGCCTTTTTAGCGCACTAAATATAGGAAAAGTCGCTAGGCTATATAGTATACATGCAGTTCATTGTGCATGATGCTGTCTCAGGGTGTGAAGATTTTAATTTGGGCATAGAGATGCTCTTAATAGTAAATGGAATCTCAAAAAGTTAAATTTCATTAAAATATATTTATTCTGTAACATGTACATGTTTATGCCATATTTACAACAATATGTATATATTTCAATTTTATGTATAAGAACAATATTTAACAACAAAGGCATAATATTAGGCTATCATAAAAAAAGTTCTTCCTCAAACTTTTGTCCTGGTTCCACACAGTTTTGAGTGAAAACTAATCCCAGTGACAGTCATTTATTGGATTGGCACGGTAACCAACAATATTGCCTAAAATCTGAAACCATCTATAACATGCCTACATGTGATCACTGTATGCATTTCAATTTAAACAGATCATAAGTTTTCACTAAAAATGTTACCATAGTAACAGATAATATCCAAAATCTGAATACTCTTGTAATATCTCTATTTCATGAGTTCAATTCAAGCTCATTACTCCTTGAATTATGCAGTATTGCAAAAATGTTACACTTGTCATCAAAGTAGCTGTCACATTAGCTGTGAGGGCTCACTGTTTGCCACCACATACCTAATTTTGGGCATTCATTTTTCAATTAATTTTTTTATTTTATGTGATGGGGGATATCTGCCCAAAAGTATTCACACAGTGGTGAATGGTGAGTCCACACCGCCTAACTGTGACAGCTCTGTAAGATCAAACATTTTTTTTACAAATCACTTTAAACTGAAAATATGTATATATTTGTTCACACTAAAAATTTCAAATCATTATGAACATATGAGGAGTGATCATCAATATCAAATACATCTCTAATTTTTTATTTTTCATTACATTCAAATACATGAGCTATCAATTAGGCTTTCAAACACATCATTAAGATGTTAATGATACATTGGATATACATAAGAATGTATTGAAAAATAAATATTTATATATATACAATGTATACTTGATAAGTTATTATGAATTTAAAATATCGTTAAAGGAGGTTATTCATGTAAGTTTTGTAGTTACCATGGGTCCCTGAATGTTTGGTTACTATGGCAGCCATTTCTAAATAATTTTGCTGGCCTTACATTGCATATTCTTTGAAAGTCTCATCTGAATATATTGAATACAAAATTCAAAAAAATATTAGAGAACCTTCAAGATCACACCTCATTTAATTCTGAAGTTAATGCAAATGGTTACTAAGGTGTAACGATTGTTACAGGCATTGACACAGATACAAACTCTATATGCTTAAATGCCAGTCACAAAAATAGATAAATATCACCACTTATTGATGAAATACCAGTAGAAAAGAAGCTTTATTGGCCTTTATGGAGGACATGCATATGAAAAATAAAGTGAAAGCCTGATCTTTGTAACACCATATACATGCATTGTTATTGTAACTACAATGAACAGACTACATGCCTATTATGGCACTCAAAAATCATTTACATATAACTGCAAAAAGTACAGAAATGGATTTCTTGAATGATAAAACATTACAACATGTACTACTTGAACTAAAATCATGAAATAAATAGGTTTTAAACATTATTTACAAATCTCTTATTTTATCCTTTTAAGCCAGTACAGTAAAACAAAAAACCTCCCTTTGACATTACTCAAATAATATGTACAATTATATAGACTTGTTTATACTTAAGGCCAGGGAGCATGTTTGAAGAACTATCAACCCTCAATTAATAGTCTAGGTACACTAATGCATCTTTTGTGCAAGAATGAAAGATGTAGACGATGTGTGGAATGAGTTATGTTTATCTGAAAATAGCACATGGTCATGAAATTTCATCAAAGTGCACCCTGACCTTAGAAAAAATTTTCTGCACCCCAAAAATATTTTTTTGTGAATTTGAGCGTCTCATTTTATGGCAAGTAATATAAAATGGGTTGAATCGAGTGGGTTTGGATTGAATTCATGTAAAATATGGATTAGGTTGGAGAGTAATTAAATATTCAATGAAATTTCCTTTTGAAACACTTTTACATCTGACCTAATATTATTAAAAATTAATGTGTCAAAAAGCACACAAATGCACGCTTTTATTAATTACAAAATATAAGTGCTCCGAAATAAGGTCTAACTTTCTCAGGGCTCAATTTAAAAAAAAAATTCAGAATAAGGAATACCTGAATCTCAAAGAAATTCAAAGTTTTCTAACAATTGAAGATCAAATATCCAGTAAATCATTATTTCTAGAACTAAAAGTGCATAGAGATGAGAATTTGTCATGGTATCAACTATCAACCCTAATCCACCCTATTTTCTTCACAAAATATATAATCCCCATGAGAACTGTTTATCAACCCAATAATTGACTTCTTAAAACTGAAGTGATGGTTGATGATTTTCTGCGATGAAATTTTCTGAATTGAACAATACTGTCTTTTTTTCACATTATTGCAGAAATCAAACCAACTCAATCGATCAAATCTATATCGTCATCATTTATTTACTTATTTGTTAGATGAAATACAAGTTCTGCATGGAATCTTAATATCCTATTCAAAAGCACAAGGTAGCATAAAAATTATCACTATACAATACAAAAACTATACAATCTTTTTAAAATGAAATATTTTCATATTTCTCTGCATGAAACTTTACATATTGATTCAAACTATGAACTATGTGACTTTATTGTAAAAACAATTTTGTGAAATAGGGGGTACAGAATTCAACTTTTGTAAATACATGTACAGCGCAATAAAAACAAGATGTCAAATCAACAGAATTTAAATATCTATGTGTTTCTGACAAATTAGTGTTACATCAGTTACGTATAAATATCCTTGAGGTTCAACAATAATGGGAAGCATGCCAAATCATTTTAACTCTTTAATATTTTGACCAAATTCCCGACTACATCTAATTCTTATATTAATGTATTTTCATTAATTTATACACAGGAGCATAATGTGCGCTTGTGCATTATTGCACTAATTAACCATATATGATTTTTCAATCACCCATAATGATTCAATCAATCATAAATGATTCAATCAATCTACAATGGATTCAACTATGGTAGGAATGTTTTTGGTTAGTGAGTTCATAATATTGTTGGAATTGCCTCTCAAACTTGCAGCATCTCATCACGAGATACACATGGAGGAGTAGGAGGGGAAAACGCGATGTAAAGTACTGCACAAATTGTTCGGGAATTGTACCCAATGATTGCTGGACTTCACGGGGAAGTTCTCTATAGTGATGTTTCTGAAATAAGATGAGAAATAATTCAAATTCTCTATTAGGAATGGTGTCCAAATGTTGACAGAAATATGATCATTATGGTTTATCCCTCTATTTTACACTAATGATATCATAATTTACCCCCTCCCCTAACAGAATTAATATTGTTGACACTGTGGACATCATCCCTTATTGTGGGATGGTCTCTTGACCAAAAGCCCACAACTAATAAATATCAGAAGACTAAAATAAGTATGAACAATGTACAATGTTACTTTTATTGTCACATACTGAATGTGTATACTGTATAACATGAAATATTGCCGTGGATATAAAGTTGCCGATTGCCGAATGTAAAACAGAAACGGCAACATAAAATTCGTGATTATTTATATGTGTAAATGGTTTTTAATGGGAGGAATGACTGAAATGCCATCTATGTTTTTAAATTCTGATCAATTTCTGTTGAATCATTGCCAGTTGAACAAAGTTTTTGAAAGGTGAACACATATAAGTGAATTGAGCTAAGAACTGATATAGTATTTTAAAGATTTAGGACATATTATAGTTACAACCATAAACAATGAGTGATTCTGATGAACAATCTCAGGATGAAGGTGGTACAGTCATGAGATTTTGCACAAATTGCAAAAATCCAGTAAAAGGACATATTGGACCATGTGGTAAAAAATGTACCAATTCTAGGGATAATAATACAGATGAAGATTCTCAGAAACTAGGTAGTTGTTCAACTGGTCAGACAACCATAGAAAATAAAGGAATAATATTGGCAATACAAGAACTGGGACGCCAGGTATCATGTGTAAACCAAATCATTACACAAGTAAAACAGGATAATGATACACTTACATCTACATACAAGGATTTATATATAACTGTACAAGAATTGAAAACACAGCAGGCTAATACACAGGTAGATATGCCGAGTACTAAATTAGTACAAAATTAGTACTAAATTAGCACTCGTGGCATGAGTACTCATGAGTGCACTTTTGCCAGAGTGCTAATTTATTACTACTTGAGTGCTATTTTAGTACTACTTTTGTGAAAAATAAGTGTTAATTTTAGTACCATTTTAGTAACAATATTTTAAGTGATGATCTAGTGCTACTTGAGCGCTCTTTTAGTACTAAAAAATTGTTCATTTAGCACTAAAATATTGTCCATTTACTAAATAATAAGCAGTCGGTAGGTATCATTCTAGCTGGGATACAATTCACATGCAACCTTCAATTTAGTTTTTTTTAGACTTACTCCCATATCAGCTTATAGTTGTTACACACATATAACACACCTACCATGTAATTTTAGTAATTTCCCATTTAATACTACTTACCTCATCTTCACTTATTCTAGGTAACAAAGCAGTGTATATATATATGCACTTTATCAAGAATAGAGCAATATGGTGTCTGTCATTTTGTTTCCTAGCTTCAACCTGTTACATGAAATAGCTACAGGAATGGGAATTTTGGAAAAGTTTAATGATATATTTATCCATGTTTTCGTATACAGTTATTAATATGTAATTTATTACGTATTGTATATTTTACTTCATCAATTAAAAACAATTTATCAACATTTTAATTTGTGAGTACTAATCTATCACTCGTGAAACATGTGCAATAAATTAGTACTCATAATATGAGCGCTCATTGAGTGATGAAAAATCAATGAAAATAGCGCTATCTTATCACTCATAATACGAGTACTCATTTAGTACTAAAACATGCAATTAATTAGTGCTCATAGTATGAGTGCTCATTGAGTAATGAAAAATCAATGAAATTAGCGCTATTTTATCACTCATCATATGAGTACTCATTTAGTACTAAAACATGCAATAAATCAGTACTCATGTCACAAGTGCTCATTTAGTACTAATATTTGCTGAAATGAGTACTCAATTAGCGCTAACATGCCATGAGTACTATTTTAGTACTCAGCATATCTCCCTGTGTATAGGACAAAGGTCACATATAAAACCAATGGAGCATCATCTACCTGGGCAGTCTAACACTGGGCAACCTACTCACAGTACAATAAGTCAACAGCAGCTTTCCACTCAAGCGCAACAATCCTCAGATACAATGCTATTGAATACTGGAGCTCAGTTCAATAGCAGCCCAGTTGGAGTTTCAAACAAGATCAGAAAAGCCATAGAAACAGGTGAATATGTGAACCTTGTTGACCTGTTACCCAGCAACCTGTATAATCAGAATATAAACAAAAACACTGACCAGATTATAGTGAATGAAAGTGGAGAAATCAAAGTGAAGAAAGACAAGAAACAAAATACTATTGAAAACATAATGCAATGGATGCAAGCATGGAATATATACGAAATGGTAGTCATGGGAAAATACCCTTCAAAGTACATTGAGTGAAGTGCGTATAGGGCACATATACAGGAGTGTGATAGGAAATATACATGGACTGCGGTTTCTCTCTATGACAACAAATTCAGAATGAAACTAGGGGACATGAAATCATATGCATTTAGCAGCATTGATACATTTCTATATACAACAACACTAGATGCAGCTGCCACAAAAACATCAGGACGTTGTTTCCGCTGTGGCCGAAATGACCACCAGGTAGCAGCCTGTACTTTTCAAGCGACCAACACGATGGAAAAGACTGAGAATGAAAAAACAACTAAAGCAACGCAGGCTCGAAACATTGATGCAGAAACATGCTGGAAATATCAATTCTAAGAATGTAAATTTGGCGACAAATGCAGGAGAAAACACATTTGCAAGCAATGTGGATCAACATCCCCCTTTATCACTTGCGAATGCAATCCCCGTCGATCCAAAAAATCTGCCACTGATTCACCAGCTAAGGCCACTTAACGTTGACGCCCTCAAAGAGGGACTTAAATCGCATCCCAATCAAGATCTTGTTAAAAAATTAGTCTATGACGCAGAACATGGAGTAATTGAAGATCAATCTTTGTGGGCGATAATATGGTAGTTGTCTAACGTGTGTCAACTTACTGTAATAGGGTAATTTTCTAACGAGTATCAGCTTACTATACTTTAACAAAAATCATAAACAAAATACGATAAAATCGAAGCTTTATTCCCCAGCATAAAATTACAATAAAAGGTCATGTTAAAAAGTTAAAATGTCAGAAGATCTAATTGTATCCAAGTGCTTTGGAAATCCCAGTATTAAAAGTTTTTAATCCCGATATTAAAAGTTTTAATCCTGTTATTAATTGTCCTGAGTAATCACTCAAATTGTCACTCATAATGTCAGGATGTCAGGTTTTCTGAGTCAGTAAAATGAAGGTGATTAAAATTCAGTTGTAAATCAAAATTATATTAGAGGTGTCAGCTTAGCAATATTTTATTTGGCTTTACATTAGGGGTGTCAGGTCGGCAAACTTTTATTCGGCAATAACAATTTTAATCCAATTCGGAAAACAAAGCCCCGGATTTAATACATGTTATACAGTATACAAAGTATGCATTGTTTTAACTGATGTATTTTGAAAGATGAACAGTACACCACTTACCTTATTTCTCATGGCACGTAAGAGATCACGAACTGAGCTCCCTTTGTAAGTTCGGAATTTTCTTAAATCTGAAATCAAAGTCAAAGAATAACTTTTTATTTTTCATATTGAGATTCAAATTTTTCCTGACAAGTGTAACCTTTTCTTAAATCAATTTTCTCTGAACTTCATTTTTAGACTCAGTGATTAATATGTACATACACCTCCTGAGATCAAACTAAAATGTATTCACCCCAGCTCAAATGCATTAAGAGAGAGGTAAAGCAATGGAAAATGAGCAGAGATGTTAGCTTTAAGACAGTATCCAAATATATATATCAGTATAGAGTTATTACATTAAAACTGGATTTGTTTACAATTATACATGTTTATACATACTGTTTACCTGTTTGTAACTCTTGTGATATATGCTCTCTCCAATCTCCTTTAACCACAGCCAGATCAATGTTTAAGCCACCATTTTCCAGTACAACTATAATGCCATTGTCTGCAGACTCCTTCTCTATCCTATCACTGACATCCTGGAATGTAATAGTTTATTACAAAAGAAGGAAGGGAAAGAGGGAAAGAAGGAAAGAAGGAAAGAAGGGAAGAAAGCAGGATATCAAAGATATTTTGAAAAATACATGTACCTCCAATGTTATTACTAGAAAAACTCCACAGAGTAACAAAATATAATTCCCTAAATCTATTTATTTCATGAATCCAAAACTCTCAATATTTGTTTAATATTTGTTTAATATATGCAAAGGACGATTCTCGGTTTGGAGAACAGTCTCCTGGGCTAATAATTTTTTTCATGAAAAATATAGAAATATTACCCAAATTAAACTATGAATATTCAAAAGAGGACATTTAAATCTACAAGATGTAACCAGAACAATGGCAACGCCAAAGCGTAGCGAATCCCATCGAACAGAAATGGCTGGCATTTTTACAATCGAAATATATAGCAAATATCATAAAACAACACACCAGAAAGTCCACCATTTTCAAAATGGTTGCTTACTAGCCAAGTTGTCATCAGAAGAAATAATATGCTTTTAAGTAGCCACCTATAAAATTTTTGAAAAATCGCACACACATGTACTTGTAAAATAACACACATAAAAATGATGGCAATTTTTTCAAAATGGCCGACTACTCCCCAAAGTTTTATTAGACAATGTGACATGCTTAAAGTATTCACATATCAAATATGAACAAAATCGCTCGACTACTTTTCGAGTGGAAAAGTAAAAATGTAAAAATGACAGCCGTTTTTTAAAATGGCTGCCTACTATCCAAGTGTCATGAGACAGTGTGCAAGGCTCATGTCATGAGTATCCACATATCAAATCTGAACAAAATCGCTTCACTACTTTTCAAGTTATAGTAAAAACGTAAAAATGGTGGCCATTTTTCAAAATGGCCGCCTACTACCCAAAGTGTCATTAGACAGTGTGCCATGCTTATAGTATTCACATGTAAAATATAAAACATACCAAATATGAACAAAATTGCTCCAATACTTTTCAAGTTATAGTAAATATGTTAAAATGGTGGCCATTTTTCAAAATAGCCACCTTCTACCAAAAGTGTCATTAGACAGTGTGCCATGCTTTTAGTATTCACATACAAAATATAAACAAAATCGCTCCACTACTTTTCGAGTTACAGTAAAATACGTTAAAATGGCGGCCATTTTTCAAAATGGCCACCTTCTACCAAAAGTGTCATTAGACAGTGTGCCATGCTTATAGTATTCACATACCAAATATGAACAAAATTGCTTCACTACTTTTCGAGTTATAGTAAAATACATTAAAATCGCGGCCATTTTTCCAAATTTTTTTCAAAATGGCCACCTTCTACCAAAAGTGTCTTTAGACAGTGTGCAATGCTTATAGTATTCACAAACCAAATATGAACAAAATCGCTCCACTACTTTTCGAGTTACAGCAAAAATCATAAAATAACGAGTAAAGGCCGCCATTTTTCAAGATGGCTGCCATGTGCTTTCTTAATATCTACATTTGTAGCTTTATTATGTCCTTTATCATTTTTTACATTTAAAACATGTATATATAACAGTTCTACATATTGCACCTAAATTACTGTAAAATCGGCACTAATGAGCGGCCATTTTGAAAATCGGCTTTCGAGCAGAACTTCTACCCCCATAGGGCATATGTGTACAAAATATGAACAAAATCGGGCCAACGATATTTGAGTTATTGCCCGGACGGACGGACAGACGGACGGACGGACGGAGGCGTTCCCTTTATCCCTCTGAACTTCGTTCGATGGGATAAAAATAACAAATTGGTCTGAAGCAGGGATAATGCTCAACAAGGCATTAACATGACAAAATGTCACCACCTAAAACAATTTGGTCAATTTAAAGCAAGTTGAAAAAATACCTCTTTGACTTTTTTTGACATTGAGAAGGTCATTGAAGGTCAAATGTCAAATGTAAAGTCAGATTTGAACTTCTGAGAACATGTGGATGATTTTGAAAAAAAAATTAGCCAATTTGAAGCAAGTTGAAAATAGACCCTTTTGACCTTGAGAAGGTCATTGAAGCTCAAAGGTCAAATCTAAAGTCAGATTTGAACTTCTGAGAACTTGTAAAGTCAAATTTGAACTTCTGAAAAGATGTAGATGATTTTGAAAAAAACATTTGGTCAAATTGAAGCAAGTTGAAAACAGACCTTTTTGACCTTTTTTGACCTTGAGAAGGTCATTAAAGGTCAAATGTCAAATCTAAAGTCAGATTTGAATTTCTGAGAACATGTAGATGATTTTGAAAAAAAAATTAGTCAATTTGAAGCAAGTTGAAAAAAGACTTTTTGACCTTTTTTGACCTTGAGAAGGTCATTGAAGGTCAAATGTCAAATCTAAAGTCAAATCTAAAGTCATATTTGAATTTCTGAGAACATGTAGATGATTTTGAAAAAAAAATTTAGTCAATTTGAAGCAAGATGAAAAAATACCTTTTTGACCTTTTTTGACATTGAGAAGGTCATTGAAGGTCAAATGTCAAATCTAAAGTCAGATTTGAATTTCTGAGAACATGTAGATGATTTTGAAAAAAAAATGTAGTCAATTTGAAGCAAGTTGAAAAAAGACCTTTTTGACCTTTTTTGAAAAGGTCAAATGTCAAATCTAAAGTCAGATTTGAAGGTCAAATGTCAAATCTAAAGTCAGATTTGAATTTCTGAGAACATGTAGATGATTTTGAAAAAAAATTTAGTCAATGTGAAGCAAGTTGAAAAAAGACCTTTTTGACCTTGAGAAGGTCATTGAAGGTCAAATGTCAAATCTAAAGTCAGATTTGAACTTCTGAGAACATGTAGATGATTTAGAAAAAAATTGAAGTCAATCTAAACAGTATTTGTTAAGTTATAGGAAGTTGTAAGAAATTGTTACAGACGCCGGACGCCAGACGCCGGACGCCAGACGCCGGACGCCAACCACCAACCGCCGTCGCAAAAAAACGGAGACCATAACAATATGTCACCACTTTTGGTGGTGACATAATTAGACTGATTCAACCAGAACAACGGCAACGCCAAAGCGTAGCGAATCCCATCGAACAGAAATGGCTGGCAATTTTACAAACGAAATATATAGCAAACATCATAAAACAACACACCAGAAAGGCCACCATTTTCAAAATGGTTGCTCACTAGCCAAGTTGTCATCAGAAGAAATAATATGCTTTTAAGTAGCCACCTATAAAATCTTTGAAAAATCACATACATGTACTTGTAAAATAACACACATAAAAATGGTGGCCATTTTTCAAAATGGCTGACTACTCCCCAAAGTTTTATTAGACAATGTGCCATGCTTAAATTGTTAACATATCAAATATGAACAAAATCGCTCCACTACTTTTCGAGTTATAGTAAAAAATGTAAAAATGACAGCCATTTTTATAAAATGGCCGCCTACTATCTGAAGTGTCATGAGACAGTATGCAAGGCTCATGAGTATTCACATATCAAATATGAACAAAATCGCTTCACTACTTTTCAAGTTATAGTAAAAAACGTAAAAATGGTGGCCATTTTTCAAACTGGCCACCTACTACCCAAAGTGTCATTAGACAGTGTGCCATAGTATTCACATATGAAATATGAAACATACCAAATATGAACAAAATCACTTCACTACTTTTCGAGTAATAGTAAAATACGTTAAAATGGCGGCCATTTTTCAAAAAAATTTTCAAAATGGCCGCATTCTACCAAAAGTGTCAAAGGACGGTGTGCCATGCTTATAGTATTCACATACCAAATATGAACAAAATCGCTCCACTACTTTTCGAGTTATAGTAAAATACATTAAAATGGCGGCCATTTTTCAAAATGGCCGCCTTCTACCAAAAGTGCCTTTAGACAGTGTGCAATGCTTATAGTATTCACATACCAAATATGAACAAAATTGCTCCACTACTTTTCGAGTTATAGCAAAAATCGTGAAATAACGAGTAAAGGCCGCCATTTTTCAAGATGGCTGCCATGTGCTTCTTTAATGTCTACATTTGTAGCTTTATTAAAGTCCTTCATAATTTTTTTACATTTAAAACATATTGCTATTACAGTTTTACATATTGCACCTAAATTACTGTAAAATCGGCACTAAAATGGCCGCCATTTTGAATTGAGCGGCCATTTTGAAAATCGGCTTTCGAGCAGAACTTCTACCCTCATAGGGCACCTGTGTATAAAATATGAACAAAATCGGGCTAACGGTATTGATTGAAGAACTTCGTTCTCCAAACCGAGAATCGTCCTTTATATATAAAAAACCATTAAAATGATTCTAAAACTAAGGAAGTGGCAGCCATTTTGAAAAATCTTTAGCATAAACAATTTATCATTGTTCATCTGTCAACCTAATATAAGAAGTAAATTGTTTTAGTAGCAGTTGACATATTTTCTGGAAGGATAGATTGACAGATGGAGGGCTTCTCAATAACTTCTGGTCCATTTGTTTGGATAAGCAAATATCTATAGGCAGTGATCTCCGCAGGATTTTTGTGGGGGCAAAATTGCATTTTCTTAATTCAGACCAAAATCAAAACATGCCCATTTTTCATGATTTTCAAGTAGGTGCAAATGGATTTTCAAGTGGGTGCAGCCCTATTTTCAAAATCTCAGGTAGGTGCTGCACCCACTTGCTTAAATACTGGGGGGATCACTGATAGCTATTGATTCATAGTTCGAGTAGTGTAAGACTTACTTGAAAGAACATGAGCTGCCTCTCTCTATTCCAGAAGAAAGGATGCCTGAGCACAGTTTCTGCAGATGGTCTTGACTCTGCATCATGTTTTATCATGCTCTCTATCAGATCACGACTTAATGTATGTTCTGTAAAAGATACGATTTAAATTTTATGAGAGAGTCATGAATGTAATCAAAGTATACTTTCAAACAATGTTTTGTAAATAAATAAATAAATAAAGTGTTCTCGTCTTTTTACCAGAACAATACAGGTCCCAATTTAATGTTGTTTTGTAAAATATCAAATAGAACTAAAAGTATACGCTTAGGTCTGACATAAAGTTATCTCTCGATTATCACTACAGAGATGTAATTCTGCTATCATCGGAACAATGCAGGTTCAATGTTTGCTCTTGAAGGAGTTCACAGGAAAAGGGGAGAATAACATGGTAGCAAAGGGAGAAATATATTAATGAGAATGCAAATATACAGGTTTGATGGTAGGAAGAACAGGCCATATCCAAGTGTACAATAGTTAAAGGTAATAAGTCATGCCATCCATTTATTACTGGTCAATCAACATAAAAATCACCATATCTGCTCCAAATTTTCCCTTATACTAACATATTCTTGGAGGCTTACCTATCCCAATATGCATGTCCATGTATAAATTACTAGCACTGTGCCAGCTGAGCTCAGCTGGGATTGATGGTTACATGTAAATATCCAACACCGATAATATTTTTATTGGTTAATGAAATGAAAACAGAGAAATAAATCCAGCGATTAGGGCTGATGTATTTATATTCACCATAGCACCATATATTTTTTCATTATGGGATTGTTTAACCTCAAAAATTGCTTGAAACTAGAGAACTTTACATTTTTGCCTGCTTTCGACATTTTATTACATACACAGACAACAGTTGATGCTCACTAAAATTAAAATCACTCACTAAAATTAGAAGTCAGAGATCATTTCTTCACGTTTTAAAACAATTTTAAATGTGTAAATTGGATAAAAATTCTTCAAATAAGAGCAATGTAAGTCAAAATTTTTGTGACAGTTTTCTTGTCACTCTAGGTTTCAAGGTCATTTCTGAGGTGATGAGAAATCTTGTCACTCCAGGTAGTCAAGAGGTTAAAGGAATTAACACAAACACCTAATCATGCAATTAAGAGACAATAAGGCTAAATATCCCACAACTCATTAAATTGAAAATGTACCATGTCCAAATGAAGTTATTCCACTAATTTGAAGTTCTTGGAAAACTTCCATAGAACTTTAGAAGTAAAACATTTACCATTTTCATCCTGAAGTTCGCTACCGAATCCTAAATTAAAGTGTGATGTGTAAAGTGTAGTTTCGAAAAATAACATATTCTTAAGTCGTTAAAATGCAGGTTTAAAGTTTATAATAAATAGTCATATTTTATATCAGTTATATTAAAGGACTGTGGCAAAGCCAACGTTTTAGACGTTATTTCTTGGATTGTAAGTTGAAAGTTGTTGTGTTCATCTCTTTCAGGTAAAGTGAAACTGAGCTAAACTAACTTTACCTTAAGATTATATTCATCAAAAAGATGTTATCGTTCAAGCATTTTGTTTGTTTAAAAGAACATACATAGCATATCAAATGCTGAACAAATTGCCATATTCCTTTATTATTATCATTGATGTTTTTACAACATTATATACTAAAATTTCAACAAACCATCTGCAGCTATCTTGTCGAGATTGTAACGTCCCCCAGGCTCTAAAATGTTTGCCTGTCTATGAAGAGAATCGCCAAATGGATGTTTCCCGCGTGACAGGACGTAATAAAACACACATCCTGCCGAGAATATGTCGACTGAGCAGGTCTGAAAATTAAAACATAAATGCTTTGATCAGACAAGTATTAATTAGAAAATAATATAGGAACCAGAACAACGGCAACGCCAAAGCGTAGCGAATCCCATCGAACAGAAATGGCTGGCATTTTTACAAACGAATAGCAAATATCATAAAACAACACACCAGAAAGGCCACCATTTTCAAAATGGTTGCTCACTAGCCAAGTTGTCATCAGAAGAAATAATATACTTTTAAGTAGCCACCTCTAAAATTTTTGAAAAATCGCACACGTACTTGTAAAATTACACACATAAAAATGGTGGCCATTTTTCAAAATGGCCGACTACTCCCCAAAGTTTTATTAGACAATGTGCCATGCTTAAAGTATTCACATATCAAATATGAACAAAATCGCTCCACTACTTTTCGAGTTATAGTAAAATACGTTAAAATGGCGGCCATTTTTCAAAATGGCCACCGTCTACCAAAAGTGTCATTAGAAATAGACAGTGTGCCATGCTTATAGTATTCACATACCAAATATGAACAAAATCACTCCACTACTTTTCGAGTTATAGTAAAATACATTAAAATGGCGGCCATTTTTCAATTTTTTTTTCAAAATGGCCGCCTTCTACCAAAAGTGTCATAGGACAGTCTGCCATGCTTATAGTATTCACATACCAAATATGAACAAAATCGCTCCACTACTTTTCGAGTTATAGTAAAATACATTAAAATGGCGGCCATTTTTCAAAATGGCCACCGTCTACCAAAAGTGTCATTAGAAATAGACAGTGTGCCATGCTTATAGTATTCACATACCAAATATGAACAAAATCACTCCACTACTTTTCGAGTTATAGTAAAATACGTTGAAATGGCGGCCATTTTTCAAAAATTTTTTCAAAATGGCCACCTTCTACCAAAAGTGTCATAGGACAGTATGCCATGCTTATAGTATTGACATACCAAATATGAACAAAATCACTCCACTACTTTTCGAGTTATAGTAAAATACATTAAAATGGCGGCCATTTTTCAATTTTTTTTTCAAAATGGCCGCCTTCTACCAAAAGTGTCATAGGACAGTCTGCCATGCTTATAGTATTCACATACCAAATATGAACAAAATCGCTCCACTACTTTTCGAGTTATAGTAAAATACATTAAAATGGCGGCCATTTTTCAAAATGGCCGCCTTCTACCAAAAGTGTTTTTAGACAGTGTGCAATGCTTATAGTATTCACATACCAAATATGAACAAAATCGCTCCACTATTTTTTGAGTTATAGCAAAAATCGTAAAATGACGAGTAAAGGCCGCCATTTTTCAAGATGGCTGCCATGTGCTTCTTTAATATCTACATTTGTAGCATTATTAATGTCCTTTATATTTTTTTTACATTTAAAACATATTGCTAATACAGTTTTACATATTACACCTAAATTACTGTAAAATCGGCACTAAAATGGCCGCCATTTTGAAATGAGCGGCCATTTTGAAAATCGGCTTTCGAGCAGAACTTCTACCCCCATAGGGTATATGTGTACAAAATATGAACAAAATCGGGCCAACGGTATTTGAGTTATTGCCCGGACGGACGGACGGACAGACGGACGGACGTACGTACGGACGGACGTACGTACGGACGGACGTACGTACGGACGGACGTACGTACGGACGGACGTACGTACGGACGGACGGACGGACGGAGGCGTTCCCTATATCCCTCCGAACTTCGTTCGATGGGATAATTATTTCTAAAGTTCCTGAACAAATATTAATCAAATTGATCTGACCTACTACTAAAATGGGACCATTTGGTGAGTTCACTTATCAATCATTATACTCATTAAAAAAGTCAAATTGCTTAAATAGGTCAAATAGCATAATAGGTCAAATCACAAAAAATATCATGTACAATCGTAACCCATATAGTGATCACTAGAATGAGCTCATCATGGAAAATTTTGCCTGGAGGGCACAAGGCCAGGAAAACCATACAACCCGGGAAATAACGCAGATGCGAGTAGGTAGTTACCAGTTTCACCACCAGGTGGCTCGTTCGGGTCAGATAGCATGGCGGGTATAGGAGAAAGTTCCCTTTAACTTAAATTACATCTGTTTTAGTGATTCAATTTTCATATAACCCTTATGTATCTAATAGTTATGCAAATTAAAATATGTCCAGTAAAGGAAAATGTTATCAGTCCAATACAAGAAAAGATATTTCACTTTTTGTGATTTTGTAACATGGGGTCTATGGGGAATCAACCCGAACAAGAAGTCACATTTTCAAAATAAAAAAAATTTCAAAGTTGATAAACAATTTTAGAAACCATATTTTTAGATGTACTTTTACATGTAGATTTCAAATATGACATCACTTTGACTGAATTTTGAATATTTAATGACGTAAATCAAGATTATTTCTACTCGCATCTAGTCTATTGACATTGATACTTCTCAACATCATTTGCAATTTATATTGTCTGCTGTGGAACACTATATGAATAAATAAATGATACAGATGGTGTAACTTACAAGTACAGATCCCAATAAAATGGATATGAACATTAATTCAGAAAATAGCTGACACAAAGTGAAGGACACTAGCAAAGCATTATAGACTACCATCTCCTTTACCAACTGGAATTAATTATGTTTATGATCATAAAATTCACTGAGATTGTGCCTTACTGTGCTTTTATTGCCATCTAACATTTCTGGGGCAATCCAACCCTCAGTTCCAGCAGCTCCAGATCTCCGAGAGAACGACATCCTCCCCGCAGCTAGCTTTTTACATAAACCAAAATCTGAGATCATGGCCCTGATGTTGCCTCTATTATCTGGCTTAGATATCAACACATTGTGTGGTTTTATGTCTCTATGAACTGAAATAGAATGAGGTGTGTTAAGATCACTCATTGTACTTATTATATGAATATTTTGGATTAAAAACGATTGAAAATTCACTTGGTATCAATTTAGTATCTCTTGTATGTGGTTCTATGGGTGTACCTATGTTTAAAGAGTGTAAGTGAGCTAAGCCACTCATAGCCTGTTGTAGTATAGTAACAGGGTCCAAACCACGTCTGTCAAAACTTCTATTCTCCACATAGTCCTGTACGCTGGCTATGCACAATTCTAGTGCAATGTATCGGAACTGAGAGTCAGCCTCCTGTAAACACAGATATATAATGAAGCTGCTATCATCTGAATGTCAAACATTCTTTCCAAACAGATATACAGGGTGTCTATAAAGGCCATTTACACTTTACACATATTTTGTATTAGAACTGTAAAGACACTTTATGAACACTATGTAAAAACTAAATGTTTTGTATTGTAAAAGCAACAACATGGTTAAAATTGTCGTTGAGAAAATGAGACTGAAATCGTTTTGTGTGGATTCTGTCTGTAAAAACATATACATTCATCTGTTCAATGTCCTCCAGTACCTCCAGAGAATGGTTTTAAACATGACGGATTTAATTCAGGTAATATCGCTAGTGAATGGTCAATCATCAATAATTATTACTTAGGCTTTAATATAGCAACATCTTTAAAATCAGATTCTTACTAATATAATACTGTGCGTGCATGCATGAAAGTTTCAGTGAAGCATAATTACATGTACACATAGTCAGATTTCAGAAACGTGGTGATGGAGGACATTAAATATGACATTTAATAGAATTTAATGCTCCCTAGAGTGTATTTTACTCCACTCTAAGAATACTTTTAAGAGCAGTCCAAATAGGTTGTTCTCACCATACAAAAGTATCGTATGACATTCGGGTGTTGGTCCGACTCTCTCAAAAGCTCTACTTCGCGATCGGCAAAACTGAAACATTCTGGTAACAATCTCTTCACCGCAACATCTCTGTTGTCAAATCTTCCCCTGGAACAAAACCAAGTATTTTAAAGAACATTTGCATGGTACAATTATGTTAACACATATCAAACAAGAACACAAATGTGTACAAAATGTCCCCACCAAGTGGTGATCCCGTGAAATGGTTATCCTGAAAATGAGTAGACAAGACTTTACCAACACAATTTGAGGACGGAAAATCCAAAGTGGCCACCTTAAAATTTACCCAGAATGCCAAAAATTTAGTCAGTTCTAGATTTTCATACTAAGAACCACCCCTGAAAATTTGAAATTGATCCGTCACACAGTTAACCAGAAAACATGTAAACAAGACTTTACAGACAAGATTTCAGGATGGAAAATCCAAAATGGCTGCCTTGACATTTACCAAGAATGTCAACAAGAATGTCAAAAAACTAATCTGTTTGTAGATTTTCATACTAAGAATCATCCCTGAAAATATGAAATTGATCTACCAAACAGTTCACCTGAAAACGGGTAGACAAGACTTTACAGACAAGATTTTAGGACAGAAAATCCAAAATGACTGCCTTAACATTTACGCAGAATGCAAAAAAAGTAATCAGATGTAGATTTTCATACAAAGAATCATCCCTGAAAATTTGAAATTGATCTATCAAACCGTTCACCTAAAAACGCGTAGACAAGACTTTACAGGCAAGATTTTAAGACGGAAAATCCAAAATGGCTGCCTTGACATTTACCCAGAATGCAAAAAAACTAATCAGTTCTAGATTTTCATACTAAGAATCATTCCTGAAAATTTGAAATTGATCTACCAAACAGTTCACCTGAAAACGAGTAGACAAGACTTTAAAGACAAGATTTTAGGACGGAAAATCCAAAATGGCTGCCTTGACATTTACCCAGAATGCCAAAAAACTAATGAGATCTAGAGTTTTATACTAAGAATCATCCGTGAAAATTTGAAATTGATTTTAGCATTTGACTTCAAAATGGCCGACAGGAAGTAGGTTTCGAGTTAAATTTTTTTCATCCACATCTATAGGCACTCATAAGTTATTCCTGAAAATTAGAAGGTGATACCTGTAGCGGTTTTGGAGAAAACTGCCCAACGTACGGACGGACAGACAGACAACCAGACAGATGGACGGACGGACGCGCCTAGGACGACAATATGGCCCCACACTATGTGGTGGGGACATAAAAAAGGATGCATGGACAACAGTTTTTTTTCAATGCAAGGCACATTGCACTATAGAGCCAATAAAATGGTTAAAAATATTTTTCTTTACGAGATGATTGCATGGTTTAAAACCTTCTTAGATTGAGAAAACGGTTTATAACACATGATTTTATCGTATTTGTGTTGATATAAAAAATACAGTAGGTAGGGTGAGGAATGTGTCAAGGTTGTTTCATCACATCCCAGAATGTAATGAAATTGTAATATTTGGTCATTTCGCTCAGAATTCCTTTAAGAGTTTCCTAGCTACTTACCTATAAACAAATGTGCCCTCACAACCATGGCCAAGGATATCTTTGGGATTAAACATGATTTTTCCAACTTGAACATATCCCTTGGCAAGATCTGGAAATATAGAGATTATCCTATATGAGGTTCAGGATATTGGGATTATCTTGAGGCCAATATAATATATCTGCCCGAGGGCTGTTTATCCCATAACAATCTTGGTTATTTGGCACATTGTTCAATTAGCTCCAGTTCAGAAAATTTCCAACCAAACGTAGAATTATTTTAGAATATGCATGTTCAGTTTTGTGTTTTTAGCTGTGGCCGCATTTTCCTATTCTTTCAGATATTCATCCCTAAACCATCAAACAAATCACAATTGTCTGCATTTTCTCCATTGTCGTTTACAGTTATTATACGAACATTACAAAAAATGAACTAATATGCGAACGGCAATTATGACATAGCGGGCAGATAAACTATACCTGCCCGCAGAACATAAAGCTATATCTGCCCGCTGATGAAAATATAAGTTTTTACAAACTGGCTTTATGTACCTGTAACACATCCAAGTACGGGATGAAGTAAAATATGTAATTCAACACATAACAAAATTATGTTTGACAATAACATGAATATGATGTATCTAAAATGTGCTAAAATGGCTCAGGCTGTAACAAAAATGAAGTTTTAAGTGTATTGCGATAGTACTATATTAGTACCTTCATTGAGAACAGCTGGTGTGGGGTTGCGTCCAGGTAGTGGGGTCTGCTGAGATATCTGTTCCTGCTTCATTTTAATAGCATCCTCTTGTATCTTCTGCTGTTCCTCTATCTGCTTCTGTAGCATGATCTTGATTGACTCCTCCGTTTTCTAATTGAACGATAAAATGACCATATATGGAGACATACAAATGTAATAAGTAATTGATAAGCTCCTCCTCTTATTAAGTATGTACACTGGGGAATTTTCACCAAAACTCATTCTTCATTCTTTCAAACCTAATATTTAAATATTTTTATCTGAATATTACTAGTTGTATGCTTATTATCATCACATTATATCGTAAATAGAAACATAGAATAAATAGACATGGTTTTGGCAAATCACCTTCTGCCATTTCATGTAGCCATATTCATATCATATCTTCTTTTGTCAAGATTTTGACTAGGAGGGAGTATTGAGTTGCACTGGGTGTCTAATGCAACTAAATATGAATCTTCAAACAGTGCAAATAGAGAGGTTATCCTGTGGGGGTTCAGGGAAACAGTGCAGCAATAAGGTCAAATCTAGGGGCTAGGGCAAAGGGGTGTAATGTCAATGTGTGGGGTAATGTCGACATGAGAAATGGGGTATTTGAATTTCCATTTTCAACCATCTAAAAAATTAGAATTTCCATTTTCAACCATGTTTGATTTGACAAAAAGTAAAAATCTCTTGAGATCTCGATCCATGAGAGAGAAAAAATATGGCTTCCCCTTAGAAATTAGAGCAAATAAACAAGGTGTCGAAGTTACCTCATGCGTCAAGATTACCCCAAATTGAAACAAAATGGCGTCAATGTTATAACACTTTGCCCTAATGAGCGGTGCACCTTCCACAACTCCTGACAGGACAGACACTGAGTTAGGCTAATGTAAATTATAATAAAAATGTCCTTACCCTTGGAATGAAATATATGACAGCTATGATAGTTGACAATGCGAGTACCACAATTGTCACAAATTTGACGTCACTATTTATATAGTCCTGACGTGGTGTCTCAGGACTCGATTTTGTCGATACATTGTGGGCAGGGTCTTTCTCAGGAGCCTTTGGCTTTGGGAGAATAATTTTCTCTGATTTATCTGGAAGTTGCTGCTTTATTGTTGACTGGCTCAAATCTGGAACTTCATGATAACCTGAAAATAGTGAATTTTAAAAGAAATGTAATTTCGATAACGGTTCTATGGAGGACTGACTCAGCAGAACCTGAAAATTGTAGTTTCATAAAAGGTTTTATTGAGGATTGACTCAGCAGAACCTGAAAATTGTAGTTCCATAAAAGGTTTTATTGAGGATTGGCTATCATGGAAACCTAGAACTTGTCTCAGATTAAAAACATCACAAAAGCCTGATAAAATAAAATCTTCTCTTATGTAAGATAATATATCCTAAGATATGTGTAAAATTAATCTTTACATGTAAGAAATTAATGGATTCTGAAGGCATTAGATATTACGGAATATTACCTATCATTAATACACCACCTCCCCGTCTGACGGTGTGGGCTGTTATACTATCTTTGTGTGTGTTATGCTTCTGTGGAGGGGCCTTTGGTTGTTCTGCAGGGTTTTTAGGACCCTCTAGTAGAAGGGGTCCTTTATTTTTAGGGGCTATAGTGACTGTCCCTTCATCTACCCAAGATGGTATGGCATAAATGCCATTTTTGTATTCACCCACATATAATGTAGGATGAAATGTTTGTTCTTTTCCGGAATGTTCCAGAAAACGTGTCTTCCAGGCAGCAGAAGCTAGTTGACCTGTTAAATGCTCCAAGGTTTCGTATCCTATACTTGTGAATGGAACACGTCGTAATCCTTCTGGATCAAGGTTGTACATGGCAACTATAGGCGACCCATAATCCCTATTCCACATGATGTCACCACTGTGCATGTCAAGTGTGATGACTATTCCATTGGAGCTTGAGGTAAAATGACGGAATTCTAAAAATGAACAAATAAACATTGAATGACCAGTAACTGTACAGATCAATGTGGTTACAATTCATGTTTAACAACATAAAAATATCAATTTTTCAAAAAGTTTTTTTTACCATATTCTGTGATATCAGTGTTAAGATGTGCAGAGTAGTCCATGAATGTAGCATTCCATCTCTTCTCCCTGGTTTTGCTGTCAAACATCGTGATAGTGAACTCTAAAATAAACAAGACATTAACATAAGAAAATTTCATCACCTAGTTGCTTATGAGTTCAATCTTAGTCAGATTAGAAGCTCTGAGAACTTGTTTTTGAAAAATTTTGAAAAAAAAGTTGAAAAAGACCTTTTTGCCCTCTTTACCTTGAGAGGCTCAGTGAAGGTCAAGTCCTAAATCTAAAAATCAGATTTGCATTTCAGAGATCTTGTAGATGATTTAAAAAAAAAAATTGGTCAGTTTGAAGCAAGGTGAAAAAATACCTTTTTGATCTTTTTTGACTTTCAGAAGGTCATTGAAGGTCAAATTTCAAATCTTAAGGCAGATTTGAAATTCTGAGAACTTGTAGATGATTTTGAAAAAAATTTGATCAATTTGAAGCAAGTTGAAAAAATACCTTTTTTGACATCGAGTCTTGGGCTTAAATTCTGTTCACAAATTGCAAGATATTTTCTACTATGATTATTCATTAAATCTTATTTCAGATGCATGTCCCTGCCCTTACCTGTTCTGCCTATGAAGATTGTGTTATCAGCTGCAGAAGGACAAACCTTCTGTGGCCCATCCATGGTGAGAGTTTGTAGCTTAGCACCTGTGATGGGGTCTATTGCATACCACACATCCTTCTTGAAACCTAGAATAACATATTCAGTCATTAGGAATCTATGGAATCTATGCAGAATCCCCATCAGCTCTACAATTTACTTTTGCAGATAATTTTATCGTTTTAATTGGTTGTATTCTTGATTCCCCAAATCTCCAGAACCATGTTGTACTTCAAATTGCATTTACATTATGAATGTACCTGTATATAGGATGCCATCATTGCTTTTACAGGGTGAGGCAGAAACCAGTTCAGGGATGGTGAAGGGAAGTTTTTTAAGTCCCTCATTTTTCTCACCAAAAGTGTACAGACTACCATCTTTGGGATCTGGTAAGAACACAGGCCTGGAACATATTAATTTTTAAAATACATATAAATAAACCTGTTCTTGGGGAACTAATCTATGGATATAAATCCAATGAAAATACAGAGTGGATACGATGACATTACAAAAACATATTTGAATGGGAAAAAACAGCAGTGCATTTACTTTAACAACTCTCTCAATGCAATGCATGTCCTTTTTGTTCAATGTCTGAAAAATGTGATCATAAGCTACCACAACTGGAGAACAAATTTACAATTTCAAGAAATGGTTTAACAGTTATCATGATACCAATATTTGATTGGGTAATTAGAGATAATAGTCATAGAAATAACCATATGGCAGATCTCTCATCAGAGATTATTGCTTAAAACCCTTTCAGAACGTTAGGTTCCTTTTGGCACCATTATTTTTGTACATCAATGAGATGACATTATCTCGAGATCTATTCAATATTTTTACACCAAATTTTGACAAGTTGTTTAAATGTCATAATCCTTATCAAAAATTGTATTTCAGAGATATAGTTTTAAGTATAGGCTCCGGGTATTTGTAATTTATAGATTCTCCCTAAAAGACGCTCTTATCCGTCACCAGACCAACATTTTCCTCTTAGATTCACGTCACGAGAGGGTTAACATAGTTACATACAAATATCTATATACAGAGTGTCTGATATTCTCCATTTCAATGTAGTTATAAATGTTCTTTACCATGATGTATCACAAATAGCTTCTGTATTTATCATATGGTTATGTTAATCATATCTTGAAAAAAAAATTATTTAAAAATCCTTCGAAAGGGAACATACTAATGGGATCAAACAAGTGAAGCGAGTTACAGCATCTTAATATGATGATTTAACATGAGAGCCAATGGGAAAAATAATATATGGGTCAGTTACAGTTCATGCTACAGATATATTTATCTTATCTATGGAAGTTCAAGTTGAAAGGCTTTACTGTAAGGAGTTGTCTGTGAACCAATAAAAAATGTCAATGAGCTATATACTGTACTCCGGGTATTGTTCGCGAATGTAGTAAAATCTTTTGTTCCGGGACATTATTCGGATTCTGAACGGGCTAAAATAGCCAGATACACATTGATTCACAGTAATCAGAAAAAATTCAACTTGTGCAATCCGCGAAATGTCATCAACTCAAATCCGCGAAATTGTTATTTGTAACAGACAACGACTGCCAACTGCCATCACAAAAAAGTTGGAGACCATAACAATATGTCTTCACTTTTGGAGGAGACATAAAAATATTTCAAGTTGAAATCTAATTACAAAAATTAAATCAATTTTTAAATCTTATAACATGACAACAAACTATTCCTTTGTACTGGAGTATGATACATGTACATGTACTTATAAGTGTATAAGTGTCATGTACATGTACTTAGAAGTGTATTAGTGTGAGTGAGAAGGAGGATATGATATATGAGTATCAGTAACAGCCACTGTTACTTACTGTTACATATTCTCGTTCCAAGTGCTTAATCTTTTACATTTATCTGATATGATATAATCTCAAATTTTACATCTTGAAGTGAAAGTGAAAACCTTAAACAAAGGGTAACCATAGTTACTTTTAACGAGTATTTTTGCTGGCATCTTAATTTCACCAAGAGGTTTTGAATACCTATGTGGTTTTGAATACCTTTCCCTATGTTCTTTAATACTGATTATTAAAGTCAATAAAAGTCAATATGCTGGTGAATTTGAAAATGTGAACATTGCCTACATTATAGAAAGTCATTTTCAGTGTTTACAATATTAATATTGCATGACTATGAATCACCACAAATGGATCTAGATCAGTCTGCTTTGTGATAAACTGTTGAAGTGGCTTGCTTGAGATGCTTATAAAACAAGAAAATAAACAAACAAACAGACAAACAAACAAACAAACTTGTTGTTACCTCTAGCTATTTTCATTTTTTAATAAATAAAGTCAAAACTGTTTGGTCTTTTTTAAAACAGACATAATGTAGAATTAAAATAAAATATTGTAAAAAGCATGACATTTTTTTACTTTCAACTTCTTTCTAGTTCCTTTAATCTAAAATCCAGAATAATTTCAAAAGGTTATTGCATGAACAGATGCTGCCACTATTGTAAAGGGAAAAAGCAAAAATGATATTGTATTTTCTTGTAATACCTCACTGGGTTAACAATGACACTACAGAGTATTAGTATTAAATTTAGTACTAGATACATTTTTCTATTGAAACATAATTATGACATTCTAAATATAAGCAATAAAAATCAATAGATTAGTGATTGTCTAGATATCACCTTGCAATTCATCGATGCTTCGTTTTTATATCACATTCCAGGTCTTTTTCAATATAGCATTGTACCAGCGCAGTTAGTTAGTAAACAAATATGAATAAATCAAATTATATATTGTTAGATCAAAATCAATTAAAGATCTTTGTTTCATAAATGAGTAATATTGTAATAATTTTAACTTGATTTTATTCTGGTGTATCTTGGGAAATGATCAAAGAGCAATATTTAAACAGTTGCTATATTAGCACAAAGTAGCATGTATGAAATATCAGCTTTATATTTTATTGATGAGCGATTTCAGTTATCAGTGTTCCTATTCATAACTTTACAATGATAATATATTGCATATTAAAATAATAGTGCACATACAACACAAAAAGGCCCCTATGAGTCCCCTAGTAATGCATTCATCAATCATAATTCTTTGTTCTTTTATTCTTTTAATTGTGTACAAATAATAAAAACACAACTGATATTTTTTTTAATTACAGAGACTGTTCAAATAGACCACTAATATTAAAAGGAGTCATTAATGTATTGAAAGCTGAGAAACAAAAATTCATATTTCTCAATGAAGTCAATGAAGTACATACAACTGTGGGGTTATTGGGTAGCTTTCTATTTAGATTAAATAAATAATAGTGATGTCACGGGACAAAAATAATTGAGGAAGAGATGGGACGGGACATTCGGGATTGGATGGGACTTAACCAGTAAATAATGCCTGATGTGTTCCATAGAAAAACAAAACGTTGATCTAATAACTGACTAAACTATTATTGAAAGGTTTTAGATTCAGTCAATCATGCAAACCCAAATCAGCTGAAAGTCTGGATCACATTCATTGTGCATTTGGGAGGTTTTAGGGTCATTGACTGGATAATATTATTATAATATCCGGAGCATGTATTTGGAAATTGTCCCATTTCGGCCCATCCTGAGACCAAAGTTCCGATGGATGGGACAATATCGGGAAACACGGACATCCCTAATAAATAAGGTTTTTGTCACATTTGGTTAAAACATTCAGATGCTGTATGAACAAAAATCATAAAAACAAATGATAGAATAGTGTCTTAATTAAAATAATCATTGAGATATGCAATAAAAGAACAAAGGAATATTTAAATTTGAAACTTACCCTTGTGTCATATCTGTCGGGACCTTCAATACTGGTTCTGAAAAATACCCAGAAAAATTAAGTAAATGCCCAAAACTCTAAGAGAACTCCACTTTTTTGTTTGATTATAAACATAATGAGACAAAATTATAAAATGAACATTTGAATATAAAATTATATAACACTTTATCATTTATTAATTTTAGACCTGGGAGTGATAAATATTCATTGTTTGGGCACACTGTGATGTCATATAATAAATTCAAAATCGTTGTGATGTAATGTAAGAACATGAAATGAAAATGTTCCAGCAGCCAGCAACAGTATTATGTATTGTTTCTTACCTTCCTTCAAAGACCAGAGACTTCGTCCAGTTTTCTTGCTAACAGCATGGAATGAGCCATCAAGAGTCGATACAAACACCAATGGCTCTTGAACAGTGAGTGGATTGTGAGCCTGGAAAACAAAAAAGAAATGCATTGGCTGGCTATGACATTTATTATGTCACGGATTTCTCTAGCAATACAATTAAGCAATGGAACACTACACATAGTTAAAGGAATTCTAAGAGATAAAAATAACAAAATATTGCTTCTGGGACAAGATCAAATGACTTTCACATACTTTTTGAACCATTTTGTCGGGTGTATGATACAATGTGCTTTTAAGAGTTTGAGAATGTGAACACCTGCTAATGTGAACACTTTTGGCATTCGGTTGTACAGTATATCCAAGAGCCAGGCTTATAATACTAACTACTAGTATACTATTTATCAAGGGTTCTTTGTGTATAAAATGTGAGTAATTGACATGCATGTTCATTTTTCTTTTCAATCATTTCGCCTATTTCTTCATGAATTGGTCATATAATTGAAATGCCTGAAACGGCGAAACTGTGTTCCAGGGATAATAGGTCCATCAAAAGTAAAACTGAACAAATATCTTGCATCTTGTCATCTTATGACTCTGAAAACTCATTTGTGGGTTTTGATAGTATACTGTACTCCTGGTAATTTTCGCATGATATAATATTTTTCGCGTTTTTAGTAAGTTTTAAAAAATTCACGACATATAATAGCCCATAAATTTCAATAGATCCAATGTTATCTTTATCTCGATGCCTGAAGAATGTGATTTTACATCAAGTACGGAATGGAGGAGGATACTAGAGTCCATTTCACTGCTTCATTTCGTCAGTAGAACGGCAAAAATAAGAAATTTGGAGACCATTGTGCAATAATATATGGAAAACTGTATTCCTATTGTACATGAATGACATTTGTATATCTTGGATTGCTTCTAGTTTGGCTTATAAAGTGTGTGGCCTTTTATATTTGGATGCTTCTCTGCCATGTTATTTTCAATAAGATTAACATGGCTGAAATTCTTCAAATTACAAGACGGCACAGGCTTATGGCACAAAAAACTAAAAAATCTGAAATATACAAATGTCATTCATGTACATTACGAATATACTTTTCCATATATTATTGCACAATGGTCTCCCAATTTCTTATTTTTGCCGTTCTACTGACGAAATGAAGCAGTGAAATGGATTCTATACATATATAATGCATACTTTCTAAAGACATCAAATATTCATCTGTAAATAAAAGCAGAGTCTTATCAATCAAGCCTCCTGGGTGAAGCCTCCTTGTCCTTTGTTTACATTCGGTAAAACAAGAAGTCGAAGAGTCTCCCTAGTCTAAAAAAACCGCCTGCGTAATAAAAATGTTGTCATTTCTTTTTGAAACTCTATCTGAACAGACACACCAATGAGTCACATTTGAGATACTCAAAGCAAGTAAGAAGATAGATTGATAGAGTTGTAATGAATGATGCAACACTGCCACAAACAATTCAGACTGTTGAACAGACTCACCTTTGGAGTGGAATTTACAAGTTGAGAACACAAAGCTATAAACACCGCACACTGGGACAGGAATATCCATATTTTAATTCTATACATAGCTCCTTGTCAAACCTTACTAGTTTAAATCTTGGTCAAAACAATTGTTTATGATTTTACACCATATTTGTAAAAATACACAAGAAAATAAATGCATCTTTTGGAAATGTTCACTTCCTGTTCCAGACTGATTAGGAGTAATCTGATTGGCTAATTCTGTTGGGAACCTGTCAATGCTTGATTTGTCAAAATTGTTTAAAATACATTATTGAAACCAGAAATAAGAAAAAACATTCAGAAAAATCAAAAAAATTATTATTTCATTGATATATGCTGCAATCAAGTTTCAAATTCACAGGAAACAAGATAGAAAACAAAATAAATTGAAAGATTGAAACCGAAAGTGGAACGGAAGATATTTTTACGCATGCGCAACCGGAAAATTCAAAACTCAAAATATTTTTATTTTTTGAACTTTCGGAAAATTCGTTATAACTCACTCTCTTAAGCAGTTAAAACAACATTGAATGTTGTTTTATGTGGTAAGATGAACGTTCCCATTAGAAATTCAGCGAACGTAGACTCCTAAATTATCTGCTATTGAAGGTTGGTAAAATTTATTTCTATTTTCATCTGAATCAGTGAATGATGAATCTGTTTGAACCGCTTGTTTGTTTGTTTGTATCCTTTAATGCGCTATAATGCTGCTAAATGGTCTCTAGTTGCTTGTTTTTCACCCGTCTCTCAAAATCAAGTATCTAAAAGTGCGTGGCCTAATTGTGACGTCACTAAAATATAGAATCCATTCGGTGATCGCAAATTATCAATTGATGTAGATAAATTATATGGTATCTAAGATTGTTCTGATATGCGATAATTAGGACTAAATGTACTTTGATCAGGTCAACTGAAAAAAACAGTGAAATTAGGTTAAGAATACAATTTTACTTTACAATTTTTGGTAATGGGATACTATAAGACTCAAGTTCCAGTCAACAAGATTAGCTCATTTAGGTGAGATTCTGGAAATGTAAAAGGTAACAGGACGAAGGATGAAAGTACCCCTTAGGCGATATTAGATTGACTATTCGCAATAGTTCAATTATTTGATAGCAGGAGATGTCAATGGTGTGATATACTGTACTCCGGGTAAATTTTGACGCTATAAAATTTCGCGATTTTTCAAAATTGCGATTTCGCGGCTATTTAATTTCGCGGATTTGAGTTGATGACACTTAGCAGATTGCACAAGTTGAATTTTTTCCGATTACCGTGAATCAATGCGGGCTATTTTAGCCCGTTCAGAATTCGAATTATGTTTGTATTTCCCACGTTTAGGGAATTTATTTGAATATTCTTGAATGGCTTTTTCAACTTCAATTTGTAGGATATCATTGTCGTCAACAGTTCTTGCCTTTGTTGGCCTAATAAGCCAATTCAAAATGTTTTTAGGCCTTCGCCCAACAACACTGGAAGAAACGTTTCACACTGAACGAAACATATCAAAAGGCCCGGGTCAAATCCCCGGGGATTTAAGACAAATTTCGCGACGATAAATGTTCGCGATTTTACTACATTCGCGAACAAAGCGAAATTAAATCGCACGCGAACATTACCCGGAGTACAGTAACCTGATCAGCACAAATTCTACATATTAGTTAATCTTATAATTATAAGCTCTGATTAATAATTAACATTGTCAATTATCAGCTCAATAATCAGTTTAGTTTACTAATATACAGTTGATAGCAACTCTCCTTTATCTGGCAAAGCTTATTATCAACATTAATTAATTTATTTTTTTTACATTATTGGAAGGTAGTTCAACGTTGTTAAAATCAATAACGGCGTTCTTCACTATTAGGAATTTTCTTGGCCCGTTATTGAGTTTAATTTCCTTACTATTCTTTCCTTTGTTGCAAGTTCTGGATCCATCGAAACCATTTTTCCGCAATTACCATACTACCATGTTTTCAGGGTTTAATTAGTTCCACTTGTCGAAACCTGCGGAACGATTAAATTAACACATCAAAGGCAAAATGATCATGGAGGTTCGACCTAGCCTTGGCCATAAGACATGTCAGAAAAGAAACGAGGCCCAGGCTAGGTCTAATGTTGTTGGACTAATTGGAAGGTAGTCTTTTCCTGTTGACAATGCACTCATTCATTGGACAGTTTCAATGATAGAAATGAAGAAATAACCATCTGGCTCCATAAATTCAGTAAAAGTCAATTGAGTGTTATTGACATCCAAACTCCCATTAAATGTCAAAAAATGTACTTGGGATTGTTAATAACCTCTTGAATCCCAGGCTCTAAAGTTAGTTGAAACCAGAGAATTTTTCATTTTTGCCACCTTTTGACATTTTACTACATACCTAAACAACTCTAGATGCTCAACTTAAAATTAGATGGCAGAGATCATTTCTACACATAATAAGAGCAATTTTAGTGAAAAAATTTGTGACAGCATTTCTCATGTCTATGTCAATAATCTGCAAAAGGCTAATAAGCCCATATAAAGCAGATATATAATTTAACAGTGATAGAATTTGAATAGAATATAATTTAAAACCTTAAAGGCCCCATATAAAGTTTAAACCACTTTGGCTTATATTGTAGTCTTACCCAATGTTATCAAAGTGTGATATGTGAAACTTTTTTTTTAATTTCAAAAAGTGGTTTTTGATAGACTTTTTGTTCCAAAATTTGTGAATTTATTTAAAACCAACTTTTAGAGGTCACTCATATCTTCTAATTAACCACAAATCATACCAATGTATAGCATTCATCCTCCCATGTTTTTTGCCGAAAAAATTAAGAAAATCGGTTCATAAATAAGCGAGAAATGAACTTATCAGTGCATGAAAATGGTTCTGAGAAAAATGCATTTCAAAATTTTAGTTCTCATAGATGGTACAATGATATCTAAAACATAATTTATTCTTCCTTTTGACCTGGTTAGACAATCAACATTGGTTTTTTATGAAAGTCTAACATATTTAGAAAAGATTGACATCGGAAAAAAAATTTCAATTTTTTCAAAAAGTTTTTGGTACCTCAGTGACATCACTAATGTTTCAAAATATTTTTGATATGCTAAAACATTGAAGTGGCCCATTAAATATGGCATTTTATTATTGAAAAAGTGTGTCCTTTGTTCAATCTTTGCATTGGTGTTAAAAAGATAATCTTTTTTGAAATGCATTAAGAAATATTTGATGATTAAGAAATTTCAACTTTTTTTGAAAAATGGCGGGAAATTTAAATATTTGAGAAATGAAATGCTCACAACTTTTTTTTCAAAATTTTTTTTTGTTCAGAAATCTCTAAAACCACTTTTTAAGTCCTGACAAATAGTAAATGAATGATAAAAAAATATTTTCAAACTTTAGACGGGGACTTTAACATTCTCATCATTCTGGGTTTTAAGGTCATTTCGCCAGGTAGTCAAGAGGTTAAGATCTTTTCAGCATCTAAGCTGTTAGGTTATTTGAAGGAGTCAGAGGATAGTTTAAAGGCAGGTAGACAATGGTGATTCATGCTAGAATTTTAGCTTGGTTAGCATTTTAACATCCCTTTATATAAATTAAAGTGAATAAATTTTCCCTATGATCCTAAATCCTGATTTAGATACATGTAATTTATGATGTGTCCATCTTTGAGAGTTTTAATTTCTGTTTAGGTGTGTACAACAACCATACAACATGATGGACCCCATAGAAGCAGGACAAAAGTTGGATGCAGAGTTTGATCAGTTTCTCTCTGACCTGAAGCCTCATGTCCTCCGCCTACCACATAAATCAGGTACAAGGGGTCTTCTAAAATATATCATTGATTTACGTTCTGTTACCTTGTGAAACTTTAACAAGGAACCAATTAATCACTTACCAGTTTCACCACCATTTGGGTTGAGTAACAATGCAGACCATGGTAGACATAAAAAAATTCCCCTAAGCATGAATTATCAATAGATTTATAGGATGAATTTTCATGTAACCCTTGAGAAGTGCAATTTACATGTTTAGTGAAAGAATTTATCATCTGTTCAATATGTGTGTATAAATCTTTTGTCGACTCTTTAGATGGACTACACAACGTAGTTCTAAGTCAAATTTTTAGAATTTTAAAAGTAAAAGACAATTTTTGAACCACATATCTGGATGTAATGTATGTTACCTGTTGTTTCAGAGCGGCAGAGATGTGCTCTGTGGATAAAGAAGTTATGTGAACCACCAGGTCCAGGAGTATCTGGCAGGTAAATGGATTAAGACACATTGCTTTAAACTATGAATGTAATCTGAAACATTGGGGTACATGTGAGCCGTTGTCTCACATGATGAACCTCTGGAATTTTCAACCCCATCCTTTTGACTGTGTGTATCCGTCCTCCTGCTCCGACATCTCAAAAGTGTCATTTGAATGAACTAATGCTCATTTAATGGAGTCCATACTGGTAATTCTAATATGATACGTGACGTCACAATAGCTAGAACAATTGATTTACTGATCTGTATTGGAGTATATATGACCGATGAAATTCATAAATGCAAATAGTTGTGTTTCTTGTCTGTTTATTATCATATCAGAATCGTAACAAAGACCTCGATTATATGACCTCAAATTTTATTCTGGCCATTGCCAAAGAACAATGAACAGAATCAAATTTGTGGTCATATGTTACGCCATAAATCATAAAATCAAGGTCTTTATTCCTTAAATAAACCATTGTTCCTTGCTCACACTTTGCCTTCTTATGGACACTTTTTTGTCTAAGGAATCACTATGTGAGTGAGCTCATGGTGGGACTTTTCTGTAAGGCATGAATGTTCCATTGTCTCTTGGTTTCCAAAGGAGAATCATATATGTGACCAGGTAATACATTTGTATCACTTCACTTCTCAACTTTTATTTTCTGAGTAGCACTCTTGTGATGGTTAGTGTCAAGCAAAATTGAGCACAGTCATTTGTTGTGTTATTCCAGGAAGAATCGCAATATGTATGTTGAGCTGATGCTTCACATGTTGAAACGTGGAACTATTGAAGGCCCCTTCACACAGCGACCAGAAGATGGACCTCTTGCAACGTTGCCAACCTATATGGTATGTTTTTTTAACAAAGTATATGTAAAAACAACTCTAGTCTGATTATAGTTATTAGTCATGCAGCGTTCATAATATTTAAGGGCTGGCTCAAATTTTTCCCCAAATTCAAGATAATCCATTTCCACAAACTGCTACACATACTAACTATCCATTCTTATTAACATACTTTTTGAAAGTGAAATTTTTTTCAAATTCTCACAAGTTTTGTTAACAAAATTGACTGCATGTATGTGAAGTATTAAAGTGTGAAACTAAATGGTACAGTGCACTCAGATGGGCTGAACTAAATATTTTCTTCAGTTATAATCTCCACTGTATGTATAGTGCTGGTTCATTTTAAAATTCATAAATAAAACAACATTTTATAAGATATGAGACACTATACACAATTATTTCCGAATACCACCCATTACTAACCCCAATGGATAGCTTAGAGTTACCCACCCCATCTCTAAGTATAAGATTACAGTCATTAAGCTGTTTTCCATAGATATGTATCTTGGATTTCATTCTCCTAGTTTCAACTATGGTCATATAAAATATATAAAAATATAATGATAACTACACCTTTTATGACTGCAGATCTGAACCCCAAATTTTTTATTTTATTTCAGTCAATATATTTTGACAGTGCAGGTCAGAAGGAAGACGAGGTGAGTAATATAGAATAACTACATTACCCTTTACTGGTTATTATTGCCTGTTTAGCAGTATTATAGAAAAAATGATATAGAATAACTACATTACCCTTTACTGGTTATTATTGCCTGTCTAGCAGTATGATTGAAAAATAACCTGATGACGATTTTGAGAGGTGAAGATTTATGATTATTTGAAATTTTATAATAAAACATGCTTATTATGCAAAGTATACGTGACAAATATGTAAATACTAGTTAAGTTATTTTGATTTCATTATACACCACAGCATAGGAATAACGCATATAATTTCTGCATTTAATGAAAACAATTTTCAGGAAGTAAAAACACATGTTTTTATTTTAGAGCATAAAATTATCTGTTCATTTACAAGCATGTGTACGAAGGAAGAATAAACTAAAATAAATAAAAAGAAAGTACAACTTGTACATGTATGTGACTGAATATGCTTTCAAAATCTTTAGAAATAACAAGTATTTCAAACATTTCAGTCTTATTTCTGGTGTCGATCATGCCATATTGGATGTAAGGAGCATAAATTCTGTGGTCCACAGTTTCATAAACACACTGAGTGTTTAATACCAGACATATATCGGGTTGGTCTATTTCTAGAATTATAAGCATGGTTTGATCTGTGTTAGAATTAGCTTTGTATTTTTGGATTGTGGGATGTCATTTCATTTGCTGTAATTTGAAAGAGATATTACATCCATCCATTCGTCTGTACATCCATCATCTGTTTTGGTGATAAAATTAAATCAAAATTTTAATGTTAGTACACTTTTTTTTCCTTGCATTTTTAGAAAAGACTGCCCGTTTTCATACATGTTGTTCACATTTTTTGCTATAACTCAAAATGTTAAGAAACTATTTGTTAAAATTTGGCTTGCAGGCACATACTGGCCCCTTTTAACAAAGTTTATCGCAGTCTAAGGATTCACCTTTTTACTAGTTTTGTTCAGTGCAAATTCTGTGGTTCAATTCAATATATGGAAATTTTGACCAAAAATGACCAAAATCACTTGAAAAGTGTGTAGAATGTTGAAAAACTGCACGATTTTGACAGGATTTTTGGTCAGATTGTTCCCTCAAACCCACCGAACCACTCCCTGGCCTGATTTTGATGAAATTGTACTAAAGAAATGAAATAAGTTCCCAGGACTGCTTGGACTGCGATGACATTGTACTGAATGAAACAAAATAGGTTCCCAAGTTTGCAAAATGAATTCTTGGACAGCGATGAGGTTGCACTAAACATAACAAAATAGGTCCAGTTTCCAGGGATTTACGTTACCGCGGAAGATTAATGGGAAGGTGACTCCTCGAGCTGTGATATACTGCCGACCCTTTCACCAACTTTGTATCATGCAGCATCCATTCACATAATTTTGTGAGAGTTGAAATTCAAAAATGATATCATGTTCCATACATAAATTAAATGTTTAATTGGTCATATCCCTCAGAGTTAATTCATTGTTTTTTATAATGGTACTGATTAAACCTAATTTCAATTAACCATTACGACTCCAATTTTAGAAAGAGATTTTTTCTCTACCACATTTTAAACAGTTATTGATAGATACTGTACTAATAGTAATTTTTGTGTGTTTATAGTTTAGTAAGTAAGTAAGTTTGTTTATTACAGTGTCTCGTGCATATCATAGCATATATTTACAATTATCCATATACAGGGTGGGCCAATAAAAATTGGAACATTTTTCTATTTATTCAATTTTCTTTATTATTAACAGTTCAGTCCACAAAAATTCAGATAATGGTAAAATGATTATTTGTGAAAATGTTTAAGATAAAAATAGGTATGTATGATTAATTTTAGCTTGTCTTGTTCATGATCTGTATACTGCGTGCGTCATGAAAAATTTCCAAATTTTCTCTGCTTGAGACATCATTGCTCTTAATTCAGTATCTCATACCTTACAACATATGCCCTTCAAATGGTCTCAACACAATTTCCACCAATCAAAACATATGAAGTTATCTCTAGGAGAAGCTAGACACGTCTCCCTTGGATAATATAGCTTAACTGACCTCAGTTTTTTTCAAAACTGGCACAATATGACTCAAACCTATCATTTAAGCCAAGCAAGACTTTCAATTACAGCTCAGACTGATTGTTCAGGTGGGTGGAGGACATGTTTAGTGATTAAATGTTTAGTTTGTATATTCCTATTTACAGAACCTGTTGACAATTCAAGGACATGTTTAGTGATTAAATGTTTAGTTTGTATATTCCTATTTACAGAACCTGTTGACAATTCAAGGACATGTTCAGTCATAAAATGTTGAGCTTGTATATTCATATTTACACAAGCTGTTGACAATGAATTGTTTTTCAATTTTCTAAAGTATTGAAGATAATACATGACTAACAAAAAAGTTACAATCGATGGAAAAATTTTCCAATTTTTTTACTCAACGCAAGGGATTCCTGAACTTGTTCTCCACCCACCTGAACAATCAGTCTGAGCTGTATTTGACAGTCATTCTTGGCTTAAATGACATATTGTGCCAGTTTTGAAGGAAGCTGAGGTCAGTTAAGCTATATTATCCAAGAGAGGCACGTCTTACTTCTCCGAGAGATAACTTCATATGTTTTAGTTGATGGCAATTGTGATGAGACCATTTGAAGGGTACATTTTGTATGGTATGAAGATACTGTACTTTCAGCAGTGACAGTCTCAGGCAGAGGGAATTTGGAAATTTTTCATGACACACACAGAGTACAGATCATGGCCATGACAAGCCAAAAATAATCATACATACATATTTTTATCTTTAACATTTTCACAAATAATCATTTTACCATTATCTGAAGTTTTGTGGATTGAACTGCAAAAATAGAGACAATTGAATAAATAGAAAAATGTTCCAATTTTTATTGGCTCACCCTGTACATAGCACCTAGCCTTCAAAGTCTTATGGGCTTTAAATTAGATTAAAAAAAATTTGGAATTTGTTTTCGGAAGAAATGATTGTCTTTCATCATTTTAGGATTTACATTTTAACATAAAACAAAATGTATTTCACACTTTTCGCTAGTTTTGGAAAATATGCGAAATATAATAGGCTCAAAATTCCAATACTTGTAGTTCTAATTTGTGAAATAATAATCTTGGCAAATTTTCTGGGAATAAAGGAGGAGGGAAGTTAGCGCAACAGATTTTGGGCAGTCATATGTTTGATTTTGGCCATTTCCTGGGGATTTAAACAGGTGCATATGTTAGGCAAATGCATTTCCTCCAGGAAAATCATTTCTAGAGATGATAAAATAATTTCGATTTTGAGACAGGGTAGATGCAAACAACCCACCCACATGTTTTTTCTGAAATGTTTTCCTGATTTTCAACCCCTTCCATCCTTGCTTTTTTAATTTTTCTTGCATCAATATGTTGCATTTTGACACACAGTTAATTCCTTAAAAGGAATAAATGATTCCTTTTAGATAAAGTGGAAAACAATATTTCACATGTTATTTTCCCATAGGAAAAATCATTGCTTTCAGCTAAGTTTGGTCACCCATAATGGGTATCTTTAAAACCCCAGAAGGAATCACTTATTCCTTTAAAGTGGTTAATTATGTGTCAAAATGCAACATATTGATGCAAGAAAAATTAGAAAAGCAGGGATGGAAGGGGTCAAAAATTAGGAAAACATTTCAGAAAAACATGTGGTGGGTTGTTTGCATCTACCCTGTCTCAAAGTCAAAATTATTTTATCATCTCTAGAAGTGATTTTCCTGGAGGTAATGCATTGGCCTAACATATGCAATTGTTTAAATCCTCAGAAAATGGCCAAAATCCAACATATGACTGTCCAAAATCTGTTGCGCTAACTTCCCTCCTCCTTTGTTTCCACCAAAGTGGGACAAGTGTAGTGAGGTTTCACATAGGCTACCTTGTATTTGGTTAATGAAATTTTTTGCTGATTAGCCAAGTAAAGCTGGTTTAAATGTTGAGAACAGATCTGCAAAAATTAATAGCTGTGATATAAACAAAAACAACCTATTAAGGTGTGTATCAATGATTTACTTTCCTGTTATCTCAAATCTGCTTGGAAGTACAGTGTAAACTATTGGATTACTATGGGAAATTACTCAAAGAGAAAATTCTAGGGATTAAGGAATGGGTACCATTTACACAATTTGAGAAATTATTGGCATACATGAAACCTATTTAAAACAGCATTTATATTATTCAAAAGCATTCGTAATAATGATTCCCAGCCCTCTGAAGGTTGAAAAATAAAAACACCTGGGTGTAAATCCATAGATAATCCTTGAAAATCAGAAATAGTCTTTGGGATTATTTGGTGCAATCTTATAGTCAATAATATGTTTTGAAGCGAAATGCATGAAAAACTCCCCCAATTCATTCTACAAACAACTCGCAGTTCTTTCGAAAAACTGAAAAATAGCAAAAATTAATAGCAGTGAAATTTCAAAATCATAAAAACATGAAATATAATAGCATGAAATATTAGTGTGATGAATTGATGATTTCATTGTCTCGAATATAGAGTATAGTGATGAATTGTTATCACTGATTGTCAGCTGTAATATGTAAAAATGGTGATACTGAATTTATCCCATGGACTGTATTCAGTTTGTTGAAACAATTTCCTGCTGTCAGTTTTGACATTTGCATGGTCTATGTGTTGAATTGTTGAGTAAAATGATCTATATGTACTTGATTGTTATTCATCAGCGATATGTTGACTTTATAATCAACCTTTTATGGGCATATTTAGCTAATGCCACATCATGTCGGGAATCTACATAATATATACATGTTGTCCTCATTGTGTCTTCAAACAGTTTATGTCATTGAGAAAATTGTTACATGTGTGAGATTTATTTTATCATTTGCAAAGGGACTTATATAAAGGTTACATGGTAATCAAGTATTCTATAAACATATATGAAATGAGGGTCAGCCGAATTGCTACAAAGTTTAAATTGCTCATTATACTAGTTTTAGTATGTTTAGCCATTTGGAACATCTATATGACAGCATGGCATAGCCATAAATGGAAATTAAACACAACCCCTTCAAACCAGATGCAGATCAACAGGAAGGCACACGTCAGAAACCACCGTGACAGCTGGAAAACTCGTTATCAGTTCAAACATAGAAATATTCGAGACGGCACTGTACATCAGTATCAGGCTATGTGCAACAAAGGGAAAATGGTCTTATCTCAACTATCATATAAACTATACCAATTGATTGATACAACCATGAACCCAAAGGACTGTTCAAATGCAAGGTATCTGTTGTGTGAATGGCCTTTTCTTGGGGGTCTAGGATCCCTGATTCACCAAATTAGCTATTGTTTCTCCATTGCCGTAGCGACCAGGAGGGTGCTGTTGCTTAAAATCAAGTATAATTTGTATCCAGAATCTTGGGAACATTACCTGTTGCAACCTAGTGTTAAATGTTGGGATTTCCAAATCAGAAATTATACAGATTGGTTTCAAATGGAGAATGGTGTAGAGAGTGATGTCCAAGTTGTGAGATTATTACTGACAGATGATATTGAAATAAGGACAAATAGAACATGGCCCAAACCAATTCCCGAAAAATTCATCGACAGTAGCGCATTCAAGGATAAAATTGCACAGCATCATCAATCACCAGCCTTATGGGGAATTGGACAATTAATGGCATACTTTTTCCAACCCTCACCATCTTACTCTCAAAGACTGGATGATATTAAGAAGGCAATTGGCTTCACACATCCAATTATTGGAGTTCATATTAGACGGGGTGACAAGGCTTTTGAAGCTGAACCAACTCCAACATATAAATACATTGAGGCTATTGAATCATACATGATCCAGATGGGTTACAGGACTTCCAGTCGCAAACTGCCATCTATATTCATCGCATCAGATGAAAGAGATCTGATTTTTGAGATCAGCAATCAATACACACAGTATAATTTTATATCAACACCAGATGTTTTTTCCAAAAAACATTTAGATCTTATCATCTTTGATATTTTACTCCTGAAGGAATGTGATTATTTCATTGGAACATTTTCATCTAATGTTGGTCGTCTTGTATATGAACTTCAACAAAGCAGATATGAGGATGCAAGTTGCCTGGCAAAATCACTAGATCATCACTATCGTACCATTTATTGTTGTGGAATAACACAAGTAGAAATGAAATATTTTGAATTTCAACCCACTTGCTCTTTTCAAACTACCAAGCAACAATATGATCTGATTGAATCATGCAATAACGTCTCAGAATTCGATCCTTGATCATTTCATTATCCCATCGAACAAAGTTCGGAGGGGTATAAGGAACACCTCTGTCCGTCTGGGCAATAACTCAAATTTTCATACTTTCTGTAACTCGAAAAGTAGTGGAGCAATTTTGTTCATATTTAGTATGTTAATACTAAGCATGGCACACTGTCTAATGACACTTTTGATAGAAGGCAGTCATTTTGAAAAATGGCCGTCATTTTTACATTTTTTACTTTAACTCGATAAGTAATGGAGCAATTTTGTTCATATTTGATATGTGAATACTATAAGCATGGCACACTGTCTAATAACACTTTGGGGAGTAGGCAGTCTCTTTGAAAAATGGCCACAACTTTTGCATGGAGTGTTTAGGTAAGAGTTCTGCAGAGTCTCATGACATATATTTTGAATATTCTGACAATGGATGATGAATATTTGCTTAATCAGCTGCCATTTTTTACAGTTAACCCTGTACTATTCTATGATACAGTTCCTGGTGATGTGACAACTTATGACTTTGAAAATAAGCTTTTTGATCCCCAAGAAGAAGACAAGTTCAATAATATTCCTACCAATGATAACGTGTCATCATTAGTTGAGCACTGTAATTATAAGACACTGGAAAATATTAATTCTGACACGCCAAATGATCCCAATCTCTCTTGTATCCATCTTAACATGAGAAGTATGAAAAAAAATAACTGGAAGTTAGATAATTTATTAGCCCTTATGTCACATAAATTCAAAATTATTGCATTAAGTGAAACTTGGCTCTCTAAGCAAGATGAAACTTTCTATCCAATTAATGGATATACTGGCCTTTTTAAATCAAGAGAAGTTCGAGGAGGGGGCGTGGCATTATATGTTTCTGCTTCTTCTATGTATATTGAGAGACCTGATTTATCATTTATTATGCCAAACTGTGATATTTTGTCAGTTGAATTACCACAGGATAATGCTAGAAATATCATCGTCTCAGTATGCTATAAACCTCCAAATATTAACATGATTGATTTTAATAACTCTCTTGAAGTTTTTATGACCAACTTAACCAGTGAGAACAAAGATGTTTATTTAATGGGAGACTTTAACATTGATCTTTTAAAATTGGAGAATCATACTCAATCTGAACGTTTTCTAAACATAATAACAACACATGGTCTTAATCCACTTATTTTTAAACCAACTAGAGTCACAGCTACATCAGCGACTTTAATTGACAATATATTCACCAACAAAATTGACAACATTAAACAATCTGGAATCATTATTTCTGACATCTCTGACCATTTTCCCATCTTTTTTACTACAAATAAGCAATTGCACACACTTGTTCAAAAAACCAATACTTATAGAGTCATAAATTCTGATAATTTGAACATTTTTAAAAACAAGATGGCTTTAATTGATTGGTCAAACACTTGTTCAATTGAAGATACTAATTCTGCTTTTGAGCATTTCTTTGGAATTTTCAAAGGAATATATATTGACACTTTTCCACTTAAAACACTTAAAACAAAATGTATAATTAATACTGATAAACCATGGCTAACCCCAGCTATCCTTACTTCAGTTAAGCATAAAGGTACATTATACAAGGCCTTCTTAAAAAATCCTTCAGAAGAAAATAAAACAAGGTATAAAATTTATAAAAACACACTTACTACAATGATACGCAATTCGGAAAAGACCCATTTTAATCGACAAATTGATGATGCCAAGGGTAATTTAAAGCACACATGGAAGGTCATTGATTCAATATTAAAAAGAAAAAATACTAAAGCTTCTTCAACTGATTTCTTTGAAAATGATGGCGTTTTTCATAGAGACAATCAATCAATTGCTGAAAATTTTAATAAATATTTTACAAATATCGGTCCTAGGCTTGCAAGTAAAATCTCATGTAGTACTTCACATAATGAGTTCCTTAGGAAAAATAATCGCATTCCTACCTCAATGTTTTTAAATCCAATAAATCCAGATGAAATGTCCTTGATAATTTCTAACCTTAAGGATGGGGCTCCGGGAATAGATGGGTTTAAGGCCTGTGCTTTGAAATATTGTAAACATATATTAGCTCCACTTCTTAGTCACCTGTGCAATTTATCTTTTGTAAATGGCATTTTCCCAGATATTCTAAAAACAGCTAAAATTACACCAATTTTCAAAAAGGGAAAACCTAGTTTATTCTCAAACTACAGGCCTATTTCTCTTCTTAGCATCTTCTCAAAAGTGCTAGAGAAACTCATGCATAAAAGACTCATAGATTTCATAATAAAACAGAAAATACTGACCTCAAGTCAGTTTGGTTTTTTACCAAACAAATCAACTTATATGGCAATTTTAACTTTTCTTGAAAACCTCAGAACATCTCTCGATGATAATAACTTTAACATAGGACTGTTTCTTGACTTATCCAAGGCATTTGACACTGTTGATCACAAAATTCTACTTGAAAAAATTGATTATTATGGGTTAAGGGGAAATGTAAAAAATTGGTTCACTTCCTACTTAGAAAACAGAAAACAGATCACTTGCTACAATAACACTTTTTCAAATCAAGATATTATTAAATGTGGTGTACCTCAAGGGTCTATACTTGGACCGACTTTGTTTTTAATGTACATTAATGATATTACTTCAACCTCAAATCTCATCAAATTTGTATTATATGCAGATGATACTAATTTACTTATATCTAATCGTAATATGGATGAACTAGTTAGACTATTAAACAAAGAACTGCAAACAATTAATCAATGGTTTAAAGCTAACAAACTATCTCTCAACTTAGATAAAACTAATTTCATAATTTTTACTCCAGGCAGAAATTTAATCCATGACATAAATATACATATTGACAATGTGCCAATAAAAAGAGAAAGTAGTGTTAACTTTCTTGGAGTATTTATTGACGAAAAGTTAAATTGGAAAAAGCACATTCAGCATATTACTAATAAGATATCAAGAATAACAGGCATTCTCTATAAAGTAAGAGACATCCTTGATCATGACTCTAAACTTAAAGTATATCATTCATTAATCCTTTCTCAAATTAACTATTGCAATATTATTTGGGGTCATGTAAAAAAGAACATACTTACACCAATACATCTTATTCAAAAGAAATGTATCAGATTGATTACAAATTCACATTTTAGAGAGCACACTGCCCCTTTATTCAAAAAAGAAAACATTTTGACAATTTTTGATATTTATCATTTAAATGTTGCTACATTTGTATATAAATGCTTAAACATACCATCTGGCTTTCCTATATACATTTTTAAAGATTATTTTAAAATTTCCCAACATGGCCATGACACAAGATCTAAACACCTTTTAGTCCAACCTAAATACCGCATTAAGTTTGGTTGGGACTCACTTAAATATATTGGACCATCATATTTTAATAAACTACCTAATGAAATTAAGCACAGTGTCAGTACAGTTATGTTCAAGGCAGCACTTAAACATCATATTATATCAACTTATTAATTTATTATATGTAACTCTAGCAGACTCTACCATCTCACTTTTCCTGCATTCCTGCACTCCATTAAAATAATTGTATTTACAAACATTGACTTTTGATCTTTGAACTACAATATACGCTTTGCGTCAAATTGTATATGATTATATGTATGTAACATGTTAAAATTGGAATAAACTTAAACAAGGTCACAACTTTTGCATGTGTTATTTTACGTTTTTTTACTATAACTTAAAAAGTAATAGAGTGATTTTGTTCATATTTGATATATGAATACTCATAAGCATGGCACACTGTCTGACATTTTGACTAGTAGGCGGCTATTTTGAAAAAGGGGCGCCATTTACATGTATATGTGAGCTATTTTGTTGAAATTTTATATGCGCCTACTTAGAAGCATATTACACTTTCTGATGACAATTTGGCTAGTGAGCAACCATTTTAAATTGGTAGCCATTTTTTGTGTGTTATTTTACTATATACTTTGTTTGTAAAAATGCCAGGCCATGGCTGTTCGATGGGATTTGCTACGCTTTGGTGTTGCTGTTGTCTAGTTAGTTTTGCCATAGGAAAGTACACATTCATACATGTAGATGTAAATGAAACTATAGTTTGACATAAAGCCATACTATAGATCATAATACAGCCTGTCTTTCTGTCAATTATTGAAACCTGTATTTCATTTTAAAACCAGTTCTCATCTATCATAGCAACTGTATTGTTGACATTGAATTAGTCTTGCTTCAAGACTGCGCACCCCCCCCCCCCTTATCTACTTCACCAACACATTACTTATGAAAAGAAGATCTTATTTTTTGCCATTGTAATGTACTGTATTGCCAATATTGGGTTATTCAAGATCAAAAGGTCAAAATTAATATGGGTATCAGAATCATAATAGGACATTTACTCATGATTTAGAATTGTAGAGTCAGAATTGTAATTTTTTGTCTACTAGTTGACCTTCTATGATATTTAAAGATAAATAGTTTTTAAAAATGAAAGTCACATCTATACGTAGGGAATTTAAAAGGGGTTAGTAAGGCCAAATCTAGATTTTCTTTTTTTATGGGCTTTATAACACTTTTCAATAGTAATTTGTATAATGGTACTGAATAAATGGACATTTGAATTTCAATCGTTCAATCTAAAGATCAAAAATCAAGGTCATTACTTAGGTTATGGACTATACCAATCTATTAGCTTGACTGACAATTTGTACATGTATATCCATTTCTTTAAATGGTTGGTAAAGCAAAATTGCTACCTGCTTACATTGTGCCATTGTGAAATATCTCTTATTATTTACATAGACTATATTATACAAAATATTATTGAAGAAGGCTTGTATAGAATTTTAGGTATGGATTAGTAGTACAATAACGTCATTTCAAAGGGCAATATAGTGAAATATTGGACCAAGGCCTTGGTCCAATATTTCACTATTTTGCCCGCAGAAATGACGTTATTACTATTGTTACCACCGTTAATGCCCAGGGCTGAAATAGCAAATTTGAAATAGAAAATCTTACGCACTGAACGATATCACTTTTCCCGGGAAACATAGCCGGGCGGATAATGTCATTACCGGACTAAAGTCATTAACGCCCGACACAATATTGCTCACGTCAATATAGCAATTTAAATGCCTTCTCAACTAGCACTAAAACCCCTAGAACAGGCCCTGCAAGGTGGTAATAATATGTGTTGTAGCTTTGTAAAGTAGCATATTAGGGCTGTGGTGTGTCATTTATTTGTTGTAATTTTGTCAATTTATTCAGATTTATTTTGATCAAGTGCAAATATGGTTCCATGCCCTATATTTCTAAGTTCATATATTGGACACTCATAGACTGTTTACACTGTAACTTCCCCCATTGGCTCAATCTTTGATCAGTCCATGATGGTCAATGGTCATGCATAATTAAACGTTTAATTTAAGGTTCAGCTGGAAAGTAACATTTTGGTAAAAAATTGCTATACCTGCACATGTTATTTTCTGGTACAAAATTAAGTATGAAGGCATGTGTATTTTTCCTTGCTTTTTTCAGGAAAGTATTATTACATTGTCTTCTTTTAGTAAACCTGGAAACAGGTCAATGGTAGCTCCTGTGTTGTCTGGAAACTTTGAAAGAAAATTTGGAAAGATAGAAAGTGTGAAGTTCCCATTGAACTCTTAACCGATATTCTAAAAGTAGACAATGTAATGATACTTTCCTGAAAAAAGCAAGGAAATTAACACATGCCTTCATACTTTATTTTGTACCAAAAAATAACATGTGCAGGTATAGCAATTTTTACCAAAATGTTATTTTCCAGCTGTACCTTAACACAAAGAAAATTCAGTCTCTGGGTACTCATGGAATTAAGTGATGCATAAAACTGGAGAGGGTGAACCATAACATTGTCACATAGAAGTGACATACATGTGTATAAAATCCAATAAATTATTAATTAAATGTAAAAACACAATTTGCTAAATTAGTGAATATAGCAATATTCCAATATTCCAAGTTTAAATTTTACTCCATAAAATTTCAAAATGTGTTTTACATTTTTTGATATTTTCAAAAAATAAAAGAAAGCTGAGATGCATATAATTTTGTAATTGTGTATTGGATCATGCGGGCAGTGTTAACATTTCAAGGTATAAATTGACTCCATGTTTTGAGGAATGCTGTGTTTTTCATTGATTTTCTGGTTTACACAGATCTAATCTCTATGTACAGATACATTAGGGGTTTAGTATGAATTAAATATTAAGCCATACCAAAATACAAAATTCACATTTGTCCTGACATAGACAAACCTTGTGTGTTGTAGAAGCAGGTCCCAGACTGGGTAGCAGGTCTAGATGAGTCAATGGCACAGTCTCTTCTATCAAACATGAAGTCCAGTCTAGGACCCAATGGCCCTGGAGAGCCACACATGTCTTCAACATTACGTCAGTCCACCACACGAGAACGTTTCCACACTCTGGTGAATTCTCCAAGCAAAATAACTGGCCACAGGTGTTTAACTTTTGTTAAATTTGATATCGGTAAAACCAAATATTGCCAACCATGCGATTCACATATTATCATGGGGGTCCAAGTATGCATGTTAAAAACTGTTAATTTGAATTTTAGACCTACCTGATGTTTGAAAATCAAGGATTGTGAGTCTCATACTGCACTGTTTTTGTTCAAACTTGTGCCATGAAAACAATAAAACAAAAATGCCTTTGTACATTATATAGAGTCCCTCCTTTTAGCAGCGTTTTGGTCCCCAGTTGTAAGAAGCGCTTCTCACAGCTGGGGACCCAAATGCCACTAAAAGGAGGGACTCTGTATAACAGAATAATGTACCGACAGAAAGGCATTTTTCTTTTGCTTTTAATGAAACAAGTTTGAAGAAAAACGATGCAGTATAAGACTTTTAATCCTTGATTTTCAACATTTACATAATGTCTGCATAAAATATACAAAAATTTCCTGATTTTAATTTTGTGATTTTTTATCAGGCCTTAATTTTCTTTCAGACGGTCCTACTCTAGCCAGTTGGTAAATAGAGATAGATCACCAAGTCCTCCTAGGAATAAAAGTCCCACTCATCATAGTCCCAGGTCCAAACTACTCACTAACAGAGAGAACAGGGGTACATATCCTAGTGGAGTAAGTATTGAGCCAGTCCCTTGTAGAACTCAGTAATATTCTCCAGTATTTTTACCACTGTTGTTTTGAGTCATTTCGCAAAATAGTGTGCAGTAATTTTGCCTGTTGTTTTCATTTGTCTTGCTTGATGTCAAAAGTTCTATTGAAGACCCTGTGACCCCACATTTTTTGCATGATACATTGAAAATAATTATTCCGTAAAACTACTGTGAATGAAAATTGAATGTGAAGTTAATGGCTGTTCTATTTTCTAGGACAATTACTTGAATAAAGAAAGACAATCTGGGCCAAGGAGGAAAGTGGAGTTCTCTTCATCTGATGAGGAAAATGCAGATGGTGAGTTCTTTTTACTTAGTTACATTGTTCTTGTAACAACTACATGAACCTACTATGTTGCAGATAGTTATTTATTTAGTTGTACTTGTCATTTTGTGAACTTGGTTCATTTTTAAGATCGAACAGATGATTATGGTTTTTAAGTTAAACATGATACACACTGGTAAGAAATAGTCCTTTTGGGGATTTATGTTGATTTTCTATGTTACACTGCATAAGTAAGAGGAATTGTCAGTGCATGTTGTTCTACATATGTTGAATTTCAATTTTCAGATCGATACAATCGTAGGAAACACAGATCCCCTAGGTCACCTAGAAAAACAGAAGTAAGATTGTACTCATTTTTTGAGTAATCAAAAAATAATTGGTTTAGTATTTGTTCTTTAATTCATTGTTAGGGTAATTTTATTGGAGTTACATATTACTCTTTATAACATACCTATGATGATGTATAGTGCAAAGTGTACACCAGACAGCGGGCCAATATAAGTTTTGAAAAGCCCGCGCCCGCTAACTTTCTGATTGGTCAAGGCGCTGACGTCATAACCAATCAATCGAAGATTAAACTGCGCGAGCAATTTTTCTAAACTCATTTCAATCATTTTCAAACCGTTTGTTTGTCAATTCTATAAGAAAATGGTACTCTCTGACCAGTCTACATCATCATAGGTATGTTATAAATCGTTTATGTCACTATCATGGCACATATGCCCTCGGTTCTCAGAGATCAATGTCCCTCACAAGGTCGGGCCATATATCACTGAGACCTCGGGCATATATGCCATGATAGTATCATCATAGGAATGTTATAAATCGTTTATGTCACTATCGTGGCACATATGCCCTCGGTTCTCAGAGATCAATGTCCCTCCCAAGGTCGGGCCATATATCACTGAGACCTTGGGCATATATGCCACGATAGTGACATAACCTCTAAGTATTTTATATATTCATTATTTTTCAGATTAGCAAAGATGACTGGTCTCACCCTGTACATGGAACTAGTGGCCTCACATCTTCTCGGGGTAAGTCTCATTTAATAAACTATCAGTGTCTTTAGTCTAAATACTTTACTCTGATTTGTCATTTAAAGGTAAGTTTATATCTAATGGGGTGGTCTATGTAATTCTTTGACTAAATTACCCAAAAATGTTTGTAATTCATAATCTTTTCTGGAAAAAAATCCCTCATTTATAGTGCAACATTTTAAAAGGTTACTATCATAAATTTTTTTTGAAACTTTCCATTGTGCTTATTAAATGAGCAATTTATACAAACTTTTTACAAAATTCTATTGATGATGCAAGTTACAGGATCATTATTAATAAATGCTGTGGAACTGTGAAGTGCTATGTTGTCATCAGTTAGTCTCCAGATTTAATGCAACCACTGCTTGTGTTGTTTGCCATCCATTAATTGTGTTGTTTGCCATATTTGTAACCATTGATTGTATTGTTTTCATGTTATTTATTGAATGTTGTAGGGACCTCATATCGAGATGAACATAGTCTGATGAAGATGCATGAACGAGAGGTAATAAAATATAGTTACATACAAAGATGAAAAATATGAGAAATGCAAAAATGTAAAAGAATTTTACTTTGATTGTTGTCAGCTACTCTTGCATCAACCCCTTGTTCATCTTCCTCTAACAAACACAACTACTGGGAAGCAAAGCAGGGATGGGTGGAACATAGATTTGATGATTAACAGATTCGAGTCAGTCATTATTCTAAGCTCATGCTATTGCAACTTCCTATGAAGACAAAACAAAATTGAACACAATCAAACTCATGATCTAAATAAACACATACAGTAGAATTGAAGCTCATTCTCAGCTAGGCTTCATTGTAATTTGAAATGAAGATGATGAATGATATAAGAAATGCAAACATAATGTTTTATTGAATATGTTGTGGTTTGTAGCTTGATATGAAGACAAAGATGTTAGAGGCGCAGTTCCATGAAGAGAAGCTAAGGTTACAGCAGACACATGATGATGCTGTACAAAAGGTAGGAAAAGTGCTGTCAAATAGTGTAACACATCCTTGTAACTCTTATTGGACTGGCTTCCTAACTTAAACAGTGATTCTCACATTTGACTCTTCCTATTGAAAAGTATACATAATGTATATAACCTTTCTTTTATATTTTTATAGATATTAAACAGGAAAAATATAGAAATTGAAGAGGTAAAGAGTCACTATAGATCAAAGAACAAAGAGCAGGAGGAGACAATAAATAAATTAGACAAAAAAGGTAATGTTGTTTTCTTTAAAATGTTCACATGTTGTTTATCTAATATAGAATAAAAGTAGGTTAATAGCTAGGTTTTTACCCCATGAGATTCATAAATCAGGTTTGGAGGATATAGCTTTACACGTTGGCAGACTGGGCAGATAGAATGTGCCCAACAAAAATTTGCCAGCCATAAAAGACGATTTCATATGCATGTTTTTCATTAGAAGCTCTGATGAGAGTCATCAGAGGTTCAATAGCATCTATAGTGACTAAAGATTTTGTCAACCATGTAAGGAAATTTTCATTTGCATGTTTCCAGTACAAGCTCTGGTGAAAGAATCATCAGTGATTCGTGAGAACAAAGACAAACAGATAGCTGAACTGAAGAAACTTGCAGAGGAATCCACTCAATGTAAAGTGAATGAATTCGAAAAAAGGGTGTGTGGAGCAATAATATTTTTGACGATTATGACTTATTTCCCTAGGCTTTTCCAAATAGACTAGAGACTTTTACAAAGTCATGTTTAAGTTAAATTAATGAAATAAACTCAATGCACAATTATATTACTAAGAAATAATTCAATTCATATTGACTTTTAAATCTGAAAAAATTATAAATTCACTTATATGTTGCAATTGCTAAAATTGGTTTGATTTCTTAATATTTCAATACTATTTTACATATGACCAAATTCTAATTAACATAGTATTCTTCATGGCCAGAATTTGCAGAAAGTCTAAGAATTTTTTGAAAATCCATGCTTGAGTTTTAATGCTTCATATGTCTTCTATTTCTAGTTACATGATACTATAGCGGACTTTGAACAAGAGAAGTTTGACCTTCAGAAACAGCACACCAAGAACATCCAAGACCTCCTAGATGATACGAATACCCGCCTACAGAAGATGGAGACTGACTACTCCCAACAAACTACTGCAACTGTAAGAGAACAGAAAATTCTCCACATTTAGATGCGTTTTAATTGATAAATTGTTGAATACACAGCCAATCTGAAACACTACCATACGGTACAGTTTTGTCAATGGTACCATATGGTACCGTGAAATATGGTACCGTAGGCTAAAATGGTACCGTGAACACTGTACGGCACTATACTCCAACAGTACCATATGGTACCATACTTTTAATGTACCGTACGGTACTGTAATTTTGCAGTGCCGATTGGGGGTGTAATACAAACAACTTGTTTATGTAGGACACACTTTTTCAGCTGTCTATTTATATTTACATACACAAAAATAGTAAATCTTTAAAGCAAAGGCCATGGAGACTGCAGATCACTCTTCAGCTCTGATGTAAAGTAGAAGCTTATCCTTAATGACAATATACCATGTCTCTGAATATATATAACAGCAATGTTCTTTATTTTCTACACATATAAAAATTGTAATTACAAAATTACTTCTTCTGATTCCCTTCTGCCAATATTACAGCAAGAAACAAACATTTTCACTCTCAAATCAAGCTTTTCCCTGGTGTAAGTACTTGTCCAAAACAAATGATTGAAAAGTTCCAGATCACAGGTTAACATCCAGTGAAATAGTCCACGCTACTTAGAAATATTCAACGATGACTCCTTATTATTTCAGTCATCCATGATAAAGGAGTTAGAGATGAGGATCCATCAACTGACTGATGATGCTGAGACAACCACAAGGATGAAGAATACACTGGAAAGAGAGAAGATAGAACTTGATAGTAAATGTGAGAGGCTTATGAGTGAACTTGCTGAATATCAGAACAGGTACGCTGGCTAAAGATCTATTTGACATTATAATATTTTATAATTTTTTCTTTTACTTGATGAATGTATGTAATGGACCCCTGTGCAATAACTGGAGATGGCTAAAAGCTGAATTCATGATAGACAAGATATTTAAATTTGAAAGGGCAATAAAATAGCTCAATTAATAAACAGTTCAAGGGATCTAAAGCCTCCTTTGCATCAGTTTTACACAAGATGCTATATTCAGTGTATATTAAGCATTGCCACTGTGTTATTTTGTAGGTATATGGTACTAGAGAAGGATTACCACAGAGCTACTGAGGAACATGAGCAAGAATGTAGGTCTCTCCGAAACAAGACCGATGCTAGCTTGGAGTTCATGAAACAAGAAAACAGTTTGGCTGTGTCCAAGGTAACGTCAGAAAACAACATTTATAGACAGCCTGAGGCAAAAAACAACCCAGGACTAAACTTCAACCAGTTTATGTTTTCTAATTTTACATGTTAAAAAAGAGAAAACATAGAAATGGGAATCAGTCTGAAATCTTTCAACCAAATCACTTCGTACCCTCAGTTACATACCTTTCATAAGATGAGCCTAAGATTTCATAAAGAATAGTATTGTAAGCGAGGTGTCGGGGGTTCGATCCCCACTGGGGTTGATTGACTTCACATCAGCCCTTAGCACAGGATTTCATTCTGCATTTTCTTTAAACAGCTCTCACATTTCTCATCTACAGTATTTGTTACTATTACAGGCAGATGACCATATATCAGATTTAGAGGACCAAGTTTCCCAGTTAAAGCAGTCCCTCCAAGATGCTGAGAATGAACGGTTTAGGAAGATTAGGGTAGGAAGAACTTCTGCACACAATATTGCTTTAAATATAAAATGTTTATTCAAAATGGTTTAAAGTGTTTAGTTTACTTGTATAATATTGATGATGCTATTTTATCAGGAACTTGAACAAGTTCAACAGCAAGACAAACTACACACTGAACATTTACATGAGAAAAAAGTTCGCAGTTTACAAAAGGAAATTGACCAATTGGAACAGGACACTCAAAAAAAGATTAGGAAATTAGAACAAACTGTGAAGTAAGTTCTGTTTCTAATAATAATGATAAATGATGTAAAACTAAAAAGAATGATTGAATAGAAGTTCCATGTGATACATTAATGGAGTATGTATGAATCTTGATAGAACTATGACCTCTGAATAAAAATGACATATGGCAAATATGTGACCTTACGTTTTATTCCATTCTGCCTTTAACTAAAGACGTGTAGCAATCTTTTCACATGTAGCAGTCTTTCAACAAAAATCATGATGATACATTGAGTCATAAATCTACAGTGAAACCTGTAAAGTAGAACACCTCAAGAAGTGGAACACCTCTGTTAGTGGAACACTTTCAGTGTCCAAAGACCAACTGACTTAATGTTAAATGAACCTCTTTAAGTGGAGCACCTCCCATGTGGAACACCTTTTAGAGATACCAAAGGTGTTCCACTTACACAGGTTTTACAGTAGTTCTTATTTGAAAGGAAACACTTTTCTTCGTTTCTTGAATTGAAATTTGATACATGCTTCATTGGGCTTCATGTTATAAGTTGAAAGACATGATGTCACTGTCATTGTTGACAAGGTGACATGATGTTGTATGTTGTCATTGTTGCTAGGGAAAAGGATGATGAGATACAGAAGCTGATGCATACACACAAAGAACAAACTCAACAGTCAGAAACTGCCCTAGAGGACTTTAAATCTCAAATGGAACAGAACTCAACTAGAATGTATGATGACATGAAAACACAGGTACTTGTACAGTTACAACATTAGCCAATCTGATTATCTTTAAAACATTAATGAAAGTGCATGAAATAATGTACTCTGGCACTATACAACACCAATATGAATTTCTGGCACTATACAACACCAATATGAATTTCTGGCACTATACAACACAAATGTGAATCAACAGCTATGAGAAGTCACTTCCAGCAGTAATGAAGTATTAAAATACTAGTACTCAAATCTAATATTGTCACATTTAATCTTTAAATCAGGGCGTGTCAGTATAGGTCTACAATCAAAATCTAATCATGGACTAGTCACGCATGAAAAACTAAGCTGCACATATGTTCATGTTTGATTTGAATGTATTTTGATATGAAATATATACTGTCATATTTAGATGGAAAAGGTGGAGGCTGACTTGAATAGATCTAAGCAGGTTAGGGAGAAACAGGCAAGGGAGTTTTCTAAACAAACTGAAGAGCTCAGACAAAAGCACCAGCAAGAGGTAAAATAAAACCTTAAATTACATGTTTAATTATTGTTCTATTTAGGCATTATTTGTTCACATTGAAGATTCTATAGAAGGAGGGAACTATGTGGTTGCTAAATGCTTAAATGAAGATATTTTACCCTGCTTTTCCTGTATTTGAGCCTCTGCAAGAGTTCTGTTTGAATATATCTGGCATTCTATTGATACGATAAATGATGGCTCAGTATGAAAAAGAACAAATGAATGGTAAGATATATTTGAATATGTTCGAAACCTGATTAAGGTAGGACCTCCAAATGAAAATGTCTTTGTTTTCATTCCTTTGTTATATTAAAATTATCACAAAGACATCATGGCCAAACACCCCATTCAAAATGTCATTTCTGTCTTTAAAGTTACTGAAATAGTAATTTAAACCTAAAGGAGTTGCCATATACATTTTCTGGCCCATACATGATTTTTCACTGGTCCCCACATGATCCTATCTGGTCCAACGAATCATGACATCATAGATCAAAGATGTTTTCAATTTGTTTACACAATAATTGTGCAGTAACTACGACATCGCGATTACCAAGAAGTATTAAATTAACCAGAACTGTGAATAAATATGATGTCACTGATCATATTGGGGTCAAATCTAATACTATATAATATACTAAGACTATAATAATTATTTGTCATTTCTTTTATAATAGTTATCACAAGAACCCTGGGCTTACATTTTTGCAAGGACTGATTAAGATAAAGATCATTATCCCTTTGAATAAATCTACTTGCAGATTGCAGAGTTAAGGCTTATGTTCGAGCAAGAGAAATCTCAGTTGATTCACAATTCTAAGACAGAGCGTGATCAGATACAGACTGAGCGAGAACAGGAAGTAGATGGCGTCAGAGAGACACTGAAAGAAGAATTACGTCAGTTGGATGAAAGGAGTCGAGAGCGACAGGAACGTGATGCCCAAGTAAGGAAACAACTAATTTGTAGTGTTTTAGCAACAGTGTCAAGAAAGAGGGAGAGAAAATATTCTAGCATAGTAAGAGCATTCAATATACAGTTAGCAAGTGTAACACAGGCCTTGAGTTTATTGATTTTCTCCCTATATCATGACATGTATAATTTTTCGACCCCTGTGCATCCATTGAACCTGAATGATAAACATCAATTACTTCTTTCCTTTAATCAAGTGAAAAGTCATGTAGAGGGCCTTATAAGGGTATCCGAGAAGCACATTTGTATTGTCGCACAGGAAATGTATTCTATTTACCACATAATTATTACAAAGCGATTAATTGTCTTGGAATCAGCCAAAATGTAGCCGGGTTTTATGTCCATTTTGTTCATTCACAATATACTTGACCTAGATTTCCAGAATTCCTGCATATTTTGCACCATAGGTAAATAACTGCCTAATTAGTATTATAAATGTAACTGTATGTTTTGTAGAACATTCTCCAGTTAGAGGAGCAGTTGAAATCTCAACGAGAGGAGACAGTCCAGTCCAACCAACTGAGGAAACAGCAACTCGTAGAGCTGGGTTTACTAAGGGAGGAGGAGAAACAGAAATTACAGCGAGATCATGAAGCTCAGGTGTTGTATTGATCTCTATAGTACAAACTTCACTGTTGAACTTGGTTAAGAGCTATCAGAACTGCCTCGCATAAAAATTGTTATGCAGTTGACTTTTTTATTTTACTCAAAATTCAGGTTGCTAGGTATTGCATATGTATTTTTGCATAATGGGTATACCAGTAAATTATTGCATTGTGGTATTGTTTCTCACTAACAGGTTTCCAAGGTGAAATCTCAGATGGAACAACAAAAGCTGGATCTCCAGAAACAAAACAGTATTGAGACTGAGAAGATGTTGGAAAAGGTATATATACCAAAATTATTACGATATAATTGTTAAAGCAAGAGACTATAATTATTATTTGATGTAGTATAATAAAAATCTGCACTTATATCTAGATCAAGATCATAGAAGAGAGTTTACGTCAAAATTTTTGAAATCACTGGTTCTAATCCTACTGACCTTGAAACTGTCTATAAACGCTAAGTACTACATGTACTTTATAGTTTTAATGGTTTGTTTCAGACTAATCTAAGGTTGAAAGAGATTGAGAAAGAATATACTCAAAGAACAGAGAAGCAAACTGAGGTAGCTTATGAACTTCTGTAATCGTCAGAGATTATAATTTAGCATGATAAAAAATTTATTTAATGATTTGTTTATTTTCTCTTCATTAAATTGTTGATTATTTGGCAAAAAAGGATTAATACATTTTAATTTGAATGAATATGTCAAGAATTGTGACAATTTTGTGTTTATTTTGCCATCTAGTTTTGATTGATTTATGCACAACACATAAAGTGTCCCATACTCATGGGAGAATAACAGGTTCAAGAATGAAGATTTATTTTGACAAGGCATATTTTAAATTCGCATTTCTTGAATTATCATGCATTATCACAGATTCACTAGTCTAAATATTGCATCAGTTATTGTAACATTTCAGACAATCAATGATCTTCACAATACAATACAATTGCTGAAACAGGACCAGAACAGGTGAGGCTTTATATTAGTTCATTTAGTTTGGGGCCATTTGAGGTAGGCTCAAAGAAAATAAATTGGGGTTGTGCTTTTTTTAAATGTCCGCATTAGATTTTTTAGTGGTGTTCCTCATTTCCTCTCACTTAAAAGTAGTTGGGTAGAGTGGGGTTGATGTAAGTTATAATTGAAAGTACAAGATATGCAGCATAAAAGTTTGTATCGCAAAATCTGAAGGTGGAGGAATGAGTGATAAATCTCCTTAAAAAGAGGAACTACAATAAGAGTGATAAATATATTAATAGAATAAGATATTCATATTCAGGAAGACACATTGTTACCAACTGCATTTGGAATTTACAATGTATACATTATCTGATTCAAAATGTAAGAATACTAAAATCAGAAGTTAGTTTGAATTTTTTATGTTCACCTGTATACCAACAGACTGAAGCAACAATCAGAGAAGCAGTTGAAGGAAGTCTCCTCAAAGTCAGAGAGCGAGAAACGTCAAGTGAAGCGCCAACACCAGGGGGTGCTGCAAGCTGTACAACAGGAAGTGGAGAACCAGAAGAGCCGTGTCCGGGCTCTGGAGAGACGACTTCAAACACAACAGGCAGAGAGTGAACAACAGGTAAGTTCAGATGTAATACAGTAACAGTACATATATGAGTACAGCATATATGTAGTACAGTATATATGTGGTACAGTATACTGTAAATAGGTAGTATAGTTTACAGTTCATGTGCATAGGTAGTTCAGTATACTGCAATTTGGGAAGTGCAGTAGAGAATAATATGCAGAATATGGTAGCACAGTATAGTGTACAGCTGTACAGTATTTTGAATTGTGTGTTTCACATTCTTCGAATATTTTGTACTTAATATAATCATATATGCAGCTTCGTACTATTGAGAGTCAAGGCCAAAAGTGTAAAATTGAAATAAATCATATTTTGATCCTAGAATGCGCCAAATAAGCCCGAAAATCCAAAACATTTTGAAATAAATCATATATTTTGATCCTAGAATTGCTCAGTACATGCCAAATAAGCCTAATAATCATACATTTTCCAGGGGAGCATGCCCCCGGAGCCCCTAGTTTTGTTCAGCCTATGGCCTCGGCACTAGTACTACTAATCCTGGCTACGCCCCTGAAATTAAACTTTTTTATTCTTATAATATTCAGCAGAGTCAGATGTCCAAAAATAACCCCTTTATAGTCAACTTGGCACAGTTGAAGAAACACTTGATCTGAATGAAAAATGATATCGGGGCAAATGATTCGATTTTGTCATGTATTTCAGATGACAGAGCTGCAGTTGGAGCATGCGGAGAAATCTAAAGGTCTGCTACCTGTGGCTGTCAGACAGGTACATTTATATACCATTAATTGGTGTTCTTAATGCCTCTGTCGCATTTGATCTACGGCAACCGTAGCTCCCCAAAATCGAGAGAAATATGCAGCATAAAATATAGGGATATGCAGAACGATGTAGATTTTCGTTATTCATTTTGTGAAGCTACGGCCCCCGAAGAGCAAATGTGACTGAGGCTTTAGATTCCCTTAGAAAAATACATGTAAAGGGTCAAACATTTCCAAAAATTGAAGTTTAACATGAGTTCGAGCATTGTAGAGCGTTTAGTTTATAGTATTAGATTTTATTGTATAGGAAGTGGTTCCCAAGTTGTCTGTTTGTCATATTCTAATCAATCATTTCTCTAGAATTTGTACACATGCTTTGTATTTTCCTCCAGGAATTGGAAGATACCATAACATCTCTGAAGTCTCAAGTGAACACTCTACAGCAACGTTCAAGGATGTTACAAGATGAGCTGGACTCTAGATCTAGTTATACACCAACCAGTACTAAGTCTCCTATACTGGCGTCATGATAATTTGCACTCACTGTATGCACAAATGTGCTCACGTGTAATTCAGCATTTCATGCAATTTACTGTATAAACAGTATTATTTAACTAGAATTCATTTGTCAGAAATGAATACTATTATTTAAGATTTTGTGTCAAACAAACATTTGATCATGGTGTTAGTGCACAAATGATATTCCGGAGAATAGAAATTGTGGATTCTGGGTCATGACCTCTCTTCAGTAATCAAGAAATTGATACAACTAAGTGCCCTTTATGTTGTATTTTATGATGCAATGACACTGAATTTGAAATATTAGAAAACCAGATATTAGGGAGGTTAAATTACATGTTTTTATAAGTACGTGAGTGTTTAATATTTCGACCCCCATGGATGACTGTCCTGGTGTCAATTCACTATTTCAGGGACCTAATTTCAATTATTTTCCATATACCTTTATACTCAATCAGCTAGCAAACAGAACAAATGGGAGAAATTATCCACAGAAGACCATTATTCTACATGACCAGTTTTTACAAACGTCTATATTAACCTCTCTATTATTTCTTCCATGATTCAAGGCAGATATAATGGTATCTCAAGAAGTGTCATATTTTGGGACAAACAGATCAAGATTAGAGGAGATTGAACAAAAAGTAATGTCATTTACATGTCCCCTTTTGTGGCTTTGAAAGAGCCATTTTGTCATACAAGAGTAGGTTTGCAGTAGGTTTAAACCTGGCTAGCACTTTTTCTAAGAAATCATGACCAATTCGAGTCATTTTTGGCTCATTGTGGATAAAGCAATTAAAGCATTTGTGACATTGTTTCATCACAGTGAGGACATGATTGCCACATTGTTGAAAACACACCAAAGAGAGAAATGTTATGTATTGTAAATCAATTATTTAATGAGGGTATATCATTTTAGTTGAACACACTGTTATCCCCCTCCCCTTTTTGCCAAATTGTTTTGAGAAGGTTGGCAGGGGAATGGCCATGTGCAAGATTTTTTTTATTGTAAAAATGTAGATATTATACTTATTTATAGTCCAATCTCTCCTGAAACATGAGGGTGTTTAATCCGTCCTTTGTATTTAGGAAGTAAGGAAAATTCTGTATTCTGCAGAAATTGTATTATATCAGTGTACATGTAGTTTTAGTTTTTTTGTATTATAACTAATTGTAGTTTTGCAAAACTTAATAAATTAAATTATAGCAATTTATTATTTATAGTTATCAATGAAAACGTTTATGTGACACACCAGTGTTATTGTTAGATGGCAGCACACTGCAATGAATTGGTCAATCTAAGACCAACCCATATTTGGAACAATGCAATGGGTTATAACAGGTTCAGTCAGCATGCTTATAAGCCACTTATAAGATGGACCTTCAACAGTTCAATGCATTTTATAAAGTTTGGGAATGAATTCAATTCATAATTTGTCCCAAAATAAGTGAAGACACCGAGCCTCTTGGCATATTTTACTCCATACTGTTCTTCTTCTTAATTTGGTGGATCCACAAAATTGTTAAAGTCCGCCAAATTAAGTAGCCACCAAATGTTCAAAACAGCAAATCTGCCAAAATGCATCAAATTAACTAGAAGTGCAGTAGTTTTTGCTCCACATGCTCATTATAAAAACATCCATTTAAAATGCTCTGGTGAAATGTACCCCCTTTTTTACTGCAAAAATCATGGGTTTGAGAATTACACAGAAACCAAAATGTGCACATCCGGCTTCTAATTCTTTTGGATGATCTTTGTCGGGTTCTTGAAATTATCATGTACATATAATTGGTTGGAGTCCATACAGTTCACAGCAAGGGTGTAACATAAGGATTGAGACAACTGTCAAATATGAGTAACATGTATAGACCAGTTGCCATGTATTTGCATGTTAACAAAATTTATTAGTGCAAGATCCAAAATAAATGGCTTAATATCTGAGTCTGTGTGTATGACGCAACCTTTACACTGCTTTGAGGTACAAGGTCATTTAAAACTATGTAAGCCTACTTTTCCCCACTCATTTTTAAAGTGAGGCGGTCAATCAGGGGCTTAATGTGACTAGCTCTTTTATTGTATTCTATGTATTTTATGGACTATACAATACCTAGCACATACACAGCCGTAAATATGGCCTAAATACAACAACACCGTTGTGTTCATAATTGGTGGATAATTATTATGGATACCGAATAGGGGAACAACTTCCTTCACTGGGATCAGATATCTGGATATTAGCCAATATATAATGGGCATGATTGATGATGTCACAATATCAATTCATCTAAGATTTGTCTTTCAAATCACAATGCAGCTACAAAATCATCCAGTTTTAAAATGTTACAATTCAGAGATTTGAAGTCCACATAAGGCGTTTGATCAATCATATTTCTTGGCATAGTTCATGTGAGAGTTAATTGTATCTTGGCATTTGAAGGTGGGAGAACCTTGACTATGTGAATGTTTTTCAGTTCTGTTGGACTGTGCCTTGACATCATAAATCCAAAGATCCGCAAATGAATTGTACTTTCTCAAATTCTCATATTATCAAAGTGATTGCAATACTGTATATAAAAAATGACCTGCAGATCCACAATTCTTTTACAATATGTGCGAACTTATGCATAAAATTGTTTAGGAGTCTATTAGAGCAAATAACTAACAAACGCAGTGTTATTTATGTTTAAAAATAAATGTACATTACAAACTTTATTTGTATCTAGTTGTACATTCTTACATGACCTTGACATTACACAGCACCATCTGTTGTCGAAAATTGGAATCATGATCTTGAAAACTAAAATGATTTTCTCCAGACAAAAGTTGTCTTCTGATGATATTTCCATTGATACTATATAAAGGTATGTTGTTAAATAATTAAAATGTGGTAACATTTTTTATTGGTTCCTGTGCTGATTACCATAGTTACGCTTTATAGTAGTACATGATAGACTAATGAGTATTTACAATGATGTTATATACAATGAAAATTTTACAATGAAATATTGACACTACATTCATGTACACGATTGTTGCGTAATCCTTCTTACATAAATAACCACCCATTGAAGGGCCACTACCGACTGGTTCTAAAAACTAAACTAAAACTTTGCCTACTTTATCAATATCATGACAGGACTATAAACATCATAAATGACATTGCAAAAATCTTCAGTGTTGATGGAACTGTATTGTGCAGAGGACCAATTACATGTGTATGACATCTGAATTGTAATTGCATCAGCCACAGAGGGTACTCTGAGGTATTGAGAATGGAGAATGGATTGAGACCATATCACTTTCCACATCTAGCACCAATTCTTGCAAATTAGATGGTGGGAATACTTCTTCGTTAAGAGAGAAGTACAAAAGAATATATTTAATATCTAATATTTTCATGGATTTTGTTCTGTTAGATGTACAAATGCATATAAACCACCATATGAATGTACCAATATTATGAATGTCTGGTAAATTGAAAATGGTCTTAAGACTAGAAATTTGACACCTTGATCATTGATGGGTCTGGATCAAAATACTAGAAGGATACACAAATAATATATTCCATTGCAACATTTTTTGGACTTCTCTAACTTGATAATTCTAGTTTACTTTGATATTATTACACAGCTTAATACATTTGTAAATATTGTTAACCATTTATGACCATTGAGTATATTCCATGTGTCATTTCCGTGCATCAAATTGCGTGCACATTTTGTGTCATTTTACAGGATCCTTTGTCATATCAAGGTTGTCGAAACACAACTATTCCATGTTTACTCGTGCACTGAAGAAAAATAGGTAGTAGTCCAATAGGATAATATCATGCCTATAAATTGTCTAATTGCTTCAATCTGTTAACTCCAAGTATATGGTCCATAACTGATACGAATATTACATCGAGCACTTGTTGAATAACACAGTCCTCTTATGCAAGTGCATTACTGTTCTCAAACTGAGTTTGAATCCACATTCAATGTTTATTCAATCTTCTCAACCTTTCCTACAATTTTCCCCTCCCACATTGGCAATATGGCGTGGTCATCAATGGCCTCCTCGTGTACAACTTCACTGCCAAAATCATTGCTAGCACACTTGAAGAAGTACCTGCAAATACACGAGAAAGAACATAATGTTAGTCCAAAATTCTAGTTTATTGACTATTTCGGTTCTGTTCAGTTTAACCATAACCTTAATTTTTTGTTGTTTTATTTACTGAGTAGCCATACTCCTGAATATAGCCAGTGTTTTTTGGAAATACAATTAACATTAAATTCTGTGTGTATATATGGATTATACATATTGGTATACAAACATGTGTACATTTAATATTATCATAAGAAAGTAAATACATTTCAGAGTGTTTACAATGAATTTAAAGATGTGGTCTACTTGGTCTGGCCTAAAGTTTATGATACCATCTAGTGCTGCCATCTAACAATCATAACAGAACCATGGTAATAAATAGAAGAATGAACCCACCACAAGCAGACAAGATTGTTCTTGCCAGACATGACAATTACAAATTGTAGTCACAAATCTTAAACCATGCTTTAAATCCATGTTCTATCTTAACAGTATCTCATCTCACAAAAAAAGTTTGGTCTTTTCATAAAAAGTCAACATTTGGTGCCATTGTTATAGGAAACGTGAAACTTTAACTTTGAACAAAGGGAAGGTTTGATATTTTCACTGTTACAAACCGGGGAACATTAGTGGTTATAGCAAAAAAGACCTCATACGTGAGCCACAAAACCACAACTCTATCAATGCCAATGAGAGAATGTTCAACTGCTTTGAACTGGAAATCCCCTGTCGATAGACAGTTTCCTTCAAATGACATTAAAACCAAGAGCCGACAGGATAAAAACAGTGTATTTTACTGAAATGATGACTACTGGATTCCACCCTTGTGGGATTATTCACTTCATGCTTTTATTAGCCAAATTTACAAAACAATTACTTCAGTATGAAGAAAGTTGGACTGAATTTTCAGACAAGGTCTAATCTTTTTTGCCCAAGAAGGAGACCACAATCGAGCTGATCTAATTGTGAGAGTTTTGTTGCTAGTTGGTATGATCTGTCCCCTCATGTGCCCCGTCATTATGATGGATGAGCCATCTACCACACAGTTCCACGCATCAATGTAGCATTCACAAAAACTACCTTTGAAAGTCCGCAGCTCTATTTGAAGTAAACCCCATAGAAATATTTCTGTGTAATTACAGGTTTAGCCTAACTAAAGAAGTATCATAGATCTGTCAAAATGAAATCTTTCAAAATTGATACTGAAAAAAATAATGAAAAAGAAAAATAGCCCCAGAGAAGCTAGACTTTTAAAAAGCATGGTTTATGAGTGAAACAGTGTAAACTGAATATTAATGAGCCAAGCCTGTTTGCCTATTTGTCATCACAGACACTTGGAGCAAAAGGTCGAGAATAAAGTGAATAATTTCTGGATAGACCAACTTTAAGATGTTAACATACAACTCTTTGTAGCACCTCATCTTCAGACATTCACTTATTTACAATTTCACAAGGCCTTTCTTGTATTGCTATAGGGGTTAAATATGTAGTATCATTAAATCAACAACTTATAGAATAAATTCCAGCAAAGTAAGGCAAGTGAACGCTATACTAAAATAAGATGCAAATATAGCTTTTTCTTTAAACCAACCTTTTACCGAATTGCTTTGAAGAAGTTACCATTGTTTTAACAACTATTTTCAAATGAGAAATTTATAGCTCTAAACTACATGCTAAAACTTGGACTTTCATTCAGTCAAATTATTTTTGGACACAGGAAGCAAATAAAACTATTTTGAAAGGTTAATGAAAAGAAAGGAGTCAAACAATACCATTAAGTTTGAAACCTTATTTTGTCATTTTCTCATATTTGATAGGTCAATTGAAGGTCACATGACCTGCATTATACCTAAAATGTATGATAAAGTGATATCTACTTGATAATTAAAATCTCTACTTTTAAACTTTTTATGACAAATTTTATGAAAAGTTGCCAGTGTTAAAACCAAATAGCTTGCATGATAGCCCCAATAAAACATCTCCTAGTCCCATTAACTACACATTTATGTTAAAGTCAAGAAAAATAGACACAGTTTTTTCCTATTTCAAAGTCTAGAATAAAGAAAATTGCCAGTTAATGTCCTTTAACCCATTTATTTCAGGGACTTGTTATCAACACAATAAAGCTCCAAGTTTGGAACTAAAGGGTTAAGAGTCACTAAGGTATAATTAATAATAGAAGTACATTAACAGGGACCAGAAAGGCATATTGTACCAATAATTTCTACTTTATGTGAAACTATAGAAGTAACCAACAAACTTTTATTTGAAAGAAACACATTTAAAACACCAATCTGGTCTATAAAGTCAAATGTTTTCAGTAGATCAATTCAACTTAAAAATGCAAAGGGTTTTAAATGGAATGTATTGTTAACAGCAGGTTCTTTCAGCTTAAAGGTTGACTAGTGATACCCAAGTCCCAGTGATAACTTGAAAACCATATTGCCATGGAAACTGGAGATGTTGAAGAAGCTGCATTCAGTAACAGAGAAACAGGAGTCAGTTAATTGAAATCTTTAACTGAAGTAAAAACAAATATGAACAATGACCTTACTACTTACAATTTCCATAGTAATTCAATTCACACAATACATATTACATATATGTCATAAATTGATACTCAGTGAATTTACCACTTTGACTAAAAGCTAACCTTTTAAAGCCATGGCTAGTTACCAAAATTACAACCCTGTATGGATAGTGAAGACTGTACACAGTAAACACTGTACTGGGTTATATAAACCATGGCTGGGCTTATGTAACTAGTACATGATAGCAATGTAGCTGCTGTATGTCTGAAACTGAAAATCCAACACTATAACCATGGACAAATTGTCAGCTTATTCTGAATACTCGAAAATAATATAGTTCACAGTGACCAGTTATCCTAAAGGAAAGTTCAATAGAAAGTTCAATGCATGGAATTTGCTTTATCTGTGTACTGTACACTGTATAGTGCTATCCAGTTTGTTGATTCAATCTGTTCTGGGTGAAAACTCACAGAGAATGAAGTTAACAGCCATAACAGCTATGACAGAGCGATTCTCAAATACATATTCTTTTATTCATAGACGAAAGTACATGCCTGAAGAGCACTCCTCCCATGATGCACCAGAATGTGGGATTGATACAGTACCTCCATTAGGACTGACCATCCTGCAATCAATGCAGGGGGTATCTTACACAATAAACTTCCTCTTGAAACCTCTATAAAGATTAACCCTTCCTTCACAAAATTTCAACATAATCTGATATAGACATCTCTTCAAGAGTTGAAGGGTTAATAGTATGGTGTTATCAATGTTCAAAGTGAAGCAATTCAACTTAATTGCATTCTGCCTCCAGTTTTATTGCTAAATCTTCAACTTTGGGTCCTTTTAGATTTTATATGGTACTGCTATCAGACAATTCACTTGACACAGGACCAGCATACATGCAGTGGTCAAATTCTAAATGAACCAGTCCTGTTGCAGAACCTTTTTTAGATAAAATGTTCATTGGTCATCCAAGTTCCATTGTCACTGGAAATTTTGGGATCCTTAATCTTGCCATAAAATATGAATACAAAGTATAAAATCTCCAAAAATTGAATGAGAGTTCTATGAAGTAATGAAATTCTTACTGAAATACACAAAGTTAAACTCTGGAAAGGGCAGAATAAGAGTGAATAAGAGAGAAAAACAAGAGAAATTTGTTGAATGGTTGAAACAGCTGAGGAAAATATATAGGTCACTAAATACCAATGGTTACAACTACCCACCATATGAGTTCAACGAGTCCATACACCAAAACAATAGTCACTTTCAAAATAAAGACAAACATTTTAAACTGTAATCCTATATCACATGTTTACATAAAAAGGATCATGGGTGATATTGATTCTTGGAGCAGCCTCTTCATTTACTTCATTTTCTCAGTTTTTCAAGGAATTTTGATGAGAAAGTATACAAGGGTAAACTGTTGAAACTCAAGCTCACTTGAAACATACTGCTTCCAGCCACAGATCTATATACCTCTGAACTAGCCTTCTATCATAAGATGGATAGAATTTCACATGAATTCCACTTGAAGCAGAACAAAATCTTCTCAGTTTCAGGAAGTTTCACCTAGCAAAACCAGGGCCATTACACATCTCACCAATTATGCAAAATTGTAAAAACTTTGTTAAGAACTCATACATACTCCTGTTTTGTTACAAAAAATAATAATTAAAAGCCAAAGATATAGTCCATATGCTTTAATTCCAGAAAACTGACAGAAAATATTGGACTTTATCTTCATAATACATTGATGCCTCTGTGCATGTTCTCCTCACTATGTTCTCCTGAACATCCATTTTGGTACTAACTTTTTCTAAGTTTCACAAGTTTTTTTGTTTTCAAGGCCTGTGAGTGCAAATGTATTGAGGTTCCCAGGCAAGGTAGATAAGGTATACAGTTCCTACCCACTGTTAGATAACAGAACATACAGTACTTGCAAAGGGGTCGCATCAAAATAACAATATATGGCCAACCACCATTAAAATCAATTTGGGGGCAGAAAGGACTAAAAGACTGATAACTAAAAGCTAATGCTTGTATTAGGGGAAGGATTGAGTGCAGTCAAACAGAACTAACTATGCATATTATGCATTCATACTTTCTTGTTATCACTTTTATATATATAATGATATAGAGCAGTTGAACAGTATTACAGGGTTGCACTGTCAAAGGCCAATGTTTGGAATTCCAGACTTTGGTAATCTTGGAATTTTTTAATGTAAAAGGTGAACAGGTTAAGTCAATTACACCAGTTTGCAAATACAGTCTAAGCAAAAACCAAAGGAAACAAAAATGTAGCAGCTGATAATTCAAGACAACATATATTAGAACTGTGTGTAAAACTGGTAAGAGTCAGAAACAAAATTGAAGTTTTATGTATCAATACATTTATACTCGTAAGTACTTGCACCAAAACATGAACCACAGTTAAAAAGAATTAATGATGTTATCAAGCCAAAGTTTGGCAATGTAAGCATTCAAAATGACCTATCGGATGAACAAAAACCTAGTTTTGCCTAGGGGTTTGCTAAAAGTGTACACATTGACATTTTCTTGAAGTAACATTAAATATGAGCTATAACATCCAAAGATAAGTTGATAACAAACATAAACATATATCAATGTTTCCCAGACGTATTACACACAAATGATTCAATTATTTTGACATCCATCCAAAGTTACCAAACATGGATAATAACTTCTAGGTGATAATGGACTAAACACATTTTCTCTACAAAGAGTTTAACAACCCAAAGGCACATATTTGAAATGTTTTTTTTTCCAAGACATACACAAGCAATGTCCTATATTCAGAGAGCTATATCAGGTGTAAATAGGCTGCCATATTTTAATTTCAACAGCAGTGTAATTAAGTTGGGCTCTTCAACTTTGATATTAACTTTGTGTTGTTTAAACCATATATCCAAAACCTCCCATTACATAATCATCATATAAACACTTACCTATAATTTCCTTTCTTGTTGATGAGTGCCTTAAACTGTGCCAAGGTGACAATTTTCCCAGGAACAGATGTCCTGTAGGGGATGGGGTCAGCACAGAAATAGTAGCCCACGATGGTACTGTCAACTTGGGATGGTGTTGATGGTGCACTATGGGTCGTTTTCTTTGACAATTTTTTCCTGAAATAGATAAAGGAAGCGTTGATTCTATCAATGACACAATTAATATAAATGGTTCATTTGATATATATATTTTTACTTGCAAATATTTTTATAAGAAAAAGTTGTAAAAAATACTTTCAGACATTTGATTATTTGCTTCTTCTGTGATTAAAATAGTTTTCCCTTTCAAATATGTCAAAGATTGTTACACAGTCATTATTGGGCAGATGACAGGTATAATTCCAAAGTAATGACCAGATAAGTACAGGGACTCATTAAAATGAAAACTGATCAGACGTAATGATATTGTTGAAAACATTCTTCTTCATTGCAAGTGAAAGGATCATCAATGTTACATCTCTTTTTGATGGTTCACCGTATCATTTTCTCATCTTTTTGAACATATTGTCGCTGAAAGGCCATTAAATCTTCAAACGATTTTAAAAAGCAAATGTTATGCCTGTTATGTCTGCATTCACCTTGAATTGAACTACATGCTAAAACCAAGTGAAGTTTCATCATTGAGCATAAAGCTTTTTTAACTTGTCTTAGATCTTCAAATGCAAATATAAATGACAATTTCTTACAAACACACGAGTAACAATACATAAAAAATAGCCCTGCATACAGGCTAGTAACACATAATCATCTCAAGACAAACTACGCTAAGTTACAGGTTACAACAGAGTCCATGGCAGAACTAATTTTGTATTTGAAGATATCAGACAAATGAGAGCATTAATGAATTTTCTATGAATATTAAAAATGAAATTGAAACTTACTCATTTTGTTTGTTTGCAGTGACAGCAGACTGAGGGATGTCATCTTCCTCTGTGGTGGTAGATGGCACTTTCATCTGTGGGGGCAACATCTGTGTCGGCTGACCATAGGGAGATGGGGTGCGTTTGTTGATCGGGTTTGTAAAAGATCTATAAAGTAAGAGAAACAATTTGTTAGTTTTTTGTGTGGTGAAAGTCGTGTTATGAACAGCCCTAATTCACAGCGTTGATGAATTGTACGCAGTTTAAGTTGACAGTCCTTCCATAAACCATTGTGTAACATGCAATGTCAGCATTATAACTTGTCAGACTTACTTTGACTGTCGAAGACGTGTGAATTTTGCTGCCTCTGTCTCCTCAAGGCGTCTCTTAGCCTCCTCGAGCTGTACCGTGGGGTTGGGAGGTGGTATAAGGGGCATGGAGGGGTCAGTCGCGAAGGGCTGGCTGGGCTTGGCAGGCACCGAACGTTCCAGTGATCCAGGCCTGCTGGCATTGTATTGTAATGGCTGCTTAGGTGGAGCCACAGACTTAGGTTTGCTAAAATATCAATTTACAATATGTTCATTACCTCATGACACTATCTATTAATTCAAATATAAACATACATATTTTAATTAAAAAATCTTTTAAAAGTTATTTTGTATTGAGGTTTATCAGTCCACCAAGCAGATCCATCTATTATTGAACATGGTTGTTGATGTAATATGACAGAAAGAAAGTAAGCAAGATATGATGAAAACAATGTCATTTGGGGAGTTTGGGACTTACTTTTGCCTGTGGTGAAGTGCAGGGGAAGCATTTGTAGACAGAGACCTGTGCGAGGAACGTTTTTGCGAGGAACTTTTCTCAGAATCTGACTGTGGGGCAACAGTTGAGCCAGTTACTTTCTCATTATCTAACATCCATGCTAGAACCCTGCAAGTACAGTGACATCACATGTTAAAATGAAAATCTTTTTCAAATATTCCTCCTCATTGATTAAACACAAGCATTATATTGGATTTCCTTTTATATTGTACATGCACCATCTTTAACATTGATTTCATTCTCCATGTCAGAGACGAATGCAGTTGGCAGTTGAAACATGCATGGTAGTATCATACTTGCTTAGTCTTGCACCAAGCCTCTGGTCTCTATTCTCCTCAGAAAATGTATACATAAAATTGTAGTATTTTTCATTTATTTCATCTTTAAATAAAATTGTGTATGATGGGGATTACACAACAGCTAGATGTAAAACTAACATGATAGGGCTGTGGTATGCTATTCCCTGCAAATTCTTGACATACGAAATCTTAGAAACGGACAGATGATAAGTTTCGGGAAAGCTTCAAATAATCTTCTACATCATATTTCAAATTTCCAGATTCATCTTCTCTTCCGTTTTAAAGCCAGAATCAATAACAGGATTTATTCAGAAATGTTCAAAGGGTCGGATGAAAATCTTAACATCAAAGGCAAAATTGATATTCAAAAAAATCACAGATCTATTTGCTATTTAGATATGAATCTAGTATTCAAAAATGATATCCATAATGCATGACCTGCACAGAATACTCATTTCAATACAATAAAATACTGGCTGATTACCCTAATATGCAAGACACAATATTTGCAGTGTCAATTTCAAACAAAACCTGGTCTAAAAACTGCAGAAAACTCAATTCATGAGACAAATTGAACAGGTTTCTACCATATGTTGTCATGAGTAGGATGTGTAGAAAGATGTGAACAATAACCACCTTACTTAGACTATCATAAGTTTCAAATCTCTCATTTACCGCCATAAAATGAGCAAATAGGCAACCAAAGAAACAAATAACTATAAACATAAGAGAAATGGATGATGGATAAGTTGGACAGTTTTGTATATATAAAACTTTAAATTGAAATCAACATCTGAAATGGTTTGGTAGGGTACCATGAAGTTTGTACTAAGCTGCCTCTCTAATCAATGTAATGGAACCACCCAGGTCCAAACAAAGGGACCTCTCTCCTGACATTCCACCACTAACAGCCTTGGCAGATAGCCCCTATGGTAACATAAAATTGAAATTTAGGGCCTCCTTATTTTCTCTATTGGCCTATTAATGCTATTACATTACATATAAGAGCATCAGGCCTGGCCATTTGGTGTAGATAGTACTGTAAAAGAGGTAAGCAGATCCCATGATATTGCATTCAATATCATGGACAGTTGGTCAATTGATACCATGTGATGTATAGATAGAATTATGGGTAAATGCTTCTTGTGATACAAGCAGATACAGACCACCCTACATTCATAAAAGAGTTAGTGTAGTTTTCCTGACAAGAACACCATGCTTGGGCCATGTTTCACTAGACATTATTGCCCATATGGATTACATTCATCTTTATGATGCAATAACCTAATCCCTGATCTCATACACATGATGTGTCCTGTATCTATTCCAAGCTGGCCCTGATTGAGTATAATGAAAGTATAGAGCATCAGGGGCAACACAATAAGTTGATTAATGTCTGTTGATTGCTACCTGGTATATATTACCATCAATAGACCCCACACCTGCAAGTGAAGCCATGGACCTATCATCACATGAACCACCTATATACTGTACAGAAACACATCTTATAGTTCTCAACTTTCCAGCCATGTTTTAAATAATTTAGCACATGTTATCGTAATCTCCCAAGGATTTTTTCTGGTGGTGGGTGCAAAATTCTCATTTTCACAATTCAGACCAAAATTGGTCAAAATATGCCAATTCTTATGATTTTTCTTAATTTCAAGTGGGTGCAAATATATTTTCAGGTGGGTGCTGGCCAATTTTCAAAATCTCAGGTGGGTTCTGCGCCCACTTGCTTTAATGCTGGGGAGATCACTGTGTTATGATTTCCTCGTGCTTTACTTGTAGTGATACTGACTATGCTCCAAATGAAAACCAGTTATCATTTTTTCTTCTACTTGTTGAGGGTGCAGACAAATGCACCAGTATGCATGGCATGATTTGTATTAAATGAGTGCAGTACTCAATGACAAAACTAGGGGCTGGCAATAGGGCCTAGGAACAATTCAAGTATTCAGTTATTAAACAATTTACCCCCAGCACTGTATAATATCAGTTGTCTTATTTACCTTGGGGCCTGTCAATTATTTTCCTTTTCATCTTATTTAAAAAAAGTTTTAATTTCTTTGAAAGCTTTTTATTGTCAAGGAAGATACTTAATCATTCTTATATGTCAGTGCCGCAGTATAAATATTTCACTGAGTAACAAGCTCTCAATATTTTCTTTACTTTTTGAGTGATTATAAGCAGTTGAATAGACCAATTAAGTGTAATCATGCATTAAATGTAATATCATATCCTCCTAATAACTATTTAATGTGACTACCCTGCCTTTGAAGTTCCTCAATATTATAGGATGTGTACATAAAAAGACAAAGCGCCATGACATCAATAACAAATAACATAAAATACAAATAATCTCAATAACGGATAATTTCTCGTTTCCAACATATCTGAATCGCAGATTTCAGGAACCTCTAATCAAATCGCGGCATGGAAATCTAAAAACAATTAAACCTTTAGAAATCAAGCTGGATGTAGAGAACTTGCTAAGAATATTGATCAATCCCTTTAAATAAACTGTCTAACATTTCTTACTTTTCCAGGATAATTGCACAAAATGAACACAAAACTAAATAAAAAACAAAGAGTAACTTTCGCCACAAGTTCCCATGCATCTGAATCACAAAAATCAACAAGGAAGAGTATTCCGTTTTTGATATTTCAATAAAGGCAAAAGACGCCTCCACAATGTGATTCAGTCTGCAAGGGTAGAAGCATTGTGTGGAGGAAAGATCAAAGAACAAGTTGGAATCATGGCATCATTAACGCTCATCTGTCTAGTGTCACTTCAAAGCTATCTAGTTAATCTGGATGTATTGCACACAATACATGTGTTTTATCAATACACTATGAACACACTGCGTGTCCATTAATCACATGCAGCACCATTAATCACCAACGTCTGTTTAAACACAACTTTTTAGAAAATTGTTGTGTTCCATTTCTACTAATTCATAATATTACAAAAGCAAAGATATACATTTTTTTCAGAATGATGGTAATGATAATGTAGTTGTTTATGAGCATAAGTTTTCAAATACCTCTCCAAGAAAAATCTATTTCTCTGTTTTTTATTTGTATTGATTTATGTGGGTTCTTTTGAAATAATAATTTCATTGAATGATCTTCTTCAGGCTCGTTGGTAGGTTAATTAGCAAAAAACACAAATGGGCTATATATAAACCCTAATTGCCCTATGACTGTGACCCCCTTTGAACCCTGAGAAACCCTCAATACATCCAAAAACAACTGACCCTACCAATGCCTGCTCTTATTTATTACCATTAACTGTTTTTATCAATATCTTTTTGAGATGATGAGTCAAATTCCATCGAGCATGACTCTCTTTATATAACCAGAAAACTATTTTTTATTATAACAAAGAATCATTGATTCAAGCAATTCGTATCTCAAGCTGTAGAGTGCCAGAATTCGTTTTAGATGCAAAGGCTTATTGAGTACTGATCCGACATCAAACGGCAATCTCTAATCATGTGTAAATGAGAAGCTTTAAATGTTTCGATAAACTAATACCTTTGACTGTACTGGATAGTTTCCATTTTTCACCCATTTGTTACTGAAACAATTCCAAGTTAATTATTGATCAAGCAATCTGACTAGCTGAACTATCAGAAATATTTCATTGGTGAAATCGAAAATGACCAAATGTTCCCCTAAATGCTGAGTAGTATTCATTCCACACAAGCTCCCCACATCACAGAACAGCAAAAATGACTGAAGGATAACAGATGAAGGAAACGCAAAATTATAACTTTGAATGATATCATACTTGCTCTCTTGTAAAGTGATTTTTGTGGAATTTTCTTCCTTAATACTTCATATGTTCAAAGCAAGATAAGTTGTCCCTCTGCTGGTGGTATAGAATCATCAAAGAGTGCCAATGTTACATTTCAGAACACCCACTAGATTATATTTTCAGCTGAAGCTGTAACCAGAAAAACCTTGGACCAAATCTTACATTGGAAGAAAACCTCCTTATTCCATTATCAAACCCTTTGCCGAAGCAGAAGCAAATGCCTTTGAGCATGATCCCACACAAAACCAACAAATGAATATTTCTTACTAAGTCCAACAGAATAAACTGTAGATCTATAGCAATCATGGACTAAACCAGAAAGTTAACAGGGTATCATAGAGTTCATTTGTTTGCTGGAATTTCCCTTTGATGTGTAATTATCTATACGCCAGCATTAAAGCCATGATTGATAGGTGGACATGGTAGGGCTAGATATTGACAGTCGAGTAATTAACGGCATCAACTTCAGGTCCTCTTGCTATTGATCCATGCAACAATGAGCCAACCTTGCAGCCAAGAGAGAGAATATATCTTCTTGATTATGTTGCTTGGGATTTTAACCATTCATTCATCTGAATCTCAATTGAATATTTGAGATGTGAGAGTTATTTCAATGGAGCCAAAGCGCATGACAAAAAACTGAATAATAGAAAGTGTGACATAAGAATTGAACAAAGGGTGTGTTTAAAAAGTATGACATAAGAAAATGGCTAAAAGACGAGATATATGAAACAAGGTAAGGGATAACATGTAAGATAATGGGTAAGGGTAAGGGATATGGGATAAAAATGGACAAGGGGTGTGGTACTGGTAGACACAAGCCCCAAGGCAAGGGATGCATAACAAAAGGGCCTTGGTAAGGGGTGTGGCATTAGGAACTAGAGAAGGTATAAGGATGTTCTTTAAACAGCTATTGACAAGTTACAAGCAACTTGAGATAACTATGATATGATAAGAATAGATAATAAGGTAATTAAGAAGGAGATAATAAATAAACATGTAGAAACTATTTTACTTGGAATCACCCAATGGCCACTATGCCATCTCTGCATGTGTTTTTCACAGTGGCCTAACCATTCCACTTTCTGCAGATGACGAAATTCCAGTTTTTCATTTATCTTCTACAGTTTACACTTTTATGAAAAAGTTTCGCAGAGTTGCAGCTAACTTGAATGATGGACCATGTATTTTAGAGTGAACAATTCTTCAGATTTTGTGAGGTATCCCAGGAAAACCCGAAACAAGTAGCAGCAATTGTTGAACAACTGTTGTTATCCATCACAGGTACTTACTGGGAGTCTTGGACAGGCAGTAACATTACAAAGCTGTGACTCAATCCACCTTGAACTGAATATAATCTTACCAACCATGAACCCTTGCACATCACAGTACAGGTACATATATGTCACTTTGAGCCTGAACCGCCCATAGAGATATTAACAAATATATTAATGCTCACAAAAAACATTGCTCTGTGTAAACCCTGGCCTTAAAATCTGAGATCTATTCCAAGGGATGACCTCTGCTCTATGTACATTTTACCAAGGCACACTGGGGTATGGGTGGAGCTGGAAGATTTATGATAATTCTAACATTATTTTGACAACACAACTATTCCACCCTTATAAGCTGTTTAACATTCTACTCAATCTTACAGTCAAGTTTTTTCACATAACCTCACACAACAGGAACACATAATTTAAATCATGTTTTCAAAACAAAAATCATTTAATTGAAATCAAATATGAAACAAAGCAATATTCATGCAGCAAGTCTGTGGTCCCCCTACCCTATCTATTTCACCAATAGGTGTCAGTGTGAGTGTGTTCAAGAGAAACTGAGGGGAGCACATAAGCACGATGCAAGACTACAAAACTTGAATATCGAGTATTGCATTTGTCACCATGGTGCCTTAAACTACCATACTGCAGGTTCTGCATGAATGTATATTTAGTAAGATAAATATAAAAAAAATATTGCACTTACTTGGTGTTATTTGGATCACTTGGATTCGGCAATAGATCATGTTTTGGTTTATCATACACCATGCTGACCCCACTATCTATGTTACTGCTAGTTTCTGAACTCTTTGTCTTCGCTGTTGAAGTCTTTTTGCTGGGCCTCCCCCTCCCCTGTTGTTGCTTTACAACCTGGTCTTGAAGTCCCTCCATGGAGAATTTACCAGCCTCCCCTTTGTATATAAGGGAAGGGTATGCGCGCCTTTGGGCTTCTATTTCCATAGCAGTAAGGTGCTTACTTTTAAAGTCTTTGCTAATATGGTGATGATGATGATGAACATGGTGAATATGTTTGTGCCCATGCCCATAATTATCTAAGCTACTGTACATAGGTGTATGTGCAAGGCCAGATTTATCGTCGCCAACCCCACTATCCCCAGAGTATGTCGACAAGTATTCTTTGTCTTTTTTATTTTTATGAGGCTTATGTAGGGTCCCAGGTAAGCTGTGTTGTATTCGAGCAGCCCTATCTGGAGATTTTTCTTTTGGACTATGACGCCCGGGAGAGCGGCTGGGTGTCTGCCCGGCTGAACTCTCCCATACACGGGAACAATGGTCCTCAAGGATACTTTGTGCTGATTCGTCCGCTCCACCTACTGTTTCCATTAACTTCTGAAATGCGAGCGTCGCGTTGGGGACATCAGCAGCAGGAGGGGCAAGTGCCGATTTAGACACCGATGATGCCATCGAGATACTCCGTGCGTCCATACAAGACTCCTCACCCTGGAATCACATGACATATCCCATAATGCAACAAACAATCATAGATAAAGAAATGATTAACAATCAGAGTAATTAGTCCAACATAAAATATAAAACCAGAATGGGTAAAGACAACACTGCTGATATAAGAGTACAGTACATATCCCATAATGCAATTCTCTCAGATGATATGATATTCATATAAATCATAAAGCATCAAAAGGTTTCAAACAATGATTTAAGTAATTGCAATACAATCTAACTTAATGCCATTTTTAATGATGAAAACAAATTAATTGTCCATATTAAATATCATCTCATATCAAAGAAGCATTAATATTAGATTGTGTTCACTTCAAAGGGAACCTCCATGGAACAATCTAATTAGCTTTTTATATCAAGTTGATGCTTCTAAAATCTAATGAAATTATTGCTTTGAACAACCATAGAACTTTTTTCTTGCTGCAATTTATCAAAAACAATAAAAATGAGTGTGAAACATAGCTAATATTTCAAACAACCGATACTTAATTAAAAATGATTCCTTTGAATTTAGTGTGGAATGAAATGATATAAATAACCACCTCTTCAATTGTTGAAAGTTCACAATGAGCTGATGGAATATTGTAATCCAGGTTTTTATAGAAAAAGATGTCCTCATCGCAACACGCTAAACATTCATTTCTCATGTCTATATATTTTTCTGAAATATCTTCACAATTATTCCTGTTTTCAAAATTATCAGAAATATCCTCAAATTCGGTATGCATTTCATCTAAGCCTTCATTTGTCATCTCCATATTTTCAACTTCATGAACCGTGTTCATATAAGGATGCTCCTTAATCGCATATTTCAAACCTATATCTCGGAAATGATGCCGCGTGTGGAATAAATCCATCCCAGTGCTCATATCGAACATTGTTTTTGAATTGTTCAAAATATTTTGTCTAATTGCTAAAAGCTCCTCCATCTGAGTTGGCTTCAACTCCAATGGAATAATTTGTTGAAAATGACAATCCACGGGTCGATGATGCCTCACGTCAAGGTAGAAGTGTGTCTCTATACAACGCACACGCTTGCAGTTTAAAGCCCTCCTTTCCACTAATGACTAATAGCTGGTATTGCAGTATGCATGCAAATGTCTCAGCAACTGCTAGCAACAATTGAAATTATTTAATTAATATCTCTGATGCTTAAATAGCTGCTGGTGCTATGATGATTGTTGTGATCAAACTTTAGCACCTCCGTTCTAGAGAGCCCTCACAGTGGGCGCTGTATCTACAGCTAATTTTGCTCTTCTCTCGTACCCACCCGCAACTCACTAGCAATTCAAGTGACCAATTTTCGGTGATTACTATCTCAAAATGAAGGAGAGAGTCCAATTCCAATAATAAATGAATTTGCATCATGTATATGACAATGATACATGCTATCTGTTCTAAAGGCCAATTGGTGATTTCATCCAACCAGTGAGTGTCCAGTATAGAATGTAGAAATCAATAACCAGGAAACATCAAACATAAGCAGGCTTTGATCCCGTTATCTAGATCCCTTTATACAACATCATCAATCCAGCAAAATAACTATTTAACTTAAACACAATGTTAATCTATGTCGTGTGATCTGTCCAATTTGTTCTTCAGGGATGAGAAATGATGACACAAACATGACTCCTTTACCCTGAGAGTGGCCACTGAATCAGAGCTTGACTGACACTTTCGCAGAGCTAGCCACTAATCAACGTCACTTTTATATGACATCATACTGTCTGTAAACAGCTCAATGAAATTATTGCGCTAAGATTAGTAGAGAGGTGAATGATGAATTTGAGTATTAATCAAGTTGATAGCTGGATGGCCATAGAGGGGAGGTTAAGTTAAATATTGCATGTAGAATATTGTCACCTTCTCCTTTGATCTTAACATCAAAGTAAAGTTCCCCAGTTCAGAATCTTAGCAGTTTATGCCATCTAATCATATAATAGGCTGAAAAGCTTTTGTTTTTCAATGCGTTGCATCAAAGTAGAGTTTGTTTCTTCTGGAGTTTACGGGGTAATAGTGTTAGCGCTAAATGTGTTTATAAAACACTTGGGGGACTTAGGATGTTTTCCAAGTCTTTGATATCAGTTTGCCGGTCAACTCACAAACATTTGATTTCTTGCTATTTATCACCAACACAAGTCTCACATTAAAGTTAAGAATGGTCTCGTTGTTAGAAAATTCACATTCGTCAAAGAGTTGATTTTGTTAATTCTTGAACTGGACTCAAATTAAGTAAACTTCAAATAAAAACTTTTTCATTTTTAACTTTTGAAAAGAATTTCAGTCTGATAAAAATTTGATCTTTAACATAACCTTTGCTAAGTATCTGTCAGAACAAATGCTTATTGATTTGGTGTTTACATTTTATTAAGTGAAATATTAACTTTCAAGTATATTTATCTTAAACTTGTGAATGTGAACTTGAAAGGGTAATGCCGAATATTTCACCAGGCATTATGAATTAATGATTTCTGACCTAATATTGCTGAAGTAAATGTAAAATGATGACATTGACAAGATGAGGGGTATAAGTCATCATTATATAAAATGCATCAAAGTGAATTATCTTCTTCATCTTGATTCTTTATGAGCAACTTCTATTCCATGTTCAAGACATCAAACACTTGATAAACCTTATGACAAAACTATATTTTTCTTGTGAGAACCATCACAAAGGATGATTTTTAATGACCAATTATAAAGTACAAAACTGATGCAGCTCTCCTCATAAATCAGTTATTTCAACTGAGGCGCAATCCAGGCGAAAATACATCATTTAGTGTCTACGATATGAAAGGGTCTGCAATTGAGATTGGGGTCTCACTTTAATATTCAGCAATTGGAAGCTATGAAATCTTAGATGTTTCATTGTTTTACATTCATCACATCTCTCCTCAGTCACTGATGAAGTAAATCTATATTTCATAACGCAGCCCACCTTATACTTTGAAACTCGTCATCAAAGCTTTGAGGCTGTCTATAAAGGCCGGAGAACAAACGATACACAATGATGAAAGTCAGCAACAAAGTAACAAATTCTACAGAACTAGCGTGCTGTCAGAGGACATCGCAATAATAGAGAAGTATTTGATCTAATAGGTTGTAACAAGTCCTGTCGAGTGCTCTCAATATCAGCATAAACCAAGTGAAGTCAATTGCCGCTAACAAATTCTCACTTGTTGACGAACTTTTAAGTTTTAATTTCCCTAACAAAGCAATCGGATATTCCCATTATGCTTGGCAATATATGATATGAAGGCTCAATTCTAATTGGATAGATTAAGTCACATGGTTTGAATAAGGGATTATGGGAGGACATCGTCTCTAGTTCAGCAATAAATGAGATAACAGGTATTTCCTTTGAAGAATCTCTTCTGAGATGTTTAAATAAATGAGTGACACTTTCCTGAAATTAAAACTTGCATTGAAACTGCAACACAGATAGAACTAAATGACCTGATAATAACTAGATATGCGATAGACTCTTACCTCACTTGCGCTTACTCGACCCAACATTGATTCCATGCGCTCATCCGCCTCGCGTTTGTCTTTTACAGACAACAGGCGATCGATCAGGTCAGAAGCAAATTTGGCAGGATCAGTTTCAGCAATATTGCGATCTTTGGGTGCTCTTTCAGTTCGCTAAAATAAAACATTGGCAAATAAATCAAGGGACATTCCATAAAAATCAACATTATCAGATTATTTTGCAACAATAACACTTCCTTTGAACATAATTTTCTATCGTTTGTAGTTCGTTTCAGGAACAGAATAGCAGAGGTTTTCTATTGAAATGCAAATCTTTTCACTTGTTTTGTGAAATTAGATAGGACATGAAAGCTTTAGCTTTGTTTCTAATTATTATAATGCAACGAGCAACTGTGATCTAACTAAAGATTAAAGAAACATTTCTTGATACTTAATCTCCTGAATCAGGCAACTATATTTTCCATTAGGTATTTGATATATTGGGGAATCAGATGCACTAGTGGCAACAATTAAAAACACAACAACTGTGAAACCTGGACAAGCGTCCCTGCCACTACAGAAGAGAGGTATTAGTACTATAAAGGTACTAAATGGAGGCACTAAATAGAGAGGTACTTACTGGTTTTACAAGCAGCATATTCAGTGATGTATCTTTGTTCTTGGCAGCATCTCTGTGCATTGACCTCTGTATTCGCTTTGACTTCCTGATCGAGTATCTCCCATGTATTGGTACACCATCACTGGAAATACATAATAAATAAAGAGTTCTTGAATCATGTAAAACTATGTCATATATTCAAGGCATGGTGAATCAACATTAGACAACAGGATTGTGCTTTAAACCTACATTAACAGTTTCTGTAAATGACATGCTTCTGAAGACTCCAAAATTAAAGAAAATTCAATATTTGCTAAGACAGCTCTTAACATGCATATCTCTCACAACCTAATTACCAATACATCAAATAAGTAGAAAACCTGCAATCTATTTAAATAAAGTATTCGCTTGACATTAATAAATAGGGTTTAAAAATACACAGTATTGATAACACATAGGAAATAGAGCTAATTTGATGCAAGTTCTGATGACAAGCTGCACCTTAACTAATTTGGAATGTGATGAAGTCAGAATAAGTTTGCACTTCATGACAAGAAAACTATTAACTTAATTTTTCAAATTGATTAACCTGTCTTATAATGACAGAATTTAACTGGTATGAATAAAGCTTCCAGGTTATAAACTGTTTATAAATATTTATTTGCTTCAGTTTTGACCTACATCTAGGTGATAATAGACATAATGTCGAATACTAGAATGTGTTTTTTCTGGAAATATGACTTGAGGTACAGCCTCACTCAATCCTGATGAAAATCATATATTCCAAACACTACATCTGTTAAAACACAAGAGCTTTATCAATCCCATATTTCTTCATAAGATTCTCAATATTGTGCCTAAAAGACTTGCTAATAAAGTTGTTAAAGGATTCTGGGATCCCAAAGTTTTATGTGTTTACCTATTCAATGCATTCATCAACATTTATTCAAGTAAAACATCTGACCTTTACCAGATCTATGTGAGGATATTGAGCTGAGGAACCCGCAAAGCAAGCATTCTGCATATAAACACTCACTATACTATAAAGAACCCTGAATTTGCTATGTGGTCCATGGTGGCAGCCTGACCTATTGTGGCCTTTGTGTAAAACACAGTGATGTCATGTTCTTTCCTCTGAAACTTAAGGGGGTATGAGACCTTCCTTATTTTGGGACTATACAAAGAAAGCTTCACTCATAAGAAAACACCTTTTATATGAAGAGGCGTTTTGTATACTGTAAAAAATCCTCTTTTCTCTTTCAAGCAACAAAAACTAAGTTATAACTAAAGTTAATTTGTAACAAAAACATAAGTTGGGTCTAACTCAGAGCTTTGATTTACTCAGCTTGATTTTGATAAACATCCGGACTCCGTTGAGTAAAACACAAGTCATTTTTCATTTTATTACGACAAATGCACTTTCATGACAAAAAAAGTAACTTTTTAGTGTCTTACATCAAAATTGATATGTGAGCTTAGCTTTGAAGTGCGAGCAAATGTATCTATTATAGATATATCACTCCTTTACTCTGCCACTCTTTACACTGCCAGTCTCATTAATTCTTCTCTATTCAACAACTACAAGTTTCACTCAGCCGATGGGATCAAATACACATTAATCATAACTTGAAAGTGAAAATGTACAACTTTTTTCAAATTAAAAACTACTTTCACTCACTTTAAGATGACCAATGTTTTATGTTTCCTCAGAACTTGTTTGATGTTTTGTTTTTTGCGGATGCTTTGGTATGTTGACTGCCAGTTATTATAAACTAAGAAATAATCTTAATGACGTCTAAGATTATGATAGTCTGGTTTGTATTTCTGCAATTTGCTTTATATTGGCTAATATAAGCGAAATAAAACTAGCATATAAAAAATTCATGGGTAATAGTAAAGTTGCTCATGAAATATAAATGAAAAGAAATCTTGATGGTCCTGATTTATCCAAGGTGGCAGGGAAAATGTGAAAGGGTTTCAAAAGTATACTTCTCTCGAATTGATGAATAAAAATATTCATGGTTTTTCATGGTTATAGTTAGTTACCTTTAAGAGTATAATTCCAAATCTTTAAAGAGCTTCATTTTATACAGTAATAACACTTCTAGCCTTGGGACACTTGTAATCATAACTTCAGATGAAAATTCGGAAAGAGAATAATAAAACTTTCAGATGATTTAAGATATCCACATGCTATAGAGGTTCGCAGCACACCTGCACAAATCAAATCTGTTTATAAGTAGATAGATAATGTTCCAACACATACAAGTTTTGTCAACAAATCAACAAGTATGAAGGCCTGATTGCAAGAGTCTGACCTAAATACCCCAAACTTCTATTCATTTAACTATTTGGGTTAAATCCCTGCATCAAGATCTACTTTAGCTTGAACCAAAACATTCTACAGTGACGGTTATAATGAAAACACGCGCTACGCGCTAACGCGCTAGCGCACTAACGCACTGTTCAGAATGATCGTTCCCACAGGCCCGGGAACATGTATAAAAATCGAGTGAGTGAAAAGATTAGGTGGCTCATCAGAAAGCAGAAGTATGAAGAAGCCCAATGTTTGATCGTTAACTGTGCAAAGATTATCGATTGTTAGTGTGTTTTATCTGATTTAAAAGGAAGATAGAAAGTAGCACCTTACAAGATGAATGGTCGCAGATATGCGAATATGCTCCCTATTTCATTGCATTATTTGGGTCCATCCATCGGCGAGAAAAATCCTGTTTCGAAATCTGAGCCGGGGGCCCGACTACTTGACTAATGACTTAATATAATGTTTACTTGTCGCATGTTACCTCTTAATATCAAGTCATGGATGTTTTATATATCTTTACTCTTTGTATTTGAAGTTATATCTCACATGACTTACCAAACGGTGGGATAATTCAGGTGTCGCATTTATATTTTTCCATTTTTCTTTTCGTGCCCGGTTACTCTCTTTCGCTTTCATGGGGGTTTTATAGGGTTATCGTATAAGAGGAGGGTGAAAATCGATTGTGTATGGCTGCATAAGAGGGGGCAACATTTATCTTATGTGGCATCGTATAAGTTAAATAAACATATGTTTTAAAAGAATTAAAGAAACCTATTATGAAATTTAAAGGCAGTTTGAACGAATACTGCAGATCCAGCTTATCCCCATAAATTTGGGATTTCAATACACAAGTAGTTGTGGGGGCTTGCCCGTAGCCAGCTTTTTTCCAGGGGAAGCTTTTTCACAATTTTGGCTAATAATCATGAAAAAAATTCTCAGAATGGTGAAAAACTGCATGATTTTGAAAGAATCTCTGGCCAGAGGGGGAGCTCCGCTCCACCAGCTCCCCCTCTGGCTACGGGCCTGGTTGTGGGGGTGATTTGAAAAATCAGTCCCACATTTATGGGGGTAATCCAGATCTCTATATAGTAGTCTCTATATGCCATATGCCAGGACAGTAACCAGGATTTCCCAGGGGGGGGGGTCACTTTTTCAAAAATTCCAAAGTCACCCTCCGAACCCCCCCCCCTCCCCTGGCTTCGGGGCTGTGTACTGCCTATTTGCCGTATGATTATACATTTGGTACTACGTGGATTCTTGCATTATGTTATTTCCTTCTGAATATTATCCAAACTTTTCTCAACGGTAATTTCAAAATTATCGTACAGATATATTATTTACCCGATTGCATACACTGTATGTTATACATGTAAAAGGGGTGAAAAATGCTGTAAATGGTATAAGACTGAGGGTCTTGTGAAAAATAGTGTATATGGATTTCCAAGACCCCTATGAACCCCCTTTCATGTTTGCTTTCGTTTTTCTCAATTTGATTTTAGATTTAAAAAGTTTTGAATTACGTCAGTCCCAGTGAATTGTATTACCTATTTTACCAGGAATATTGTTGAAAACAGGATTGTATTTCATTTGGAATTAAAGTTTTAAATAAGAGACGATTTAAAAAGTAATGTCAACCCGACCAGCGTGTTTTATCATTGTCCGGTAATTGGCCGTAAATATTTATTAATTCTAAGTTACTCATGTTCTTTCAGGTCAAATACAGAGAAAAGTACACGTTCATTTAGTTTTGGAATTATTTCCTAAATTGAAGTTGAATTCTGTTTTTTAACGGTGTGAAGAACATCTTAATTGGTCTTATATTTTTAGAGAAATCGTAACTTGAAAAGTGTAATTTTCGAGAGGCTTTGTTTATTTCCTGCGGCCGCAAAGTTCACATCAAAGTCTGATTGACAGGTTAGCGGTGATTTATACAGTCTTTGAAGTGTCAATGTTTTGACAAGTTCCCAGGGAGTCATAACCCTAATTATACATGTCCCTGGGCCAAGGGTATTGACCAATCATAAACATGCGCTTAAAACATGCGCACACATCGTCGGGGAAGGATCATTTTCTATTAGCGCATTGGCGCGTGGCGCGTTAGCGCGTAGCGCGTGTTTTCATTATAACCTACAGTGACCAAGGTAAATCAAGAATACATTTTGGAAACAATGAATGTTTCTCTAATAATTAAGACAACAAGTTTTTTTCTTGATTATTCTTCATTTAATGTATGTGAGACCATTTTTAGCGCATATAATTTGCATCTGTTTTTTTTTATTTTGAATCTTCTCAAAACCAACCCAGTTAGAAAATGAAAGGTAAGGAGACACCATGCAGTGAGATTAATAGGAAGGAGCCATTGGTATTAATGTATAATTGGGATAATAGATGCTGATAATGGTCCACTTATGACAAACAAAGGACAAACAGTGAAATCAAGGAAATTTCAGCTCACTGTATGTCCTTTCATCTTTAAACTAAAGCCTTTCCTCAAATAAAACTACCCTGTTATTAATATTCATATGTATTCAAATTTATGGATTTTCAGTTAATTTAGCTGTTTGCTGTAGAGGCCATATGTGGCAATGAAAGTCATGAGACAAGAGGTACTTCACCAGAGATCATGTGAGACTATTGACCAATCAAATGATAATGTCCCTAAGGTATATGTAAAAGATTATGGGAAAGTGGATCCTCTTGTGGTATAGCAGGAAAGGTTTAAGTCTTTGATCTTTGCTGATTCAACACTGATGATATTGCCAACTGTAGCTGGATTAATAATTAATTTTTATAGTTTTATGCCTATACAATCAAAGCAAAATAAACATCCTTTATTGCAACCACTTCAAAGGAATTTATACACTCTCTTATATCATTATTTTTACACATATTAATTTTATCTCTCTTTTAGAACACATAGATGAACTTCAACAAACCAGAGAAATAACCTTTTTTCTGTCACTCTCTAAAACCAAATTTCTACACAACAAAACAATAATTGATGTGCACTGGTGGTCAAAGTAAAAAATTAACCTCTACAAAAATTTAAGAAACTGATATGCAAGGTAGATTATTCAAAAGTTAAAAAATATATGAAACTGATATGCAAGGTAAATTATTCAAAAGTTAAAAAAATATATGAAACTGATATGCAAGGTAGATTATTCAAAAGTTAAAAAAAATATATGAAACTGATATGCAAGGTAGATTATTCAAAAGTAAACATTGATAGAAAAACAAAAATATTTGTTTTTCTGTAGGTAATTAGGTAAGCAAATGAGCTAAACGAAGCGTATAAAATGGAGGATTTACATTTTTCTTAAATTATACTGCACTAAGAATACTAGATGTTTCAACATGTAAGACATGAATGTTTCATTAGTAAAGTACCATAAAAATGTACTTAACCATAATAAAAGTAACCACTTCAAAGGCGAATATGAAAATGAATATAGAAAACAATACGACATCAACCTTTTAAATAATTCATATGTGTTACAATAAATCCCCTGTACAAAACATTAGTTTATTAAATGCGCTAGATAATGACATTTTACACTGATGTGGCTGATGTGTCCCTTGACCATAGTTAATCTTCTACAGTAACATCTCGTCAAAGTTCACAAATGACAATCCATATGCAGAAAAAGAGTGATTAAAAAAAGATGAGATTTTAATGTTGGTAATAAATCACACATATACCACAGGAATACTTTGATGTTTTGTTAATGTAATCACCAATACAAGCTCCCCTGTTAAAACAATGTAATATAATCTGCATGTGTATTATTGGAGAGGTAGTTATCGCCAGCCTGGTGGTATTTGGCTATTGTCCTGAGCATCTAGCCTAATGATAATGGCAATACCGGGGACAAATACATCATAATGTACAAAGCTACATCAAACAATGGAACTTCCAAGGATGAATGTAATGAATGACAACCTTTTGTTTTCCATATTGTCCCATCACAGCCTCAATTTGGTACTCACAGGCTTTGTGTAATGGGGTTTGCTATTGTTGATAATGTGTAAAACTGAGTTATTTAAATTTCATAAAAATGCATCCGGGGTAAAGCATAGATAAACATTTTTCTACCACGAGATGATCGCCCATATGGTTAATATTTCCTGAATTTGTAGTCAACCAAATTTCCTGAATGCTTATAATGCAGCAGCTCAGAGAAGCCATTCATCAACATAAGAGATAGTGGTATGTGAACAAGATCAAAGGGAATTATGTATGGAGATACAGCTAGTAAATAACCATAGATAAACAATAAAGACTTCAATAACATTTAATTTATGGCATAGAGAAAGTGTTTCCTCTTCTGTTCAATAATAGATACAAAATCCAATATTCTTGCATGGAGTAAATCATCATCATTAAAATCCAATAGTCTTGCACCAAGTACATATCATTATAATAAAGGTATATCCCCAGGGCCACTTCCCGGATAGGATGAAACAAAGCCAACGATAATGTATTCTTTTACTCTTTTCTTTTTACTTCATTTGAACAGAAGACAGCCTCCAGCAATCATGTACATGAGTATGTGTTCTCCAGAACCCGCATATTATCCTTGCGCTTATTGTACCAAAAAGGTACTTTAAAGGCACTCAAAAAGGTACTTAAAAGGCACCAGCATACCTATCTAGAATAATTCCGTGGATTTGAATTAATGAGATAGTCCGTTGTCTCCCCTCTATGTTTACATAACTTTTTTTCTACATTGTTTATCAGATCAGGGATAATCTGTACTATTCCATATAATGCTGCCCTTTGTTCTTACTTTAGTTGAGTATAATAAGGCGGACCACCCCTGTATCATTTGAGTATTGTATAGTTACTTTATATTAAACATGTCAAGGATACTCAATGTTTTTCTAAACATTTTAATTGCAGCCCTTTGATGAGTTTTGTCCTTAAAACAATTGAAAATCAAGTGACGTATGGAGATTAGGGAAGAAAATTCAATCGTATAAAATCAAACAAGCTTAATGTTGAAAAGTTGATATCACTTAATTTGAATGATTTCATACTGGAATAACTATGGGATAATGCCCATAGGAGCAAAACTACATTATTGCTACCTTTTACTCACTAAACTGAAGCAACGGAGTTAATTAAGCATCCAATATAGCAATTAAGTGCACAACCAACTTCAAAGAGAACTTTAAATGTATTCTATTAGGGATTATAGCTACTGTAAATACAACATTATACAGTCAAAGTAAGCAGTCATGATTGCTAACCAATAAGCCCAGAACAAAGCCTTCATACAAACTATTTCCTTTATTACTAAGAATATCAAAGTGAAGGCTTTCAGTGCTAACTTCCTGAATTCGGGCCTATTAGTCAAGAACTCCCTTAAATCTAAAAGCTTCTCAACACAAAACAGCAATCATTTAACATAGATTTTATCAAATCTGCGCTTTTGTTTCTTCAGAAAGAAGCTGCTCAATTGAAATCTGAAATGTGACTATACAATGGAAAAGATTGAAGACAAGAGATCATATCATCATCCAAGTAAAACTCCAACTTCGAATCTTCAAGATCATGATGCTTGTCTTTGATTTGAAGAAACATCACATATGACATATTTTCAGGTATTATTGGACTATCTATGTACTTGGCCTATGGTTAAAACAGTCAAGTACACCAACAGAGTTGATCAATGATTATATGATTCTGAAGCCCACGAGCTACCATGGGGCCAGTAAGCTTTCTGTTAAATAAGAGAAACAAATTGTTGAAAAGGGTAAAGCAAAATTGCTTAGAATCTTAAGAATAAATGTGGTCAATCTTTTCCTCAGGCTATACAGGACCAAACTATGCCAAACCAACATTTCCTATATTGCATTTCTCCTTACCGCCTTACACAAATTTTAACATCAAAATTCTTCTTTAGAATGAGTCACATCTCGGAGCAGAAAAATTCACTCCATGATAATTTTTCAAATATAGACCAGGTAAGAAAATGAAAGAAGATAAAAGAATTCTAATATCACTTTAAGATATTTTATGGCTGGGGTTTATGAAGAATACTGTTGAGATGCAATGAGGCATTCATAGCTACATCTTTACAAATAGTGCAGTTGGGTGAGTAGTCCAAACACAGTATACAGTACCTTAGGGTAAGAAAAGTACTAAATGTTGAAAAACCTTCAAACAAAATATCTCTGTTTTGTTCAACTTATAATTCTACAACACATAAATTAAGTAATAAAAGTGGAAATCGCAGAAAAATTCAAACTGAAAACAATTTGAAAGATCAGACATTGCAAAAAAAAGATTTTCCCAAAAGTGGGTTAGTGTGCATAAAATATTTTTAAGGGAAAGATCCTGTTTCATTAGTAGTTGCACATTTACCTAAAAATAAAGGGAAAATTTTTCTGTATTTATCCAGTTCAACTGATGAGAAAACCTTTATAATTCTGGAATCCTTATTAATATTTTACAAGATTCAACTCAGACTCACTGATTGAAGTTGTTGTGTATAAACTCGAAATAACTAAATACGTTTAATGTTTGGTGCAAATTTATTCTGGGAGGGAGAGAGGTGTTTCTTCAAAGCCAGCTTGTTGGTAGGTTTAGTTTCAGGCAACATTATACATTATACATCTTGCGTGAGGGAAAAAAGTCAACATGAGACATGATCGCTGATATACCAGTTCCCACAAACACAAAGGCCAAACATTACCTGACAAAAATGTATCAAACAAACTTTACCGATATGAAAGATAACTTTGAAGTAAAAGACGTCCTACAAACCTAACAAAAACTTGAAACAAAATTGGCATCCCTGGGGTCAACATCAAAGATCTTCCAAAATGTCAGGAAAATGACTTTTGATCTCTTTCTTTATTCAGTATGCTTTATAATTAGAAGGCTTTGTTTTAAGGCAATATTTCAATAGATTTATAATTGTGAGAAATTACCATGCATGTAAGGGTCTTTGTGAGGTAAAGTCGACAGTTAAGGTGATAAAGCCCTTCATTGGCAAGTGTCATTCCTTGGCTTTGATATCTCTTGTATACACTTTGATACTTCAGCCTCCTTTGAAATTACCAGTTAAACACTTTAATTAATCTGATAGCCTTTGTGAAGTAAATTAGTAGAGAGTAAAACAGAACATCAAAGAGAAGAACTTGGGGCCAGAGAGAGGTATATGAAGGCCACACCTGCTAAATAGAAGCCCAATCTGTCCTGAAACAAACAACACCCCAGAACCCATAAAACCGTTTGCATCATGTGACCATCATTCTAGCCAATTACAATTGAGGTTTTTCAATATTGAACTATATAACATGGGACTTGATAATTTTATTTTTATTGATTCTATTCTGGACATATGGTCTCAAATCTCTGTCTGGAGATTGCCTGTAGGTATACCCAGCTCTGCCCCTCCCCCCAGCAGTTGCACAAGTCAGTCGTGTGCTGCAAAGCTTTGAAGTGACACAGTTAGATTGTGTTGAAGTCATCATGATTGAACTCTTATTATAGAGCTGGATAGATCAAAGGAACTGGACACATGTCTGACAATAGACAGCAATTATCTCTGGTATTAACAAAACAGTAGAACATCATTGCTGACAATATCTTCCTATATCTTTGGTCTTTCTGCTGCTATAACTCACATATTAAAGTTATGAGACAGGGAGCCATATGCAGATTGGGCCTAAATTAAAGCTATAAATTACAATGATGGATGCATGCACTTTTGGGAATGACAAAATTAAGATTGAATGCTAAACTGATCAAGCCACATTGGATGAGTTTGAATGTTTGCAAAAATGCAATGCAGCACGCACCAACTGATGGACAAGGTGACTTAGGGATAAAACTGGACATTTTGTGATAAACTGTCAAAATATGCCTTCCCTTTCGTTTTCTAATAACAGCTCACTGTCATGTTCATGTAGATCTTTGAAATGTCTGAGTCAAAGAAACATCAAAGTAAAGATAAGAGTAGTGCAGTATTCTGCAACACTTTTGCACCATCCTTGTTAGTCCAGGCCAATTCCATCTCTACACCCCTCTTACTAAACAGAGCTATCTGTGTAGCTGAGAAATAGACCAGCTCAAGTGAGCACATTAGGGAGACCAGAACAGTTTAAATCTTGAATTGTGAAATAAAACTGCACTTCAAAGGCCTCAAAACAACACAGATCAATCATCCCAATATACAAAAGAATTTTCGCCTTTTTATGTTTCATTCTTCTCAATCTGAAATTCCTATAATAAAAAATTGTCTTAGATCACAAAGGACATATCAAAATCTGACAAGTACAACTCAGGATATACTGAGTGATTAGAATTTGATCTCTTCCGACAAAATTTTTTTTTCGACTTTGTGAACATGAAGCATTAGATGCTGTTTGATATCCCCTGAGGCTGGTTATTGATGACTCATTGATGGGCCATTAAGCAGAAAGGTTTCAATCTTGATTATTACCACTGATTATGATGAATGTAATATTGATGCACAAAGACACAAGTCTAAAAGAATCTCAAATAATTCAAAGACAATAATTCACATCATGACTTGTTTTCTGTATATCGTAAATTACCGTTCATTACAGTGCGCGAAATAGACGTCCGACATCGGCCATTGGCCTGACAAAATTATAGATGGCTTGTTTTGATAAAAACACCCAGACATTTTGGCCTGCCAGACATTTGTGGCATTCGTTAGATTGCCCATGAATAGAACCCACATTTCAGTCCGGAAATCCTCCGAATTCCCCGCGATTTCGGCTTATTCCATGACTTTTGTTGAAGATTTAAAAAAATTTCAAATATTTTTGTTTTCATACTGAAGCCCAAGATATAACGTGACTTTTGATTGGCTGTTGTTGTTTGTTGAAATTACGGTGATTTTGATTGGCTATGGATGACTCATTTCTTCATCGTCGTTCGCAAATCGAGTGCATTATCAGTATGCCGGATGTAGAAAAGAAATTGAAAAATCGAGCCGGCATCTAAGTCCAAAAAGTCGGCAGTTTGGAAGTATTTTGGGACTCCGATATCACAAGGTAAACGAATTGGTGATAGTTCACCATGCAGACTATGTGAAATGCCGATCACATTCACGGCAGATGCTTTATATTCGATTTTAATTGACGTATTTCTGAATATGATTTTGAAAAGTGAAACTGAAAGTGAAACTGTCATCATCAGACATTGTATCATTTTTAATGTTCTGTCCCGTCCTGTCTCGAAAGTATCGTGTCCCGAGACCATTTGTACCGTTCCGTACCGTACCGAAATTTATTTGGACCGTGACACCTCTAATATATACCTTGAATTTTAGTCTGTTAGTGGAGTCTGTGTACATAGTATGTGTTTTTGAATACCTTGAAGCTTCTGAGAGCAATTCTAAACCGACCAAAATCAGTACAATTTAGTTTGATCAATATGTACATGTTCCTCATGTTTTTGTAAGGTGAATCTAGGGGGGAATCAACACACTCAGGCTGTTGGTTAAGTCATCAAGTACAGTATAGTGAATGATACATGACATGCAATGGAATTAGTTTTACTTTGTTAATATTGTACTAAACTAAATCTCATTTTAGAGTGGTTGTGGAGAAATATGGAAAATGAAATTTTTGGCCAGAGAAGTAAGAAACAGGCTGCAAAAAATTGGCCTGAGAAAAAATGATATGGCTGGTTAAAATCTGGCTGGCCTGCCAAAATGTCTAGGTTAAAAAAATCCTTATTTCACGCACTGCATTATAGAGTGATCAAGTTTATCACTGTGGCTATTGCAAAACCATCCTCATGACATACAGGGTACTTTTAACTTCTAGATCTTAAAAAATCAATGTTGTTAAGATTGGGAATATACATTAAAAGAGAACATGTATAAGATCATCAGATCCTCAATAAGATAAAGATGACCCTCAGTACTGATTGCTTGACTTTCAAATGGTACATACAGATCTTTGTTTACTGATACATCGTTGATGGCAACAAAGACTCCAGCGAGTGATATGATAGACAATAATTATTTGATAGTTCCTCAGTGAGTATTAGATGGTTCCTCAAAGCTCTCGTCTCACTTCAGACAGTTGTACAAAGTTATAATCAGAACATCAAGGGAGATATGGTGTCTTTACTCTTCTATTATAACCAATCACTAGTCTTTGAAATGTGTTAATTAGAAAACTTCAGTTATGTATCAAGTTACAAGGTTGCCTTTCAACTGCTAGCTAACAGAATCAGACTAACTGGATGGCTAGATGAAAGTGGATGGGATGTATCTATTGATAACCCTCAACCACCACACCATTTAACAACAACATCAATGGAGCGCCATCAAAGCTCTTCTCTACAAAGAGCTTTTGCTGGATTCAAGTGAAATGCATTATTTATTCACTTAAACATCACAGGGGAATAGGCCCTGTCCCTTTTTACTTTCAACTGCAGAACAAGTGGCAATCTATACACCTTTGAAACAAACAACCCTCGGATCACATGATGTGCAAATACTGAATAAAAAACTGATTAAATAATTCTCATTCAATAATGCTGTATAACAAATAAATTACAACAAACAGTGTACCAAGCTATGGTTTGTGTTGGTTCAATTTAAAACATCTTGAGTTATTTGATGTTTTTTATAAATGAGTAATTATCTGATTTTTTAGATGAACAAGTTCGATTCGTGCCTTGAAAATCAGTAATTTTTAAGATAGCTGTGTCTCATTAACCTCGCAAAAAGTTTTACTATTAACCCCAATCTCTACCCAATCAAAACCTATGAGATTGTTGGCACATCAGATACCTTTATCTTGGGAGTAACTTTAATGGGGAAGTCTATGATCTGAAGAAAACCAAACCAATGTTACTGAAAGCAAATGGGGGCTCATGTTTGAACCAAGAAACATCGGAAAGGTTTTAGTACGACACACCCAGGAAACAGATTAAGATTTTTCTCTGTAATCATGACCTATCATCATTTCTCTTTCAACGACTCTAATTTTAGATGAACTGTAAATATGGTAAACCACTATTCAACGTTAATGTATATTATGATACTGATCTTTTATTTATCTTGCCGATATCCTTCCTTTTAGGGTCATCAAGTACATTTTACATATTTTTGCATAGCCGGACTGGCTGGCCTTATATCGATATGTTGGAGGATCAATAATGGCTTATCTAGTACTAGTATTACCTATAACAATCCCACGTACACTATGCATTGATGCTGAGTAAACGGCCGCTTTTAAATCTCAGGCAAAACTACAGTTTCAGGTGGTTCCCATCTATTACTGTTCACCTCTAGTGCAAAAACTGACTTTAGACAAACAACACAAGAGTTTTACAGCTTGGGGCTTGGTCTACCTTTACATATCTAGCCTATCTCCATCTCATTTGGAATATCTACTGTTTTACCACAGGCAAGTTAAAACTGTTCTATTTGTACAACTATCTTTATGTGAAAAAGGTCAAATGTCATGAGTTAGTATGTACTGAACACTACATACATCTGAGTTGGCCAAATCCAAGTGAAATTTGAAGTAGACTTGATGGTCCACCAACTAAGTGTGCATACACAGCATGCTGATATAGCCACACGACACTTTCCCTTGCCCAGTTTTAAACCACAGTCCTATGCATACTTGAGTGTAAAACAAGCAGAAATATTAAAACATCAAAGTAAAATCCTTTATTGACATGAGGTACTAAACATGTGCTTTGTAATACTAGAAGTGAACATAAGCATATCAATCTTAATACCTATACCCAATGTAAATCTCAACTAGGATTCAAAGTCATTCAACATGTTTTTCTACAATACCAGTATAAAGAAAAATTCAACATTTGATAGGGTGTCCAGAAGAAAACAAAATCATTCTGAAGAGGTTTTAGCGGGTTGGTCCAGTAAAACTTTTCACTAGTTTCATAGTAAAGTATAGTTTGTAGTCTAGTTTAACTCTTAGTCAGCCAAAATTCTATTATCCATAGTTTAACTGGTTACTTGATTTTAAAGAAAAAGATGAATTCATACAAAATGCGAATAGTAATCTATAAAGAATCAACAATACACATAAATTCAAAATATGGACTATTAGTGTTGGCAAGGTTTTTGGTAAATAAATACACCAGGGATTAAATATTTAAAGGCTGTTTGAACATTGAGTCACTGACTTTAACATTTAGATTCTCAATTCGATAATTAAATGTTGATCTTTGTATTTGTTGGCTTTTGGCAAAGGCCCCTCACCTCCTTGCCTTCTGCCCTTTAGATCATTTATATCAAATATTATGTAGAGTGGTAGTTAAGTATGTAGCTTTATGTTGATAAGCAAGGTCAAACACTTGAACATTATTAATCATTCTATAAGACCAAAGATGTAGCATACAATTATATCATAAGATGCCTAATGGACTGTGTCCATCCTGGAATCCACTCATAATTCATACTTGTCTCAACAAGATGGGATGTGTTCCCTCTGGTCCCATCTCATGAAATACAAAAATGACAAAATGTCTCTTAAGATATATTGACAAGCTGGAATATAAGAGGACCATCTTGTCTAATGTGATATCAGCCTAAAATGTTCCTCTAAAATTAAGACCCAGAAATGGATATTGGACATTGGTCCATTTGATCAAAATTCTAATTCCATGGCTTGAGTGACATGGAAGTTGTCCCTTATGTCACAAACACAAATATGTTATATAAATGTTAACTTACACACTGCTGTCTGTGAGTGACATGGTATCATCAGTCATAGCATCGCTAGAGAGTGATTGAAGCTCACTGTCCTGGGCAGAGACTGTGGTGTAAGACACGTGATATGGATAGCTGTTCTTACTACTTGATGTTGCACTCCTCTCTTGACACTGTTGAAGGTACAGACTGAAATATGAACAAAATGTTTAAATTTAATACACTTGTATTATGAAACAATTGCCCATAATGAAGAGGTACAGTTAAAATACAATATAGGCTTCTTTCTTGAGAGGTTCAAAGTCATCAGGCTTATGATGGTCTCAAGTAGAAAAGTAAATCCAATATATGGATTTCAACAAAGTATTTCAACGGTATATTTTGATTGTACTTGAAAAATCTCAACAAGAATTTGGTAATAATAAAGCAATCAATAATAGTTAACAATTCTACAAGAAGCCTAAATCTTTCTTTAGAGAAAACATCAAAAATTTCAAAGCAAATAACACACCCAATGGAATTGAAATTACAATAACCAAAGTTGAAAGAATCAATTTACTTCAAATATTATTACTATCGGTTAAGACAATGACAAATTGGTCCTCTCTAATTACTCTCCCTCAAGAATAAAATGAGGAAAAATAATTTCAAAAAATGGAAATGATACACAATTTAAGCACTAGGGCCTATTTTGTAACATCCTGACAGAGGATCGATCAAAGTTATTTCTAACTTTGTAATACTCAGGCAACATCCGCTTGGATAAAGTTATCTCGCTTAGTACTAACTACCAGCAGGTTCTAGGAGATAGCACTAAGGTAAAATGTGGTATAGGTAGAAAATAAAGGCTATATTGAGATGCAGCAAGCTTCTTTTACACTAGCAGGCACGTTTGTTTTCACTTTGCCAATCTTATATGTAGATTCTTTGCAAAAGATGAGAACAACTACGTGCTGTGAACGAGTTCATATTTTCATGGTGGAATCGAAACTTTTTAGAACCTGGAAGGAAATGATATCTTATGAATGACCTAATAAACCTTCCATAAAGTTTAAAATCAAGATGTTTACTTGCAAGAAACAAAAATTCAACAGAAAGAATGACCATTTTAGGTGTCCAGGCCATTACACGCACAAGACTGCAACATATCCTAACTACATTACTACAATACACAGTGTGAAAAACACAAAGTACACATACCCAGCAGTTGCTTCAGGTCTCTTGAAGAAACTGGCTTCAGCTCGAGAAGCTGTTGTCGCCATTAAAGACTTTGACGTCAAGGGGGCTACTGCAACTGGTGTCATAGGTTGATGAATAGGTTGGCTTGAATCAATATCATCAGTCTGTAATTCCTCATTCTCATGCAGTGTGGGGAGGGGGCCTACTTGGGAGAGTGGCCGGGCACTGCTAGAGCCACTAGATCCATTACTCCCAGTTTTTGGACTCTCTCCCCCTGCTTGTATATATTGCACATAAATGTCGGATTTCAGAAATATTGGCCATGTGTTATCCGTCATATATTTTTCTACAGAATCCTGAGCCTCATCGAATAAAGTCAATTCAATATCTTTTTTAGTCACTCTTTCAGAAATTGTTTGGCGAATTGACTTACTTATAATGCTACTAAGTTGATCCCCTCTAATGTACTTCCTGTATATCACCTTAGCCAGGTTGAATATTTTGGCTCTTTCTTTTGCATCATTACTTTGTGATTTTGTAAATTTCAAAAGACTTTGTCTTAAGCCTTTGCATGCAAACCAAAAGTCGAGAGTCACAGGACAGTAACATTGCTCAAGTGACAGGAATTCCTTATATAATTGAAGACCATCTGAATCTTCTAATAAAAACTTGAGGCTTTCTGCCCATTTTAAATAAGGTGGGGTACTATTCTCTGTAAAAGGAGGTGAGTTAGTTGCACTTCCCTCGGGTTCAAAGCCCAGAGGGGCGATCATGTCTTCCTGACTTAATCCCTGAGACTGTAAAGCTAATGCTTTGTTTTTCCCGTCAAGGTTTGATCGGCGGGGTGTTGCAGCAGGGGAGTGACTAACATCACTCCGATGTGATCCTATACTCTTAATAGAGGAGTGACTCTTATTCGAAGCATGACTCTTGTGTGAGCCACTGCTTCTGGTAGAATGTCCGCCATTTGAGGTTAGTTCATTTTCCTCCCCAGGTACTGGAGGACGTGGTGCTGATTCTGTAAAGTTACCACCTACGGAGTCATTGAGAAATTGGTGGACCTCAACACTCATTTTCTGAAAATAAACAAAATAACATTATAAAACTTAATTTATGATAAGGGGTTTACGAACGGGTTTATCTAATAGGTTCACCAATAGGTATACAGTGAATATGTACTCTGAATTAACGTTTTTGAAAATGAGCAAAAAATGCATGTCAAAAATTGGACTGTGTTTTCAATTAATTCTTGTTCAAACCTTTATTGCTCAGTATCAAAGCCATTCATAGCTCTCATTTACATTTCTTTCAAGCTGCTATAGCCCATAAAGCCATAAAATCCATAAATAAATGTATAATGGGCCAGGCACGGCCTGATCTTTGTTATATACACATCTATCAAAATGTACCTTGACAAATGAGGCCCGCCATTTATTTATGCAAATAGAGAGGCTCACATAGGGAATTCCAAAATCAATACAGGAAATAATATAGATGATATTCCATTTTCACCGTGTGTTTGTTTTAATATGAAGTACATCACAAACTTTTATAACAATACCAAAATAAGCATACAATGATGATATAGAATATACCTACAAAATGTGGTGGAATAAGATTTAAAAACACAAAATGTGAAAACACCTCTGAAAGCCTCTGCAATTTGACCTTTTACATTTCACTTCTTGTACCAATATTAAAAATACTAAGATCTATAACAATATTCAACCAAATTGACAATTAAACTGGTGATGTACGTGGATGGTTATGTGTTCTTTGTGATTGCATTTGTACCACTTACGAACCGGCCAGAAAAGCAAGGCAAATAATACATAAAATTTGGGGAATTTTAGAAGAGTTGACCCAGTTTTTTCATGCACATGGAAATCTGATCTTTCACTTTCCTATCTATTGTCTCCCATACACATCTCTAACGTTCAGCATAATTTTGGCAACCCTTATCAACTAAATGATGACCGAACTACGACCAATTCTTTACATTTTGAACTGATAAACAAAGCCATTCTTTCGATCAAAAATTCGTGGGCTGAAAATCAACTTTCTCTCGCCGATATTTGAATCGAATTTAGTGTTACATTTAGCGGTCTCAACAGCCTTCGATCTGCTCTCAAATACGAAGAATATATTCAAATTACACTTACCGAAATGAAATCATCTCTAACAGAATTAAATCCTAAAGTGGCCTGCTCAAAATGGCGATGAAATTTGAAAAGTTTGAACTCGAAGATCAAAGCCACATGCCTGCCGCACTTGGTGACGTCACTTCTCTTTGATGTTCCGCACCAATCACCGACTGGTCTAATCTACAGTGATAGTGGAATCCAACCTCCTGGCTGGGTTCTATAAACAGAGTGACCAGTGAGGTTAGAGCGAACCAAAGGCCAGTGTTCACTTCATTGTAAGGTTCTGATTTAAAAGGAATCATTTAGAATATGATCATATGCCTTTGTATTTATGACATAAAAATCTCTAATACTGTTGACTTTTTTCTTGAGGTCCGTGCTTATACCCGATGGCAAATTATTGCAGGAATTGTAATATAGGAATTCAAAACAAGTCAAATGTGAAATTAGAGATAACAAAATGGTTTATTGATAGGATCAAAGCAACAGTAAGACTATAATACAGTGATAGTCTAAATAGTGCAAATGGCTTCAAATAGTTAAGATTATCATAATAAATAAATAAGATTAAAATCATACCGAGTATATGAAAACATGAACATGAAGTAAAGACAATCAATGAAGTGAGCCACTTACATTCAAATAACAATATACTTTATTTACATGCTTTCCTCACTTATCATATATCAATCATGTTTATTTTATTTCTTTTTCCATAATCATGCATGTAGTCTCAAATGGAGTAATGACTATAAGATTATATAATTGCCATATGATTCATATGATGGAAGAATGGAATTCACTGTTTAAATGTTTTAACTATTGGAGCATTGGACATACTGCCATCTATAAAAAATATATTTAGATTCAATGATTTGCCGCCATCTATTGTGTAAACTAAACTTACATTCTAAAAAGGTGATCCAAGAGATTATTGTATTGTATTGATTATGAATTGTATTTTATATCAAATTATTTTTGTGCTCTTTGAAGACAGCTGCCAGAATAAACATATAAATTGTCAGTAAATCATGACCTTTGACATGAAGACAAGAGTAGATAGATTGTATTCAACTGTTTAAATTAACATGAAACTTATTTTAAAAAAGTGAGCTATACAAAGTAATTCCTAGACTGTCTTGTGTCATATAGTGTTTTACAATAAACAAAAATATGCACTTATTATCCTCATTTTTGAAACAGCAAGGACAACGCAGATTGCATCACTGTAACAGTTTAACTATATCTCACATCATTTTTTAAACACACTACAACAAATGAGGATAACACGTGACTGGCTATATCTCAGATTCCGAGGATACCATAGGCCGCAAAATTTCTCTGGTAATAATGATCAACTACATGTATAGCACACCATTATTCATTTCAGATTGCAATTATGATATTGTGAAAATAAAAATATTTATGAATCCAATACATTCATAGGACGACAGAACTGAGAACAATAGTTGAGACTAATTGATAACTTATTCTCTCTCCAGTCTACTTATATATTTATACAGCAACTTATAAGAACAAAAAATTAAATCTAGAAATACTTATTGTTAATATTAATTTATTTAGGATGAAGTAATTTCTTCATCCTAGATATTATCATGGGCTTTCAATCTAGTTGAAAGCCCATGATATCTATATAGTCTCTATATTGGTTTCATAATGGGCAATTATACCTGAAATAGTAAAAGGTGAAATATAACATATGTCCAGACTTGAAGTCAGACTATGCTTTAACAATTAACATTGACGGATACATTGTATTTTCTTATATATATTTCTCTTTGTTTTATCATATTTCAGTGATGTGTTTATAATATTAGATTATATTTTCAAAATAACAGGTTCCTAATCAGTGAAACTGAAACTCTCGTGAAATCTCGCGAGAAGTAAAATGGCAGCCCCCAGAAAAACAAAAAGTCTAGAATTCCATGAAATGTCTTATTTTAAAACAGAATGAAAGGGATTGTGTAATTCATTATGACTTCAACGAAATCACCAGTATCACTTGCAAACTTTTTCATCTTCAACCCAACCCTAGGGCCCAGGGAAGGAGAGGTAAAGGCACTTACACTTTTTGAAATATTTGTTGAGTCAAAATTTTACAGGATAGCCTAGTCTAATAGATTGACCAAGGAGGATTGGCTCCCAGGCACAGATAATGGGAAGTTCTCCATATAATCTGTAGAATACTCCAGGTTAGGCATCTTGAATCAGAAAAAATGCCCTCCCCCTGAGATGTCATTATTCTAGACTACAGTGGGGGACAAAAATAAAACTCAACGTTCACAAGTTGTCACAATGAGCTTATTTCCAAGTTTCGTGTCTCAAACTCTCCCAAGCGGTAGAAAAATAATTCCCGTTCACTACAGTAGCACAATAAATGAATCCAAAGCTTCATACCTGCAAATAATAGATAAATCTTACTTCGGTCCAAAGCCTTCTCTATATTCCGGCTTTGAGGAGGAAGATTGAGCTGCCTTAGTATTATAAATATTGTAAATCATTGTGTCACACGCACAGTAAATATGGCATAATAATATGAAATATACCTTTATGTATAGATTTGAAGAACATCAGCTCACATCCCCGTCTGAATCTATTGTTATATTTGATTTCTTTAAGCGAGAATAATTTCAGATTTTATTCACGTCCAGAACCGGAAGCCATTTTTAGCTACAGCGAGAAAATTTCATCATGTTTCAAACTCCGAAATGAAATTTTGAAATATCTAAATCCAGACAAGCAACGCTTCATCCTAAATATGATTAATATTCTTAAAAATATTTATAAAATTTATTAAAAATGAGTTCTAGGTGCGTGTAGGTGCGTGTAGCACAGTACATACGAAATCAATGAAGTTTCGTCTAGCTGTAAGCTAGAGACTCGAGTAAGATAAATCCCTACCAAATCGAATGAATGTTTTCATGAATCGCCATGTTTGTTATCCAAGGACGGTTGACTCCCAGAATGCAACATCAGTTAACCGTATTTACTCATGACAGGTTTCAAAATGACGGAACAGCATTTTGAAAGCTGGCACGTGTCATGTTGCATTCTGGGAGCCAATCCTCCGTTCCGGCGCAATCGGGCGACAAAATCACCTCAAAATTTGAAGAGTCGGCATAACATGTGAATATCCAATTCAACTTTTGAAGTTCTTATTTGTCATTAGGGACACAAATTCCACTATATTTGGACTTACTAAGACGGAGAAAATAGAGCACTGAATACACTGAGGTAAGAATTTATTACATGTGCGACAGCATGTAATTTTCATAGCTTTTGCAATTCTTTATGATCCCCACTGTATATCCTATTTAGTCTGAATTATATTCAGACTATAAGGCACCTATGTTAAAGTTTGGTAATTCTAAATATTTGTTTACATAGGAAGTGCTATTCAAAATGGCCGATTGGGTAAAATTAATTTTCACATTTGTTACTTCAACTAGAACTAGCTTTATTTCCACTTGACAATATGCTGTGTTACTTTTTATTGCATTTAATTGTACCTTGCTATTTAATTGAAATTTTGTAATGTTTATTTTATTGAAGAAATTGTTCCTCCAATTGATAATTTTGTGCAAAAAATTTCACTGCAATTTCCACAGGAAAGTAGTACATCATAACAGACTGACTAGTCAGTCTGTTGGATACATACTAGTCATTATTCACTGGCATTACAACTGGGCTCAACTGGCTATAAATTCATAATCAGCACTGTTGAAAGGTTTATACTAATATCGTGATCACCTCTTATATGTTTTAAATTTTTTTTATGGAATAAAACCAAATCTGGTGATTCAAAATCTGAAGCGGGAAAAATATTCCAAATGGCAGCATTTGAATTTGTATGACATCCTTTAGATCTGTCATGGGCTTTGAACTAGAAAATTGAAAGCCCAACGATCTGTATATTCACTCACGACAGGCGGAGCATGGATCAATTTTAAATTCTCCAAATTGGTTCATTATCTGGCTGATAATAAGCTAGTTTGAGCTGGGAAACAATTATATTTTTCCTTGAAGTGTTATCTTTATGTTTTAGCGTGCCAGGAGAATCATGTAAACATAACAAGGCAAACAAAAGTTATTTTATACCCTATTTTTTCTTTTTTCAAACTTCTTTCTGCCCTTGGTATAATCTATATATAATATAAAGGGGGTGGGACTTATGTTCACTATGCTCCCAGGGTCTCAACTTGATATTCGACCTTGACCTTGATCGATGGCAACATTGAAAATGTTGTTATTTTCTGATATTATAATTGACTCTAAATTGATGAACAGTGATCCAATATTTGTTTGTTTGTTTGTTTATATCCAATTGTTTGTGGTGCTTTAATGCCACCTAATTGATGTCCAAAACATTTTAACTAATATCCTAATCACTTCTTGTGTGTTATGAATTGACATTGCCATTCACACAATGTTAAAAAACCTATAAAAGTTCATTTACTCTAACTAGGATCACAATATTAATGTGAAATGCCAATCAACATGTCACCAAGATCCTATTAGTTGGATTTTACATGGTGTTTAATGTTAATCCAAATTGAAATACTTGATAAATCAAAAAATTAAATGACTCTTGCCATAGGTTTCCATGTATTCTGGCCCTACCAACACACATGCTGCCATCTATTTATCCATGCTAAAATACAACAATGGCCCTTCCTATGGTTATACACTGAAACATTTTGATTTCAGGAACACAAGAAAATCTTACTGTATTACCCCACAGATGTTGATATTGATACCAAGATTAAAAATATTGGACTATGTGAAGCTATTGTCAACTTCACTAGGTGAGTTATCTCTTTCTATTAACCTCTTGACTACCTTGAGTGACGACCTACCTCGTCACCCCAGAAATGACCTTGAAATCCAGAGTGATGAGAAAATATGTCACAAAAATTTTCAGTAAAATTGCTCTTTATTTGAATAATTTCCTTCCAATTTACACAAAAATTGTTTCAAAATGTGTAGAAATGAACTCTGCCGTCTAATTTTACAAAGCTGAGAATCTCAAATTGTATATGTATGTAGTAAAATGTCAAAATGTGGCAAAAATAAAAAATTCTTTGCTTCCAACTGATTTTAGAGCCTGTGATTGAAGAGGTTAAATAGATATCATAAACAACACTCAGCTTTTTTATGATGCAAACTCCATTCCAAATTCCCCCTATTAAAATTCTTAGATAACTTTTTAGTGGAATGGTGAAACGAGTCCAAATAGCTCAAAATAAATTAATGAATATTTAAATTCTGAAAGTTTGTTTTTGTGTATAAATGTGTTTGCAAAATTTTCAGTACATTTACTGATGCACCATGTGAGGTGATGCATACGCAGAAAAGACGTCAAGTCTTCTATCAGGCGGAGAAAAACTTTTGGATCGTAATGGTAATTATGCGATTCTATAGTATTTGATAAAATAGCCATTGTATTGTGTTTCACCTCATTACCACTCTTCAAAATGTTTATTTATATGAAATATACCTGAATAACAAGGTGATGAGTTTGCTAAAGTTACTTCATCTTTTTTTCCAGACAGTAACAATACCAATATCCCACAAAACTAAAGATGGTGTACCATATATAGAGTATCATGAAGATGACGTCCAAGATTCTGTCTTTCAAGCTGTGTTAAAACAAGCATATAAGATGTTCAGGGTACGATAAAAGTTTTGATAGAAACCAGAATTCTGTGCTTGTTCCGAATGCCCATGGTTTCTACTATCTGTGTATATTTTTCGCTTTTTGCAATTTTGGAAAATTCATTTTTTCTCAAATTTCTTGTTCTGAAAGATCGTAATCAAAATGAACATAAAATGACTCAAGGTGAAGTCAAAATCTTTGGGTGAAGGGAAAAGCATGGTCATTTGGTCTGTGGATTTTTTTAAGGAATCACTATCTTTGAAAAGAAGCAGGCAAAAGACTAGTCTCGGTTTGGAGAATAAAGTTTATCAGTCTACTGCACATTGCGCCTGCTTTGGACAATTTTGATATTATTACATATTGTAGATTTTTCAAATTGTCCTCTTTTGAATATTCATAATTTAATTTGGGTGATATTTCTATATTTTTCATAAAAAAATTATTAGCCCAGGAGACTGTTCTCCAAAACGAGACATGTCCTTTTAAACAGAAATCCATGAAAATTAATAGCCACAAAATATCAAAAAAGTAAAAATCTGCAAAATATAATAGCTGCGAAATTTCATAATCACAAAAACGTGACATATATGAAGGCATCAAATATAATTTGGGTAAAATTTTTGCATCATCATCATTAATTGAGCCAGGCCACAGGAAATGGGTCTTATCACAGATTTATTCAATATTCTGATTTTTTGTTCATCTTAAAAAGCACAAAGAGACCTTTCAAATGAGCCATGGCTTATGTCTTAACAATTTTTCCTGCATATATAGACCAAAAAGTCGGATTTGAATATAGCACATTTTCCTCTTAATCTTGGGCACATTTTTTGCTCTGTAGCACAATTTTCATTTTTGTGATAAGACCGGTTTTCCTGTGGCCAGGCTCAATTAGTGTTAGATCCATCATGTCTGGCGTTAACATTGACAGGTGGTGTTGAGCATCAGTGTTTGTAACACTTTTGTAACCTTTTGCACGTGCTGATATTTTATGTGTTAATGCCTTGTATTCATTCCATTTCAGTTTTTCATGGGTCCCTTCTCAGATATTATGGACAGAGGAAATGTTCAGAGTTTGATACAAAGATTAGAGCACTTCTATTACAGGGTGAGTGTTTTGGGAAAATATTCCACTTCATAGTATTTGTGCAAATATCTTAATTAGTACAATTTCTAATTCAATTATTTATCTTATAGTGTCAGGTAAGAGACATTATCTATCTAACTGTGAGGTAGCGAAATGAAAGTACACATTATTTTTGTGAACTGGTACTTATATACAAAGTAATAGTAAAATGGTAACTTTTATTTGAACATTCAAAATCAATATGAATTCCATTTTATTTAATTCCTTTATTATTTGGAGCTCGACAATGTTACACTGATTACACTGAAACATCGACAACAGTGGTATCCTGGATGTATTTATTTCAGTATCTTCCCACACTAAAAAGTGACAACAGTGCTATCATGGATGTTTTTATTTCAGTATCTTCCCACACTGAAACTTGACAATAGTGATATCCTGGATGTTTTTAATGGCATTCACTTTCTGCCACTAGACAAACATACATACCTTCGTATACAGTCTTTCACAAACCTACTGGAGGCAACATTTTCTCAGATTAAGTACACAGCTTTCCTCTACAATGATCAGTTAGTCTGGTGAGCATTTATTATGTATTACCAAAACTCATTTTGACATCATAAAACTATAGGCGTTTTAGAGAAACCCATGTTTAAGTCTATGAATGGGAGTTGTCAGTTTAGAAGACAAAAAGTGAATTTTAGTGAAAATTTTGTGACGGATTTTCTTGTCACACTGGGTTTCAAGGTCATTTCTGAGGTGATGAGAAATCTTTAAATTTTAGATGCTTTATTACATTTTTAATGATATAGAATTTGTAAATGTTCCAGAAAATACAGTATGTGAGCAAAATATGTAGTTACCGTAATTTTACATTTCCAGGAGTGGGCTTGAACAAGATGATATGAGGACAATGTACAAGTATCTAACAACAAGTTTATTCCCTCCTTTCCTAGAGCAAGAACTACAGGGCAGTCCAGTTGCCAATAACGACAGGAGAGGTAGCTCTGTAGCGACGCTTCACTATGGCAGGTATGTATTGGTCCCAGGGATTAGATTGGTCCAGGGTATTCATGCCTGGTCTTGGTCCGGGGACTATTGGATAGTCAGTAGCTATGCTTCTATTTGACATTTCAGCATGGGTCCAGGGGGTTAGATTGGTCCAAGGGGTTCGTGTCTGGTCTTGATCCAGGAACTATGGGATAGTTCAGTAGCCATGTTTATATAACTTTTGGGTCCATGGGGGTTAAAATGGGTCTCTGAGTTATTTATATAGGATGATCCTTTTACTAATAGCTATAAAAGGAAGTTATTTTGCTACAATTCGCTATGGCAAGTAAACATGGGTGCAAAGTGATGGCAGACTGAATCTTATTTATATTTATTTTATGTTTCAAGAAACACTAGAAAATGACTATGGATTATTTTAAAGATCTACATTTTGAGCAAAAGATTCTTGTCGAAACAAATCACTTCACAATACTATACTATACATGAGTACTTTTTGCAGATATATAAATGGTCCACCTAATATGTCTGACAGTAGCAATCTTGGGAAAGTGCCCCGAGTCTACATAAACACAGAATCTACATGTGAGGAGTGCCATCTAGTGGTGTACAGAGCACTTAGTGCTACAGTCTGTCTTCTTGTAGATGGTACGTACATATATGACAACTTTATTACGATTTGTTGACCCATTACTACACAGTATGCCTATTAAAGCGTAATCTTTATTTAAAGGACTAATGCAGATGCCAATAAATGCTTCATTGCATTAATGAATAATTACATCCTATATTAATACTAACTTGATGTGACCTTCATTTTCCTTTAAATTGATCGATATGAATATTATGTAATATTGCATTATTTAAGGAATAAATGTAACAAATGTAATAAAATTGACTATACATGTATATACATGGATGACTATTCTAAAAGCACTTCAATGGAAAATGTCTGATGAATCTATGAATAAGCTAAATTGTGTAGTCACTATAGTAATCATTTGCAACAAGCTTTGGTGATGAACATTTAGTTTTCATATCAAGGATTTTTTTTTCAGCTAGTTATCCTCTTCAGTTTGACTTCTACCGGAGTATAGATGGCCTAGTGGGTCCAAAGCTGAGTGTTTTAGCCTCAGATATCAGTGAACAATATGTCAAAAGGTCAACTCCTAGGTGAGCAGGTAGAAATAGAAAAAGATAATTGAGAATTAAGTGACTTTTCGTATTCCCTGCCATATTATACTATTCAGCCTGAATAAAAACAGTTATGCCATCTATCTGTAACTCAATCTGATAAGTTGTCTGTTTTGAAATAAGAACTCTTTAATACATCCACTAACCTCATTTAATAAACTGTAAGTTTTTAATTATAGATGAATTAGTATAAGATTTCTTGTTTAAAATAAAAATTGCATCGTATTATGGAATAAAGAAAAATCCTCATGAATTTTTCATTTCAGTACGGGAGAAGTGCAATTTAAATATATTTATTTTAACCACATGAACCTTGCTCAGAAGACGACAGTGCACACAGACAGTAAGAAGTCATCCAATGTCAACATTCCCGCAGATATCCTACGTCTGCTCAGTGACATCAACTCTGACCTCAGCAGGTAAAGCAAATTCAATATGCGTCAAAAGTGCTTTATAATTTTTCATAAAAAATAATTTCAGTCAAAGAAGACATTGCTATTGGTTGGACCCATTTTTATGCAATATTTGGATCTGTGATAGAAGTTAAAATTATAGTAGTAGTTAAAATTATTAGATTAAAATTTGTCATAAATCTACTCTAATTCAAAATGGCCACTCAACATCTATCTTTAACATTACAGGTACAGATATAAGAGAAAATACCAGATATTCACCAAGAGATAAAATGTTTATTGTCCTTCATGATGTATTATGATTTTTAAAGAGTGATTTCAGTAAATTTGAAGAATATGTATGGGAGATTTAATGCATTTTTCCCAATACCATTGATGTTGTTAATTAGGGTTTATTTGATGGCTGTCTTGGAAACTTTATTTTTCAAAATGACAGTTTCTAGTTGATATCTTTATATTAGTCCTGTCCCTAGCCTCTCTGAGCTTACTCGGATTTAGAATGAAATAACTTTTGATTTTCTTTTAGTAGATACCCTGAAGTGTAGGAATCCATAAGTTATTTTTCCAGGTTTGGGTAAAATCAATTTTTATGGCAGGTTATAGTGGCGCCATCTAGTGATTTTAAAGTTGCAGGGTGATAATCTTAATTAATTTTTTTTTCAGCCAAACCTAATTTCATATTTATTTTTTTGCTTTTTCCTTAGAGACTACTTCCTAAACTATGCATTTGAATTTTTAGGTGATCCTGGAAGGTCATTTGATGGGTCATTTTGCCTCAAATATACAGAAGCGCCACCTATAATCAAGGGTCTACCTTATAAAGTTTATTATTCTGAGGCTGTTATGGTAGATAAAATTGTTATTATTGGTGTAATAATTAGAACCATAAAGGGGACATATGATGCAGTATCAAATTAATATATGTGGGACATGGGAACTTTAGAAAATTTTTTTTTGTAAAAGTGGAAGAAATTTGACAAAATATCAGTTTTTACATATTACCAAATACATATGCTTTTTTTATTTCTAAGGTAATCCTTATATGATGTAACAAGTACAAACAAATACATTTTGATTTTTGAGAATATGAATGAAGTAATTGTAGGGCTGAATTTTGGTTTTGGCCCATTATTATTATTTAATTATTCTGTGTTTGATATACACCCCTTATTATATCAAAGACTCAACTTCTGGAAATACAACACGGTACTTAATGAATGTATGAAAAGCTTTTCCTGAGTTTCTTTGTATTAATAGAGTATAACATCTATTAATCATATCATTTCCATAAGTGTGCACTTTTAGAATAAATTATATTTTATTTTACAGGTAATTTTTGCCAGAAACATTTTGTATAAAATTAGAGCTTCTCAAAAGATGTATCTACACTTTTCAAATAAAAAATGATCCTTCAATCTATCCCACCCAAATGGAGTTAGATCTAATTTTATATTATATTTATACCATCATAAGTTAATATCAAACTCAAAACTGAAACTCCTGTTAAATGCCATGGCAGCTAATTTTGGGGTAATTTACATCTTATTAGCATGAAGGTTGTTTAAAACAGTAATCCTCTATAATTGACTTATTGACTAACCTCTGTTTTTGTATTTAGTATATATTTGAGACTACAGATGAACATGTATTGAGTTGGTGGAAACAAAATTATTAAAATGTGATTAAAGTAAGTAAGCTTAAGGTTTATTTAAGATATAAAGATTGCTCATCTTCGACAAAATAGAAGAATTAAAATTATGATCACTTAGAATGATTCAAATTATTTCTAATATAGAATGTAAGTTGGTGTCTAGGAAAATAAAACATATGATCACATCCAGCTTTTCAAATTTCCTTGCATATGGATTAACGAATTAACGTTAATAACTAAAATGAACTCAGTTACATGATAAACTATGCATGATCCTGAATTGTGACTGTATTTTTGAGACCCAGAGATTGAATATTTTAAAATCACTAACAATCTATTTCTTCTCCAGTTAACTTCCTAAATGGCTTCTATAAACTTTGAAAGAGGAAAATGTATTATCTGCCAAGATGATTTTAAAGACAGTAACAGCAATTTTGTCAAGCCAACTGTTGGACAAGCAAGAGGTGTTGCAACCTTGCTTAGAATAAGCAAAATGAAAGATGATGAAGTTTATCAACGTATGAAATTAGCCAAACTTGAAAACGCACCTATTCTATATCACATGAACAATGCTTGCTACAGAGTATAGACCCAAAAACGGCATACTGTAGAAACCATTGAAGGAATGGTTGGAAACACACCTCATTCCTCAACAGCACAACCCAAACAAATGAAATGTTCCCTTCCGCAAAGGAATGAAGAAACTGAAACTGATACTGAAAAAACCATTGAAGGAATGGTTGGAAACACACCTCATTCCTCAACAGAACAACCCAAACAAATGAAATGTTCCCTTCCACAAAGGAATGAAGAAACTGAAGAAACTGAAACTGATACTGAAGAAACCATTGAAGGAATGGTTGGAAATACACCTCATTCGTCAACAGCACAACCCAAACAAATGAAATGTTCCCTACCACAAAGGCCCTCTGTTGAAGCTGTTGATGTACCTAAATACCAGAATGTTTGTATATATTGTAATCAGGTCACAAAAAACAAAACATATGAAAAATCCCAAATTTATGAAGAGAAGAAAGCTACCGAGTTTCTTGTACAAACCCAACACTTACAGGATGAAGTGTATACCAGCACCTGTCACCTCACTGATGTGAAAGGAGTGATTGAAGCTGATCTCTTATACCATAACTATTGTTACAAACAATACAGCCATAAATACCAGAAAAGTACTGATTCAAATTCTCTTCATGATAAATCAAATATGTATGATGTATTTAATGATGTCATCAATGAAATTCAACAAGACTTGAATACAGGAAAAGCCTTCTCTGTATCAGAGATTTGAAAAGAGATCTGTGACCGCCTTCGACGTAGCCCTGTTCAAAGGCAACTTGTCACCAAATATTTGCGTAAGCGATTTGGTGAAGATGTCACATTTATAAAGCACAGCAAGAGGCAGTCTCAGGATTTTCTTCTGGCAAGCAAGATAGATGCTGTAAAATTGGTAATTAATCATTTATAATTTAAAAGTACTTATTCAGTGTGTCAAATAAGTCCCGTCCCCCCCCCCCCCTCTACAGCCAAGACCTTAATAGATGGTACCTAGTATGATATACCATTGGAAAGATCATCCAAAGTTACGTTAACTCACCAACTCTCAAGTATTTTGGATGAAATTTATCTATATTTTGATAGTATCCTTTATAGTTAGTGTACATAAAATAGCATGTATCTATTAGGAGGTACAATATTTGAAATGGTCAGGAAGACTTGGGGAGGCTAAAAGCGCATTTTGCTTTCAATTTTGTCATTGTTCTCTATGTTTCTTACTTTGCCTTCAAAAATCATACATGATTTACAAACAAATGAAACTTATAGAAAAATATATTTTCTATAGATGGCGCCTTTTATGCATGGTTTCATTCTGTCTACAATGTATTCATTAATAACCGTAATTGTCAACCATAAGCTTAACTTGTCTAAATATATATTTTTCTACTTGTTACATCATGTTAGGTTTACCTTAGAAATAAAAAGCATATGTATTTGGTAATATGTAAAAACTGATATTTTGTCAAATTTCTTCCACTTTTACAAAAAAAAATTTTCTAAGTTCCCATGTCCCACATATATTAATTTGATACTGCATCATATGTCCCCTTTATGGTTCTAATTATTACACCAATAATAACAATTTTATCTACCATAACAGCCTCAGAATAATAAACTTTATAAGGTAGACCTTTGATTATAGGTGGCGCTTCTGTATATTTGAGGCAAAATGACCCATCAAATGACATTCCAGGATCACCTAAAAATTCAAATGCATAGTTTAGGAAGTAGTCTCTAAGGAAACAGCAAAAAAATAAATATGAAATTAGGTTTGGCTGAAAAAAAAATTAATTAAGATTATCACCCTGCAACTTTAAAATCACTAGATGGCGCCACTATAACCTGCCATAAAAATTGATTTTACCCAAACCTGAAAAAATAACTTATGGATTCCTACACTTCAGGGTATCTTCTAAAAGAAAATCAAAAGTTATTTCATTCTAAATCCGAGTAAGCTCAGAGAGGCTAGGGACAGGATCATATTCTTTTAAAAACTATTTTACAACTCCAAAAATGTGCAGCAAGAATCAAGAATCAGCAGAGGGATTTCTGCATTACCTTTTACTCTAAGAGAAAATATTTGGGTTTACTAATCATTTAAGAGTTGCTTCACAAGTCTTGAACTAGACCTAAGAATACCTGTACATGATGATAATGTAATTTATGAAATTCACAAATAAATAAAATGTTTATTTTGCAGGAATGTTGATGAAGGTGAGACGATTGTTAAATCAATCACAGACTGCTGGGTCGTAGGAAAAAAATCTGACCAACGAGAATTCTATGTCGTCATAAACCAGAAAAATGCCAATCTTATAGAAATCAATGGTGAGAATGATAACTGGATTTAGTAGAGTATTATATCATATCTGTATTATTAATTATTTTCACAGAACTCATATTTGAAGGTTATCTAGAAAACATCTTGATAATGAAAAATGTTTTGGGGGTCTATTTTTGCTCACTTTTTGTTAAAGGTTATCTCAAAAATTAGAAAACATCTTGATAATGAAAAATGTTTTGAGGGTCTATTTTTGCTCACTTTTTGTTAAATGCAATTCCAGAGGAAGTAAAGAGACTATGTGCAACTAATTTCAACAACATCTTCTTCTTGGATTGAAACAACATGTCTGCCACAAACTTCAGCAACATCTTCCACGTGGGCAATGTACACCAAAACAGACACTATCTGTCATTGTTTGCTCTGACAGTTTGTTATGATTTTAGCAGACCTTAAACTGACTTACCATTTACATTCAACATGAATAGATTTGAGTTGAACACATAAGATGGAATTTCTCTCGATTTGAAAGTTAAGGTGGATATGGATGCAGGATCACTCAGATTTACATGGACTTAAGCTTGGCTACTGTCTCTCTAATCAAAATGTACGCACTTCATTTTATTTTATTTAAAAGTAAGGATGAATAAAAAAGAAAAATGGAAATCATTTTATATCTACCCAAAATTGCATTCAATACAAATATTTTATTGTGATAGATTGCATTGAAAATGTATATATTTATGTACCATATGAAAATAATATATTATAATAATAAAATTGAAATATAATATATGAACCAAAGGATTGATTTTGTTTGAATATGTTCTTGACTATTTTTAAGATCATCTTTATGTAATGTATTTGCATTGTTTACTCTTGCTGTACTTTTCCTATTTGAAGTTCTGATTCTAGAATCCTGCTAGTGATCCTCATTAGCAAACAATTTAAAATGTCTAAGGGAGCATTTCAAAAGATCAATGTCAGAAAATTAACTGTATTTGCACAGTTAGGGGGAGGGTGTTCATAGCCTTAAAAGTTAGGTTACCGACATTGAATAATTATAATATATAGTATGACCAATGAAATCAACATTTCTCAAATACAGTTATGAGGGGGAGGAGGGGGTTCACAGATTAAATGTGCAAATGCAGTTAATAATCCAACATTGAACTTTTAAGATGCTCCCTAACATCCTGCCTGTTGAGGGGTCAAGTTTAAGGAGTGTCCAGGTGAAAAAAGACAAAAACATTTATCTATAGTATAGCTTAGTTTCTATTGGTCAGAAGAATGCATACAGCATAGAGTAACACAGAATGATACACCCTTTAAATACACATACTTTTTTGATGAAGAAATTAGGAATTCCCTTCACTATTTGGATGTCTGTATAATACGATTGTTTGTTTGCTTCAATCTTGGGGACAGGGGATGGTAAACATGTATTTGGCTTTGAATTGCCTTATTTTTAGAATATAGTGGGTGAGAAACACACTTGGTGCCTTCAGTTATTGTGATGTAATAAGGTGAATATACCTGAACTCCAATCCAAGCTTCTCATGTATAACAAACCTTTAACACAAATTGATTTTTTAAGATTTTTATTTCAAGAGTAAAATAACACATAGTACAAAATGTTGTATATGAACATGGTACTGTATATGCAAATATGTACAGAAGTACAAACTTATCACATTAATGATTGTTTTAATTAAACCTCTCTGGCCCAGTTATCTACTCCATGAATCTGAAATGTCCAGACTACGACATCAGAGAGTACATAACTGGGCCAGATGGGTTTGGTTATGATTGTATGAGCTGTGTCACAAGAAAATAGGTCTCATTGCATACCTTTTTTATTGTTTTTAACTTTGTATGCCCCAATTAACTTCAAAAAATTCAACAATACACTTTGTTAACTATGTAGGTAAAATTTTCGAAAATGATATATTTGTTTCAAAGATTCAAGCAGCTCTTCTAGCTGACATTCTTATTGGAATTGATAACATAAGATCTCTTTTCTTGTGATTTTACTATTATGTCACAAAAACATAACTTTATTTCTGGCTTATGGAAAATGGAATGTACCTTGACTGAATAAATAGTTTATTTAAAAAAACTGATTCAGTTTCTTAAATATGTACATTTTGTATACTATCTATAACCAGGTCTACCCTCTATACTGTAATCTATATACCCATTACTTTATCATTTGCACTTGTTTTGGCTTCACTGAGACAGCTTTGTCTAAAAGCACTAGACTTTTCACTCATGGTATATACCCATATACATACTAGGCAAGAATAATAGCAGAACTTAAAAGCACAATGTAAAATATGATTTCACTTATGACCTATCTCAATTCTCAAATGGAGTTTTGGGAAGAAATTTAATGTGTAAAATACATACAACATTGCATATTTCTAGGGACAAATACAAAATGTTGATGTTCTTGAATAATAGCAATCATATGTATCAGAAATATATAGCCGAGAAATTGACATACTAGTCTATCAATAAATACTCCCCGTTTCCCAAAAGCATTTTTCTAAGTAGAATATCGTATTTTAAGGCTTTTTTACAGATTTGAATTACACATTTTTTAGATTATGGGTAACAGGCAAGATAAACCAGCAGAAATCACCCATGATGCAATGGTTGCAGCAATCATGATTTGATCTATAAAAGCACTGGACATAAAATAAATAGCAGTAAATAAAAGCATATGGTCACTGCACTTTCACTTGGAAATGTGTACTTAGGAGTTTTCAAAAATGTACATGTACAGATACAATTTCTGTCATATCCACTTCAATATCAGTTGCCAAACAATAATATTCAAATGCCAAAACTACATCGAAAATATTCAAATGCCAAAACTACATTAATTTAAAGTAAAGATGGAAGACAGTCATTACTAAAGATTCATATAACTTTCATAAGTATGACTTATGCCATAGATTAAAATTCAGTTAGGCTCCTGAAAGTTAATTGTCTGTTAAGCAGGATTTTAATTTGGCAGTAAGATGTCAAAATGAATTTCTTAAGGTGATTGCACTGCCTAAATCATGGTTCATGAATTTACTATTATCAATATACAATATTCTTCACAAAATAGGGTTAGACTAGAAAGATTATACAGCGATCAGTCAGACACTGCTAAACAGACATTTAATTTGTAAGGGCCTTAATTTGAAAACTCGAAAGTACCACCATTAATATAATATTTTGTTTACATATTGCACAAGCAGATGGAATATCAAGAAGGCACATGGTGAACAATATCGCACCTAAAACCAAAAATGTCCACCTTAAAATTTATCCAAGATGTCCCAAAATCTAATCACAGATTCTTATACCAAGAAACATCCCAGAAAATTATGACAGTATCTTACCTAACTTAGGTACATTAAAATAATTAGCATATCCAAATAGCCATCATATACATACACACACTGATCATTGTAAAAATGCAAAAGTAGACAATGCATTTAAAAATTGGTGAAAAGCTTTGATAACCAAGCAAAAATTACTACTTCTTCATTGAAATCATTTGTTGATTCTCTACTTATCCATTTAAACAATTTGCATAGTTTCTCTTTGATTACTTACTATTAAAATATTAATTGAGAATCACTGGTATCAGATATACTAGCAAAATAATATATTACCCTTAGTATATATACATCAAGAATATATAATATATTTTTGGGGTTAAAACTTGATTATAAAAATATAATTTTGTTACAATCAGTGCAGAATAAATAAACCTTACAGTTTCAAGCTCATTGCTTTAGTAAGATACCATAATTGTGCGTATATGAAATCAATAAGAATCTACTTAACTTATGACATAAGCCATGTGGTCATGTTCCCTGAATCATAATATATGAAATACTATGCTACATGTATTTATAACCATGTATTACATAGATATTACAATTATATAAGTTGAAGTCTGTAACTTTTTTCTCACAAACATAAAATATGTGTAAATGAAACACTTCTGTTAAGAGCTTGGTTTTTAAGATGCTAATAAGTTGATCCTTACAATTATTCTGAGAGTAGATTTAATGAATAATGAAGTGTTTTATTCAACATATTCTTTCTTTATCGGATATTTGCTTCAGTCTATGAATGAATTTCTTTTTTAGTCTATTGACCAATGAATCTCTCTTTATCGGATATTTGCTTCAGTCTATTGACCAAGGAATCTCTTTATTGGATATTTGCTTCAGTCTACTGACAGACAAATTTCTCTTTCCTGAATATTTGCTTCAGTCTATTGACCAAGGAATTTCTCTTTCTTGGATATTTGCTTCAGTCTACTGACCAATGAATCTCAATTTCTTGGATATTCACCTCAGTATGTTGACTCATGTTTATCTCTATGTTTGTTTGTTCTGTTTGTTCATTTGAAGTAATTCTTGTTTCTAAATCTTTATTTCAGAATGTACAGTACATTCATAAAGTCTCTCTTTATTTACTTCAATTTGTTGATGCGGCGTAGCTGGACATATGTCAAACTTAAAAAGATGACAGCCATTGATCCCATGGCCACCTCATTAACCCAGAGGTCCCATGGTGTACTATACGCAACACCCTGAGAATCCAGATAGTCTGTGCCATTGGAACTAAAAAATAGCAAAAACTAGTAAAACATGATGATGAGTAAATACATAGAGCTCAACAAACTAACATTTTCAAGTTGGAGTTAAAAAACTTTTATACTTCCAAAATTTATAAATAATAATGGGCTTTACAACTCCTTTCTTACTTACCACTGAGTTACATTAAAAGCATTGGTGCTGCAGAATGTCAGGTCCTTTAGCTCATTGATTTGCAAGGCCTGTAAGACAACATAATGACTGGTTAATATGGTTTCATTCAGTCACACCCCTCTGATGCAAAACGAGGACATAATTCAACAATTCAATACATGACAAAAATGGAATGAAGTCTTCATAGTTTGACCAAAGTAAGGTAAAAACAGTACTTCATTGAATTATTCAAAAATATTACATTTAATCTAATAGCTGAATAGTGATAGTTTAAAATGCCAAACACAATCCCCAAGACAATTTGTGAAACCTCACAGCGAGATGAATCAATAACTATGGAAGTACAGGGTGGTAAAAAATGGAAACCCTAATACCATTTTCCCCATATCTATGTCATTTTAAAAAATAACTCCCTGATATTTTACGCTTGTATACATCATTCATTTTGCTACAAGCCTACTTTATATCATGACCATCAGATTGATAGTCACAATGTTACAGTACTTTAAAGAACATGCCCCAGTGGCCACTATTGTGCTGTCTGGAAACCTGTACTCATCGTCTAAAATGTCCTGACCTGTGGGGATATGGCAGAGATAGAGTATATGAGAATGACCTCAGGACAATTGCAAACCTCAAATGTGAGATCATTCGTGTCATTCAGGCCATACCTGCTGAGGAATGCATTCGGGTCATTGACAACTGTGCTGTTTTGCCTACAGCGCGATGATGGCCAAATCTTAAGCATGTTATTCAAAGTGCTGTAAAATTGTGACTATCAGTCTGATGGTCATGAAATATGGTAGGGTGGTAGGAAATTGAATGATGTACATATGTTTGAAATATCAGGGAGTGATTTTTTAGTGTTAAAGATATGAAGAAAATGCAGGGTTTCCATTTTTTGACCACATTGTACCTGCCTCACTAATGTATATGGGCTTGTTATCTTGGTGTGCTTTACTGCATATGGGAAATTGTACAACAAGAATACAACAGACATAATACTTACAGATAGTCCATATCTAATGATGCTTAAGTACTTGATCCATTGTAGCCACTCAGCAATTGAGGTAAGGTTGACTAGGAGACCACTGAACACCTGGTAAATAAATATCAAATTGATGTCAATCTGACTAGGAGACCACTGAACACCTGGTAAATAAATATCAAATTGAGGTCAATCTGACTAGGAGACCACTGAACACCTGGTAAATAAATATCAATTTGAGGTCAAACTGACAAGGACAGTACTGAACCCCTGGTAAATACATATCAAATTGAGGTCAAGCGACTACGATGGCACTGAATACCTGGTAAAATCAAATTGAGGTCAAGTTGCTTAGGTGGGTACTGAACACCTAAGTGAGCAAGCCACTGCACTGAAAACTATTATACATACCATCATGAAGACGAAGCACAGGGCTATGAGCAGGTTAGCAATGGCAAACACACTGACACTGGAGCTCAAGAAGAAAGCTAACCCCGATGCAGATAGTGTAATCAAGAACAAATTAAGGATGAAGAAGAAAAATTTGTCTGCAGCTGGGACAAATCCTGAAAGTATAAAATTTTATTTATAAATAATTATAAAATGAGAATGTATAATGTTTATTATAAGTGGTTGATTGAAGAAATTCTTGTCACAAAATTATCATATTTCAATTCACCTAAATATTTTCCATCGATGATTCTACAAATATCAACTCAACAAAACTAGAGAAGCGTTTTTTGCAAAACATGTTCTCATGCACCAACCTATCATCCAATATGTCACCACTGAGAATCCTATAACTGGGAGGAGCCTCATAGGTATGATGTCACAGAGAAGTTTAGCGAGGAAATATGCTGACACCCTATAGAACCCACTGGCACTTTCATGGCTGAAACGCATGAATAGAATCGATTAATCGATTAATTGTATTCCCAATTCAAAATCTCATATGCTTGTATTTTCTTATATATAGGTTAGGGGTAGAATACTCGAGAGCAAATGAGTTCTGAGATAATATTTCCAGGATGATGTTATAGGTTATTGAATGATTTGAAGTGCAATATAGTACATGTATATATTGCTCTGGAGAAATACTGTATTAGCACAAGATGAAGTTAAGTACCAATATTAAGATATCGCGCGCTTAATATGTCCTGTATTGCACTTCAAATTATTTTATAAGGTTTTTATCATGTGATCGTATTAGGCCAATACATTTTACTTAGGCCTTACGGAGATAGTCCATTGGAAATATTCTGACTTGCTCCGAGATTGTCCCCTCTGTATCAATATTTTTTGTACTGCTACAGAGATGATCAATCTGTTCCAATACAAGTTGAGGGGACAATCTCAGAAGGAATACAGATTGGTATAGCACAAGAACTGACCAATTGGAGGACTTCATTTTGCAGATCATACGATAAAGAAAAATATTGACCATCAATTTATTTAAGAATCACCAAAAGGGGAAGAACAAATATAAAAGGTACACGCACATCATATTAACCTTCCTATTCCATAAACACAGCTAATTATACTGGATATTAGAGCTCATTTAGTTTAAGTAGAAAGTAGACACTGGCAGGTGAGTGTTTAAGTTTATTTATTCCATAGTTAGCATGATATTCATAGGATTACATGTGAAAATAAAAAACGGTATTTTTGTAATCAGTGGTAAAATATGATATTTTTGACAAATTTTCACTTAACCATAGCATACAGTGTTTAAGCCATGACATACGGCGCCTATGGCGCCATAGCTATGAATTATGGATTTTTGCTACTTCAGACTCAAAACGAGGCTTAGACGGATCGTTTGGAAAATTCGAATTAAATCGCTTAATTTCCGACGATTCTGATGATGACTTTAACTATGGGATAAAAAGAACGTCCTATGATTTACTCATGATATGATTTTAATCCACTCATGGATATTGATATCTGCACTCTCTCACTACGCTCGCTCGTGCAGATATCATATCCATTCGTGGATAAAAATCATATCACTCATAAATCATAGGATATCCTCTTTTTATTTTATCACACAAAATGGTATTATGAATAATATTATGCTAACAATTTAACACTTTTAAAATATGCTTTCCCATACTTACACAAATATCGCCCTCTCCTTTATGAAGAGCTCCACTGCAGACAAGTTCCCAAACATCATGTTCATTGCGATGAAGAAGAAAGCACCAACTCTGCAAAAACATACTAAAAATATAAACTAGTTATCATAATAGGAAGTGGAATATTAATTAATAAAGTGGAATTTTTATCAATAAATTCAAACATTTTACAAGCGATTGCAAAACTGTAAAACGAAGGAATACAATTTTATGAACAATCAAATTCCGAGACATCAAGTTAAGTGCAACTACACCTCTCTCACAGATATTCCTTCCATCTTTTCCCTATATCACCATTTCAGCATTATCTAACGGAAATACATAATCTAAATAAAAATTGTCAGTCTTTAATATAAATTACCTGTTTTGTATGCCAGATGTGAGAGACAAGTCTAGTTGGAAATAAATGATTCCAACAATAACGCCAAAGAAAAGCATCACAAAGAGCTGAAACAAAATACAGGCATTTTAGTATTAGCCAGGTATAATCAATGTCCTTACTTTATATGATATACTGTTAGTCAACTCAATTTGGCGCGATTTAACTTGGTGAATTGGGCAAAAATGGAAAATTGGCAGAGATTTAATTTGGCGAATCGAGCAAGAATAAGGGAGCATTTCAAAACATCGATATCGGAAAATGAATTGTATTTGCAAAGTTAGGGAGGGAGTCATTGGTCTTAAAAGTAAGTGTTCCGACATCGATCCCGGGAATTTTCTTAGTTGCATGCTCTTTTTGTCCAGTGCACTTCTGATACAAAAATTAAAAACATGTACACAACAAAAGTAAAATTATACAAAAAAATGGGTGGCTATTTATTTGTTTTCAACAGTGATACTGAATTCACAAGTCAAGATAACCTTGTCCAGTATTAAACCTACTTCTGATAATGTACAGAAATACAGATTTGAATAGTTAAGGAAATGACTATATTACATGTTATGTTAGATATAGACAACGCATATCAACATTTCTCAAACACAGTTATGAGGGGGGAGGGGGTCACATATTAACTGTGCAATTACAGTTAATAAATCCTACATTGAATTTTTGAGATGCTCTCTAAATGGCTGTGAAACCAGTCTTAACAGTTGCCATTTGAATGTAACATAAGCCAAGTGGATAAAAAATTGAAAAAGGAAGCCAATGTGGCGATGGTAAATTGAATCAACATGCATTTTACACTCTATTTCCTTCAGAAAATGACATGAATCATCAAATTAAATTGGTCGCCAAATGAAGTTGACTAACAGTACGTGAGAAAATACAATTTGTGGAAAATTGTACATTCTGAAGGGTTTTGATCCTTTTCAACCTTCTAGATACCAAGGAACATTCTTTAAAAATATGCATTCTTTGTCTAAATGGCCATTCAGATGCCTTCCTCTCTCTTGCATTGATCTGATCTTTAGAACAGTACCGTGCCAATAATTTCAGCCTGAATCTAGTTATAGAGTTAGATGATATTATAACTTAAGTTTAAATTTGACAACCTACCTGCATAATTGATGTCTGTGGATTTCTCCATATGTTCTTCAAAGCTCTAACTGATACTATACCAAGCTGAAAATAAATACATAAAATGTACATATGTATTATTATTCTTATAGAGTCTATGGATACTTATGGCCTAGTCACATAGCCCGGCCGATGAGGTTCCGATGAGCCAGCAATGCAATTTTCACCGAACTCGGCCGAACACCGGCCGGACACTGGCCGGACATCCGTGGCGTTTGTTGCTTAAAGCCGCATCGGTGGCAGCTCGGTGAAATTTTAACTTTGGAGTTAAATTTCACCGGGCTCTCAGCGAGCTCCCTCATCGCAGCCCCATCGTAACCACATCAGAACACACGTCGGCCGGTGCATGGCCGAGTATCGGTCGGTGTCCCGTGCATCTGAGACAACCAGAGGACAAGGTTTTTTTAACGGACACCGGCCGAGCTCCGACCGAGCTCCGGCCGATGTGGGACAGAGCCTTGGAAACTATAGTACCTGAAGATGTCCGGACGGAGTCCGTTCACGTCACCGAGCTCTGCTTCCGATGAGGAGAGCTCGGTAGCACCAAAAAAATCCACCGAGCTCTACCGATGCCGGACATCGGCCGGGCTATGTGACTAGGCCATTATGGTGTGGCAAATTAATATTTCACATAGGCTATACTCACTGGAGTATAAAAACATTATACACAAATTGGACCACATACGAGGGGTGATCAATAAGTAATGGACGCTTTTTTACACAGATGCTTTTTATAGACCAATCCCTTTGATTTTCTTACCAGTGATACGTCATTCAATTATCTATCAACTCTGAAGATTTGAAAACAAAACATGTAATATTTAGAGGTTATGTCACTATGACGTGAAATATGCCTGAGTTCTCCCAATATAGGCCGACCTTGGGAGGCTCTATATTTGGGCAAGAACGAAGGCATATTTCACGTCATAGTGACATAACTGATGTATTACATGCCTTTGTTCCCATGGTTACTTTGTATCAATGACGTGACGTCATGATATTATCATGGTTATTAAAGAAATCTAATATCAAAACGAGGTAAGCGGGCTATATCGGGGTAATCGGGCAATATCGGTGGATATAGCTCGCTAACTTTCCCATTGACCTCCATACAAATGCTTCGCTAGGTATGTAATACATTTTGATATATCTTTATTTCCATGAAGGATGTGTAGGTACCCCGGGACCGACATTTACGTCAAACATTCTGAAGCTATTTTAGCTTGTTTAACATGCAATGCAGTTGAATGCAGGCTGAACAAAACAAACCATTATGGTCAGGAATTACCCCATTTTGTTGTTATGTCATAGTTGATTTTGAATATTTTATCATCACTATGTGGTATTCATGCCACATTCATTCCACAGGTCCCTCTACATAGGTTCCATCAAGTGCTACATGTACACAATTACTCATCCTCTTAACTCAAGATTGTGAGACAAGGCTGAATCCATTCTCTGACATGGTAGCAAGATGCAGTTGCATGGGTTGTTTTATTTCATCAATGGCAATAAACCTGCATCCTTTCTCTATAGAAATAAGTAGTATAGAAATAAATAAGTCACATGTGAGCAGATCTGCACAATATAGTGCATTGGCCAAGAACTCAATTTTGAGGTCCAGGGATATTGTTTTCTGAACATTTTGAGATCTGTGGGCAGGTGCATTGTCCATATGGAGTAGGGTGTTCCCTTCTCTCACCACCCCTTTCTTCCACAATGCTTTCTCAAATTGACCTGCAAACCCCTTCCATACAACACTCTGACATCACAATACTTTCTGTTTATGTGTTACCAGTCAGCAAAAAATGTCAAACAACACAACACTTGTTGCATATAAAAAGTTCAAATCTAACTGAAATTTGCCAAACTGGCTAAAAACTGAATATGTGACGTAAATGTCGGTCCCGGGGTACCTGTACCTCCTTCACGGAAATAAGGATATATCAACATATATTACATATTTTGTCTTCAAATCTTCAGAATTGATAGATAATTGAATGACGTATCACTGGTAGAAAAATCAAAGGGATTGGTCTATAAAAGTATCTGTGTAAAAAAGCGTCCATTACTTATTGATCACCCCTCGTACTTGAATGAATTTATTTTGCCAACCTCGATTAATGTATTCATTTGTGTATAATGTACAATCCTTCAACTTTCATTTAGATAATCTTATAGTACCTTAAAAAAATCCACTGTTTGCTCAATCTTAATCTATACCAGAAACTACAAAAGTAGTTGTACCTGAGTCAGGAAGCCTGTTGCATATTCTCCCCCTTGTCCCATAGCAGTTCCTACTACATTCATGGACTGGAATTCCTTATAGATTGGAGCAAGTTCCTCATGTAGCCTACAGTTGACAAATTGCATCATTCATTTACATGTGTTAGGGTGAGCATATTTTATTACACATGGAAAACAACAATGGATTGAAACCAAAGTGGATTTACCCTTGCAAGAAATTAGAGATCTAATCTAGGCTACATCCAGTCTGTGACACTACATTTTCTGTCTACAAGGGTCAATCCAGAGGTTCTGGTTTTAACTAACAAGTTTACCATTTGTTCCACAATATTTTCAGAGTAACTGGGTTATGTATAAGTATGATATTATACCATGATATTATAATGTATAAGTAGCTACCATTCTTTATTTTGTTCAAGTAGCTACCATTCTTAATTTTGTACAAGTAGCTTCCATTCTTAATTTTGTATAAGGAGCTACCATTCTTTATTTTGTATAAGTAGCTACCACTCATTTCACATTCCTTAGAAGCATTCCCATTAATCTAAGCCCATTGATCTTATCAGCATTAAAATATCAAAATAATGTACAATAGTGAGAGGGTGGCACTGGCGGATCCAGAAGCTAACAAGAGGGAGGCTAATTTTGAGTAGGGATAAAATTTTCAGTACTTGCGTGGAAATAAATTTTGGGCCCCTAGAAAACTTAAGGCCCATTTTTTGATAATTTAGCCTAAAAAGGCCCAAAACTTTTTTCTGGGCCCACAGAAGGCCCCCCCCCTTGATCCGCTAGTGGGTGGTGTGGTTAGCTGATGGAATTTAGAGGAATGTTTACTAAATGACAAGGAAATAAAAAAACATACTTTTGATTCCAGGTAGAATCTGCAAACTGTTGAGCTAGATTTTCAGCTAGGTTAAGTGTCTTTTCCACTCCAACATTAGCCTCTTCATCTGAAATGCATTCAATTCAAATTTATTTTGATGTTATATAATGCTATGGATTATCTTTTGTTTTTTAATGCTGCCCTATATTTTATGATTTCAAGGGTTAATTATTCACAGATGTATTAATAAAATGAAAGTCTCAATATTTGTTAAATGTTAAAAAGTAATAATTAATCCATAAACTTGAGATTTAAGTGACATACGTGTATATTTAAAAATAACTCAAACAACAATTTACAGTAAGAATATAAGAATACACTATTCAATAAATTACAGGTAAGTATGTCAAGTCCCATCAAAATTGAATAAATCAATATTCTGTAATTGAAAAGGAATTAAACATGTATAAAATGTTGAGGGTATTTTGATGAGACTTGACAGATATAAATGAATATAGTAGAAGCAGTAGATATCACCTCAGTAAAGCCATTCCTCAATTATGCATGTCATACTAGAAATAATGCTCACCAGTGAGCTGAAATATCATTTTGTTCTTTTGTTTATATATTGAACATGTTCAACCTTGAGGTGATGAGTATTTAAAAACTGTGCAAAATCTGAATGGCTTGAAGGGGGTGGATCTTGAATATAGGTATTAAGACATGACATAAGCTTCCATCACCCATGCAAAAAACTTAAGTAAATACAAGTACAAGCAGTTTCTATACAGAGATGTTATCTTAAGTACTGGGTACTTTTTGAAAGGGAATAGATTTTGAATTTTGATGCAGGGGTTTCATTAGCAGCAGACAACAAGCGATTTTCAACAGTTGTTTTCACAAAATTGCCTATTGTTTTTAGGGACTTTTCAACTTTTCCATGTTTAATTCATAATTTCCATTAATTTTGCCAGTTGTTTTCATTTAATAAGCCTGCTGTGAGAAATTCTAGTGAAACCCCAGTGATGGGTATTCAATTTTCTGATTGACCAAAACTAGAGCATAATGAGACCATGGAATTTGGTTTTATCTCAAATAAAATATTAGATTATTTCTTAAGATGCATGAAAATTTCTATAGAAACCTCCCATGTACATGAGATACAAGCTGTACAGTATACCACAGAGAAGTCAGAAGGTAAAACTAATTCAGGCAGTGAACAGCAATTTATCTACCTAAGCTTTGATTGGAGGCAATTATCACTTGAATTGTGATACTCGACCAATATCTGAATTTGGTTGTGTCATAAGCACATATAAATATTGCTTGTGGCATAAGCGTATATAAAAGACACCAATTACATGTGTAAAAAAATACGAAATACATTCATAACGATTCCTAAAACATTAAAAAAATCATGCTCCAAAACAAAAATTGTAGGTCTCACATAACTACCTTACAACAGTAAACATGCGTAAACACTAAAAAGAAATATTTATCATTTAGAATATGTCCAAATTATGCCACATAAAAACATGATGTAATACCCAGAATTATCCAGTACAGTGCATGTCAACATTAACCTCTCAACAACCCCTTTGAGTTGCTGCAATATCAAATGCTGACATGTCCTGTATGCCATTGACATACATAACCTTCATAGGAACTAGACCCTTTGACTACATTCTTTAAATTATAGATAATTCTCAGTCCTAGCCTATATCCAATTGGACGTTGTAGAGAAATCACAACAGTTTCAACATCACATAAAAGACCATTACAGCTGAGATAGAAATGTGAGGTAATCAGCATCATAACTGTAAATCATCTCTAAAAGTCAGAGGGTAGTATGGTTTGCCAATAGGGATACAGGGTAAACAACACAGTGTTTCCATACCAAAACATAAACAACATTTCCATTCCAGGCAAACATCTACACCCTACATTTCTTCCTGCTTGCAGCGAGAAGAGGGACCGGTTCGGGGCAATCTGCTTGCAGCAAGAAGACGGACCGGTTCGGGACAATAGCTGATGAAATTCTTTGTCACAAAGTTTGGCATTTTTTATAAAATCAAACGCGCGTCATTGAAACTCACAAGATGTAAATAGCATGTCATTTACATCATACCTTGATGGGGAAAAATAGATCTTATATGTTAGAAGTACTAAATAAAAGTTATCGTGAAAATGAGACAGTCGTTCTCGAGAGAAAAGAGCATAAATGCGCATTTAGAGAGTTTTGGTCTGTTTAAAAATCTGTAAAAAATTGGGGTACTTAAAAGCATCGGGAGGCATCATATATTTCAAATTAGACACGAGGAAGTTAATATTGAGCAAGTTATGGCTGTTTTAAATTCAAATAAAACCGTTAACCCGTACCGGTCCAGCTTTTGACCCATACCGGTCAATTTTCGTTAGCTGCGTATACCAAGGGTGGTCTAGCATGCTTATAGCACATCTCTTAGGTTACCTAGTAGTAGTATACTTCCTGTCTCCAACACATCAAAGCCCTTTGCTGCTGATGTGTTCTGTGCTTTGTCTAGATCACATAAAATTTAATACTGATTTAAAGCTTCATTGAACCAACCAGAGATTGTCGGCAACCGGACAATTTTCTATTTATGGTCATTTCCGCGGACATCATTATTGACCTAGGACTGACCATCTTAAAACATTATTGCGTTCACTTCCGAGTACTAAATGATTGGTTGAGAAAATGTCAGTACACCTATGAGTCCTGAGTCTAAGGGCCAAGTAAGTATCATGTGAAACAAGTCAACAATATCAAGCAGGCCCGTAAGACACTTTTCTCCAAGGGGGGTGCGGTTTTGAGCTTACTAAAGAGAATATAAAATTGTCAATTTTTTTGCCGCGTAAATCAAATTGCGTAAGACAGAAGGGGGGGGGGGGGGGTCAGTTACTCCCTATATTGGTTTGGAATTAACAAATGCAACTTTCAAACGTTCTAATTGTTTTGTGGGGGTGTGAGGAGTGGTCCACTCCCCCTAGAAAATTTTACAGTTTTGATATTTGGTGCTTTCTGGGTACTTTCAAAGTGTAAGTTTCTAAGTAGTACGCCACCACCACGGGAATAAGAGTTGAGTGAATAAAAAACCGAGCATTCAGGGGGGTCTGGTGGTTCTCCCCCAGGAAAAATTTGAAATTTTGTTGTATTTGGAGCGAATTTGCAACCATCTGGTACGCCTGTGCGTTATGAGTCAATAAGAAAAATGTGGATTTTTTTCCAATTGTTTTGGGGTGTCAAAGAGGATGAGAGGGTGAAGTGGGGTGGGGTGCCAGTAGGGGAACAAGGGGTTGTCCCCAAGAAACATTGACCATATCAAGGTGCTATTTGTATTTGATGATGTCTAGGCACTTAAAAAATGTCTGAGACAATACATGAAATTCAGAATATTTTCTTTTGTTTGTGGGGGATGTGAGGGGTGGCTAACTCTCCTAGAAAATTTTACAATTTAAAGATGATATTTGGTGCGTCTGGGTACTTTTAAAGTGTATTAGTCAATAAAAACATTGAAAAACAATCACAATTTTTTTCAAATTTTGGGGGTGTCAAAGGGGGGGGAGGGGTGCCAGAGGGGGAGGTGGGGCTGGGGTGCCAGAGGGGGAGCAAGTGTTTGTCCCCCATTTTTTTTGGGGGGGGGGGTGTTAAGGGGGGGGGGTGCTACCAGAGGGGGAGGTGGAGTGGGGATGCCAGAGGGCGAGTAAGTGTTAGCCTTCCAGAATCATTAACTTTATCAAGGAGCTATTTGATGATGTCTGGGCAATTTAAAAGTGTCTGAGACAATACATAAAACAAATTCAGAACTTTTCCATTGTTTTGTTTGGGGTGTGAGGGGTGGCCCACTCCCCCTAGAAAATTTTACAATTTTACGACGCTATTTGGTGCTTTCTGGGCACTTTCAAAGTGTATGAGTCAATTAAATAATTTGAGAAAATCACAATTTTTTTTGGGGGGGGGGCAAGGGGGGGGGCGCCAGAGGGGGGATGCAAGTGCAAGATGCAAGAGGGGGAGCAAGTCCCCCAAAAACACTAACAATATCAAGGAGCTATTTGATGATGTCTAGGCACTTTAAAAGTGTCTGAGAGCCCTGAGACAAAACACTAAAATAAATTTAGAACTTTTCCATTGTTTTGTGGGGGGTGTAAGGGGTGGCCAATACCCCTAGAAAATTTTACAATTTTAAGATGCTATTTGGTGCTTTCTGGGTACTTTCAAAGTGTATGAGTCAATGAAAAAAACAAAAAAAAAATATATTTTTCAAAAAAAATTTTTTTGAATTTTTTCAAATTTATTTTGGGGGGTGACAAAGGGGGGTGCGGTCGCACCCATCGCACCCCCCCATCTGACGGCCCTGTCAAGGAAATAGTGCCATATAACATCAGATTTAAAATCAAAAGGTGTTTTTCAAACTATACACTGAATAAATCTAAGTTGGCTTGAACTATGCATACCAGTGGCGTAGGAACAATGTACGCCAAAACGCCAGTGCGTAGTGTTGAAAAATGAGAATAAAAAAGACTTTTTAACTTTCCTATGTTCTTTAGTCATATTTTCTCATTGTTTAAATTGTAAAAGTAATCTCGAGCACACTAGCCTAAAGAAATGTTTTGTGGATACCATATCATTATTGGTCTGTCTGGCAAATATCATTTAACAGATTGAATTCCCTTACCAACATGCTTTATTTCATGAAAATCGAGCCACTATTGACTGTCTTATAAATACAATTTCGCCAAATATTCGTGAATCGCGTTCTCTTCACGAATTTGAGAGGAAAGCTGTTTTTTTCAAAAACTACTTGATGAATACCTTTGACATTTTTTCTGCATTTTCCGTAATGCTTATGCTAACTATGGTAGCATATAATTATAATGATGAACCTCTTTAAATTTAGATGTATATTTTTTTTATTCTCCCCTACTCCAATTTTTCAATTCACTATCGATTTATATTCCGTTGCTATGCAAAATCATAGACACGAAATTATAGTTAAGTCAACAATTATCTATTTTCTTACTAAATCACTAATTGTTATTGGTAGTACTTTTTGAAATATGGATGTTAAAGACAAAAACAACTTGAAAATGCTGATTATTCAATTACACGTTCCATTGATTTCAGTTCTAGAAAAGCGATAACCTAGTTTTTTTTCATTTGACAAATAATAGATTCTTGTTTTATAACATTTTTTGGCATCCCCTAAGTCAAGTTGACCTCGATTTGACCTGGTTGATTTGGGTGTATTTATTTGTTTCATTGATCACGAATGCGTTTCTTTATATCAATTGATCAAACTAGTTTCTTTAATCTGTACGTATTGTATTGCACGGTACACGATGGAATCCGACAATAGGCCTACTATATATCTTCAGATCTTAATTCAATTATTCGAAAATGATTAAAAATCTCTAATTGTTTTTTGGAAATTGGTCGTCTCAATCATTCGAGATATTAGCAAAGTGAGAATGATTTGTGTCGAGATTTAAAAGATAGGCTTTCCAAGGTGATTTTAAATGATGAAAATCATTCGAACATTTTAAAGCACATTAAAAAGGTATCGGGGATTTAAAGCTTGCATATGAAATCGAAACGCCAACCTACAGACCTATACGTATGACCAATCGTCCATACATCGCTTAAGTATTTCCGTTCACATTTAGGTTGTGAATATTGCAAGCTTGAAATCTCTGTTACCATAAAATGACGTTTTACGAGCATAATATAGGCGTTTTGATATAGAATATTGACACAATTGTTTCATATTTTTTGGCGGGATTTTTGGCGTAGTGTTGAATTTACACCTTCCTACGCCCCTGCATACATTGGGGGATACAACATAAGTGCTACATGAGATAAAACAGTACACATTTTTTGAATTAATATTTAATCAAATACTCATTCAATGTTTATCTAAGGTGCAAACAAGTTTAAGGCCAGACATATTTATTTTAATCACAATGACACAGTGTGACTGACATATAGACATTTGTGGTCTAAAAACAGAACAAAAACCAAAAATTCCACAATTATCAAATACCTGGCGTTTTAGATCCACCCTCCACTGGCTCCACTTTGGTAAATTTAGCAGCTTGAAATGATATATGGGAAAATATGCACATTTAGAATTAGATTTGAAACGTTAGAATAAGAGCATTAAGTGTGGCTTACCAGGTCCATTATTAGGATACATTTCTAAAATAAATCTGGATTATTGATGTCCCACAATGTCCTGTCAAAATATGCCTGAATATTCCTTCTACGATACATTGTCTTAACAAAATATGCCTGAATATTCCTTCTACGATACATTGTCTTAACAAAATATGCCTGAATATTCTTTCTACAATACATTGTCTAACAACCAAATATGCCTGAATATTCCTACAATACTGTACATTGTCTTAACAACCAAATATGCCTGAATGTTCCTTCTGTACAACATTGTGTTCACTACAAAATATGCCTGAATGTTCCTTCTCTAAAAAAATGTCTTAACAATCAAATGTGCCTGAATGTGCTTTCTACAAAACATTGTCTTAACAACCAAATATGCCTGAATGATATGCCATGGGCCTAAATTCCTTCAACAAAACATTGTCTTAACAACCAAATATGCCTAAATGTTCCTTCTGCACAACATTGTCTTAACAACCAAATATGCCTGAATGTTCCTTCTGTACAACATTGCGTTCATTACAAAATATGCCTGAATATTCCTTCTACAAAAAAATTTCTTAACAATCAAATGTGCCTGAATGTGCTTTCTACAAAACATTGTCTTAACAACCAAATATGCCTGAGTGATATGCCATGGGCCTAAATTCCTTCTACAAAACATTGTCTTAACAACCAAACATGCCTAAATGTTCCTTCTGTACAACATGGTCTTCTTCATTACCAAATATACCTGGATGTTCCTTCTACAAAACAGTGCCTGAATGTACCTTTTGTATCATCAGACTTATTTATTTTGTAATTCAAATAGTAAATCAAATGTTTCATACCCTTTGCATTCGTTTGACTTCACTTCCTTAAAGAGAGCTTCGTTTAACTAGACTCTGCACGCAGGGTAAATGTTTCATGATAAACATTGGTGAAAGGGTAGAAAAGATTAATCATTGCAGTATGGTTGGTGTTGCAGGATTGTCTTCTTATTCTAAGACAAAGCATTAAGCATATCTTAACTATGTTTACCTCGAAAAGGATGGATACCATTTCTAATGTAATGGTTGTTATGGTTATGGTTGTTATGATGATGGTTACTATGGTGATGTCTCATTGGACTGTCATAGTCAGGGGGAGGTTCTTAGGAAACAAAAATGTATAATGAATGTAAAAATAGTATATCTTATGAACTATCATTTTATGAACACCTCTAAGGCTAGGAGATTATGGGGAACTGGATGATATTATAGTACATATAACACACAGGGTGTAGCTTTATAAGTATCTGCAAGGGGAGGGTGCTTAAATTGTGGACACCATGTATGTTATAATAATATAAACATAAATATCATTATATGTAGTACCAGTCATATCTAATTTAGCTCTAAAATGAGCTTCCATTTCTGCTTTATCATGATGGTAGCCATTGTTGGTATGGCTACCATAGTTGCTATGGTCACTATAATAGTTGGTAGTGAGGTTTGTCCCTGTGATCTCTTCAGCTAGAATCAAATATGTGAATAGTATTATAAGCCGCACTAAAAAGGCTGTAGGTGAGGCAAAAAATAAAGAATCACATTTTAAGTTTTAGAGGATATCATACTTTTATGGAACATCATTCTCACTGTTCCAGTAAAAATATTCTGTGTAACTATGGTGAAGCAATTATTGCCTCACCAGCCTCATGGTTAGCTATGCCCATGCATATGTATAGGAATATGAAAAAAAATTGATAGTAAAATATGTTAAGTTGAAACACAAGCATGGGTTACCACATTGAGCAAGAAAATTTGCTATATGATTCATGTCACAACGAAAGAGAGACATTCTCTGAATACAAGACTCTAAGAACAAGAATGATTCTTTTTCTTTCTGCCCTGTGGTATTCAAAGATAGTATCCAATGAAATTTTTAAAGTTCAACCCCCAATAAGGTCATGTGACTTGCACGAGACTTGCTTATCGCAGGGTGGAGAGACAAAGATATTCTACATTTTGTAGATAATTCTGTATTCAGAGGTTGAAAGTATGTATAAAAGAATGAGACTTGTCAGGATCTATCCTACAATCACATGGCCTGCTAAATTAGCATTAACAAAGCATGTTGACCATTATCCTTAGCAAAGGATCATGCATGCCAAGATTTCATCACACATGGGTACCTGTATCTAAAAACGGTTTGTTACTATGACTACAATGTGGTTCATCCTGTGTCCTGTCATCAAAACTACCGTAACTTCTATGTCTTTTACCTAACATATGCAAATGTATCGAAGTACAAAAAGGTTTAGGAGAGGATCACTGAGTATAATTTGCTATGTTGTGTTCTTAAAATTTTTTTTGGAAAGTGATTCGCTTTGTAGTTGATATACTTTTTGATTGCTATATAGAGAAACCTTATTTGTTAATGTCAAATGCCTGGGGTAATTTAGTGAAAATATTCTTCCAAATACATGATGTGAGAACTAGATTACAAAAAGCTAAGAAAATTGACTGATTACTCTAGAATGTATTTTTTTAAATTATCTTTGCTCATCCTTAACTGAATAAATGGGAGGGTGTCGTTTAAATCAACTCACCAAAGGCTGTTTCACCAATAGGGTTGATCCCCTGACCAGCTACAGCAGTAGAATCTCCATTGATAATATCCAGAAAGAAATCTGGGGGATTATTGTGTGCTTCACATTCGTAACCTGAATATATATATATATAAGACCACATAGAATAACTGATATTGCATGAGAGCATGCCTTAAATAAGAGGCAATTTCTTTTGACAGTGCTTTTAGTTTATATGGTTACATGATACTTGATAACTTGGGATTAATAAATAACAATCTTCCTTTTACGTCACTCATGATAATTTTAACAAAATTGTGATTCATGAAAACCGTGATTAACAATGCCGTGATTAACAATGTAAATTTATTTAATGATTTAACGAAATAAATGAGTATTTATTAAAAATAAATAAAATGAAAACCAACCATAATACACTAAAGAAAACAGTTACACAAAGCAGAATTATATATTACAACCCTAGTCTTAGCTTTACCTATTGATTCAAAGTAGTCGAGTGCTTCGTTGGATGGTCCATGGTACACCATTTCCCCAAGGGAGAGCAGAGCTAGGTTGTCAAACTGCTTAAAGATGCTGAACCTAGGCTGATGGATGGAGAATATAATTGTACGACCTTTCCTACTCAACCTGTAATTATCATAGTGTTATCATGATGTGCTCATTGTATAATTCTTTAACTATGTTTGTACCTACTGTTAGGTCATTTATGCAGCCAATTTTATGGTGGAATATTAGTAAGAAAATACTTATTCTCAACAAACAATGTATCCTAATATTCGAACTGCAAACATGTTGCTACCCATTTGATATTTGTGCTTTATGCCCTCTGTGCAGCAAAGAAAATGACACCTTGGAACATTTCTTATTGTGTTGTGACGCACTTTCTCATGAGCGACATACACTTACCATGCTTTTAGAAAGTGAAGAGTGCCATACAATTGATGAAAAATTGAGCTTCATCTTTGGTATAAATCATTTGAGTTTGGGCCCGGAGAGCCTTGATTCTCACTGTTCTGTTTCGATTAACATTCACTCTATGCATAGGGCCAGGGAGACGATGTTAAGGCAGTTTAACTTTTTGTATCTGTAACTTTTATATAACTCTTTTCTTTTACCTTATATCATTGTATACCATGTAACTGTCTAAATGAATAGACGCAAATAAAGAATACATACATACATACAATACAACATTTTAGATGAGTTTATGTAGGTGCCCTGTTCTCTTTTGCTCAAAGCGGGAATTTTTTCTCAAAATTTCTCAAATCCTTCAAAGTTATCTGAGTTTTTACTGTATTGTGGGCCTAACCAGACATAACTGCCTTGTCAATATTTTACAAAAAAGTATTAATTCAGATGTTTTTTTCAGTTTAAAATGTGAAAATGAAGTTTTTATTTTATTTTATTGCCTCGAGATATGATTTACATCCAGTCCATGCATAATTAAAACACATTCATCATAGTTTCTCATGGAGTTTCTCATGCATTAACATGTTAAATGTCACCACCTGCCATTTGTTACACATGCTGACCGCCGAATGCCAACCACCAAATGCCAAACACCAACTGCCAAACACTGTCCACAGAAAAGCTGAAGACTATAACAATATGATGGTGAAAAAAATTGTTTGTGGACCATGTATAGAATTACTTAGAGGCCTTTTCAAGAGCAGTCTGATAAGGGTAAAGTCCCATGGTTATAGAGAGGTTGCCAATTTGCTGCATTTTAGGGGGCTGTGTACTAGATTTGACTGGGACCAGGTATTAAGATATTGAAAGATGTTCATACTTTTGGAGGAGGCTCATGACAGCATTGGCAGTGCTTGCATCAAGTCCAGTTGTTGGTTCATCCAAAAACAAGACATTGGGTGCTGTGATAAGTTCCATGCCAATATTTGTACGCTTCCTTTCACCTCCTGACACCCCACGTATAAACTCTGTACCAACCTATATGATAAAGTGATACTGCATTATAACATTTGATTCTTTGTACTCTTGTACTTTGTTCTGGTATCATGACATATAGTACACTGACACAATAGATTAGTGCAGTAAAAGTGCAAAAAGTACAAAAATATACTTAAACACAACACTTCTAATGACCTAGCTCTAACATTCTTCATATATAAAGACATAGCAAACTGGCATACAAACTTCAAAAGCCATTGACATTTAGTCATTTTGTACTTTAGTGCCCATGCTGTTTAAATCAGTGTGGGTCTTAGGATTTTTCTGTCACTCGCCAAGTGGCAATCAACTTGTGTTTTCACACTCGCCAATGAACAATTACACTCGCCACAGTGTTGCCACAGTGAATAAAAATCTTTTAAAAAAGTAATATGTTTATGAAAGTACTTAAAATTGAATTTGTTCTATAATATTCAACAATGGTGAATTTCACTTTTTTCATGTTTGTCAATGTGGCAAGACACTTCAATTTTACACTCGACTCTAAATATTTACACCCCCCTTGGGCTACTCTAGAGTGGATATGACCCACACTGTTAAATACTGATTTGTATGCTGTTGCTGGTTTGTTTGCAGGACTGTTATTTGTTGTTCTGTATGTTGTACTAACCTTTGTGTCGGCACACTTAGTGAGTCCCAACTCAACTATAATTTCCTCGACACGTTCCTTTCTCTCTTCGTATGAAACAGAGGATGGTAGTCTCAGGGCAGCAGAGAAGTGGAAATTTTCTCGAACTGACAATGTGCCCATAACAACGTCATCCTAGAAAATATCACATCGAATTAATATAACTTTTCTAACACTGACAAGCCTAGTAATAGCACAATTGGCTTTGATGAAAATGTGTATTTTACAGATTAATGAGATAACTGACATCTCCTGTGCCTAAGCAAATGCTACATTAGCTCCTGCTACTACAGCCTAACATGGAGCAGTGTTTAATGATGCTAAGGAGTATCCATCCTCTTTTGTTGAAAAGAATAAGCTCAACAATGGATTAGAGCTAAACTAAGATAGCTCAGACAAAAGAGGAGTCATGATTCCCTTAAGTTAACTTACACAAACCCATTAAAACTCCCTCAAAGACATCATACAGAGGTGGCAGCGTAAACTTTTAAATATATGTCAGTCAGAATGAGAGGTCTCAATGTAAAAGAACCTTTAACATATTCAAACTGGTGTAAATTTTTACCTGAACAACATAGCCAGACATTAACTTGAAGTTGCTGGGCTGTAGCTGGCCATTGACCAATACAGTCCCCTGGAGCCCATTTGGATCCTTCCTTGCAGCTAGCACATCTAATAGCCTAAAGAACAATCAGAAATATGAATATGAGGCAAAATCTAAAATAAAGAACAGCTTGCATCACATGTTAATTTTATATTATGTTCAGCACAATCAACTCAACAGTCTTACAATTGATAATCAATACAATTCTTGAATATTATGATTTATTTAAATAAATAAAGAAATCAAAATAGTTAAAGGAATGTTGTGATAAGCAAAATCAGTATCTATGATCAGCAAAATCAAGGTATTCAGTTAGTCAGCATAAGAAATGGTCCACCTATCATAGTCAATTCAGAACAATCAACAAAACGGCATGCAATAAATAGTCAATACAATTCTCAGATACTATAAATAAAAAAATTAGTACTGTGGGTACTGGACTCACATGGTGTTGCTCAAAAGTGAAGTGAATGATGGCTAAAATAACAGAAAATAAAAAAAAGCGGACATAATTTTTTGCTGATTTTTTGTAACAAAATTATTTCTAGCCACTTGCCACTATTTTGGACTGACTGAGAGATGGATGGACAAATCGATGTTAAATAAAATGGCTGAAAAAAACGGATATAATTTTTTGCCAATTATTTGTAACAAAATTATTTCATACAACTACTCTTTACAGTGACATGAATTTTGCGAGACAAAAATGGCGACCATTTTGAAAATAGGCGAGCTTTTGAACCAGGAGTCATAGGGGAGCTTTTTGTATTGATGTTGAACAAAAATAACTTGAAACTGGAATCCTATCGACAGAGGTTTTAAGCAAATGGTCCAAAAGAGGATTTCGCGAGACAGATGGACAAATCAATGTTAACTAAAATGGCTGAAAATAAAAAAAATGGATATAATTTTTTGCTGATTTTTCGTAACAAAATTATTTCATACATCTGCTTTTTACATTAACATGGAGTTTTACAATGTAGGACACTTGAAATTATTTGTAAAGCTAGGAAATGGGTCAAAAGTGAATTTCGCGAGACAAAAATGGCGGCCATTTTGAAAATAGGCGAGCTTTTGAACCAGGAGTCATAGGGGAGTTTTCTGTATTGATGTTGAACAAAAACAACTTAAAACAGGAATCCTATCGACAGAGGTTTTAAAACGTTCCACTGTTGTTGACGGAAAAGTGGATTTTGCGAGTCAGATGGACAAATCAATGTTAACTAAAATGGCTGAAAATAAAAAAATTGATATAATTTTTCACTGATTTTTTGTAACAAAATTATTTCATATATCTACTCTTTACATTGACATGAATTTTTACAATGTAGGACACCTGAAATTATTTCTAAAGCTAGGAAATGGGTCAAAAGTGAATTTAGTGAGACAAAAATGGCGGCCATTTTGAAAATAGGCGAGCTTTTGAACCAGGAGTCATAGGGGAGTTTTCTGTATGGATGTTGAACAGAAATAACTTAAAACAGGAATCCTATCGACAGAGGTTTTAAAACGTGCCACTATTGTTGACGGATGGACGGATGGACGGACGGACAGACAGACGGACGAGTGAGTGATTGCAAAAGCTCACCATGTGAGCTAATAAAAAGTAAAAAACAGATGGTGTGCAGCACAGTTGAAAGGTGGAAAACTTATGTTATTCAGAAACCTGCATTGACTATAAAGATGATTTAAATTGCACATAACCACGGTGAATTCATCGTCACTATAGCAACTGGAAAATCTCATCATAGAAAAGCATGTTTGCATGTAACAAACTCAAGCCTCGATCATAAAAAAATGTGATGAAAGAATGTGGCGCAACAACCTGATTTGTCGCACGTAGAGAGATGCAATTATTCTTATGAAATAAAGAGAGAGAAAAGGTCAATGTTAACTGCCATACGGTTCATGAAATAAGCCTGAATAGGGGAAAACCAATATAAGGACAAATATTTGAGAAGGAGAACTACCCTCAAAGTACATCAAGTATGACTATGTAAGTGTCATCTTATTTTATGATGTCAAAATATTTAATAGAGTGCATTGTCTTTTTTTTATATTTCTATCATGTATTATATTAGCATCTTATCATTAACTTGAAATTACCATTCCTCTTATGTCAAGGACCTTATAATGATCATTACCAATCATTATAAATTCAAATGCCTATAAGTATTCATTTGAGATTGTAGTTGCATGATACTCTTAGGTTGTTTATGTATGCTGTACTGTATATTGTTACGAAATATGTTACATTTCCACAACGCTGTACAATTACCATCAGCTGTATATTACTACTGTATTTTGCTATTTTAGAGGTGAAAGCAATTAATTTGCAAAATGTAAAGAATATAGAAATAAGATATAATTCAATTCATTACTGAAATCTTTAAAAAATTATGTTTATGTATATTTCTGATGAGTCGAAATCAATCTTTAAAAACCTTTATACTTTTATGCTATTTGCGTCATTGTGATCAAATAACTCTTTATAATTAAATAAGATTGATTTTGATTCGTTTTATATTGAACTCATATAGAATTAGAACTATATTATGTTTTAAAACAAATGAATCTAATTTAGCCTATGGGGAAATGTATTAGTGCATTTGTGTTTTAAACAATTTTTTTAACGTGTCGAATATACATGATTATTTCATAACACATTTTTATTTCATATTTCAAAGCTTCAAACGTAACCCCCGGTCAGGATTTCCCAAAAAATATTTTGTGGAAAAAATCAAAGCAGTGATCAGAAATATAATTTATTATGCAATTTGAAAACTTCAATCAATAAATAAGTTCATATTTGTTATGGTGAACACTAAAGCCCTATTTTGTTAAAAACATGTTATCGTCAAGTTGAAACTTCTCAAAGGTTTGTGTCTTGTAAGACCCCGGAGCATGACATTTTAGAATAGAAATATCAATAATTTCACACAATTTATTTTGAAGCTTTAAAGCTACTTCTTCTTGGAAAAAATAAAACATCTCAGGCAAGGAATGAAGACACTGACGTTCTATACTCCAAACGATTGTTTTTGTATAATAGTCAATTGTATGAAATCTCTAGGACGCCTAATAAAGGAGCTGATAGCTCACTATAGCACAGCAATATTTGACTTAATATTATCATTATACATGTACCTACATATTCTCCTAATAATTTTTTATTATAACTTTTTAATATTAACATATACTTATTTTCCTAATAATTTTTATTATAACTGTTGAATATTAACATATACATATTTTCCTGATAATTTTTATTATAACCGTTTAATACACGTCCGGGTTTTTAGCTGAATTTTGGCTCGTAACTAGATATTCCTCAGTTGCTTATAAAACAACCATCAAGACTTGGTCAAATTCATGAATCATTGAGGAAAATCTTTATCATTATCTTCCTAAAATGTGATGATATCCAGCAGTAAGGTCAAAGAAATAACCATGGGGGAGTTAGGGCTGCCAAACCTTTGGTGGGAGTGTAAATTGTATGTATAAATACAAAAATGCGTGTATGCGAAGCACCCTTATGAAGTTGGGGAGGGAGGATTTGTGAATAACATAAAAAAAATAGAACCCCTGGTCACAAAATTCTGGCTACGCAATTGGATGTGTATCAGAATGGGTCAACAACAAATACTATTTGTTTGTTACAAACTTACTTACTTTTGGTTAATAAATATTTATTCCTGCCTGCATATATAATATCACAATCAGGCTGAATGGTTTATGATTGACTCAAAAGTGTCAGAATATTTTTTCACCATTATCAACCATTGTTTTATTTAACAATTATATATGATTTATGTTTTTATATATTACTTTTCATTTTAATGCTCAAACTAAGGAAAAATCTAAAAAAAATACATAGGTCCAGGTTGACTAGGGTCAGAGTTAACCAGGGTCTGAGTTAACTAGGGCACTTGGGTCCGAGTTAACTAGGGTCAGAGTTGACTAGGAACCTATACGAGTAAATGAGATGACTTGACAATAAATATTTCGTAAACTTGACCTTTACAAGAGAGTCACTCAAAAAAATCATTTACATGTATATTGAAATCCCTATGCATGTTGTGAAATACGCTTGAGGAATGTGACTTCACTAAAAATATGACTCATAATTACTCATGTAGTGTTCAAAATATGGTATGTGGAGTGTAACTTATATATCATAAAATGGGTCAGAGATAAACATTCAAGGGCGTAGCCAGGATCAAAAAATAAGCGAGGCAAATTCAAGTAGGTGAGGCAAATTCAAGTAGGTGAGGCAAATTCAAGTATGTGAGGCAAATTTCAAGCCAATGTTGATATATTTTAAACCTTTAAAAATGGGACATGTTTGTCATAGTTTATCTGTGTAAACAAACATCCAAGAAATAGTTTTCTGTTTTCTGCCTCCTGACTGGCTACATCCATGATATTGGATTGTCTAAATGATTCAAGATGGTTTCTTTAGATACATACTAGAAATGTAGAAATGGACTGGCAGAAAGGTTGGGGCTAAATGTGGTGCTTTTGTGCCTCATTTTAAAATATATGCTTATATTTATTTCAAAAATGTATTTTCTTTGAAAAAATATCTCATTTTAAAATATATGCTTTTATCTATTTCAAAAATGTATTTTCTTTAAAAAAGTATCATTTAAAAGAATTAAGACCAATAATATTTTAAATTTTGGACCATTTCTAAATGCCTCAGATATTAATTTATAGCATGGGAAGGTATTAGGCCCCTCATGTTTATTTCCAGATCCCTGATAAATATTAAATATAAATGTATACATGTACTATATCCGTCCACATGAATAACGGCTCTAATCTCAGCACATACTTCTATAAATTACTTAAAGTGCAGAAATAAGTACTAGAATCTTGACCTTTGTTAGTTAGTATTTAACATGCCATCCTATTGTTTTCATAACAGATGCCAAACCTTGATTACAAAACTATGTTTTTAGACCTGGATAAGTTTGTCAGTCATCCCAGTTTTTAACTTATAAAGATAACAGATTCAATAGAATGTTTATCTTGTTGATCTATATGTACATGCTGTCTTGATCCAAGCCTTTGCCTATCTCATCCCATATCTATTTCTGAAGTAAACTGTGATGGGGAGTAAATGAATTGGGAGGGGGAAAAACCCGGGGGAAAAAAGACCATGTTTAAATGAAAACAATGATACCATGGTATACCATGGTCTATCATGATCGGCAATGACATTGGAGAGGTTAAGCTTTGCATATATAATCGAAACTGAACCTGTACGTATCACTCGACCATATACAAATTCATGTAGCCTTCTCATATAAATAGCCGTTCAAATCCAGTGTTTGTTTAGACTACACAATAGCGTGTAATGATTCTATAGTATGTCATTGATGCGGTTTTATAGCTGGGTTTCTAATACATATTTTAAACGAGCTCGTTTCGTAAGATTTTTGGCGCTAAATCATGCATGACATACATCATCGTGTTCAGCAAGAATTCAACTGTGCATCAAAATCAAAATTGACAGCATAGTGTTCAATAGACACGAGTAAAATGGTTCCCGTTGACCCAACGTCAAATATTCAAATCTCCCGTTCTAAACCCGAAACTCTGAAGCTGAAAGAGTATCTGAAGTAGACTTAGCGCGCATAAAACTATGAGCGCTCGATACATTCCTTTGTTAAATTTTGTACTTTGTGTTCACGATCACGGTTACGTTGTGAAAAACATCGTTAGCTTAACCTCTCCATTACCACCAAGTCTGACCATGGTGGCAATGATGTTTTTTGGTCAGTTTTTATATCATTTTATACCATGTTTCATGGTATTTTATGTTCAAAGTTAACCATCAAATACCATGGTATTATCATGGTATTTCATTGCTATGTTCCTGACCATCATTTACAAAGGTATACCATGGTTGATGGCATTTCATTGTAAGATGTGACGATCATGGTATTTCAATGCCATTGTTCCTGACCATCATTTACCATGGTATATAATGGTTGATGGCATTTCATTGTCAAAATCATAACTCTCATTTAGCATGGCATTTCTTGGTTGATTGTACTACTTTGTCAAACCTGACCGTCAAATACCATGGTCATACGATGGTATTTCATTGCTATAATCATAACTATCATTTATCATGGCATATCATTGCATTTCGTGGTTGATTATATTTATTTGTCAAACCTGACCACCAAATACCATGGTTATACCTTGTAGGGCCAAATAAGGCCTATTTTGCCAACTTTAGAATCGATAAGTCTCATGGTTCATGAGAGAAGTGTTAGCTGGAGAGCCAATAAATACGAAATTTTCACTGGTGTTTTGGTAACACGATTGATAGCTATTGCACTTAGTATAAACTTGAGAATATGAGCTCTATTTTGCTCAACTTGGTTGTATATTGCTTATCATAAGACATATGTCGAGTGGGGTGGTGTTAGAGTACATTTTATGATAAGGTTAATTATTAGTCTATTTTGTTAGAAATCAAGCAATTGATACTAGCAAGGGGAGATGTGTCCAATTTAAAGGTGCAATGTCTGATAAAAGCACAATTAGAGTAACCCCTAATGTTTTGGCTCTAGAAGATGTATAAGGAGTTGGTCTATCTATTTACCAACTTTGAGGCTTCGACTAATTCATAACACGATCAATTTGATGATTGTTCACAGATATTACTTTTCTACTGGCTAGTATTAAAGTCTAAATGAATTTGAAATTTCTTTTTTCTTATTTTTGAACCACAACACATTTCTGGTCATCATTCCACATATCACTTAGTTATATTTATTACTTTCAAGGGTTTCATAATAATGATTAAACGATTGTATGTTGATTTGGACTTATTGTGTTTTATCCGACAGTAGGTTGATTTTCTCAATATATCGGTGATACTGTGCCCTCTGTACCTTCTCAAGATATACATGTATCTTAGGTATTTTGTCTGGGGGACAGACCTAGGCGACATTGTTCCTTCAATTAATTTAGTCGCACAAATTAATGTTTATCTTAAACAGTACATGAAATAATGTCACTTCATAATTCTTACTACATATATGTGCTTATTAAAATCTTTTATCTAGTAAGAATCACGGAAGATAACAAAATATCATGAAAATCTAGGGTTTGGATTCAAACATCAAGTCTACTTAAGATTAAAGTCACATGGAAAGCCATGTGCTGATTGCACCTCCATGACGCTACATGCAAATTTTAACTTTTAATGTGAATTAAGCTGTTAGAATGGAGAAGGGATTGATGTAAGTTGAGAAAAAGTGTCAAAGAAGTTCCCCTTTGTTTGCTATGAGACCAAAAGTTCTGACATTATTTCAGCATAATCCTTTATATGTTATGATTATCTGTTAATAAATTCAAAAAGAGGATCTCCTTTTTAATTCTTAGGAATTGGGATATTTCTGCATCTTAAATCTTCAATAACTTATATATTTGATCAGATACCACAATTTTTTTTCAGATAATAGAATTAGGATTGTGAGAGAAGCATTGCAAGCCCATTACCAGCTTTTGCAAAGGGGAGGGGGTCAAATTTCCGTTTATTAAAAGGGGGATCAAATTTGACAATCCTGGGCCCAAAATTATTTGAAGTGATCAAACGGGAAAAACTGCATGATTTTGAAAGTATTTGTAACTAGGGGTAACAACCTTTCAATCCCCCTGGCTGAAGGCCTCCATGACTCACTTTATGAAAAGACGATTTACACATTTTTTACACTAGTCTCTACCCCTTCCAACTCCCTTAAAAATATATAAAACCTGTATACAGTATAGTGCACACCTATAGAGCTACAAAAATGTTCTTTCTTGGTAGGTAATGATTACAGAGGGTTTTTTATGCAGGAGTCAATGTAAAATGTGTTTTGAAGTGGTGTTCACTTAACACAGGTGTTCACTAGAGAGTGTTCACTGTTTTACTGTTCAGTGGAGTCTAGTCCACCCAGGTTGTAGGTCTGTAATATCAGGGATTCGTGGAGGCATGATGACAAAGCAATGAAGAACACAAATATGTGAAACACTGGGGTAGGAGACCACTGATGGATGGTACATGTACTATCTGAGATATACAGTATGAAGTACATTTACTTTGCTAAGATAAGAGGAGTTCATAGGTGGCCTTATTATTACCTCTTTCGCATTCCACTTTTGTTTAATGCAAATTTTCTCCCATGAATTATCTGGCATTTTTCGCTCATGGCCAATTTACATTTATTTCAAACTCATCTATTTTTTTCTGTTAGCAACAGGTTCAAAATCATCCATTTCTTGTTAGCAACGTGATCAATAAATAAATGATGATTATGTTTCTCCATTAACCAGGGATGGTTGATATGACGTGCTTGAAGTCATACACAAAGATCGATGAATTAGAAGTTCAAATCAAGATATGTTATTGATAAGATAAGTGGTTATAATACCCTCTCCACTCAGCTCTTATTCTAACTCTACTTTGGTGCCATTTTCCAAAGCTTTTTGTTTGGTACTAATGTTTACTTACGAGGTTTTTCCACTCCCAGTTGGACCCAGAATAGCATTCATTCCTGGTTTGAACAAACCACTGAAATAAAATGAAAATAAACATTTCAATAAAATGATCTAGTCTGACAGTCGTCTCAGTGTATTTTAACATAAAGGGACTTCCTAGGGGGCTCTAGGGGAGTACATGGGCAAACCATTGAGTTTCCTTTCAATTTTAAAAAATGAATAGTAATCAAATCATAGATGTAAATATATTTTCCCGAATATTATTGCACAATGGTCTTTTGACATTTTATTTTTTAGGATTATCTGAGTCAATAAAACAGTGAAATAGAGGTTCCAATTTTTGGTTCAGTTTTAAGCGAACACAGTGCATACTATGCATGATCATTTATTTTGAGATAGATGTCACTTACATTCATAATAATGCACCTTGTATTGCCAGAATATTTTCGTTTAACATAAAAACATGGGCTTTCAATCTCTAGTTGAAAGCCCATGATAAAAACAAACCAAACCTAACTCAGCCAAATGTTTTCTATAACTTAATAAGCTTTCGTTTGGGATAAAAACTAAAACCAACAAATTGCGAAAAAGCACTTTAAACCATGGGAAAGAAGTTCTTTTATCTTTGAGCATGCATGTAAAACTGAATCATGTTAAAACCACACCTTGCGTAGATAGTCCCGGTTAACGCTCTGAATTACATGTATTTGGATAGGTTTGTGCAACATGTCAAATTTTGTCTTTGGGCATAAACCATGGAAACTGGCCAATATGAGAGGAAAAAAACATGGAAAAATTGTCCAAGACAGTACCTGTTTTGGGTCAAAATTCAGTTTTTTAACAAGAAATGGTCTTGATTCTTTCTTTAGGTTAGATGTACACAACACTGTCACAGAGAACTATTTATTTACATATGATTTGTATCGTTTTTAATGTGTATTATCTAGATTATACACATTTAAAATGATACATAAGTAAATAGGCTAAATATTTGCCTCTTGGTGTCCGACCATCAAAAATCCATTTATTCTCTCATTTGGTCTTATTCTTAAGTTTTCCCAAGTATAATAAGTTTGGTCGATGACTTAACTAGCGCCACCTTTCTTTCGTTAGTTCATCACAGGAAATTCAATAGAAATCCCCTTCTCTTATATCATACAAACCATTTCTCCCTCGCATTCATCTCACATTCCAACAGGGAAGAGATTCTTAGAAAATGACGTTATTTAGAACAGAATGGTTTCCCCGAAATGGGAGGAGAATAGAGATTCAATGAATTTTGTCACGAGTTCGAATTTCTATGAACTCTGACGTCACTCGAGTGCAAGAGAAGATTTTAAAGCATGTGGATCCAATTTTGAGTATCACTATAACTGGCTATTGAATGGATGAATATTTGACTTAAAAAAATAAGTCAAGTACATATGAGTAAGTAGACCAAATGATTCGATTGAGGCATTTGAACTTTCTCTAAAACTTGATTTTTGACCGTCTGAAAGGAAGAGGCAAATACCCACAAGCTATCTCTTCCAAGACTTATGTTTGGCACAACTGTCACCATGTTATTAGTGTTTTTTAAGTTTTGCAAGCACTACGGGCAAATTATTGATATGACGCGCCAATTTCGTCTTATGCTTTTCACTCTAAAACCTACCGCTAGGTGTTCACGCGCTCCCGGTCTATACTTCTTGTAAAACCCGCTTTCTTGGTGAGCAGAATTGAATTGCTTAAAATTTACAGATTTTTTCTGATTTTTTCAATGGTGGTACTAGGGGGTCTCTACTGCATGTTTATCTAAATTATAAGTTGCTTGATATGGTGTCAAATATTTTCGTCATCTTTCTGTAAATAACCTTTAAAACATCGTGAGTGCAAAATTGTTGCGTCAAACGGACATGTTTAGGTTGGTCGCAGGAGAAGCCGTTTTACACCACTGTTCTTGGACGGATTCCAAAAATAATTTCACGACAGTAATCATTATGAATGTAAGTATTAAAGTAATTAAATTCACATCCATACTATGATTGTAAGTTATGTTTTCTTATGTCTAAATATCGAGGAATGAACTGCGCTGGCAGTCAGAAATAAACTTTTGATGATTGAACCGTTCAGTGTATAGCGTAAACTTTAGACAGACAATTCAATAACTTAATGTGAATGGATTTTCAAATAGATTTCAGATTCATGATCATATTAATATGTAGATTAGAGGGTCTTTATTTTATAATTCTATGATCTAAATATACTGAGTAGTGGGTGCATCAACATAACATTGGCAACGATTTTCTTAAGTGAAATCAGACGAAGCTCACGCGTAAATATTGACCAACGTTTGTGTTTACACAGTCGTATTTCAAAACTAAAGCATTATTTTAAAAATCTAAAACGATACGATTGCGATTTAGAGTTTCTAGTATTTGAATATGTGAATTTAAATTAATTTTATTTATAAATGAAAAAAAAATGAACCAAGGGTTAAAGTATGACTATCCATAGACGTCCTTGGACTATCAAATCGTTCGTTTTAATGACTTGACCAAATGTAGCAAAATGTAGCAAACTGGGAAGTACATTATAAACATACGACTTTTACACACGCGCGGACGTATTAGAGCCAGATAAGTACAACTGTGCACGTTCTCCAAATAAAAGGTCCCAATCTTTCTCCATTGACGGTAACATAATAATTCTGCACCTGGAGATGCAACATTTCGTCCAGTGCGATCGTGATCAGCGCACCTAGCGGATGGCGCGTCATATCAATAATTTGCCCGTAGTGAAGGATCCTGCCATCACCGTGGTATTGCTATCGTGAAAGCCTGGTCTAACCGTGACAAAGATGTTTTATATTGCAAGGCCTGTCATGACCGTGGTAATGTTAAAGCCTGATATGACATGACAATGTTCACATTCTTGAATGAGATTAGAAATCTAATATTATATGTATCAATGTATGCGAGTACCATGTATAGTAGTCTAGATTTACTTATTTAAGGTAGTTAAACAATGAATTTTTTCATCACAGTATTCTCAAGCTACTAAATGTCATTCATGTAACCATTGTCACGGTCATATATCATGCTTTAACATTACCACGGTCATGACAGGCCTTGCAACCATTGTCAATATAATAGCACAGCCACTGTCATATCAGGCTTTAACATTACCACTGTCATCAGTGTCATGACAGGCCTTGCAACATAATATAACATTGTCACAGTTAGACTATATCAGGCTTTCACAATAACACTACCACAGTCATGGCAGGATCCTCGCAACTTAAAAACACATGGTGACGGTTGTGCTAGGCATAAGTCTTGTAACAGATAGGGTCTCCAAATAACGTAGTTCTATGTGAACTCCGTAACTGTTAGTGTTAGAGTAGATCTACTGTAGGCTTACTTGATATTCTGTAAAATCTTTTTCTCTGTAACCTTTCCACAGCAACATGGTCCTGCACGTACATTTACTGTATATTGAATATCGTGGAATGAAACTATTGCTCCATCAACATGTCCACTAACTGTCCTTATCCTTGGTTTGATAGCGTGATTTTTCTGTTCATCCATCCTGACACTGTGGCAGACACAATCACTGAATCAGACAAACACGATCGCCGGGCACAAAGTAAAAATACTGTAGGTCGATGTGAATACCTGGAAAACTACTGATATTTCGTCAGATTTCTCCTCTTTATTTCATGCAGACATCATATCAATTGCATCTCTTTCCATTGATGTCTTCACTTACTTTTTGTAATTCAAACCAAGGCGATAGAAATTTTCTGGAAATTTTTTTCTGTTTATGCAACACGACTGCTTTACGATTTTGTGAAGTCGTGTTTTGTTTTACGCGAGAAAAAAATTTACCACTATTGAACATTTGCGCACAAACACCTTTCAATAAATTACGTTGCTATTTTGTATATACGTGTGTCATTGATCAAATTACTTCTGATATCTATTTATGATTAGTTTTATGACAATAAGATGTCTCAAAATTTAGCAGATATACATGTACGTGAAGTTATCAGCCCCTTTGATTTGCGCAATTATGAGATGTGATCTCAAGGTCGGACGCCGTGTTCTAAAATTGTAACTCCCGTGCACCACTTTTTCATTCTCGACGTGAGTTGCATCTCAGCCACTGTTTCCTTCTAAATTATGTAAGTATTGTGTTATATTTCATGCTGTTTTCTGATTTAATTCGATCCTATTAAATTATTTTGTGATTTAAAGAGTTGTCCAATGATCGTTTGCTTGTTAGTTTCAAACGAAAACGTTTTTACTGAAGAACAAAATTTAGAAATTTCAAGATGGCCGACATTTTTTGGGGAAAAGTGACCTTGTTTTGACATTCACTGTTGGATTCTTTCATGTTTTTTACGTTGTTATTGTATCATTCTGTTATTTTGTTTTACCTATTAGCACGAAGTAGTTATTTCCTCTACAACGTCCTATGGTTATCCAAATAGAGGTTGACATTAGGAAGTGTCTTGGGCTTTTTTAGGACTTCAGTTTTTGGCAATTTTCCATTTTGCAGTGCTGATACATAGATCCCGGCCAGATTCTTTTGTAGTAGAATCAGTAGCTCAATAAATATTCTTCAAGATGAGACACCTCAGAAAATTTCAAATTCTAAAATGACGATTGTGGAGCCATTTCTGAAAAATATGAGACCAATCATACCTCATTCGAAGCGTCTTCTTATACTTTTTTTATCACCAATGATCGTTATTCAAGCAATACTGCATTGATAAGAGGCCAAAACAGTGATATTTTATCGCCAGACTTTTGTCTGTCCAAATCTGAATTGTGCTCCCGTGGTTCCAGAAATGTGACGTCATCAGTACAATGATATTTGGACACAAGAGTCCGGATCTCGTGAAAAATATTCGTCGTATTAAAAGTCAGATAACTGAAACCATAGGTTATTTCCTCGAACCAAACAAGTAGAATCTGAACACAAATTCTCGGTAGTAATTCATATGGTGAAAATAACGAAATAATGAAATGTTACCGTGTGTCGACTTAGCAGTTTGTTCTATACAAGAATTTTCAATCTAACATCCCAGAGTCGGTAGAGTGAGTCATGGGGGTACTTGGAGTTCATCCTCCTAAGCAGGTATCCAGAATCCGTACCTCCTTCTCCCTGCTATAACCAATTTGGAAGCGCCCGATTAAACCGAATCACGTTGTCTTATTATGCGCAATGACTTATACATGATTTCTGACAGCCAATCAGATTGCGAGTTCTTAATCGGGGAAAGGCTAACTGCTTATCGCAGGGGGTAAAAAGAAAGAATATATTCTAGATTTCGAAGCCCTGTGATCGGAGGATGCTTGGAGTTGGACCCCAGCATTATTTGGACCACTGACAATAGTTTATTTTTCTGGGATAGGACATCTTGAATTAGCATCTAGTTCGTTGGTGATTTTGATTTGTTTTTAAATTTTTTAAAAACAAACATGAATCGGAAAAATGAGCCAATGTCGAAATAGCCCTGTGATTGAAATAGCCACATGCATGAGCACAAGCACAAAATTCAAGAGATAAAAAATGAGAGTAAAACCGACTTACTCCTTTATTTCTGGGACATACATATATATTGAGCTGTGATGAGATTGTCTCGTTCGTATGAATGGATTTCTGTCCGTAGAGATTTCAAAATGACACCTGAGCTCATATATGCCTTGTTTTGGAGAAGTCTTTTTGGTTGACTCATTTCTGTATCATTGATAATGTTACCAAATCAGAAAATGCAAGTTTTTATTGATCTTGAGAAGTATGTGTCCAAGCTCTCCACATTTTTACTATTTCTACAGGTTTTCATGAACTTTACAAAAATCAGCTTATAATATCCATATACAATTAATAGGCTTCAATAATTACTATACATTTCATTCAAAATATTAGAATTCTACTATTGTGTGAATGTTACCTGGTCAGAAAATAAGTTTCATAAATTGTACATTGTCAGTAAATTTTTGGGTCACAATAAAGGTTGAAGATATGATTGCCATGATTTACCATATTGGCATTTAGCCCATGGGCCAACAGGTAAACTGTCCATTGCCAAGCGTGAAAACTGGTTAGTAGTTACCATTGGAAGTCAGGCAGTTGTGTTGTATGAACTTGCTTTTCTTTTTATTAGGAAGAAAACTCTGTATCTTTATAAGTTATCAAAAACATTTAGTTCAAAGAGCCAAGTTTGTATGGTGTTTATGAATTTTTATCAGTTAATGCTGCTTTCAGTGCAGTATGTTAAAGATGTACATATAAAATATATTTCAGCTTGAGATAATTCATCTCTAATATTCGTGTTATCAAGGCAATGAATTAGTTAAATTATATTTAGCTTGAGTTTAAGATTCAGATACAAAGTACAGTTCTAAATTGACAGGTAATTGTATTTCAGACCTATGTATATAGCAATATAATTTATGATACAAATCCCACTTAATATAGAACTATCATTCATCAATGGTGTTTTGGTTTAATTGTAACAATTGATTGTTGCATTATTCTCTTAACCTTGCATCTTATTTAAATTTATTTCTCATTTTATTTTCAGAATGTCTGTACCACCCAGTTATTCAGATTTGGGCAAATCCGCCAGAGATCTGTTCGGCAAGGGGTTCAGTAAGTTATTTTTGCCACATATTATTCTAATTGAAGTAAGCAGCTATGTTGTTTGGTTCCCTCTTTTATGCACCAGTCCTTGGTATCAGTTTAGTATTGATTTTCTCTGTAATAAACATCAAAGTTGAATCTGGTTAAGTACAAATATCAATATTATTTTACGTTCTCTAGATAGTGATATAAGCTAAAAGTCAGATATACTCACACATACTATATTTAGTATTGGTTAATATTATAATTTGATGGTATTTATTTATTCTGTAGCAATTTTTGAATATTGGCACAATTTTGGTTGGGAAATTTATTAGATATTTTCAAATATTACATATATTTTCAAATTTTATACCAGGCAAAAGTCAATACTAACTTTACTTGCTGAATGTAATGACCTCACAAGTCCAAACGCTTAAATATTTTCCAAAGTATTATGTGACATCGTATTCTTCATGTTACACCTTAAAAATGATTCATTCTGACCATGGAGACATTTGCCTATAGTTGAATTATGTCCTGCATACTTTCTGAATCACGGAACACCTAAATATCATCTTTTATTCATTCTTATACGCATAGCATCTTACTGTTTCACCAGACACATCTCAAGGCTGAGAAGAAATTACATGTCATTGTTTATCATGATGATTTTATTGAATTTTCAGATTTTGGATTCCACAAACTAGATGTCAAAACTAAGTCATCAAACGGAGTAGAGTTCAAAACTTGTGGCAGCTCTAATCAAGACACAGGAAAAATAAATGCTAACCTTGAAACTAAATATAAGTGGGGAGAATATGGTAAGTTTAGAGGATTCTTTTGCTTTCAGTTTTTTCGAATCTTTTTGCGATGTGAGCTGTGATGATTTATATCTCGTTAATATTAAGGGTTTCAAGTCCCTGACGATTACAAAATATCCTGAGCTCACAATCAACTTAGTATTAAGAAGAATTTTGTTTGTGTTAATCAGAACAAATAGAATAAGTAGACATAAAAGCCAAAAAATGTTACCATGGTAAACTCGGCTTGAACGTTGAAGTAAACACTAAACCTAATGTTGGGATAACTCTATAAGACCAGGGTGCATGTTCAGAATTTTGCTGCATTCCCCTATTGAGTCCCATGTTATTTTTCAAACAGGAATCACTCCTTCCCCACATTGTCTACATCTCCCAGTTTTGCACAAAGAGTGCACTTATGTGCCTAGAAAAGACTGATGAGAAGGTTTGTTTTGTAAGATGTATAAGAACCGAAAAAATTCAGTGAAAAAATTCTGTAAATTTTCTGAATTTTTTTCACTGAATTTTCTTGTTATCCCATCGAACGAAGTTCGGAGGGATATAGGGAATGCCTCCGTACGTCCGTCTGTCTGTCCGTCCGTCCAGGCAATAACTCAAATACCGTTGGCCTGATTTTGTTCATATTTTGTACACATATACCTTATGGGGGTAAAAGTTCTGCTCGAAAGCCGATTTTCAAAATGGCCGCTCATTTCTAAATGGCGGCCATTTTAGTGCCGATTTTACAGTAATTTAGGTGCAATATGTAAAACTGTTATATCAATATGTTTTAAATGTAAAAAAATTAAAAAAGACATTAATAATGCTACAAATGTAGATATTAAAGAAGCACATGGCAGCCATCTTGAAAAATGGCGGCCTTTACTCATCATTTTACGATTTTTGCTATAACTCAAAAAATAGTGGAGCGATTTTGTTCATATTTGGTATGTGAATACTATAAGCATTGTACACTGTCTAAAGACACTTTGGGGAGTAGTCGGCCATTTTGAAAAATTGGCCACCATTTTTATGTGTGTGTTATTTTACAAGTACGTGTGCGATTTTTCAAAAATTTTAGAGGTGGCTACTGAAAAGCATATTATTTCTTCTGATGACAACTTGGCTAGTGAGCAACCATTTTGAAAATGGTGGCCTTTCTGGAGTGTTGTTTTATGATATTTGCTATTCGTTTGTAAAAATGCCAGCCATTTCTGTTCGATGGGATTCGCTACGCTTTGGCGTTGCCGTTGTTCTGGTTTTTATATACTTTTTTATCAAAACATTCTTCTCTACATTATTTTCTAGGTACATTAGTGCACTTGTTGTGCAAAAGTGAGAGATTGTGGGGAAGGAGTGATTCAAATTTGAAAAATAACATGTGACCCTATTGAGGGTTGCAGCAAAATTCAAAAAACATGCACCCTGACCTTAAGGCTCATATACAGAATTTTGTTTTGATTGCATTTTTTCAAAGTGCTATGTTGTTATGTCTTGTGCTGTTGGATGGGCAGATGGGTGCCACATAAACCTTGTCATCAAAATTCCAGGAAAACTGCCTACCTGTTGAAATTTTTACAGTTGCAAGAGTAGACTATTGCCAAGATTGATTGTTTTGAGCATCCTGAGAATTAGTTGGTGGCCATTTTGAATGTTCATTAAAAAGTGTGATGTTTATCCCAGTCTTCTTGTTCTGTTTTGCAGGTCTGACTTTTACCGAAAATTGGAATACTGACAATGTTCTAGCTACAGAAATTGCAATTGAAGACCAGCTTGCAAAGGGTCTAAAATTGACTTTTGACACTTCCTTTGCACCACAGACAGGGTAAGTTAATGTCATAACATTATCTGGTTGTCAGTTTCACTATTTAATTTAAGTATGTGAGGCCTAGCACATTGATTGGTTAAATGGGAGAAGCCTTCATACATGGCACATGTATTACATATTGAGCTGTGATGAGATTGTCTCGTTCGTATGAATGGATTTCGGTCTGTAGAGATTTCAAAATGACACCTGAGCTCATGTTAGAATTACATTATATTGCAGCACGACATATAGTTTGAAAATTGTAAAAGTAAAAAGTATCATTAGAATTTCTGCCAACTGACAAAAGGGAAATAAAAACAGACAAAATTATTACAAAACATAATTTTGATATGCAAAATTTCTCAAAACAACAGGTGATTTTGGTAAATCGTTTGGTGCTTGCTGTATTATTAGCGCAATTCTTGTTTTTATTATTTTTTGAGGCTATGCTACATTTAATTTTTGATTGTTTTGAAATAATAGGTATGCGCTGCATATTTTCCTAATAATGTTTTAGCAAACATCAAGCCCAAATTAAGGTTGGATACAAGGTGTCAAAATATTCATCAGTGAATGCTTCATATTGCAGCAAGAAGAGTGGCAAAATAAAGACAGCATACAAACAGGAATATGTAAATGCTAATGTTGATGTGGACTTTGACTTTGCTGGGCCCACAGTGCATGGAGCTGGAGTTCTAGGGTATAACTCTTAATTCTTGGCTTGATAGCAGATAAAAACATAAGTAGTCAATTTATTAGCATAACAATTATCAATATTGATGTTTATTGAAATTATGAGTATGTTCCATTTTTATATTGCAAAGTTTGTGAAATACAGTGTTATGTTCATCCATCATCATATTATATAGATACCTTTCTGTTGCTTCAAAACTGTTCTTTATTGATTTATTCTATTCAACTATGTATAATTTAACATAATAATTTTGTTTTCAGTTATAATGGATGGTTGGCAGGCTACCAAATGTCATTTGATACCTCAAAGTCAAAACTATCCCGCAACAATTTCAGTGTAGGTTACTCAAGTGGCGATTTCCAACTCACTACCAATGTGTATGTATACATTAATATACTCTCCATTTAGTTTTGTCTTATGAGCTGTGATGATTTATATCTCGTTAATATTAAGGGTTTTAGTCCCTGAGGATTACAAATAACCCTGAGCTCATTCTTATTTATAATTGAGGCAGTATGTATTAAACTAGGATGATTAAGTTGTACATTTTTGTCTTCTAGCTTTTATTACATTTTGTTAGTCCTCAACTTATTTGTGAACATTGTTTGGTAGTTGGTGTTTAACAAATGGCAGATGGTGACATTTTGCCTGTTGTGCCTTGTCTATATTTGACAATCATTATTTCTGGATATTATTTCAGGAATGATGGTGCTGAATTTGGTGGTTCTGTGTACCAGAAATTGAACAGTAACTTGGAGACTGGCGTTCAATTGTCGTGGGCTGCTGGCAGTAACGCCACCAAGTTCAGCCTTGCTGCTAAATATACACCAGAACCAGACAGTACATTTAGAGTAAGTGAAGCATAAGCTACATAGTTTTTTATCTAATATAAGGTCATGAGTTGCAGTGTAAAATTTCTTATTTAGAACTGTGTTATCAAGAAGGAAGCCGATGCAGTTTGTACAGTAATTTCTTATGTTTTCATGCATATTCAATGAAAGTTATTTCAGTTTTGCTGCACCAACTTGACAAGCACATTTTCAAGAAAACCCCTTGTTAATGAAATAATTAATGGCATTATGTGTCAATGGGAATAAACTAGAGCAAAGATGACACATTGCAATTGATATCTGTGATTTACTACAACAGTAGTGGTATTACTGAGCTCTAATCCCATTTAAATAATTCAATTACAGCCAATATCTAGATCATTTGTTAATAACTGCCAACTTGTTTCAGGCTAAAGTGAACAACTCCAGTCAAATTGGATTGGCCTACTCACAGAAGGTTAGAGATGGTAAGTATGTTCAACAACTTTCCTGTTCTCTGTTTGGAAGATGTTTTTTATTTATACAAGGCCCCCATCAGGCGTTGAATCTTATAGACATTGAAATGTCATAACTGAATGAATTTCCCATTTACACATTTACACCCGAAAAATAAATTTTCAATAAAATTATTTCATGTGAAACTGTTTTACTTCATAGTACTTTTTAGGTACTTCAATATAATGTAGTCAATAGCCATTGTTCTTCTTTTTTCATTTTCATTTCTTTGTTCATAAATCCTGTCAATGATGATCATAAGTTGGGAATCTCTCTGAAAATATCAATGAAGATTAACTTATCTGAACAGGATTAGAAAACTGCTATCATGCAATCACAATGAGGTCAAACAGATCACAGCTGTCTATTTGAAGTTTTTTTCGCGCTGATATATTGAAAACTTCATAGTTATGACAATATATGTTTGTAACCTTTGCTTCCAGGTGTAACCTTAAACCTATCAGCACTTGTGGATGCTAAGAACTTCAATGCAGGTGGTCATAAACTAGGATTTGGTCTAGATTTGCAAGCTTAACGTTGATAACCCTTAGTTAATTACCAGGTGCAGTGATATGAACTTTACAATAGGAATTAAGTATTTAGTGAATGGACAACAGCAATGGACTTTCTTCATGAAACTAACCGTGGAAAATATTGTTAAAATCTTCTTCGCTCAGTGTGATTTTGGTGACAGTACATAGAAACAAAATAGTGTTTTCTATGGTTCTTTCCCGAGAAGCTTAAAAGTCCTCCCTTAAAATTCTCTATATAGATATAAACCTGTACACAGTTTGACATATTATGCATGTTGTGTGTCCACATTTGCCAAAATGGATTTTTAAACATGATGTGAATGAATAAGCAGCTATTATTGCATATAATAATAATAAACAGATGTAAAAAGTAATTGTACAAATGTTTAGAGCTAAATTGTTTTGATACGCGGACACTAGTAATATTTCTTGGTCAAGCAAGATCTACCCTTAGTATTTATTGATTTCAATGTATTCTTGTATTGAAAACGTTGGAGTTTTCATATTTTGTAGCATAATATAAATGGGAAATTGCTTGGCCAAAAAATATCAAATGTTCTCTTGTACACATGACAATGAGTTCAGATAACTGTCAGTTGGCTCACTTTGAAAACCTGTACAGTATTTATTATCCAAACTTACTTACAACTGTAATTTGCAATCCAGATGAATGTCTGAAATTCTCACTCCAATACTAGGTGTTGTGATTTATCAGTATTTTTTCATCAAGTTTTAATTTTCTGTTCAGCTTAATAGCTGTTATGTCAATGGAGATGAATAGTCCTTTAATTTAATAGATTCTGTGAATATTACATATTAAAGTCTAACAGACAATAATAAAACAAATTAAAAATTGAACGCATATTATTCTGTACTGACCCAAGACGATTTCTAGTAATCAAATCACAATGATACTGAATGAACAAAAAATATTGCCTCAAATACGGATATTTCATATACCGGTAACTACTCTTTACAGTGACATAGCTTTTTACAATGCAGAACACCTGAAATTATTTGTAAACCTAGGAAAATGGGCCACAAGTGAATTTCGTAAGACAAAAACTGTGACCATTTTGAAATAGGCTAGCTTTTGAACCAGGAGTCGTATGGGAGTTTTCTGTATTGATGTTAAACAAAAATAACTTAAAACGGGAATCCTATCACAGAGGTTTTAAGGCAAATTGTCCAAAAGTGGATTTCGCGAGATAGATGGACAAATCAATGTTAAAAATAAAATAAACGGACAAAATGTTTTGCCGATCTTCTGTAACAAAATTATTTCGTACAACTACTCTTTACAGTGACATGACTTTTTACAATGCAGGACACCTGAAATTATTTTTAAAGCTAGGAAATGGGCCAAAGTGAAATTCGCGAGACAAAAATGGCGACCATTTTGAAAATAGGCGAGCTTTTGAACCAGGAGTCATAAGGGAGTTTTCTGTATTGATGTTGAACATAAATAACTTAATACGAGAATCCCATCGACACAGGTTTTAAAGCAGATGGTCCAAAAGTGAATTTCGCGAGACATAAATGGAGGCCATTTTGAATATATGCGAGCTTTTGAATTCGGAGTCATATGGGAGTTTTCTATATTGATGTTGAACAAAAATAACTTAAAACGGGAATCCTATTGACAGAGGTTTTAAAACTTGCAAATTGTTGACAGACAGACGGACACGTGAGTGATTGCAATAGCTCGCCATGTGCTAAAAAAAATATGGAGGGTTATAGTATATTTCCTAAGTGACATCTATATTATTGAGTAGAGTGAATGTTTATTCTTAATAGGGAATTCGAAGTGGCCAGACGTACATTCAGCAGTGGTAAGCATATTTTTATTTACATGCCCGAGCAAGGGGCTAAAATAAAAGGCTTTGAGGGCCTAGAGATATAATGCCCGAGCAAGGGGCTAAATAAAAGGCTTTGATGGCCTAGAGATTGAGGATTGGGAGTAGTAACAATTAACAAATCACATTATTCAGGATGTAAATACACCGTAAAGGGTAAAATTAAATGTGTATTTCACCCAATCCTTTAACATGAAATCTACTTGAATGTATGGATGTCACTTAGGAAACATAGATTTCCTAAGTGACATCTATATTATTGAGTAGAGTGAATGTTTATTCTAAATAGGGAATTCGAGGGAGGTAGTCATTAGCGAATGGAATGGATAATAGTTTACATATCATGAAATTTGGATGAAATATCATGAAATTGGGAAATGATTGAAAAATAAGTTACCCTCCCACCCAACCCATTTCCTGAGGCTGTACATTCTGGTGGGTTTCACTTAAATATGTATTTCACCCAATCCTTTAACATGAAATCTACTTGAATGTATGGATGTCACTTAGGAAACATAGATAGGATTAAAGTAAAAGGGGATTTCAGGGAATATACTCACGGTGTTATAGCATGACGGCTACGACAAGGCGATTTGCAAAATTTTGCGGTAACGATAACAAAAAATGGCGGATGGAAAAGACAGCATGTCCTCTTTCTCGCCTGTAGGCAAGATTCACAGATAAGATTTCCTTTTTAACTATTTCGGTGGCGTATATATGGATGGTTATAAAGACTGGGTCAAATCTGCTAGGTGGTTTACTAGTTGTGGAATATAAGCTGTAAACTTACCGACTGAGATGTCCAAGTTCATATTTTTTAGTCCATTCTCGATTTCTCAGTATATGTGCCTCAGAGCCACTCAAACTATTAACAGTAAGTAAACCGTGTATAAACAAGCCATAAAATGACAAATCCAGAACAGGAACGTGGTCATATTGTAAATAATAAGGTTTCAAACGCAATGTCGTTAGACGACTACGTATGAATTCTATGGACGGTGACGTATTGTATTAGATGTACATTATATATTTAGCGGACAGTTACGTGCATGTACATCTTTCAAGTTAAGGTTGCTAGTTCTGATAGCCTCTTTCCATGTCATTGTTATAATGGGTAAGAAATGGAATATTGAATTGCTTATATTTGTTTTCAGGACTCGCAAGAGACGCTCTTGTTTGAGCCTCTGTAGGGTATGGAAAAAATTGTGTCTTGCTTTATTAATGAAATCAATTTAAGTCAAAAAGATAGCAATGAAGAGGCAAAAGAAGAATTAGCATCTAGCTAGTACTGATGAATATGACAAAATTAAAAACAATTATTATTATATTATTATATTTAAGTGTCATGGTTAATAAATACGCTAAAAATCCATAAAACAACAATAACCCAGGCCGTCATCGACCTATAAGACACTGGCATGTAAAAATGCAATAAATAGCAATAGTCATTAATTAAAAGTCTGTAAAATTATCTAAAAATAGCACATTCTCTTAATTTTAACATCCGACCACAGGCTCTGGCAACGGGTAGGTAGATGCGTGAATCACTCATGAGTTTTAAAAATTGAATGTCAGAGTCTAATGCCTGAAAATTGCATATTATACTTGTTACTTTCTCAAGCAACTCAAGTCACACAATTATAAGCATTACACGTCATCAATACATGGTATTCATCCTCTATTCCATCGTTGCACATAACACATCGTCTCTCCTCAAGAGGCAAACGTTCATATCTTCCCGTCTCGATCCTAATTGGGGCTACACCACATCGTAGTGAAGCAAACGCTCTCCGGTCCATGATAGACAGACTCGACTTCAGATATGGTTCACAATTACAGTCGTTTTTAAACAATCTAAATGTTCTCAATTTGTTACGTTGTCTAGGATCCCGTCGGGTATCATTCCAGATGTTTTCTCTCCAAGAGGTGAACTGAACATCGATCAACATCGAATCTGGGATACATATTTGAACGAGGTTCGCGTAACCGTCAATCAATTTTTGGCGTAACCGCAAATTAAAAATACAATATTATGCCTTAAGTAGATTAATATTAGGTGGTTTCCAATGCTCAATTGGCTTTTTATGATCGTATGTAGGTTACATCTATATACCCCGAGGTCGTTAGGCAATGTAGACCATGCCCTAACGACAAAAATAAACAAACTACTAAATTTTGGGTCGTTTTGAATTTCAAACTCAACAGTTTTTCGCTTATTTCATGTTATCCCCGGGCATCAATTTGCAAAGCATGCGCTCAAAATATACATTACTAAATGCATCACCGAATGCGATGTCTACAAAAATCGTTCATCCTTTCATTGATACACAGTAGAAGAAAATACTGCACCAACCTTAGTTTTCTGTTCCATCGCGGCCATTTTATTGGATAAATCAGTGATCGTAGTCGTCTAATCTCTTTTTCAGAGGTGTCGTAACCGTCATGCTATAACACCGTGATACTGCTTAATTAAATCCCCGGCCTCTTCCCTTCTCATGCAATGGAGTAACTAACTATCAAACTACAAGGCCTGATGAACAATGCAAAAATAAAAAATATGTAATGTATGTATATAGGATAGTAAAAGGGGATTTCAGGGAATTAACCGCTGAATTAAACCCCCGGCCTCTTAATGCTGGCTGGTAACATATATAACAAAATATGTCAGCGGTGGGATTCGAACCCACGCCTCCGAAGAGACTGGTGCCTTAAACCAGCGCCTTAGACCGCTCGGCCACGCTAACGGTTACGTAAAAATGGTTGCCCATTTGAAGTCGAACAAATTTTGTTTTCACCTGACAACGGCATATATAAGGGTTACTGGGAGGTTTTGGATATAGGGTATACCCTGAGGGATATATTTATATCTCCCGAGTGACCGAAGGGACCAAGGGAAGATATAAATATCTCCCGAGGGATACACCCTATATCCGTAAATAACTGGTATATCTCGTGGTGTTGTACATTCCCAGTTGGGAGTAGGGTTGTAGGCACAAGGGGTATAAACGCAAAAAGAAATGCACAAAGTTTGACATTTTAAAATCAAAAGATATGGCTGAAATGTTGTCATCTGAAGAAGATGATGATGGCTCATAGAATCTCTTATTATAATGAACAAACACATAAATGTGCTCATCAACAGTTATGTAAAGTCCAAAGTAACCTTTTAGAAATTGTTATATTTTATATGTGTTTTCAAATGTTGCTCTTTGTGCTTCCTCACTGTGATGTGAAGTAATCAAGGAAACAGATCAATATATACTTGATTGATATGCATTTTCGACTTGTTAATTACTTCATGTGTTTTTTAATGCTGCCCCTTGTTCTTTCTCATTGTGATGTGAATCAAAAAAGCTCAATATTCTTTTCTGATATAGTTTTGCAAACTTTTTTGTAGACAATATTGATCTCAATGAAGTATAACGAAGATCACTAATCACTATTCAATATTTTGTTTTCATTTTGACTTGTTATATTTTATATGTTTTCGAATGCCCATTATGCTTTGTCTCTATTATGTAAGATAATACCATGAGGAACAATTAAAAAGTCTTAAATGACTTAAAATAATGATTATTTTGATAATAGAAAAAGTGACAATAATGATGTGAAAAAAGTGATTTTCCTTGAAAATGTCATTTTAACCATGTTAATAGAATGACCTATATTTTGAAATATAAAGGTCAGAATGACCTAATTTTTGGATCTGATTGATTATCAAACATGACAATTCTGTACATATCTTGGGGGCTAATATAGGGCCTTAAAGACACTCGTCCTTTTTAGAAGCATAAAATAACTATTTCAGCAAGTAAGTTCAGTATTACTTTCACTGTGACCGTTGTGATCCTGGTCCTGTCAATGATATATGGAACAAATGAAATTGATAGAATGTCAAAAAGGGGTTATTTATTTTTCATAAAAAATCAAGCTTAAGTCAGAAATTGAAAGTTGTAAACCTTGCGGTATGAATTTATCATATGAAATTCATATTTCTACAATTTAGAGTAACCCTGTATTATACTACTCTGCATGATTTGACCAGTGCAAAATATTACAATTTTATTTACCTATTCTCAAAATTCAATGTGACGCTATCTATTTTTGTTTCAAAATTTGTTTATATTGTTTAGCTTTTAAGGTCGAGCAAACCGTCCATAACATCAATGATTTGTATAATGTTGATTTTACAAAGCTCTTTTGTGATGAATCGACAATCTAGTACAGAATTAACTAAATCTAGTACACTAGAATTAATTGTACACTTGTAATATGTAATATGTCCCGAGTTGATATTACTTGGGTGAGGCTTTTTTTTATAATATGTCACATTTTTTCTTACTCAACACAGTCTTCACGATCTATCCAAAGCCATTCTGATACTAATTGCATTATCACGCATGAGTATACAACTATGTATTACTGGTCAGTATCAAGCGAAGGTAACGGCCGTAACCTTCGCATCTAAGATGGCGGACGGTAATTGTCGATTTCGATATTTTTAGTTTTCATCGAATCGCCAAAGTTGAACGATATCTTACACTGCTTAATAAGGTAATAAACTAACTGCCTGGAAATGTATGATACGATGATACGATACATGGTATATGAACAAATTATCATATTCCCCAGAGTTTCCATGTCATATGTGCCTGATATAAGTTCAAAGCATTACGTTAACTATAAAGTAGTTTAATTTGATGAAATATACGGTCGTTGCCTTCGCTTGATAGTGACCAGCGATGTTTGGTACCAGCACATGACCAAGCGATCTAAGTCGTATGCTGTGTTACTCCCCGGGGTTACTCCAATATATCTAGACTGAGCATGATTCAAAGAATTAATACTTATGTACCCATCTTTATTGCAATGCATATAATTATTCATTTATAAAACATTTTGATGGTAGCCGCTGGTACTTTGTATTGGGCACACGGAGCAGTGTCTGTCCTATTTGTGCGGACACTTTCCCGACTTCGAAACCTTTTTAGGTTTCCATAACTCCGTGATAAAAGTCCATAGTTTTGGGCTAGTGTCCGTAAATTTTGAGTTTTTAAATCTTGGAGAATTTGACTGCTCTTTTTCACCTGAGATTTAGATTTTCGAAACAAGAGTTCACTGTCGGTTTTTTCCTTTCGCATAGTTAATGTTTCGGGTAACTTGAGGGTATCACCCTCGCGAGAGTGTGGCTTAGATCTGCTGTGTGTCGTATTAGCCCTTGCCAAAACAGAAGGGAATATTGATCCAGACTTGGAATGTTTATGACTAGGGGAATTCACTGGGATTGTTAATATCTTCCCAGGCTGGTAACTCCTGCCATCCCTAGAGGACCGCACTGACCGTCGAGAGTAGTGAGACTGTACTCTTGGTTCTTGTGAAACCGTTTTAATATCAACACTCCTTTCAGAAGCATCTTTTGCTGCTCCATTGTCTGTTGCATCTGAAATGTTTTCACCTGTTTCTTCAGATTTAGGATTATATGGGATTGTTAAACAGGCTGTTAGTCTTTTAAATCTCGGATCTGACACTGCCTTACCCGAGTGAAGAATAGCTGTGCCGCAATAATCTGAATGTCTCTGGAGCTTTTCTAAGTCGATTTCCGCAATGGTGGGCAATTTTGTGACAAATGTGTTATCTCCGTGTTGGATGATTTCAGACCTTTCCTGCCGAATTGTCATATAAGGAAGTACATTATCATTAGCCTTTAGCGCATCGTCCTGTAAGGCGTACCTTGGGGTGGTATACATAACTTGCATACTGGACGGTCTCGATTCTGTCCCTTCCTGGTACACAGTCGGGAGGTTCATTCCGCCAAGTCTCATCTCGTCGTCTTTTTTCCACTGTCGTTGTTTCTTCAACACACTATCCATGAACGATTTCTCCGATTGTTCATATACCTCCTCTCGCCTTTTCTTGCGTCTTTCCAGCTCATCTAGTTTAATACTTAGATGTCTATCCTGGCTGTGATTCTCGTGCAGTAGGGCATGCGGTATCTTAGTCTTTGGTAGCGCATGTTTTACTGAAAGGTACTCCTGGGCGTTGACGATCCTATCCCGGACGCCATCGCTGATCGGTTCAAAACTCATCTGTGACATATCTGATTTCGATGCTATTGTTTTTTATCCATGTATCCGTCACATATACCAATTGCGAGAATCTGCCTGTAGATTTAAAAGTAGGCTATTCAAGTTCTGCTGACCGTCAAGGCAAACTCATTTATTCCTTATCAAGTTCAAGCGCTATCTCCTTCATTTGTATTAGTTAAACACTGTTTGAGCCTTTCTTATCTGTGTTAGCGTCATTGATGTTATAAAGTGTTCCTAAGCTAATTCCTGTACACATCTCTTCACTGATATTTTCAGTTTAAGTTTAAGATTTTTCACTGAATCATGAACGGACACGATATTTGTGTGTGTGGAGTCCAATGTTCAATGATTTAGTAACTAAGAGATTAACTCGAAGTATAAATGACAAGAAATCGTAATCCGAGAAGTTCTTTTGTTATAATCCGATTACTCTACGCAACTTAATCCGATAGTGCAAATGGCGCTTACAATAATAAATCACAAATCGTCACAAATCCTGATGTATACTATTTTCTTTTCCCAATCTTGTTGGTTTAATGTTTTTCTGTTGTCTTGTTGAATAAGCAAATAATTATATTTCTTTTTCGACACTGCCATCTTTGCAAGATTCAGGCTATTAATTGTAATTTATCCAGAAAACACATGCGAATATAAAAAAATATCTCTCATAATTAAGTATCCATAACCTAGTGTCAGTTCCGCAAAAGAAGACGAGTGAAAAATAATTTATCCCCAAAACAATCTAATTGGTTTTATCCCAAACAATGAAAACTGAAATGGAATTTAATATGATGCCTTGTAGTTGACCCTGCATCATCACATATCATTTGGGGCCCATCATTGTACGTCCACTTTCGGCTGTATAAATTACTCAGATGCGAGTAGGTAGTTACCAGTTTCGCCATCAGGTGGCCAGTAATTCGGTGGGAAATAACATGGCAAGGTATTCCAAAGTTCTCTTAAACTTGAATAGCCAGGATTTTCCAAGGGGGGTCACTTTTTGTAAAATTCCAGGGGGGTATCCAAAAATGGCCAAAAATCACTTAAAAAGTGCTCAGAATGGTGAAAAACTGCATGATTTTGAACATTTTTGAATTTATATTAATAATAATGCGTGAATTACTTGTACAAGCCACATCCTTGCATTATAAGTTATTCTTAATGGAATACACTATATCGTCTATCAGGGCAGGTAAAAAAATACTTTTTGCAGTGAATATTGCAACTGTACGTAGGTCAAAAGTATAGCAACTACATGTATACAATAACAGGATGCGATTATTTAGTCAGACAGAACAATTTGATATTACATATAGTTGAAGATATTGCGACTGAGTTGAACTTCATATTCACATTATTGTTAATAGCACAATCATCTGCTCGGAAAATTTCATTAAACGATATTAATGCTGGTTCGGCAACAACACGATGGTCCAATATTAATGGTTGCTGACAATTATGATATTTGACCAGTTATTTGAAGCATATATTTATCAAGGCATATCTATGTGGTAACGGTAAGTTCATTTTGAAATTATTTGAATAGTGAAATAAAATGAAAGCTTTGGGACTTTGGTCATTTTACGTCTGGGAAATAGTGGAATTAGCACAAGTTGAATTATAGCTAAAACGCAGATATAAGAAACACAGCAAAATATCATCAAATACTGTAGGCAACCAACATGTTCCATAATGATATCATCAACTACAGTAAAATATGGACATATTTTTCTCATTCAAGGTAAAGAACAAAGGCCAACCTGTTGGGAATTACATCAAATGATATAGTTGGTAGAAATTGCAAACGAGTACTATATATTACATTCTTATGTGAATTCCAAACGATGCAATAATGGTGGAAAGTGATGGAGCTCGACCAGACGATCCAGAAAGTAAGTACATCAAAGCACTTATTTTGCTTGGACAACATAATTATGCAATTCATTTGATGAACGCATACTGATCTTTTTGTCTTCTGTTTTTAGAAACTCATTTGACTGAATTGACATATTGGTGTTTAGTGATTCACATTCATTGATTTGTGTTTAAGTGTTTCTCTTTTTGCTTTCTCGAATGCTGCCGTTTGTGTAGATACGTATGAATAGTTTATCATAAATGAAATGAATAATAAATAGATAAAACATATTCAACCTGTTGCAAGATGTACATTAGGGTCCTAGATATATATTTTATCGATAAAATTGCAAATGGAATGCATCATATATCCCCATATTAGAAGTCTGTAGAAATTGCCAGCATGGGAACGCAGCATTGTTCTAGAATATATGATAAATTCAACAATCGTTCTTAAATGTCATTATTCTCATACTAATTCCGAACTATTCCCATGAAAATAGGTTTCCTTTGATTTGCCTTTATATTCGCAATTCAATTATGTTTTGCTTGACATCTTACAATGCCCCCGGGAAGTGGCCCTCTTGAACATACATTTAAAAACCTTAACATAACCTCTATGAAAATATATTTTCAGGAAACACAATGCATGCTAATTATTCTTCCAGACAGTTGCTAGAGCTGGAGCTATTGGCTTTCAAAGTTTATATATGATATAAGCTCAATAGTTTGCTCTGTAAAAAGTTCTGTAGGCGACGCTTGGTAATGTCAAATGTCCATATGTAATACATCTTGATGTAAATGACCATAGCAAACCCAGACGACTATTAGACTAATACCACCGACCCTAAATGTGTAACATCACCAAACAACGTGTAATTTCACAAAATAATGGTTAGGTTTGTGTTTGCTATATACATAACTTATTAAGTATTATTTCTCCACTTTGACAGAACAAGTTACGAATGGAGACCTGAAGGGGGACAAGGTAATAGAAAACAATGAAGAACGGCCATGCTGCTGTGCGTGCTGTTCTTGTTGCACATGTGTCAACTTTTTAAAGGTGCTATTACTGATTCTCTTGACTCCTATAATTCTGGCACTGATTATCGTGACAATAGCCGTGTGGATTGTCATTCTTCCCCGTGAGTATGTCACCATATATGAGTATGAGTATCACTGTAAAAGTTTTTTATTTATTTTTTATTGCTATTCGAAAAGTCCATTTTTCACTTTTGTGTTTTTTAGGTAATTAGGTTAAATACTTCCAGTTTCTGTGTACCTAAAATACTTATCTTAAAAACTGTAATATCACGGAATGACATAGAGTTGAACACTCGTCAAATCATAACTGCCCCATAACGAATCAAAATAGAACCATTAGGTAGAAGAGCTTTATATTAGAAGCTTCTAGCTCAATTTGCAGGAAGTTGCATCAATTTCTGTAATATTCAAAACAGGTCGCAGCATGACTTTTCATGTTGGGACGCTGACTGGAAACCGATTTTCCCCATGCTGCTCAACATGTAAAGTTTATATCCTTGTTTTTATGTCCCCGGGCTGCTCAACATGTAAAGTTTATATCCTTGTTTTTGTGTCTCGGGCTGCTCAACATGTAAAGTTTATATTCTTGTTTTTGTGTCCCGGGCTGCTCAATATGTAAAGTTTATATCTTTGTTTTTGTGTTATAGTGATGTGCCTATCCCCATGCTGCTCACCATGTCTCACTGGTCTTGGAAAGTTAGTCAAGTGGATCACAAACCTGCCTATCAGATTCATCCGCTGGTTATTTGACACACCCGAGCCAGTGGATGACAAGGAGCGGTTGGTTGAAATGAAGGACAAGTCAGAATATGGCAGTGTTGGTTCTGACGATTCACATGAACATATCAAAACGAAGAAATCAGGGGTCAAACCAAAGTAGTTTAGGAGAACCCAGCATGATAATATCGATACCAGTTCAATACACGTTTACCTTCAGTGTATGTGTTACACCCACCCCCATGTATTTCACCTTCCCATCACAAGGGGGCACATAGTCTTGAGGCAAGACTAGCTTCAGTGTTTCATGTTGAGAACTAGAATTTGAAGTTTCAAGTCTAATGAAACGATTTTACATGGTAATTGAAAAATATGTTGGGACTTTTTTACACAGTACAATATATTCTGGATGTATTGTGGGAATGCCTCTTTTAGACAAATGCTAAACTTTCAAGATTTGTAACTGGTGCTTGTAAATAAACCTTTTTGAAGACTTGTCTCTCTAGAACTAGATGGGGTTTTTTTTTTGGGGGGGGAGTAAACACAACTTTTAGAAAGATAGTAAAGTAGTAAGGTGGCGGTGGGAGGTTTACAATGAAACCTGATTTCTAAACATAAGCCCATCTTAATTATTTTGAATCTCAACAAAAATTGTTGACAAAGCACATTCATACAGGGCTACCCAAAAGAATCAAATATTTCTAGTCACTTATAAAGGTGGAGCTACCAGTGTTCGTTTGCTCAGAGTGTCTGGTTTGCTCTATGAATTTTATCTTGATATTCAATTTTCATTTGTAAGTGAAGTAAAAGTTGATGATGACGATTTATGAACATGTGAGGATGAAGTACATGTAAACCCTAGTTCAAATGATAAAACACGGTTTCAATATTAGTTTGAACGAAAACTGATGAGGAAAAGTTAGGTCTTACTAACGTTACAATTACAAAGCTGCAATACTAAGCAGGGCAGGGTGTGACTGTGTGTACTAAGGGTACTGGCTATATCAAATTGAACAATATTTATCAAATTCAAATTGTTTTTATTTTTAATCATACTTTTGTATATAAAAATTATATGTTAATGTGTCATTCTTATAGTCAGATAGTACCTTTGTTGGAACATTGCTATGGAATCATGTGACTGTAGGAACACATTAAAGCATCCAGTGATGTTCATAATTATAATTTAAAACCACACCTTCATAAGCAATGTCTAAAAACATCACGTGTAGCCATAGCAAGCATCCCAACAAAGGAAACTGAATAATAATACACATGTTAAAATACATATGTTGTTGAGCAATCATGACAATATTGTTGTACCAGTATATAATAAATTCCAATTAACAAAATGCACGACTTTGGAATAACAGTTCATAATTAGCTTACAATTAGATTTTTGTAAAAAATCCTGAGAAGGAATTCAGTAATAAACTGTGTGTAATAATAAACCAGTGAACACTTAAAATCAGAGATCACTTTTGTTCATTCGTTGACTAGTAATTATCACAAGTCTTTGGCAAACAAATCACACAAACTTTAAAGTTTCTCCCAATGTCCAACACAAATGGAATTATGAAAATCATATACAGAATGTCTGAATATTAAACAATTATAATATCTGAATTATTCTCTATAATTTTGATGTTATCTTCTTTACTGCCTCGAGAACTTCAGTCGTATTTGATGTGTCGCCAAATGAGTTTTCCTGGTGCTGATACAGAATACCTTGGTCACCTGGACCAATCACATAGCACCCTGAAATAAATTATGATCATGAAAATATCATATTAAAGATTTAAAATATTTTCTAATTATAACAACTCACAATATACACATACTTCAATTAAATATTAATCATAATATAAACATTCAAATTCTAAAACATGTTACTTATACATACATATAACATTGCTATTGCTGTAGTAATGTCACAAATTGTTACCAACCTCCAAGTAATCGACCTTCTCCTTTTAAGTTCCCATCAACTCCTTTTTTGTACATATCAATACCTCTGGATATTACATCTAGTCTTAACAGATCACCAATTGATGCCCACCTTTCATGTGGACCATAAAAATGGCGCTGAAAATCAGAATTCATTAACAGGTATACTACAATGTAAACTAATAACAATTGATTATTTTGCTTGTAGAATAAATTCCTATATATACATGTATAAGTCATGTATTTCATTTATAGCAATGGCACAAGGTGTGTACCAAACTAAGTGTGACAGTTGAACACGTGGAGTATGGTACAACACAAGGGTAATGAAATGTGAACAAACAGATGTTTTCATCGTTTCAGAAAGATGTGGTCTAGTTTCTAGATATTTCTATATGTTAATGTCTGTAACAACATCCTAGACAGTGAGATTGATAGTGAATTTCATAGTTAAACCTGCACAAAATCCAAATGAAGAATACCTTATTACGCGCTGTAACAGTAAGGTACAACACTAGGAATTTGAATTTATGATATACAGTATCTTACCCGTGCATTATACCTTATACTACTACTACATTTGGAGTTTGTGTAGGTATGAAATACACCATCAAGTTCACTGTTTAGGATATTGTTACAGACATTCACAAAAATATTTTTAAAATTTTTTTAGAGGCAATGTTTGTACTACTGTGCTGCAAACTCTTGTGTAATATGATACACAATAAAGGGTTTTCATTAATAAGTTGATTACTCACTTTTTTGTCCCAATATATGTCCCCTGCAAAGTAGGGTTTAAAGCCCGAGACCCCTGTCCTCTCGTGTACAACAGCTGCTAGCCGGACACCTAGAGCATCAAGATCAGGCTTCAAGGAGGAAAGCCTTGTGGCCTCCTAGAACAAGATATTTAAGAATATAAACATACATGTACAGGCCTTTTGGCCTCCTGGAACACAAGCGTATACATTTACAAGCCTATTGGCCACCTGGAACATGTCTTAAGAGAATAATCATATATATAACAGTTTCTCTGGCTTCCTGGAGCAGAAATTTTCAAAAGAAGCACATACAAGCCCATTGGCCACCTAGAACATGTTTCAAGAAAATAAACATGTACAGTTATAATCACTTTTAACAATATTTCTAATCTAGTTAGTTTATGCATTATTTAAAACTATGCATAATGTATACTGTATTCTTAATCATGGACAATAGATGAAACTGAATGTAGCAGTAGCATATTACATGACAACGGGAGATACTGAAACTGTTGATGAACCAATTTTTTTGTCTAAATATATATCAAGGAAAATTGACCAAATGTCATCCTTTTTACAACTATGTATTTCTGTTAGTACGATTATGTTTTGGAGGATTACAAAGTTCTAGTAGTTCTAGTACATGGCAAGTATTATATTTACAATACTGTGACAAATACTTGACCTCGTAAAAGTTATATTATTTACAAACCTCCCTGCACATGGATCATCCTGGTCTCCTTACTGCCATAATGACTGCCCCGCCATCTTTCCACAGTGTGCTAGCCTAAAACAATGTGAGGACATGGTCAGTCATTGAAAGGTTCTCAAAATATTTGTTTACCATTAATAGTAATTTTATTGTAATTTATAGTCCTTGACATATAACTAGACAGAAATAACTTAAGGTAAAGGCAGAATTGGATCTATAGTGGGTGACAAAGTTGCGAGCAAGTTAGTGACATATACAATTGACCTACCAATCTAGTATTCCTTACAATTTCAAATACAATATCTCGCAAAAGATATGTCATATATCATAAATTGGTGAAGTTATTAAGGATTCAAAGTGCAAGAATACAGTATGTGGAAATGATTAAAAGATGGAAACCATAATTATAGAAAAATAATACATTATTGTAAAAATTCAAGAAATAAAGTATGGACTTATGAGAGTTTCAGAAAATAGACATGACAACGAATGAAATGAGCCAAAAATATTCTAAATTAGAAATGCTTTTTTGTTTGGCTTGCTCGCTAGATCTGATTCTCCCTTTAAAATGAGAACAACATCAACTTTCATGGTAGAAATAACCAGGAAGTAGAAGTACCTGTACTAGGTTCTAAGAATATTTATTTACCATTTAATAGTAGTTCTGTAACTAAGTTTAATGAGAAAAAACATCAACTTTCATGACAGAAATAACCAGGAAGTATCTTTAGACACGTATAGTCTAGTATGATAAAATATTATGATTTAAAATACACCAGTACCTGTGTATTCCAATTAACAATTCAGTGGGTCAAGGATCTGAAAAGTGTTCTACTAACAAAAGTGTTCCACTTAAATAGGGGCATTCCACTTACTATAAGAGGTTTTATTGTAAGTATAAAGTCAACATCAAACAATATCAACACCATTCTTAAAATTCCTTCTAGAATGAGATTCCAAACATTATAAAGAAGTATTATCTTAAATAAAACTCAAGTCAGTAAAGAAGCACACACATATGGACAAAGGATACTTTTGAAAATCAACAAAGAGGTAGTATATTTTATTGACTTGTATGAAGTATATCAAATTAAATGAGTGCATATCAAAGTGTATTAATGTGGCAGCAAAGGACACAGCAAACTTTTTGAAGAACTTTTTATAAGATGCATGGTAATGTTTCCATTAATTTCAATCCTAAAGTCAAATTATTAAGATATATGATCCGACATGAAAGTTATTTGTAGGTTTAAAATCTAGAAATGTCCAAATTCAGAGAGAATTGAATAATTGTCATATAAGCTTAAAATCATAGCATTATCAAAAGCGAAATATTGGAAAAGTGTGCCAAATTTTACCTTCAACTCCATATCAACATCCTTGATTCCACCTTTAGTACAGTAAAATGACTTTGTTACACCTTAACTGCAGGCCTGTCAACTGTCCCGCAATTTGCGTATTTGTCACGCATTTGCTGAAGAATTTGAAGTCACGCCAGTTTTTTTTGCGTGACACAAAATGTCACGCAAATACGCATTTTACCTGGTAATTGTCACGCAAATATGTGTCTGTAAAAAAATTTTCAAAATATGTTTATGATACTGTAAAAATACGAACGTCGGAAAAAAACGAACGCAATTTGTTCGGATTTGTCACGCGAATCCCGTATATGTCACGCATGTTCATTGCAAATTTTCGTACCTCGTAATTTTCGTAATTTTGGACAAAAGTGTTCAGATTTGGACTTCGGTGTCCAACATTTGTAAGTCACTCATATTAGGTGGTCCCAAGTTGACAGCCCTGTAACTGGTGCCTTTATTTCTTAATAATCAAGGACATCAAACAAGATATGACAAAACATTTAGTGGGGGACCTTATTGTGTATTATATACAGTGACCCCCCCCCTCTGGGTATTAATCACCCCGTGTTTATAACCTTATAATGAAGTGGATGAGACCTTGATGACACTAGAGCAGAGAACAAAACTCACCAATATTTCTTTGTCACCATCCATATTGTAGATCTTTCCCTTTGCAAGATAATCTATTGTTGCAAGAACTGGTTTAGATTTAGGGAGATTGTAGTAGACTGCTATGCTCCCAATGGCAACTCCCATTCCAACGAGATATGTTGAAAGAGCCATTCTTTTTACCTGCAAAATGGTCCTGAGACCTCTACGATTAGAGATTTTCTTCCTTTATGTCTTTGAATCTGAAAAATACAAGTATGTGTTATTTTTCCAGCATAACTCAACATCTGTCTATCTACTCATATCCTCTTCTTAAAAATTATGTGCATTGGTTAATTCAGTAATTAGACTCCAGATTGAAAATCTGGAGTCTATTGTTTTTGCCTGTTTTCTTATTAGACTCCAGATGAAATCTGGAGTCTATTGTTTTCGTCAGTTTTCTTATTCTTATTATTCTTTTTATTATTCTAAACCAGTTTTCTCAATAACCATAAGGTTTTCAGTAAAGTCAGTCATTTGGACAATTTAGGTCCAGAATCTAGTTCCTCGGAAATTGGGTCAAATTTTTATCTAGGTCAAAGGTCAAGAACTAGGTCAAATCCAGTACTTTGTCACTTTTTTCGATTTTCTCGGTCATCCTTCAATATTTTCGATCCGGTTTTTTTTCATTGTGTTCCTTATAAAAAAGTAGAAAACCTAGGGTCGATTTAGTTTTTTGATATCTCAAACAGATTTCGAGATATCAGTGTCCGAAAACGAGGTCCAAAAAAAAGTTCTTCGAATCAAATGTCCAGGATATTGGTCTTATAGGAAATTTTATCAGGATTCCGAATCTGAAAACCAAATTCGAATCAGACTTCCGGTTCGGAAGTTATGGCGTTTTGAAAGCTCAAAAATCGCTAAATTTGGTGCCCATGTTAAGTCAATGGGGAAAAAGATTTTTTTGAAGTGAAAAATACGAAATATAGACTGAGTTCAGCTAAATATAATGAAAGCCTATAAAAGAAGGGAACTTCGAAGGCTACCTAACTTCAAAATTTGGACACAAAAATCCCTAGGTCAAAATCTAGGTCAAATTCATAGTTTATCCTTATTTTTGCGATTCTGACACTACACTTTAATTATATTCCTTGAAATTTTGTATGCATGTAGCCAAGAGTGTGCTTATAGTGTTAGCCTTTTGCCGTCAGAAAGTATTTTGCCCCACTTTTGAGATATGGTGTCCGAAAAGTAGGTCAAAATATAAAGTTCTCCAAATTTAACATTTGAGTTATGAATTAAGTATAGAATTTTCTCAGGAATCCGAATCTGCAAACCAAATTTCGATCCGACTTCCGGTTCGGAAGTTATAACATTTTGAAAGCTCAAAAATCGCTAAATTTAGTGCCCCATGTTATGTCAATGGGAACAAAAAAATTTTTGAAGTGTAAAATACGAGATATAGACTAAGTACAGCTTAAAATAATGAAAGCCTATGAAAGAAGGGAACCTCCAAGGCTACCTAACTTCAAAATTTGGACACAAAAATCCCTAGGTCAAAATCTAGGTCAAATTCATAGTTTATCCTTATTTTTGCGATTCTGACACTACACTTCAATTATATTCCTCGAAATTGTGTATACATGTAGCCAAGAGTGTGCTAATAGCGTTAGCCTTTTGCCGTCAGAAAGTATTTTGACCCACTTTTGAGATATGGTGTCTGAAAAGTAGGTCAAAATAAAAAGTTCTCCAAATTTAACGTTTGAGTTATGAATTGAGAGTAGAATTTTCTCAGAAATCCGAATCTGCAAACCAAATTTCAATCAGACTTCCGGTTCCGAAGTTATGGCGTGTCCGAAAAGTAGGTCAAAATAAAAATTCGCCAAATTTAACGTATGAGTTATGAATTAGGGGGAAATTTTTGTCAGGAATCTGAATCTACAAATCAAATTTCGATCCGACTTCCGGTTCGGAAGTTATGGCGTTTTGAAATTTCAAGAAAAATCGATCTGATGGTATCCTGATAGAAAGTCAAGAGTAGAGAAGAAAATATTGAAAAATGCATCCATCCTTCCTTTCTGATCCTTTCCTATCCTTCCTATCTACCCTTGCTTCGTTTCCTCTCCTTCCTATTCTATCCCTTCTTCCTATTCTATTCTATCCTTCTTTCCTATTCTATCCTATCGTTCCTTCCTATTCTATCCTATCCTTCCTTCCTTTTTCATCCATCCATCCATCCATCCTTCTTTTTCTTGATGACTTAGTTCATTTTGGATGACTTGGCTTATTCTGGATGACTCGGATAAAAAAAAGTCTAGATCTGGAGTCTGAAATTGAACTCGTTCAATTTCCAAAATCTAGTTATTATTATTATTCTTTTTTCTTCCTCCTCACCAAATTTCTCGTCAACTATAACAGCTTACTTAATCCAACTTACATGGTTAACTAAAGACTGTACCCGGCTTTCTCGGAAATTAGGTCAAATTTTTATCTAGGTCAAAGGTCAAGAACTAGGTCAAATCTTACATTTTCAACATTCTTCATCATATCTTCGCCAATATTCTTCGTAACTCCTTCATCTTTTTTTCATTGTGTAGCTTAGAAAAAGGCGAATCAAAGATATGACATCAGAATTTTGATTACTCTTACCAATTTTGAGATATGGCGTCCGAAATGTAGGTCACGACTAAACATCCTCCAAATTGAATGTGTGAGCTATGAAAAAGATGTAGAATTTTTCCAGGAATCCAAATCTGCAAACCAAATTTCGATCCGACTTCCTGTTCGGAAGTAATGGCATTTTGAAAGCTAAAAAACGCTAAATTTGGTGCTCCATGTTAAGTCAATGGGAAAAAAGATTTTTTTAAAGTGTAAAATACTAAATATAGACTGAATACAGCTTAAGATAATGAAAGCCTATAAACGAAGGGGACCTCAAAAGCTATCTAGCTTTAAAATTTGGACACCAAAATGCCTAGGTCAAAATCTAGGTCAAATTGTTAGTTTTAACTTATTTTTGCGATTCTGACACTACACTTTAATGATTTGCTTCCAAATTTTGTAGACAGGTAGCAAATAGTGTGTTAATAGTGTTAGCCTTTTGCCGTCAGAAAGTATTTTGACCCACTTTTGAGATATGGTGTCCGAAAAGTAGGTCAAAATAAAAAGTTCTCCAAATTCAACGTATGAGTTATGAATTAAGGGTAGAATTTTCTCAGGAATCCAAATCTGCAATCCAAATTTCAATCCAACTTATGGTTCGGAAGTTATGTCGTTTTGAAAGCTCAAAAATCGCTAAATTTGGTGCCCCATGTTATGGCAATGGGAAAAAATATTAGTGTAAAATATGAGATATAGACTGAGTACAGCTTTACATAATGGAAGCCTATAAAAGAAAGGGACCTCAAAAGCTAGCTAGCTTCACAATTTGGACACCAAAATGCCTTGGTCAAAATCTAGGTCAAATTTGTAGTTTTAACTTATTTTCGCAATTCTGACACTACACTTTAATTATTTGCTTCAAAATTTTGTATACAGGTAGCAAAGAGTGTGCTAATAGTGTTAGCCTTTTGCCGTCAGAAAGTATTTTGACCCACTTTTGAGATATAGTGTCCGAAATGTGGGTCAACATGAACGTTTCTCCAAATTTGACGTATGAGTTATGAATTAAGGGTAGAATTTTCTCAGGAATCCGAATCTGCAAATCAAATTTCAATCAGACACCCGGTTTGGAAGTAATGGCGTTTTGAAAAATAAAAAATTGGTATTTTGATATCCCATGTTATGTCAATTATCTTTGTCACTATTCGTCGTTATTCCTTTATCTTTTTTTCATCATGTAGCTTAAAGACAGTCCTTTCATTATTGTAACTGTCTTTTTTTATTACTCTTACCGAATTTGAGGAATGGCGTCCGGAAAGAAGGTCAACACAAAAAGTTCTCAAAATTTAATGTATGAGTTATGACACAAACGTAGAATTTTCTCAGAAATTCGAATCTGCAAACCTGATTTCGACCCAAATTCTGGTTAGATAGTTATAGCTGTTTGAAGTCTCGAAAAGTCGATATTATGATATCCCCATGTTAAGCCAATGGAGACGAAGATAACTTACTTAAGAGTTGTCTAAATGTCTATATTCTAGATGACTCAGCTTATTCTGAATGGCTCAGCTTACAGCTTACAGTATTTTGGATGACTTAGCTTAAAAAAAGTTTGAAATCTGGAGTCTTAAATTGAACTTGTTCAATTTACATGTGTAGTTATAATAATTCTGCCAAAATTCTCTAAAACTCATGCAGTTTTTCCCATTTTGAGCACTTTTCAAGTGACTTTGGGTCCAAATTATGAAATTTGACCCTCCTTGAAACTGACCCCCCCCCCCCCTTTGGCAAAAGCTATGGGCCTGCTGGTGTTGCAACTGAAAATAATGGCATCTCTGAACTTAGGTCACAGGGACACAATTCATCAGAGATATATGGCAGGTTCAAGTTTATCATTTTCACTGATGAACTGTACATGTTTACAATTACTTTGCCTAAATCCTGAGACCTGCTACTTGCACAAATCTATGCATGCATGCATGATCATGCCTGGGTTAAAACAGATATGCTTATAGCACTGTGTTCTTTCTTTTTATCCTTTAAGCACTTCTATCATGCTAGATTGTTCTCTTTTTCTTTTTATCTCTAATTATTGATACTTGTAATATTTCAGTATTTGCTACTTATCTGGCTTTTTGTTGCTGGCAGTTTTCAACAGTAGAACTCTTCTTTTAATTTTGTTTATGTTTTTAACTTTATTACAAAAACGTTATGCAACAGAGATTTCTGTAGAATCATATGGTGTCTCTCTTGTATTTTTGAAATTATTTCAGGATTTTCACATTAATGACTTTGCCGAATCCTTTACATTCATCAGCTAGTTTTATCAAACTGTATTATGTTTCTTTACGTTCAATTCCAGTAAAATACAGCCCACTAGACAGTGTAGTTCCCCATTTCAGTGGAATATGAAGTGCTCCACAGACTAATGTGTCTTATAATGTTCACTCAGATTAGATTGACAGTCTGGATTCACTGAGGAGCGATGGTTATTCAGGGTGGAATGTCCAATGCTGAGCTGCTTTATCATTGAGCGCACTCTTCCATTTCCTATTTCTAAGAGTGTTCTTTTTCCATCCACTGGAGGTAAACTGGTGTCTTGTTCAACTTCCAAGAGTGGTTAGATTTATTAAAGACTCTGTATGCTTCACTCTTCACAAAGTGATGCAGATGTATATTTCCTACAGTACATGAGGTTGATTGCTTGCTGCAGTAGCTGCAATTTTGGCTTTCTTATTTGCAAGTTCATAGTACCATGGATATTATGGGTCCAGGCAATGTATGGTTTTACCCTTACTCGCATAATTCTCTGCAAATTTATAGTCTTATATTTATTGTTGAGATATTGGTATAGATATCACAAAACCTGATCTGATTGCTGGTTGGCAATCTTTGAAAATATGAATCTCAGGCCTTGTTCTTCATTTGTTGCCAATTTCTTTCACTAACTGGTTTGTTTGCACAGTTTATCTCTCTTGGATAAAAATATAGCTGTATGTGTAGCTCCAGTTGGACATGGATTCTCATAAGCAGAACCATCCATAAATATCACTCTGTACTGACTGCACTTTTTGGGTGTTTGTCCAGTCTGCTAGGATCACATCTTTCTGCTCAGATTAAGAGTTCTTAAAGCTTTCATCAGGTTACTCTGCGGAATTCCCTTACTCTGGACTTCATGGTCTCAAATTCAGTGAACTGTTGTTTCCAGTGTTAGTCATAACTTACATGTTATTTAGAAACACTGGCAGATGCAGAAGTTAGCAGGGGGGGGGGGCAAACTTCATCTTCAAATGAGAAAAAATGGGCCTCTAAATCCCCAAATTGGGCCCAAATTTAGAAAAATAAGGACCATTTTATAAAAGGCCAAGTAATGACCAAAAGGACCACTAATCCAGGCCCATCAAAATGTTTGGGCCCAAATTTTTTTCTTGCCAAACCCAAGGCCCACAACAGTGGGTAACATGACATTACCCCTATAAATGTGGAGTTGATTTTTCAAATCACCCTACAGCTGCTTGTATAAAAACTACTGTAAAGTCTGAGACAATAATAAATCTCAACCATCAAAAGCTGTCACAATGAGCTAAATTCTAAGTTTTGTGTCTCAAACTCTCCCAAGCGTTAGAAAAATAATTCCCGTTCACTTTAAGTAGCACAATAAATGAATCCAAAGCTTCATACCTGCAAATGATGCATAAATTCCTACCAAATCGAATGAATGTTTTCATGAATCGCCATGTTTGCAATCTAAGGAGGATACAAGGAGAATGCAACATGAGTTAACCTCATTTACTCTTGACAGGTTTCAAAATGGCAGAACGGCATTTTGAAAGCTGGCCCGTGTCATGTTGCATTCTGGGAGCCAATTCTCATTGCGGCATAATTGGGCTCCAAAGTCACCTCAACATTTGAAGAGTCGGCATTAACATGTGAATATCCACTTCAAATTTTCAAGTTCCTATTTGTCATTATGGACACAAATTCCACTATATTTAGACTTACTAGGACGGAGAAAATAGAGCACTGAATACACTGAGGTAAGAATTTATTACATGTGCAACAGAAAAAGTGTAAGAGTGAAAGAGTGTTACTTATGGTGGTTGGCAGAAATCAATCATGGAAATCTGGGTATCTTGCTACAAGAATGCAGATTTTCAGAAATTCTCACTTTACAGTTTTATTCCCACTAGGCCTAAAAGATGACTTGACTGGGCTATACTACAATGCTCACCATAAATAAATGACACCTGGATTTGCTGAAGTGAGGATTTCCCATGTTAAGGTGACATCTAAGTTAATCAAAAGTACAAAAACACGGCAGCCATAGTTTTTTGATAAAGTCAGAAGATTTTGTATATTGTTTTCCTTGTATGTGAATGCATTTTCTGACTAAAAAGACACATAAAAGAAAACATCTGATCACATTTAAACGCATTTTTCATAACTATGAACTGGAGGTGAATGGATTCCCGAAGCTAGCATGAAGAGTGAAAAGTGAGGCTATTTTTGAAAGTTTCAAGGAGTAGTACCTTGTACCTCCAATTCATAGTATTGATGTGTGATGTTAACTTTGGCATGTTTCGTCAAGATATACAATTCATATATACAACATGTACAAGGTAAACAGATTTTAAAAACATGTGTCTTTATCAAAAAAATATGGCAGTCCTTTTTTTCACTTTCTATTTATTTAGCTTCGCCTTAAAAAGAAGAGAATTTTCAAGAGGCTATACATCAGTGGATGTATACAAAATGTAAGATATACAAAACGTAGTGATGTGTATCTAGATATTATTGGAAAGTATGAAGTCTAAAATCACCATGGGGCCCCACCATGGTCTGGAAATGGTGATAGAAAATTCAGGTGTCATTATGGTGAGCACTATATCTGATTGAAAGCGATGCTCAGTAATTATGACGTGACGGTGCACTCAGGGGCAACATCATCAAAATATGAAGCCTTTGAGAAATTAGGTTTTGCCTTCGGGACGTTACATGATCATTGATGGTGATAATGTTTCAAAAACAAATTTTTAGACTTTACCCCTTTTTATTTTGTTTCCTCCGTGACAGGAGAGTTATTCATGACCCGCCACAAACTGAACAACTTTCTGCACTGCCGATTCGTACAGCGCTAATATCTAACGAGGACATATCAAGCCCGGGATATTTGACTCTGTCCATACCTGGTATACTACTACAAAGTTCACGGTAAGCTTCCCCGCGGCCCTTCTCGGTCCGCACGTGCTGCCTTTTTCTTATTTTGATATCTAATTACTAGCTTACTAGGCCTAAATAATCTAGTCAAAAAGTAATAGGCTCTAGGCAAAAGCCGTCCCCCACATTATCAGTGGTAGAGCCTATTACTTAGGTCCAAAGCTTTCTCTATATTCCGGCTGTAAGCTAGAGACTCGAGTAACCCCCACACATTCATGGGGGTACAGTACATTGGTTACTCGCGCAGCTCGGCGGACCGGGCCGTCGGAGGGAAGACCAAGCGTAGCCTACCGATGATGCCATCATTTTGACATGGCATCAACAATTGTCGGTACGAGAGACTGGTCAGTGAGTCATTTGCTCCCGTACCGACAGTTGTCGGAACTGGAGACTGCCCAATGAGTATTTGCTTTGGTACCGAATTGTCGTCACTCTATCGTCTCCTAGTAGGGCAAGAGTAGAGGACCGACATTTTCAAAAATAAATACACTAGTTTCCGAGCTGTTTTATGGATTATGGCGACGGCTTTTGTGAATGGATGTTGACCCTTTGATACGCCTATGAACTTGGAGACTGGATTTTATCTATCCCACATCATTTGAGACTGAATGCTCTATCTTGTATGAGTACTTGTATCTACAACTATATTTGATGTTATGAGTATTGGCTATCAATTTCAAATTTTTTCTTCAACTATGTATTGTAATGACTTCAGTATGGATGAAATGTCCCTTATGGTGTTCTGGTCTTGGATTGTGATATCGGCTCTTGTATGGTGGGGGAAAAGGGGTATTAGACATTGTTTCTTTTCATATTAGATCATAGTTTTGGGATATATGGGGTTTGTTTTTCTTGACTGGTATGCACTTAGAGTTTACTTTTTCTTGCTAAGTTCCACTGAACTTTTGGTCCTTTCCCTTTGGCACATTTACTTAGATATTTGCACTTAATATTTTCCGAAACAGGTTTTATTTCTTATTACATTTCAGTGCAGTTTTATTGGAGACAATTCATTTCGTAAACAGAATGTATTTAATATTAGTTTCCGTGTATTGTGGTTGTAAATCGCCAAAACATCGGGAAATCATGAATTAGTAAGCCAGTCAGCGTTTGAGGGATAAGCCAGATCATTGTAGTAGCGTCAATGGCTCAAAATATTTATTGCCGAGCTACTACTGATATAAATGGGTCCGCAAAAGAAGCAAAATGTATAATCTAGACACAGAAAAAATTGCAACCGAAAGCGGGAATTAACTCGGTACGATGTGCATAGCAGTCGGGGACGCTAACCACTACACTATCAGTGTACGACTCAAGGCGAAATTACTATGCTTGCGAACTTAGCATGTTTTACAGTATTTAGCAGACCCACGGACTTTTGGTTGGTTCTCTAGCGTTTCCTACTACATGTACTAGGAGGGGCTAAAGTGCCGACAATTTATTTGTCGGTCCTCTAGCGTGTCAAAACAGCAAAGTCTCCCGTACCGACAATTGTCGGTACTCTAGCCTTTACGTCCTTTTTAGGAAACCTGAATGTAGTTGTATCAATAGTTATCTCTGAGACACTGTTGACATGTGACTATTTTCTCACGATGGTAAATTCGGTTTTAACATTACAACGTAAATTAACACTTGAACAAGGCTAGTTAATTTGATGATAAATTATAGGTAAGATTGTTTCATTGCTGTTACCATCATCAGCATTTGCTTTTCAGTATAGTACGAACGCCGAGCATACAAGCGATGCATGTGCAAAAATCATAACAACTACAACGGTATGGTGAAACCTTTATGTCAATTTATGAGTCTAGCCTAGTGCATCCTCCCGAGTGTCGAGCATCCTTACCTTCTTAATTCTGGTTATTCTGGAGTCATGGGATCGGAGCATGAGCCGAGTGCGTCTGGGAGTCGGAATCTGAGAATGAAGACTGCGTCCGTCATCGATTTACAACCAACCGAACTCAAATGAATTGTAAGGTACTGTTCGGTAGGGTGTTTTGAAATCGAATTATTATACTGCCATAAGTATAATATCATCGGAGCTATCATCAATATGAAATTTAGAGTTATCATTGATTTTATGTTAACTAGCGTTTATATCTGCTTGATATTATTATGACGGTGACATAAGACGTTTAGCACGTACAGACATACGTGATAATGCGTGAGGAAAGACATGTAACAATGTCAAAAGGATTATGACGAGTCCAAGAAAGGCTAGGGGGAATAACTTCGGGGTTCAAAGAAGACATACATGTATCACTGTTCCACAAGTAGTTACTTTGACAATGTAACAAAATGGATAAACTTCCTGGTTACGAGATTTTGTTTTCTCGATTTAAACCTACCTATAAGTCAAGTTGCAGATTATAATTTGGCACAAAGTTAGAAAATACAGTCTTGTTTTAATAAGTTTGTTCGATTTGAAATTTGTTTTGTAAATGAAGTTGCAATTCATATATTTAGCCCCTCGCTTTTGTTACATTGACGAAAGTCGTAACAAAAACGATGGTCTAAATGCATGAATTACACCTTTTTAAAAATCAACTTCCAAACCGAGAGCATATCTAATAGGTAGACTATATTGACTTACTTTATGCCAAATGATAAACCGCAACATGACTTAGGCCCAAATGCCCTAATACGTCAATTCCGCTGAAAAGAAAAAAATAGTTTTCAAAAATGAATGTAGTCCCAACACAACTGTGATCATGACGAGTCAGTAAGCTAGTATGTAGGCACAGTTGTCATCTTTTTGCAATGACAACATGAAATTTCTTCTGAAACTGCGTTTACTTGGGTTATCTGAAGGAAAATTTCGAATCAAGTGGCGTATTAATTTTGCCTTCATTTTTGTGAATTTCAATTTCTCTCGGCAGAGAGAGGGGGTAGTGTCACAATTGACCAATTATTTCAAAAATTAGATGTTTGACCCCTATTGAGTTTAGTGTCAAAATGTAGCTTAGACATAGGTTTAGAACCTCAGATAGGCCAGTGAGGCCACATAAATCCATAACTCGAAATAAAGTCAGGCGTTTACCCTTTTGCCCATTGACTAGTATGGTGACGTGAATAAGGGCAGTTTGGCCTTAAACGTACGTTTAAATCGAAACAAAAAACTCATTTAAAGTTCGTCCATTTTGTTACATTGACGTTCCGTCAAAGTAACTATATAATTTATAACACGAGTTTTTTCATTATGCGTCACTTAATGATATGATATGATGAGTTTTTTGACTTCTCATGATTTGGAGTATTTAGAGCACGATGACATAGCATTATGAATTTAAACATGTTTATATTACATGCAGCTGCATCGCGATAGCCACGCCCCCTTTGTCTTTATCCTTCCAAATTTCTCTCGCAAACGGCAGATAACAGGGGCTCTGGCATACCAGAATGATGTAGCTGATAAACGGAGCTTACTTATAGACCAGTGCATACTAACGTGTAACTTGTTTGTCTGGGCATTAACGAAGGCAAAAAGCTAGGACACACGTTACAAACGAATGATCGTGATACTTCCTACCATTCCTGACAGTTAATTATCCCAACGAACGAAGTTCGGTAGGGATCTAGTGAAGCCGTCCATCCGTCTGGAAGATAACTCGAATACTAGTGGACAGATTTTCTTATTATATGGTGAAATGTTAACTCAAAAAAAATTCAAGATGGCTGTCGCTTTAGAAATGGTGGAAATTTTTCGCAAAATTCTGAAGTTTTCATTTTAAACCAAAGTAATAAATTTAATATTATTGTTTGAGATTTCGGTAGTATATTCAACATCAGGACAACATCAATCGATTTCACATATATTCTGTGTTTTTTAAGCTGGCCCCCAGCGGCTGTGTATGGGGGGGGGGGCAGGAATTTTCTTAAAATTCTGAGATCTTTCTTAAGTACAGCTTTATTATACTCAAATGAAAGAAAAATATCGTCATTTTTTGATAAGGGCCTCGAAAAATTCAAAATGGCTTTATTACACTCAAATTGAAGGAATTTTGAAGTAGATCACCATTATGGTATTGTTTCCTGATTTGTGCCCCAGAAAATTCAAAATGGCTGCCGAGAGCATGAATTCGCTTTTAGAGATCTCTTCAAAATATGGTTACATTATAGTACATTAGATCTCAAATATTGTAACTATTAATTGGTCACCCAGATGCAATACCTGTTCATCTCTCAATGATTTTTACAGTATCATGTATTGCCCGCAGCCAGTACGGCGAGGGAAACACATGCTGAAAAAATCATTGAAAGTGCAACAGGTATATTGTTTTGTATTGTATTGTATTTGTTTTATTATATCATTGCTAGACATTCTCCACGATCACTTTGCATTTCAAAGAAATATAGAATATTTGTTTAAACATTTATTTATATCAATAAATATATCATAAATTCCCATAAGTTAACGTAATAACATTCAAGTATCATTGTTTTTTTTTGTTTTTTTTAGGTATCATTGTTTTTTTAGGTATCATTGTATTGTATACTTAGTATCATTGTATTGTATACTTTTATTTTCGTCCAGTGCAGTTGACAGAATTCCCAGGCGGACATACGTCTTTTATAATCCAAAAATTAAGGGCCTGTGAAATACGTTATGGTATTATTGATCACATGGTGTTGGATCAGCCAATCGATTCACACGATTTCTAGCAATGATATTATAATTTAATATATCTCTTTTCAGTAGGTCTTTCAATATATGCCAATTTAATCAAGGGTGGAGTAGATTTATCCCGTGACAGGACTATAGTCCTGTGATCATCTCAATCTTTTGCCTGTGCGATTACAACATGAGAGAATTTTTTACGCTTCCTACACTTCAGATACCTATTTCAAAAGATTCCTTGGTATTTTAGCATTCTTTTCGTGTAGTTGAATCCACAATTGTCTTGGTTTATCGGCAGAACGAAGAAATTTTCGTTTTTGATCGCAATATTTGCGTGTAATATTTAACTTATTTCAACCGTCAAATTCGTCCATTTTTGGTACTTCCGGGCCACATCCGGGACAGTCAAACGGGGAATCCCCTTTTAAATCCAACCGCCATCTTGAAAAGTGATGGAATCTCCCTCGATGAAAAGGAAAAGTGTTCCTGTTCTGCCGATATACCCAGACAATCGGCGGTTCAAATATATTAGAAGTTACATTTTGAGTTCTATAATGCATTGAGGTAGGTATCTTAAGTGTAAAGGGCGTAGATAATTCTCCCAAGTTGTAATCGTACAGGCAATAGAATGCGCTCGATACAGGACTATAGTCCTGGTACGGTATAAGAGTAGATGGTTGGATTTGCTACTCCGTGCAGTTGCCGATTTCTAGTTTATTTATGGGTTCTTTATTTCTTCGTTAACATTTCAACTTTTACATTTTTGTCTGTTTATCAGGATTTGAGGAAAATCACGAGGTGATCAGGCTCGTTATTTGTTTACCCCAAAATAGCAAGACGACATCTAAAATTACAGGATACTACTAATCCTAAAATCTTCAAAAGGTAAGAAGGAACATTCTAAGAAATTACTTCTACAATTGAACACGTGGCAGCCTTAACATACACTTATTTTGTGAAGGTTTTTAACTGAACCGGGAACTGAGTACAGGATTACCCATTTATTTTACTATACGATTTATAAGGTGAGTAAAGCAGTGTTGTATAAATCGAGTGTCACGACACAACTTAAAGCAACACGCACGAGGAAACTGCCTCGCCAAAAGCTGTAAATAACATTAATGCAGATTTTTTACTCGTTTTTACTAGTCGAAATAGTGAAAATGAAATCTGCAAATAGAGAGATTACGCAACTCACTTATTATTCCCGTATATGTATAACTTATGAAGCGTTTAATTACGTCATCGTTTATTGCGCAGCTCTATACGTCCATAAGAGTGATACTCTTATAAATCGTCGTCCATACGTAAGAATATCACACTTATGGACGTAGAGTTATATATAATAGGGAGGTTAAGATGAGCGTAAAAATATACGTATACCTATCCCTATCCGTATGTTTGTTAGGGATACGTATAGGTAATGAGCTTTGTAAAATGAGTTTAAGATTAACGCAAAAGGCTACAAAATCGTATTCAACAATTTATGATAAAAATGACATGCTAATTTGGGGTAAAACCCTTGCGGTGGTGAGTTTGGCGTTTGTTCGCCAGTATATGCCACCACCAAGAACTGTTTTACTTCAGAGAGAGGGGGCGTGGTGAAGCTACTGTAATGGGAGGGAGTACGTGTTGCTAATGGGGCAGTGACTCAAGGCGAAATGTTAATTTCTAGCATAACCCAGCAATGAGAATGACAAAATAGTAAAATTAAACAAATAAAACAAAATGAGCAATTATCTTCATTCACAGTGAGCAAAACAGAAATTGATGAAAAATGTCTAAATTCAACAATTTTATGCATCATCACATGGCATCGTTTATCGCATCAATGGTTTTGTTCGACCACCTAATTTCTATGCAGATCGAATAATAAATGTTTGTTATAACTAAATTAAAGTTTATTGAATGCTATTTGATCTACAAGTCACATAGTATTTGGGAAAAAAACATACGTATTTGAATTACCTATCTTCGGCCATTTATAGGTAAATACGTATCGCAAACCCTGTAACTTAGGTAAAATCCCGCTTAGTGCAATAACAAACTACGTATAGGTATAGGTAAGTGGGATATTTACGCTAATCTTAAACTCCCTATACTTATACGTTATACGGAAATAATAAGTTTCGCTATAAGTGAGTTGCGAAATATTTCCAATAGTGTACAGACTTACCGAATAATATTTGACTCAAGGGACGATTCTCGGTTTGGAGAAGGAAGTTCATCAATCTAAATGAGCATTTTCCCTGCTTCGGACAAATTTGATTTTTTTACATAATATAGATTTGAATGTTTTCTTTTGAAACATTCTTCATAAAACATATATATATGACCGTGAAATGAGTCAATTTGGTTTTAAAGGCACTTGGTCAAACAAAGTCATTGATATTTTAAAAAAGTGTGATTTATTATCTTATTGGGATACTCAAAAGATTGATGATGACAATATTTTTATCAAGACAATAACAAAAACACTGTATCAGAATTATAAAACTCAATGGAACAAAGATATATTAAATTACCCTGTCTTGAGAACTTATGTTAAATTCAAAAATGTCTTTGAAAGAGAGAGTTATTTAAATATCCAAAATAAAAATTACAGGCAAGCAATTTGTAGATTTAGGCTTAGTTCCCACAAGTTACATATAGAACTTGGTCGTCATTTAAAGCCAAAGCCAAAACCTGTAGATGAACGTTTATGTAATATTTGTGGTATTTTAGAAGATGAACAACACTTCATCATGATTTGTAAGAAAAACACTACAGAAAGAAAAATTTTGTTTGACACCCTTACACGATTTAATTTTGTAGGCAGTCCTGACATTATTTTTAAAAAACTAATGTCTCACAAAAATTCTTATGTAATTTTACATTTAGCAAAGTTCATCTATCATTCACTCAAAAAATTGGATTAATGTGTCAACGATGCATCACACTGATATTTAAATTTCTGTCAAGTTATATTTGTATTTTACAATTATCTTGTATTCTGTATTTTACATTTGATGATGTAATTAGAATTGTATTTGACAACAACTTTATTTTTGTATTCAATAGTTAGTTTAGTCTTAGGTCAGTTTTGTAGATTGTAGTTTTTAGTGACTAATATGTCATTGTAATGACATCAGAGAGTCAATAAAAGATATATAATAGTCATAATTTAATCTGGGTAATCTTTCTAGATTTTTCGCAAAAAAATATTAGCGCAGTACACTGATGAACTTCTTTCCCCAAATCGAGACTTGTATTTTATTGAATCGGTATAATTGAGCGTTACCCCTGCTTCAGACCAATTTGTTATTTTTACATCTTGTAGATTTAAATGTCCTCTTTTGAATATTCATAGTTTAATTTGGGTAATATTTCTATATTTTTCATGAAAAAAATTATTAGCCCAGGAGACTGTTCTCCAAACCGAGAATCGTCCACCTTGTCTACATCTTTCAGTTGTGCACACATAAATGTAGTGCACCAATGTACCTGGAAAAGAGTGCATAGAACATTTTGTTTTTGTAAATGTATGAAAAATGAAAAAAATCATTGACCTACTTTTTAAAAGTACAAAATAAGCAGGTCACTTTATTTTTCCCTTTTTATAAATTTTATTCAGAAAATTATTCACCACACTCTTTTCTAGGTACCTTAATGTACTTTTTTGCAAATGAAAGATGTACCGTATGGAATGAGTTATGTATTCCTGAAAATAACATGTGACGACTCTAACTAGGACTGCATAAAAATTCCAAACGTACACGTCTCCCTTTAATTACCACATGACTCATTGTTGGATTTACACTAGCGCGCTAGACGTCTTAGCTAAAACGTTTTAGCGTTAAAACGTTATACAAATGTAATGTAAATCCAGATTTACTCAAGAGCTCTCGACTACTAAGAGCGCTTAGCTAAAACGTTTTCGGACCCTAGTCATAGCCAAGACGTCTAAGCGTGAAAACGTTTTACAAGCGAATGTAAATCCATCGGTTTTAGCTAAGAGCTCTTAGCCCGGTTTTTGCGTTGCGTCGAACGAAACATTTGAAACTTTACATTTACATATGTCACATGGTCCTTTATTTTATCTTATCCCTTGTTCCCAATATCATCCCAAAATTATTGAGAAGAACTTATTTGCCTGGCGATTTATCATAATCCTAATTTATGCATAAAATCTTCCTGCTCTCTTTCAAGATTTTAACAATGCTGTCTTCAGGACATATTTTTCTGAAACCGATGCATTCTTTAGTACAAAGTCGGTACAAAGTATAGAAGCGGTAAGGGAATAACTATATTGACTGAACCGTCCTTCAATCAGTACTGAACTGCTTATTTAATTTTACATGTATACCTATTACCTACATATCTCTAAGAGGTTTTAGGAAAACAGGTGTAAACTCGATCTTATTTCCTAAGACGTCTTGAAAATGGTAATGTAAACTCAACTTAATTTTTCTAAAACGTTTAGCCAAAACGTCTTGGAATGGTGCGCGTAGTGTAAATTGGGCAATGAGTTGTAGATGATTTAAATCAGTCTTTTCTCTTGTATGCCAGTGCTTGAATTCGGGCTACTGCATTTCTACATCTGCTTCAAAGTCTCGTACAAAACCATCGCGCTTAAAATCGTCCACAGTTCAAGAGTCCTAAACCAAAATTCTAAGATGTCTTGATAAAAAGCTGTCGCATCCATTAGCTTGTTTTTCTAGATAGATCATGAATAAAAATTGTTCCGACTCTAATGAATTGCACATTTTATCCAATTATTACCATAATGTATGACGATTATGATATTATTATTGTTGTTGAACAATTGCAAATTGAATTGACTTGACATGTGTAGGTATATCAATATCGTCTATTGATTTCATTTATAACGTTTATAGTTCCGATCCTACTTATATCAAGTATAGGCAGATGAGTAAATACACAATGTATTCATGCTGCTTCGTGCGTAGGATTAATCAAAACAAAATTGATAGGAGACGAGATAAAGGTACGTGACAAATTCGTTATAGGCTATTATTTAATATAGCTATACGAGATTACGGCGGAGATGACACAAGTAAGATTAGCACTTAATATTTTATTTTAGTACACGTAGCTTTGCCTTTTAAGGTTAGGCTTAGTCTGTTGTTGTCATGTGTGAGTTCCGGACTGAATAACTTGCTCTACAATGGGCCAGTCTACTTGGACACAGAAAGCATTTCGGATATTTAATCGTACCATGGAAGTGAAGATCCCTACTACATGAATGCTATAAAATGGTGGACGTGTTGGTGTAAGGCCTGGATTGATCATAGATCAGTAGATTGCTGGTCTGTTCTCGCCTGGCGAACAACTTGAAACAAAAATTGTTGTGATATCCGAGTGTACCCGATATCAGGATATGTTTTCTTCATCCTAGTATGGGCCTCCAAGGACGGTCCACATTGCAACATGATTATCTCGGGCATATGCCATAGGAGAATGACAACATGTCCAAATCTCATATACATTCCAGGTAGACCCGTGGTGTATATTCTCTGATTGCGAACATGAAGCGATTTGGACTAAAATGACGACATGAGAATCACTGTACTCCTCTGTGTAGCTGTGTTGAGTGCGTTGTCAGAGGGCACAGACAGAGTCTACTACATCGCTAGTGTAGAAGAGGAGTGGGACTATGCCCCATCTGGGGTAAACCTTATCACCTATGATCACAAGTATGTTATTTAAAACGACTTCTCGTTTTTAAAATGCTGCCAATTGTACGCATCATATCATTTATAAAGAAAGAGTCGGTTGATGACCTTTGTCGCTATTGAAGAAGGTAAAGTAGAAGGTGAAATATCCTGCTTGCTGTAGTGGTTTACATACATTCTCTACCCAAAGTTTTTTTTACCTGAGGCAAAAAGATTACAAGTTCTCAAACTCAAAGGATGAGTGTCTTTAAGACCCTATAATAGTCCCCAAGATATTTAGAAGAAATTGTACAGGATATCAAAGAAGAGACTTTGTTTGATAACTAGATCCAAAAATTAGATCATTCTGACCTTTATATTTCAAAATATAGGTCATTTTATTAACATGTATAAAATGACCTTTTGAAGGAAAAATCACTCTTTTCACATCATTATTGTCACTGTTTCTACTTATTATCAAAATAATCATAATTTACAGTCATTTAAGACTTTTTTATTGATCCTCTTGGTATTATCTTACATAATAGTGACAAAGCATAATGGGCAACATTCGAAAATACATAAAATATAGCAAGTCAAAAATGCCAAAAAAATATTGAAGAGTGATCTTCTTTATACTTCATCGAGATCGTCTACAAAAAAGTTTGAAAGAATATCAACTCAGAAAAGAATATTGAGTTTTTTAATTAACATCACAATGAGAAAGAACAAGGAGCAACACTAAAAAACACATGAAGTAATTAACAAGTCAAAAATGCATATCAATCAATTATATATTGATCTGCTTCCTTGAGATCAATTCCTCATAATCAGTTTATATTGAAGTGGCAGTAAAATACTGAATTTATGACTTCACATCACGGTGAGGAAGCACAAAGAGCAACATTTGAAAACACATAAAATATAACAATTTCTAAAAGGTTACTCTGGACTCTACATAACTGTTGTACTTCTGTAGATGAGCACATTTGTGTGTTTGTTTATTATAAAAGGAGACTATGAGCTATCATCATCTTCTTCAGATGACAACATTTCAGACATATCTTTTGATTTTAAGGTCAGGGTGCACTTTGGAATATTTTTGCAATTTTGAAAAGTAAACCACTGAATATTCTAGATATTCAAACATTCTGAAGAATTATCAACCCTCAATAGTCTAGGTAGTCTAGGTACACTAATGCATATTTTGTGCAAGAATGAAAGATGTAGATGATGTGTGAATGAGTTATGTTTATCTGAAAATAGCACATCGTCATGAAATTTCATCGAAGTGCACCCTGACCTTAAAATGTTAAACTTTGGGCATTTCTTTTTGCTTTTATACCCCTTGTGCCTACAGCCCTAATCCCTGTGTATCGTCTGTGTATCTTTTAGATTGGTTTGCTATGATATACACCAAAAGTGAGTTGACATACATCGTCTTCAGTCAAAATGGGGAAGTCCTCAAAAGAGTCCACTACAATTTAGATGTAACCCTCTGTCTCCATATAGGGGGTACTGAGTGATTACAGTTCACTCATACAGTTCTGTTAGCTTTATTTAGGCATCTTATTAGCAAATGTCATGTTCCCACCTACTGATTGTGACTTACAGTATATTTCTTTTGCACAATAAAGTTGAGCTGGATTTCTAAATATGAACATTGGCATGACCAGCCAGTGAACTCTGATAATATAAAAAAGTTATTCATTGACAAAAATGACGCTTGTCACATGAAGATTAAATGATTGTACAACAGTCATCTCAATTTTCCATGTACATTTATATGAATGTATGGAAAGGAATTACATGTTGTTATGCTGTTGAGAGCCATGATAAAATATATGCTTCTCTAGAGGTCATGCTTCAATGCAAGCATAAATATTAGTTCATGAAATGATAATATGAAGTAAGAAAATATACTTGAATATATAAACCAAAATTGTCACAATCATTCAAAGGATTTTCAAAATGGCTGACATCATTTTATTTCATGCTGAAAATTGCATAAAAGTTCCATTTTAGCACAACGCCTGGTCCTTACCTAGAATTTTACATATCTCAAGAAGTACCTTAGAAGTACACTATTCCCTTACTACATATAACTTTCTAGGTAAGAACCAAGCGTTATATGAACAAAGCAGGTGTTTTTCATGACCTTCTTCTCTCTAAAAATAAGTAGGTCAACACAATCGCAAACATAGCTAATCCCTACTCAATGACTATTGAAATATGATTATTTATATGTACAAAATATTAATCCAATGAGTGTATAGAATGACACAATCAAACAATGTGACATCTGCCAAGTTGGGTTTATATATTCTGGAGACATTTTCTAAGACTGATAAAATATTCACATTTTCACAGGAAGTGATACATACCTCCCAAATCAACCAAAAGAAACTTATATCAGTTATCTTGAATGTTTTTTATTGCTATTTCTTGAAAATATACATATTTATCTACAATTTGATCCTACATATCAAAGATATTAACGACATTGAATTTTTCAAAAAATGTTAATGTAACCCCATGAATGTCTATAGCCATTCGTTCTTTATTTTTCAAATATCCCTCTCATTAAATGAGATAACACGACAGGCAAAAATGATTTCAAAATCTTTAATTTCCTACATAAAGAAACATTTGCAAAACATCGATTCGATTAATACATGTCTATTTTAATCTTATCTTGTAATGTTGTTTGCGGCAAACCATTTCACACTGGAATATTACGTAGACGGCGATTTCCAAATGTTAATAAAATGGGACATGAAAATACGATATTTTGAAAGTGACAGAATAATTCAAAAAATCTGAGGATCTGGAAATGATGTAAATACATAGAATCATAAATAAAACATCCACATTTTAATTGTTTTTGAATGAGAAAAATTAAAACGCGAGTATCATTTGACATGTAGTTCAATGAGTTAAAGGGTTTCCAAACGTTTGGATGGGAGTGTACCAGCCGCAACACTAGTTTGGTGTTCCTCATGGGCGCTAGGGAAACATTTCCATAGAAACCATGGGGGTCATCTCAGTTTGATGAGAAATCTTATGTGCGAAAGACTGAATTAAACATTATCCTTATTACTTTTTGTATGACTCACAAAAACAGCTAACAATATCAATATCATATTTATTTTGTTTTTGAATTGGTAAATATAAAACTCTGAGATAGACCTGCTGTGTCAAATCGATCATAATCTTTTACAGAAAACCACTGGATTACTTTACCCACAATGCAAGGCGAATTGGTTCCCGATATGTGAAGGCCTTGTACCGTGAATTTAAGGACGATTCGTTCACCGCCAGGAAAGAAAGGGATGAATACACGGGTGTCTTGGGACCTACAATGGTTGGAGAGGTTGGCGACCGAATCGTGATTCATTACAAAAACTTGGCATCGAGGCCATTCAGCATGCATCCACATGGTGTTAACTACAAAAAAGATTCTGAAGGTAAATGTTCATCACAATCTTTTGATCCAACACGTAACACAACTACAAATCCAGTTTATAAAATGGATGATTAATTGCCCCATCCAAAGATATTGGCCCTCGAATAAAATACCTCCATCAACGAGCGGGTGATACAAAGTGTAATATGTCAAGTTCCACTGGTTGAAAAGTAAATGCGTTTACTTTGAATTTTCGAATCAGCAAAATGTTTATACCAATTATTATGATGTGTTTTAAAGTAAAATTTTATGTTCACTGGCAAAATTGATTATGTGACTAATTCTAGACTCTCCATTAAACGGTTCCGTTCAGACGAGGATACTACAATACAACCGTGAGCCTATTCATTATTATTTCCCCTTTGCACCAGTTCTTTGTGTGATTTACAGGGGCATTCTATCAAGATAAGACAACAGGCAAAAATAAATTAGATGATGGCGTCCTTCCTAATTCCACCCATACCTATATTTGGTCAATCAGAGAATCAGAGGCTCCTTCTACGGGGGACCCGGACTGTCTAGCCTGGATATATCATTCCCATGTTGATACACCGAGAGACACTAATTCCGGCCTGATCGGATCGCTTATGACGTGTAGAAAAGGTAGGTTGAGAATGACATAATTGAGTCAGAGATTTTTCAGTTAAAGCAAATCTGCCGCTAATCCAGGAAACTTATTGTATTTATCTAAATTTTTGAAAATAGCCTATACTGCACGTGCTGGTAATATCATTTAGGGACATACTACAACAACAGTGACTACAAATACAAAGACAGAACCCTACTCTTCAAAATATTCAACGAGAACGAAAGCTGGTACATAGATCACAATATAAAAAAGTTCTGCAACGCTGATCTAAAATCATTGAAATCTGACAAGGCGTTTTTCAAGAGTAACCGAATGCACTCCATCAACGGGTACATGTATGGGAACCTACCGGGGCTGTCTGTGTGTAGAGGAGACAAAGTAGGATGGAATATGTTTACACTGGGAACAGAGGCGGACCTTCATACGGCTTACATCCACGGTCAGACATTGCTGTACAACAATCACAGGTATTGTACAATAGGCCTTCACATGTTGCAGTTTATTCTCAAAGTATTACATTGTAAAAGTCTTGTTTTTAAACTAATGTCATTCGACAGTTCGACCCCTGTTTTTAAAAGCGTCCACCTAATGGACTAATTGATACTTTTTTACAAAATTAGGACAGACGTTATGGCCCTTTACCCTGGGAAAGTGACAAGGAGTTTCATGCAAGCCAAGGAAACAGGAAGATGGCTCATAGAGTGCGATCTCCTCGGCCATTATTTTGGTAAGTTACGAAATATAGAAAATGTTCGATTAAGCGATAACGTATACATTTTACTCGTTTACAAAAATATGTGGATGAATATAGTTGAAATGATTTTTAATAAAATGAGGAGAAAGCCTAGTCTATTTTGAATTTATATTTCAATTCATTGATTATCATTATGTGTCTGTATGTAGGTGGAATGTTAGCATATGTTGACATCAACGATTGTCCATCACAAGACAATAGCAAAATAAACATCGACGCAGAAACACACTTGTTTGAAAAGGATGTTAACCTAAATGATGACAAGATGGATGGCGACGGTGAGGATATCTACCTCAAACACCACCCCGAATCACACGATGGGGAACATATGCACAGGGGCCACGTTGAACCCCATATCCACATGGAGGATCTAAAGGGCTCAGATGATATAAATATGCACAAACATCACCATGGTAACATGCTCAATACTGGAAATACGAGAGAATATTTCATCGCTGCAGAGGAGGTCACGTGGGATTATGCGCCATCTGGTAGGAATAAGTTTAATGGCACATCCCTCAATACAACGAAAAGGTGAGAACGACTTTAATTATCTGAAAATAATATTAAATTGCTGCATTCCCCTGGTTACTGCATCCATACTGTTTCTCGTTACACCAACTTTTTATAGATCTGTGAATCCATATTAAAACATGACCATGGTATAGTAATCCATGATCGTTGCACAATACATGTTTATAAGGAACAGTGAATTATTGGCATGTCATGATCACCCATTGTAAAAGTGAAATTAGAATGACTGTTACTTCAACATACGATAAAGTCGAGTGGCAAACCTTGACTCTGAGGGATAATGTACAATATTTAAATACTACACGAATGTTAATAATTTATATCTGATTAAAAGTACATGTAATGTCATGATTCGGTCAACGTTTGCTTGAAAGTAATGGCTGTGAAAGCCACAAAAAATAAGACCCCGTTACATAGCAAAACATTGCATTTTTCCAATCACCTCGTATAGAGGCCTATCATTTTTATGTGGTTCTTCTTTTGTAGTGCCTTTTTATTTGGCATTTGTTTTCTTTAGAACTACCGTGACATGCTCTATTAATTGAATTTAACTGATGTGATTTTTTCATACAGATCCTCTATTTTGAACATAATATTAAAAGTTGTTTTGCAACATAGGGATGTTTGTAATTGGTGTTTATTTTATTGTTCCGTTGTATTTGCTTTTGTTCAAGTGTTGTTTCTCTATTTTCTGATTTAATGTACTCAATATTTGCTCGATTTTTATGATAATTGCAGTAACTTATTAGATCCTGCACATCGATCAAGGTCACAAATAAGCCCAAAATTAAATGACATAATTTATGTATGTTCATATTTCAGCTCATTGAAATATTTCCTAAGAGATGGGAAGTTCATAGGCGGCAAATACAAAAAGGTTTTGTACAAGGAATACACAGACAGTACATTTACCAACAAAGTGCAACGATCAGACAAAGAGGCTCATTTGGGATTTCTAGGGCCAATAATAAGAGCCGAAGTTGGTGATACTATAAAACTAACATTTCTAAATAAAGCATCGAGAAATTATTCCGTCAATGCTCGAGGAGTTTCATTCAGTAAGATGTACGAAGGTGCTCTTTATAAAGATGGTGCTCGTGGTAAAGGCGGTGATCAGGTTCAACCAGGGCACACATTTACTTACATTTGGACAGTGACGGAAGATGAGGCGCCTAGTAAAGAAGATCCACAGTGCCTCACCTGGATATATCACTCCGCCGTTGATCAACGGAAGGATATATACTCGGGATTAGTAGGACCTTTGCTCACTTGTAAACGGGGCTCTTTGGATAATCACGGGAAACAGGTAATCGAGTAATTGCAGTATTAAGGTTACCCTGCTGCGTGCAGAGTCTAGTTAAACTACAAGAAGAAGACGAAGCTCTCTTTTAAGAAGTGAAGTCAAACGAATGTAAATGGTATATTAAGGTGCTAAGTAACCTGAAATCGTATCAGTTCAATTATTCTTTTGAAACCTGTTATCATGTATGCATAAATATTCACTTTCATTAGTAGCAATTTATGTATCCTGTTAAAATATGAAAACCAAACAAACCCAATATAACCATACTAAAACCAATTCTCGTCTGTGATTATAAATAACAACCATTAACGTTTACAATTACAGATTGGAGTAGACAGCGAGTTCATCTTGTTGTTTAGTGTGACCAATGAGAACATAGGATGGTATTTAGATGATAATGTCAAACGTTTTACCAATCCTGGAATTGCTAAAGACAAGAACTTCAAAGCCGCTAATCAGATGCATTGTAAGTAGTACACGTACAGTTCAACGCACAGTTTAAGAATTATCATGGATTTTTTTTAATATTTCGTATTTATTTCTTCATAAAATATTATAATGTTAATTCCTTCAATTGCCCGAGGGCATTATAGAAGGTTACAAGGAAATAATACAAATGCAAAATTATGATGAGGTCAATGAGTTCACTAGATGCATTAGGGGTTGGCCATGGAGTGGATTATCATGAATGATTTCACATGCTTTGCATTGTTTATTATTAAAGCAGTACAGTAATAAGGAAACATTTATTTTCAGCCATTAATGGATACAGTTATGGAAACCTCCCCCTTTTAAGGACGTGCTTAGACGATGTCGTCAGCTGGCACATTATCGGATTGGGGAGCCAAGCGGACTTGCACGCTGTCCACTTCAGCGGACACACTTTCCAGAGATGGCATAATACAAAGGATTCTGTGTTGGAACTAGCGGGCACATTCTCCACCATTATAATGTACCCGGACAATCTAGGTAATGTACGAGGTTAATTTTATAAATATATATAGCCTACCTCACACCAAAAAACTTCCACCAACATTTGATTTGGAATATAGGCCTACATTTAGAAAAAATCGTCTGAATTATCGTGTGTACTCGTTTGCTACTTGAATGTTGAGACTTGAATGTCTGTATGACTTAAGGTCAGGGTGCATGATGGGAAATTTTCTGCATTCCTCAATTGAGTCACATGTTATTTTTCAAACAAGAATCACTCCTTCCCTTCATTGTCTATATCTTCCAGTTTTGCACAAAGAGTGCACTTATGAGCCTAGAAAAGACTTGTGAGAAGAATGTTGTGATAAAGTGTATAAAAAACAAGAAAATTCAGAAAATTTTCAGAATTTTTTTCACTGAATTTTCTCATTTTTTATACATTTTACAAAACAAACCTTCTCACAAGGCTTTTCTAGGCACAGAAGTGCACTCTTTGTGCAAACTTGGAAGATGTAGACAATGTGGGGAAGGAGTTATTCATGTTTGAAAAATAACATGTGACTCAATTGAGGAATGCAGAAAATTTCCCAACATGCACCCTGTCCTTAAGATATTTAATTTGTTTCAAGTCGGATTTACAATGTGCTTTCTGAATTGTATGTCCTGAAGGTTATTGTTCTGTGTGTGCACAAATTGAATTCATCCACATTTAATTTCAGGAATTTGGTCAGTGGCCTGCAGAAGCAATGATCATTTTTTGGCCGGAGAAAGTGCAATGTTTGAAGTGTCGAAATGTTCCCTAGAGGATGCTCCCAATTCTGAGGGGGATGGTCACATGGTTGGTGCTACTAAAACGTATTTCATCGCTGCTGAGGAAGAGATTTGGGATTATGCTCCCATAAACAAAGATGTGGTGACCGGTAAACCATTGGATGAAATGGATAGGTATAAGTACATGTATTTGATGACAAAATATAAAATATCATGGAATATCATACCTTCTCAAGCCAGGAAAAGCCCACATTAATCTCAAAAGTTCAGATGTTGCAATCTAAGAGCATCTTGCGTTGCAAGGCAAAAAGATATAAGAATTGATTATAGTGTCATTCGGGATTTTCCAAAGCTGTTCGGATATATAGTATCACAATTGTCAAGAACTCAGATGCGAGTAGGTAGTAAACAATTTCACCATCGGGTGGCTCATTCGGGTCAGATTTCATGGCGGGTGTAGTAGAAAGTTCCCTTTAATATTATGAGGTATTTTCATATCAACTTTATGTTTCTAATAGTTATGCAAATTAAAATATGTCCAGTAAAAGAAAATATTATCTGTCCAATACAAGAAAAGATATTTCACCTTTTGTGATTTTATAACATAGGGTCTATGGGGAATCTCCCCGAACTAAAAGTCACATTTTCCCAAAGAATTACACTTTCAAAGTTGATAAACAATTTTAAAAATCATATTTCTAGATGTACTTTTACATGTATATTTCAAATATGACATCACTTTGAATATTTAATGACATAAATCAATATTATTTCTACTCGCATCTATGCAATGACTATGATTATGGCAGTTTAGCAAACCCTGTTGTGGATGTTTATCGTACGTGACCTTTGTCTGTTTTTGTCATATTCCTCGATTTTCGACAGACACCAAGAGAGGATTTTATCCTTATATGTTATCCTTGTTGATTTTTGTTTGCAGTTCCAAGGCTCGGTTTGTAGTTCGTAGTAACACCACTATAGGATCTAAATACTTAAAAGCAGTATTTGTTGAATATTCCGATGATTCATTCATGCATAGAAAAGAACGATCCGAACTTGAACGCCATTTAGGAATTCTTGGCCCAGTAATCAAAGCTGAAGTGGGCGATAAAATAAATGTTGTTTTCAAGAACAATGCAAAACAACGTTCGTATTCAATCCATCCACATGGAGTTATGTTTGATAAATCCAGTGAAGGAATTGCTTATAAGGATGGAGAAACTCCACATTGCGATGAAGCTGTTGCCCCAGGGCGGACTTACACATATCATTGGAGTGTTCCCGCCAGATCAGGACCGGGTCACTCCGATCCTAACTGCATTGTCTGGGCGTATTACTCCGCGGTCGATATAGTTCGAGATACAAATAGTGGTCTTATTGGACCAATAGTGATTTGTAGAAAGAACGTTTTAAATAAGCAAGATGGCAGGCTCGATATGGACAGAGAATTCGGCTTGCTTTTTACCATATTTGACGAGAATCTCAGTTGGTATATAGATGACAATATTGAGAAACTGAATAATGATGAGGGCGCAGTGATTCAGAAGAGCGACGCATCTTTCCGGCTCAGTAATATGATGTACGGTGAGTGGTCATTTGTTTACCTTTAATTTACGGGGAAGGCACTTGGAAATCTTACATGTCTAACATCTCATAACTTCGTCTTCAGGTCACAAGCTCAACGATTATAATTAATTCAAACTGCTATAACAGCTATAAACACGACTTATTGTTCGTCTATGTGAAACATGTGAAAATATAGTAATTCCAGGGTGTTCACTTCTATGCCCTTACTTACCGGTAAATCTCCAAATCTCAATTTAACTTTCAGCCATCAATGGATATGTTTTCCAAAGCGATATTGGGCTCGAAATGAGGGAAGGGGAACATGTAGCGTGGTACTTGATTGGAATGGGAGGCAAGGTTGACATCCACACAGTGCACTTCCACGGTCAAACAGTGATCCATCGCACCCACCATTCGCACAGAGCGGACGTCGTAGACATCTTCCCCGGGATATACGAAAATGTTGAGATGTCCCCAAATGAGATAGGGACTTGGCTGTTACATTGTCACGTTAACAAACACATGCAATCGGGCATGGAAACAGTGTACACGGTATTACCTAATCTTGAATCATCAGACAATGAAGTATTTCTACTGCAGCATGGTCCTAGTCTCGTGATATTAGGCTTCTTAGGCTTTGTCATCTTACTCACAGGTGCCCTATTAATATGGCACTTTAGGAAATGGAGGTAAGTTCTTACTTATGGCCATCCATGTTCAACCAACCGTGGCTTTGATCTAACTCTATGCCTTAATGAATTCTTGCATAGTGTCACATGTCATTCTGATATTTATCACATCTCCTTGTAACGACGGAGTGATGCTATAACAAGAGATTCCCATGGTCCATGACATTGACGTCCCTCTGTACTGCCATGTTTTCGACAAACCATAGGCCAAAATGAATACTAGATAGTACTTTATTACCCCACCCGCTCGGAGATAAAAGTTGAATCGCATTATCCTGTGCTATCGTACGAAATGTAATTGTTATCCGAGAGTAGCTTGTGTACACTTGTGTTTTGCAGGTTACCAAAAGAGCATACCGAAAAAAATATTGAAGAAGATCCAACGCCCCTTGTCTACGCACTTTAGGAATCCGTCCCAGTCTACCATACCTACATGATCTATCTCTAGGGACCTGTCATACTGTGACTCCTAGAAACACACGTTGCATAACAGATAGTAGTAGTCAAACTGAAGTACAATCCGACAATTTGGTTATTATCTTCAGTGGGTTCTGGGGTCATGGGCCAGGAAACAATTGTTCACCAACGTTCACTTGGCCGGGAAGACATGATCAAGGTGCACGTCTACACGTAAATGAGCCCTAACTGTTTAATCTTCTGTGGTTTTGTCTTACAGTCGGAAGAACTGGAATTTTTTCAAAATCAAATATAAACATCGAAGTGAACCAACTATGCTTAGACCAGTTTTTAAATCTTTATAGTTATTAATTATTCGGCGAATGGTGAAAGCGTCCGCTAAGAAATACATGGCCTGGAGACTGATCGGACATAATCGCACCCTTGAGGAATACAATCAGTATGTCTAAAGGGGTGTATGATGAATAATATCGTACGTAAAGTTTAATTTTAACATCTGAACAAGGGCTTGAGAATTGCTCACTCTTCCTGATATTCAGCCGACGAGCTAAATGAGAAGCATCCAGTTATACTTCAATATGGTCATCCCAAGGTTATTTATCAAGATGGACAGACAAGATCTTGAAAACTCAGCATATCAAAAATTAATCTGACCTCTTGATCATACTGAAAATGATTCCCTCGACTTCAGTACTGTCGCTTGCAGGCCCATCCAGTGAACTGTTTACAACCCAGAGCACACAAAGCCTCAGCCACATCTGTTCTACGGCGGCCGTACGGCAACCATAGCTTCACAAAATCGATATAAAAAATCGACACCATACTGCTTATTCCTATTTTCCATGCTGCATATTACTCTCGAGTTTGGGAAGGTATAAGGCTGCCGTATGGTTGCCGTAGATCAAATGTGACTGAGGCATAACTTGATGAGACAAAGGACTTGGTGCCACACTAGGAAACTATGGAAAATTAGTTATTGTTCATTAACTATTGTCAATACTAGTCACAATAATTTGTGCCACGTTCGTTCGTTCAGTTGATTGTATATACTGAAATGTTAGAATATTTATTTGATCTGATAAAGATAATTTGATATCGCCTATACTAGCCTTGTACAGTGCAGGATAAACGGTGAGAATAAAGTGATGAAGTTTTATTATTTGCCATTGTAATGTTATTTCACGATTTTGAAAATTAGTTTTTGATAACCCAGTGAGTTGTTAGATATGATTTTATGCTGATGCCTAATGCTTGGGTCACATTTGCTCCGATCCATCGGAGGGTTTAATTCAAATGTTATATGTAAGGAAATGTTAAAATGTTAAAATCCACTGAGATGGCCGCTGAATTCAAGACTGCCATCTTTGTTCATGAAGAAAATGATCGACTGATAACTCAAATTGTAAGCCTAATGTCTATGATGTAACATGGATAACGAAATGAATTATATTCGTTCTTTCCACGTTCACCGGTCTGCTTTAGACACGATTCGATGGGACTTTGAGAGTGGGACCAAACGGGACTCTATTATCAGGATTCATGGCACATCTGGCATGTCTGGTATCATTGATATTTTCCATCATGCATGACGTCACGTGAATGAAACTGTAACAAAGCAAAAATAATGAAAGAAGATTTGAATGTAAACGCTGTGCCTTTTGTAAGCTCGTTTCAACTATACCACAGTTGAATGAATATCTGAGTCAATAGCACAAATAAATGCACTCAGTAAGCTTTCGAGTGCACATACTGCGATTGTGCATTTTAGGCGTGAAAAGCCTTATGTGGATTGAAGCGACGGATTAGGATCATCTAAATCTTTTTTGTAGGCTTTATGATGCAATAATACAAGTATATGGATGAGACAATTGTAAGTACGATTTACTTGTTTCTTTGTTTTCTTCTCTACGTAGTAGCTATTTCCAAAGGCGCCGGCCAGATCGTTTTATAGTAGTGTCGGAAGGTCAATAAAAATATAGATATAAATAATATATTTATTGAGCCTCTGATCCTACTATAAAAAATCTTACCGGCATCTACCTACAGTGCTGGTATATATTAATTGATTAGTCGTTTTATTGCCATATTTTCTTGAATTTTAACATTTAATGTCCCAAACTCACACAAACTGCAGAAAAGTATACACCATAAATCATATATACAAAAATGAGTGTCTCCAAGGCTTCACACCAGCGTATGCATAGTTCATTTGTCACGAGTTTGAGCTGAAATTTCGCCAAAATGAAGTAGGCTCAGGGTAGTCTCTGCCAGGTTTGTTTATTGTGGTAAGCTTGTAAGTGCTCAGAAGCAAATAATTCATGTGCGCAAAATAATCAAATAATCTGATTGGTTAAAACTTTGCTGCACATGCGCACAATGTATGCCATGTTTTTTCTAGTGATTTCGTTTCGTTTCATGGAGTTTGCGTTTCAGTGTAACTTCCGCAAAAATGGCGGACCATGAACAGAATTAACAGGTAAAATCACTTCGTAATTTCAAGAGAACTTTTTACCTACAGGGTGGGCCAAAAAAAACCACCCCCCTAGCTGATATTCCTGATAAATATTCATTTTTTAACATGTACCCCAACAATGATAAATCATTTTAAAGATAATTTAATTTGCAACAAAATGATATATGATAGAACAATTTTCAACAACCCTGGCTCGAGATATAACCATTCATGTGACATGGGGGTCAAAAAACACCTTTTCAATTTTCATCGATTTTGCGAAAAATAGCCTATTTTTACCAAATTTTACTGTCCTGCAACATTGTCATGAGTCTTTCATAATTGGATATTATATGTTGTTTTCATTCAGTTTTTGAACCACGCATGCCCAATAAACATGTGTATGCTTATAAAACAAATTAATTTCTTCTTCAGTCTGTCCAAATATGGCTCAATAGACCAACCCCCCGGAGCCATCCTCTGACCGGATTATTCGCTAAAGACGCGAAAGCCATTGGTATAATTGATGGCTCTCTGCCGAAGTACCATCAAACTCCTAATTATTCATTCTTTCAGTTTGTCTACATCCCTGATAGGCTAGTGATCTTCATAGACCAACTGTTCTAAATGCCCCAAGTACTATACATGTAATCAACAGGATAGACTCTATATATCAGTTAGCAAGAATAGGGACATTTGCGATAAAAGGCTACTCAAATCGAGAGGACATTTTTCTGAAACGGCAGTGGTGTCCACTCATTGTTTCCCAGAAAGGAAAGACCGTACAGGCCCTGTTTTTGTTGAATCAGGAGCAAAAATATACTCCCGAGTGTTAATGACATGAGGTGTTAAAAAGGACTCCTCAAGGATATAAAAAACATGTGAAAGGATAGGAAAGTGCTTCATCACACAGGTCCAATGCTACCCTGGAGTTTTTGGAGATTCGAAATGGCACCATCTCCAGCCTGGACAAATGGCTTACTGACAGTCCGGATGCCAATAATGTTGATTACCATACCCGGGGGCATCTAGAACAATTGGTATTTAAAGATACCCAGCCTATCAGGGATGTAGAGGAACTAAAAGAAAGAATAACTAGCAGTTGAATGGTACTTCCGCATACATTCATCAATTATGCCATCAACCAATGGCTTCTGCGTCTTAAGCAAATAATCTGATCAGAGGATGGGTCCCGGGGATGGGTCTATTGAGCCATATTTGGACAGACTGGAGAAGAAATTAATTTGTTTTATAAGCATACACATGTTTATTGGGCATGCGTGGTTCAAAAACTGAATGAAAACAACATATAATATCCAATTATGAAAGACTCATGTCAATGTTGCAATTTTTAACTGGACAGTAAAATTTGGTGGAAATAGGCTATTGTTCGCAAAATCGATGAAAATTGAAAAGGTGTTTTTTGACCCCCATGTCACATAATTGGTTATATTTCTATATGGGGTTGTTGAAAATGGTGCTATTATATATCATTTTGTAGCAAATTAAATTATCTTTAAAATGATATATCATTGTTGGTGTACATGTTAAAAAATAAATATTTATCAGGAATAATGGCTAAGGGGGTGGTTTTTTTTGGCCCACCCTGTATAATAGCAAAACTTTTGTTTTATTTGTGCATTCTATCTATCAGATAAGAGTCTCAGGGGTATGTAGGCAAATTTATTTTGGTAGGAGCACTCTGTTTAGTTTGAAAACGCACCCTTAATTATTATATATCAGCACTGTATGCGGCTATTTCCATAAAATGTACGTAAACACACCCGGTGATCGGAAGAAATGAACGGAGAGGGAGTAACTGATTTCCGGTAAAAAATTCAACAAACCTTGGGAGATTTATTTTTTCAAGAGAAGGTTTACAACTGAATTGCTAAATGAATAGGGTCAGTACACGGGAAATGTTAGGTCTTCTAGGATTTTTTAACTGATGGACTTCTGAGATGAAAGATCTATGTAAAAAGGCGCAATGTCGCCAACGTGCAAATGCCAATGTTTTTGCTATAAATCAAGCAACAGTAGAGAAAGGATAATACTGGATTGGTGCTGCCATCTTTATATCGGCCCAGAACCTATGGTCTACGCGACATGTTCTAAATACTTGTAAGTGAAGTTATTATGACAAAAGTATTCTGCTATTGTCATCGTTGGTTTTGTAAATCACGTTACCATACGTTATTTAAAAACTATTCGAGAATAATTAAAATTGAACGGAGGGGGGAGGGGTGAACGGAGGAGGGAGTAATGTGTCTATAAGACATATGATAAGAGATGTAACTTGACTTTATTTCAAATAACTCTATATGTCCTTATTATTCACTTTTCAGAGTTGTACCATCCAGTTGATACTGAGTTACTGAGTTTATTTTACAATACAAATACACAATTTCGCGGAAAGTTCTTCCACCTAAAAGGCATATTACTCCCCCCCCCCCTCAGTTCACCCTCCCTCCCCCCGTTCAATTTAATTATTTTCGATCATTTTTATCTAACGTTTGGATACTTATTTTAAGGCTATTTCAAGCCCGTATATGTGTGTGTCATTTTGATGCTTTTTTCTGCCATGTTACAGTCAAGCCACGAATCTCTTTCACATTTGATCAATGTAAAAGTTGAAAAAATGAAATTTTAGATTGAGATATAAATGCATATACCATTAGCCATGGGGTTTAAGAAGCGTTTCTCAAAATATTTTTATTACCCTTTAAACAATTACTTGATTGTGCATCAAAACGTAAATATACTCTTAAATTGCTGGTGTCGATGATGGTGTATACACAGGCTTACATTGATTCATGTTTCACAATTAATTTTGAGTTTAAAGATAAACTAATGTATCAAGTTTGAAATATTTAATCACATGAATAAAAATAAATTGCAATAGTTGTTGTTTATCTTAACAAGAGAATTTTATTAAGATAATCGTTGAAATACATTGTTTTGAGTTTCCCTAAAGATAATTAATTTCAAGATTTTGTTTTCTAAGCTAAATAATATGCCAAGTCAATTCCTCGATCGACAAAATGAATGTACAAATTAGACACACATGTCTTCTTACATCAAAATACAACATTGTTCCGAATAGGTCAATCACTCCTCCTTGTGATATTAAGTGTTATTTAACAGTGTCGCTGATGGTCGCTTAGGTTTTTAAACAATAACGTACATAATTTACACATTTAAGGTCGTCTTTTATTGCAATTAAAGCATGTAAATATTTCTCCAATGAGTATCCCCTTTACACGAGAACATTTCCCGGAATCATGAAACCAGTCGGGGCATTTAGAGCACTTGATCCATTCGAACTGCGATTGTAAATACGAATAATAGTTAACACCGCATGCCTTGCAAATATTTACAGTGTCTGTTCTTTTTATCGGGCCTTTCCTTTTCTTCGCGGAAACCATTGTGTCTAAAGACTTTGAACTTGTTGATGGGGTTACCAAAGGCCGACGCTTCAATGTGGTTGAAAGAGTGGAAACGTCGGAGGGCGTCGATGCTTTACTTGACGTACTGGGTGTCGGGTGTGCTCGTCGTGTGGTCCGTTTTGGTTTTAAAGGTTGCTCGGTGACCACCTTAGCTGCCTGCTCGGTCTTCCTAACGGTTATAAGGTTGTTCCTTTGCCAACCACAGGGTGAGGATGACGTATCTGTTCTGCATGCGTTACAAAAGCACGATAATTCTCGCGTTTCAACAATATTATCGGAAACCCCTCTCACAGCATTGATTCGAAAGGTACATGTACCTTGTACTGGTTTAAGTCCAGTCGCCCTATCTTCAATGTTTTAATAATGCGTTCTGGGATTTCTTGGATTTTCATTTGTGTCCTGGCAGTTTCACTTTGAGACTCTGAGCGTTCCCTTCAGTCTGGCGTGTTTTGATTGTTTCTCTATACACTTGGCGTATGCGTGCCCTGTATTCCCGGGATGCCTTGTCGTTCTTTTCTCTGATCCGTTGAAGAGCTTCAGCAGACAGGTTATTTCTCGGTGTATACGATGCTCGCTGTCGCAATCGTTCTTGCTCTTAGTAGCCTTTGGTATCTTTTCTTTCTTTCTCTCCCTGTACTGTAGTCTTAGGGAACGACGACACTTCTCGGCGTTGGTGAGTGCCATATTCTTATATCATCAGAAAGGTCTGATAAGTAAGACAAATATGTTAATGAGAGTGTGGGAAGTTATGCACATTAATAAAATGTCACAAAACTGATTATCCCAATGAAATATTTATTGTTTTACAATAATGGCAAGAAATACATTTCGTCTAGTGGTACACTGAACGAAACGTTTATAAATTAAGAAATATCGGGGAATGTGCATCTATATTTGTCAGTGATTTTATAAAACTATGAGCTGCTCAATCATCCCAATTCTTGTGTCACATTACCCTAGCATTTTAAAACAAACAGAATATGCATCATAAGTAAATAACATGGTCTGCTTAATAGATTCAATTTTACTTATCACTATACGTTGTAATCACAATGAACAATATGCTCTAAATCCTTAGCTCGGTATCACTGTAAAATGCTACACATACAACAAAATAGTCATTTAATGAATGTAGGTTAATTCAACAAATATATAGCATTCGATTATACATGTGACCTACTTAATATGTGGATAGTATTTTGGAGTCGTATGTGGTGGAGTCGTTGATGGTCGTAAATATCTCAATCTTTACGTGGTCAAAGAATAACATCAATAAAGCGTATTTTTATATTATCAATATATATTGAGACAAACCGTCAACACCATTACTTAACATTGAAACCTGATTTTGATTGAAAGCAGAGTGCAAAGACAACGTACTTGTGGAGTCGATGATGATTTTGAAAAATAGTACTTTACGTCGAAAAATACGTAACAAGCTAAATATGTTATATTCAAATGTATTTTGAAAATGTTTTACATCCGTTAATAAGGCAATTTATATTTCAAGTGAAGTGAATGGGGGATTATCATGAATAGTGCAGAGGCTTCTCCACATCGTTGATTTCAAGCATGGTGTCGATGATGGTGCCTTCGAGGGCTACACATACTTAATGTCGATTTTCCAATAGTAAAATAGCAAATAAATTAATTCCAGCTAACGTACAATCGACAAGATGCAGTCTTTATGATGAAATTGTCAATTATCATAACAAAATACGTTCCAGAATATAAAAAAGTTACTGTCAATTAACATAAGGGTGATCGGTTACAAGGCAAAAAATGATAGTTTGGAATGTTCGACGATTGATAATGCGTTCAGCTTTTATAACCCTGAGATAAAAACTAAATGATAATTTGCAGGATTAAGAGACGTTTAATTTGATACCAAATACTCATGGTAGAGCGTATATTAAATAGCGGAATAAAAACATATAGTCATGTAACATAAAATTCGTTATAATGAAAGGAATACGTGGCCTGAGTGGTTATTCTCGAAGCCTCAAAATCAACATTGTGAAACCTAAATTTCAATATGGCCATAGCATTATCGCATATAAAATTTTTTGATATAATACTGCACGGTCCTTGATTGCTTATCTTTTAGTATTAGCACTTAATATTTTACTGTAGATAAATGAGAAAATGCCTCATTCTATTCTTATGAAGAAGCATTGCTAGATCGACAGCAGTGCAAGTGATTTATTAAAATCCTGGTGTGATGCCAGATGTTCCCAGTGTTCAGATTCCAATCTTATTTAGAGCACACGGCTTATACCATTTCAGCTATCCAAATATATGAAATCCTCGAGCCTCGGTGTATTTCGTTACTAAAGCAGAAGTCCCATTGTACATCCCATGTATATGTTTTAGAATCTCACATACGATCGAGTAATATTTCAAAAGTAAATTTATGAATGCGAATTCTGTAGCTTGCATAACTGCTACATGCCCAATAAAAATGAGTTTCAAAATTTTAAATCCGATTACATTTTGGAAAACTGGACCGAATTAATAGATTAAAAATTCCCTCTTCGAAAAAATCCATTCTATTCAATTCCTAAGTCCGCCACTGTCGGGAATAAGCTATGGATCGTGCATGTTTCAAAGTAAACTGATATCTTGTCAGACATACCTGTGGCACGGCTGATGTTAATGGTAATTTCTAGCGTGACTTTGTGTTTAAATGTTAAAGCTAACATTCTGGACTCTAGACTGACAGGATGCTGCAAACATTTGCTGCTTGTATTCATTACCTACAATCTTAGAACCAAAGTAACCGGATATTAGTAAACTGCCAAACTGCCAAACTGAACGTTCGGAAACATTATTTTGTTGCTCATCATTATCGATTTGTTCAGTTTGTTTGGAGTTAAGGAATATGGAATTTATATCATAACAATATATGATATCTATAGATGCATTCGGTGAGTAAACTCAGTCGTAAACGTGACGAAGAAGTTATCAGACACGATTTTCTAATTATATCATCACATGTTTCATTTGTTCTTTTTAGGGGTACGTTCTGGCCTATAGATTGTAAAAATCGGAGTTTCCTGCCTCGCAGATAGTGTAAAGACTAAAGGTCCCACTAAATAAAAATGACAGGCACCGGTATGAGCTGGCAGAAACAGTTGATATATTTGTCGTTACCAGCGATAGTGTTTCTCCTCGTGGGTGCAGGACTTTTGATATGGCAAGTGACATCTCCCAATGGAGAGAAAGAAGCGCTCGTTGTCGGGATCGTGATGTTCGCAATGACACTCTTCCAAATTGCCGCCATGGTCTGGTGTTACCGAGCGAAGCGAAAATTAGACGATAAGGATTTTGATAAAGTTCGAGCGATGGAAAACAGCAATTTTGAGCTAAAGGAAAAATGTGTCGAAAATAATCTCCAAAACCACGTGGACACAACGGATGCCTAATTTGGAACCGCCCTTCAAAACAACAATCAAGACAAGTCAAGAAACGATAAACAAAGCAACGTGAACACATTTCGCAATTACAAGATAGAGAAACTACTGGATAACACAACTACTGCCACTGATCGATACAATTTCTTGTAAATTGAATTGATTGGTGACCCTTCGATAATATTAGACAAGAACAGAAGTTCCAATTTAGCTGTTCTGGAAGCATAATGAAAACTTATAAACCGATTTTGTTAGCGTTGAGCGGAGAGCAACAACAATTCTCAATATAAATGAAAAATGAACGGTCCTTAAAATAATTCAGCGATGGCTAGACGTCACACGACAGGGATCTAGACAAGGATTTATGTTTCGTTTATTTGAAATACTGTTTCATAAATTAATACAATCATGAACCATTCAAAAATTGTAAATATAAACACATTTGGTAATTTTGTAACTATCGCCTTTGTTTTGTTATTGCCGAGTGGATCACTTCCTATCGTGTATAGTGATCGAACCAGGGAACGGGTAGATATTACCATTCATACCATCTATTCATTTGGCTTTCATTTTCGTGCAGTTGTGAGTATTGTATTGCGAGACAATTTCTCTTCACCCGAAAAATCTCAAATTTGTTTATCAACGTGTGGGCAACTTTAGGTAAGGGGACGTATAACGATGATGAACGTGATGAGTAAGCAAACTGATTAAAATCGAACCCTGTTGAGAAATTCCTTGCAACCCTTTAATTACATAATGGGCTTTGGGTATATGGTTTATCCCTCGAGAAATACCTATATCTCCCCTGGTTCCATCGAGAAAATAGAAACTATCCCTTGGGATAAATAGAGATTATCCTATATGAGGTTCAGGATATTGGGATTATCCCGAGGCCAATATAGTATATCTGCCCGAGGGCCGTAGGTCCCGAGGGAAGATATATTATATTGGCCAAGGGATAATCCCAATATCCTGAACCGACTATAGGATGATCTGTTTATCCAATACCAATCACATTGTTCAATTGTTGCAACCAACCGTGGAATTATTTTAAAATATTCATGTCCAGTTTTATATTCTTGTCCGTAGCCGGAATTTCCTGTTCAAATATTTGATTATTAACGGGGCATACTGCTCCTTCCCTTCTTTAAAGCATCAAACAGATCGCGATTGTCTGCGTTTTTCTCCATTGTCGTTTACAGTATGCGAACGTTACAAAAAAGAACCAATACGGGAACAGCGATTATGACGTAGCGGGCAGATATACTATATCTCCCCGCTCAGAGCGGGCCGTAAAGCTATATCTGCCCGCTGATGAAAATATATAGGGGTTATGCACTGGGAGGTTTTGGATACAGGGAATATCCCGAGGGATATACAATATATCTTCGGAAGATGTATTGTATATCCCAAGGGATATTCCATGTATCCAAACCGACCGTGCATAACTCGTGTATCTCATACTTGAGTGGGTTTAGGGTAGATATTACCCTTTCCACCTTTTTCAAATGACAAGATATTTATATTTAACATTTTCTGAACTGAACATTTTTGTAATATTCTTTTTGTTCAATACAATGAAATTGTAACATTTAAACTTAAAAAAAATTAAATTTTAAAATTAAAAAATTAAAACTTATGATATTTAAACTTTTGAAAAATTCCCGGGAGCGGGATGGATATATTATATCTGCCCGCATTTGGCCTGGAGCGGGACATATACAATATATCCTGCCCGCTCCTCAGATACGATATATATTCCCGGGTGATATCTACCCCAAACCCACTCAAGTATGAGATACAAGTTTTTACAAACCGGTGTAAAAGTAATGGTAGTCCCAAGGAAGCACGGTCCTACGGACCGTGCTTCCTGGGTTTATACATCCTATGGATTGTCAATCCCAGGGTTTATGGTCTCAATAGGACTGTCATTCCTACTGTTATATATTAATAAGACCATGGACTATAATCACCAATGGACTTCTGTTCCTTCCACACCAGTGAAAGAATGAAATGTCCCGGACATTTAATCCCAATTTTATTGTCCCGGACTTTTATATCTAGGTCAAAGAGACCGTCATTTTACATATATTAAAAGAGTTATGCATAAATATAAATGAAAGTTGAGTCTGTTCGTCTCACCTTTCTTGGCAAAATCAATTACGACTTGGTCCAGTGGCCGAGAGAATGGTGGTTCGATCCCTATGTGAGTCAACTTTTTTTTTTAATCTCAATACAGTTAAACACTTTTTTAAGTATCCCAACACCGCTTTTTTTAAAGAAAATGTCATATTTAAAAAACTCAGATGTTTAGTTAAGCGTGGCCAACCTGGGTATAAATTGTTGCACGTGGTATATGTTATTCCTTTGAAAAGTGGATGCCAAGATGAAAACACAACTGGACATAAATGTTATTTATCAATATGTCAGGCAAAAATCGTATCCGCCAGGTACAACCAACAACAGTGAATGGAAAGAGGGCTATAAGAAGAGCTTCGACAACAAAATTCAAGGTAATGTTAATTTATTCACATTATAAAGTCAATCGTACCCAGATAATAACGTCCGACGCCACACAATGAGGACACTTCCTCCTGAAATATGTTCACAAATGTAGTCCTCGAGACTTTTCCCTCGGGTTACGACGTCCGAAAACATACACATGGACAATCTATCCTTGTTTATATCCATTTTAGTAGTCCTGGACTTTCCCCTCAGATTACAACATCCAAAAACAACCACGTGGACCTTGTCAATATCATTTTTTATGTCCTGGACTTTTTGCCCCAGGTTAAATCGTCCGAAATTACACATATAACCAATTCATCATTGTAAATGTGGATACATTTTTATTAAGGTAACTCTGTTGTGTCTTAATGGAATACATTTATTCACCTTGGTTAATATGCATAACTATAATATTGTTATAGGCTTCATCTTTTTGAACGGAGTTCGGCTTCAGTAACAGATTCTTATCACTTCAATAACTTACTGTTATTAATTGTAAATTTAATATCGAATCTTTTTGACGCCTTAATACAGAGAAGCAACACTGCCCAGTGAAGTGCAGCACGATAGTGATGAAGATCTTGATGATTCTGAGGAAGATTCTGACCATGATGTCGTTCTTTCAACAAACCAAAAACTGGAGAAAATGAATGCAATCGGGGTTAAAGTGTTGTCAAACATCAAAACAGCACAAGATCGCCAGAAGAACAATTACGACAAAAGAAGAAATCCACAAAAGGTACTGAAAGCTATTTCACTTTTGTGCACATACAGGAGGTCCAAAACAATGTTTACATTTTATCGACTTCCACGATATGATTTGCAACTACTGATAACGGACATAATTGAAAACCTCCTAATAAGTGCTTGAAATAATAATACATTAATTGATAAAATATGTAATGGTATGTAATGGTAATCGTAGAGAAGAAGTAAATAAATGTAATAACTTTACAGGATTTGGCAGTAGGTTCATTAGTATTGATGCGCAACTTAAGAAGACAAGACAGAAAGGGGGCAAGACGGAGGAGCCGTGGACTGGCCCCTTCGAAATTGCAGGGGTGGAGAGGGCAGGGATCTACAAGATTAAAAATAAAAAAGGACAAATTTTTAAAAAATCCGTAAATGGCTGTAACTTAAAACAGTTTCACCAATAACTCTCGAATAATGATGTAATCATTATTAGTATATAATTGTAAGAGTGCATACTGTACGTCTGACGTCGAAAAACGAAACTGACGTAACAATTCGCAAATAAAAGTGTAATGTGACATACTAGTAATTTGTTTGTTTGTTAGTTTATTTGTTTTTGCGACGCAGGCCTAAAGATAACTGTAGCATATCCAGACTATAAATCTTAGGTGTGATAGTCCGGTTGAAATCTTATGGATAATTAAATCTAGGTTTACAAGTCCACAAGAGACAATAAATCCCATAACCAAGACGTTCATTACTAAGGTTTAGAAGTCCGAGGGAATATAGATTCTAGATTTTAAAGTCCAGGACTTGTAAACCCAGGAGTTAGAGTCTATCGGACTTTCAAAATAGGAGACCGTATAAACTTTCACACCGGCTTTATGTACCCGTAACACGTCCAAGTATGGGATAAAAAGCTATATCCCAAATCTCCTGATCCACAACCCTTATTTATCTAGTAATATACAAACGACAAAGGATTCAGTGCAAATCATGTACGAATGTGTTTCCAATGGCAGAATTCCATAACGTTATAACAGTGAGATATCTTGGATAAGCAATTCTGCGATGTCAGTCCAGATTAATTTTAGAAGGCGTTCAAGATAACAGTGATTAGTCTTCATCAAAACCTCTCTCGGCCCGATTAGATTTCAATAAACAGTGATAAAACCTATGCTGCTGAGTGGATAGATCATACTTTCAATTTGCTCATTTGTTTTGTATTAGGGCGAAGAGTCTAGATTATCTATAGACGAGGGACAATTTTTTTTCATCAGAACCATCAGGCGATGTTAACACACTTCATGTATATCACTACTCAAATACGTTTTTTGGTATGTTTTCGTCTAATATGTTGCTAATAGGCCTTTCCAATAAACCCTGCAACCGATATGTTGGCTAAATTGATGATGTCTTAGGACTGTTAGTTGAACCTTTTCAAAAAAATTTATGGTGACGAATATGAACTGAACATATTGGACCTCATACACACATAGAGACACCGGTAGACAGGTAGGAGTTGAAAACAATGGACCTCATATCCATATAGCGTGACCGATAGGAGCTGAACACAGTGGACCTCATACACACATAGAGTGACCAATAGGAGCTGAGCACAATGGATCTCATACACACATAGAGTGACCAATAGGAGCTGAGCACAGTGTACCTCATACACACATAGAGTGACCGATAGTAGCTGAACACAATGGACCTCATACACACATAGAGTGACCAATAGGAGCTGAGCACAGTGTACCTCATACACACATAGAGTGACCGATAGGAGATGAACACAATGGACCTCATACACACATAGAGTGACCAATAGGAGCTGAGCACAGTGTACCTCATCACACATAGAGTGACCGATAGGAGCTGAGCACAGTGCACCTCATACACACATAGAGTGACCGATAGGCGCTGAACACAATGGACCTCATACACACATAGAGTGACCAATAGGAGCTGAGCACAGTGTACCTCATACACACATAGAGTGACCGATAGGAGATGAACACAATGGACCTCATACACATATAGAGTGACCGATAGGAGCTGAACACAGTGGACCTCATACACACATAGAGGGACCGACAGGAGCTGAACACAATGGACCTCATACACACAGCGTGGCCGATAAGAGCTGAACACAATGGACCTCATACACATATAGAGGGACCGACAGGAGCTGAACACAATGGACCTCATACACACAAAGAGGGACCGACAGGAGCTGAACACAATGGACCTCATACACGCATAGCGTGACCGATAGGAACTGAACACAGTGGACCTCATATCCATATAGCGTGACCGATAGGAGCTGAACACAATGGACCTCATACACATATAGAGTGACCGATAGGAGCTGAACACAGTGGACCGCATACACACAAAGAGGGACTGATATGAGCTGAACACAATGGACCTCATACACACATAGCGTGACCGATAGGAGCTGAACACAATGGACCTCATATCCATATAGCGTGACCGATAGGAGCTGAACACAGTGGACCGCATACACACATAGAGTGACCGATAGGAGCTGGATACAGTGGACCGCATACACACATAGAGGGACCGATAGAAACAGAACACAATGGACCGCATACACACATAGAGTGACCGATAGGATACATTAGACCTCCAACACATGGAGTATTATAACATATAGTGACCATTAGTAACTGATACAATGGACCTCATAGATACAGTGACCAGTGATACAGTGTAGCTTCTTTCCAGAATCCAGAACATTGCTTGACTCGTAAATAAATTACATGTATTAGAATGTTAACATTTATTCTGATATAGGTTATAGCGCGGGTCTAGTTGAATACCCATGGTTATAGCAAAAGGAAATACTTTAAAATAATTTGTACTTTATCCTTAAAGCATATTTTTGCAGTATTGTCATAAGCTGGCTTCCAGCTCATTACATTTGCAAAGGCTATAACTAACATTATTCTAAAGTATGAAATAGATATTATTCCCATAATAACATTATTCTAAAGTATGAAATAGATATTATTCCCATAATAACATTATTCTAAAGTATGAAATAGATATTATTCCCATAATAACATTATTCTAAAGTATGAAATAGATATTATTCCCATAATAACATTATTCTAAAGTATGAAATAGATATTATTCCCATAATAACATTATTCTAAAGTATGAAATAGATATTATTCCCATAATAACATTATTCTAAAGTATGAAATAGATATTATTCCCAACGTTTAGATGTCACCCTAGGTCTTTGGGTAGAGAATGGTTTTTGATTTCAATAGTACTGTGTGCAAGCTTTAAAGTTATGCTTTACTAGACAAAAATAATTGTACATATCAATTCACTGGCTGATCAAAGAATCATTAGGCTTTGTGAGAAAAAGAAATTTTGAAAAATTGGATTAATGGCAACTGTCTTGGTTGCTTTTATGTAGTTACAAACCCGAGACACAATAAATGATAGGCTTTCAAGAGATATATGTCACAAAGTAACCCTAGGCAGTAACAAGGCAGCCATGATGCATTTTATATATTTTTTTATTTTTTAGGGTCACCTATTTTACAAAAATAGCTAGCCCTTACTGGGACATGTGATGCAATTATCATTATAGATAAACCGGTATGTGTTATATACATGTACACAATTTAAATAGTTCACAACTAATTTTTTACTGACCTTTTGTAATGAAAAATTGTAAATGACCCATTGTCTGTTATGTGAAATATCATAAGCTTGGCAGTCAAATGTGTTTTTCCAGAGTTCTTTGTTATGCCCTGCATGTCTTTATGATTCTTGTATTTGTGCATAATCCTGAAAAAGACAAAACATTAGATGGAGCACTATAAACAAAATAAATATGACACAGAGGTTTAACTGACAATAGACAAGTTTTGATTACTATGAATGGTACAAACTGAAAATAAACAAAGGGTACAACTGGATATGTCAAACCTATTTCATACAAATTAATTTTTCCTCTGTTGCCATGCGCCAGTTTTCATGAAGAGCCCCAAATAGTTTGTATAATCAAGGGAGGTAAGTCAAAATGTGTCAATTTTGCCAAAGACTGACAGAATTTATTTGATCTTACTCAGGTATTGTGCAATATAATTGTATCCATGAATTTACTGAAAATGAAAAACAAGATTGCATCAACTTTGCAAAGGAGTGGCATCAGTATGTTGAACTTTTTTAACATACAATCCTCTTAAACCAGTCAACAAAACATTCTGAAAATTTTACACATCGTCAATTTTATGGTCATCTTTTGGATGGTAACATTTTAATTTGAAATATATATATATATCCTTTTCTCTATATTGTTTTAGAAAACACATCAGACACTTTTTTTGTTCTTGGTATCATATGTGTGGAATGAAATGAAACATCTATCCGAACCTCATTGGAACAAAATGATATAAACACAACGTGTTTAGGTCTCTCAATATTGTAATTGTACAAAGGAAAGTTTGGTTTATTTTAAGAAAGTATCCTGTTAATGAAATAAAATGTTTATCTTAATTTTTATCTATTTTGGGGGGTTTTGTTTTAAGTTTTTGCATACTTTTTGTTAAATCAACCAAAATTTCCCTTTGTATAACTGTAATATTGAGAGGTCTAAGAAAATGTTGTATATGCTATTTTGTTCCAACAAGGTTCAGAAAGACCTTTTATTTCATTCTCAAGAATTAGTAGAAAGGAACAAAAAACAATTGCACTAAAAATCAAAAAATGTTAACAAAAGCAGTTTATAAGTTTATAAGTAATTTTCCGTCCTAGGCAGACATTGCCTGTATGACAGTTCTGATACTTTTTGAAACTAACGTAGCTTGGGGGCTACTTGTACGCCAGCAATTTCGTAATTGAATTTTAAAGGATGGTGATACCAATGTGCATCTAGGCGGTTCTTGAACTGGTTGACATGGACTGACTGCACTACGTACTCTGGGAGACTGTTCCAATTGTTTGTTACCCTGTGGCTGAAAGTGTTTTGTCTCATTGAGGTTTTGCAGTGGGCTTTTAGGAGTGGTTGGGAATTTCCTCTTCTATTGTGTGTTTCTCTTGCTTGGAAATTAGGTAATGTTGCTGTTGTGATGACATCATAGTATGAGTTGATGTATTTGAACGTCTCTATCATATCACCACGTAGTCGTCTGTAGGCAAGTGTTGTAAGGTCTAGTGCCTTTAGTCTCTGGGGGTAGGGTAGAGCTTTAAGTGTTGGAACTATACGCGTTGCTCTTCTTTGTATTTTCTCTAGGGCTTCTATATCCTTCTTCATGTAGGGATTCCACACTGATTGTGCAAACTCAAGTTTGGGTCTGACTAAGCCATTGAATAGTAATTTAAATGTATCAGTGTCCCAGTATGTAAAAGATCTTTTTACCATTCCAAGCACTTTGTTTGCATTGTTTGCTATGGTTTTGACATGGTTACTGAATTTGAGATTCGTATCCATATAAACTCCAAGATCTCTTTCACAGTTACTATGTCTAATTGTAGATTTCTGGTCTGAGTTGTTGTCTTTCATCAGGTAGTCGAAATTCCTGTTACTTCTTCCAATATGTAGTACGCCACATTTTTTAGTATTGAATTTTAATTGCCAATCTTGAGTCCATTTTTGAACATTGTCAATATCCCTCTGTAGTAAAGTTTGATCATCTATGTAGTTAACTTTTCTATGGAGTTTAGTATCGTCAGCGAACAGGCTTATATTACTGTGTTTAACAACGTTTGGCATGTCGTTGACATACAGTAGGTAGATCAAAGGTCCAATTACAGATCCCTGAGCTATTCCTGACCGTACAGGGGTCCATGGTGCTGATATGTAGTTGTATAAAATATATATAAATAATTTTTGCATTAAATTGTTGCCAATCAGTCAACATTACATAAAGGACCATGTGTTTTTACAGAATGTTTTCAATAATTGGTTTAGGAGAAAAACATTGTTGAATTCAGTTCACCATATCAATACCAATCCTTTCAACTTTTTGAAGATGTTCAATGTTTTCAATTCCCAAATATTTCTAAAATTGCCAATTTTGAATTATATGTATTATTTGTTTGAACATTTATAAATCTATATTAATATATTTGGCATGAACAAGTGCAAACCTAAAATGTGTAAATCTATTTCAGCTAATATTTAAGAATGTACAGTTATAACTTATAATTGCATTATTGAGAGATTGGCTCAAAATGATTTCTCAGATGACCCTATTTGACTATTTCAACCTTGAAGTCGGCATCATCTTCGTGAAGATTTTTAAGAATTATTATGATACATACCCTTACTTTTGGTTAAGAAAGCTTTTTCATTCATTGGACGTAGGACTTCGCATATGAGCTGTTGTGTTATGTTGGTATGCTGTTCACTTTTGTAGTTTTGAATAACTGCTCAGCTTCCCGATTGGCAAAACAACACCTGATGCTATAAATCAGAGAAGACAGTTTGTTGGCCATTAGAGACATCATATACAGAAAATCCAAATTAAAATTCAATATCAAAATAAAAGAAAATTAACGTGAATATCTTTTACATTTATTCACCCCAGCCTAGGCCATATACTGATTATGCACATTCAAAGATTTGCATGAAACTACCCCACATGGGGATTATCAGGAATTTGACACTGAGTATTGTCCCAAGTGGTAGAATTTTGACATGGTTATCTCCCAGGAAGGACTATTGAAATGCATATTTTCTGTAATCAGAATTTTGACTGTATTTGACCAGCTATTATTCTTTCCAGGTGGGGAACCTAGTTTTGATTTTTCAAAATCCCATCCCAAACCTTTGAATAGTAACTGAATAATGTTAGGCTATTTCATAACAGTTCATCAAGTATGCTGTTGATGGTTTATATACTATAATATAATATTACCACTAAATAATAAATGAAGGTATAGGTGTTAACGTAATCAAATCAATGCTCCCCATGTATTCCCATGTCCAAATATGAAATATCAATGATTGTTTGTGACAAATAAAATATTCATAATAAATTGATTATTTCAGAATTAATTTCATAATCATTCATATAAATTTTGCTATAAATTACTTTCATATTTACAAAAAAACTGTAAATGATTACATTTAGAATGTATGGCTTAATGCAGCTATTACTATTAAGTATGAATCGAACATGTCATGATGTTAACACCTTTCTATTAAAATAATATAATGAAATAAACAGATATGGCCACTTCATTAACACAACTAATTTAAGTCAAAATGGAAGTGAGTTTTTAGGATTACTTTATATATTTGAAGAAATTGGTGTTTATGAATAAGAAAAAAAGTAGAGCGTTAGCTACTTGCAAGGTGGATTACCATGAGTATGTCACTCTCTGTTGTGCGAAAGAAGCAATGAGTACCAAAATGAGCTGTATGAAAAAAACAGATCCAAAAAGTAACAAATTAACACTTAACGTGCTTGCATAATATAAGAGCTCTTGAAGCCTCTTATATGATTTCAAGAACAATTGAGCTTCTGGATATTTTCAATATGCAGGCTGGTTGTTGAATGCAATTTACTAAACCCGCCATTGGAATCTAATACAAATATATTGTGCACTTAAATCAGCTCAACCAATAACAAAGAACTTCTCTAGCCGCTATAATGTTTGCACTGTGGTCACATGACTAGGTTGCTAAGAGCGATATGATGCTAAGCCATGTGTTGACAACCTGGCTTATTGGAGAAAGTTAGCCATAATACCGAAAGGAACCTTAATCTGCGCTTCATATTTTTGGAATTCTTTCCACTTTTGGAGGTAAGTATCTTTAATATACAAACACACTTAGGTTAATGTTATAGATATAAGTATAAGGCTACAGATAAGATAGAAAAAATATAGGTAGGAGTAATTTATTTCAACTAATGATGAGAATAATATATGTTGCTAGATCAGTACTGTTAAATCTAATGTACTGTATTACATATTGAACTGTTAAGGACACTGAAATCTACTGTACTTGCCTTGGAATACTAAAATAGTCATGGGTAATTAAAAAATACTATTCATTAAAAACTAGATTGGACATATTTACTTGGTAAGTCAGTCACCATTGGTGATAGGCTGTGTGTACTGTGTAGCATAGTCACAGATTCACTGTTAGAAGTGGTTACTATCTCAAAGTTCAAGTACTTGAAACGTCAACATATATCCTTTTAATATTTCATATGAGTTAATGAATGAAAGATTCAGAATTATACAGGTCTATCATATAGGTGGTCTATTTTGAAAGCGCTTGTCTAAAACTTGGCAATCTAGGAGTATGAAAAATAAAAATTTGGTATGTTCATTTAGAGTCAAAGATAACCTTCTTAATACATCAACATTTAATGGAGAACTGTATTCACTTTATGTTTTAAGTTAATACTCAAAATAAAAGATACATTTCACAACATTTAGAACTACCTTAGATATGTCATCAAACATTGATAAAGCAACAAAGCCAAAACAACACTAGACCCAATCTTTTCAAAATAAGACAAAAAATTCATTAATTAAGTTTCTATTATTAAAGTTAAGATAACATATTATTATATACCTTCTGTAAATAAATGTACAACCTTAATCAATGTCTTTATTTTATTTCATCTAAAATCATATTGATAATATGTTACAGTGAATTTTGAAGACTATTATATTTCATGAGAGGGTTGTTCAAAGTGACCTGACTGCATGACAACATTTCTTAAAAGGTCACTTTGTTCCCTTTTATTCCATTCCAATTTTCCTCTAAAAATGAATCTCATGACTTTCTGCTATTCTTCATAATTTAAAGTGCTATCGAGTCTGTAAAGTCTGTTTATTTTAATTCTTGCTAATTCCATTCTTTTCCAGTTTTTTGCTTATAAAACAGAACCTTATTTATCTATGTTGATCACTGGACATAAATCATGTTTTGAAGGTATAAAAGGCCAGTCAACCATTTGATTCTATAGCCTAAAGAATAATTTGAATGACATTAGTTTAATTTATAAACCAATAAATTTAAAATAAACAAGTAACATTGGTCCAGTACCTACTGTAAAACATAAAATAAAATGTTTATGCTTACATGAATTAAATAAACAAATAAATAGATTTAATCTTAAATTTAATTACTGAGAAAGGTAATCAATAGAAAATAAACATTGGGAGGGCCATAACTGTCATTGAAATATTTTGATTTAAACAATAAGTTCTTGCCTAAATCAGAAAACACATTTTAAAAAGTGACAAATGTTAATCTAAATCAACCAATTAAGCGAATGAAATCTCCGGTGCTCAAGTCATAACAAAACAGTTACTGTAATATCAATATGTAGAAAAATAGAATCACTTTTCGAGTTAATTTATACATCATTATTTATTGAACAATGTGTAACCAGGATACCAGTGTATCAAATAAATAATTAAAGAACTTGATAGAAACTCTTTATAAGTAATTAATGAACCTGTATTAGTTTTCCCAATGACAAGATAACACCCAATTTATTTTTATTTCTCTCATTTCTTGCTTTTGGAGGAATTATGAGATTTCTCACTAATTTAATAATGCCTTAATTCCTCAATAAATCAACTTTTCTTTTTTATTTGCACTTTAAAACCTCACCATAAGAATATTGTATTTTATATTCTGGTTATTTACATGGCATGTCATACTGATACACAGACAGGAATTGATTCCATGAGTTCTTTTGTCAACTAGGTACATTAATGAATGAAGAAGGTACCTGTCTGCAGTTCCATTTGGGTTATCATTCAGCTCTTTTCAGGACCAATGGATTATAACTGTGCATCACGCAACATTTCATTTAACAATAGGCCCGTGTTTTATCTGAAAAAAATATAAATAATTGTCATGAGTTTTCAAAAAAAAACTGAAAAAATTACAAATCAAATTAAGATACATAGAAAAAATAAATGAGATAAGTCCTACAATGTACTCTTTCATACCTTAAAGTTCAGAAATGTAATTGCCCTTGTGTAGACCAGACTCTCATCGAGAGACAAAGTCAAATTATTGAAAATGGTACTCTTTTAACAACTAACCATTTTACATAAAGACTCAAGACTGTCAGTAGAAATACATTACACATAGTCAGAAACATATTGTAGCTCATAGATTGAAATCCTAATTTTGCTTTGACATCAGAAAAGAAAATGTTTCATTGAACTTCCTGAAAATGTTATCATTCTATCTATCAGCATTCAGTAATGGTTGCTATCAACAAGTATCTGAGATAGTCACCTGTCAAATGACCATCAATAATAAACTTCATGGGTTTACAATAATCCAAATTTTATACACCCCTGTAGTCATGAAAATCATGTTGACTTGGCATTGAGTAACTTTTTATCATAAAGAATATGGATAGAGAGCCTTTATAGAACTTTGATTTAATACTCGCCATAGGCCAATCTAAAACCTATAGTACTACAATATACTAATCCATACTTAGCAAATCCGATCAAATAAAATCACAATATAGATTAAGCTCCATGTAACTTGCTTAATAAATTTATAAATCCAATAATCCATTGTCGGAAGCTATTGAACAGTATTGTATGAAATGTATTCATTGGTGTTTAACGCAAAGGATTGTGGGTAGGTTGCTATGGAGCCAAACATGTGTATTGGGAATATAAAGTTGATTGAGTCTGAACATTGACAATCACACATAGATCAAAAGGAGAGTAAATACATTCAGGAGGTAAGGCAAAAAATCTATTACTTTGAATAGTGTTAACATTGTAGATACAACTAAAGAACATTGTTAGTCTATATTATATGTATCAAAGCTGAATGACAATTGTTAAGATGAATTGATCAAATTTCAAAAAAACTTCAATTGACATGGACAATTCAGTAAAAAAACTTTTAGACAGTCAATGAATAATATAAATAAAACTTGTTCAATACAAATTAATTTTAAAATGAACATTCAATGAAAATGACATTAAAATATTTGTAAAATTCCAAAAGGAGCAATCTGAATAAACTTTTATTCGGAATCTATTCCAAATGGTATTTTAATTCAACCTGTGGTCTAACTGAACAGCTATGTTATTAAACCTGAGAAAACTTGAGAAGTTTTCAAATATTTGATGTTGACCAAACTGATTGAAAATGTTATCAAATTTATTTCATATGATACCTTTAATAGTTTACACATACAATAAAATTAACTTCAACAGTAGTTGTTCAATGCCATAGTGACAGTTTAATTCTTGAAATGCTTCTCGCAACCACTATTGAAAAGTACATGTATATTTACTTACCGATAATCTTGTAACTGCTGTCTGGTTTTGGTGGATACCAACACATTATTACTCTAATTTATCCTTTCTCAAAGTTAAGACTCCTGAAGTTAGATAAAGTTAGATACAGTTTAAAGATTTACAAATCTGACACACATCAGGTATTACTTCCTGCGAAAGCTATTTGGATTTTGATATAATAGCTTTCCCACGGAGCATTTGGACAGCTCAATGATCGTGACCTTTGAAATCGAAGTAAGTCGATCCGCGGCTTACTTTTGGTCTCTAACTGTGTCTTACATCAGTATCATCAATCCGTGTAAGTATTGGAGCGCTGGAGTACTTCTTTTTCGATCAAGACTTGTAATTGTTAGTCGAGTGAATCGTTTTACTGCCAAATTCCAATATGGCGGTTTCTGCTCGGACATTTTCGTAAATCTCTGGAGGTTGTCCGAACCTAACTAATTCTCAAAATTCATTTCGTTCGTTGCGTATCTCGCACCTAGCAAACCACCATATTGGAATAGGTCTGTAAAACTTTAACTCGATGAACAATTTACAAGTCTTGATCGAAAAAGAAGTACTCCAGCGCTCCAATACTTACACGGATTGATGATACTGATGTAAGACACAGTTAGAGACCAAAAGTAAGCCGCGGATCGACTTAATTCAATTTCAAAGGTCACTATTGATCAGCTGTTCACTTCTCCGTTTGAGAGCCATAAGTTTCAAAATCTAACATGGCTCTCGAAGTGAGTAAATCAGGTACACATTCAACTTGAACTTCAATTAGGATGGGCATGAAGAAAATGGATTAATCAAATCTAAATGAATGCAATTGCAATTCTAGACTGAATATTTGTGTCAGAATACTGAAACTGAATGAAGTGAAAATAGAAACAAAATTGAAATTTTATAAGCAGTCTTATTGAGGATCTAATGGTGACGGGGTCACTTATCATTTCCCATTGAAGACATAACAGTAATCATAAATTGTATACGTTGTGGGAGTGACTTTAGTACAGTCTTATTTAACTCAAAATAAACAAAAACAGTGAAAAACGAAAAAGATTTGAAAAAGATTTTTACCTGAATTTTATTGTCTCCGCTTATGAAGAGCGGCCGCGAAATGCATTTCGGGAAGAAAAAGTTTTTGGAAGTCTGTCTGGAAGTGTGTCTTTTAAAATCATATAATACTGCTAACCTATTAGACATCTATTTAGCGTATGATTTAACAGAAAGTAAGTATATCAAGGATGCCAAAGAACTCTTGTATAGCGCTTGAACATCAACCTCAAAACAAATTTCGGATAATAATGATTTACGTTTTACACCGGAAATAGTTTCAAATGAAAAGTTGATTTATAAACAAATCATGAAAGTGAAACAACATGTATTCGCTTGGCTCTGATCCGCTGCTTTGATAAGTTGCACAGTCATAGGGGTGCGATTTTTTGAGTTTTCATCACTGCGAGCGATCAGCAAGCCCCAAAAAGCTCCACTAAAAGGGGTGTACAGGAGTTCACACTCAGGATTTTTTAAAAATTTACATCGTATATCTAGTCTGTTGTGCATTCTAAGCATTTCAAACTCAAATTTGTTTATGTTTTCCAACAAATTTTACCAAGTTGCTTTTTTCCTTTTTGTGGGGGCAGTTCCGATATTGCCCCCATCCCCTGTCTGTCCTTTTATATGATTAGGAATGGTAAATAATCACAATGTGCACCCCCGCATTACAAATACAACATTATGATATAGAAGAGGAAAAGAGCTTTTTTAATTTTTTTTGCGACTGAAAGCTGGCTACGCCCCTGCATAGAGCCTGTACTAAAATATTAAGTGACAAGTTATCAACAGAGAAATAATTTGAAAATGACTATCAATGTAAAGTATGAATGATTAGACTTTAGTGGTTGCATAGAAATAAATTTCTGAGTTTATTTTACAATGTTTACAATGTCCTTTGTCAGGTATTGATAGTACTTTCTGACTATTGACAATTGGATCAATAGCAGTTCAGTGGAACCACAAATATACGTCATCAGACCATTATTAAGTTATGTGACTCAAAAGTGTCACAAAAAATAATAGAATATAATCTGTTCCAGAAGTGACCATAGCATGCACATCATATAACATTTTAAACTAACATAAAACTTTATCACAATGACTTATTTTAAGCCAAAATTCAAGGTGCCTAATGTAAACATTGGATATTGATCTATGTAAATACAATACTCTCTACTCCCTTTCTATTCACAATCTACAAAAGTCTGGTTCTTGAGTAGTTGCTATGCGATGATAAACATACAATAGATCTAGTTTAACTTATTGCTTGACGTGTAGAAAATTATCAGTATAGCTTAAGTACAGGAGTTGTTCACACCTAAGGTAATTAGTAATTTGTAATTAAGACATGAGATTAATCACTTATGTAAAACAAATAATTACATGGAGTATAGTTAATTTTAATAGTCATATCAACTTTCACTTTTCGAGACTAAATAAGATGTTCTTATAATAAGTGAAAACAAAAATCAGGTATAAGAATAAAAGCCATGGGAGTTTCATTAAAAGCAAGATGTTTTCGTTTATAACGTTTTATCTATAACATGTAACACTAAACAATAAATTAAAATATTTATTTGAGAAGAAAAGTTAATAAGGTTGTAATTTAATAATTGTATTTTGTTATCATCTATTTTTGTTTAGTAAGATGTGACATAATATGATTTAACAAAAAAAACTTAAGTTATAAAGTAAATAAGGTTGTTGTTCAATTTAATTATAATCTATACATGTTTTTATTTATTTTGATATTTTACAATTAAACACAAACAAAGTTTTTATACATAAATTTAATTATTATTTATTTATATTTACAGGCCAGTTAACAACATCCTCTAACCATGGAATTTCTAGGACACACTCAGACAGCTTCCTATATGACAGGACCCCGCATGGGGGGTAGCGGAAACCCAACATTCCTGCCATCTATCAGCACAATGCAGTCATCATACAAACCATACGATACATACCCCGCTCCTTCCCCCCTCAGGCGCTCACTGACAACTATGCCCTGGAGACCAAGCACCTATTACCAGACCGCCAAAGTCAACCCCAGTTCTGCTGTTACAAAAAGTATGCCCGAACCACTTTCAACCACTAACAGATTGTCCGAGTTAGACAGTATTAAAGTCCCCCCAGTATTTGCTGCTGCCAGAAACGCCCTTTACACAAGGTACACTCCTAATGATTGGATGCGATCCAACTCTGCTAACTACCAAGCCTCAGACCGTGTCCGTAGTGGAGCTGAGAGGCTACGATTTGATACTGCTAGACTTTGTAGAGAAACTGATGAAAAAACAAAGAGAGCACAAGCCGATGTTGGCAAAAAATTAGGAGAACGTATCGGGGACATTCAATTCTGGAAAACAGAAGTTTGTAACGAAACAGACAATATGATCACAGAAATAAATGCTCTAAATGAAGCCAAGAGAATAATGGAAAAATCACTAGCTGAAACAGAAAACCCACTTCACATAGCTAAAGAGTGTTTATACAACAGAGAAAAGCGTCAAGGGATAGATTTAGTCCACGACAATGTAGAACAGGAATTAATCAGGGTGAGTCTAGACTGTAATCTAAACTTCTCTGTATAAAAACCTCCACTGCTAATTAACCAATAGAGAAATTTCACCTTTGTTTTAGCCTGCTAAATCACTTACATTATGCCAGTGCATTATTGTTGTCATAGTTACAGGCAACACCGAGCTAGCAAATAACCATTTTTCAAGTGATAAATCGAAGACAAGGCATAAAGTGCTATATAAACATTGGTTGCATGGTGATGAATTCAGATTTAATATTATATCTTGTTTTCCATTTATATTGTAATTTATGTGATTTTTGATGACCTTTTTTTCTCTTTTCAGGAAGTCGATGTAATTAAAAGATGCCAAGAAAAAATGAGGCAAACAATTGAGAAGGCTAACATGCAAATTGCGTAAGTATAATCATTAGTATTCTCGATAAAAACAATTAATTAGATATTGTTTCACACATTTGATTTACTTAACAGTTGAAAAATATCTTGAAGCTATTCCAGACCAATCAATTAACAAGTTCCTACGCTCTTGGAATTGATTTTTTAAAGTTGCCTTGGAGACTATCCAGACTATCATCGATAGTTTATTAAGTGTATCCGGTCTTATAGTTATCCAATATCCATAGGGAAATCACTTTTGTTATTTTAAAAAACAATATACTTTGTTGTATTTCTTGTAATTCATACAACTGGAAACATTTTCATTTTTAAACAATTCATGAGTTACAAGTCCTCATTTTAAATACACATGATCAAAACATCAATAGTGTCTGATGATATTAGAATGCAGATTTACTTGATTACATATCAATGAAGTACGTAATGTTCTTATTGGATAATGGTGTGTAAGCAGGCAATGTCTCTTAGACTAAGAGGTTTTGATCAACACTTATTGTTTTCCAATACACTTGTCTACAACTTGTAACATAGAGAAAATCGTTAAAATATCCGCTTTACCATATAAAACATGCTAAGATTGAGACAATTGATTCTATATGAAAATAAGATAGTAATATAATAAATCATATTTAGAAACTCTATTTGTATACAGTCATGTACCTACATGTACATGTAGCTACAAATTAAGATTTTCAGTGAAAACCTTGTTTATTGCATGTACATGTTTTTTACAGTTTTTCAGAATCCTGATTTCTTGGTAACCAAATGTTGTATTATATACATTATATTTTATTCCTATAGCTTAGATAGGGCAGCTCAACATGAGTTGGAGCGAGACCACCAGGATAAACACCAGGCTTCTCAGATTGATGATGTTGCTCACCAAATGCGCAACACATCCAGAGGTTTAGCTTATCATGATGGCATCAACAGAATTGATAACACGTAAGCAGCGATTTACTGCCATGTTGATTGTGGAGTGATTTGCTGCATATGCACTGCTTTGGAAGTAGTTCCAGAGAGCCAATTCAAATTGTCTTTTTTAGCTCACCCTGGTGGATTTTGGATTGATGGATTGCTTTCGCACTGTATATAATAAATAACCCCCTCACATATGTCTGCCAATGCACACACATTGAATCTAACCTTGCACTATTTTCTGTATAGCTTGGACCGTGCTGCACAGCATGAGCTAGAGAAAGACCAAAGTGATAAGCACCGTGCACTGAATTTAGACAACACTTGCCACCAGCTTCGTAACACGTCACGTGGTCTTGCTTACCACGATGGCATCCAAAGAACTGATAATACGTAAGTTTCCATGTACTTAATGCCATAACTCATTTTGTAACATGTCACGTGATTTTGTTTACCACAATGGCATCCAAAGAACCGATAATACACAGGTGTCCATGCCATAACTCTCATTTCGCAACATTTCAAACAATGATAAGATTATGATGGTTATTGTATTAAAAATATAAAAGTCAACAATATATCAGATATGCAAAGGTGAAAAAGGGAAACTTAAAAGCGCTAGTTATGTCCCAACAACAACTATGCATAATTTTTTATTTTCTCTTATAGCGTTTCTGTACCAGAGACCTGGGCTAAATTCAGCAACGACAACATCCAGAGATCACAAAGTGAGCGTGGTGCATCGAAGAATCTTAGGAATGAAATTGAGGCTATCCTCAACCAGTGTGCTAACGATATGTGGCAAGAATGGAACGCTAGCAACGTTGGACTCACACAGAGAATCCAAGAGACCGTTGATGCAAGAAACAAGCTTCAAACTCATCTTTCAAAGGTAAATATCATGCCTACTAACCATTTAAAGCAGATCATTTTTCAACTTTAATATTTTTCCTGAGTTGACTTAAATGATTGATTCAATCATCCTATCATTGTTTAATTATACAACAATCATGTCATATTTTAAGGATTGATTCTACGGGTTCATATTCCTTTGTCGATTTTTTTGTAAATTGTATTTCCCCTCATATTGATTTTTTCTAAAAAGGTCTGTTATATGACCTCTCCTTTTCAAAAAGAAAATTGGTTTGACGTCATGTCACTAGGATCCTTATAGTCTATTGATATTTTTTTTAAATGAGCATTTTATCCTTTGTCTTACAGACTCTTCAAGAGATTTTCGACATGGAGAAGAATATCGAGCTTCTGAAGAAATCCATTCAAGATAAGGAAGCTCCCATGCAGGTGGCCCAGACCAGACTTGACACACGTACACACAGACCAAATGTTGAGTCATGCAGAGACCCAGTTCAACACAGGTAAGCTTGGAAATATTTGAGCACTTCTTAGAAATAAAGATAAGCATTTTAATGAATGACCATTGAGAGATTTTATTGAGAGAGATTGAGATTTTTGATTATCTATCGAGAAATCAAATCTGGAAAATCTGGAATTGACATTGTTCTTATTACAAAGTTTTTTCTCCAGGGAGGGGGCTTTCAAACAATTTAATTCCACAATAAATACTTTATGTTAATGTTGAACTATTTTATGATACATTTCATGATAAATTACAATCGCTGTTTTGTTTTGCAGATTGGTTTCTGAGGTGGGTGAGATTTCCGAAACTGTTGACTCTCTACAGTACAAACTTCGTGAGGCCGAAAATGCCCTGCAACATCTTCTCCGTACAAAGTCTAGTCTTGAACACGACCTCTCTGTCAAAAATAACAGTCTGTTCATTGACCGTGAAAAATGCATGGGAATGCGTAAAACTTTCCCTATGTCACCACGTGTGGCTTCATACTAGACATTTGCTAGAAATTTTGTAATCCAATTTGTTATCACCACTTTCAATATCAATTATCATCTTGGGAATCACTGAGAATATTGATTATTAAGGTATTATAAACAACCAGGCGTGACAGACTGATATCTGATTCATTTTATATATCTCTTAATTGGAGTGGTGAGAACAAACTGGATTGACTTACATAAAAGTATTATTTCACACATCGATGGTGCAATTATTGGGGAATGAATCGAACAGAGACTGAAGAAAGCGAAGAAGTAGCGCAACGCCATCTTTTAAATTATTTTTATATTAAGAATTGATAATGATGAAAACTAGACACTTTAGAAATGACATTTTTCATAATAATCAATGTTGTCGACAATTTTTCATAATTTCCTTAATAAATACTTAAAGTCATTTAACTGTTAGTGAAAAAGTGAAAACACAACTTAGGATGGATTTGTATAATGTATACATTATTGTTAAGAATGATCATAGAATGTAGAATGATAGATTATTATAGATGCCATATGCAGCATACATCTGCATGTATATTATTGTATATTTTTCATATATGTACATTTTTGTATTATATTCATAAAAAATGATGTACATATTTTTGCAACACATGCATGAAGCATGAAATGCTAAAGATTCTCTGATATTATAGATAAATGTTGATCATTTACGGTACAGTATATATGAAATTGCTGATTCCATCCATTCAATTTGTATTTATGTAAACAGTTTGATTTTTGGTTTTTATCTTGTACAGATTGATTTACAGTATTTATATCACAATAAACTCTTATATGCATCAACAAGTACTTGTATTTCTTATTTTTTACATAGTATGTAAGTCAGCTGAAATACCCATTTTAAAAGCTTTACTTTAGTTACACTCACTTAATATTAGAGATCATCCTCCTTATATCCAATTAAAACCTGTATTAAAGAGCAAGAAACTATATTTTCTGCCTATTGGTAATTGACAATTCACATTCAACTCCCATAAAAGCCATGAACTTTACATTTGAGATTACTAAGATGTAAGCGTGAAAACAGTCAAATCAGCTATAATAGTAAGAGGCGTTATCTGTGGTGTCTGTCAAGAGTTCAAATTGTAAATCTCAAGAAATATTACCCATTTTCAGAATGTCACTTTCCTGATTCTAGATAAATCGGTTTTCAAAATTGAGATCATCGGCAAAACCAATTCAAACATTTGAATGCTACCTATTGTGATTTATCTGTAAAATATTGTCCCTGAACACCGAATAGATAAGAGAAAACAACTCCGTTATCTCCAACGAAGGTCAAACTTCATCGTTTACAAACAATTCTTTACAACAGTGACCCGAATAACATATAAACAAACATCACATGACCACAGTTGTTAACAATTATAATTTCGAATGCTCTATTCGGTAATGCTATTTGAGTTTACGCAATTGTAGGAACTGACTTGTGGCCTTGGTAAAATGTCAACAGAAAAGGTAGTTATATCACATTCTTTATATCAGCATAATGGATGCATTAGAATCTGACTGATTTTGATTTTTTGCTATTTTATTTTATATCACTTCAATTTAACAGAGAAACCAGTCGATATTGGTTCACTAGGGGATAACACAACTAAATACTATAACATGCGTATTCCCATACAAACGATCTGTCTTCCAGAGAAAACTAAGATTTGAGAACATATTTTGCTATCATCCCCATCATAACCCAGTATGTCCTCTGTCCGTCAAAAACGTTTTAAACATCATTTCGGGCATCAAAACTCCCCACGAAAATCAAAAGATCTCACCTGTTGAGGACGCCATCTATAGAAAATGTCAAAAATTGTCTTTCTGATTTTGACAGATGGAGGCAGGTCAAATTTTTAAAAGAAAATACACCTTAATCACATCAAATCATGTCTTAGAGTTGGTCTATACATACACTTTTTTGAAATACCATCTATGCCACTCTAGGGGAAGGATGTATTAGTTATGTGTCTCCTAGTATAAAATACTATCTATTTATAAAACAATTGTCGCAATGAGCTGTTGAACATCCAATAACAGATGCGACTCACCTACTTTAATGTGCTGCCAATTTATGATGTTTGTCAATAAATATATAAATTGATGAATCGATACACATAACATATAAAGAACATTAGTTTGAAACCGTTTCTCGTGACTCTGGAAAGAACAAAGTAGAACTATCCCATCTTATTTTATTTCCTGATTTTTAGAAAACTGTGAAGGATTTTAAAATCGAAGGAAATATCTTGGCACCGTTCACACCATTCAAAGAAAACGGGTTAGTAATGAGTACTAGAAAGTAAATAAATTCAAATGTTGAAGTAGACAAAACTAGCAATAAATCATAATCAAATATAGCAGCACAATATGGATATCGGGGTTTCTTTTCGCATTTGGTTATGTTTGCTTTTATTCTTTAATTTGTTGAGCGTCTGTCACTTTTAAGTTTTCAAAGTACCCTTGTTTTGTGTAAAGAAAAGTAAAACCAACGTTCTAGCAAAATATGTTAATTGTTTTTCAATATACCATCCTATAATCTAATTAATTGTTAGGTCATCATTCATATTACTTTACATGGAAATGTCAATTTATATTCACAGCCTTTTGTTATAACAAGTTTGTACATGTAGTCAAAAGGGGTTGACTTTGGGTTGCCAAACATATTAGTCGGATCTTGTGCAATGATCCAATTCTATTCAATACATTGATCTGATTAGTAAGTTAAAAGTCATCGGAGTCATCAAACGGTTTCACCAAGCAGAATAGCCTGGCAAGCTCCACCATTTGATAAAGACAATTGTTTCTGCTATACTATGAGTGTGTATTGGATTTCTATCGATGCACCGTGCCTCTGCATATTACTTGTTCTCTTAAGCTACAACTGGTAGTAGAATCGATTGCACCGAAATATCAATATTTTATCATGGTAAGCAATTAAGAATATCCTACTACAATACCCAATACGGCCGAGCTTGTTTTGCTGTATATGCAGCTGAATCAGGAAAACAAAGTTAGGAATGCATGATTATAACATCAATCCAAGAGCTTTTCAATCACCACGATTTTTTATCTGAAATTGGCATATTGAACGTAAGTAATAGTTAGCGGCTCTCCGGGAGAACATCAAATATTCTTCAAAACTGCTCATGATGCTGAGAAGCTATTTGGCTGAACATTTCCAAAGCATCGGCCATATGATCGTATTGGATAGTCTACAATAATCTAAAGTCGGATTCATATACTAGTGCTCTGGTCTGAATTCGCAAAGCTCGAAAAGCTGGACGACGACACTGTCAGGTGCGTCGCATTTTGTTCAATGGAGACTTTTTAACTAGTTAACCCAGGATAAAAGAGTTTTACAGTACCATCGTCATATGGTAATGAAGATATATATGCGTTACTATCAAACAAATTAACAAACAACAAACAAACAAACAAACAAAACCAAGCAGGGATAACATTTTGCAAGCTGGCAATGCAATCACTGCCGATCCCGTTAAAAAAAACAATACACAAATCGGAGAAGGATGATAAACTTGTGATATAGCATCTTCATATAAAAATATATTGATTCGAATATAAATCAATAAGAGCAGACAGTTTCTGAGACAACGGGCACTAAATCAGATGGATTGTTTCTAATTGGATTTATCATTTCACAGTTTGAGGATTACAGTTGCTCACCCTGGAATTCATGTCTTCTCTAATCCGTTAAATGGATTATGATGGCTCAACATACAGTATAATCACCAGCGATTATCACATCAAACTATTAAATTGTGTGTGAATAAGACTGGCTCTAAACGGTTAGTAAAAGTACTTCACTTGGATGCAAGTCGGTAGTTCTCAAATGGACTGTTTTAATACACTTGAAGTCAGCGATCTAAAATAACCACTGGCCTTCACTGGGCATTCCAATAAACGATAAACAATCTCAATTTCCCAAACTACTCTTGTATCCTGCCAATGTTGATCAATTTGAAAAAGATGGTCCTTTGATTACGTAATTGGGCAACAGAACCATCATGATTTACGTTTAATGCCACTAGGGGAAGAATAAGATAGTAATAAAACAATTGCACGAACGACTGACTTTGACAAACAGACAATTTAAAATGTTTAACACTGGTTCGACGTATTTTTATACGGGCCAAGAGCAGCAATACAAACCGGAATATTTCACTGGCGATGAAAATATAAATAATTTTCATGATTCCTTGTACGCTACGGACGCTATCACAGACGATGAAGAAAACCACAATGAAAGTAAGAATGAACTAAGAAAGGCACAAAAAGACGCTGGTATGAAACCAGGATGGCACCCATTGGGTATTGAGGAGTATTCGCCAAATGTTGATGACGGAATAATGATGTCAGTGATGGTGATAGCGCTATTGTTCGCACTGGTGATAATGCTTTACCACTGGGTAGATCTAATATTCTTAAACTTTGGATAATCGCTGTGTAATTAGTCCCACATTGTCATGTGAAAATTTAAATTATTTTAATCCCAAACATTAAATAATTTTTCAGTCTTAAGATTGGGAAAGCACAAACCTGAGTATTAGAATTACAAAAGCTAGGAATACAAAAAAGCAATGTTTGAAAAGCAAAACAACAATATAATGGAACCATAGTGAACCATTGAATTCCCAATTATTTTAGTAAACCATAAACATGCATTTTATACTCGAAATGTTCAAGAATGAGAACGTCATGAACAAGCATGACACAGTGCTTGCGAATATTGCACAGAGTGGTCCAGAATAAATGTCAATGCTGTTACCATTTCAATACTACTGGAGTAATCTTCTTGAAAATGTTGAGAATGAGTAAAAGCTTTATTCTTCTGGTATTACTCATAATGATTGCCAAACATCTCTACCAAGTTTCAAGAAGATTGGTCTAGTAGTATTGAAATGGCAACATCTTTGACGTTACTTCTGGACCCTACTCCTTCGCTTCTTAGATATAGCCTACAGATGCAAAATAAATATATATAAATCATTTCTACACCAGAAATGCAACCTGTTTTTATGTTTAATGTAGCCCAATTACGATAGTCAATTTTGTTCAATCAAAATAAGAATATGGTGATTATTTCGGACGTGCATGTATTGCAGACATTGGGGAGATTAAAGGTGCATGTTTTAAGAATACTTGCACGTGAAAGCCATTATGGTCTTCTGTGGGGAATTCGACTAAATAGTTCTACCTTTCTTAGTATTGACTTGGCAGAGTGAGTATACGTGCATAGTATAAGGAAAATAGTAGTAATGGGGTCTTTGAAAAAACCAACTGAGAAGGGGACAATAATCCAAAGGAACCATATTGCACGTTCAAATACAAACGAGGACGTCCTTGAGACAAAGTATACTCTTAAACATGGATATTATTTTGTAAATGATAGCCATGCGGTACAGAAAAGAATCACATTTTATGTACACTTGATTGTATATAAGTCCCTAAATAATGGCAATCATTTATTAGTATACCCTCTTTGATTATTCAAAAGTTCTAGATAAAGTGCTAAAATGTAATTTCACGTTCATAAGTGTAACTTTTAGGATTACAAAAGCGTTTTAACTTTTTCACGAATCTATCGATAGCGCCTTGAGATTCTGATCATTTGAACATGAAAATTTGTATTACTGTCACATGATTTTGAATTTTATAGCGATGTTGACTTGGAAATTATACCGAAGTACGTGGATCTCATTCTCAAATATAACATCCCAAATGTCTTTGGTAAGAATTATTTAGAATTTTGTAGTGATTTTATCTTTCTGATTAAATTCATCTATTCTGATAATCATCTATCTCATTGTTTCGTAACAAATATTTCTTCTTACTCATTTTAGGCCTTTTGAGCCTAATTTTCAAAAATAGGACCCATTTTAACATAATGGGCCTCAATGCTTTAAAATGTAGGCATGTTTGGCAAAATGTATGTTTCGAAAAACGGGTCTTCTCTGATGGACGGAAACATAAGCCAGTATTGGTTTGCCACGATATGTGCATTTGGGATTGATTTCAGTGCGTAAGATAAACTATTTCAGTACTTGGCACTACTGGTGAAGGTGCGACCCTTACTGTTGAAGAGAGGAAGCAAGTTACAGAAGCCTGGGCTAGAGCTGTAGATAATAAGTAAGAACTTAAATCAAATGAAATTATACCACAGCCATTCTGTTTTACCTAGGTTCTGGTTTGAGAGATACATGGAGAGGACCCAGGGGCGGATGCGGGAACCAACAAGGGGGAGGGGGGCATATTTGAAGTGTGAAAAAAATAATTCCGGAAAAATTGGAAAATTTACTTGGCCCATTGTCTTGATAATGTGGCCTAAAATTTGAAAGTAAGGCCTCGAAAGGCCCATTTTTACCCAAAAAGGCCCATTAATCGGGCCCTTCAAAGGGTTGATCACAATTCAGTTTATTTGGATGTCCGGTAAAAGTAAACTCGCTGAGTTTCTAATATTTCAAACACTGTTTTTAACCTGAATGAAATCTTCAATGTGGATGCCACTGATCACATACCCTGTAACAGTAACTCTTGATTTGCTTTCAGACCATTAACCATCATTGCCCATGTGGGAGGGGCCAACCTTAGAGAATCAATGGACCTCGTGAGACAATTTGCTTTACAATTTTATAGTATTTCACCACATAACACATTGAGCTATTAAAAGCCAATCAAGAATGACTAGTTATTTTTAAACTAAAGCCAATCAAGAATCGACTAGTTATTCTTAAACTATAAAGCCAATCAAGAATCGACAAGTTTTTTTGTTACTTTTTTGTCTGGACAAGAAAACATAGAAAAATAGCCGAATTGGAAAATCTGCGCCATCGTACAAATTGTCACCAATCATATCACATCTCGCATCATTGATGACACTTAACCACGAAAACTGATCATTCAAGGCGTCCCACGCAGAGACCGTTGATGGTGTACAAGCAATAGCTGCAACGGGGAGTGTGTATTACAAGCCAAAGACAGAAGGTACATGTACATTTGATAAATGGTATCGTTGAAGAAAGTGCGATAAATAGAATCTTTACAAGTTGTATTCTGAAATAAACAGGCTACCATTTTAACGTTTCCTTTAAAAAATTAGAGTTTGGAGAGAATATTTGAAGGTGAATATTATAAAACAAATACCTGATGACATATAATAATCTGGATGTCAACAAGACTGGAGAGTATCCTGGTTTTTCTATAAATTAACTATACGTCATCTTCTTCAGATGTGGAAGTTGACTACATCAAGCAGATTGCAGCTGAAGCGCCAAGTCTCCCATTCTTCTATTACGATATTGACTTCATGACTGGGATTAAACGTAAGTCAAAGTACACCGATATTAATATATTTAGCATTATACCCCACAGGAGGAAAATAATTAGGATGAAGATACTCACCCTAAAATGGCCAGCGTTTCTCAAAAATAAGAAGCATCCAAATCAGTTGGGATATAGGAATGTAATATCACGCACCTTGAGTTGAAGGCAGGCTTAACATAGTATTGATCAAATATTATTGTTTTAATTCAATAAAAGGTTTCGTTCAATTTTTGTTCATTTATAGTAAATGTATCAAGTTTGGCCCAGCTTGCTACCAAGGTGATCCCTACATTCAGAGGCATAAAGCATTCGTCTAAAAGTATAGCTAGCATGGTGAATTGTAGTATGATAGGTGGCGTCCAAGTCATCAATGGTGCGGTTGACGTAAGTCCGGATTGTTTTATATATTCATGTGGTTTTACAAACTGTTTATCAACTTTGAAAATTTAATTTTCTTTGAAAATGTGACTTCTATGTCGGGGAGATTTCCCATAGACCCCATGTTGTAAAACCACAAAAAGTGAAATATCTTTTCTAGTGTACTGGGCATTGTCTTTTACCAGATATATTTTAATTTGTATAATTATCAGATACATAATATTAAGGGTAAATTGAACCACTAAAATTGATGAATATTCAAGTCTAAGGGAACTTTCTAATGTTATCTTCCCCGAATCGGCCACCTAGTGGTGAAAATGGTAACTATCTACTCGCATTAGGATATTGCATATAGCTCTTCTTAAATACTATAATAGATGTCCCATTCAAATGTTTCACGATGTTGCTCATTAAATGTTCATTTCATTAAATCTTACATTTAGCAATATCTCGCGGCTCTGACGTGTGGTATGGAATGGCCTGTGTTGGGAGTACCGTGTACAGCACCGATAGCTACCAAAATCAAAGAAGCTTACGATCAAGGGGATATGAAGACAGCCAGAGAACAACAAGAGTATTTACAAAGGTTATATAACCTGAGAGATAGTGTTGGTGAGAATGGTCTTATGCGTATATAGAGATTATTTTACAGGGTGTCCCGAGTGTTTTCATAGTTTGTGTCACATATCATTTTAAAGCCCATCCAAAGTTACAAGTATCATGGTTTAACTCTCAAATGTGGAAAAATTACAGGCATATCAAAATTTAGGGTTTGGCCAAAATTAAGTTCAATTTTACACCAATCACTAGTAAATGTGTCCTCCCGAGCCATCGTAACAGCAGCAATTCTTTTCGGGTCGGATTGATATTAAATTGGTAAAAGAGAACGGCGAGGGAAGATACTCCAAGGAAAGAGGATTACAAAATTCCACACCCCTATTTGTAGGACTTTTAAGGTCATATCTGAAAAGAATTGCTGCTGTTTACATGGCCAGGGGAGGACACATTGACTAGTAATGTGGTGTAAAATTGAACTTTATTTTGACTGAACATTAAATTTTAAATTGTAACTTTTTCCATTTGAGAGTTGAACCATGATACTTGGCATGCAACTTTGGATAAGTTTTAAAATGATAAATACAGGGTGGTCCAAAAATGGGATACTCGTATTTCAAAAATAAATATTGATTTTCTTGATGAAAACATGTCATATTATATACCTATGGATAGGGAATTTACTCATCTTTAATTTGGTATATCATGAGTTCAAATTTATTATACTGTCTCATGATCAACCAGCGTCCATAATATAAATGACGTCATTTTCGTTTCAAAACGGGTTTTCGAAAACTTGCAAAAACCAGCAAGTTTTATTGTCAACTTTATTTACATAAACAGACGTTTAATATGTCTAATATTTTGATAAATTGTAGCCCTCAATTCTGGCCTAAACTGGTCAATAGCATCATTGATATGCTGTTAAGACAATGAATTTCACTTATCAACAATTCTATCCTTAGTAAGGGACTGAGTAGTTGTAAGGGGTTCATGATAAACCAATTCTGTTCTCCCCATACATGTAAAGCCCGGTATACACCAATGGGACAAAATCCCACTTGCCCCATCGAGTCCCATCTTGCCCCATCGAATCCCAATTTGCCCCATCGAATTCCACGAAGTCCCATGGGACCTTGATGATTTTGCCCTATCGTGCCCCATGGAGTCCCATCAAATCCCAACGTGCCCCATTGGTGTATGTCGGGCTTCACACAACACGTCATATGATCAAAAATCCCACGATGCCCCATGGAAAGAATGAACATGTTCATTCTCGATGGGACTCCATGGGACTCCGTGGGATTTTGCCCCATCGAGTCCCACCGAGTCCCACGTGGGACTTCATGGGACCTCATGGGACCTCGTCCCAACTTGCCCCATTGGTGTATGCTGGGCTTTAGTCGCATTTATTTTTGAAATACGAGTGTACCATTTTTTGGACCACCCTGTACTATGACGACACTGGTATATGTCTGCCTAGGGGAGGGCATTCTTCCGGGACACTCTGTATTTGAGGTGCAGGATATCGGGATTATCCCGAGGCTAATATCTGCCCGAGGGCCATAGTAGGTCCCGGGGTAGGTCCCAAGATTATATATATTATATTGGCCAAGGAATAATCCCAATATCCCGAATCGGCTAAATGATCGGATCTGTTTATCCCATACCAATCTTGCTAAGAGGCCCGACTTCAGAAAAATGGACCAGCACGTGCGAATGGTGTTACGTATTACACCCCAGTCACATTTCCCACGGCCGCCGTGCGGTCTATCATTTCTGCGGACAGTAGCTTTTCTACGCTCGCCGTAGAATTTCTGCGCTCTCATACTTATGCAGTCACATTTCCCACGGCAGCCGCACGGTGAATTTCAAATTTCTGTTGATAAATAATACTTTTTTCTTTTTATTTACATCAGGACAATTTATAAATGTTATTCATAGTGCTAGGATGTAATATCATATGAAAAGTGATCGTGAAACATTGACAAATAATGATTCAATCTTGTTGAGCCAGTTGATTTCTACGGGGACCTCAGAAATGAACAAGTATTATAACTCCGAGTTATAATTTCTACGGCGACCCTGCGGCCTGTAAAAAACTGGATACGCCGTACGGAGACCGCAAGGCGAGAATAGTTTTTCTACGCTCGCCGCAGTCATTCACTGATTTAATTGATCTGCGGTCGATGCACGGCCTTCGTACGACAAATGTGACTGGGGTGTTAATCTTTATCTGTCCACTGATGAAAATATAAGTTTTAAAGCTCGCTTTGTAGCTGAAAAACGTATGTGATAAAATTATTTATGTATGAAGTAAATACATTATAATTAGTATGGTTAGTATGTATTGTTTATATTGTTATTGATCTAAAGATGGTCATCGTTACCAATAGTGCCACACAAATCAGAAGCAGGTATACAATGCACCAATAAATATCTACAAATAAAATTTAACTTGTTTTCCAAGGTGGTGGGAATGGCGTCCTAAGAGCAATAGTGAAACTAATAGATGGAATTGACTTTGGGAGATCCAGATGCCCTATACCCTACCCTACCCAGGATAACATTGACACATTGAAGCAAGGGCTTATTGATCTAGAGTTTTTGTAGACGTCATTGACCACGATACACGGGTAGTATCTAAAGCCCCGCTATGATTTAAAAATCGCGAGCAAGTTCCCGCTGAAATCGCGAGGAATAAAAAGAAGTCATGGGTTCATTTTTGTGTTCTTGAATTGTATGATTTACAAAACGTTTTCTTTTAATTTTTCCCAATGATTACATGGTATTGAGACTAAAAAAGCAACTGCTGGAAAAAATGTATCACGAACGGTCCTTCTGTGGTTCGTTATTTGTCAATTGAAGAGAGAAAGTATCATTTTGAATCTTTATCTTTATATTTCTATACGTTATTGGTGAAGAACGATGTTGTCCTGTGGTTGAAATAACGATAGTGATATGAAATAAAGATGTACCGAGTTTCGCTTCCTAAAGCTTTACAGAACATTTTATATTTAAATTTTATCATATCCCTCAAGGCCCCGCTTCTAGCAGGAGCAATAAAGCAAAGATCCCGCTGAAATCAGGAGGAGGCCCCGCTGAAAACATGAGGAGGTCCCGCTGAAAACAGGAGCAAGTGTCTCTCAAAAATGGAGTGAATCCCGATTATACCCTGAAAATCTCCCACTTTCGTACCCACCTTGATCCACTATTGTAACCAGTTTGATGAATACATTATTTGTCAATACAATTCTCAATAACAGCAAATACAACTGTTAATATAGTTCATATTATGATACGTTGTTATGGAAAACTGCAGTATCATATTTCCATGCCATTTTACAGAATAAGAAAGATCATCTGAGAAATGTGAGTATTAGATCGGACGAAATGTTAAACATTTAACCTCATTTTCATAATTTGAAGTAATATAAGTTATTGAATGATTTGAAGTGCAATGTAGGATACATTGTGCTCAAAAAATTCTGTATTGGCACGAGATGAAATCATTTGGAAATACAGCATATCGAGAGCACAATATATCATATGTTGCGCTTCAAATCGTTGTATAACGTTTTTTATCGTGTGATCTTACTACATAGTCCATAGGAAATATTCTGTATTCTCTGTATTGCAACTGTCCCCTCTGTTCCATCTTTGAGTACATAGAGATTATCCTATATGAGGTTCAGGATATTGGGATTATCCCGAGGCCAATATAATATATCTGCCCGAGGGCCGTAGGTCCCGAGGGTAGATATATTATATTGGCCAAGGGATAATCCCAATATCCTGAACCGACTATAGGATGATCTGTTTATCCCATACCAATCACATTGTTCAATTTGCCAAAGTTCAGAAACTTTGCAACCAACCGTGGAATATTCTTAAAATATTCATGTCCAGTTTTGTATTCCTGTTTCTTTTCCTATTCAAATCTTTGATTATTAACGCCAGTACACTGCTCCTTTCCTCCTTTAAAGCATCAAACAGGTCGAGATTGTCTGCGTTTTTCTCCATTGTCGTTTACAGTATGCGAACGTTACAAAAAAGAACCAATACGGGAACAGCGATTATGACGTAGCGGGCAGATATAGTATATCTGCCCGCTCGGAGCGGGACGTAAAGCTATATCTGCCCGCTGATGAAAATATAAGTTTTTGCAAACCGGCTTTATGTACCCGTAACACGTCCAAGTATGGGATAAAAGTCGATATTCAGTAAGATACACGAATAAGCGTGCGTTTAGGTCAACATAAAATGATTTAGTCAGAACAATGTTTATGAATATTATTCCGACATCAATCTCCTGTTGCTTACTTGCTTGCTCGCTTCCTCCCTTCCTTGCTTCTGTGCTTCCTTCCTTCCTTGCTTCCTGGCTTCCTTCCTCGCTTCCTCACATCCTTCCTTCGTCGCTTCCTTCCATCCTTGCTTCCTTCCTTCCTCGCTTTCTTCCTTCTTTGCTTCCTTGCTTCATTCCTTCCTTGCTTCCTCACTTCATTCCTTCGCTTCCTCCCTTCCTTCCTTCCTCACTTCCCTCCTTTCTTTCTTGCTCCCTTCCTTGCTTCCCTCCTCGCTTCCTTCCTCGCTTCCTTCCTTCCTCCCTTCCTTGCTTCCTCGCATTCTTGCATCCTTCCTTCCTCGCTTCCTTCTTTCCATCATTGCTTCCTTCCTTCCTTTCTTGCATCCTCCCTTCCTCGCTTCCTCACTTCCTTCCTTCCTCGCTTCCTCACTTACTTACTTCCTCGCATCCTTCCTTCCTTGCTTCCTCCTTTCCTTGCTTCCTCCCTTCCTTGCTTCTTTCCCTCCTTGCTTCCTCGCTTCCTTTCTTCCCGGCTTCCTTCCTTCCTTGCTTCTTTCCTTCCTCGCTTCCTACCTTCCTTTCTTCCTCGCCTCTTCTTTTCTTGCTTCCTTCCTTCTTTGCTTCCTTCCTTCCTCGGATCTTTCCTTTCTCGCTTGCTTCCCACCTTGCTTCCTTCCTTCCTCGCTTCATTCCTTCCTTGCTTCCTCGCCTCTCTCTTTCATCGCTTTCTTCCTTCCCTCCTTGCTTCCTCGCTTCCTTCCTTCCTCGCCTCTTCTTTTCTTGCTTCCTTCCTTCCTTGCTTCCTCGCTTCCTTCCGTCCTCGCATCTTTCCTTCCTCGCTTCCTTCCTACCTTGCTTCCTTCCTTCCTTCCTCGCTTCCCTCTTTCCTTCCATGCTTTTTTCCTTCCTCGCTCCCTTTCCTCCTTCTTTGTTTCCTCGCTGTCTTCATAAATTTCTTCCTCACTTCCTTTCCTCCTTCCTTCCTTGCTTCATTCCTTCCTTCCATGCTTCCTCGCTTGCTTTCTTCCTTGCTTCCTCGCTTCCTTCCTTCCTCGATTCCTTCCTTCCTCACTTCCCTCTTTCATTCCTTGCTTCCTTCCTTCCTCGCTTCCTTTTTTCCTCCTTCCTTGCACCCTCGATTCCTTCGTTTTTTCCTCGCGTCCTTCCTTTTTTGCTTCATTCCTTCCTTGCTTCATCGCTTCCTCCCTCGCTTCCTTCTCTACTCCTTCCTTGCTTCCTCGCTTTCTTCTTTCCTTGCTTCCTCGATTCCTTCCTTCCTCACTTGCATCCTCCCTTCCTTGCTTCCTCACTTCCTTCTTTCCTCCTTCCTTGCTTCCTCGTTTCCTTCATTCTTTCCTCGCGTTGTTCTTTTGTCGCTTCATTCCTTCCTTGCTTCCTTCCCTCCTTGCTTCCTTGCTTTCTCGCCTTCTTCCTTACTTACTTCCTTCCTTGCTTTTTTCCTTCCTTCCTTTCTTGTGTCTTTGCTTGCTTCCTTCCTTCCTTGATTCATCGTTTCCTTCCTTCTTTGCTTCCTGGCTTCCTTTCTTCCTCGTTCCCTTTCTTGCTTCCTTCCTTGCTTCCTTCCTTGAAGGAAAGATAGAAGAAAACAATTTACAAAAGATCGAACCCACGCACGCAAGAACGTAGTTACAAACGAACGCACGAATGAACGCACGCACGAACGAACACACAAACGAACGCAAAAAGAACGAACAGACGAACGCACGCATGAATGGACGGTTGAACGAAAGCACGCACGGACGAACGGACGGTTAGACGGACGAACCCACGAACGAAAGGGCAGTCAGACGAAAGCAAGCACAAACGGACGGTCAGACGAACGCATGCGCACACAAACGGACGGACAATCGCACGAACGGATGCACGCACGAACGAACGAATGGTCGGATGAACGCACGCATGAACGAACGGACCGTCGGACGAACGCACGCACGAACGAACGGTCGGTCGAATGCACGCACGAATGAACGGTCGGACAAAGAGACCAATGAAATATATGTGTCCTCAGAAGTATAATCCTTGGAATAGTTAATTATCTAGAATGTACATTTAACTCCGAAATGCACAAAGTCTATTTACATATAAAAATTTGATCATGCCGCTGACAGATGGATTAGACTGCCTGAAGTTGAAGAAGAAATATTTGTGATGTTGCCATAAAATGATATATTATGTGACTGTCATTAATACGTTATTTGCACATTCGTGTACGTTCATATAAAGAAGCTCACTATATTCATGGAATAATGATGAAGCTTTCCTCGTGATCGAAGCGGGTAGTCGTGAAATTTGCTCGTGTTTTCAGCGGGGTCTCCTCATGTTTTCAGCGGGGCCTCCTCATTTTTTCAGCGGGGCCACTGGAACACCTTTAATCATGTATTTCGACCCCCATGGCAGGTGTCATTGTCCAGTAACTTATCAATACAGACCATCTTGATCCGATATTTATTATGGAGTATGTAAATCGTATTTATTGCCTTTATTTTAACGATAAAGGTAATATATGAGCAGTAAATTATGCAAACGTGCATGTTGACGCCCCTTTCCTTCATGCAAGTAAAAAATAATCATTTTTCATGTCATTTTTTGTCAAATATATCTGTTTTCAAAGTTTTGCTGGAGTATCAAAGAACGGTAATAAGTATTTTCATCCTTTTGGTTCATTTTCCAAAGTGATACAAATAAACAGGACTATGCTCGCGATTTCAGCGGGAACTTGCTCGCGACTTTTCAATCATAACGGGGCTTTAGATACTACCCGTGACGATAGTTCTCATCTAACGTTGTAGAAGTCATCCAGTACGTAAAACGAAGCAAGCAGGCTGTAATATCAAGGACAGTTGCAGATGAGCTAATTAGTAAATTAGTTCTTATATTAATTAGTGTGATCATAGAGCCAAGCATTCCTGATCAAGTAGCCAATGTCATATAGGGCTACTTTAAAAAAATGCTTTTGGAGATACATGTAGAACCTTTTGCATCTGTAACGCAATGATCGGTTCATTTGATGGAGATAAAACTTTTTATTACCCTGGAATACAGGGCAAGGCAATGAGATGAAGCAAGCCACACCATTGGGAAGGATATCTATCCAGATCAAACATGATGAATCCTTATAACTTATTTACTAAATTGTGTTACAAAGGTGGGTATTTTGTGTAGAATCCAGGTGTGCCTGCAAAGGAATAATCGACACATCCTGTAGTGTTCATAAAGAAACATCGAGTTGAGCTCATTCTGATACTCATAGCATCTTTCTGTTTCACCTGAAACAGGCCTGAGAAGAATTGAGATCGTCATGGTTTATCATGATGAGTTGAGCTAGTCATCTGAAACTTCTTTCATGTCTTTTGGAGCTGCTCTATGAAGTTTTTAATTTTTCTGTACAAGAACAAGTCAAAATTTGTGCAGACAAAAAAGTTATGCAACATTACGGAGGTGGATGGTATTTTTGTGTGTCACAATGTACACAATGTTGTTAAATGTTAAAAGCTTTTATCTCCAATTTGAACAATGGCATTTTATGTTAAAAAGTTTTATCTCAAGCATGGAATAAGAGATATAATCATATAGCAGTAATTATGTTCATCAAATGAAAGACAAACTTATTGCCTTTGAAATCTCCCATTTCTGTTGGTTATGTTATGCTCTTACATGAAATTGACCAAAAATTGGTAGTTAGAATCTTAAAGTAGTGAAGGGACGACACGGCTTAGTTTAAACAAAACGAATACGCATATCTGAACTCAAAAATTGATTTAGCCATTGCATGGAGTGATTTATTTTGTTTGAGATGAAGCAGCTTTAATCTGACGATCCCCGGTTTGTTTTGGGTAAAAGTTCTCTTGCTCCAGTTGATAGATGGCAATCAAGTAGTTATGCCGGAAAAGTCTGATCGAGTGCTAGGCCAGCCTATAAACTATGAAGTTTTATATCTTACAGGCCCGTAGCCAGGCCCTGATATCTCCTAAAAAATGTGGACCTACCTTTTTGCTTCCTTGAAGAAAAACTTACTCTTCCCTACATTCACTTGGCAATTTAGATTAAAAAACTGGCATTGCTGTGCATTGTTTTTCGAATTTGGGCATTATTTTCAAAAGTTGGCCCAATTTTTTCGCAGACATATTTGTGCCCATTTCCCTCTGTTTTTTAGGATCGTCCTTTGTGTTTTGTTAATCATAGCCTTCTGGCGGTTCCAGAAGGGGGGCATGGGGCCGCCCCCCCCCCCCCCCCTAAGGTGGGCCCGGAAAAAATGTTGGCCCAAAAATATTGTAGGGCCTCTTTAGTGGGCCTTTTGGGCATTACTTGATCTTTTTGGGCCTTAATCTTTTCAATTTCAGGCAAAATTTTCAAAAACGGTCTTTAAATTTTCTAAATTTTGGCCAAAATTTTACGCGCAGCCCTAGTATGGGCCCAGAAAAAAATGTTGGGCCAAAAATATTGTAGGGCCTCTTTAGTTGGCCTTTACTTGACCTTTTTACTTGACTTTTTGGCCTTAGTTTTTCAATTTTAGGATAAATTTTTAAAAAATGGGCCATAAATCTTTAAAATTTAAGCCAAAATTTTGGTTCTAGGGCCCTAGAAGGTTCTCCGCGTGGCCATAGGATGGGACCAGAAAAATAGTGTAGGGCCTCTTTGATGGGCCTCTTTGGGCATTAATTGACCTTTTGGGCTTTATTTTTTTCAATATAAGGCCAAATTTTCAAAACGGGACATATATTTTCAGAATTTTCGCCCGATTTTGGTTTAAGGGCCCTAAAACTTTTGCGCGCGGCCCTAGGATGGGCCTAGAAAAAAAGAGTTGCCGCCAAAAATATTGTAGGGCCTCTTAGCTTTAGTTGGCCTTTACTTGACCTTTTTACTTGACCTTTTTGGGCCTTATTTTTTCAAATTTAGGCCAAATTTTAAAAAAACAGGCCATAAATTTTCTAAATTTTTGTTCTAGGGCCTTAAAAGGTTTTCCGCGCTGCCAAAGGATGGGCCCAGGTAGGGCCTCTTTAGTGGGCCTTTTTGGGCATTACTTGACCTTTTTAGGCCTTATTTTTCAATTTTAGGCCAAATTATCAAAGAACGGGTCACAAATTTTCAGAATTCTGGCCCAAATTTTGGTATTAGGGCCCTTAAAAATTTTCTGCGCTGCCCTAAAATGGGCCCAGAAAAAAATGTTGGCCCAAAAATATTGTAGGGCCTCTTTAGTGGTCCTTTTTGGGCATTACTTGACCGTTTTGGGCCTTATTTTTTCAATTTTTCAAAATGTAAGGCCAAATTTAAAAAAAACGTGCCATAGATTTTCTGATTTTTGGTCCAAATTTTGGTTTTAGGGCCCTAAAAAGTTTTTCCGCGCAAGCGCGGATATTTCTTCCTGACTTGAACTGTGGGTCCCCCTTGTTAGCTTCCGGATCCGCCACTGTCCTTTACAATACAAAGGGTCTTGGTTTAGCATGGGGATTTTTATTGGGGGGGGGGGTCGAGCCCCCCCCCCCCCCCCACCCTTACAAAAAGCTGGCTACGGGCTTTTCTCATCTTTTATCTTTTCTTCATCCTAGGTATGACATATATACATCTGTTATACACGGTCGGTTTTGGATAAAGGGTTTATCCCTCTGGAATAATGTGCATCTCGGTCCCTCTCCATCCAAAATTCACATTTTCCAGGCGTTCAAATAAACATCAGGGGCATGAGCAGAGAATGCCGGTACCCTTTGCATTCGTTTGACTTCACTTCTTAAAAGAGAGCTTCGTCTTCGTCTGTAGTTTAACTAGACTCTGCACGCAGGGTAAAGCCCGGGTGTATAGCCAAGTGAAAAAGTATATATGTGTTGGTGCCTCTTTTACCTCTTGTATGAGACCATTTCAATAACTAAGCTTATCTTGTCTTCCTTAGTCTCCTCTCTGACAGAAGTGAATCAACCGTTAAGCATTAAACTTTATTAATAGATGACAAAAGATTTTTTGCTGACTGACAATATTACATATGATTTGAAATAGCAAGCCACATGTACATCAAACCATTTGAAAGCTTATTTATGTTCAGGGACTGGGAAATTAAGTGTTATGCACAGAACTTAAATGATAAATCACGAAATAAATCTATTTTGATCCAAATTAAACTTAAATAATAAATAAGTGACATATTTTTGCAGACTTACAACTTGTACATGAAGGTTTGACTTGGGCTGTGATTTTAGGATGTTTACAGTATTGAATTTCCCATCCTTGATGAAGCTTATACACGCCTAACCATCGACAAGGTACAGTCACGTGACCGTGACAAAATATGCCGTAGTACACTTTTGATGTACGATGTCACTATTAACTGATTTTAAGCAAAGACTATGATGTAGGTTTGATGCAGGTTTTCAAAAATAAATTTGAGGAATACAAAAAGGATTTCCTGTTTGATTTCGCGTGTATTCGATTTCAAAGACATTTATTTTTCTAATTACGTTAAAAGATCTTCGAGCAGTGCTCGATTTTTTTCGTTGTACGTCTACCCATACAATTGTTCGGTTGGAAAAATGTTGTTTTTTACACATTTCCTTTGATAATTTTCCCTGACGTCTCGGAGTGTCGAATATTTTAATGAGAATGTGTTTCTCTAAACTGCACAATTTAAGACGGGTTAAGATTTAATAAATATTCATGCATTTGGTATAATTTAAAAAATCAGAAATGTACGTTGTCAACTCACAGTGTATGTTGTCCCTGTAATTGAAATTCATGAGTTATAATATTAAACATTGCAATGATTTAATTTCAAAACTGATTAAGGGTTTTATGCGTAACAAGTGATGTTCAACGAACATGCTCCTGTATCCCTAGTACAGATAAACAGGTAAACGTGATTTTTTCGTTGAATGCTATTTTATTTCATGAAAGTGTTAATATGGTGATTAATATGTGACCATGGCGTGATATTTTCCGACCTTTTTGGCCACTCGGCGTCGGTACGTTACGTTATGTTTAGTTGCACTTTTATGAATTTTAATAATCTCAAGGAGTTCATGGAGAGATCTATACTAGCAAGATGACTTTCAAAATTTATGCTATAGGGTGTCCCGAAAGTATGGACCCCCTAGGCAGACATATACCAATGTCTCCATAGTATGTGTCATATATCATTTTAAAGCTCATCCAAAGTTATATTAATTTGCCGAGTATCATGGTTCAACCCACAAATGGAAAAAGTTAAGGAATACAAAAGTTAGTGTTTGGCCAAAATTAAAGTCAGTTTTACACCAAAACAATAGTCGGTGTGTCTCCTTAGCCGCCATGTTAACAGCAGCAATACTTTCCATATATGACCTTAAACAGGCTTCAAATAGGGATATGGCGTTTTGCGATCCTCATGAAACCTTTTTAAGGCATAAGAAGAGTTTCCTTGGAGTTAATCTACCCTAAACGTCATCTTTTTAGAACTAATAGCCATCCTATCTTCGAGAATGGCATCCATATTTTCTTTCACAGGGTCAGGGCTGTTTCCAGGATACTGAAATGAATCTTTTTGACAAAACGCTAATTTTTGAAATGCCTGTTACTTTTTACCATTTGAACCATCATATTTGGCAAATCAATGTAACTTTGGATAAGCTTAAAAATGATATATGACACATACTATGGAGACATTGGTATATGTCTGGCCAAGGGAGGGGGGCATACTCTTGGACACTGTATATCTGGAAACTGCAGAAGTTCAAAAGCCAGGTATGGAACACAAAAAAAGAATTAGTAACATTGACATTTAATCATATCAATGACAATTTTATGGATTAACGGAAAAAATATTAGGGAAAATATATCTGATATGCCTATTAAATATTATTACTTTATTATCAAATATGTTCCTTCTATTACACGTACATTATAGCATTTCATTCACTGTAAAATTAACTGTGAATTGAGATCTGTAAGGCCAATGTGACAACATACATTCGAGTTGACAACATACATTATCTATTTTTCGTAGTAGCATCCAAAGTAAAAAGCGGTTTTTCATTAACTCTGAATGTATATTTGTATACTTATCTTAAGTTGTGTTAGTCGTAGTTTGGCTGTTATTTGCATAGCAAAACAAAAATTAGAGAGAATTTTGAGAAATTCAGTCAAGATTTAGAGATCCCTGACGTGCTGGGTAGATCTATAACAAGATATTGAAGTTGCTGAGGATCATTTAAAGTAGATATGCATATTTGCAACTTAATTACAAATCGAATGCAACAACTACCTGATGATGAACTGACACAATATTGATCAAATCAATGCTAGTTCTTTCCTCGCTTCCTCATTCTAGAAAATGGCGATCTAAAATGGCGGAAATGACATAGTACATCAAAAGTGTACTACAGTATATTTTGTCAATGTCACGTGACTGTACCTTGTCGATGGTCAGGCGTGTTATACTAGATTAGTATTCTATTGCTATTTCTTGCTTGGTCTTCCTGATTAAACGTGCATGATTTTCAAATATACTTATCATACTCTTCTACTCTTATTATACATCTTCCATTACAAGCCTTTTTACATCACAAAATCATGGTGTCGGACTGTCGGTATATAGCAATGGTTTTCGGTACAACGCGCATGGATTTCGGTACAACGCGCATCGGTATATTGGTTTTCGGTACAATGCGCGTCGGTAAACTTATCGATTTTCGGTACAATGCGCATCGGTATATTGGTTTTCGGTATAATGCGCGTCGGACGTCGGTATAATGAGGTAATCTCGTGTGTGGATTACAATCATGTCAATATTCGTGATATCCCTGCAAACTGGGACGGAGTCGTCTTTTTGCTCACCCTGTAGGTAACAGGAGTACGTGTCTCATTCCGATGGGACCCTCAGTCCCCAACTTAAACTCTGTGCGGTAAATATACTTTTTGGTTTCGTTTAATTTTTTTAACAACTACATATATATATATATTTATTCTTCAAGTACATTTACATCCCTTGTGGTCAAGTACATGTACAAACAAAAAAATTATAAAAATTATAAAGGAAGGAAAAGAAGTCATTTACAGTACATGTAAAAAACTACATAACTATTAGTATTATACTATTAATGATGATGATGCATTGGTGGCACAAGCGCGATATAGCTATTGGTACTGGATGTAATTAAATATATATTTTGCTACATTTATACAGTTTTGATCTTTACCAGACATCAAATAAATAAATAAATTTTCTTGGACTGGCATTTTCATTTAAGACAACATTATACTTCTTTGTTTATTATATTTCGTACAGTGGAGGAGATGGTGTTCTTCATTTTCTATAATATTGCATGTTTCGCATTTTCTCTCTTCCAGGAGGTGTCGGTTTTGGTCTTATGTGTAGCGACCGAGTTCAATTTTGAGATTATGTGCACAATTCTAAATTTAAAGGAATATTCCTTGCCAGACCCTTTCTCTCTTGATATGGTAGCTATAATCATATATATAGTTTCCATATTTAGCAAAACATGGGAAAATGTTTTAATATGGTCAATATTGATCATTTAAAAATCTAGTGCTTATTTCCAGTGAGCTGCCATCTTTTAAGATTTCTTGCAGGAAGTGATGTCATCAACTCTCAACTTCTATAACCTTGCCCATAACAGTATAGGAAAGTAGCACAAAATCACTTCAAGACAAGTGATCATTACTTTCTGTGCAAAAATATTTTCAGGGCTTGTCAACTTAGAATAAAAGAAGATATTTTCAGAAGGATTAAATAAGATACAAAGTTGAAAAATAATATTTAGCTGGTTTTGTAATTCTTAATAGCTCCTTACCTAATGCTATATGCAAAGTTGAGAGTCGATGACATCACTTCCAGTGTGAAATTTTAAAAGATGGCAGCTTACTGGAATTGAGCATCACATTTCTAAGTGATCAAATTTGACCATATCAAAACATTTTTGCGTGTTTTGCTAAACATGGCAAGCATATATATGGTTATAGCTACCATATGAGGAGAGAGATGGTTTGGCAAAGAATATTCCTTTAAGTCAAAACGTTTTATAACATCTAAATAATTTTCATATGCAAAGTTCCTTTTGAATGTGTTATAAGTTCTTAGTTTGTTATTGCACTTTCGTTGTTGTGTATCATTAGAGATATTATTCTTCCAGAATTCATGAAATCGGCTCCTTAGACTTTGCTTGCATTCAGATAATACTTCTCTCGCCCGTAGCCAGCTTTTACCAGAAGATCAGAAGGGGGAGCTTTTTTTCAGGGGGGAGCTTTGTCACAATTTTGGCTAAAAATCATGCGAAAAATTATCAGAATGATGAAAAACTGCATGATTTTGAAAGAATTTCTGGCCGGGGGGGGGGGGAGCTTCCACTCCCCCAGCTCCCCCTCTGGCTACGGGCCTGCTTCTGGTGTTATATCTAGTATTTCATCTGTCTGTATTCATTAATATTTTAATCAATTTTAAGAACAACGAATACCATGACGTGAAATTCTGATTTTTGTGTATATGTTATGTTAGTCTCAGAGCTCAAATGAGTCTGAAATGTGAATAATAGATAATGATAATATTTACATTATTTCAACACTACTCTAAATTGTTATTATTTACACTGATTAATCCATCAAACATGGACTTCCGTGTTATGTTTGATAATATTATTGTTGGTAATGTTGATTATTTTCTTACTTTCATATGCTAATATCACTCCCTTTTGATGTACTCTGTAATTATCAGACTCAGGATGTTACTTGCTACATTGTAGCCAAGATTCCCGGCAAAACTTTCAAGAATGAATATTTAATTAGCAGTAGCGCGATCTAATTGGTCGAAAGTTTTAGTCACGTGACCCCAATTGATTGATTCTCACAGAGAAGGAAGATCAGTTTACAGAAAGAAGCCTACCTCCAACATGGAAGAAACCATGGAGAAACCATGGAAGATGACTCCTCTAAGCAATGTGGATACGAGTTCTTCCGTCTTTCAACCGTCCCAGCTTCTGAACTGGTGCTATCTAAACCTCACTGACAATCAGCAACAGCAGCAACAGCAAAGACTGCAAGAGGCACAACAGAACAGCAATTCTTGGACAGCAATTCAGAACCAACAACAGAATATCTTGGCTACAGATCCATGGACCACACAACAACAGGTCAGTCAAGTTTTCTACTGAGCATGTTAATCAATGAAGGGGAAGGTGTTTAGTTTTAAGGCCAATGAAATGCATGTTTGGATTGATCCAATGTCTAATGTTTAGCATCTTCAAATACCTATTGTAACTACAATTATTTTGAAAAACCACTTGATTTTGTGTGCATTCATGAACTAACATCAACAGATCAAAGGGTGTTATATGGTTTTGGATGTGACTTAAAGATTAACTAGTGGCCTTGGCCTCTATTTTGATTTGGAGATCAAGCACTGTTTGTCTTTTCTAAATCATTACCTCTTCAGTACAATACAATTGCAGGGAAGCAGTTACTGCTTTTCCACATTTAACAAAAATCAAAGTCTCTAAAAAGACATATTTTCACACAATACAATTAAGGCCAATATTTTGAATGCAAAGTAATGCGTTTAACAATCTGCTTTTAGTAAACAGCCATTTTATATAATGAGGCCAAAATTAATTATGTTTTGTTTAATAGCCCAATGTGAGTGCTACAAATGTGCAAGTCCCCGACATACTGCATGAGATCACTGAACGATGCCTACAAGTTTCGGCCTTGCTGAATGAGGGTGATCTCACCCGGGTACTTGTAGAGGGGACAAAGCTTGGACATTTTGATGACCTTTTGAATAGGGACCCCAGTAGATCTAACACCCCTTCTCCTGTTTATAACCTATCCCAGGTTTGTATGTTTGTTTGGCTTTATGATCACATCATTCATGTAATTGCCCATGTGCATTTATTAGGGAATATTGCAAAACTTCTCGCCTCCATTAAAGGTCCATTTGATTGCTTTTAGCTGTTTGAATTTTGTTTTTGTATTTTCCTTTAAGTTAAAATCTGCATGATTAAGTTAAGGTTTGACCTGCATAGCATGTGGTACTAGAAAAGATAATAGTCGTTGAATGTTTTGATCTGCTTTGTTTGCTTTCCAACTACCACTTTTTCTCATAATAAGCCCATGGGCATTTAAACAAAATTAATGCCTGATATTTTCACCATAAAGCCCCATGGGTGTTACTTTGTTCTTCAATGAAGATGCCTTATTTCAAGAAAATCTAGCATCCTCAAAAGCAATGTTTCTGAATTGTATTGATGGATTGAACCCATGCTATTACAAAACTGTTCAAATCAATTTTGATAAACAGCAAATTTCAAATATTTCAGGAACTTTACCAGCCAACTGCACAAAGAATCTCTGCTTCGTCACCATACAGTAGCATCAATGACATCACAGATCATTTCAATGATCTCTCATTGTCTATGGAGAGAAAACCTGGGAAACGACCTCCAAGCACCTACTTGTGCCATCTATGTTTCAACAAGGGGCACTACATCAAAGATTGTCCACAGGTAAGTTATATTAAAATAGTGTTTATTATGTCACCACTGCAAGTTGTGACATTTTGCTATAGTCTCCAATTTTTTTGTGGACAGCTGTTGGTGTTTAGCATCCAGCGGTCAGCATCTGTAACAAATGGCATGTGTAATGCAGGTAGTGACATTCTGCATGATTATGCCTTGTATAGCTTTGTTTTCCTTATATTTGTTCTTGTATTTTTTTATGGCACACTCCTTTAACTAACATCAATTCAACAAGTAGTATAAGAAATTGGTAAGAAATTGTATGAATGTCCATACACACTTACACACAAATATATTTTCAAAAAAGGCATATGTGTAGCCTAAAGTATCTCAATTTAGTAATTTTACTGTGGTGAAACCTGGGCATTACCCTAATATTTAATTGCCTTGGCCTTTATTACCAGATTAGAAGTCAAATGTTCAAAATGTAGATGTAGAGTAGCTGCATCTGAGAAGTTTCCCTTTAGGTCTGAAAAGAATAATGAAATTAGTTAAGCTTGATATTAATGCTTATTTAGATAAACTTATTTGAAGGAGGTCTTAATGGTGTGAATCTTGAATTTATTGTGCAATGACAATTGTTGGATGGATTTTATGAGTCATTGGGCCTATTATTCATATCCTTGATATCATGAGAACTTGTTCTGTATACTGTTTGAGGGGTTTAGTTCTTTAAAAGTTTAATTTGAGGTCATGTGAATGAATAGCACATAAGATATTAAAGTAGAAATAAAGAAAGGGTATTGACTGTTCCATGTATGGGAAATGTAAACTTGAATAACAAAGACTTGTGGGAAAAAATAAACATGTTTGAAAAATAATTGATTGCTAACAGTATACCAGATGATAAAAATATATATAAATATAATGTCCTGCTTCAATTAATTCTGAGAATTAAATTCATCTGAATGAAATATTGACATTAATAATCCAGCCAGTTTCCTGTTGAGATAAAGCTACTGAGGTAATCAGCTTTAATTACAGCTATTTATGTAAGTGTTCTGGAACTTCTATTTATATCACTGCATCATCAATGTTCAAAATATTATCTCTTATAAGTCGAGGAAATACATAATTTCTTAACTTCCTATTATAAAAGTAATAGTATTGCCATTTCCCTTCTCTTAATCTTGAATTTGGATTCCTAAGGTTTGAGGCCTCTCTGATGCCCCCCCCCCCCCAATTTGACATCCTAATGAAGTATTTTTATTTGTTCTTTTCATGCTATAATACTGTTCAAGAATAAATACAATATTTGTGATAAGTGATTCACAGGGCATTTTGATGGTGAAATAACTTTGGGAAAGAACCCCCAAAAGAACCCGACTTCTCAAAAAGTCATCTTGAGGATCACTTTCTAAATCTAGATTTTGTGAAACATAAACATGACATTTAGAACTAGACTCCAAGAGAAGCTTAGTGGTGGGCTGTTTTTCTGTAGATGAAATGATTTAGGTCATGTTTTAAAATCAAAAATAGAGAAAAAACGGAGAATCAAAGACTTGAGAAATTAATTTACTTTCAGCACTCTAAATCATACATCAATGCTAGAAAATCTCACACTTTCTTCAAATCTTAAAGAGAAATATAATGAAATAGAACAATCGGAATAATATTTGAGGCATAAGTTAAATGCATAGAATCATGAACCTAATGTTGTTGCACTGAAAATGCCACAAGAAATATTACCAATTGTCATCAATAGGGAACTTCCTTTTAACAACAACACAATTATGTTTGCATCTGGTTCTTCTGCAAGGTGAGTAGTGATGGAACTTGAGAAGTTCTGGCTTCAGAGGCAAGTGATGGAGATAAGCAGTTTCTGCACAAGCAGAAAATAACTTTTATACGCCATATACTACGAGTAGGCTTATCCTAGTTTAGCATGTAAATATGAACTACCTTTTGGCAGTCTTTACAAGTTAATGTACATGTAAAGATCTAATTTTGTTGTTGAAAAACCAAAATGTCCAGTCCATTTCTTTAAAGATAAAAAGACCAGAAAATCAGCTTTACGACCTATTACATTTTCTTCAATCAGTTTGAATGTTTATTTAAAACAATACATATGAATCCTGTGTTGCTTCAAAAACCTGTTAAATCATGTTAAAAACATGTTAAATCATATTATCTCTACCTCATTTTACAGTAGATGGGTTATTAAGTTATTCCATCTTTGGATCAAAGAAAAATACATGTACCAACTTATATATTTCAAAAGTAAAAATTGCAATATGCCAAATGAGTTGTCTGCTGTTTCAGAACAACCAACGTCATAATCTTAAAACTTGCCAATGAAATGAGAATAAAACAAGGCAATTAAAATAGAATAAAATTTGAAGATCTTTTGAATGATATGTGAAGTGCCCCCTAAAACATCACAGTTCCCTCAAATGAATAAATAATGACCCAGCCAAAAATTGATAATAACTATAACACTTTCTTTGTCTCCTACTTTGATGTTTCACAATTGAAGACATGTGCTCTCAGTTAGAGGTCTGGGGTATATCACAGGGGCACAAGCCTCTATTTATCTTGATAAATCACCAGATTGACCATAAAGTGTGACAAGTAAACAGCCATGTGATTCCAGACAGTGTGAACTTTTAATTCATAAACAATTCCTATATCTATTTCCCATTGTTAATGAGAGAATTCTGAACATTTAATGCAAGACATTGGTGTTAAGCCACGATGATACCATGAGCACATGCTTTGAGGATCCGCGTTGTTTGGGTCTGCTTTACCCCCCCCCTCAACTCATATAAGGAAGAAAAGGGGGAACATTGGGGTTCAACTAAAAAATATAGGACAAAAAAATTCTATAAAATGAAAGAATAGCAAATGCAAAGTTTAGTGCATTGGATATGTTAAAGATAATGAGCAACATGGTGTATCAACAGATCAACTATCAAGGGGGAGGGGGTCAAGCAGTATTCTATTACTTATAAATGGACTATTAATCAGCAGTGAACATTATCATTAACTTTCCACATGTGTGTGGCATATGTTAAACATGAAAAGTCTGGCAAATATAACTCTTGGCTTCTGATTGTCCATATATTGTAACAAAGACAGTTAATTTAGATAGCCTGAATGACATGCCTGTTGCATCTTAAATAAATAGAAATAGAAATAGACATCAAATGAGGGTTATATAAAAAATGGCGTGATTTTTATGCCAATTAATTTTGAGGGGAGGTACTCATGGATAGCTATTTTTAATGAGTTTTCAATGTATAGCTATATTGATAAATGTTACATAAATTTTAATGAGTTTTCAATGAGTCTGCCCCCCCCCCCCCCCCCCCCGGAGCTGAGAAGCTAATACAGAGATAGGTAGGATTAGGAGGCCACCTCCAATGGGCCCATGCAGGACATCCATTTAGAAGGAACATACAATAAATCAAAATATAAAATGATATTTAAGATTATTAATAATTTTATTTTAATTAATCTATTTAACTCAATAGCATAGTCAGATAAATCCATATAGAAGGTAAACATATGAAACTAGAATAGAATGTCTTGCCAGTAAACCATATGCCCCGTGTCAAACACACTCCTGAAGTATTGATAAACACAAACTCCTTGGAAAATACACAAAGTTGTTAATTGTAGGCACTGATTCCTTTTCCAAATGCTTAACATTTCTTACATTTCTTTCTCATATTTAAATTTTGATGACATCCAAAAGGTTAGCTCTAAACACCATCAGGATTTTAGCTTTCAATGTGCACTTTAAAGTCCCCATGTAAAGTTTGAAAATGTGTTCTTATCATTCATTTATCAAATTGTACAGTACAGTGCAAAATGTCTTTTTTACACCAATCCAAAGATTGAACATTGAGTCAAGTTCAATTTCCTTCCTTTCTGCATGAAAATAAAATCTTGGTAACTCATGACTGTGGAGTGAACCATATGTTTTTGAGGGATGGCTCCGAAATATTAATTTATTCAAATATCTGGTTCATCAAAATAAGCATCAAATGAGTGATTCAAGAACATGTAAGGTTATTTTAGTTTTGTCTGCCCACACATATGTCTTTCTTACTAATGAAAAGGACAGACATGTTTTGATGCTAACAAGATCTAAGTGATACCAAAAGTGTGTGTCAGTGAATATAAAATAGATGCAAGCAACTTTTGAAGGGTTACAAGTTTGTGATTGCAATATGATTGGGTACCTGAATTTTGATTAACCCATTCTGATTGGATAAGGCTACATTACATATTTCAATACATTTTTAAAAGAAGCATTTACCTTTTTAGATGGAGATGTTATGGAAATGTTTACATTCCCTAAAATCCTAATGAAACTTCCCCAGTCTGAATTATAATTCTTATATTTTAGAGTAGGATATCCAGTACATTCATTCATTTTACAATTCTACAAATTGTGATATCAAAACTCAAGTATCTATCAAGTTACCATGGTAACCATGACAGTTATCCCTTTCCTTTGGAGTTAATGTACTTTCAAGATAAGGCAAAGCCCTAGTATATAGGTTAGTGGAAATGTGTTTATGGTAGCACAAATTAGCAAAATCTAGATAATCCAAGCTATTCACCTACCATGTAATAATGTTGTCTGGTAGAGGGGTGAGCTGATGCAAGACTACAGTAAAGATAAGACAAGACTTCAACAAAGAGTTCTATTTTTATGTCAAGTGGTGACATCTTGTTACGGTCAACAAATTTTTTATGGACAGTGTTCTGTGATTGGCGTTTGGTGTTTGGCAGTCAGCATCTGTAGCAAATGGCAGGTGGTTACATTTTTCATGTGAATGCCTTGTTCGGTACTCTTTTTTTAACAGTGTTTCACATTATTTTGTTAGAGGACAAAGTTTTTATAGTACAAAAAACACATTCAGTTTTTCTTTTTCCCTTAGAACATTAAAATTTATAGATTTTGTGACAGTTTCTATAGCAACAAGTTAAGAAATTCACAACAGAAGCTTGTAATGTTATATTTGTTAGATTCACATGCTAGTCAGTTACAATAAGATTTCCAGTTTATACACCTCCTCCAAGTGCAGGGAACCAGATGTTATTCCACATTTTTTGGGCCTTATTTGAAACAGCTGATCACAGAGTAGGGAGAAGGAAAAAACATGTGGATGATGTCAGGAGCCCTGCATTCAGAGGATGTAAACACACAGATGAATCATATCATGTGAATTGCTCACAATCTTGGTGGTCATGTTCTGCATGCTAAAATACAATGGAAATGGCAAGGAATCAATATTCATAAAACAAAGGCCAAGGATTAAAGTGAGAAAAGATGGGGAAAAGCGTAAGCTGTCAGAGTGACACTTTAATGCAAATTAGAACATGATTGCACACTTAATTAAACAGGGATCAATTTCAGTTTTTAATTAAAATGGGTTGCACAATTTACAATTTTATACCATTGCTACTTTACAAGCATAATGCATTTAAATTAAACACTTCATGGGTTTTAAGGACATATGTGTGCTGTTTGACTTTATCTCCTGAAGGCTAAACCTACATCATCTATATCCCATCCTCTCCCAAAGGAGAACCCTACATCATCTATATCCCATCCTCTCCCAAAGGAGAAACCTACATCATCTATGTCCCATCCTCTCCCAAAGGAGAACCCTACATCATCTATATCCCATCCTCTCCCAAAGGAGAAACCTACATCATCTATATCCCATCCTCTCCCAAAGGAGAACCCTACATCATCTATATCCCATCCTCTTCCAAAGGAGAAACCTACATCATCTATATCCCATCCTCTCCCAAAGGAGAACCCTACATCATCTATATCCCATCCTCTCCCAAAGGAGAACCCTACATCATCTATATCCCATCCTCTCCCAAAGGAGAAACCTACATCATCTATATCCCAACCTCTCCCAAAGGAGAAACCTACATCAACTATCCCATCCTCTCCCAAAGGAGAACCCTACATCATCTATATCCCATCCACTCCCAAAGGAGAAACCTACATCATCTATATCCCATCCTCTCCCAAAGGAGAAACCTACATCATCTATATCCCATCCTCTCCCAAAGGAGAAACCTACATCATCTATATCCCATCCTCTCCCAAAGGAGAAACCTACATCATCTATATCACATCCTCTCCCAAAGAAGATACATCTATATCCCATCCTCTCCCAAAGGAGAAACCTACATCATCTATATCCCATCCTCTCCCAAAGGAGAAACCTACATCATCTATATCCCATCCTCTCCCAAAGGAGAAACCTACATCATCTATATCCCATCCTCTCCCAAAGAAGATACCTACATCATCTCTACATCATCTATATCCCATCCTCTCCCAAAGGAGAACCCTACATCATCTATATCCCATCCCCTCCCAAAGAAGAAATCTACATCATCTATATCCCATCCTCTCCCAAAGGAGAAACCTACATCATCTATATCCCATCCTCTCCCAAAGGAGAACCCTACATCATCTATATCCCATCCTCTCCCAAAGAAGAAACCTACATCATCTATATCCCATCCTCTCCCAAAGGAGGACCCTACATCATCTATATCCCATCCTCTCCCAAAGGAGAAACCTACATCATCTATATCCCATCCTCTCCCAAAGGAGAAACCTACATCATCTATATCCCATCCTCTCCCAAAGGAGAACCCTACATCATCTATATCCCATCCTCTCCCAAAGGAGAACCCTACATCATCTATATCCCATCCTCTCCCAAAGGAGAAACCTACATCGTCTATATCCCATCCTCTCCCAAAGGAGAAACCTACATCATCTATATCCCATCCTCTCCCAAAGGAGAAACCTACATCATCTATATCCCATCCTCTCCCAAAGGAGAAACCTACATCATCTACATCCCATCCTCTCCCAAAGGAGAAACCTACATCATCTATATCCCATCCTCTCCCAAAGGAGAACCCTACATCATCTATATCCCATCCTCTCCCAAAGGAGAAACCTACATCATCTATATCCCATCCTCTCCCAAAGGAGAACCTTACATCATCTATATCCCAACCTTACATCATCTTTATTTGACCCCTCTAAAGATTTACTATTCCATCAGTCCTTAGTTTTTACTGTATACATAAAAGTATCTTGTACAAAATAAAAATGTTTTTCTTTGGAAAACGTTCCCTAATATGATATAATCAAATGCTATTGAACAGGAATTATGCCATACCCATGTTTTTAAAATGTTTCTTGGTCTTACTTTTTCCCTAACATGCATTTAAAGAGAGAATCAGATATAGCGAGCAGGCTAAACAAAAAATTGTTTCAATTTTAGAATATTTTTGGCTCATGTCATTCCTTGTCATGTCTATTTTCTAAAAATCACAAGAGTGCATACTTTATTACAGGAAAACTAAAGATTTTTACAATAATGTATTATTTTTCTATAAGAATGGTAACCATTCTTATTATTTGGGAGAATTTAAACATTTTTCACTCATTTTTGCACTTTGAATCATTAATAACTTCACCAATTTATAACATATTGTGAATCTTTTGGGAGATCGATATTGTATTTGATATTGTAAGGAATATATCGGTAGGTCAATTATACATGTTGCTTGTAATTTTGTCACCCCTATAGATCAGATTCTGCCTTTAAAGTGATTTTAAGATCTCCATTACCAGAGTAAGCCTCATGTTGATGTCTTGTTATTTTTATCCCAGCACTTGGCACACCAGGTCAATGCTCACCAATTTCTGTAAACAAAGTACTGTTTAACTCTTGTATTGTGAATATATGTAGAACTGAACTGTTTACATCTGGAAACTAAACACTAAACTTTCAATCTCACCAAATAACTGCCCATGGGACTGAACAACAATTTTTACACATTTTTCTCTACATATACTTGTGTTAAATTACTGTTTCCAAAACTATTTTCTGTAAGTTTACATACTAAAGAGCATGTAAAATAAATTGCTTGTAAAAATTATACAAATACTTTACTTATAGGCAAGACCAAAAGGAGAAGGGCTGACACCTTACCAGGGGAAAAAGCGTTGTTTCGGAGAGTACAAATGCCCCAAATGTAAGAGGAAGTGGATGAGTGGGAACAGCTGGGCCAACATGGGGCAGGAATGCATCAAATGCCACATTAATGTATACCCCCATAAACAGGTAAATTATGTAAATCATTAAATTCTACTTGCAAACAATTAATAAGAAGAAATTGCTTAATTCAGAATTGCACTTCTAAAATCAATAAATTTAATTATTGCGAACTTTTCTGATGACCCATTTCTTGAATTTAGTGCATAACTTTTATAATGGTTCATTGAGTCAATTACAAAAGGCAGCTCTTGATAAATCGGAAATTTGGTGTGATGCATGGTCGTGGAATGATTTCATTCAACATTGATCATGCTTTGCCAAGAGGAGGATTTCTCCCAAGTTCTGTTTGCACTTGGGAAAAGTGAATACTCCTTTGCTTTCATTGTGATTTCTAGCTTCTGCATGCTATTAAAGGTGCAGACTTTCAGGCCACATTCACAAATATCTGGAATTATAGTGAAAGGGAACATAAATTCTGGAAATGCAACTAAATTGTCAATTCAATGATAGATCAGTCAGAAAAGATCAATCTGAACTCAATTCGAACAGAATTTCCAAAGTTGCTTAAAATATATATTTATCTGTTACTGTTTTTGACACCATTAAATTGTCAATTCAATGATAGATCAGTCAGAAAAGATCAATCTGAAATCAATTTGAACAGAATTTCCAGAGTTGCTTAAAATATATATTTATCTGTTACTGTTTTTGACACCATTAAATTGTCAATTCAATGATAGATCAGTCAGAAAAGATCAATCTGAACTCAATTTGAACAGAATTTCCAGAGTTGCTTAAAATATATATTTATCTGTTACTGTTTTGGACAATAACCTGGGTCTGAACCTTTAATGATTTAGTTTTGTTTTGCTCCATTAATAGAGGCCGCTTGAGAAGCCAGATGGTTTGGACGTTTCGGATCAAAGTAAAGAACACCCCCAACATCTGTGTGAGAAATGTAAGATGCTAGGCTACTATTGCAGAAGATGTATGTATACTCAGTATTGACATATGCACTCAGTATTGTCATCGACATAGTAGCAAATTTAACTTTAACTTTAATTTTTGTGTTGCATAAATAGCATCGAAAAAGCATTAATAGTGTTGGTATTTTGTACTATTGACATAAAATTGTTAAATGGCAGTGAAGAATAGAGTAGAATGTTGGATGCAATATTCCAAAAATGTGCCTCTTTAATAGATTATATTCTTTATATGGATATGCTATAAAGAAGGATCAATGACTAATTCGTGCAAATGTAATGAAATGGAAAGTGCAAGTAGAAATTGACCACAATCATTATGAAAGGACAATTCTCTGTTTGGAGAACGAAGTTCATCAATCTAAATGAGCATTATCCCTGCTTCGGACAAATTTTATTTTTCACATAATATAGATTTGAATGTCTTCTTTTGAATAGTCATAATTGAATTTGGGTAATATTTCTAGATTCTTCGCAAAAAAATATTAGCGCAGTACACTGATGAACTTCTTTTCCCAAATCGAGACTTGTATTTTATTGAATCGGTCTAATTGAGCACTATCCCTGCTTCAGACCAATTTGTTATTTTTACATCATGTAGATTTAAATGTCCTCTTTTGAATATTCATAGTTTAATTTGGGTAATATTTCTATATTTTTCATGAAAAAAATTATTAGCCCAGGAGACTGTTCTCCAAACCGAGAATTGTCCTTTGAATTATGACCTTTAAGAAAATAGGCTTGACAAAGAACATTGTGACTAAAATTACTTGTTTATAATCTTTGTTGCCCCTTTACAAGCTGTAGCAATATGTCTAAGTGACACTGTATTTTCTGTGCTATTTAGTTCAATAAGTATGAATGTCACACTTGCATGTGTTTGGTTACTGGGCATACCATAATGAAGTCTATGTTTCAATTTTATAGGGAAATTGATAAAATGAAAATAATGAATTGCTAATGAAGTTTAAAATCATAAATCAGTTCTACCTTTTGAATCAAATAAGACATAATAAATGTGCACTATATACTTGATTAACGTGAATAGCTAGTTTTGACATCAGCGTTAACTTCGAAGTATTGACATCATCAACTCAGTGTTAACTTCATCAGTATCTTATTGCATGTTATCAATAGATGTCATGCTTATACATTGGGCCTTTCAACCATGAATTACTGTTCACGCATTTTTGCACGATTCTATTCCATGAAAATAATAAAATCATTTGTACTTTCAGAAACCACTGGAAAAGCCAGATGGATTAGATGTGTCTGACCAGAGCAAAGAGCACCCGCAACATTTGTGTGAAAAGTGCAAATTTTTGGGCTACTATTGCCGTCGAATTCAATGAGTGTTCAAAGTTAATACAATCAGATTTTGTTAATCAAAACCAAAGCTGAAATTTTTCCAGTGGCCTTTTTCTGATGGATGATAATATGGAGAAACTGTTTTGGTGTAACTGCTGAGAGAAGAAAGGTGGCGCTAATTTCATGACATGCATCACTATCACTAAGTGCCAAAATATTAATAGTTTTTGAAATGATATATTATTAATTAAAGCAGTGCCTTTGGTGCCAATATATTGTACAGTATGAACTTTTAGCTTTTGAGCATTTTCATAAACATTGGATTCTGAAAGCCAATGCTTTGAACCTTTATCAATTGGTTTTTGTATGAATTTTGATACAGCTTTATTATTATCTGATATATATAATATCACATAGATCTGGGAAACTGAGATCTGAGATTTCAAGGATGTTAGAAGGATGCAGTGTGGTTGCATAATTAAGATGTTTTGTAACTGAGGAATAATGATTTTCAAAGTTTCATATGGTTGTCATAGTATCTGAAATATTTAAGTTGACATGACAACCAATGTCAAAGTTTCTCTTTTATGTAAATACATTATTTACAAAAGGAAAGAGGTAAGATAGAACCTTGATTTATCCCTAAATGGAAGTTGGTGTATCCTTATGGTGAGTGATACAGTATTAAGTTTTGTGTTAAAGGGAAGAATACTCCTTAAATTCGGTATTTTTATTAACAATTTTTACTGAATTTAGTTAGACTACTAACTTTGTATTGCCTTCAAGCACTAATGATATATATTATATAGTGGAATGGTATGTAAGTAATATTAAAACACAGTGTATGTATTAATAAAATAAAATATCCAGATGTATTATATAATATTGTAAAGAATATTCCAAACTTTGATGGTTTTCTGTGTGTATACTAAGCAATATCAACATAAGGCATGTATATGTACTATATTAGCAAACATAGTGTGGTTAATACATTTATTTTCACATCTGAAAACCACAGAAGACAAAAGTATTACAAGGCATTTTATCTGTAAAATATTCGCTCCGACAAAGATTTATATGTATCTGTAGATTTCAAAGATATATAAAGCTCACAGTATAAAATATTAGGTTATTTAATGTATATATAGTTTGCTGAAGTTTATGTTATATTTTCTCTCTTGGATTTGATTGTTATATGTGACGTGAACTTATTCACCGAGTTATTCTAGTTTGGTTAATTTGCAAAGTTATTTTTGAATGAATTTTAGACAAGTAAATTCAATCAATTGAAATTAAATTCAATCAGATGCATTCTATATGCAGCAATCAAATACACTACTACACACAAGCATTGGTAAAATTATGAGTTTCCATACTTTTGTCTAGCAGTGTATCTTCAATGAAATGAATTGAAATTCAGTGTCTATTAAGAAACAATAATAGTTTTGCACATTTTCTCGTGTTATTCCATAATATAATTCCAAATTGGTGTATAATATTTTGGTAGCACAATTAGATTCCAATAAAAATCACAGAACTCTTTGTGGAATTTTTCCATTTTTAATTCTGTGAATTTCTATTGAAATGAGTTTAGTATTTACTCACACATTCTTATCTCAAAAATATGAATATACCCTCTAATTGTACTTTGCATGTAACTGATATTGATGTATCATCAAATATGTACATACACTCCCCTCCAAAAGAAGGGAGTGTACGACATTAGTAACATGCCAACTATGATTTTAAGTTATAGCTAATTTATGTAAATATATGCTCTCTTAACACCACAAAAAAATAAATAAAAATATGCATGAAAATAATAATCCAGTAAATATTAAACTATAATGCTGTAAAGGTAGATTTCTTATTATTCTTTATAACTTAAATTGTATATTATATTATGATATTAACTTCTGTTTTCTTGTTTCTTACTAAAACCAAAAGCAGGCCATTTTGTTGCAATATTTTCTTTGATTTTTAGTCTATATTACATCGCTTTTAGTTGCTGAAATTATAACTGATAAAATAACATTCAATTCTGCTAGTTTTGGTATGTAATAATCAAGTATATTTTATCCTGAAAAAATGCATAAATTGCTAGGTTACCTCATCAGTGTCAAATATGCAATATGTAAATAATCAGATGAATATGGGTGGTTTGAGATGTCCCTATGCTGTTCAACTTAAAGTCTAATATCAATTTCCACCCATTTTCTTTTTAAATACTAGAATTATATACATTGTTGCATTTGAGTATGTTGAAAATATGAATTTTGTATTGAATAGTGAGATAAATACAAACTACACTTCCCCTTGTTGGAAAAATCTCAAAACAAAAGTTGGTCTATGTTTGCTATGTATGCAAATTTCTGACCTATTCATTCATTCAAACAGAGACTATTAAATGGGAAATTATGGTTCCAAACTTATGGAGGGTGTGTACAATAATAGAGAATGTAACGTTTCTGATATAAACTGATTTCTTAAAGGTGCTATGTAGTTATGCCCAAGCAGTAGTGCATAGTTTTATAGTAGACTATTTTTTTGTTTTATAGATACATGCCTTGGACATGTACATGTATGATGAAATCTGTACTGCTATACAGTGAACAATGCTTATTTCACTAGAGAAAATTGTTCACTGATTTTTATTATAACTAGTTCATGAATATTTTAATACTAGTGTGAAAACTAACATACATTTATTTGAAGCACTAAATAATGGTTATAGGGGGAAATATTAGATGTCAAACAATAGTTGGGTTATCGCTGGCTTCGAACCCAGGATAGTGAATCTGTCAACCTCCATTCAGATTATAAGAAAACCTACATGGAGTCATTCTAACCAAAGGAGAGATGTGCATAGTATACCAGTGGTTGTATGGTGCATAATCGCTGAATCGCTGAAACATTTATGAACTTGCTAGATAGAAATCCCAGAAAATGTTACATATTGAGTATCTAATTATTATCCCATTGATATGCTTCTCATTCTGTGATTGGTTCAACATGTATCACGTGACATGAAATATTCTGGAAGATTGAACAGGGATATTTCCCTTGTTAATGAATGAGAAACTATAACACTGAATGATAAAACTAATGTTTCCTTCTATTTTAAGGGAATACATGTGTTATTTTCAAAAGTAATATTCCCTTCACCACGTGGGCATTGGTATTATCACTCATGAAAGATGTAGTTATTTCCCACAATAGAACGGAATATTTGTAGAATATTTTGAAGGGTTTACAATTAGAATTGCTATTTTATTATGAACCAAGATGGTATTTATTTGATTGTAAATTGCAGTATAAAATCATGAGTAATTTTGATGATGAATGGATAAAGAAAAATCCAAGTTGATGAAGAAAAGTTTTGATTCTTAGATAAAAATATGTAAAGCATATAAGCTCCTAGTTAAGGCAGAACGTATTGTTGACACTTTGATAAATATTTAATAGTTTATGGATTTATACCTTTGAAAATTGGAATGTAATTAATCGTAATTGAGGATCTATGGTGTTTATTTCTTCTATATATAAATGAATATAAATGATGAACAATATCTATATGGATGACATTTTGTTTATTGATATTGACCTAATAACTTTGTACCATGTACATGTATGTAAGGGTTATTGTTTGCAATATGGTGATTTTTGTGCCAAATAAAGCTTTAGAATTAGAAGTGATAGTTTTGTTGACTCATTTTGTATCTACAGACATGTTCAGTCCCATGGGTTTCATTCCAACATAGCTGTTAATACTTATAAAGACTTCCCTTTTGAGTATTTTTCTGTGTCAATTTTCTCTGAAGATTGAAAGTTTCTTTTGTAGAAAAACTGATTTTTTTAATTAAAAGGGTATTCTCTTCGACAATTTTCCATATTTTATTCCTCATTGGCTAGTCTCCATGGTTGACGCTCAAAGCCAAAATTGCCAGTGATAGGTGGGTCAGCTTTAGGTGTCCTAGTTTTATGCTTATCTGAATGAATGGAATTATCAACGTTTGTCTTCTTTGTAGCAGTATTTAGTCATGTAAGCTTATACATAGTTACAAACATATACATCTATGCCCAATACAATAAAAAACAGGATTCCTAATCCTGCTCTCAAAGTCTATTTTTCTTTAACGAAAGCCACTAGAAAATTGTCAACGCGGGTAATAGTCTAATAGATGTCGTCAGAAATATTCTTTTTTTCTTTATTACATAATTTCATTGTACATATAACTAAAAGTAATAATAGCAAATAATGCCTTAAAAAGTAGACAATGCCACTCAAAACATGTTGACTTTTGTAACAATCACAAATCTCACCCTAGGATTTCCTGAAAAAGTGTTTATTTGTGATTGTTAAAATCTACATAAACTGAGTGGAATCTGGGAATACCAAGGTGGAATTCACTTAAAGAAAATCTTGAAGTACAGACAACAGCGTCCATCACATATTATGTGTGTGAAATACAAGCTACATGATTAAACAACATGTGGTGTATGTGTTTGTAATGTTAGTACTCTGTCTGGTTCTTCTTTTATGAACTCAGTAATATTCTCATGAATCCCATGGCTTAAAGGCTTCAGGAATTTCAGGAAATTTCAGGAATAAATTGACCAAAATCTGACCCCATTGAGTTCAATACAAATTTGGATTTATTTCTAGGGGGTGGGAGGGATGGAGTAGGGGGTCAAGCAAGGGTTTCAAAATTAAGGTCATGTTTTGTTAAATTTTTTCCTATGAAAATACTTTTTTCTCCAAATATGAAAGCTTATGTAATGGGTCTACATTACTCTAAAAAGCACTTGATCAAATCTCATTTTTCCAAAATACCTTGGATGGAGGACCCGCCAAAACCCAACGCTCGCTTGGGCATCTTTCGCCATTCAATTTTCAGGAAATTTGAAATTTGTTGCTTTAAGCCATGGAATCCATTTTAGTCCGACCTGGTTGTAAACACTGATACTGTTTAGGAGAATATCATAGGCACAGTCAATCCATTTAAAATCATGTGTATCTTTCAGTAGTGTCCCTTTAATCTCAGATTCCTTTGCTTCTAAGTCATTTGATATCACCACCATGATGTCATCAAGGTTTGCAATGTACATATCCATATTCTCCTCGTTCTTGATGGGCAAGAAAGATATTATGTACCTGTATGCTGTTGTTACGATCAGTGTCTTGTAAACATTCTTGAATGGTTCTGGTTGACTCATTGTTGGTAAAATGTTCTTTACTGAGTTTGGCCTCAACGAATGCAGATTTATTCAGGATTTCATCTGTATTTGTGGAACTAGAACTAAAAATATTTTTGGTCTAGACTAATTTGAGATATCAGATGACAATGACAAAGTGCTGATTCCATCCCATTGCTCATACTCTAATGGTGAGGTCAGTGATCTTTGGTTTGACTATGCTGATACGAATCTCATTCTTCGTTCTTTTTTGTGTTATATTCGTCGAACAGCCCATTTATGAATTGCATTCATTTCGGATCACCCTGTATTTTACATTCCACACAAATTTTAAAACCTCTTTTCATATTTGTGTCACCATAACCTGGTACGAATCCCACGTGACTCATTCTTTTTTGTGTTATATGCATCATACAGCCCATTTATGCATTGCATTCATTTTGGATCACCCTGTATTTTACATTCCACACAAATTTTAAAACCTCTTTTCATATTTGTGTCACCATAACCTGGTACGAATCCCACGTGACTCATTCTTTTTTGTGTTATATGCATCATACAGCCCATTTATGAATTGCATTCATTTCGGATCACCCTGTATTTTACATTCCACACAAATCTTAAAACATCTTTTCATATTTGTGTCACCATAACCTGGTACGAATCCCACGTGACTCATTCTTTTTTGTGTTATATGCATCATACAGCCCATTTATGAATTGCATTCATTTTGGATCACCCTGTATTTTACATTCCACACAAATTTTAAAACCTCTTTTCATATTTGTGTCACCATAACCTGGTACGAATCCCACGTGACTCATTCTTTTTTGTGTTATATGCATCATACAGCCCATTTATGAATTGCATTCATTTCGGATCACCCTGTATTTTACATTCCACACAAATCTTAAAACATCTTTTCATATTTGTGTCACCATAACCTGGTACGAATCCCACGTGACTCATTCTTTTTTGTGTTATATGCATCATACAGCCCATTTATGAATTGCATTCATTTCGGATCATCCTGTATTTTACATTCCACACAAATCTTAAAACATCTTTTTATATTTGTGTCGCCATATCTCCCAAGACTACTCTATTCTTCAAATACATTTGTCCCTTAACAACTAATACTGATTTTGCTTAGTTTGCACGTTCACGGGATTGATTAGATATTATAGCAACTCTTTGGGAACTATATAAACTAGATACTATTGCACTCAACTAATGAGATAAGTGTATTATATAATGTATAAAACGTATGTACATACTTAACCTTTTTTACTTTTTCAATGATGATCTCTGCACAAAATGATCTCATTAAGGGTTGTAATTGGACGATGAGGTAGCGGTAGCATCTTATATCGTCTGTGGTTCATTGGATGAGATGCTTACATCGACCTTGGGGAAGATGGTTTGCACTCAACTAATGAGATAAGTATATTATATAATGTATAAAATTGTATGTACATACTTAACCTTTCTTAACCTAACCTTTTTTTTACTTTTTCAATTATGATCTCTGCATAAATGATCTCATTGAGGTTTGTAATTGGACGATGAGGTACCCTTTGCATTCGTTCGACTTCACTTCTTAAAAGAGAGCTCCGTCTGTAGTTTAACTAGACTCTGCAAGCAGGGTAACGATGAGGTAGCGGTAGCATCTTATATCGTCTGTGGTTCATTAGATGAGATGCTTACATCGACCTTGGGGAAGATGGTTAGCACTCATCTAACGTATAAAGTGTGTTTTATATATTGTATATATTTTTATTCTATGTTCATTTAACATTAATGTTATATCAGCATTATTTTCATTGTACACTGTATACATGTATCTCCTTTTCATAAAGGGCAATAAAGATATACATACACATTAGGCATTATATACCATTTACTAGTATATACAATAAATTGTAGATTATACAGGGTGACACAAAAATGCCACCTACATAATGTTGCATCACTTTTTTGTCTGTATGATATCGCGCTGTCATTTAGTACATCGAAACTAGACTTCATGCTACCATGCGAGCCGAGTCTGGTTATAAACCAAGCTCTCTTTTGAGAAGCAAATAGTCGAACGAGTGCAAATGGTAGCTCCATGGAGGAACTCCACAAGAAGTTTCAGATGACTAGCTTAACTAGATGCACTTTTCGTCCATTCATTTGCAGGTACATCTGGCTTATACACAAAAAATGCCACTTACCTTTTGTAACGTAAATAGTTATGATTTTTTCTTGTACTTTTAGGGTACGAAGTCCGCTCAATAAAACACAATGCAAGATGATACATGTACAGTTGTCATTAACAAAATCATTTAAACTAATTTACAAAATTATATTGGATTTATAAAGTGGGTGGTATTTTGTGTAAAATCCAGGTGTGACTGCAAAGGAATAGACGATACATCTTGTAACGTTCATAAAGGTGCAACTTGCTGTGCTACTTATCTGAAACTTCTTGTGGAATTGCTTCATGGAATCTAGTTAAACGTGCCAAAGTACTTATAACAAATCAAACATTTGAGATAACAGACAAATAATATTTATTTTTATTTAAAAGATTAAACATAGATACCATGTCTAATTTTTCCTAACATCCGGAAGAACTACAGTAGATATTAAAGTATACATGACTACATTTGTTTGCTGTACTACAGTAGATATTAAAGTATAACGACTACATTTGTTTGCTGAACTATTCCTGCGTGTGACCTAACTTTCAGGACTCAGATATTAATTGGTTGATGTTTAGTCCACAAAACAAACACTATCTTTTCATTACTAAAATATTGGCATTTTGATACCTCAATACAAACGTGATCTTTTTCAGGACTAGGATATTGGTCGTTAAGTCCACAAAACAGAAACTATTTTTCAGGACTAAAATATTGGCATGTTATACCACAAAATAAGCATGACATATTTCAGGACTTATATATTGGCATGTTATACCACAAAACAAACATGGCATATTTCAGGACTTGGATATTGGCATGTTATACCACAAAACAAACGTGGCATATTTCAGGACTTAGATATTGGCATGTTATACCACAAAACAAACGTGGCATATTCCAGGACTTAGATATTGGCATGTTATACCACAAAACAAACGTGGCATATATCAGGACTTAGATATTGGCATGTTATACCACAAAACAAACGTGGAATATTCCAGGACTTAGGTATTGGCATGTTATACCATAAAACAAACGTGGTATATTTTAGGACTTAGATATTGGCATGTTATACCACAAAACAAACGTGGCATATTTCGGGACTTAGATATTGGCATGTTATACCACAAAACAAAGGTGGCATATTTCGGGACTTAGATATTGGCGTGTTATAGCACAAAACAAAGGTGGCATATTTCGGGACTTAGATATTGGCATGTTATACCACAAAACAAGCGTGGCATATTTCAGGACTTAGATATTGGCATGTTATACCACTAAACCAACGTGGCATATTTCAGGACAAACGTTGCCCTTTCGGGACTAAGATCTTGGCTGTTATTCACTATTACAAAACAAAATGTACATTTTCTCATTAAAGCAGCTTAGTTCACTTGAAACTAAGACTAACTAATTATATCATGAAATGAAATGTACATCATGTAAATAATAAATATTTACGAACATTTACCAAGCATACACGAAGAATGAAAAACTGACATATTAGTGGTATTCTAGAGACAAAAAACGATTCTCGACTATTTCAAATGAACAAGTTTATGTAACTATAGACACTCAGTCACCAGTGGGGATGGAGACCAAAGATCTATGACATAATATATTAATAGTTTGACATAACCCCATCCATATAACAGAAAAGTAGTCTATGAAAGAACAATGGTATGTCTCAAAGTATTTAAATCAAATTTTATCCCAGTAAGCCAACCGTCATGAATGACAGAATGAATTTACCAAACTGGAATAAGATATTGTTTGAACACACAATAAATACACACTAGGGATATGCCAAGCACCGTTTATTAAATTGTTGCATTTTATCCCAAGCATTATTTGTTGTGTTGGAACAGAATGCAATCAATCCCTTGAAAAACAATTATATACAATTTTAAAGTTGTAGCAGAGAGCTACTATGCAGCATAAAGCAAGGGCATAACCATACTGAGACGTGAACAAAGTAAAACGATCAAAGTAAAATCATGCGTTGGAATTTCAGATAACTGGTGGCTGCAACGCTTTCCGATTGGTCAGAAAGTGCCTCGTTATGTGTGAATTCGATTATATTGTTATTATTTCATTGCAGATTGACTCTGTATTTTTGCATAAAACTTTTGAATGTTGTCGCAATATCCTAGATAAGAAAGTCCCTTTCTGCGATATCGCGACTCTACTCGATGTTCCTATACGTTTCTTCATTTCCGACTGCTTGCTTTCTCGCAAACTCCTTTACGGATACATAAATTGTCGATTGCCACATCAGCCTTATCTCTATTTCCAACGAGCGCCAATAGGCGTATCTGAAATGATATAAGCAATATATTGGTTATAGTATTTTAACATTACAACATCATTATAGTACAGGGTGTCCAAAAAACAGGACCTTAAGAAAGTTGAATAACTCGGTCAATTTTGCCTTTCAATCTCAGAATTACTCAGTTCATTCAATGTGAATTCTGTTTTGAAAGTTTGATAACAATCTGCAAATTGAGTCAAAAACTACAGTTCCTTACAAAACATGCCTCAAATGTGCACATCTCCTCTCCATGCACAAATCAATACGGCGAACAAAGTTGTTTATGATCCTCCGACACTCATTTCTTTTTGAATGGACAAGTTAATTCCAAGAACAGCTGCTATACTGGGGCAAACGTCCTCCTGATGAAGTGTTACAGCATCCATTGCATTCTGAACAATGCATGCACTACCTGGGCGGCAATGAGCAAACATGGAATCATCGGTCCTTTTTGGTTCGAATATGAATGGGGGAGTGCTATCGCCATGAACAAGGACCAGTATATTCAAGTTCTCACTAAGTTATGGAGGTCACTAAGCACCAGAATGGGCATCTAAGGAGATAGGCAGTGGTTTCAACATGCCAATACCACCCCAACACTGCAAATGATATGCTGAAATTGGTTAGGGCAATGCTTTGGTGGTCAACTCATCAGATGCAGAACGCAAAACATATGGGCAGCTCATTCGCCAGGTCTAAATCCCCCGGATTTTTATCTTTGGGGATTTCTCAAAGCCAATGTGTATACTGACAAGCCCCTAATAATCTTAAGAGGGCAACAACTACCCCAATTCAATTCGTACCATCCATATTGATGTGTATAGGTCAGGGTCATTAACAACCTTGTTTGCAGGATTCGATCATTTGTGCATAGAACTTGAAGAACTGCTCATTTTGAGCATGTTTTGTAAGGTACGGAATTTTTGACACAATAGACAGATTATCATTAAACTTTCAGAACAAAATTCACATTGAATGAAAAATTTCAAGGCAAAATATGCAAAAGTATTCAACTTTCTTACGGTCCTGTTTTTGGACATCCGGTATATTGACGCAATGTTCAACATATAGAAATACATTGCATAAAGCATTCCTATATGTTTACCATTGTCCAATATAATTATACATTGCATAACTCATTTCTATTTTGGCATTGCCCAACATATAGACATACATGTACATTGTATAACAAATTTCTATATGTTATAACATTGTCAAGCATATAGATTATACATTGCATAACAAAATTCTATATGCTATAGCATAGTCAAGCATATAGATTATACATTGCTTAACACATTTCTATATGTTTAGCATTGTCAAGCATATAGATTATACATTGCATAACACATTTCTATATGTTATAGCATTGCCCAACATATAGATTATACATTGCATAACACATTTCTATATGTTTAGCAATGTCAAGCATATAGATTATACATTGCATAACACATTTCAACATGTTATAGCATTGCCCAACATATAGATTATACATTGCATAACACATTTCAACATGTTATAGCATTGCCCAACATGTAGATTATACATTGCATAACACATTTCTATATGTTAAGCAATGTCAAGCATATAGAAATACATTGCATAACACATTTCTATATGTAAAGCACCTACAACTGGAACAAAGAAAACCCATGCAACCGAGTCTGTTTTAGTATATTACGAAATTACGTGGCGGGTATAGCTCTCTTTAATTGAGATATATACCATTGTTTTGATTTATATCGTCAAGTTAATTAACAATTTGCTCCGTTTATTTGGCGGATGCAAATATTGTCAATTGCAATGTCACTGGTGCTATCTCTATTTTTTGTCGACCCCTGCACTTTAGCTACCAGATGTATCTACAATAAGAAAGAAAATATATGTATAAGTTATACGTGAGCCTCTTCACAATGGAGAGGTTAAGCTTTGCATATATAATCGAAACTGAACCTGTACGTATCACTCGACCATATACAAATTCATGTAGCCTTCTCATATAAATAGCCGTTCAAATCCAGTACTCTAGGAGCTAGCAAACATTTATAAGACATCTCGAGTACAAAAGGTTTGAGGCCTGTAATTAGTAGATGTGGGTCTAACATCCCCAAAAAGGCAACTCTTAAGTGACAAATTTGGGGCTACCACCAGGGGGCACTTTTTGAAATGCCCCTAAAATTAGTTTTAAATGACATCTCGAGTACATCAATGAAACCTTTGTCAAAATGTTCCTTTGGACCCTCTGAAACATTATGAGTCCTTAAGAGTAGCCAATTTTGGGGTTTAACCCATTTCTGAGTGAGTTAAAGGTCACCATGGATACAGCCACACACAATCAAAATGCTGTATCAGAGCCTTGTGAAGTTGAATATATTTGATATTCTGATATATCCATAAAATATGTAAGAAGACCTTTCTAACAAGTCATAATACATCAATATATGACAACTGAATCCAGAGATATTGAACTTTTTGCGTCAATTTTGGTCCGAAAATGTACACTTTTAAGCCTCGTCTAATTTGTATTTGTAGCTTCAGGCAAAATGTTACAGCTTTAACAGCTCAAAATAGTATTCCAAGAACATTTCCAAGGTTTGGATGATATTGTTATACAATTTTTATAATGATGAATCACTATTTTGTAATTTAAATATGACGTTATAGTGCCCTACCCCTTCAAAAAAGAGGAAAGCAGGCATAGTCAATGTAATCATTTTGCAGCATTAAGTTGGAAACATGTAGCACTAGAAAGTGAATCAATGCATCCAAAGCATCTTCATATGTTGTTTGACATTGTAATTTATCTTTTACTAGAATATAGGACTCATACACATTTTATATAACATATATAAGTTTTCAATATAGTACATGTATTATAATAGAATACTAATGTGTCATGCAATCCAGACAGGCATATTATAAACATTATATAACTATTAATATTTTTCATCTGAGTTACAAGATTTAAATTGTGTCTCATGTCATTTGAGGCATAAACCTTAAATGTTGAAATCTTTATTTCAATCAATGTGAACTTAACATAGTGAAGGCCGTTTCCAGTATGCTTGTGCGATCTTAATAAAAGCATTCTGCTCTTCTCTTCTCTGATGCTTTATGGCTTAATGAGGACCGGGAATGAGAACTGCAATATGGTCAGATGATGAGAACTAAGGGGCCCTCTTCAACAATTCGTTCCGTCAAATATTTTACAAATATTTAATTACTCAGATGTGAGTAGGTAGTTACCAGTTTCGCCACTAGGTGGGTAATTTGGGGAAAATAACATAGCAGGGTATTACAAAGTTCTCGTAAACTTGAATATTCATTAGTTTTAGTGGTTCACTTTTCATATTACCCTTATGTGTCTGATAGTTATACAAATGTCCAGTAAAAGAAAATATTATCTGCCCAACACAAGAAAATATATTTTTGAATTTTAAATCTTTAATGTCGTACTCGTAATCTCATAATCTCAGTTTAAAGGTGCAACAATTAGTGCAATTCAACAATCATGAACCAGTGTCAAAATATATTTAAGTTTGGGTATTTCATCAAGACTTACTTATATTTTTATTATCTACAAAGAAACCCCCTGGATGAACACTATTTGAAGTCTATTTCAGCTGATATTCCTCTTGAAACATAGTAGATCTTAAAAATCTATAAGTGGGGCTCCCTTTATAGAATCATTGAATTGAATTTACACTTCTTAATGCTGAAATTGATAGTTTATCCATATATTTTACAAGAAAATAGGTATGCCAAAGAAGGTGTTAAGCCAAATGTTGACCTGATAGATCAAAAAAGTAACAAATTTCGAATTTTCTCTCTACAGGCCTTGTTGCCCCTTTAAATGCTCCATTTTTGATACAGGGTATATCCCTAGGTGAATACATTATATCAACCCTCGGTCCCTCCTGTCCCTTGGGTAGATATATTGTATTTACCTCAGATATACCCTGTATCAAAAACCTTCGATTCCATTAAATAACCTTTATATCTTTCACAAGTGATATTCCACGAAGCCCAAAGGGCTAATGGAATATCATCTTGTGAAAGTGCCACATTAATTCACCTCAATAGAATTAAATATTTGTTTTACTATTCACTGTTATATTCCTCACTCACATTCCTTGAATAATAACTGATGTCTAATCAATCACAACAATGTACTCCTGGGCTATATAAAATTGAAATAATACAGGACCAAGTCTTGACTGGTGAATATCATTTGATATTTGATGCTAGTCTTGGACTTCCGTTGATTTCGCCTATTATTTCCAGTACATGGACCAATCAGAGAGTGAAGAATCTGACAGTGAAATAATAAAATACAAATACTTAATTCTATTGAGGTGAATATTTGTACCTCATCACAAATAATATTCCAGAAATCCCGAAGGGCTAGTGGAATATCATCTGGTGAAAGTGTCACAGATATTCACTGAAAATAGAATTAAATATTTGTTTTATTATTCACTAATATATTCCTCACTTACATTAATGGAACAACAAACTATTGATGTCTGATTAACCATAACAATGTACTCCCAGGACTACATTAACTTGAAATTACACGGAACAAAGTCGTGACTAGTGAATATCATTTGATATTTAACGGATGTCACATGACTTCCTTTGAATATCGCTTGTTATTTTTAGTCACGCGTGGGACATGGACTTATCAGAGAGTGAGAAATATGTTATTTTTTCGTCATGTATATTACATAGACAAATCAGAGAGTCGAGGATGTCTTATAAACATTGTTATAATTATAATATTTAAACTGCATGATTACATAATATTTCACTGATTTCATTTTAAGAGAGGCACTATATCAACAACTTACATATAAAATGTGAAGAATCCAATATTCTAGTAAGACATAAATTACAATGTAAAGCAACATATGAAGATGCTTTGGATGCATTGATTCACTTTCTAGTGCTACATGTTTCCAACTTAATGCTGCAAAATGATTACATTGACTATGCCTGCTTTCCTCTATTTTGAAGGGGTAGGGCACTATAACGTCATATTTAAATTACAAAATAGTGATTCAGCATTATATAGTTGTATTACAATATTACACAAACCTTGGAAATGTTCTTGGAATACTATTTTGAGCTGTTAAAGCTGTCACCTTTTGCCTGAAGCTACGAATGCAAATTAGACTAGACTTAAGAATGTTCATTTTCAGATCAAAATTGACGCAAAAAGTTCAATATCTCTGGATTCAGTTGTCATATATTGATGTATTATAACTTGTTAGAAAGGTCTTCTTACATATTTTATGGATATATCAGATTATCAAATTTATTCAACTTCACATGACTCTGATACAGCATTTTGATTGTGTGTGGCTGTATCCATGGTGACCTTTAACTCACTCAGAAATGGGTTAAACCCCAAATTTGGCAACTCTTAAGGACTCATAATGTTTCAGAGGGTCCAACGGAACATTTTGACAAAGGTTTCATTGATGTACTCGATATGTCATTTAAAACTAATTTTAGGGGCATTTCAAAAAGCGCCCCCTGGTGGTAGCCCCAAATTTGTCACTTAAGAGTTGCCTTTTTGGGGATGTTAGACCCACATCTACTAATTACAGGCCTCAAACCTTTTGTACTCGAGATGTCTTATAAATGTTTGCTAGCTCCTAGAGTACAGTGTTTGTTTAGACTACACCATAGCGTGTAATGATTCTATAGTATTACTCGGGGTGGAAGGTGTGAGAATAGTGCAAAAAATGACTTTTTGAGCTGGATGGACTTTCTCTGTATTTTTTATTCTATTAGGGTGTCCTGCATAAGGGATTTCGCCTGCGAAGCATATAACTCTTGCGAACATATCTAAATACTGGTCCGAAGAAGACATATCTTGAATCTTTTAGAAAAAATTGGCTAAAAATGGAAACTACAAAAAGTCAAAATGTTCAACTCAAACAAAACTCTAGCCATTTAATATTAACACTATGTATTATTTAATGTTTTTCAGATGTTTAAGGACCTTCATTAGTGTACTAGTGTCTAGAAATAAGATAATTAAGGACAAAATTTGGCATTTGTGATCATTTTCGCTTTCAGCAGTAACATATAGTTCCTTATATCTTGAGTTTAATGCTGACTGGTTGTTGCAATTTTGATCAAATCTGTTCTTGTACATGTATTCTTCCATTTAAGATACAAAAAATGTATATTGGACTACCAATGGTCATATTAGAGCTTTCAGATCTCCCCTACCCCATTTATTATGAAATATTACCGAAACATATGAAAAAGTAAAATAACTTGAATTTATAAACTTTAACAATGTTTTAGCTATTCTATATCAATATTATGTGTTATTTAATGTTTTTCAGATATTTCAGAACCTTAATTGGTATATTAGTGCCTAGAAATGAGACATTTAGGGACAAAACTTTGCATTTTCTAATCATTTTAGCTTTCAGCAGTAACATATCGTTCCTCATATATAGAGTTTTATGCTTACTGGTTGTTGCAATCTTAATCAAATCTGTTCTTGTACATATCTTCTTCTATTTGAGGTATAGAAAATGTATAGTGGACCACCAATGGTCACATTAGAGCTTTCAGATCTTCCCTACCCCATTTATCATGAAAAATTAAAGAAAAATATGAAAATATAAAATAACTTGAAATTATAAACTTAAACAAAGTTGTAGCTATTCTATATCAATATTATGTGTTATTTAATGTTTTTAAGATATTTCAGAACCTTTATTGTTAAACTAGTGCCTAGAAATGAGACATTTACGGCAGAAACGTGGCATTTTTTTACCATTTTTGCTTTCAGCAATAATTTATAGGTCCTTGTATCTTGAGTTTCATGCTGACTGGTTGGTGCATTCTTGGTCAGATCTGTTCTTGTACATGTCTTCTTCCATTTAGGATATAAAAAATGTATATTGGACAACCAATGTTCATATTAGAGCTTTCATATCTCCCCTGCCCCATTTATAATGTAAATGAAAAAGTAATTTCAAAACATAAACTTTAACAAAATTGTAGCTATTCTCTATCAATACTTTGTATTATTTAATGCTACCTTCATGCGATTACATTTGTCTAAAATTTATGGACAAAATTTGGCATTTTTAGCATTGTGCTTTTAGCAGTAGCATATAATTTTCCACAATTATAATTCTTTGATGATAGATTGATATATGTTTTTTATTGAATCTGTCTTCTTTGATTTAAGTTATAGAAAATGTATGTAAGACAACGAATGTTTTTATTAGAAGTCTAAGATCTCCCCTCCACCATTTGATAAGAAAACCAACAAAAATGTTATTATTATTACATGTTAATATTCTTAAAGGTGCAGTATACCAAAGGTTTCTCCCCAAGACAATCAATGATGTCCTATTGTTATTGCTCATATAATATCTAACATACTATGGATATATCTTGAGAATAACTTATGGGCATATTATTGCCGAAATATTAAAATTATCAACAAAACAACCAACCTCCAGAATTAAACACAATCGATTCCTCGGCTAGCGAGGGGAATCCCCATTGAGTCACAAGCGCCTTGAACCAGGCAGCCAATACGTTCATGATAAACAAATCCAACGACCAATCAGATAACAGGAGGACTTTCCCGGTCTATTTAAACTTCAGATTGAATTAATAACGCAGATGCGAGTAGGTAGTTATTAGTTTGACCACCAGGTGGCTCGTTCGGGTCAGATAACATGGCGGGTATAGGAGAAAGTTCCCTTTAACTTAAATTACATCTATTTTAGTGGTTCAATTTTCATATAACCCTTGTGCATCTGATAGGTATGCAAATTAAAATATGTCCAGTAAAAGAAAATTTTATTTGTCAAATACAAGAAAAGATATTACACTTTTTGTGATTTTGTAACATGGGGTCTATGGGGAATCAACCCGAACAAGAAGTCACATTTTCAAAAAAAATTAAATTTTCAAAGTTGATAAACAATTTTCGAAACCATCTTTCTAGATGTACTTTTACATGTAGAATTCAAATATGACATCACTTTGACTGAATTTTGAATATCTAATGACGTAAATCAAGATTATTTCTACTCGCATCTAGTCAATTTCTCGGCCAGCACAATCGCAAAAATTTACACTGAAAGAGGGCGATTTGGGACTTCTTCTTTTGAAAGTAGATGGATGAATATGTGGTGAAATTCAATATGCAAAAAAAGTCCAGAGGGGCCTTGATTGTGCTAGCCTCTTTAAGCTTTTCAAAAGTTAAGCACATTTATAAGCACAGTATTATCAAAAAATGACACATAAATGGGCAAAATGACCAATTTTTCACTTTCAGCAATAGTTGTTTATATTTTTAGTTTAGTTTTAGATCATATATATTCAATTATGTGCCTTGTTATCTTCAAAGCATAGACAATGTTTTTTAAACACATATGTACATATTAAAGATAAAATTACTATACTACATGTACCATATTTTTAAAAGATTACTCAAAAATAGAATAGTGCAAAATAATTTTGTAATTTCACATTTTACTCTCATATGAATCAAAGAATATGTCTATGTATAAACATGATTGTTCACAACTCTCGAACTTAATCCAGCAACAGCATGATTTTTAATATCTCCCTGGTTCTATGTTAGAGCTGCATTTCAGTCATTTTAAATGTCTAAGATGCTCATGACACCACAAGCTATATTTAGATATGTAAAGATCTCTAAATAATTTTTATAGTTCTGAGAAACTCATCCTAAAATATTAGGACATATGTTTCTAAGTGATCAAATTTGACCATATCAAAACATTTTTGCCTGTTTTGCTAAACATGGCAAGCATATATATGGTAATAGCTACCATATGAGGAGAGAGATGGTTTGGCAAGGAATATTCCTTTAACATTGAATTCCTTTGTCATGTCTGCAGCACTGTACTAGACATGGGCCATAAGGAGAGTGTCAACTTCTTCATGATTAGTATTTGATAGATTGTTGCAACTATCAGTTTTGCAAACTTTAATAGCAGCTCTGCCATAAGTGAAATTCATCCCATTTTAGAGATACAGTAACATTGCTTCACAAACCAAAGACAGCTTGTCATTTTGTAATCCTTTTCAAAATCATCTTGTTGGCCAAGCCTTTGACAACATTGCAATTGATATGAGGGAATTCAACCAATATGGCTTGATCACTGGTTATAATTATCACACTATAATACCCCATTACATTTAAATATATTCCAAGTGTTCTACTATACATTGCATAGATTCATGAGCAGTTTGCAAAGTATTATTACCAGAAAGCCCAAATAGACAAAGATAGAGAATACCCGCCCCATTTGCAACTCAACTTTAAAAGTCTAATGTTTAGACTTGTATACTCATGAAGTTCCTGAAACATCTGAAAAATATCAAATAATACATAGTATTGATCTAGAATACCGACAACTTTGTTAAAGTCTATACTTTGAAATTGTTTGGTTTTTATATTTCTGGTTATTTTTTCAAAATAAATGGGGTAGGGGAGATATGTAAGCTCTAATATAATGACAGGCTGTCCAATATACATGTTTAAATACCTTAAATCAAAGTAGGCAGGCAAAAGAACAGATTTGTTCAAGAATCCATCAACCAATCAGCATAAAACTCAAGATAGAAGGAAATACAGTCTATGTTATTGCTAAAAGTGGAAATGATGAAAAATTGATGAAAAATGCCAAATTTTGTTCTTAAATGTCTTATTTCTAAACATTAATTATACCATTCAATAACACATAAAGAATGGCTACATCTTTGTTAAAGTTTATACTGGTAATTTGAAGTTATTTTTTATATTTTCCAGTCATCTTCCCTTATAAATAGGGTAGGGGAGATCTGAAAGCTCTAATATGAACATTGTTTGTCCACTATACATTATCAATACCTTAAATGGAAGAAGACATGTACAAGAACAGATTTAATAAAAAATACATCACCCAGTCAGCATAAACTCAAGATATAAGGATTTATATGTTATTGCTGAAAGCAGCATTGATTAAAAAATGCCAAGTTTTGTCCTTAAATGTCTCATTTCTAGCCACTTGAATACCAATAAAGGTTTTTAAAAATCTTAGAAACATTAAATAACACATAATATTGATAAAGAACAGCTACAACTTTATTAAAGTTTATAATTTGAAGTTATTTTATTTCTTCATATTTCTCGTTTATTTTCCATAACAGATGGGGTAGGGGATATCTGAAAGCTCTAATGTGAACATTGTTTGTCCACTATACATTTTCTATACCTTAAATGGAAGAAGACATGCACAAGAACAGATTTGATTGAAAAAGAAACAATCAGACAGCATAAAACTCAAGATATGAGGAACTATATATTACTGCTGAAAGCGAAAATGATAAAAAAAATGCAAAGTTTTGTCCTTAAATGTCTCATTTCTAGCCACTTGTATACCGATAAAGGTTTTTAAAAATCTTAAAAACATTAAATAACACATTTTATCCCATGGTTACAAGGATATAGATCGAATATCAGGTGAAGATATATTTGATATGTGGATCAAGACATCATATTTTAGCAAAAAATCCTCAAACCATCGAATATCACTTCTCAAACCATCGAATATCACTTCTCAAAAAGTGATATTCGATGGTTTCAAAAGTGATATTCGATGGTTTCAAAAGTGATATTCGACTGTTCGATGGTTAAGATTTTTTCAATAATTTTTGTCAATTTTTTTTTCAAGATTTTCTTAAAAAGAATTTAGATTTTTTCCTTCAAATTTTTTTTCAAAATTTTTTCTCGAAATCTTTTTTAAAAAAATTTTTTAACATTTTTTTCGCTGGGTTAAGATTTCCCATGGGATAAACGGACAATCCTATGGTTTTTCAAAAATATCAATTATATCCACTCATGGATATCAATATCTTCACTCATTCGCTGTGCTCACTCGTAAAGATATAAATATCCACTCATGGATATAAATGATATTTTTTCAAAACCATAGAATATTCCTATAATATTGATATAGAATAGCTACAACTTTGTTAACGTTTATAATTTCAAGTTATTTTATTTTTTCATATTTTTCGGTAATTTTGCATAATAAATGGGGTAGGGGAGATCTGAAAGCTCTCATACGAGCATTGGTTGTTCACTATACATTTTCTATACCTTAAATGGAAGAACACATGTACAAGCACACATTTAATCAAAATTGCAACAACCAGTCAGCATAAAACTCAAGATATAAGGAACTATATGTTAATGCTGAAAGCGAAAATGATTAAAAAATGCCAAATTTTGTCCTTAAATGTCACATTTCTAGACACAGGTATACTAATGAAGGTCCTGAAACATCTGAGAAACCTTACACAACACATAATATTGATATAGAATAGCCACAACTTTGTATGAGTTGAACATTTTGACTTTTTGTAGTTTCCATTTTTAGCTAATTATTTTCTAAAAATTCAAGGTATGTCTTCTTCGGACCAGTATTTAGATATGTTCGCAAGAGTTATATGCTTCGCAGGCGAAACCCCTTATGCAGGACACCCTAATAGAATAAAAAATACAGAGAAAGTCCATCCAGCTCAAAAAGTCATTTTTTCCTTAACGGAGCCTCTTAGAAAATTTTCCACCCCGAGTATATGTCATTGATGCGGTTTTATAGCTGGTTTTCTAATACATATTTTAAACGAGCTCGTTTCGTAAGATTTTTGGCGCTAAATCATGCATGACATACATCATCGTGTTCAGCAAGAATTCAACTGTGCATCGAAATCAAAATTGACAGCATAGTGTTCAATAGACACGAGTAAAATGGTTCCCGTTGACCCAACGTCAAATTTCAAATCTCCCGTTCTAAACCCGAAACTCTGAAGCTGAAAGAGTATCTGAAGTAGACTAAGCGCGCATAAAACTGTGAGCGCTCGATACATTCCTTTGTTAATTTTTGTACTTTGCGTTCACGGTTACGTTGTGAAAAACATCGTTAGCTTAACCTCTCCATTAACAAAAATATAAACCTGAAAAAATGCAAATATGGCTATTACCTGTCAAATCCCGATTTAAATTGGGAGAACTCACGATTTTTTATTGCTCATCGCGATTTATTTTTCAAAATCCAGATTTTCAAAAAATCCCGATTTGTTAACGAGACATCCCGATTTTTCAGTAAAAACTCCCGATTTCTAAATGTTACCCTCCCGATTTTCGTTCAAAACTCCCGATTTGTTAATTAGATGCCCCCGCAAAAAATGAAAGTATACGACAGGTTTTGTGATAAAATAAAATACAAGCTACACATACAAAATACACTTGTAAAGCTCTTTCATCTTCTTTTAACTACAGTATTCTAGACCAGAAATAAATCGAACGTTCTGGGACTGGAAAATTCCGAATTAAGTGTAAGGGACGTAGATAATTCTCACAATGCAAACTAGGCCTTTTACTGCTACCTTTGTATTTTTATAAAATTGTTCAGAATTCTAGTATCCTGGCTTTGAAGTTGGGTACATTTTTGTGGACGCCCTGTATTTTGCATGTTTTTGGTTTTCTAAAATAACAATTCGGTTTTCAGTCTCAAAACCGAAATCATTCGGTTTTGATCATTTTACCCATCATTAATTGATGGGTAACTTATTAAAAAAAACATTCATGCAACTTTGACAACTTCGATCACGCCGTCGCACCGGACAAGTCAATCATCGGCTGTATACCGAGAAGGAAGGAAGGGTGAAGTCCCTTAAATCAGTTAGTTAGTAGATGGTAGCCTTTAAATGTATATCCTACGTAAACGAATCAAACCAATATGCTAGAATCAACTGTGACTTACAACATTGTTGCCTTGTTTTAAATTTGTGGAGAATTGTGCACTGTTCCATCCTTGACCTTGGTTTCCAGAGATCTCCCCGACATCAAGAATCACACCATTTTGTTTCTCAACTTGCACCTGGAATGATACACAGATAGTTTAGAAAACTGAGTAGCAATTCATGATGTTGATTGATTGAGCTTTGTCTGAGCTAGGATGAAGAAATGAAATGATATGTAACTCCCTATAGGCCCCATATAAATTCCTTCATTTCTTCATCCTATGTCTGAACAATTAGGCTATCACGATTGATTTAACTTAATTTGACATGCGACATGCGCGTTATCAAAACCCCGTGTAATTTGGCTTTGTATAAAAAACCTCCTACCTCGCACCCACCTACCCACGTACGTGGGACATGATACAGTCGTTGAAGGGTTCAATTTTAAAGGTTATTTATTATCATTTAAGTTATTAAATCTTAGTTTATGTTGAATTATAGATTAATCAATGCACCCAAATGCCTTTATTGTCTGTCTAGCCATAAAATAAAGCCAGAATTGCAAAAATGAAAAGGAACTCTGGGAGAGACAAGTGACAAAATATTGCTTCTTGGACGAGATCAAACGACTTTGACATAATTATTCCGTGTGTGAATATTTCAATTATTCAGATTTCGCCGTGGATCCGATTTTAAATGCTTCTAAATGATCTTCTAATGCTTACTTTGATTTATATTTGTAATGTTTTGACTTACCCGCTTCATAAAAGAATATCATCACCATTTACTCTATATTAAGCACAAACTGAGAATGAATAATAATCTTCAAAAATTGCACCCTTCAAAGACTGTTTAAGACCCACGTACGTGAGTACGCGGTTTTGTTTTTTATACAAAAATCATTTCGAGAAATCAAAAGCAGACATGAAACAAAATAGCTTAAATCATTTTATTAACATTTCTGCAATTCCGGCTTTATTTATGACTTGACAGATGACAGATCCATGAATAAAGGAATATGGGTGCATCAATTCATCTATAATTCATCATAAACTAAGATTTAATAACTTCTTTAAAATTGAACCCTTCAAAGACTGTATCATGTCCCACGTACGTGGGTACGTGGGTAGGTGGGTACGAGGTAGGAGGTTTTTTATACAAAGCCGGGTCTTACCTTCAAATTACCCATCTTAGAACCCCACATGTTGTACATAAATTCTACACAATATCTCCCCTTTTCTGCAATTGTAGGACTTTTCAGTATTGCTGTTCGCTTCGTGTTTCCCGTTGCTTCAGCCAACAGATAACTTCCTGTTCAATGCAAACAAAATATAATTCAATTATCAGCGACCCGAATGACCTATATAACGAAAGCATAAGAAAGTCAAGAAAATCCTAAAGGCTTCAAAAAACATACCTTTTTAAATCAGCAAATTAAATTCATAAAAATGAAAAATTTATAATAGTTTGAAAAAATAACTACAAGGCTTAGTCAATATAAACGCATGGGTAACAGGGTAAGCCCAAAATTCAGGTTATGAAAAATTGCATTTATGAGCTCCAATTCGTTTTAAAGCATATATTCGTGCTTGGGATATCGATACTAGTCGTATACATGTACCCACAATCTACTTTACAAGTTGAAAATGTCCCTTGGTGTTCTGGTCCTGGATTGTGATATTGGTTCTCGATTGGAGGGGGAGGGGGGTGTTAGACAGTCATTGTTTCTTTTCACGTTAGATCATGGTTTTGGGATATATAGGGTCTACTTTTCTTATGACAGATTAACACTTACAGTTTGCTTTTCTTGTTGGGTTTCTTTAAAGTTTTTAGTCACCCTTCCCTTTGGCATTTGTGCTTATATATTAAAGGTCTGGGATTGGTCCCCGGATTGGTCCCAACATTGAGTCCATATTTGGTACTCATTTGCACATTCCTTTGACACACAAGAGTCCAGTGTGAGCATAAAGTCAATTTTACCTTTTTCCATCCACAGAGCTCCCTCCTAAGGTTAACCTTATTCGCAAACTTAATACATCATCAGATAATCAATGGTGAAGTAACAATCAACTTACTTGCAAAATTTTCAATTGGACCTGTCTTTTCTGTAGGAGTGGAACCATCGAAGATAACCCAGTCAAATTCTCCTGCATTTTCAAATCCACACTTTTCTCTATTGAAATTGCAAAACACGGAATTTTCTAAAATTGAAAAATTAAGACCCAAATGATACATCCGATGAACAAAACAGGCATCTTCTCAGAATGCGCTCAAAAAGTGGGGCAACCAAAAGTTCCCTTTGGAACCAAACTTTTGGAGGGGGTGTAACATCGTGTGTTATATGTTAGGAATATAAATAATGTCGAACAACTCGAATTAAAAAATGACAGTACACAATTGATCACTGGCCTATCATCTCACCATAATTTTTACACATAGGCAGTTGTGTGATACTTGGTTCTGTTGTAGTTGTGGTAGTTCGCCTTCGGGAGGTCCTAGCTGATGTAGTATATACAGGTCTCCTCGTAGGTCTAGTTGTGACTGTTTCTTCAAAGTCCTCGTCTTCAGACCTAAATGGGACTTGCTTTCTGTTTTTGGAGGATTTTCCGTTGTTTGCCTTCTCTAAATACACGACATATACTCATGATTGTATAAAGAGATCGATTACACGTACATTATTTGAGTATTGACAAATTCAAACATGTATGTCAAAAATTCCAATATCAGAGTTGCCGACTTTTTTTGCCAACTTTCAGGGGATAAGTCTGGCAATTAGCTTCAGTCTCAAAATAGCGTGTCTGTGTATCAGTGCTATTGATTTGTTTCATTGTTCTCCATATTCAAAACCCGTTTTGTCCGAAACGATACCTTTCAATGTGAAAGGTTTGGGTGGAAGATGAATCATAGAGGAATTAACAGCAAAAGTTGGAGTCATGTAATTGAAAAAAGACTCAGAAATACATTATATCCAGAATAATTATGTCAACGGAGGCGATACCTTTGGAAGAAATATACAAAAGCATTTCTGCTTGGAAAAACGGCTTCTTTCAGACTGAAATAAGTGACTTTTCCATTGTTATTGGCCATTTTGGCATGATGTTTTTAATTTGACAATTCTCGCATGATATTTAACCAATCTATTTCATATTTATAACATTTGCTAATGATACCCTATAGTTTCCCAATAAAAACATTTTCAAACAATTCGGCGTATCTATCCGCCGGGAAAATACTCCAGATATATGCTCTTAATGAAACATAAATTGAAATAAAATATATCCTACTTTTATTTTTATAGTGTAGACTGCGTGTCTTTCTGATTCATCGTTGACTTTAATTTTGATATATAGTATGTACTAGTGTATGGATTACCTTGACATTTATATAATTTTCGGATCTTGTTAATATCGATTTCGCTCAGCCTAGAACGTTGTCCTATTCGTGCACCATTTTCTTTAGGAACTAATGTTTTATTGAAACGATTTATAGAAAAGGCATATGGCCCATAATGGAGGATACTGGTATAATCATACGGCTCCTCCTGGGCATCTACTGACTTGCTATCGTACTTTTCAAAGTTGCCCTTTCTTCCTGAAATCGAAAATTATTATATATGCAAATGTTTATTGTATGGTTGTCGTACAGGTAAACGTTTTGACGTCTTTGTATTCGACGTCATCGCACAGGGTGATCCAGTATATCTCATCCCCTACTTCCCCTATAATCACTGGTCAGTATCAAGCGAAGGTAACGGCCGCCACCTTCGCATCGAAGATGGCGGACGGGAAGTGTTGATTCCGATATTTTTAGTTTTTATCGAATTAAACTACTAATAGTTGACGTAATACTTTCATATTTGAACTAAACCCGACTTATATGACATTGACACTCTGGGGTATGATCATTTGTTCATATACCATGCGTGGGCGCCACAGTCCAAGGATATCTTACACCGCTTAAGGGAAGGTAACTGGGATTTTACAGATGTTAAGATACACTGGTGATCCACTCGATTACGCTGGTTACCGAAACGGTTCGTTTTGGTAACAAAATGTCGGAACGCCGCAGCTACTTTTTCTCTTTTCCTTATTTAACACGTTGTAGGCAAAATTCCCATGACATTTTTTATATGTTTAAGAAAATGTACATATGTGCGAACAAATAGTTCAGAAGACGTCGTCGATTTAATTCTTCACGTAAGTTACATAAACGGTTTTTCCAAAAACAGTTAAGATCTGCACTTTTAATCCAAACCGTTTATGTAACTTAAGTGAGGAATTAAATCGACGATTCTGTTGTCTTCTGGGCTATTTTTTCGCAAACATCAACATTTTCTAAAACATATGATACTGATAGACGTTTGTGAGAAAAAACGTCGTGGGGATTCTGCCTACAACGCGTGAAATAAGGAAAAAAGAAAAATTGTACCTTCGACGTTCCGACATTTTGTTACCAAAACAAACCGTTTCGGTAACCAGCGTAATCGAGTGGATCACCACTGAAGATAACTAATATGAGGTGATGCTGTAACGTTTTGAGAGTTTATAATGGAGAGCTAACATGTCTCGTTACCGTGTGTTGAAAACTAACATGACCGTTACCGTATCTTACATTTCGACCTTCCCTTAAGCGGTCGAAGATATCCTTGAATTGTGGCGCCCACGCATGATATATGAACAAAAAATCATATTCCATAGTTTCCATGTCATATGAGTCTGATTTGGTTCAAATATCAAAGCATTACGTCAACTATCAAGTAGTTTAATTCGATGAAAACTAAAAATATCAAAATCGACGCTTCCCGTCCGCCATCTTTGATGCGAAGGTGACGGTCGCTACCTTCGCTCGATACTGACCAGTGATAATAACAATAATTAGTAATATTAAAATTTATGACCCGCCTTGAAAAAAAGAAAGAGCGATAACAGGTGTTCAATGTTCAATGCAAGATAGGATAGGAATTATAATTTCATACAAGGCATTACCATGACAAAATGTCATCACCTAGTTGCTCACAATATTATTAGTCCAATATTAAGTCAGATTTGAATTTCTGAGAACTTAAAGATGATTTTGAAAAAAATGGTCAATTTGAAGCAAGTTGAAAAAAGACCTTTTTGAACCCGAGAAGGTCATTGAAGTTGAAATCTCACATCTAAAATTGGTCAATTTGAAGTAAGTTGAAAAAAATAATACCTTTTTGACTTTTCTACCTTAGAAGGCCAATGAAGGTCAAATCTAAAATCTAGTCAGATTTGAACTTCTGATGACTTACATAGATCATTTTGAGAAAAACAATTTGAAGCAAGTTGAAATAAGAACTTTTTGACCTTTATTGACCTTGAAAAGATCAATGAAGGTTATTTGTGTAAGTTTTAAGAATTTGTTACAGACGCCAACCGCCGATCGCCAACCGCCGCCACAAAAATGGAATATTCTCTTGTTAATTTAGACGCCTGCTTTGTGCTCACCAGAGGATATGAAATTCCAGTAAATCGTTACATAGTCGTCTCTGTCGGATCTGCTTTGCTCATGGTAGAAGCCTAATGCGTGTAACAGTTCATGCATGATGGTTCCAGTTCTTGTACATCCAAAGTCTAGAGACACTGTCTGGTTACCCCCTCTCCTAGCCACTTGAGACCAACACCTGTTTAGAATATATAACATGTAAACAGGTATATATACAAACTGCGTGTAACAGGTATGAATACATACTGTATGAATACAAACTGCATGCAACAGGTATCAATACAAAACTGCATGAATACAAACTGCATGTGACAGGTATGCATACAAAGTACAAACTGTATGAATACAAACTGCATGTAATAGGTATGAATACAAACTGTATGGATACAAACTGCATGTAACAGGTGTGCATACAAACTGTATGATTACAAACTGCATGTAACAGGTATGCATACAAACTGTATGAATATACGAACTGCATACAACAGGTATTAATACAAACTGCATGAATACAAACTGCATATAACAGGTATGCATACAAACTATATGCATACAAACTGCATGCAACAGGTATTAATACAAACTGCATGAATACAAACTGCATATAACAGGTATGCATACAAACTATATGCATACAAACTGCATGCAACAGGTATTAATACAAACTGCATGAATACAAACTGCATGTAACGGGTATGCATACAAACTGTATGAAAACAAACTGCATGTAACAGGTCTGAATACAAACTGTATGGATACAAACTGCATGTAACAGGTATGCATACAAACTGTATGATTACAAACTGCATGTAACAGGTATTACTACAGACTGTATGAATACAAACTGCATGTAACAGGTATTAATACAAACTGTATGAATACAAACTGCATGTAAAAGGTATGAATACAAACTGTATGATTACAAACTGCATGTAACAGGTATGAGCACAAACAGTATGGATACAAACTGCATGTAACATGTATGAATGAATACAAACTGTATGAATACAAACTGCATGCAACAGGTATCAATACAAACTGTATGAATACAAACTGCATATAACAGGTATGCTTACAAACTGTATGAATACAAACTGCAAACAGGCGGGTATTAATACAAACTGTATGAATATAAACTGCATGCAACAGGTATTAATACAAACTGTATGAATACAAACTGCATATAACATGTATGAATAGAAACTGTATGAATACAAACAGCATGAAACAGGTGTTAATACAAACTGTATAAGGGCTTTACGATAATTGATATTTTTGGAAATCCATGAATTCTCCTATTCTCACTGGTGATCCACTCGATTACGCTGGTTACCGAAACGGTTCGTTTTGGTAACAAAATGTCGGAACATCGAAGGTACGATTTTTCTTTTTTCCTTATTTCACACGTTGTAGGCAGAATTCCCACGACATTTTTAACACAAATGTGTATTAGTATCATATGTTTAAGAAAATGTACATATTTGCGAACAAATAGTTCAGAGGACAACAGAATCGTCGATTTAATTCCTCACTTAAGTTACATAAACGGGTTTCGAAAAACGGTTAAGATCTGCACTTTTAACCCAAACCGTTTATGTAACTTAAAGATTCTCGCAATCTTTATCCAATCAGCGTTTGCGATGTGTACCGGCTCACGTATAAAAGGCGAATCCAACTCAAATCCATGCAGGGTGTATGAGGTACTCGAATAGGAAAGAGCTCGTGAAATCTGAATTTATATGCACATGGTCAATGTTTACACATGTTTGGAGTTATTGAAGAAAATGTGATATGGGGGTGGTTCCGAATTTGAAGTCATTGCTGGAAAATATGATTTTAATACGTGAAATTATATCTATAAATACAGCACTAAAAATAACAGTACACACGAAGTACATGTATGATTGTGTCCAGAAATGTTTGAAACCCTTACGGAAAATCCTGTCTGCATTTTGTCACCATTGCTCTTTCTTCCCGCATTCTAGTGCTGTTTGAATGAATATATTTATTAATGTATTTCCAACTAAAATATATCACATTCTTTTATAAACCACAAACATTTAGATCATAAAAAGAATTATTCAATACTTGAGTGAGCACGATATGCAAGGGTTACTAAGTTGACACAAAAAATGACCACTGACATTGTGTTAGTCCATGCACACAGCGTATTCTGCTAATACACATTTGCCTTGAACACCCCTAACTTTCATAGTGAAGTGATCGTCTGACTAATTGGTGTATGTTTACGTTTTAATGTGTTCCTTGTTACAGCAAGGGGGCCAGTAAAGTAGACTAACATGTTTGCATGGCAAATTTTGATCGAATATGTGAGACACTTTAAGTGAGGAATTAAATCGACGATTCTGTTGTCTTCTGAGCTATTTTTTCGCAAACATGTGCATTTTCTAAAACATATGATGCTGATACACGTTTGTGAGAAAAAACGTCGTGGGAAGTCTGCCTACAACGCATGAAATAAGGAAAAAAGAAAATCGTACCTTCGACGTTCCGACATTTTGTTACCAAAACGAACCGTTTCGGTAACCAGCGTAATCGAGCGGATCACCAGTGTATTCTACCATATCCTGCGCCAAGTGTATTGATATCAACGACATTATGTGTGTGCTATCGTGATGTGCTACCATGACCATATTAAAAATATTGCTTATTATTTCTTAAAAACTGGTATGCACTTAGAGTTTGCTTTTTCTTGCTAAGTTCCATTACAACTTTTGGTCCTTTCCCTTTGGCACTAGTGCTTATATATTGAATAGTGATTTTTTGACAAAAATCAAGTTTTGCTATGGAAACTCGGACAACATATAAAATATGCATCAAGTCCGTCGATTATTTTCTAACTGGTTAATAAAACCCTAAACCACACGCCTCTTTTTCGATTTTTTCGCTTTTTATACACAAAGCCACGCCCCTTGTATCTACCTGTTTCTATTCTGAGAGGTAGGATGCCTAATCTTAACTGTGAAGTTAAACTACGTTCAAACCTCGAAAAAAACATTAGATATTTGTCTGTTTTAAATTCTTGCTTAAATGTAACATACGAGGGTTGATCATAAAGTTCTCATAATATCTGTCTAATTTCTTTATTTTTCAATATTTTCCTATGAAATTTTCACAGAATGTGCTGCATGGAATTTTTTATTAATCCAGCAAACAATATTTAGAATAACAGAAACATTAAATAAGAAATGGTTGCCATAGTAACTTGAAATCAAGGCACCCGGGACAAATAAAAGAAACTAGCTAGAATAGCCCCCATTAACCATGTTTAAATACATAATAAGTTGTCAAATAAGCTATCAAACGTTTAATTACCTTAAACCACGCCTCTTTATGATTTTTTGTTTAAATTGTTTTAAATACACAAAGCCACGCCCCTTTATCGGTTTTTCGCTTTTAATTACCTTAATTTACATTAAGCCACGCCCCTTTCTCGTTTCTTCGCCTTCAGTTACCTCAAACCACGCCTCTTTATCGTTTTTTCGCTCATAATTATCTTAAACCACGCCTCTTTTTCGATCTTTTCACTTTTTACATTAATCCACGCCCCTTTATCGTTTTTGCGCTTTTAAGTACCTTAAACCACGCCTCTTTTTCGATTTTTTCTCTTTTTTTAAATTGAGCCACGCCCTTTTCTAGTTTTTTCACTTTTTACATTTAGCCACGCCTCTTTTTGTTTTTTCTTTTTTTACATTAAGCCATGCCCCTTTATCGTTTTCCGCTTTTCATAACCTTAAACCACGCCTCTTTTTCTTGTTTTTTGCATTTTTACATTAAACCACGTCCTTTTCAATTTTTCCTTTTTTACATTTAGTCACTCCTCTTTTTCGTTTTTTAACTTTTTTGTTTATTATACATATTTCACCATTAATCTTTATATTTGGGTATATTGCATAGTAAACTCTAATATTCTCATGGTGTGAACATGTTCATATTGTGTTTATTTAGCTCGCATAGTAAGCTATATTTGGGAATCATTTTCAATACTACACTTGTTCCATTATACAAATTACAATTCCCTTTTTGTTCCTTTAGGGCAAATATCTTTTTATTTCCATTATGCATCTGTAGCATCTGTATATATTTCAGTAAGCAAATCACTTGCTCCCCTTTATTTTCATTCGTTATTTTAGCACTGGTGATCCACTCGATTACGCTGGTTACCAAAACGGTTCGTTTCGGTAACAAAAATGTCGGAACATCGAAGGTACGATATTTCTTTTCCCCTTATTTCACATGTTGTAGACAGAATTCCCAAGACATTTTAACACAAACGTGTATCAGTGTCATATATTTAAGAAAATGTACATATTTGCGAACAAATAGTTCAGAAGACAACAGAATCGTCGATTTAATTCCTCACTTAAGTTACAGAAACGGTTTAACGAAAAACAGTTAAGATCTGCACTTTTAACCCAAACCGTTTATGTAACTTAAGTGAGGAATTAAATCGACGATTCTGTTGTCTTCTGAGCTATTTTTTCGCAAACATTTTCTAAAACATATGATACTGATATACGTTTGTGAGGGAAAACGTCGTGAAGATTCTGCCTACAACACGTGAACTAAGGAAAATGAGAAAAATCATATCTTCGACGTTCCGACATTTTGTTACCGAAACGAACCGTTTCGGTAACCAGCGTTACCGAGCGGACCACCAGTGTTTGGAATCAAAGAACGATGTTGTATTGTTGACAATCAAAGCATTTTATATTCATAAAGGAAGCATTAACCCCATATTTATATAAGGAAAACTTTCAATGCACTTTGAACTTGACGCTGGCTAACCTAATGGTACATTATTCTCTTACAGAGTCCCTACTTCCAGTGGCATTTTGGTCCCCAGCTGTAAGAAGGCCTTCTAACAGCTTGGGACCAAAACGCTGATAGAACGATCATATTACAGAAATAAATTTGAGATAAATAAAGTCAATATAAAGAAATCTTGGAATTTAATTAACACTATCTTAAACAGAAATCCAAATCAATCAATACATTTGATCTTGAAAATAGACAAATCACAGATTAGTCCCCGATCTGATTTCCAAAAGGGCTCTAGAAAAGGGGTTTTGTTGTCCGGTACTTTCCCACATAAAATGATTCTAGCGTTTGAATGAACAGACTTCCCTCTTAAAGAAAACACCTCTTCTATTGATGTATACAGGGGCAAAAGGCACCAAAACGGGGTTAGACAAGGTGGCATTCTGAAGTCTCACTTTCTTGTCATCACGATTCCAGGTAAACCATTAGACGGATTTACTTCAAATTTTCACACGTGTTACATGGTAAGAAGTTCTAGAGCTGATTAACTTTGCGGCGGCCATCTTGCATTCTGGCAGCCATCTTGGAATTTTTTTCAGATAAATATTGTCATCGCGATTCCACAAAAACCACATAACAGATGCACTTCAAATGTTCACACATGTAACATGGTAAAAAGTCCTAGACCTCATTATTTTTTCAGTGGCCATCTTGCATTCTGGCAGCCATCTTGGAAGTTTAAAGATAAATCTTGTCATCACGATTTCAGGAAACCCAAACGGATTTACTTCAAATTTTCACACATATTACATGGTAAGAAGTTCTAGAGCTAATTAACCTTTCGGTGGCCATCTTGCATTCTGGCGGCCATCTTGGAAGTTTTTTGGACAAATCTTGTCATTGTGATTCCAGGAAAACCACTTTACTGATTTTCTTGAAACTTTTACACATGTTACAAGGAAGGTTACATGCTACCTTTTATATTGATATAAACATGGGGCAAAAGGCAGTAAAGTGGGGTTACACAAGGTGGTATTCTAAGGAGAATGTAATCTATTTTTCTGTATTTTAAACCACATAATTTGACATAAATGCATATTTCGTGTATGATATCATGTTTTATATTGATAGAAACATGGGCAAGAGGCGTACAATGGGGTAACACATGGTGATATTCTAAAATACATATTTTTACTCTGCTTCTGTACTTTATACCACTTAAATGCATTTTGTGTATGACATCGATTGATTTTTAGAATAAATAACTACATTTCATCAAAAAGAAAAAAGATTACTGAAAACGTCAAACATTTCTTTGAAATCCATTATTGCCCAGCGATTTTTGAGAGCGAAATGTATGCTAAATTGGCCTTGATCTGAGTATATAACGGAATTAAAGCTCTTTTAAACGAAAATGTAAATGTGTGGAAAACCTTTCACTGTGCATCATGTCAACGAAATGTTCTTCATGCAGTTGAATTATCTTCTGGACAGGTGATCACACAGAAGGAGAGACCTGCGTATCATATCCTTACTAAATATAAACAAAAATGACAAATGAGAAAGGAAAAAAGTGTAAAGCAACCTATTTGGAAAAGCAAACTGTAAAGTGTGAAACTGGCAAACAAAAATCAAACCTGAATATCCCAAGACAATAATCTAATATGGGAATAAACAGCATCCACACCGTTCAATGACCAATTCCTCATCAACGACCACAACTCCGAGGGACATTCCATTCATACTGAAGTCATTAAAATACATGTTGAAGAAAAATTGAAAATACTGATATCCAATAGTCATGACGGGTCGCAAAAAGCTCGCGCACGCATTGTTACACATTTTGTGGCGTAATCCAGAGGATCCTCGCTTTTAACATGATAGAATGTGACGTTTTTGAGAAAAATGTACACACATGAAAATCCTTTCGTCCTCCACATTTACCCCTATATCTCAAAACATTTTAGACGAATAACTCTGATATCATATATATATTGTTAATGGGCTAGGAGCATCATAAAACACGAATCAATTGATATTTTAGGTGAAATAAATATACGCGTTGCTGTGCTTGAAAATAGGCGAATGGCGTAAATTAGCACTATTTTAATGAATTTTGAAAACCTTTCGTCCTCCACTTTTCCACATACAACAGAAAACACATACTTTTGTGAACAAAATCAACTAATTATTAATAAACTAGAGTTTAGGAGCAAAATAATCATGTATGATTTATTAAAAATTGATCTCGTATTTTTTGTTTAATGTACACCTGAAAAGTTGAAGGTACCAAAAAATGAGCAAAAAAGGTCGCTGTCAACAGATTCTATTTTTCAGACTCTATGACGTCACAATATGGGACGCTTACTAAAATTCATCCTTTGAAATAAAACTTCCATCTACCTTTATCAAGACGAAAAATAAGTATAATAGTCATACATTGTTTGAGTTATGAGCGTTTAAAGACGAAAAATAATTCAAAATGTAACGTGTCAACATGGGATATTTGCCAGATGTTTTGGTAAAAAACTCTTTTTAAAAAACGAACGCGCAAAAAATGTGAACGGAGTGTAGTTGATCTAAAATCTTCATCGAAACAGCTTTAAAATGATATATAACTTTTATTAGAATATTATCTTAAATTCCGGGGAATCAAAGTTACATTCACGCGATACCCTTAAAAAACAAATGCGCCACCTTTTTGCGACACGTCCATAAGATCAAAAATAGTTGTAGATACTATAGTACTCATAAAAGCTGCAGATAATGTTTCTTCATCGGGAAAGCAGCTGTCTCTTAGTCAGATATTAACTAACGAGCTGGTTTAGAGCACCAGCATGTCAAACTATGTGAATGGGCTCTGTATCCACAATGTTGCGAGTTCGAGACACACATGCTCTTTGCGTTTAACAATCAACAGAAATCACTTAAACCTGCACTAAAACTGTGTGTCAGATCGATATAAGTATGGGGTTTGGAAACTAATTGTACCAACAAAAAGAACTTAAAAAACACTGCTACGATATCAACATAAGCTTTCAATAGTAGTGACGATGCAGAAACATGCAAAATGTCACCACACCTTTAAATTCAGGAAATGTAGGCATGCAACAGGGTACTCTCCTGACTCCTTATAATTTTCTAATTTACTCACTCTATGGTGGCGGTGTTTATTGTTTAAATGAAATGATATACTTGAAGATACATTTCTTTTCAAAAAGATATGAATCTTTATAACAGTATTGAACTTTGATTATTAGACTCCAGATTGAAAATCTGGAGTCTATTGCTTTTGCCAGTTTTCTTATTATTAGACTCCAGATTGAAAATCTGGAGTCTATTGCTTTTGCCAGTTTTCTTATTATTTAGACTCCAGATGAAAATCTGGAGTCTATTGCTTTTGCCAGTTTTCCTATTATTATTAGACTCCAGATGAAAATCTGGAGTCTATTGCTTTTGCCAGTTTTCTTCTTATTATTATTCATTCTTTCTTTCTTTCTTTCTTTCCGAACACTTTTTCTCAGCAACTAGAAGAACTTACTTTAACCTACTTACATGGCTAACATAGCCCATCAACCTAGTTTCTGGGAAATTAGGTCAAATTTTTATCTAGGTCAAAGGTCAAGAACTAGGTCAAATTTAGGTCAATCAACATTCTGTCAATTATCTTCGTTGTTACTTGTGGTAACTCCTTCATCTTTTTTTCAACATGTAGCTTAGAAAAAAACAAATCGAGAGTGTGCCATCCGTTTTTTGATTACTCTTACTGATTTTGAGATATGGCGTCCGGAAAGTAGGTCAAACTAAAAAGTTAACCAAATTTAACATATGAGCTATGAAATAAGTGTAAAATTTTCTCAGGAATCTGAATCTGCAAACCAAATTACGATCCGACTTCCGGTTCGGAAGTTATGGCATTTTGAAAACTCAAAAATCGCTAAATTTGGTGCCCATGTTAAGTCAATGGGAAAAAAGATTTTTTTGAAGTGAAAAATACGGAATATAGACTAAGTTCAGCTTCACATAATCAAAGCCTTTAAAAGAAGGGGACCTCAAAAGCCATCTAGCTTCAAAATTTGGACACCAAAATGCCTAGGTCAAAATCTAGGTCAAATTCATAGGTTTTCCTTATTTTTCGATTCTGACACTACACTTTAATTATATTCTTCGAAATTGTGTATACATGTAGCCAAGAGTGTGCTAGTAGCATTAGCCTTTTGCCGTCAGAAAGTATTTTGACCCACTTTTGAGATATGGTGTCCGAAATGTAGGTCAAAATAAAAAGTTCTCCAAATTTGATGTTTGAGTTATGAATTAAGAGTAGAATTTTCCGAGAAATCCGAATCTGCAAACCAAATTTCGATCCGACTTCCGGTTTCGAAGTTATGGCGTGTCCAAAAAGTAGGTCAAAATAAAAATTCGCCAAATTTAACGTATGAGTTATGAATTAGGGGTAGAATTTTGTCAGGAATCCGAATCTGCAAACCAAATTTCGATCCGACTTCCCGTTTGAAAGTTATGGCGTTTTGAAATTTCGAGAAAAATCGATCTGATGTTATCCTGATTGAAAGTCAAGGAAAAAAGATTTTTTTGAAGTGTAAAATACGAGATATAGATTGAGTACAGCTTAAGATAATGAATTCTGATAAAAGAAGGGGACCTCAAAAGCTACCTAGTTTCAATATTTGGACACCAAAATGCCTAGGTCAAAATCTAGGTCAAATTCATAGTTTTTCCTTATTTTTTCGATTCTGGCACTACACTTTTAGGATTTGCTTCAACATTTTGTATACAGGTAGCAAAGAGTGTGCTAATAGTGAGAGCCTTTTGCTGTCAAACAGTATTTTGACCCACTTTTGAGATATGGTGTTCGTAAAGTAGGTCAAAATAAAAAGTTCTCATAATTTAACTTATGAGTTATGAATTAAGGGTAGAATTTTCTCAGGAATCCAAATCTGCAAACCAAATTTCAATCCGACTTCCAGTCAAAAATTCCTACTTACCTACCTACTTACCTACTCGGCTACCTACTTAGCTACCTACTCAGCTACTTACTCAGCTACCTACTCAGCTACTTACTCAGCTACCTGCTCAGCTGCTTACTCAGCTACCTACTCAGCTACCTACTCAGCTACTTACTCAGCTACCTACTCAGCTACTTACTCAATTACTTAATCATCTACTTACTCAGCTTCCTACTCAGTTACTTACTCAGCTCTTTACTCAAGTAAATCAATCTGGAGTCTTAAATTGAACTTTGTTCAATTTACCAATCTAGTTATTATTCATTCTTTCTTTCTTTCTTTCTTTCCGAACACTTTTTCTCAGCAACTAGAAGAACTGACTTTAACCTACTTACATGCCTAACATACTCCATCAACCTAGTTTCTGGGAAATTAGGTCAAATTTTTATCTAGGTCAAAGGTCAAGAACTAGGTCAAATTTAGGTCAAATCAACATTCTGTCAATTATCTTCGTTGTTGTTTGTCATAACTCCTTCATGTTTTTTTCAACATGTAGCTTAGAAAAAAACAAATCGAGAGTGTGCCATCCGTTTTTTGATTACTCTTAGCGATTTTGAGATATGGCGTCCGGAAAGTAGGTCAAACTAACAAAGTTCTCCAAATTTAACATATGAGCTATGAAATAAGAGTAGAATTTTGTCAGGAATCCGAATCTGCAAACCAAATTTCGGTCCGACTTCCCGTTCGGAAGTTATGGCGTTTTGAAAGCTCAAAAATCACTAAATTTGGTGCCCCATGTTAAGTCAATGGGAAAAAAGACTTTTTTGAATTGTAAAATATGAGATATAGACTGAGTGCAGCTTAACATAATGAATTCCTATAAAAGAAAGGTACCTCAAAAGCTACCTAGCTTCAAAATTTGGACACCAAATTCCCAAGGTCAAAATCTAGGTCAAATTCATAGTTTTTCCTAATTTTAACGATTCTGACACTACACTTGTATGATTTGCTTCAAAATTTTGTATACAGGTAGGAAAGAGTGTACTAATAGTGTTAGCCTTTTGCCGTCAGAAATTATTTCGACCCAATTTTGAGATATGGTGTCCGAAAAGTAGGTCAAAACAAAAAGTTCTCCAAATTTAACATAGGAGCTATGAAATAGGGGTAGAATTTTCTCAGAAATCCGAATCTGGAAACCAAATTTCGATTCAACTTCCCGGTCGGAAGTTATGGCGTTTTGAAAGCTCAAAAATTGCTAAATTTGGTGCCCCATGTTATGTCAATAGGGAAAAGATTTTTTTTGAAGTGTAAAATATGAGATATAGACTGAGTACAGCTCAACATAATGAAAGCCTATAAAAGGAGGGGACCTCAAAGGCTACCTAGCTTCAAAATGTGGACACCAAAATGCCAAGGTCAAAATCTAGGTCAAATTCATAGTTTTTCCTTATTTTTGCGATTCTGACATTACAGTTTAATAATATGCTTCAAAATTTTGCATACAGGTAGCAAAGAGTGTGCTAATAGTGTAAGCCTTTTGCCGTCAGAAAGTATTTTGACTCACTTTTGAGATATGGTGTCCGAAAAGTAGGTCAAAATAAAAAGTTCTCCAAATTTAACTTATGAGTTATGAATTAAGGGTAGAATTTTCTCAGGAATCCAAATCTGCAAATCAACTTTCAATCCGACTCCCGGCTTAGATTCTACGCCATTTTAAAATTCACATTTTCCAGTATCCACAATGCAGATCCATCAAATATACTTTCAAAAATTCCTACTTACCCATATACCTACTCTACTACCTACTTAGCTACCTACTTCTCAGCTACTTACTCAGCTACCTACTCAGCTACTTACTCAGCTTAAACTTAAACTTAACCTTACTCAGCTACCTACTCAGCTCCTTACTCAGCTACCTACTCAGCTACTTACTCAATTACTTAATCATCTACTTACTCAGCTTCCTACTCAGTTACTTACTCAGCTCTTTACTCAAGTAAATCAATCTGGAGTCTTAAATTGAACTTTGTTCAATTTACCAATCTAGTTATTATTAGACTCCAGATGTCAATCTGGAGTCTATTGTTTTTGCCAGTATTCTTATTATTAGACTCCAGATTTCATCTGGAGTCTATTGCTTTTGCCAGTTTTCTTATTATTAGACTCCAGATGAAAATCTGGAGTCTATTGCTTTTGCCAGTTTTCTTTATTATTATTATTCTTCTTCCTCCTTCCCAGATTTCTCACCAACTAGAAGAGCTTACTTTAAGCTGCTTACATGACCAACTAGGGAATGTATCTGGCTTTCTGGGAAATTAGGTCAAATTTTTATCTAGGTCAAAGGTCAAGAACTAGGTCAAATTCAGTACTTTGTCACTTTTTCCCATTATCTCGATCGTCCTTCAATATTTTTGATCCTGGTTTTTTTCATTGTGTTCCTCATAAAAAAGGAGAAAACCTAGGGTCGATTTAGTTTTTTGGTATCTCAAACCGATTTCGAGATATCAGTGTCCGAAAACCAGGTCCAAAAAAAATTTCACCGAATCCAATGTCCAGGATATCAGTCTTATAGGAAATTTTCTCAGGATTCTGAATCTGAAAACCAAATTTCGATCTGACTTCCGGTTCAGAAGTTATGGCGTTTTGAAAATTCAAAAATCGCTAAATTTGGTGCCATGTTAATTCAATGGGAAAAAATATTTTTTTGAAGTGTAAAATACGAGATATAGACTAAACACAGCTAAACATAATGGAAGCCCATAAAAGAAAGGGACCACAAGACCTTCTTTTCATATATATTTGGACACCAAAATGCCTAGGTCAAAATCTAGGTCAAATTCAAAGTTTTTCCTTATTTTTGCGATTCTGACACTACAGATTAATTATATTCTTCGAAAATTTGTATACATGTAGCCAAGAGTGTGCTAATAGTGTTAGCCTTTTGCCGTCAGAAAGTATTTTGACCCACTTTTGAGATATGGTGTCCGAAAAGTAGGTCAAACTAAAAAGTTCTCCAAATTTAACGTATGAGTTATGAATTAAGGGTAGAATTTTCTCAGGAATCCAAATCTGCAAACCAAATTTCAATCCGACTTTTGGTTTGGAATTTATGTCGTTTTGATAGCTCAAAAATCGCTAAATTTGGTGCCCCATGTTATGGCAATGGGAAAAAAGATTTTTTTGAAGTGTAAAATACAAGATATAGACTGAGTACAGCTTAATATAATGAAAGCCTATTAAAGAAGGGGACCTCGAAGGCTACTTAGCTCCAAAATTTGGACACCAAAATGCCTAGGTCAAAATCTAGGTCAAATTTATAGTTTTCCCTTATTTTTGCGATTCTGACACTATATTTAAATGATTTGCTTTAAAATTTTGTATACAGGTAGCAAAGAGTATGCTAATAGTGTTAGCGTTTTGCCGTCAGAAAGTATTTTGACCCACTTTTGAGATATGGTGTCCAAAAAGTAGGCCAAAGTAAAAAGTTTCCAAATTTAACGTATGAGTTATGAATTAAGGGTAGATTTTTCTCAGAAATCTAGATCTGCAAACCAAATTTCGATCTGACTACTTGTTCTGAAGTTATGGCGTTTTGAGATCTCAAAAATCGCTAAATTTGGTGCCCCATGTTAAATCAATGGGACCGAATAATTTTTTGAAGTGTAAAAATACGAGATAAAGAATGAGTACAGCTAAACATAATGAAAGCCCATAGAAGAAGGGGACCTCAAAAGCTACTTTCCTTCAAAGTTTGGACACCAAAATACCTAGTTCAAAATCTAGGTCAAATTCATATTTTTTTTTATTTTGCGATTCTGACACTACACTTCAATGATATTCTCCGAAATTTTGTATACTTGTAGCAAAGAGTGTGCTTATTATGTAACATTTTGCAGTCAATAAGTTTTTTGACCCTCTTTTGAGATATGGTGTCCGAAATGTAGGTCAAAATAAAAAAATCTCCAATTTTAAAGTATGAGTTATGAATTAGGGGTAGAATTTCCTCAGGAATCCGGATCTGAAATTAAAATTGCAATCCGACCCCCGGTTTAGATTCTACGCCATTTTGAAGTTTGAAATTCGCACTTGCCAGTATTCACGATGCAGATTGATCAAATATACTTTCAAAAATTCCTGCATACCCTACTTTACCTCTCTACCTACTCAACTACTTATTTGACTACTTACTCAATTACTTAATTAGTTATTACTTCCTTAACAACTTACTCAGCTACTAACTCAGGTACTTACTCAGCTACTTACTCAGCTACCTACTCAGCTTTTTACTCAGTTACTTACTCAGCTACTTACTCAACTACTACTAAGGTACTTACTCAGCTAATTACTCAGTTACTTACTCAGCTCTTTACTGATCTATCTAGGTCAAATAAATCTGGAGTCTTAAATTGAACTTGTTCAATTTCACAAATCTAGTTATTATTATTCTTCTTCTTCTTCCTCCTTCCCAGATTTCTCACCAACTAGAAGAGCTTACTTTAAGCTGCTTACATGATTAACTAGGGAATGTATCTGGCTTTCTGGGAAATTAGGTCAAATTTTTATCTAGGTCAAAGGTCAAGAACTAGGTCAAATCCAGTACTTTGTCACTTTTTCCCATTATCTCGGTCGTCCTTCAATATTTTTGATCCTGGTTTTTTTCATTGTGTTCCTCATAAAAAAGTAGAAAACCTAGGGTCGATTTAGTTTTTTGGTATCTCAAACCGATTTCGAGATATCAGTGTCCGAAAACGAGGTCCAAAAAAAATTTCACCGAATCCAATGTCCAGGATATTAGTCTTATGGGAAATTTCCTCAGGATTCCGAATCTGAAAACCAAATTTCGATCTGACTTCCGGTTCAGAAGTTATGGCGTTTTGAAAATTCAAAAATCGCTAAATTTGGTGCCCCATGTTAATTCAATGGGAAAAAATATTTTTTTGAAGTGTAAAATATGAGATATAGACTAAGCACAGCTAAACATAATGGAAGCCAATAAAAGAAAGGGACCACAAGACCTTCTTTTCATAAAAATTTGGACACCAAAATGCCTAGGTCAAAATCTAGGTCAAATTCAAAGTTTTTCCTTATTTTTGCGATTCTGACACTACAGATTAATTATATTCTTCGAAAATTTGTGTACATGTAGCCAAGAGTGTGCTAATAGTGTTAGCCTTTTGCCGTCAGGAAGTATTTTGACCCACTTTTGAGATATGGTGTCCGAAAAGTAGGTCAAACTAAAAAGTTCTCCAAATTTAACGTATGAGTTATGAATTAAGGGTAGAATTTTCTCAGGAATCCAAATCTGCAAACCAAATTTCAATCCGGCTTTTGGTTTGGAATTTATGTCGTTTTGATAGCTCAAAAATCGCTAAATTTGGTGCCCCATGTTATGGCAATGGGAAAAAAGATTTTTTTGAAGTGTAAAATACAAGATATAGACTGAGTACAGCTTAATTTAATGAAAGCCTATTAAAGAAGGGGACCTCGAAGGCTACTTAGCTCCAAAATTTGGACACCAAAATGCCTAGGTCAAAATCTAGGTCAAATTTATAGTTTTCCCTTATTTTTGCGATTCTGACACTATATTTAAATGATTTGCTTTAAAATTTTGTATACAGGTAGCAAAGAGTATGCTATAGTGTTAGCGTTTTGCCGTCAGATAGTATTTTGACCCACTTTTGAGATATGGTGTCCAAAAAGTAGGCCAAAGTAAAAAGTTTTCCAAAATTAACGTATGAGTTATGAATTAAGGGTAGAATTTTCTCAGAAATCTAGATCTGCAAACCAAATTTCGATCCGACTACTTGTTCTGAAGTTATGGCGTTTTGAGATCTCAAAAATCGCTAAATTTGGTGCCCCATGTTAAATCAATGGGACCGAATAATTTTTTGAAGTGTAAAAATACGAGATATAGAATGAGTACAGCTAAACATAATGAAAGCCCATAGAAGAAGGGGACCTCAAAAGCTACTTTCCTTCAAAGTTTGGACACCAAAATACCTAGTTTAAAAAATCTAGGTCAAATTCATAGTTTTTTCTTATTTTGCGATTCTGACACTACACTTCAATGATATTCTCCGAAATTTTGTATACTTGTAGCAAAAATTGCAATCCGACCCCAGGTTTAGATTCTACGCCATTTTGAAGTTTGAAATTCGCACTTGCCAGTATTCACGATGCAGATTGATCAAATATACTTTCAAAAATTCCTGCATACCCTACTTTACCTCTCTACCTACTCAGCTACTTATTTGACTACTTACTCAATTACTTAATTAGTTATTACTTACTTAGCAACTTACTCAGCTACTAACTCAGGTACTTACTCAGCTACTTACTCAGCTACCTACTCAGCTTTTTACTCAGTTACTTACTCAGCTACTTACTCAACTACTACTAAGGTACTTACTCAGCTAATTACTCAGTTACTTACTCAGCTCTTTACTGATCTATCTAGGTAAAATAAATCTGGAGTCTTAAATTGAACTTGTTCAATTTCACAAATCTAGTTATTATTATTTTTCTTTCCGAACCAGTTTTCTCAGCAACTAGAAGGACTTACTTAAATCTGCTAACACAGTCAACTGGGTAATGAGACCTAGTTTCTGGGAAATTAGGTCAAATGTTTATCTAGGTCAAACGTCAAAAACTAGGTCAAATCGTTAGTTTTCACTAATTTACAAGTTTTCTCAGTCGTCCTTCGGTATTTTCGCTCCAGTTTTTTTTCATCATGTTCCTTAGAAAAAAAGCTAATTCCGAAAGGCAAATCGTTTTTTGATTACTCTTACCGATTTTGAGATATGGCGTCCGAAAAGTAGGTCAGAACATAAAAAGTTCTCCAAAATCAACGTGTGAATTATCAAATAAGTGTAGAATTATCTCAGGAATCCGAATCTGCAAACAAAATTTCGATCCGACTTCCGGTTCGGAAGTTATGGCGTTTTGAAATCTCAAAAATCGCTAAATTTGGCGCCCATGTTAAGTCAATGGGGAAAAAGACTTTTTCGAAGTGTAAAATACAAGATATAGACTGAGTACAGCTTAACATAATGAATGCCTTTAAAAGAAAGGGACCTCAAAAGCTACATAGCTTCAAAATTTGGACACCAAAATGCCTAGGTCAAAATCTAGGTCAAATTCATAGTTTTCCTTATTTTTACGATTCTGACACTACACTTGAATAATTTGCTTCAAAATTTTGTATACAGATAGCAAAGAGTGTGATAATAGTGTGAGCCTTTTGCCGTCAGAAAGTATTTTGACCCACTTTTGAGATATGGTGTCCGAAAAGTAGGTCAAAATAAAAAGTTCTCCAAATTTAACATATGAGCTATGAATTAAGGGTAGAATTTTCCCAGGAATCCGAATCTGCAAACCAAATTTCAATCCGACTATCGGTTCGGAAGTAATGGCGTTTTGAAATCTCAAAAATCGCTAAATTTGGTGCCCCATGTTATGTCAATGAGAAAAAAGATTTTTTTGAAGTGTAAAATACCAGATATAAACTGAGTACAGCTTAACATTCTGAAAGCCTTTAAAAGAAGGGGACCTCGAAGGCTATCTCACTTTAAAATTTGGACACCAAAATGCCTAGGTCAAAATGTAGGTCAAATTCATAGTTTTTCCTTATTTTTGAGATTCTGACATTACACTTTAATGATTTGCTTCGAAATTTTGTATACAGGTACCAAAGAGTGTGCTCATAGTGTAAGCCTTTTGCCGTCACAAAGTATTTTGACCCACTTTTGAGATATGGTGTCTGAAAAGCAGGTCAAAATAAAAAGTTCTCCAAATTTAACGTATGAGTTATGAATTAAGGGTAGAATTTTCTCAGGAATCAGAATCTTTAAACCAAATTTCGATCCAACTTCTGATTAGATAGTTATAGCGGTTTGAAGTCTCGAAAAGTCGATATGATGATATCCCCATGTTAAGCCAATGGAGTCGAAGATAACATTCTTAAGAGTTGTCTAAATGTCTATATTCTAGCTGACTCAGCTTATTCTGAATGACTCAGCTTACAAGTATTTGGATGACTCAGCTTAAAAAAAGTATTAAATCTGGAGTCTTAAATTGAACTTGTTCAATTTACATGTCTAGTTATTCTTATTCTTATTATTCTTTTTGAGTTTTTTCAATAACTATAAGGTATCCAGTAAATACCATAATACAGTTCATTTAGGTTTAGTATCTAGTTGGTGGGAAATTGGGTCAAATTTTTATCTAGGTCAAAGGTCAAGAACTAGGTCAAATCCAGTACTTTGTCACTTTTTTCGGTTTTCTCGGTCGTCCTTCAATATTTTTGATCCGGGTTTTTTTCATTGTGTTCCTAATAAAAAAGTAGGTTAGGACATTGTCGATTTTATTTTTTGATATCTCTTACCGATTTTGAGATATGGCGTCAGGAAAGTAGGTCAGAACAAAAAGTTCTCCAAATTCAACATGTGAATTATGGAATAAGTGTAGAATGATCTCAGGAATCCGAATCTGCAAACCAAATTTTGATCCGACTACCGGTTCGGAAGTTATGGCGTTTTGAAACCTCAAAAATCGCTAAATTTGGTGCCAATGTTAAGTCAATGGGAAAAAAGATTTTTTTGAAGTGAAAAATACTAAATATAGACCGAGTTCAGCTAAATGTAATGAAAGCCTTTAAAAGAATGGGACCTCAAAAGCCATCTAGCTTCAAAATTTGGACACCAAAATGCCTAGGTCAAAATCTAGGTCAAATTCAAAGTTTTTCCTTATTTTTGCGATTCTGACACTACAGATTAATTATATTCCTAGAAATTTTGTATACATGTAGCCAAGAGTGTGCTAATAGTGTGAGCCTTTTGCCGTCAGAAAGTATTTTGCCCCACTTTTGAGATATGGTGTCCGAAATGTAGGTCAAAATAAAAAATTCTCCAAATTTAACGTTTGAGTTATGAATTAAGTATAGAATTTTCTCAGGAATCCGAATCTGCAAACCAAATTTCGATCCGACTTCCGGTTCCGAAGTTATGGCGTGTCCAAAAAGTAGGTCAAAATAAAAATTCGCCAAATTTAATGTATGAGTTATGAATTAGGAGTAGAATTTTGTCAGGAATCCGAATCTTTAAATCAAATTTAGTTTCGACTTCCGGTTTGGAAGTTATGGTGTTTTGAAATTTCGGAAAATCGATTTGATGGTATCCTGATAGAAAGTCAAGAGTAGAGAAGAAAATATTGAAAAATTCATCCATCCTTCCTATCTGATCCTATCCCATCCTTCCTATCTATCCTTCCTTCCTATCCTTCCTATCCTATCCTCTCCTATCATATCCTTTCTTCCTATTCTGTTCTATCCTATCCTTCTTTCTTATTCTATCCTATCGTTCCTTCCCATTCTATCCTATTCTACCTTCCTATTTTATCCATCCATCTTATTCTGGATGACTCAGCTTATTCTGGATGACTCGGCTTATTTTAGATGACTGGGCTTAAAAATGTCTAGATCTGGAGTCTGAAATTGAACTTCGTTCAATTTCCAAAGTCTAGTTATTTATCTTTCTTTCTTTCTTTCCGAACACTTTTTCTCAGCAACTAGAAGAACTTACTTTAACCAACTTACATGTCTAACATAGCCCATCGACCTAGTTTCTGGGAAATTAGGTCAAATTTGTATCTAGGTCAAAGGTCAAGAACCAGGTCAAATTTAGGTCAAATCAACATTCTGTCAATTATCTTCGTTGTTTATTGTCGTTACTCCTTCATCTTTTTTTCATCATGTAGCTTAGAAAAAAACAAATCGAGAGTGTGCCATCCATTTTTTGATTACTCTTAGCGATTTTGAGATATGGCGTCCGGAAAGTAGGTCAAACTAAAAAAGTTCTCCAAATTTAATATATGAGCTATGGAATAAGGGTAGAATTTTCTCAGGAATCCGAATCTGCAAACCAAATTTCGATCCGACTTCCCGTTTGGAAGTTATGGCGTTTTGAAATTTCGAGAAAAATCGATCTGATGGTATCCTGATAGAAAGTCAAGGAAAAAAGATTTTTTTGAAGTGTAAAATACGAGATATAGATTGAGTACAGCTTAAGATAATGAATTCCTATAAAAGAAGGGGACCTCAAAAGCTACCTAGTTTCAATATTTGGACACCAAAATGCCTAGGTCAAAATCTAGGTCAAATTCATAGTTTTTCCTTATTTTTGCGATTCTGGCACTACACTTTTAGGATTTGCTTTAAAATTTTGTATACAGGTAGCAAAGAGTGTGCTAATAGTGTTAGCCTTTTGCCGTCAGAGAGTATTTTGACCCACTTTTGAGATATGGTGTCCGAAAAGTAGGTCAAAATAAAAAATTCTCCAAATTTAACATATGAGTTATGAATTAAGAGTAGAATTTTCTGAGGAATCCGAATCTGCAAACCAAATTTTAATCTGACTTCCGGTTCCAAAGTTATGGCGTGTCCGAAAAGTAGGTCAAAATAAAAATTCGCCAAATTTAACGTATGAGTTATGAATTAGGGGTAAAATTTTGTCAGGAATCCGAATCTTTAAATCAAATTTCGATCCGACTTCCGGTTCGGAAGTTATGGCGTTTTGAAATTTCAGAAAATCGATCTGATGGTATCCTGATAGAAGGTCAAGGAAAAAAGATTTATGAATTAAGGGTAGAATTTTCTCAGGAATCCAAATCTGCAAACCAAATTTCAATCTGACTTCCGGTCAAAAATTCCTACTTACCTACCTACTTACCTACTCGGCTACCTACTTAGCTACCTACTCAGCTACTTACTCAGCTACCTACTCAGCTACTTACTCAGCTACTTGCTCAGCTGCTTACTCAGCTACCTACTCAGCTACTTACTCAATTACTTAATCATCTACTTACTCAGCTTTCTACTCAGTTACTTACTCAGCTCTTTACTCAAGTAAATCAATCTGGAGTCTTAAATTGAACTTTGTTCAATTTACCAATCTAGTTATTAGACTCCAGATGAAAATCTGGAGTCTATTGCTTTTGCCAGTTTTCTTCTTATTATTAGACTCCAGATGTCAATCTGGAGTCTATTGTTTTTGCCAGTATTCTTCTTCTTCTTCTTCTTCTTCTTCTTATTATTTTTCTTTAAGAGTTTTTTCAATAACTATAAGGTATCCAGTAAAGACCATTATACAGTGTATTTAGGTTCAGTATCTAGTTGGTAAGAAATTGGGTCAAATTTTTGTCTAGGTCAAAGGTCAAGAACTAGGTCAAATCCAGTACTTTGTCACTTTTTTCGATTTTCTCGGTCGTCCTTCAATATTTTTGATCCGGGTTTTTTTCATTGTGTTCCTCATAAAAAAGTAGAAAATCTAGGGTCGATTTAGTTTTTTGGTATCTCAAACCAATTTCGAGATATCAGTGTCCGAAAACGAGGTCCTAAAAAAAGTTCTCCGAATCCAATGTCCAGGATATCAGTCTTATAGGAGATTTTCTCAGGATTCCGAATCTGAAAACCAAATTTCGATTTGACTTCCGGTTCAGAAGTTATGGCGTTTTGAAAATTCAAAAATCGCTAAATTTGGTACCCCATGTTAATTCAATGGGAAAAAATATTTTTTTGAAGTGTAAAATACGAGATACAGACTAAGCACAGCTAAACATAATGGAAGCCCATAAAAGAAAGGGACCTCAAAACCTTCTTTTCATAAAAATTTGGACACCAAAATGCCTAGGTCAAAATCTAGGTCAAATTCAAAGTTTTTCCTTATTTTTGCGATTCTGACACTACAGATTAATTATATTCTTCAAAATTTTGTATACATGTAGCCAAGAGTGTGCTAATAGTGTTAGCCTTTTGCCGTCAGAAAGTATTTTGCCCCACTTTTGAAATATGGTGTCCGAAAAGTAGGTCAAAATAAAAAATTCTCCAAATTTAACGTTTGAGTTATGAATTAAGTATAGAATTTTCTCAGAAATCCGAATCTGCAAATCAAATTTCGATCCGACTTCCTGTTCGGAAGTTATGACATTTTGAAAGCTCAAAAATCGCTAAATTTGGTGCCCCATGTTATGTCAATGGGAAAAAAGATTTTTTTGAAGTGTAAAATTCGAGATATAGACTAAGTACAGCTTAAAATAATGAAAGCCTATGAAAGAAAGGGACCTCGAAGGCTACCTAACTTCAAAATTTGGACACCAAAATCCCCAGGTCAAAATCTAGGTCAAATTCATAGTTTTTCCTTATTTTTGCGATTCTGACACTATGTTTAAATGATTTGCTTCAAAATTTTGTATACAGGTAGGAAAAAGTGTGCTAATAGTGTTAGCCTTTTGCCGTCAGAAAGTATTTCTACCCACTTTTGAGATATGGTGTCCGAAAAGTAGGTCAAAATAAAAAGTTCTCCAAATTTAGCATATGAGTTATGAATTAAGAGTAGAATTTTCTCAGGAATCCGAGTCTGCAAACCAAATTTCGATCCGACTTCCGATTCGAAAGTTATGGCGTTTTGAAATTTCGAGAAAAATCGATCTGATGGTATCCTGATAGAAAGTCAAGAGTAGAGAAGAAAATATTGAAAAATGCATCCATCCTTCCTTTGTGATCCTATCGTATCCTTCTATCTACCTTTCCTTCATATCCTCTCCTTCCTATCCTTCCTATTCTATTCCTTCTTCATATTCTATTCTATCATTCTTTCCTATTCTATCCTATCGTTCCTTCCTATTCTAGCCTATCCTTCCTTCCTTTTTCATCCATCCATCCATCCATCTTTTTCTGGATGACTCAGCTTATTTTGGATGACTCGGCTTATTCTGGATGACTCGGCCAAAAAAAGTCTAGATCTGGAGTCTGAAATTGAACTTCGTTCAATTTCCAAAGTCTAGTTATTATTCATTCTTTCTTTCTTTCTTTCTTTCTTTCCGAACACTTTTTCTCAGCAACTAGAAGAACTTACTTTAACCTACTTACATGGCTAACATAGCCCATCAACCTAGTTTCTGGGAAATTAGGTCAAATTTTTATCTAGGTCAAAGGTCAAGAACTAGGTCAAATTTAGGTCAATCAACATTCTATCAATTATCTTCGTTGTTACTTGTGGTAACTCCTTCATCTTTTTTTCAACATGTAGCTTAGAAAAAAACAAATCGAGAGTGTGCCATCCGTTTTTTGATTACTCTTACTGATTTTGAGATATGGCGTCCGGAAAGTAGGTCAAACTAAAAAGTTAACCAAATTTAACATATGAGCTATGAAATAAGTGTAAAATTTTCTCAGGAATCTGAATCTGCAAACCAAATTTCGATCCGACTTCCGGTTCGGAAGTTATGGCATTTTGAAAACTCAAAAATCGCTAAATTTGGTGCCCATGTTAAGTCAATGGGAAAAAAGATTTTTTTGAAGTGAAAAATACGGAATATAGACTAAGTTCAGCTTCACATACTCAAAGCCTTTAAAAGAAGGGGACCTCAAAAGCCATCTAGCTTCAAAATTTGGACACCAAAATGCCTAGGTCAAAATCTAGGTCAAATTCATAGGTTTTCCTTATTTTTCGATTCTGACACTACACTTTAATTATATTCTTCGAAATTGTGTATACATGTAGCCAAGAGTGTGCTAGTAGCGTTAGCCTTTTGCCGTCAGAAAGTATTTTGACCCACTTTTGAGATATGGTGTCCGAAATGTAGGTCAAAATAAAAAGTTCTCCAAATTTGATGTTTGAGTTATGAATTAAGAGTAGAATTTTCCGAGAAATCCGAATCTGCAAACCAAATTTCGATCCGACTTCCGGTTTCGAAGTTATGGCGTGTCCAAAAAGTAGGTCAAAATAAAAATTCGCCAAATTTAACGTATGAGTTATGAATTAGGGGTAGAATTTTGTCAGGAATCCGAATCTGCAAACCAAATTTCGATCCGACTTCCCGTTTGAATGTTATGGCGTTTTGAAATTTCGAGAAAAATCGATCTGATGTTATCCTGATTGAAAGTCAAGGAAAAAAGATTTTTTTGAAGTGTAAAATACGAGATATAGATTGAGTACAGCTTAAGATAATGAATTCTGATAAAAGAAGGGGACCTCAAAAGCTACCTAGTTTCAATATTTGGACACCAAAATGCCTAGGTCAAAATCTAGGTCAAATTCATAGTTTTTCCTTATTTTTTCGATTCTGGCACTACACTTTTAGGATTTGCTTCAACATTTTGTATACAGGTAGCAAAGAGTGTGCTAATAGTGAGAGCCTTTTGCCGTCAAACAGTATTTTGACCCACTTTTGAGATATGGTGTTCGTAAAGTAGGTCAAAATAAAAAGTTCTCATAATTTAACTTATGAGTTATGAATTAAGGGTAGAATTTTCTCAGGAATCCAAATCTGCAAACCAAATTTCAATCCGACTTCCAGTCAAAAATTCCTACTTACCTACCTACTTACCTACTCGGCTACCTACTTAGCTACCTACTCAGCTACTTACTCAGCTACCTACTCAGCTACTTACTCAGCTACCTGCTCAGCTGCTTACTCAGCTACCTACTCAGCTACCTACTCAGCTACTTACTCAGCTACCTACTCAGCTACTTACTCAATTACTTAATCATCTACTTACTCAGCTTCCTACTCAGTTACTTACTCAGCTCTTTACTCAAGTAAATCAATCTGGAGTCTTAAATTGAACTTTGTTCAATTTACCAATCTAGTTATTATTTTTCTTTCCGAACCAGTTTTCTCAGCAACTAGAAGGACTTACTTAAATCTGCTAACACAGTCAACTGGGTAATGAGACCTAGTTTCTGGGAAATTAGGTCAAATGTTTATCTAGGTCAAACGTCAAAATCTAGGTCAAATCGTTAGTTTTCACTATTTTACAAGTTTTCTCAGTCGTCCTTCGGTATTTTGGCTCCGGTTTTTTTTCATCTTGTAGCTTAGATAAAAAGCTTATTCCGAAAGGCAAATCGTTTTTTGATTACTCTTACCGATTTTGAGAAATGACGTCCGAAAAGTAGGTCAGAACATAAAAAGTCCTCCAAATTCAACGTGTGAATTATCAAATAGGTGTAGAATGATCTCAGAAATCCAAATCTGCAAACAAAATTTCAATCCGACTTCCGGTTCGGAAGTTACAGCGTTTTGAAATCTCAAAATCGCTAAATTTGGCGCCCCATGTTAAGTCAATGGGGAAAAAGACTTCTTCGAAGTGTTAAATACGAGATATAGACTGAGTACAGCTTAACATAATGAAAGCCTATTAAAGAAGGGGACCTCGAAGGCTATCTAGCTTTAAAATTTGGACAGCAAAATGCCTAGGTCAAAATCTAGGTCAAATTTATAGTATTTTCTTATTTTTGCGATTCTGACACTACACTTTAATAATTTGCTTCAAAATTTTGTACACAGGTAGCAGAGAGTGTGCTAATAGTGTTAGCCTTTTGCCGTCAAAAAGTATTTTGACCCACTTTTGAGATATGGTGTCCGAAAAGTAGGTCAAAATAAAATGTTCTCAAAATTTAACATATGAGCTATGAATTAAGGGTAGAATTTTCCCAGGAATCCGAATCTGCAAACTAAATTTCAATCCGACTTTCGGTTCGGAAGTTATGGCGTTTTGAAAGCTCAAAAATCGCTAAATTTGGTGCCCCATGTTATGTCAATGAGAAAAAAGATTTTTTTGAAGTGTAAAATACCAGATATAAACTGAGTACAGCTTAACATAATCAATGCTTATAAAAGAAGGGGACGTCAAAAGCTACATAGCTTCAAAATTTGGACACCAAAATGCCTAGGTCAAAATCTAGGTCAAATTCATAGTTTTTCCTTATTTTTGCGATTCTGGCACTACACTTTTAGGATTTGCTTCAAAATTTTGTATACAGGTAGGAAAGAGTGTGCTAATATTGAGAGCCTTTTGCCGTCAGAAAGTATTTTGACCCACTTTTGAGATATGGTGTCCGTAAAGTAGGTCAAAATAAAAATTTCTCATAATTTAACTTATGAGTTATGAATTAAGGGTAGAATTTTCTCAGGAATCCGAATCTGCAAACCAAATTTCAATTCGACTTTTCGTTGATACGTTATGGCGTTCTGAAAGCTCAAAAATCGCTAATTTTGGTGCCCCATGTAATGTCAATGAGAAAAAAGATTTTTTTGAAGTGTAAAATACCAGATAAAGACTGAGTACAGCTTAAGATTCTGAAAGTCTATAAAAGAAGGGGACCTCGAAGGCTATCTAGCTTTAAAATTTGGACACCAAAATCCCTAGGTCAAAATCTAGGTCAAATACATAGTTTTTCCTTATTTTTGCGATTCTGGCACTACACTTTTAGGATTTGCTTCCAAATTTTGTATACAGGTAGCAAAGAGTGGGCTAATAGTGTTAGCTTTTTGCCGTCAGAGAGTATTTTGACCCACTTTTGAGATATGGTGTCCGAAAAGTAGGTCAAAATAAAAAATTCTCCAAATTTTACATATGAGTTATGAATTAAGAGTAGAATTTTCTCAGGAATCCGAATCTGCAAACCAAATTTCGATCCGACTACCGGTTCTAAAGTTATGGCATGTCCGAAAAGTAGGTCAAAATAAAAATTCGCCAAATTTAACGTATGAGTTATGAATAAGGGGTAAAATTTTGTCAGGAATCCGAATCTTTAAATCAAATTTCGATCCGACTTCCGGTTTGAAAGTAATGGCGTTTTGAAATTTCGAGAAAAATCGATCTGATGTTATACTGATAGAACGTCAAAGAAAAAAGATTTTTTTGAAGTGTAAAATACGAGATATAGATTGAGTACAGCTTAAGATAATGAATTCCTATAAAAGAAGGGGACCTCAAAAGCTACCTAGTTTCAATATTTGGACACCAAAATGCCTAGGTCAAAATCGAGGTCAAATTCATAGTTTTTCCTTATTTTTGCGATTCTGGCTCTACACTTTTAGGATTTGCTTCAAAATTTTGTATACAGGTAGCAAAGAGTGTGCTAATAGTGTTAGCCTTTTGCCGTCAGAGAGTATTTTGACCCACTTTTGAGATATGGTGTCCGTAAAGTAGGTCAAAATAAAATGAGTTATGAATTAAGGGTAGAATTTTCTCAGGAATCCGAATCTATAAACTGATTTTCGATCAAACTTCTGGTTAGATAGTTATAGCGGTTTGAAGTCTCGAAAAGTCGATATGATGATATCCCCATGTCATGCATATGGAGTCGAAGATAACATTCTTAAGAGTTGTCAAAATGTCTATATTCTAGCTGACTCAGCTTATAGTGAATGACTCAGCTTACAAGTAATTGGATGACTCAGCTTAAAACAAGTCTTAAATCTGGAGTCTTAAATTGAACTTGTTCAATTTACATGTCTAGTTATTATTATCAGACAGACAAATAGACAAAACCCACATACATAGCTCATATTTCAAAGGAACCATAATCAGTTTTTGATCCGAAAAACACATTCTCACTACCCTCGATTTCAACATGTTATGGCCACTTATTATTAAGTTTTCATGATTAATTTACGCACCTAAATATAATATGTTATTGTCACAATATAATATCCATTGATAAAATAATAAGCTGGAATTAAATTTAATTAGATCAAATTTGGCCCCTGCTGAAATCTCCAATATTTAACAATCTGCAATATTGTATGATTTTAAATGTACAAACATATACATAATTTACATCTTAGTTGTTTTCATTTACATCTTAGTTGTCGTAAGAAGTCCTAGAGCTCATTCGTTTTCCGGTGGTCATCTTGCAATCTTGCAGTCATCTTGGAAGTTTTAAGATAAATCTTGTCATAGCGATTTCAGGAAAACCAAACGGATTTACTTCAAATTTTCACACATGTTACATGGTAAGAAGTTCTAGAGCTAATTAACTTCTCGGTGGCCATCTTGCATTCTGGTGGACATCTATGAAGTTTTTTGATAAATCATGTCATCCCGATTCCAGGAAAACAATGTAACAGATTTATTTCAAATTTTAACTTTTTGGCAGCCGTCTTGCATTCTGGCGGCCATCTTTTCCAAGAAAACCACATGACAGATTGTCCTCAAATTTTTACACTTTACATGGTAAGGTGTTCTTCAACTGATTAAAGCCATTAAATTTTCGGCCATCTTGCTTTCTGGGACATCAAGTCCATACTGCTACGTTTTAGGCAGATCTTGTTCATCATGTGCTTTGTTTTTGTAACAGTTCTAGAACTTCTTAGAATGCAACATGTGTAAAAATGTCAAGAAAATCAGTTAAGTGGTCTTCCTGGAATCGCAATTACAAGATTTATTTAAAATCATTCAAGATGGTTGCAAGAATGCAAAATGGCTACTTAAAAGTTGATCAGCTGTAGAACTTCATACCATATTACATGTGTGAAAATTTGTAGCAAATCTGTTAAGTGATTTTCCTGGAATCGCGATGACAGGATTCATCTAGAAACTTCCAAGATGGTCGCCAGAATGCGAGATGGCCACCAGAAAGTTAACAAGCTCTATAACTTCTTACCATGTAACATGTGTAAAAATTTGAAGTAAAACTGTTGAGTGGTTTTCCTGGAATCGCGATTACAATATTTATCTAAAAACTTCCAAGATGACCCCCAGAATGCAAGATGGCCACTGAAAAGTTGATCAGCTGTAGTACTTCTTACCATGTAACATGTGTGAAAATTTGAAGCAAATCTGTAAAGTGGTTTTTCTGGAATCGTGATGACAAGATTTATCTACAAACTTCCAAGATGGCCGCCACAATGCAAGATGGCTATCGGAAAGTTAATCAGCTCTATAACTTCTTACCATGTAACATGTGTGAAAATTTGAAGTAAAACTGTTACGTGGTTTTCATGGAATCGTGATGATAAGATTTATCTAAAAACTTCCAAGATGGCCGACGGAATGCAACATGGCCACCGAAAAGTTAGTCAGCTCTAGAACTTCATACCATGTAACATGTGTGAAAATTCGAAGTAAAACTGTGAAGTGGTTTTTCTGGAATCATGATTACAAGATTTATCTACAAACCTTCCAAAATGACCGCCAGAATGCAAGATGGCCACTGAAGTTAATCAGCTCTAGAACTTCATACCATGTAACATGTGTGAAAATTTGAAGTTAATCTGTTAGGTTATTTTCCTGGAATCACGATGACAAGATTTATCCCAAAATTTCCAAGATGGCCGCCAGAATGCAAGATGGCTGCCGAAAAGTTATTCACCTCTATATTTTCTTACCATGTAACATGTGTGGAAATTTGAAGTAAATCCGTTTGGATTTCCTGAAATCGTGATGACAAGATTTATCTTAAAACTTCCAAGATGGCTGCCAGAATGCAAGATGGCCACCGAAAAAATAATGTGGTCTAGGACTTTTTACCATGTAACATGTGTGAACATTTGAAGTACATCTGTTAGGTGGTTTTTGTGGAATCGCAATGACAATATTTATCTGAAAAAAATTCCAAGATGGCCACCAAAATGCAAGATGGCCGCCGCAAAGTTAATCAGCTCTAGAACTTCTTACCATGTTACATGTGTGAAAATTTGAAGCAAATCCGTCTGATGGTTTACCTGGAATCGTGATGACAAGAAAGTGAGACTTCAGAATGCCACCTTGTCTAACCCCGTTTTGGTGCCTTTTGCCCCTGTTTACATCAATAGAAGAGGTGTTTTCTTTAAGAGGGAAGTCTGTTCTTTCAAACGGTACAATCATTTTATGTGGGAAAGTACCGGACAACAAAACTTTTTTTCAGAGGGTCCAGATCAGGGACTAGATGGTCTCGACATAGCTAAGAATTTCAGTAATTTTTTGGGGTCAATTGGTCATATTCTTGCAAAAAGATAAACAATAGTCTAGATCCAATGGAAAATTTCAGCAAAACTAATTCAAATAATAATATTTTAACACCTATTACTGAAACTGATGTCATGGACCAATGGAAATTAAATCTTTAAAATACTCTGCTTCGTCTATAGATGATATAAAACCAATTAGCGTAGTGAAAACACTGAATGAATCATTGTCAACTCCTCTTACTCAGATATTCAATTTATCGATTACTTCTGGTAAGTTTCCTGATGCATTAAAAATGGCTAAAGGAATTCCAATTTATAAGAAAGGCCTCGAAGATTTTAACAACTATAGACCAGTTTCTATTCTCAGTGTACATGTATTTTCTAAAGTGCTTGAAAAAGATGTTCATGTAATGCCTGGGTCACATTTGCTCCGATCCATCGTCCGGCGCCCGGCCGATTGAGTATTTTGTTCAAAATTGAATACAATATTGAACAAAACACTCAATCGGCCGGGCGCCGTAGTGAAAATCGACTTAATTCGATTTCAAAGGTCACTATTGATCAGCTGTTCACTTCTCCGTTTGAGAGCCATAAGTTTCAAAATCTAACATGGCTCTCGAAGTGAGTAAGTGCTCTGGTAAAATAGTTTGAGAAGCTAGGCTTCAAGTGCAAGCGACGATGATGGAGAGTGGAGACTGATCTCTCATCACATGTGACATGTTTGTCCAATCATGCAATTGCAAACTTGACATCGATATGGTATAATTCGAAATTCCGCTTTTGTATAACATATAAGAATAAGACAGACTATACAAGGGGTGATCAATAAGTAATGGGCGCTTTTTACACAGGTGCGTTTTATAGACCAATCTCTTTGATTTTTTGCAAGTGATACATCATTCAATCATTTATCAACTCTGAAGATTTGAAAACAAAACATGTAAAGTATTTTGATATATATCTTTATTTCTGTGAAGTAACATGTAACATGTGTGAAAATTTGAAGCAAATCTGTAAAGTGGTTTTTCTGGAATCGTGATGACAAGATTTATCTACAAACTTCCAAGATGGCCGCCACAATGCAAGATGGCTATCGGAAAGTTAATCAGCTCTATAACTTCTTACCATGTAACATGTGTGAAAATTTGAAGTAAAACTGTTACGTGGTTTTCATGGAATCGTGATGATAAGATTTATCTAAAAACTTCCAAGATGGCCGACGGAATGCAACATGGCCACCGAAAAGTTAGTCAGCTCTAGAACTTCATACCATGTAACATGTGTGAAAATTCGAAGTAAAACTGTGAAGTGGTTTTTCTGGAATCATGATTACAAGATTTATCTACAAACCTTCCAAAATGACCGCCAGAATGCAAGATGGCCACTGAAGTTAATCAGCTCTAGAACTTCATACCATGTAACATGTGTGAAAATTTGAAGTTAATCTGTTAGGTTATTTTCCTGGAATCACGATGACAAGATTTATCCCAAAATTTCCAAGATGGCCGCCAGAATGCAAGATGGCTGCCGAAAAGTTATTCACCTCTATATTTTCTTACCATGTAACATGTGTGGAAATTTGAAGTAAATCCGTTTGGATTTCCTGAAATCGTGATGACAAGATTTATCTTAAAACTTCCAAGATGGCTGCCAGAATGCAAGATGGCCACCGAAAAAATAATGAGGTCTAGGACTTTTTACCATGTAACATGTGTGAACATTTGAAGTACATCTGTTAGGTGGTTTTTGTGGAATCGCAATGACAATATTTATCTGAAAAAAATTCCAAGATGGCCACCAAAATGCAAGATGGCCGCCGCAAAGTTAATCAGCTCTAGAACTTCTTACCATGTTACATGTGTGAAAATTTGAAGCAAATCCGTCTGATGGTTTACCTGGAATCGTGATGACAAGAAAGTGAGACTTCAGAATGCCACCTTGTCTAACCCCGTTTTGGTGCCTTTTGCCCCTGTTTACATCAATAGAAGAGGTGTTTTCTTTAAGAGGGAAGTCTGTTCTTTCAAACGGTACAATCATTTTATGTGGGAAAGTACCGGACAACAAAACTTTTTTTCAGAGGGTCCAGATCAGGGACTAGATGGTCTCGACATAGCTAAGAATTTCAGTAATTTTTTGGGGTCAATTGGTCATATTCTTGCAAAAAGATAAACAATAGTCTAGATCCAATGGAAAATTTCAGCAAAACTAATTCAAATAATAATATTTTAACACCTATTACTGAAACTGATGTCATGGACCAATGGAAATTAAATCTTTAAAATACTCTGCTTCGTCTATAGATGATATAAAACCAATTAGCGTAGTGAAAACACTGAATGAATCATTGTCAACTCCTCTTACTCAGATATTCAATTTATCGATTACTTCTGGTAAGTTTCCTGATGCATTAAAAATGGCTAAAGGAATTCCAATTTATAAGAAAGGCCTCGAAGATTTTAACAACTATAGACCAGTTTCTATTCTCAGTGTACATGTATTTTCTAAAGTGCTTGAAAAAGATGTTCATGTAATGCCTGGGTCACATTTGCTCCGATCCATCGTCCGGCGCCCGGCCGATTGAGTATTTTGTTCAAAATTGAATACAATATTGAACAAAACACTCAATCGGCCGGGCGCCGTAGTGAAAATCGGAGCAAATGTGACCAAGGCATAAGTGACACCATTTTGAGGAAAATATGATATTTTTTATTTACAACAATTTCATTGATATTTATGTTCAAATATAAGATTGTCTCAAATCATTTGACATTCCGTTCATTGTCTTTTAAGAGTATTTGGAATACATTCTCGATTTTTCAGAAATAAATGATAAACACTTGCATATTTACATATTAACATGTTATGAACGTTAATTGAAAGTTCCATTTATTTCATTAAGTTTAAAAATACATTTATTGAATAAATCTTGTTTAGCTTACCCGCTTTTTCTTTGAAGAAATAAGAAGTCATCTTCGTCTTCGTGTTGTTTAAATGTAATACATGGAACGCCGTTTATCGCAGTAAGCTCACTGATATTTCCAAATGCATAGTAGATTTGGTTACTGGCATATTCATCTAAAATAAAACCAAAACATCAATATAAATGCCCCATCATGGTAAGTAAACTTAAAAAATCCGATTTGTCTTGTTATATTCCTCTTAGTACGTTCCTTTTTGCATCTTTTACCTTTTTTGGATGTAACTTTTCGAGAATATGGAAAAATTAGTAACGATGGTCATCGCTATATGTTCAATTGAAGATATGGTCATCTATGAATCCTAAGGTTTTCCCACTCTTGTCTAACCGGTTTTTCATTTTGTTGGCTACGATTTTGGAACAGATTGCGAATTCTATTCAACTTTGCGTATTACAAGATGAACTGGAAGACACATTGGCACATTGGGTGGGCCCAGAAAACAATTTTGAGTGCCAAAAAAGATTTTGGGACAAAAAGCTTTATAGGGTCTGAATTAGTAGGCCTTTTTGGGCATTACTTGGCCTTCTTTGGCCAAATTATTAAAAAAATGGGCCTTACATTTTCAAAATATTGGGATTTCAATTTTGGGATTTAGGAGCCCTTTTTCAAATTTGAAATGTGCCCCCCCCCCCCCTTGTTAACTTCTGGATCCGCCAGTGAGACATGACTCTTAAAAATCTTGGATATGATAGACAATGATTGCATCTATTTTCACTGTCTATCATAATTGTTTTGATATATTAGCGAGCATTATAAAGGCTTGTGTTCAAACGTGGGTAAATCATCCAAGTGAAACAATTAATCAGTAAATTATCCATGTATATAACATTCTATTATAGACAATAATCACTGGACAATAAATGTGATTAGGCTTTATAATCCTCCAATAAAAATTATTTAGTAGAAAAAAATTAATTATGCCATAACATAGCTTTGCCACGTACTCAACCAAACTCCTATCAAACCATGATATTCCATGATATTTTCATGATAAGTTTGTTCATGGTGTAAAATCTTAGTTTTTATGAATAAATAGAGTCTTTTCAGACTGCAAAATTCTATTTTTGTTTAATTTGTTTTCATGACCATTTTTTAACGAATGTCAGTCCTTACAAAGTAAATCAAAAGGGGGAACTATGTGCTCTGTTACTTCCTGCGAAAGCTATTTGGATTTTGATATAATAGCTTTCCCACGGAGCATTTGGACAGCTCAATGATCGTGACCTTTGAAATCGAATTAAGTCGATCCGCGGCTTACTTTTGGTCTATAACTGTGTCTTACATCAGTATCATTAATCCGTGTAAGTATTGGAGCGCTGGAGTACTTCTTTTTCGATCAAGACTTGTAATTGTTAGTCGAGTGAATCGTTTTACTGCCAAATTCCAATATGGCGGTTTCTGCTCGGACATTTTCGTAAATCTCCGGAGGTTTCCGAACCTAACTAATTCTCAAAATTCATTTTGTTCGTTGCGTATCTCGCACCTAGCAAACCGCCATATTGGAAATAGGTCTGTAAAACTTTAACTCGATGAACAATTTACAAGTCTTGATCGAAAAAGAAGTACTCCAGCGCTCCAATACTAACACGGATTGATGATACTGATGTAAGACACAGTTAGAGACCAAAAGTAAGCCGCGGATCGACTTAATTCGATTTCAAAGGTCACTATTGATCAGCTGTTCACTTCTCCGTTTGAGAGCCATAAGTTTCAAAATCTAACATGGCTCTCGAAGTGAGTAAGTGCTCTGGTAAAATAGTTTGAGAAGCTAGGCTTCAAGTGCAAGCGACGATGATGGAGAGTGGAGACTGATCTCTCATCACATGTGACATGTTTGTCCAATCATGCAATTGCAAACTTGACATCGATATGGTATAATTCGAAATTCCGCTTTTGTATAACATATAAGAATAAGACAGACTATACAAGGGGTGATCAATAAGTAATGGGCGCTTTTTACACAGGTGCGTTTTATAGACCAATCTCTTTGATTTTTTGCAAGTGATACATCATTCAATCATTTATCAACTCTGAAGATTTGAAAACAAAACATGTAAAGTATTTTGATATATATCTTTATTTCTGTGAAGTCATGACGTCACACATTCTGAAACTATTTTAGCTCTTTTGAAAACATGCAATTGCAGTTGAATACAGGTTGAACAAAACAGACCACGATGGTCACATCATTTCGATACGCCATTGTTGATTTTGAATTGTTTTTCATCACTATATGGTATTCATGCCACCTTCATTCTACAGGCCCCTCTAAAGAGGTTCCAATAAAATTCTATACATTTCTTAATCATCCTCTTAACCCAAGATTGGAAGACAAAGCCGGATCCATTCTCTGGCATTGTAGCAAGCTGCAGTTGCCCAGCTTGTTTTATTTCATCGATGTCATTAAACCTGCATCAATTCTCTATATAAATAAGTCGTATAGAAATACATAATCACTTGTGGCCAGATCTGGACTAATGTAGTGTGTGTGCGCCAAGGGCTCCATGTGCAGGTCCAGAGATATTGTATCATGAACATTTTGAGATCGTTGTGCAGGGGCCCATATGGAGTAGGGTGTTTCCAACCCCTTCTTCCACAAAGCTTTCCCAAATCAACCTGCAAACCTTGCAACACTTTGACATCATAATAATACTTACCTTTTGTGTGTTACCAGGCAGCATGATATTTTAAACAACACTTGTAGTAAAAAAGTTCTAACTTAAGTATACCAAACTGGCTAAAAGAAACTTCAGAATATTTGACGTAAAAGTCGGTCCAGGGGTACCTGTATCTCCTTCACAGATATAAAGATATATCAACATGTATTATATACGTTGTCTTCAAATCTTCAGAGTCGATACATAAATAAATAATGTATCACTGGTAAAAAAAATCATAGAGATTGGTCCATAAAAAGCGTCCTTTACTTATTGATCACCCCTCGTAGAAGAAAATCACCATAACTCTCACCTGCACGGAATTTTCTTGAAAGCTCAACTGGAACCACACCGTCTTTCCAAAGCATTGTGTCACGCCAAGGTTTCCCGAGAGCATTCCTGAACTGCGCATTCTATAGCAATATATATCATACCATGTCATATCATAAGCAATACTTCAGCACGACAGATATTGCAAAATGTCATTATACTAATGAAAAAACGCATGAACATATTGAAAAATAACATATCGCCCTTGTAATTTTTGACACTATGGGAAACAAAATAAGGATTGATTCCACTGTAAATGTTTTATGTGTTTCATACTCTACGCACAGAGTCTAGTTAGAAGACGAAGCTCACTTTTGAGAAACAAAGTCGAACGAATGCAAAGGATAAGTGTTTCATTGCTCTCTATCCAAAGACATATCTTGATATGTAATAATAATGTTTTTAAAATCAATGCAAAGATTGAACAAAGGACCCACTATTTCAATAATAAAATGCCATGTTTAATGGGCCACTTCAATGTTTTAGCATATCAAAAATATTTTGCAACATTAGTGATGCCATTATGACTCACTCAGGTGGCAAAAACTTTTTGAAAAAAATTGAAATCTTTTTTCTCTGTCAATCTTTTCTAAATATGCTAGATTTTAATAATAAACCAATGTTGATTGTCTAACAAGGTCGAAAGGAAGAATATATTATGTTTTAGATATCATTGTACCATTGGTTTCTATGAGAACCAAAATTTTGAAATGCAATTTTCTCGGAACCATTTTCATACACTGATGCGTTCATTTCTCGCTTATTAAACAAAAAGTCCTTCAAAAACCACTTTTTGAAATTAAAAGAAAAGTTTCACATATCACACTTTGATAACATTGGGTAAGACTACAATATAAGCCAAAGTGGTTTAACTTTATGTGGGGACTTTAATCAAAACGAGAGGCAAATTGCATTCTTTACACACCTCTGTTTCGGATTCTTCTTTTATCTTTGTACAGCTGCTTTCAGTGTCATCATCGTCACTGTTCGCCTTTAGGTCTCCTTCACAATTACCTGTATGATACAATATAGAAATGTTAACGTTGGTATCGCTCTAACAACAATGTGAGCTTATTAGAGCAAACAAAAAGTTCCAAAAAGCAAGCCCAGTGTCCTGTTTATATTTTTGAAAATGGATTCTAGCAATACATTCCAACAATGTGAATATATTTGTTGAGACTCGATCAACTTGAGTTCTTTGAGAAAATGAGGATTTCAGCAAGGGTGCATTGACTTAACAGGGGGATATAGGATTGAATAATGACTTAGCATCGTGATACCATCATGTGTGTTACCATGGGGATGGATAAAAAATCCTCATTTTCTCAGAAGAACTCATGTTGATCGAATCTCAACAAGTGCATTCGTGTGGAATAGTATTGGTAGAATCCATTTTCGAAAGTAAGAAAATGGGTTCTTAACAAGGACATTAACGCTAAATACTAAGGCCTTTTTGAAATTTTTGGTTACTACAGAGGATACCCTGAAGTAATGCACCATCGGGTATTAATGAACCTAGCCTCATGATCTGCCTAAAAAGGAAAAATAATATTTTATCAAGACCAAAAATATTCTTTGAGTTTCTAGCCCAATTTGCTGTAGTAAACTTTGAAGGCCGGCAGAATCAGACATTTTGGGTGGAAGCAACTTGTTTGATTGACCTTCTAATGTTTTCTTTACTATCTCAACTTTATCTCCCACATATTATCAACTTGTAATAGGTAATTTAAGATTCAAAGTTATCTGCATTTATAGGAAAAAACTTAAATGAAAAAATATCTGATTTTTCTGGAATAAATATGAATGAACGTTCTTTAAGAAATAGAACATGGTAAAGAATAACATGGGCCAACTGTTGTATTTGAAGTATTTTATTCCGACTATCCCATGAAAAGGCAGCACATGTAAGTCAGTTCCTAAGATGAATAGACTTAAGTTCCATAGTCATCAAAATTAATTATGTTTGTCATTGGCTTATATTATTGTATTAACACGAATGTAGTACTACTAATTCCACAAATGTAATGTTATACTGATCCCTTTGTAATATTATTGACTAATAAATACTATAGCTAAAGAGAGTATATATTTTAAAAAGTGCAGAACTACACATCTAATAAAGTTTTAAGACCAAAGTGAAAAAATGGAAACTAGAGAACAGCAACTCTAAGGAGTAGCAAATCCCACCGAACAAAATATGTTTTCATAAATAACAGTCATCTTGAAAATTTCTTGCCGGACAGAGCTCCTTTGTCCGTAAGTATCAGCATATGAGCTTTGAACCAAATCCGTCCACTAGTAATCGAGTTATCAATGCTTACTTTTTTACGAAAAATGGCGGCCATTTTGAATTGAGCGGCCATCCTTCTCGAGTTGAGGTCCTACACCCATAAGGCATAAACCTATGTAATTTGAATCAAATCCGTCAATCGGTATTTGATTTATCGCCCGGACACACGGACGTACGGACGAACGGACGGCTTTCCTATATCCCCTCGAACTTTGTTCGGTGGGATAATAAAACATATAAATTAAGCATCTTCCAAACACAGGCCTCCAGAACTCGGACCTCCTTCTTTGGAAGGAACATAGTGGATGATGCGAGGGTTGTCCCAGAAGTAATGCACTATATGCTCTAACTTTCTTTAATATTCTTCAATTCAGCTGAAATTTTGTGTATATTTAACAATTGAAGTTTTATCTAGTTTTTAATTGAAGAATATTTATAGAGCCCAGTCTGGAGCACTGCGTTCGAAGGATAAAGAGAATCTTACCTCCAGTCTCTTCTTTATTCACTCCCAACTTTTCCTCTACAAAGAAAGATAGAATACAAAGCAATGGTTCGACTGTAAGTATTGATTAGATGCGAATCTCGTGCAAAGGTTGAAACAACATCTTTTTGAGGAATGATTAGTCCCCAATGCAGTCCAGGGCTATAAATCCTCAATTTGACAATGCAATGATTTAACAATGCATTTGTAGCGAAATTGGCCCACTAGAGCTTCTGGTGCCGCTGGACTAATTTGAAATGCTTTAACCTTCACAATTACATTTCTTTTGGTCTCTTCAAGGGCCATTTTAAGCGACAACACTTTCTCTTAGTACCACTTTCACATAGCGTTCTTTTGTCCACCCGATGCTGTCGAGTGATGCTTCATTGTCGTACGTCATTCTTAAACATTGTAATTAATTTCCATCCATTCTTCATATTAGTGCCTAGCACATTATTCTCTGGTACTCTTATATCCATTGAGTTACCCTTGGGTAAAATTTGCACATTTTTGGGTTGACATAAAGTAAAAACAATGAATTCAAGCCTATAGATGAAATTAGACAAAACGATCAATGTTTGATTTTAAATGTAAGTACGTACATACAATTATAAATGTGTTTTTAGCATAACATGAGATCTGGATGTATTTTTTATTTTTTTAAATTTTATTTTGTAACAACGGTCGTATGTCAGGAAAGTTCTGTTTATGAAATTACTGACGGTAGTGTTTTAGCCAAAATGCCAATTTTTTGCTTCAGTATTCTAAAGTTCATTTATTATTGCATTGTCTTTCTCTTGAAAGCCAATATTTTTAAAATCAAACTTACGTTCTCTATCTGCTATTTCAAATTCACTCATTTCATTTTCTTCACTCTCAGGACTACCACTCCCAACTTCATTACCGGAATCCCCTTCATCCTAAAAGTGTTTCATTTGACGTAGAATGATGATCGGTTCATAATTCCAGAAGTGTACCGAAATAATTCACAACCATGCGTTCAGTCTACTTACCAAATATATTTCAGGTCTTGAAACAGCAAAACATATAAAAGCAAATGAAACTATTGTCCGGATGTACCAAGCCATAATATGTATCTGCAAATTAAGTCCAATTTCTTAAAAATGTAATATGTCGTTTATGAGTTTCAGCAGTTAATGATCACAAGTTATGGATGGACAACCTTCCTTATAGGTTCCAATCTTTCTAGTGGACGAGGAGAAGCTAATTACCACGTGGGTAGATTAGATGTTCACCGGGGATGTATTAAAACACTTAATCCTCACAATCAGCCGATTGTCTATGCGGATTTGTTGCGCATTCGACCCTTTCAGATAATTTTATTTTTCATGTCGTTATATGGTTGATACATCATCCTTCAAATCATTAACAAATAGCAATTACAGTTAGATCATGGCTCACTTTAAACTGCTTAGATCTCTCCCTTTGTCTTTTTTAATTAATTGATCACAGTATTTCAACACATGAAGTTGGTAAGAGGAACATAATTAGATCAAATAATACATTTTAATTAAAAAGATTATGGTTGTTAGGACAATTAAAGAAATGGTTTATTGAAACGATATCATATCCAAATAAATAATATACAGTCGTTCAAATGTTCTCATTCTTTCTGAATTGTATTTAATTGAGTAATGCAGTAAATTAAAAAAATAGTATATGCGGTTCTGCTTCTCCTTTTATTGATATGTTGTTTATGTTTATGTTTATTTCCTTTTTTAAGTTCACACAAATATACAATGCATGAGTGGGTGACACTTTAAAAAGTGTATAGTCCCAACAAATTTGATAAATTATACAAAAACAACCCCAGATATTCTTCGCAGTTCATGTCCTTGAGCTTAAAGGCCCCGTGCAAAGTTTGAAAATATAGTTTGATCCTTCAAGTATTACTTTTCATGACTTGAAAACCCATTAGCCCGATGTATAAATGTATAAGAAAATTAGGTGTAATTAAGTTCCTGGAAAAATAAACTTAGAGAAGGACGGCAATCCCTGGGATCAGATCAGATGCCAATTTTCGATTAAAAAGAGTTGTACCATTGTCAAAAGATTCCATCGATTGCAGGGCCGTAAGGAGAGGGACCCCCCCCCCCCCCCCCTACCAAATCTTGACTAAAAAAATTCGAACCCACCTTTTCCGGCAATTATGCGAACCCCCAAGTTTTGAGTTAATGTTTTGCAGTATTTCACTAATTTATCGTTTTTTGATTACCTTAGATATTCGAGGTATATGCAAAGATGGAAATAAGTGAGATGTACAACTATATATTGTCAATGAGTCAATGAGTTTTGGCCCTTATTTATTTGATGAGCACAAAGTATATAAAATAGACAATTGAATTACACAACGTATGCTTGAATTAATTTGGAGGGGGAGTCTATGTCTGATAATGTCCTGAGCTATTTAATTTGGTAAAACATAAAAATTAAAGGGATTTTAACAGACATTTGTTGAAAAAAATTCTAGATTTTTGCCTATAAATGTTCCAAATGAACGAAATTGGTCAAAAATTGCTATATTTCACTTGTCTTATGCTTTTGCTCTTGCAGTTTGGAAAAGGTAAAACTAAATTCCAGCAAACTGGTAAAGATTAATAAAATCGACCAAAATTAAGCAGATTTGGCAAACTTTAAGCAAATTTGGCAAAATTTAATCAAAAAGGCAGAGAAAAAGTTTTACCAAAATCACCGTTAGGTGGCTTCAAAAAAATTGCCGAAAATATTCAAACCCCCTCCTGTCAAAACCTGGCTACGCCACTGGATTGAGTTATGTTGTTTGGTCATATTCTTGCTTTCCTATAGAAATGGGAAGGAGATTCAAAATTGCAAAAGAAAAGCGATATTGCTATTTATGTGACTCCAAAGAAATTGGAGTACCATGTACTTTTCGAATGCAACTATGAAAAACTTATAAATATACGTAAAGACTTTATTTTTGGTAGATTAAAGAAAAGTTTATACAATTGAATAACAAACAGCTATTTAGTTATTTACTTATGAGCCACGATAATGAACTAATGAATCCATGGGGTGAATTCCTAAACAAAATGAACCTTACTGTTGACACTCATAAAATACTGAGAAATAAAAATGATTTACTGAAATGGTTCCAAAAGAAAGGTGATGCCAAGTAAGCAAACAATATGATTATCTCATTTATATACTGCTCATAAATATTACTATACCCTTTCTTTGTATGCATGTTTCTTCATTGTAAACAACCATATATATTATACCTTTATTCTATGTATGCATGTAAATGACCAATACTCCAGAAGGAGATACGGAACAATAAAGTACTATCTTATCTTATCTTATATGCTTTTTTGTTTGTCTAGTGGTTTTCGGACTCTTGTCGTAAAATACAAAACTATAAAATACGATATGATATATATCCATACGTTTCAGAAAGCTAATGTCCATGCATGTAACTCATGGTTGATGTAACCATGATATAATTGTTATACAGTAGGACACTATAAACAAACAAACTTCAAAGACTTGAACTATGAAATCCAAATTCATTGGAGCGTGGCCTCCGGATCTGAAAGCTGGCTTCTGTTAAGGTTCACTGAAAGCATGAGAATATATCGCCCTGCCATAATTGTCATACCCAGAAGTAAAATATTACTACTATCTTGTTTAAAATTGTGAAATAAGGGTTACAGAGTAGAATAACTTGAAATAAAGTTATTTACCGTACATCTTAAATTGTAGATGGACATACAAGGTGGCATCTTGAAGTTTGGTGTATTTAAAGAGAACTACTACACATGAAAAATGAACAGAATGATATGCTAGAGAATACGCATTGTATGACGACAATAAATTGAAGTAACTCGATGGATGTCTCGAGATATAACCTTTGGACGACAACTCGGTCTATCGATTATCATATCTTTAATAATAAGGTTGGCTTCTCCATGACAACACCCAGCCTATCTCTCTGGTGAAAACCCTGGGTGAACAATTCTTTGTTGGCATCAACACTTTTGAAAACATGAATCTCTCGTCATATCTTCTAGCGTTTAGTCACAACATCTCTCTAGTTATCACGATCATCGCTTAGTGTTTAGTCACCACATCTCTCTAGTTATCATGATCATCTTCTAGTGTTAAGTCACCACATCTCTCTAGTTATCATGATCATCTTCTAGTGTTTAGTCACCACATCTCTCTAGTTATAATGATCATCTTCTAGTGTTTGGTCACCACATCTCTATCATGATCATCTTTTAGTGACAACTCGTCTCTAGTTAACATTTGTATACCACCGCTGTTTAGTTACTCTCTAGATAGCAACTGTCTAAATGGCATTTTCACTCAATAGGTTGTGACTGTTGACGACCACTTATTTTTTGTTACTAGTTGCCAAATCCCCTCTATTCCGGGAGCGTCTCCACTTCGCCAACACTACACTAGTTTCTGAGTGTCTCGGAACCACTCCTCTCTAGTTACCAATTGCACTTATGACACTACTCTCTGCATGTAGTTACCAGCTTTCTAGTGCCCATTCCTCTCTAGTTACCAACTGCCTGGTGACCATTCCTCTCTCGTTAACAACTGCCTGGTGGCCATTCCTCTCTCGTTACCAACTGCCTGGTGACCATTCCTCTCTCGTTAACATCTGTCTAACAACAATTTCTTTCCAGATACCAACTGTTTGGTGACCACTCCTCTCTAGTTACCAACTGCCTTGTGACATTTTCTGTCAAGGTAGGTAGTGACTATCATATGACCACTTGTTTATAGTTACCAATTGCCTAGACACTTTTCCACCTTTGTTAACAACTGTTTGGTGATCTTTCCTCTCTAGTTTAGACTGTCTAGTGTCCACTCCTCTCAGGTACAATGACCACTCCTCTCTAGTTACCAACTGCCTAGTGGTATTTTCTGTAAAGGTAGGTAGTGACTATCATATGACCACTTGTTTATAGTTACCAATTGCCTAGACACTTTTCCACCTTTGTTAACAACTGTTTGGTGATCTTTCCTCTCTAGTTTAGACTGTCTAGTGTCCACTCCTCTCAGGTACAATGACCACTCCTCTCTAGTTACCAACTGCCTAGTGGTATTTTCTGTAAAGGTAGGTAGTGACTATCATATGACCACTTGTTTATAGTTACCAATTGCCTAGACACCTTTCCACCTTTGTTAACAACTGTTTGGTGATCTTTCCTCTCTAGTTTAGACTGTCTAGTGTCCACTCCTCTCAGGTACAATGACCACTCCTCTCTAGTTACCAACTGCCTAGTGGTATTTTCTGTAAAGGTAGGTAGTGACTATCATATGACCACTTGTTTATACTTACCAATTGCCTAGACACCTTTCCACCTTTGTTAACAACTGTTTGGTGATCCTTCCTCTCTAGTTTAGACTGTCGTCTAATGACATTTCCTCTCAAGGTAGTGACTATCCTATAACCACTTCTCTCTAGTTACCCATTGCCTATTGACTTTTCCTCTCTTGTTATCAACTCATTGGTGAACAATCCCCACTTGTTATCAACTCTTTGGTGAACAGTCCTCACTTGTTATCAACTCATTGGTGAACAGTCCCCACTTGTTATCAACTCTTTGGAGAACAGTCTTCACTTGTTATCAACTCATTGGTGAACAGCCCCCACTTGTTATCAACTCTTTGGTGAACAGTCCTCACTTGTTATCAACTCATTGGTGAACAGTCCCCACTTGTTATCAACTCTTTGGTGAACAGTCCTCACTTGTTATGAACTCATTGGTGAACAGTCCCCACTTGTTATCAACTCTTTGGTGAACAGTCTTCACTTGTTATCAACTCATTGGTGAACAGCCCCCACTTGTTATCAACTCTTTGGTGAACAGTCCCCACTTGTTATCAACTCATTGGTGAACAGTCCCCACTTGTTATCAACTCTTTGGTGAACAGTCTTCACTTGTTATCAACTCTTTGGTGAACAGTCTTCACTTGTTATCAACTATCTATTGAATAACGGACTGTCCAGTGGACGACTCAGTAAGACAAAAACTGGAAAAGGTATATTTCAAATGTGGAGATTGAGAAAACCATATACCTTAACGTAAATGACTGGGTTCAGAAGTCAGTCTGACATTTTCAACCAATTTTTAAAGCTTTTGGATACTCTAGGTCATATCTTGCCTTTTTCTTGAAGTGGCAAACGTAAGAAAACTTAACCCTGAGAAAGTAGTTAATTATGATATAAGAATTTGTGAGAACTTTCACAGTTGTTAAGCTAATATTATATTATATTTTAATGCTTGAACCATGAATGCCATAAACAACTTATGACAAATTAAATTAATTCAATTCCTTTTCAGTGAAATGTCATGATGGCCATAGAGTGCATTTGTGCAATTAATGACTACCTTAATCTTTAGATTGTACAAGAGGAACTCGGAGCATGACAACACATCGGTAAATTTTTTATAAAGTAGAGATTTCAAGTTGTGAGAAATATTGAGATAATGTAAAAAATGTGGAGACCTTTGAGCAATCTTGTTTAAATAAAATGAGTATTTGGTTGAAAGCATGAAATATCACATGGCACTAACAGCAAGAATATCAACTCAAATTCCAATTCTATCTATTCTGTTAAAGACAATAGCAAAGTCTGTGGTCTTGTTCTACTTTCACATGTATGCTCGAACATATGCAATGGAGTATGAAATGTATGTAAATGTATGATGCCTCAGTCTCATTTGTAGCATGAGCAGGCCCGTAGCCAGAATTTTCCAAGGGGGGTTCACTTTTCCCAAAAATTCTAGGGGGGGGGGGTCACTTTGGCAAATTTGGCCAAAAATCACTCAAAAGATAGTCAGAATGGTGCAAAACTGCATGATTTTGAAAAAAATTTAGGCCAGGGGGGTTTGCCCGAACCCCCCTGGCTACGGGCCTGATGAGTCTTTAGCAAGTGATAAGCGCCATCGTAAGTTAAGTCGTGGAGTTATAGCATTTTTTAGCTGTACAGTCACCACAGAAATTGGACAAGCATGTGAAGAGGGAAGCCCTACATCGTCTGTAGAAAAATACAGCATACAGCTGCTGTGTAACTGAGGAAGAAATGAGATCCATCAACAAACAAAAAAAGGATCACAACTAGAAAAGAATTCATATAAAAAATGCTGATATATTTAATAAAAATAATTCATTATTTTCTCATTCCACATTTTTAAAACTGAATAAGATAAAATTGTACTGAATTTTATATACTGTAATTGTATTCTTCGTACATGTATAGTGTACAATTGTGCTGAAACATACATGTAGTTACATATGCTGTGCATGTTGTGTTAATTATCAGGCAGCAAGGAGTATGCTATCCTATATACAATATCATTTGGACTGTGACACCCTATTCTTGGTACATGAAGATACATAAAGAATATAATACAGATCATAAGTCCTTAGTTAAACTTTACAAATAACCCAATCCCACCTTAGACATTGAATGTATTAAATACAATGTTGACTATTTTCTTACATATGATAATATTTGCCAATGTTATAGCTCCTCTAGTACAATAACACAACGGAGTATGTGAAAACCTCTAAAGTAAAACCAGATTCCATTTCCATGTTCAGTAGTCCAATGTAATATGAAAGTCTTAATATACATTCTATGAACAGTAGTTAAATGATCTGACATATTAACTATGACCTGACATGATGACATCACTTCAATATTGCATGATATTTTCATAGAATTCAACTGCTAACAATACTGCAAGGGCAACATGCAATCTGAGAAACTGATTTCTTAATTCAATCATAATAGTTACAGAAAATGATCAATTCACTATATCACAAATATCGCATAAAAGTAAATGTGATTCATTAAATGACATGGTGAAATCATTTATCTATCTACTTTTTTCTATTTTTAACATAGCAGATGACCTTTAGAGATAATGTGCATGTAATACTTATTAAATAAACATATGCATACATTTTTACTATTGTAGATGTCTAGGTTCCTATTGTCAATATCTTAAAGTAGCTCACATTTTAAATATGTGTATACTCCAACTTGCAGTTTCCAATGTGTAAAAAAGAACCCATTATTGTATATTCCAGCATTAATACAGTGTCGTTTATATGTGACAATAGTCATATTTTTGAACACTATGCCATTCTTTAAGGCCACTGTTATGAATTCCATCTTTCAATGTCTACCAAAAAACAGTGCAATTTGAAGAGTATGAGTGTGATTTAAATTAGTTAGCAAAATGGGATGATACAAAATTTATGGGAAGTTGTATATAGACTGTCTTGTTACCAATCTAAATCATAATTTACGGTGAAATAAATGTCCTTGGATGTTATTTTAAAATTACATTTGAAGTATTACTAATTCGTACTAAATGCCCAATTGCTATCTGGCAATGACTTTTATTCATTTCTACATTTGTGAATCTATTTGTGAACTTCACCTAAGTAATCCTCTGGTGGAACTGTACAGATATAGGTTTTCTAAATTTTATATAATATCACTCATATCAACAGGCATCTATCATGTTTACTGAATTTAATAGAAAAAACAGACATTGCCCCATATGTGTCATGCTATTTGTCATTGTAAAGCCTTAACAGATACTTCCTTTTACTATTATCTCATGATTGAATATATTGATTCAGAGATTTAATAAACAAACATTGAAAAGTACAGTTTCTTTATGAGGTAATTGACTGGATAAGTAAAGTTATTTTTGGGTTGCACTAAAAAAATATAAGGCACACATATGGGCATAACACCTTATCTAGAAGTATATATGCCAAGTGATGATACAATTGTCAAGAAAAGAAAATACATGTAAAAATATCATTTTACTGTTTACATCATTGCTTCCTTTTGCTCCAGTCCTGTATTTTTTCTAAGGCGGGACTTAGATGTAGAAGGCAAGGGGGTGTAACAGAAATTACTGTCCCCCTTTCTCTTGGTCCATACTGATCCAGATTGAGTATAAACTAATAAGGTAAATATTTGTTATAAGACAAATGTATAAACCAAATGAGGATGGCATTTAAAACAAAGGACATGTAACATTTCATGAGGGATCCAAATAATAGATACAAGACTAAAACAAGTTCTTTATAATAATAATAAACAAGACACACAGTGATAAATATCGCACTTTGAAGAGCAAACTGGCCACCATGCATTGACCCAGCATGGCCAAAACCTAATCAGACCTTGGCACTAGTCTGTTCTTGCATCTGTAAACATTTCAAGTTGACAAGGTTAGCGGTTTTTCTGCAATTTTGATGACAAGAATTTATTTGTAGTCTTGAACTTTGGAAAAATTTAGATAACATTGTTTGTGACCTTATTTGATGACGTTCGACCTTGAAAATGTCACTTTTTCAGACCTCAGTAGGTGTTTTGTAATTAAGCTGACCTAAATTTAAATCCAAAATATCAATTTAGAAAATCAACTTTTTTGACCTTTTCAAGGTCACCGAAGGTGAATGAAAGGTCAAATCTGAAATCTAAGGTCAGATTTGAACTTCTGAGAACTTGTAGATGTTTCTTAAAAAAAAAATTGGTCAATTTGGAGCAAGTTGAGAAATTCAAAATGGCCGCCAAATTGAAAAATTCAAAATGGCCACCATGTAATTCAGCCAGCATACCCAAAACCTAATCAGATCTTGGCAATAGTCTGCTCTTGCATCTGTAAAAATTTCAAGTTGAACGGATAAGTGGTTTTCCTGGAATTTTGATGACAAGATTTGTTGAAAAATTCAAAATGGCCGCCACGTAGTTTACCCAGCATGCCCTTAACCTAATCAGATCTTGGTATTAGTCTGCTCTTGCATCTGTAAACATTTCAAGTTGAACAGGTAAGCAGTTATCCTGGAAATTTGATGACAAGATTTGGATTATGTGCCGCCCGCACGCCCGCACAACCGCACGCCCGCCCAACAGCACAAGACGACGACAATATAGCACTTTTTCAAAGTGCGATAATAAAAATGTAGATGTAAAATGTGCAATGACTCACACATTTTACTACCTTTCTTTCACTTCTTTCTACATATGAATTGTTTGAGCATTTTCTTTATAACAAACTTTCAGCGGATACTGAATGGGATGGCATTGACATAATATATCATTGTTACTTGTCACGAATAAAAAAAACATATCTTGAGTAAATACTATAGTAACACACTTTTCACAGTAAAATGTTATGAGGTTGCATTTTAAACTATTAATCATAGAAGATATTAGAATTTTTAATTGACGAACTAAAATTGTTCTGAAGTTTATACTCAATACTACATGGAAATGTAAAAAATGAATGCTTTCCTCAAATTTTGGAGAGATATAAAGAGGAATAAGTAAGAACTGACAGACATTTTAATTCTAAGTATTGCACACATTACTCATGTTCCAGGATCTCCACTTCAACAAATCTATCCCATTCAGCTAACATGATGTCTCCATTTCAATCTCAGGCCTTAACATTTTATATCTCAGTTTATTATGGGTGAAGTGCATCTCCAAATACATTTTCTTCACTTTTTTATATCACTTTCTTTTATATCAACTTCTTTGCTCAAAACTGTAAATTGTTTTAATATGGCACCAATCTTAAGTGATTCACCAATTCTGTGCAAGATTGCCAACTGAAATCATTGTCAATAACCAAGTTTCTAATATTATCCAATGGCATTTAAGGCATCTTACATAAATACAACATATAAAGCCAATCCCAGAAAATGTTTAGAACACCAAATGAAGTCTATGCAGTGCTAAGCAAATTTACAGTAACATTTTATAATTGTTGTTTCTTAATATTCTTAAGCCTTTTTTTATAAAAAATATACTTTACTTTACAGAATTAAACTGGATTGGCCTAACATAGTTTACAACTTAACACAATGAATTATAAAACTCTTTGTGATGATTCTAAGATTAGAAAGCTGTACAAACATTATAGAGTGTCATTTAACATTAATGATGGGATCTCCCAATGATTCCTTATATAGCAAAATGGCCATTTTAGGATTAATTTAGGTACAATTGATGCACGCAAATACATATTTGCTAGCTCTTGAGTTTCATATCTAATAAACTGTAAAACCTACACTTGGTACATCTCTATTGAATATATTATTTACAGAGTGTTAAAAAAAAACGCAACCCAAAGAAATCGATATATCTTCGAAAATACTAATGCAATTATGTATTTTACCGAGCATTATAAGATCATAGGAATATGTATCCCATAGTTATATGGTTATATGCCCATTGTGATATGCACATTGGATGGTTTGAAATTCAAATATCAATTGAATTGTTGTAGATGTGTGTAAGATTTGCTGCATGCAGTCTCTATACATGAAATTTTCACACATATGAACATATTAATTCAAACACAGCATTTCTGTGACAAAATGTTACCATCTGGTTGCAATTACATGAGTGTAACCATTTGTTACAGATGCTGGGAAAGATTGTCAGTTGGTTGTCACAAAAGGTGGTTATAATAATACGTCACTACTTGGTGGTGACGAAAAAATAAGAAAGCCATATCAGAAATATGAGAAAGATAACAAAAATTCTGTGGATACATTATGTCATTTTTTGTTAATTGCACAATATGTCAATTTGCTAATTGCACAATACATGTACCCTCTGTAAAGAAAAAAAGGTGCATGGTCCATTGTCAATCATAATTTTTTCACTATTTTGTATTTTATTAAATTCTGAGACAGGTGTAAATATTGTGAACAACTGAAAATGTTAAGAAATTAGATGAAATTTAAAAACGTCTCACAAACTCACTAATGTGACTTTTTCCTTTAAATTACTTCAAAAATTACAATTTGCTATTATACACTGTGATACATTTTCTTCTATAGCTAGGATATCATTTTCTATGTTAAATTCTTCATACCATTGTAAAGCCAATCTCAAACTGTTCATGACTGACAGGATTGATATATAACATTAACACATTAGTACATGTATTCCACATGGTAGTGCCAAAACCCATCTAACACATGGCTTTTAGACGATTTTACCCCTTAAATAATAGTGAAATTAAGGAAGGGATATAACTATTTTGCTCAACAAACACATTTGTATTCACCATCTGACATAAATGTTGGTATGCATAAGCTAATTATAGGATGTATAACATATTTTTCAGTGATTGAGAAAGGCATAGGGTTATAATTATCTTTCAAGTTTATTGTTATATATGTTAGCCTTACCCCTAATTTTGACCTAAAGATAGACCTCTGAATCTGAAGGATATTACCTCAAATTCTATCACAAGAAGGTTCTATTAATCAGACTTCCATTCTATTAACCGATATATTTCAGTTTTATTAGATTGAAAACTATTTAAAATTTGAAATTTTCTCCATTTGGTCAAAGTATTCATACATTTTACCTCTGAATGCTTGATATGACAACAAAGAAAAGTGATAAAGATATGATTGATAAAGGACCTTGCACCTTTTTTCCTTACAGAGGGTACATCGTATTACCCTTTTTAGAAAATATGAAATGCAGTATCTGCATAAAAGCTAATCAAACTGAATACATGTATACTATACCATTGTTGTAAGGTTTACTTAGAGATCTCAATAGATTCTACACATAATTCATTTCATAACTCCAAGACCACACATCATCCCTTTAGCAAAATCAATGCACCCGTCACTTATCTATTGAACAAAATTAATTATGTGTAGAATTTAGAGTGAAACGGTGTTCAAATCACAGGAATGCCCCAGATACAGGTCTCAGGGGTTCAGGATTGGATATCTGTGGAAGTACAGTCTCAAAGTCATTGTTTTGTGGAATTCCTAGTCCCTTAAGAAAATAATTTTCACAGTTTAATGGAACTGTTTGACTAGTCAGTGCCATCTTTAAACAATCTTCAGCAAAATAGTTTCTGAGATCATCACCGATTACGTTCTCCAAGAATCGCCTCAGGGGTAGAATGTGGCTTGTTGGTCCATCCCAGAGAGTTAGGAAATCTTCGACGATGTGGTGCATCATATTGGGTCTTGGCAAAATCTCCCATTTATATTTCTGTTTCATTTGGTTCTCTGAAACATCAAAACACTTGTGCTTAAAAAATCTCTCTACACTCTCATGAAACAGTGTTGTTCAACAGGTCTATTTCAAATACATTTGTACAAATAAAATACATTTTTTGAAGCTTGAAATGTGGAATTTCTAGTTATAATTTCACGCAAGTTAAGTGTAATATTTTAAATGCTTTAATATAGTTTCAAACCAGATCATTACAAAAGACTGGTGACATTATTGTAGATATGATAATATGACAATAAAGTGGTTAAGGTACATATATTTAAGAGAACTTGAATGTAAATAGGTAACTAATAAACCCAGGATTAATTGTCTCAAACTCAATTGATTGGGCAAGTAAAGTACTGATTGGAGAGAAATGATCCAAAGGAACCAAGAACACATTTACATTCTTCAAAACAATACAATCTTTAACCTCCCTCTTATCTATTAGTTACCTGTTGGAAGGGATTCATAATAGTAGAAGACAGGGTGCAGAAAGTTGGACATATGTGCTTCTCCTGGCTCTCCAGTTGCCCGAGTCAGACGGAAAATATCCTCTCCGGGCCCAGAGAAGTTGGCCCCATATTGCAGTACACAGACTATAATTCGGTCAAAGTTGTGACCAGTAAGATTGGGCAGTTGATGTAGATTGTTGATAGGGAACTCTTCAATTACTTCATACTCTGTGCCACCTCTAGAATATAACATTAATAGGATTAATACAGGATATGATATCCTTCGCAAGGCTGCAACTTTTACCCTTTTGCCCTGCCCCCCCCCTCAACCCTCACAATTGGCACAAAGAACTTTTTTGAGCCCAATGTTCGGTTTTAGGGGCCCAAATGTTTTTCTGCGATCTGAGTTGAAATTTCCCCCCCCCACTCCTTGTTAGCTTCAGGATCCACCAGTGTAAAGCTACCAATAATAAATATAATTTTCAAATCAAATCAAATCAAATTTGCTACTTCTAGTTTTATACCAATTGCAATGTTCAGTTTAAAGTTACCATTGTCTCTGTTGATGTATTGCATCAATAAAGTATGATTGACTAATATATTAGTATCATAGTAAATCTTGAGGATTATGATATCTTATTAATAACATAGTTTTAAAGGAGTATGCTTATTTTAACACTGTTGTTCAGTATATTGGTATTAGTCTATACCAATGACCCAAATGAATATCTATTAGACTACAGGATCATCTTACTTATTAATGCCATAGACATCCCCCAACATGGCAAACATCTGGTATGGTCCCGAAGCTTCATTGATGCGCTTAACAATTGTGTTTAGAAGGTCAGTGATTGGTCCAGTCTTAGATGGCCACTTTACCTGCTGGTAACGCCATTCTAACAATCTGTGCAAGGCCAGAGCTGAAATTAGATATATTCTCATATGTTATTTATAATGGTGAGGACAAATCAAGAATAACATTACATTATATTATATGAAATGCAATTACAAGTAATATATGTATATGATATAATATGAATTATAATTATTTATACATTACTAAAATTCTACTTTTCAAGTTTACTGGTATTAATTCTGCTCTGTGTATTTCATTTTACTTTCTGGAAGGTAAATGTTTTTGGAAGGTATCTTGAAGGTTATTTCATGGTTGATTTCCAATATGAATTTTATTACAGTGTTATATGATACTGACCTAGGGAAATATGATATTAACGCGCATAGCGATTGAGTGTCAATATGATGTTTACCAAGATCAATATCACTTTACTGAATGACCCAACCTTCCATGGCAGTGTCTCAATATTGGAAACTTCGGCGGACAAATGAAAAGTATCCAAAATCTGGAGAAAATAGTCATTTTCACTGATAACTCTAATCAGCCACCATACCTGTATATCTGAAGCCATGTATGAATCCTCCCGATGATTTGCGGAAATCGAGAGAATGTCCAGCCGTGCCAGCAATAAAGAGATCATCAATATCTGTAGATTCATAATTTTCCTTAATTTTGGGGAATTTGCTTTTCCTTCCAGATCCTTTGTTAAGCCTTGTGTGGCTGGAAAGTAAGTGCATTCTATTAATTTTGTGTTTTATACTTCACATTACAATGTTATAGGAGGAAACTTATAAGGTCTAATTACATAAGGGTTATGTACTGGGAGGTTTTGGATATGGGGTTTATCCAGAGGGAGATATGCATATCTACCAGAGGGATTGAGGGACCGAAGGTAGATGTGCATATCTCACGAGGGATGAACCCAATATCCAAACTGTCCGTAAATAACTGCTTTATCCTATACCAAGTACAGTTTTCAGTGAAATTACCGGAAGCTGGAAGATATGCACCGAAGCAGGAAGATATGCACCGAAGCGGAAGATATGGCGGGTTCTGGATATAGAAACCTCAAAATCAGGATACAGGTTATATCTTACCAACTTATCTCCCTAAAACTCTACTTGGCATAGGATAAACATGGATATAAAGACAGTCAAATGAATACAGTACATGTACATAATGTTACATGATATGAGATTCATCAAGCTTTTGCCATCTTCTACTATTAATTATTCTCTTATACTGATGTACATTTCTTAAGTTAGTAATTTTCTAAATGACATTTTAAATAATTAAATCAAATCATATCTGATATAAATTCATTTAATCAGTGACCAAAAGCAATGAAAGGTATAATAAACAACCTCCCCTGGAAATGGAACTGTAATGGGAAAATGCCTACAAATATAATATAATAAATGAAGCATCATAAAATGAAAAACCTTTAAAAATCAAACAAGCAAGCAAACAATCTTATACATAATGCAGGCCCGTAGCCAGGATTTGCCAAGGGGGGTTCAGTTTTCAAAAATTTTCGGGGAGGGTTCACATTTGACAATTTTGGCCCAAATACATGTATGGCTAAAATCACTTGAGAAGTGCTCAAAATGGTGAAAAACTGCATGATTTTGAAAGAAATTTTGGCCAGGGGGGGGGGTTCCCCATTACAGGCCTGTAATGTATCCCATAATATGACACTGGTTACTCCATGAATATTTTTCTGGATGGAGATATGTATACTTGATTTTCTTAATGTAATTTTTATTAAATTATGGACATGTATATCTATCTGAGCACTCATTTGTTTCACTAAGTTGTACTCAAGTGGACAATGAATCACTGATAAAATAACATCAGTCTAAGTCGCACGATGTCCACTAAATAAAAGTATAGAAGCAATAAAAGTGTATTTGTTTGATTTATATTCTTTTTGTTATTTTCTCTGAAAAACCAACTTACACCTTATCTAAATATGATATATAGATACATGGCATTCTGAGATTGTTCCCTTGTTCATACCTTTATAAGGTTCAAAAGGGTACCAGGGTTAGAAGCTAAAAAGCCAAACATCAATATTGTGTTCTTGGACCATGTTACTGGATGATTTTCAGATACAAAAATTTACTACTAAAAGCCGCCTCCCAAAAGCAGTCATGAAATGTACAAATTCACTCAATTTCTTACTTCGAAAAGACACTATGGTCAAACATGAACCCAAGACATCGAATAATCCTATCATATCCTTCACGGAAAGCTAAATTGTCCACATCTTCAAACTCTTCCTCTGGGAATTTGACTTAAGTTTCATATTATCTCCTTTTTGAATGGTGACCTCAGTTATATCAACTTCCAATAGACCATCAAGGGATTTCAACTGATATGTGTCCAGTAGACCATTATTGACTGCCCTGAATAGAGATCAGGTTAAAAAGTTTTTAAAAAGTCAGTAGTCATAAAAGGTTAGTTGAAGAAATGATATGGTATTAGTACCCTGGACAGAAACATGTTTCAAGACATTTGGGTAAAATCGCAAGATATAACATGATTCTAACAGTAGCCAATGTTACTGTCTGGGGTATATTAATAGCCTAATCCAGGTCCTTGAAAAATGGAAGTCCCCTAGAAAAGAAGAAACACAATTGTTGATCATTTCTGTTGTAGCTGGCAGTTGGCACGGCAACAGGAACATTCTGTCAAAAAATAGATTTCTTTAATGAGAGACATCTATTTCATGCAATTACTCCAAAATACTATACTCACTTTGCAAATATTGTATGATCAAATTTAAACCCGAGACAACGTATAACACGATCATAACCTTCTCGCAAAGCAAAGTTATCAAATTCAGCATCATCCTGGTTCAGTCCCTCAAGGTTCAAGTAAATTTTTCCATCTTCACGTTTCTCGAATTGTGCATCCTCAACAGGAGATTCTAGTAAACCATCCAGAGATTTGAGCTGATATGTATCCAGTAAGCCATTGTTGACAGCCCTACACAGCAAGACACAAGAAACATACTGTATTCAAAGTCACTTCCTCTATCTGAATGGACAATGCAATCTACACATATTTACATTTCATTAAGGCATTAGCATGCAAAATTTCAACACCATTTGTTACTGACGCCAATTGCCAACCAAAGATCATCAACTGTAGATTGGCAACCATCGTCACAAAAGAACGGAGACTATGTCAATATGTCTCCACTTTTTAGATACATAAAATCAACATATGTGATCTATACAGAATATGCTGACTAGAGATTATTCTAAATTGTTAAATGAATGATACTGTACTGAAATTGGCAAAATGTCTTTGTAAGGTGATATTATAATTATTTGAAATACATACATGTTGCAACAGTTCCATAGCCTTTCATTTACAGGGTTTGTTTAAAGTGTTGTGCATCTTTCTGATTGTTTTTAATTCAAATACTTGAGTACAACTATCAACAACATGTACAGTTAAACCTTTCAATATGAACATATTTCAATATTTGACCACATGATTTATATCACTTGCTTTCTAAGTACATGTAATATACAAGTATTACAAATGTACTTCAGAGGGTACGAGCTATATATCAGATATCAGCCTACCTTAAATCCCCGACATAATGTGTCGCCCATGAGAGCCTCACTCTTGATCTGCCAACCATGTGTACAACATTTGTATACCCAAGAATGCTGTCTGCTACCTCAAATGCAGTATTGCCCCTTCCTGGAACACATGAAGCAAAATATCATGAGGCCAAGTCTTAAAATGTAAATATCAACATATCATAAAATGTAAAATATTCTGAAGTTAAGTTTTAAAATGTAAAACATCATAATTGCAAGTTTTAAATATAGAGTATACTATCAAATTTTAAATGTAAAATATCATGAGGTCAATTCTAAAATATACAATGTCATGAAGTTTTAACAAGGCATTAACATGACAAAAATGTCACCACCTAGTTGCTCATAATATTATGAGTCAGATATGAATTTCTGGAAACTTTGTGGATGATTTTGAAAAAGAAAATTGGTCAATTTGAAGCAAGTTAAAAAAATACCTTTTTGACCCTGAGAAGGTCATTGAAGGTGAAATCTCAAATCTAAAGTCAGATTTGAACTTTTCTGAGAACTTGTAGATGATTTTGAGAAAAATTGAAGTAAGTCTAAACAGTATTTGTTAAGTTATTGGAAGTTTTAAGAATTAAATACAGATGCCAACCACCACCCGTAGATCACCAACCACCAACGGCCAACCATCAACCGCCGCTACAAAAAACAGAGACCATAACAATGTCACCACTTTTTGGTGGTGACATAAAAATGTAAAATGCCATAGGGTCAAAGTTTTAAATGTAGAATATCATAAAGTTTTCAAATGAAAGATTTCACATGAAGTTACTTTAAAAATTTAGATCTTTGAGGGAAACAACTCACATTTTTTAGGAATAGGTCATTTTGAAAAAAATATGCAATCAAAACTATTGCACTGGTATTTCCAATTTTGCATCAATGGAAGTACTGACTAACTACTGAACATATTGTTTCACATAATTCACCATCAAATTGATTTATGATGAAACTATATACATGCAAAACAGATAAACCAATCTGTCAATGAACTTCTCTTGTTTTATCTATAATTCATCATATATGAGATGAAAAAGGAAATTATCTACTCTACTAATGGATCTCAGTTTGGTTTACTCACTCAGTGTCTTCGCTTTGCCACCCACGTTCTTATGAACAACAATTATTCTATTCTTTGTAAATATGAAAAATGTTTATCATACATTTGCCCCAAGGGTTCCAGACCAAAATTATACTCAAGAAGGTGGGTGTCAACCTTTTTTCATAAGTGGCACTCAGTAAGAGTTGCTTGTGTAACAAACGTCCTACCAATAAGAACCATATTGCCTTTGATTAAGGACTCCATGCATGGTAGAGTACCGTACATGTAGTGTCATCTGTGATTTGTGTTTTGCCATGTGAACAGTGAACTATTGAGCTTCAGATACGTCAGCTATGAAGATGCAGTAAAGGGTAAAGTGAAATGCAGTTAACTGAACCACAGCTTCAATATGGCAGCTCCAGAAGTCTGTCCTTATAATATGGCTCTTTGTCCCATTAGAAAAGCACTGATTATAATGAAAACTGTTTTTAAACCCTTAGATGAAATTAAATACTGTACTATTTGACAGTTTCATCTATTTCTATATACTGTACCTTTTTGTTAAGTAAAAATAACTTGGAACTTATTTTGATTAACATTTGAAATATTGCAGCCAACCTAAAACATGAGTCAAATCTCCTCCATTCTGATACCAACAGGCATGGTTAATATGTTGATGATAAAGGGATGGGTCCCGAACAGAAAAACAAAGAAGTTCTTGAATGCTGGTGTCATCTTGATGGTGTTAATATACCAATGCTTTGATGGTGATATATGTGACATCTTATATGGGAATTAATCTATAAAACATAATATCATATGTTGATGGTGTCAATATACCAATTAGATAATGGTATGGGATTATATATAAAGGACACTCTAAAAACTTACATAGCAGTTTCTAATGAGCTGTTCATGATGGAAACCAACGATGACCATATGGAGAGGAAAGATAAAGATGTTCAAGGAATATTTTTACATTATACAAGTATAGCAACAACTCATGGTTGTCAACAGATCTACCAGTCAACATCTAAGCTAATCAAAGTATTTTGGATAATTTTCCTTCTGACGAGTGTTTGTGTAGCGATCTGTTTCATGGGCTTGCTCATTGCAAAATATTTCCAGTATCAGACAATTGATGAAACACAAGCTGAGGATCGGTATGTGGACTTTCCAGCTGTTACAGTATGTAGAACGAATGGTGCTCATGGTTTTGCAAGATTACAGGATATTAGTAAAAAGAATGTTGCAGATACTGTAAAAGATAAAACTGATTTATGGGCTATGCTTAATCCTAACATAATGACGAGAATGATGGATGAAACTGATAACATAAAAAAATTAACTAGAGCTCAAGCCATTTCTCAACATAGCCCTAAAATGGCTCAATATCTTGCACCCAAATATGAGACCTTCATTGTGTCATGTAGATTCAAGGGAAAGAAATGTAACAAAACAAATTTCATAAAAAGGATGAATGGGGAATATTTCAAGTGTTTCACATTCAATAATTCTGCGACAATTAAAAATGTTGGGCCGAGATGGGGACTTTCTCTCACATTCTATTTGGACAGAATCTATGGCATTGATTTAAACTATGATATGGATGCAATGGACATTACAGAATATGGTGTTAAAGTTTCAATTCATGAACCAAATACTATTCCAGACATGGTAAATAATGCAATTACAATTTCTCCTGGATATAATACCAAGATGGCACTAAGACAGACTGTGTTTGGGAAAATGGAACATCCCTGGGGTCAATGTGACAAGTTTAGGGTAAAACTTGTTGACATCGCCTATGAGGCCACAAACATTGCTTACAACCAGGACACATGTCTGAAGATATGCCAGCAGCGATATATTCAAGGGAAATGTGGCTGTCTGAACATTATGCGCCCAGTTCCAAATGATCTTCTAAATGAAACATATTGTTCTGATATTAGCGATAATAATGAAAGCACAATATTCTTAAATGACTTAAACAGACGTATTGAATGTGAAGAGGAGCACCTTAATGATTTATTTGATTCATATAGCAGCCAGTTTAAATGTAACTGTCCTATATCTTGTGAATTCAAAACATATAAGCCTGTAATTTCCAAAGCCAAATGGCCAGCGGAGGAGAACTTTAATTTTTTTTTGATCAAACAAGTCTACCATCAACCCATTATTTTCAATAACACTATGATTTATAAAGCTTTAAAAAACAAGTTCGATCATGATCATTCAGGCACCATGAATGCGACAAACGACAAACTTTATGACATGACCCAAGAGAACTTTGCAAGACTAAATGTGTTCTACAGATCTCTCACTATAAAGATGATAACCCAGAAGCCATCATACACACTTGAAGATTTGATATCTGCTATAGGAGGAATTTTCGGATTTTATGTTGGGATGTCTATTCTGAGCGTACTAGAGGTTTTTCAACTGATTGCGATTGTTTTCGGCAAGTCCTGTAAAAAAAGGTTTACTCAAAGGCCTAAACATTGATAATATATAAATTGAATTATAAATACCATAAAATAAACAATTCTTGGGTTCAATGGGTTGTCACGTTTACCATTAAGAAAATTAGAAATGGTCTGATTCTGATAAAGATCAAAAGGCCAAAAGATTTTTTCTTTTTAAAATTTTTATTCCAAAAATATAACATATTAAAGTACATTTAATACATTAAAAATATATATATACATTACAAGAACAGAAAAACGTCAATAAAACATTACAGATACTTTTTATCATATCAAAATCTATATTGAATTTGATTATAATAGAAAAACCCTGTTGTAAGACAAGAGGTTCAATAAAAGGACAAAAGAAAAAATTCTGGGGTTCAAATTGGGTGATTTTGGCATATTTTGGCATTTGAAGCGTGTTTTGTAAAATGGCCATAAGATCGTAACCTTTAGAAATAGTAGATAAATGAAACTTAGTAGAAGGTAAGAAAATGGAACAAGGTTTGATTGTGTCAAATGCATGTACAAAACGATGCTGGATCACTGAGTTATGAACATTTGTTTTTTGCTGACCCTGTGCAATGAAAAAATCCAATTTGAGTGAAATGTTCCCATGATATGATTCTGTTAAAGGGTGACGCATATCGTTTAGCAAATCGAACGCTCGTTTCTGGTGTTGCTCACCGTTTAGTATAAAAGGCCCGATCCCGGAATAATACTCAAGGGTTCACAGGTTCGATGTCGTTGTGTCAACACCTCTGACTGTTATATAGCATAAGTATATTATAGATCGTCACACATTTATAAAAGGGTGATTTTTATTTTGACAAATCAATTCCAAATTTATGGAAGTTTCAGGATCTTCTAATTGTGTATAATAAGGAAAAATTGGCATCTAAATTTTCCCATAACGTAATAGCACACAGCTTGGCATATGAAATATCCTACAAATGAAACAAAGCAGTTCTAATACAAGGATTTATATTGGCTGTTGTACATGTACTGTTTGAATGCAATCACTCCATGGATAACGTTTTCAAAATCATTATAAACGGATTACTTTATCTCAAAGACAATTTCAATAAACTGGATTTCACAGAACTCCCCTTATTTCTTAAAAATGGACTGATCCAGTTGATTCACCTGGAGCCGCCATATTGTTTTTATACGGGATGCTTATTGGAACCCTTTAAACACAATGGTCCCTCATATTGAAACCTGAGAATCTACTTTATGATCTAGTCTCTCAAGTTGAACTACAAGACTCTCTACATTGTATATGATCTGGTCCCTAAAGTTAAAATACAAGACTTTAACTAATTTATGATCATTATTTCTAGACAACAGTCAATGATAAGGAGATGCTGTCAGTGGAAGTAAATCTATGAGAACAATTCAATTTCATTTGAATAGCCTAATTTTGCTGAGTAGACTGAATGAAATTAATCTTTTTCCAGAACTCTTTAACAAGAGTGTCATGAAAACATTTTACAATTCCATTTTACGCTTCACTTATTGTCTAATCATAACAAAATAATCATAATACATCACCCTTTACAATTCCCCCGTCTGTGCAAAGCTACACTGGTGTTATAATGCGTGCACAAACAGTGACCTTGACGTCATAATAATTCTGTTAATTGAAAATGCCAAGATGATCTTGATTTTGATGACCTGTCAGGACAATCATATCAAGCGATATATATTTCAAAATGATAAAATAAACTTGGTGGCCCGTCTTTAAGGCTAAGAGTGCATATAGTTATATAACCGTTGTTTGGTTTCATACAGATGTAAACCATCAAAATTATTTATATCACAGTTCTAACTTAGATGTAACAGTATCCCCAATTTTAAACACCAGCGTTATATAACATCGGCATTGTAATGTAAATACGGTAATAGAGTGGATAAAGTAAGGATGGGAGACTGAATAATTATTTAACTTCTTGAGTAGAACCCCTTTTAAGATAGATATCTTACCATAGCAACCGCATCTTAAAAGATTGCTGGGAACATAAATCATAATTATTGTATTAGAGCTCATTATGAACAGGATAAAACACAAAATTGTTTGAACAGGTGTCATAAACTCTAAGTATATAGCAACCTTTGAGCTTTCAAGAGTAATAAGATTGAATCTTTCTAATTCTGTATTAGGTATTGCATTGAGCAACTTATATTATTTGATCATTATTTCAATTCAGCCATGTTAACTAGGTGTTTCGTCACCAAAAGTCTCCAACCATGCCGTAAAGTACATTTCTATTTTTCATTTTCTGAAACAATTTGCTTTGCATATTAAAGGTGAGTATTTCAATAGGATCTCGCTTTCCCATCAATTACAACTATCCTATAAAACAGATATAAATTGAATGAGACAGAATCAACAACAAATACATACACAACATGTCATGTAATTTCCTCTTTAATGCTTATCAGAAATTAGGTAAAAGGTTTCCTCGGAAGTTGTGAGATCTTTAACACAACTTTAAAGTGAACAAGCTGAGGATGAGTCCTTTGTAAATTCCCACAAATACATCCATAGTTCTGCATATAATTACGTTATTTTTCTTGGCTTCTATTGGGCAATCACACAAAAGTGTAACAATTGTTACAGATGCCAATACCAAATGCAGGTCACATATCAATATGTCGTTACTTCATAGTGGTGGTATAGTGCGAACCCCCAGTCAAAAATTCCCAAAAGTACATTAATTAAATTAGGTAAGATTAAACCCATCATGAGAAACCATGGCCTTCATATAGCGTTTAGTAACGTTCAAATCTATAAGGGCAGAATGTCTAGGAGCAAAATCATTTCATCAGTATATCAAAACATATAGTAATTGGCCATTTAATTCAATCATAATAATTGTTTTTTTCTGAAAAGTTACTAATTCATACGAAGCAACAGTGTATCTTTTAGAATTAATTCTTTTCTTAAATTTAAATCTTAAATAAAATAGGATTAGTGTCAGAATGTAATGGATTACTTATTACAATTTAATAAATTAATGAGATTTTATGATCAATATTTTAAACTAGTGAGAAAAATTAATGCCAACTTTACATTAAAGAAATACAAGAATATACAGTGTACTTGTAGTGAAGAATAACATGACCTAATTGAGAGCAACTGATGCCGAATTAGCATGGTGGTCTACAGTATAAGTACACTGAATGCCTCAGAGGGACAAGTAAATAGCTGGATGGTATTGATAAAAATATAATAATAGATTGTGTTACATGATGATTAGATTGAATTCTTCAATAAAAATCTCATAGGAAATAACATATTGTATATTTGTATGATGTCATTTGTCAGAGAAAGAGTACAAAAAGTAGGCTTGTGTTCCTATGAATGCAAACATGTACTGGGTCAGTATTGATGATAACAAAACATACCACAATACAACATGTGTTGTTTTCTCAATAAAACTTTTGCTTCTATTCAGTCAAAAATCACTGAACTGTAATTATCTATTCTATCTGGTGAATGCAGGGATCAATATCTTTATGGTTGTCCTAAAACATAACTTATTTCAGACTCCACCATCAACCCAAAAAATAATTGAATTTCCCATATTCTGTGTGTTGATTTATATTTTCAAGAAGTAAAAGCCCTTGCAAAAGTAGATAAGATTTTTACCCCCTCCCTCAAATGTACTACAGCAGGAATGTCAGGCAAATAACATAAATAAACCTTCTCCTATAAATACACAATCACCTTCATATATTCATTTTAAAGCATTCATATTCTGCAATAGCAAAACCAACTACAGAAAAAATGATATGTTTAAAAGGAATAATCTGTTTTATCAATACACAGGAAGATAGGATTGGAGGCTATTAAGCTTGTCATCTTAATGTGTTTTATTACTTAAAAGGGTGATTAGTTATAATTAACTGAAATTAAAGATTTATTACTTACTCAAAGAAGTATTATATTGCAAATCTGTTTTTGGCAACAATTAACTTTTTTGAGGGTACATTTCTCACAATTCAGAGGTATATGACACCATGGGCTCTACCACCTGATAGAGTCCATGATGACACTTCATTGGAGCTTTGAATCTTTGAATGATGTATAATTTGATGCATCTGTTGATGTGAAATCAGGTGGGATATTTACATTGAGGCCACTCTGTTTATGACATGTAGGGTGCATTTATAGTGGCCACCCTGTAACAGAGAAGGTATGACTTACCCAGGATAAGTACACTCTGACCCTCATAGTCCTCTCCATTCACTGATATGTCCTCATAGCCTTCTGTATATTCAGATCCCTTAAAGTTGGGAATGTTAGGTTTTGAGTAACCAGTGGCAACTATTAGAACTCTGAAAAATAGAAAAATTTTGTAGAATTTTTGACACAGCCAAGGCTATTGCTACAGCTACAATACAAATACATTCTTTAGTAATTTAAAATTTTGAAGCAAGTACAGTAGTTGAGAAATTACTGAAATGCTTACAACATTTTAGTGTTTCATCTTTTGTTTAATTTTACTTTTCATTGTAAAAACACAATTGAACTTAGTATTCCTGTTTTATATCTAAGAGATTCAAAAACCCTAATTTGAATCCTCCAAAAAACTTTTATATGAGCACTGCCTTTAGCGGACACTTCACTTACTTGCATGTGTATGTGGTTTTGTGTTGATCCTCCATATAAAATAGTTCTCTGTCATGGAGCTTGCTAAACTTCTTTCTGACATTACTGTGAAATAAGGAAACATTTAAACTAAATAGAGACGAATGTGTGAAAACATAGACACATAAAAAGGAACTACAAAAGAAATCACAAATATTTTACATTGATAATCAATTTTAAGGTTCTTCTTAAGTTATGTGTTTTAGTAATCTTGCCATGTGTGCTTTCACTGAGCCAAATTCGAGAGTCAATTTATTGTTTAATTTCACTTACGCCACTTACCTAATATCGGTTTGATATTGTACTTTAATATTCAATTTATTTTTATAATCATCTAAATATTTTAGAAGGACATCTTTATGTGGGAAGAATTCCTTTGAATAATGTCGTATTTGAAGAGATTCGTCATCACTGAGGAGGGAGTTCCAATCATGACGCATGTTGAATTCTTTATTTGTCTTCCCCGTGTTTCTCTTGTTTATACTTATCAGTCTTTCGTGTCGTGGATACTTGACAAAAAAATTGCCTGAAAATAAAAAGAAACAAAATGTTCAATAAGGTAAATGTTAAAGGGCTAATGGGAAGTTGTGGATATTGAGTTTTTTCTTGGGGATTTACATGTATATTCTATTCAAATATTCAAGGGACTTATAGACGTGATAAATTAATTGAATGGTAACAGTAAATCTGACAATGATTATATTGGAAAATCTTGGCAATTAGATTCCTTTTTCTTTATCTATTAATTAAAACAGACAATATACCTTTGAAATATCAATCAAAAAGATGTAAGGAAACATCGTTTAATTACTGGATCTTGAACTATTGAGTGAATTGTATCTATAATTTTAGTTTGGCATTAGAATTTTCTCATGTTTTGTACTAAATTTTGCACGTAATTCTTTTTGTTTATTTTATTAAGTGTGTTGGTCGCAAAATGCAATTTCATGAACTAAATAGCATGTTGAAGGAACTGATCCCTTTTCAAGAAACAAATCTCACACTTCCAAGGTCTGTGAAGAAAACAAGGATGGTTAGGTGGTCTAGCATTTCAAAATCAAAATCTGACAAAATCAGTCCCCTCTTCATTTTTACATATACTGAACTTGAATGAAATATGAATTTTTTTGCCTAGATCTTTATTTTATCAAAAAGTTTGATAATAGTTCACTGCACGCCAGTTTATCAATTAATACTTACAGTGTATAATGCAACCAAATAAGATCTTGTGATTTTCAATGAGATTTTGTGACGAAAGCTGAGACTAATAATGCTTTGCCCAACACCATAGTGATATTTTTTATTCATTTTTTTAGTAGTGATATTGTGATATGTTGAAAGCCATTGCTGCCATGGGAGTTTGAAATCCCTACAGATGTAAATTTTACAGGGCCATTCAGGTTTTTATAGGAACTGTACATACCTGATACATTCCCTCGTTCAAATATAATATAATTTCTGTTAGCTTTGTTCATAAAGTGTCCCATCTGTAAACCCCCTGGGCCAGCACCAATTATACAGTATTCATGGTAATTGGAAGCCTCTGGTGTGGCCCCTGTAGCAACCGTTGCCATGGCAATGATCACTCCAAGCACCGGTAAAATATATGTTTTTGGCATTGTGTAGAGTTGCATATTTCTTATTGATAATCTGGAAATATATAAACCAAAGCATAAACAAAACAAAATTCATTATTCAATTGTCAACAAAGCAACCTAGTGACCAATGTCACCATAGCAACCAAGTTATCAATTCCACTAAAACAGCTAAAAGTTTAAATCAAATATCCAAGGAAGAATATATTATTTATTGGTACCACTGCTAGTAAGACTGCTCATCTGAAACACTTGCAGAAGATATTAACAAGTTCATTTGACAATATAAATACATGCATGAACTAAACGAATAACATTTATATACCCGTATAAACAGTCTGTTTATGCAAATAAAAGATGACACCGATAAATTAGTAATAGAATGTAGAATTTTCTAACAGAAATGATGGTGCAAAAGGTTTTCCTGAAATGTATATAAATTATTAAGGTAGACAGTGTGCAAATCTATAATTTGAGGTCAAAATTATATGTGGCATTCCTAAAGATAAGTCTTTTCATTAAATTAATATAGATAATAGCCAATATTTGAAATACTTCAATTATCAATTGTTTCATGCTTCATTGGTTAATCTCACACTGATCCACAATTAAATTAAGATTTATGAAATAAATAGATTACCATATAAAAAAAATTAAATTATCCTATACTCTTCCAGGATGTGTTTCATCCAAGGCTAATAGCTGAATTATTGGGATCATCATATTTGATAATTGAATGTAATTACAAAGAAATGATTTGACTAAATATGTTGTTTCCATATTAAATTGTATAAATATCCTGGAAAATTGGTTAGTTCAATAAAATTCCAAGTATGTATGACCTTGGAAAAATTTGCAATTAAATCATGATTCTCAGTTTAATAGACCTTTCTACTTAACTCTGCCACCTTTTGATAAATCAAAGAAGCTTTGATATATTGGTTAGATTGATGATGTCATTGATTGTACTTTATCAAATTAGCAATAAGTTTATCCTATTTTTGCTTGCAGAGATTGCTACCTTAAAGACATCATCAATCTATAGTAGAACCAGTCTTCGTGAACACATCTCTCTAGTGAACACCTTTGTTAGTGAACACCACTTCAATACACATATTACTTTGACTCCTGTATAAAATCCCCTCACTGTAGTGAACATCTACCTACAGTGAATTCTTTTTGTAGCTCAATAGGTGTTCGCTATATACAGGTTATACTGTATACTAAATAAGCTGTTACCCGTATTTACCGCTTTACCAAAAATTCATGGTGATGAAGTCTAATTCAATAGAGTAAAACCATCCATATAGAAAGAACACAATTTAACTGTAAGTCAAGTGTTCAATCTACCTACGTTTAACTGTAGTTGTTTTTTCTATTTCAACTTCTCTAATGACAATATATATCCGGGTTTAATAGTTGAGTTGCCTAATCCTCTCTAAATCCAGATAATCTTATTGATTTTCTCTACACCATCTCAATTACATTTTGCTGATTATGTTGTTTTAATTAGAAGTTATACTCCAGAAAACCTACTTAAAGGCTCAATGCCTTTGTAAGAAGAAAACATCTGCAAGTTAAAGACTTCTGTCATTAGGGTAAAACATCCACAAAAATGAACCCTCTGTGCTAGGACTGCTAAGAGAATACTTCTGCAAGTTAAATAGATCTTCAACTTGAGCATATCTGCAAATTAAGCCTTCAGAAGTTAGAAACCAATGCATACATATAACATGTAAAGATGAACATATTTTGGAGATATTACAATCTAAAGCATTTTTCTCTATTTCTCTATTGCATTGTATTTGCATTTTCTCTAGCTCTATTGCATTATATTTGCATTTTTCTCTATTGCATTATATTTGCATTTTCTCTATTTCATTATATTTGCATTTTCTCTATTGCATTGTATTTGCATTTTCTCTATTGTATTGTACAAGTATTTTCTTTACAGAATTGTATTTGCATTTTCTCTATTGCATTATATTTGCATTTTCTCTATTGCATTATATTTACATTTTCCCTATTGTATTGTATTTGTATTTTCTCTACAGAATTGCATTTGCATTTTTTCTATTGCTCTGCATTTTCATTTTACAAAGAATTACAATATGAAACCAAACAGAATTAAGTAAATGTTTAATAATAATTTATAATATTTTTTTATGTTCTGTGGCATGATAAAAAAGACAGCACTTGACAGCTTCATCAATTTCCTTACTGAAGCAATACTGTACATGTTGTAATTAAACACTCTCATTAATTGAATCTAATCAAAGGGAAATATATGAATTCAATCTCTACTTACACAAGAGATAAGCACATATCATTATTCATTGAAAGTCGTCCCTTGCAAAGGACGGAGGATCTCTAATCTGACATACACATTTATTTATATTTTCAGCACATTTTATCGCCCACTCTTTCTGATACTAACATTATTGAATACGAGCAAAACAATGGTGTTTTAACAGTCCACATAGAATTGCATTTCTAAAGGCTTGATCAATGCGAAAATAAATATTACAAAGACAAAAGTAAGTTACGAAGACCTGAGTAAATATAATTATAAGAGTTCATCAATGTTAGATTCCATTTGTGATTAGATCTGACAATTATGACAAAGTCAGGACTTCATCAACTGATGAAGAAATAAAATCAGCAAAACCCATTTCTAAAATACCATAATACCCCTTAAACAATTTTAAAATAGGGTGTAAAAAAGTGAAATAAGTAATGTAGAATGTTGACACTTTAAATTGTATAAATATTCAAGATATGTTTTGATTCTACTCCTTTCTCTTAGGTTGAGGAGAAATAGATAAATGTCTGAAAAGAATACCAGGACTGTAATAAAGTGATAATATAATACACAGCGGAATTGGTCATCTGGGGATCATGCTAATAAGTACCAGTACCATGTCGATAACATATTTGTAGCTTTTCTGAGTCAACACACTGCAGTGCAATGTCATATGGAAAAAATGTTCATTTATGCATGGCATTGATGATGATTTCATCTAGCCTTTATTCAATCAGTATTGTTAGTCAGAAAATATCTACTTTACATTTACATATAGTGTATCAAAAATTTGTGTCATGCTTTAATTCTCTATTAAGACTACTTTCAAAATCATCAAAATCTTAATCAATGAAGAAATAAGATCAATCTAATAAAATTTTAATGGTATCAGAATTGTGAAATTATTTATAGAATTAAGAAGATAATGTAGCTAAGAAAGAGCAATATTTTGAAGCATCCAGAGAGGATCATAAATTTAGTTTTTCACTGACAAAATAATAAGCTTTTGATTGGTTTATTGAACGCTAACTGATAACTGCTGCTGCATTTCGTACATAAGAAATCTGTATATTAATCCCATAATGTTATTACAATATTTCATAATTCAAACTTTACATGCTACTAATAATATAACAAGTGTTCATTCTCATTTTTAAAACTTACTCTGACAGAAGCAGGATGATGTTTGTATTCCCAAGCAATTTTGCTAATTTGTCCAAATAGAAAACTAAAAGCCAATTTCACAGATAAAATCCACTTATTTGACAGATATACTTGGTTTTTATATTCCCTAACTTATATCCAATGTTCCCAGAAAGTTCAATCTTTTATGGAAACTAACTCTTAAAGATTCTGGTCCTGGATTGTGATATTGGTTCTCGATTGGAGGGGGATGTTAGACATTGTTTCTTTTCACTTTAGATCATGGTTTTTGGGATATATAGGGTCTACTTTTCTAATGACAGATTTACACTTACAGTTTGCTTTTCTTGTTGGGTTTTCTTAAAGCTTTTAGTCACCCTTTCCTTTTGGCATTTGTGCTTATATATATCTATACTCAGACAAACTATACACTCACTCCATTTAAGACCCTGAATCAAAATGTTCAGACTGTACTAATTACACAATAGTATTTCAGAACCTACTACAAAGAGTAGAATAAAAAGGTTCATACAAAGAAAGAAAGACAACCAAATAATGTTACATATTTATAATCATAACTAGCAAAAGCTACACTATTTTTCTAATTTCAAATGAAATTCTGCAAGAAAATTGAAACGAAACCTGATATTAGACAAAATGAACTACAGTAAACTTGACTCATTGTTTTGCCAACTTGATACTGTACTTGTGTAAAAAAATAGCTTTATTTCTTCTTTTACTCTATCACGCCTAACCATCGACAAGGTACAGTCACGTGACAGGTGACAAAATATGCCGTAGTACACTTTTGATGTACTATGTCACTATTAACTGATTTTGAGCGAAGACCATGATGTAGGTTCGATGCAGGTTTTCAAAAATAAATTTTAGGAGAACACAAAGGATTTTATGTTTGATTTCGCGTGCATTCGATTTCAAAGACATTTATTTTTCTAATAACGTTAAAAGATCTTCGAGCAGTGCTCGATTTTTTTCGTTGTTAGTCTACCCATACGATTCTTCGGTTGGAAAAATGTTGTTTTTTACACATTTCCTTTGATAATTTTTTCCCCTGACGTCTCAGAGTGTCGAATATTTTTATGAGAATGTGTTTCTCTAAACTACACAGTTTAGGACAGGTGAACATTTAATAAACATTCATGCATTTGATATAATTTAAAAAATCAGAAATGTACGTTGTCAACTCACAGTGTATGTTGTCCCTGTAATTGAAATACATGAGTTATAATATTAAACATTGCAATGATTTAATTTCAAAATGCATTAAGGGTTTTATGCGTTACAAGTGATGTTCAACGAACATGCTCCTGTATCCCTAGTACAGATAAACAGGTAAAAGTGATTTTTTCGTTGAATGCTATTTTATTTTATGAAAGTATTAATATGGTGATTAATATGTGACCACGGCGTGTTTTCTTCCGACCTCTTTAACCACTCGACGTCGGTACGTTACGTTATGTTTAGTTGCACTTTTATGAATTTTAATAATCTTAAGGAGTTCATGGAGAGATCTTTACTAGCTAATCCAAGATGACTTTATGCTACAGGGTGTCCCGAAATTATGGGCCCCCATAGGCAGACATATACCAATGTCTCCATGTATGTGTCGTATATCATTTTAAAGCTCATCCAAAGTTACATTAATTTGCCGAGTATCATGGTTCAACTCACAAATGGAAAAAGTTACAGGAATTTCAAAAGTTAGTGTTTGGACAAAATTAAAGTCAGTTTTACACCAAAACAATAGTCGGTGTGTCTCCTTAGCCGCCATGTTAACAGCAGGAATACTTTCCATATATGATCTTAAACTGGCTTCAAATAGGGATATGGCGTTTTGTAATCTTGATAAAACCTTTTTAAGGCATAAGAAGAGTTTCCTTGGAGTATCTACCCTAAACGTCATCTTTTTAGTACTCGATATCCATTTATTATCTTCGAGAATAGCATCCATATTTTCTGTCACATTCAGGTCAGGGCTGTTTCCAGGATACTGAAATGAACTTTTTGGCAAAACGCTAATTTTTGAAATGCCTGTTACTTTTTATCATTTGAACCATCATATTTGGCAAATCAATGTAACTTTGGATAAGCTTAAATATGATATATGACACATACTATGGAGAAATTGGTATATGTCTGCCTAGGGGGGAAAGTGCAGAAGTTCAAAAGCCAGGGTTATGGAATACTAAAAAATTATTAGTAACATTGAAATTTAATCATATCAATGACAATTTTATTGATTAACGGACAAAATATTAGAGTAAATTTTTCGATATGCCAGCCCTATTATTATAAATTATTACTTTATTATCAAATATGTTCCTTCTATTACACGTACATTATAGCATTTCATTCATGTAAAATTAACTGTGAATTGAGATCTGTAAGGCCAATGTGACAACATACATTCGAGTTGACAACATACATTATCTGTTTTTCGTAGTAGCATCCAAAGTAAAAAGCGGTTTTGCATTAACTCTGGATGTATATTTGTATACTTATCTTAAGTTATGTTAGTCGTAGTTTGGCTGTTATTTGCATAGCAAAACAAAAATTAGAGAGAATTTTGCGAAATTCAGTCAAGATTTAGAGATCCCTGACGTACTGGGTAGATCTATAACAAGATATTGAAGTTGCTGAGGATCATTTGAAGTAGATATGCATATTTGCAACTTAATTACAAATCGAATGCAACAACTGCCTGATGATGAACTGACACAATATTGATCAAATCAATGCTAGTTCTTACCTCGCTTCCTCATTCTAGAAAATGGCGATATAAAATGGCGGAAAAGACATAGTACATCAAAAGTGTACTACGGAATATTTTGTCACTGTCACGTGACTGTACCTTGTCGATGGTTAGGCGTGTCTATCTCTTGTTTTTTAAACTCTGAATGAACAACTTAACAAGACATTTCTAGTTCTGTATCTGTATGTTCTGTATCTATACAACACTGGCGGATTAGGGGGGGGGGGGGCCTGGGGGCCCGCCCCCCCCCTTGGGTGGGCCCAGAAAAAAAAATTGGGCCCAAAAAAATGTTGGGCCAAAAAAGGCCTTAAGGCCCCATAAAGTGGGCCTTTTTGGTCATAATTTGGCCTTGTAAGGCCTTATTTTTAAATTCAGGCCAAATTTTGAAGAAAATGGGCCTCAAAATTTCAAAATTTGGGCCCACTTTGGGGTTTTAGGGGCCCTAGGCAGACTTTTTTCCCTGACCTGAAATTTGGGGCCCCCCCCCCTTGTTGCTTCCCAGATCCGCCCCTGTATACAATGACATTTTTGTGCTACTATATTTCTGTACAATAACATTTCTATACAGTTACATTTCTGATATTTATTTATTTAAGATATTTTTGTACAATGACACGACAATGAAATTTATGTCACTGATACATTCTTTAACAATGATATTTCTTAAAATTCAATTTTAGTAACATTTCTGTACAATGATACTTCTGAGTGATAAGTCTATACAATAGCATTTCTTAACAATATTATTTGTCTGTACAATACCATTTCTGTTTATTATGGGGTGTTATGTTCAAAGTACAATAAAACCTGTCTAAATACAACACCCTTAGTACCTCTAAAAAGTGTTCCACTTTGGGAGGTGTTTAATAAAGGAGGTTCATTTAACAATTCGTTAAGTCAGTTATATTTTGGGACTCTGAAAAATGTTCTACTAACAGAGGTGTTCCAATTACAGAGGTGTTCCACTTGAGAGGTTCTACTGTACTATAAAGAATCTACTCTGCTACTCTTTAATTGGAGGAAATGAACAAACTGACATCATGACGCACAATCAGATGTCAACATGCCAGCATATCAGAGCTTTACACGAGGAAGAAATTATTTGCAATCATAAACACAAAGTTAAAAGTCCATCATTCTTTTATTTCTTTGTTACATTTATTGAAATTGATGGAACTCAAATGAAATGAAAGCATTAAATCAGTAACACCACTCAATTGTCAATATTATCAGTATAATGAGCAATGTGTTAAACAAGTCTCACGTATGAATAGCCAAAAGGATAATTATAAATACTGCATCATGATTTTAATGCAAAATAGAGTATACTAGTACAGAGGAGTTCCATGAAATAAACAGAACTGAAGTTTGTACAGTGTAAACCTGTCTAATCTAAACGTGACCGTAACTGGCAAAAAGTGTTCAAATTGGCAGGTGTTTTGAGTTTTTTTTTAACATGGAATGCCATTGCATATTACATGTTTTCTATGACATATTTCCTGTGGTACCGATTCACTACTCAGATAATCTAATGCAATGAAAGAACATTTTGGTGCTATATAATATGAGTACTCATAAAAAACTGAGCTTTGTGTCATACCATTTATATTTGGTACAAATTTCTTCATGAGTATGAAAGGCAACATTTGATAAGTATTGATAATAGAGCAGGCCTAAAATATCAGATCCGCTATTTGTATAATCCCATTATTGTAAGCTGTGTGTTGTTACATGTTCAACAAAAAAAGATAATTTTCTTTAAATAGAAGACACAAGCACAGTATGTACTATTTATACCTACCTTAAAATTATGAAATCAAAATATTACATAAGTTCCAATATGGAGCTAAATTAACATAGGAAAATAGTTTTATTTTATCTACTGACCTTAATTATCAAATGAAATGATAAACTAATAATATTGTTGAATAAAAGTAAAAAATTATTAAATGAAAATAAAACATGAAAATTTTCAACTTGTATGTATGTGCCTACCTTCGTGAGCAGTAGAAGTTACGTCGTTACGTCGTGTGTGTAGTGGCCAGTCGTCTTGTAACACTGACTTTTGTAATGACTTTATCAGCAGTTGGCTATCTATCTAATATCACAGATACCAGTAAATTGATTGTTGCATAGTACACTAGCAGATCATTTAGCAGCAGTTTACTCAGCAGTTTATTTAGCAGCAGTTTATTCAGCAGTTTATTTAGCAGCAGTTGATTCAACAGTTGATGTTTGGTGGTTGGGAAATCAACACCTGCAAATATAAAATAAAACCAATGTTAAATAAATAAATGATAAAATTTATTGATCTTTAAAAAAACAAAAGCCAGATTTTTTAGCACATGTGGGTGAACTAATAACGTGGGATTCATTAGCATGCTCTCCAAACATTAGCATGTTTTACATGCTCAATCTTAAGCATGCAGACTTCATAATATTTTAGATAAGTAATATTTACTTGTTGACATGTAGATTAGTGTTGTCGCGATGTGCCATAATCGTACATCGATGCATCGGCAATTTTCAGTAGTAAACATTGATGCACATTGCGATGTACATCGAGAAAAAGGTCGAGAAAAGTGCACTGAAATACCGAACGCTAATGCACTAAAATATCGAACAGAACAAATTAATAAGAGTACGCTGGTACATCCGGGAACATAGTAACGGTGAAATGAAAGTAAAGTAATTTTTTTAGATTAATGGTTCATTTCGACTCGCTAAAACAGTTTTAAAGCGAAAGAATATCAGAAAACATTTGAAAATGAAATAAGACATGAAAAAAGGTAAGCAATTTGCGTCAGAATAAGATAGGAAAGGGCGATTTTTAGCAAATCAAAATTTTTATAAAAAACATCTATGTTTTGTTTCAGACATCGATGCATCGCCAGAACCAGGTTTTGCGATGTATATCGCGATGTATCGATTAATCGCGACAACACTTATGTAGATACCTGCATGTTTGTTCTTATAATTATGTTTTGACGACAAATAACTGCATCAGTCAACAAATCACATGTACAAGTATAGCATTTACTTTTATGTGTCATCATTTCACTAATGTTATGTTGTACATTTATATGAATAAATGAAATAAACTGATATTAAAAATATGAAAAGATAACAAAAAAAGTGTAGTGTAAATGGTCTAATGCCATGTAAATGCTCAGCACCTAGTATTAGATTCAATACAAACATAGTACAATTTCTAACTATTTTCTGACAAATTTAATTAACACGGGACATTGTAAACCATACAATGCAATTTGTTTCACAAGGCTCATAAAAGCTTTCAAGAATAAAAACAAAATAAATCTAATCTATTCTAACAGCGAACGCCTATACCATTTAGAATCTCTAGAGGATGATTATACTTTATGAGTTTGTTAATTTATTGCAAAGCCATTGTCTGGTCATATTAGTGGAAGCTTCTGTGTTCTGCGTTATCCTCATCATTGGTGCAATGAAATAAGTTATTAAGACTATCATCCAGTCATATTTGAATACACTACATTTTTGAATACAATGAATTGACTGGTCATATTATCCTCTGTCTATTTTAAATGATTTTATACCTTTGTTGCTGATACGATCTAAATTATGTTACCAAGTTGCAAAGGTAATGGACTAAACAGTGTAACAAAACAGAGCAAGGAAATGAAACACCTATTAGTACAACCAGTCAAAGGGAAAACAAACCCCAAATATCCCAAACTACATATTCTAAAATATAAAGAAACAATGTCAAATAACCCCCCCCCCACTATTTTAGAACCATTATCATAATTCAATAACACAACAGCGTAGGACATTGCATCAAACGGTCAACATCAATCCACAAAGCCATCAAAATAATCCATAAAATATTCTAAATATTTGATCATTAATTAGATAGAGTGATACAATGACTGATTGTCGAATGAGAAGACAACCTTGGGGAGTGAAATTATAAGTTAAAAAGTCTGTGGTACAATGGGATCATCTCTTGTTTGGTTAGTGTCATAAATCAATTCATTCAATATAAATTATTGCAATTGCAGAAAAGCAGTGATCACAGGATCAGAAAAGGTAATGTGTTTATTTCAAGCGAGACACATATTGGATGCTATTAACTCATCACACTTTATATCTGAATTGAATAAATGAATTGAATTCAACACAATGCCATTAAATAAAGTTGTTATTTTAGCTGGTATGTGGTAGGAGTCAACCAGTATATGTGTTTCACAATATTTTATACAATTGAAATTGCATACATAAAAGATGTATTGTTCATATTATTTTAATAAAACTACTCAGGGTATTCATGACGAACAATAATCAAATGAAAACAATGTGCAGTCATAGACGTAGCACCTACTAAAAGGATTGGTATCGATATGGAGAACTAATCAACATGTTTTTCTCTTAAACCAATTATTGAAAACATTCTGTAAAAAAACACGGTCCTTTATGTAATGTTGACTGATTGACAACAATTTAATGCGAAAATAATTTACATATATTTATATAACTGTTTTTGTTAATATTTTTTGTTTTTAGAGCAATTGTTTTTTGTTAATTTTTACCATTTCTTGAGAATGAAATAAAATATAAAATATTGTAAATTAAGAATGGTATAGCAAAGTATGCAATAGTAATATTTGAGTTTAATTGTTACCATAACGATGATATATTTATCTTAAGGTTATTATTAGGTCATTCGTTTTTTCGTATCTATGTTCTTTGTTGTTGTTATTTTTTAGGTTACTAGGTCATTTGTTACATAATTAAATTTTCCATTGTCTGTTTATGACGTCACATAAATGTATACATGCTGTTATATTTTGAAAAAGACTAAGGGATATTAGTCGAAAGTCTCAATAAATTAAAAATATTCTCTGAAGTAAAGAATTTGACTTGTTTCTGAAATAAAATATCTTTCGAAGCTTGTCTGAACAAAATAGCATAAACATCATTTTATTAGGCCTGAGAATTTATGGTTAACCCAGTTTCAGTAGAATGAGGCTGCATTTAAAAGAAAAATCATACATTGCAATTCCTAATATGCCATCTTTCAGCAAATAAAATGTCTAAAACAATCATTCCATATAATGCTAACATATAGACCTTTGCTTTTCATAAAATATACTAGTAAATTGAATTTAGGCCAACTTCAGGTGGTTTCAACAGGTTGACAACCCCCCCCCCCCCCCCCCCTTTCCCCCTCCCATTGAATCGTGCCTTATATGCCTCAGTATTACATTTAAGAAAGAATCGCTTTAAAGCATTAAAAATTGCCAGTAAATTTTTTTTCTTCACACTTAAACTTTTCCTTAGAGAACTTGAATATACCTCAAATTGACTAATTCAACCTTTGCTGCTAGTGATAAAGCCCCCCCCCCCACCGGTAAAGTGAAATTTTTAGAAGAGAGATAAATGCAGTATTTAGTTACAGATATCAACATCCGAACACCTTAGTAAGGATATCTTCATATATTCCCATATATCAACATCAGTTTATAGGATAATTTTACTTCATCTTAACCTGTGTGAAGTCCAATAATGCTAGGAATAAAAGTTATTAAAAATGACGCCAGAGTCACTGTCAGCACCATCTATCTAATGTTTAATATAATAGAATGAAGTCCGGTTACTTGGAAATAAAGAAAATTCTAAATTGTTTTTTTTCTCATGCCAGGGGCTTTGCTCAGTGATATTTTATGTTTATTCAACTTTCATGTTTTTGTAACTTGTCAGAATATCTTCAGATTTCTTGACGATCTATAAATAGATATGAGGTCATGTCCATGAGCAGAGTTTTGGCCCAAAAAAGAAAGAAATTTGTGCTTCAAGCTCAATATCTGTGATTTGCAAGCGATTCTGACCATGTTTTAAGTATCAAAATAATGCTCAGAGTGTTGAGACTCAAATGAAGTTAAAAAATAAGGTAAATATACACCAACTCAGTGATTATGACCAAACAAAAACGGGTGTCCAAACCAAAAGTCAAAGAGTAACCACACTTTCAGTCTAATATGTGAATATCTAAAGATTGATAGTGCTCACTGTGGCCAGAGTATCATAATCTAGAGTATGATACTCTGGCTCCATTTTCAATAACTTTTAGTCCTAGCGTTATTGAAATTAAAATAGAAGCGTAGATTATCCGCAAATAATATACTCATTGCATGGAGTAGTTAATTCTCTTTGGTAACGAAACATATATGAGTTTAAATATAATTTGTGACGTTTACTTAGTGTTTTATGAAAAATAGCATGCTCCATCAAGCTGGACAGAGAGTTTCCTATCTAATCTTTCCAAGTCAGATATGAGAATCAATATCGAAGACAACTCTATCCTCTTACAATGCTGTGGTCGAGAGCCCAGTCAACGCAATACCCGGGACCATGGACGCAATATAAGATCAATATATCAGTAAACATTACTTTTATTGAAATGTTAGAATACTCTTGAAAACAATCTTTAAGATTTTATCAAGAATCAACAAAGCAGTCTCTTCTTACAGCTTACTACTTTTCTCTTGGCCTACAGTATGCAACAAAGTTCACTCTATATTAAGGTTCAGCTGGAAAGTAACATTTTGGTAAAAAATTGCTATACCTGCACATGTTATTTTCTGGTACAAAATTAAGTATGAAGGCATGTGTTTATTTCCTTGCTTTTTTCAGGAAAGTATCATTACACTGTCTACTTTTAGTAAACCTGGAAACAGGTCAATGGTAGCTCCTGTGCTGTCTGAAAACTTTGAAAGAAAATTTGCTAGGGGGAGAATCCTCGCTTAGCACGCTGGAGGCCCGGGTTCGAATCCCGTACTCGCTCTTTTGTTTTTTTCGAGGTCGTTATCTTCATCGTCTAGTTTACGAATACCAAATGTCGATGTGATGTTTTAATTGATAAATACGAATTCCTTACACATTTCGTTATCTTATTGTGAAATAGCAAACTAAGAGATATCTTTACTCGCTAGGAATTAACATAATATTATTTGAAGCGATTTTAGAAAATTTTGAAACCGCCATCTTGGTAATATTGATGACGTGATCACCATCGGTCAAGGTCAGGTCAAAAGTCATCCATCTTGCCATTTGCCCGGCGTTTTCTTACCAGTCGACAAAAAACGATGAAATCACGTTGAAAATAAAATATACACTTTAAAATTGAGGCTGATCGAATATGACAAGACTCCACATGCTATCTATTGCAAGACTAACGCCTAGTGTAACCGTCACCATGTTATTCGGTGTTTTTTAAGTAGCGCAAGGATCCTGCCATGACCGTGGCAGTGTTATTTTGTAAGCCTGGTATAACCGTGACAACGCTGTATTATATTGCAAGGCCTGTCATGACCGTGGTAATGTTAAAGCCTAATATGACCGTGACAATGGTTGCAAGGCCTGTCATGACCGTGGTAATTGTTAAAGCCCAGTATGACCATGACAATGCTTGTAAAGCCTGCCATGACCGTGACAATGCTAGGTTATATTGCCGTATATATTATATGACCGTCATAATGATTGAAAGGCATGTCATGACCGTCAGAATGTTAAGGCCTGTCATGACCGTGGTAAGGTTAAAGCCTGATATGACCGAGACAATGCTATATTATATTGCAAGGCCTGTCATGACCGTGGTAATGTTAAAGCCCCGTATGACCGTGACAATAGTTGCAAGGCCTCTCATGACCGTGGTTGTATTTAAAGTAGCATGAGAACACTGTAATGACAATTTTTCTTCGTGTTTAACTACCTTAAATATGTAAATAAAGACTACTAAAAATGTGTATTAATTTCACAACGAAAACCTAATTTTTACTCATAAATAATTTGCGAACAAACTATATCTCTACTCTCATTCAAGGAGCTTCGATTCAAAAGCATATACTTTCTTAAATGATCAATTAATAAGATTTATCCATAAAAAATACCAACAGCAACGGGCGAAACATGTAGGTCATTAATGTCATATAAAGGTTGCTGTCGCGCCAGGCTTACACGATTACACTACCACGGTCATGGCAGGCATTTTTAATATAATACAGCATTGTCGCGGTTATACCAGGCTTTCACGATAACATTACCACGGTCATGGCAGGATCCTTGCGCTACTTAAAAAACACCGAATAACATGGTGACGGTTACGCCAGGCGTTAGTCTTGCAACAGATAGGGTCTCCAAGACTCCATTGAATATAGTCCAACAACATTAGACCTAGCCTGGGCCTCGTTTCTTATCTGACATGTGTTATGGCCCGGCTAGGTCTAACCTCCATGACCATTTTGCCCTTGATGTGTTAATTTAGTCGTTCAGCAGGTTCCGACATGCGGAACTAATTAAACTCCGAAAACATGGTAATATTACATAAAGAATGAGATTCAAGCATGTATACATACCTTATAAATACATACACACCATCCCGTACCCCCCTTAGACTATATTGATGCATAATTACGAAAATATTGGAGACAGGTTTGGAATTTTACGAAAATATCGGTCAGCTCCGGTAACATCGAAATTGCAAATCGTATCAGGAATTAACCGTCATTGCGACACTGCATCAACGAACAGTAGGTTTGCAATTAATAACTATTTTGTGTGTATACAAGCGCTATATAAATCAATCAAAGATACCTGCTATCCTCAAAAATGGTTATTTTATCCCGAGTAATCGCGTGATAATTATCAATCAATTTGACAACAATTTCGTTTCAATAGTTTAAATTTTAACCCGGGACGAACAGACACAATGGCGGACATGCGGAAATGTCATTTTAGAGATTGGTAAGTTTAACCTCATTTTACTTGTATAAATGACCATTTAATACAATAATATTGTGTTTAATCGCTTGATGTTATGTGTTTTTATATTGTTGTCAAGTATCGGTTGCATGTTATCGCGGAAAAATGGTTTCGGTGGATCCAAAACTTGCATCAATGGAAAGAATAGTAAGGAGGTTAAACTCAATAATGGCCCCAAGAAAATTCTTAATAATAAATAACGCCGTTATTGAGTTTAACGACGTTGAACTACATTGAATACAGCTGTGCAATTTACAGTCACCAAGATGAGCTAATTTCGGAGAGATTCGGGAATTGAAAAAGGTAAGCCCTTCCGGTTTCCCAACTTCAAAGTGTTTGAAATCCCAGAATTTTCGCCAGAAACATTCTCTCTGACTGTGCCAAAATGTTACTTTCCAGCTGTTCCTTAAAAAGTTTGAAACTTTCAGAAGTTTTGGAGTTTATATTCACATGCAATTGTGTCTCGAACAAGTGAGCTAGCTACACACTTACCTTCGTGATCGTAAAACTTCCGCAGAAATAACTTGACGCTTTGCCCAGGTAACAGTACTTCATAGATGACGGAATTCTAAGAAACCCAGATCTTTTATTTGTTTTGCGAAAGAAGGAAGTGTAAGTTCATCATTGCGCATGCGTGATTGATTTGTAAATAATTCTGCTTTCTAAGCTTATCCTTATCTCCAGATATAAAACTGCACCATGTCAAAAGAACAAACAAAGTGTAAATTACATAGTACATAAGTGACAGCAGCCATAAATGCCATAAGACTAATTCTCCTCTAGACTAATTGACAATGCAAATGACATTTAGGATGTCACTGTGACATTTTGGAGTCAATCAAAATAGGTCGATCAAAATATTATTTTGACACTTTGACTTATCATATGTTGATCGTATATGTTGTTGACGATACTTTATTGAAATTAACAAGTAAATAATAGCGTTATGTTCCTATGTATGTATCCCGAGTTCCTAGAAACCAAACAAGATATATCTAATTTCACTTCCTCTTTTACAGATTGACAGGTCTAAGGTCAATGATAATAGAATACCGTATGCTCCTGACATCCCATTTAACAACACGAAAGCAAGATATGGAGTCAAAATCGAATCCCTCTCCGAGTTTGGAGGAAAAACTAGCCAAGGAAATCAAAGATATCAAAGACAAGGCCACGAAGGATGGTTTAACAAAGAGAGAAATAAGGGAGCTGTTTTTGAACTATGTAAAGTCCCAAGAAGCCCCAAAATCAAGGTGCAATTTTGGACTTCCTATGAAAATACTTTTGGTGAGTCTCCTTCCCATTATTTTGGCTATTGCAACGATGGTGCTCAATGCTGAGTTTGATATGACTAAATTAAAAGAGGACTTCATAGGATCTAAGTGCCTAGTGGACAATAACGCAATACTGATGGAGGCAGCGAGGCCATTGGTTGAGTGTGATGTGTGCAAAAATCTCAAACAAGTTCCAATCGTATATGACTTGGATGAAAAAACATTTGTCGAAAAATATGCATATTCTAATGTACCTGCTTTAGTGAAAGGTGCGACAAAGAATTGGACAGCGATGGACACATTTAGCTTTAAATTCTTAAAGGACATTTATACGAAAACTCCTGATGCGTTGCAAAGTGTTGAAGAGGAATGCCAATTTTTCCCTTATAAGACAGAGTTTCATACTTTGGAGGAGGTTTTTGAAATGCCAGAAGCACGGGCTAACTTTGAAGAAGGCCAAAAGAACTGGTATATTGGATGGTAAGTAACAACAAGAGTAAGAGACACAACAGTGATATAGGAAATAGTACAAGTTCTCTTTACCATTTTCTTTAAAATTTCAAATAACATGAGGTTTGGGCAAATTAGGTTCAATTCTTATGCCAGGCATAAGAGTAGATCTGTTCTTATGCCTGGCATAAGAATTGAACCTAATTTGCCCAAACCTCATGTTTGCTGAAGTCCGAGTATTTGTAGGATTCCGAGTTCAAATGTTGGGGTGTTAGTAGAGAATTTAGGAACTGCACTGGTTAAGAACTTTAAGTGGGCCCCTATTTTGAAAGATAAAACCCCAAGGGCCATATTGATGGATTGGTGGTTGAGCCTTTTATCTTCTTATGTTCTCACAGATCCCCAATGGGAGGTGTTCTAAACTCTACCTGTTTCCTAATAAAATTCTGAAGAACTTTATAATATTTTCAGAATTGCAGGAATTTGGGGATAATATTGACGTCTATTTTGGAAATTCAAACCTATATTTGAGGATTGAGATTTGAGACCCATTATTGCAAAAAGGATGCATTTTAAAAAGATTATTTTTCTATTTTTGAAAAGAAGGCCTACCTGAAGTTAAAGGGGAGGGTTTTGGCGACTTATATTTTTCCTTCAAGATCTACCAGTGATGAGGGAAGGTTACATATAATTTAAAACTCACAACTAACAATATGTATCTCATACTTAAGTGGGTTTGGTGTAGATATCACTCGGGAATATATATCATATCTGAGGAGCGGGCAGGATATATTGTATATGTCCCGCTCCAGGCCAAATGCGGGCAGATATAATATATCCATCCTGCTCCCCCGGGAATTTTTCAAAAGTGTAAAAAGTTAAAAAAAAGTATGAGATACACCAGTTATGCACGGTCGGTTTGGATACATGGAATATTCCTTGGGATATACAATACATCTTCCCTCGGTCCCTTCGGTCCCTCGGGAAGATATATTGTATATCCCTCGGGATATTCCCTGTTTCCAAAACCTCCCAGTGCATAACCCCTATATATATCTTAACTTTCATTCCAGATGTAACACATAAAACTGCTATTTATTTGGCCACATCTACTTTTTTCCACTTGTTATATATTATTCTTTAACATGTACAATTTAATTGACATTCAATACAATTGTATGGTTGGAGATTGTCCAAACATCCTTTACAAATTAGTATAAGACATATACATATGTAAGGTATTTCTATTAAACATGCAAAAATTCAAGGAAGCGAGGTAATGTAAGCTTTTTGAGGAAAATGATATATACCGTATATACATTTTTTTGTTAAAGACTTCCTGGTTTGTTTTGTGCTGTTTAAGTTAAATACATTTTTAGGTCATTGGCAAATATACATCTTTTATTGACTCTTTGTAGATGTCACATGTGTCATGGCATGACATATTGGTCATTTCAAAAATAACTCAAACTACGCTTCACGACACTATCATAATACAATACAAAATACACATGTTATTTACATGTATTACATACCTAGCGAAGCATTTGTATGGAAGTCAATGGGAAAGTTAGCGAGCTATATCCACCGATATTGCCCGATTACCCCGATATAGCCCGCTTACCTCGTTTTGATATTAGATTTCTTTAATAACCATGATAATATCATGACGTCACGTCATTGATACAAAGTAACCATGGGAACAAAGGCATGTAATACATCAGTTATGTCACTATGACGTGAAATATGCCTTCGTTCTTGCCCAAATATAGAGCCTCCCAAGGTCGGCCTATATTGGGAGAACTCAGGCATATTTCACGTCATAGTGACATAACCTCTAAATATTACATAATATTAAAAGCAATGATTGTATTAAATGAAAAGGAAATATAACACATTTGTTTTATAGTAGGAATTCATTATTATTTACACTAGTCATTCTATGGCTTTGTCATCTAAAGTTTAAAGATACCATGATATTCAATCTACACACAAACATGGAGTACATGATAAACTGCATGTTCGGTAAGTTTGCAATCCTAGTTTCAGTATTTCATTTACTGTCTAATTTTCAGTGGCCTTGAGTCTACTGGAAGTTTTTATTGAATTATATTGTAATTTCTTGTAACTAAAAGTTTAACATAGGGAGGTCAGGTTGTCTTGTATTCCCCTTGTTTGTTGGTTACTCTACTCTGTTATGGAAGGGGATACAGCATAAAACTAATGATCCTGATTTACAAGGTTTCTGTAGTTTCAACTTTACATACATTCTGATTACAAAATTAGTCTTATTTAACACAAAGTTTCTGTTCAGACACTTCAAAAATACTTTTTTGGAATACTACCTGCTTTATGATAGCACACATCCTAAAACTCTTAATTATGGCGCATAGACGTATAATATCCTCTTCGGCTTAAATTTTACTTTTCCTGTTTAAATTTGCAGAGACCCTGACTGGGCCCCTAAAGGAACTTTGAAAATACTGTTTCATTAAAAATCTCTCCACTTACTGGTGGATCTAGGGACATGCCCCCCCCCCTTGGGTGGGAGCAGAAATTTTTTTGAGTTGTAAGGCTTCAATTAGTAGACCATTTTGGCATAACTTGGTCTTTTTGGGCCTTTTTGGGCCAGATTGTCAAATAAAATTCTGATTTGATATGTGCCCCCATCTTGTTATCTCTGGATCCGCCAGTGAAGACCATACATTGTCAATTTAAAACACACACATAGAAACAAATTTTTAAATAATAGTTTGTTTGTTTTTTTGTTGATAGGAGTAATTGCAATGGAGATGTGGCTGAGATTCTTCGTAAACACTACCAGAGACCACACTTCTTGCCAAAAGATTCAGAGTCCAGTAGTTTAGATTGGTTATTCATGGGTGGCTCTGGCCCTGGAGCATTTGTACATGTAAGTTTTGGATATTGCGTTTATCTCCCTATACACACGTATATTGCAATCTGTAAAAGAATTTGAATAACATCATTTGATGCATCTTGTGGATAACTTTTTTATGTGTTTAAGTTTAACATCATTCTGATTCTCATCACACATCCAAATGACACAAATGAAGAGATTACAATTGTAATCATGGCAGCATACTGCTAAATTAAGAAATATGTGATGAAAACAAAACATCATCACTGTTGCATTTGTGCTATATTGGTTAATGAAAACACTGAATTAAATCCTATTACAAATAAAATGTTGAAACAGCTAGATAAATGTTTTATATTGATGGCTGTTGAAATGCTGGCTAGTAATATAAAGGCTTTAATACTATTTATATTCATTCGTTATTATGATCTTTGTAGTTGACATTTGAGGAACAATGATCTCAAATTATGATTGTTTTCATTTGTGATGTACCTATTATAATATATACCTTATGCTTATTGAAATACTGTAGCTATTAAAATTGATAGCTTTTTGTCAGTTCATGTGCAGTTATCGTAAATCCACTTGATCATTTATGAACATGTTTTCCTATATTCTTAGATTTTGTATCAGCTGAAAAACAGTTATTTTTCATTATTTAGAAGCACAGAAAGTAAGTCATCTCCTCCCCCTGTCTCTCGCTCTCTCTATTAGTACCCTATATAAATAATGAAATCTGTATATCGGAACACCTCTCTAATCCGAACATCTCTCAATGTGGACTTTTTCTTGGTCCAAAATTTGGTATCTCCCATTGACTTACCAGTACATAAAACCTTTAAATGTGAACACCTGCTAATCCAAACACTTTTGCCTGGTCCAAGTAGAGTTTATATTAGATAAGTTTTACTTTATATAGGGTATAATCACCGTGGAATAGCCTGACAACAGTAATGTCAGATACCTTTGTCACAAATGACGGACATAACCGTCGCTTCAATTACATTTTCATGAACTGTATGTTTAATAGATACTGTACTCCGGGTATTGTTCGCGTGCGATTTAATTTCGCTTTGTTCGCGAATGTAGTAAAATCGCGAAAATTTATCATCGCGAAATTTGTGTTTTAAATCCCCGGAGATTTGACCCGGGACTGTCGATATGTTTCGTTCGGTGTAAAACGTTTCGTCCAGTTGTTGGGCGATAATTCAAAAAAGGCCTAAAATGTCTAACACTTTGAATTGGCTTATTAGGCCAACAAGGGCAAGAACTGTTGACGACAATGATATCCTGCAACTTTAAGTTGAAAAAGCTATTCAAATAAATGCCCTAAACGTGGGAAATACAAACATGATACTTTAATGTCATCAACTCAAATCCGCGAAATTGCAATTTTGAAAAATCGCGAAATTTTATAGCGTCGAAATTTACCCGGAGTACAGTAGACTAAATTCCTTTGGAACAACAATCAATCAAAGTGTCTTAATACTCTTTGTACAGTTAATAATGTTCTACCATCGAAATAAAGTCTTTAACTTAACAGACACTGTAATTACCATATGCCATTGTTTTTCTAAATTACTCAAATTCAGATTCCGTTGTCATTGACGATATCGAAGGCGCTATATTGTGGTGATTCACAACCCAATTTGGTCGAAAAATTGGGATTTCATATGAAACATCATCACAAGAGCTTAATAGAAGCACAGAATTAGTGACAATAAAATCCCATGAAATGAGGACCAAGTGATGAAACAGTTGAAGCGACGGTTATGTCTGCCATTTGTGACAACGGTATCTGACTTTACCGTTGTCAGGCTATTCCGGTGTGATAATAGAGAGGTTAGAAGTTTTAAAATAACCAATCAAAGGTGTTCTGAGGAAGGAGCACTTGGACTTAATTGGTGATAAATCCCTGATGTACATTCTGTTTATAGTTAGACTATGTTCAGAGACCCTCATGGCAAGCACAGATCAAAGGGAGGAAATCCTGGACTCTTGTTCCTGTGCCTGAATGTGAACATGTCTGCGTCCCCATGAACATCACTGTTGAGAAAGGCGATATCAGTAAGTATTGGATATTGTTGTATTATAAAAGCTTCTTTTTTATGCCTTATCTGATCTACGATTCATTTTGAAGTAAATAAGATCAAGAAATTATAAACGCTTCTTAAGGATCTCAGATGCTCCTTTCAAAGTTGTAACATGCTATTTCATATCAATTTGAATTAAACCTCAAATTGATCTGAAAATCGAAATTGTAGTAAAAATCCATTAAAACATGCTGCATCCTATACTAACTTTTTGTTCTAATTCATTCTATTTCAGTTTTAATCGATACGAACCAATGGTACCATTCTACGTTTGTTCATCCAGGAGAGATCAGCATTACAATTGGATCAGAGTATGACTAAAATATGGACTTAACACTCCACCAATTAGATAGAACTCAACCTTAACATAGCCATATTTGGCTCATTCATGTTGCCTTTTGGCGGCAATTACCACACTTTACTCAACCTGATCTGGGTTTTATCATATATTTTCGTAATATGTAAATAGCAGAATGAGAGAAACTAAACTGTATCTTCTATACTAGAGAAACGATCTAGCCACTAGGATTGTCAGTGAAAATAACATTATTATAAGTCAGTGGTGTACTGTGGGTATTTTGTGAGTGTACGCCACAATTTGCGAAGCGAACGAGCTTTGAGGGGGGTTTGGGAGGGGTTCTCCCTAAAAAAATTGTGAAATGAGATTGCAATTGAGCATTCTTCGGCATTTAAAAATAGGAAATTCCGACTAATATGGACCAATAAAATGTAAATTATTGGCCATTTTTTCAGAATATCCAGTATTTTTAAAGTGTGGGTCAATTCAATATAAAAATCAACTACGCTATGGCGTATTGTGCGTATATGACGCTACGCCATTGTAAATATATGTAGCTGCATTGGCTTTAATAATGAATTCAACAGACATTCTCAAACAATATGTGATGATTCATACATATTTTGCAGTATCATAGTCATATACCAATGCTATATTTTTCATAAAAATTTATCTCAGTTTGAAGTCATGACAATATCCACGATTCAAAATGATGATTACTTAGTTCATAGTATTATGGATCATTATTAAAGATTCTGATATTCAGAATATGTGTTACTGTTAGTCAACTTAATTTGGCGACTGATTTGATTTATGTTCAGAATGGTGTATTGTGGTTCAAATGTTCATGATTTGTTCTGATTTATCCAATAAATTGGGCCATTTGGTCGCAATAAGATAACATCCAGTTAATAAGTATAGCTTGCTTATTCATTCTGATAAATTTTGAAGGTATTTAAGCATTACTTTGGGTCTAAATGATTAATTCTTTTGTGCTAACTCTTTTATCGCCCATCTAAATAAAACAATTTAGCGACATTGGCTTCCTTTTTCAATTTTTTATCCACCTGGCTTATGTTTCTTTCGAATGACGATGGTTTAAACTGTTTCAAATGTGAAATTCACCCATTTCATAGCCATTTATTGTTGCTAATTTTGCCAAACTAAATCTCCGCCAATTTTCCAATTTTGCCCAATTCGCCAAATTAAGTTGACTTACAGTATATAAGGACTTGTGAGTACCAGTGGGGAAGTTTTATATAATGATTGTGTCTCTTTGTATGGAGAAGAAAAGGTTATATATTAAGATAGGGTCTTGTTTAAGATTACTTGATGATCTATTTATTTAGTCATGTCATCCCACAGTTCCAGAAGTTTCACTTACAAAGTACGATATGTGAAATTGTAGTGAGTTAGGTTTGCATCCAGCAAGAATCTTTTGGACTTTTTCCTTTAGGCTATAATTGATTAGTTGTATACAAATGTTTCTAAGAGGATATTGCAACTTGTATTATATTGAAACATGATATTTTAAACTTACAGCTAATAATCATGATTTTGTGATTTTGGTCATGATACATTGCATGCTTTCTCAAAACATCTTAGGTAATCATATTTTGAAATTGATAAGACTTGTATAACTGCATTATGTCCATACAGTTGTGTAATGCTCTGCTATACTTATCTTATAAAGGTTATAACTTACATTGAAAGGTAGTGGTATATATAAGGTGAATACTTTAGGTATTCAGGTACCCTGTTGCATAAATAATGTGTAAAATACATACTATACTAGTATCTTTAATACTAAGTATATCTAGAAATGATATTATTATATATATTATATGAACCTACTGGTTCGTTTCCAGAACTGGTTTTCTATTTTTGTTGTTTTTACAAGAATTTGACATTCATATGTAAAGGTTATTTAATGGGATGGATGGAATATGAGTTTATTCTGAGGGAAAATATTATATTGGCCAACTAGAATATCATATTGACCAAGGGCGATACCCTGAGTGTAGATATAATATTTCCTGAGGCCAATATCATATTTTCTCTAGAAAAAAATTCATATTCCATCATGACCATCAATAATCTATTCATTCCATAATACTTATTCTTTTATTTTAAAGTTTTGTCTCTCATCCTTCATTGATGGTGACATAAAATGATACAATTTAATTTATCAGCTAACATTTTCAACTTTAATCAACAATTTTGCTCTAAATTGAAAGAAATCCCTGGAAATACTTCTGATACGGGATCTGATATGGGATTTTAGCTGATGCGGGATCTGGTACGAGATATTGCCTGATACAGGATTTTTTGAATATCAATTGTATTCCCTGTTTTTCCCAGGGAAAACATGTAATTATGGAATAATATATGATATCCTATTGTAAAGATATTCTTAGTTTATGATAAAATCATGAGGAAGAAGGTGGGGAGAGGGGAGGTTTAACAAGGTGTGTAATGCTACCATTATTCATGTTGCGCAAAAATGCTTGGGTAGATGAATTATTTTCCATGATATCTTGTATCTAATCAGAGACATTCAGTCATGCTTTTAAAGTGTCTCTGGTCTTATTATTATGCAATATTTCTTAAATGTTTAATATGAATGAGATTAATTCCTATTCAGATAACACAGTTGTGTGTTTTATTTTTTTCACATTTAAGTGATTAATGTTTGGTAGAACTTTTAGTCTATATATCACCATTAACATGAATTATGCAAAAATATTGTTTAATATAGTACATCAACTTAAATGAGTATTTTCTATTTTGTATATATTTTCTTGCCTGATATTGTCACATTGTTATTATTATTGTAAAAAAGCTTTTTTCAGCGGATAATGTAAAATGAAACAGGTTTAGTAGTATAGTTATTACATATTATAGGACGACTTAAGATGGCAGAAAAAACTCATGGGGTGAGGTTACCAATATTAATTATAAATAGCAGTGTTCTCCACAAGATTTTTTTCTCAAGTGGGTGCAAAATTCTCATTTTCATAATTCAGACCAAAATTGGTCAAAATATGACCATTTTCACGATTTTTCTCATTTTCAAGTGGGTGCAAATGGATTTTCAGGTGGGTGCAAGCCTGTTTTTAAAATCTCAGGTGGGTGCTGCGCCCACTTGCTTTAATGCTAGGGAGATCACTGAATAATATTTGAAAACCTCAATGATAGACTTTAAATTAATACTTACATCAAAGAATGCTTAACATTGAATCATATCAGATAGAACTTTGAGAAAAACAGATAGAAAGTACATTTCAAATAATATAAATGGAAGATCTTCAATTCAACAAGAAGTGTTAAATAACCCACTAGTGAGCAACTACTGCCATCTTTAGGAGTCAACAAGGTCATTGGGCTATTAATGAGTTCTGGCATTGTATTCCAGACTTGTGTACATGTACTGCAAGTACATGAACTTATATTTTTCTAATGTATATTTTCTGATGTAATGATAAGACAATAAACACATCATTATTCAAGAATAAAGATTTTGTTTATTTAAAAAAAACATTTTCCAAATCCTTCAGCTATCAGCATAGACAAAAAGACATAAAAGAATACAGTTCAGTTCATATTCCAATCTTTAAGTAAGGTAATAGTACAAGCCATACGAGAAACAGCTCCAAAGACCTAACATAGGGTTATCAAAGATCAAAACAGTAATTCTATAACATAAGTTAATTTTACTTGGATGACAAAGTTGCTTCTGGATCATTGCATGCATTTTACATGTCAGAAATGATCTTTTTGACTGCACAAAATTCTTAAATAGCAAATTATTCTTCAGACAAAATGCTGCCAATGTACATACATATCAGAAAATATGAAGCTCAGATTTGCATTGCATGCTTATTCACCTAGACATGATTTAGAATAATTTTATAGAATAGGCTAAATCAGATTCTTATTCACATATTGGGATCTTGCAAGAATTCCTTTATTTTACTTCATGTATTTTGAACTGCAAACAAACCTGGAATTCTTCATGCATCACAGACTTTATTTCAATTTTCTGAAGTTTTATACTGAATAAACTTCATATATACTCAGTTCTGCAAATAGGATGCTTGTATACATGTTTATTGCATCCATTAGTCATGCATGAAACCCTAGTGTACCCCTACTAATATAAAAGCCTTCCGCACATAAGAACATATGCAGGTAGGGATAAAGAATATGGGGAACAGAGGCTTGATGCAAGACTATGTTCATATAACAGCACTCCTTTGAGCTAAAAAAACATAAATAGAAAACAATTTGAAGTTTTGGTGATGCCGGTTTTCTTGCCAATTTTATTCTTTATTTTATATTTCAAAACATAACCCCTGTGAAACTGACCTTAAAGAAGACTAGACAATCGTAATAGGAGGTTTTGTGACTATTCAGTCTACTCAGCCAAATTAAATTTTGATAAACACATTTAAGACGTGTAAAAATCTTCTGTCCATTTAGCATAATGCCAAGTTAGCTCTAACATCTTATTTGCAAATTCCATTTCAAACACAAAGCACAATACCATAGACCCCATATCTCCATTTGTTTCGACCAATGGGCTATATAATAAAGATTGCCTTAACACTGTGTTCACAATACTTTATTTTCACATATTTTGTGATATATGGCAATACTTCTCGACTTGTGTTAAATAAATACTAAATAAAAAAATTATTCCAGATTGTAATATTGGCGGTGTTTTTCATGTAAAATATAACTTCCTTAAAATTAATAAGCAAATATTTCATTCTATGGAGGGCAATACCTGTTCATCTTTCAATGATTTTTGCGGTATGTATTGCCCGCAGCCCGTAGGGCGAGGGAAATACATGATGCAAAAATCATTGAAAGTGCAACAGGTATTGCCCGAACATAGAATGAAATATTTGTTTTATTATATCATTGCTAGACTTTCCCTATGATCATTTATTTTAATCAATTAATATTTCATTAATCCATAAGTGAACATAATTACGTACAAGTATCATTGAATGGTACACTTTATTTTCGTCCAGTGTAGTTGTCAGAATTCCCGGGCGGGCAATACGCCGGGCAATACGTCTTTTATTATCCTAAAATTGAGGGAGCTGTGAAATACGTTATGGTATTTTTGATCACATGGTACTGACTCGACCAATCAAATCACACAATTTCTAGCAATGATATAATAATGCCAAATATTCTGCATTAACAGTTCCATTAGGAGTTTTAAATATTTGCTGTATTTGGTTGATCTTGGATTTGTAAGTGAAGCAGAGATCAGAAAAATTGCCATTTTCCTAAGATAGCGTCTTTAATAGCGTCCACATATTGAGCAGGGACATAGTAGATCCAGTATCTTGAAGCTTCTGTAGGACCTAGTTGAATGCCCTGTAAAGAAAAGTAACAGCTTTTTTGAATTTCATTTATTCAAATTACTATACGCATATTTTCATGCAACTGAATTTCTCAAACTGCACTTGTTTCAATCAGGTCAATCTAAATTGTCATAACAGCATAACTAACCAGTTATCAATGTCATAAAATTTTTCATTGCATGTTGAAATAATCTAGTGATTTACCATCAGGCTGGTACTTAACGAACTGATTTGGAGAAGAAATTGTGGAATTTACACTTCATCCTTCTTAATTTTTAAAACATGGCCACACAGATACATACACCTTGGATACATGTACTAGGTGATATACTTACCATTATATGATATTCTTCCTTTCCCTCCATCGGTTCACTGACTACTGCCTTTATAGATCCCATAGGGATTTTATCTGTTCTTTCTGAAATAGTCAAACATTTTAAATATACTTCATATGTGAGGGACATTTAAAGATATTCGAAGCGTAAAAATTTGCAAAAGCTATTTTTACAAACATTCACTCAGAAACATTTTTGGGAGGGGACTTAATCAAAAGGACATTAAAAAGATTCTCATATTTTTTATATAGGGAAATTTTTCAGTTCCTATCATTTTAATGTAGCTGTACACCATCATGCAATACCAAAGCCACAATTTTGAAATGAAACCAAAGGGATAAATTCTAACATTATACTGGACTTCAAGTTTCACTTAGATAAGGAACATGAGTGAATATTTCCTGTGAACTTCTAATGAGACAAAACTGTCTCACATACATGTACCTGATACCAGGCTTCATGCTTGATCTTAACTCTCTGGTCGATATCATATCTCATCACATAACAAAGCTTACTACAGAACACTAGCAATAAGGTAACAATGCGTTTTGAACACAGCTCTGCCTCCTTCACTAATATATATTTCATCAGTGTGTATAAGAGATAAGGGTGAGGGAAACAGAGAGGCTATATTCCAATCCCAAAATACTGTACCTTTTGTGCCTATCCAAAGTTGATCATTTTCAAGTTTAAAAGTAAGTCTGACTTTCCCTCCTGACTTGTTGATCATACCAGAGAGAGGGACATGGGGTAGAGGTTCTTTCTTGCCTTTGACACCAGGTATACAGTCATCAGGTTTTTCATATTTTTCTATAACTTTTTATGTAGCTGAAACAGATGTAAAAATTGTAATATCAATTTTAAACAATTTAATATGATTTGTTCATGAAGAGTGTGAGCCTAAAAACAGAACTAATCAAAAGTTATAGTTATATTTAGGCAATCAACTTTATTCCCAGGTGAAGAAACTATAATCTATGGATAATAATATTAAAATTGTGACATTAAATTCATCATTCATTTTATCATGAACAATCCAAAAAGTCTACTATTACAGTCATATGGGATACATATGGTCCATTACAGTATTAGCTATGTTCTTTAGGTGAATTTTATTTAAATACTTTCATTCAAAGATCATTTTGAAGAAAGTCTACAAGCAACTTTTGAGCCATCAACCTGTTAATTATGCCTCTTGGATAATATATACAACTTCCAAGTGTTTTGCAGAATCTTACTCTTCATTTTCAACAGCAATGCCAAAGCGTAGCAAATCCCATGAACAGCCATGGGTGCCATTTTTACAAAATCCTTCTACTAACTTTTCAGTTATAACAAGAATCGTAAAATAACACACTAAGTAGTAGCTTTTAAGTAGGCACATATAAAATTTCAACAAAATTGCATACACATAAATGTAAATGGCGGCCAATCCAATTGCATCATCAATCATTGTGTCAATAATTAAAATAATTTTATTTTTGTTAATCAAAACAGAGAATGAAATCCTGTGCTGGCTGATGAGAAAATGTCAGTCCACCACAGTGGGGATCGAACCCACGAGACAAGAGACCCCCAATTTAGAGATTTGGGCCCCAGCTTGTGTATTTAATATGATAACTCACTTTTTGTGATGATAGTGATTCTTTTGATGCAGCTGCCTCTGCTTTTTCCTCAGCTTTTAAAGCCTTTGGATCTGGTGCAGTGACAGAAAGTAGATCATTTACTGTGGAACCTACCACCATAAACTTAGCACCTGGAATGGAAAATGTTTATTTTCTTTATGGTGCCATTTGTCTCATTTCTCAATATGTATTGAATGAACTACTGTACTTCTACTTGATTTGGCGCTACTTGTTTTGGCAGATTTGCTTTTTTGAACATTTGGCGGCTACATAATTTGGCGGACTTGCGATATTACAATGTACTAATGGTACTAATTTACATGGTACTAAAATTTAGGGAAATTTGGCAGCTACTTAACTTGGCAGACTTTAACAATGCCAAATTAAAACGGCTGCCAAATTAAGTAGAAGTACAGTGTGACTTTCTGACATGTTAACAAATAACATTTATTTTAAATTAAATCTGATAGGCTTATGTTTACATACTGTTTATACATGTATATTACCAATCAATCAAGATATTTGACTGCAAAATCAATTGAAAATATTAATTTTAATTTGAGAGAATAATTAAAGATTGTGATACCTTTGGTTACTTTTAAATCTCGTAAAGTTAAGTGATCTTTTGCTAAACCTTTGTACATGACTTTTTGCATGGCTGCGGGAACACCTGAAATAGAATTTAGAAAAATTAGAGTGAAATACTGTGTTTATATGCAGATAAAATTTAATGCTTGACCACACACGTTTTACCATTCTCCAATAAGTGATTATTGACCTACATTACAAATTTATTCATAGTGATGAAATACTGTTTTAATTTTCTCACATTACTGTTACTTTTATTTCAAATCGTTAACTCTAGAGACAATGCTAATAGAAAGATCATTATAACCAACAAATGACACAAGTTACAGTGATACAATGTTAGCTTTCTCCATATTTTCAATCAGATGAGAGATAACAGATTTTTTAGTCTCAATTTAGTATTTTTATCTCAAGCCCTTGTGACTCAATGTACACTCTAGTGTAGGGACACAGCCTCAGATACTTAGTGCATTTAAGTTTCTGTTATATTGTAGTATCTCAGTGCATTGATATATTTAAGGATTTAAGCCCTGGGCTCAGTCCATTGTGGACTGATCATCACTCAAAAGTTTCGAACTTTGCATGAGATACGTAGCATCGAGTGCTAAGTTAAGAAAACAATGCCTGAGTGGAATGGAATCAGCCACAATGTCTTGGGCTTAAATTCTTTTCAGACATTGCAAAATGGTTTATAAATTATCAAGAAAGATATGAAATGACTTAAAGAATATGTCATCTATGAAACTTTTTGCAAGGGTCAAGTTGTCACCTTGACCATTGACCAGAGATGGAGTTAGTATAACATGCAATTCTTCAATATTGAAGCATTTTACATCCTTTTTGTGTGAATGCATTGATATAATTATATAGTTTTAACACATTCCTGCCATGCATACATACATGTTGGTAGTCATTTTTGTTGCTATTTTGTAAATTTGAATAAACTATGTACTAACAGGGCCAATAATGCTGAATTTCAGCCTCGGCCCTGTCATTTGTAAATCATATTGTAAAGTAAAATAAAGAAACCATAAAAACTAAACCTTGACCATTCAACCATTGACCTGCATAACCACTTGGCTTCTTATTACTTATGATCCTATTTATAGATTTTTGCTCAACTTAGAAACTGATCAGCTTTTAGTTTCATAAGAATCTAAAAATGACCTTGGTTGGGTTGTAATGTTGGTTATATAATGCAATACAGTTATACGAAATAGCATGTTCTGATTGACTGGAATTGGACACACCTTGCCTAGCTACGCGTGAATTGCAAGTACAAGTATATTGAACTCTGTAATAAAACATACCTATTTTTGTTTCTATACTTTTTTTCAGGTCTAATATAGTTGAGTCGAGATCGTATGTCACATCTTGTTTCTGTTTGTTATATACCACTTTAAAAGTAACCATTTCTTTAGGTTTGTCCCCTCCGCCTTCTTCCTCTTTTGAAGTTCCAGGTACAGCTGTAAAAATATCTAGTTAACGTTGTTCCATGCAATAGTAATCATGGGTACGAACCAGACTGTGAGCATTTGAGGATCCATGACACACATATTTGAATTCTGTGATTCTGCGTCGCGGCAGAAAAGTTGCAGAATTTTGGTTTTCTGAAATTTTTGCAGAATTTCTTTTGCACAAATTTTCTCATATGCAAAAACTAGTATGTGTGCCATGTTGAACTAAATATATTGCCAAGCTCGCTAATACAAGCTCCATGCCCCAAGCTCACAGTATAATCAGGTCTGGTTAGTACCCAACTAACCGTGGTAATTACAAAGAAGTAATTAAAATGGTGCAATAATAAAATTGTTTTGTAATTTATTTCTACCATGTAGAACTAAAGTAAATCCAGTTCACATGAAAATAACTGTGTAAGTTTGTTGGAAGAATAAATGAGATTCCTAAACATGTTTGAAATATAATATTCTGTAACAGTTAAACCAACTTTCATCAAAATGATATTTTAGATGTAAAACATTTCATACCATCAACAGGTGTGGATTCTATTGGTTTTTCCATGGCTGTCTCATTTGTTGGAGTTTCAGTAGTATTCGTTTCAACTGTATTGTTGTCATCATCAACTGATGAGGATTCTATGATTGTGGGTTCTTCTGACATCACTACAAAAATTAAATTTGAATCTTATTCACATACAGAATGCATGAGCATAATGATTCCAGTGGAAAGTTGAATTTTTTCTCTCCCTTTATTGAATATATCTCCCTGATTCAACTGACACTGTCCATAGATAGTTGTTGACAAGTAAGTTATAATTACCATTTATCGAATTAATGTGTTATTTTGTGATTTGTATGTAGATATTGCTTTGAAAACACTTGAGGTTATCTACTTTGAATTTGTACATGTTTGATAGGCCTATTGCTTTTTTCATGGCCTGACTGCATCGGTAGAACTTGAAATATAAGATTGGGAGTCTTACTTACCTTCTAAAACACACATTTCAATGAAACCCTATCACCTTTGTTTGTTCATGATGAAGCATAAGCACAGTAATTTATTGAAATTTGTGTAAATGCTTTTTTGACCATTTTTCCTTGTGTTGACTTCCGGAAAGGCGTTGCCCCTATCACGAAATAATGTATTGACCCTTGAACTTTTTTGAATTGACCCTTGAACTTTAATTTAGTGACATGTCATCCAATGTCTGATGTGAAAATAATTAGTATATTGAAAAGAATGTTTTGTAGCCATTTGCAGACGAGTTTAGGCCAGGGCAGGGGAGGATGGCCTGATCTAAGATAGAAAAACTGTATGATCTATAGAACTATTGGTCTGAACGAAATGCTGTGCAGAAAGTATGCCTGTTGTATTAGTCTATTTATACAGTAGGACCTATTTATGATGCTTTATAATTTAAACCAAAATATAGAAGAATACACACACATGTAAATCATTAAATTTAAAACGAACAAACATTAAATTTTCACATATGTTCTGTAATTTTTCGTATTGAAACTTGAAGAACTTACAAGGAAATCATTCATTTTCACTAACAATATTTTACCTCTTGGAAATTGTGCAAAATGCTCAATGGTTCGTTGTCGCAACAAAGGGGATAGGCTTTTATTGAAATGTGTGTTCTTAGATCTATAAGGTAAGTAAGACTCCCAATCTTTAACTCTTATATTTCAAGTTCTACCAACGCAGTCAGGCCATGAAAAAAGTAGTAGTGTAGCCTAGGTGAGCACTGACTGTCACTGTTTTTTGCATCCTACGACCCCACTACAATCTAAAGTGGTCGTAGGATTCGATAATGTGACTGTACATCATGATCATCATCTACAAGTAAAATTTTAAATGTTTGGAACTACTTTGAATTCAATACTTTAAAGGAATCAAATGACCATATTGAAACAGTATATGTAAAAATAGAAACCTTTATACATGTCCTAACTTTTCTAAATTTTAGTTTGTTTTGTAATTTAGCTATCATATATGTGGCCTCTTATATTTTGATGCTTCTCTGCCATGTTATTTTCGGAAAAATTAACATGGCTGAAACTCCTTAATTACAGAAGGCCACAGCTTTGCTGCTCATTATACATAACTATCTGAAATATTCAAAAGTTAGGACAAGTACATATGTTTCTACTTTTCATATACTGTTGCAATGTAGTCATTTGATTTGATTGCATAATTTTTTGCTTATTTTTGTATTATTTGAAAAATATGAATAATTTTTCTGACCTGCTGATCCTTGATATATTCTAGTACTGTGCTACAGTAGCAGTATGTCATAACCACACACGTGAAAGACTATCAGATCAGTCAGATCAGGCTACGATTGTTGTGAAATCGAATAGATCAAATATAAGAAGAAAAAAAGAAATCACCTTTTTCATCGGAGGCCATTGCAACACATTCCAAACTGTAACCACATTATTTCTAGATTGTCGAGATTAAGGGAATAACTATTTCTTTGCATTTATCCAGAAATTCCATTTTAGTGAGGAATTGTATAATAAGTGAAGTTAGATTTCCCAAAAAACAACTTTTAGTCTAGTTTTGTTTCTAGAAAATATTTAGAATGTGTACGTACACAATCCTTTGCTGCCATCTATATTTGATCGTCTAAACTAAACAGATGCAGACCGTAATGTCCGTGATTGACTCATATACGTATAGTGCCATTGTGGGATCCACAGCCTTTACTATCCTTCTGGAGTAGTTCAGACTGTGGGATACTGATTCTAATAAATGTTTCCTTTAACCCTAAAATGTACTGACCAATTAAATTATTTACAGAGTTCTATCATGGGCTTTCATCTATTGACCATGAGTATCATGGGAAGGCATTACATAAGCAGACAAAGCCTAATGAGTCATCCCAAATAATCCAAGTGTTGACATTATTTTTGCATGATAATTATTGTTTAAAATTCTGAATTGGAAAACAATAAGAAAAAAGAAGTATGTCAACATTATCATAGTTATTAATTTTCAATATAAAAACAAGAACCATCACGAGATAAATAAAAGTTTTCCACATAATGAATTCATTGAATTAAAGTTTACAAAGGGGAAAACAGGACAGTGCATTCTTTAATTAGGCACTAATTTATTCCTCCATATACACTGATTTACTTGGAGAATGCACTGGGCTGGGAACATGTTCTGCCTCATGATATATCAGAGTCTCTCAAAAGCGTTAGGTAAAGAGGGGCTCTGATAAATCAGAATGGTGTAGTGCACTAGGCCTACACTTTCAATCGTGGAATATTGAACACAAAAGAAACAAACTTAAAATTACACGATGCCCTGAACTAATTGCAACCACTTGCTTCTCATTATACTATAGTCAATAGTCATAAGAAATCATTTCTTCAGTCAATTTGTCAAATTGTTTAACTTCTACGTAGCCAAAGCATCACGATAACGTAGCATCTACCTAAAAAAGATACATAATTAGGTAGGTGTTACGTTATCATGATGCTTTGGTTACGTAGAAGTAAAACAATTTGATCAATCGATCGACTTAAATCCTTTAACTAATCTTTCTAATATTATATTTTACCAATCTTCAAGATGAATAAAAAACCCTCACACCATTTGTGGTTGACAAATATATCAAATTAATAATCTAAAGAATTTACCAAACCCCCATAGACATGCATGTACCATGATCTTTACGTAGTATGTCCGGGTTACGTTAGACGTCAGTGACAATGTTGTAAAAGAAAAACTCGATGCAGCTAAAACACTCGATCTACTATACCTTGCGTTTGGTGTTCATGAGCAACCCTTTGGCTTATTAGTAAACTAATGATTGTGTTATTTGTTTTTATTTGTCTGTTCCTTATTAATGGTCTATCGGAAGACTGTTAGATATTAATAGGGTACTTTTTTATTTATTTTTTTTTATTTATTAAAATCATATAAACATATATACATATAAGTGATAATGACACCCTAGTAGGTGTACGTCTTATCACAAGCTAAAATATTTAAAAATGGCATATTGTTAGTTACATTTATTATTGATGTTACAAAGTGTCTCAAAGTATAAATTATGTAAGCCAAACTGGGAAACAAATAAAAATAAAAATGATGTACATTATAAAAGATGTAATAAAACATTTTAATGATGTAGAATAGCTAAATGGAAAAAGGTGCATCTGTTAAAAATTTGTACAGGGTACTAATCATAGAGACTAATTACATGTCTTTTGAAGGCTCGCTTAAAAATAAAAATGGTTTTTGAATTTTTGAAAAATACTTTCAAAAATATACTTAACAATACAATTAGACAAACAGAGTATGTTATGCATTTCTAGGGATTAGGTGTAAAATGGTATACCAAAGTGGTAAAGACAGTATGGTACAACTGGTCACGCAGGGTAGTACAACCGAAGTATTGTATATTGTTCGTAATTTATATTTATTGCATCATTTATAAGAGAGAATATTTTTAATATAGTGTGATTTACAGATAAGATTAGATATATAAAGGAAAAATTAAATTATGTCTGTAAAAAGTTGTTATTTTGGGAAACATAGAAATAAAGTGTTATGCCTATGCCCATACATTGGGCATCTAATTAATGCATTAATAGAAGGTGTTCAATTGTTTCAGTTTCGCAAAAGTTACACAAAATCCATATTTTTGATCCATTGAATATGTTCGTGTGAGAGGAACTGAGGGAGCTACAAAACTAGCAAATGCATCGTGATTTTACACTAATTTTGGTATTTGGGATATTTCTGACATTTCAACCACCATAAACAAGGTTTTAAATCTGTGACATAATCACGTCTCGGGTATAAAAGTTGAACTTAACATGAGTATTTGGGTAAGAAAAATTGTCTGACTTCGACGGCTCTTACAACATTCACAATTTGGGGAAGATATCCAGAGTCCAGCGCATCTTTAGTCAAAAAGTGTTGATATAATGTTATTGTTATGCCCAACTATTTTGTGACGATATTCGCCGGTTGGCATCTGGAGATCAGCGTCTGTAACAAATGGCAGGTGGTGACATTTTGCATGTTAATGCTTTGATATGTAATTCAATATAACCAAAATTGTAAAGGTACTTAATTTAGAACAACCAAAGTGGTAAAAACATAACTACTGAAGTGTTAAATGCATTTACAGTACCACCAAAGTGGTTTATGTTATGTCGCACAACGGAGGTGGTAAAGCCAATAATGCAATACGGTACAACTAAATACTAGTAAAGCCAATACGAGTACTGTACGAAGTGGTACAGTGCAATACGGGACGACCGGAGTGGTAAAGTCAAAACTGTTCAACCAAAGGCAATACTGTTGTAAAGGCAATACTGTACAACTGAAGTGGTAAAAGCTACTGTTAAGAAATTCTGATACATGAAAACAAATGATCTTCCATCAAATGCAATTTTATAGAATCATCAAACAGAGGATGATCAAACTTTGTAAACTACTAATAGTTTTGTAAAACATCTTTTTTATTTCCAACTATCACCTCCAATTTATGATCATCATTTCATCCTTCATATTCATTCACTTTTCTTTTCACATTTATCAATTTGTTTCTTAAACACTATGTTTCAGGGCGATTGACATAATTACATTTTGTAAATTGTAATTTATTAATTATGCAATAAATCCTGGAAAAGTGACAAAAGCAATAGTGTACAGCCAGATTGGTAAATGTAATGCATTTTAATCGAAGTGGTTAAGGCAATACGGTACAAACGAAGTGGTCAATGCAATACAGTACGACCGAATTGGCAAAAGCAATACTGTACAACCGGATTGGCAAATGCAATACGGTTCAACCGAAGTGGTTAAGGCAATATACCCTGCGTGCAGAGTCTAGTTAAACTAGAATAGATAGAAATCTATTGATAGAAATAGAAGACGAAGCTCTCTTTTAAGAAGTGAAGTCAAACGAATGCAAAGGGTAAAGGCAATACGCATTAAGTGATCAATGCAATACAGTACGACCGGATTGGTAAAAGGCAATACTATAAAATCGAAGTTATAAAGGCAATACTACATACAACCAGAGTGGTACAATGTAAATACAATACAGTTCAACCGAAGTCGTGAAGCCAATACGGTAAAAACGAAATGGTCAATGGAATTCTGTACGACCGAATCGATAATAGACAATATACAGTACTGTCGTACAAGAGTGTCGTGAGTTTGATCCCCACTGGGGTGGATTGACATTTTCACATCAGCCCTTTGCACAGGATTCCATTCTGTGTTTTCATTAACCACTACAATCGAAGTGGTAAAGGCAATATGGTACGACTCAAGTCAATACTTCGCGACCGAAATGGTTTAAGGCAAAGACAATACTGTACGACCGAAGTGGTTAAGGCAATACAATACAATATCAGGCATTAAGTTGATAGATGTCTTTTTTCGCTAAGGGAGGGTATTTTCTGGTACTTTCACAAGACAAAATCGTATGGAATAACTTGCGATAAGCTAGTTATTAAGCTTGTTATTATGGTCTTACTAGTGGTTATTATTGAGTAATGGTACAGGTATTCGATATGGTATTGCAGCTTACACTTAATGCCTTGATCACATTTGCTCCGATTTTCACTACGGCGCCCGGCCGATTGAGTATTTTGTTCAAAATTGAATACATTATTGAGCAAAGCACTCAATCGCCCGGGCGCCGGCCGATGGATCGGAGCAAATGTGACCCAGGCATTAGTAATGGTACACGTATCCTTGGATTTTAGGCCCGAATACCGAGGTTTATTTTTTTAATTATCGTGTATTATTATTTTGTGTTGATATTAGTTAACCATCTAACTATTGGCATGATATGATAACCTTGTTATATTAATATAGCGCATAGGCGTAGCCAGGGGGATGCGATGGGTGCGATCGCACCCCCCCCCCTCCATAACCAATGAAAATAGAACCATTAGATAGAAGAAAAAAGTCTTAAAATGCTTTTTATTTGAAGCTTCTAGCTCGATTTTGAACGAAGTTGCACCAATGTTTGTAATTCAAAACAAATCTGTTTTGATGTCAGTGTGAAAAGTCAAGAAACGTCAATCGCTAATCACTTATGGCAAATCACAAGGTTGATGATGTCAACGGACCATGATCGTGGAAGGCTATCAATATCAGGTGTATATCGCATAGAAAATAAATATAGCTAATTTTTCGCACTGATATGATGATGACTATTTGGCGTACATACTCGTTCTGTCATGTTACTTACATTTCATTTGCAAGTTGTCCACATATTAATCCGGCGTTTTGTTTAATCAAATTTCCCGCCCCTTGAGGTTTCAGTTAATATTTTCAGAATACAAATTTTCCATTTTCATTTCTCTGATAGTTAGTCTCATTTTGAATCTGTTCGTGTATTAAAGAGTATGCTTTTATAATGCCGTGGTCACATTTGCTCAGATTTTCAGCACCGGCGCCCGGCCGATGAGTATTTTGTTCAAAATTGTATTCAATTCTGAACAAAATACTCAATCGGCCGGGCGCCGTAATGAAAATTGGAGCAAATGTTACCAAGTCATAACTGATGAAAAATCAAATGAGAACATGAACATGGATAATAGGGGCACTATCACGCTGCGTGCAGAGTCTAATTATAAACGACGAGAAGACGAAACTCTCATTTAAGAAGTGAAGTCGAACTAATGCAAAGGGTAGGGTACTATAGAAGGGGATCATATAAAAGCACGATCTATTTCACAACGCCTTTAACTTTTGTTCTTCAACTGTTGCCCTTTGTGCATTTAAAAAATAAAATATCTTAATCTGATTTGTTCCACCTTTCTTTTCGCTCAGTTCTGCAATATTATGTCCATATGTTGTTTTGGATTATGTCATTTGCGAAATAGCTGTAAGACATTATGAGAATGAATATGGGAGTTTCCACGATAATGTTGTTCACATGATTTTATACACATACCTGCATAACAATCGGAGACAGAAGTCTTAATATTGTCCAATAAAAAAATAAGAATCTAACATTTAATGATATCAAAAGGATTAATTGCTTAGTTCTCTTTGTTTTAGTCTTTGTTTTCTAAAATGCGGAAGTGTACCAACATCACCTAGATTACATAAGAGATCATCTAACAGTCTAAAATTGCTTTTAATTGCAAGTTAATCATAATGCATTCCGACCAAAATTTGTATACCTGTAATTTGGGGGGGGGGGGTGATGTTACATCACACAACTACAACGTTCATATAGAAATATACAATAAGCATGTCCGTATAAAAGCTAAAATTATAAAAACACATTTCAAAGTCATTCTGTTCATGGAAGCGTCAAGTTATGAAAAACAATGCTAAACACTCAAACAAATCGACTTGATTACCTTTGAAAACTTCTTGAGAGGAAATGGACAAATGTATTTTTCTAACTCATTAGAACGTCTGTCTGATTGAAATACTATTTTTTAAATATAAACATAAATGATTTAATCTTGGTCAGAAGTCTGAACATTGTCCAACAAAATAATAAGAATCTAACATTTAATGATTACAAAAGGATTAATTGCTATATAGTCTTTGTCTTAGTCTTTGTTTTTCTAACGGCGGAAGTGTACCAACATCACCTTGGTTACAGAAGAGATCATCTAACAGTCTAAAATTGCTTTTAATTTCCGGGTTTTAATCCGGGGTTTTAATTACATTTTATGTATAGACTTTTTTGCCTCTATTCTCATTTTTAAACCTGTTTCTGTTTGCTTATTCAACAATTGTGATAAATTATTCAGTTAGTGTCGAAATCAAAACAATTTTCTACATTATAGTCCCCTCCTCTTGCACTGACTAAATATTAAAATAAGCCAGTCTGATTGCGAATTTACAAATCCTGTAAAAGTAGCTTCAAACCGCCTTTTAATCAGAGAAAACAATAAGTTTATTCATCTGATTGCGAAAATACGAATCAATCTGATTATCTGATCTCCATGCTATTTGATTCGTGAATTATCTACTAGTCAGTCGGGCAAGGGTGAAATTATTTCATTTGAAAACAGAAATAAATATCAGAACCCCTCTAGCATAACTATTCGGAAGAAATTCATACAAAAAATAAGGTACACAACTGATGAAGGGTCCCACACAATGCACGCACCCCTCTCCTCCTCCTCCTCCGTGTTTGCCCACACACGACCATATTTGACAATTTTTCTAAAAGCGTTTTCCCCGGGAATATAGGTGTAGCGGTTGCCAGAAGTCGCACAGCTTGGGAGTCAGGGTTCTTTTTGCAATATAAAACTGGTATGTTTATGCAAATTCCGATTGGACTAATATAAAGGGATATTGTTTCATTATGTGGACTTGAGAAAGTCCGACATACTCATTGCTTTCAACCCAAAACTTAAAATAGGAAGTTATCAAGACCCCAAGAACACGATCACTACTTAAACAATATGTTTGTAAAATCCCGGCGATCGAAATGCAATCAAACTTTCGCAATCAGGTGCCTAATTAGTCTTTTGATCTCTAAAGTTTTATGACTGAACGGTTCAATGAACTCGTGAGAAGCAAACGCAATCATCATATAAACATTTTTCTAGTAAATCTAAAATAGAGTAAAACCCAGGGAAAAAGATCGCGTGTTCATAGGAATTAGGCATATTTCAATTTTGAAATAACAAAAGTCAGTCTCGGAAGAATTTTCCAAGCATTCCCTGCTTCGATGCGTTTTTATTGCAAGGGCCGTTTAGCGAAACCCTAATAGTGCCCTATAATGAATTCATATCGGCATTTGTTTTATTTATATAAATGTTATAAAATGTGTGCGACACTTTAATGAATTATTTTTAGGGTTACAATGCATATTTGACTTTTCCCTCTAAACGTTTAAAATTCATCTTTATACTTTTCTTAGTTTGCTTCAATAAGATTAACATTGGATCCCAGACAGTTATCAAATTCTCAGACATTTGATTAATATAGATATTTGTACTTCCTTTGACCAGTGGTGCTGGTGTGACTGAGATTCGAATCTAATCTGTTTCATTTTTATGTAAATTGAGAGGAATAAAGTTTTATTTTTAGTGCTACGGCCAAGGCGATTTGTGTCCAAAACACCTAGATTCAATTTGACTTTAGATTCTTGTAGGGGACCCCAAGGCATGTAAAAAAAAGTTTGTGAACCCTTGCAAAGCAGGCTCAAAAGTGCTGAGTCAGCAAATTTTATCATTTTCGAATCAGAGTTTGACCATATGCTTGAAACTATTTAATATCTCAATTGAGGATGTTGCAATTGTAATGAAACATTGTTAGTATATCAATAAGGCATGTATGAAGAATTCCTGAAAGTTTGGGTCTTATCCAACAAAATTTGGTAGAGATATGGGATAATTTGTCCCTAAAAGTACATCATTTCTCCTCAAAATTTCTTAATCAGTCGATAGTTTATCAGTCATTTAAAAAACAGTAAGGGCCTACGGTGTATAAAACCTGATTAAAAACTTCACTGATGATGTTAGCAAATATTTCTTGCATAAGTTTTAATAAAAAGTGCATGCATCTATTTTTTCTGATCTTTCTCTTAACCTTCCCCTAAAAATTCAAGAAAGGGGGCGTGGCACCTTACACTTCAGTTGTTGAACTTTTTGCTAGGGTCAAATAGAAAATATGTATCATTATAGCAAAAAGTGTTATTCTAAAAAAATCTTAACACTATATGTGACATCATAATATGCTAAACATATTCATTATCTATCATTTTATATTTTTTACAGCTTATCATTGCCATAAACCATAAAACTATTTAGGGTATGTGTGGTCAGCAATTGGAAATACATGTATGTGTACTAATAACATTTTTCAAAACTGTATTTCGGGTGCCATTCTTTCCTAATGTTGTTCATGTAGTTATGGTTTATGTTTATGAATGATAGCACTTAACATCATAAGTTTGGCAACTCAAACCCCTTTGAATCACTTATTAAAGCCTGTTTATTTATGGCATATGAAATCGAAGTATCTGAAATCAGATAATAAGGAACATAATCAAGTTTTAAATATGACAGACTTTGATATGCTATCATATAATAACTTCCAGTTGCCAAACTTATGGAGGGGGTGTACATGCTTTATAGTATAGGGTCCATGTAAACTGCAACAAGACTCCTATTGTTGCTGCAAATAATAAGCTATATAATAACAAATTGTAACACCAAATGATTAAGAGCCAGAGTTTCTCGGAGCCTGGTTGCAGTTTGCACACTTCGTATTGTATATATGTCATAAATTGTTTAGTTGTAGTCTGTAGAACATAACAAGATGTGTATGTTTTTTATGTCAAAGTAATACATCTTGTCCATAGACAGGGGGTGCAATAGGATCGCACCCCCCCCCCCAATAACCAATAATAAAAATATAACCATGAGATAGAAGAAGAGTTTTATAATGCTTATATAGCTTTTTTATGCCATAGTCGCATCCCCCTGACTGAAAACCGAAAAAAATTTGGCAATCAAACCCCCACTGAACCAAAGCTGGCTACGCCCCTATTGTCCCTAAGGAATTGGAGATAATGTTTCACTGCTAGTCTAGCACCCAATAGTTATACTTCACATAGTATCAAGGGAATTGATCGTACTTTGTACAGCAAACAATTGTATCCCTAGCTGTAGATAGAAGAGTTAAGAAGCCCCAGCAAAGTGACCTCCTTTGTATTTATGCACCAAAACAGAGAAATAGATTTTTAAAATCTCAATATTGGAATCAATTTCACTTTCACCTTATCTTTTAGCATCTCTTTCAACCAGTGAAGTATTCTTGATAATTATGATAAACTCTTTCTGATGTCATAAGTCATCACCTCCATAGTAAGTATTTAATGGAGCTTATTATCATCTTCGACTTCCATGTTATTATACAGTTGGAGCAATTGAAACCTTGAGAATCAAGATGGCTAATTATCAGAATTTTCAATCTAAATGGGTTCTCATTTGCTTCTACCACCATGATTATGCTTTGTACAGATGACTCATTATTCATGGAGCAGCATGATCGACAGAAAGTGTTATGCTGTATATGGCATACATTCATGGTTGCGCAGTATTTGTGATACGGGTGAATATGCCATACTCACCTGCAGTGTATGGCATATTCTGCAGGTAAGTATGCGATATTCCACAGTGAATATGCGATACATTGATTTCAGTGAATACCCCATACTCACCTGCGGAATATGTCATGCTCACTTGCGGAATATGCCATATGCCGCAGGTGAATATGACATATACCGCAGGTGAAAACGTGATACAGAAAGCCTTGATTTGATTGGTTGCGAGAATCGACTCTAAATGTAAAACTACACTGGATTACCAATATAGTTAGTGCGTCTAGTACTAATGTATCAATCTTGGATTGATTGAGTAAGTTTATTGCACGAGATTGGTGACTGATACTTCTGCTAAGTTAATATATTCTAAGTTAAAATATTTGATATACAGTGCTGTTGATTCAGTAATCATTATAATAATTTATAATGTTTAACTTGTTCGTTCAATCTAAGCAATTGACAATTGCGTACTTCCATATCACATTCTCATTGGTTAGTGTGTATGCAATATACCGCAGGTGAATCTATCATACACCGCAAGTGAATATGCCATATTCATCGCGGAATATGACATATTTTGTATTGTGATTACCGCGTAACAGTAAGTTCCAGTTTTTGTTCCCTGCTAACTGTTATAGTACTGACTGATAATATCTTGGGATCAACCAATCCACACTCAGTTATTAAGCATTACTTATGTTTTGTCACTCCCATTGACTTTTGGAATCTGTTTTTCCAAGACCATATGTTATCATGGAAACCCCTTCATAATAAACCTATTCACCAGTTAAAGAAATTCAATCCAAGGCCAAGTGACCATGGAATGGCTCATCCCCGAGGATCCTATGGATTCTGTAGTAACATGTGGTCATGAATTGAATCCAGGAGAAAAAGTTTATTTGAAGATATTATGAATGGCACTAGCCCGCTCAGTTCCAGTAAAACTAAAATATCCGTACCAGACAAGTGAAATCGGTCCAAATGATCACGCTCTTACAAAATTTTGACAACTTTTCCTTTTTAACGATTTGATGAATCAAAGGAAGTTACTTTGCTAAAGCCTAACATATACCAATACGGCACAATGGGACCTCCATTGATTTTGACATTGGATGGGACCTCATGGAAATCTGTTGGACTTCATTAAGCTAACTTGGGATCAAAATGACCTTGACAAAACCTTCTAAACAAAATTACATCATTTCCATGGGACTCGATGGGATATTGAGGGACTCGATGAGACTCAATGGGGCAAAGTTAACAAGGTCTCTTGGGACATTGTGGGACTCGATATGGCATGGTGGAACTTGATGGGTCGAGTGGGATTCTGCACCATTGGAATATGTTGGCCTTAGGACCAAACTCGCGTTGTCACATATCATATAAGTAATGTAGACAAACCCAATGCCAAGGAATTGATCACTGTCTTTGAGAGAATGTATAGCACTATTATTTCCTTTGGCTTCAGGTTTCTACAACTAAACAATTTATGACACATATAATACTTATACACCCCCTCTATAAGGTTGGCAACTGCAAGTTTTCATATGATTACATATTAAGGTCTGTCAATGTTTGAACCTTGATTTTGTTCCTTATTGCTTTATTCCAAAAGCTTGATGTCTTGTTTAAAATTGCCAAACAGCATGAAAAACTTTAATAAGTGATTCAAAGGGGGACTTCCAGTTACAAAACTTATGATGGGGAGTGTAATATAACATATTATCATCATAATTCATTCTTAACATACCATAACTACATGAACAACATAAGAATAGAATGGCATCTGAAATACAATTTTGAAAAATGTTAATGTGAAAGTACACATACATGTATTTCCTATTGCTGACCACACATACCCTAAACAGTTTTATGGGGTATGGCAATGATAAGCTGTAAAAAATATAAAATGGTAGATAATGAATATGTTTAGCATATCATGATGTCACAAATAGTGTTAAGATTTATTTAGAATAATACTTTTTGCTATAATGATACACATTTTCTATTTGACCCTAGCAACAAGTTCAACAACTGAAGTGTTATGTGCCACGCCCCCTTGCTTGAATTTTTAGGGGAAGGTAAAGAGAAAAATCAGAAAAAATAGATACTTGTACTTTTTATTGAAACTTATTCAAGAAATATTTGCTAACATCATCAGTGAAGTTTTAAATCAGGTTTTATATACCATAGGCCCTTACTGTTTTTTAAACGACTGTGGTGCAATAAATTAATTGCTATACTAAAATGACCAATTATCTTGTTAATTTACATAACATAATACTTACATTTGGTATGCCAAACAACATAAATAAGTTGTTTACGAGAATATAATCAGATTTTCAAAATATAATCAATTAATGATCAATTTCTCAAGCGTATGGTTAAGGATGTTACGTACGTTATTGGTATTACAGAAAAGAACTGGAACTGTTGGCATTTTTGCTACGCTTATATGTTAACATAGTCTCTAAGCATCTTATAGCACATTTTGAACCGAATCTGAAATTCTTTGTTTTTAGCATACATGGATTTATAAGCAATATTGTTATGTACGGTATCGTTATGTACGGCATTGTTATGTACTCGATTTTACGAATCTAAGCCCAGAATTCAGGGCTAGCTCAATTCAAAATTGTACACGCGGGTTATTTGAATTCGCCACAATGCCAGCCAGTAAATTATGTAAATTTAAAATGGGTATTAAGCATAAATACGTAGAAATAGATGGATAAACAGCCTCTCCAAGATGACAGTCTTGTCGAAAATTTATTGATGAATAGTTTGAGATTATATAGGTACCAATTACTTATAGACTAAGTTGTTTAATTGGTACATAGAGTAAATTGGCACTGTTTGATTCTATACTACGAAAAACTGTCTGGTTATGTACGTTCGAATTGATAACGTACATAACAATTTTATGTTACCTCTTCCTGCTGCCATATTTGAATGGAATATTTTTAAATAAAATCTATACTTGAAATTCTGTCTGCGCAGAAAACCCCAATGATGTCAAAATCACTATATTTTCTATAGTATGAGGCCAAAATATAATTTAACTTGTGTCATTCCTAAATCGTTCAATATGTCTATGTATTTGACATCAGAACACGACCCTAATCCTCAAAGCATTATGGAAGACCAACATTGATGTACCAGTAAATCTGGAAACATTTGTCAAAAATGAACTTGGACCAACAATTCAAGAAATTCAAGATAAGATACAGCTTTCGTTCAAATTTGGTCAATGGAAACAAATAAAGGTACAGGAGAAACAAGGTACAGAGAATATTGCAAATTGTGGAAGTTGAACAAGAGAAATTTGTTCTCTTGAATTTTCCAACACTTGAGTTGAATTTGACACGTGGAAAGAATAAGGCATCAGTATTAAAGTGAGTTAAAGCACATGAAGAACATTTTGAAAGACCACAGAATGTTTGTAATGATGAAAACTCTCCTAAATCTACAGAAGTAAAGGATCCGAACTGGAACCATCTGCCCGGATTGACTCTTTTCCAACTGTTATATTGGAAAGAAGACAAAGAACTGAAGCACAAACATTTTGAGATCCTAGTTTCCGAAGAAAGTCCACAACTACATGTACTCTGTTTCGTTTTATTGACACTCTAATACCCAAATTCAAAGATCCAAACATTTCTGCAGTAAGTAATGTTGTGACGTTGGCAAACATGGTGATTCCAATGACAAATTGACGATAACAAAACTCCTAAGGGCTGCCAATAATATAACTGACGTCGTTGATGTCATTCATCTGCTCAAACAGATTCAGATTGCTAATTTGATGATTTCGTTACCGAAATATATGATGAAAACCGGTATATCATTCAATACAATGAACTATGATGAAACTGATCATGATGTTGAAGATGAGAAAGTTAAGTTGATGACGGAGAGGATAACAGTTTTTCCAATGGCCAGATTAAGAAGATATTAAATGGGTGGTCAAAACCCGAGTACTTTGTGAAATAAATGTCGAGCAATGAGCCGGAGGCAAATTTGGTCGGATGTTGAAATAACGGCTGGTGATATGTAACCTATATCGTACAGATGATGAGTACGAATAAAGAGACTAATTAACGTGACTATTCTTGTTTGACATTGTCAATGCTGGAAGTGCAGCTTAAATTTATATATTATGCAATATCACAACATTCTGAGTGATATCATTTAGTCAACGAGTTAATATCAACACAAGTGAGAAAAGCTATTGAGTGATGATCATATCAACTAGTTCATAAAATGAGATCACTTAAACTGATGTGATATTAAAGTTATGTACGTTATACTTTTACTTTATAATCTTAGAACAATCAAAAGTTTATGAAAATTGCTGTCTATATTATAGGTCAGTGCGTTATTGAATGAGATTGTACCTGTCCGATAGTGTTAATTCATTTTTTGTATCATAAACCACCAATGTCGTCTGATAAGAAATCATAGTTTTGTACGTTATTATTCAGTATTTGATTTCGGGGACAGTTGTGACTTAACCGTGACTATGTATACAGTACGAAGGAATTTGTATCTAACAAAAAGATCTTCAGACTGCATTTAAAAAGAAAATTGGATAACATGATTTCCTTGTTATTGACTAAGGCATAATCAAAGATATTGTATTTTTTAGAAGTTCCATAAATGAAAAATTTCATTTGATAGTTAATGAAAACTAACGTTTGGTTTAAAAATATAAAAGGCATTGAGGAAAAATATTCATGTGTACAGTTACTAGAAAACCATAGTAAAAATAAAAAATGGATGCATTATCCGATTTGTTATATCCTCAATTGCGATATAGTACCCTAATCTCGAATAAAACATAGATACGTACATAACATGTTGACTTTTTCAAATAAAGGGGTACCATAGTTCAACCATTGTTAAAATCAATAATGTTAATGATTAATTGCCAATTTTTTGAATTCTGCCTCCCAAGATATTGTACATTCACATGTATCATTTTCAAACAAATCGGGGAAACTTTAATTTTCGAAATTTCCAAATGCCAATTGCACGCTTATATCTGGAATGGGCGACTAGTGGACTGATTTGATTTAAAGGAGAAGTCTCGGTGTAGAACGTTTACACACTAATGGGAACGAATTTCACTCATTTCTATTTAGGATTCGTTCATATACTAGCGGGGCTTTAGAGCATTTACAAACGCACGAATTGTATTGTTTTAAGGCAACTTTCATGACATATAATGTATTTAAAGCTGATTAATTTTAGATTATATTCGGTTCAATTTTACAAATAATGAATAGTATTACAGTATATCGAAAAATACACAATGGTTTACATTAACTTGCGCAGACTGCAAACAATGTACATGGTTGGCGAATTTGCATGAGCGTTCTTGATAATAAGAATTAAAGGTTGAACTTAAAAATCAAACATTTTCTTTTTTAAACATAATAAATCTTTAAATCAAGAAAATAAAAATAAGATTGATGATTGAACTTTTCATAGTCAACTGCGACTGTATCGACGCATGTTTATTTACTTAGTTAATTAGATATGTAAAATTGTTAATGGCCGCAACGGATAATACGTACAGTACCAGATCTTATTAGTTATTATTCAATTTGGATAATAAATCTATTATCTCGTAGTATTGATGTTTATTATATAGTGTTTCTCGTTGTGTTTAGACTGCAATACATCATACAAAAAAGGACCTAGGACGAAAGGCCGCTTAGTCGATCCCATAGGCTGACTGTGTGAGCCAAAAAGGATGAAGGAACGAAAAGGGGCGAGAGAAGGGATGTTTCTCTTAACATTTGATGTCTTAATTTTTACTTTTAAAGCCTGTTCTCACATGAATAAGAAAGTGTGTGCAAGAATGCGTATTCCTCCATGTTTATTTCGTCAATCACACGAACTAGAATAATCTCATTTCCATAAATTTGAAAGAGTGCCAATCCTTTGCAATCTCAACATTGTCAGCATCGGAAAGTCTGTCTGGCCATTGAAACCTACGGAAAGCGATAGGGGACCTGCGCATAATTCAAAGTCGAATGGAGTTTTAACATGGGAGTGATATTACACACCGCGGCTCAGTCAGATAGATTTCATCGCGCACTGAATGAATTACAGGGGCCGCGTTGTGCAAAGTTAATTAAAATAAAGTGCGCAGAAATTCCGGCATTCAGTGCGCGAAAAAATGATTATCTCTGAATAAATAACGAATAAAAATTCGTGGCACCACGAATTTGATTTTTTTCGAAAGACTGTGGAGTGGACCAGCGAAATGACAATTTTTACGGAAAGCGATAGGGGACCTGCACATAATTCAAAATCGAATGAAGTTTTAACATGGGAGTGATATCACACACCGCGGCCCAGTCAGATAGATTTCATTGCGCACTGAATGAATTACAGGGGCCGCGTTGTGCAAAGTTAATTAAAATAAAGTGCGCAGAAATTCCGGCATTCAGTGCCCGATGAAAAAATGATTATCTGTGAATAAATAACGAATAAAAATTCGTGGCACTACGAATTTGATTTTTTTCGAAACACTGCGGAGTGAACCAGCGAAATGACAATTTTGGATAATATTGATGGCTCTAACGAGGAGAACTTTGAGATTTCCGTATTCTAGCGCGCAGCACATCCAGGACATGCGCACTTTTATCAGATTCGATTCTAATATGGTTTCAAAGATAATGTTCATTAAAAGAGGGCGTATGCATACAGATTACACGTGGCGTTATGTTGAAGTGACCCTTGCAAAGGGTTCCATTGAAAATATATTATTTTGGGCCATTTCATATCTTTTAAGTGTTATTGTATAAAACATTTTCAATGTTTAAAAATTATAATCTTATAAATAACATTTTAGGTAATAAAACTGTAACTGAAATGGTAAATACGGAATATGATGCAATACAATGCAGTGCAATATGATGTAATACAATGCAGTGCAATATGATGCAATACAATGTGGTGCAATATGATGTAATACAATGCGGTGCAATGTGATGCAATACAATGTAGAGCAATATGATGCAATACAATGCAGTGCAATATTATGCAATACAATGTAGTGTAATATGATGCAATACAAAGCAGTGTAATATGATGCAAAAAATGCAGTGCAATATGATAAAATACAATGTAGTGCAATATAATACAATAAAATGCAGTGCAATGCAATACAATGCAAAACAATGTCTTGCAGTGCAATACAATGTAGTTCATTTCAATACAATGCAGTACAATACAATGTGGTACAGTGCAATACAATGCAGTGCAATACAATACATCGCAGTTCAATACAGTGCAATACAATGTAGTGCAATACAGTGCAATAAAATACAATACAGTTACAATGTAGTTCATTTCAATACAATGCAGTGCAATACAATGTGGTACAGTGCAATACAATGCAGTGCAATACAATACATCGCAGTTCAATACAGTGCAGTGCAATACAATACATCGCAGTTCAGTGCAGTGCAATACAATACAGTGCAATACAATACATCGCAGTTCAATACAGTGCAATACAATGCAGTGCAACACAATGTGGTACAGTGCAAAACATTATAATGCAGTGCAATACAATACAATGCAGTGCAATACAATGTAGTACACTGCAGTGCAATAAAGTACAATGCAGTGCAATATAATATAATGCAGTGCAATACAGTACAATATAATACAATAGAATACAATGCAGTGCAATATAATACAATGCAGTGAAATACAATAAAATGCTGTACAATACAATACAATGATGTGCTATACAATACAATACAATGCAATGAAATGCAATTCAATGCTATGAATGTACACCTTCTACAGTCAAATAAACACAGATAAAATTGTAATAGTATCTTAGTGTATGGAGTTTGAAGTGGGTGGGGGATACAATTACCAGTCTGCTGATTGATGACTTAATAACTTAGAAAAGATCTCCTAGCTTTTAACAGGTGGCACTTATGTCTACCTTACGTTCTTAAACAATCTCGTGTAAGAATACAGACCCGTATCCTGGATTAACCTGGGGGAGTGGTTTTACCAAGGGGGAGATTTTGCCAAGAGGGGGGGAGCTTTTTGACAGTTTTGGCAAAAAAATCATGCGAAAAGTGCTAAGAATGGTGAAAAACTGCATGATTTTGAACGAATATTTGGCAAGGGGAGGGGGGTGAGGCCCCCTGGCTACCGCCCTGGAATACATATAGGAACTTTCCTTCTCCCAGAAGAAATGGCATACAGGTATTACATCAATCATTCTGGTATTTTGTATACGAAAGTCTGTAGTACACACTTTATTGAAAGATGGCAGTGTGCACTGTGTACTACCATTTTGAGGTCAGTTTGACTTTATAATTCTGCGCACTATAATCTGTAATTCTGATAGATATCCTCTCTAGAGGCATCACTGTGATCCAAAATTACAATTTCGCAGGTCAAGTCTGCAGTCTTTCGAAAAAAGTTGAATTCGTTGTGCTACCCTTTCTTGTTGGGCATTTATTAACAGAAAACTATATTTACAAGCTTCAGCGCAATATTTTGAGTGTGTTAATATTATGGCTAAATATAAAAAGTGCGCAGAAATCGATCTTACTGGGCCGCGGTGTGCGATATCACTCATAATTTCATAAACAATTTTTAATCGCGCACTGAATGAATTACAAGGGGCGCGTTGTGCAAAGTGAATTAAATAAATAAAGTGCGCAGAAATATATCTGACTGGGCCGGGGTGTGTGATATCACTCCCATGTTAAAACTCCATTGAATTTTAAATTCTGCGGTATATCCCCTTTCGCTTTCCGTAGATATCACACACCGCGGCCCAGTCAGATAGATTTCTGCGCACTTTATTTATTTAATTCACTTTGCACAACGCGCCCCTTGTAATTCATTCAGTGCGCGATTAAAAATTGGTTATGAGTGATATCGCACACCGCGGCCCAGTCAGATCGATTTCTGCGCACTTTATTTATTTAGCCAGAATATTAACACACTCAAAATATCGCGCTGAAGCTTGTATATGCTGGCGCGATGGAAATATAGTTTTCTGTTAATAAATACCCAACAAGAAAGGGTAGCACAGCGAATTCAACTTTTTGCGAAAGACTGCAGACTTCACCCGCGAAATTGTAATTTTGGATCACAGTGATGTCTCTAGAGAGGATATCTTTGAGAATTACAGATTATAGTGCGCAGAATTATAAAGTCAAACTGACCTCAAAATGGTAGTACACAGTGTACACTGCCATCTTTCAATAAAGTGTGTACTGTCACCTTCGTACACAAAATACCAGAATGATTGATGTAATACCCGTTTACCATTTCTTCTGGGAGAAGGAAAGTTCCTATATGTATTCCAGGACCGTAGCCAGGGGGCCTCACCCCCCTCCCCTTGCCAAATGTTCATTCAAAATCATGCAGTTTTTCACCATTTTTAGCACTTTTCGCATGATTTTTTTGTCACCTGTTAAAAGCTAGGAGATCTTTTCTAAGTTATTAAGTCATCAATCAGCAGACTGGTAATTGTATCCCCCACCCACTTCAAACTCCATACACTAACATACTATTACAATTTAAAATCAATTATATCTGTGTTTATTTGACTGTAGAAGGTGTACATTCATAGCACTGAATTGTATTACATTGCATTGTACTGTATTGTATATCACATCATTGTATTGTATTGTACTGCATTTTATTGTATTGCACTGCATTGTATTGTATTGCACTGCATTGTATTTTATTACCGTATATTGTACTGTATTGCATTGTATTATATAATATTGCACTGCATTGTACTTTTTTGCACTGCATTGTATTGTACTGCAGTGTACTACATTGTATTGCGCTGCATTGTATTGTATTGCACTGCATTGTGTTGTATTGCACTGCACCATATTGTATTGCACTGCATTGCAGTGTACTGCATTGTATTGTATTGCACTGTATTGAACTGCAATATATTGTATTGCACTGTACCGCATTGTGTTGCACTGCATTGTATTACACTGCATTGTTTTGTATTGCACTGCAATATATTGCACTGCACCATATTGTATTGCACTGCATTGCAGTGCACTTCATTGTATTATATTACACTGTATTGTATTGCACAGTATTATATTGCATTGTCTTGAATTACACTGCATTTTATTACACTGCATTGTATTTTATTGCACTGCATTGTATTATACTGCAGTGTACTGTATTGTATTGCACAGCATTGTATTGTATTGCACTGTATTGTATTGCATTGTATTGAATTGCACTGTATTTTATTTTATTGCACTGTTTTGCACTACATTGTTTTGCACTGTATTGAACTTATTTTAAAACCTACATCAAACCTACATCATTGTCTTTGATTCAAATCGGTTAAATAGTGACATCGTACATCTAAAGTGTACTACGGTATATTTTGTCACTGTACCTTTTCGATGGTTAGGCGTGTTTTTGTATTTCTCCCAAGTTCGATCAAAGCTTACAGATCCGTCACACCTTCGTGCAATTGTCAGCGCTTTGTCTTTACAGAGAGCTTTGAACTTGCGACCCAGTGTTTCAATGTCAGTAAGCTTTTGTCAGTTTATAGTGTGTTGACAGGGAAAAGTTATTCTGATACTCATCACATCTGCCTTTCAACCAGAAATATCATACTATACACAATATATATTGTATATATACTAGTGTGAAACTAATAGAAGGCCATGATTTCTCATGATGGGAAAAAGTGTACATTTCATTTGTTTTTTTTACACCAATGTAAAAACAAATATGTTTATGTTATTGTGAACATCTCTTACATTTTCTGTCCCTCCGATGGAATAGTAAGATGGCGCTGAATAACGGAAAGAATTAAAGAAAGTGGCCGTGTAACGAGAAATAGGAATTTGCCAGTATAGTATTTTTCTGATTCTACTAAAACCAAAGATATTTTAGAGTATTTCAAAAATGCCCTCCAGGGTAGCCACCGTTGAGGGATAGGAGATTCCAGTGTGCTACCATGGAATAACCAGTGAAATAGGTTGGGTTTCAATATAAAATAAATAGTACCGTGGGTACTGGGCTCACATGGTGTTGTTCAAAAGTGAATGATGGCTAAAATGGCAGAAAATGAAAAAAATGGATGTAATTTTTGCCGATTTTTTGTAACAAAATTATTTCATACAACTATCTTAACAGTTAAATGACTTCTTACAATGCAGGACACCTGAAATTATTTGTAAAGCTAGGAAATGGGCCAAAAGTGAATTTCCACAAAAATTGACAAAAATGGCGACCATTTTGAAAATAGGCGAGATTTTGTACCAGGTGTCATAGAGGAGTTTTCTACATTAGTGTTGAACAAAAATAACTTAAAACGGGAATCCTATTGACAGAGGCTTTAAGGCAAATGGTCCAAAAGTGGATTTCACGAGATAGATGGACAAATCAATGTTAATAAAATGGCTGAAAATAAAAAAACGATTTTTTGTAACAAAATTATTTCATATAACTACTCTTTACAATAACATGACTTTTAACAATGCAGGACACCTGAAATTATTTGTAGCTAGGAAATGGGCCAAAAGTGAATTTCGCGAGACGAAAATGGCGACCATTTTGAAAATAGGCGAGCTTTTGAACCAGGAGTCATAAGGGAGTTTTGTGTATTGATGTCGAACAAATATAACTTAAAACGGGAATCTTATCGACACAGGTTTTAAAGCAAATGGTCCAAAAGTGAATTTCGCGAGACAAAAATGGCGGTCATTTTGAAAATAGGCGAGTTTTTGAACCAGGAGTCTTAACAAAAATAACTTAATAACTTAAAAACAGGAATCCTGTTGAAAGAGGTTTTAAAAATGCTCAATTTTGGAAAATGGGCGTAATTTTCATTTGGGCACCCTCCCTTGTGAACTTTTATGTCACCAATTCTTCTCCAACTTTTTTGCTGTAAACGGTGTACGTTCGGCGGTCGGTGTTGAGCGTCTGTAACAAATGACAGGTGGTGATTTTTTGGATGTTTGTTAGATCTGATATACTGAGTGAACTGGGAATACATGGGTTGTCAGAATAATTGGGATTCCACAGACGTGTTTTCTTATGCAAATTCGGTACGCCATATGTTCTCCCTGGACTAAATTCAACATTGCTCGGTTCAAGTCGATGGCAATATCTCACAAAATGGTAATAACACAACATAGCATTCATTATGCAGTTTGTATTCACTCGGGAATATATGGATGGTCATTTTATCATTTGGATCCATTAAAAAATGTGTTACGTGTGTTGTTCCAGAAGATTTTTTGTATGAATGTCCCGCGCCCTCGTTGTTTGGGGCTACTATAGCTAGTATTACTATATCTAGTATTATGGTTTTTGAATGGAGAGAGGGGGTTAAACATTATTTCTTTGCCATTAGATCATTGTGCTCGGGATTTGTTTCATGAACGACTCTTTATACCTTTGCTTATAGTGCAGTCAGTTATGACAATAAAACCCTTGAATTGCACTTGCTATATATACAGCACCATTTTTTGACCAAAGTATCATTATTACATATATTTATGAAATCCACCGAAGTGGTGTCAAAAAGTGGCCCCAGTGGATAATAACAGGCTTCGAGAATTTTGCATGTTTCCATTGGGCCCCATGTTAATTCATCAATCTTCAAAAGACCCCCTGCAGAACAGTTCAAGGGCAATAAAGTCAATCTTCCTAGTGTGTAATCATGACTCAAATGTCTTCAAAATAAAAAGGGTTACAAGCTAGATTTTGTCTAGTTCAAAAGATATTGGTGTTTGAATTTTGGAAAATTCCCATTGACCGCCATTATAAACTACTCTCAATATGGCTTTACTAAAGGGTCATTTTCTCCAAAAGTCCACTATGGAATTTTCTGATGTTGCAGATTTCTACAGCCAATATATTGACTTTCAAAAAACCAAACAGGCACATTTCTAAAAATTTCTTATTTTTAATATATCTAGTTGTTAAGTTGCTCACGAAAACTCCATTGAGTCCCATGTTAATTTATCAATCTTCAAAAGACCCCCTGCAGAACAGTTCAAGAGCAATATAGTCAATCTTACTAGTATGTAACCATAACGTAGATGTCTTCAAAATGAGAAGGGTTACAAACTGGATTTTATCTAATTCAAAAGATATTGACGATCAAATTTTGGGAAATCCCCATTGACCGCCATTATAAACTACTATCAATATGGCTTTACCAAAGTGCCATTTTCTCCAAAAGTCCACTATGGAATTTTCTGATATTGCAGATTTCTATAGTTGATATATTTACTTTTTAAAAACCAAACAGGCACATTCCTAAAAATTTCTTGTTCTTAATATATTAAGCTAAAAATCACATACAAAAATCCCCATTGACTGCCATTATAAACTGATATCAATATGCTTTTACTAAAGTGTCCTTTCCCCAAAAAGTCCAATATGAATTTCTCTGATATTGCAGATTTCCTACTTCTATAAATCAGAAAATTTCATAGTGGACTTTTGGAGAAAAGTATACTTTATTCTTAAATTCATGTTTATAGCAGTTTATAATGGCAGCCAATGGGGATTTTCATTCAACTTGAGGGCTAAATGTATTAAAAATAAGAAAGTTTTAGAATTGTGCCTGTTTGGTTTTTTAGAAGTCAATATGTTGGCTATAGTAACCTGCAAAATCAGAAAATTCCATCGTGAACATTTTGAGAAAATGGCACTTTAGTAAAGCCATATTGATAGAAGTTTATAATGGCGGTCATTGGGAATTTTCCAAAATTCAAACACCAATATCTTTGAAACTATACAGAATCAAGCTTGTAACCCTTCTTATTTTTAAGACAAGCACGATATGTTTACATACCAGGAAGATTGACTTTATTGCTCTTGAACTGTTCTGCAGGGGGTCTTTTGAATATTGATAAATTTACATGGGACTCAATGGAGTTTTCGTGAGCAACTTAATAAGTAGATATATTAAAAATAAGAAATTTTTAAAAATGTGCCTGTTTTGTTTTTGGAAAGTCATTATGTTGGGTATAGAAATCTGCAATATAAGAAAATTCCACAGTGAACTTTTGGAGAAAATTGCACTTTATTAGTAAAGCCGTGTTGATAGCTTTTATGATGGTAGCCAATGGGAGTTTTCGTGGGCAACTCAATGGTAAGATATCTAAAAAATAATGAATTTTTAGAAATATGCCTGTTTTGTTTTTTTAAAGTCAATATATTGGCTATAGAAATCTGCAATATCAAAAAATTCCATAGTGGAATTTTGGAAAAAATGACACTTTATTATGGCCATATTGAGGGTAGTTTATAATGGCCGTCAATGGGAATTTTCCAAAATTCAAACACCAATATATTTGGAACTAGACAAAATCCAGCTTGTAACCCTTCTTATTTTGAAGACATTTAAGTTACGGTTACATACTAGGAAGATTGACTTTATTGTTCTTGAACTCCTCTGCAGGGGGTCTTTTGAAGATTGATAAATTAACATTGAACTCAATGGAAACATGGGAAATTTTCGAGCCCTGTTATTGTCCACCGGGGCTACTTTTTAACACCACTTCGGCAGATATCAAAAATACATGTATTAATGATACTTTGGTCAAAAAATCGTGACGTATATAATAGCAAGTGCAATTAAAGTGCCAACTGACTGCACTATTACGCATATTATTGGGTAACTGTTGCTTGGCTGTGAGAGGATAAAAAATGAAGATTGACTAACTATATTATGTGAATTTAGAAATTTAGTTTATTAAAATGATTTCGAAGTTTAGATCTAAATATACATGTTAACGTTCCAAAAGTTCCATAAAGTTCTCTGTCCTGTACAATACTCTGGCTTTTTAAATAGGAGACCCAGTTACACCCTATGCAGACAGAGCCTGTGGGAAATATTGGGTGCGGCGCAAATGAGCGGAGGGTGCGGAGCTAACGGTCATTTTTGAATTTAAAATTGGGATATTTCTGAAACTAAGCCGTTTTGGGACTTCAAATATACCAAGATATGTGTATTTGACACCAAATATCAATAAAATTGTGAAAATAGTAGTGCAATTCATTTTAATACTGCGTCCCCAGCATTCATAAAAAATGGTGTTCAAGATGCACTACCCATGCAAATTATTTTTGCATCTTGGAAGCCAGACAGTATCTGTGTGATTTTATAAAAATTTGGAAATGTTCTTCAGATATGAGCCCCTCTAAATATTGGGTGCGGAGCTACGTTTATGGAGCTGCTCCGCACCCAATATTTAGAGGGGCTCATATCTGAAGAACATTTCCGAATTTTTATAAAATCACACAGATACTGCCTGGCTTCCAAGATGCAAAAATAATTTGTATAGATAGTGCACCTTGAACACCATTTTTTATGAATGGTGGGGACTCAGTATTAAAAGGATAATTTCAAAATATATAGGTCTGGGAAAGGTTTAAGGCACACTGCGTCGCTATAGAATGAATTGCGCTACTATTTTCACAATTGTATTGATATTTGGTGTCAAATACACATATCTTGGTATATTTGAAGTCCCAAAACGGCTTAGTTTCAGAAATATCCCAAATTTAAATTCAAAAATAACCGTTAGCTCCGCACCCTCCGCTCATTTGCTCCGCACCCAATATTTCCCACAGGCTCTGTCTGCATAGGGTGAGTTAACTCCGCCTCTTTTACCATATATGGCGGAGGAGGGAACAACATATCAAATGGCCTCTTAAGGTTAACCCTTTAATTCCCATAGATAACTGAACTATGTAATAATATTACCAATTTCGACCACTAGTAATCATCCTGCCGACGGTATAATTTCATTTCCATATATTTGAAAGAATACCGATCCTTTGCAATCTCAACATTGTCAACATTAGAAAGATTGCCTGTCCATGGACCCCAGTATATACAACTGGAGTTTTTAAAACAAGTGGGACCAGTAGAATAATGTCCAAAGAGGTTTGAACCAGTGAGGTCTGAATCTGTACAGTCATCATACCAATATGCCCCACTCCTTTCTTTAGCGCAATTGCCTGAATAATTATCATTATCTCTGTCTTTAGTACTAAATCGGATACCGTCGTGTTTCATCAACCCATCACCCGCCAACTTAAGATCATAGTAATAGCTGCCACGGCCATAGTCGCTTAGTGTGAGTGTGTAATTCTTCTCCTCGGAATCAATATCAAATCCAGAATAGATAGCATATCTGGTTTCTAAATCCCATGTTGTTAACTGAACTCGTAATTCATAACGTTGCTGACGTAAAATAGCAATAAGATTTTCAAACCCTATGAAGTACTCGCCATGTGCATCACCGAACCCATTTTTGTATTCTTCCCAAGTTCGATCAAAGCTTACAGATCCGTCAAACCTGTGTGCAATTATCAACCCGCGGTCTTTACAGAGAGCTTTGAAGCTGCGACCATTTACTGTTTCAATGTCAGCAAGAAAGAAGTCATCATGATAATCAAATCTGCTGGCACAGTCACGATAAACTGCAAATGCATAATCGAGAAATGTGTTTGAAGGATTATATGCATAAGGTTTCATTGGCCTTATTCAGATTGAGATGCTCATAAGAGCGCAATACGCCTTTGCAATGTGATAATTATTTTTATTTGTTATGGTACCTTTCCTAGTGATATATTCAATCATGTCCGGTTGGTACCAAAAAATATTGTTATTTGCAATGTACAACAATAGTACAATAACGTCATTTCAAACGGCCCAAGGTCCAATATTTCACTATTTTGCCCGCAGAAATGACGTTATTACTATTATTACCACCGTTAATGCCCAGGGCTGAAATAGCAAATTTGAAATAGTAGATAATCTTACACACTGAACGATATCACTTTTCCCGGGAAAACATAGCCGGGCGGATAATGTCATTATTGCCCGACTAAAGTCATTAACGCCCGACACAATATTGCTCACGTCAATATTGCAATTTAAATGCCTTCTCAACTAGTACTAAAACCCCTAGAACAGGCCCTGCAAGGTGGTAATAATATGTTTTAACAACTAATTTATCTCAGAAATTGACAACTGACATAAGAAATAGTTGATGTGAGGATAAGAGGCAATTTGTGGTATAGAAACGATACTAGAAGTCATACCTGATTCTTGTTTGGTATCTTCCAACGCCTTTTTTACGTTTCGAACTTCGACGTTGGTAGCATTTAAACCACCTTTTAGATCATTTAGCTTTAAGTTCAAAGATTTCTTTAATGATGCGAGTGATACTTTAGGCCTTGCTGATGTTTGGTACAACGTATGGATAAAAACGACCGTAATGCCTAAGATTACTTTATGCCACATGTTCCTTCCTATTCCGTCTGCTTTAATATGCAAGTATCGTCACTCTCAACGAGTGACAAATTCTATCGTCTTTTAAATATCAATAAGCTTCAATTGAAGTCAGACTTGCCAACCTGAAATGAAAAATTTTCGGGAGATTTAAAAAAATTGCGGTACTTTTACGGGAGTTTATTTCAAAATCCGGTAGTTTTTGCGGGAGTTTTTTGAAAAAAAAGCGGGAGTTTTTACGGGAGATTTTGAAAAAACGGGAGTTTTTACGGGAGATTTTTTAGAAAAGGTATTTTTCGCGGTAAATTCATTTAAAAAACGTGACTTTTTTTACGGAAGATTTCAGAAAAACGTGAGTTTTTGCGGGAGGTTCTGAAAAAAGGGAGTTTTTACGGTAGATTTTTAAAAAACGGGTGTTTTTACGGTAGATTTCTGAAAAAACTGGAGTTTTTACGGTAGATTTCTGAAAAAACTGGAGTTTTTACGTTAGATTTCTGAAAAAACTGGAGTTTTTACGGTAGATTTTGAAAAAACGGGAGTTTTTACGGTAGATTTCTGAAAAAAGGAAGTTTTCACTAAAGATTTTGAAAAAAACGGGAGTTCTTACGGTAGATTTTGAAAGAACGGGAGTTTTTACGGTAGATTTCGGAAAAACGGGAGTTCTTACGGTAGGTTTCTGAAAAACGGGTGTTTTTACGGTAGATTTTGAAAAAACGTGAGTTTTTACGGTAGATTTCTGAAAAAACGGGAGTTTTTACGGTAGATTTTGAAAAAACGGGATTTCATCAAGCGATTTAATTGGTTGAAATTATTATGACGCATGCGCAGTTAATAAATTAATTAGAACTTATAATCCAAGATAGATGTCACTTACGTTCATTATTTCACAGCAGTCCCTACCCATAATGCGCCTTATATTGCGGGAATATTTTGTTTAGCGCCATATAAAAACAAAATGTATTCTCCCGACAGAAGTATGACAGAATATGAACTGGCCCTCGTTTGTGGACATTTGGTGGGCAAACTTATACCGAACTGATCGCAGAAAATCAATTTGAATCATGGGAATGAATTACTTTTAAGTTATTTATGAAAGTATCGATAGTGAACCATGGGAGCCAATCCTTCTTGGAGTAAAAGAAAAAAGCGTGCCTGCAATAATCAAGGTCACAAATTTGTCAAATTCCTTTTAAAAACGGTAGATTTCGACAGCAAAAAACTGAGATTTTACGGGAGTTATACCAAGAATACGGGAGATTTTACGGAGAGTTATACCAGAAAAAGGGAGATTTTACGGGAGTTTTACCAATACGGGAGATTTTACGGGAGTTATACCAGAATACGGGAGATTTTACGGGAGATTTCAGCAAAAATACGGGAGATTTTACGGCCATATTTTTTTAAAAAATTACGGAAGATTTTAGTAGAAATACGGTACGGGAGTTTACGGGAGTTTTTACGGGAGAAAACGGTACGGGAGTTTGGTATTTTTTACGGAAAAACAAAAACATTACGGGAGATTCCCGTAAAAAAACGGGAGGTTGGCAAGTCTGGAAGTGCCTCAGAAAAAAATGAACATATAAATTGTCATTTAACGCCCATTTAATAAAAATGTTTACTTTTAGCTCATAGGAAACAATGGATGATCGAGCAAAGAAAATAATTCAAAGCATTATTCCTCATTACAATGCAATGCATGCAAATGATGAAATGTCACCACTTGATTGCACACAGAATTAAGAGTGGAAACGTAACTGAGTGTCTTTCAATTCGTTGCATAACCAACATGGTACGATGTCTATAAACACCTATGTGTCAGTATGTGATCACTCTATAAATTCTATCAAGCTGGCAAAGTTATGAAGATGTAAAATCATTTTCATGAAACTGAATGCTCTATCTACTACACGTAGTATATACTTAATTACACTGGCTTATAATTTTTTTATGTCAAGTATTGGTAATCTTTTCGAATTAACTAGTTTTCTTCAAAATGTATTGTAATGGTATTCAAGTAGTGGGGGTATGAGACATTGTTTCTACACATTAGGTCATAGTTTTGGATATTTGGGGTTTATTTTCCTTGTGACATAAGAAACTTTGTTACAGACGTTAAAAGTCAACATCGAACACTGGTGTGAACATTTATATGGTCATTTACATCTCAGAAGCTTCAATCTTTGCTACAGAGGTTCCTTTTAAATCTGCCAAATACTCAAACAAAACAAATGTTATATTTATTATTATACTTGTCATGGCAATTTATTCCAATGAATTAATATTCAAATACTTCTTGATTACTTGAACAGATTCTTTTTGCCAATATTATACAAATTCAAAACTATCACAATAAATCTGGGGGACATGTTTAGTACATTTGTCAAATAAAATAAATACCAAACACCTTATTGTATATAAATAAAATATACTGGGTGTTTACTAATGATTAATAAATAATAAAAAACCTTACACAGTGTACATGTTTACAATCATTAGACTAAAATAAATAACAAATCTAGTTATTGTTTCAAATATTGCTATGCCTAGCACTAGTAGCTTTATCACTGGCAACAGCGTAGTTTTAAGGTTAACAAAAAGTTGCCCTGGATCCAGGAAAAAGCAAGGCATAACATAAGCCAAGGGAATATTACCATCGTATTCACTGTAAAAAGCGCTTAACCACTATAAGCACCCCTTTTACTTTATTTCTTGGTATTACGTTATGGTATGAGACATAATCTTCAGTTTTAGTGCAGAAACGTCTTCAAAATACATATAGCTCAGATATATCACACATGGCGCCAGTACAGATTTAAGCATTATTTACCTAAATATGGTACATGTTCCATAGATAATTCAATTAACTTCATTAAGTGGACTGTTCTTTTTGTAAATAGTCTCGAGGATGCCACCTGATTTAACATTCTCTGCTTTGTTAGAAAACCAAGAGGCTGTGACATACCAGTGAGCAACAATACAAATACAATCTGAGTTGTCATATTGAAATGAAATAAGCTAACACTTTACATTAAAGATACTTAACATAGCAAACATCATTGGCTTTCACAATTTTACAAAACTAATAACTTGATTGTAGTGGCATTTTGGGTTATTACAAATATCATAAAAAACATCCATAATGCGAGTCGGGAATACTTCTTTATGGTTAACTAAACTGACCATATACAAGTAATGCAGATTATAACCAATAATATAAAACTACCCTGAACATAATGATCTGTAAATTATGGCATTGTATACTACAACATCTTATATGACTTAGCATCAAAGAAAACTAGTTCCAACATCACAATAATAATTAATGTCAATAAATTAAGATTAAAATGTACATGTGGTATTGAACTATCGTTTTCCTAATAATTGTTTCCTCTGTTGTTCTAAAAGTCCTTCTAGATGATCTGCACGCTTGACAGCAGCCTGGTATTGCTGCCTGAGTTGTTGCACCACATCTTCCTTCTTAACTATAGCTTGCTTAACCCTGAAAAGAGAAACATACGATTTTTTCATTTTGCCATTTGATTGAAGTTTGAATTAAGACAAAATAGGAAGGTTTGCATATTGTATTAGGTAAGAAGGTATCTAAGAATTACAAAATCAGCTGAATATTTTTGTTCTATGATTAACTTTTACAGATTATCTATTCTTCATTTTAAGTTGACAAGCGATATAAATATTTTGGAAAAGAAAGTATGGACCAATAGAGGTGATTTGTGTGATACTTTCCTATGTGGTTATGAGTAAGTTTATAGTCAATGACGTAACTTCTTGTGTGAAAGCTATGGCAGCCTACTGTGAATGAGCACTGAATTTTTAAATAAATTTAATTAATTTTTCCATGTTTTACAAAATATGGAGAGTATAAATATGGTTAAAGCTACAATATCAAGAGAGAAATGGATGTGGCTTGTAATAAATATTCCTCTTCTTCTATTGCCAAAAATCTACTCCAAAACTCTCTTGACCAATCAAAGATCAACTCCTTAAACTATTGTCAAATCAGAAATCACAGTATTAATCAATCATATCTCACCTCTTATGCACCTCCTCCATCTCCTCTTCTTTGGCTTTCTGCACTATTTCCACCTCAGATTTGGCCCTCTCCTTCTCTAGTCTGCAATATACAAGTTAATTCAAATACAAATACACAGTGTACATCAAGGATCTAAATTGCAGTTTGAGAGAAACCAATTGTATTTTGTTCAATGAACTATGTGCTATCAGTGTAATATTCATAAGAATGGCAACCCTATTCCCAATTAATATATGAATTCGTACCTATGCCTAGCTTTCATTTCAGACATTTCATTCTTTAGACGTTTATTTTCCTCTTCTGTTGCGACAATTCTATCAGCAAATTCTTGGCGTATTATGTCTGCCACTCGGTCCCTCTCTCCATGGAGCTTCTCAGACATCTGAAATAGAAGAGTTGGAGGTGTTTTAACTCTAATGCAGGCAAGGGGGGTCAACAGTGGTTTTTTCCATGTTCAAGTACTTTTTAGAGTTGTAATAAAAGTACCATGGTTACAGTGCTCACATGGTGAAAATGCATTTTTCTACATCAAATTTCTTTTGAGATGCCTCTGATGGGACAACTGAAGACTTTATAGAGATGGAATTTAAAAGTGAAACCATTTGAAGAGTTGTAGAGGTTTACAAATGAGCCATGAATGAGTTGACAAAATGGAGGTACTGCCTAACTTCAAGATCGGTAAGATCTTTTGTTTCTTCCATTTAAACCTACATATTAAGTCAAGTTTCAGATTATAGTTTGGCTCAAAGTTAGATAATAAAGTCTAGTTTAACATGTATATTTGGTATATATTTAGACAAGACATTTGGTGAAGCAGTTGCAGAAGCAGTTTCTTTCAGAGTGAAAATGTTTAGTCTTGATTACATGGTCTATTTTGCATCAGAGGCTTACATCTGTGTCATCTTGCAAAAAATAAATATGGTTTGAATATAAATATAGATACCTCTCTTATGTCTCTAATTTCCTGGTCTTTTTGTCTATCAAGCACCACGAGTCGTTTGTTTTCTCCCTCAACCTCTGTCAATTGTGCCTGGAAAAGAATTATTGGACAAATGTTCACAAATTGCTTTAACAGCCTGCTATATCCTTTTCTGTCAAAAAATTATAGTAGTAAATTTTATTGTACTCAACAATAGTAAGTGAGAATCTTCCAGCATTATTTCAGTCAAATTATACAGAATCACATCTCTGCAAATGTTTTGTTATATATTCATTTATTTTAAATAAAATCTTATTTCTGCAACATTTCTTGTATGTTTCTTACACAAACAGTATATACTCATTTCCCTTTTGCATGACAGGAGAGCACTGAAGCCATACAACCAGAGATGATAAAAAATACTTCATGCAACCTTTGAACTTTCCAAATATAGTAATATTACATTATCTTATTGCAAACAATGAATGATACAAAAATAACAAGGCATTAACATGTAAAATGTCACCAACTGCCATTTGTTACAGACCTCAAAAACCAAGCCCCTACTGCTGAACACCAGCCACTGAACAGCCTCCATAAAAATGTAGGAGACCATTACATTATGTCACCAGCCATACATTGTAACATTTTTTACCTTCATTGCATTATATTTCTCCAGGGCTGTCCTCTCAGACCTCTCAAGTTCAACCATCTCATTCTCGTACTTGTCTCGTATACGTCTATAAACATGAAGTTTTATTCATAAAAATCATGTCAAAACTTACATTATATTCCCAAGTGGTAAGACTATACGAGGAGTGATCATAAAGTTCTAATAATATCTATTTTTTTCAATATATTGTTTCCCCCTTGTATAATTGGACCAACCTTGGGAGGTCATCGCAAACGCCAGATAAGAGGGGCTCTGGGATACCAGAATGTTGGGAGGTAAGTTAATATGAGGGTATATCATCCAGGACATAAATGTAAAGGTTTAAAGGCACCAATTTTAATTCTTATAAAGATCATACATAGATCATTAAATTATAGAGTAAACACATGAATGTAGATTTAGGAATGTATTTTAACAATTGACTTACTTAATTCTGTTTTCAGCAGCTCTCTCACTCTCCTCTCTAGCAGACACATTGTCTTCTTCTAACCTCATGATCACCTTAAACAAAGCATTTAAGCAATCACTGTTCTGTTTCATATTAACATGTGCTATACACCCCCATATACACCCCCATAAGAGGCTGAGAAGCAAATGTAAGAATGTTATTGCATTCATTAATACCAAATAAAAAAAGTACTGTACTGTGTATTATAAACTGATTTTGAGTTAAAGTAATCCAAAGTGTAGATCTATTGACTTTTAAAGTGAGTTTACCATTTCAATTTCTTTATCACGATCTTTTCGAACTTGTTCTTTTAATTCTCGCTCCTTCTGCAAGAGCCAGGTTTCTTGTTTCTTCTTGTAATTTTCCTCCCATGCATCTTTCTCGATAGCCAGCCTCTCTTTCAACTCTCTAGTCTCACTCTGAAACATACATTATTCTATATCTAAACACTCAATGTAGACATCAACAGAATGATCTCAAAATTCCCATTTTCAATGTATTCGCATAACCTTCACCAAATGGCAATCCTACAAACAAGGCATAGATACCTCATGTCTACGCTCCTGTTCTTCTCTAGCTTTTTCATATTCACTTTTCATTGCATCCACTGCACTACTATGACTGTTCTCTAGCTGGCGCTGGAGTTTGTCAATCTCGGCACGCTGACGTGAGGCCTGCTGGGCTAGGCGTTCTTTCTCTTCCTGTACCTCTTGGTATAGGCGGCGCCTCTGTTGCTGGAAAGCTTCCTCTTCTTGTTGCATTTGTTTCTCATAGCTAGAAATGGATAAAATCAGTGTATCTAAGCTGGACTAAATGTTGCCATGTTCACCCCAAAGACCATTTGCTTCAATTCATGCAAGATGTTCATTATGTGTATAGCATCAGGAAATCATCCCAAATGAAATGTACAGCCAAATAGCAGTCGAAACCTGTGGTTTTGAGGAGTGTGTCCTAACCAATAACAAAGCATTAAATATGCAAGATTTATCAACATATGAAGAAAACTAGGACAACAAGGTAATTCTTCCAATGTATATTTGCCATCGTTGCAAAAGCAGATGGGAAAGAAACACTCAAAAAGAAAAGTGTGAAACTGATAACTACTGGCCAGTCAAGTGAAAATGCTGATAAATTTTCCTATTGTTGAGAACCATGATTTTTATCTTAATAGCCAAATGAAAATACATCGTAATATCAACTCAAATGAGGGTATAATTTCTGTAATATATCTGTATTATAAAATGAATGAATAAATCAAACAATTGTTAAATCATGTGCTTTTATGGCGTCAATTGTCTGTTATTTTAACAAAACAGCTCATTAAGCATAACATAATGACTGCTTAAATATAATTCACCAATGAAAATTACTTAAAGTAGTATAAACATTATTTTTTAACCATAACATATGTGTTTATAATGTAGGCTTTAAAACATTTAAGACACACAGTAATATTTACAGACACTTTATAAAATAACAGATAACATATTTCACATTTTCAATATCCCTTTGTTAACAATTGTTGTTGGATCAAATAATTACATTTTGTATTGTATTGTAGTAATGATTTTGTTTACCACAAATAAAAGTGAGCAATAAAAGATATATGATACATCTTGGGTATATATCCAACAGTTTAGGACATGTGCTACACTGTTGGACCAATAGTATACTTACGTTTTACGAGCTAATTCCCGTTCTCTCGAGCAGGCTGCTTCTTTTTCTTCTGCGAGTTGATCCCTCAGATCTTCCGTCATTTTGATGTACCTGAATAATACAGGGTAACACATTATAACTTTAAATGCCAGATTGAATAATATGAATAATACCCCCCAGCCCCAGTCATAAATCATGAAATGTTGAAAGTTGAATTTACAAGCTCAGTGATTTCCTAAACATTTTCACTGATGGCTCAAAGATGGCTCAGTCACATAAAACTAGAAAATGGCATCACAACAAAGTAGCAAATCCCAATGAACAAAATATCATTGCTTAAATATTAAAGTATATTTCCCAGTAAATCATTTACAACAAGATAATTCAATGGATGGATGGATGTGGATGGAAAATGGATGGATGTGGATGGATGGATGGGATGGGTGGGATATGGGATGGATGGGATATGGGATGGATGGGATGGATGGGATATGGGATGGATGGGATATGGGATGGATGGGATGGATGGGATATGGGATGGATGGGATATGGGATGGATGGGATGGATGGATGGGATGGATGGATGGATGGGATGGATGGGATGGGACGGATGGGATGGATGGATGGGAAAAACTGACAGATGCAAAATCACAATTCCAAAGTTCTCCAAGTTTATCTACCTTTATACAAAATGTGCCACTTGATTTAAGAAATGCATCATTACAGTGCACTTACCTTCCACCTGCCCTCTCATCAGCTTCTAACAGCTCAGCCTCATGGATGGACTTCAACTTCTTGATTTCTGTCTTGTGTTTGCTAATGAGTCTCTGAATCTCAGGCTCCAAACCCTTCACCGTCATCTCCTAAAATTGCACCAAGGGTCACTCTTTAAATGCGAAGAACATTGGCAGAGAGGAATTAATTAACATTGTACAGAAATGTAAAATGATTAGGTATATATATCAAGTAAAAACAATTGGCATAAAGTTTCTGCTGTAACCAACTCTTTATAATACTATTTTGACTTCATTTTTATGAATGTGGCAAACCACATTAAATTTCTAAATCTTCAATACTTTCCCTATTTTACAAAAGTCATGAATCTTTTTGTATTGAAGTATTTGTGGTGATACAGAATCCACATTGTTGAAATGCTTAATACACATTTGTAACTGATACTCATTATATCAAATGAAGTGACGGTTAATGTACCAATGTAAACCACACAATTGTAATCTTTATGGCCAATAAATAGCAATAATTCCAACATGACTGTATTCACACATCCTATAAACTGTGAACAAAGTCAATATTTCAACCGGGTTATAATCGCGAGCAATGCCCCTGTTAATACGAGTAATATGTGACATCATTACGGCGGTACGTAGTAATGGCTGACCATAATGAATATTTGAAACATTTTGGAGGATTTTCATGTTCGAATCATAATACAGACCTCAGAGCAGGTGTAATATCATCAAATACACCCCTTAGGGCTAGGCACAAAACCTTTCAAAAAAGGTTTGTGCCAAGCCCTGTGGGGTGTATTCAACAATATAACCCCTGCTCTTTGGTCTATATTTCTTAAATAAAAAATTAATTGGTTTTATGCGTGTTTTATGGGTTTTGAGTCAATTTTAATGTTACGATTGTCAGAATTAAAGGTAAATAAAACTGGTTGCTAGGTAGTAGAGAAGAATGTAGGTCAACGCGCATATGCGCAGAGGACTGCCATTTTCCATCCATATTTGATTCAAGCTGGAGGAAAGTTGAGTGAATCTTGCCCACCATCGCTCCCCAATTACCAGTTTACCACCCATGAATCAATCCCCCAACTAAGGTGAGAAATGGTAAAAGAGATGTTGTTAGTGATACGTGAAGGTAAGCAACTAAAGTAATCTCTATTGTATTGATCAGATGAATTCTTCTATTTTCAGAGATAACCGAACTAATTAAAAACAAAAACCATAAAATGTGTAACAGTAATGACAACAACCTAAAAACACACATAGACCAAAAATACAAATAAATCATTTTGCACAAACCTTAATCTTTTTAGTTTTTTCATCTATCCATTTTTCTCTCCTAAGTTTCTCAGCTGCTGCATGTACTTCTTTGATCTTCTGAAGTTCAATACCATGACTGGAGCAGAAATAACCTTATAAGTAATCTGCTAGCAAGATCACAATCTCTCACCAGATCATGCTCTTTATAGGATTTGATCAATGAGAGCATGCATCTATGATATGTATATTGATTATGTAAGCACATAAGCACAACTGCTTAAGGAGAAACCTCAAATTTATTGAAAACAGTAGTAAAAGTCAAAATACATGTACACCATTATACTAACCCCTAAATGATAAAAATTGTCCTCAACATAACATCTAATGTTCCAATGTATATACTGTAGATTATAAGATAAAATAATAAAAAAAAACTTATTTCATTTATGTGTTCATTTATATTTGCATGCTTGCTTAAAATTCGGGATTGAACATACAAAAACTACAGTATCTCCTGGTATTTATGCAGTGCAGTCAACAATTGATAAAGCTGAATTTAGATTTCAGATAATCAAAGACTTTATATTCATAGAGAATGACTGTGGTGACAAAGCATGTTAATAACGAGAATCTAACTTACTTTTCTTCCTTGTTTTTCATTGTTTCAGAGTATTTCTTCTCAATCTGCTTCAATTCTTTCACCAGGGACTCACATTTCTCTCCTAGTGTCTTCTTGTCATCTATTAACTGTAATATAATGTTTAAATGTACCGGGGCAAGATCCAGGTTATTGAGTGAATTATGGCACACTCACTGATTGGAATGTTGAAGGAAACTAGGACGGAACACCAAAATCAAAATTTCTATGAATCTCAGAGGCAACTAAGTTTTAATAATTCAATAAAAATGTAGAATATATTTGCTAATTCTATATGTCCCTTGTTTCACCCCTAAATCAGCCACTGCAATGGTTTAATCTAGATTTTATCGTTTTATAGATCACAGGTCTTGAGAGTGTCAAAGAACAATTCTGAATGATTAAAAAGAACTTTTTCATATAAATTGACCCTAAAATCATACCTGGTCTATAAATCCTAGATGGCGTTTTATTGTTTCCTCATATTCCTCTTTTTGAACATTTAGCCTCTTTTTCATTTCTTTCTCAGTTTCTTTGGCATGACGTACAGTTAGCTCCCTCTGCTGGTTCTGAAACACATGAAACATTTTCTATGAGCACCAAAATGAAACCATGGAAGAGTGGAATATGGTCAAAGCATGGCACTACCTGAGCTCTAGATCTAATTATTATTGGTCAGAAGTTTTCCATGCAGGGAAATGTGGATATGACTCAATACGAATAGAAGTTTAAATTTGTGTGGCCAATGTTGACGGACGGACGGACCAACGGACGGACGGACGCCTGGTCGACCTCCACTTCTTGTGAAGTTACAGCAAAAATTGTAAAATGATGTGTAAAGGCCGCCATTTTTCAAGATGGCTGCCATGTGTTTCTTAAGTATCTACATTCCTAGCTTCGGCTTTCAAGCAGAATTTCTCAATAGGGCAAATGAGTACAAAATATGAACAAAATCTGACCAAAGGTATTTGAGTTATGTTTACACATAGATAAATTCAGGCAGACATTTGGATATCTACACCACTTAGGTAGATTGTAATTTGATTTGATTTTCATTGTCATATCCATTATCTAATTATTTAAAGGTTTTAACCCATATCAGACAGATGTGCGTAAAGATGGAGGCATTCCGTATATCCTCGCCGTTTGATGAATAAACCTTAAATTATCTAACCAGTGTTCTACCCAGCATTTTTTCTCAAGTGAATGCAAAATTCTCATTTTCACAATTCAGACCAAAACTGGTAAAAATATGCCCATTTTTCGTGACTTTTCTCATTTCCAAGTGGGTGCAAATGGATTTTCAGGTGGGTGCAAGCCTGTTTTTAAAATCTCAGGTAGGTGCTGCGCCTACTTACTATAATGCTGGGGAGATCACTGCTAACCATTCAATAAAATAAGTACAGCTAGTGTCTTTTGTACCTTATAGCCAAAGATAAGAGTTTTATACTTTTTCAAACTAGTGGGGGGAATTTGCTGGAAAATATTTCAATTGGTGATACAAGCAAATTTAATGGCTTAATCTGTTATTTATGTTATTAGGAAAAATTCCATCCCTGTGATCGATAAAACCGAACACTATTTCAAGAAAAATTCAAGATGGCCGCCACATAGGCATAATTTTGTACAAATAACACTCTAGATTCATATATAGAGACAAATATGGTTCAAAAATAATATTGATACAGTTGCAAAGCATGTTGTTTACATCTAGAAATATAGTCACATTCATTAATGATTTGAATTTGGACAAAATGACTTTATATAGGGATTCTACAAGGTTCTATTTTGGGAGGGCTCTTATATTGCAACAACTGAAGTCTGTACTTGTAAGTCCTGACTTTTTACAACTCTTATTATGCTACTAGGAAAAATTCCATCCCTGTGATTGATAAAACCGAACACTATTTCAAGAAAAATCCAAAATGGCCGCCATATACCAATAATTTGGTACAAATAACACTGTAGATTCATATATAGAGAAAAATGTGGTTTCAATATAATACTGTTTCAGTAGTAAAGCATGTTGTTAACATCTACAAATACAGTCACATTCATTAATTATTTGAATTTGGACAAAATGACTTTATATAGGGATTCTACAAGGTTCTATTTTGGGAGTGCTCTTATTTTGCAACAACTGAAGTGAAGAACCTGTTTTCTTGAATAAGATAATATTTCACACATCATTCAATCTAATATTTCAAGTTCAAGTTAAATTATTGTCTTACAAGTACAAAATAGCCTTTGAAGGAGTTCCACATGGTTCCTTTTTACTCTGTTATAATCACAATCTCATATATACTGTCATAAAATGTTAATCACTTGTACAGAATAGCATGTGCAATTGCACAAGTCTGTACATGTAAGTCCTGACCTTTTACATCTGTTAGTATGCTAATAGGAAAATTCCATCCCTGTAATCGATAAAACCGAACACTATTTCAAGAAAAATTCAAAATGGCTGCCATATACGCTAATTTGGTACAAATAACACTGTAGATTCACATATAGAGATAAATGTGGTTTAAAAATAATACTGTTTCAGTAGTAAAGCATATTGTTTACATCTAGTATTTTGGGAGGGCTCTTATTTTGCAACAACTTAAGTGAATGGACCTGTTTTCTTGAATAAAGATAATATTTCACACATCATTCAATCTAATATTTCAGGTTCAAATTCAATTATTGTCTTCCAAATACAAAATAGCCTTTGAAGGAGTTCCACATGGAGCTTTTTACTCTATTATAATTTCAATCTCATAAATACTGTCACAAAATGTAAGTCCTGACAAGTGCATACAGAACATGGCTTTTTATATGAACATTGTACAAGAGCTTGGCAGGCTTTGGAGGACTGTGTCTGGGTTGTCCACAGTGGGGTAACAGTTTCATTATTGTCCCATCCCCAGTTGATGTAGTCGTAAAGGCCAGGTGGTGAAGCATTTAGCATTTGTCCCCAAACTACACCAGCCTGGTAAGATGTTCTTTTAATGTGCTGTTCCAAGGCATATGAGTTGGTGGAATTCTTTCGATTACTCTTCCTTTTTTGCAAAACAAGTACTTTCTGGATGTATTTATATCAATTGTTATACTTGTTCTGTCATATAACTATTTTCTGTGATATTTGACAGATCTTTCATAATGTTGATGAATGCCTCTGTCACACTAGTAAACCTTTCTCACAGTTTCCAGTCCTGGAAATGTCCGTGGAAAGCTGAGGTTGTGTCACTTTCTGTGAATGAGTGGAAAGCTGGGAAAGCCATGCCTTACCTTTTGTTTGAAACCAGTTTTTAGCTTTTCATGTTGTAAGTTCAATGTTATTTTGTTTTGTGTTCCATATATGGAAAACACTAATTTCTAATTAGCAAATTCCTACCCAAATTTAAAATTACCTTCCCCCCAATCGTTTCCTTCAACTTTACTGAGGAGTGATGACATACCACATATTTGATGTTCACAATTAAAGGACACGGTGTCCAACCCAAAATGCTCTTACATGCACGATTGAGCGTTTCATTACTGAAACTAAACAAAGAAACACTCTGGAGTATGGCACTTGTGTGTTGAACCGTGATACTTGGCAGATCAATGTAACTTTGGATGATCTTTAAAATGATATATGACACACACTATGGGGACATTGGTATATGTCTGCCTAGGGGGGGGGGGCATACTTTCGGGACACCCTGTACAAGTTTGTGATCTACTACTTTGACAGAAAGATAGACAATTTCATATAAATACTAGTTTAATTCATAATTTGTGGCCAAATTTGTTCAATCTACACTACTGAGCTTTGATCAAGCAAATAACAGTTTACCACCAGAAGTTGAATAAATAAGATCTTTGCTCATGGTATTGTTCATCGAATGGTACATAATATTTCACCATAACGTATGATATGTAAGAGAAACTAGTGACACAATACTAGTCATAGTGGGATCCCACTATAACACAATACTAGTCATAGTGGGATCTTCATTAGCCCTGTTTCCTCGTGAATGAAACATTCCGTTGTGCATGTAAGAGCGTTTGGGTTGGACACCGTGAAAGAATGCATAAGATATGTTTGTGGGATGAATTAATATTTTACACTTTATCAAAATTCTACAAATAATGGTAGATTTTTGTTGGATTAAATTTTGCAAATTCTTACTCAAATTTCAAATCACTTTCCTGCTTGGTATTTCATTCCTCCTTACTGAAGAGTCTAGGAAAACCACATATTTCATATTCATACTCAATAATGCATAGAATACATTGATGGACTGTGTTAATGGTTTTAACCTCAACTAAAATTTAATGAATAATTGAATTTCCTTTAGGTGGTCATGATGCCGCTGTAATAGTCTGTAATTGTGAATACATGGTAAATGTCTGTACTCGATAAACCATTTATTTGTGAAAATCCTTCAATTATTTAGGCTACGGTCATTTATACAAACTAATTTGATATGCAGCAGAGCATAAAAATCTGAAATTTAAGAGCAGTCCTACCCATTATACTTAATTCAAAGGAGTAGGGTTATGCAAACTTATAAATGAACAAAATAAGAGGGGTACCAGAAATAAACCTTGTTGAACTCCCATAAAATTATTTATTTTGACTTAAGCTCATGACATGTATTATGTGGTGTTCCAATTAGTGAATTTAGTCCTGAAAAAACAATTTAAACTTTATATTACAGCTGTATTTGCCAAATCAGAGCTAAATATATTATCCGAGCTATAGTGTGTCGGCCATCTTGGATTTTGGGGAGAAAAAGTTAAAAAATTCATCGATCACAGGGACAGATTTTTTTAAAAAGGTTTGAAGTAGTAGAAAAGCAAAAGTTTATACTTGTATCACCATCTGAAATATTCTGCCAAATATATAAGGGTTATGTACTGGGAGGTTTTGGATACAGGGTTTATCCCTAGGGAAATATGTGTATATCCCGAGGGACCGCAGGGACCGAGGGATATACACATATTTCCCGAGGGATAAACCCTGTATCCAAAACCAACCGTACATAACAGGTGTATTCCATACCTACTAAGGTTCTAGGTATATTCTAATATTTCAATATTGTCTTATAAAATTCCAATATTCAAAAGTAGCATTTTCGTAGTCTTACCAGATCAATGAATTGATAAAATATACAACGTTCATAAGTTTGAAATATAATCTTTATTTCAATAACACTAACAGCAACTTTACATGTTTGAAATAAATTGGTGGTGAACATTTAACAATATCTTGAGTTTTTATCAACTCAAACAGAAGTAGGCCTATTTAAAGTCCAATAATCCTGTTTATATAGTCAGAATTTGATGATTCTGTTAGTTTTCTTGTGAACTCTCACTCTCACTCTCTATTATCCTGCGACGCTTAACACTTGATCTTGAGATCTTTGTCCCACTAATTCCAGTAGTTTGGAAGTTAAAATTGAAAACCCCACCTGTGATGTTACCAAAATGAAATGGCAATGGTGGTGGTGCTGATGCATTCTCAGTGAGACATGTACTTGAAGAAGCTACAGCTGAATAATTTTCCAGTGAATGTTTGTTACCTAGGGGCTGTCTGTCTTGCCTTGCAATTATGTTACTAATTCCGTCCTTTTTATTGTCACTCAATTTCTCGTAGTCATTTAAAGACTTGGGATCCTTCTGTCCTGTTATCTTTATTGCGTCAACTGCCTCTACCCCACTATCACGCATGTTACATATTAATGTTTTCCTGGCACTATAGTTAGCAACCTTTCCGCCTTTGCTGGTATCAATATTGGCTGAAAGTAAAAAAGAGCACTTTTAAGAAAACATATAAAAAAAAGTCTTAGAGCATTTTGGCAAAGACATGTACAATACCACTACAGGTGAAATAAATATATTAATTAAGGATTCCACCTATTTGCATTCCAAAAAACAGATTTTTAATTGATTAACCTATTTCAGACAGCATACATATGTACATTATATATATATATATGGGAAATAAAAGAGATAATAAAAATATAATAATAAGGGGTAATATAAATATTCATTTACCTCTTGCCATGGCATCCTTCATCATAGATGAAATTTTGTTATGCCCCATTGGATTCGTTGTAAACCAGAAAGCATCTTCATCCCTCCAATCTTTATTTTGAGTCAGTCCCAGGTAAAAGGGATAATCAGGTGATTTAGTGCTTGGTGGGCGCTTACTAACATATTTCTGAAATACGGACACTGGGTCCCTGGCATCATCTGGATCTCCTGAGGTACTATACATACGAACTCTATCCTTGATGTTGTTGATATTGGAACCCGATCGGGTTTTTGTATGACGCTCTGAGAACTCTATGTAGGTTTTAGCATTCGGTTGTTCTACGATCTCAAAATCACCAAAGCACATGTCTCTGCTTTCCTTTCCTGTTCTTGCACCAAAATGATTGATGTTATTCCACCAAACCGTAAATGCTAAAGCGGACGGGTCGGATAATCCCATAACACCTGAAAATGACAGTAAAAGCGGCATTAACAACAATGTAGACTAGTAAGAAAATGAAACAACAAATTATAGTCTCTAATTTGACCCAAAAGAAGATAGGCTAATCGATAAAACAGAGAGTATAAATAATTGGTTCATGTAGCTCTTGCAACAGACCTTGGGAAATTCTGAAATAATCTTACACAAACCTGAACTGTAGAGTTTGTCTATCTCTGTATCACTCAGACTCCTACAGGCATTTGGGCGCCCTCCTAATCCTTTCCCCTTCAAATGTTTCTGTTTGCTGCTCAATGCAGCACGAGCTTTACTAAATGTTTGATCCTTTATAATATCTACTGCGTAATTCTTATGTCTTAAATGTCTTACAAAACTTCCAAAATAGTTCTGAAGAGACCCGGGTTGATATTCACTCCCATTTTTCTGTCGAATGTTGACAAAAAATGATCCAAGAAAATTGTTTAGTTTATCCGGTTCGATGTCCTCGATATTTCTCGTTTCCCCTTTGCTTTCCAAGAATCCTTTAAGAGTTGCTACATCGAGCTTTGTTTTTTTGTAAGTATTTTCGTTTTGTGATTCCTCGATAAATGAATCGACGTCAATGTCTCCAAATCTGAGTGCAAAATCTCCACTTTCGTCTGACATTTTTGTATGCATAGGAAAAACGAACGTAAATCAAGTTCGCTTTTTTGGGAGCGGGGCGGGATGGATACAGGCTGTATCCATCCCGCCCAGCTCCTCAGTGATATATCCCTAGATACAGTATTTATTCCCGCTCGTTATGTACCTAGAACCTTAGTAGGTATGGAATACAGGGGTAAATTCCCCCAACTAAACTGAAAGATGCACTTAATCTTTTTACTTGTTTTAAATTTATGCTACATAGTAGCCCAGACAGAATTGTTCAATGGTCACTTGTTCTTTAATAACTTTTTTAGTTTTCAGTATTATCAAAATCTGATTACATATTTGAAAACTAGAGTGAAATTCTCACATAAATAAATATTTAAGGAACATCTCTTAATTTGTTGATATTATAGGCATTCATAGTATGAGTGACGCAAATACATAATTCACCATTTTGCCTCATATTTGTTCAAAATGGCAGCATATTTCGTGAATCTGAATGTTCAGTTAAGAGTCAATATTTAAAGATTGTCATAGGCCTATAAGGTCATGCTGCCACTTTTACAATCCTGATGTAATGCACCAACTGACTAATCATCAAATATAAGAGGTCAACTCCTTCCAAGGGTATATGAACTCAAATCTATTGAAATGTTCGGGGTTGTGTTCATGAGGATGTGAAAAGGTGGCGCCCAAATGTGCGGGGTGTGATGAGAGTAGGTCCTCAGTCTTTTCAAGAGCTCCAAACAGCCATCTCAGAGGCCATTGAAAAGCTGAAGAACAATTCACATGCATGCCGAGGATGGGTTAAGAGGAGTGTGAATGGGAAATACATTAATGAAGGACCCACGGTCCTATGCTCACACAGTTTGGAACCTTCGGAGGAATTTATATCCTGACTTTGAAACAAAAATATTGATTTGGATTTGTAGTCTCGAACTTTGACAAACTTAGATAGCATAGTTGTGTGACCTATTTGATGACCTTTGACCTTGAAAATTTTACTTATTCAGAGCTCAGTAAGGTCTTTTGTGATTAAGCTGACCAAAATTTACATCCAAAAATCAATTTGAAAAGTCAAGTTTTTTGACCTTTCGAAGGTCACTGAAGGTCAAGTAAAGGTCAAATCCTAAAACTAATGTCAGATTTGAACTCCTGGTAACTTGTAGATGATTTTCAAAAACAAATTTGGTCAAATTGAAGCAAGTTGAAAAATAACTTATTTTTACTGTTTTTTGACATCAAATATCTCAAAAACTGTAAAAATTTGATGCTGACATATATTGAGAAATATGTAGGGAATGCTTAAATCTATTAATGATGTAATTTATTGCAGGAAATGATCAAGTATAAGGCAAACTTTAAGAATCTTGTCAATCACAAAACCTGCCATTGACTTTATACATGAGAAAGTTTCCTGAAAATAACGAAGTCCTACTTTTTTTCAAATTTTATAGAGTAAACACCAAAAACCGTAATTCCAAGAGCTTTGAAATCTTCAGAGGACATAAGTTGCATATACACCAACTACTAAAAGGTATTTGAAAGTTCTACTTCAACAAAGTGTCTAGTATTTACAGAAAATTTGACTTTTTGACGTCAAAATTCGCAATTTCTCGGAAACCGGGCGAACTTGGGAAATGGCGATGATAGGTCAAATAGGCATTATGGATATGCATAAAATGAATGTGGATAGGACTCAATCTGAATAGCAGTTTTAATTTGTGCGGCCAACGTTGACGGACGGACGGACCAACGGAGGGACAGACGGACCAACGGACGGACAGACGGACAGACCAACGGACGGACCCATAGGCTCACTGTGTGAGCCAAAAACTGTGGCAGTATGACCCTATAGTTGCACGGGTTAAACAAACTAGGGTTGCCTATCCACTACGGGTAACAGTGGAATGGCCAAAAATCCTGCAACCCCAACCAATATACTGTACATACAATGTACAAACCTTTTTAAGTACATGTAGCGGTATACATACGAGTCAATTTAAAACAAGGTTTTAAATGCAGTCATTACCTCATACCAAAGCAGCAGTCTATATGACTTCCTAGGCCTATGACATTTTGTAAATATTAATTTTCAAATGAACATTCAAATTCACCCTATACGAGGGGTGATCCAAAAGTCTTGGACGCCTCGCTCTACCTTTGCTATTTTCTTAAATAATTACATGAAACTTTCAGATAATAAAGATCAACATCTTAACAACTTTGTGTAATAGTTTCACCAGAAAATAATACATTTTAGCTACTTTTCTAAATATTTTTAAATACCGGGCCCCTGCCACCCGGAACGGTATTTAAATATAGCAAATCACGTCACAACTATTAATATGGCAAATACTATAGGTGCAGGTGCACAGCTTTGTTCCAGTCGTGATATGAGAGAATTTCCGATTTTCAATCTGATTGTCATCTGCCATCATCATCTTTTCATATTAAGACCCACTTTTCTAATATTTTAAGCGAATTTTAACACAATTTTCATACCGCTTTACCAATGGATGGAAGACATTTATGAAACTGCCATTGCTTGTGTGATACAAATGCTGCTGGGGTGCCACTCTAAACCTCATCCAATGAATAAAAACATTTTCTTTCAACTCTCATTTTCAACGAGGAGAAAAGGGAGAAAATCACACGGAGCCATATCTAGACTACATCGTGCATATGGTGACTGCTCAAGGTCAATAATAGTGAGAATATCTTTTAGAATTCTTTGTTCCACTTTGAATTCTTTCGTGTTCTGCACTTCAGCAGCCATCTTGGAGCACAAATGATACCAGAGTGAGGGTTGCTTGCTAATGTCAATTTCCTTGAATTTGACATATATGACCATCGTTATATGTGACATTATAATTAAAACGCAATAAATTGGTTGCCTAGTAACAAAGGAAGTAAACTAAGATGGTTTAACATTCAAAATTCAAAGAAAGATAGTGGTCAAGACTTGCGAAACAAGTCAAATGGCGGCAACATTAAAGGCTGAAAGTTGCCATATGTGAATACCGTTCCGGGTGGCAGGGTCCCTATATTAAAAACTATCTAGAAAACTACATAAATTATATCATTTCTCCATGAAATTAATACACAAAGTAGTTAAGTTGTAGGTCTTTATTATTGGGAAGTTTAAAGTAATTTTATCAAAAACTAACAAAATTAGAGCAGGGCGTCCAAGACTTTTGGATCTCCCCTCGTAATATCAATAAATTAAGGGATGTTCCTTAAATGTTTTTAAAGCATGTCAGAATTTTACTCTAGTTTTCAAGTATCTAATCAGATTTTGATAATACTGAAAATTAAAAAAGTTATAAAGAAAAAGTGACCATTGAACAATTCTGTCCGGGCTACTATGTATTTAAATCTGTTTCTTGCATTTGTAATGAATAATTGTGTAGTGCTCTTTTCACTGGAAATCATTTTTTGTTAAGTGTCAATTGATAAAAAAAATCTTTTTTTTTTATTATGATGCATACATATGTGAAACTAATGTATATTTCTACTTTGGCTTAGCTTTTGTTAAAGGAAAGGGGAAATATCACAAGCTTTGAAGTCAAAATAACAAAAGATTTTGTTATTTGTGCTAAGTACAAGCTAACTAGAAAACAGCAACTCCACGGAGTAGAAAATCCCACCGAACAAAAAAAGTTTTGATAAATAGCAGCAGTCTTGAAAATCCCTTCTTGAACAGAGCTTCCGAATGTCCCTAGGTATAAGCATATGAAAGAACCAAATCTGTCCATTGGTATTTGAGTTATTGAAGATTATATTTTTTTTATGAAAAATGGTGGCTATTTCAGCTGCTATCTTAAAGAGAGCTCCTTTATCTCTAGGCATCAGTGTATAAAATCAGTCTACTGGTATTTGATCATCAAAGATTATGGTTTTCTACAAAAAATGGCGGCCATTTTGAAATTAAGTGGCCTTCTTGAAAATGTCTCCTTGAGCAGAGCTCTCTTCTCTAGGCACCAGCATTTAATATTTCAACCAAATCTGTCAACTGGTATTTGAGTTATCAAAGATTACGTTCTTTTACGAAAAAATGGTGGCCATTTTGAAAATCAGCTGCTATCTTGAAAATTCCTTATCGAGCAGAGCTTCTGTGTCCCTAGGCATCAGCATATAAAATTTGAACAAAGTCTGTCTACTGGTATTTAAGTTATCAAAAATTACGTTTTTACGAAAAATTGTGGCCATTTTGAAATTCAGCAGCCATCAAGAAAACGTCTTCTTGAGCAAAGCTCCTTTGTCCCTAGGCATAGCCTATAAAATTTGAACAAAATCTGTCGACTGGTATTTGAGTTATCAAAGATTACGTTCTTTTACAAAAAATGGTGGCCATTTTAAAATTCAACTGCCATCTTAGAAATTCCTTGTTGAGCAGAGCTCCTGTGTCCCTTAGCATCCGCATATCGTTATATATAGCATCCGTTTACTGGTATTTGAGTTATCAAAGATTACAATCTTTTATAAAAAATGGCAGCCATTTAAAAATCAGCAGCCATCTTGAAAATGTCTTCTTGTCCCTAGGTATCAGCATATAAAATTAGATTAAAGTCTGTCAACTGGTATTTGAATAATCAAAAATAACGTTATTGACTTAAAATGGTGGCCATTTCGAAATTTAGTGGCCATCTTGAAAATCTCTTCTTGAATAAAGCTCCTTTGTCCCTATGCATCAGCATATAAAATTTGAACCAAATCCGTCAACTCCTATTTGAGTGATCAAAGATTACATTTTCACGAAAAATGGTGGCTATTTGAATTGCCAAGACAAACGGACAGATGAATGGACGGCTGGCTTTTCTACATCCCCTTGAACTTTGTTCAGTGGGATTATAAGAGATTCTGTTGGTTTTAATACATCTTTAATTCAATCTTAAAATGTTCTAGAATATAATTTTCACGTTGCACCATTTCATTAATTTCTCTATAACATTGAAAGAACAAATGGTTATTGTCCTATACTGGTCTACAAATATCACACTTGTCATGTACACATAAACTTTTATACTATATCTTACCTTGTAAACAATTACTTAAAGTCCCCGTCTAAAGTTTGAAAATATTTTTTTATCATTTATTTACTATTTGTCATGACTTAAAAAGTTATTTTAGAGATTTTTGAAAAACAAAATTTTTTGAAAAAAAGTTGTGAGCATTTCATTTCTCAAATATTCAAATTTCCCGCCATTTTTCAAAAAAAGTTGAAATTTTTTAAACATCAAATATTTCTAAATGCATTTCAAAAAAGATTCTTTTTAACACCAATGCAAAGATTGAACAAAGGAGACACTATTCCAATAATAAAATGCCATATTTAATGGGCCACTTCAATGTTTTAGCATATCAAAAATATTTTGAAACATTAGTGATGTAACTAAGGTACCAAAAACTTTTTGAAAAAAATTTTCAATTTTTTTTAGATGTCAATCTTTTCTAAATATGCTAAACTTCAATAATAAACCAATGTTGATTGTCTAACCAGGTTAAAAGGAAGATTCGAACATGACTGTATTCACGCCTTCTATAAACTGTAAACAAAGTCAATGCTTCAGCTGGGTTATATTCGAGATCAATAACCCAGTTAATACGTGTAATGTGTGACGTCATAACAGTGGGTCGTAGTAATGGCGGACCATGATGAATATTCGAAACAATTTGGTGAGTTTTCATGTTCGAATCGTAATATAGACCTCAGAGCAGGGTTACTAGTTTCGAATAACACCCTGCTGGTCTCGGCACAAAAGCTTTCGAACCCCTCACTCCCTTCGGTCGTTCGGGATATAGAAAACGTTTGTGCCGATACCAGCGGGGTGTTATTCGAAACTAGAAACTCTTTGGTCTATATTTCTTAAATATATTATGTTTTAGATATCATTGTACCATTGGTTTCTATGAGAACTAAAATTTTGAAATGCATTTTTCTCGGAACCATTTTCATGCACTGATAAGTTCATTTCTCGCTTTAATTTTTTCGGCAAAAAAACATGCGAGATGAATGCTATGCATTGGTATGAATTGTGGCTAATTAAAAGATATGCGTGACCTCTAAAAGTTAGTTTTAAATAAATTCACAAATTTTGGAACAAAAAGTCTATCAAAAACCACTTTTTTAAATTTAAAAAAAAAGTTTCACATATCACACTTTGATAACATTTGGTAAGACTACAATATTAGCCAAAGTGGTTTAAACTTTAGATGGGGACTTTAAAAATTGCCACTTTTTATTTTCTGATTGCTTTAATATTATCCAGTAGTTGACTATTTTGAACATTTTCAAAGAAAATTAAATTTTCAAACTTGGTAAATACTTTTTTAAACCACATCTCTAGATCCAATTTTAGATGTAGACGTCAAATATGATATCGCTTTAAGTAAATTTTGAATGTTTAATGAAGTAAATCAAGATTATATCTACTCGTATCTAGTATATTGAAAAGAGAGTAAAAAATATTATTTATCTGTATGTCATACGACATCAGATACTGTACATCATGGCGTAACATTGTAATTGTTCATTTTACTGACAAAATGCAAAGATTTATGCGATAAATATGCGCAATGCTCCTCCAAGTAATTGCAAAAGTTTTAATATTGTTGGAATCTTCTTAAAAACTTCAAGTTTTGTTCAGATTAATGTGCGCTTCAATACAATTCTATATTCAAAAAGGTTGTGTCACGATATACAGAATGAGAATCACCAGAAAGTAGACATTTCAAACCCTACCCCTTTTCTTCTTTGTCGCGCTTTTCGGCCCTGCGCTCTCGTTGTTGCAACGTCTTTCTAGACTCTTTCACAGAGCCCCTTGTCATATTCAACTGATATACACAGACGGGAAGATATTAAGGATTGTTAAATGTATTATTTGTAATTTATTTTAACTCAAATATTTAGTTTTATTTATTTAAAGCAATGAATAATAAAGGAGAACATATAATACGCTAACGGCATAACGTCTTATTTCGTAAAGGCTTCACTTGGGGTTGCAGTGATAAAATGATGTCTATCTCAATATATACTGGTTCAAATTAAATGAAATTAATTGTATGTAGTAAGAGGTATATTTAAAAGAACATGGTGAAACATTGGAATGTTTTGAATGTTTATCTCTTAATTAGAAATATTTGAACTCAAAAAATGAAACGTAATTTTGTGAATTTTTCACATGGCTTCACTTCATATTTCTTTCAATCTATACTTCTTACAGGCTGAATTTTAATTGAAATGGTGTAGTTTTTTGATAAAAATATAGAATATATGCCTATATGAATATATCTGCCTGTCCACACTTTCTTGGCATAAATATAAGCGTTAAGTTAGCATTGTTATATTATGACGTCATCACACAGAATCCGTTTTGTCTTTTCCAAAATGGTGAATTTAAATATTGTGAAAATTTGAGAAAGATCCGTTAAGAAATGAAAAAGTTATCTTCATTCTTGCATTTAAAATTAAAATCATTTTTCTTCAAAATGTTACAGTCCACATCCGGTTTTAGCATAGAAAGTCACATAATATGGCTTGCGTGATTCTCATTCAAAAAGTCCCAAATCAATTATTTGGAATTCCGATAGGCAAAACATTTCATGGACATATGTGTTCAACTGATGACGAAAAATTGTAGAAAAATATGATTTTGCTGTCGAGATATCGCGGTTTTAAAAGTAAGTATGCATGTAAAAATGCAGTAAAATGCCGTGATGTACAGTATCTGATGTCGTATCATATGTATTTTTATTCTGTCAAGATAGTAATGGTTAATAAATTTTAAACTGTCTTCTGTATCCTAAAAACATTTGTTTGATACTGTTTCTTTAAATTTATTTCATCATTTTTGCCATTTGTACATAGTACAGGCTAATAGAGTCTCATTTCTACAGATTTGAATGAGTACAATTCCTTTGCGACCTCAGCTTTGGCATCACTAAGAAGTGTGTCTGGCCATTGCTTCCAGTTAATACAACGCCATGCTCCTTCTGCACACTCCGGACCAGTAGAGTAATGTCCAAAGAGGTTTGAATCAGTGCAGTCATCATACCAATATGCCCCATTCCTCATTTCAGAACACTGGCCACTATGATTATCATTGTCTCTGTCTTTTGTGCTAAACTGCATACCACTATGTCGCTCCATCAACCCATCACCTGCGGTGCCATAATAGTTGCTCAGTCTGAGTTTGTATTTTTTTGCCTCAGAATCAATGCAAAATCCACTATAGTGAGCATACTTGGTCTCGCAGTCCCATGTTGTTAGCTCAACTCGTAATCCATAGCGTTTCTGATGTAAAAGAGCAATGAGATTGTCAAACCCTATGAAGTACTCTCCCTTTGGATCACCGAACCCATTTTTGTATTCTTCCCAAGTTCGATCAAAGCTTACAGATCCGTCAAATCTTCGAGCAATTACCAAGCGCCTATCTCTACAGAGAGCTGTAAATCTGTGACCATCGATTGTTTCAATATTAGTGACACTAATCCCATCTACTCTACGACAGTCATGGTGAACTGGAATATATCATCTAAACGGCTTTTTAACTGACTTACAATGAAAACAAAACAATTACTGAATCATGAGATTAAAAGAAAAGTGAACAACAAAAAAGACACCTTAACTGTTCACTTACAGAGAATTCTACTACTGCTTCTCAGAGAATGAGTGACTTGAACCATTAGCAAGATCTGATACATGATTTACATCAATTTAAAAAGAGCTGAAACTAATTAAGATTCATACCTGGTGCAGCAGTCTGTAAATCGCAGCACTGAGATATCACAGACACAAAGCACACTGTTTTAAAAACAAGTATGCCTAAAATTATTGTATGAGACATCCTTTCTTTGCTCCTTTGATAATGAATACTAACTTGCAACAAGTGTCTTTGCTGAGTTGATCACACTCAATTCACGAGCACCTCTTCAATGTATCTATATACCAACTAATCAGCATCAATTATAGTTTCAGAGAAAAATGTACATTTCATTTGTCACGGTAAAAACAATATTATTCTACTTTGTGTATTTATGGAACTAGAATAAATTATGTGATTTCATTGACAAAATACCTAAATCTTTTGATATTGTACGAAATAAACTGTTAATGCTCACATCTGAACTTGTTTTTATTTTGCTTATAAATGCTTATTAGTTTATAATGCTTTAACTAGATAACGGCAACTCTGCCGAGTAGCAAATCCCAACGAACAAAATATCAATTACCGAATTCCAATCAATTATACTCATTACTTTGGTTAAAATTGAAAAATTTAGATTTTAGAATTGCGAATTCCTGCAAAGCAGCCATTTTGAATTTTCTGAGGTACAAATCTGAAAAATAATACCACAATTGTGATCTACTCCAAAATTCCTTCAATTTGAGTATAATATAGCCATACTTTGAAGGGATCGAAAAATTATTGCCAAATCGTACATTAGGCGGCCATTTTGAATTTTACGAGGCTAGAATCAGAAAAAAAGATACAATATTTGCAATCTACTCTTAATTGCCTTTCATTTGAGTATAATAAAGCTATACTTCAGAAAGATCTAAAAATTAGCGAAAATTTCTGTTTTCCTGACCCCCCATACACTGCCCCTGGGGGTCAGGATGAAAAACATGGAATATATGTGAAATAGATAGATGTTGTGAATATACTACCAAAATTTCAAACAATAATATTGATTACTTTGGTTTAGAATGAAAAATTTATGATTTTTGCGAAAAAGTCCCGTCATTTTTAAAGTGGCGGCCATCTTGAAAAAATTTCTTTTGAGTGAAACCATTCATCAATATACATCTTTCCACAAAATATGAAGAAAATCGGTCAACTAATATTTGAGTTATATTCCGGACTGACTGACGGACGGACAGAGGGCTTCACTATATCCCTACCGAACTTCGTTTGTTGGGATAATTATTCCAAACATTCTTAATATTGCAACTACAGAAGATACTGTCCATATTTCCTCTAATTTAGGTTTAATAAAGCTAATACGGGAAATTACTTTAGCGCAATAATCGACAAAAAGTGTCTTTTTTAAAAGTAGATTTAAATTTTTTCAATCATCAGGTGTAAGTCCTTACTTTACATGATTTAAATATCATTTTCAACAGCGGAAAAAGATGGGTGAGTAGTGGCAGAGGCAACAAGAAAGACCCAGAAAAAATGAAACATTGAACCATTCAATTTATAAATCATGATGAAATTAAACTAGACAACAACAACGCCAAAGCGTAGCAAATCCCATAGAACAGGCATTACTGCCATTTTTACAAAATCCTTCTACTTTTTCAGTTATAGCAAAATAAAAACTGGTTGCTCACTAGTCAAATTCTCACAAAAAAGTGTAATATGAAGTAGGCACATGTAAAATTTCAACAAAATCGCACATATGTACACTAGAGGTGTAACTCCCGAGTCCACAACTCGAGTACAGCTCGTCAGAACTGCCTATACATTGCCTCGAGTTGTCCTCTAGAAACTTGCAATCTATTTCAACTCAATAGCGAGCTAGCTATAATTGAGTAAACTCGCGAGTTTTGCCTATCTTGCAAGCATGTAAAATGAATTCGGGTCCAAGAGATCGTGCAATTTTAGCGCCCGTTTGCTAAAAAAACATTCTCAAAGCTTCACAAAGTTCAACAAATATCAAGGAATGACAAGTTATGCCAAAAAAATCAGAAAAAGATTGACTATCGAAGGAACTCAAGCAGGCGATAATAGAGTAGTCACCAAAATTGAATAAAAAATGGTCCCCCTATTCTCACGTCTTTACACGACTTTTACATAAAAAAGATGATCTATCATTAAAATCATAAGTCATAACTTAAGATCAATATCCAGCAGTCTTCATTAGAAATAATGAAGATAATCCGGGAAAACCATTCATTAATTTGAGGGGACCTTCTGGGTTTTCTAAAATATTGTTTGGTTAGATTCTTGGTTCATTTTAGCGATCTCTAGTCCTTACTATGCGGCGACGTCTATACCAGAGCGTTTTTGATTGAAATATGAGATAACTTCGATCTGTCAACAATTGGCCAGTTTTAAACCTCTGTCAACAGGATTCCCGTTTTAGTTATTTTTGTTCAACATCAATACAGAAAAAACCCCTATGACTCCTGGTTCAAAAGCTCGCCTATTTTCAAAATGGCCACCATTTTTGTCTCGCGAAATTCACTTTTGGACCATTTGCTTTAAAACCTGTGTTTCAAGGATTCCCGTTTTAAGTTATATTTGTTCAACATTAGAGAGATTTCGCACCTAGTGAAAGTACAACTTATAACGTATACTTATACTTATAGGTAAACATACAAGGTGTTTCATAATGTGAGCTTTTCGTCAGGAAAGATCTTCTCGGACTGTAATAAATACAGGTCAAAGGGATGCCATGTGTACTTTCTTGAATTGTAGCATGTTTAGTTGATCCAAATGTGTTTGTCTAGAATAAAATAGGCTCATATATAGTACATATGTTATAGACCCATCTCTTCTCAAATTGACTTTTTGGAGATGCTCGTTATGAAACACCCTGTATGTCATATGTTGAGCTACTGAATGGGTCGTTTCCAGGAATTGCTAGAACCTACTGGTTTGATTGGTGTTTCAAATTGATGGTTAAAGTATTTGATTGGATACTGTTCCCACTCAGCCAATTAATTAAAAAAATGCTTGCGGTCAATTGTTCCACACACAAGTAGGCAAATCTTTATACGGAGATCCAACTGTATACGTTATCATCTACATAAAAATACCGTTTTGTAAGTTCATTGAACTTATACTGATCATGAAAACGTTGAAATAATCAACTTGTTTATGTAATGACTCACTTTAAAGAATCATGACTCCCTTTAAAGGATCGTGTTTATAATACACTACAACTACAAGGACACGGAAGCAAGCATTTAATTATAATGTGCATAATCTACACGTGCAGATGACAGTGCATTCATAGTCTCTAGTTGATGGAGCTTTTCTATAACGGGAATAGTTATGTTCAATTAAGTACAATTTAAAATTGATTTTAGTAAATATAATAGTTCAACATGACCCTTTAAACTATACGTATATGTATAAGTTGTACTTTCACTTATGTGCGAAATCTCTCTAATAATACAGAAAACTCCCTTATGACTCCTGGTTCAAAAGCTCGCTTATTTTCAAAATGGTCGCCATTTTTGTGATACCCTGACATGTGAAACTAAACTGATGTAAAGTAGTTTTGTTATATGTAGTTGTAGTTTGTAGTTTTTGTACACTGTAGTGACTGATATGACATTTACATGGCATGGTTTTTGAGTCAATAAAAGATAAATATAACTGAAAAGTTATGACAATTTTTCTAATTTTTTATGTTTTGGCAATTGTAAACAAAGAAAGTTACTTCGCTAAGGCTTTAGAACCACTCTATCACCAGGTATAATATTGTTATCTGTAGAAAGTAAAATCAATTCCCTAAAGACTGGGGGCTGTTGTATCGCGCTCAGAAATAGCTGTGTAACATCATCTCCATTTCCGCAGGGTAAGGTCACCATTTTTACTAAATTGATCAGTTACATTCCGTGGTAATGTCAACAAGTTCATTAACGCAGATAAGGTCATAATGTGAAAATGGCAGCCATTTTTCAAAATGGCCACCTACTAGCCAAAGTGTAATAAGACAGTGTGCAATGCTTGAGTATTCACATATCAAATATGAACAAAATCGCTCAATTACTTTTTGAGTTATTGTACAAAATGTAAAATAACACACATAAAAATGGCCACCTTCTAGCCAAAGTGTCATAAAACAGTGTGCAATGCATATAAGTGTTCACATATCAAATATGAGCAAAATCGCTTCTCTAGTTTTCAAGTTACAGAAAAAATCATGAACAAGGCACAGGGTAACAATATCGTACCTAAAACATAGCAGTGTGGGCTTGTTGACCAAGAAAGCAAGATGGCCGCTGAAAAATTAATCAGTTCTAGAACTTCTTACCATGTAACATGTGTAAAAATTTGAAATAAATCCGTAAAGTGTTTTTATGGAATCGCGATGATGAGATTCAGCTAAGAACTCCTAAAATGGCCACCAGAATGCAAGATGGCTGCCGAAAAGTTAATCAGTTCTAGAACTTCTTACCATGTAACATGTGTAAAAATTTGAAATAAATCCGTAAAGTGTTTTTATGGAATCGCGATGATGAGATTCAGCTAAGAACTCCTAAAATGGCCACCAGAATGCAAGATGGCTGCCGAAAAGTTAATCAGCTCTAGAACTTCTTACCATGTAACATGTGTGAAAATTTGAAGTAAATCTGTCAAGTGGTTTTTCCTGGAATTGCAATGACAAGATTTATATATAAAAACTTCCCAGATGGCCGCCAGAATACAGATGGCAGCCGAAAGGTTAATCAGCTCTAGAACTTCTAACATGTATGAAAATTTGAAGTAAATCTGTCGAGTAGTCTTCCTGGAATCGTGATGACAAGAAGGTGAGACGCCGCCAGAGGATGCCAGTGATTGTGAATATCAGCAGAAATTAGGTATGTTCAGGGGTTTTCTTTGTAGCTAATGAAAATAGATGTAAGCCTTGATGAAATATCCAAAATTCGATATATTTTGATCGTTGAATATTTTGATCGTTGGATACGTCTCTGCACTATTTACTCAACTTTTAATGTCCTATATAACTTCTTCACATGTAAAACATACTGCTATGACAGTTATATATATTGTACCTAAATTACTGTAAAATTGGCACTAAAATGGCCGCCATTTTTTAACGAGCAGCCATTTTTAAAATTGGCTTTCCAGCAGAACTTCTAGCCCAATAGGTACAAATATGAACAAAATAGGGCCAACAAAATTATCGCCCTGACAGACGTATGGACATACAACTTCATTCGATGGGATAATGATCAAACTGCAACTGATATGTAGGCAAGGCTACATGGTGACAAAATAGCAATCTACACCCTGGATGGACTATCAATCCGTATTACTTGGTTTGGTTACATTATTAAGGATTATAAGCAATCTTTTCAGTAAAAACGGTGACCTTATCCTACTGAAATGGAGATTATGCTCCACAACAAGTTCAGAGGTTGATTCTGTATTTAATAGCGCATTCTTAAGGGAAATGAATGTACTTTAAACAGACCACAAACACACATAGCATCTGTGGATAGAGGAGTTAGAAAGCCTTAGCGAAGCAACTGTCTTTGTTATCCCACCGAACAAAGTTTGAGAGGGATATAGGAAAGCCGTCCGTCCATTAGTGTGTCCGGACGATACCTCAAATACTGGTTGACAAATTTAATTAAAATTTCATAGGCTTATGCCTTATGGGTGTAGGACCTCTGCTCGAGAGGGAATTTTCAATATGGCAGCTCAATTCAAAATGGCCACCATTTTTCTAAAAAAATGTAATCATTGATATCTCAAATATCAGTTGACAGATTTGCATCAAATTTTATATTCTGATGCCTATGGACAAAGGAGCTATGCTGAAGAAGAAATTTTCAAAATGACTGCTAAATATAAAAATGGCGGCCCCTTTTTGTAAAAAACATAATCTTTGATAACTCAAATACCAGTAAACGGATTTGGTTCAAAATTTACATGATGTTGCCTATGGACAAAGTTGATTTGTTCAAGAAATAATTTTCAAGATGGTGAATTTCAAAATGGGGGCCATTTTTCATAAAAAAAACATAATCTTTGATAACTCAAATACTAGTTGACGGAATTGGTTCAAATTTTATATGCTGATGCCTAGGGACAAAAATGCTATGCCGAAGAAGACATTTTCAAAATGACTGCTTTTTCGTAAAAAACGTAATCTTTGAAAACTCAAAATGAGTGAGCAGATTTGGTTAAAATTTCACATGATGATGTTTAGGGACAAAGTAGATTTGTTCAAGAAATAATTTTCAAGATGGCAGCTGAATTTCAAAATGGTTACCATTTCTCATAAAAACACCTAATCTTTGATAACTGAAATACTTGTTGATGGAATTGCTTAAAATTTTATATGCTGATGCCTAGGGACAAAGGAGCTATGCTGAAGAAGAGATTTTCAAAATGGCTACTAAATATCAAATTGGCCACCATTTTTCATAAAAACGAAATCTTTGATAACTCAAATACCACTGTGAATGGATTTGGTTCAAAATTGAAGTGATGATGCCTATGGACAAAGTAGAATTGTTCAAGAAATAATTTTCAAGATGACGGCTGAATTTAAAAATGCCCACCATTTTTCATAAAAAACGTAATCTTTGTTAACTCAAATACTAGTTGATGGAATTGGTTCAAATTGTATGTCCTTATGCCAAGGGACAAAGGAACTATGCTGAAGATGGGATTTTAAAATGGCTGCTAAATATCAAAATGGTGGCCATTTTTCATAAAAAATGTTATCTTTGATAACTCAAATACCAGTGAACGGATTTGGATCAAACTTTATATGATGATGCCCAGATACAAAATAGCGGCCATTTTTCGTAAAAAAAAACATAATCTTTGATAACTCAAATACCAGTGAATGGATTTGGTTCAATTTTTATTTTATATGCTGATGTTAAGCAGGCCTATAACTTGATGTCCAAACAAATTTGGAGAAATCTGATGAGCGGTTTTCCTGAAATGGCAATGACAAGATTTATCAAAAAACCTTCAAAATGGCTGTCAGAAAAAAAGATGGCCACCAAAAAGTTAATAAGGTCTAGAACTTAATAGCCTCTATCATGTGTGTGAATTTGAAGAAAATCAAATGAGCAGTTTTCCTGAAATGGTGACAACAAGATTTATCGAAAAGCCTTCAAAATGGCCACCAGAAAACAAGATTGTCACCCAAAATTAATCAGGCCAAATACTTGATATACTCTATCATGTGTGTGAATTTGGAGAAAATCCGATAAGCGGTTTTCCTGAAATGGTGATGACGTGATTTATTGAAAAACTTTCAAAATGGCTGCCAGAAAACAAGATGGCTGCCTTAAAATTAATCAGGCCTAGAACTTGATATCCTCTATCATGTGTGAGAATTTGGAGAAAATCTGATGAGCGGTTTTCCTAAAATGACGTTGATGTGATTTATGGAAAAACCTTCAAAATGGCTGCCAGAAAACAAGATGGCTGCCTAAAAGTTAATAATCAGGCCGAAAACTTGATATCTTCTATAATGTGTGCAAATTTGGAGAAAGTCTGATGAGCAGTTTTCTTTAAATGGCGATGACAAAAAAGCGGGTCGATCACAAAAACGATCACAATAACGATCACGCAGCCATCATGACGACTATATCCCTTTTTTTGATGTACCGGCGTTCATTTTTTGAAGTTCTTCTACAGAAATGTTTTTGCTTGGCAATTATCAGGTTAATTGCGTATTTGCGTGACATACTCTGTAATTTCTTCAGCAAATGCATGACAAATACGCAAAATGTGGGACAGTTGGACGGCCTATGTTTGTGTGTGAATAAATGAAAGGTCAATAGAGTTACAGTGCTTTGTAAACATTCTGTCAAATAATACTCAGAATGGTAAGGTTAATGAAGCAATCCGTAGTTCTTAGTAATAGTAAATATTAAAGTCACAATATCTCAATTAACATTATTACAGTGGATTCTTAGAAATTACAGGTCGATGGAGTCACAATGTTTCAGTAAACATCATATTATTTCGCTGTCAGTTGAATTACTTTTTACTATATTTAAATCCCTATCTAAATAGTGGTATTTACAATAAACTCACTATTAGTTTATGATGAAATAATAAACAAACAACACAGTATATTATAATAGTTATTATGCACTATAGATGACATTACATTATACAGCATTTCATTTCTTATTTCTAAAAAATAAAATCCTAAGTATGGTTAATGTAAATATTGGGCATGTACTGGTAAAGAAGCAGTTGGTCTCACATGGTGAAAAAGCTGATTTCTCCTGAACAACCAAATAATAGTAGGAGCTAGGACCAATAGTGTAATTTACAGACTTTCATAATAAAAAATTGTTGATGAATAGATGGTCACTATAGTTTCTATAAGTATGAAATCAGTGTAGCCTTGCCCAAGTCGGTCTCTTTTACTATCTGATTTCTATTATGACCGCCTTGTACAAAAGAGAAAGCCATGTGCTTTACCGACTCAATGTTTATGTCGGTAAAATTTGACCAATCAACGACGGCCCTGCAGCGCTAGCTCATTATTATGCACGGTCAAAAACAAGTACACTTTTCGTCGGGGCTTTTCACGAACAAATCTTGCATGAATTCATCATGAAAATACAAATATTTTATCAGATAAATATCAATCAGAGTTAAGTGGATGCTAGACATCGATCGGTAACCGGAGATTAGAAGATTTCAACAATAAACGTTGAAACGATCGCTGAATTCAAATGAACATGTAGGCTAAGATTCAATCACTGATCGACGACTACATGACCCGCTACATTGGACTAGGTCTTGCATTTTCATCGCGAGATCAGTTTTAAATCTATTGCATGATTTAATTTATATTAATGACTCTTACATTCCCTATGTACATTTAATTACATAATATATTGTAACTCTAAAGAAACGATCGATCAGAGCTGAGACTAATATGTCATTGAATTTCAAGTCGTAGACGGGAAGATTGCTTTGCTGTGCAGCTCAACCTGATAACGTTTTGATTGGTCAATCAGCCTGAAGTCACACGTCGTGTCCACGCGTATATCTGTTAATCAATAAGGTTTCGCGATACCCCTGATAGCGTAGGTATTATGGAAATCTCGAAACCGTTTAATATCTCAGCATAATAGCAGCGGAGATGTATTGGATTGTACAAGGCGGTAATAATTCAAGATCAGATAAGTAAAAAATACCGACTTGGGCAAGGCTAAAATCAGTGCTACATCGATACATCTGTTGTATAAAATTATATAAGTATGTAAGTTTTAACTGATTATTGCAGGCAGGAAAATGGCAGGATTTTAGAGATCTCATTCCATTCTTACCTCCTGTTGGCTACACAAAAACACAGTAGAAAGTAAGAATGTTAGAAAACAACAAGCTGAATCTGCCAATTGAGAATATGCTCATTTAGGATCTTTCCATATCTACAGGGTGTCAAAAAACAACGGCACCCCCCTCTACAGCAAAAAGTACTTAATACTAAATGGTGTGTCATATCTCATTTTAAAGACAATTTAATTCTGGAGTTACCTGAGAAATTTCAGCTTTATATCATATAATTTTACAGATTTACAGCGGATTCTTAGTAGTTGGTATGACCACCAGTTGCTGCTCAAACAGCAGCTTATCTGGACAGATATGATTTCAATGAAAATTCAGATAAAGGTGTAGCATTGCATAATCCTTTAAGCACTTTCCTCAAATTCTTCAGAAATACATCCCCACTGTATTTTTTTTCAAGAGGCTTTTCGTCCATCAGTTCCTATACCCTGTTTTTCAAAACTGAACCCATATGTTCAGTGCAGTTGAAATCTGAGCTAATTCTTTCATATTCCACTTTCTGAAGATTTGGCCTTTAACCAGTAAAAGAGCAGCAAATAAAGTACCAAAGTAGCAAACTTAAAAACAATGTAACTTTTTTAATATAAAGTTTTATTAAATGAAATTTGAGGAGTAACTCCAGAATCAAATTATCTTTCAAATGATGTATGACACAATATGGAACATTCAGGACTTTTTGCTGTAGAGGGGGTGCCGTTGTTTTTTGACACCCTGTACTGTCAATTGGTTCAATTTTATGCTATTTAATTTGAGAAATTGTCTGCACATTGCTGCCTATTTAAAGATGTTAATTTAAGTGCAAAAAAGGCTCCAAAACTTAATAAAATATGTAGTTTGGATGTTCATTTATGTCTGTGGATTATATTTTATACCACAAACACTTAAAAATACCTGAAATTTGCAATAAAAGTGCCAAAAAATTGTTGTTTCGAAATTCCCCATTTTTCCTGTATTGCGCTTGTCACATGACCATTACGCGTAGCAGGCAATGTAGAGTATTACAGATATTACAGTAAATATAGTTCAACATGTTCAATATGGCAAACATCAGCGATTCTGATTCCCGGGTTCTGGAAAATGGCTATATAAATCGGCGAGAGGGTGTAATTTGACTGAGGACAATTTAAGGAGGGGAAATGTGTCCAAGTATGCCAGTAAGAGAGCAGATATGGGGACTTTAGACAAGTACTATGACAGAGAATCAACAAAAAACGTGAGTTCTGGAATGAAGACCCGTTGCTGTTGACTGAGGATCCCAGCGATCCTTTATCCTTCCCAGATTGAATTTAGACACAGAAAACAGATTATGAAAACAGGTTTTCTGCAAAGTTATCAAATTTAGAAAATGTGGATCTTGTTTTTGAGTGGCTTAACGAGCGCGCATTTAGATACAAGACTTTGCGCAGACTTGCAGTAAATTGGCCATTGCAAATTGCAAAATCAGATCGTCAAATTAATCGCTTCGTTTTTAAACATATGCTTCATATCTTCATCCAAAACTTTAGGATTTGATAGAGATAAGTTATGACTTGTACAGGAAGAAATGGCAGATCCTACCTTAATTTAGAATCGCTGATTTATCTGGTTCAACATCGCGATCAACTCAGACTACATGTCGTGTGCATGTCACTCTGAACTCTGAGCGTGATAAAATACGGCATCTTGATTGGTTACTACTCGTCTTGTCATGACGCGAAAAGCAGTAGTAAACACTGAATATGTTAATGAACTGCCATGTATGGAACAACTGTCTTTCTGATTGGTTAACTTTTCACGCCTCCTAAATGAATATAGTAGTCGTAGTAAATGATTCATTGATAACTATGAAAGTGGGCGTGACCAGCTTTATTTTGACACCAAATTCAAGATGTTTCAAATCGAAATGGCCTCGCAAGACGAGGTTGAAATATCGGCAATTTGATACTGATATGGTCTACGATAGATCAAAATTGCCTGCCCCGCGTCACATGTCACGTGAGCGTATATTTGTTCAAAAATGAAAGAGATAGTGACACTTTTAAATCTTAAGTTATTCCAATATTTCAAACACATATCCTATTTTTTTCATTATGTATTTATTTCTTCATTATATGTACATTTCTTTTAAACTATATTGATTCATTTTTGCAAAACCTTTGCTATTAGATCTTTAAGTTGGGGATCTTGTAAAAATGAATGAATGGCAGCCTTAAACAGGTAACAGATGAAAGCAATTTACAGTAATGTATTGAGAACCAAATAAAACATCTACTCACGAGGGCTTTCTGCAGCATCTGTATGGACCGTTTCTTCTCATCAAGTTCCATTCGTTGGTTGAGAACAGTTGAGGTTACTTCTGAGGCTTGGGCAGCTGCACGTTCCATCTGAACCAACTCATCACCGGTGGGAACCAACAAGGCAGGTCTCTCTAGCATCTCATTCACCTTGTTAATCTCCTACAAATACAAAACCATGTTCAAAAGCAATAAGTAAAGTTGGTAAGTATTGTCAAGTTTACTTATGAAGCTTGGGTAGTTAGAAGATGCACTTACACAGGAAACAAGGCAGGTCTTTCATGCATTCCAAATAAATCAAACTTGTTAATTTCTTGAAAAGGATTAATAAAAAATAACAAAGAATAAAAAAACATATTCAAGTTATTGTAATAAGAAACACAATGAAATAAACATGACAAGATTGACAATGACCATGAAGACATTAGTTATTCAATTAAAACATATAATCATTGTTGAGTTTTTCATTAATCCGTTTCACGAAATCAATTTCAATTGAATGTCAATTCACTAAATATACATACAACAATACAGAGATCATTCTGAATTATCAAGTCCAAAGCTCAACCTATGAATTTATTACAAGAAAAATAATTCACATTAACAATACATTACTATAAATTAAAGGCATGTATGAATAAACATGAATATTTGTAAATAGTCAATTAGATAGAAAAATGATGTAGTTCAAATAAGATTCATCACAACAAAGTAATAACTCTACCTGATCTATGTTATCCAAACGTTCAGTCGTGTCAACCTCATCTAAGAAGGTCATAATACTTTTCAATTTTCCTTCAGATAATAAACCGCTTTTTGAATTTGGGACTTTTTGTTTATTAAGTTTTTCTAGTTTATCTGCGGATAGGTACCCTGCACTTTCTTCATCTGAAGTAGCACCAGTGGCAACTGGAAGGAAACAACATAATGGTCACATTTCAAAAACATTTTTACATATTTTCGATCAATGTGATCGATATGTCCTTATTCACATTTCAAAATCAGTATGGACAAAAGTAAACAGCTAGGATAAAAACCAGAACAACGGCAACGCCAAAGCGTAGCGAATCCCATCGAACAGAGATAGCTGGCATTTTTACAAACGAATAGCAAATATCATAAAACAACACACCAGAAAGGCCACCATTTTCAAAATGGTTGCTCACTTGCCAAGGTGTCATCAGAAGAAATAATATGCTTTTAAGTAGCCACCTCTAAAATTTTTGAAAAATCGCACACGTACTTGTAAAATAACACACATAAAAATGGTGGCCATTTTTCAAAATGGCCGACTACTCCCCAAAGTTTTATTAGACAATGTGCCATGATTACAGTATTCACATATCAAATATGAACAAAATCGCTCCACTACTTTTCGAGTTCTAGTAAAATACGTTAAAATGGTGGCCATTTTTCAAATCTTTTTTCAAAATGGCCGCCTTCTCACAAAAATGTCATAGGACAGTGTGCCATGCTTATAGTATTCACATACCAAATATGAACAAAATCGCTCCACTACTTTTAGAGTTATAGTAAAATACGTTAAAATGGGGGCCATTTTTCAAATTTTTTTTCAAAATGGCCGCCTTCTCACAAAAATGTCATAGGACAGTGTGCCATGCTTATAGTATTCACATACCAAATATGAACAAAATCGCTCCACTACTTTTCGAGTTATAGTAAAATACGTTAAAATGGCGGCCATTTTTCAAAATGGCCGCCTTCTACCAAAAGTGTCTTTAGACAGTGTGCAATGCTTATAGTATTCACATACCAAATATGAACAAAATTGCTCCACTATTTTTGGAGTTACAGCAAAAATCGTAAAATGACGAGTAAAGGCCGCCATTTTTCAAGATGGCTGCCATGCGCTTCTTTAATATCTACATTTGTAGCATTATTAATGTCCTTTATAATTTTTTTACATTTAAAACATATTGCTATTACAGTTTTACATATTGCACCTAAATTACTGTAAAATCGGCACTAAAATGGCCGCCATTTTGAAATGAGCGGCCATTTTGAAAATCGGCTTTCGAGCAGAACTTCTACCCCCATAGGGTATATGTGTACAAAATATGAACAAAATCGGGCCAACGGTATTTGAGTTATTGCCCGGACGGACGGACGGACGGACATACGTACGGACGGACGGACGTACGTACGGACGGACGGACGGACGGACGTACGGACGGACGGACGGACGGACGGAGGCGTTCCCTATATCCCTCCGAACTTCGTTCGATGGGATAATAAAAGACAGATGAAGTCAATAATTTTAATTTGCCTTTCCCATCAACCAGATCATTATGTCCTTATTTACTATGTCGTAAAATTGGCTACTCATGATACAATATGTTGCAGTTAGCAAGTTACAGATTCAAAAATATGTATATGTTACAGATCTAAATACTATGTTTTTTTTCCTTGCAATGCTCCTTTTGCTCTATATTCTTGCATTGTTAATTTACTTTAAGTTTTCAAATGTGTTTAAAGTGTATAAATAAGACTTCCTTTATAATAGGTATATAACACAAGCATGTCAATAAAATCGTTACACCATGACACAGTAATGTTATTATATGATTGAACTTTGCATAATCGAATCAAATCAACATTATCCCTGGTTCCCTTACCAGTCATGACATCTTTTGTTTAAAGCTATTTCATTTTATTCAGTAACTATAAAGAGAACAACAAAGAGGTACATCATCATGGATCATGGGCATACCCAAAGGGAGGGGGGGGTGCAGTTGGTGCCACCACAAGTCCCTTTTCGAGCAAATTTCACTATCCCTGGGGATTTTGTTCACAATGCTGATGAAAATGAGATTCAGAGGAAAGATGAATTATGTGCTTGGGTGAAAGAGGTGGAGAAGCTTGGCTTCATGTATGATGATGGAGATGTTTTTTATTATGTAGAGTTGTAGACACACCACCTTTGGAAAAATGGCAATCCCTCCATTTGAAATCAAATCACTGCACAAATAACATCCGTATGTGAGAAATTATATGAGATGAGTATCAGAATGAAAGGACAAAGGTTTAGCTAAAATACATACACCAACTTTTCCTAGTTTCGTTCTTTTCTTCAATTTCAATTCGGGGTGTTGGAAATTTTTCATCCTCTTCAAGGAGTTTGAGTGTGCTCATAAGATCATCTAAGGTTGTTGTTTTACTTGGAGCATTACTAGGGGTCTGAGGAGGCGCATCTTCAACACCAAAATCATTTTCTACATCAAGTGTCCGATGAGTTATGTTATTGTCCTGAAAAGGTACATACTGCTATATGAGATTTAAATAAATATTACAGATTACATCGGCAAATCTTCACTTACAATCAGTAAGGAAATGTTCATGAAATCAGCTATTTCTCACCAGGAGAAACACATCAATACAAAAAAGCTTTTACAATCAAAGATAATCATGAAAATATATGAAAAAATTACTCAATATCAAATAAGAAGATTGGCACTTTTTGATTGTGATATCATTATTAAGTTCACTTTAACCCTTTCCCGACGTGAATATAAGAGGAAAATGTTGGCTCTGGTGACAGATAAGTAAGAGCAGTTTTTAGGGGAAAACTGCAAAATACCTACGCCCCGGGACCTATACCCTGAATTTTATCACTGAAATACAATTTTAAGTAAGGATTATCACATTAGAACAACTTGTCAAAATTTGGTGTAAAAATACTGAATAGAACTGGAGATTGTGTCATTTCATTGATGTATATAGATAAAAATAATGGTGCCAAAAGGAGCCTATCGTCCTGAAAGGTATTACATAATAGGGCTCCATATGGAGCCTATCTTCGTGAAAGGGTTAATAAGCCAGTCCAAAATGTCATTAGAGAGAGTTCGCACCTAGTGAAAGTACAACTTATAACGTATACTTATACTTATAGGTAAACGTACAAGGTGTTTCATAATGTGAGCTTTTCGTCAGGAAAGATCTTCTCGGACTATAATAAATACAGGTCAAAGGGATGCCATTTGTACTTTCTTGAATTGTAGCATGTTTAGTTGATCCAAATGTGTTTGTCTAGAATAAAATAGGCTCATATATAGTACATATGCTATAGACCCATCTCTTCTCAAATTGACTTTTTGGAGATGCTCGTTATGAAACACCCTGTATGTCATATGTTGAGCTACTGAATGGGTCGTTTCCAGGAATTGCTAGAACCTTCTGGTTTGATTGGTGTTTCAAATTGATGGTTAAAGTATTTGATTGGATACTGTACTCACTCAGCCAATTAATTTTAAAAAATGCTTGCGGTCAATTGTTCCACACACATGTAGGCAAATCTTTATACGGAGATCCAACTGTATACGTTATCATCTACGTAAATATACCGTTTTGTAAGTTCCTTGAACTTATACTGATCATGAAAACATTGAAATAATCAACTTGTTTATGTGATGACTCACTTTAAAGAATCACGACTCCCTTTAAAGGATCGTGTTTATAATACACTACAACTACAAGGACACGGAAGCAAGCATTTAATTATAATGTGCATAATCTACACGTGCAGATGACAGTGCATTCATAGTCTCTAGTTGATGGAGCTTTTCTATAACGGGAATAGTTATGTTCCATTAAGTACAATTTAAAATTGATTTTAGTAAATATAATAGTTCGACATGACCCTTTAAACTATACGTATACGTATAAGTTGTACTTTCACTTATGTGCGAAATCTCTCTATTACCTCTTCTGTGGACTTTATAATATGCTTTATATTCATTAACAGCTGACCACTGTGATAGACTTCTAATCTACCAAAAGCATGATTCCTTATATATCTTAGAATGTCATATAAGAAATAAAGCACAAAATGTATGTTAAAATCTACCTACTTGAAATATTTCATCAACCTTCCTCCCTACACTGCTTGCTGTGCCAGGACGTTTTGGTGACTTGGGCCTTGCAGGTGATCTTGATCTTTCAATATCATCTTCACTATCAGTCTCTAAATGTTCGTTTGACCGACTTTTGGGACGTGTCTTTTTCAAAACTTTCCTTTTGATATTATTTTTGTTGGATGGATTTTTGGTTAGTTTTCCATTTGACTGAAGAAAAACTAATTCCTCTTCTGCTTTCCTCTGGTTTTCTATGCGTTTCCCTTCTCGCTTTTTGTGTAGCTCCTGCAGATGTAAATTACACCAAAATTAGACCCAGGTAATATACAAAAAATGGAAATTAATTCTTTTGACAAAACATTAAGATATTATTCATTGATAATCTTTTAAGCATATTGCATGCATCAAAACAAAAGACATCTTGCTATTCATCAAGATATAATGTGCATGAAACAATATATAATAGTAATATAATATATTCTAATTCAAAACAAAATACACAAATACGAATCTAATATTAAGAATGGCACATACTAGATAATATTGAATCATGAAATGCCACATCTTATTCATTGTACCCCATATATGCATTCATAGGGAAAATGAATCAAAAATCAATTACTAAAAGTGGCCAGAAATGGTTAATATCCAATACATGTACACTGTATTTAAAATCTCAAGTGGGTTTTCAACAATAAATGTTCACATTTTCAAGTTTTTTGTACATTTTTGTACATTTTATTAAAGAAACTTTTGAGAGACTTTTGCTTATAATCTTATCTTACCTGTTAATTTAGTTCAGAGTTTCCGTGTAACGAACCACATCAAAATAGAGACTTACTACAATAAGTCAACACAAACTTGAAATAATACTTAAAGCTTCCACCTTTTTCACCCTAAGCTGACAAAACAAACCCCTCTACACAGACAATCACATCGAATCATCCCCTCTAGTGATCTATAAAATGTTGACCCTTTTATGACACTTACCTGTATTGCCTGTTGTCGGGCTTGTCTTGCTCGATCTTCCTTATTTTTCTTCCTATCATGTTCTACTTGTCTCTCTAAGTCTTTCTTTTGTTCATCTTGCTGACTCTGCTCTTGTTTCTCCTGCCTTTTCTGATCCAATAGTCTTTTCATTGCAGCTTCAGCCGTTCGACTCCGTCGTAAAATCCTCCGATACCAATTTTGTATTTTACTTGCTGACATGTTAACAACCTTTATATAGTCCTCCGCAACATTCCTACCGACTGTTTCTGAATTAGTTTTTGATGATTTTGTTATTTGGTTCACTGGAGTCTTTGGTTTGATATTTTGGTAGCTATTTTCTATATCACTTAGAGAGGTTTTTGTGCCAGGTGACATAGCCTGTGATGTCATATTATTGGCAATACTATTTAATGTTTGTGCTTTCCTAGGTGATAACAGTCTATGGCTATTTAAAACATCATTATTACTATTTGGAGTATGCAACAAATTATTTCCATTTTGATTTCCATTATTTGCCAAAGATGTCATTACACGTAAATCCCTTGAATTTCTTAATTGTGATAAGGACTCTTGTGATGTTCGAAATTCTTTTGAACTAGTTTTTCTAATTGCACCTCCTTCAGGGGAGAGCTCTACAGAGTTAGTTTTATAGATGGAGCTCTGAGTTGTGAGAGACTCCCCCGATGTTGATCTACGAATCCTGGCTTTGACTTCCCGTAAATGTTCACTATCAATTGTGGAGGTGCTACGGGCACTAGGGGGTGTAAAGAAGCTCTGTGAGTGTGTAGTTTCTCTTTCTGTGGTGGCATCTGTATCTACTGTACTGATACTTCTGGCACTATTCATTGTACGATCTCTTGGAGACAACTGAAAATATAGCAATTTGTTTGAATTTGTCTTACACCATACTGATGGACAACTCCTCTTCTGATATATAGCCCTGGTGGTGGAAGATACTTAATGCAAGACAAAGTTTGTAAAAAATGAACCTATAAATAATCAATTTGTGTCATTTTAAAAAAAGCAAGATTCCCTAAATTGAACATGATTTCCACCCCAACTTTGACCCTCTTAGTGACCTTGACTTATAATTCACCAGTGACCTAGTATTATTAAAACTGATATTATATCCTAGAGTTGAGCTGTAATTTAAGCTTGACTTTTGACTTACGCTTGACTGCCAATGTGTATTTACGCTGGCCTTGGTTGCAGCTTTTGGTTTGTTAATCCTAGGAGGTGTATGTGTGGTATTCTCAAACAAAGCAAGAAAATCATCCTTAGATTTTTGGATACTCAATGCTGCAGCCTCCTTAGCAGTTTGTCTACTTGCACTTAACCCTATCGTATCCCTAACACTTGATCGTGTTGTATCCCTTGCACTTGACCGCGTCGTATCCCTCGCACTATCCCCTGCACTTAGATCACTATTGTTGCTTCGTGTACTAAGTGGCCCATTGTGACTTCCAGCTGAAAAGATAAATGCATTTATCAATTTTCAACTGAAATAAATGATGTTAATTTTAACAATGATCTCCAAGTAGCGTTTATTTCTTCATCTGATTCATATAATTGGGACATACTGCTTGCAGTTGACCTCTCTAGTAACAAAGAGGAGGGAAAACCCAGAGTTTAGAGATGACAGACATAATTATGTCTCTCCCTTCATTTGTTTGAATTTTCAACAACTAGTTTCCAAATTACACACATCTTTGTGATGTTTTAATCAATGTTAGCACATTCCTCACATCTTTATCTTGATGTGAAATAACAAGTTATAATATTGGTTAACATGCTAGAAATAACATAATATTATTCAAAGTGTTTTTAGAAGATTTTGAAACCACCATTAAGTGAAGTCATTTGTCTGTAAATTTCACAAATCAGTGACAATGTCTTCTCAATTCACATTTACATTATAGACATATGTCTTCTCTGAACCCTGGGTGCCCCCCTTCTAGTAACATAAACTTTCGAGTCATGACCAGACTTTTATTACAAACACTGTCAAGAGATGCAGTGATATTCCCATCATTCTTTCTCAACAGGATGCAAATCTTAAATAACTCGTTTTTTGTCAACATTCACCATTTTGTATTGTGCAAACAGATTTTGAAGAGGGCGGCATGTAATTTTCAACAGGGTCTTGCATCCAATTGCTCTTATGACAGGGAGATTATTAAAATGTTATTTTCTTTTATTCATAGTTGATTAAAGTTTACCTCGAAGGTGGGTTTTCTTTGACTTTGTGCCTTGGCTAGATCCTATTGTTCCATTCAGTAAATTCTATAAAAACAAAACAAAACATGAAACAATCTGCAGCACCCTGAATAGTAATGCTCATAAAATGAAATCGCATACAGTAAATAATGTTCTCAGAGTCAAAATATTCTAGAGCTGTGTCGGAATCAGAATTGGAACATCTTGGAATCAGAATTTGGCCAACAAAATTATATCTTTTTAAACTCCCTTTTGAAACAAAAACAAAAGTGTTTATCATAGTTAACCAATGATCTTTTGTCTTTCACTGTAGTCAATGGTTTTTTTATTGAGTCAAGCATAAAAAACTTGCACATTATTGACTTTTTACTGAAAATTTTAGCTCATTAAGGTCTTGATTTGGCAGTAACAATTTCTGTTTTAATGTAGATGACAAACTTAAAGACATACATGCAAAACTTAATAACAATTGAAATTCAATAAATGTTTAAATGAGAATATTAATATTTAAAATAGCTGGTAAGCTCACAGATGTTGCACTCCGTGTTCCAGAAGCTGAGCTTGGTCTTTTAGATTTTGCTGAAGCAGAACCAGGACGTCTTTGCTGACCCGACAAGCCTGAGAACTGGGAACCAGTTAAACTGAGATCCATGTCATCAAAGTTTCTACTCTTTCTGCCAGACATAGTGATAATCTAAAATATAAAAGAATTGTTTCACAAATCGAGGAGGGAATGAACTACCCTTTGCATTCGTTCGACTTCGCTTCTTATAAGAGAGCTTCGTCTTCACTCTATCAGTTTACAATAATTCTCTGAACTCACCAAGCCATTCAGAGTTTGTAGTCGATTTATGAATGACTTTCTATATATGGTAATTTTTTCTAACGTCATTGCATAGTTAATGAGCACGCATTTAGCATGTGTTCCTTCCAGCTAGCTGATTGGTTGAGAGAAGATCAGCGTGGTAGGTTTTAAAAGTCTTGACTGAAAAAGAAGTATTTCAGCGCTCCAATACTTGCACGGATTGATGATACTGATGTAAGACACAGCTAGAGACCAAAGGTAAGCCGCGGATCTCATTATTCGTGTTTTAAAGGTCACTATTATTCAGCTGTCCAAGTAAGCTATTGTATCAAAATCCACATAGCTTTAGGAAGTAACTAAATGCTAGATCATTGTTTTATGAATGGTTGATCCAGTGAAGACATTAATGTAGAAAATCCAGCCCCTTCCTCATCACTGGGGTATCTAGAAAAGAATCTTTTGCCTGTTCAGCATATCTGACTATAAGTGGAAGGAGGCTGGACTCCTCTACACTTAACACTCTGTGCTTTTGCTTGGATTGGTGAAAGTTTTCATTTTAGTCTTAGACTTGATAATATAGAAGGAATGCTACTAGAGGATCACCCTAATTTAAAGGCTGACGGGTATCCTAGGCTGAGATGGTACATCATACTTGGATGACAGGGCCTTCCTTAGCCTTGCCCAAGTTGGTCTCTTTTACTTATCTTGATTTCTATTATGACCGCCTTGTACCCAAGAGAAAGCCACGTGCTTTACTGACCCAATGTTTATGTCAGTAAAATTTGACCAATCAACGACAGCCCTGACGCATTAGCTCATTATTATGCACGGTCAAAAACAAGTACACTTTTCACCGGGACTTTTCACGAACAAATCTTGCACGAATTCATCATGAAAATACAAATATTTTATCAGATAAATATCAATCAGAGTTTAATGGATGCCAGAGCATCGATCGGATACCCGGAGGTGAGAAGATTTCAACAAGAAACATTGAAACGATCGCTGAATTCAAATGATCGAACATCGAGGCTGAGATTCAATCACTGAATCAGATCGACGACTACATGGCAAGGTCTTCGTGCATTTTCATCGCGAATTCAGTTTTAAATCCACATTGAATCGCATGATTTAATTTATAGTAATGACTGCTTACATTTATTACATAATTAAATATATTGTAAAAAGAAACACTCGTCAGATCATAGAATTTCAAGTCGTAAGTTTGCTTTGTGTATGCAGGTCAACCTGATAATGTTTTGATTGGTCAAGTCAGCCTGAAGTCACACGTCGTGTCCATGCGATCTTGTCAATCAATAAGGTTTCGCTACCCCTGACAGCGTAAGTAAGATGGAAATCTCAAAGCCGGTTATGCAACACAACAACAACAATAAAGCATAATATCAGCGAAGATGTATTGGATTGTACAAGGTGGTAATAATTCAAGATCAGATAAGTAAAAAATACAGACTTGGGCAAGGCTAGGCCTTCCTCATCTCAAATGATTTGATATGATTGTCATTCTTGACCTCGAAAGAAGAATCTCAATGCAGAAGCAGGTATTGCATTACTTCGGTCCAAAGCCTTCTCTATATTCCGGCTTTGAGGAGGAAGATTGAGCTGCCTTAGTATTATAAATATTGTAAATCATTGTGTCACACGCACAGTAAATATGGCATAATAATATGAAATATACCTTTATGTATAGATTTGAAGAACATCAGCTCACATCCCCGTCTGAATCTATTGTTATATTTGATTTCTTTAAGCGAGAATAATGTCAAATGTTATTCACGTCCAGAACCGGAAGCCATTTTTAGCTACAGCGAGAAAATTTCACCATGTGTCAAAACTCCGAAATGAAATTTTGAAATATCTAAATCCAGACAAGCAACGCTTCATCCTAAATATGATTAATATTCTTAAAAATATTTATAAAATTTATTAAAAATGAGTTCTAGGTGCGTGTAGGTGCGTGTAGCACAGTACATACGAAATCAATGAAGTTTCGTCTAGCTGTAAGCTAGAGACTCGAGTAAGTATTGCACACCAACATGTCACATATATGAATTCAGTCCAAACGTCATGACAAGTTTGCTCCATAACTTAAATCTAGATATAACCCTGATTTGAATACACTGAAACTCCTGGGTGAAATTGAACATGATTCTGTGACTGTGTGTCACTCACTGTCTCATTTGACTTTGGAAAATATCATCATTACAAGTTGACTTACCTCTTTGTACCAGCAAAATCAAAAATTAATTTAACAGTCAAAACAGTGCCTGTTCATATGGCTTCATGCTCACACCAATAATGCACTCATATTATGATTAAGGTCCGTCTAATCACCAATGTTTTGATTTTCGAAAAAGTATCAGTTCAAATATACAGCGCGGAATGGGGACATCCCATAATAATCAATTTAGAAATTTAATACTCCGCAGAACTACTTTCCAATTTGACCTACATCAAGTTATAGCCTTATTACACCTATTGAAATATATCAAAACCCATTTAATCATTACTTATGAATTTTATATAATCAATTAAGCTCACAAATTAGTTTGTGTATTTCGACTGGAAAATTATATATAACGAATTATGACTTTTTGATTTCGCGGAGTCGTTTTTCCAAAATTTAGTGTTCTTTGGCCAGAACGAGAAAGTCAGCCATTTTGGATAGAACAAAGCTTGAAAGTGTCATTTTTTCGACGGTGTATACGCTTTGTATACGCTTTAAGGAGTAACACATTGCTTCCATAGCATGCTACCCCTACAGATTTATAACCCCACGTAGCAATGGCGGATAGGAGGAAATTGCAAGGTGAGATAATCGTACTCAGCTCTTTTCCAAAATCCAATTTTTCCGTCTTTTCTGTTTTCACTTTGTTCAGAAACCCTATTGCACTCTTTAATTAACTCACATTGTGGATGATCTGGGTCCACTGTTTGGATATAGTTAGTTTTATGTTTTCTCTGAATTATCCAAAGTTGCGATTTTTCAGGCCCTGTGTATGCATGTTTGCTTTTATCTATAAATCCCAAGCCAAAATTACACTAAAAAATGTGATTCATTTCCAATAGGCTTATCTGTTCAAATGCAATGCCACAGGAATGTGTGCAATATATTATTCTCATGAGGTGTACTCCTTATCATTGTATATTTATTTTGCACAATGTATTGATACATTAAAAATATGATATTTGGGCTTGAATAGTTGACAAAATCGCATAACCCAATTACCCCCATAATGCCATAATGGTAGGCCTCGAGCTCTGATCAGAATGGAACCTGATGTCGACATGTAGAACCCCAAGGTTAACAACATCATTGACTGTCGGAATTAAATCTCCACTTAAAGTAGTCCAACAACATTAGACCTATCCTGGGCCTCGTTTCTTATCTGACATGTCTTATGGCCCCGGCTAGGTCTAACTTCCATGATGATTTTGCCCTTGTTGCGATCATTTAATCGTTCAGCAGGTTTCGACATGCGGAACTAATTAAACTCCGAAAACATGGTAATATTACATAAAGAATGTGATTCAAGCATGCATACATACCTTATAAATACATACACACCTTATAAATACATACACACCATCCCGTACCCCCCTTAGACCATATTGATGCATAATTACGAAAATATTGGAGACAGGTTTGGAATTTTACGAAAATATCGGTCAGCTCCGGTAACATCGAAATTGCAAATCGTATCAGGAATTAACCGTCATTGCGACACTGCATCAATGAACAGTAGGTTGGCAATTAATAACGATTTTGTGTGTATACAAGCGCTATATAAATCAATCAAAGATACCTGCCATCCTCAAAAATGGCTATTTTATCCCGAGTAATCGTGTGATAATTATAAATCTATTTGACAACAATTTCGTTTCAATAGTTTAAATTTTAACCCGGGACGAACAGACACAATGAAGGACATGCGGAAATGTCATTTTAGAGATTGGTAAGTTTAACCTCATTTTACTTGTATAAATGACCATTTAATACAATAATATTGTGTTGAATCGCTTGATGTTATGTGTTTTTATATTGTTGTCAAGTATCAGTTGCGTGTTATCGCGGAAAAATGGTTTCGGTGGATCCAAAACTTGCATCAATGGAAAGAATAGTAAAGAGGTTAAACTCAATAATGGCCCCAAGAAAATTCTTAATAATAAATAACGCCGTTATTGAGTTTAACGACGTTGAACTACACTTAAAGTTGTCAAAGAAAGAACGTTTGAACTATTGCAGGGAGTGACCTTAACTTTTTTTTACCAGTAGCAAGGATTTGCTACCGTCTACAAAAACAAATAACAAATTGCCATATTCAGGTAGCAACAAAAATACTATTTTTTTTATTTCATCGTCAAGCTGTGCGAGTGCACTAGACTGATATCTGTAATAATGTCTCAATCTTATCTTATAACAAATCAACCGGTTATTTCCCGTTTTTTTGTACTGAACGAATTGACCATTTTTGACTCACGAGAATCGTCTGAGAACAATTTGTGTTCGTGCAGGCAACATTTTATGTTTTCTCGGTAAGAAATTCCTTTTCGCTTACGCGAGTCAAGTCCAATCAGTGATGTTGCCTTATTTTGTTTCACTATGGATTTGTATCAACCAATCTGCATTGAGATTGTTTATCGCTATCAGAAACATGATGAAAAAATTCAAAAATATCAGAGTGGTAAGTTCCATTGATTCTATGCTATGGAAGAGTTGAAATACATGAGATTCTTTGCTTAAATTGGCAGCAAGCATTTGCTCCTGGCTACCAAGTTTTTGGAGCAAAATGTCAAATCAGGTTGCAAATTTGGTCCTTGCTACTGCTAAGATCGAACCCTGTATTGCATCACAGTGTTACCGGAAGTAGGCTTGGCTCCTGTGCCGGTGTAAAAGGGTAGGTGGTCCTATCAAATTTTGGTCCTACTCTCTATTGATTTACATGGTGACCTACTTACAATTATTTTCCTTATTATTTATACACAGTCAGGGCCTTTAAGGGCCGTAAGGAAAGGGGACCATAATCCCCAGGGGACCATAATTTCTTTTACACCGGTATTAAAACCAGATGCTGATGCCATGTGATGACACTAAATGTAGATAATCCCTTCTCTTCTCTGTCAAGTCTACGTGATACTGGTTTTGAAATTTGATGCCACTTGCAGCACCAATTTGAACTCAGATTTTACTTTAGGTAAAAAACGGGCATGAATCCTCTATATGATCTTTCATAAATATTTTTGATGTTATAAAAATCATTTAGTGTTCATTTAGAAACAAAAAAAAATTAAAATTTGTCGGTTAAGAAAATGTCCGTGGGTTTTTCAAATTTAATTTTTTATGTTTCCATTCAAAAATCCATCCAGAATATTAAATCTAACTAATTGCATCTTCACATATTACAAATTTTACAGATTACTGTATATTCTGAGTTGGTGAAATCACAATATTCCATCATGATACATAATTGTGAACGTTAATTTCATGTATGGTCATATAGTTCACTTCTATACTTAGAATTAATAACTTGATAACATTGCTAATAATTGATAACTTTTTTTTATTATATCGCCAAAATCTTCAGAGAATCTAGCTTTCAATTTATATTTGAGCTAATGTGATGTTACACACTCTGAGTTGTGCAGATCTGATTCGTTTCATATTTATTACAAATTTTGTTCTCATATTATGACACATTAATTTTGTCTATAGTTTATTGGATGAAATAGAGAGGTTAATGAATAACACTATATCAGAGATCTAAATCCATGTATAGTAGTCATGTATTGATCTCATTCTATTAGAAATCTAAAATAGTGAATGGATTTGTCATATTGCAATACTGCCTTGATATTGTGAACGATATAAGAACTGAGATTTGATGCATGATGCAGCTAAAAAGTGAAAGTTGAACTTTTAACATTTTTTAAACTATAATAGTAATAAGTACCCCTTACTGTGAACTCAATAACAGAAATAACTTCACCATATCACTATTTGTGCCATAGACTTGTCAAAAGGAACATATTGATATTTTAATGCGTACATGGCAGTCAATTTTGGGCGAATTCAATTTAATGCATCAGACCCAATAATTGAGTCCCTGGGACTCACTTTTTACTAGCCCCACTGAAAATACTGTAATTCTTTTACATGTATTAATCAATTGGATCTTAGATTTTATGTTACATGTATATATTGAGCTGTTGTTGAAAGCACCAGTGATCTATACCTTGAACTGAGATGACCAGACTTGATCCAAGCTGGGCTGCCAGACACATATTGCTTGATCAAATCATGTTTTTTTTTCAAGAGTGTTTATAAATAAATTGTGGATTTCATTTTTTGGATTATAGTATGGCATGAGTCGTGAGTGATTTATTAATTGTGAATTTCTGCAAAGGCATTTGATGGTTCTTTTTCATGAAATGAACAGTATAAAGGAAAAAAACATATTTTATTTCAAACTTGTACTTATTATTATATGTTGTAATCAGTTTTCTCGTTACATTTTCGAATAGATCCCCCTACTTATTTTGTTAGTAAAATGTTTTCTTCTAACTACAGAAAGTACATCTAAAGTTAATTATTAATGATTAATAAAATGTCACTGTGCCTCTGCTCTCAAATCTCAAATGTTTGATCGAAAAATATAGAGATCTGATATACATGTTTATTTTTTCAGTTCTTAGTTCTTGCAACTTGCAAATCTTGTTTATAAAGTAGAACATTGACATCACTATATTTTATATGTGGAATATACAACTTATAGGTTAGATCGGCAATAATTGTTTCTAAATGATTGTATACCTGGTTCATATCCTGTTGAATCACATGAGCATGTAAATAGCATTTGCCATTTGAAAATATAAAATACCATTTATTTGTTTATATTTTATTTCTCAGTAGATCCTGTTTTGTTAATAAAAGTATATTTTTAAAACAAGTGATAATGCTATCGCTATGATATTATGACAATCCATAAAAATGTATAAGGCCGTCTTCCCTTTTAATGAATTTTGAACATTATGAATAATGTGATGCCTTGAGTTTTAGAACCCTGGATTCTTAGTCATCAGTCTTAAGTGTGTTGGGGGGGGGGGGGCGCGTGACAGAGTGTGCTTTCTACCTTCTTTTTTCACTATTGAATTTTAAGTAACTTAAACACCTCCAAGGCATTTTCTGATCTCCTTGAAGTTGAGTCACCTACATTTTCTCATTTAAAGACTGTCAATATGTAGAATATGTAATGCTTTCATATTCATTTGAGATTCCGATAAAATTCCGAATTTCACACAGATAGCTACTGGTACTGCTTCAATGAAATGGCCTACGCTATATTAACTACTTTACATTGTGTCTAGTGGTGCAAGTCACTTTAAAATCTGGAGTCGACTCAACTGTGAAATAATAGACAGGAAGTGTACTAAAAAAACTGCTTTTCTTGTGTCTTTATTTTTGCATAAATTTATGAAGAAAATTGTCTTAATTCAATTCCAAAACAGTTTATCAATGCTTTAGTCAACACCGTGATCTAGATTACATCATTTTAATGCAATATTCTTTAAATAGATAGCTCAATTTTTCCCTCTGCCTCTTGGTACATCCAAAAAGAGTTGTAATAATGTTTGCTAAAGCAGCTTAAAATTTAGCAAGTCGCAATATGGACATTGGAGTTGACACAATTATTTGAGACCCTCAGTGCGTCAATAATAAGACTACTACCTACTATTTTCTGCCCCACTAGTGTTTACTTTTGAAAAATTTTGTTTATATATTTTTGCTTTGATATTGATTTGAAAATAAGTAGGATGGAAAAATGAATTGAATCCATCTTTTTTATTTATTATTATTTGTTTTTTACGTTTTATGGCATTTAATGTAATCTTTGTATATTCCAGGCGAAATTGATCGATGCCTTAAGAAAGTAACAGAAGGAGTAGAGAACTTTGAAGATATTTGGCACAAAGTAAGTGTTTTCTTTTAGGTTAGATTAAGTAGGTGTTTCTTAAGAACCTATGGTAATAAACAAGAATGATTGAAAACGACATGCAAAATGATTTGATATTGTGATTCAAGCATGTAAAGGCAGTTGCGATTCTGATATTCATCACATATTTCTGTTTGACTACAGGACGACTGAGAAGAAATTAAATGCCATGGTTTATCATTATGTGCAGCAACAATAGCCTATTTTGATAAAAACTAAAAATAGTGTTTTTTGCTACTAATGAAACCTCAAAAAAATTAATTTTCTGATTTTGACTTGCCATTTTTTCAAAATTGACCCCTCTTTGTTTTTTATTATTTTTTCTGTAATTAAAGACAAGTAATTCAAGAACTTATATGGATAAGATATCCTATGATTTTGAGTGATATCATTTTTATCTACGAGTTGATATCAGTTTAATGATATTGGACTGAATTTCGGTCCAGATGCTTGGACATGGGACAGAACGGGTTAATATCGGTACGGTACCGGTGCATAAATTCCTTCCCTAAAATGCATAAAAACGATTTTGTTCTGAAAAATTAAATATTTTCACTTATCTCGTACCTAGATTACACTTCTTTGCATTGAAAAGTGTTATTTACGGACTGCGATTTCAGGTAGATGATAATGCATTGCTTGTTCATAAATTTCTTCATCGTCGTTCGCAAATCGAGTGCAATATCAGTATGCCGGATGTAGAAAAGAAATTGAAAAATTGAGCCGGCATTTAAGTCGAAAAAGTCAGCAGTTTGAAAGCCTTTTGGGACTCTAATATCACAAGGTAAACGATGATGAGGTAAAGGATTGGTGATAGTACATCGTGCAGATTCAAGGCAGATGCGTTATATTAGATTTTAATTGACGTTTTCTATTTCTGAATATGATTTTGAAAAGTGAATCTGCCATTATCAGACATTACATCATTTTTCTTTAATGCTCTGTCCTTTCCCGAAAGTACCGTGTCCCAAGACCATTTGTACCATTTCGTACCATACAGAAATTTTTTATCAATGAGTAGATTGAAATGATATCACGAAAACTCATAGGATGCTCTATTTATCCCAAAGTTCAACTATGAAACTAAACCAAGGATTTCAAAACAACATTCAGTTTTATTATGTCATTTCAACTGTAGGCCTAAGCATTTATCATGTCATCATGATCATGTGACATCATGAAATTAATGTAACAATGAATGTCACATTGGTGGAAGTTTTCAAATCCATGGAAAAAGTGATATCTGGATAACATGTAATATCTTTTGATAAAAAAACTAAATGCTTTTGTAGCATTGCACAGTGAACCACTTTTTGAAATGATTAGTTGTGATATTGATACAGCTGTGAAATAGATATTTTATAAGGCAAGTTGATACAGCTGTAGTGCATGCATATAGTTCCTGGTCTATCAGCTTCAATTCCTCTCAATCAAATAAGATACACGTAGTTGGATTGATCAATATACGATGCATTTGTTTGAAAATGGGTTCTCGCTTCTGAACAATTTGAAAAAAAAGTGTTCTTTGAATTACTATTTTTGTTCTTTTAGGAGTTTAATTATGTTACAGTTATAACCGTTATGTTATACTGCCCTTATTTATCATGATATATGGAGCTCCCAAGTTCAGTTCATGATGTGGCATGTTTAGTTCAGTCATAATATAGCCACATTCACATGAAACAAAATGGAAAAGTCAGAGTAATTCAAAATTATCTCAATATTAGAATTCAGGAATTTGAAAATTTTGTGGCAACCTTGAAATGTGATCTACATTCTTTCCCGAATATATATATTTTTAAATTATATTATGAATAATGATATTGGTTGAAATCATATCTAAGAATTGCATTAGAATAACAATTAAAAAGAATTAAACTCACACAATAAGAATATGTCTTTGTTAAATAGGATTTAATTACATATATTTGGAGTGGGCCTTTTATTGAAAGTCTTCACATCCTGAATGATTTCTCTGTAATTTCTTTAAAAAATTGTGATCGCATTTTAATATTTGGTTGAACATAAAACTGTATTTAAAGTAAGTGAACCTCATTGGAGGATAATGTTCTAGTCAGTGATCTTAGTATAATGAACCCTTTAAATAGAAAACATAATTTCTCAAGGACTGCAATGGTAAATATATTTTAAATGGGAAAAAGAAACTTTCAACAAGTTGGTTAAGACCTCCTATTTGAGATTACCTCATCCAGTTCAATCATCCGACTAACTTCCCTATTGGATACATGGATTCGCAATAACCCAGTGAGAGTACCCTGACTATCTATAAATAAAGAATTCTTCATGTGTCGCAGGTGCAGAATGCCACGAACAGCAACCAGAAGGAGAAGTATGAGGCAGACCTCAAGAAAGAGATCAAGAAACTCCAGGTGAGCAGAAGCCTATTTTAGGCAACATCTTACATATTTTGCACTAAATATTACAAAGAATTGATTTGAATTGATTTTAGTAGGTGGGTTTGTAGGCCAAAAGTATGTTTTGAAACACTAGTTGGTGTGTGGTCTTACAGTGTTATACAGAAAGTAATCCAAACTTTAAGAGACTGCCATCGTGCATTAAAAAGAATAATATGTGTATACAGAGAGCATATTGTTTTTAAAAGGTGTAATATTTACAAAAAGGAAGTTACCGTATATTTTAAAATTCATTGATGTTGTTGGACTGTTATGATGTTTTAAAAATGAATTTCTATTGTAATTCAGCTGAGCCAATTATATGACAGTGTGCAAAATGTCCCCTCACCATTCGCCAGATGCTAAGTTGAAAAAAAATTGGCAAAGCAAACCTGAAACCTATCGCCAATTCTGGTTGATCATTTTATGTTTATTCATTTTCAAGTCCCTATTTTCAAAACCACTTGTTCCCAGAATTATCACTGGTGTAAATTGATATTGACTTCCCCAGGTAAAGAGCAGCAATTTGAGAATTTAAAATAACGTTGTAATCTGCGAAACATCATCAGTTTGCATTTAGAAGGACATTGAGTAACAAACACATTGTTAACCTGTGTCCTTTTTGTTGTCTTTTCAGCGTTTGCGTGATCAGATTAAGACCTGGATGGCATCTAATGATGTCAAAGACAAAAGAGTGCTCTATGACAAGAGGAAGCTCATTGAAACGGTAATACTTTTTTAAGTATTTTTGGTAGCTCGTAAATACTGTTTAATCAATATACCAATATGATTTGAATTCATTTAAAATATTACAACACACTTAATTATTGCAGATCTTTGGGACATGTTTCTGAAAGATTAAGTATCTAAACTATTTCGCTGAATTTGCACCGAGTGTCTGAACTTTTTCTAATAATTTGTACTTGTGGAATATGGAGGAGATACACATCGGTGGACAACAGGGAAAGTTAAATTGGTTATATAGTCATGCCTCCAATAGAATTTTTCATTCAATACCGGATACACTTGACAAACTCACAGCCAGGGAATATGGCTTCTTATTTCCCAATCATATGTAGGACATAGACCAATCAGATAGTAATTAATATGGCAGTTATATAATAATGCAGCAAAAAATGTCTTGTAGCAAATGGAAAGGTTCAAAGTGGTCGAGAGGGAGACAAAGACAAAGGCTTACTCTAAGGAGGGGCTTGGGGCTGCTGCAAAGTTAGACCCTGCTCAAAAGGAGAAAGGCGAATTCACTGGTTGGATATCGGTAAGTCTTAAAAATATTGATCTCTACAAAGTAGACGATAAGACAGTTTAAGCTTGGAATCTTAAAAGTTCAAAATAGAAAAGAAATGTAGTCTTGTATCAGTCTGTCTTAGTTTTTATATTAATGTTCTAATATTAATCAGTTTTCCTGAAACAACCTCTATAAGGTACTATTCACAACAGCAAACTATTGCTTTTATATGTGGAATACAATATATGGCACAAGTTTTGGTTCAAACAAAATTATTTATGATGGATTATTTTGATTTTCAGCAATGTATTGATTCACTGAACATACAAATGGACCAGTTTGAAAGTGAAGCCGAAAATCTTCAGGTCACCTCAAAAAAGAAAAAACAAATAGATAAAGATGTAAGTGAATCAAGTTATCATTTTATGTATGTGGTATAGTAATTATGTCCAATACAGTGTCTGCATTGTAGAACAGGACCATAATCTACAGACATTTTCTAGCAAATTTAATAATAGAATGTGAAAAAATGCCAATTAGCAGAATTTTGATATTTTGTAATACTCCTTGTATTGTTTTTTACTGTCTGAACAACTCGAGTTGTTTATTTCAGAAACTAGAAAGAAGTGAAGAACTAAAAGTGTCTTTAGAAAAACATCGAACCCATGTTTCAACATTAGAAAAAATTATGCGATTAGTGGACAATGATGCTTTATCAATTGACCAGGTAGGGCTACCTTTATAAGTATGTGTAAATGTCAATATAGCAAGGACTTTTTCTGCCACCCAGTGGGAATATATGTACTAAGGTAGCCATGATAGTCCAGTATACAGCTTGAGAACATCCAAAGGCTTTTTAACTTGACAACATCCAAAGGCTTTTTATCAAATCAGTATACTGTACATGTAAATATAATAGTTATACAGTCATGCATACATTGGACCTCTTCATATGGGAATGTTCTCTTGTGTAAAACAACTGAAAAAATTGTAAGCTTTTTCCAACCATTCCTGAGTAGAGAACCCTTCTTTCCTTGCAAGAATACTGCAATAAATGCTATCACAATATCTTATTTGAAAAAAAAATTGCGTTAACAAAGGTACTTGATGCATTTTAATTGGAAAACACAAGGAATGGAAGAAAATTCATCTTGGAATGAAAAAGCCTCTTTGAGCAATGATCCCAGAAAACTTTGATGTAAAGACGTGTTTGCATTATTTCCATAATGTTCATACACATTCTTGTTTCAGATCAAGAAAATCAAAGACGACATAGAGTACTACATAGATTCAAATCAGGAGCCAGACTTTGAAGAGAACGAATTTATTTATGATGATTTAGATCTGGATGAGCTAGACCCACTCTCAGGTGAATATGGTCAGTGTCATTGTAACGACTTTGTTATGGCCCTTGGTGCATGGGCAGATGTTGAGATGAATTTATGCTGAATATTAATTTCTGTTGATAACTGTATGCAAGCCAAAAATAATAGATAGTTCTCCATGTGAGTTTCATCACATAGCAATCTGCTAGCTTGACAAACATTCTTGGCTTGTATGCCAGACTTATGTTTAGAATTTTTGGTATGAATTAGGATCAGCTTTGAGTGTACATGTTGTGAGCTGATATTCTGTGTTCGATTTCAGCAACTTCACCTACAGGGAATGACCTGGATGAGAATTCTGGCACCCCTACATCAATGAATTCTAGCTCCCCAATCCCAAGCCCGGGGCTTTCAAATCATTCCAAGGTATGGTTAAATTGCTCCCCCATTCTTTGTATTCACATTTTCATTTCTTTCTGAAAACTGAATCATTTTCTATTTTTAACAGTTTTTAGGGTAAATTTGAGTTGGATTTATTTCAATTTGTAGATATTTCCAACAAATTGTTTATTATTTTCAGGATGATGAGTTTAAAAAAACTCGGACACGGTCCCTATCGGGAGAAGCTGTTAAGGGTATCCCATCAAAAGCAAACTCAAACAACACAAATATCATGACTACTCCTGTAAAAATATTAACTACCCCAACTAAGCAGCTAAATATGGGGTAGGTATTCCTGGTTTTACTTAAAACATTCAAGCCAGTTATTTTTAAATGAATGAGATTTGGTGTATGCTTTTAAATGGGTAATAACTTCATTAGCTTTAAATATTTATGCCTTGTATTTGTTAGTCCATACCGGCTTTCATCGATGGATCAAATTTTATTTTATTTTTTGTTAATTGAAAAAATGCTTGTGATTTAAACAATCCCTGAGGATGACACAGTCCAGAGATGCAAATAGAGTAAAATAACATATTTGGGAATCTCAAAATCTGAACACTAAAAAAACAGAAATTAATAAAAAATACTTCTGTTATTTGATGAATTTCATTTCTGAGTACATTGCTTTTATACCTTTTTGTTGGAATTTTGTTTGTTTGAATATTTTAATTTTGTATAAAAACTAACATTTATGTTATTATGTTATGTTATACCTCATATATTTTCAGTTTTAACATGTCACAACATGCAGTACAGCCACAAGCAGATGCTGGTACTAATCATTTACCCCCAGCGTCTACTGTTGGCCAGTTTTTCAGCAATTCACTAAATTCAGGTAGGTTTTCTCAATACCACTTTTCATTCATCAACTTCTCAGCTTTCAACTGAACGAGACTTTAATAAAGATCTCCATAATTTTGAAATTATATTATATTAATATTCAGAAAAACCAGATCAGTAAAAATGTTGAAAAAAAATTATGAAGAAATTTTGACAATGTATTTCATTTCAGCCTACACTTATGAAGGCATCCCTAATTCTATAGTAGATGGTGTATTGTATCCATACAAACTTCCTCCAAACCTGCTCTTATCATTTGCCCAGGGTATAAGTGTAGATAAGAATAATGCAGCTTTTCTGTGTTAATTGTTGTTTATGTTGTTTGTTTAATTTCAATTGTTGAAAGTGAAAGGATCCCACAAGATGTCCTCAGTGATTCACATTTTCATTTAGTTAAGATCATTTAAGTGCATGCTATATTACTCCCATTGCAGTTGTAGTCTCCAGCATACCACTGCAGATAGCAAATAAAGTTTCAGTGACGACAACGGATATATCTGCATAACTAGTTAAAATCACAGCTAAATGAGAGATTTTGTATCTCCAGTTAAATTATGCCATTGTAATAAGATTCTAAAAGAAATATTTACTCTCATATATAAAAGATTAACCGTTGGAATAAAATTAGTACATATTGAAATTTTGAATGCATGTACATAATTTTGACATGTTGAGGCATCATGTTCCGATCTCAATTTTTTGATATTAATGAATTCTCTTTTATTTCAGCGACTGAAACGTCAAAGCCTATGGTAAACTCAGTTGATCATACGTCATTAGCCAACAGTGTATTCAGCTCTAGTTCTAGTTTTGGGGGGACCACCAATGCTGCCGTCTCGGATGCTGCGATGGCTAGTCAGAATTTGTTGCAGTCACAGGTAGGACATAAAAGATCCATGCAGGTTTATTAATACATGTATTTGACGTTTTCTCAAGGAAAACTGCTTAAACCTATTCAAAAGCTGAAGAATAGCAAGATCTGATTAGGTTTTGGGCACGGTGATGTTATGTAAATAACTTGGGGGTATTAAACATTATCTTAATGTTTCCATCATTTTCAATTTTGTATGTACTTTGTACATACTCTTCATTTCAGTACAATCCATGTTTAAGATAAGCTCTGTATCATTGTAATTCAAGTATAGTCCACATCAAATTGGATTTGTCTCCCCATGGCAAATTTTTGATGAACTATTCTGACTCCATGTTAGAGATCAATGTATGTGTTAACATTTTGGTCAGTGAGCCAGGCAGTCACTGTTATATTGGAACACATGATATCTATCTGTCTTGCCTTGTGTTTCATCTGACCTCAGAAAATTAAATTGCATCAAACTTCATTTCAGATGGTGAGCCTAGCAAATAGTATGGCAGCCAGTAGCCTTGCTTCCAACATGCCACTGTTCCAGTCGACCCCTAGTAACTTCAACAATACGTCCCTCATGTCATTACCCTCTTCAATCCATAGTAGTGCACCTACGTCGCAACAAGGCAGTAGCTCAACAGTGCCTGCTCTTGCTGCACTACGGGCGGGGGTGACAGGGATGGGAATGAATGGCAATCACAGACCAGATAATGGTGTGACCTTACTGAATGGACCAGCGAGCGCTGGAGGGGATATTTTACATAATAATAAGGTATTTTGCTTTCTTAAAATTGGGTGAGAACTAAGTTATCCCAGGTGTTGAAATATCTGATATAATGACTTGCACCTAATTAGAGCTGTGTTGGGCTTTCAGTAACAACATGGTGTCAGATGTGTGCTATATAAACACAAGAACACTTTCATGGTGCTGTCTGTTGTATGGAGCATTATGCATTCAAACTTGTAACAAACTTCTTCATTTATGAAGGTTATGTGTGTATCTATTTAATAGATGTTTAAATACTTCTAATGGAGGCAGATAAGGAGGATATGGCCTCAAGTCAAGACATCTAGCAGCACGTTACATTCATTTTCTCTTTTCAATCAACTTTTCAAAGTATGAGCCCAAAGTTTGGAAATATTTGTTAATCATCCAAATATAACTTGAAATATTGTTTTGAAAATTTAAGTTTCCAACCATTTTAGCAAACAAAAAGTTTATAGATTTTTTTAGATCATCAAAAACAATACTATAAATAGTATTTTTCTGTAATTTAATACTTTTCCTCATGAAGCTGAATATCATTTCAAAAATATATATTATATTTTTATTGAATTTGTATATACTTTCATTGAAAGTTTTCTAAGTGTTATAGAAAGGATCTTTTAAAAACTGTATTCAAGACAAAACAAGATTATTACATAAACTTGCAAGATAGATATAATTGGAAAACATGTCCTCAGAATACCTTTCGATATGTTTATTCTCTAAGTTCATCACAAACATCTGCTTTTCAGGAGGTGAGTACATCAGAGAACATGTCATCGTTAAAACTGCTATCCCAGCAGGCAGCAGTTAGTGCAGGACTGACGACTACGCCACCTGTTCCAACTCAGGTGACATCTATGAGTAATATGGGGGGAAATACCAATAACACAGTGACAACAGAAACTACTCCCAGTGATCTTTGTAAGTTGACATTCCTAGATTTATTCAATTAATGGTGAAATATTCTTATCAATGACTTTTACCTCTATAGTAAACCAAAACTGTTTACTTTATTATTTTTTCTCCAAAATATCAGTTGCTTTATGGTAATTTTATTTTTGAATTTACCTTAAATTTGTACCACAATGTTGTATTTTTATTAGTGGTAGGGCAGTAGTATTATATATATCTTTTATTGACTCTTTAGATGTCATATCATGACATATTAGTCACTAAGGTAGAGCAGTTATTCCCATTGTCGAGTTGAAAAACTGGTATCTTTATCCTGGCTAGAACCATAGACAATTCTAGCCAGCGCCAGCCTTTTATCGAGTTAGCAGCACTCTAGTGATCGCCGTATTGAATACACTCAATTTACTTTGCCACGTTGGCTTCAGATTGTGTACTATAGTACTGTAGTGAGGCTATGATATGTTGAATACCTGTGTATTATTTTCAGTAGGGTTATTTGAAAGTGTAAGTCAACAACCACCACAGCCTACCGCCCCGTCACCAGCAGAGCAAATACAGCAGCCTACTACTACTATACACCTTGTACCTTTATTGGGCGTGGCCCCTCTGGGACGCCAGCCACTCAACAAAGAACATTTGTATCATTTAGCCATGTTAGATTCATCTTACCATCACTTACCACATCCGTCAGATTCTGAGAGACTTCGGTGAGTTAATGTCCCCATTCTATGGAACTGTTCACACAAAATGCCACATAAATCTTGATCACTAGAATTGCTTAACTAGTGTGTCTCTAAAAAAATAAAAATTGGATGTACAGATATTTAATAGCATTTGTTGTTTGTATGTTGCAGGCACTATTTACCAAGGAACCCTTGCCCAACAGCCGCATACTACCCACAATTAGCGCCCCCTGGTGCTGACACTTTAGACTTCTTTCAACGACTGTCCACAGAAACACTATTCTTTATATTCTATTATATGGAGGTATGTATAGTATGCGTGTAGTATATATTCCATTCGATCATCCATTTCAGCTTAAGTTTGGTATCTAGGCAATGGTGCATGCTTGTTGATTGGACAATTTAAAAACATGTTTGTCCAAAATCTGCTTTAAATCAAGCTTGAGAAAATGAATCGACTTCTCTCATTTATTGACTTCCTACATGTTACAGTTCTGAATTGTTTGAATTTCATCCATTAGCTATTTAAAGGTTGCATGTATTTTTGTCAATTCAGCATGCAGTATTTTCAAAAGCTTGAGCTGACCCATTTCTAATTTCACTGCTTCATTGTAAACAGAAATTTTTATGGAATCTATGACATGCTTGCTTGCTTGCTGACCAGATGTGCAATGCACTCTGCGAGAGTCTAACTGGGGTATGACAATCCTTAGTATTGTATGGTAGAGTGCCATATAGACACAGGCTTTACTTACATGGTGCCCTTAGAACAATGGGCATTGTGCATGCAGCCTTGTGACAATCTCTGCTTGGAGGCTTTGCTGTATTGGTATCAATGTTTTAAGCATGTTTATAAGTTTCATTGATGTTTAATTATGCAGTTGTGCCTGCTTGAATTTAATGCAATCATTTTTCACTTATTCATTCATTCAATGGAAATGGTAGTATTGAAGCATTTACAATGACAATATGTTGTATTTTATAGGGTACTAAGGCTCAATACTTAGCTGCAAAAGCATTAAAAAAGCAATCGTGGCGGTTCCACACGAAGTATATGATGTGGTTTCAGAGGCACGAAGAACCAAAAAAAATCACAGAAGAATATGAACAGGTAAATAGATATCAAAAAATGTCTTCAATCTTTGAAACATTCTAGTCAATAAAAGGGATACACACTTCATAATGGTGACATGAACAATGCTAATCACTTTTGACTGCTGAGATATCCTTTTTGGAAGACAATGTATTTAAGCTGTTGAAAACTACATTTAATAGGTACTGTTTAATCTTGGGCATATATTACACATGAATCTTTACAAGAATGAGTAATTTCTCAACTCTTTAATTTCAGGGCACATATATATACTTTGACTATGAAAAGTGGGGCCAAAGGAAAAAGGAGGGGTTCACGTTTGAATATAGATTTCTAGAAGACCGAGACTGAGTTGAGCTGACCAGTGGTTGGTGGTTGCAGCAATCATTTACTAGATGGCAATCCTCAACCCAGCAATTTTCTACTCAGAGCAGTCATCTACTCAAGCTCGAGTTAGAGCCCATCAGAGGATAGTATCGCCATATGTAGTTGAGTTTGGATCATGTAGAGTGGAATCATGTCTTTGATCTATTTCATTAAGTATGGCCCCTGTCTAAAGTGATCCATGATCTTCGATCCTCGATCTCTGAACAGGAAACATTCTAGAGATTGTGATATCATATTGGTACACAAGTCTGGAATTCATTGGATTAAATTTGAACATGTTTGTTTCATCACCTTTGTCGCAGATTTTGGATTTATTATTGTTCAGGTTGACATCATGTTTCTACAGGAGGAATATGACACTGCCGAAAATCATTAAGATATTATAAATCAGGGAACTCCTTGACCTCGGCCTTCTAAAGTATAGGCCTAGTTATTATATGTTATTATAAGCTCTTGAATTGTTGGTTCTTGAGAATCAATGGCCATTAGGAGCTGAATACGTGATGCACACAAACATGGCTTGCATATCTAAGAGAGAAGTTCTCCTCACATGGTTGGAATTTATATTCAAGAACAGGATGGAGAAGTCAAAATAGTTTGCTAACAATGTAAGAGATACATCATGATTATGGAATATGGACAGGAAATAGTACTTAGTGAACAGTTTTTATGGAATATTGACATAATGAATGGTGTAAAACACTGACAAGAATTTGATCACAAGATTATAAGAATTGTGTTCACATCTTAATGGCAACTTTCTGGTAAAGTTGTGTTTAAGAGTGTTCACTCTTGCAATGACACTAAGGCTTGGATGACCAATCCAAAAAACAGGTGCTTTTATGTAGGATCAAAAACATCTTTTCATCAAGCAGTGGCAGACAAATCTGAGAAAGTTGAAAAATGACTGAATCTGATAGATTTGATATTTTATTAATATTTTGAATTTTTCAGTGTTTTCTGTCCATTGATCAAGTAGATGTTTAAGCTTTTTGACATTGACAGCCTAAGTTGCTATTTAAATCTGGAGTATATTAGTACCGGAACAGTGTAGAATATTTTTAATGACTGCGTCTAGTAGTATCAAGTTAATATATCATAACAAGGTGCTAATGTATCAAACCATTGTTTAAATCTTTTGTTCACTTGGCATTTATCAAAACTCAATATCATCAATGGTGTAATGTTTAGGATTGATAAATGCTTAGAGTGAGTGGTACTTGTAGGTCAAATCAACTGTAGTATGCATACACTGAAATCTGTTAAAGACTTGTCTTGTGGATGATGTAACAAAACCTCACCCAGCTGAGCATAAAACTGCAATATTTAGCAAGGTTAGAACTTGAACATGTGATCGATGTCATTTATATGCTCACTAAGTTATAAATACTAGCATATGCATACAATGGTAAGATTGACACACATGTTCTAGCTCACAGATTAGTGTTATGTTGATAAAATTTTGGATTGAGCCTTCATGGCTTGTGAAAAGGGCAGCAAAGAAGATATATTGTGATCTCAAACCATCGTTACTCTATAAAACTTGGGTTGAGTGTATCGTCATGGTAATTCAGTATGTAAGCATGGTAACTCGGTGTGTAACTATGGCAATACAGTGTATTTTAACATTGTTACTCACTGTGCAATCATGGTAACTTTGTGTGTAATCATGATGTCTCATTGTGCAACCATGGCAACTCAGTGTGTAACTTATGGCATTTTGTGTGTAATCATTGTTACTCAGTGTTTATGCATAGCAACTCAGTGTGTAACAATGGAAACTCAAGTGTGTATAACCATTGTATTCATGATTTCTCCCATAATAACAATCCTAGAAACCATTCATTATCATGGTAACTAGGTATTTATGGTTACTATGGGAACAGATACCTTTGTTCCATTGAAATTGGTTCCTTTAATAACTAGATTTGTTTTCAATTTTTGGTTGCTTTGGGAACAAATGTGGTTGTTATGGGAATGAATTGTGATGTTAATTCCAATATGTTAAGATGGATGTTAAGCTCATGTGTTCCTATTTTCACATTACATAATTCTCATGTTATATGGTTTATGTAAAATGTCAGGGATTGTATAATTTACTTGCCAAAACGAAAGAAAATGTATGGTCTTTGATTCCCAAGTTCTTATTACAAAATGATCTAAATTTTGAAAGCCTTTAGATATACTGCAGTTACATTGGATGCTCAGTGAATATTTTACAATAGATGACCATGGAGATTTACATTGTAATTTGAATAGCTTTGAAGGTATGAAAGTATGAAGTCTGATTGTGTTCATTATTTATCTCTTACAACTCTGGTCAGGTATATCGAATTTTAGAAACATCTCTCCTTAACTTCTCGCTTGTATTTCAAAGAAGTATCTAATTTGCACACTATTCTGATGCCATTTTGTTTTATCTTGATGAATTCCCCTTTTCACCCTATTTAAATCATGAGCAATGTGTCATTTTCCTTGTGTTCTCAAAGGTTGCTACAAGAAACTAAAGTTAAAGTTCCTAAAGAAAACCTCAACATTTACATGGCTCGATTTTATCATTTCATGTTTCATTATCCCAGCTGTTCAAGAGGCTGTGTCATCAATATCATACATATTATTTCAACTTTCTAGCTTGGAGTTTTTGTCTGTATAATTTAGTATCCCCTTATGTTATTTATTTTTTCATAACAGATTATTTTCACTGAATTGTTCAGTCAAATATCTTCCAAGATTTGAATTTTGGAGAAATCAGCTAATTCACGAGTATCCAAATGTTTCATCAGAAAATGAAAACATGAGCTCAGTAAATTACACTGTTCTAAACCTAAGATCATGTTTTACGCTGTGTCCATGCATCAAAGAAAATTTTTGCTGTTATTTTAGAATTGGGAAAGGTATAAATGATCGTAATTTTTAAATTTTAATTCTTGTGGAACACTTCATTTGTTATTATACTCTATTATGTCATTCATTTGAACAAACTATTTTGATACATTTTCATTCTGCTTTACCTCAAATGTACTGTTTTGATATGCATTTACTAATTGTAATTCCCTAATTTTATTCCTATGTGTTACATAAGATCTATAAAGTACTAGGCACTTGATTCCCTTTTGTTGCATACATCACTATATGGGGGGGGGGGTGCTTTATATGCTTGTATTGTCATGCTTATTCCACTCCATTTGGGAAATTTGAATGAAATGTCTGATTAGACAATATTCTATGCCTCAACTATAGCACGCTTCCAATCTACTTTACATCTCAATATTTTCACTGCTGACATTTTCCAGTGGTTGTTAAGCACCAATCATATGGAGTGTTCAAAAGAATCTACAAATATATCAACCAATAATAATATGGTTTTCAGTCCCATGATTAAACTGTTCGCTCAGAATCATGGGATTGAAATACCTCTTCCATGGTGAACAATGTTGGGTGTATGCAATTAAGGGTAGAACATTAAGAGATAAATGCTGATTTTTAGATCTAAGTAATTTTAAGGCAGTATTATAGAGATATAAAGCATTGTGATGGTTTTTGCCAGCATCCTATTTAAGCTCTGTAGACCGTGAACTTGTTCCAGTTTCTGACAAAAACTATCTCGCAGCTTTTTATCTTAAAAACAATGTATTGTATGGAATTGAGTTTGGGTCATATTTTTGAACCAGAACTTGAAAATGAAACTGCTTCATGGAAGCAATTGGGTTATTATTAATTAAAATTATTCAAGGATTTGTTCTCACTTCATTTCGTGATTTGCGATTTACATGAATGCAAGACTTTCAAGAATTTCATCATACATGTGACTATTTTAACTAGATATATACGGGTGAAACATGGGTTCAATCTAGGTATCCCATTTTTCACATAATATTGATACCTAGATTGAACTCTATGTAACTGATCAACAGATTATTCTTCATTTTAAACACATGGGTCATACGATGAAGTGATTTTTCCTTAGTTTCAAATTGGTTACTAACTTTAAAGTTAATGTTTAGCTATTTCAGTTCTCATGTATCCATTTTTCATACTGAGTCCCACTCAGTTTTAGTCTTCTATATATACAGTAATCATCTTATTTTTGTACAGCAATTTGCAGCCGAGGCCCGGGTGTGTCTAACAACCAGAGCCATCTATTGGTCTGGTTCAAATGTAAATAAAGGGACCACTCGGCTCCCTGGGTATGACATTATGCTGATGATGACAAAATAAACTGATTTGTCTGTGTAAAACATAATTTACTCGTCTTTGTTATAAATGTGTTTTTTATTTATTTTATATTTATTAGGAGACCCCATCTCAATATCTTGAGATATAAGAGCTCAAAAACTGGAAATAGTTTGAAATTTTTCAAGACCAAATTTCAACTTGCTTCAAATTGACTAATTATCCCAATGAACAAAGTTCAGTAGGGATATAGTGAAGCCGTCAGTAATACAATTCATTCTTACAAAATAAGTGAGTCCAGACAAAAAGTTGTTATTGTGTTAGTTTAACTGGGCATAAATTACACTCATTGGCCTTGGTTTTCTTAATTGGCTTGGATAAAATGTTGTTCTGTTTATTCAGAAAAGGAGTATAGTTCAATATACAAGTTCACATTCGTTCCATCCTCTTGTAGAAATTAATCTCATATTATTTCATCTCAAATATAGAACACAAAAATATAATAAAAAACAAGTTTCTATTAATTGCAAAAGTTAGCTTCTATGTCATGACTGAGTTTGGGTTCCGCTTCTAGGGAAAAAATATCCATCTGGAAATATCGTATTGACCATTGCTATACACTCCATATTTAATCCTCCCAGTAAATAACATTGTATACAGTATACAAGTATATATGACATTAAGGATCTGGGGTTTGGGTAATGTGAGACATGAGGCCACTTGTCTTTTTGAATCTCATATTCAATATTCTTTCTTTAAACCCTCATATTTATTAATATTTTTGGAGTGGTAATTCAATTATGTACCTATTTTTTATTCTTTATCCCATAGTTGAACTCTGTTCCGCTCTGTTAGGTAACATGAAAACATATTTATGATATTTTGCAAATGCGTGGAAAAAGTGATATCTGTGGAATACGGAAAATATTTCACAGATATCACCTTTTGGCAGGGATTTGAAAACTACCACCTTGTTACATAGTGATTTCATGACATCACAGGGATGAATGAATCAATGGATGTTGTTTTGATATGGTTTGTTTAGTTTTAGAGGTGAACTATGGGAAAAATAGAACATCCTATGAATTTTCGTGATAATGTGTTCATCCAACTCATTGATATCAATATCTGCGCTAATTCGCTATGCTAACTTGGCAAGACATTGATATCAACTCGGAGATAAAGATAAAATCATATGATATCCTATACATATCCTTTACTGTGCCACAACTTTCTCATATGTTATATATTTTGACGCAGGCCATCATTTATTTTCCTTGAATTCATGCTTTTGTTCCTCGTTTTAGAAATGAGAGGAAATCTTTGATTTTCCATGTATTTAAGTTGCTTAAATGTTGCCCTGTGATGTTGATAAAAGTCAATAGTAATCCATTACAGTCACAGTTGAAATGTTGAGACATGCGCAGACCTCTATTTAGTGATATTTTCATTTCAAATATGGCGGCCAATCCGATGTCTGACGACCCTTACAAAGAATCTAGGCAGTTTGCATTTTTACCTCCTGTGAAATAACAAGTGGAATTTAGTCGTTGTTTTGTGTTTTATTATCATTCTGCATCGTAATTCTATGTGATGTGGTGTTGAAATGTCAGCAGGAATACATATCCATACGATAATCGAGTGAATCAGATAACAGATTTTTCGAAAACCCGTCTCATGCTAAGAGTGTAAAAACTTGTATTAACATGCTCAAAAGTGCCAATGAGCACATCAATGTCAAGCTAAATCAATGTTTTGTCTAAAACAGGTACCTGATCTACTCAAAACAGCTTGTCATTCACGTATACACGCTTAGCAAACACCGCGAAATGATCTGAATCTTGGAATTTCGTTCTAGAGCTAGTAATGTTTGCTCCGGTCTTCGTCATAAGTGTCATCAGACTTCACGCATGCTCAGGAGAAAAACCATCAACCAATAACGTTTTATAAATCAATTTTGCGCATGCGCCTTACAACGGAAAAGAAATTCGTATTTATAAACGAACCAATTTGAGATAATCCAATATCAGTCGGAGAAATCTGACGATCTATGAAACTCACTTCAAAAAATCAAATGCGGACTGACGGCGTATTCTACTATGTTTGGATCTAAGATTTTCAGTATAGATAAAGTCTTTTATGATCTTTCGAATGAGGTAAGTCTCTAGTTCGAAAGACAATCGTATCAACTTGAACAAAAGTTGAGTTTTGACGAAAAATTTTAACATGCGCAGAAGTCCCATTTTCGTTGTACCATATTGACTGCATTGCTAGCCCAGAACCTACCAAAATAGCATTTGCATTTTGTCAATATTGCCCTATGTGCTTTTCCATGAAAATAATAATATTTCATACATTACATTTTAATATATTTAAATTGGTTAATATTTATATACTATTTACTTAGACAACAATTAATAAAGAATTTTTTGTAAAAACATTAAAAATGGTATATGATCTTTAAATGACTGTTGTGTGAACATCAAAGGTCAAAATTCGCTGAAATTGTATTTTTATAAAGCACAAATGATTTTTCATCAATATGATATGCATTATTATCAGATATCTTTGGGGGCTAAAAAGGGCCCTTAATGACACCCGTCCTTTCAACTTGCTTCAAATATGATATTTTTTAACATCATCTATGTGTTGCCTGAAGTTCATATACATGTATGCCCTAAGATTCTGAGATTTGATCTCCAAATTGTCAAAAACCCCTACGGCCGGCCTAGCCTCCTTAAGATTGCTTGAATTCTTGATGTCTATTATTTTGCTGCTGTCAAAAAGTGACGAGGTGTTGTTACAGCCACCATCTATTTATGATCTCAGATGCTTTACCCCCCTATCACACCAAACTAGTTCTTACCCGTTCTTGCCAGTCCTACGAAAACGTCGTAAAACGGGCTCAATCTGGCTGTGGTCGGGAAATATGTCTGAAATAATTAGCTTCTTCGTTCTTAAACAGTTTTCAATAAGTCCATCTCGTTCGCAGTTCGTTCAGGTCGCACCACGTCCGTGTGCAACGTCGTAGAACGCGTCCCTTAGTTTAGAAGGTCAACATGACCTGATTACAGAACGGTATGGTCGCCATCGAATTTTGAATCGATTCAAAATTCTAAAATCACATTCCCGTCTGAGAACGTTCATAAAGTTCGTAAATAGACCTTAGAAAGTTGCAGCTACGTTCATTCCGTTTGCACACAGTTTAAAACCAGTTTTGGAGAATGCAGTGGCAACTTGTTTGGTGTGATAGCTATATTTTTGCTAACTCGTTCATAAGCAGTGTTAAATACGTTCTTAATCAGTTTAAACCCGTTTGCAATTAGTTCTACCTCGTTCTCAACACGTCCTCAGACGGCTTTGTATAAAAAACCTCCTACCTCATACCCACCTACCCACGTACGTTGGACATGATACAGTCTTTGAAGGGTTCAATTTTAAAGATCTTAGTTTATTAAATCTTAGTTTATGATGAATTATAGATGCATTTGTAACGACCCTTGATAGCAAGTTGCTACTACAGCCCAGCTGGGTTCGATTCCCACTCGGGGCATCCAATTTAGCACACTTTCTTTCAATTTCTTTATCTGGCTTGTTGGACCTATGCTCCCGGTCGTTAGTTGGTTCTTCCCCTGGGGCGACCTCGGGTCAATACTCAATACACATTATAACGCACCCATATGCCTTTATTTATGGATCTGTCATCCGTCTAGTCATAAAATAAAGCCGGAATTGTAGAAACGTTAATAATTAGAGCTATTCTGAGATTTAAAAATCTTTAAAATTGAACCCTTCAATGACTGTATCAAGACCCACGTAGGTGGGTATGAGGTAGGAGGTTTTTTATACAAAGCCTCCTCAGACAGTTCATCTCGTTGCTAAAACGTCCCTAGTAGGATTGAAGTACGACGGTTCCGTTCGAAGTACACCCAGCTCGTCGTTAGTACGTTGTCACTCGTTCTAATTGTAGAACGTGACGACCACGAGAACATTTTGAGCATTGTCTAAGTTCTAGAGGACCTACCCATTCGAGTACGTTCGATGAAGTTTGTAAATAGATCCCAAACGGTTCTTAGTAGGTCCAGTCCGTTCGTACACAGTTGAAGCCCGTTTTCGAGAACGTAGTGAGAACTAGTTTGGTGTGATAGTAGGGTTACATATAGGCACTAGACCGATAGGAAGATGGCAAAGTTGTATGTCTATTTATATCTTCATACATAACATAAGAGATGCCATCTTTCTTTCATAAGAGATGCCATCTTTCTTTCGATCTAGTTCCTATGCATGAATGTCAGGGTGACATATTAGCACTAACTCATATAGGACATTGAAGGCCCATTGAATTTTATTGCAGACCAACTGATTATTAAAGCACAATAGGAATAGTATACAGGGGGTGAAAGCAGGGTGTGATACAAGCACTAACCCATTGGGCAATGTCCAGTTTACTCTAGACCAGACTTGTTAATAAACTAGTTTTGACAATCGGCCCGACATCCTCATGAGCCACCCTGATCAATATGTGAAGGGATTAGACTGAACTACGAAATAAATGAAACTCAAATAATTTTTGTTCAATCATATATTTCATACAAAAGGGGTTTATTTTTTCCTCGATACATAATATATAATACATGTTTTTATTTTACAAACAAGAGAAAAATGATTACACAATATCAAAAATGTTGCCATAGTATAATCAACAAATACATAAACTAAAAGCAAAAAGGCTTTCTAAAGCCCTTAAACTATGCTACATTCGCTTAAAGCGGTGTCTTTGTGAGCAGTGACATATTTTGTATCATTTCAAAATTCATATTTTCAAGTTTACACATTCGGAATAAGGTCCATATAGGCACTATAAATACTCATAGGCATTTCCTATTCAGATGTCTCGAGTTCTCCAATATGAGTTATGAAATGAGTTTTTCATGGTATTATTTCCCTGTTAATTTCCCAACATTTCCCTCACTGTTTTGATATAATGTTTTACTTATTATAGTGAAACCATTCACTGACATACCATCTCATTATATTCACAGATATTTTAAATAATTATAACCGCATAAAATATTTAAATACAACTTTCAAAAACATGAGTTCACAAACAAATAAACAGACTAAAATCAGTCGCACAAACTACATTTCAATTGAATTCAATTTTTTAAATAACCATTTTACAACAAAAATAGAATTTTTACAATATCATGCTTTAGGACATTTTAATTACTGTACAATAACATCAAGGATAAAACCAATGAAAGTGTATTTAGATCTTATAGAATTTGTATAAATCATTTTGATTCTTTCTCAACCATTGATACAACAACTACCTGAATATAACTGCTTTATCATACAACAAACCCTACCCCCCCCCCCCACTTCTAACAACCACAACTTGTCCCATGGACAGGTGAAGTAGATAATGGGGGGGGGGGGCAGAAAACTGATGTAAGAGTAACCTCTAGCGTAGCACAATCATAACAAGGGTAACCATCGTGTTCTTCGATTGCCATCATCGAACTAAGTTCGAATTTTACTGTTGTTTTACCTAACTTTAGGATCACATTTCTGATGGAGTTAAAATATCTCCCATTTTGGATATTTTTTGCCTCATTGCTTTTTTCTTCCTGGCTACAACCACTGTGACATCAAGCTTTTTCTTGGTCTCTAAATGTTTTCTTATAATCAGAATTTTAGAAATGTAATCAGGTAGCTCATTCAACTTTTAGAGAAAATTTGAGTTGACTTGATCGGTGATTTCATGCTTGGGTTGTTATCAAAATCCCTTAAAACCCCGAAACACTTCAGAACATCCCTTCTCTTCTGCTCTTTGGTGAAATCAAATGATTTTTTGTTTAATGACTGCATTTTGCTTAATAACTGCATTTTGCTGAGCAAGCATTTCTGTCCTACTTTGCACTACTGCATTTCTAATGGATTCATTCTACAATTGTGTGAGTATCACATGAGGTGAATAAATAGAAGCCAGATGATTGGTTGATGCATCACCTAAGTCAAGGTATATACCATTCTGATCATTGTTTGTCACTGGAATATCCCTAAAATACAGCAAACACCTGCTTTGTAACAAACACCACTTTCCAAACTAAATACCTTCATGAAAAATCAATGAACCATTTCAATGTAAACATTCCCTTCATACAATCTATATTGAGATTTAGGCAGAGTATTTCACACTGCCTTTCATGGTCCACGAACAATCCATGTATGCCTATGGCTCATCATTTATCATTAGGTTTAGATAGAATGGTGTGTTCTGTGAAGAACAATCATCAGGCTATTGTATGCCAAGATTATTGTATGCCACATGATTTAGTAATAATTTATTGCTATAAGGAGCTTCTGTGTTGTTGGTGTTTTGTTCCCTCTTCTAACTGATCCTTTTCACACAGGGCACCAAATACTAATATTGTACAATTTAGATACAGTAACTAGTTTATCCCATGTGAAATTCAAAATTCTGTCAATTTTCTACACTAGATAGACATCTACAATGTTCTATTAAAAATAGTTTTTGATGCGTTTTAAAAAAATCGCACATTGTCATTAAAACAAGTATTTAAAAGCTAAAAGTCGTAAATTCTGAATTTCACATGTTATGTATCTAGCACCCAAAAGGAACCAACTGGTTCTCAGCTATTCTAAAATGGTATTGATGATAGGTATTTTACATACATTCATTTTCATTAAGTGTACTATTGTGCATTTGTTAATATATGGTGATGTACATTGAAAGTATTGTACCTTTCATGCATTTGGAATAACTTGTACCTCAAACATAATATGCTTTCAGAAATGTACAATAAACGCACTTTGCCTTCAAAATTGTACATCAAACATAATGTGCATTCATGAATGTACATCAAATATAATGTACCTTCACGAATGTACATCAAACATACCACACCTTTATAAATGTACATCAAAACATTCTGTACCTTCATAAAGTACATCAAATGTACAGTGCCTTCATAATATCAAACATACTGAACCCTCTTACCATGTACATCCAATATAACACATTGTGGCTACATCAAAGGTTATGTACCTTATACTTGGTATAATATAAAAGGATAGTTTATAGACTTTCTCAGAATGATAAAATTCATAAATAATTTTACCTCATGGTGAATTGTGAGTTTTTACAGAAGATGGTGAACTATACAGGTGCAGTAGAAAAATAATTGCAATAAATTAAAGATTTTCAACATAAACTCCAGTTCATTGGGACACCCTGTAGTAGAGGTTATACATTTAATATTGCAAGTTTCCAGATATTTCTAGTGAGTATTACACATATTACATGTACTGCATTATGTAATTTACATGTGTGATTTTTTTTGTTGAATGTGATCATTACAGAAAATTCCAGAAGTGTAATTTGATTCTACGCTAGATCTGCAACCTCAAATGATGTCCTTTCGTTTCAAGGTCATCATATTCAGTAGTACAGTACTTACATTTTCCTTTGTCATTTTTTAACAAATTTCATTTTTTGTATCATTTCATTTGTGCACTGAATGGAGTTTTGCTCAATTTTGAGCATTTCAATTCATTCTACTAACAGCGCCAATCTGTGTTTTTGTGACAAAATGAATAATTGAACATAATTTTCAGTTATGTTTATGGTAGTTGCTATAGCAACCCAACCATCATAGTCATGGCCGATATAGTTACACATATACATATTTATTCACAATATATACATGTATATGGTCTCATTCATTCAAACATCCATACACACTTATCGAATTTGCATTTTCCTATATATACAAATAATTATTTCAAATGTATAATGTGCAATTTACATACATACATATACAATATTTCACAGTTTATTCACACAATATACAATAACTTATTTGTAGGATAACCTTATATTGTTTTACTGCAATTCATATTATGTCCATATGTGACATTTGAGTTAATACCCAAGCCAATGCTGCAAGCGATGTTTACACAGAGACATATTAAGATATACTTATTTATGTCTCTGCTACAGAATGCAGTGTCAAATCTAGCTCCAGTTGCATACTCTACAGATTCAATAGATTAATTCAATAGATTAATTATTTTATTTTTTAATTCCAAACTAGTTGATTCAAAGGAGGTTTTAATTCCCATGATTCCCTCGTAATTTGTCAGGCTAAACTTTTCTATACAATAATTTCAGCTTTTAACTGCTATTCTAATGCATTATACTTAATCATTGATATAAGGCCATAAAAGTCAACAGAAAAGAAAAACTATAGATAATGGCATGTTAAAATTTTAATTTTTCTGATTCCAACAATGCTGTCCATGAAGAGGAAAACATAATCAGTAAAAACTGGTGTCACTTTTGACCAATCATGAATCAACAATTTTGTATAAAATACCATAAAACCAATCCTCCTTGAGTTCCTTAACTAGTTTTCTAAGGAGTAGATGTCCAACTTTGAACTTGGATCTGAGATGGTTAAAATGATTTTAATCCCTCACAAAGTCTTAAGAAATAACACGAAGCAGACTTTTATATGATTATAATCTATGAACCTTTTTTAAGGAAAGCAGAACTTAGAATGTACTTAAAATGACTAGCAAGAACCTTTGTCATACTGCTTCCACCTTTACATAAGTTTCTAGATCCCCATGAGCTGATTCAACATCTCCATTAGCTATACAATCAAACTGATCTCCGCTAATGACAGGTTCTTTTTTCTGATATGTAGGTCCGCCAACTTTCAGAGCATCAATGTCTGGTGAGGGTGTTATATCATCCTCAATTTTATAACCATGCATATTAATCCTTCCAGAAACAGGACTTGAATTCCTAGGACAAATATTACTGGGTCTTTTCTCTGGGTTTACTGAGCAATGAGGTGCTCCATCAGAGTCTATAGAGTCAGGAGCAAGTAAACAGCTCCTTGATGAGGGTGGAGATTCTTCGTCACCATTTAACTGTGCATTGTTATCCTCTGGAGAGGGTTCCCTCGTTAGAGCTGCATCATCTAAAGTTGGACCATCCTCAGAGTCCAACGAATGTCCGGTTATTTTGAGAATCTCCTCATCAAATTCATCATCGTCTAACCAGTCATTTGATTGGACCTCACTTGAAGGTATATTGTCAGTAGGGCTGCTAAGCTCTGTATCTTCCGATATGTGAATGTTTGGTGAATTTCGACCAATTAAATTCTTACAAGGTATATCGCCTTTGTCGATATCTATGTCATTGAGAGGCTGCGATTTATGAGCATCCTCCCTTAAGTCATATGGCTCTCTATAACCAGGAGCATACTTTTGTAAGTCATCAGCGATTTGCTGAAGTCTAAAGTTGCTATCATAGAGAGTTGGTTGAGATCGGTAGCGTTTTTCCTGACCAATAGGAGGCCAGTAATGTTCCCCGTAGTTGTTGCTCATAACATCAGGCATGCTGCCACAGTGGGGAAATAACATCTGCTGGGGTGAATATTTTCCCTCCATCCCTGAAGAGTCAGTGTCAACACCATCTTGCGTTGTCAAGGGGATATCCTGGACTGAACCACATTGAGGTTGTAAGGATTCAGTCATGTCATCAGTTATAACTTTGACCTTTGGGAGATCAGGCATCGGTGCATTGCAGACACTTTCAAAACTGTTGCAAGACGGACCAGATATGGATATCTCAATCTCTGCTGGCGACATATCTTGATCTGGAAACAAAAATGAAAATCATAATATATACGACTAACTAAGTCATAAACTGTTATTCTTTCAATTTAATCATCATGTACATCAACATATTATTTGTGTGACACTGTACCTATCTCATTTACAATTGGAGCACTATTAAGTTCCATTTGTGGTAATACTCTCATACTAGTGGTACACATCTTATAACAGGCTATAGATTTACATAAGAGTGGATTGATTAATATCTGTTTGTATGTTGATACCAGCAACACAATGATAACAGATCAATAGGCTACTATCTACCCTGAGTACACGTAGCCAACTACCCTCTGACTTTACCAAATGGCTTTTTGATACTAATAAAATAGTAATGATAACAAATTGAAATTTCTATGGAGTTTGAATGTGAAATACATGTACATGTAAATGTTTGGTTATTAGAAAAATGATTTTCTGGCTGCATTATTCTGATTGATTGGGCGTAGACACATTCAAAGGACTATCTCTTATTTTGAGAGTCTAGATAAAATGGGACTCTTTCAAAGGGTGGTGTTCATATTTGAAAATACTAAATACAGAGAGGAAGTAGTAAGGAAAAAACTACATAAGACTATAAAGGCTGGGCCAAAAAACGCCACTTTTTTTCAAGCCACTACAACTTTTTTATTTTCCAACCTACTACATACCCCAAATTTTGCAGTTACATGTATATAGTGCCAAGGGTTCTGAGTAATAATATAATGTAACAAGTCCTTCAACTTGGATTATATTTGATCTAAAAGGGGGGTTCAATTGGTCCGCCACCCTAATTGATGATATATTTTAGTTTTAGTCGCCTTGCTGATATTGCAGTATCAATGAAATGTTAGCTCAGTTTTTTCAACCTGTCTTAATTGCCAGCTTTAGTTGAGCAATTTTCTAGATTGGGTGCCTTCATATAACCTCCTGGAGACCTTCCCATACCCTATACTCACTGGGGTTTGCATCAGAGCTATTAGCTTGGCGATCATCAGGCCGTATCAGTTCAAGAACATTTTCCAAATTATGCTTATTTCTCATGGCACACCACATGTTTAAGTGAGACGCTGGTGACATATTCTATTCAAGTAAACGTGTACAATTCATAATCCAAGGCTAGATAACAACCTCAAGTTTCATTTGGAATGCAAATTATGAATTAATATCAAAAATTAAAAAGTTAAAGCATTTTGAAAAAAAAGTGGCGTTTTTTTGGCCCACCCTGTATAAAACTATTTTACATTGCATTGCATAGAAATTCAAGAAATCAAACAGCCTATTCATATTTTAGTGATATTAAATTGAGTGATACAAGCAAAAAAGTAGCACATAATGATACAATACGAATGGGAAGACTCCAAAGGGTGCAACCATTAATACACCAATGAAATAAATACTCCTGAAGCATAGTCCATTATTTATGAATTCATTTGCAATATATTGATCAGTGTTTACAGATAGAGTTACACACATGAAAGATTTGTATCATTCCACAAATTTTCAATGTCAATTCCAATATTTATTGATTTCTAATAATAAAAGTAAGAAATACATATTAAAGTGAATAACACCATATTGGGCATATTATCTATGCACTTTGAAAATTAACATGATAAAGAGAGATGTGAGAATAATATCTCCGTTTCAGCTACTACATTAGTATATGGAGACTGAGCATTGCAATTGACCTTTTGCGATCAGAATCCAGGAATTTTGTTTATGGATACTGTTGTCATGTATTTCGTCTTATTGGTGTGACGTCATATATACAAATGATATTAGACATGATGGAATCACGAAATGGCGGACACTTGGCAGTTTTGAGCTAAAAATATTGTCGTTTCTTTTATGAAAACCATGGGTCGGATATTTACCAGGTATGCCGATTTGACTAGATCATGATTATTTCTATATATGTGCGAAGTTTGGGTGAAATTCATACTAAACATCGATGCCTATAAGCGCCCCCCATTTTTGTCAAAATCGGGGGGCGCTTAACCGCTATCTAAATCATGTCAGTAAGATCTTAGACTTGGTATGTGCTTAGCATGAATGTTGATCTAGTCAAATCGAACGCTTTCATGAAAAATAAATCAATAAAGCACGAAATATAGAAAATAATCTCTCAAAATCAAACATCTAGAGCTGGGTGGCCTAATTGAGATGTCACTACAAGACAGAATCCATTCGGTGATCGCAAATCATCAATTGTATAGACCCATAGTTATTGGTTATTTTCATAACTGATCAAGCACTATGAGATTTACTTTTTCCTTACTGGAGAGGTGAAATGTATAACTTCATTAGTTAGGTTCCAAAACTTAGATTGATCTATTGATGGCTTCTCTCGAGACTTCTTTACTTTGAGGACCTGTCCTTTTCATCCTAAATGCGATAGCTAATGAACACAAAGATTTTATAGACTGATATACACAATTCGATAATATTCAAAGGATTAGGTCAAATCATCTTAAGACCCATTAATTTCTTCATTCAGGGTCCAAAAAGTAATATGCTCAAAATCTAATCATGCACAACTCACCAGGGTTTTCTTCATCTATATTCATTTCACTTGGTGGCCTGACTTCAAATGTAAAGTCATGAGGGAGTGAAGTTTGCTTACAAAGTGACCGCTTTCTCTCATTAGGGTCTAGCAGGTTGGCATTCTTCACCATTACTGCTCGCTCATCCATTTTCTCTCCATCCTCCCCCTAAATCAAAATAAATCACAAAGTTTTTATAACATGGTGATAACATGAAAGTGAATATAGAAATATATCATTTGTAGCATACAATTCAAAAGCTATAAAGACATTATAATAAGGCCTCATATGTTAAATCTTTATTGAATACTCGTAGTGAAACCTTTCTAAATCCCTCAAACTAGTTTGTGTCTATCCCGTTTGTGTCTATCCCAGCAAATAGATAATCATTAATCCTTTACACGATTCAAGGTATAAATATCACTTTAATACGAATTTCAATCCCAATCCTAAGATAATGGATTCTTTTCATGACAGGCTTTCAAAAAAAAACTCCAGAGCTTTTGAATTGATGCACAAAAAGCAATTGAAATTGTAAATGGATGAGGTAATGGGTTAAATAGGCTAAAAACTAAGTATAGAACTGCACACTAATTGTTCAATATCAGTGGAATTAAATATCAAATCAATTCTCATCTTAATATATATATTATTACATGTATTTGCATACATGTGTGTAGTGTACATGTAAATACGTACAAGTGAATGAAAAACATCAAATTGTGATACAAAATCACATCTTGCTTTCTGGGAGATGTCACAATCACTATGTACAATCCCATACATTGGGTTAAGGGTAAATGAAAATAACATCCAATAAAAATATAGCAAATAGGGAAATTGTGCATTAATTATAGACACAATGGTACAGTACATATATGCACATATTCCATTCAGTAAGAAATGCTAAACATCAAGCAATGAGAGTTCTTCCGTGCTACATGTAGACTGCAAATTAAACTATGTAGGGACTTCATCGAACTTAAATGTTTGGTGTTACTTTGTCCCGGGGCTGCTTTGACCATGTGGTTATTTCGACCATGGATGATAATTCAAATTTCAGGGCTCGGCCATCTTGAATTAAGATCTTGCCCATAGGAGGTTTTGATTTAGTTTTAAATGTTCAAAAAACAAACATGGCGGAGAGTGTAGATTGAAATCATAAGCCAATGTCGAAATACCCTATGGTTGAAATAGCCCCATAACAAAGTAACCCCATATGTCAAAGTTCGATGAAGGACCCTTACTTATTAACATTAGATTAACACAGAACATTTTGTAAACTAAGGAAAGAAATACAGACACTTCTTTGGTAAATCATTACCCTGTTTCATTGGCTAGTTGGTACACTTCCCTCTAAATAGGATAAACTAGAAACCAACAATGCCAAGGCATAGCAAATCCCAGTCAACAACCATGGGTGCCATTTTTCCAAAATCCCTCTCTTTTCAGTTATAGCAAAAATCATAAAATAAGACACAGAAATATCATTTTTCAAAATGGCCACTCACAAGTCAAATTATATAAGAAAGCGTAATATGCTTCTAAATACTGTAGGTGCATAATGCATATACAATTTCAACTAAACTGCTCCACTACTGTATAAGTGCCGGGTACTTAATCCGAGTGGTTAATTTGCCGAATGGTCAAATTTTATCATTTCTTATTTAAATTTTTCTTATGACAAGTAACTCCAATCGTATAACATTATGGAAATAATATTTCCCACATTTAATTTTCACGAACTGGGAAAAATTAGGCAATAGGCAAAGATTCGGCAAAATTACCTCTTACAGTATTTTTTTCAGCAACAATAGGATCTGATTGGCTTAATGACTTCAAAATTTAACCACTCATTTAAAGGGCATTAGACAAAATGAATCAACCAGATTAGCTATTGACTGAAATATCTTTACAATGCCTGTGTAAACTCCAATCACTATGTATCTGGTGTACGACATGTTCTGAGTTTCAAAATAAATGATAATCACAATAATTGTCTACGATATTTGGTGACAATGTCAGTGACACATTCATACTATTTGGTTTCTATGGCAACTATAATATACAAATAGGTTACTATCAATGCAATATCTGATAGAAAAGAACACATTGAAAGCGTGACATAATAAAAAAATAACAGTTGCATTCATATGTTTATGGTAATTAAGCAGTAATGTTTGTTAAGATACTCCAAGAAAATGAAATGATTCAGGTAAATATAAGAAATACATATTGTATCACTGGTGATCGGCTCGATTACGCTGGTTACCGAAACGGTTCGAAACAGTTCGAAATGGTTCATTTCGGTAACAAAATGTCGGAATGTCGAAGGTACAATTTTTCTTTTTTCCTTATTTCACGCGTTGTAGGCAGAATCCCCACGACATTTTTTCTCACAAACGTGTATCAGGATCATATGTTTTAGAAAATGTACATGTTTGCGAAAAAATAGCTCAGAAGACAACAGAATCGTCGATTTAATTCCTCACTTAAGTTACATAAACAGTATGGGTTAAAAGTGCAGATCTTAATTAACTGTTTTTCGAAAAACCATTTATGTAACTTAAGTGAGGAATTAAATCAACGATTCGTTGTCTTCTAAACTATTTGTTCGCAAATACAATGTATGTACATTTTCTTAAACATATGATACTGATACACGTTATAGTGATAAACATGTCATGGAAATTCTGCCTTCAACGTGTGAAATAAGGAAAAAAGAAAAATCGTACCTTCAATGTTCCGACATTTTGTTACCGAAACAAACTGTTTCGGTAACCAGCATAATCGAGTGGATCATCAGTGTGTATGAAAAGGAAATGAATTTATATTTTTAAAAATATTAGCATAAATGAAAGTGAAATAATGCAAAGCTGATTATCATTTTTTCTTGAAGCATCCTAACTACATAGAGGTGTTTGTCAACCAAAACGAACTGCAATAAATCTCTGTGTCTAATAAAATAGATGGGGTATAAGTGATGAACCTTGTCACGCCGATTTGCAGCTGCCGTCATCTCAATGGCCTTCTGGGTAATATAGTCGCTATAAAGAGCTAAATAAAACATAGTTTTCGACAGGGGAAGCATGGATCCATTGCTTGGGTTTATAATGTCAGATGACATCGATTTTGGGAGATACTGTCGGAATTGTTCTGCATCAAATCTGCTCAATAGATAGCGCTTTCCCTGCAAACAAAATGGCCGAATGAATGATATAATGGCATGCACAGTTAGAGATAAAAGGTGTGCAGCTAGGAGAACTTCTAATCGTGGATAAGTTCATTAGTAGCAGTGTAATATGGTCTTTGGTGCTTCAGAAATGACAATTCTACAAGATGGGCTGAGCAAAAATTATCTTAACATGTTAGTATGGTGACATCCATGACTGTAATTTAATAATTATACTATTTCAATTTTGATAATTTTAGACAGCCACACCTACTCTAAATCTAACAGTAATATTTTAACAAGAATATGGTTCAAAATTTCCTTTGAAAAATGACTATACCTCGTTTTCATCTTTTTTCTTTAAACTATCAGCATCGTCATTCTCTTTTTCAGCTTCCATATCACGGATTTCTTGATCCATATTTTCATCATCATCCATCGCTTTGTTAGACTCCTGAAACACCACAAAGAATCTATCACTTGGTGCAACCATGAAACACCCCAAACAAAAAAATCATACATTTAGCAAAAGTAATCATTTGATATTATAACTTTCTTGAATTGACGCAAATATCAAAAAACACTATTTCAATTATTAATTCTTTTGAAATTTTTGTATGTCATTATATCAACTGTATTTTTGGTTAATCAGATGTGCATCCAAAAGTATATAAAACAATATGATATAGAATATGAGATAAATATAGTGGATTGAATACCATTATGAAATAAAATACAAAATATATTTATATGTCAATTAACATGTATTTGGCCCATCTGAAATATATATGGCATATATGGTTACATAATGTACATGATGGTTATGTTAAATGGCAAGGTGCAGGAGACTAAACCTAAAAGTGCATTATAAAATAGATAATGCATTATAAATAGTAATTTAAGTACATGAATGTATATAAATATAAATTTTCTATCTAATGCACTCTTTTAAAAATGATGTTTAGAACCCGATCACTCATTGAAGCTGATGACCATCTTTTGTACTAATATGGTCAGAATAATTCGAAATATCTCCGTGAGCATTTCCCTTTATACATATCATTGTGCCACTGAGACTTTAAGATAATTTTATTACTTATTCCCAAAATACATCATTTTCAAAAAGATTTAGTTTCAACTATTACCTTGGATAAAAACTGAGTTGGAGCAAGTTTCTAAAATGAGGTGCATATACCTAGATAATATGAGTGAACTTCTTATATGTAGTCTATTCTAGTATACTGGAACTACATGTACATGTGGCTTAGGGACCTGGCCAATATTCAATGTTTTCCAAAAATATGATTTCTTACATTTTTCCCCTAAAATGATTATATAATTAGCTTTGAAATCAAGATTGCTTTCTTTATAAAACAAAAATGTGGTAATTAAATATAAACTGACTTTACCCCCTCCCTGACATTGATTTCTTGACATTGTCCCTTACGCTGTGTGGAGTTACTATCAATGTTGTGTTCTTTGGATCATCCCTTTTCCACTCAATTTCTCTCTAAAATGTAACTGGGATTCAATTCTTGTTTTCCAATAACTCCCTATATAACTCTACTTGTGTAAATAAATATTCTTATTCATATCCCTCATTGTATGTTCTGCTAATGTATGGGCTTTAAATTAGGGGTTGTAAATGTGGAATGTAAAATAATTTCATCTACTGTCATTGGCCCAACCCTTTGCCACAACTCACTAAAATGATTGCAGCTCACTTTATGAATAAAATACTAGAGTCATTTGGAATTTGGAAGGACATAGATTAAAGCATTCAAAATAGATCAAGACATAAAATATATAAGTCATAAACTCCTTTGAACTGGCCAAAAGGACATGACTTACATATAGGTATTCCTAAGACATTCTCCAAATGCAGGGATCTGGACTCCATCCACAAGTTCCTCCTGAAGAAATGGCAGAACTTGTTGATGAAGTCAAAGCCCTGCATTAAGGAAAATTGACTCATGGAAGGTTTAAAAGGTAATGAAAACAAAAACTTGACTGATATGGTATAAGATTGATACAGTATGAGCACTGCATCCAACAATACTTGATACTGAGTTTATAGAAACAAGGGGCAACATTAGAGGGACATGTCCCCATCACAATGAGGATTAATGGGGAGTATACATGTACATGTAAATGAATATATTAATGTTGATAAAAAGATGAATGTAATATACACTGATACAACAATTATCAACCTTAAAGCTATCAGGAAAGAAGCCTCTAGTAGCAAACAGGGATATAATACTGCAGTAATACATGACCAGAATATCCATGTACAAAACACTGGATCCATCCATCCAAATGTAGCTTTCCCCATAGCTCAATAAGGTTGGGGGAATTTCTTAAATGTATCACAGAACTATGACTCATGAATTAATTTGTATTACTATGTTGATATAAAATCCAGAAAAACAATTAAATTGATGATATGTGCCATGATACATTGAAAAAAATTTCCCCAGTTTTTTAGTCTCAGAACAACATGCAAAGATTAGTTATAGCTTAGTACAGTTCAGTTCTACCTCACGCCTCAACATCGCTTCAAACTCATCATCTTCCTCAGACTTTTTGCATCCATCCTATAGGTGGCAGAATTGTGCAGAAATTATGGGATGGAGTGAAAATTATGGAATATAGCTTGATGGGATATAGATATGTGGAAGTGGCTTCATAAAAACCTATATAATCAAATTCACTTCTCAAATTCAAGCTTTAGTGGCACCCTATAGTTTTTCATACAAGGCACATGAAGTGAATGAGATCACACCATCGAAACACCTTCAAAATGGCTGCCAGAAAGCAAGATAACCACCTAAAATTTAATCAGCTTTATAACTTGATATCCATCTATCATGTGTGCGAATTTGGAGAAATTTGATGAGGGTTTTCCTAAAATGTCGATGACTAGATGGCCCCCAGAAAACAAGATGGCTGCCTAAAAGTTATTCAGGTCGAGAACTTGATATCCTCTATCATCTGTGCGAATTTGGAGAAAATCAAATGAGCAGTTTTCCAAAATCGTGATGACAAGATTTATTGTAAACCTTCAAAATGGGCACCAGAAAACAAGATGACTGCCCAAAAGTTAATCAGGTCTAGAACTTGATATCCTCTACCATTAGTGTTAGTTTGGAGAAAATCTGATGAGCGGTTTTCCTGACATCGCGATGACAAAAAAGTGGGACAATCACAATCACGCTGTCATCATGACGACTATATTCCACCGATGGTGTGCTAAAAAGAACATTCAGAAGCTATATATAAAGGGTGAGTTGAAGCCACTCCCTTAACTTAAAAAGAAAGATAGAATAAAATGCACTACAGTACTAGATAGTACAGAATAGCACACATCATTGGAGACTTAACATATCACTAATGGACAGAATGAGAAACCATCAGTGACAACTTCTGAATTAATAAAATTCAATAAAACACCTTACCAAGGTCAGAGACATGTTTTTTATGTCTCTGCCAAGGTGAAATATAAGGAACACCTTTGTGATTCTGATGGTTTTTCACAGTTAGATATTACACTGCAAGCTACACTCAAGCCTAAAGAATCTTACATCTTTATATTACATATGAAAAAGTGTCAGTTAACAAGGGTGTAGCCAGGATCTACAATTTGGTGAGGAAACATCAATTTGATGAGGCAACTTTGGTGAGGCAAATTTGAATTAACAGTGAAAGAACACTATTATAAAATTTCATTTCCACAGTTTTTGTTGGAAAAAGAAAAAAATTAATATTTTGCTGTAAAACTTTGACAAGGAGGCAAAGGCTGATATTGCAAAGTGTTAGAGAAGGCAGTTGCCTCTCAAACCTCATGCCTGGCTACATCCATGGTTAATTACTCTAGGAATATTGTAATTGTGTAAAGAAGTTATCATTTTGAGAAATAAGTTCTACTAGGAGTAGCTCTAGATGGCTGATTTTGCAAAGTGTACATGGTTAGAGTAAGCATTAGCTTTAAACATTGCATACATCTCAAGCTACAACTATCATCATGGCCATGTCTTTGTGATACACACGACACACACAGACTTTTTGGCCAACCAGATAATTGAACAGTATCAAAATGCAGAAGCTTTTGTACATTCTAATCACATCAGTAGAACATTGAACAGACAGTATTCAAAGAAATACTATTGAGCAGCCAACAAATATTTTAACACTATGCCATCAAACAGAGCATGACATTACATCATATGACATCACATAATATGACATCATAGCAACATATCCCGACACTCACCTCAAGATGTTTCATGAGAACAGCAACAACGACATTAACGAGAACAAACTGTGCCATGAGGACGAACACCACAAAGAAAACAGGGGCGATGATGGCACTGACACAGCAATTCCTCTGACAATTCTCAGAGTTGTCGCAATCTTCACGCAGTGTATCCTAAAAGCAAAATTAAACTGATTTAGGGATGGTGTACACTTCTCAACAGCTGTGGAATAGCTAGTTAGTTTCCTTAGAGGGAGTTGGCAAATTGTGGTTTCGTTAGCAAAGATTGCTGATTTTAAATATTCAAGTGAAAGACATTATTCAACATTCTAAAATTTTATTAGATGAGAGGTGGGGGAAGGTCAAACTACAACAAAAAAATAACTTTGTTTTCACATAAATGTAAATAATTGGACAGTATCTCTTTGCTAACTGAAAAGGCAAATATAAAACTCATATAAGCCCCTATAAAATAAATTGACAAAAAAAACAAGTTGAATCATCATCATATATTCAGTTGTTGCTTGCATAAAACCATCTTAGTATTCCACTCCCATGTTATCTCATCTACTTCCAATTGTCCCTGGACATACATACCTTCATAATTCCATTCCAGTTGTCTCCAGTTGCCACTCGGAATAGCGTCAAGAAAGCCATCCCAAAGTTCTGGAAGTGAGCATGCACACCAAGGCCTTCGCAAGGATGTTGTTCAGAACACTCTAAAAGTACAAAAATCATATGATTTACTCGGATGTTCTGTAATAACTTTGGAAATAAAAAGTAAAAGTAAAACACAAGAATGGGTATTTCAAAAACATCTTGATAATCTTTTGTACAGGTAGATCCCTAATATGGGAGACTGCTCAGCAATATCAACATGTGTCAAGTCTGAACTAGTTAGTGCCCATGTAATCATTTAATTTCTTTAATATGTATAGCATCCTTCATGTTACTAAATTATTAATGTATGTTTGTGTTTAATTCTTTTAACAAGGATAATAAGCAGATATTTGTATAACTACATGTATACCATACAATGTACATTCATAGTCTAACTAATAATTAATAGCGTGGGAAACAGACAATAGATATAGCTTCCGTTGATGTAAAAATATGGCATGAAAAAATGAGGGAATTAGTCCTTATTTAGCCAAAGAAAGAAAATTATTTTGAACATCACAATGGGAAACTTATACTGTATCTTAGTACTACACTTCACAAAAATTAAATATACAGAAACAACTAAATATCTCGAAACCTCAAAATCTGATATATTATTCATACAAGTGTTTGATTTGGGGAGTATTTGGACATCAGAATTTAAAACGTATAAAACCTTCAAATAAAAAATGCATTTTTCTTTGCATAGTTTGTATTGTTTCATATTATGCAACACATAGAAATCCTTCATTTTTATTGGTCATAAGCTGCCTAATATTTTACATTGTATACCAGAGTTTGACAAATTCTCATGCGCCTTCTTGCTCTTGCTCCATTATTTTGGGAGAGACTCTCGTTCAAGATGTTTTTCATCTTATTTAATATGAGGTGCATAATAAAACAAATATTGGATGATCATGAGGTAGATACGGCAGATTACTAACCAATAAAGGGCCAGCACCTTAATTACCTTAACTACACAGCTTTTCGTAATTCCACAATTGAGCAAAACAATCATTTTGAAGACACTTTCATCATTCCATGTTATTCTTAGCTCCAATAAAGTAAAGGGTCAGTTCAATATATCATGAACCTTCACAATTTCAAATAATCTAATTTTGTTTAAACTAATTCAATGATGATTTATGCAAGAGTGAGCTGTCTCAATTTGAAGAAAGGAGTATATTGGATATAAATATCTATATAGATCCTTAGAATACAAAAAACAATGTTGTCGCAAGCAAAAAGGAATTTCACCCCCCCCCCCCCCTCCCCTGTACTCAGTTATGTCTTTTAATGAACTTGATGTATTGACTTGACCCAAATACTCAATTGTGAAGTTAGGAGTGCCAGTATTAGCATTGGGGTCCGGCCATGCTAGCTGTCAAGTACTCTTCAGCATATCTTACTCTTACCAAGGTGGCCGAAAAGTTCGACCCCAAGGGCTGCGAATATGTAGAATAGCAGGAAAAATAGCAGCCCTAAGTTTCCGACTTGTGGTAAAGCTTGGATAACCGTATCCAGTAAGGATCGGATCCCCTGTGCCATCTTCAGTAATTTTAGGACTAAAATATAAAAATATGAAAAACAGGAGTGAATTTGTATGTTGTGTGTCATAGAAAGTAGTACAAACCTAAACGACCGAATAACTCAACGCCCAAAGCTGCAAATATGAAGAATAGCAGCAGAAAAAGTAGTCCGAGATTTCCCATCTGTGGCAAGCCCTGAATAACAGTGTCAAATAGTGCACGGATGCCCTTCGCCATCTTCAGCAGTTTTAGCACTGGAAGAAGTAACTTTAGAATTCAATATGTATTGAACCTATAATAGAATCTACAATTTAACAAATAAGTATATAGATTGACTTACTCACATTCAATATTCTTTTTATTTTCAAATATTATCAAAATTGTGAACTGCAGAGTTCATATCCAGCAATAGCCTTAAAGCAGTGACAGTCATGTTATAAATCAAATATAGAGTGAACTAAAGTAAAGTTTGAGGAATAAAGTAAATATACCATACATGAAATCCTCACTACAAAACCATAGAAACACTATATGTGTATCTGTATATATTCTTGGAGATGTGTTGTAGTACTTGGCAATAATAACATTTTGGAGGTGTACTGCATGTACTTGATACTAATGACATTTTGGGGATGTACTGTATATTATGTATTTGACAATACATTTTGGTGGCATATGGTGGGAAATATACAAACCACGAGCAATCCTGAGGACTCTCATCACACGTATGATAGTGGGGTTGATTGGGATGACATCCGTGTCCATCTCCTCCAGGACAATACCCACTAGGGACAGAATAACTATCCCCATATCTAGCTGGTTCCACCTGTAAGAAGTAAGACTTTTAGATCAACTGATAAACACACATAAAATAGACATCTGCATTAGACAGCATACTGAGTGTGGCATCTGGTGCACTGAATTATGAATTTAGATCATGACACCTCATGATCTAAATTGACAAAATGTATAACAGTATAGCTAGTATAGGCCCCTGGTGATGACATGCTTTAGTTTGGCTTCAACCCCCATCCCTCTCCTGGACACCTCTGTGGGTGAAGTAGATAAGGAGAGGGGGATGTCTAGATAAGGGGAGGGGATGTCTAGATAAGGGGAGGGGGATGTCTAGATAAACCAACACCTGTCTGATGTCAACACCTGCGTTATACAAACACCTCAATTACATGTCTGTTAAAATATATCTGGCAGAAATATAAACACTTATTTGGTCTGAGATGTGTTCCTACTATAACAAAGAACTCGTAAAGAGTATAACATCTGAAATCAATATTATTATTATTTATTATACATTTAGAGTAGTTTGAAGAACTTATGATAAAAATCATGTTTAAAAAAATTTAGAAAAAAGTATACCTGAAACTACATATTCATACATTGATGAATACTACAACTGTATGTATTAAATATTATATATGTGTCATTTTTAGGATGTATTTACTTCTTATTGAATTAAGAATCAGCAATAAGTATTTGGAGCAAAAAAGTGTGATTTCAAAATTTGGTAAGAAATAACAAAAGATATCTATAAATTGTAAAGGAAATTATAAACCTTATGTTACAAATCTTTTTTAACTCAAACAGAATAGTAGACGTGCACATTAGTAATTGTAAAGTCGAGGTTATATAGAACTTGTATTTCAACGGTAATTGAAACTCCACATACATATTTTGACAGTCATAGTTTCTCAACTAAAATATCTTCTTCATAGTCTTTATAACACTCAGTTAATTTTCCTTTTTTATTGCCAATATATCAATATTCTAATGCCTATACTTTCAAAATACAAATATCCCAACAAGGCTAAAATCCATGTTTTCAAGATATCCATATTATAGTGCCAATGTTTTGAAGATATCCATATTCTAATGCCAATGTTTTGAAGATATTCATATCCTCATGCCAATGTTTTGAAGATATCTGTATTCTAATGCCAATGTTTTCAAAATATCCATATTATAGTGCCAATATTTTCGAGATATCCGTGTTCTAGCATCCATGTTTTCACAAACACAATCAATGATACAAATGACCAAATTCTGAAATTCATGACAGATATCAAGTTGAACACGTTTTGTGGATTCTTCTAGCTATTCAAAAACTTTGGGTTGTGCTTTTGATGGAGTGTGACATACATATTGTATCAAACCCATATTGCTGTGCGGTGGAAAGTATCTTACATTTTCACAAAATACAAATGCAATGAAAACTAGACAAATATTGAGACATTCGAAAGTTGTAAGAATAGTAAAAATCTAGGAATTAACACCCCCAGTTAACACCGTTTTAGAAACAAACGCCTTCATTGTTGGTTCCCTCGTTACCATGGAACCGATCTAACTTTCGATTTCAACTATCAGAATATCATGCAAGGCAAAGCTATGAAGAAATTATTAGCTGACAATTAAACTATGACAAAACTCATGAAGCTCTACAGTATTGAGCAATAAGTGCTGAAAAGCTCCGATATTCATGCTAATTTTCCTAATGATATGATGTAAACAGTAGTTTGCAAAATATGTATGTCTTTAATTGGCAAGATTTGAGTGACTGGGTATTTAAAGTGACAGTAAGTGATGTTATAAAACTACAAAGAACCAGACTTCTACTATAATAATAAAGTACTAATAAAGCAATAAAGCAAAAACTACAAATTTACCCCGCTCTGTTTGGTAGCGAAACAAAATTTAAAGCTTACTTATGATAAACAATTATAGCTAAAAGCAACTTCTGTCATATACGTATAGGGATGTCGGGGGCCTAAATTTAATCTTCAGTGCAAACGGAAGCTAAATCACATTTTTGTAATGGAAAAATTAACTGATGTAATCCACACTGAAGGTAAATTAATTATTAAGGCATTTTGTACAGAAAATGTTATTTCCAATACGCCATATGGAATTATTCTACATATAATTTCATCGAACATTGATAGCAAATCGTAGAAATCATAACATAAACATATGTTACACATTTACTGTTATTTACAAACAAAAATCATGTGCAGTGTTATTAATCATTTGTAATAACTATTTTGTTAGGGAGTGTATTTTGAAAAAAGGCGATATGTGTATGTCCTTACCTGTCTTTAAAATACTGTAATACCCCCAAGGCGATCACTTTCACACCTGCCTCGAGGATGAAAACAGCTGTGAAGAAGTAGTTGAAGATTTTCAGAGCGTAAACCAAGGACTGAAAAATAAGGTATTATTGGTTCATAGTGGGGCTTTTTGGGTTTGTTTTCACCTACGTCATTGTTATACTATATCTCTGAGAACTGTAAATAAAAGTTGATATTCAAAACTGAAAAAAATCAAACAGATTTTGTGGAATTAATTATCTGTTGAAAATATTGAAAAAGACAAAATGAATGTATGTTTCGTATATCTTACAAATAATCAAGAAAATACAAAAAACACGTATTTCTTATATTACTCACAAAAGGCATCATGTAAAATTCCATCGCCATAGTGATGACATTTAATCCTATAACTCCCGCTATCGCAAGATCAAAGTATTTGCTCGTTACAATTTTGTGAATGAACAATCTATATTTTCCATAGTTTGCCCAATATGGCGGTTCCCTCATTCCTAAAAAATAAATAAATATAAATAAATATTACAAAATGATTCAATTGTCAGCTCATATCAAAAGAAGTTCCAGTTGCGTTAATCTAAAGTTAAGAGAATATTTAAGAAGAGTAGAAAAATGTAAATTATCTTGCAATCTGAAAGCTGACTATTATCAAGGAAAGCATCTACAGTATATGTAAGTTGCACACATGCAATTAAATGACAAGCTTTATCAAAAAGTAGGAATATTTCCAATCATTTTTCTATTTACTGAATGAATGTTTTGAAAAATGTATTTCTAGAAATTATAAAAACATGTATCCTTATTATCATTGTGATATAAATAACTGACTAAAAATTAACTATGAAATTAAGTATTTAAATAAATAAAATAATCGTGTATTTATCTACTCTGGTGCAAAAAAACATACTTCTAAAACTATAAATAAACTATATATAAAACTATAAAAAACATATTTGTGTAACATGTACCTAAAATTATATAAAAAAATTAAAACATGACAAAATTATGTATTTGAAAAGTTTGCCGTTATGATGTTGACATCACGCTAGCTCCCTCTATCACTCTAAGTCCGTACTGAGTCTGGCAATAGCTACATATTATATGACATTAATTACACACATTCAACACTGCAACTATTCTAAGTGTTCAATTTCAGCAATGCTTTTCAAATCACAAGGTAATATGATGAAGCTGTGACATTTAATATTTTTCGATCATGGGATGAATTCTCAAAATCATTATGGTCAGATATATGAATTGAATTGCATTTATGAGACAATACCATGAGGAATTTAGGTCAATTCATGGATATAACAATTCTAACCCATGAAAATATTACTGGAACTGAAATGTTATAAAATAATTCTCCCACCAACTGACCAATGATCCACCTTCTGTGTATAATAATGCAAGGACAGTAGTGGGTGCAATTGCAAGCCTTGCTCAAACTGAATAAAATCAACAACTGTTTTTTTTATATCAACACACTACAAATGTACATGAAAAGATTGTTTTTTTCATGATGTACATGAAAACCACTTAGGTGTTTCTTAGTCATCTCAGAAAGTTTGAGACCATTCATGCCATTAATTATTTACACTTTAAAATCATTAAAATTTTTTAGCCCACCCTGTATTGATACTGTACAGGGTGTCCGGGCAGTAAGCTTACACATATGTGAGTTAAGTTTTTAGATATCTGAGCATTTATAAGGTGTTTTGTATTATTACTCTCATCTGATCATCTTAAATTGGTATCTTTAAAACAAGGCGTTAACATGACAAAATGTCACCACCTAGTTGCTCATAATATTATGAGTTCAATGTTAAGTCAGTTTAGAATTTCTGAGAACTTGAAGATGATTTTGAAAAAATAAATTGGTCAATTTGAAGCAAGTTGGAAAAATACCTTTTTTGACTCTGAGATGGTCAATGAAGGTGAAATCTCAAATCTTAAGTCAGATTTGAACTCCTGAGAACTTGTAGATGATTTTGAAAAAAATTGGTCAATTTGAAGCAAGAAGAAAAAATACCCTTTTGGCCTTCAGAAGGTCATTGAAGGTCAAATCATTTTTGACCTTGAGAATGTCATTGAAGGTCAAACCATGGGAGTTACTTTTGGGAGTTAAACCATGATACTTGCCAAATCAATGTAACTTTGGACAAGCTTTAAAATGATATATGACACATACTATGAGGACACTGGAATATGTCTGCCTAGGGGGGGCCCCATACTTTCGGGACACCCTGTATAGTCAGATTTGAACTTTTGAGAACTTGTAGAGGATTTTGAAAAAAATGGTCAATTTGAAGCATACCGACCTTGTAAACTAAAGAATTTTAAGAATGTGCATTATTAGGTTTTTATATAAATAATTACTGACCACCCATTATTCAAAAAATGTGCAATATTTAGGTTTTTCTAATTACAATATATATACATATATTGTAGGATATTTCTATTTCATAAAAAAAAATTCATAGCAAGGTTAAAAAGAAGAAGAATTTTCAAGAATTTTTGAAATTTAATTATGGATTTAATCTTTTAAATTAGGTGTCTTAAATAAAATACAAGATTGAGAAACTGTTATCATTACTTTTGCTTAAATATACTCAAAACATGTTTCTTTAAATAAATTGTGCAAAGAGTCCCTTAATCCATAGCATGTTATACTAAATAATTTAATAACTATTCTTATACTATTATACTATTCCAGTTTCTATTTGGAACCTACGCTTTGAGAGGAGATACTGAACTTCTTGTATGTGGTTAGAACCTGTATTAAAACAGAAACTGTTAAGTCATACATAATCAAAATTTCATTAACAGAACCTGAACACATTTGATTTCATTCATTGATATACATAAGAAGTGTTTTCTCAGACATTGCAGTTTATATGATCACCTAGTAAAAGGTGGAACTCAGATATCACCCCAATGCTTCCAAACTTATTATTTTGACTGTGTCAACCATAGATGACAATTTTGTTAGCTAAATTGCCTCCTGATCTGACTGAAAACATATCCCAGACACTATTTTAACTGAAATTATTCATTTGTCTCAGACAGAGATATAAACAGACGAATATAAGTGAGATGAGTATAGATCGAGACAAAAGATGAAAGAATAAACATTTAATTTTCAAATAATTTTCTGAGGGATGAAGTATGATACAAATTTTCAGAAAGTATAGTCATAAACCCCCTTATGTGCCTATAATATGTCTATAAAAATCTGGATAGGGATAATGATGTTTGGGGGGCTTGGTGCAAGACTACAAAATAACCCAAGACATGCAATACGCTCAATAACACAGCACTCAGTAAGCTATTATGTCTGCGCACACATACAAAATACACATATGCATGGAAAACAGATACAAAAGTCCTATATTAGCTAGTATTATAAAAACCTTGTCCACATAACTGTCATTAGTTACTTTAGTATCTGGTTTTCCACAATTTGTGAGATTTGATTTGTATGAAATTTTGCAGACTTTTCTTTGCAATACAAAACCCACAAATCTTTTGTTCAGGGGGCAATTGCTTAAAATAACTAACATTGGGACACAAAGTTTTAAAAAATTGGCCCCTGATTAACATGTACCTGATAAAAGCTCCCCTCCATACACATTCTAAAACGTAACATTGAAAATCCCTTCAAAAACTAGGTTCATATCTATATGTTTTGATGAATGAAAACTGCATGATTTTCTAGTAATTCTCTTTATATCTAATAGTACAGATTTCAATTTGTAATGAAAAACATGTCCAATATTGTAGCAGTCCTGAGGGGATTTTCAATCACATTTAAAGCATCTGTTTATGACCCAAAAGTCTGTATTTGACCTTGAGGTCAAAGTTCAAGGTTATTAGCTACAGGAACACTAAATATAACAAGGCTTCAGTCAGGGGGAGTACTGATATAGTTAACATTAACAATGAATGTTAAGTTTTAGTTGGAATCAGTGCTTGTAAAAGACTAGCTAGCAAGGCTAGGTTAATAGATAAAGGCACTTATGAGTTTTTGGAATTGACAGACTGACTAATCAGAATGAATTTTGTTAATGCTATGGATATATCTAAGCCTATAAAGCTATAGAGGTATAATCACATAGGATCTTTATACTCAATATCAAAATGATCATAATTCAAAATGGCTGACATAATTCAAAATGGCTGACACTATGAATGCAGGGGATTTTTGCCTTGTTATTAAAGTGGCCAGACTCAGTATTACACACCATCCTCTAACAGTTCCGTACTCTTTCGTTTTTTCTCCAATTTTTTGGCACGCTTTGCAGCCCTCATTGCCTTCTCTTCCTGTTCTTGATCTTCCCTGCACTTGTGGAAATTCTCGACGACCACACCCACGAACATGTTGAGCACAAAGAAACCGACCAACAGCAGGAAAGAGATGAAGTACAACAACCGCCATTCATTGTAGTTTTCCTGAGGCTGAAATGGGATAAATATATTTTTAATAACTGTTTATATATTATGAGATTTTATTGGCATTTTTGCTCTAAGCACTAACATTGTAGTTTAGTAAAAAAGTCAGTGATTTAATTAATTTGAATTTGATTTCATATTTTTTGATGTTCTCCAAGAATGGAAGATATTGGTTAGTTAAAACAAAATGCTCAGCTAAATGAAAAAATGCATATATATTTCATGACTGATACAGCATTAAAATGAAAATTTCTCACAAAAAAAGCAAACAATCTGTTGCTCTCCGCAGCAAAGTATGATTTACAATGAGAAAATGCCATCACATTCTTTTTATCAAACATGTTAAAGTCAAGCCAGTTAGTAAAGGGAGCTATAACAGTTATATAGGGTCCCTTATACAAAAACGGAATTTAAGGAATAAGGGCCCCTTATATAATCTTCTTATAGGCTACCTCTGTTATATTCATAGAGAAAATGCACCAAGATAAAGAAATGAGACAAGAGGCAGAAAGGAAAGTCGAAAATTAAATACCCTTGTCAAGCTATACACTTCTGTAATTCAACTCTGAATATGTTTTGACTATAAGTGATTTTTACGGTGGGGCTCAAGGATACCAAAGAAGTTAGATATACAGCTATTTTATTAAGCTTAATAACCTTAAAGAAGTTAGATACACAGCTATTTTATTAAGCGTAATAACCTTTACAATGAAATTCATAGTCAATATATAAATAGAATATTATTAGGCCCAGGCTGATGATTTCATTGTATCAGGAAGATGTTTGAACTTGACAGGTTTTACAGTATACAGTATAAAGTATAAAGATATAAAATTGAAGATGTGTACTGAATATATTGAAGATGTGTACAGAATGTATTGAAGATGTGTACAGAATATGCATATTGCTGTGTCTTAAGCCAAAACAAGAATAGTAAGAAGTTAAGCTCAAAATTTAACTGAAACAAGCACTGATTCTTTCTTACCAATTAATAGCCTTGTATTGTAGGAGAGAAGAGACAGACATAAGACAGTGTAGTAGTATACAGATATATGGAGATGAGAGATGAACAAAGTCTTCCTGGATATGGCACAACCAAATTGTGGCTTAAATAAGTGGAAAAAGTTTTAAAAAATATCGGTAGTAGTTTTCATTGATTAGAAAATGAAAACAATATAGTTTAAATGAATTTATAATATATGTGTACTGTGGTTGAAAGTTGTTCATAATTTTCAGATATACACAGTGACATGAAATGGCCATATCCAGGATTTCCCAGTTTACTTCTATACATGGAAGCTGCCAAGATCAAGAAAGAAACCGTAGCAGAGCATGCACTTTTCCATGAAATTAATTGTGAAGCTTGATTTTAGATTTGGCCACATACAGATATCCATCCATTATTCAATTTTACTTACTAACTATGAGACATGTTAATATCAAATGGGTTGAGCTAATACATGACTTGAACCAACATTCTATTTAAACAATAAGTTATATGATATGATGTCTTCATGCATAGATACACCCAAACTGAATGTCCAAAACAATTTCCATTTATACCCACTACAAGTAGCTAGTGTCGGGAACTGCTAGAGGGTCATATCCCTCTGGATTTGAATCTAAGCCATGCAAGGGTTTCTGGGATACCTGTTGGTCTATTCCTACGGCGTCTAGGCCTATGTACATTATATTCACCCAACCATCTTTGGATGCCAACACAAAAAGTGTCATAAGGGCCTGGAATATTATACAACACAAAACCATACAGAGGATGCTACAACAGTTTACTATGGGAATAAAGAAAGACTGGCAGATCCCTAGGTCCCAGATATTGATGGTGTTTCCCAAAAGTTTAGAATATTTCTATTGGTATCACCAAGAAATAAACAATTTTTCCATTTGATGTATTCAAGATTGGTTCCAGTCTTTCAATATTAGAAGAACAAGAGTAAATAAACAGCTCAATTTGCTCCCTCTTGGCAATTCTGGTGAATGAAAGACTATATCTTGGAAAAGATAAGATCTTCTCTTTCCTCCATTATTGGGAAATCATGGGAGCCAATCCTCCTTTATTTTAAGATGACCTGCTTCACTACCTCCCCCTACTCCTTGACAACAAGCAGTGCACACTTCTAGATCTGTTAAGATTTCAGGGAATTTTTCCAATGCATGATTTTTTTCTATTTGATCAGTCAATTTTATTTATGCATATGCTTTTTTGAAAGCAAATGCTACTTTTATAGAAAGCTCAGTCAGTGATAGTTTTAAGAGAGCAAATATTCTAACTCTTAATTTTAAAGGATCTTAAATGTATAAATTCCCTAAAATCCTATAAAATTCCAGATACTAAACATCATTGGCAGAAAATTGTCATGACAACTTATTTCCCTGCCAATAACATTGTTCTCTAAGAAAATATCAAATATGCTCCTAACTCAAGGGAAATAGAGGGATGAATTAGTAGCATAGTTGATATGACTATAAAATACAATATAGGTGCAAAGAAAACTTGCAGACGGCTGCTTCCTGTCATGAGCCACCACATATAAAATATACCTGCTGGTCCACCCCAACTGCATCAAGTCCTGTGTACATAAGCTGTACCCAGCCATCCTTAGAGGCTAGGACAAATAGGGCCATCAGAGCCTGTAAACAATAGTTGTCATGGTATTTGAGCACAAGTTTTTTCCTAGTTAAGAACTGTAAACATTTACTTCAAAAGCAATACTTGAATGCTTGCTGAAAAGAAATTCTGTCTCTTTAATATAAAACTGGAATAAAAATAACATCGTTTAAAAACCTGAAAAATAAACAACTCAACAAATTATTTAACGAAATATAATGAGCAAGTCTGTCATCTTGTCTACCTAAATTTGCGATCTTTATCATTTTTATCAATTAAACAACCATTAGTTTAAAAAATCATTCAGTTCATCCACATTTCTGAGAGAAAAACAACATATATTTCTTTCACGCACCTGTCCCAAGTTGTCAAAATTGTACTTGTGGTTAACCCAGACATTCCTCAAGTCCTCCAGACACTGGGTCTTGTTTTGAACATGCTTGGTATCGGGTCCTTTACAGTAATAGAATGTCCCTTTAAACAGCTGAAATTAGATCATATGTACATGTATGTGTCACATTAGGGAAAATGTACATACATTTTATCAAATACATGTATGCCCAGCAGAACTCCAAAGGTATGCCTAGTTATGCATATGCCTTAATGTACATCTCAGATACCAATATTCCAACCTGAATCACAAGGGTGTCATACAGATTTCAATATGTACATGTGTATGCCTAATTGAACCTTCAAATACCTACCTGAACTCCAAGGATGCCAAATATAACAAAGAAGGTACAGCAGATGAGCACGATGTTGCCGATGGGACGTAATGACGACAGCAATGTTTGTACCACTAGCTTAAGCCCTGGAGCCCGACTAATTACCCTGAAACAGAAAATGAAACATATATTAATTGTAGAGCCTTTGACCAGTTGGCTCTTGCTGAACATACTGAACATAAGTTATCAAAATTTTGTTATGATAAATGGTGACCACATTTCATCTTGAGAAAAATCTCTTCAGCAGAGGTCCTATTGTGGTTAGGTGTCAACAGATAAAATTTGAACCAAATCTGTCCACTGGTATTTATCAAGAAATTACATTTTTCATGAAATATGGTGCCTATAAGAACCAAAATAATCAACCAGCTGAATTTGAGTTATCAACCAGAAAAACAGACAGATACTGTATATGGATGAACAGATGGATGATCTGTTTCTTTATATCCCTTAGGAACTACATTCAGGAGGATAACAAAGAAAGAAACAAACCTTAAAGGCCTGAGAGTTCTGAGCAATCTGAAGACACGCAAGATTCCAAATATTCGACTACTGGTTCCTGCGATAAGTTGTATTAGGAGATCAACCAATGAAATAATGACAAGGAAGCCGTCCATGATGTTCCAGCCACTCTTTAAATATGCATGTTTTCCGATGATGAATCCTTTCGCAATCACCTAAGATAAGAAAATGATGCATTCATTTTCAATCAATAAAATACACAGAGGCTATGAACGTATATTCAATATGACGTGAACGTATATTCAATATGATACATAAATTTGGGTCCAATTACTGTACTGTTGGAATTTATGATTTGTACATGCTCCCTTGAGTCGCAAATATGGCACACTTAAGCAGAGGATCATAGGTGTTTTGTAACAAAAAATATTGTTCTTCTTCCACTGTACAAATCGTAAATTACAACAGATCTGCAACTGGAAAGATATACACTTTTGAGCATGATAAATAAAATAAAAAAAGATTTACTAAAATACAAGTACAGTGTATTAGTGTAGAACAGAAATATTTAGAAAAATATATACATTATACCATGAATAAATCTGTATAGTCAAGAAAGCTGAGATGAAATCTGCAGATTAGATGATGAGAGAAATTCATATTATAGCACTATAGAGAGAAAATGTATGTTTATTATTTAAATTATGAATGTTCTTTTAGTTAATGCAAGAAAATAACAAGGCATTAACATGACAAAATGTCACCACCTAAAACAATTTGGTCAATTTAAAGCAAGTTGGAAAATACCTTTTGACCTTAAGAAGGTTTGATTTGAACTTCTTAGAACATGTAGATGATTTTGAAAAAAAAATTCGTCAATTTGAAGCAAGTTGAAAAAATACCTCTTTGACTTTTTTTGACATTGAGAAGGTCATTGAAGGTCAAATGTCAAATGTAAAGTCAGACTTGAACTTCTGAGAACATGTAGATGATTTTGAAAAAAAAATTAAGTAAATTTGAAGCAAGTTGAAAAAAGACCTTTTTGACCTTGAAAAGGTCATTGAAGGTCAAATGTCAAATCTAAAGTCAGATTTGAACTTCTGAGAACATGTAGATGATTTTGAAAAAAAAAATTAGTCAATTTGAAGCAAGTTGAAAAAAGACCTTTTTGACCTTGAGAAGGTCAAAGGTCAAATCTAAAGTCAGATTTGAACTTCTGAGAACTTGTAAAAAGTCAAATTTGAACCTCTGAAGAGATGTAGATGATTTTGAAAAAAAAATTTGGTCAATTTGAAGCAAGTTGAAAACAGACCTTTTTGACCTTTTTTGACGTTGAGAAGGTCATTAAAGGTCAAATGTCAAATCTAAAGTCAGATTTGAATTTCTGAGAACATGTAGATGATTTTGAAAAAAAAAATTAGTCAATTTGAAGCAAGTTGAAAAAGACCTTTTTGACCTTTTTTGACCTTGAGAAGGTCATTGAAGGTCAAATCTAAAGTCAAATCTAAAGTCATATTTGAATTTCTGAGAACATGTAGATGATTTTGAAAAAAAAATTTAGTCAATTTGAAGCAAGATGAAAAAAGACCTTTTTGACCTTTTTTGACATTGAGATGGTCATTGAAGGTCAAATGTCAAATCTCAAGTCAGATTTGAATTTCTGAGAACATGTAAATGATTTTGAAAAAAAAATTTAGTCAATTTGAAGCAAGTTGAAAAAAGACCTTTTTGACCTTTTTTGACTTTGAGAAGGTCATTGAAGGTCAAATGTCAAATCTAAAGTCAAATCTAAAGTCAGATTTGAATTTCTGAGAACACGTAGATGATTTTGAAAAAAATTTTTAGTCAATTTGAAGCAAGTTGAAAACAGACCTTTTAGACCTTTTTTGACCTTGAGAAGGTCATTGAAGGTCAAATGTCAAATCTAGAGTCAGATTTGAATTTCTGAGAACATGTAGATGATTTTGAAAAAAAAATTTAGTCAATTTGAAGCAAGTTGAAAAAAGACCTTTTTGACCTTTTTTGACCTTGAGAAGGTCATTGAAGGTCAAATGTCAAATCTTAAGTCAAATCTAAAGTCAGATTTGAATTTCTGAGAACATGTAGATGATTTTGAAAAAAAAAATTAGTCAATTTGAAGCAAGTTGAAAACAGACCTTTTTGACCTTTTTTGACCTTGAGAAGGTCATTGAAGGTCAAATGTCAAATCTAAAGTCAGATTTGAAGGTCAAATGTCAAATCTAAAGTCAAATCTAAAGTCAGATTTGAATTTCTGAGAACATGTAGATGATTTTGAAAAAAAATTTAGTCAATGTGAAGCAAGTTGAAAAAAGACCTTTTTGACCTTTAGAAGGTCATTGAAGGTCAAATGTCAAATGTAAAGTCAGATTTGAACTTCTGAGAACATGTAGATGATTTAGAAAAAAATTGAAGTCAGTCTAAACAGTATTTGTTAAGTTATAGGAAGTTGTAAGAAATTGTTACAGACGCCGGACGCCAACCTCCAACCGCCGGACGCCAACCGCCGTCGCAAAAAAACGGAGACCATAACAATATGTCACCACTTTTGGTGGTGACATAACAAACAGAAAAACAATGGAACTCACAAACAATTGGAAAACAAAACATGTGAATAAAAAACATGTTTTACAATACAAGGGATGATCCACAAGTAATAATCTATCCTTCACTTTTGAACCACCTCTTGTATGTGTAAATATGAATACAATTTCTTATTTATAGGTGTATTACATTCTTTTAGATGAAACAAGCTAGCATTGTATATATCATTTCTTAAATTCTAAACTTTTGAATGAAACAAAGTTTGCAGAAAAATGTCAAAAGAAGGTTTCTTTACATTAAAACTATGTACATGTAATAGAAATGTAAACAGAACCTCATATACAAGTTTGTTTACTTAAAGGATGTGTCTGGGTATATGCCCTTTTGGTCCCTCAGTCAAATGTATGTTAAATATGTTTTTTATTACTGTCCTAGTTATATTTGATAAGTATATTTACTTTTTCACGAGTTTTGGTGCATAATTAACCCCCTGCTGAGAGTCAGAATAAGTATCTTAACATAAAAAAATAGTCATTATCATAGAAAAAAACATCAATGGCAACATGTATGACTTACAAAGAAGAAATAACTTAAGACCCATGAAAAATTTAAAAGAAAATCATATTTTTGAAATATATTTATTAGGATTAAAAAAATTTTCAAATTTTTGAATTTCCCGCCAGTTTAATTTGAAGGGGGAAAAACAAGATGGCTGCCATTTGATGTAAGAAATATCAGAAAAAAAGTTGCTTCACTTTTAGTTTTCACAATGAGCACAGTTTTCCAGTTTTGGTTTTTTGACTGATTCTGACTCTTTATCACCAGGGTCATGTATAGAGATTATAAAATTGAAACCGGAATGTTGTGCTCAGCATGAATTTGACTGAAATATGTGTAACTTCACCAACACAATTGAAGTCTCAAAACTGGATGCTCAGTAACTTTGAGTGACTATAATCCCTTGATTACCCAGATAAACACCAATTCATTTATCCAGAAATACCATTCAATGTCTATACAAAGAAAGTAAGCAATGTTTTGGAGGATATGTTTCAAACCTTTTGCATAAATAATTCATTTAATATTTGCCATTGATTTTTTTTCAATTCTGACAAAGTGATATGCACTGTCTTTGATGCCAATATTCTTCATTAATTGTGATAAAAATTGATATTTTTGTACTCTCAGAAGAAGGATAACATATTGAAGTTTAATAATATGTGTGATTGAGTTGGTTTTTCAGACATTACAATTTTCAATATTTTCTAAGTCGATACCCAGACTCATTCCCAGACTCATCCTTTTAATTTTTACCTTGAACCTTGCACAGGATCATGTATCAAGGTCACATATAGAAAGATCAGAGGTCAAGGTCACACAACTAGGTTTAGTGAGAAACTAAAATGAGATTACAGGTGGATATTGTAAACAAATGTTAAGCTCAAAATCAACACAATCTTATGTAAATAAATTATTCAGCTATGTTAACCAACTATAATTACTTTTTAATTTACAGATTGTGCTAATTTTAAAGTACATCTACAGAACATACAGTAACAGACAATGAAAGTGTAAAGTATACACATTTCAAAGAACCATGAAATTGACCTTGGTTTGAGAACCTCAAGGGATTCACATTTATTCTCTATGTGATAAAGGCCTGTATTTCATGGCAGTTTTGAATGTCACATCAAGAATGAACAACTACATTGATCTTCATGCACAATAAAAATGTACTTAATTCTACGGATAAATATCTCCATTTTCTCCATTTTGGTCATGAGAAAAACTTATACTGGGTAACCCAAAAGTATTGAGTCACCCTGTATATTTCAATAAAATGTTATTGTGTCAAAAGTCAGAAAGTTCATTGAGTGAGAAAAGTATGATACCAGAGATTTAAGTACAATGAATAGACATGTAATCTAGACATATCTATGTAAACCACACATAAAAATACTGCTCTAATATCTTATTCTAAAATATAGTAAACAAAGTAAAAACTATGATATTAACCCAAGTATAACTCCGATATAGAAACCAGTTATTTTCATATTCAAATTAAGATAATGTAGTTTAATCAATCAAAAAAATTTAATTAATCAAAACAAAAAAATTACAAACTTGGATTTTTGTTTCATAATCTGCCTTGCTTCAAAACAAGTAACTCAGCAAGATAATTTCAATGAACAGCATAAAAACATAGTCTCAAATCATTATTGTACTTGGGGGATATTTCAACGCTACAAGCAAAACTGTCAAAAAGAACCAGATGTGTGCGTCATGCAGTAAGTGTTTATATGTACCTTAACCGTCATTTCAAAAGTAAATATAACTGTAAAGATGTAGTTGGAATACGTAAGGAACGCTCTTTCCTGAAATCAGCATATCAACATATATTAAGAATATAACAACAAAATTGAAAAAAGTCACAGTAGAGAAGGGTCAATGATTTATCATTCTGTATAATCTGATCATATTTTTCTTGTAGGAGCTGCAAACGCAAACTCAAAGACTTTGTAAACATCTCCTACAATCATCAATCTAATCCTACCCTCTCCTGTGGAAGATGGGGTTAGTACATGAAATGACCCTTAGTTAGATTTGATGAAAAACATTTTCATTTTCAGATTAATACACATGATCAATTCATTTCCTTCTCCCGTGGCTGCATACATAATACAGTGACTTATTTTACCTTAATACTCATTTCCACAGTGAACACAAAGATAAAAACATAGTTGGCCATCACCAACACTTGTCTTTCCTGCAAAAGAGGAATTTTCATAAAGTGTGTGTGTTAAATTATTAACTTGGAATAGATAAAGAAATTTCATTCATACAAAATGAGCAGGCAAAATTTTGAATGTGAAGCCTCAAAAGTAAATAATTCCACCAAAAAATATTTACACATCAAGAGACATTGATGCTGAATGAAGCTAAAGTGACCGTTTCAGGTAATGTAGATAAAAAGAATAAGCAAAGATTTAAAGAAATATAATGAAACTATATACCAGGTACCATACTCTTACAGAACTGGAAAGTACTGAAAGTATCACAATTCCTTGATGAATTGTAAAATACACTCCTTTGCAAAATGGTGTCAAATTAGCAAACACTGCCACCCTTTAAGGCAACATTCAATGAATTGTCCGTGTCAATGCATTGAATATATAACACTCAAATGTTTACAAAATCAATCAACATAATTGGGACAAGAGTCACAATTTCAAGCAACCTATGATCAAGAATTCCTTTATTTCACAAAATAATTGTATGCTATGGCAGTTTTAAAGTATCCAGTCCAACAGTTGGAAACTCAATGTTTGATAGAGTAGAAATTAAGTTAAATTGAGAATTGTGCAATTAGCTAAAAAGCTAAGGTAGCAGCAAATAAGGCTCCTTCGTCATACAAAAAAATGTTTATTATAAAATTCATTAAAAAGTGAAATTAAACTAGAAATAAGTCAAGGGCCAAGTGTTTAAACTGCCTCAGACTCCAAGGATGAAAATCTTATATATATTTGAGCTTAAAACTACTGCTTAAATAAAATCTCATTTCTATGAGAAATTGGTAAAGTAGTATTTTCTAGTCAATACTAATTTATTAGACTAAGTGCTAAGAACAATTGCTGCCTTCACTCCAGACTGTCCAAATATGGTCATATACAGTCAATAATTGTCCCAAATATGGACATATAGGAGGAGACATACCTAGAATATCTCAATCATCTAACTGAGCTACAGGGAAAATTTGATGACATTACAGGTCATTTCTTAAATACATCACACATCTACAATTTTGAATTCATTTGTTTTTCATGTCTAAATAAGAGGTCATGAACAATTAAATTCTGAATTTGTAGACCCGTGATATCTTTTACACCCATAAAGTAAAATTCAATAAACAGACATTAATAGAGACTGTGCATTTTTGGGATTATTTTACTATTCTAGAATAAAATGTAAAGACCTGGCCTGAGCAAATGAAATGAGTCGTCAGTCATGCCTAAATGTTGTCTACATGGGTCTCTAGAATTCAAACTTCAACCTCGTGCAGATGAATGAATCTATATTGGAATCAATATCATTTTTATTCATTTTTGAACAAATTATATATTTAACACTTCATAATATAATAATAATTAAAAATATTTATCATAATTTTTATTTATGACATATAATTATGTTTTTTATTCAATCTAGATTACTCTAATAGAATAAATTTAAATTTGATACAATGTAGATTGAATGTTTGGTGTAAGTGGCGAACTGATTGATGTACTATTATGTAGTTCTGAACTGATTTTTACTTCTCATTGTAGATTTTTTGTAATAAAAAAGTTTTTTATTTAGGGGTATTTCAATGATAAAGTCAAATGCAAGATGTAATATCAAAACAGTATTTGAGCTCATATACTTTCATACCATTGTCAAACATATCTCAATATATACATACTAAAGTAGTGTTTCAAAAATTGATAATTGTACTGATAGAATACAATTATTTCACACAAGAGTTTAAAATTACATAAATTATGCGATTCATTTCCAGTCAATTTGAAATTTTCTGGTATTAATTATATCTTAATGATTATTTCTCATTTATTTTTTTCATATATTTTCATTTTAACAAATTTGTGATAAGATTCATTTCCAATAATGTTTGCCCACATCAAACAAGTAATGCCAAAGGATGATACTCCAACCCATAATTCCCTGCTGTAAACATGCATGCATGTGAGAGTTAGTCAAGACAATGAAAACATTAGTTTCAGTTTATAAATCTTTACCTCCTTTGAGACCTGTACAATAGTAAGAAACCACATGGTAATACAGCAAATTGTCACACATTAATAAAAGCGTTTGCATTTTGATTGGCTGAGTGCTGATATTTATTAATAGGACCATGAATTACAAATCAAACGAGAGCTCAGCTCAGATAAGATGATCGTGTCCAAAATTAAATGAAAATAGAATCTATAGCAAAACCATGGAAAAACAAGTTAATCAATGATGAGTTCCAATATGTGATCTTTTGAGCTGTGGGTATGATTGAATAATGGCCATTCAAAACTAATATTATCTGTGATATACAAACACAAAATCACTCATGAAAACCATTATATCAACAGCAATGGTTTATAACATAAACTTATCGCAGTGTATCATTTGAAAAAAACATCAAAATCACTCTAGAAATTTTGTGGAGTACAATTTCAAAAAGTAGAACAGATATAACATAACGTACCATACTGTCTGGTGGGATATCTGGCCTCTCCATGGCCAGAGTTATGCAATTTAAAGCAATGAAAAATAGCACTGTGTAGTCAAACCATTTCTTCACTATCAGCTTATGACATATTTTCCTCAGCCTGCAAAGATAAATAACAGAAATCTAAACATTAGGCATAAATATATATTCTCAGTACATACTCTATATATTGGAATAAAAATTCTTAACAATACTATTTAATGTAAAGACATGCAACTAATTTTGTTTCAAGATTTTTCAAGATGATTTAATATCAATATAATGAACAAGTTAGGAACTTACGAATTCTCATCAGACATGAGATACAATGAGTATTCAGCCCGAGTTTTAAAACAGCCTTTTGGCTCGGGGCACCACGAGAAAACACAGTCCTACAAAATTAAACACATTCCATTCAAAAATAATATCTATGTAACCTTCCTAATAACCACCTCAGAATCATTTCAAGAAAATATAATATTCTTAACATGAAAAACTGTTATTAAATAATTTCTTACTGAATAAGTAACAAATCAACAATACATTACAATTAACCTGCAGATTTACAGAGAACTATATAGCAGTTCATAAGTTAATAAATATATTAACAAAATGACAATACATATTTCTTTAAATGCATGTATCCTTTGGATGCTAAAAATAAAGTTTCAAACTGACACATGCACTATTGTACATAATAATATAATGTAATGAATGATTAGGAATGATTTTAATTATTAACATTTGCTGTGAGTACTTGAATTACATTTCCTACATAATTATAAATAGTTATAGTAATAAAACCACACTAATATTGATCCAGGAATAACTGACTGTCTATGGATGACTCAGCTTAAAATAAAAAATAAATTCTAAAAAATTCTATAAAACTCAAGATGGCTTTATCTACCTTAAATTCATACTTTCCGATTAGGAAACTTCATTTTTAAAACTTGGGCTAAAAATGAATCGTGGCAAACAACACTTGGAAACACCATTTTAGCCTAAATCAATCATTCCAATTCATAGCATGCTATTTGACAAAAATACCAAATGTAGTGCAAATTCACTGTGAATTGTTAATCAGTTGTTTTTGGTTGTTAGTTTGAAATTGTCTCAAATGCAGTGTGATAGTAAAGAAAGGAATGTTATACTGATCATTAAAGAAAGATTCTGATGATTGACTAAATGTAAAACTGTAACCAATTATAAAAACTGAAATCTCTAACATCAACCTGATTTATTGCTGGTTATATTATGACAATATCTAAATGAAAAAACAAGGGAAAATGACTTTTTTACATAAACTCATTAACTAACCAAATCTATTTCAACACTATGTAATGATGAATTAATTGATAATTTAACCATCTGATTATAAATCTAAAAATTATGAATATTCCCTTTTTTCAAAGCATAAAATTTCTCGGAGGAGTACCATATTTAGCAGAACAAAATTAGAAACACTAAAAAGTTGTTTTCTCAGATGGTTAAAACTGTATATTTACATGAAAGCAGGGTGCTACATTAGCTTGGAAACATTTTTGAAAGAAAGGATTTACATGCAACTTAGTCCAAAGAGAAGGCTGCAAAGGAAAGAGCGATAATGTCACACCTCTAAGAATTATTGCAAAATTGAAAAACATTGAATTATTCTCAGAATACTTGAAATTCAAACATTACTATTTCTAGCAAAAAGTTTTTTCTTAAGAAACCATCTTTATTAAACATCTCTTAAAATAATTGTTTTAAATGTTTTTCCATACATTTTTCATATCACACATAGAGCACAAAGGGAGTCAATACAGAATATTCATGTCTCAAAAAATCAATCACATATTTAAGGAATTTGATGCATATGTTAAAACATGTCATTTTTACATCAACAGCCATTTTATACCAAAAACATTGCCTCGGTACATCATCCTAGAAAATTTCCCAGCTTCAAATTCCATACATACATGACTTATCATTGTCAACAGAAAGCAGCACTTGATCTGAAGCAATGATCGCTGTAATGAAACATAAATGTTGCTATGGTAACTCACTGTCTCATCTGCAGCATCAGGATCATCATCCTCTTCCTCTTCTTTCTCTTTCTCATCCACCTCTGAGGGAACTTTGATATTAATCTGAGAGATATCTGTTATGTTGTTTGGCTTGTACTCATCTTTACCTGTGTTACTACCTAGCATTTTAAGTCAACAAAAAAATGATTTAAAATACCATTTTATAAACTTATTTTTACAAATGCCTACAAATCCATGAGGGATGTTTCAGCCCTTTGTACCTTTTTTTAGGTTTTTAGCAGCTTCACATTGGGCATATGACCTTCACAAATAAAACATGATGGATTTTAACATATAAGAGACAATCGATTTTTACATTTCATTGAATTTTATATTATATTATTAATCCATTGTATATCATTAAACTTTAATTGTTTTGGTTGGTTTTTCTATCCTATTTATTTATCTTTAATCTATATAAAAGACAAGGTCTCAAAAGATGAACCATTAAACACTAGCATTTAAAACAAACCTAAAGATGTCTGTGGCGAGAGTGTCCTATGACTATTTATGGAATTTTGACGACTTAGTTTGAATGAATTGTTTCTGCTTGATACGTAGCTCCCAATGGAATTTTGTCGACTTAACCGTCCATGGATTGGATTCTTAGGGCTGAGTCGACTTTTGATGGAATTTTGAGGGCTTAGTGTACGTTGGTTGTTTAACTGGGCATGACCATTACAGTCACTGGAACAAAAGAAATTCAATTACAAGATGATCTGGAAATAAAAAAGCCCAGGGGTGAGAGCACAAACAAAATATAATGTATTAATTCTATATTTTATCATGACAGATATATGGATAAGACTTTTTGAATGAATAAGTATGTATATGTATACATCATTCCATTCTATTTGATCGATAAGGTCTGGGCCTTTGCAAAATGTCTATTTTACCTCTCATTTGATACAAAATAGTAGAAGCAATAATTGTTACATAGATACATATAATTGTTCTTAAAAATAAAGCTCATTTATTTATATTTATACATCAATTTTTTTCATATTACTATTTCTAATATTCGTTTTCATTTCATTTCAGAACTAAATCAGAATGAATAGTCTTTATGATAAGATAATATCTCATGTACACATGCGAACCAACATCCACCCTCTATTCTAGAACATCTTTACCCCTGATATATTGTGTTACATTATTATTTATTTTCAATTAATTACGTCATGACTAAATAATCAAATGTAATTTATCACAACATTGTTTTCATTACTACTTTGTAGTTTCGGGATATTTTTTCATAATGCCACAAATTATACAAGTACAATGATTGACTACTAATGACGACTACTAATGACTACTACTTCTACTACACACTAAATCTTAGTGATGACATCACAATGCGACAGCTATATAACTACTATAACTATATTGCTTATATATCACAACCTCTAAACCAACATTGGGGTATTCCCATATATAGGGGTATTCCCAGACAGAAGGGGGTTGTCTCATATATAGTGGTATTCCCAGAGAGGGGTATTCATGGGTATGGGATATTCTTGGACACACACTAATCTTGAAATCCAGAATTACCTCATGTGCAATGATAACCATCTCTGAGAATTCCCCATGTTGGATAAAGCATGGTGTCATATCGATGTTGTGATATATTCACAGTGTACTATTTAACATGGTGTAACGTGAAAACATACATCCACATTTCCGGTCTCTGACATTGTGCACATGTGAAATGATGTGAAAGTGAATAGGGATTATTGGTGAATTATTACTAATGCTGTGGGTGCTCATGTTAATTCCTTATAAAACAAAGGTGATTCTTTTGCATATGGAATATCAGACAGTTCATAATATCCATGTACATGACTTTAAATAAATGATAATCACAACATAGTCCATATTCTAACCAAAGCCAATGCAAAATTGAAATTTTAACAATTTTATGATCATGGACATTATAAAATGCTAATAATTATAGAATCATTAAAGGTAGTATTGAGATCAGCTCATTTATAAATAAATATACTCCTCAAAAAAAGTTAAGGACCTCATAGGTTTACATGTTAACCCCCATATTTGTTTGAACAACTGTTTTCTAAGCGGGAACAAAAGAAATCCCAATAAAGTAAATAAATCTGTATCTTGATTCTATTCCCTATAAAGTCCGCAACGTTTCAATGTTATATCTCCATTACATTCTGTCAAAATTTGATGTCAAAATTGATGAATTTCATGAAATGTAACAAAAATGGCAGATCCCATGTTAAACAAATGGGGAATGGTGGCTTAGGGGCAACTCAGATTTTAGAATATCTATTCAGCAAAACATTTATTAAAAAATACTTTCTAAGTAGAAAATTGAATGATTTTACATTTATATGCTAAATGTCTCGCTTATGTTGTTAAAATTAGCGATACGGAGCATTAAAGTAATTTTGACCACCTCACTGAACCACCTGTATTATTTTAATTAGAGGTTCATTAAAAAATTATTGAATTTGAAACCATTAACTTTTGTAAAGCCTGGACAATTAAATCATATTTTTGTCGAGTGGACAATTTAGCAAATTTAATTATCTCTTAAAATTTCAATTTTGAGAGCAAATGGATGGATGGATTGTTCCTCATATGACTTATGGCAACCCAACCATTCCCCATTTGTTTAACATGGGATCTGCCATTTTTTGTTAAATTTCATGAAATTCATCAATTTTGACATCAAATTTTGACCCAATGTAATGGAGATATAACATTGAAACTTTGCGGACTTTATAGTGAATAGAATCAAGATACAGATTTATCTTCTTTATTGGGATTTCTTTTGTTCCCCGCTTAGAAAACAGTCGTTAAACAAATATGGGGGTTAACATGTAAACCTATGAGGTCCTTAACTTTTTTTGAGGAGTATATTACATGAAAACGTTTACTCTTAATCAAAATAATCATCATGCATGCTTGAAAAAAGCCATTCCTCTTTACAGCCTATGTATCAAAACCAAACTTTGTGACCACATTCTTGAATATTTCAACAGATACAATCAAGAATCCCTTTTAAGCATATTCCTTCTGAAACCAGAAAATTTGTGATTAACTGGTACACTATGTAATTTCTCACATAATTTGGTGGGAAGCCACAGAGTGTATCAAGTTAATAATAATGAAATTTCTTAAGTTTGAGAAGAATATACATTGTACACCTATAGCGCTTATGGAGATTGTGCAAACATGCACCTTTCACTACTTTCCAGAAAACCATGTTGTCTGAATCATGAAACTATATGAGAAACACATTAGTATCACTTGTAAAAAGTCAATAGGGCTTTCAAGCTCATGCTTGTAACTTATCACTAGAATTGTCATACTTCAATATAATGTCCCAGTTGATCATGGCTAAATCTGCAATTCTGTTTTTATGAATTTGAGACAACTCATTTATATGGTATGACTTTTTCCTGCCCTTGCCCAAAGGGGAAAGCCTCTTGGTTTTGACTATCCTATTACCAGTTCCACTCCCCTCTTTATTATTAAAATATAGGAAGGATAGGATGCACTGTCATGGAAGTACGAATCATTAAACTCTTAGCTGTCCTGTGGTTTTCACTTGATTTGCCTTTGCCTACAAATTTGCTTGTCCTTGGACCCAACAGAAGGTTTGCCCATTTGAGGAGACATCCTTTTCCTACAGAGTTGACGAGATATAATACTATATGTTTCTTCATGAAAGTTCGTCATCAGAAACATGGGTTTTGAGGTTTACAATCAAATAACACAAGATGATCGCATGATGAAGAAAAGACCAACAAAGATTTCAGATAGACCCTACAAGATAGCAAAGAAAAGGTGACATGTGGTAAGCGTATTGCACTATGGGTAACAGGAAGTGAGCTTGGTGGACTAGATGCTTATATCATTAATAAACCTACAACCGAAACAATGGGCTGACAGGAGGTATAGGCTGGCTCTGGTATATCAATGAAAATGGTGGATTCTCGGATTCACTAGGTAAATCTATGACGAGAAATCGTGAATTCTGGGAAGGATAAGGATCGCTTGGGCTGCAATTGGATAATTCATCAATTCATGCATGTGAAAGTTATGCTATAAAATTTTATGTAAAACAAGTTATGCATATTGAAGGATTTGGTATATTAGTAAGATTATTAGTAAATTCAAAGCAGTCTATCTACATGTATTAAATACTTTATTTTTGTACTACATTAATATTCATTAGGCGAGTTACAACAATAAAATTTATTAAAAGGTAAAGGGTAACCATTTCACTTTTTTCCAAAACTGAACTGCTTTCAGTCCATGATGTGAAATGGTTGAACCCATTTAATTAATTTAACATGTGCACAATGTAGACAACTGTAGTTGTAGTTATATGGGATAATGTGAAGCAACTAAAATACATATTTCATGATTTCAATAAAACAAATAATTCCTGATTTCGTTTGAAAATAATATAAAAATATATATTTTCATTGTTCAATATATTAAAACTAATATGTATTTTAGTAACAAAACATTGGTATTAATTAGTTGTGAAACTAAGTTAACCGCTGAGCTTTACCTGAAATAGTATGTGACGCATCGGCTGAAGAAGAGTTCAAATAGAAGATTGTACTAACTAAATAATACTCAAATATAAGAAATGAGATTAAGTATCTGGACCATGCCTAGAATACTACCATGGCAATGCTTATCATTATGTTCACATTGAAAGAAATGTCAAGATTTTCTGGTATGTTCTACAATTTTGTGTGTGTCATAAGCAATCATGTCAATGTCTGTCTCACTTTATTTTCACTTTTTCTAACAAATCTTATTTTGTATTTTAAAACAGAACCACTGTGAACTCAAAACAATAGCCATGTAAGGTTAGACCTACATACATAGCCACAATAATGACACTGACCATTTTGCAAAAAATAAAACCATTTGAAGCACAATGCAGATAAAGGAGTACATGTATTACCTTTGAGGAAATACGAAGCAAGATATTTCATTAAGATTCAAATATGCAGCCATATACAGCCAGTATAGTAGGGACACATGTTTTCACAAACCAACCCACAAATATAAATCTAGAGATACGCCTAGTGATACCCTGAAAGTTGTCATGAATATAAATGTTTTAATAAAAATATGGGATGAATATGGTACTAAATTGACAATCAAGCAAGGCTATCAGTCCCATACCTGTAGTTGTTATTCTGTGGTGTACCATTGGTGTTTCCATTGCCTATGGGAATATTAGCAGGACCACCATTTGTGTTATTATGATGTGAATTGTTGGATCTTTGACCATCTTCATCTGGGTCAACATCATTGAGTGCATCAGGTTCACTAACCAAACTCTCCTTATCACCGTCTCGGACTTTGTTGTTCTTAAACTTGAAGCTGCCACGCAAACTGCCACGGCTAGATTTACCACTGCCACGACGATGCAATTTTGGAGTACTCCTTATACTCATTGTAGACTGTAATAAGTGTAAGGTAACAGTTTATACATGAACTGCAAAAGCATTATTTCATAATATGTTAATTGTCATGTTGCTTGGCATAACTAGTCAACAGAGTACAATGATTATTGTTAACTAATTCATAGGGTGGCTGGTCAAATTGTATACCTTCACTGTAAAAAAAGACTTTTGTACAATAAACCTCTTCAGCCCTACCTCTTATACTCGTACCTCAGTCACATTTGGTCTGTGGCAACTGTATGGCAGCCATAGCTTCCCAAAATAGAGGGAAATATATGAAGCATAAAATATAGGTATAAGCAGTAGGATGTAGATTTTGGATATCGATTTTGTGAAAATATGGCCGCCGTACATCCGTCAAGAGCAAATGTGACTGAGAATTTAGACCTCCCCCAATTTGCATTTTAAAACCTGGTCACAAAGAGTCACTTACTGATGATTTGTCTATAGAGTCTAAAGACATTGAGCTAGCATTAAAGGGTTTGTTCACCACCAGTCGATTATTATTGTCCTGTTTGTAGTTTAGGGTCTCGTTGGGACTGCCCTGGGGTGTGGCTGCAGGTGTGGCTGCTGTGTGGGTGATAATTGGGGGATTAAGGGGTCCCTGAGATTGCGGGAGGTTACACTCGTCAGTCACTGCTACAGATTGAGGGAGGGCCAGCATCCTACGTTCTGAAACATAAGCTCGGAAATGCAGCATATAAATACCATGTAAATAACAATTCCAAGCTACATCTTGGTTAACACACCGAAAGAATCATGAACTTTGTTTTGGTTAAAGAAAGGTGTCTAAATTAAGGCAAACATCATTCTTGGATTACATTTTTTCCTTTTTGACAACATTGATCATATTGAGACAAGAGTCATTGTTTAAATCTGAATCACACTTTACAGGTAAAGCTACTTGATTTCCTTACCTTTATCTTGGTTATTTTTCTCAATGTACTCCCCCGGAATTGATTTATTTTCCTCTTCTAGTCTATTCTCATTCTCATCTGTGCTACTACAGTCAACACTCTCATCATTGTCTTTCTGAGACTTATCCTGTAATAAGTAAAGACATTGGTACTCCTCTTACACCATTTTGAACAAGCTCCAAATTATGAAAATTCACAAGGAACAACATTAGAAAATACAACCTAAATCATACAAAAAACTATGGATATATACAGGAGAATGTGGTGAAAATTAGTACAAATTTAATTCAATGCTCTCCTTATTTAGTATCTAAATTTTAAAATCATGTTATTTAGATAAGATTTACGGGTATTATGGTTAATTTGGTGTTTTTCAAATGCTGCCCTTGTGTCTTTTTCATATTTTCGAATCAAAATGTACAATTTTGAAATGATACTAAAATATTTGAAAATGCTATACTAGTGTGAATTTTACAGTTTGATTTAGAAGAAATAAGCTGGGAGAAGAAGCTATAAATTATGCGCAATTCTTGAATTTCAATTGTCTTTCATAATGTGAAATACGACTGAATTTCATAAATTGTAGTTCAGGATATTTTAGAGAAAGCCTCCAGTTTGAATATATTGTATATCTCATTTTACATTGCCATGTATTTTGACAATGTTAATTATCAATACTTTGAACTGAAATAAATATGTTTCAATGAGAGGGTTAAATACAGATTTTCTTATAGGAATCATTTTTTTGCATTCTACTCAAATCATTTAATATTGCATGTATAATATGTACATATATTTGGCATTGAATTATGAGACCGTTTAGCAAGATGCTAAATTATAAATAATGAAGCTCAATTGTATGCGGCAAGATTCAACAATTTCATTAGGTGCGCTAACAATATCATTTGAGTGCACTAACAATTTGATTAGGTGCACTAAAAATTTGATTAGGTGCACTTATAATTTCATTTGAGTGCACTAACAATTTCATTGGGTGCACTAACAATTTCATTAGGTGCACTAAAAATTTGATTAGGTGCATTAACAATTTCATTAGCTGCACTAACAATTTCATTGGGTGCATTGACAAATTCATTAGCTGCACTAACAATTTCATTGGGTGCATTGACAATAACTGGGTTGGTAGCTGAATAATATAATGCACAAAGTAAAATGCAGTAAATTGTATACAATAGATTCTTATGAATTTTGACACTACTGACATGCATTTCTAGTTTTATAAAGTGAATATCTTGTGCTGTTTGACATTTTAGGATGACTCTTCAATTGAAAATTGCTATATGCACCATAGTCACGAAGATGAAGTGAGGTTACTGAATATGAATATACACTTATGGTATGCCTACAGTTTTGGGAATTCTAAACAATGGAACAGTAGTGTATTGTGTTGTGATATTAAGGCCAATGCAGAGTCCAAAGAAGCTGACCAATTTAAATTAATGGAGGGATCAGTTCCATTAGGGTCAGATATGATAACTTCATGACTGTGATCTTTAGGGTTTTAGATATCATATATATCCTGGGAAATAAATCGTATCTACTCTATGGCTAAGGTATCCCTAAGACTAGAAATGACTTACTTCCAAAAGGATATACCTGATACTCAAAATCAAAGTATTCATTTCATCTCATATTTGTTCATGTACTTGGTATTGGAATTGGAATTGATCACTTTTAAGATAATGCAAGATGAAATATTGATACAATTGAACATTATATATCATTTGGCGGAAAAAATATGAAGTTATCAAAAGTATGAAATATATAAATGACTTTTTATGCCCTAATCAGTGAAAGATTCATCTATTTTGAAATTGTGATATCTACTCCTGTGACATCTACATTTGAGATGGCTCAAATTTTTTCTGAACAAACCTCAAAGTCAGACTCATTTGTCTCATAACATGAGTAATTTTCGTCATAATCCATATCCATATTTGGATAGAAATCAGGCACTGGCGTCAATGATGTCACCGGTTGAAAATTGAATGTCACATGACATCGCCGAGGTTTAAGGCACCAATGCAAGTTAAGAGTTGTTGGTCTTTGTGCTGGTCGTCCCTGGGAAAATCGTTGCCTTAATATTGGCAATTTTCCAGCAGAGTCTGTTTTTATCTGATAATACCGTTTCATTTTTTCATCCTCTTGGTTTTTTGTGAATGATGCAAAAGACATCAAAGAGGGTCCAGTGGCAGGAGTGGCAGGAGGCTTTTTCTGCATTGATGATAGAGAGAAATGATAAACTATGGTAAAGCATAGATAACTAAAAACACATATATAAATATATTAAGGGGTTCCAGTTATAATGTCATGTTTGCTTAACTCAATATTTTTCTCCGTTTAAATAAAGTACTGTATGTGATTTCCTAACATTCCCTTACAATTAAGAATTTGACTACAAGTCTGATTAACTTTATTCCTTGCTCATTAAACATTTCGCCTCTTAGTTTTGCAAATTTTAACATGACAAGAAGGACATTATCTAACATTTACTATTAACTGGACACCCTGTATATTTGATAAACAAAACATGCTCTATAAATGGATGATTAAAGTTTAAGGCATATATATGTATATATACGAGGGAAGATCCAAAAGTTTCCGGCCTAACATAGTTCCCGATGTCTGAGAGCAACCATTCTTCACAGTTCAAATGTTGCTTATGTATGAACATAATTTATGCATATGATTAACCTCTAGGGGTCACAGCCTCATTTTTAGAATATTCATAATGAGGTCAGGTCACAGTGGCTGCACATCAGTGATCACAATGGAGAAAACTGAATATAGAGCTGTGATAAAGTTTCTAAATCAAGAAGAAAATGGAGGGCAGGAAATCTACGATAGACTTAAGGATGTGTATGGGGAAGGTGCTCCCTCCTATTCTACTGTAAAATTTTGGGTGGCTGAATTTAAACGTGGACGGGAATCAATTGATGATGCACCACGTTCTGTAAGACCTAAAGATGTCACTTCAGATAGAAATGTTGATCTTGTACATCGAACAATATTGGAAGATAGGCGGAAATCTATACGTGAACTTGTAGAAGAAACTGGATTATCATATGGTACCGTTTGTAGAATAATTCACCCCATCCAACAATAAGATGATGGCCACCATTTTCTGGGACTGTGAAGGTCCTATCTTAGTAGACTACCTTCCAAGAGGTACTACAATGAATGGAGAATATTATGCTGCTTTGTTGCTAAACTTGATGAAACCAGGCCACATAAAGTCCGTCTTGGAGTTTTGCATCAACAGGACAATGCACCTGTTCACACAAGCCAAGTTGCTCGTGATGCAGCGGAAGAATGCCATCTGGAATTATTACCGCACGCACCCTATTCTCCAGATCAAGCACCCAGTGGCTATTACCTATTTGGGAAACTCAAAAAATCTCTACGAGGGCAACGCTTTGATGATGATGATGAGGTCAAGATAGCTGTTAACCAGTGGTTGGAGGGTTATGCTCCTGATTTCTTCAGAACTGGACTTGAGATGCTGCCAAGAAGATGGGCCAGGTGCATCGAAGTACAGGGAGACTACATTGAAAAATGACACTATCATTTTGAAAATCCATCAACTAGAACTATGTTAGGCCGGAAACTTTTGGATCTTCCCTCGTATATAGGATTTTTAGATTCTCTAGAAGCCCCTTGGCAGTCTCAGAGTGTACATGTGCACTTAAAGCACAATATTTCACATTAATTATAAGTGCAGATATTGATTTGAAAACAGGATAAAGGACACAAGAAGTCGCAAGAAAGATATATGTGTGCTTCCATATCTATTGCTACATGCTGAACTCAAAATGTCATTTTTTCATCTGTACCATTTCTCTTTTAAGTTTGAATAAACAGCCTAATTTTCATGTGCCTGCATGCCACACCTATACGTTTAAGTTTTCACCATTTTCACCCTTTTCTAAGCTATTATTCCCTTAAACACATGACCCCAATGACATTCATAGTTTTGCTTTCTTTCATTGGAATCAACCAAAAACAAAACTTAATGGCATTAAAAAGCCAAACTAAATTCTTTAATATATAAACGCTATGAAGCAAATATCAGATAGAGGTTAAGCAAAGTATAAAGTAACATGCAAAACAAATTAGATCATCTATTCCAATGTTATTTCATCTATCCCTAACAGTTTTAGGAATACATTTAGATAGATAATCATGCAATGCATATAACTGCAGATGAATATAAATGAACCTATCAATCAGTTGATCAAATGCAAGAAGCTCCATGTACAAAAACTTCATATTCTTTTTATAAAATTCAAGAATTCAACCAATGCATTTGCTGGATCGCCATTTGGCATAGTCAAATCACAATGACTTTATAGCAGAAAGAACTATTGTAAAACAGGGTGAGACAAAAAGTGAAACCCATGAATAACTTCCATACAAATCATAATAAAAATCTGAAGTTAAAATTGAGATACATTTTTGTGACACTCTATACATTGAGGATATCCGAGCTCTAAAACTGTTAAGGATGGATCACTTTAATTTCTTATAAGTCACCATATTTTCTTTATTCCTTATTCTTTTATATAGGTTGATATCAGTATCTCAACAAAATGCTTTCTATATTCTATATAAACTTCACACTTATCCATTTACAGTTTAATTTACTCCAGTACAGCTACAGTATATGAAGTTTTTTTATGGAGAGCTAAGTTGCACAAGATTCAAAACCCAAACACTATCAAAAAGCGATATCCCACCTTTTTATAGCGTGGATACTACATTACAATAAAAATAGTTGAATTAGACAAAATATATCAAATGTTGGCTTAGACTCAAATGTTGATTTATTTTATAATTATTTTTCAGGGAATGCTATTTATCCAATTGTAAATATGAATATCTTCAGTAGTGTATATGATGACAAAGTACAGATATTGATATTCAAAAGTGGATAAAAATGATATCCCGACGAAAACAAAATCTAGACCCTTTCAAAACATTTTAACATTCAAAGAAAAGATTCAAATATGTGATTTTAAATATTCTGTATTCTTATGATCCAGTTATATATCTTTAATAATCTCCAGCATTACTTTTTTTAAAAAAGACATCACATATTTAAAACATTTATTTGGATATATATGAATGTTACAATGATTTGATGAATTTTCATAATTTTGAAATTTCTCCAGTCTCCCAATTTGAATATAAAGCAACATTTGCATTGGATACAATATCCAAACTACGTCCTATATTGTGATGTTGTTAAGGTTTCATTATTCTATCAAATCTCTGACAATGTACATAATATCGCTGAGCCAGAAGATAGAATCATTTTAAATGAACACTATGTGATATTATGTGAACATATTCTTAAATGGGATCGGAAGAGGCAGTTTCAAAATATCGATGTCTCTTCACGCAAAACTGTAATTATATACAGTGTGTCAAATAAATATGTTCTCCCCTCCTTAGCTCTAACATCCACATAATGTTGGATAACTTATTTCTCTAAACGATATCTGAATTGTTCTTTAGGACATAAAAACTAGGCTCCATGGAGCAGCTCAACTACAAGTAGATGTACTTTTATGCCAAAAAATCATTCTCTTGGAATAAAGGGAGGATAACATATTTATTTGACACCCTGTATAGCCTCAAAACCTCAAAATACAATGATTTTTGGAATGGTATGTGATCACCTCTTAAACCCGGGTATGCAAATAGATCTTTCCCTACACAAAGGTCTGAACCCTAACATCAGAGACAATTTGTTTTGTGTGAAAAATCCCTAAATTCTGACCTGGCCTCTCAGTTGTTCACTGGAGTGCATGACCACGATGGGGTCAATGGCAGACATGAATTGTGTGTTCACATTGGGAAAGTGTTCATTTAAACAGATTCCTGTAAACACAGGTATCAATGATGGTTCAGACATATTGTACAAAGTCAGATATTTTTACAAATGTAACAGCCCATAGCCAGTGGGACCCAGACTTGATAAAATCATGATAATTTCGGTAGGTATTCAGTTTCAAAAATATTTACCCAAAATCAGAAAAATTGGCTAGTTAATATCAAATCCAAGCCTCCCCAGAAGATTATAAAATTTCAACCCCTCCCCTTCATGGAAGCTGGCTAGGAACTGGTGAGACTATGAAATATCACTAAAAAGAAGAGGGGAATATTTACTCTACTTTATAGTTGGCTACTTCATAAAATACTGATTTCCTATTAAATCATTGTTAATAATAATGATTGTTGAATTGGGAAGTCAAATTCCTGCAAACAATGTACATGTAAACTGAACTAAATGTGCATTTTCCAAATTATATAAATGAATTATATGAATCTTAATGAAAGAAAAACATAACAAAATAAAGATGAGGAAAGACAAACAAATGATAAGTAAAGATACAAAAAATAAAATAAATCAGGTGTGTACACAAATGAAACAAATAACAAAAGATGTGCTCCACAAAAGAAAAGAAAAATATTTAGTACAAAATAAACCAGAAAGAGATTAAAGAAAAATATGAGATATTCAAATTCAATTCATCCCTACCTCATTTCCAGAAAATCCCTCGACCAAGATAGCCACTAATAAGTTGAAGAGAACGTAATTGCCGAATGTCATGAGTGCAATAAAATAGAGGGCAGCCCAAGCAGATGTTTTCGCCATTCCATTATACAGCACTTCGTTCCAATCTTCTTGAGTCAAAATCTAAAATAAGAAACAAATTAAAAGTAAATCTATGAAATGCAAAAAGTACAACTGTATCTTTAAACTATTTTTATTCAATCAGCTATTTTGGAACATTTATTTTGACTGGGAGCTAAACAACAGAGTAAAGCTGGAACAATTCACAGACACGATGTTTTTGGAATTATGATAATTCACATAAATCAGTAGAAGAGCTGATATTTGCTAAAATGATGCTTCAAAGATTTTTCAATATATTCTTATTTAGGTTAGACACCATTAAATTAGACTACACTACACTACACTACAATAGAGAAATAATATTCCCAATACCAAGAATATACAGGGTGTTTCAGAAGTAGGGTAACTTTATATGGAAGTATATCTAGTTCAAGAATCTACCTGGAAGACTGTTAAGAAAGATCTTGTGAGGGTATCAAAGTTACTACGGAAACAGGTACACGGCATAGTTTCATTAAAGCTGTCCAGGTTGCCCATACATTTGCAACTAGCACCATCAGGAGTGGAGCAAAACTTTCCACCGAAAATATTCATGCCAAGGACACTAGAAAACATGCAGACAACAGCAAAATAATAAGGCCCCATGCATAAAGGCAGATACAACAATTCAATAATAAATAACGTCAGGAAAATATTCTTGTTTCTGGTTACCAGGCTTTCAAATTTTAGACCCATCCACAATCAAGGCATCATTGCTTTGTAAATGTTAATTTTTGTGTTAAACTTTTAAGAAATTTTCTGATATTCATCTGGCAACAAGAAACAGGATTATATTTTGAATCTCACATTGGTAATACATAGTTCAATCCATCTCTCTCTAAAATTTGAAAGAACTGCCTGGTTTAATGGGATTCCTATATAGTTGGTTGCTCATAGTGTCAAGTCTATGCAGTGCTGCCATGATTTTCTTTAATGTTAACCAAGACCAATGTGAGATTTTATCAAAAGAAAACCTACAGCTAAAGACCACATGCAGTATGCTAAAATAAAATGAAAAAGAAACAAACAGAAACATGAAACTGGGTGACACAGGAGAACAACTACAAAGGATTTCAGAAATGCAGAGTACTCCATCTGGACAAAATAGACAATATAGGTGTACCTATTCAACTATTTGGACCTATTCAAGGATCTAATATTCTTTGATCATTCATGCCACTAATTGTGTTCACTCCAAATTGATCATTGATCGAAAAGATCTATAAATTAAAGATATATCCTAATCTCTTTTGAGGCTTAATATGACAATCAAGTCATGTTTATTTCCCTCTGTTTCTCCACAAAATTTGGATGAAGCGCCTCATTTTCTGGCATTTCTATACAATTTATGGTGTTGTCAACAGGTTCCTTCATGCAATTTTTCATTAATTCTTGACGTTCCCCTTTTATTTTGAATACCAAAACATGACCACCTTGACATCTTTTCTCTAGATGTATCTCTAAATGATCGCAGTGTGATAAAATGATTCTGTTCCATAAACAAAGTCACTTTCATGTTACGAACAAAAATAATATTTCATTCTGCTTGATTTAACAATTCTGGTCGAGGAAAATTGCCATGGACATAACCAAATCTGCTTTTCTAATCAATTACTTTTGGGGAGAATTTGTTTTGTTATTGTATGATGGTCCATATTGACAAAGCCAATGGTAGTCTATCAAGTACCTTCCCCTACAGGAATGGGAGGACAACATATGGGTTTGTGCAGGACAAAGGCATTGGGTAAAGCTTTATGACACAATATAGAGCTTTTGAGAATGTACAATGAATACAATATAGCCCCAAAAGCCCAAAAGGGTGCTATAAAAATAAAGACAAATATTGTACACACATAAATGATACAACAAGACAAGATAAAATCATGCTCTGGCACATTCCTCGTTAATGTGATTATACAAAGTATATGAAGCATACATTCATGCAAAGCTAACCAACAACATGAAGCATTACTTCGATGAGACTATCCCAGCTTGTAAGGCATACCTGAAACACTGTCACTATCGCCCAAAGTAACGAGTCAAAATTTTTACGATTACACTTTCTTGTATCACTTCCTTTGTAGTTTTCGCAGAACTTGCACCCAAATAAATTCATTCCTAAAATGCTGCAATTGGGGATAAAACATATAGGTGAATATTAGTCTCAGATAGGGCAATTAATTAAATGTTTTATGCAAAAGATGAAGAGGCGTAACTGTGTAAGAGGCACAAAAGGCTAAATTCTACAAATGAAAGTTTGTAACATTAATTATGACAACACATACAATGAGAAATGAAATATGTATTTTTCTTATGGGAAATAGGTGTGAATGACAAACTAATACATCCTAAACAAGAAATGAATGAGTTTATCAAGACACCATATCAAGAACAGATTTTTTGGAGCATTCCTAAAATGTAAGAGACAATACTTGCTAATGAAACTGCTTACCCTGCGTGCAGAGTCTAGTTAAACTACACTGAAGACGAAGCTCTCTTTTAAGAAGTGAAGTCAAACAAATGCAAAGGGTAGAAACTGCTATACTGTACATATATTCAAATAGTCCATTCTGTTATGTCAGAGACAGAAAATGCAGGAAAACTACATCTCGTCCCCATTGTCAATTATGGTGAGATATATGTCCCTTGATGACCCATAATGTCCCATAATTCCCCATATTAGTAGACTTCTGACATCACAATACCATATCAAGACCTTTAATAGGATTACCTTTGGCCAATAGAGAGAAGGTAGAATGGCTGTTAACATTTACACAGAAAGTGGATGCCATAAAGGGACTCTGATGAAAGTTGAGGCTTAAAACATGACAAAATGTCACCACCTGGTTGTAGTTACAAAATAGTAACAAATGTTACAGATTCCAATTGCTCGTCACAAAAAACAATAGCTATCACAATGTGTGACCACCATGTCTTGGTCATCTTGATCCATCAAGGTATAAGATATGATATGAAGGAATACACTGGTTTGGTTGGTGACGTGAAAAACACCACAAAATACCAATTATTACCTTTCAAACAGGTTTGATATGAGTTCAAGAACGTGACTGCAATCAACAAAATATATATCTAAGGAAAGACTTTTTCTTGAGTTGATTCATGTGACTTAAATAAAAGTACACGCATGAAAAATTGAACTTCAAATAATTATAAGGAATGGGGAACCATGCCTCATTTGCAAATCTGATTAGTTCTCCATGTAATGAGCCTCAATGGTGAACTAAGGAAACTACTAGGCAGAAATGCAGTTTAATTACAGTTTTAGAGGATGGAACTGTCTGTGAATTGTCACATTCCATCATGGCAAAGATATATTCCAATTTTTTGTATTTAGTATAAATTATGCAACTCTGTAGATTGATGGATGGGTCAAATGCAATATTGGAACATAGTCCAGACCTATAATATATCAATGATGTTTTAAAGCAGTTTCATTGTGTAAAATATTCTGGAGTTTCTTATATATATGCTGGTATTTTGTGAATGGTATAAAATGTTTTGATAACACCTAAATGTATTTTCTGGTCAGATGTCATATAGAAATCATTTGAAACATACAGCTCATGTTTCAGTTTTCATATTTTTATATGGTTTATGGGTCTTATCTTAGAAGTTTTTTACCATTTATAATACACCTTTCATTTAATACCCCAGCCCATATTACCAATTTAATTAGACATGCGATGTTAAGTTTTGATCACACATTGCATTTTAAGGGCTCATTGTGTTTATAATGCTTTATTTCATTAAAAGCCACTTTACAGTAAAACAGAGCCACATCCTAAGTTTGGAGATTTATTAGAAGAACTGTCATATTGTTTTGATAGATTATGCAATCAAAGCTGATTGACAAGTTCATCAATGTTTGATTACTTTCTATTCTAGTATCCCCATGGCATTGTACTTGACCCGCTGATTGAAAAACCTAAGTACTCCTGCACTTTAAAAACATTCTATGGGTGTGATCATAACATTACATATAGTTGGATAAGAAACAATAGTTGCATAATGTGATGAACAGGCGAGGAGGAAAAAATGCAGCCGCCATTCCACACACAACACATTTCCCCCCCACGCATAATATGCTTCATTTCTCACAGGAAATTCATGACACGTCCATCTGCACATGCTCATTCCAGTTCCACTCCATTTTCTTCAAAATGATCAACTGCATGGTTTACTTCTTTTAACTTCAATCTATTCTGCTCTATTGTATTTTGCATTTTAAAATAGGACCACCATTGCATACACTTATGAGATATCTTTGTATCCCACATTCTTCAAATGGTTTCATACCTTAGTACACAGGCTGCATTCCAGGCCACAATTCATGTGTGCAACTCCCACAACCAGGCGCCATAGCAATTTCCTTATTTTGACATTTACAGTTCAAGAAAGATAGATTTCATACTTAAACACCAATAGTTTTATTTACGGTCAACTTTAAGGTGATCGGCTTTCCATTTAAAAGTGAAATTATATAATTTCAAAATATATTTTCCATAATGCTCTTGTATGGTTATTAGAGGTTATTGTTTAACTTTTAAATACAACACTGCCCTTTATATACTGTGAAGTATGTGTCGTCCAACCCTTCGAGGACAACACACTCTAACATTATATTATAGATCTTATTCTGAACATATGTAAATATGTTAGCATGGTTCTTCAATGCTTTTTGATTGAATTCAAAACAGTAAAGTAATCTCTCCTTGTCAGATAGAAGTATACTAGCTAACTGGCACAGAATGGATTTCCCCACACAACATGAAAGAGTTAGCTTTATCTGGAAAAGGTACTGCATTTTCAATCAAGTTGATTTGAATGAGGTTTATCATGTAAGAATTGACCTTGCAATAAGTAATGTGGAAATGAGAATATTGCATGTAATTTATTAGCTGTGTTATCAGATGCAGCTTTTGATGATGCTTTTATGATGTTTTCTCATTTTTTATGCACAGTTATTTCTATTGATGATTTACTGCATTGAAGGCCTGGAGTTTCTATGTTGTTTGTAGTAGTTGCTGTTGTTGTGTAATAATAGTAATACACATTCTGTTTAGTGTAGTAATACACATTCTATTAAGTGAAGTAATACACATTCTTAAAAGTGAAGCAATACACATTCTTAAAAGTGAAGCAATACACATTCTTTAAAGTGAAGCAATACACATTCTGTTAAGTGTAGTGATACACATTCTATAAGTGTAATAATACACATTCTGTTAAGTGAAGTAATACACATTCTTTGAAGTGAAGCAATACACATTCTATAAGTGTAATAATACACATTCTATTAAGTGTTATAATACACATTCTATTAAGTGTAGTAATACACATTCTTTTAAGTGAAGTAATACACATTCTTTTAAGTGAAGTAATACACATTCTATTAAGTGTAGCAATACACATTCTTAAAAGTGAAGCAATACACATTCTTTAAAGTGAAGCAATACACATTCTGTTAAGTGTAGTGATACACATTCTATAAGTGTAATAATACACATTCTGTTAAGTAAAGTAATACACATTCTTTGAAGTGAAGCAATACACATTCTATAAGTGTAATAATACACATGCTATTAAGTGTTGCAATACACATTCTACTAAGTGAAGTAATACACATTCTGTTAAGTGAAGTAATACACATTCTTTTAAGTGAAGTAATACACATGCTATTAAGTGTAGCAATTAGTGGTGTCAATTAACCGCTTGAGCATTAACCGGTTAACCGGGGTTTTTTACCGGTTAAAGTCGGTTAACCGGCGGGAAATTTGAACTGATAATTTCAAATGAAATCTTCATCTTCGATCTTGAAAGTTGAAAAAATTGGAAAAATGATATATCGGCGTTTATTTTTTACGTTCGTCAAGCTATACGATATTCTATGTAAGTAAGCGCGGGAAAGCAATGTGGCAGGGAATAAAGTTGCTGATTGGATGTTTGTAAGGAATTATCGGACCTATCACATGTATGAGTAGCTCACATGAAACTGACGCTTGAAAAACAAACAGATTAAAATGCAAAGTAAGCGCGGGAAAGCAATGTGGCAGGGATTAAAGTTGCTGATTGGATGTTTGTAAGGAGTTATGGGACTTATGACATGTATGAGTAGCTTACGTGAAACTGACACCATAAAACCAAACGGATTAGCATGCAAAATAAGCGCGGGAAATAACAGAATTATACACGGTCAACTAACCGCCCATAAAAACTCAGACCGGTCAAGGCATTATCGGCGGTTAACCGGTTAACCGGTTAATACTTGACACCTCTAGTAGCAATACACATTCTATTAAGTGAAGTAATACACATTCTGTTAAGTGAAGTAATACACATTCTATTAAGTGTAGCAATACACATTGATGTAATACGTTAAATATTATCTGGTTTTAACAGATCGCTAAAAATCAAAGCTAGAGAACTCGAAATAATAGAAAATAAGCTTAACAGTAAGAACCGGGAAATAGAAGAAATCACAGAACAAATTACGTCAAATAATGTGAAACTAGCAAAGGCCCAGGAAGAGATCAGTGATCTAAAGATACAATGTAAGGTTCTTGCTGATAATTCTGATTCCCAACCCTTCAAAACCATCCAAAGTAAGCCTAAACCAACAGAGGCGTTAATCAATCCTATCGAAAAGTCGAAGCCATCAGTAGCCCTTATCGGTTCTTCGATTTTGAGCTTGGTGAAAACAAGTCGTATGCATGACATGGACGCCTATTTAGAACATGCATACACCATACCACAAGCCAGAAAATCACTGGAAAGTTTAAACACGCCAGATGTTGTAGTATACCAGGTTATCAGCAATGATATTAAAGATAGTCAAAAAACGGACACTGACATAATCGATGAGATGCATACTCTGGTAAATGAGACTAAGAGGAAACTTGGGAATACGAAGATCGTTTTATCTTTACCACCACCAAGAAGCGACAATGAATTATGGAACATAAGATCAGCATCCATATCAGCCCAGCTACAAGCTAAATATCATGATGATCGACAGGTTACCTGCTCTCTAAACAGCAACCTTGGAAGAAATGGAACCCCAAACACATCTTTATACAGAGACGGAGTTCACCCAAACGAAAGGGGTACATCAGTTCTATGTAAAAACATCCTTGATTGCATCAGGAAACTATGTAACATCACTCCCCCACAAAGGTTTGGTCCTAAGAGACCATTTCAAGGCCAGAGAAAGTGGTTTGATAGATGGTGAAACTAACCATCTAAACACATCATTTGTCAATTACTGAAAAGTACATGTAGTGTTGGGTATAAAATACCATTTATATTAAGTTTTAGTACAAGTACATAACGATAATATAGTATAAAATGTTTTAGAGCATTGTGTTAAATACGTGTTGTATTGTAAATAGCACATATCAGTTTAAATATTATATGGTGAACTTTATACATAATTGTTATAACTCATTAAATATCACTAAATCGTTGACAGACTTTGTAAAACACGTTGTAGCATGAATAATGGATCACACTTATCTGTTGCATGTTGGAATGTACAAGGAATTAAAAACAATATGTTCAATAAGCTTGAAAACGCTGATTTTACGAAAGAAATCAAAAAGCATCACATTATAGGTATGACTGAAACACATGGTGATAAGGGCAGTTCGTTTTCCCTAGAAGGGTATACATCATTTTGTTCAAACCGTTCAAAAACCGGCAATAAAAGACATGGTGGTGTTGCAGTATTTATACAAAAGCATTTAACTCCTGGAATTCAGATAATTCAATCAACAACGCCCGATTTAATGTGGGTTAAAATGAAAAGGATTTTCTTCGGTTTGAGCAATGATATCTACCTGGGATTTAATTACATATCCCCATCAAATTATGTTAAAAAGACCATGGATACGGTTGACCCATTTGACACACTTTTAGCTGAATTATCAAAAGTATCAGGTCTTGGGGACATAATAATGATGGGAGATTTCAATGCAAGAACCGGTGTTCTAAATGATTATATTGAATGTGATGGAGATAGTACAATTCCACTTTATGATGATTACATAATTGACTCAGTACCAACTTCACGTTTGAACAAAGATTCAAAAGTGAACGAAAGTGGCTACAAATTGCTTGATATATGCAAATCTACAAACATGAGAATATTGAACGGTCGTATTTTTGGCGACACATTTGGTTCTTTCACATGCCATAAATACAATGGTAGTAGTACTGTTGACTATTGCCTTGCAAAACAGTCAATCATGAATAGAATAAGATTATTTAAGGTTCATGATAGTTTAAGCTCTTTATCAGATCATTGCATGATTTCCATGTTACTTAAAGTAGAAAATTGTTATAAGAATCCTATCTGCACCAAAAAAAATCATGTAAGTTCGAAGGCGAATTCATTCAAATGGGATAACTTATCCCCATCTGTCTTTCGTGAAACTCTTCAAACAGCGCCGATCGCAGCTAAATTAAAGTCATTGGATGGGCTTATTGAGCACTGTTCACAAAACAGGGTAAATGAAAGTATGAATAAATTGAATGATTTACTTATTACAACAGCGACATTATCTCTAAAGAAGAGAAAAAAATCACGACCTAATAAAAGGAATAACAAAGCATGGTTTAACGTTTCTTGTTCCGTTCTGAATAAGCGCGTTAGACGATTGGGTTTGCAACTGGTGAAATCACCGAACAACGAACAAGCTCGAAAATTCTATTTCCATGTACTCAAACAATATAGAAAATTATGTAAGTCAAGCAATAAACGATTCAAAAACAGTCTAATATTGAAACTTGAAGACTTTGAAGAAAATAACCCCTCTGAATATTGGAAGCTTCTCAGTAGCCTCAGAAAAGACAGCAATTCATTTAACTCCTCTAATGATATAGAGGCATCTGAATGGAAAAATCATTTTTCTAAATTATTTTCAAATAACAGTAATGATGACAACGATATTTTAAATAGATTGAAAAAACTAGAAAACGAGCCTAATTTTGACGAACTTAGTTACAAGATAACATATGAAGAGATCAATATGGTAGTAAACCAACTGAAAAATAAAAAAGCTGCGGGTAAAAGTGGAATATCTAATGAATGGGTAAAGGCAGGAAGGCAAATTTTAATTCCTCGCATTTGCAAGATATTCAATGAAATATTATGTAATAACCAATACCCAGTATCGTGGAATGAATCCTATATTGTACCAATTTACAAGAAAAATGACCCTCGAATACCAGGTAACTATCGTGGCATATTTATTTCGGAATGCTTATCGAAAATCTTCTCCAATGTGCTATATAATCGCCTTTATGCTTTTGTCAAATCAAATAATATTATTTCACAAAACCAGGCAGGTTTTATGAAGAAAGCAAGAACGACCGACCATATATTTATAATTCGGTCTCTTATTGACAAACATGTTCATCAAAATAAAAGTAATTTTTATGCCTGCTTTGTGGACCTAAAGAAGGCATTTGATTCGATATGGCACACAGGCCTTATGTATAAGTTACAAAAGTCAGGAATTAAAGGGCACTTCTACAAAATCATTAAAACCATGTATGAAAATGCCACGGCGTGTGTAAAACTTAATCATTCAACTTATACGGAATCGTTTTCATGTGATAGGGGTGTAAAACAAGGAGACTCGCTCAGTCCATTATTATTTAACATATATATAAATGATATTATAAAAAAGTTTGATAATGTTGGGAAATCTCCGTTCCTTGAAACTCAACATGTTAGCAGTTTGCTATTTGCAGACGATCTAGTCATATTTGATACTAGTAAAAAAGGAATGCAGCTAAAACTGAACACTCTTGAATCCTTCTGTGATGACTGGAAACTTGAAATTAACATTGACAAAACAAAAATTATGAAATTCTGGAAATGTGGCAAAGTTTGTCAAGAACGATTTCAAATAAATGGTAAGAATATACAAAATGTTCAAAGGTATACATATTTGGGAATTGTCTTAAGTGCTTCGGGATCTTTTAAACCTGCCCAACAAAACATAAAAGAAAAAACAAATAAAGCCATGTTTAAACTTTATCAATTGACAAGCGGCACAGAGATGAAGTCTTCACTGAAAATGAAATTGTATGATCAACTTATCAAACCCGTCGCTTTATACGGTTCGGAAATATGGTGTAATGATTTATATACCAAGCGTGACTGCCAAACTAATCGAGATATTGAACAGAAATACGAAAGTGCTTTAATTGAAAACAATCATATTCGGTTCCAAAAATATGTTCTCGGGGTCCATAGAAAAGCCACAAACATGGCAGTAAGAGGAGAATTGGGAAGAATACCTTTAGTAGTTGATATTATAAAAAGACAAATCAAATACCTCGGTCATTTAGAGTTGAGTTCAAATGGGAGTTTACTAAACGATTCATTAATTATGAGTAAAACATTTGATTTAACAAATAACACATTTACATGGCACAAACAACTCAAAAATATACTGTGCCATATTAAAATAAAAATGTCTGATGAATTGAATCTTGAAGATAGGGTAAACATAGAGATGAGCACAAATAGGCTTGCTATTAAAGTCAAAAAGAAACTAATAGAGAGATATCAAGTATATTGGAAGAATCTGATAAGTGGGAATGGGGGGAAACTTAGATTATTTAAACAACTAAAATCGCACTTTGGATTTGAACACTACCTTTCAGAAACGACACTTTCAAATGCTAAACATTTAACTAGATTACGTATAAGCGCCCACAATCTAGAGATAGAGAGAGGCCGATATACAAAACCAATTACTGATCTTAATAGTCGATTTTGTAAAATATGCAAGGACTCGGTTATAGAAGATGAAACACACTTTTTATTCAAATGTAAAAAATTGGAGTTTATCAGAAAATCCCATATTGAAAAACTTGAAAACCTGTGTCGTAATTTTAAAAACATGAATGACCACCAAAAGACAATTTTTCTATTGACGAGTGAGGGGATCATATTAAAAGAATCTGCTGACATGATAAAGTATCTAATGATGGGTAGAGACAGGATTCTTATATCAAAGTAACATTTTATATGTCATTTGAAGAATGTAATCCTATTTTCTTTACTTTATTGCCTATATTTACTGTTATTGAAAATTGTATATTGGATGTACGTTTGGCCCTAAAAGGGCATCAGTACTAATAAATCCTATTATAATTAATTAATACACATGCTATTAAGTGTAGCAATACACATTCTATTAAGTGAAGTAATACACATTCTTTTAAGTGAAGTAATACACATTCTATTAAGTGTAGCAATACACATGCTATTAAGTGTAGCAATACACACTCTATCAAGTGAAGTAATACACATTCTTTCAAGTGAAGTAATACACATTCTATTTAGTGAAATAAAACATAGTCTATTAAACATCTGCAAAGGAATGGTATTGTTTCGTATATAAACTGAACAAAGAAATTGATTTCCAATGTCATTGTGACTTTCTTAAAGTGCAACAAAGTTCAGAGGGATGAGAAAGTGTAGAATCAGATGTTACAATGTTTACATTCTGTAGTTTGTCTAGTTAATAAATAGCTTTTCATTCCTGCGCTTGCTTGCAGTGTATTCTTCTCGCAATCGTGGTGGTAACATTTGTTTAAACCATTATCCAACTCTAAATATAGTGGTTAATCTTAATTGTTGCCCGATCTAATCATTACCAACAAAACATGGTACCATTGCTCAGAATTAATGGATTCATTTTCTGAAATAACTTCACCTAAAAATAACAAGCATCGGATACTTTGATAGATTTTGGCGTCTTATTGACATCAACTAAAGTCAATTAGAGATCGCAACAAGTGAAATCTCAGAACAGAATCATATTTCTATTCTAGCACTCTTAAGAAACATTTCAGATTCTGGGTATGACAAAATTACAATTCTGATTTCATTTTTGATTAACTATTTAACCACAGGCCCATACATTGAAGGTTTACTCCATTGATTCGCTGTGACTTTGTCGAAGGGTACAACTCTCATTGATTTTTCACGAAGGCTTAAGATTTACTTTTTGGAGATTCTTCCAACAAACATTGGCTTTGATGCTGTAGTGCTTGTTGTAGTGAGTTTAAATAATACCAAGGCGCAACAGATGGTTTGTTTAGGTATAGGAATAGTGAATGAAGTTTTAGATTTTACAGGTAACCATGTGTTTATTACAAACTGAACTGCTGGCTTTATATCTGATGGTTAGGGCCTAGGGTGAGGTATTTGAAATAATTTGGGCAAGACCTCAGAGAATTTGCCAAAGGCATGCTTAAATTTTAAAAATTCATAAGTTAATTGTTCTTGAATTATGACCTCATGATTTCACAGATTTAAGCAATTTGAGTGGTTGAGCATATTTGGTCATGGTTGAATGAGTGGTAATTCTCTTTGCCCTTTTCTTCAATGTTTGTTCATCAGATTGAAGCATTTTCAAGTATTTTTCAGAATTCACCACATGAAAGATGTCTGATAAAACACAACAATATAGACTTATGCATAAGAAAGAAAAGATAGATTGCCATAACTTATCTAATACAATGGAATCTGCAAAATAAATGTGTTTTTCTAAGCTCTAGATAATAATCTGGCATCCACGCTTCATTATGTAAAACAGGATGAACTTGAAATTCCTCTCGATTTATTCTATTTTTAGCAGGTCTATTTTAAACGTAAGAGGCAGATCCAATCATTGGTACAGAAACCAAGCTGACCTGCCAATGATCTCTCCTCAAGATTCAAACGATAATGAATAAAATGTGATGTCATACGAGAACCTAAGTCGTACCTATGCATTATATTCCTCATAATGAATAAAGGAAAAATCATTAATTTCTATATCGAGATGCAGTATTCTTACAGTAATTCATAATTCAGCTTAAATGTGTGATCTATCAATCATCAATTTTAAAGCATAAATAAACCCCATCCAAACTTCAAGATCTCTGCATAGGGGACAAATTGAATATCAAACCAGATTCAATTAAATGGTATTTATGTCATTGGTAAATAGAAATAAAACATGGGAATAAGAAGCCATATAAGCAAAAGGTCACAGAAAGGTCATGTTGTAAGTAGTAGAAAAAGAGTCAATTTGTAAAGCAATGCTGTTGATGCGAGAGTAATGTTCCCAAGTATATGTGAACTAATAAAAATCCTGGGATTCAATGTATAGTGAACCATAATCAATTAGATCTATTATGTACATCAGTGCAGTTTATCTAAAAGCACCAGAATATTCATTCATAATAATTCAATATATAGAACAAGCCATGGCCAGGTAAACTTGTAGTTCTCTATCTGGAAAAGGAATCATTCATAACAATAATACTGTATTCTGCAATAGTGCAATTAATAGTTTGATAGATCTTAATAGAAGCATCCTAAAGTTGAAGAATATAGAAGAATATGATAGTACAGTGTCCTAAAACTGCAACCCTACACTCTGCATATTTTGGAATAATTTTCTCAATTAAACTGTAATCTTCTCAAAAATGAAAGTTTAGAAATCTGTCAATATTTGCCAAATCAGCAATTCAATTGACAGAATTATTCCAGAAGATGGCCACATAAATTACTACATAATATTTCTTGTCATATGACAATGGATTGACCAATCCTGAGTTATGTGACACTACAACATACATGTAATGGATTTAAATAACAATCGATGAATGGTTTGTAATAAGTCTGAAATACAAAAGAAATCATAACATTTTTATCAATACTGATTAATAATCATATTTAAACTGGTATTTTATCATTAAAAATGCTTTATCCATTTTTTTAACATATGATAGATATTCTTTTCTTCTCAATATGTAAATCTTATCATGTTAATTCTCTTCTATTTCTCTCGAAATTTAAATGAATCCAATTATTGTCTAGTTTGGCATTTCTATGGAACTTGAAGTGTCCACCCCAACTCCACTCTTTTATATTCTATTTTGAATTTCAAATCAATTCTCCTGAATAACTTTCCTTACCTGAATATGAACATAAAGAGCACCAATAGAGCAAAGAACGTTGCAACATTGTCCATAGTACGTAACATCACCAGTAACTGGTATCGTAACGCTGGCATGAAACGGACAAGTTTCAGGATTCTTAACAATCGGAATGTTCTTAATACAGATAGGCCGCCTCCTCCCTGGACCAGCTCCACAATGCTGGAGAGAAAAGCCACATTGATTCATTAAATACAGTAAAACATGTCTAATTAAAACATCAAAAGTGTTCAGATAAGCAGGTGTTCATATTTCAAAGTTTCTTAATATGGGAGATAGCACATTGGGACTGTCAAACATTGTTCACATTGGGACTGTCAAACATTGTTCACATTGGGACTGTCAAACATTGTTCACAATGGGACTGTCAAACATTGTTCACATTGGGACTGTCAAACATTGTTCACATTGGGACTGTCAAACATTGTTCACATTGAGAGGTGTTTGATTTGGAGAGGTGTTTGAATATGCATGTTTCATTTATTGAAATTTTTTTAAATCCATGGTCGATAAATTTTAATTTCCACATTGTAATAATATTGCAAAACCAGAGGTAACACAAAGAATGAATTTTCCCAAATTGCAGTCCCATGCATGCGTTTTTGATATTTTTGGTGTTTTTATCAAGCTTGCAAAGAACTTACTCTTACCTGAGTATTACAATAATTGCATCAAACAGATTGAATCCATTGCTGACATAGCCAAAGAGACCCTCAGCAACCAGCTTCATCAACATCTCCAAGCAGAAAAGACCACTGAAGAAGTAGTTACTGTACTCAAGGACCTTGGTCAGGGTCTCAGGCTGGAATGCATTGAAAAATAACAATTGTTTATGATTTTGTGAATTCATTCTGTGGGCGTTCAAATGTAAATCATAAACAATTTCTTTTTCTCTGAACAAAACAAGTTTCCTCATGAAGCTAAGCACCATGCATGTGGTTTGAAATGTCTAAACACAATTAATTTTGCTCAGAAAAAAGAAATTGTTTCGGATTTAAATTATTATTTTAGTTCATGTAAGTATGAAGAATAATTGAAACGATAAAGTAATGATAACATGTGTTTTAACGAATGGATATGTAAATGACACACACGATAAGAAAACAACAACAATTCATCTCCATATGTCTCTCTTAATAAGGCATAATCTTTTGATTTTAGAGCTACATGTATATACGTGATTGGTAAAGCTATGTACATCTATGAGCTTCTTATTACACAATCTACACTACACTTTACTACAGTAGTATGTCCATGTATCATTTGTATTGAGTATGACTGTACATCTCAAAAAGAAAACTACATCTACACATTTTCAACAAGAGACAATTCTTTCATCTTGCCTTTAAAATCAGAAGCCGTAGAATATGTGTCCCACAAAAACCAGCCCCACATCTGATTGGTTAATCACAACAATGATGTCATATGCCTTTTTATACCTGACATTCATTTCATTTTTGAACTCTAATAAGATGCCAGTGACATCAGATTTTGCCAAAGCAAAATCTTCAGAGTGTAGAATTTTGATCCTAACCCGTCAAGCTCAGGGTATTTAATGTGCCTTTATGATCATTTATATATTTCAGTCTTTGGCTCTTTTTTACTTAATTGCACATTTCAAAGGATGACTTTCATACATGTTGACTTGAATAGGAGAGCAGTATGATCATGAAAATCATAATAACCAGTGGGCTGATAACAATATACCTTTATCTTCACGGAACAATTTTACGATGACCATGAACGTCTTACTTCCTCAGCAAGGAAATCTGACCACAACAATAATTACAATACATCCTTAGCAGGAAGTTATCGATCATTCAGAAATGAGATTTTCACACATCTTAAGAACTCTATATGTTATTACAGAAGAGTCGGTCATTCACATTTCAAAGTCTTAAAAAATCGTAAGAAGATAGCACCAAAGAAGTTTTGTGAATCAATAACGAAGATGACAGAGGCTTGTAGAGAGAAGGTCAATATATTGATGATGCCCACACATATAATCAATTATATTTTGCGATTGGAGTAAAGGTCAATTATATTGTTTTTAAAAAATCATTAAACGTACAATTAAGTTATTGAGAGGAAAGGGTCTAGTTATTGACAGTCACAGGTTAATTTGGCGCCCGCTTAAATTTGGAGAAGGAATAGGTGTAACAATTTGTATTTTGTTCGAGTGTATACTATGTATATTGTGGCATCATACCAATGTCCATGTCCCTAGTGCCCGCCAAATCAAAAAGCCACCAATATGCCAAAAATGGCAAAATCACCAAATTAACCCTATCTAAAGTATACAATTATAATGTTCAGTTCATTTGCATTGTCAAAAGTAGAGCTTTATTTGAAAAATATTTAATAATATCCTATACAACAAATTAACTTAAATCTAAAACAATTCTTCATAATATAATAAAAATCAATTCATTTGCTAGTGCTAAGCTATAGAATTTAATGTGAAATGTCTGTTTATTGTCAACATAATCCTATTTGACGTTCAAGATCCCAATTGATATGACACTGTCTGAACATGAATCTTCAGACTTTCTTTGATCAAAATGTCCGTCTGCTCACGATTATTATTTCTTGTAATTTTTCTATAAAATTTGAATGAACTCCATGAATTTCTGAGATTTCTACAATTTAGAGTGTGGACTTCATGTCAGTTTAAAGTATTTCTTGCACTTTGCCTCAATTTCCATTCTAAAGTATACTTTTAAAAATGATTTTTTTTTTCTGGCGGACTGGTATCTGCGGTCAAAATGACATTTAATAGACAGCTATTTATGCAAACTTGCCAACAAATCTTACAGAGGGAAATCTTATTAAGAAGCTGACACCATTCAAAGAATGTTTTATCATTTCAAGTTAGTTCTTGAAATTATCAAAACAACATAAATATTAGATGAAGAACTGGTATATCTATCACCACATTTCTGAATTTTGGAAATAATTTAAGATTTGATAAAAAAATTGAATCTTCATGACATAGTGACATACATGGAATAATAGGAAAATTTTACAAATCTAAGAAATCATTATTTTCCATGGTTATCAAGATGAGCCTGATTGCATTCTAAAGTACAATTTTTGTAAATTACGGGTATTGTGACAAAACATTTATCAATTCTAATACATTTAGTGACATTTAATCATCTTAAGAATTGAGTAACAGCCAACAGCATGGAAGCAGACAATTTGAAAATCATACAACCCAATAATATATATATATCTTTTATTGATTTCTCTCAGTCCCTTTGCTAAAACATATTGCAAGTTGCCAAACAGAAACGTGAGTATAAGTATGTCAATGCAAAAGCAAACAACAGATTAGACCTTTAATTTATTCAAGTCTGCATTCTTGTACATTAGATGCATTATTTGTATTTTTTATATTGTATACTTTTTGAGGTATTCTTCTGGCTTCTTGTTAACCTCCTGTTTATACAAGGACACACAAAAATAACAAAACGCTCCTATCAATTCTGAAAATACCTCACTCCCTAGCTAATCTCAAGTCCATTGATGTTTTTTATCGATCGATCGTGAACAGAATGATGAAGATAGCGGATTACCTTGACCTTGACCTTGATATGTTTATAGCTCTGCAGGATCTTGAATGAATAAAACATAGATGGAAACCTGTTTTTTAACAAATTTAGGTTCTATGTTTTTTTACATTTCAAGATCCATGTTAGAAATTTACCATGCATTTCACGACTGATTCACATTCAAAGCGCCCTCTATATGTTTAATATTAAAGTAGTTATGCGATGAGAGAAGAATTGGAGCTAAATAGAGAGGAATTAGACAGGCTCTGAATTTTAGGGTGATTCAAGAAACGTAACTTCTTTAATAATTTAGAGACATATTGAAGAGATCCTGGAAGAGTTATTTTAAACATGGTAGAGCATTGAACTTAATGAAAGGGTGTGAGTTCAAATCACACTGGGTTAAATGACTTTTTCATCGCAGAACTTAGCACGGGATTCACTCAGTATATAATTGCTAGTAGTTATATAACAGCTCCAGCGAAATTAGAAAAATAAATTGAGTATGTGTATTCTGAATCATCAATCGTAATTCAATCCACTTAAAACAGATATTTTGTCTGAATTTCAACATTATTCATAATGTACCTTGTTAGTGAGTGAGAACTCTCATGATCAACATATACTGCGTAAAATAGAAATTCAACTCAATCTAAAATTCTAATTATCAGATAGGTCAAAGAATGTTGTACCAAAGAATCAAATAATAGCCCAGGCATAAAGAATTGATTAACACTGTTCCAATATACTGTATTAATCCCCCAGATTAATCCTTATCCTTAAGTTTTGGAGATATTGTCATTTGACTGCTTTGCATGGGTCCTTGAAGCAATACGTTATTTGCAGTATACAGTATATGAACCTTTAAGATCCCCCTGATGCAAATGGTGATCTAATATAAGTGGTTCACACATGGGGCCTTAATGTCAGTTATATCATACAATACACCTTAACACAAATCACAATTCATGACACTGAATTGAGGAATGACCTGCTAGACCCATACATACCTGATTGTGGTACTCTATTCCCATGCTAAGGGTGTTGATCAAAATGGCTATCAGGATACCACGTTGGAAAAATCTGTGATCGACACAAATTTTGATTTTGTCTTGAAATATACTCCAGCACCCTACAAATATAGAATAGAGTAATTAAAGAGAGAATCAGATCTAACGAGCAGCCTCACAAATTTTTTTAGAATATTTCTGGCTTATTTCATTCCTTTTCATGTCTATTTTCTAAAAATCCCAAAAGTGTACACTTTATTTCAGGAAAACTAAAGATTTTTACAATAATGTATCATTTTTCTATAATTATTTGGGAGCATTTAAACATTTTTCACTGATTTTTGCACTTTGAATCCATTTTAACTTCACCAATTTATAACATATCATGAATCTTTTGGGAGATATTGTATTTGAGATTGGAAGGAATAGATTGGTAGGTCAAGTGTACATGTTGCTTGTAATTTTGTCACCCCCATAGATCTGATTCTGCCTTTAATAACTTAAAAAAAGAGTTACATGTATAAGATTCATTTAAACTGGACATACACTGTAGATTGAGACATTTTCAAGAAAAGCCAGAAAGAACCTAAGGAGTTAACTGTGAAAGTATACAAAAAAGGAACTTTGTAAAAAGCTATTTTCTCCAGATGTGCTTAACTTGACTGCCCTCAGCTTTCATATTAAAGGGCCATGGGTATTTACAATTGGCTGACCTTGGTCCTGATTATAACTAATACAGGTAACATCGAAGTAACTAAATTTCCAAGACCAAATGAAGATATTTACTTAATATAGCGTCTGATTTCATAACTACGATATAAAAATGTGCACTTAATCTGCTCGGTTGAACATTCTTTGCATAGTTTTGTCTTAAATTTATACGCAAAATCGTATTTTGAGATAAAAGTGATTCCAGACTTTTAGATTGATGTAATCATAGCGGGAAGTTTGCAACCTATGAGAAAAACATCCTTCTGCTCTTCCTAATTTCTCCACATTTCTCTCTAAAATTTGGAAGAAGTGCAACATTTAACTGAATTTCTGTATAATTTAGAGTTGCAACTGATTACTTGTTTTCTTTATTTCTTGGTATTTCCTCTCTATTTACGTGAATTTTGCATTTTAAAACCTCAGATGGTGAGATTTAACACATAGGATAACCACTTGGAAATCATGTTTTCGTTTAACATCAATCAATCTGTTATCAGGCAAAAAATCAGATCAGCATTTTTTATGAAATGAAAATTCATTTTTAATCCTATAATGACAGAAAAATCATAGAACTTTGTGAAATCATTACAAGAATTTATTGAACATTCCTGATTAGAGTAGAAATAAAAAGATAATCTATAACAGATTTATGAGGAATCAAGTGTGAATCTGACCATTAAAATGATAAAATGCACCAAAATCAAACATTTTCTTCAAGATTACATCAAAGTCCATTTCCTTAAATTAATTTTATAACTACTGGGCTCTTCTTAATTAAATACATTGTGATACAATTTCTCTTCAATTTCAATGAACTACTGGGATTTTCATTTTTCAATAAACTGTTCACTCTCCATTCAATTTTGCATATGAGCAATGACCCCTCAAATGTTTTTCATGGCTACCCTTTTTAATATTTTAACTACAATATATAGGTATATATACATATAAATGTTAATGTTAATGTATATGTAGTGTAGTGTAGTGTAGCTGGCCTATGAGGATTCATGGTAATCTTCAGCGAATCTGGTTGATTGATCCTGTTTGATAAAACTGTCAAGCCACACAGGCAGTTCAAATTAATCCAGTGAATATCTTATACAAGTAGATCTAAGCTCATATCCCTTATATGTGCTTGAATACTGCATTCCTGTATTACATTCATATAATAATCTTATGTTTCAAATGTATCTCCATGTTGTGCTCTGTTGCTGTGACATCATCAAATGACTGACAATATTTCCATTTATTGGTTCTTGTCCCATCCTCACCTTGTCACGTAACGGTGGCAACTGCACGTAACATTTTAACTGGTCTATGAGAGTGTAACAGGGACATATATATTCCATAGGTACATGAGCACCAGAAATCTGCCCATTTATTTCAGCAATATGGCACAGATTCAAAACCCTCTGAATATTTCAGTTAATTTTATGATCGGGATGCTAATAAAATAAGTGATTTTGAATGTGAAATGAATACTAATAATAATAAGCGGAAAATGTAGTGTTATGATCGTTTGACAAAATTTGATTGAATATAGGTGTGATCCATTAATTATCTCTAATTCAATGAGTGTAGGAAAGGTCAAAGTCTTGCAAAAGTCAATTAAAGAACGTCCATCTCTAGGATTGGGACACTGGTATTATAAATGGTTCTGATTGGTTAACATTAATGGGTTGTTAGGTGGGAGATGTTAGGTCAGGTCCAATGAACCGGAATCATGTCATATTCTATCCTGTCCCTGGTCAGAAAACAAAATAATTAAGTTGCTCTTCTTATATTTGAATATTTTTTTAATACTTTCAGTATGTGTTCATATTTGTTATTATCCCATCGAACGAAGTTCGGAGGGATATAGGGAACGCCTCCGTCCGTCCGCCTGTACGTACATCCGTCCGTACGTACATCCGTCCGTCCGTCCGTCCGTCCGTCCGTTCGTCTGTCCGTCCGGGCGATAACTCAAATACCGTTGGCCCGATTTTGTTCATATTTTGTACACATATACCCTATGGGGGTAGAAGTTCTGCTCGAAAGCCGATTTTCAAAGTGGCCACTCAATTTAAAATGGCGGCCATTTTAGTGCCGATTTTACAGTAATTTAGGTGCAATATGTAAAACTGTAATAGCAATATGTTTTAAATGTAAAAAAATTATGAAGGACATTAGTAAAGCTATAAATGTAGACATTAAAGAAGCACATGGCAGCCATCTTGAAAAATGGCGGCCTTTATTCGTTATTTTACGATTTTTGCTATAACTCGAAAAGTAGTGGAGCGATTTTGTTCATATTTGGTATGTGAATACTATAAGCATTGCACACTGCCTAAAGACACTTTTGGTAGAAGGCGGCCATTTTTCAAAATGGCCACCATTTTAACGGTTATTACTATAACTCGAAAAGTAGTGGAGCGATTTTGTTCATATTTGGTATGTGAATACTATAAGCATGGCACACCGTCTTATGACACTTTTGGTAGAATGCGGCCATTTTGAAAAAAAATTTGAAAAATGGCCGCCATTTTAACGTATTTTACTATAACTCGAAAAGTAGTGAAGCGATTTTGTTCATATTTGGTATGTTTCATATTTCATATGTGAATACTATAAGCATGGCACACTGTCTAATGACACTTTGGGTAGTAGGTGGCCATTTTGATAAAAATGGTCACCATTTTTATGTTTTTTACTATAACTCGAAAAGTAGTGAAGCGATTTGGTCATATTTGATATGTGAATACTCATGAGCCTTGCACACTGTCTCATGACACTTCAGATAGTAGGCAGCCATTTTATAAAAATGGCTGTTATTTTTACATTTTTTACTATAACTCGAAAAGTAGTGGAGCAATTTTGTTCATATTTGATATGTGAATACTTTAAGCATGGCACATTGTCTAATAAAACTTTGGGGAGTAGTCAGTCATTTTGAAAAATGGCCACCATTTTTATGTGTGTTATTTTACAAGTACATGTATGCGATTTTTAAAGATTTTATAGGTGGCTACTTAAAAGCATATTATTTCTTCTGATGACAACTTGGCTAGTGAGCAACCATTTTGAAAATGGTGGCCTTTCTGGTGTGTTGTTTTATGATGTTTGCTATATATTTCGTTTGTAAAAATGCCAGCCATTTCTGTTCGATGGGATTCGCTACGCTTTGGCGTTGCCGTTGTTCTGGTTTGAATGGGTGACACTTCTAACAAGTGAATATTCCCAATAGAACAAACATTCATATCAAGCAGTTGAGAATAGATGCAAAAAGAAATATAATAGTGTACCATGTGAAATTTCGAATAAACAGTTAGATATAAATAAACAATAATATATTGAAAAATATCTCTTTTATTTTCTACCTACCAGGGGGACGTTTTGGAATCTCAACCTCTTCTGATTTCCACTTGACGACATCATCGTCTGAATCTGACCAATCATATTCTGAGTGTGAGCAATGGCTGTGGTGGGAGTCATAGTCTGCAGTAGTGCACGCGAGCGAGGGTGTGGGGACCCGGCACTCTGTACCAATCCCGCCACCACCTAAAATATCCATATAAAGGTGTTCAGTAATAACACCTCCTGAAACAGAAAAACAAGATGGCGGGTGCGGAAATGATCGTCATGACAACAAAATAAAATGGCTACAAACAAGGGTACTGTGCTAGACAATCACTGATCAAAAGAATACTACTACAGAATATCACAATGGTTAAAATGAATCTAAGGTCTTATATAATATAAGTGCTCTATGTTTTGTATGATAGCTAGTGAATGAATCAATCTGCATTTCTAGATTAATTACAGGGTGTCCAGAAAGTCTGTCACTTCTGATGCTGAATTATAATTATGAATGATAATTATATAATGAACCCAAAATACTGATGTTTATGCCAAATTGTAGAATAAGAGCCCCTAATTTGATAAATATAATCATTATTTCACTTAATTTTAATACTTATATCTTAAAGAATTAAACCATTTAGTGGAAATATCCAGCATATTCTACAAATTAGATACCAAATCTTTTTGGACATCCAGTACATGCCTGTCTTATGAAAAGATTGAATCATGCAAGATATTCAGATTAGTTTAACACTGTAGAATTATATTGATGAATTAGTTGATACAATGCACACGAAGCTCTACCTAAAATGTTGTTTGGCCCATTCTTAAAATGAGTGGAAATAGGAGTGAAAAAATAAGGAATCAGGAGTCAATACTCTGAATTGCATAGAAAGAACAAAAAATCATGCAAATTTTAGGAAAATGTAGTGAAATAAGCATCGATGACAAGAATCAGATAGCATTATCTTTGTGAATTGTGAGAATGAGCGTACTAAGTGCTACAAGGAAATATATTGTTATTTTTAATCTAAGAAGAAAAATTATGATTATGATTGTAATAATATTAGAATATTAGAAAAAATGTGAGATATTAAACTGTGAATTTGTTTTTCATCATCTCTTGTGAGTTTTGGAATTTTTCGTTTAGAAAATAAGACCAAAATTCACGATTCAAATGTTGAAATGAACAAAATGGGAGCTGTTTGAAAATTTTGAATCACATCTCCATATATGGGACAGAATATCGATGTTGCACTCTGGGAGCCAATCCTCCTTCAAGTGACATTGTGAAAAATGGTTGAATCTTGATCTTTGAATCATATTGTGATATTTTTAGAAAATGTACCTGAATGATAATGAATGATGCATGATTGTGCTTGTAAGTAACCAAACATGCAATGTCTCACTAACCACAATATACCACATATGCATGTAAATTAGACCAATGGTATTGATGAATAGCATTAAAGCATTAATTAGTGTGAAACATTTTTAGTGAATTTGCATTATTATAGATTAAGTTAAATATTTTCTATGTTTCAATATTGGCCACATGCTATATCAGCTTTCTTTATCAGAGAACTTGAGAATGTTATTTGTCTGCTGACACTCATGCATTATGGGTAAAATATGTATGCATAATGGGATACCATCACTTACCTGTGTCTATAGGGGGGTGTAATTTGTTGACATCATATTCAGGCACCATTGTCTTACTTGCCACTAGGGCAGCATTACGGGCAGCAATAACCTCAGGTGGAATTGGGGATTTTTTCCCATTGCCGTTATTAAAACTAGAAGTTCGACTGATTGACACTGTAGTCACTACATGATTGGGTGATTTTAATTTTGGGTCAACGTTTATATTATCCGGGTTAAGGGTGTTATCCGAGGCAGTGTATAATATGGTGGGTATCGCATCTGGGGATGGATTAGCCTTACCCTCAGGTAGCCCCAGATGATTAGGGCGCCTAGGGGAGGACAGGGGGTCAATGTCAGAGACCTCTGGGCTGGCTCTAGGGGCACGGGGGCTCGATTCAGCATTACTTATGTGATAATGGTGGTGATGATGATGGTGATGATGATGTAAATGTACAGTCCGCGGCATACCATGATCCTTTTTACTCCGTTTACGGCGTAGTGATATTGCTTGTTCCGGCGTTACTTTACGCTGCCGTCTGCCTTGTAACTGTTTTATTTTTTTTTCTATCTTTTTTCGAGCTTTACGAAATAAGTGAGCAATATATTTTAATATCTCTTTGTAGCAGCCTCCAGGCTCAGAATTACTGGCCAATGTGCTCGTAGATTGATAACGTCGTCGTTCTTGAGCCATTCGCTCAGTTTCACGACGCTTTGTCTCTGAGAATTGTGTTGCTATGACAACCAGGCACAGGTTGATCATAAAGAATGATCCAATCTGAAATGAAAATGTAGTGTTTTGATATCAAACAAATATATTGTTACACTTATGATGGGCACAAATGGGTATGGTACAGTACTCATACATGTGCGGATAAATGGTTACAGCACCCATATCAACATCCATACCATTTGGATATAAATTGTTACAGCATCCATACCATGTGTACATAAATGGTTACAGCACCCATACCAACACCCATACCATTTGGGTATAAATGGTTACAGCATCCATACCACGTGTACGTAAATGGTTACAGCACCCATACCAACACCTATACCATTTGGGTATAAATGGTTACAGCACCCATACCATGTGTGTATAAATGGTTACAGCACCCATACCATGTGTGTATAAATGGTTACAACTTACAGCACCCATAACATGTGTACATAAATGGTTCCAGCACTCATACAAACACCCATACCATGTGTATATAAATGGTTACAGCATCCATGCCATTTGGATATAAATGCTTACAGCACCGATACCAAATGTGCCTAAATACTTATAGCACTCACACCATATGTGCATAAATACATGTACTTATAGCACTCACACCATATGTGCATAAATACATGTACTTATAGCACTCACACCATATGAGCACAAATACTTATAGCACTCATACCATATGTGCATAAATACATGTACTTATAGCACTCACACCATATGTGCATAAATACATGTACTTATAGCACTCACACCATATGAGCACAAATACTTATAGCACTCATACCATATGTGCATAAATACATGTACTCTAGTACTCACACCATATGAACACAAATACTTATAGCACTCACACCATATGTGCATAAATACATGTACTTATAGCACTCACACCATATGAGCACAAATACTTATAGCACTCACACCATATGTGCATAAATACATGTACTCTAGTACTCACACCATATGAACACAAATACTTATAGCACTCACACCATATGTGCATAAATACATGTACTTATAGCACTCATACCATTTGTGCAAAAATGGTAATAGCGCCCAAGCCGTGAATGGTTACAGCAACCATACCATACACACATTAATGGCACTCATAAATCTGTAAAATTGTATATACAGTAATGTGACAAACATTTGTGAGGTGAAAAACATTGTAAAATATTCTCTAAAGTACAAAAACACTGACATATAAGAAGTTGGTTTATGTTTAAACAAATGAACTTAATTTTGCAATATTATGATTTATTTTATCAATCTTTTCCAAGCAATTAAATGCTTTGAAGTAATGTGTTATCGTTTTCTAATCAAGATTCAGAAAAGAAATCAAAATATTGCAAAAAAACATTAATCATTAAGACAAATATGATTAACTTTTGGCAAAACTACAATGAGTTCAACAAATTCAAAAATTTAAAGTTTTCCTATTCTTACCTTCAATAAATAAATGACAATATTCAGAGAAGTTAGATGTTAACAATACAACCAATTACAGTTAAGTGCAAAACATGATCTCATATCACCTTTGTGTTCTTTTCGAAACTATGTGGGTTAAAATTTTCAAAATGCATGTCATCTAAATATGGGTGTCAGATAATTACTGATTAGTCTGCTATTTCATGCATTAAATACAGCATACACTTTCACAAGGGTACATCACTAAATTTTACATTGGGATATCACATTCATACCACAAGTTCTACATATCATGCCCTCTGAAAGCCTTAATACATATACATTAAATAATTATGTTCCATATTCAGAGATTATATCTCCCATTCAATGATTATAATACAAATTGAGGGATTATATCTCATATTCAATGATTATGTTCTAAATGGATGGATTATATTTCATATTAAAAATGATTATGTTGCATAGTAAGGGATTTTATCTCATATTCAATGATTATATGTTTGATATTCAAGGATTATTTCTCATGTTTGATTATATTGAATATCTCCTAAATAAATTACAATTTGATGATTATGTATGGTCTGATTAAATTGCGCATTCAATGATATCTTTGCACAAAAAATGAATATATGATCATTTTGCACACCAGGTTTAATATTATATAGTACATATATAATAGCTTAATACCTTAATACAAGGTATCTCACCTCGAAATAAATTTATATAAAAATTCTTAATTTGGAAAATATGAACACAAATTCAATAATAACAATGAATGATAGAGAAATGAAAATCTAATTGATTGTTGTGATGTGTGTGGGCATACATCCTAGTCACTACTGTCTATGTTGCGTGATGTTTATAAGCTGGTGATCTAGAGTGTGTGATAAATATTGGAGAGGCTGGGTCTAATGTGGGTGGGGGACTATACTGAACATGCTTCTCAGATCTAATTATCTTTATCTGACTTGAATTGTACTGGGATGAAAATAAAAATGTCTCCGTTAAACTTTTTCATAGATATCAAATATACTGAAAAATGTTTTTGAAATATAAAATATGATTAAAATGTTAAAGATTTTGGTTTTGTTTTTTTAGTTCTGCTTGGGAAGGTATAAAGATATTTCAATACTCAATAGAACTAATAATGAATATTATACTAATGTTTCATTTTCCATAACACAGATTCCAATTTGTCGGTAACCATAGGCAACTAAGTCATGCGATCTGAGATGACGACAGAAATCATGACGCGGGCTATGACATTTTGCTTCTGATGTCGAACTGCTTGCATTAAAATACTGAGAGCATGTGTGCGTTTTTAATTGTTGTAATTACCCATGCTTAAAGTGTCAATCTGGCCATGCTTATTCCACTCCATTTCTCTCTATTTGAAAGAAGTGTCCTATTTTCTGATATTTCCTTATAATTAAAAGTGTTGACTTTGTGTCTATTAACTCTTTTCTTGCTAAATTCACTAATGTCTATTCATTTTCCCAAAACATGACCATTGTGACAATTTATCAATGGGGACTCACCACTATCAAAGCTACAAAATAGATCCAGTCCCAAACTGAATGAGCATCTTGGATGTAATACATGATATCTACCCAGCCTTCTAAGGAAATAACCTACAAATAACACACAACACATGCACATGTTAGCACGAGAGCTCTACAGACGTAATGCCAGATCCAGAGTCATATACAGTCCTTAGAGAAAACGTGAAATAACAATTAAGCATTTTTGTGGCTCATGGGAATAATTCATTGTCTTTAAAGTAAAATTACTTTTTCTATTGCTCCTTGTATTGTATTATTTGATTATTTAACGCATTATGTTATTTCATGTTTTCCTGGAGTGTAGCCCTTGGATTTGAATCTGTGGGCCCCACATCTAATAGCGCAATAGATAGGGATCCTAAAGGTCTTAAGCAGTCTACAAGCCCTACGTAAGGCTACGTTAGTCAGGACTCTATATCCTAAAACCTAAATTGCCATATATGTTCATATCTTAAATGCGCAGATTTGACCATAGATGGCACAGAATTCCAGGTGAGTCAAAAGGTACAAGGACGTCACTGGGAATTTTATGGGTTAACTATTGTGACAATAACAACACAGTACCATTAATGAACAACCAATTGGTACCATATGGTCACAATACAGTACCATAATTAAACAAGCAATAAGTACCATATGGTCACAATACAGTACCATTAATGAACAACCAATTGGTACCATATGGTCACAATACAGTACCATTATCAAACAACAAATTGGTACCATATGGTCACAATACAGTACCATTAATGAACAACCAATTGGTACCATATAGTCCCAAAACAGTGCCATTAATGATCAACTGGTACTAGAGATGAATCAAAAAGAATATTGTTAGAGATTAGTCAAGAACAAAAACAATAGGTAGAGTTACAGGAGTTACGCACAACATGCAAAATATCGAGGGGTGGTAGGTGGGAAATAAACCTACCACAATCAGTGCTACGAAGTAGATCCAATCCCAAAATGAATGGGTGTCTTGGACGTAGTACATAATATTTACCCAACCAGCTAAGCTGATCACCTGAATACACAAAACACAATGGGGATGCAATCAAAATAGTGCCCAGATATGGGAGTTACCAAATATGGAGATACAATAATATACCTGACCAAGTATGGTCAGTTTTACCTAATATGGATTTAAAACTAAAAATAGGGCTTAAGGTCTTATTTGTTTGCAAATTGTGCTGCATTTGCTAAAAGTGCAACAAGCAATTATATAGAGTAGATTCAGTATAGTTTATAGTCAAATGTGGAGAAAAATTCTAAATAAGTAAAATAAGAGTATACAATTATATGAAGTCTAAAAGTCAATACTTTGAGCCCTATGGACAAGATATGTATCAAATTAATACATAATGTATAGTAAAATGCACACTAAACTAAAAGCAATATGAAATAAATGGTTTGTCGGCCATAGAAGGTGTTTGTAGAGGACACTCATACACTCAATTCAAACTGAAGAGTTTTATGTTGAAGACACATGTTAACATATAATAGTAGACACTTGGAGATGAAAAAAATTCAAATACATCTACATAGTAATGTTGGGACACTTGAACCACTTCAGGCTATGTGTCAAAAGTTTGATTCTTAGATCTGTATCCAATTTTTCATAATCCTTTTTAATATATCTGTTGCAACATACAGAGGAACATACAGAACTTTTAACATACTTTTGGCATATAGAACAACAATACAGGGTGACCAAAGTATTTGTGGTGATATAGAAATGATGCATCTTCTGGTCAACCTATACTACTTATACAGGTGCATGTAGAAAGGGATATAATTAATCTTGGAGTTTGAGAAAATACCAACAAATTATTGTATTTCTTGCAAATTGCAAAAGTAAAACGTGTTTTCTGCTATTTCTGTATACTGCCCTTAAAAATAATACAAAAGGTATATATTACTGAATATATAAAAATGAAGCTATTCTAAATAATTATAATCATAAATATGCATGGTTAACCTGTTTATACATTCAATATTGTACATTAAAGTTCTCCTGGATATCTGATATCCACATACCCTTATAGGCATTCCCATAACAAAATATAAACAAATAATACAAGTGTTAGTTACTAAAATATAAGAACAGTGAAACCTGTAAAGTAGAACACCTCTCATAGTGGAACACCTCTGTTAGTGGAACACTTTTCAGAGTCCCAAGACCATCTGACTTAATGTTAAATAAACCTCTGTAAGTGGAACACTTCCCAAGTGGAACATTGTTAATGTTACCAAAGGTGTTCCACTTAGACAGGTGTTACTGTACTTAGGTCTTTGCTTCTAAGGAGGTCTTGCTTTTATTCAGTATCTGAAGAAGATAAACATTACATTAAACTGAAATAGATTTACTCATGTAATTGCTTCTGAAAAGAGAATTGCAATTCAAATCTGGAAATCATAACTAACCATCAAGATTGCAAAAATAATCCTTTGATATTTGATATTTCTCATTAGATGTACACAGTAAAACCTGTCATTTTGAGAGGTAGTAACAAAAATAAAGGTTTAACTGTAGGCATATTTTGACATTATTGTTGCTATAATCTGGAGAAATGATGGCTCTAAATCGAAAATAGTGGAAACAGCAGGGAGAAAAATATGACTGCTGTCTACTTAGAAAATTCAAAGATTCATATTTATCATAAGTTAGTTAAATGGATGAAATATCAACAAGAGTTTACCTTTAACATTTAGATTGTATGACACCTCCGAGTGATATTAGATTCCTGAAGTTCGTAAAATTAATCAAGTGTCAAAATTCTTCTTTTCATGTTTTGGACTGATAATGTACAGCATTGATTATCTTTACTCAATCGAATGAGTATTTTTGTGATTGTATAACATGGGGCCTATGGAGAATCTCTACAACCTGCAAGTCACATTTTCAAAAGTTGATAAACACTTTTTAAAGCCACATTCCTAGATGTAGATTTCAAATATGATATCACTTTGAATGAATTTTTAATTTTTAATGAAGTAAATCAAGCGTATTTCAACTTGAGTATTTAGATTGAGGTGCTAATATAGCCGTTGACTAATATGTTAATGAACTGACCAGCTTTTTCAATTTTCCATGTTTCATGATACATGAGAATAATTTGAACATAAGTTATAATTATCGCACGATAAAGGTTGTGATAGGTTAATTTGAGATTATGTTCTTCATAAATTTTGGTTTTCAAATATATACACTGTATATCCTGTATATGTAGTATAATCTTATCAGTAATTCAAATTAGTAACTCAATTGTTAATATGTTACATGTTACTAATTAATGTTACTAATGATAAAAACTATTATATTACGCAGGTAGTAAATAGTACTTCTACTGAAATTGTGGACTCGACAATGTGCCGGTCAAGCCTGATTAGTAAATCAATCAACACTTTTACGATTGTGTTGATTAGTGAGATTCTCAAAGGAGGCAAGACCAATCAATAAACAATTAGTTTCGTTTCACGGGAACATTTGAGACCAATAACTAATCGCTGAGCCAGATTGTACAATTGTGACAGAACTTGAGTACAACTCAAATAAAATCTAAAAGATATCATAAAGTATAATATTAATAACAAAATTCTTATCATTTTGATCGGGAAATACATCAAAACACAACGTAACATTAATTTCACTTTCCCTCTGGCCTGTGCTTTTTGAATTGATCTCTAGGGAATTGATTCTACTTTAGAGTCAACTGTTTATTACATTATGCATGTTCCAGTCTCATCTTTTGACATGGCATTAGTGCAGCGTATAACTGAATTATCTGATATTAGGATGTCAGGATTGCCGTGTTTTGAAATACAAAATCGAACAGAAATAAGATGTTAGGCTAGTAACAAACTGAACAGGCAAGTAGTCAGTACTTCAAATTTTATTGAAATTCCAGAAAACCAAGAATTTCATGATTTTTAGAGGTCAAAAATGGGAGTAGATTGTTTAAGCTTAAGAGGTCTCTTAATAGCTGTTATGTTTTAGCGATGGTGTCATTAGAACCCCCTCATGTATTAACTTACTTTGCAGAAAATTACACCCCCCTAATGTCCTTGTTTTGAAAAATGTGGTAAGAATTCATGTCCATGACAGTTATAAAGCCTATAAAGATCATCATCATGTACAAATATTGTATTTTATTCAAACAAATGCAAAAATTACATTCTCACTCTCGTGTTTCCTTCTAATAGATACTGACAGAACCTTTAAAGTAAATCAAACTACATGCAGAGTGATCTGATTTTTATCGGCATACGAGAAATTAGTAATATTCCGCATACTTGTCACACAAGGGTTCATTAGAGAGGAAACTACATTAAGTCTTGAAACAATCGCTCCTTCAACATTCCGTTTCATAATATTACACCTAAATGTTCACTTTGATTCACACAGAAATCGCGCAGGATCAACACAAAGAGAAAGTTTAAAACTATGATATCTGGGGTTTACCAATGTAACAAAAATCTGCAATTTTTAAACCCTCAAGAATGTTTGTGATTTTTCTACTCAATCATTCTCAAAAAAATTCAATTGAAGTGCCAGATTTTATAAGATTTCTATACAATTAAGAATGTTGATTTCATGCTTGTATTTTCTATTCCTTGCTGATTACATACTTTTCCACTATTTTTCAATTTCTAAACCTGACACTGGAAATCTAGCCTAAATCATTTTTGATCCTTTAACAAGAAATACGCGAGCCGTGACATTTCACTTTGATATTATAAGACCTTCCTGCCTTCAGTAAATTCTTGAAGGTCAAACACCTAAAACCTATCAAATAGTGATAACAATTAATAAATAAAAGTAATGAAATTTCATTAATTCATCACATTACAGTCTATAGTACAATGTCCTGGCTGTCAAACTGCTTAAGACATTCACACAATATTCATAATATTATCTGAAATCCAATCATTTTAACTTAATGCATAAGACAATAATTTCCGTTGTATTGTAGACTGAATATGAGAACAATTGCATGCAAAATCTGAAACATATTTCAAATCAAAGAAATAATTTCAAACCATTTTGGTCACTGAACTGAATCATTCTTATTTTAGTGCTGTTTGAAATATTTATTAATTTTAAGTCTCATACAATTGCAGAACCAGAGATGAATTTTTTCAGTTTCTTCCAAAATTGTAGGAAACTACAAAATATTGTAAAGCTTTAAATCTTTTTAGCCTGCACAATGCCTCCCATCTAAATTGTAGAGTAAATGATTTAACAGCAGATCCTTGGTATAAAAAGTTCCATAAATATTGCATTCTCCGATTTATACAATATGTTAAGTCACTCCTTTAAGTTCTTAACTTATTGAAATATAGGGACAGAAGGGAGACACCATACAATACTGTTTCAGTGGAGTCAAAGCCAGGATTTGAAATTCACATATTGGCATTAGTCTTGCATCAAGCCCTTGTGTCCCTGTGATCTCTCTGGGTAGGGAAGTAGATGGGTAGCGTGGGGGTGACAAGGGACATGATGCAACACTACAGTATACTGGCAAATATCTAATCCAACCTTATCACTATGCTGTACATATTAAAAGGAAAACATGTCAAATTGGTGAACATACCTGAAAGATGGCTACCCAGGCTAGCCCAATATTGTCAAATGAGATTGCACCCTGGAATGGGTTCTTATGTCCTGGCTTGCACTTTGTATAATACTGATTCCAATTTACACAACTCTCAGTGGTAGGGGTGTTATTGCTAAACGGTATGGCCGTGCCATTACATTTGGTCTCATTGTACTCAAAAGGTTTTAGATTTGCACACTTCATCATGCCACCATCTGCGTCATCACTGCATATATAGTCATAATTGTCCGGTTTTGGTGGCACATAGATTTCTTTTAATTTCACTCTGAAAATAAATTGAAAAAGAACATGATTAATTTTAATTTCACTGAATATATTAACTCAGTTCAATTGTTGAAAAAGACCTCATTGACACATTTAGTGACATCCATATTAAATTGATTGCTTTTGTAAGTACAACTGCAGCTAGCTTCAATAATATGAATTATTATTAGAATGAACATGAGATGAAGCTGACATTAACGTCACAATATGTCACCATCTGGTTGCACAATTGCAAATCATTCACAAACGTGTAACAATTGTTACAGACTGTTGAAACTAGAACAGATTTGAATTAAGGTACTGTAGGTTAAGCAGAATGAATAATAACAAGGTTAGGAAATCCTATTAGGGCTCAGCTTTAGGTGTGATACAGGGTGATCCAAGAATAAAAATATACAGTTACAGATTGAGTGACAAATATGAGTCACAAAAAGGAGATGGTTGTTCAATTTGCCTAATGAGTACCTCCCTCGGGAATACTTTACCACAGACACGGCATAGCAAACATCTCCCACAAACATCTCCCACGAACATCTCCCACAAATATCTCCCACAAAATGTTAATACAGTAATAATTAGAGAAACATTTTCATTTTTCACTAAACTGTAATTCAGTAACCCTTCAGCCAGGGGTTTAATTCACTAATTAGGCACAACAGTTTCCCTGATGGTATCCTGCCCAAGAAAAAACATCTCCACCTACATTCTTTACATCATCAGTTGAAATTCTTGAATCTTATTGGATGTTTGGGACCATGTGACTTCATACAGAATTATGGGAAATTGGATATTGTTCAGCTCCACCCTTCATTAGAGAAATGTGTTGTCGAAATTAATATGTTTTTTTTCGTAGCATCAAACACTGGTACAAAGGTAGTTGGTTCCAATATCATAATGAAGAATATACCTCCCTTATGCTTATTTCACTGTCGCTTTTTAAGATCTGATCTTTATTTATAAACTGATATCAATTAGTGTGCTATGTTAAGAAAAATAACCATGATTGATAGCATATTAAGGTCCAATTAAATAATCAAATATTAAGGATTCTTACATTTTTGTATAACTTTACATTTAGGAATATCAACTTCACATATGTTTCCTTTATTTCTTGGGTAATTTCATTATTTTTCATGTATTATATGTTTTTAAATGCCATAGCATTTTGACTACCAGCAACCAATCCTTCCAATCAATCAGGGAAATGTGGTCAAAGCATTCCATTGATACAATTCACGTAAGCATAGCGATTTGGATCACGTGGATTGATATGCATGAGTTCAAAAAATCAAGATGAAGGAAAAGATTAAAGGAGAATTCACACTGAATGGTGTAAACAAAGGTTTTTTGTTGGGGCAGACGTTGTACAGGGTGTTCATTAAATTCCTGCAAAGATGCTCTTATTCCTCTGAACATTAGCAATATCAGTGATTACTAAGTATATACTATGTACATGTTTTATATTTGAGTTGTCCTTAAAAGATGGAATATGTCCTTCTGAAGATAAAAAAATAATATGGACATCGCAGTAACCCAAACTAAGTAGGTGGCACACAGAAATAAACAAGGCATTAACATGCAAAATGACACCACCTGCCATTTGTTAGAGACACCAAACCCTGAATGCCAGATATCAATCGCTGAATGGCGAACACTATCCCCAAAAAAGTTGTGGTAGTGACATCAAAACAGTTGAAGCATGGGTCATTTAACAATTTGTGCAAACATTTTTGTTAATATTCCCAATTTTCTATCTGTTGCACCCCATTAATGTGTTAGAGAATAGAGTTGCAGGGGTGAAAGGGTAATATATATCGGCTTTTGGGAGTTGGCTGTAATAATTGATTCTTGAGTTTTTAATATCACTTAGTTCTGCCTTGTGGATTAGATTTGTGGGTGTTGAAATTGTGTTTAACAGGAGTTAATGTTTTTCATTGTTTAGTGTTCCCAAACAATAATTAATTCAGAACACAAGCTGTGTCCTGGGGGATTGAAGAGGCACAGGACGGCTGTTTGGGATTCCATTAAATGACCCTGGTTCAGAGTCGGATGATTTAATAGGCTCTCTATGTAAGCCAAAAATGTTACGAAAATGTATATATTGAATCCCAGAGGTGGGTAGTAAGAGAGATGAAGCTCTCTTTTGAGGGAACAAGACCTAACTACTGAAAAGAGTATAACTTTAACTGTTGAGGATAATTTTGGATAACACAGAATAAAATATAAGTAGGAGGTCCATAATCAATTTTGTCCATAATTCTGTTGATTATTCCACTCTATTTTACTCAATTTCTCTCTACTTTATTTTTGAATTTAACACGAGACAAGGGGGAATGCAATGACATTTAATGGATATCATAATGGAACATTATCTCATGAGTCGTGACACGTCCTAGATTACCAGAAACAATATTAAATGTCAAGCCTGTAAGCATTATAGTGCTTTCTCAACCTCTGTTATTTTATTCATCTTTTTAATACATACATCACCAGTTTACATTATTCTTCTACTCCAAGAGTATTGCCATTACTTTATTTTTCTATTACTACTGTTAAATAAACATTATTCAATCAATACCGAACTAAAGCTATTATTCAATATGCTATAATGAAAATCGTCAATTTTGTCGATAAAGAAATATGTGTATTTTACTCGGGTTTCGAATCCTGACAGGAAACAACACAGCAGCCAATTTCAGATTTCATAACACTCGGTTATCCCAGATGTCAGAATAGGAGATGAACTTGAAATTCATAGCTGTAACATATCCCCCTTCTTAAACAAAAAATCGCCATCGAAATATCCAATAGGTGAAACTGAGTAAGTTACTTATTTAAAGATAATGGTTCAATATCAGTCATACATACAAAGTCTTTAACATGTTACCTTTCATCAGTACCTTTGATGATTACTTCATTCTTATGTTAGACCATAGAGTTATTGAATTTTTAGGAATATTTGTTGGCTGTGAATGGAGGAAAACAGCTCAAAAACAAGATAGTGTAAGAGTGTTTTCTTAAAGATCTTCAGCATTATCTCAATGACATAGATAACCGGAATAAGACAATTCTGCCTCCCTTACAAGTCTCAAATGCATATACTTTATTCGAACAATTAAGAATATTCTATGGAAGAAATGATCCAAGCAATCAAATTCTATGGCTATAAATCATGATTCTGTTAATAATATTTTTAATATTAATGCCTAGAAAAATAAAATATTTCTGTATGTCATGCTAATTCCACTCAATTTCTCTCAAAGATCTGCATGACAGTCCTGTATTTCTGTATAATTAAGACCTCATGCCCACATACCCTTCTCCTGGTTAATTTGTATTTTCAAAACATGAGCACTGTGCCCCTTTTAACTTGACAAAGCTATCCATTTTTTCTTGCAAGACAAGGAAGAGCTTGTCAATGTTACTTACTCACTGGGAATTCTTCAATTGCTTTCTGCACAGCTAAAATTTAATTAAAACCAATGAACAATTCTAGAAGTATCATTACACACAGATCAGTGGTTACTGATAATAATAGTATCCTGATCCTGGATGTTAGTTCTGCATCAAGAAAGAATATATGCTAATTTCCATTTTGAAATTTCAATCTATTTTCAATAAAGGTAGGGTAACCCAAGTTTCTTCCCCCCTCCCTTTACGACTTCTGCTAAGAGGTAAAAGGGAAGAGGCGAGGGTTCGACACAAGCATGACTTTCCCCATGAACATGTGAATAACTCAAGATAACTGAGCTTATTCTGAGAAAGATTGGTATATAGTAAAAAGATTTAGAGTTACAGGCAAATTGAAAGTGTTAATTATCAAGGTTGCCTTAATACTCATGTATGCAATTGGTTAGAATGTTCTAGTATAAAGAAGGGTGTCATATCATGATTTATTAATAATATTTCATGCTGGAATAATCGTAATATTTGTGTAAAATGAGATTTTGCATATATGAATGGGAGAACACCCCCAATACCAATTAGGAGAATCAAATCAGGAAAACATTTAAAGAAAACAACAAAGGCTCAGATCTAGCATTTTACAATACTAAAAGATCTGGGTTTCCCAAAGATAAAATTTCACAAAGCTACGTCATGCTTTTGTGTCTATTAACAATATGAGGGGAAAAATGGAGAGAAATAAATGAGGAATGGAATAAACAGCTAAATAGCAGTCAATCTAAATTATATACAACTGCCCAAAAATAGATCATGGATCAAATTTTTAACATATGGGATAACGGATTAGTAATTAGCCATGATCTTCCTTACCCATTTTTCATTGAATATATAGTACACATTGTTTAACCTTGTTATTATGGTGAATTATTGGAAATATCTTCTAACAGCTTTCTCTGAAAGAAGATATAATTTATCTCCCTCTTAAAATGTTATTTGCTCATATTTATTCCTCTACATCTTAAAAGGTTATATTGAGTGTCTGTTTTCTCCCATTTTGTTAAAGAATGGAAAAATGAATTCATCCCCATTTTAGTCTATTTCCAATATTTACTGCTTTTCCACTCCTTTTCAGTATTTCAAGCTCAAACCTATGTTATTTTATATTTTAAGGTACATCATTTTTATTTGAGCAAAACACACTCATGGATATATCCGGTCTGAAAATGTACATCTATTTTATCAGCCTGATTAATGAGAGAAATGATTGGCTCAATATTCCGTCATTCACAATCCCATATATCTAAATTCCCGTGCATATATTGAAAATGACAATCTACACATACTTATTTTCAGATAATCTTCTCAATTCTTCTCAAAAATTTGAAAGAACTGTTTGATTTTTAGTAGTTCTACACAACATATACTTCAGAGTATTCACTTCATGTTTAATTGGTTCTTTTATTCCTTGCTTATTCCACTCTATATCACTCTGTTATTTACTTTAATCTACAGCGATTAAAATGCTTCTCAAACAGGATACCAAATAATTACTTGAAATCAAAAATGATAACTTGAAATAAGCTAGGAAAATTATGACTATTTGATAGGTTACTTGTTAGTAAGATATCACGATAGTCTTGCTTTTAAGTGCAAAATAGAGTGGAAGGAGAGGAATTGGTAAGGAATAGAGTAAAGAAGCATGTAAGCGATACTTCAAATAATATAGAAATTCCAGAAAACCCGCCATCTAATATACAAATTGAGTGGATACAGATATTTGTACATGATGCATAAAACTGAAGGCTTTCTAAAATCAGGGTGCTTTGACTTTGAAGACAAATGCATACTTAATAACCAAACATTGAAGTTCATCATTTTGAAAAATTAGAAAATAAGCAATGACTTCTTTACCCTGCGCAAAGAGTCTAGTATAAAGTACCCTCTGCCTCATATAGACTATATTACAGTTCAGCAGCCCCGCCCCAAAGATTGGTGCCTGTGACAGCCCGGGTAATAAATCATTTCAAATCTACCATGCTGACCCATTCTCAACCAATCAGAGCAGTGGAAGGAACATGTGCTAAATACGTGCCAATTAACTATGTGGTGATGTCAGACGAAATGACCATATAGACAGTCATCCTTATTTTTACGACAAACTCTGATTGGCTCGGTGAGATTAAATGATTTATTGTAAACTGTTAAGAGTGAAGACGAAGCTCTCTTTTAAGAAGTGAAGTCAAATGAATTCTACTGAAACAAGTAAACAAGTTCAGAATACTGACACAGAGTATTTCAAAAATGTTTTTCACTCTGTATCAATATTTGTGTTTTGTTAGTTCCATAATAACCAAGAATCCATGATGTATCGGACTGATGGAAGTCAATTTCAAAGAAATAATTAGACGTCAGTGATTTACAAGTTGATGACCGCTACATCCTTGTTTTGGATTCATTCATCAGTAAGTTCACAGTACACTATGAAGTAGGATGGATGACTCAATGTACTATGAAGCCTATTGAATAAATTTTACTAATAGAATGGTTGTGATCGAATTAAAATTTTGGTAGATTTTGAACTCTTTGAAATACAATAAATCAATCAAGTGAACACTCTCTATAGAAAATTGACTTAAAGTTCAACAAACTTTCTTTAGTTGAAAACCTCCTTAGTTGAAATAAAACTTTACGAGATACCATAGGGGTCTTGTTACATGTTTTTTACTACAACTTTCAAGGTATTCTTAATGAAAACATTATTAGTTATTTAAGTTAAGTTTGTCAAATGTATATACCACATAATTAAATTCTCCTTTAGGAGACAATGGGACATCCATCCATCTTTGGGAGATATAGCAATCACGGGAGAAGGCAGCTCTGATTGTCTCAGCAAGGTCAGAAATGTGACTTGAAGTACAATGATTATGTCCAGGTATAAATGAAGTGAACCACAAACAACTGAAGCTCAAGCACCATATAATTAGCAAGAACAAATTTTATCTAAGACGGTGGTCATAAAAATTGATCTTATTTGATCCTTACAAACCACAACTACCACAAACTGCTTAAAATATTTCCAGCATTACTACGGCCAATCTGCTGCTGATAAAAAATGATTATTTCAATATTGTGTAATTTTATTTTTAGATGACGTCCATTTTCTGAAGGCTTTCATTGGTATTGCATTATGGTTCATCTTCCAAATAAGGAAAGTAGCGAAAATGACAGGCTATTTAATCAATCTGAGTAATATACCACTCATGTTTAATTGATAAAAATTAGACTGTGTAAGATATAATCTCCGTCTGCTCAAGAACACATTCCTAACACATGCCTAACTGTTGTGGTTTTATATCTTCCGATTTCCTGCCACGTATGTTTGTAAAACTGTGTAAACTGATAACAAACTGTAGGATTATCTTCACATGTAAAACACTTATCTATCGTCAAAGGAATCTCATTCATAGGTAAAGTATATTAAAAACTTGGTACGTCATAGAGAACTACCTGAGTAACATTCATGCCTAACACACTGCCGTGAGTAGATAAATCACCCTGTTTTTGAAACATCACTCTAACCATATTAATTTTATTCTATTTCTCTTTGGAATTAAAATTAAATGTCTGATTTTAAGGTAAATTATAGGATAAACATGTCTTGCTAATTTCCACTCTATTCTGCATTCCCAAACACAGTCACCATGACATTTAAGCACAACACAGCACCCACACTTGGAGAATTTGTCTGTAAGGTAATTTGCAATATAATAATCATTTAGAAAACCAAACATATCATATTTCCACAGTGAAGTCCTCCTACAATTCTAATCATTACTTCCCACTGATGACATATATATATTTTATGTCTGTCCCCACGGGCCGAAACAATACAACAAAACCCATACTGTCCTTTCATTGCCCTTATATGGAAATACTTTCAAGGCAGGTCAAGATGACAAATCCTTCTTATTTGGAAAATGCTTTTAACCATCATCAACTATATTCAAAATAACTTCTAATTCAACAGCCTAAGGATGGCCTCAAATATAGTCTACTTGAGTATCACGTGGGGAAGTGTCATTCTGCTTCACCCATAGACGCCTCCTCATATATGGGAGAACAACATGATAGAGAATATACAATAGGACCCCTCTGGTATAATATGACTTTTGACTATTTAATTTCAACTCAGTGTTTTTACTGAGAACTTATATTGTATTTAGCCTTTATTTTGACTGGTTGATAAATATTTTCTTAACTGATGTTTCCATGCTTGAAGTATAGCCTGAGAAATATCTAATAATTGAATTAATAATGCACAAAGAAGGATTATTTTCTATCATAATATATAAAGTTCAATGAATATAAAGTACTGTGGAAAAATCAGATAAAAAAGTGTGAGAAACATCATGAAATTAATTACCAATACTAATAATAAAACATATGACGTCAATATATTTTACGAGTATCTCTTTTTTTCATTCCCATTGATCGTGATTGTGATGTCAGATGTGAAAGAAACTATGGTAGAAACGTAAAACCAAATTAAAAAGCAAATCTATGAAAACAATAAATGAATTATATTCTATCATTCTTTAGGCCTATTTGAGACTATACTGTGTAAAAGCATTTACCATTATTACATGTATATACAGTATGAAAAAAATCTGTTTACTGGTTTTTGAGTTATACATAAAGATATAGACATATCTATTGTTAAGATAATGAAAGACCCAACATTTTAATCAACTGTTTTATTTGACATTGCAAATGTAATTAATTAGTTTTTGACACCAATATCTTTGATATAATCCAAACATTTTTGGCTGACAAAGATTGTATACTCTTTGGCATTAGAGTTAAAGAATCAATCCCATCCCACTATTACAAATTGTCAATGTAGGTGAGGCCGACAAGACGAATATATATAACCTCTGACACCCTTTATAAAACTCAAGACACTCTTCTTATATATTTTTGATCTAGCCTTTAACGTCCATGCACATTTCTTATATCATAAATCATTGTAAATACTACTATGTAGCACCTAATACTGTCTTGGGGTCATATCCACTATAAATATGTCACATTGGTTTTAATAAAGAAAATCCCGAAAAAGATCAGTATATCTTGACATCACATTTTCTACCTGTAAGTAGCTAATCATATTGTCCCATAACTCCCATAAAAACCTATACCAGGTACAGTTCTAATCATCTCAACAGTAGCTGTCATGGCCTTTCAAAATGGCTGCCAAGTAATTTACCCAGCATGCCCAAAATCTAATCAGATATTGACACTATTCTATCTTTCATTTGTGAAAATTTCAAGTTAAACAGGTAATTTCTGTATTGATGACATGATTTTGTGGCACCTACCCAAACAGACACATGCATGTGTAATGCACATACACCCATCAAGCACAAGATGAATATTAAACTTGAAAAATTGGTAATTAAAAAATCTGTTTGTATTACGTTGTATTTTAAAATCAGACTGGAATAAAATGAAATAAATACTGTAGATAGCATTGGGAATTTATCCAGGTCAAGGATAAGGGCAAAGCTTTTCGTCAAACCTGTGGGGAAGAACATAGGTTTAGTTATACTCAAAATTAAACCCTAAATTTAACCTGGATATTTCTACAATTTCTTGACAGACATAAATACAAATTCATAAATTGTTCTCTAGTGCAATTATTCAGCGATTATACCCAACTTTACTGATGTGCTCATGTGACATTAGGCCCATGATGATGAGGAAAAATGTCACACTAGTCTTTCTGTATAATTTTGTAGAAATGCGATGACCATCTGAGCAAGTAGTGTAGCCAATAGTCTTAAAATGTATAAAAATACAAAGAATCTGTCAATGCAATTATCAGAGAAATGGTATGGAATATGAATGAATGAGGAATGTTTTGTATGCAATATACTGTTTTCTCAAATAGGATTATATTTGTTCAGTATGGAAATCTCTGTAGAATAATTGAGATAGATTACTATGCAATTGTAAATGTTTCATAAGGTCCCATAAACTTCTTATTTCACAGATATTATCTCCCAAGAAAATCCTGTCTCCTTCTATTTCTTGATGCCCCTTCTCGATCTGGACCTTTACATTTTGATGATTGCATTTTAAAAATTAATTTTCAATTAAATTTGTGACAGCCATCTCTGATAATGGCAGGTTGTCTTTGGTTGTCATGACAGTGTATTTACAGGTCATTGGCCAAGAAATGTAAATTACGAGGCTTTTCAAATAGAGTTAAAAAACAATGCATCTAGACTCTCTCTCAATCATTCCCTTCTATGAAGAAGATGACGATGACATTAAGTCGAATCGATCTGACAACCAAAGAATCTTGAAAATACTAATAACCATGAAAATCTAGTTATACGCATTCTAACTTGAAACTGCCTTTCTCTCTCTTTCGTAGAATTCTAATATACATTTATTTCTAGTTCAACACCATTAATTTGCATATATACCCTTTCACAGGCTATGCTGAACTGCCTGTTTTTGGTTAGTTTTCCTCTATAATTGTGAGCATCAACATCATGCCTTTATCTTCTATCCAATGCCAATATCACACTCTTCAACACTATTCTTGACTTGAAATCGTGATCATCGTAAGATTTTGGGTAATAGTCAGTTATTCACCATTCTCAGGACTTGAGTTCTCATCAGTGAAATGCCATGTTAGACGTAGCTCCATTAGTTGAGCCATTTAAGAGAATGACAATCACTCTAGCACTAATATGATTTGTGTCTGTAATTCAGGGGCAACCTAGCATGGTATCATCATTGTCAACAATGGAATAAACTTTCAGATCAGGAAATTCCTTGAACCAAGGAATCACCCGAAATTTCATGTTTCATTCAGAATTGAACAGAAGCAGCATAATTTTTATCCATTCTCTACAGATGACATACATGTATAGACCTGGCAATAATTAGAAGAGTTTTTCTTTTTTGATAATATATAACATGATATGATTTTTGTTGACATATTCTATCATTTTCAAAACTTTTCAATTTTTTAATACAGGGTGGGCCAAAAAAAACACCCCCCTAGCCAATATTCCTGATAAATATTTATTTTTTAACAATCACACCAACAATGATATATCATATTAAAGATAATTTAATTTGCAACAAAATGATATATAATAATACCATTTTCAACAACCCCATATAGAAATATGACCATTTATGTGACATGGGGGTCAAAAAACACCTTTTCAATTTTCGTCGATTTTGCGAACAATTGCCTATTTCTACAAAATTTTAGTAAATTACAACATTGTCACGAGTCTTTCATAATTGGATATTATATATTGTTTTCATTCAGTTTTTGAACCACACATGCTCAATATACATGTGAATGCTTATAAAACTAATTCATTTCTTCTTCAGTCTGTCAAAAAAATAGCTCAATAGACCCACCCCCGGACCCATCCTCTGATTGGATTATTCGCATAAGACGCGGAAGCCATTGGTTGATGGCATAATTGATGGATGTATGCGGAAGTACCATTCAACTACTAGTTATTCTTTCTTTTAGTTCCTCTACATCCCTGATAGGCTGGGTATATTTAAATACCAACTGTTCTAGATGCCCCCAGGTATGGTAATCAACATTATTGGCAACTGGACTGCCAATAAGCCATTTTTCTGGGCTAGAGATGGTGACATTTCGAATCTCCAAAAACTCCAGGGTAGCATTGGACCTGTGTGATGGAGCACTGTTCTATCAGAAAATGAAATTTCTTTCACATGTTTTTTATATTCTTTTTAACCACCTCATGTCATTAACATTCCGAGTATATGTTTGCTCCTGGTTCAAAAAAACGGGGCCTGTATGGTCTTTCCTTTTTGGGAAACACCCAGTGGACACCACCTACCTTTCAGAAAAATGTCATCTCGATTTGAGTAGCCTTTTATCGCAAATGTCACTATTCTTGCTTACTGATATAGAGTATAGCCTTTTGATTACATGTATAGTACTTGGGGCATTTAGAACAGTTGGCCTATGGAGATCCCTAGACCATCAGGGGTGTAGACAAACAGAAAAAATGAATAATTAGGTGTTGGATCGTACTTCTGCAGAGGTCCATCAATTATACCAATGGCTTTCGCGTTTTAGGCGAGAAATCAAATCAGAAGTTGGGTCCGGGGGTGAGTCTATTGAGCCATATTTGGACAGACTGAATAAGAAATGAATTAGTTTTATAAGCATACACATGTATATTGAGCTTGCAAGGTTCAAAAAGTGAATGATAACAATATATAATATCCAATTATGAAAGACTCATGTCAATGTTGTAATTTACTAAAATTTGGTAGAAATAGGCAATTGTTCGCAAAATCGACAAAAATTGAAAAGGTGTTTTTTGACCCCCATGTCACATAAATGGTTATATCTCGAGCCAGAGTTGTTGAAAATTGTTCTATTATATATCATTTTGTTGCAAATTAAATTATCTTTAAAATGATATATCATTGTTGGTGTGCATGTTAAAAATTGAATATTTATCAGAAATATTGGCTAGGGGGTGGTTTTTTTTGGCCCACCCTGTATATGCAATGGTAATGTAGATTCAATGCAATGTAGTAGTGATAGAAATGATCTTGTCTATTAAATGTAGCATGGATTTTGAAATGTTGTGAATCTTTTGAAATATTTTGATAGATTTTAACATATAACTTGCCAGTCCCAATAGGTATAGGCTGACCTTTACTGGACCACAATGTGTGAATTATGAGATACATAATTGCAGACAACAATGATCGTGAATTCTCTATTCTATTCAAAGGGGAAACTTGGGAGCTTTTTAGCACCCGGAGCGTGATTGTTGTCGAGGACAGCATAAGCAACCACTTGCATGAGAGACAAGGCAACTGCGTAACTAAGATTATAATAAAAAATATACAACCACAGTTTTTTAACTGGAGTTGAAGAAATGAAGTCCAGTTGTAGGAATTTATCCAATTTAACCTATAATTTCCTCTACCATGTCAAGAACCTGGCTATAGCATTTGAACAGTAACCATGAATCCCCTATTTCATTAAGAAAGGTAGAGCCGTTCAAGCATCTGGGGTCGGACTGTTCTAATTACGAACCGCATCCAGGATAGTGCTATAGTAGAAAACAAGTAGAAATATTTTATGTGGTCATTAACAAATTTTATTCCATTCATTAGGCCTAAATCAGAATTCTCCACACTTTTATCAAGCATAATGGGTCGTTAACATTATTTTCCATTTCCCAGGGTCCTTAGCTTCAGGTCCTTGGTTCAGGTTGCCACACACTTTATAATTCATTACTTCATTTCTTATTCATTAAGTCACAATAGAACCACAATACATTGGAATTGTCACACATTTAACCCAAAATGAACCTGACATTTTTACAAAATTGATAATCTGACTTGTCACCCAGGGGTCCGTTTTTTGAACAGTCGTAACTTACGATTTAGGTCGCAAGTCATTGTTCGTCATAAAATAGACAATGATTTTCTCGGAATCGTGAGTTACTATTGTACTAAAAATGAATCCCAGTTATATCAAGTTGACCTCATGAGAGAATTGTGTAAGATGGTATCTTCTGCATTGGTTTAAATTATACAATACCCTGAGTCTATTGGCTAACTAAACTTGTACTACCATCTGATGAAGACCAATCATTTTACAGTTTAGCATTTGACCTGATTGCACATATATTACACAAAACAAGGTAGCCTCTAGTCATATTTCCATTTCCTATATTATCTTTCTTGATCGAGTAGTGTGCCTAGGTATCAAACAGGAAATGTCAAAACTGCCTCAGGAAAGGTTTACAAAAATATTAGATTACCTATTTTTTTTAATTGAAGCTAGACTAGATGTCAAATAATAAGTTTTTATCCCCTTTGGCCTAGTATATTTGTCACCTATTTTGAAATCCTGGCTACATCACTGCAGGCTACAGGATACATATATGTGCTCCTTCATTTTTAACAAGACACATTATGGCATTTTGAAAACTGAAAAAATTCACATGGAAAAACACGTGTTACCTGACTATCACGTGTAATGTGCCCTCACATGCAGATAACACACATGTTGTTGTATAATGTTGTCATTACATGATTATTTCAGGAAAGCTATTTTTCATTTGAATTCTATAGAGAAAATGAGTACTTAAAGGGACATAACTATTTCTAGACAATATGGGATAATTTTAGCATCAGAACAGACGATCAATCTCTTCTAATTGTCAATTCGCATCAATCTGATGATATATATAGAATATGTAATGATTTTCTCTTAAATTATGACATCAAATGTCAAATACTGGATGTAACTATTTGTCCATACAGTAGAACCTGTCAAACAGAACACCTATTGTGGAAGTGGAACACATTTGTAAGTGGAAGATTTTTAAAGAAAAAACAACCATTATGTGGAGCACTTCTATAAGTGGTACACTTTTATAAGTGTAACACATTTGTAAGTGGAACATTTTTAAAGTAAAAACAACCATTATGTGGAGTACTTCTATAGGTGGAACATTTTTAAAAGGAACATTTTTAAAGAAAGAAAACAACCATTATGTGAAACACTTCTATAAGTGGAACACCTTTTTAAGTGGAACACCTCTCAGTACCATCATTGACTTGATTTAATTGATACTTTCTCCGGATAAGAAATTCAATTTATGAGATAAATTGGTGAATGCATAGGTTTGCATGAACTTAATCTATATGGAATTTATACTGGCGAGTAATAATGTGAATATAAAACACAATTGGCAAAATGAATATGGTTTTTCTGGGACAAACAATCCTCAATATTTTTAATTGATACTCTGACTTATGCCCTAGATGGGAAGTCAATGTTGACATTGATGTGCTGCCATAGCAACAATGGTTACATCAATCTTGACGTAACATTCCAATATTAGAAACTGATCACAAAATATTTGAAAATGAAGCTAACTTAACCTGGTACCCTTGATGAGACTTGTAGATGTTTTGTATAAAAAGCCTATGTCAATATTATCCGAGCCCAATCTATCATGTTCTTATGACGTCTGTTCGCTAGTGGCTTTCAAAATTGGTCTCTAATTCATTACTGTTTCACCTAGACAATATCCTGTAACTCTATCAATATTGCAAAACCCAGCGGAAAAAGTGCTATGGTGGTTGTAGATTAAAATGCAAAATATATTTAAAAAGAGAGGATTTAGCAAGGAATAAAGTTAACAGGCATGTAGCTTATACTTGAAATCATAGAGAAATGTCAGAAAGTCAGGGACTTCTTTCAAATTTAGGAGAGAAATGCAGTGAAAGAAGCATGACAGAAGCAAGATCTCTTGCAATATTTCCAGTCATTAACAATGAAAACAAATACCTGACTTTACTTGATTATTCTGATATCCAATAAAATGAAGTATTTTTCATGTCCCTTTCTTAAAAGGATAAGACGATTTAAAAAAACACACACTCATTCAAGTACCAAATTACTGGGATAATATTCTTCATTTCAGGAATCTTTTTGTTATTCTCCGAGTTTTTATAGTTGATAATATATCTCTATGTGATCAGAATCCAACATTCTGGTGAGGCTTCAACTTATACATGTACTGCTTCACAATTAAGGTAGGCATGAATTTACTTTTAGACATGTGCATGATATGTACAATTAAGATAGGCATGAATTTACTTTTAGACATGTGCATGATATGTACAATTAAGGTAGGCATGAATTTACTTTTAGACATGTGCATGATATGTACAATTAAGATAGGCATGAATTTACTTTTAGACATGTGCATGATATGTATAATTAAGGTAGGCATGAATTTACTTTTAGACATGTGCATGATATGTACAATTAAGATAGGCATGAATTTACTTTTAGACATGTGCATGATATGTACAATTAAGGTAGGCATGAATTTACTTTTAGACATGTGCATGATATGTACAATTAAGATAGGCATGAATTTACTTTTAGACATGTGCATGATATGTACAATTAAGATAGGCATGAATTTACTTTTAGACATGTGCATGATATGTACAATTAAGGTAGGCATGAATTTACTTTTAGACATGTGCATGATATGTACAATTAAGATAGGCATGAATTTACTTTTAGACATGTGCATGATATGTACAATTAAGGTAGGCATGAATTTACTTTTAGACATGTGCATGATAACTCGATAAAAGGCTGGCGCTGGCTAGAATTGTCTATGGTTCTAGCCAGGATAAAGATACCAGTTCTTCAACTTGACAATGGGAAGAACTGCTCTACCTAAGTGACTAATATGTCATGATATGACATCTAAAGAGTCGATAAAAGATATATATATATATGTTGCATAGAACACATCTCAAAGCTGTGATGTTCTTACGGTAGCAAATAAAAAAATGAATTAGGAAGATGATATGAATGCATTAATTGTTCAAAGGTTTTTGCATTCATAAATATTTAAAAAGATTTGCATTTGATAAATATGTTAAAATATTTGCATTCAATACATGTATAAAAGAATATTAATGAATGTATACCTTAAAAGCATTTAGAAATAAACTGTATAATTGATTTTGATATTGAATATAGATCTGTACTATACTATATGCAAGTCTGATATAAATCAGTTGCACAAGGTATGATGAGGAAATTAAGTCAAGGTTAAGGTAATGATCATGATTCTGTTCTTTGACTGAGAAGGCAACAAGCAATCAGCTCAGCTGATTGGACAACGTTCAAGAAAGAAATCTGATTTGACCAACAATTTACCTTTTCGGTGAAGTAATTCAAATCTTTATTGAATCTAAACTTATAAAAAGGATCTTGATATTTTATCTCTTATGAAATCAATGACCAGTGACAAGGTAGAATACATTGCAACTTACAACTGACGTAGATTGTTGCAGATTTTATTATATTAATTGTCTCCTAAAAGGAAATCAGGAATCAAAATGCATTACTTTTCCAGATATAACCTCACCAGGAATCTTACTACAGGGATACTTGGGTTATACGAAAATGGTTCATCTCACTGCTAAAGATCAAAACAATGGTAATGATTCTCTTATTGTTGAGCCCATGCTAAAATCTCACTAAATCAGAATGAATATTTTTCAGAATTTCTCTCTTTCAATGAAATGCAGGGATTTTGAGTTATTCCTTTATTCTTCAAGAATCTCATTAATTTTCACTCTTTCTGCATTTTAAGTCCATCTTCATACTATATCTTCTGGGTAAGCTATAGCTCTAGATGATTTATCTCCAAAGTTAATAAGGAACTTCCATATATATTGACATTGTTCAAATATTACAAGAATATGGACGGCACTTTATGTCTTCTGTACAGAATAAATGTTTATTTTTATCTATGCTCGATAGATCTCTTTGATGCTCATTGATGATGCGAAAACAGAACAAGGATTGATAATATAAAGTCGGTATGTACTTTCAGAATTAGATACATGAAAAATAATGTCATTAACTTTGATCTGACAATCATTTTGTAAGAGCTTATTGTTTGTAGTAGCTAATTCAATAAGTTGTCCTACATTTTCAAGATCTGAGAATTTTTTCCATGAACTTTGATGGAAATCTTCAGTTGTTTGCATGAACCATGTTATATTCTATCAGAGATCCGGGAACAATGAATTATTCAGGGCCATTAATAAAGTAAGACACCTGATATATCGATATTTGCAAGATAGGAAGTTCAAGGTTTCAACATTTTGAACACCAAAACAATCTCATGAAGTAAGACTGAACATTGTGGATCACCCTGTACCTTATTAAAATGAACATTGTGGATCACCCTGTACCTTATTAAAATGAACATTGTGGATCACCCTGTATCTTATTAAAATGAACATTGTGGATCACCCTGTACCTTATTAAAATGAACATTGTGGATCACCCTGTATCTTATTAAAATGAACATTGTGGATTACCCTGTACCTTATTAAAATGAACATTGTGGATCACCCTGTACCTTATTAAAATGAACATTGTGGATCACCCTGTACCTTATTAAAATGAACATTGTGGATCACCCTGTACCTTATTAAAATGAACATTGTGGATCACCCTGTACCTTATTAAAATGAACATTGTGGATCACCCTGTACCTTATTAAAATGAACATTGTGGATTACCCTGTACCTTATTAAAATGAACATTGTGGATCACCCTGTACCTTATTAAAATGAACATTGTGGATTACCCTGTACCTTATTAAAATGAACATTGTGGATCACCCTGTACCTTATTAAAATGAACATTGTGGATTACCCTGTACCTTATTAAAATGAACATTGTGGATTACCCTGTACCTTATTAAAATGAACATTGTGGATCACCCTGTACCTTATTAAAATGAACATTGTGGATCACCCTGTACCTTATTAAAATGAACATTGTGGATCACCCTGTACCTTATTAAAATGAACATTGTGGATCACCCTGTACCTTATTAAAATGAACATTGTGGATTACCCTGTACCTTATTAAAATGAACATTGTGGATCACCCTGTACCTTATTAAAATGAACATTGTGGATCACCCTGTACCTTATTAAAATTATTTTATGTTTCAAATATTTACTCTTGTAGATTACTCTATTAAGACTAATGTATGAAATAAGTAACTGGATGTATGTAGAAATCAACATGGGCCCCTATATACTTCATCAATATGAAATTAAAAATATATGGGATAACTCATACTTACCCTACATGGGATATGTTAGGATCTAGATCCAGGAAACATCTGTTGCGTAGTAGGCCAGCCCACAATTGTACACCAACGATGCCAAAGATGAAGAACACAAAGAAACATAAGAGAAGGACATTGCCTAACATAGGGAGCGTATCCAACAGTAACATCACCAGGATTCTCATACCTGAAAATGCAGAATGGGGCATCAGAGAAGCAGATAAAAACATGTACCCTGAGATCATTGCCCAGTAGTACAGCAAATTCATAACACTGGTAACAAAGGTATGGTAGTAATAACGGAAAATGTTGAAATTCTGCAGATCTTTTTGAAATAAGTCCACACTAATTAAAGAATCTAAGAATTAGAGCCCTGGGCATTTCAACTAATAAAGGTTTGATGTGTATTAGTTACCACTATATATAATGAAATATTAGTTATGAACAAAAGAAGCCCATAACTTCCAAAATTGAATATGTAACAATATAAGGTCACAATAAACTGAACAGGAAATGCGAGGATCACATTTTACCAAAATTGGAAGGTAGGGATTCCCTATTACCCCCAGGTATAAGTTAAAATAATTCACACAACAAGGCACAGATTGATAAATAAACATTACAAGTTTTCTTTCAGAGTAAAAATGTTTAGTCACGATGACCTGGTCTTTTCCGCATCAGATTTGGGATTAGCTTATAGAAATCAATAGCATGATGCAGCCTCAGCAGCCACCAGTTTTTTCGTGCGTAAAAAGTCGAAGTGGTCTTGCTTGTTAGGCACCATTTCTCATTAAAAATGTGATTGCATTGATTTGCTGATTTGCTGTCATTTCTAGAGATTTTAGATTACAGACTTAGTGCTAATGTTCTTGTTTATTTCGATTTACTGCACTTGGTGCACTACCCCTGTTGTAACCATTTTGAAAGATGTTATAACATAGAACATCAATATTATAACATAGAATGCCTATAGCACTCCCTCTTTTTCCATGTGAATATAGTCTATAATATTGAGAATATAGTACAAAATCTTATCAATTTCCCCTTCTTACAACCCTTAATACCTTTCTTCAACCCTAAATACTTTTATACAACCCTAAATATATTTTTGTTAAGTGTAAATGAAAACCCTCATATTAAGATAATATGCTCAAGTTTATTTCCATGGGCAGTTTCTTAATCCAACATAATATATTATGACTCTGCCCTATGCATGCAGTGCTAGACTGTACTAATACTTACTAGGTATTCTATTAATTGCTCTAAGAGGTCTCAACACTCGTATAGTCCTTATGGCTGATAAACTAAGATTTTCAGCATCAACTGCATATTCAACAGAGCTGAAAATATTCACATAATATCAACAAAGGTTAAAGACTCAAAATCTGGCATCAGTAGTATATCTAGGGACCTGGAAGAAAAATTAGATCATACAAAAATTAAAGCCATAACTGCACACGGCAAGCGTTAAGCAACTAGCATAAATACAGAGTGACCCTTTCTTGATTAAAAATCTTTTTCATATTAGTTCATATTTATATGTTTATCTTATTTTATCCTATCTTTAAAATATTTTTGGATGGATGATGAATAGACCATTTGTATTCACATTAAAAGATGTCACTGTTTGTATGAATATAATAAACTTTAAATCAAAAAGAGGTCACTGGTAACTAAAGTGTGTTGGTTGGTTGGATGGTTGATTTCAGACATGCATTTTTAACCAGCTTCTAATAAGAATTTTTGTGGTGGATTTAAGCTATTTTACGGGATTATATCATTATTACTTTAAATAATAACAATAATCAACATTAACACTACATTAATATGGATTTAGTTACTCCAGAATAATTAAAAAGAATTCTAAGGATTTACAATAATTATTTTAATGATTTGGTAGATATGTGAATTAGATGAAAAAGGTATTGTAACAATGTGATGTTGATGATTTGAAATGGATATTGAATTTAGTTTTTTTTATTATCAAGACATGCAAAATACACATAAATGTATTACAGAGATCTTAAACAAAATTGAGTTAGTTTAATTGAAAATGTGTTACAATACTTTTTTATATTAATTCTCATACTATAATATGGTTAAATTTTAAAAAGCTTCTATTTCAATAGAAGATAAATTGAAAAACAGAATACCAAAATTACGAAATAAAAAAAGAAATTTAAAATTAAGTTAAGCAAGCAATTTTCAAATGTGACTGGTATTAGCTTATCAAAATAATAAATAAATGAAATAATAAAAATGGTATAAAATGGTTAAAAACAGAAAACCATAAACCAAGTAGGAATGTAGGCCTAATGTTGAGTTCAACTATATTCTTACTTGTGTTAGTAAAGTGTGCTTGCTATGCATACGAGGGGTGCAATAATGAACAGAGTGTCATACTTCTGGGTTAAAACTGTCTCTTAAAACATTATGAAATGAGAACATGAAAACATCAGTCTTTATGTATTGTGATACAGAGACAATTTCTTCCATCCAGATTAGGTAAATATAGTCACTATAACATAGTAAACCACAAACATTACCCACATCTTATTAAACAGACAAAGATCTTCAACAGAACAAGACATGCATCCACCACCAAGCCATTTGCCACAAATGTGGTCTAAATACATTGTTGGACACCCATGAGCATTTTATATTGCAAATGTTATAGATCACTATGTAAATCATATAAGCTAGGTTGCTATAGAAACATTTGTTGGGGTGGGTTTGGATATCAACTCAAATGTGTCCTATAAAACTAGGCAGCTACATCTAAAAATTAAAGGCATGGAACCCCTATTAGTAACCTTGGTTTACATGATGGTTTCCATGGTAATTTTGTTACATAACTGTGGCAACTAAAACTTCAAAGAAAAATGGTGATGAAGGAAAAGAATGAAAGATGAGGATTTCTATGGGTTTGGGGAAGATAACAGTTGTGGACAACAAAAAATCATAAGAAGGAAATCAATTATACTTTTGTAGAAATGAAAATTAAGAAAAATTATAACTATGAATGTTATGAAATCATACTATAATATAGAAAACTGGATATCATTTTCTGGAATATTTCTAATTTTGTTTATTTAATTTGCTGTTAGTTGCTATAGCAACCATGTTAGTTAAAATCAGGGGAACCATGCCTTTTCCATGCATATATATGCGTCTCATAGCGCCATGCAAATCATCAACAGAGGGTTAGGTCCATCAACTATACACAATAAAATATGGCAAAAATCTTACTTGTTTGTAACATACTCAGCGACGCTATTTACATGGAAAATGGAAAACAAAAATATAAACTAGTGAAAGAAATAGTGGAGTAACTAGGATTTCGGAAGAAAAGAGGAAGGGGATTGTACTGCATCCCTCAACGTAATAATAAAAAGCCAGATTTAAACTCATAAGTGTTGATTCCATATATGGCAAAATTAATGTGATGTGATTTCAGTATTTTCAATTGACACTTGATTGGCTGTGTATCTTTTACCTTTTCCACTATGCATTTAATGTGCAAAGATTAATATGTGGTGAGTCATGAAGCACATATGTGGTGTGTCATGAATCATACGACACATGTGATGTGCTGTTTTTGAAAAAATAAATCATATATGAAAATAATAATTTGTACTAGATTCTAACACATTCTTATGTGCGAATTATTCAGTTAAAGCTTTTGCTATTGAAATGTACAGAAAATGTGTGCTTGATTAGGCGGAAGTGGCTACTGTGATCCAAAACCAAGAATAAGACAAGAAAAAACTCAAAATTAGACATGAGCAAGAATAAGATGTGTATTTATGGAAATAAGGAAAAGTTAACTAATAGTAAAAGATACAAGCCAAAATAACAGAGGAAATTGGTACCTTCTGTTCAAGTATGTTAGTAACAAGTAAAAGTTTTGCCCAAAGTTAGGTTCTAGCAGCAGTTTTAAGATCATATATGTTAACTTAAATATATGGTCTGCATGGGGGATTATTGATGAATAGTTAATAAGTGCAATGTGCATTGGAGGATGGTGATAATCTGAAAAATTCAGCCATACAGCCAATGAGAAGACCTCTTACTATGGAGTGCATTAAGGGGACCTTAAAAAGGCTGCTGTTTATGATGTGTCGTACAAGAGGCACTACTTTTGGTTCATTCATATACATTTAATGCTTTTTATTACTACCTAAGGAATAAATGAATTGAGATTATAAGACAGGGGTTAACTTAAACAACAAAGGTTAACAGCATTGAAGAGGGGGTAGGTTCCATGAAGGGGAGATAACATTTCAGATGGGATAGGTAATGACTAGGCTGTTCATTTTACCAAACATCTATGCCATAAGGAAGATTTGCTTGATTTAAAAAACTTCAACATGTCAAGATTTTCATTGACATAAATACATTAAATAGAGTTAAGTACTGCAGATACATGTAAAATGAACAGTATTAACTGAAGTTAGGAATGAAATGATCTAAGAGGGTTAAAAAGATGTTGATATATAACAAATGACTTGTTTTGAAATAAAAAATAATTATTATTTCACATTCTATGCAAAAGTTATGTTTCATATAAGTTAAATATTAAAACATTACTTAAACAGTATACTAGGATGTATACTTTCTTTGGCCGAATTCTAAAAGAAATATTTCATGAAATATACATTTACACATAATACATATGGATACAGCCAAATATAAGATCATCTTCATAACACATCCAAAATGTGAAGGATGGTTAAAAAAACATTGGTATATTTTATTGTTCTGCTGTTGACCCTTGCAAATTGTAGTTGGACCCTTTCATAAAATATATTTCTATGAATCAAACAAAAACACTACAAATTATTATATACTAAAATGCTTCCTAAATTGTACCTAAGGTACAGAAAAGTGTATATAATAGATAGAATTGCAATGAAGATGCAGCGCAATATGCTGTTGCATCTAGTTCACATGCAATATTAATTGATTTATTGAAATGCATCTTAACACAAACTTATAATATGCATTCACACCCATTCATATCTAAAGTGATTAGATGACTCAAGATTATTCCATGTTCAATATGCATCTTAGTACCATTTCAGTGAAATAAGCAGTCATAGGTGAATAATGATGCAGTGAAATTATTTGATCATGTGTATAAATATAGCTACTTTAGTTCACCAATATATCATATATTTCTTTTGACAAAATGAATAGAGCCAAAGTTATATAAAAAACAGGGTTTCAAATATAGAGCCTTGTGGAAGCCTCTCTTAAATAATTAAAATATTTATGAAGTAGGGTCTTGAATATGGAGCCTTGAGGAATACCACAAACAAGGTGTGGGATCTAAATGATCATTGTTTTTGAAATTGAACTCAACACTATATTATGATTATTATGATTAGAACATTTTCTAAGAAGTAGATATGAAATCCAGAAAATTGTGACTTCTAACAATACAAATGACTTGTAAATAGTTGAGTAAAGACACAGGTGGTTCTAAATGGCAGTCATTACGGTATAGAATTGATTCAGCACAATATCTCCAACTGCTGATAAATTGCTATCAACTTTTTCCTAAGAATTTGCTGAGTTCAATGTCATCTGAATTCTTTGTGATAGTCTCTGTAACTGTACCTTCCCTTTTCAATGTGGTGAGTTAGTCCATAGGGATAAAAATAGCCTGTTCTAGATTTGATTAAATTTGACCAGGTTTATTCAGGTTATATACCCTGTGAAATCATTAGACTTCACAATCTCTTTAGAAAGCTTTGTATCTAGCTAGACTCTAGGCTCAGGGTATTCCAGTTCCCATATGGAAATTGTGCTTTCATTAAATTAAGAGTATTGCCACTGATTTTGTTATTAAACCATGTATATTCTCTGATGTAACATATGTATGGTCAAATTATATGACAATGCATTTAAAAATATTGATACATATCTCAAAATCCTTGAACTTATTCGCCCACAAAAATAGCATGTGATCATCTGGAATCTATTCCATGATAAAACATCAATGCAACATCCCTTTGGGGCTACCCCAGACCAGATTTGGCAAAACCACAGACCTTATTTTGCTAACAAAATACTTTGATAACAAACCTAATTTACTCTCCAGTGAAAGAATGTGACAGCCTCATGTCAATAAGTTTTCCATAATGAAAAGTCTGAATTTCAATCATTTAAAAATATTTCAGTACTAGGTAATGATGGGTACCTGGTATTTTTATTCATTATGATTTATAGGAGTTTATTTATATTGATCACTATCAAATAGGTGAAATATGAATTGGGATCACAAGGGCTAAATTGAAGTAAGGCTTAAAATACTCCATATCCCATCTCAGTTGATGTACCCCATTAACACTACAAAAAATAGACAAAACAAGAGAAATCAATGTTGAATAAAGTAAACATGAATGAACTTAATGCTCCAAAAATACAAATGCAAGAATTGGCAGTTCTTGCAAGTTACAAGAACAAAATATGCATGAGCAGATGGACATTATAAGCCAGCGAAGACAAGACTTCTGGCATTTCTTAAGCTCTGTAATTGACCACATCAAAGGATCACATCAACGACTTGAAGAGATAATGACTTAAAGAACTCTGAAAGGTATCAATCACATTGGATGTAAAACACTCAAATCACTACAATTAGTATGGACAGTCCATGACTGTTAATAAATCAATATCAATGCCATATAAGGACATTTATCCCATATTAGGGTATCTATGTTACAGACCAATTTGATTTATCAGACCTTCTTAACATATCATCCAAAGGTAATGAAGAAATGGGTGTGGTTAGGGACTGCATTAAAACAAAAAGTAATCCCATTCATAATATTAGTTTTAAATATGGGAGAGGGTAAATGGTTAAAAAGTAGTTGGTAATTCCCATCTGAATTCACATCAAGCTAACTTTGGTTTATAAGCAGAGAGTGAAATAGTGAAATATGTCACGAAAAAAACAATAATTTGAAATGGGGCTTGCAGGATACAATAATGTTTTTGATGTCGCCCCTCAACCACAATGGCTATTTTGTGATCTGGTGTAAAAATTGTGGTAGACTAGTGTCTTAGTATCTTCAGCTGTTTTTCTTTGAGATGAACACATGAAGCTTTTAGAGAAGAACCTGTTTTCATCATTCAGTCTCTCATACACCTGTCCAACCAGTCGTTACATAACTACTGAACAGTAAACGGTAAATGCATGAAATGTCTTTTGGTGTGCAACATGATTATTTCTTATATTTGGTAAACCAACCATACTAATCATTCTGATACTCATCGCATCTTTCTAGTCCTGTCAATGCAAACTCATCTCCAGACTTGAGAAGGAGATGATATGGTTTATCATGATGATTACGAAGGTGTTGAACCAAGCAACTTAGGCAAAGCAGGACCCCTGAGTAACATACCAAGTGACATTTAGTTATGATTCAATGCACTGAATGGCTAAATGACATTGAATACATGCACCAAATGACTATAAGTGATCATTATATGACTGAGCATGGTGAACTGCATGTAGGAAATCCCCTGTCTTATCTATGTTGGTGTGTTGTTGGGGGAACACATGTTTATTGGGCTGATACCCATGTTTTAAATGGCGTCTGCTTATATTTTTTCAACATATTTCTCTTTAAAATTTGAGTAAAAGAGCATATTTTATGATATTTCTCTACAATTTGGAATGTGTCTGCATGCATGTTAACTTCTTTCCTCAGTATTCTCTCTCTTTTTCACTTTATTCAGTGATTTAAAAGAGATCCTCTAGGAAATTTCACTTTTCAATCAAGCTGGGTTTATCAGATCCTGGAGGTTGCAAGGCTGTTCAATACAAGGGTGCCCTAGAGACACACTTTTTAGTACTTTCTTCAAAAATGATTTGGTGATTTGGTCAAATGAGTGCACACCCTGAGGTTTATAGGCTAATGCATATGAAGCATTCTTTTAAATCAAACTAAATAAGGGTAAAAATTGATTTCAGTTTTGAACAAAATATTCAATTGAACTGGCCCCGGCTGATGAATCTGAGCAAATGTGACTCAGGCATACAGCCACGTTAAAAGCAGACATCGAGGGTCTGAACATACCACAATGGCAGAAAATATAGCCAGAGAGCAATTACACTAATCAGGATGGCCAATCTAAAGTAACATTACCATTGTGGCATTCTGATACTCATAGCATCTTTCTGTTTCACCTGAGAGCTGATAGGAGTGAGATGTCATGGTTATCATGATGCCATTGTGGTGGTATTGCAGTAAAGTAAAGTAGACAAGTATAAGTAAAGTAGACAAGACTGGGTAGGGCAAGAGCCTTGGTGCAAAATTACTTGAAAACATTGCTACTGATCAGTTATGGATTTGTAATGGATTGCCTCATATGTATTCCTCATTAATTCACCAAGAGAACATTACTGATACTTTGTCTTGCTTTTATTTTCAAAATTAAGTCTGTTTTGTGTTTTTCTAATACTGCCCTTCGTGTTTTATCATCAAGGGAGATAACAAACCCCAAATCATATTTAACACAGCACAGATCTGACCTTTATCATCTATTTCACAAGAAGTGAAATCCAATTTGTGATTAGGGCAAGATAAAATTCTCCAGAGGCAAATAGCATGGACAGATAGCACTTCCAGAATTCATTGTATTGGTGAGATTATCAATTTACAAAGCCGCTTGAATTATTGACCGATCCTTAGAATAAAAATGATGATGCATTCACCAATCCCCTGGTGAGGTGAATGTATCAGGTGACAAGGTGGCTTGAATAAAAGTTACTGACCAGGAGACAATCACGACCTCACCAATCCACTTGTATATAAAGAACCATCGAGACAATCATGAGCTAACCAATCCCCTTGTATATGAAGAACAATCCCGTTGTATATAAATCTAATGATGTGATACTGACCAGACAATGATGTGAGGTGTGATTTCTTAATTATTGATGAAACCAATAAGCTCATCGCCATCAAACAATGCAGTAAACTATAATGCAACCTCTCGCAGAGTTTTCATACACAAGCATGTAGACTTGTGGAGTTGTTCAAGATCAATACTTGAACAGAAATAACAAATGTAAGTTTGTGGTTTACACAATTGTTATAACATCTGATATTACAGTTTTAAAGATATGAGAAATATCTGAACATCATCTTTTATGATTCATGACCACTCTGAATTGTTCTGACTCAGATAATTGGGGAGAGATTTATTACATTTGCATTTCGACCTTCAGAATAAATGAATTTATATGACATAAAATCCATCTTGATTATATCTGACCATTCATTTTCAGATCTGATCGTGTCTATGGAAACAGAAATCAAAATTTGGCTAAAGAAAGCTTCTAGACAGCAACATGGGCTTTCAAAAGGAAGCTCTCTCTTGAAACCCATGATAGCGTTACATAGAAATTTTTATATTGACAGAAAATTTATGTTATACAAGATAATTTTCAGATTCCGGTATCATAATCCTTTACTTATGAAGATCAAATGATAAAACTGCAACATATAATGGCCTACCTCCTGATAAACATTCTGTGAATCTGATCTAGATGAGAAAGGGATTAATAATTCCGATGGGTAATTCACTTTATTGATGATAATTATCTAATGAACATCGCTACATAATATGGAGATGATAAGGCTATTAACAATGTGTTGATAGCCCATGAAGACAGGTAAAAACAACAAATATATGATCTCGTTTGAGAGAGAAAATAAGGTATGAATTAAGCTTAAGAGTAAGAGATGCCTCTAACTTATATACGAAATATTAACTAAGAGATTCATAACATCCCTCATAACTACAAGACCCGACAACAAGTTAGGATATGTCATGTTTTATCATGATGTCATAGAAGTTGTCCCTTTGATTTAATAAATGCAATTTCAAAGAGGGGAATTTTGAAATATAGGCAAGGTTAATATGAGGTATCATGGCAACAGTATCAGACAATTGCCTCTGTATCAGTATACCACCAGGTGAATGAAATACTGGCCATGGACATGGTCAAACTGACCCGATTAATCCCAGCAGACGGACAAACACCGTCCATTTAATTCCTAATTTGTCCCTCTAATATCTCTTAAAAACTGAATAAAACAAATAAAATCTTAGCATTATCGATTAGATGATCTAGTATGTTCAAGCATTTCCAGGGTTTTCTTACATTTGTGGGATTTTAAGACAGAAACACAACCACTGTATCATGTTGATGAAGGATTTGATGAATGTTAAAGGTTTCCATATAACCATTGTGATAAGAGGAACCAATTAATAATGTTGTTATCTCACTGCTGAGGTTTCTCCATATAAACATTACATTCAAATAACTTACCTTAACTCCCATTGGCTAGTGAAATACGCTCCGACTGATTCCTATCGGCTAGTGAAATACCCTCTGACTGATTCCCATAGGCTAATGAAAGACCCTCTGACTGATTCCCATTGGCTAGTGAAATACACTCTGACTATTCCTATCGGCTAGTGAAATACCCTCTGACTGATTCCCATAGGCTAATGAAATACCCTCTGACTGATTCCCATTGGCTAGTGAAATACCCTCTGACTGATTTCCATTGGCTAGTGAAATACCCTCTGACTGATTCCCATTGGCGAGTGAAATACCCTCTGACTGATTCCCATTTGCTAGTGAAATACCCTCTGACTGATTCCCATTGGCTAGTGAAATACGCTCTGACTGATTCCTATCGGCTAGTGAAATACGCTCTGACTGATTCCCATTGGCTAGTGAAATACACTCTGACTGATTCCCATTGGCTAGTGAAATAACCCTCTGACTGATTCCCATAGGCTAATGAAATACCCTCTGACTGATTCCCATTGGCTAGTGAAATACCCTCTGACTGATTTCCATTGGCTAGTGAAATACCCTCTGACTGATTCCCATTGGCTAGTGAAATACACTCTGACTGATTTCCATTGGCGAGTAAAATACCCTCTGACTGATTCCCATTTGCTAGTGAAATACCCTCTGACTGATTTCCATTGGCTAGTGAAATACCCTCTGACTGATTTCTATTGGCTAGTGAAATACCCTCAGACTGATTTCCATTGGCTAGTAAAATACCCTCTGACTGATTTCCATTGGCTAGTGAAATACCCTCTGACTGATTCCCATTGGCTAGTGAAATACCCTCCGACTATAACAGATAGTTTGATAGTCTTGATGCTGATAAGATCTTAATAATAAATGATCTCAAATGCAGTTTTCATGGCATTTCATTGGTGATATCTACTTATTGACAGATAATGTAGTATCTTGATTTTCTGCCCCTAAAATTGGATAGTTCAATAACTTATCTCTCATTAAAAGGGACAGACAGATTGGAACTCTTGCTGTGCTGTAAAGGGATTGATCTATATTTTCAGAGAAAGGTGAACGTTTGCTTAAAAAATAATTTTTTGATAAGTGAAACATTTTTGGCTCTGTAACAATATCATTTTGTTTCTAGTTTTGAGCCTGTAGTATGCATCATTTATCATTTAAAGGAGTGAACTACAAAGTGAATGGGTTAGAACATACAGATTTTCAATGAGGCAATATATTGTTCTGACAATTTCACAATGAGGTAATATAATTGAGGTTTGAAGGTGGTTAGACTGCGATATTTAACATTATTTAACCAAGACATAATTGCTCTATAACCACATTGATGAACTAATGTCTATAGCTCCTACACTCTTGCAATGAAGAGAGATTCTGACAGATCAGAATGACACTGGGCCAATGAACGACTACTCCACTACTTTCCACAAAAAGAGATGCATATTTTGGATTATTTGAATAACTGAGTGATTTATTAACATTTCTATTATATTCTATATATTGATAATATGCCATTATTGTTGCTTAATATGTTTTCAAACACGACCACCATTACATTTTCATTTTCCAACTACAAGACTATGTATAGGTTTGAATTACAAGGGTACATGTAAATGGAGTCCATCCAGCTACTTGGGGCCATTGTGCCCTTACTGTTATGGGAGTACCATGACATTTCACTTGGGGCAGTGTCACCGTCATCGCTCCTTGAGTAGCAGAACATGCCGTTCAAGTTCAATTGTAAGCATGTTATCTCAAATTGATGAAAACAAAACATACATTTCACTGACAAACCCTAGATTTTCCAGAGACAACAATCAATTTCAAAACAATAAAACTGTCTCAGCTTCAATAGGAGTTGATTGCTTTAATTTAATAATCCAACCGATTCGTCATGCATGTATATTTGAAATGTATACTACAAGAGGAAAGGATTATCATCTTCAATGCTTCTGTAACTGAAGGCAACATGTCACTGAACTGTAGACTTGCCAACTTAATCTAGAATTTGACATACTGTTTTTCATTTGAAATACCTAGACATGTATCATGATAAAGCGTGTAATCTTCTCTTCTTTTCGATATGTTGCAAACAGAAAGATGTGATCAGTGTAGCTAAGAATGGGAATTCAAAAGAATGGAGGTGTCAATGTGAGTTGAATATATATTTCTTCTAATCTCCAACTTTTGTTATTTCATTACAATCCAAAAAAACTAGAGATCAACGACCTGATAGAACTGCCATCCAGAAGTCAACCATCGGTGGAAGGCTTTCGAATCTAATTTTAACTTGATCACAAGGGATTATATGAATGAGTTTGATTGGATAAAACTTCTTGCATAAAAAGAATTCAATGTTGGTTCATTAATGATTATACTATAATTTTGATTTCAGTATAAGTAGATAGGATTACTGTGAAATATGTAACTGTAATTTTCAAGGGAGATGGGTACAGAATTGAGTGGTGCTAATGGTCGCAAGTATTTGATTATCCGATTATTGTGATCAATTCTAGTGTCTACTTCAATGGGCGACTACTTATTTTGTAATTCGCTCGCATAATTTCATTCAATTCCTCCATGTATTGTAGCGAGTGCTAATTTGGCCAATTGTTACTTGCAAAATTCAATTTCAACGCCTGTGTTTTCAAGTTTACAAAGTGCAAATTATTGCAATACCCAACAGTGTCTTTTGAACATGTAAAATGAGTTCTCGGGGGGTCTAAAGGTGACCCTCTGTCTGGTTATACAAAAAGGCTACATGCTTTTTGTAAGGTTAAGGCCAGTGTAAGAAGGGAAAACCTCCTATATTTCCATGATTCTATCCTAATTATGTTCTAAGAAATGTTTTAAATAAGAAGAAAATCACAGAATAACACTTGATCCCCAAGGCTCCATATATAAGTATATTGTAAAATATTATATAAATATAGTTATGACATAATTCTTGGCTTGTGTAATGATCAAAGCATCATATTGGGAATTTACAACAATATACAGTAGTTACTCATCAAATTGCATGATTTTACTGAATCATATAATTATATTGCATTAATTTCTTCACAGGTTGGATGAAATCAGACCAAATCAAAGAATTCATTTCTTAATATAGTTCTGTGTAAATTATTGAGTAAATTGTCTTGGTTAATAAGATCATGTAACTGATATAAACCAATCACATAACAGAGTAACACTGATGAGTAATAAAATTTGCTTTATCTGAGACCCATTTAACATATAACAAGTCCAGGGTGAAATGTCTAGGGGGTGAACTGCCTGGAGGGATGAAATGTCCAAGGGTTTAAATAAGTAGGGGGTGAACTGTCAAAGGGGTGAACTGTCAAAGGGGTGAACTGTCAAAGAGGTGAACTGTCAAAGGGGTGAACTGTCAAAGGGGTGAACTGTCAAAGGAGTGAAGTGTCAAAGGGGTGAACTGTCAAAGGAGTGAAGTGTCAAAGGGGTGAACTATCCAAGGGGCGAAATGTCTAAGGGGTGAAATGTCCAGGAGGTGAAATGTCTAATGGGTAATATGTCCAGGAGGTGAAATGTCTAAGAGGAGGTGAAATGTCTAAGGGGTGAAATGTCCAGGAGGTGAAATGTCTAAGGGATGAAAAGTCCAGGGTGAAATGGTTAAGGTTTGAAACATCCAGGGGATGAAATGTCCAAAGGGTAAAATGTTTTGGTACCAATTAAACTCACATGGGAGCAAATATTCTCAAAGATTCAACCTTTCCAAAAACATTTTATAATAAACTCATCTACATGTTTTAAAATATCTGACTTTATTTATTCGGAATGTGCTTACAATATGATTGTTTGAGTTGTTTATTTGTAAGAGAATAATAATAAAAAGTATGCACTTCGGATAGGCTTGAAACAATAGTAGAGGCCTAAGCTACAGACAATCACTATAAATAGAGTATAACAGCTGAAAAAGATATAAATGACTTCAAAATACAGCTGACTTTTGATGTCCATTTTCAAGACTGAACGTGCAATGTAAAAAAAAGTTTAAAAATAATATCTTGTAATCTCAAAACTGAAATGAATCTTTTTGCTTTTAATGTTCTTCTTTTCTACACAATTCAGTTTCAATGAGGACTACGTTGACATGCCTGTTTACTTTATTCCTTTGTCATATGCAGAATTCAATATAAAAATGGACAACTGTTGAAAAATTCTATGACATGGTACAATACAGTACTGTTATAATTATATCTATTTATAATTATTCACATATTTCAATAGAGAATGCAATGCAATAAAATCTACATAGGTACCAACAATGACAAACATTCATCAGGTATTATAACTCCACTATACTGCATTGCAATCCCTGAAGAAATAACAAATGAAATACAACAATGGTTATCACAGTAAAGTAAAAACTTACCCAGCTATCACAATAAACATATCAAGACGATTCCATGTCTCTGCGAGGTAAGTGTCTTTTCCAACAACACCCATCGCGATTAATTTGATGATCATCTCAATGGCAAAGAAAGCAAAGATGAAGTGGTCGAAGATGGCGAGGATCTTGCAGCGAGTAGTATCGCAGATGACATCATTACAAGGCTGGTACATCCCCAGGGTGAGGCAGTTTAGAAGTATGACACCCATACTGAGTCGCTCAAACCATGTATACAAGGTTAAGGATCATATCATAATGCATCATAAACTGCCACCAATGTTTTTCAACTTTGGCAGTCACTACATGTGTATTTTGTATGTATTAAAATTGAATAAAGAAGAATAAAAAATAAATAAATAAAAAATAATGCATAATGATTAGAATTAATTATATCTACAGATATTACAAAACATGGTGAAACGAGAATACCAAAAAACAAGACATTAGGCAAACCCAATATTACTACATATACCTGGAAAGAATAATAATTGTTTAAGATGCTAATGCTGAATGCCAGTCACAGAAAATAGTTGTTGGCATAAACGGAAATAATGCACAGGAAGAAAAACATCCTGATAGTATTATGCAAATTCTTGTGTTATGAAGAAGTAAAAACAGTAAATCATTCAATGATATTACATCATAGTACTAAGAACTAAGGTCTGCCTTGCATCTCTTGGTGTTAACATCTGAAATAACTTATGTGAGATATTTTTTTAGCAATTTACCAGGATATTTTAGACTTCTCACAGTAAGAGCAGATGTGATACTGAAGGTGTGTTACGCCATCGTCAACAAAACACACACCTTAGGCTACAATAGGTTAATTGTCTTTTTAGCAAGATTTTTTAGTAAAAAATAACCAGGTGGGGAAGCTTTTTTTCATATTCTAATTTCTCCAAAATAGAAAAAGACATGTCAAAATTAGGGAACATGTGTAATATCCTGCAATTCTAGGACAATTGAATGGGAGGATTTGGTATTACAGACATGAACCGACATTTTAATTTTGAACAGCCTTACGGAACTTTAAACAGGAAATCACATGAATTAATATTTTCTTGGATGTTATGCATCAAGAAAGCATTGATGTGAACTTTCAGTTAATATTCTTCCTATTTGAGGTAATATATTAGATAAACTCATTCATACCCTGAGCTCTTCAACTAACCTCTGACAAGAACTGATTATTTTACAGAGAGTACTACAGATGAGGAATGGCACTGATTGGCTCGATGGTGTAGAGGTTTATTGGTTATGAAAGAGTATGGAATTATTCCAATCACTTTTCCAAAGGATATCATTTCCAATGTCATTATACACTATGATGATACTGTCATGTAACATTTATCAATCAATCATGAAATAAATTCACAAAGAAAACAACATATTTTTATGGAGATAAAATAAAAATAAATCAGAAAAACAGTTAGAATTGCTAACACGCTCCAATAGATATTCTACCTTTGTTATAAATAAATCTCATGTTGGAATTGTACGTAAATCTGTCTAATAAAAAAATATGACATAACAGAACTTTACACACTGCCTTTAATAGTTCAAACCCTATTCATTTTGCCATATGTTATATTGATTTCATCATACTGAACTATGAGAGCTTTATGAATACAAGAAACTCAAAATATTTTTTTATTGTACAAACCATAGAATTTTATGACAATCATAAATATTATGAATGTCTACAATTTCATGATTAATATAATATCTCAGCTTTACAATTTGATTATATCTATTTTTAGTATATAGAAGATCTCGCACCATTAGTATAATAAGGTTCTAAGTGGCTCAAACCATGTTTTGAGAAAAACAGGATTGAAGTTTGGGACTTTGATAACTTTTTTTCTATTTATTGTAGGTCATCAAGATTTTGGGAGTTGGTTAATGACATGAAACCCTCCCTTTTAGTGAATTTTTGTTAAAATTGACATTGTACATCTGGTTTTTTAAGCAAAAGTCAAAATGCAAATAGAACCTTTTACTGACAAAAGCTAATCAAGTTCTTAATTTGTTGCATATAGAACTTATTTTGCCATTCATTCCATCGGGGGAAAAGTATTTTGATCAGAATCAAAATACAACAATGTCATTTTGATTTCATGTTGTCTAATTAATAACAAAATTAATATATGAAAAAAGAAAAATATATATTTCTAAAAAATACAAAAATATATATTTCTAAAAATTACAAAAAGAACTAGTAAGTCCTGACATGTCATCATAAATTAAGCATCGATATCAAAATATTGCACAATTACACTGTATCATCAAACAAAACTCTGCAATTGCAGTATTGAAACTTACCATGCATAAATATGCAAATTAATAAAATATTTCACTGTCATCAGAAAATATCTTAATACATATCATGTTCAGGTTTAATGTACAGGGTGGTCAAAACGGGACCGAAGAAAAGTTTAATAACTTGGTCAATCTTGCATATTTTGTCTTGAATTTAAAAACCCAATAAATGAAGTACATGATTCTGAAATTTCAAGGCAAAATATACAAAATTGACAAAGTAATTCAACTCTTCTTCGGTCCTGTTTTTGACCACCCTGTATTTATAAATCCTAAACTGCTGGCAAATATAAAAATAAACTTTAAAATGAAAATATCCGTATCCTTATACAAGGGTATCCTCCATACACCAATTAACTTAATGGCCTTAACCAATAGATCAGCAGTAATGACTCATGAAACACTTATAAGGTAGTGTAATAAAATACCCTTGTTAAGTTTAAAAAAACAAAGAGCATGGATATTATCTTCATCACCATATATATAAAGTTTGATTGTCCATGATTTTACTTCCTAGTGTATCTTATGGTGTTTCTTTTAACGTTCACGTTTTGATTTCATAAATTATGTGGTTCATAACTTTGGCACACACTTTCCATGTATATAATATATAAAGAATACACTATCATGGGCATTATCTTCACTACCACTTCATGGTTAACATTTACTTTATCCTTAATTTTCCTTATGTTTCATATGCTGTTTCTTTTGCTTTCTGAATTGATTTTTTACTGTATATATACTATAAAAATACTCTTATGGACATTACAGTATCTTCACTTTTACACTATCACTTATGTTTGCTTGTCCATAATTTTACTTTCTAATATTTCTTATGCTGTTTCCTCTTACTTTCTAGTTTTAATTCTAGTTTTTTCTAGTTTTTTTGATTCATTACTTTGGTACACACTTCCATCTATAAAGAAAACACTCTTATGTTTTATCTTCACATATGGCATTATCATCACCACTGTATTATCATTGTTAAAGTGTGCATGTCCATATTTTTTCTTTCAATGTTTCTACTGCTTTTTCTTTTTGCTTTTAAGTTTTGATTTTACACTTTCTGATTTTTCACTTTGGCACACACTTTCCATGTATTTTTTGTCGAAAGGTGGCATAAACTTCAGCATCGATTTAAGGTCAGTGATTTTTTCTTTGGCTAATACAGGGACCCTTCTTACAGGCTTCACACATTGGGGTTTATAGTACTTGGTTGGTGTGTTTTCGACACACATTCTTTTTCTTCTATAGCTGCTGACTGTAGGACTCACTTCAATCAAAGGCTGATCAAAACTTGTAGTATATCTAACAGTATCCTTCTCATATGTAATGTGCTTCACTTTCGTGTATGGAATATGCCTATATGACGTGTACTTTGATGCAGTTTTATAGTCCATAAAGTCCTCTTTAGACATATTTATCATTTTATATGGTTCTCTACCAGCATGTTGTATGATTTTCTTCATTGTTGGTGGGCTATATATTTCTTGTTTACTCATCGCTCTTTCGATTACTGAGTGGATTGAATCAACTTCTTGAATTTCTGAGTGGTTCGGTGCCCCAAACTTTTGGTGGATTTTCAGATCTCTATCTTCTTGTTTCTGAATTACATCACTTATTGCGGAGCTTACAATTGAATTTCTGTTCTGCCCCACGCAGCTATCTGACCACATCACTATTTCTTCAATATTCTCATGTTCAGCTATCACATGGTTCAATACAGCAACAACACCACTGGCAATTTCATTGCTTCCCCTCCCAGCAATGCTTTCGTCCCATACACAACATATCCCATTGGTAGCCTTTCCTATTTTGACATGAAAAGTCAGATTGTAGACTGACAACTTTCGTTTGTAATAAAATGATCCGATTTCAGCTTTTGGGCAGAGTAATACATTTTCAAGATCAAAACAAATGAAAGCCTCTTTCATACTATCTCTACCTCGATCATTCACTCTTTCCTTGTGACTGAGATCCTTGTCTTTCTTATGGGCTTCATATTTCCCCTTTATCTCTTCATCTACTGAGTTTGTATTTTGTTTTATGTTATACTCTTCACACGTGTTACACAAATCACCTCTAGGTGGTCTAAATCCATAATTGAACTCTTTGCAAAATATGCTTCTGTATGTGTGTAATTTAACAGGTGTTTTATCTGTGTTCATATAAAGAGAATGCATCTTAACGATGTTAAGTGTTGGCTCTAGATACTTCCTCTTGGTTTGACTCCGTCGATAATGTGACTCAACCACAGGAAAGGATCGAATGTGAGAACGTACTTCATCTTTCACTTCTTGGGGAATTGCTCTTTTTGTGTGTTTTCCCTGTTTTGTTTCAACTGGAATCCCATTCTGTTGAGTGCTAGCATAAATGTTTGATACTTTCTTTTGTGAAATTGACAATGTGGTTAAGTAAAATTCTTTACATACTCTTACGTTTTCTTCATTCACCTTTAGAAAGTATTTAATGCTATGCTTTCGTCGACTTTCAGCGGCATCTGATTTTTTGCGCAGTGTAAATGAATGTTTTGTTGTGTTATTTATGAAGTGTCGCTTGTCTTCTTTGCTTAACTTATAGTAACCCTCATGAATTTCTTTCCTTATTTTATCATGTATGTTAAGGGCACACTTAAACTTACAAAGACCTCTGCAGTCCTTAGTTGTTTTGATTATCTTTCTTGGACGTATATTACCTTTACTATCAGTATACTCAAGGCCAGCCTCCCTAAGTCGTTGCCGTATATTACATTTCCAGTTTGCTTTGTTTCTTAACCTTTTACGAGACCCATGAGTGTGATCATAAGATGAAGATGAATTACTCAATGCACTACTCACTGATCCAGGTTTGTTTTGCTGACTCATGTTTGGCTCATCTACACCTGCACATCCAGGTGTATCATAGTTTGAGCTTAGATGTGAACTCTCTTTATTAGGTACATATTCTTGTCTTTGACTCGTACATGTACTTGATTTTTGATTTACCATTTTATCAACATCATTTGCACTTGCTAACTGTGCAATATTTACACCTGGATGACTCTGCACAATGGGGCCATTATTCATATCCAGACTTACCATTTTATCAACATTATTTGCACTTGCTAAAGAATGTGCACCGTTTATAACTGGATAACTTTGCACAATGGGGCCATTATTCATATCCAGACTTACCATTTTATCAACATTATTTGCACTTGCTAAAGAATGTGCACTGTTTATACCTGGATAACTCTGCACAATGGGGCCATTATTTATATCCAGACTTACCATTTTATCAACATTATTTGCACTTGCTAAAGAATGTGCACTGTTTATACCTGGATAACTCTGCACAATGGGGCCTTTATACATATCCAGACTTGCCATTTTATCAACATTATTTGCACTTGCTAAAGTATTTGCACTGTTTACACCTAGATAATTCTGCTCAATAGGAACATTATAAGTATCAAGACTTGCTAAAGAATGTGTACTGTTTTCACCTGGATAATTCTGAGCAGAGTGACAATTATAAATATCCAGACTCTCAGATTCATTATGTGTGTCAACTAACTGAAAGTCAAAGTCAATGAGAGGTCGAAGAATGCTGAGCTCATCAGTATTATTAATGCTGTTGTTTGCTATTTGTTCCATTGCTGCAGTTCACACATCAATTAGGTCTATACTACTCTCCAATCAATATCTGGATACCTGCAAGTAAATACAAAATCATTGCATGTCCGAATGATGTTTCATGTGATGATGTTTTTTAACATCATAATGAATGTTGTTTTCATTAATTGATGTATGTAATGGCATGTTTATAAGAAAATAAAATTCATTTGATACTATGTATTTCCCTATGACTGCTGCATTTGAATTTTGTAAATGTTAATGTAATCCTAAAAGATTATCTCAGGAATGTAACTGACTCTCTTGTTTAAATTGATCCCTCATTATGGACAACAAAGGTTTTAAAAAGGTTTTACATTATTTAAATTGATCCCTCATTATGGACAACAAAGGTTTTAATTTTATTTTAATCAAAAATGATTTAAAGGACCTCAAAATTCAACAAAAGTTAAAAAGGAAAATGTACATTCCAGAGTAATGCTAGCACCGTTTCCAATAGCCTTTAAACCTATACCAGCATTATTGGACTTCAAATTGAGGTGGAGGTTTTCCGAATATGAAGGACCCAATGCATGGAGTAGATTATTTTATTTGATATAGCAAAACATCTGAATTTTTACAAAAATAGTGCCATCCCCCATAGTGGACACATTTTCCACTTGCCAAACTAAGAACAGGTAGCCTCCCACTTAACATTAAAACTGGCTGATGCTCACTCAAACACATTATTGCAGGAGCGAACTTGTAAGCTATGTCATTCATTGTATTTTACCATATCCTTTGTATGGAGTGCCATGTTTCTTATTTATACTCTTAGTTCAAAGAGGCAAAATGTAACATGTCAGACATTTCAATTTATATTTGTGCAATTGTAATGTTTTATTGTATTTTACCATATACATTGTACTGAGTGCAATGTTTCTAATTTATACTCATAGTCAATTACATAGGCAACATGCAACAGTCATGTATTTCGCTCCCACTTATTATTGTGATGTCTTGAATTTTACCGTATCCACTGTATTGAGTTTCCATGTCTTTTATTTATCTACTCCCAGTCATATAACATGAAATTCTCTCCCACTTATTTTTTGTGCAATAGTATGATTAATTTATAAAATATTATAGCTACATGTATATCATATATCAATTTAGAGACAATTTTATACATTATAATTTAACTGACCTGCCCACCCTAAATGTAGGTTTCCATGGCAACCTTACCTCAAAATTTATTTAAGATATAGCTATAATAGTTCAGCATTGTATGTGTAATTACATAAACTATATGTTCTGAAAAAATGAGAGGGACATGTGAAAGAAAATCACAAAATGAGAGCATTTTTATCAGAATATATGGATCGCCCCTTGTAAACTGAACAAGATCAGTGCTAAACACCATACAGTATAATATACTGATACATTGACCAGTGTCTCATTAGCCAATTTTAAACTTGATTATATATGAATTGATTGTATTATACCTTTGACACTTCAATTAGATATTTTATTACTATTTTTATTATAATAATGCAAACCAACCTGCATCTGAACGCCAGGTTGAATGTCCTTGGTGGCAGGGTTGGAAATAAAGACAACCCACAATAGTGAAGTTTCGGCACTGCTTCTAAAAGTTGCACTAGCTGAAGGTATGTGAATTCTATTCCTTGGGCTTCTACACAGAAAAGATTTGGGAATCGTTCTTGCATGAATACAGTCGTTAATTCTATCGCATCAATTCCAGTGTGGGATATGTATATTTGCTCTATTTTCTGGCAATATTTTATTGCAATTATGTCCTCAGACACAAGATTGACACAGTACGAGAGGGAAAGAATTTTAAGGCTTGGAAGAAATCTAAGAAACGTTAAGGTGGATATTTCTGTCCCATCCAGCTGTAGATATACTAAATTTCTGCTATACTTTAGGGCAGATAGTGCAAAGAAATCTGCTTCTGGTGGTGTTAAGATAAAATCAACGCCTCCACTCACAATGAACTCCTCAAATTCCTTCGAATGTTCACATAAGGTTAGAAAACCCTCGTTATCTAAACTTTCAGGGATGAAAACGTTTTCCCATCCTTTACTTGGGTAGTTAGTTACAATCTGTTTAAATCGCTGGTTTGTCTTGCTGACTTTGATGAGATCCTCTACTGTCAGATAATCCAGGATCATGCAGATAATTTCGATGGGTAATTGATCTAACATGCTGAAACAAACGCATCACCATTATTTTAATAAACATTAAAATATCTGAAAATACTGAGTATAATAAAGTTCTATTTGCAGCATGGAGAAATTGTGGAAATAGGAAAAACTTGATTAAATAAGCAAGAGAAGAATATTTCAACAACCCTGTTTTGTAAGAAAGCTATTTACATATTCACAAACAAGTAGGTCTAAATGTTTTTGTGAGATTCTTTAATAGTACTGTATGTGAGACAAATTAATTTCAAAAACTTACTTTTTGCACTTTCAGATCTGCAATTATTGGTTTCCTGTCACATGACCAAATGTTTAGTTCTGATTGGCCAAGAGCTGAAGTTAATTAGAACTTTATAATACCAGCTATAAAAACTGTCATTCTATATAGGACTTTTTCATTTAAATTTGATTGGATAAGAGTTAGAACCTTCTTATACATAGTTTATTGTAAATTAAATGGACTTACACCCCTTTGATATTGAGAAAAGCATATTTAGAGCAAAGATGGAAGTTTGTAGCTGATTTCATTGGAAAGAGCATGCCCAAATTAGTCAATATGCAAAGTTTCAGCATATTTCTCAAAATGTCACTTAGAACCTTATTATACTAATGGTGCGATCTATTTCTGCAATATTCTTACCAAAATCAATTGTTGTAACATCATGATGTCATGATCAGAGACTATATAGACTTAGCTTTTAGGAATGTTTCCCCTGTTTGTGATGTAAAAAAGTGGAAGAGATGGAAGTCTTGCACAAAGCCCCCCCCCCCCTCCTTATCCTAACAAGGTGAAGGTTAAGTATATGAAGGGAGAGGGAGTACACTGTCTTGAGGCAAGACTACATGTGGAAACAGATTTATAGCAGGGCAGCATGTCAATTTCCGATTTTAAAGATGTTAATTTAAGAGCAAAAAAGGCTCCAAAACTTAATGAAATATGTAGTTTGGATGTTCATTTATGTCTGTGGATTATATTTTATACCACAAACACTTTATAAATACCTGAAATTTGCAATAAAAGTGCCCAGAAATTGTTGTTTCGAAATTCCCCATTTTTCCCGTATCGCGCTAGTCACGTGACCATTACGCGTAGCAGGCAATGTACAGATATTACAGTACATATAATATGTTCAATATGGCAAACATCAGTGATTCTGATTCCCGGGTTCTGGGAAATGGCTATATAAATCGGCGAGAGGGTGTAATTTGAATGAAGACAATTTAAGGAGGGGAAATGTGTGCAAGTATGGCAGTAAGAGAGCTGATATGGGGACTTTAGACAAGAACTATGACGGAGAATCAACTAAAAATGTGAGTTCTGGAATGAAGACCCGTTGCCATTGACTGAAGATTCCAGCGATCCTATTATCATACTCAGTTTGAATCTAGACGCGGAAAACAGATTATGAAAACAGGTTTTCTGCAAAGTTATCAAATTTAGAAGATATGGATCTTGTTTTTGAGTGGCTTAACAAGCATTTAGATACCAGACTTGGCGCTATCTCTTGTCAAATACATGCACTGGACTTGCAGTAAATTGGCCATTGCAAATTGCAAAATCAGATCGTCAAATTAATCGCTTCGTTTTTAAACCTACGCTTCATATCTTCTTCCAAAACTTTAGGATTCGATAGAGATAAGTTATAACTTGTACAGGAAAAAATGGCAGATCCTACCTTAATTTAGAATCGCTGATTTCTCTGGACAAATTCCGAGAAGAAATTGTTCAACATCGCGATCACCTCAGACAACATGTCGCGTGCGTGTCACTCTGAACTCACGTGATAAAATACGGCATTTTGATTGGTTACTACTCGTGTTGTCATGACGCGAAAAGCAGTAGTAAACACTGAATATGTTAATGAATTGCCATATATGGAACAATTGTCTTTCTGATTGGTTAACTTTACACGCGTCCTAAATGAATATAGTAGTCGTAGTAAATGATTCATTGATAACTCTAAAAGTGGGCGTGACCAGCTTCATTTTGACACCAAATTCAAGATGTTTCAAATCAAAATGGCCTCGCAAGACGAGGTTGAAATATCAGCAATTTGATACTGATATGGTCTACGATAGATCAAAATTGCCTGCCCCGCGTCACATGTCACGTGAGCCTATATTTGTTGAAAAATGAAAGAGATAGTGACACTTTTTAATCTTAAGTTTATACCAATATTACAAACACATATCTATTTTTTCATTATATATTTATTTCTTCATAATACATACATTTGTTTTATACTACATTGATTTATATTTGCAAAACCTTTGCTATTAGATCTTTAAACAGTATGCAGAATCCTGTTTCTATTATGGGAGGAAAATCACTGTACTTCTGACTGAATAGAAGTATTAGAAATACAGAATGTTTATATCTAAGGTTTTTATCTTATTTTGTTTATTAATTAGGTTTGTATATTATAATGTAAAACCTATTTTTGTACAACATAATTCCCTTAGAGATGCAATCAGTGGCATTCATACAAATTGTGTTAATGTTCATTTCCTGTCGCTAACAAATATCATTACATAGGATTTACCTTTGATTGTCCTTGATTAACTGAGAATTTATCATTTTCCTGCTGGTAAAGCACTAGTGCAAATGCCAAGTTTTATAATAATAATAATATTTTAATATGGATAAATTGATTATATTTTATACACCATATTAAAAATGAATTTTAATGTACTAAATTTTATAGTATCTCCTAAGCCGGCAACGGCTTGATGTCCAGGAGACATGTGAGACTTTAATAAACAAAATATATATACATACATATAATGGTATTGTTTTAGAATGCAAAAACAGTGGAATGAGAAAGGAATACAAGAATACACGAATATATGAATCTAGGAAACAGTTCAATCAAAAGAGATATTGCTCTTAGAAACAGGGAGTACATTTTGCCTTTGACCTCAGTAGTTACATGGGAGACTTTTTTGATATCATTAACTACTTTGATAATTTTATTTAGGGTATCAGGCCTTTCACCAGATGAATAATTGAACCAGATATATCCTAAAAGTACTTTGCTTCTACTAGAAAATAATTCAAGAATGCAATGGCAAGATATCTGATATTCCTATATTACTACCCTAATAACTACCCTTTTCAAGAGGTTGCCTCTTCATATATTTATGCCTATAGTGTGTAGTGGGGAGGGGCTCACAAGGGCATGTAGCTAGACTAGTACCTTACATTTACTACATACTAGAACCCTTCAATCAGCATAAAAACAGTAAAATTATCTGCAATAGTAAGAGGGCAATATGGCTAGTTATAAAGATCAGGGTAAATCTAATGAGAAAAAAAAGTGTGCCTGATCATATGAAGTAATGAAATTTAAAAAATATTAACCTATGAATAAATGTTTTGTTCTCATGGACCAAAATAAAAATAGAGTGAGAAACAGTGGATTGCCCAAGGAATTAAGTAAAATGGCATAAGTTCAGAACTCTAAATTATATAGAAAGCAAGAAAACCTGATCCTTCAATGAAATATAGAGAGAACATAGAAGAAATAATTTTGGTATTTTTAGTAAGGATAAACATAGGAACCATCCAGGCAATGAATATCTAATGACATACTTCAGGTATTTTCTTGTAACCACAACATCACTTTCTTCAAATATGGTGTTTCTATGAATGAAACGCACCAGAGGTCCCAACCCATAATCCTCTGCTGCTGAGAACCATGTGACCTAAACCAACAAATCATCTTTCAACTTATTATGAATAAATCAGGTATATTGGAATATGATTCTTCAGAGATCCTGCTATTTCATGCTCCCTTTTGTTTTGGGGATTCACATGAAAATTATTGAACAAAAGCAAAATGCGTAATTCAGAATATGACTGCAAAATTAATAATTCCAAACCCCCTCCCAACACGAGAAAAGGAAAGTACAGTTATAGTCCCTTTGATGAAGTCTGACAGAGGCATACCCATAAACAACAAATAGTATTGAATCATGTTTTCTACAGGAACTCCTCCAGGTGTGTAACATATCAAGGAAAGCCAACTAGGGCATAGTAACCTTGCATATTTCCTGGTACCACAACTATGTAATAGAAGCAATCATGAATGCAATAACAGATGCGTAAAAATGTATGTCTGCTTTAGACACACATGATATTCTACTCAGTCTCTCTAAAATGTAAATTTAGCGCCTATATATGGTATCCTTTACAGAAATAAGAGAGTCATTGGCTTTTCTCCTTGATAATTTCACTCTTTCTGCACAATTTCAATTTAAATCAAGGCCCCTCTTGTAATGCTCTTGTAGATCACACCTTGAGGTTTTCCCGTTTCCGCTTATGGCTAAGCACTAGAAATCATTTCCAATAGATCTTAGAAACACATTCATAAAGGCTATTGAACAAAGGGCTATTGAACTAAAGAAGCTATTGCAAGAATTTATTCAATTTAATTCATAAAAACTGAAGAATTCAAGACTTCCTTACCCATACAGAAATTATGATATCTTAGAGCCACCTATAGGCAAAATATCAAGCTATTTAAGCTCAGGGGCTGAATCATTCTATAAAGCATTTGATTTGATTGCCAAGATGATCATGGGTAGTGACTGATAGTTTAAAAGCAGTTCATTGACTCTTCTATAGAGGAAAGGTTAGACTCCATATGTTGTAAGAAGAACTAGAAGATAGTCCCTGGTATGAAATGTCTATCTGTTGTATTATATCACAAAATTTGTTTGTAAATTATCAATGAACAATCTTACTTTCCATGTATTTCTATATGGTGTATAGAGTTGACTATATACTCTTTGCTTTACTCACTGTTGAATCCTCCATTTTGCACCTGTGATATATTGCTCAGGTATTTCCGCACTTTGTTAGGTAATCTAAGGCATACTGGACTAAGTATATTGCAAAGTGAAAAATTCTTTTGAAATCATTCATTGAAATCGAAGAAGATGCAAATACAAACTGTCAAACTATACTGATACTGGATATGGAATCAATGGTTAGAAGATGTTTAGGTCCCTCCCCCTCCTTTACACCACAATGTAATATGGAAATAGAGCATAAAGTGGATTTATCAAAGACTAGATGATTTGATTTACTATCTGACAGGTAAATCATCACTATATATTCATAACTCTGTGATGATTATGCTAAACATAAATATTTGCTGACATTTCAACAGTTGTCTGTGGTCATGGTGCCATAATATTAATTCTCACCAAATCTTTCTATCTTGTCTCTTGACTTGAGGAGGAAGGAGACTCCATGGTTAATCATACTGTGGTGTAGTCCTCACTGACCTTAATACTTAATACTATACCAGATCTATAAGTTAAGTATCAAATATTTCATATGCATGGTAATGTTCGAAAACAATCTTGTCATAATTTGAGCTGTGGTTTAATTATCAATGCTATTTAGACTGAGTCAGCTTTCTAACATATATACTGTGCTATAACATAATCAATCGTTGAGGTTGTTAAAAACAGTGGTAGCATAAACTCTCTATTATATAAATTGGGGTTGCAAAAACCTTATAATATAATAATCACCTCAATATTGCAAAATACTTTATCATCTCAGATATTGTGAATCTTTGCCTAAAACCTCAATCTAGCCATGCTTATTTCCTTCAAAATCTCTCAAAGAACATGTGTTTCAGGATTTCAATACAATTTAGAGTATAATTCATCATCTTCATTTTATTCTTTATTCCCTTTCCTATTTCAACATTTTGCATTTTTGCATTTAAGACCTGACCACTGTCCCATATTACTTTCAGGCATGTTTGGTACACTAAAGCCTTGTTATGACCTGGCTTATCTTGGATGGTATGTTCAGTGTTTTTACAGGCATTTCTAAGGGGATGAAGGCTGACCATATTGATGGCAATCATTTATAACTTACCACAAATGAAATACAGGCATGTTTTAACATAAAAAGTAGAGTGTGAAGATGAGGAATAACCAAGGAATTCAACTAATAAGTATATGATTAAAACTTCCAAGTAGACAGAAATGGTAAAATATTAAGCACTTCACTCTTGTTTTAAAGAGATGGAATGGAATAAGCATGAGCACATAGATATTTTGAACATATGTTCTTTCTACATTCTGATCTTACATGAAAACTATTAAGATAAAATGAGATATATACAATCAGAAAGCCAGCCTAGGGTAACCCTTTTACCAAATGTCCTCAGCTCCCTGATACCCATCTCTTGAACATATACCCTTTTCAAGAGGGATCAACCATTTTGTCTTACGCTCTTTCATTCTACATTATCCATAAACCTCTGAACTCTCTGCAGCAACCAGAGTATAGTCATTTCTCAGCCAAGGTTTTATATATGTGTGTTTCCTTGAGAAGTAAGTGATGCCATGCAGGTTTACCCTGATATAATCATTATAAGTTAATTTCAAATCTTTAGAAATCACCTGAGGACCAGAAGGCACGTGATGGAGTCATTGCTTGAAATGATGGATTAGTATACTTTTCAGAATCTCACCCTGTAAATGACTCTTAGGTAGAAAGCAACTTACTTTTTCACCCATTGGAATACATGTAAAATTGGCAAAGTTCAAATCATAATTTCTCAAATCCCAGCCCATCGAATCCTCACATCCATTCAGATCATGTAGTCCTATTCAAAAACTTCCCGTTCGGTTATATGGTGAAAAAAATATCCCACGAACGAAAAAAGATTTTGCTACATTTATAAGCGAGCATTGATTTCTGGGCCTGTAAAAAGCACGTAGGACCTGATTACCCCATTGATTTACTGAGACCGCCAAAAATTTAATTCAATTTTTTGGTTCAAAATAATAATCTGTCAGCGGTCCCTGACACTCCTACTAGCTATCACCAAACATTAATTGCCAATACATGTACACATATACGTGCCATACATCTACAAAGTAGCGAACTAGTGTATTAAGTACTACTTTTCCTATACGATGAGCAAAACAAATCTCAAGTAGGTTATATTGACCCTATTAGTGTCATGGTTGACTGAATATGCATTTTATTCAATATGAATTTTAAAGTTCGGGGTTTTATGAAGTGATATGTACATTTTTGCTCAAATCCCCTCAGCACTTTTGATTCTATAGGGTTCTCTTGACCCCTGGGGTCATTATATTTTGTGACAATTTATTCCAGACTAAATGTAGTTATTTTGTCATTAAAATATCTTATTAGAGAAACGTTCAGGAAAAGTTGCGCTATCCACAAGACTTCTTGTCACTGCACTGATAAATGTAGCAAAATAGTCAAAATAATTCAGCCTTGAGCATGAAATTTTTGAATTTTTGGACAAATTTTGGGCTATTTTGGGGGATTTTTGCCCATAACGATACTAATCTACTTAAAACAGCTGTTTAAAGTTGTACAAATTGCTTAAGTGATTTATATTCTCTCATAAGTAGGACTATTTGCTACTTTACTAAACTGAACATCATTGATTTTTCGTTTTTCATGAACTTCTGATGGCTAGTTCAAGTAGCATTGTCTTTTGTGCAGGTTTACTGAATACGTCCCTTTAAAATTGGGTCTTTCGTGGGTTTAAAGGGTCAAAATGTTGGAACTTTGCACACTGTGGAACGTTTGGGGTGTGTTTCCTTTAATTTGGCAAGAACTGCATCAAATTACTTGATAAGAGAGCAGAAATGTAGCAATTTAGGCTGAAAAGTACTGTTTTCAATGAAAAAAACGAAAATTGCTGACTCAGCAAAATTTAGATCGTCGTCTCCAGAATTTTAGGGGTTAATTTGCAAAACTTTAAATGGTCCCATAGAAACATATGCGAAATATGGCTAAATTCGACATATTTCTCGAAATTCACTGATAAATGTGGTTGATATTAGGTAGAAAGCAACTTACTTTTTCACCCATTGGAATACATGTAAAATTGGCAAAGTTCAAATCATAATTTCTCAAATCCCAGCCCATCGAATCCTCACATCCATTCAGATCATGTAGTCCTATTCAAAAACTTCCCGTTCGGTTATATGGTGAAAAAAATATCCCACGAACGAAAAAAGATTTTGCTACATTTATAAGCGAGCATTGATTTCTGGGCCTGTAAAAAGCACGTAGGACCTGATTACCCCATTGATTTACTGAGACCGCCAAAAATTTAATTCAATTTTTTGGTTCAAAATAATAATCTGTCAGCGGTCCCTGACACTCCTACTAGCTATCACCAAACATTAATTGCCAATACATGTACACATATACGTGCCATACATCTACAAAGTAGCGAACTAGTGTATTAAGTACTACTTTTCCTATACGATGAGCAAAACAAATCTCAAGTAGGTTATATTGACCCTTAGATGCTTTCTTTTTTGCAATTGAAAAAAATATTCTCTAGCTACAACCCCTCCTGGATACTACTGAGCCTACTGTTAGAGTAGATAGTCCATGGTCTAAATACAAGACTAAAAAATACCACTGCTGCATTTTACTGTAGAAACATACCCATTATTTGACCCAAGTAATTCCATCTTTATTAGCAAACGCTTTAGGTGCTTATAGAAGTATTTAGTTCTATAAATTAGAATGAAGCTATCATAGAGTGACTAAGGTGAAATTGCATCCTACATAAAAATGCCAGAAATCAGATACTGGACAATTCATCAGAGAAACTCAGGTGATCTTGTGTCAAGTTACTAATCCACCCCCCCCCCTCCCCCGCTCTATATTTGCACACCTGTATACGAGAAGACAATATATGAGGGGAGGAGGGGACAGATACAAATGAAGGCATTCACCATGTATATATGTTTCTAATCTAGACATCATGATGATATTTCATAGTATGTACTGAAGTTGCATTCTGATTTAATTTTCAAAATTAGACCCTCTCGGGCTCTCTGGTTCATTCTGAACATATCTCAGCACAATATTCCCAATACTGTAATAAAGACAAGAAAAATGTGTTTTTAGAAAACTTAACTTGACTTTGACTAAAAAACTTTTTACTAAAATATACATTTTGCACTTACTCTTCAAAGTATTTACATACTGTATGGGATCCTGAGAAACTATACATGGTAATTAAATATAATAGGAAAAATATGTACTGATATAGAACCGTTTCTGTCATTATTATACATTGACTTCAATTAGTTCTAGAGCTTTCAATTCTAGGTTCGGTTTGAAATCTAAAAAATCTCGGGAAGGGGGGGGGGGGGGTCGCCCCCAATACCCTCCCCCTTCCGACGCCAATGTTGCATTCTGATTTATCAGAGTCTCACTTTATCTAACGCTTTGTTGAGTATGTGTATTCCATAAAGGAATTCTAAAGCTGTAGATCCCACAATGCCCAAGTTGATTTACATTAGCTAAGTCTCTTTAGGCTCAGCAGAAAGCGCCATTACTGTATATATAAAATCTGATAAGGGGGATTCTTCAGAAAGATGGCATCTTCTCGTAAAGGCTCAAAAACAATGAAAGGTGAAGTGACCTAATTGTTAATAGACTATGTAGACCTATGTTTGTTGTTTTTGGAATCGCAAGTAATTAGAGATATGAATACCTGATGGATATCCTCATTAGTGAAATAGCAGACATTACCTGTCAAAACATTCAGTTATCCAATCCAGGTTGAGCTGACCAGTAAGCTCACCGTTGGCAGCTAATGCACATTTTGCATCAATTCTCTCTAAAATTTGAATAAATCACCTCTTCTATTTTTACATTTCTACATAATTTATTCCTATTTTCACTCTATTTTGCATTCATAACAGAGCATCTTGATTTATAGTTTGTGTTTCTTCTTTAGACATACCCTTTCTAAATTATATTCTGAATGTCAGTGAAAAACACAGGAAGTCAACTAAGAAAATGAGCAACGCATAGAGTCCCATTGGCTTACCAAAAAGGATACTATCATAACATACTCCAAGATCAACAACTACTATTTTATCAGTCATAATCTAATCAATGTTCTCATTTGTTGAAGCAAAGTATGTATGAAAGCCAGTAGACTGGGACCAACCATTTGGGTAAATATCTGCTGAAGAGGTGATGTATAGAGATCAGTAACGATATTACTGATATCTAATATAACTCAGACCATCTCTTGAGATAACATATGAAATGTAATCATAATTAGTCTCAGATGTTAATTAAACATCATAATTACAACAAGTATAAGAGTGATATAAGTGATTTCATGCTCTACTGTGTTTACATAGTGGTACATAGACAATTAGACATGATTGAGTTAGATTCTCATAAAATACTCGTGGGAGAAATTGTGAAAGGAGGGCCAGTTTTTGAAAATTTGCAAGCTGAAAATAATTCTAGCTTCAACTTTTTATATGCCCCCCCCCCATTCGCTCATTTACTCTAACTTTCCAAGGAAAAGTTAATGCAGCTTTATGCAAAGATGCCTTCACATTTGATAGGATCCACAAGAATCTACCCTGAGATCATTGGGTTAGTAACAAGTCTCTGAGGAAGACTAAATATTTGTACAACTCAGTTTAGAAATTGCAGTAGCTAAGCAACAGCAGGATCTGGTTAGTACTCATTTGTAGAGTATCAATTAATTTCAAGCTCTAGTAAAGAGTAACCAACACGGGGCACCTCAGACAGAATTATTGAACGACCAACACAGAATAAATACATTCAAGTGTGATAGCTTACGATAATCATTAAACATATTTTTACTAGGTATACACTTCTAGTAATATAAAACATTAGATAATACATTTAAACAACGAAGATAAAGAAACATTTTCGATAAAGGGAAAGTAGAATCAATACACCTAATAAAACCCTAATCATTTTCTATTAGGCAGGTACTGAAGGAATGTCTTCTAAATGTCTTGTGGTGTTAATAGAAAAATATCCCAATGAGAAAATCTAATTAAGTTCATGTATAAAAAATGCAAGAAAAGAGAAATAAACGAGGAATAAATCTAATAGCCATGACATGGACAATCCAAATAATGCAGAAATATTTGAGTAATCTGAAACTTCATTTCATCAAGAGAAAAATTACATAAACATCATGCGATGAGAGAGGCATTTTACACATAGACTATTTTTTATCCTCCAGGTATACTAGTTTCTACAATTCTGACACAATTCCCTCAAATCAATAACAGAGTCATCAAAGTTCAATTACTGACCAACAAGATCAAACAACCAACAACATATTTTATATGATGATTTGTTCATGTTAAAGATCACCTTTACGATAACACTACATTTTTTCCTTCTTTTGAAAAGTAAAGCATGCAAGATCAAATGTTTTCCCTTAGAAGAAATAGGGATATGTGTGCAATCATAAAATGGGCTGCAATAGAAATACACCTTACCATACCATACCCTTCCCTCCCTAAAATGTCCCATTTGAAATGTGGCTACTGCCATATCTTGCATAGAAGTTAATCATAAAAAATTAACACAGGTGATTCTACAAAATTTCTAAGGTTTTCCCGACATTGTTACATACTCTAGTTAAAAGCTCATTCTGCCAATGTGGATATGTATATCACTTCATTTCTCTCTGAAGTGGAATAAAATCCCTGATTTTTGTATCATTTTAGGTTTCACATACATCTCTATTAGCTTCATTCCTCACAAATTTCACTGAATATCACTCTATTTTGCACTTGAAAACATTGACCATCGTGACATTTTTACGTATGCAGCAAGTATTGACGGCACCTGCTATACCTGACGATCAATAAGGTATCAGAGTATACTCTATAAATACAGGTATAATGTTCGCCCTTACCAATATCATCACCATAATTCATATTCTCATAAAATACAAATAATAAATGAGAAATATCCATGAATATATCAGAGAACCATGGGAATTACACTCCAAATTAGATAAATGTTTATAATTAATTGTTGCTTAAGGTATAGTGTATAAATTGAGAAATAGTTGATTGACCGTCCATATTCAGCTGTAAGCATAGTCGCTATAATGAGATCTACCTGCGTCATCGCATCGCAAATGGAACACGGTTTCTTCCAATTCATGGACATTACACACCTAAATATATTGGATAAGTTGCTAATGACATTTTATAGCCTTATAAGTCTTATAAAGCACAAATACCTCAATCATCTACCCTTATTGTTTGCTTCATCTTTAAAGTAGATTCATCAAACTGTTTGTTTAAAAAACTCAATGATTTACAGTATCTACCTTTCATTGATGGATGAACTTGACAGCGTTTTTGAATGAGGAAATTAGATTGTAGACCTAAGTTTAATTCTCAAATGGCATGAGGCATTTTATAGAAAATATTAATTCAGATATTCTTTTTCAATTGAAATTGTGAAAAATATCTCTTTGGGAAGTGTTATCTTGTTTTTGCCTCAAATTTGCCTCACCAAATTGAGGTAAGGGTTGCCTCACCAAATTGAGGTAAATATTGCCTCACCAAATAATATTTGCCTCACCAAATTGTGGTAAGGGTTGCCTTACCAAATAATATTTGCCTCACCAAATAATATTTGCCTCACCAAATTGAGGTAAGGGTTGCCTCACCAAATGATATTTGCCTCGCCAAAATTTAGATCTTTGCTATGCCACTGCCTTTGTTCAATTTCAGCCAAGATAATACAGAAAACTCTATACTATTACCGTATATCTTTAATACAGTTAGTGTATGTCAGACATGAGGTCCCAATTTTCAAGCTGAGTGATCCAGGAAGCATGGTTTCTAGAACACAAGCTATGCATTTGAAATTGTATAGACAACAGGAAACAATCTAACTGTTGAGAAAGCTACTTGTCTGATACGATTAAAATCATTATTACTATTGCGTGTACAAGTGATTCCATCAATTGTGCAGATTTTCGATAAAGTTGTTTATTGAGTTCAAGTAGTCTGAACCAGTTGGCCTTATTCATCAAACTGCTTATTCTTATTTACTGAAATTTTACTAAACGCATCATTTAACCTCCTAACAAACATTGTATTTACATTAAATTCCTGACACTTATCGTATCTGACAAAAACACTGCAAAATGCCACAACATTTAAATGCTCGTTAACTTTTCCGCAAATTTTTGATAAGACCTTAGCACCTGGCCTAGCAACCTGTTGAAAGATCAGGAGCGTCCGGATCACTGGGTACAACCTGATTACTGAAAGTGAAAATTCAAGCTGATGGCCATGTTTAAAATAATGCAAATTAAGACTATTAACCAGTACAATTTTCAAGGAATAAGATAAATATACACAAACACTCTAACTTATCAGGGATTATCAGAAAATAGACTTTCATTTTGAAGAGCAGGCAGCACAGGTATAGAAACATTGCAAAAAGTCATAAAATATCAATCATTAAAAGATTCAATTTATCAAGCTTTATAACATGAACATTGATTTCATTGTATAAATTCTTACATAGATTGTTCTTTCCTAAAACAACATAGGATTATAATATATACCGGTTATGCATTGTTTGTATGGTCAGATTATGTATTTTTGCCATAAGGTTAAATGTCACTCAACATATTCAGTTTATTCCACTTCTCTATATGAATGAAGTACAATAAAACCTGTCTAAATGCACACCTCTCTCTAGTGAACACCTGTCTCTAGTAGACACCCTTCCTCTGGACACACTCTCCAGACTTCTGTGTAAATTACCCTCTCTGTAATAATACACCTACCAACACTGAATATTTTTCTAGACAAAAAATGTTCAACATATACAGGTTTTACTGTATATGGTTTTGACATTGTAGTTTTTCACATTAAAAAGTGTTGAATACTATCTACAAAATCCCTTGTTCCATTATTTCATATCAAATATACATATTGCAAAAAAAATTTCATTTTGGAAGTCCCATATTCCCCAAAAAATATTATAACTTATAACCATCTTACACAAACCTCAAAACAGCATTGAGATCATTCTTGGATTTGAAATCAACTTAACTTTACACTTTTCTATTGGATATAGTAAATGTTTATCCAAAGGGGAATTATTCAATAAGAGGTAAAACTTGTCAAAAGTTCTGATCACATATCGAAATATAAGACAAAAAAAAGTGTGTTCATATTTTGAAATACTAATTCTGGAAGTGTTCACAGATACAGGTCTTACTGTACGCTAATAAATGAAGAATATATTGACAGTACTCGTATTTTGCAAATGACGTCAGACAGCCTCTTGTTATTGAAGAACTGTTAAGTGGTTAGTTGTTGAATTGTTTCAACTTGTCCGATCATTATACTTTTCACATTAATTGCTATTACCAGGCTACCAAGAAAACAAGATCAAATATTTGAAAACATTTGTAGATTGAGTAAGATTCCATCATGTCAGAGTTCATTAGGAACATTAGTATTTTCCTGATTTGCACTGATGTCATCATACTTACTCTTAACAATTTGATTTCAGTGAAAACTTCATACCTTGAATTTGAAAGTTATAGTCATGTGTGTTATGAGGCCTCAGCAGGAATGACTTGCCATTTTCATAACTTAATACATGAAAATAGTTTCTATTAAATCAATTCTTACATATGCCTATGAGTAACTAACATTAATTTCCCATCGAGACTCCCATAACGAATCATAAATGCATTTGAGATGGTTAAGACCAGAGGGTATTGTGCATAGCTAATGGGAATTCAGAGAAGATCCAATGTATTTTTTTTTTACATACTTCATATTTATTTCTAAAAATCAATCGGTTACATTTTTACAAATTGCCAATGATATAGATCCAATGTATATTTATGGATGATATTATAATATATCAATGAAGCAGGATCCATCTCAGATATTTTTACTTCCTGTGCATTATTACAGCGTATTGACTCAACAATAAGTTCATCGACCAAATACATTTATTAAATATTGGATCATTCTTAGGCATTGGTTAACCATAGTTAAAGGAAAATGCTGTTCTGTGTACTTCAAGAAATCAAATACTCTATGCATTTGCATGACCTCCTAACTAGCCTCAGCAGTGGGGAATGATAAAATTCCTTATACAATCATTTTGCAAAATCATTGTCTAACTTATATATTGTTTATGCTTAATAAAACTTTGATCTTATGATGTTCTGAGAATGTTTTGTCGTAGAAATCAATGGGTTTAAAATCATCTTCAGTTTCTGATTCATGAACGATAACATGTTCTTAAAAGGGGGAAGTGTTACCAACACCTGTTTATAAAGCATGTGTAGTTTATCTACATTTCATTTCTAAAAGAGAAATAGAGTGGAATAAACATGAAAATGACATTTAAAGTCCAGATATCAAATAATTTATATGTATTCTAATCTTTTAATTATTCCCTTGATGTAATAAGGACATTATCACAAAACATTTTAGATATAATGAAACAGCATCCTATGTTGACAGGAGAAAACACCAGAAATGTTTTATACATGCATAATTATAGCCAGACAATTGAAGGCAAAATGGTTTAAAAGTTGTCTCTAGTAGTATATAGCATAAGAGGTATGATGAATGGCATATCACTTACTATAACATAATGGAGATGCCTATTTCAATACCCATCACATATCTCTGTCTTGTGACAAGGGATGCAATGGTCTATCAAGATGAACTTGTGCTTGCTCCCATTAATCAATCCACTTTCCACCCTGGGGAGGTGGGGACACAAGTTTCACTTATCTTATAGGAAATAGGTATCTGGTCAGTACTCACCAATGGCTCATAATCAGCTCATTTTTCACAGTTCATCACAATAAACCTACAGAACCAGCACTTATTTAATACCCATGGGGATATCTCTATAGAATATACTTAGTTTATGGGCCCTTATCAGAGCTAAATGTCTGGAAAAAGTCATAATATTTGCAAGTCACCATATTCACTCTAAAGGACTCAACTCATGAACCCTGGGTACACAGCTCAACCAATCAAAATTGAGAACATTTTTTAAAACACACAAAAAATCTTGGGATTGTTGTAACTAATGAACCATGGGAACCAATTTCAACCAATCATATCATATCTTTTTACAAAAAGATGCAAAAAGTCATGGGATCATGTTGGCTTTGAGTTTTAAGTTTGACCTAGAATTTTTGATGGCCCTTCAGGTGGAATGTGGAATAAGATAACAGATAAGTGAAAACTAAAAAGTCCATCTGCTAACACTTCCGTATTTTTCCATAGAATATGAATAAAATATCTGATTTGGTTCATTCTAATTCTGATTTTGAGTAAAATAGCAAAGATAATACATGTTTCCCGAACTGACACTAAGGACTTTTCATTAATCACATTAAGAACCAATTGACTGGAAATGGGAAAATATGAAATGATTTGAAGATAAATATTTTGAACTACCATGTTAACATGCCATAATTATTTTACTAAATCCATGGTTCTTCAATTACCCTTTACAGAAGTGTTTGACCCTCTAAATATAATATATAACCTCTTACTTTCTGCACCAAGCACATTCTGTTCTTGTTGCAGGACAGTCCTCTATATATATGAATATATTAACATTATTGTCAAAATATAAGTATAATTAATTTCTGTTACACCATAACACATGCCCTCTAGGTATCAAATAGCTTGTTTCTATATTATACATTGTAGTACATTGTGTATTTCCTGACTGCTGAATGTTAACAATAAACTATTAATTGATTGCTCCTAGTTAGAGTAAAGTTTACTATCTGATTGACTCAGGGTATTACATCTTATTATTGAAGACATATTTTTAGTCTAGAATCTATTTACGATGGACCCCCTGGTGGACATATTTTGGAGGAAAAACTTATCATAACCCCGGAGTTCAAATTAGGGCTACCTGTATCTTATACATACTACTCAGGCACATACCACTGTTAAAAACACTCTCTTGTCTTGCTCATTTCACACAGTTCCATTCTAAGATTCATACAAATCACAATCAACATATATTTTTATACAATTTCGTGCATTGATTATATGCCTTTTGACTTCATTCCTTTCAACATTTCCTACTCTTAACTCTGTTTTATATTTAAAATAAGTCAAGTGTTACACTTTACGTTTTGGTATCATACAGTTTGTAATGATCCTCTCACTGAGAATAATAATTTGTTTGATTTTGGATCTAGTAAATATATGATTAAGAGACCAGGGTTGCTCATACCTCTTTTGCAGCCATGGAGTTGCCTGTATATTTCTTGTTTCTGGACTAGCATTTACTTTAAACCCCCTTTCAAATGCATATAAGAAAGAGTGCCACAAAATCATCATTTTGGACAATAATTAAAAATTCTCATCATCTGAAATAGAAACATTTTGAGTTTGAGAACATATGATTTATATTTAAAATAAATCTCTGGAGCCTATATAATAGCGGAAGAGGTGACATGAATCTATAGAGAGGGTGCGAAAAAGGAGTTAGTAGATTAGGTGTGATTGTTTTAATCGTTTTGTTTTTGATGTTCAACACATTTCAGCATGATGATATGAAGTGCACTTTTAATATATTATATAAAGCAATATGTATGGAGATACTATAGCAATAAGGTTAAAGAGTATGGACCTAAATCCCATTTACTACTATAGTAATCATATTCTGACACTCCAAAATTACATGGTAGAGCTTTTAAGGCAAAACTAACCTAATTTATATACTATGATCCAACTCATTTTTAGTGTCTACCTATGCTTAAAACATCCCTTTTTCTACTCCTATGTTCATCTTAAATCATGCTGTGATGTTTCCCATCTGCCCAAGTGTAGATATTTATGTTCATACCAAGAGTTATGATATTAGCCTGTGACGTCACCTTTAATTAAAAAGTAAATAGCACCAGTTCCTCAATATGGACTGAAAGCAAAGCAAGAGATAATTATGATGGAGGAATATCAGAACAAAAGCATGAGAACAAATGAGAAAAGTATTAAATGATTCGCATAATTATTATTAAATGAGACTTAAATATCCTTTTTGTCATGCTTAGCATGAGTCTGAGTCAGCAATGCTTTAACTTCAAGCTGAATATAATATTAAGTAACCTTGATTTATCAGTGTTGATTGTCCAATTGTTTCAAAATAGATTACATACTTTCAGATTGATCAGGTTTGTTAATGACTAATTGTGTTAATGACTGATGCCACAAATAGAAATGGTCAAGAAAAGGTTATGAACATATTATTTTTGTTGCAATCATTATGAAACACCCAAATGAGCTTCATGGACAAAATGTCATCAAGGTCAAGGTCAAGGTCAAGCAAGAACATCAGTGTGTTGTCATCCTCAAATTCGGCAGATGCGTCAAGTAATTTCCAATACAACCCGCGATACTTCACAGCCATTTACTCTGTATTACGAACTCACCTATTTTCACTCTCATTTGCATCAGTTTTCCAACTATACATATTCTCAGGATATTTTACCTTGAGTGGTATTAACTAGAAGATTGGACAATGGATTTTCAATGAAGTACATAGTCTCACATGAATCTATTGTCATCATCACGTCCAACCCCAGAACATCTTGCAGCATTTTTCAATGATTTTCATGATCTCAACAAAACTGCAAGTCTTTCTTAATCTAATTCTAAGAAAGTTATAACCTTTAGCTCATAAAAATCCTTAATTTCATGACAGTTGTTTTCGCTGAGAAACTGCTATCAGTAATTTTGTTTATTGGTGGAAATTAAGAAAATAGAGGCTTTGTTAGAAAGGGTTAGTTTACCATGTACACTGTACAAACTATCATGGCAGGTCGAAATCAATCCAAATCTAGCATCACCCCATTCTTGTTTTCCTAACATGTCGGATTATTTTTAATATGGCAATCAGCCTTTGCTCTAATTGACTTGAACACTTCTTTCGATAATAGATCGATAGAAAAATAATTAACAGGTTTCGAAACGAACGAAAGGTTCACAGAGTTCATATCTTCAATTGGCCAAACCTTTTGATCCATGACAGTTTTCCAATTCAGTCATCTGACTGAGAGTGAATGAATAAGACAAGTAGATATGGTCTTATAATTGAATCTAAGGATATGTCTGAATCATTGAATGCAATATGTGCAATGTACGATGTAAACGTTACATGTGAATAAACAATTCCAAACAGATATGAAGAAATTAATGAATAATTCTGTCCATCTACTCATTACTCTTTGCAAGATCTCAACATCATGTGCACTTTCAATTAGAGATAAATCTTTGTGATGAAGCCTATGTCCAATCAGAACACATTTCATTTAAACTCTCTTAAAAGCCCAAAAAGATGCATTTAAGATCATGATGATCATACATGGGTAAAAGTAGTGAAATTATCTGTTATAGTCAGAGAGTCATTATTCTTCTCTCTATTTTACATCTAAAACATCACCCTTGCAACATTCAGCTTATTCAACATATTGATGAACCAAAGAGGGTGTTACAATGTCAGACACTGAATGAATAAATCAGGGAAAATAATCTAAAAAATAATGAGACTCTAATAAGCAGCAAAGATTATTTGCTCCTGAAATATGCTCCCCTTTACAGATGATTTAATATGTTATACCATATAATCCAGGGGAAAGTCAAACACTTTGACATTTAGTTGCAACAGACGTACAGAATCATTCATCCTATGACCCAATAGTCTAACAATTCCAGGTCACATGACCAAAATGGACCAATCAAATCATAGAATATCAAAATCAGAGACAAATGTTCATGGGAAAGACAGAATGGTTGATATATGGAAGCATTTATGTTTCTGTTGACAAAGTATTCCTTATGATTTATTAATCAGAAAAATCCATACCATAATCTATAAATTCAGTAATACAAATAATTTCAAGATCATAGAAACGTTCCTCTACATCAGCTGAGAATATATCCCATAATGCAATCCATCATTGGATTCAACACATACATGTATACGTATAATAGAATATAGATGACCTCAATATGAAAGAAAACCTTATTTGTTTTATATTTTTATCTCTTGTTATGGACTGTTTTGTCAAAATTCAGATTCGTCACAACTTGTCAGAATAAACCATGACTTATTGTATCATGTTAGTTTACAAACCAAAATTTGTCTACTATACCTATCTTAAAATTTCTCCACTCTAGTATCATCTTAAAATTTTGCCACACTAGGATCACCTTAAAATGTTGTCTTAATAAAATGACTTAAGGACCCCATGAATCTTTTCATATATGTAAACAGATATATGTACGTCTTACTTGCAATTTCCACAATGATACATAACATCATAAAACTGTCTCAATAGCGATTAACAGAAAAGACCTTTGTCTGAAATCATTAAAAAATACATTTATAGTACATTGCAACACTCTGCAGGTAAATGAGTCAATTATGCCTGTCACAGATGGTGTTTTCCACAACAACTTTCTGTTGAATTAATATCAGGGGATGACGTACAAGAATAAAATAGATATATTAACAAATGGAAATATATTGACATAGATGGTGATTTATAGCTAAAGAATATATATGATCCTATTATGAGTCTTTACCTTATATGTTTCTCTTTATATAAACTCTCTGAATATTTCTATATTCCTTGGAGGAGATATGGTGTCGAAGTCGAAGACTTCATCAATATAGTTAATACTCGTTACACATTATGCATTATACTTAATTAGGTTTAATATCATCTACATTTTTTATATATATGAGACAATTCTTTACATTTTGCGTCTATAGTATTAGCAATATTCATTTCACATTGAAACTCTCATATAAGGTCAAGAATGCTTCGTTTGAGATCATTGAGATCCTCTCAGCATTAAATTGTCTCATATAGTCTGATGGAAGTATGGGCCAGCTGATGAGGTTTTGGAGTAAATAGGTGTGAATTGCCTATTTATATTTGACAGTTGTAACTCCAGGTATTCCAAGGCTTTCATACTTCAGAGATAGGAACAATCACAACATTTCTAAAAACTAAAAAACAGTCACAACATTTTCAGTAAATGCCATACCCCAGAGAGTACACTTTATACCTGCCTAAAAGAACATCATCAACCCAATTTTAAAAGTTCAGAACAAAACAAAGTCAAGGTGTTCACCTTCTTAACCCTTTACAAGAGTAATAAACTTCATCCCACTCTTAAATTACTGATAAAGCCCCAAACTCATCAAGTCAATCATAGTATTTTAATTCTTGGGTACAAGCTACATGATACTAGTGTTCTTCTCTGGTGCACTCTGATTGGCTGAATGAAAAGCTGTAAAATAATTAAACCAAGTCAGAGGGTAGTTTCCATCTTGATGATTAACCAAGGGTAACCTTCCTAAGGGTGAAGATTTGGGTATTAGTTGATGTGATATGATCGGGTAAACAAAAAATAGAAATATCAGATCATTTCATAATCTACGCATCTTTTTGTTTTTTTCAAATAGTCATTTAAATAATTCATAGAACAATAATAATATTTCTTTCTCGCCTTTCTCGGTTCAATATATTGAAACTGCTTGATTTATACAGAAGATGGAATAGCATTGGAGCAAGCTCAAAAGAAAAAAATTGCTAAGATTACGTGTTCAAACTTAGAATGAAAACAATTGAAGAAGCAGGTAATGAAGTAAACAGGTGTGATGTCAAAAGTCTAAATTATATAGAATTATAAGTGAGAGATGAAGATGAAATGTAGATGTGACTGGATCTGCAATATAAGTATGAATAGTTGAAAATATATAATATAAGTGTGAATAGTTCAAGATCATTTCATGCTTCAGCTAATTGGTAATGTCTACCAGGAATATCTACCTGAATGATCTGATTAACATTAATCACCTATTCATTCCTACAGGTAAGTTATATTATGAGGCCAATCCTTGTCAGTCACATTGAAAGCATCTGCTCATTCTCTCATGATTAATATCTTTCAAAAATGTGAATATACCAAATAGATGATTTGCAGCTCTATATAATTTAGAATCTGAACTCTATATTGATTCACTTTTTTTCTTGCTAATTCCACCCATCTTTCTCCATATTGCATTTAAAAATGTGACCGTTGTGATGTCATTCACACAAAGGAGCCCTTATACCTTTTATAATATCCTATGACAGAGTTGCACTTTTCTGATGATGTTCTCGCATTATGAACATATTGTCTCAATTACTCAACGAGATCACACAAGGTTAAAAGGAAGAATAAGTGGAGGTGGCGATTAATGGGATGACTGATTTTTCTAATAGCACTATCGTTTTTCACTAATCAGCATAGAGTACATCATTGAATATCTCAGCAATTTCAATCAGAAATTGAAAGTGCGACGAGCATGCCATGTAGGAACAATAGATCATTTACAAAATGAAAATTGGAACCTAAAGAATTGCAATAAATAATTTATTGAACGCTCTAAATTATTGTACATTATGATTAGTGATAAGTGATTATTTCACAATGGTTTAATATGGTACAGAACGATAAAAGACAACTGATTCTATTCATCAAAATTACAGATGACATGTCTCTGATTTAACTTACTACAACTTAAACAAAAGTTATTATCCAATATTCAGTATCTTTCCCCTTTTGTGATAAATCATGACTGCTCTTTGAAATGCACCATTTATTTCCTCAATTGCACTATATATAAGAGTTTATTTAGAAAAAAGACATTTACCTTTAACAGTGTATTAATTAATGGGAGGGGTTCAAACAGTCGAAATTTATCACAATACAATATCGTAAAAGTCACAATGTGAAGCAATTAAATGCATTCACTCATGCATACCATCATATTTCACAAGATAAAACTGTTTGTAAAGCTATAAAATCACTACACCTGCAGTAAATCAGATATATTCTTTATTTATATATCTGCATCAGCTGAGCCCTTGATTAGGTATGATGCCATCTTGAGAGCCTAGACAAGACACTGACAATTCAGACATAACTGCACGAAAAGGCCATTGACACCTCAGAGGGCCTTGACATCTCAGAGAGGGCCTTGAAAGGTTAGACAGGGATCTGATTATCAATTACCATAAAGGCCATATGAGTAGTTGAAAAATAAGGTGTCTGGCTTCACAAGTTTTATGGTATAGATAACCTGCAAAATGTCTGGAGATATATCGATTAATTTAAGTTTCTAGCAGAAATATAAATCATTTTGTACGACATTTAAAATGCCTTGGAAAACATAGAAATCTTTTCTACATCCTTGTGCTATATGGCAATTGTCTAAAAGTACAATATACCCTCTATCTCTGCATTCATTCTAGTCTTTAGGTAATACCCTTTATATGAGCATCCTTGATTTAATTATATAACTCTTTATATCACAGACTTTCTGAACTTATCCAGGTGCCAATCAGAGTTGCCATTGCTCAGCCACAATTTGTATGAGCAAATATATTTCTGGGCATTCTGGTTTACAAGAGGAAATGACTAAACTGTCATTTGCAAAAGACCAAGACAAAGCAAGGATGGCTATTGTGATGGTTTTAGAGTGCTCTTTGACTGGCTGTGAATGCAATACTGTAAAAATGTTAATAATACACAGAGAGTAGTGTACTAGCTCATACGATCAGGGTAGAAATATTTTGAAATAGGGAAGAACAATAGGGCAACCATTACAACTTGCTTTCAACAATAATTTTCTGAACAAAAGCCTTATTAAAATGTTCAATTATGAAGGAAAGTCCATTGAACATGGATCATTTACTAGAAAATAAATAACATTGCATTCGATCTACTCCCTGTCACATTAAGATTTTCACCATCACCTTATAAGCTTACTAAGTTCTTCTAAGAAATCTACTCTGACACCCCTCAGGTAAATATAATCCCCCTCTCTGTATCAAGGAGAACATGTTAACATATACTAAAAAAGAATGAAAAGTTAGTACTTATGCTGAAATTCTGGAAAGGCTGCCAGACTTCTGTATAGATTACCCTCTCTGTGGCTCCATAGGTGTCACTGTACACAGGTTTTACAATATATATGTATGCCAGAAAATCATGATGTTCAATCAAATATTAAAACAGAAATTAAGTAAAATATACATGAGTAAACTGGCATTTTTTGAGCGGGAATTGTCTTTTAATAATCACCTATATATAACGTATAACAGTTCTGATAGCGTGTGATATGATGAAAGAACATTGCATTATAGTGTCAGAATCGGGATTATTGAAGATATGATTAAAGTGCAACAGTAAATGATTGCAATTATAATCATGGGTTGCTCCTTTGTGAAGAGTCTGTCAGCTCAAAGGTCATTGGATCAAGTCTAATTGCAATGGCAGCTTGATTCTTCTTTACAGAAGACCCTTGAATAAGGTTTAAAATTCAAAACTGTTTTAGACAAAATTGAGAAACGAGTGAATTAATAAAAATACAATAACAGAGTAATTGTCATAAGGCTAACAATATGTAACAAACACATTCAAAACCAAAAACAGAATCCATATTTTAGATACAGATACATTTGTGGAAAAAATGAAAATGAATGTTTTATTTTATGTATGGGATATTCTATGATCTCCATCAATTCTAAGTTAGAACACCCAACTGATGTAACATGTTCCTTTTTATTTAAGATGTTTTCAGATCAAACCTACTACTTCTTATGCTTGAGTTCTATAGTTAATTATACTTTTGCACAAACCCATAAATCAAAGATTTGGTTCCTCGGAGCAGTTGTTCAAATTTGTGATGTCATCATATCCCATAGTCCCTGCAAATGGCAATTCAATTTAAAACCATAACCTTTTCTTGGAAAATTAAAAATTTTCTAAACATATGATGTGCAATTTGCAAAACATAAGATATCTTGCTTTGGAAATAGTCATAAAGATGTTTGGGAGTCTCTTCAATTAGATTTTTATTTTATTTTTTGAAGACTGAACTCGTAGCTTGCCTAGTACAATATATAATATCGGCTAAATATTTTGATTACAACAATGTAGTCAGTCAGAACAGACAGCAAAAAATGAAAAATAGAAAATCAACAAAAAAGTCAAATTTTATATGTGACAATTCTGATTATAAAAATACACTACCCACTAAACTCGTATCAAATAGAGTGCAATAGTTGAAAAAGTGCATGACAGAACTAACAGAATCAGAATTTGGCGCCGGTTGATAAGAAGTAACTAGATGATCAAACTTGCATGTATTGTCACCATTGTGTCTGTAATAAATGAGTTGCCTTCTTTGATATATAGAACACCAAGCAATAATGCTCATTTCAACAAAGATGTCGAATGAAAAGATCACATATGGAAAATTGTCTTTCTGGCAACGGCTAGCTCTGGTTGGCTAGGTTGGTTCAGAGGTTTCTCTTAATTTCAAAAAGTATAAATGAAGGTATCTTTTAAGAACTTAAGTCAAATGAATCAGGAATTTTGAGTCTATCGTTAACAACAAAGAAATAAGTAAAATCAAGAAATTCAGTGGAATTTACTGTAACTGAATGGAAATGTTCAGTATTTTCTTACAATTAAAATGATAAAAGACTATTTCAGATAATAGATAATTAAACCCAAAATAACCTAACATATTTTAACTCTAAGTCAGTATTTCCTGCACTTTTCGTGTGAAGAATCACAAATGAATGTCCGTTGATAAAGTGCTTTGCTCAGCACTTGATTGTCGGGAATGTATTGACAAATGCCAGCTTCAATTCCGATAGTTTTTCTTAATTATTTTACTCGACTGATCCAGCACTAAATCAATATGTAGACTTGTTCAAAATATCATGAAAGAACATGTAAGTCCAAGCAGAAGAACTTCAAATTATTTGATGTAGAGAAATGAAACACCCTTCCGTTGTTACATCCTTCTGGGCTTGTTCTACCCTGCGTGCAGAGTCTAGTTAAAGTACAGAAGACAAAGCTCTCTTTTAAGAAGTGAAGTCAAACGAATGCAAAGGGTAGGCTTGTTCTCGATTGGTGAGCTTTTTGACTTTAACATTTTAACAGGCTTGGATACATTAAACTAAGAGAATATCAATTGCATTTATGAACACATTTTAGATTTACAGATGAGTAAAACATCACAGGATTAAATAGCACAAATAGACAGACATTTTAGTCAGTCACTTTGGGCATTCAAATGGGTTTCTGGTTATACATATTCTGATTATATATACAGTAAAACCTTTGTATATTGGAACGTTTTGTTGCCAATAAAAAATGTTCAGTGTTGGTAGACACTGTTGTGTTCACTACAGAGAAGGTAATTTATACAGACGTCAGTAGAGTATATGTGGAGGAGGGGTGTCTACTAGAGACAGGTGTTCACCAGAGAGGTGTTCACAAAGACAGGTTTTACTGTACACGATATGCTAGATCAGAGAATCATCTCAAATATAAATATGATCAAGCTCTTTCAAAGAGTAAGTTGTATACTATAATATATAAGTAGTGGACATGACTCCCTTAATGGTCAACCCCTGTGAATGTGAAGACAAATAGACAACAGTTTCACCTAAAACTCATTATTCTTCTAAACTCCTTGTCTCTAACCAAAATAGCATGGGTGGCATGCTTCAAATGAAAAAAGAGAGAATGAAAAAGAGAAGAACATGGAAGAAACAAATTAAAAACTCAGTTGTCCAAAATCTATAAATAGAAATACATGAGTGAAATGCAATACATCCACATTTTTACAAGAACCCAACGAGACAAAGAATACTATGGTTGACTTTTTGAGCAAGGGTGAAAAACAAGCTACTAATTAAAACACTACTCCAAGAGATAGTTTAGGAGTGGCATGATAAATATACTGAAGATGAGTGAATGTCCAAGACTGACATTCATAATGTGAAATACCTACATCTAACTGGAGCTGCACTCCAAGCAATAGTTTTGATATATTTGTTGATTACAATGGTCATTTTACGTTTTTGTTGATATGCTTTTATGCAGAAAATGTCATCCCAAAATGTATATATTAAAACATGTTTTATACATGAGACAGAGAACCAAGACAAAATGCCTCAATATAGTAGCTGGGACAGAATGTCATACCTTATACCTCTTTTTTAAATTTTAAATAATTTTTCAAGTACAATTCATTGATTCGCTATACAATTCATATACTTTCATTAAAAATGGTAATGTTGTTTTTGTTTTAACCTGTACTATTTATATTGGCTCCTTTAATATGGATTTACATTATACAAGGTACGATACATTATTTGATATGCTATCAAAGTCAAGAGGGTAGATAATCTATAATTACCATCGACGTAGAATGGGGGAGAATTAGAGAATCGTTAAAACGGATAGACAGATTATTGAAGTATATGCATGTTATTTCCTTGTTTCAAGTCCGAGTGCAATTATTGTTGTTTGTACTTAAGTCGTGATGAAGCCGCCTGTTTACTGAAACATTGCTACTATAAATTACTACTTTACGATGAAAACAATCAGCAATTTACTAGTCAATCTAAAATATGGCAACAACGCTATTGTTTACAACTGTTGGCTTCCAAAGAAACTTCCACAACATATCTGTTATATGCACACCCTTAAAATATCTCAGGTCATCACACATACTCGCAACCATTTCTCTCTTATATTTCAATGAAGTGCCTCATTTTTCTGCATTTCTAGACAATTTGAAGTATAGTCTTCACGCCTATAGCTATTATTCCCTGTTAATTCTTCTCTTTTAACACTAATTTTGATTTTAAACTATGACCCGTCTGAAATTTTCACACGGGTACACAGTGGTTTGAATCGTCAGGATGCATGGTGTCAGAACAACCAGAAGGCAGCCACTTCTAATGAGATCACAGATATTGCATTATTCACAGGTTTAAAGTTGTAAGTTAAGTCCCACATCCGCTGCGGCACAGTTGAAATCCTCAATCAATATCAAGAAGGAAAATTTATTGACACCCACCCCTTTCAATTTATATTCCCAGGAGGTATTTCCCCAGAATGTGGTTATGGCATTTACAGTAGATACACCAGTCTATCAAACAACATGCAGTGAGATGTAAATATTTCTAGCTTTGGAATATGGGGGAGGTAGGTGAAAAAATAACCTACCATTCCATTCCATTTGCAAGAACTTAACTTTGACTACACTGTTTAATTCTTAGAATTAGTAGTCAGAAAATGACAAGCCAAGCAACATTCTTATCCCTGAAATGTTATCTACCTATAAAGAGCTTACATTAATTTCATATTTAAACTAATTTAAATTAATAATCAGCATCAAAAATGTAATCTATTTGCAATACTCAAGGGTAGTTTGACCACTGCAAGCTGAGGGATATCAGGATACAAACAAACAACATGTAGGACTGTAGCCAGAGAGGTTCTGGCGAACACCCCCCCCCCCCAAATGGAGTTCTACTATGATATTCTCAAAGAATTCTGATTTACAGCGTGTGAAGCATCTGTAATCCTCGTAAACAAGAACCTTTGAATAAAAATATGTTAAATGTCTACAACTAACAAATCATTCATTCACCAGAGCTCTTGTTGTAAATAACTCAAAAGGCATCATCTTTGTGTAGAAAAGAATTGCTCTGTTATGACAGGTACTGCATTATATAGAGATTATACTGAAACGTGTAAAGAAATGCTTTATATTATAGTAAATGAATATTCCACTCTGGCTATTACAGATGATTTAATGGTAAAATCTTAATAATCTCTAAAGCATATTTTACATGTGGGCTTCAATGTGGAATGAATGACAGCTACTCATATGCAGATAATGTAGTGTCAATGAACAATCTCTTATTTAAAGCTGAATTCAAATTCACGTAAAGGGTAATCAATGGCCGACGTATGTCATTTCAATCATGGTACTCAATTCACGCAAATCTGCATATCCATTGCTGCTATATATAACGTAATTGCTTCATTTCATTTCAGAGCTATCGTGAAACTTAGTGAAAGTTCAGAATGACATTTACTATGTTCAAGATATGAAGCTACAGCAAAATTAACTCCATCAAATGTTAATTGAAAAACTTCTAATCGTGAACAGCATACAAATTTTACTCCATCCCTCATTAGCCACCCAACCCCTATAGGATTGGAAGTTTCTACCAAAACTAAGGAGAAATGCAGAAATATGCTACTCTGATTTGTGAATTCTTTTATATTGTTGATGCTTACAGGCTTGCCTCTATAGATAATAAAGTAATTATCATCCATTGATATACCTGATAAAATATGCAATTCTAAAAAGCAGAACCCATGTCAGATATGCTTCATAAGTGAAGTTACAGTTTCACAGGTAAGATATATTGTGATGACCATTTAAGCATCTATCCTTTCAGAACAGGTAAAACAAGCAGAATTCTGCTTTCCTGGTTAAAAGTACATGTAATTACCTTCGAGTATTAGTTCAATGTGGTCATATTCTAAAATATAAAACACAGAGAAAAGAGTGGAATTAACAAGAAATAAAATAAACAGGCATATAAAGAACAATCTAAATTATATAGAAATGCCAAGAAACCTTTCACTTTATTAAGGTCTAGAGAGAACGAGAGTGAAATAAGCGTGAAAAGGCTGTGATTTTAAGAATACCTGGTTTACTAGGTGATTAGTGATTAGAGGTATGAGGAATCAGCCTGAATTCACACAGCAAAAACTACTACATGCTGTACTTTCAAATATGCATGTTATGGTTCCTGTTAAATCCTAATGCTGTTCCTGGGCCTTTTTAATAGTTTGAGAATAGTTTCAATAGTCTGAGAATAGTTTCAATAGCTTGAGAATAGTTTCAATAGTTTTAGAATAGTTTCAATAGTTTGAGAATAGTTTCAATAGTTTTAGAATAGTTTTAATAGTTTGAGAATAGTTTCAATAGTTTTAGAATAGTTTCAATAGTTTGAGAATAGTTTCAATAGTTTTAGAATAGTTTTAATAGTTTGAGAATAGTTTCAATAGTCTGACAATAGTTTCAATAGTTTGAGAATAGCTTCAATAGTTTTCATATCTTTAAATGGGTAGTTAATCCACAAGCCTCTGGGTACCTGTAGTAAAAAATACCAGGAAGTAATTGAGTATAACATATTTTTTTCCTTAAATGAAACTGACATATGCATAATATTCTTTTGATTAATTAACTGACATGATAGATGTCAACATAATCTACCATAATGAATGTAACTTAGGGCATATGGGAAGGTGTGGATCACAAATACGTTCTTGACAAAGCAAAGCCTGACTAATATGTGGCAATATACATAATTGAAGATATCTTAGAAAGAAGATTTAGCCCTATATCCCCCTAGTCATCTATCATTATTATTGACAACTAGAATAAAGATAATAGCCATTTTCACATCTTTGTTATTTTTGTCACAATGAGTCTCTTTTGCATAAAATGGTAAGTGCATGTACTCTGTAAAAGCAGTGAAAATCAATACAGCGTGCAACATCGCCATACAAAACATGAAAGAAAAGAAAAAATTGGTTTATGTATTTTACTACTATCATTGTCAATCACTTAGTAATTTAGTCCTAAGTTTGCCATTGGATTGCCTCATCTGTATGTAAAAAGCCTGTGGACAGGGGAAACATAATGGAAATTTTAAGAGAAATTAGAAAGAAGTAAAGTTAACAAGCATTCCATACTCTAAATTGTATAGAAAATATAAAAAATAGTGAACTTCATTCAAATCAAGAAAAATATAGAGGCCAAATGACCAGAATCCAACTGCTGATGACGTCAATATAGAATTCCCGTATTAGAATTTCATTGCAAAAAAGTGAAAAACATAAAGGGCAATTATAGCGAATAAAGCCAGAAAAATAACGATATCAAAAGTACATACATGAATACAATATTTTGAGAAGATGACACAATGCATTCATAAAAAGACTAATATTAAATAAAAGTTATATAGAGGACCTTTAAACATTTTATCTTTGAGTTGTTTTACACATCTCACATTTTCCAAGGTATGAGAATATCAAAGCAGAAATCAAGTACTGTATGTGTTTTACAGTCTTACATTTGGAATCTGAACTTGATCTTGGAATTTCTGGTCAATTACCAAGATTTGAGATTACAAATTACAACATCTGATCGGGACTCTTGCATACCCAAGATCAAAATGGATATAGTCACTCTTACCACATGGGTTCTTTCTGAACATGAAGAGCCATAAAGGATGTGTTTCTTTAAGAGTCACGTTCACACATATCTCACCTATTTGAACCTATACTAGCATATGAAGAGATATTCAAAATTTCATAATTCAAAAATACAAATATGGATCTTTCATATGAAGGAAACCAATGAAAAAAGTGGTGCTTGTTATTCTCATATCAAAGTTGCCCCACCTGGATGTTAACAGAGACCCCTTGGGCTCAACACATCAGCCAGCTAGCCTTGAAACTGAAGAGGGATAGTACTTCCGCACTCATATCACAAAGGAGGGTCTATCCCATATACCTAAAAAACTAACACATGTACACAATGAACCAATCAGAATTCAAAATCAAATTACATAGGGCAGATTTATGATGTTCTTACTCAAACATTTAGGAGATTCTACATTTTTTTAGTTGATCTCATTCCTATTATCTTGAATTAGGTTATTTTTGGAATATTTCTTGATCTTTACAAAGTAGGCAAACTTAAGAAGAGCCTAGTATGCTCTTATAATCCCATTAGAGGAAATGATAATGAAAAGTTGAGGTAAATATGCTTTTATTATATGGATGAATCAGCAAACTCCTAATCCAGGCCCAACAACGAATGAAGCTGTTTCTATAGCAACTGTCATAACTAATGTAAAATCCCAAATATGGTCACAAAGATGCCACCAAAAATGATTTAGAAGATATAGCAATAATTGGTAATATAAGCAATGATATCGAAGATATAAAGCACTTCAACTGTATTGCAACAAATGCATGAATGAAATGCACAAAAATAAACATATCATACCATATATTTTTATACATTTAGCAATCATTGAAACAATTCATTCAGCATATTTATGTGAAATAAAGACTGAAAGAACATGCTTCACTGAGTGTTGGTTAACAGCGTTCTACCTGACTGAACAATTTTATTCACATCTTTTCCAAGAAAATGGACCTTCCTCATTCTTCTGCAGTAATGCCATGAAAAGTTATATAAATATACTCAAACTTCCTTGCACACTCAACTTGTATACTTGTTCTTAATCTACATGGACAGTCTATTCTTCTATGAATTATAAACTTCAATATCCATGATTCCGCCAATAATAAATGATAAAAAAAAACATGTACCATGTTAATGTGGGAATTAGAGTGGGAGTGACTACCCATGAGATCTAACATATAATTTACGACTTCTATCCCTTTATTTACCAGGAAACTAGGAAATGTAAAGTAAGGTTTATGTTTTAATTCTGAAGATCTAAGGATATTTAACATGTGCTTAAAATGCCTCTTATATCAGACTTAACTCATCACTCTAGAATTTAAAAGAACTACAAGGTTTTCTGGAATTTCTATGCAAATGAGAATTGTTTGGTGCCTGCCTGTATATTCTATTGTTTGTTAAAGAGAGAATCAGATATAGCGAGCAGGCTAAACAAAAAATTGTTTCAATTTTAGAATATTTTTGGCTCATGTCATTCCTTGTCATGTCTATTTTCTAAAAATCACAAAAGTGCATACTTTATTACAGGTAAATTAAAGATTTTTACAATAATGTGTTATTTTTCTATAAGAATGGTTACCATTCTTATCATTTGGGAGAATTTAAACATTTTTGCACTTTGAATCATTAATAACTTCACCAATTTATAACATATTGTGAATCTTTTGGGAGATATTGTATTTGATATTGTAAAGAATAGATTGGTAGGTCAATTATACATGTTTCTTGTAATTTTGCCACCCCCTATAGATCAGATTTTGCCTTTAATTTCTTACTCAAAGATCGAGCCTAATCATATTGACAATGAGAGAATTATGCTTTGCGTAACCTGACTCATCAATTTTATAATCACACCACGATGTACAACCTAGTCATTGTTTTATGTAATACCTATGTATTACTCACATACCATTTACATGTTGTCTATATGTATACCACTGACGCATTGTGTCATATACCAACTACGTATTGTCTTGTTACCAGTGACGCCTTATATACCATATATGAATTATCTGTACATACGTAAGCAGAAGAAATTTGATTACACTATGTGTTCTCATTATTTCGTAATGACATACATGTGCTTATAAATGAATTGCACCTATCATAATCTCTAAAGCAAAATCACAGATTGTTACCTCACTTCTAACTTTATATTAATACATTAAATTGGTGAATTCTTCACCTATTGAACAAATCAAAGCCATGGTATCACGATTTGTTAACATCCAGGGAGCCAAGCCCATCCTTTGTACAGGCTACGTGTAGTTGAACATGTGTAATAATGAAAGGGTAAGTGAAGTCTAATATGATCAAATTCATTGTTCTATAGACATCTAACATTGAAAAGAAGAACTTGTGATTCAATCTAGCTTAACCCATAGTGTTAGTGACAGTTAGCAGAAGTCCCACTCAATATACTCAACATATAAGATATAAATTTTTTATCTAGCCTTGTTTATATCCATTCAAAATATACAGTCAGATAATCTTACAATTTCCTAATTTCCCTACAAGCCCTTGTTAGCCCCTACCCCTCTAACTACAAGTTTGTTGTGTTGGTGAGGTAGATATGGGTGGACCATAGTCTTGAAGCAAGATTACATTTTCTTAGAACTAGCTTAATCAGGTAACTTGCACAGAAGCAACATTTGAGATTGTTAAGATCATCTTTAAGTCAGAGGGTAGAATGGCTAGCTGATAGAGACTCAGGGTAATCAAACTCTGATAATGCAATCACGTTTGGTAAAGAAGATCAACTATCTGAACATCAAACTGCAATAAAAGAAACCCATCTTATATTTCAATTTAGTCAGGTATATTCCATTCAATTTTGCAGTAAAGAATGTTTTTCTGGTATTTCTTAACATTAATTACAGAGTACTGCATGTATGTTTATTTACTATATTCCTTGCTCATTTCACAATCTTTAATCCAAGTTTGCATTTTAAACCCTATAATCAATGTGGTGTTTCAACTTTGGGAAGTACACATTTTATGGCACTTCATGGTGTTCATGAACTTGGCATAGCTCTTCCTGAGAATAACCATGCACATCTATATCAATTAAACAAGAATTACATGCAGAGAATTTGATTGCCACTAACACTTCCTAATTTTGGGAGCACAATATTTATGTTATAGTGAGACGCTAAAATCAAAGAATCAATAGGATTGTTAACTGAGAAAAACCTTCGAGCAATTATTACTAGCCCAATTTCTTCATCAGCACATTTTGTTGAAGTTACCATTATCCAATTATCTATAAAAATAGTGTCCGTTACATCTTTACTTTGTTGTGTACCATTATTGTAAACATCGAGAAAATTGACCTTGAAGTTGACAATGATGTTGGAGGTCCCATGACGACCTTCAAAACAGTGCACAACAATGAGCAGTGATCTCTCCAGCAAAGAGAGCAACTGGCTGCTGAGCTGCATCAGTGTTGACCTGTTGAAGAACTGCTTGTTCTTTGTTGTCAAAAAGAAGATATTTTGACAAAAACGGGTCCGGGTACAATTAGGAAATGGTACCCTGTTCAGGAAAATTGGGGAGATTGCTATTACGTGTTTTATAACTCTACAGCAAAATAATATGTCCATGTGTATGGATTAATAACAATGGCCTAAATAATCAATCTCCTAAAATGTGGTAAATAGAACAGATAAGAGAAAATATTGACCTTGATGTTCCATGACTGCTATACTGAACACATTAAGATATCTCAAATATCCTTTACAAGGATAAAAATTCAGGAACTTTGATATAAAAATAAACTGGAAAGTGCACATGTACTTATCTCTGAACATGTACTTCAAAGCAGCAATTATTAAAACATTGACTTCTTCACCCACAAACATTTTTGAACTTAGCAATAAAAGCATCAAATAAATTATACTGATGTAATTTTCCCAGCATATTTTGTCCTAATAATAATGTTAGTCAGTTATCTTCTATCAAAACTGAAAAAGGAGTGAATATGTTTAAACATATAATTCCATTATGATGAAGATGATGGACAAAGTTAAATATTATGATAATAATTTGTTTCTAGATCTAATCTGTGGTATAATATATGCCGAAACTGATAAACTGACACTAAAACGTGCGTTTTTCAGTAAAAAAAATTGAGAGGTTGTTTACGTTTTCCACTCTGTTACGCTACTCTGCATATAAATCAGCTGCAAAAACTCCACCATTCATAGCAATTTTTCATTCATGTCAGAATATGAGCATTTTTAAAATGCCACAGCGTTTGTCTGTCTAAATTAATGCATCTTTCCCACCTAAAAAGTGGATAGTGTTACACCAAGCAGACACGTAAATAACAAAAGTGAATGAAGCATGAAAAATAAGATAAATAACATAAAATCATATGGTGATTGACAGAAAAACATTGAGTCAACCTCTAGAAAATCTTTAAAAAATATAATAAGTAAATAAGTTATAAGCTCCATGGGTGGTAAAACTCCCCAATAAGCCACTTAGTATGAAAGTATACAGTTATGCATCGTGTCTGGTAACCCCCAACCCCCCTGATTTCTATCCATACTAGAGGCTGACGGTAATTCCGGTTATACGGTTTCGGTACGGAATTGAGCATTTACCGGTACTAAAATTATTAACCGGTTAACCGACGATAATCCCCGGGGAAATAAAAGACACGTCGTTTTTTAATTATTTCGTTTAATTTCCACTTTCACAATGCGTACATTTAGATGTCCATGTTTGGCAGTTCAGGTGTGATTTCCATGTTTGGCAGTTCAGGTGTGATGTCCATGCTTGGCAGTTCGGGTGTAGTAGCTTCATGTTCAGGCTCAGATTTGGTTGTAGTTATGCATGTTTGGCAGTTCCGGTGCAGTTGTAGTGTCAACGTCAGATCCAGAAACTGAATTATGTTTGTAATAGTCATTTACGAACAACAAGGCATTGACAACCTCGGGTTAAAGTTGTGCCCGTTTGGAAGTGATGGTGTTGCCAGCTGCACTGAACTGGCGTTCACTTGACACGAATGACGCAGGAATAACATGATATGTTTCAGCCAAACTCGCTACATCAGGATATTTTCCTCCGTTTACTTTCCAGAACTCAAGACAATCAATAAAATCTATTTTACCTACCCACCCCCATGTACATTATACTGTACGTCGCTTGCTATGATACAGTTGAGAAATGGTTTGAAATGTGTAATACATTTAGTTTAAAACTAAAAATACATCTTGATTCGTAAGATAGTTACAGCTGTACATACTATTTCGTGAAGTTCATCAGTATGGGTTCAAACCGGTCTTGCACCATGTATGCATATAGACTTGAGAAGCTATGGAGAGAGTTAGGAACAAAGTGGGGTCGGCAGCGCATTGGCATTTTATCTTACATATTTTACCGGTATTTCGATAACGGTACGGTTATTAGCGTGACGGTTACCGGTACTGGTTTTCAGTACCGTTGCGACCTCTAATCCATACCACATTCTCTCCACAGTACTGTTCAACAGGGGTGGGGTGCAAAGGGGATGGACAAGTGGTTCAACCAATCAATAGTGGTGAAGTAAAGCACTTTTAGATCAGAAGTACAAGAGATAGAGAAGCATCTCTGGAGCTAATTCTACAGCTAATTATGTTGCTTATCTAGTCAAGGTAAGCCAAGCAGAAGTTTTTTGGAAGAGATTTGAAGCAGAATAACTAATTATTTTGTTATTGCTAAATTGTCCTGTTTCTGTAGAAAAAGTAGGGCAAAATTTAGTAAAATTTACAAAGAGGTGGATAAACCCTTTGTTAAAATATGTTTAATCTGTAATAAAAATCATATTTAATATAATTAAGTCAATATGTTAACTGTTAAATCAAAAACTAGGTAAATTGTTAAAGGTTTCAAAATATGAGTTTTATAGGTCAGTCTTGACTTGTCAATCTCTTTCCCCAATATGAAAAATACCTGCAAGATATTGACTAAAGGTATTTCATTTTACTGAAGACAACTGATAGCTGCATTTAAATATGACTATTCCTAGAGGAGATGCCCCTTACAGCAACATTAGTCAAACTTTACATATAAAAATAGCTTTATATTAAATGAGACTGGTTGTTTGGTTCACAACATTCTGGTTTGTCTTTTATTCTACCTTATAAATAACATGGCTATGATGGTGAATAATTCATAAACTTTCCAGCAGTATCTGCATTAGAGGTACACAAAGCACAATTGACGTCATCACGTTATATTGAGCATATATGCGATGGAGTAAACTACAATGCAGATTCCTCAGACAATGATTGCAATGTATGACATGCCGTCATCTCAAGCATCTTGCATAATAGCTGCGTCTCTACCACTAATATATGAGATCATAACACCTTATATGGAAAGTATTGAAATATATACACATATTCAGTACTGCATCATAGTTTCTCATCTTTATTAAAATAGCATTCAAATAATAATTTTGATATAAATTGAAGTCAACATGATATAAGTGGATTCAAATAAAGAAATAGAAAAGTACTAAGTGAGAAAGACTAGGAATCTAGCATATATCATGTGCATTAATCTTGCATATTTCACTTGTGTTTGACTTTTTTTGGTACCCTTGGTAGTAAGCAAATTAAACTATTGTAAATGGGAATTTTGTGGTTGTTACAGAATTAAATCTCTTGAAAGCCCATGATTAAAGCAATACATTGAAACTCTGTTTGACATTAAGGAGGTTAAGTTTGCACTATTTTGAAGAACATGCACATGAAACATGAAAAATTATGGTCCCCTATAGACCATTTTCACCTCACTTGACTTTATTTCCCTATTGAGTATAAAATGTGAGGGAATAAGTTGTATTAATGTTCCAGTTTAATCCAATGGCAGGGTAGACAATAATTTTTTTTTTTTGATTATGTTTGATTTATACCTGTAGTTGCCTGATGAATATGGTCTGAATAAGTGAATATGTATGATTTATAGGGCTTATGTTGTTTTCTGTTCCCGATGTTACAAACAAAATCTGAATTGTAAAAAAAGTGAAACTAATATATAGATACTTGATCATCACAATAAATGATTAAATGATATAATTTGTCCTGAGAACTATAAAAGATATAAAAGTACACACTCAAATCATTTTAATGAAAATCTCGGTGATTCACTGGTCATATACTGTGGGTCAAGTCGCTCCTTTCCCCATGGAAAACTCAATTTACTTTTTGATTACAGCAAATCCAATATGGATACACTGACACTAGCAACAGACCTGCAGGGCAAACTGGTAAGGAAATCATCAATTTAAGTACCATTTGAACAAATTAGATAGAGGTATATTTCTGTGAGGAAGACTCGATATGAGTTTAAAGACCGAGTACTGGTAAAATATACCAATATACCAACATTTTGACATTTTTTGCTACATGTTTAGCATAGGCCAAATTGCCTAAATGTGGTACAACAAAAATACAAATAATCCTCCAGACCCTAAAATCTGTTAAAATGGTGCAATAACGATTTCAGACGAGGCTGTTAGGTACATCAGGAATTATCAAACAAATCAATCGAGAACTATGGATCACCAATGGATCCGTTTCCATACCCATCAATTAGAATTAAAACAATAGAATCACAGATTGTGCCATCCAGAAAAATAAATAAATATGTACTCCATGACACATTCTAAGACAGTTAAAACTGTGTACTCTATGACACACTAAATTATATACTGCGACACACTAAATTATATGCTGTGACATACCAAATTATGTATGTTGTGACATACAACAAATTGTATACTCTGTGTCATACCAAAATTAAGAAGACATGACAAGGAATGATGTAAAGTGAAAAAATTCTTCAATTGAATAAGTTTTTTTGGAAACGCTCCTAGCTTGATTCGGCCTTTAAGCAATGATCTTGAAAATTGTAATAACAAACTCTGCTGATAATTAATACTTAGGATAAAAAGCACTTGCATGTTTCGCCAACTATTGCTTCACAAAGATTAACTATACAATGTTAATACAGCGCCATGTGCGTATCAACATAGAGTAGAATTACAACAAAACAATATAATGTCATATGTTTAATTAATAGAATCCATCCAGGCACGAAGTCAAATAGCATGCAACATAAATAAACTACTACATTCATAATATTGTAACAGCAAGTTTGCACATGTTTTTCTTCATTGTAACAAATATCACAAAACTGAAAAAGTACAAAGTAGAAATTCCTGAAGGGGAGGTTAAATTTGCATATTGATATATAGACTATTTGAAAATCCAAATTTTTGCACATCGATACCACATACACACACTTAGCAGGCCCATAGCCAGGATTTGCCAAGGGGGGTTCACTTTTTGAAAAATTTCAGGGGAGTTCACTTGTGACAATTTTGGTCCAAAAATGGCCCAAATCACTTAAAAAGTGCTCAGAATGGTGAAGAATTGCATGATTTTAAAAGAATTTTTGGCCAGGGGGTTCACTTGAACCCATCGAACACCCCCTGGCTACGGGCCTACTTAGACAAATATGATTAATAATGCATATATGACGTTGATCGATGATAGCATAATCTCTTTTGGGTTCTATATTAGAGCTTGAGAGCATGTCCTCTGAAAAGAGAGCTTCGTCATTTATAACTAGACTCTGCACGCAGCATAAGTAAAGGGGTATGGCTGTACAAATGAGATATAGTTTGTACACATGAGAAAATATCAAAAATCTTTGAAATGAGAGCAGTTTTCCGTGAATTTATTGAACGACCTGGTATATAGCAAACACTTATCCTTTGCAAGAGCATGCATCTTTGTATCATACTCTTTAGATCACCTATAAATATCTGAGCAATTTAGTATGTCACAGAGCCAGTATCTTTTTGCCCAGGATTTTCTCTATATAGTCATCTCCATTGATTGAATCATCAATACTCAGGGTATTTGGTCAAACATTCTATTCATCTTAATGTTATGGGAGCAAAGAAACAGAGAATAACCCAGAAACTGGTGAGATTAAAATGTAGATCAATTGTCCAAATATTTTTAAGGCAAAATACATTACATGCACCAACTGGCAGATACTATTAAAGATGGTGAGGATCCATGCTATCTGCCAAATCATCACATCCCTGCATGTCTATAGGTAGACTCATCACCACATACAATGTATAACTCAACAAAATATAAACATCATGTATATAACTCAACATCTGAATTGAGCAGGTGTATAGTCTTACTCCCTTCCTGACAAGTCAAAATAGGACAAAATAGGACTCGGTTTTTATAAAGAATGTTTAGGGTTGATTCCATTAAAAAACATGTCAATTGGCAAAAAGTTTGAACAAACATTTGAGACAAAAAATCTGAGGCTTGCTAAATCACCCCCCCCCCATTTAAATACTTAAGAGACTTGTTGGTAAATCAGAATCATACTAAACATGAACGAAGGAGGTAACACAAAAATCAGATGTCTACAGTCAAGATATTATATGAAACATGCAGTAGATGTGGATCTAATAATAACATACTCTGATCAGACATGGTTAAGTTGGCAGTACTAACCTTGAAATAATATAAAATATCTTCTTGTCTATTATCTTCCATAAGCTATAAAAATATGTTAAGGGTTATGTCATTATTCCTGGAAATGGGTGTTATTTGATAATGGTTATAGCATCAAGCCTTGACTCTGAAACAATAAGATGTTTACATTATAGTAAACTCCCCCTACCTGATGTAGTTTCTTTTTACAGAACTATACTGGGTTGGGAGATAATCTATATTCAATCTGTACTCTGAATATTATTCTTTGCATTTGCTTGACTTGGCTCTTAATTAAAGGAGAGCTTCATTGTAACAAGAATCTACCCTCAAGGTATCTTCTGTAAAACATTGACAGCTCTATGAAAGCTCTACCCAAAATGTCCTCTCAGTCATTAATATTCAACTCCATTTTTCTATATCTACTGCTCTAGCATAGCGATAGCTGCGCCCCCTTTGCCTTGGCCCCTTTGTCTTTATACATCCAAAGTCTCTCCCAAACGGCAGATAAGAGGGGCTCTGGCATACCAGAATGCTGCTCTTTACATAAATGAGAAACTTATGATGTATTCTTTGTGACTGACAATATTCAGTTAGTCTAGTCAGAGTTATACAGTCTATAGTCATACTACTTATTTATTTCTGATAAAAACTGATATAATTCTTTTATTTTAAGCAAAGATATGTTACTTATGGATCTAATAAGGCATTTTACAAGACATGGTCAATTATTAGGGTATTTTACTGATTATGGCCACCTAGGGACCTCAGGTAAAAAGGTACATGTAGGATATGACCACTTGAGACGGACATATAGAATTATGTAATATAATAATAAACAGGCTCAATACTCAATGGTGTAAGAAAAAGATGTAAATCAATCATATATTTAGACAATCCAATACAGTACATCCTTCCTTTGGAGAGGAAAATAGCAAGCCGTGAGGTAAGCTTGAACAGATGGATATTTCGGCACTGGATCTTCATCAAAGGCTGATGGAGTTAAAGAGGATTTCAGCAAGTGACTTACAGCCGCTTGGATACCTAAAAGAGATCTCCTGCTTGGAAATGCAATACAGATGCTGTACCTTAACATAAACATAAGCACTGTGCTGCTCCATAGAAAATACTTTGAAAAAATTTCCATATGTTTATTTATGCAATTCAATAATAAGATGCAGAACAAAAATTAGACTACGCCTAAACTAACTTTAGAAAACATGAAAACAGAATCTCTATGACAACTGAAGAATGCAGGAATTCTTGTTAGGAATGTGTTCACCTGAGAAAGTGAATAAAATTCTGATCTAGATTATTTTTTATGTTTGAATGCTTTGAAATTGAGACACGACTTATCCACATTAACCTGATTTCAGCAAAGCAACAGCCTGATTTCCTGTTTGACCTAACGAGGTCACTGCACCTTTACTCCAGACAACCAGGTAATCAGATTTAAACCATATATTCTTAAAATAAAAAATGGAGAAATCTGCTTAGAATTAGGAAGAAATTAAGTATAGACATGAAGCTGATACCCTGAATGGTGAAGAAAATGAAAATCATACATTATATCGATTTGAATTCATAATCAACCTGACCATAAATACATTTTAACCATAGGCAGGTATGGGAGATATCAATGGTAATATAAAAAACATTCAGAGGCCAACATGTGGTGAATCCATCACAATAGTTTTATATCCATTTCCAGGAAATGCATACTTTCAAAACATTATTTGCCTTACATGTAAAGTAATCCAATGACTTTAATTAGAAATAAAGAGGAATGTACTAAACTTTACCAGGTGTACCAAACATTGTATACAGGTGTAACACTTACCTGGAATTTTACCTGGATGCTCATCCTGATTAAGTGAGTAAAATCTCACAAAGCATGAATGGTCAAGTTTCCAATTCCAATATATCATACAGAAGAGAGGGACAGAGCAAAGGGTAAAATACACAGGAATACTATAACTTCTGTGAATTATATATATACTGTTTAGCTTAATTTTAAAGAGAAATTGCATGGAACTAGCATGAGCAGATAGACACATTTACATTGAATACTTCTTCCATTGTGATCCATATTTACAGGTGGTTTATGCCTTTTCTGAAATGGTATGTTAGACTCAATAAACTCAAAAATAGGAGGAATTCAAGCACAAAAGCACTTTTTAAATATTTGAACCAATATTGTATAACCATTATTTAAAATATATATTACAGAAAGTGATTTTGCATTGAGAACAAAGATAGATGATTTGTAATAGGTTTGTTTGTTTGTTTGTTTGTTTGTAAAATAATGCACCTGGCTGGCTAACTTCACTCTAAGCCTCCTCATACATCCGGAGAATTCTTATATCATTAACTGGCTGCTTCATATAATAGAAATCAGACAATATTTCACCTAATCAGAAGAAGGGATATTATGCATTGATGAATGTAGGATGTACAATTGAATTACAATTTATTCATCAATCCATCATGAGGAAACCAGGTCGGTGTCTCAAAGCAATTTCAATTCTAATTCATGATTTTGGTTGGTGTCTCGGAACATTTTCAATTCTGTTACTTCATCATTTTGTAAAATATACCATTGATTATTTTCATATTTTCTATGTTTATTTATTTCTTAGTTTATTCGTGCCACATTATTCTAAAACTATAGTACATTGCTTACCATAAACATCTTATAAAATTAAACACTCTCAACAAATTATTTTTGACTCATGGAATTGATGATATCAGACTTCTCCAATTTAACATGAAAGAGAAAAATGAATTAGTTTTATTATAGCAGTTTTAGTTTATAAATCTTATAGATCATGAACAAACTTTTCTGATGGGGGGTAATGTAACATTCATATAACATTGATATTAAAGATCATTAGATTATTGCTAACCACATTAACCATACAAAACCATGAGAATATTCAAATCTATTGCATATTTCTTTACAAGTTGACTAGATACTCTAATAGCCTATTTTTCTTTAATTTTTGCAATCTATGATTTGTACATCAGTTTAAAAACTGGAGGGGAGTAAATTGAATGTTGGGGAAAATATATGGTCAGTTTTGCAGTATACTGATTCATAAGCTATGAGCTCTATTAACAATATAAGAGACGCTAGGGGCCAATAGTTGAGAATACATCAATCAGTAAATGAACTTCTTATTACAATTTAGCACACAATGCCTATAGGGACTGCATGTTTCATTTTGTACATGTCTGTAAGATTGTAGAGATATCATGAAATATTGGCTGAATATTATCAATATATCTCTACTGGGAGCATATGTTTTGCAAATCCCTGTGTTTTATTTCCTGACCTTCGTCCAACAGATAAAATTAATTAAATTGGATTGGAAAAAACCAAGATGGCAAATTGCTACCTTTTGCCACAGTTGCTGGAAATACACCAGAAAAAAGCAAAAAGCACTTTACAAAATCGCAATCCTGATTACACCAACATTTCTAATGTTTTCTAAATGTAGCCTGATTTGCTGGAAGTCAAAATATAAAACAATATGTCTTCGGCAGCGTGTAGTATAAGCCGTCTATATCTTCAATAATAGAAACTTTCAACAAAAAATCTACATCTCATTATCAAATAATCCACTGGGTGTCAAAAATATTCCAAGATTGGAAATCCAGCAATTTCATAACAAATTCTAATATTGTTCCCGTATAACTGAGTTGAGGTTCCAATTTGTCTGACACTACACAAAAATAGTGTTAATAATTTAGCCAAAAGATGCAGATCACATTCCTTGGGGATTTCAAACTTAATTGTGCCCGAACAAGCCTATCCTTGGAGAAATATTTAGGTCATACTTTAAAATACCAAAATAGAAACATAACTAGATCCAAAAATAAATTGGCCACAAGTGGGATTAAAAATAGAAATAGGTTGACGTAATAAAGGATGGAAGTACAGTATACCACATGTTTGTGACACTCTTAAAGATGCAAAAATACCTAAAACTCATATAAAGGGAAACAGAGGTGAATATACTATATTTGACAAGGGAGGCAATTAAAGCTTAGATGCCAGTACACTGACAGTAAGTACACTGACATTTTGACCAGTCATATGATACTTTGGGGACAATAAAGCGTAATGATTTCAAAATCTATCCTGGTATGCTTCAAAAACTCAATTAGGGGTCACTCTTATTACTTGATCTGTTGAGGTGTAAAATGAAAAAATATAGAATTGATGATACTTGACGATAAATATATCAAACCAATAAAGGTAATGAGCAATGCAATAGAGGGAATCCAATTCATTTCTATATATGAAGTGTTGGAATGAATTTCAAAGAAATGAACAGAACTACAGCCATATACACTACAGTCAACTGTCCAAAATTGTTGATATAGAAAAAACAAGGGATAGAAAATGTAAAGCCATATATATTTCATAGTTCTGAGCATTGATATAGAAATGTGCCATGTGTTTCCCATTGTCCTTGGTAACAAAAACAAAAGGGTTAAACCCAGTATAATAAATAATGAATTAATTCAATTGTGACCTGCTTAGATGTAAAATCCATTTCAATTCTAAGCTCTAAAACAATTTAGCAGAAATATAGTGAACTCCATCTGCCCATTATACAGAAGAGGTTAGTCAGTACCAATGTGCAAAGTTATCCTCACAGCTGTATCATCTACTCTAATTGGTTCAGAGAGATCATGTGATATACTTGGCACTGTTGATATAATACCTCCATTGTAAGGATGAGGCTATAATGTCCAAGGATGATGAAACTATGAAACAATCGCTGGATGGGTTGATCAGTTCTCCCTTGCAGTTGAGTATAGACTTTGATATTACGGCATTAAAAAATTCAGTTAGTGATATCGTATTTGAAATCTACATGTAAAATTACATCTAGAATTGTGGTTTTAATAAGTGTTTATTAACTTTGAAAATGTGACTTCTTGGTCAGAAGACTTCCCACAGAACCCATGTTATAATATCAAAAAAAAGTGAAATATCTTTTCAAATATTGGACAGATAAAGTTTTTTCTTTTACTGGACATATTCCAATTTGTATAGGTATCAGATGCGTTAGGGTAATATGAAAATTGAACCACTAAACATGAATGAATATTCTAGTTTAAAGTAACTTTCTAGTAAGCTATCTCCCCTGAAATAGCCACCTGGTGGTGAAACTGGTAACTACCTACTCGTATCTGGGTTAAATATTTCACTATTGGTTGACCATTGATGCAACATGGGCCAAACCTGAATCCGACATTTACAAGTCATTCTAAATAAAATCCAAGTGAATTCAGCGATAATAAATATTAGATCGAGCTGACCTGCTAGGATTCCCTTCATATTGATTTTGGATATTAAAAGTAGTACCACTGGAGGATCTATCCCCCATTGCACACCATATCAGTATTATCAAATGATTGAATTCGTAATGTATTGTCTCTCTGATAGCATGTCCTCACTGGTAATCAGAAAACTAACTCTGAATAAGCCACACTTTGGACATGAAAAATATTTGTAAAGCTAATATCCATTATTCATATATGTTTTGACTCATTTTATAAGCTTAAGAGTGTCTAATTGTTTGAATAACCAAAACAGAAATTGTCAAATTCATATTTTTCTTTCAAAATGGTTACTTCACTGCTTCACTACTCTGGTTTACTAGTTCTATACATTTCTATTGATGCATGTACATAATATTGAATAGTTTAGTATCTGTATGTAAAACAATCATAAATAAAACCATAATTTCATATTCCTTGTTCACTTGAACAATAAAACATAGACTCATCCAAATTATGTCATATTTCTTCATATATACTGACTGAGTATGCCATAGCATACATCAAAAGGCTTCAGGTGAAGCTGGAAAGAGCCAAATTGAATTCAATGACATTGTAACTGGGAAAGGCAGATCGTGTAGAAATACCTCTATCGTGCAGTATCAAAAAGGGATGATGGAAATAAGTCACTCTACCCTAGAAGGATTTGAACCCATGATTTTTGATTTCCGTTCATTTGGTCTACTGCTGAGCTACAGAACCAACTTTCTCTTCCAAAATCAGCATTGTGTATCTGTATACAATTGCTTATACATTGCATGTATGTTATTAACAATCTCATATGCTCTCCATACCTCTAGAGATGCCTCTATTACATTGTTTTCTGGGTATATGTTTTTTACAGGTACATTGTATTATGAACTATACATGACATCAACAAGATATCTGTATTTTCATCTCATCAGAAATCCCAGACCCAACACACTGTGGGACTTCCATAATGTGTAGACAAGGTTGTATCTATAGAATGTACTGCCAAGAGATTTAGTAGTTGCAAAATATGAAATGATAAATATGTTTGGCTGATATCTATTTTGATATATTCTCGAATGATGATAGAACAAGCTCTGTTTCAAGACAACGAGTCATATTTCATTTTTATTGCCTATGTAACTTGATGATTTAAGATTATGCAAAAAACAGTATACAGTGAAACTGCTCAAATTGCACCATGTCCTGTATACGATTTACCATTGTGAAAATTCAAAAATTAAGCACTTCTACTATCAAGGTTTGAGAAAATTTCAACGGATGAGCTTTGTTGTAAAATATTATATAATAATATTCCAGAAATTTTTAACTGTATTTTTACATGAAACGTGGGCATCCAAAATATATAACTAAAATAGGAATGGATCAATGGTACTGCTTTACTGGCTACCAATAAGGGTGTCAGTTCACCATATGTATCAGTATACCATATGTATCAGTAGCACAAGACGAAGACATATAACAATGATGAAAGGCAAATGAAGAAATGTATTCATTATTTAATGCATTTCTGCCACAGTTCTCAAGTTTTAAATGCCATAGGCATATTGGACAGACACAATAAACAAAGTATGAACAAATGGTGTGCAGTTATTCATCCTTATTATCGCCTTATTTTCTTGCAGCTCATTATACCTTATTATATCAATATGTACCTATTAGGATCTCACAATTAGTTGGTGCATTGGTATAGTCAGTAAAAATCACTTTCGATTTATTATGATGATCAATATTACCAAAAATCATTTTCTTAATTAACTTTTGATTAAATTGCATAAACAGTTCGGTTTCCAAAAGTTTTTTTACAGAACAGCCATGGTATACATGTCATCTTTTTAAATCTAACATCTTCAACATTGACAGGAAATCTGATATTATCAATCTGCTTTCATAGAAGCAGAACTGGCGAATTTTGATGAACCTTTTCTACCACTCCTTTTGAAAATAACTAAAGATATGAAGTTCAAGAGGACACTAGTCGTACCTAATTCGGGCAAATTGTGAAGGTCATGTTTTCTTATGACTGTCAACAAGATGGCATGTGAAAAACACCTCCGTTGATTCAGCAGAGTAAAACAAGATGAATGAGGCTAGAGAACTAGATCCTAACAAGTCTTAGATTCTTAGATCCCAGTACAGCTATAGAGAACTGAATGCCATTGGTCGTGTAATTACTACAAGCTTTACAAGGCTAATATTCAATCCTTATGATGAATCTCAGTCAGTTTGCAATTGGGAATTAAGCATCGAGGGAATAGATTCTTATTTGTATTGTTTAATGGCGATGTATTGGCTCTGATTATTGTTGATTATTGCTAATGATTGGATCCAGGTACTATCTATTAGTCTCTATTTATTCCGTTGTTATGAGGAATATGCTATTGGGAATGACATGTTATGGAACCTGTTATTAGTATAGTTCAACAGACGTGCTGTGAGTCCCTCTGGGTGCATAACAGAACACAACAGATCTGTACCTAAAGGTAAATGTTTATGGCAAATATGAGTGGTAAGATATCTTATGAAATCTACCTTATGCCTTGGTCACACTTGCGCCCCGCCGATTGATCGGAGCAAATGTGACCCAGGCATTAATAAAGGTAGGCTGTTGGTCTCCAATTTGGTCCAAACAAAAGCCAAAGTTATGACAGTGAGATAATACTCTAAATATTATAAATAAAAAAGAAAAACTTAGTGGATTAGTATACCGACCTGTCGATTAACTCATACTATTCCTCAATTGAATATAATGATAAACCATTTGCTTAATAAATGTATTAACATTTATTTGAAATAGAAGATTTTGAAATTTTCTGGTTCATGTACATTAGTAGCAAAACATCATAATCACCTGACAGAAGTGTGACCAAGATGATTACTATAATTGCATTAAGATAAACAATTTCTCACATACTGTAAGCAGATAATAGTATTAAAGTCAAAGAACTGTCAGTTACTTTATTATCCCTTCATCAATTATGTATAATTAACATAGTAATGCATGACCCAAATGTAACATGCCACGCAGAGGCATACTAGCCTTCAGTCATATATAATACCCTGACGCAGAGGTAGTTATGTTCCACATCGCAAAATATGATGAAGAATTCTAAGATACCCTTTCGACTACTTATTTGGTTCTCAGAGGCGCTCCCATTGCATCTGAAAACTAACAAGAGGGGGGGGGGCAAATTGAAACCACTGAAAATGGTTGTAAGGAATATTAGAAACACCAAGTAATAAATAAACGGTGACCCATGTGTAGAAGAGATTGATATATATAAGAGTCAATAAAAGAATTAATCTATACTCTAATTTATACAAAAATGCTAGAAAATGAAGCAGTTTATTCTCTGGTTGCTAATTTACTGTTTTTATACAATCATATTTACAATGTTTCACGTGTCTGTAAGAAGAAATGAGGTGTTTCAATGTTTCACGTGTCTGTAAGAAGAAATGAGGTGATAAAACTTTGGGCAGACAGGCATTATAACAGTAGAGAGAATTACATCTATATTTTCTAATTAAGGAGTTGTTTTATAAGGTATCCTCAGAATCACCTTAAAGCACATATTTTACTCCGACATCACTTGTAATGAACAAACATGATGACCCTAGCGGAAACGTTTCAAGTTCATAGAAATATCTTGTCTGAAAATCCTACTTCAAAGTTCTATGAGGGAACGTTCAGTCTATTCACAATTGATTTTCGTTTCTATAACTATGGTTGATTTCACCATTTTATCAGCAATTTAGATAATGGCCACCAGTTTTTATGATACACATGAATATCTTTACTTCATTATCACATTTAAAATAAAGATGAATGAATACTTTTTTCATTTAGCCTACTTTGAAAAGTTAAAGTAGCTGCCAGAGGGGAATTTTTCCAATTAAGATACAAAAGATTATACTATAGAGAATGGAATATCATATAGATTTAGATTTGATGAAATTACATACCCTCATAAGTACATATATATGTATATATATTGGTGCGATGTACTGTATCAATTATGAATACATATGTAATTTGCCTGTTTCTATAGAAAATATTGAGTATGTTGCTAAAAATTTCATTTACCCTGCGTGCAGAGTCTAGTTAAACTACACTCTGCCTAGTAGAGACCATATTACAGTTTAGTTAAGCCCCGCCCCCACGACGGGAACCGGTGACAGTTTGGGTAAATCACTTTTGACCTACGCGCTGACCTTCCACCAATCAGAGAGCTTGAAGAAACATACGCCAAATGCGTTCTAATTAAATATGCGCATATCATTGGTAATTCTGGGCTCAACGATGACGTCAGAAGGAATGACCATATAAAGAACGTCGGTCAAAATTGGCCGACGAACACTGATTGGCGCGGTGAGTTCACAGGATTATTTTAGTTTGAAAGAGTGAAGACGAAGCTCTCTTTTAAGAAGTGAAGTCAAACGAATGCAAAGGGTAAATTTCATTCAGTTTTGAGCAAAATACTCAATCAGTCTGGCGCTGGATTGAAAATTAGAGAAATGTGACTCAGGCATAAAAAATTGATTGATATGGCACCTGCATACCCGCCCACCCATCAGAACAAGACGAAAGCAATATAGCACTTTTTCAAAATGTGATAAAAATTAACACTGCATTTTTAACTATAATTGATTGTAAATTTGACTAAAGTAGACAAATCTAACTTGCACCTGATGGAACTAATTTGCACTAGACTGTACCAAATAACATGTGACTGAACTTAATGTGCCTTATAGATGCTGATAGGAAAGGAACTAATAAGTACCACTTACTGCAATGAGATGGAAAATTTGAAATAAATATATACAATTCAAAACCATATAAAGTATAAATAATAGAACACATTGCGATAATAGCTTACCATGAAAAGATAAGTAACGTACATAACACACATAAGAATTTCCTGCATTCAATACCCATCAATAAGAAGTTATGAGGCAATTACTAGGAAGGTCAATGATGAAGGTTAACTTCTGAGATAAAATCACGAATCTTTCAGGATGTTGAAGAAAATCAATGGTCCTAATTCCATAGTCAGAAATCACTGATTGGTAAATGAGTGAAAGAAAAAGATCTCAATGTAAATCCGTGAAGCCATCAAAAATGAGGAGGAAGTAAACGATATACTATGTGGAAAGAATAATAAAATAGTCATCAGGCAGTGATCACTCCAGTTATGTTTAAAATGCAGAAGTATGATAAAGAGAGAAATTTGCAAGGAATGAAGTAAATAAGCATGAAATGTTCAATCTAAATTTTTAAGAAATGCCAAGAATTCATGAACCACCATCAAAGTTTTAAGAGAAATAATGGTGACTATGTATAACCAAATGAGATTTTTCTAATGGGCGCCTTACACCCTAAGAAAGCTGTATACTCCTGAACAATGAACCTGATGATTCTAAAGTCCATTGTTTTTGATCCATATTCATTTCATTCTTGTTCCTGATTGGAAGTTTCAGTCACATGACCAAACTATGATACTATGGGAAAAGATGACTTCGGTAAAAATTGCTATAATAGAGGCTCTTATGCCAGACCTCCTCAATAACCCATGAGTACAGCACTTATATCTTGTGGGCCATAAATCTTGAACATTACTATTCAAATCAACTTATGTTTTGGTTTTTCTATTAGCAAGAGCACAACTACCCATGTTTTCATTTTTCATATGAAACTAGAGAGAATGTATTCCGATGCCTATCACAACAAAGGAGAAAATGCCATGGTAACCACTGATAGAGATAATAACTTTTAATAAATGGAAATTGAATCATTAATGATCATCTGCAACATTCTACTTTAATAATTAATCGAAGTTATAATATAAAGATTCCATGATTAAATAATGTTAAGGATTAGGAAAGGTCAGATTAACCCATAAGGTTAATATTAACAGTTGAAGAACATGTCAAAACAATATCAGCAAAGAGATCGGGGAGTTGTTGAATGAATATCTCTTTCCCAGCACATCAGGGAAAATTGGAGAGGGGGCAAATCAGGGCTTGGTTCAAGTATATTTTATTACACAAATACGTATGTATGAAGAATTCTCTGTTCAATAATCTTTCATTCTTTCCCTTATAACAATTATTACATTCCACCTATCTACGTGTAGGCCCTGCACCAGTCTCTCAAATAAAAATAAGACCTTGAACAAGACTGACACTACCCTTTGTTAGAAAAATAAATCATGGGGGTAAGAAACTTGATTCAAGATAATGGGAATAATTTCAGTTGAATCCTTCTTATGTGACACCTTGAAATGTGAAATATCTCCTGATCTTAATGGTGTTTGTCTAGACATTGTTGAGACAGATATATTAAAAAATGCTATCAGCTCTCAGTGAGTGTACATTAAAGCACATATCATCTTAAATAGACAGATACCCTGATATGAAAGTCAGATTATAAAAAAACCAACAAAGAAAAAAGAGTGCAGTTGGCTGATCATTGGTCACTTGTTTTTATCTGGAACTGTCTTAATGCATCTTCGCACGCTCGGTCTTCACTGCATACATGATGAACGTCGGGCGCTGAGTGAACGAAGATGGTCTTAATGGCTGATGCCACAAATAGAAAAAGTCAAGAAAAGCTTGTGAACATCATTATTTTGTTTTCTCCAGAAATACCTCCATGATGTTCAGGGATATAAAAAGTCAATGAATGTCATATTCCAGCTAGAAGTTGACATTTCTAAATAGTGAAGCAGTGTCAGAAAATCATGTGTTAAATATCAATAAGCTTATGATAAGGTCATTACGTTTCAGGTAAATAAAAAAAAGAAAAAGTATTTTATTTTTATACAGTTATTGTTGTGGCATTGAGAAAAATTGCATCTTAATCTTTCATTCCCAGAACAGTAAGTTGTTCTTGTATTGTCATAAATATTTTCAAAAAAAAAAAATTAAATAAAAAAAAATACTGATTTTCAAATTGTGTAAAATAAATTAAGAGAATTGATTTCTTTTCAACAATCATGATAAAATATTGAGTTGATATTTTCCAACTTAAGTGTTTACAGAGAAAGATGATGTAGATGACATTACAAATATAAACTGTCCTAATATAGTGAAATAAAACAAACACTATTAGGAAGATCACGGGAGTTCAAAAAGACAAGATGTTAAATCTGATATTAGCCTTTGCCCCTATTAATAGAATACAAAACCACAATTTGCCTTTAATATTTGGTTAAAAAATTAACAAAACATTGGGCTAAAAACATACAATAGATGGTTGTCATTTATCTTATTTATCAGATATTTGCACACGCTGAGTCAATTTATATGAATATTTGGCTTAAATGTTTACAATTGGCAGCGTGTATTGAGGAATAAATAATTATAAATATTGGGAGAGGATTAGGAAAGAATATGAGTGAAACTTACCGACTTGGCATTTGTTATTCTATTTGTTGCTGACATATAATTCAAACATTTACGTACTTATATTCTAGCTGGATAAATATGCGCATATCTAATTAGACAAATCTTGAGTTAGATACTCCAAACCTTTCAGACAGGATTGAAATAAGTACTTGAATCAAATATTTAAATATTGATATAAGTTATTCAAGGACAAATCATTAGGAAAGAGAAAATATACATATTTGACAGCTCACTTGTCAATATTACCAGGCGTAAGTTCAAACCATATAATATCTGAGGAAAAAATGAGCAAGTATATTCACATATATTTTATTACAAAGATGGACTGCCCCTAAGCTCTTTATTGGTTTGCCCTAGAAAAAAATTAATCACTCCCTACATCTCGAACATCATAATCTTTGCAGTTTTAAATCTTGAAAGGTAACCTAGATCTTTAATAAGGTTTCTAAGAGAGGTATACAAATTTAGAATGGAAGGGAATCAGCATTAATTGTGCAGCTTGATCAATAAATCCCCAGAGTTAAAGGTTGTGGTGGCTTTGTTTTAAAATACAAAATAATGTGGAAAGAAATGGAATAAGCAAGGAATAAAATAAAACCAGAACAACGGCAACGCCAAAGCGTAGCGAATCCCATCGAACAGCCATGGATGGCATTTTTACAAACAAAGTATATAGCAAAAATGGCAGGCATTTTTCAAAATGGCCACCTTCTACCAAAAGTGTCATCAGACCATTTGCCATACAAGGGCCGAGCAATATATTCGCTACTTTTTGCTTTATTTTCTTTTAAATTTGTTTATTTCCACTGAAATTTGGTACAGACATAGAGTGTAGAATTCCGCATCTTTTGATTCCATTTTCAAGCCCATTGCCAAATATGGCAAAAAATTATGGTTGTCATAGCAACGGGAGGAATGAGCCACCGGAGCTGCCCATAATTTTACTGCAATTGCATATGCAACAATATCTTTATATGCCCATTTCTCATAACAAAAACATTCAGTTTGGGTAATTTTTATAAACATTGTTTACTTATAGTATTCACATACAAAATATGAACAAAATCGCTCCACTACTTTTCGAGTTATAGTGAAATACGTTAAAATGGCAGCCATTTTGAAAAATGGCCGCCTTCTACCAAAAGTGTCATTAGACAGTGTGCCATGCTTACAGTATTCACATACCAAAAATGAACAAAATCGCTTCACTACTTTTCGAATTATTATAAAATACATTAAAATGGCGGCCATTTTTCAAAATTTTTTTCAAAATGGTCACCTTCTAATAAAAGTGTCATAGGATAGTGTGTCATGCTTTAAGTATTCACATACCAAATATGAACAAAATCGCTCCACTACTTTTCGAGTTATAGTAAAATACTTTAAAATGGTGGCCATTTTAAAAAATGGCCGCCTTCTACCAAAAGTGTCATTAGACAGTGTGCCATCCTTATAGTATTCACATACCAAATATGAACAAAATCGCTTCACTACTTTTCGAGTTATAGTAAAATAGGTTAAAATGGCGGACATTTTTCAAAATGGCGGCCATTTTTTAAAATGGCCACCTTCTACCAAAAGTGTCTTTAGACAGTGTGCAATGTTTATAGTATTCACATACCAAATATGAACAAAATCGCTTCACTACTTTTCGAGTTACAGCAAAAATCGTAAAATAACGAGTAAAGGCCGCCATTTTTCAAGATGGCTGCCATGTACTTCTTTAATATCTACATATCTAGCTTTATTAATGTCCTATATAATTTTTTTACATCTAAAACATATTGCTATTACAGTTTTACATATTGCACCTAAATTACTGTAAATTCGGCACTAAAATGGCCGCCATTTTGAAATGAGTGGCCATTTTGAAAATCGGCTTTCGAGCAGAACTTCTACTCCCATAGGGTATATGTGTACAAAATATGAACAAAATCGGGCCAACGGTATTTGAGTTATTGCCCGGACGGACGTACGTACGTACGTACGGACGGACGGACGGACGGACGGACGGAGGCGTTCCCTATATCCCTCCGAACTTCGTTCGATGGGATAATAAGTGCAACGTAGATAACCTTTAAAATGATAAAAAAAAATGCAAAAGAATCCTAGAGTTATATAAAATTTTTGAGATATTGAGAAAAAAACATGGTAAAGGTGAAATCTTAATATATTTTACTCTCTCTGTATCTAGACATCGTATATTACACAATCATATTTGCTGTTATTACATGAAGAGTGTTATGAAATATTTATTGGGAATAATATATGAACCTAGCATTCGATTCAAGCTAAAATGAAACATGGAGATGCAACATTTACAGATAAATCATAGGACTTCTTAATTCATTTATATTATAAATTGTTCTTATGAAAATCAATTGAATAATAAACGTATAAACAAAGAAATATCTGATATATACTAATGCAGTCTTACTGCAAGTTGTGATAGTTATCTAATGTATATGAAAAAATATCACAATAGGGAAAGAACAATATGGTATTGTTCCACATTTCTCTTCATTACATGATATCCATGATATACCCCTAAGTGAGTCATTCAATAGTTGCAACATGGTTTGTGTATACATACTGACAGATGATAATATAAGAACGAATGTAGTCATTCATAATATACTTGATACTAATAACACTGAGAGTCTATTGTCTTCATTCATGACAATAGCCATGTACACCATCATCAGGCTTTACCCAGTATCCTATACATAGCCACATCTGGGAATGGGTGCTACTTTGCGAGTCTGGCCACTTCTACTTCTTTACCCCTATGAAAAATGTTCTGAATAGAAATTTAAAGGGGGATGATATTGAGATTCCAATAAGCGCAAAAACAAAAATTTAGAAAAATAAATATTGCTGATGATCTTTTTAGTTGTTATCACTAAAGGGTTTACATTCTCTACAGCTCCTGTATTTCTCCCTCCGCATAAAATAGAATCATCAATCAATATTGTTATGTAAACAATCGAAACTAAAGCATTTAACTTTGTGCTTTCTTATGCGAGCATATTCAAGGTTAAAATCGCATGAGCACTCATTGGAACTATGCACTCATTAGAGAGAACATGGTATTGAATATGCTAATAGTTCTGTGCCCTTGTTTGATTTTGCCATTGCAAAAAAGAGAGCTTCGTCTATGCAGTGTGCCACAGGGTACGATCAGACCTGGCATTTGCCTGGAACACTTCATGATTAACGGTTAATTTATATTATAGTACTGTACAGATGTTCTATAATACAGAATTGATTTTCTTTTTATGTTCATTGCATAATATTCATATTTATACATGATCATATTATCAGCTGCTAGCTAACTCCTGCCTGATGCTTATGGAGAAACACTTTAATTAATAAATATTAGAAATTAATATAACCATATATCAAGGATTAAAAGTTGAAAGCAGACAAGTAATAGTTAAAACGTAACTCAAGTTATATTTATTCCACTGGATTGTTTTTGAAATATGATAAAAAAATATTCTGATATTTTTGGTAATTTAGAGAACAAACGAATTGCCTTTATCTTATTCCTTTCTACTTCCTCTATTTCCTCTTTATTTTGCCATTTAACATATGCTAACCATGATATTTCACTCATGGGAAGCATCAAAGTAGACTTTGCTAATGCTGCTACACCAGGAGCAAGGATTAATCCAATACATATCATATTCATATTATTGATAAACATCAACGTGAATCAGTATCAGTTAAAATTAGCCATTCATATGAATTCTCTGTTACAATTACTGACACTGTTTATACATGATCTTGTAGTACACAGTGATCTCACAAGCAATGCACCCAAGGTTGCACCTACTTGGAATCTTGATGAGGCTTGCACCTACATGAAAGCAATGTACACCTATTTGAAAATGAGTAAAATCATAAAAATAAGACACTGTATTTTTGGACAAATTATGGTTTGAATTTGATATTAATAATTCTGCACACACTTGGTGAGAAAAATGACTGGATTAGACTGTAGGGGCGGAGGGCAATGAGCGACTAAAAAGTATTTCAGATCTGATCCCCATCTCTTATAAATGGCCTTCTTAAGTTCATATACTGTAGATGAAAAGTTATGAAAGGTGATAAAATGATAGATCTTGTATCATACCGAAATGTTAGAATTTGGTCAATAATGTTGTTTGCTACACTAGTAAACTGATAAGTCAATTAAACATACATTACATGTATGTAAATATCTGAATCCAATACCAGGCATCCTCTTCAAGCTTTGATGTACCTATTAATTGATCTTGCTACCTGACAACATATGCTACATATACATCTGCCCTACTATGCAGAATATTTCTTTCCAATTTTTGAATCTTCAGCAATGCTGGTCTCATTATTCCATGGCATTTCTGCATCGTGATATATCATATATGTAATCTCCTTGCGAGAGCACCGTTACATGTATAAATCATTCAATATAATTAATATGGCATTACATACACCTTATTATGTATACCATATCTCATTCTAATAGTCCACATATTTTCTTTTCATTGGCAATATTCTATAGACTTTGTAATGACTGATATGTGCATGATGTTCTTGATGTATTACTGAGAAATGCAATGGAGGAAGAATTAGGAGTTGTATCTGACTGGGGGAGAGAGCTTTTTACTTGAAATTGTATGAGATCATACAATAGTACTTCATGTCAACATGAAAAACAATAGACATGAGAAACAGCTAAACTCAAGAAGAAACCCTAAGCAAATCTGTTTTTCCATTTAATTTTTACAAGTGTGGTTCTTTAGTTCTTCCAAAGGAGAAGTCTTTAAAACCCTTACCTACCCCCCCCCCCCCTCTTTGTTCATCAACAACATGTTTTAGTTTGAAACCTGACATCTTAATATACTAAATTACATGCATTCAAAACATTTATTTAGAAATATGTACAATATCCTCATATTTCCAAGACATTCCTCAAATGCTCAATTTAATTGAAAAGAAAGAATGCGATAATATCAGATGCTTCAAAAGAAAATATATAGCTACCATAAAACTGACTAGCACATGTACCATGTACTTTAAAGATATCCATACTTTACTATGAAGGTTGTTGATTCAAAAACAAGTAGCTTATATTCCGTTGCAGTAGTATATGTAACACGGGTGCATTTTTGCAAAATTTTCTTGCCAAATATGGTAAGGAATTGGCGTAAATCAATGACAATTAGAGGCGTCTGCATGTGTTTTATTCAAACTGTATATGGCAGGAATTTTCTCTTCTTATTAGACTAAGCACTAAGTGTAGAGGCTATTAATAAACTTGAACCTCTCCTCAAGAGTAAACTGAACATTCACTATACAGTCACTGGCTAAGACAAGTCAGGATGACTCTGATCTTGTGGTCAAACATCCCCTCTTGCACAACATTTTAACAGGCCCGTAGCCAGGATTTGCCAAGGGGGGTTCTCTTTTTGAAAAATTCCAAGGGGGTTCACTTTTGACAATTTTGGTCCAAACATGGCCAAAATCACTTAAAAAGTGCTCGGCATGGAGAAAAACTGCATGATTTGGGTCGGGGGGGGGGGGTTGCCCGAACCCATTGAACCCCCTGGCTACGGGCCTGATCTTTCAAACCTTCACCTCATCATAACATTACCTTTTACAATTTGAATTTGTTTGGATCTCAATATATAGCTTTTACTGCTTGCCTCCATCTTGGCTTACCAAGGTATGACGTTCCAAACTGGTAAATGAGTATGGCTTGACGCAAGGTTTACCATAATATCTAGTGGGGATACACAAATACACATACTTTATTAGGTCGGTAACAAAGTGTCATTTTTGCAACTTCTGGTCTATTAAAGTTATAGCATTGTTTTTTAAAGCTGAGAGAATCATTAAACATGAAGAACTAAAAACATGATAGAAGACTTCAGTTTAACTTGACTTGCTAAAGTCTTTGAACTTTAGCCTCACATTTGGCATAAATGAATTCCAATTTGCGGAACCTATATTTGATAAGTGTCATAATTACCAGTGAATAATATGCTTAGTGAATTGTGACTTTGTTAGTTGTATCCCAAAGGTATTGTTCATTTCCTTATTAATTTCATATCACATATTATTATTATTGATACAAAACTGTGTTTTTGTTATTAATTATTATTAATTATGTAAGCAACATTTACAAAATGTCAATGAACTTTTAATGTTACATATTGAAACAATGACAGAATTCTATAGCATACAGCTAACAATAAGGGGTTGAACCAGGTTAAATATTGTCTCTAAGCTCATTGGTTAGGATACTAAGATCTATTATTTCCAGTTAGTCATTCAATAAAACAGACCATCTTATTTTATTGATGCCTCACCACTTGGGTTTTCTTGAAGATTTTTACGAGATGGTCTACCACTGATGCAATATGGAGTGGTCTTGCCTCAAGCCCTGGTGACCCCCTGGAGGGAGGGGGGGGGGGCAAGAGACTTGGTGCGATGCTAAATGTGATCCATGCAAGCACTTTCAAAACAATCTCTGAAATTCAAAAAAATATATGAAATATTAGTAGTCTCAAAAGGAGTCTCTAAATATCTAACAATATATGAAAGGCAATATCATGCCTTAAATTGAACGAAATAATTCTGTTATTAAATAGACATTTTCGCGAATGTATTCTACTGTATTTGTATCAAATACAATTCAATTTGTAACATGAATAGGAGATAATATGATTTAAGCAATCCATGCAAAGATTTTGAGATTGGATCCGGAATTAATCAGATCAATTGCTAAATTAAAAGCAAGAACTGCGCATATTTGAGAACATAAAGTCAATAGAAAAATAATTCTGAAAAATTAACTTTTCTTATACTGACTCTAAACATAATATGAAGGGTCATGATGGTTATGTAAATAATCTAACAATTTCTAGGTTTGTTTATCTGTCAGTATATATGGCCTAGTTTTCAACAAAGAACTTCAAATAAAAGACATCCATCATTTGAAATGGGAACAATATAATAAGAGACATTTGACAAATGGTTGGCTTTATTATCATTATATAGCCCGTTTATTAGAATTGGATGGGTGAATCTGACCAGCACTGCATCTCCTGACTACTTAATAAATAAAAAAATTGTTGAATTCTACTGGCCTGAAAAACAACTTATTCTTGTGAATCAATATGTAAAAAGTAAATTGGTATATTTTCAATTATTGTTACCCTTTTCAAGTACCCTGCATGCATAGTCTAGTTAAACTACACTCTGCCTAGTAGAAACCATATTACAGATTAGTAGCCCCGCCCCCACAACGGGTGCCAGTGACAGTTCGGGTAATAAATCACTTCTGACCTACGCGCTGACCTTTCTTCCACCAATCAGCGAGCTTGAAGAAATACGTGCCAAAATAAATTCTGAATTGTCATTGGTCAATTCCGGGTTTAACGATGACGTCAGAAGGAATGACCATATATAGAACGTCGGCCAAATTTGGCCGACGAGCACTGATTGGCGCGGTGAGTTCACAGGTTTATTTTAGTTTGAAAGAGTGAAGACAGAGCTCTCTTTTAAGAAGTGAAGTCGAACGAATGCAAAGGGTACTTTTCAAGAGTTCCATTTCACATCTTTAAAAGAGAGCTTCATCGATAAATTTCTTTCATCCTCAGAGTATCAGAGTTAGTTATTGTATATTTTCTGCCTGATATTATAGATCTTTGCCTCATAAATGTGATGAAGGGGCTGGCGTTTTTATTACATTGTAATATAATTATTATATTAGAATAGATTTCCATTTCTTGAGCACATGACCACATGTACTATTTGTATATTAATCCTAACTACTGTAGGACCAATAGACAATGTAGGACCAATAGACAATGTAGGACCAATAGACAATGTAGGACCAATAGACATTGTAGGGCCAATAGACAATGTAGGACCAATAGACAATGTAGGACCAATAGACAATGTAGGACCAATAGACAATGTAGGACCAATAGACATTGTAGGGCCAATAGACAATGTAGGACCAATAGACAATGTAGGACCAATAGACAATGTAGGACCAATAGACAATGTAGGACCAATAGACATTGTAGGGCCAATAGACAATGTAGGACCAATAGACATTGTAGGGCCAATAGACAATGTAGGACCAATAGACAATGTGTGTATAAGGCTATGAATTGAAATGTCCATGTGACTACAATACAAACACTTAGATGTAACATTACATGATGAATGTAATGTGATGATAAAAGTCAGACCATGAGATTTTCTACCATTATTTCAAAATATTCCAACTAACTAGCTATTGATCACCAAACAAACACAGGCTCAAATCAACATCAGAATTTGAGAATTTGTGTTCCAATCGAGAATAAATCTGAATAGCTGGAACTGTAACCTTGTGAATCAAAATGGAGTAGCTGGAGAAATAATGACATGGCAGACTAATGTACAAGACCTTAATGATCACCCTGTATTATGGCCTGTATTGCAACTGAAAATCATTGAACTCCTTAGATCTTCATAAATTCACCTCATGCGGCAGATCAGAGAATACATGTGATGAAATCAATAGTATTGAAAGCACAGGAAAGCACAGGAAAATTAGAACCATTACATTAATGGCATATATACTAACAATCCACATGACAACAACAGAGCTTGCTTTGTAATAAGCAGTCAGAGAAATGGAGACTATTTAGTACATGTACACACTGTTTATTCCATCTAGTCTTGAATCATGTCTCTGATCAGAACCCCCAAGCCCCCACCCCTGCATCTTGGATTTACAAGGTATGATGATTTTGAAAATCAAACTGGGAAACGAGTTTGCACCCCTGTTCATTTCCCTTAGATAAAGAAATACAATCTTAATCCCTCGGGGTATTTCATATGACTGAAGGAATGCACTGGTTTAACAGTATGAGAGAAATGGCATTCTGATACTCATAGCATCTCTCTCTGTTGCATCACAGAAGGATAGAGATGGAGAGGGCGTGGCTTACCACGATGGAGAAATAGGGACTGGTGCATGAGGGCTAGGTGTAAAAAATGACATTCACATCAAACTGCCCACACAGGAGATAAGTTTCTAGAATCTCCATAGATGCCATTCTGATACTCATACCATCTTTCTGTTTCATCAGGGCTGAGAAGAAATGAGATGTCATGGTATATCATGATGCTAGATGCAGATTTACATCAGACAAAAGTCAGGTCAGGCAGCTCACCCATAGCAGGCAGAGTGTGCATGTTATTGAGCACATATTGTTAGTGGATTCAAGATTACTACAGGCTGGAATGACATTTATATACAAAATGTCTATTTCTGCCAAATCAATAGTAATAAATCAAACTACTTAAGTGGAAACTGATGTGTCTTCTACTCCCTAATATCCCCAGACCAATATGGAATGAGAGGACCTGTATACAAAGGGTGAGATGTTCGTACAAAACAGTTAACTATTTTGAACAATTTTAACTGTACTTACTAGAACCACTCAAGCAGAAACCGTTGTGCAATGAATTCTTTATAGGAAATGTTATACATGATAAATAATAGACAAATATACCATACAATAGAATCTCTGCAGCTGGGACCACTAATAAATATATTATTCCCATGCACTGTGCAATATGTTCTTGAGACAATTAACAATGGAAGATTTATTCAGAAGGAAAGTGAATACATGTATGGGTATGATGGATGCACAATCTGGGGTTTCTCTACAATATATTGCGCGAATATCATGTCCTTGATAGATGATATTACATTAATTGATTATACCTGTTATATACATGTATATCATATAAAATCTATCCTGAAAGAGCGCAGACTTTTTTCAGTCCATACAAGCTGTAAAACAGATGAGTATCAAAAAGGAATAGAGCTGTACCATGTTGTATGCTTGATTCTTATACATTTATTTCAAAGATTCATACATGGATCAGAATCATGATTCAGGAGTCTAGCCTATATAACAATATCATCAAACTCACTAAGAAGAAATACGAATCATTGATTTGCCATCTCATAATCTTCAGACAAAAGTCCAGCTAGACAATAAGAATAATTGGAGACATGTCAAAAATGAGACATATTGACCTTTAACAATTTACTTTCAGCCAGAATTCTAGTTTTATGATTAATATATTATTACATGCAAAGTAACACCGTATGGCAGATGGTTGGTACCCATATATATGATATGTATATATCCCAGGATTTTAGGATTTAGATCCTATAAATAGGCATCATTTTCACAAGAAACCTCAGTTATGATACTAAATGCTTCTAGATGGAATTTCAACATATTCTGGGGGTCACACTTGTCAATTTCCCTCGTCTGCAGCTTATACATTCTTTTTATTGAACAGAATCAGCGAGTGTATAATCATATTGCACGAAGACAGCCCTGAGTTCAATTTGGTGATATTGATTGTATAATGTCATTATTGTGAATCTACAAACTGGGAGAAGAAAAATCTACATGACATTGAAATGGGAAATATCAGCTGAAGAATATTTGATGATCCAGATAGACGCAGGTTGACTTGAGAGAGCAATTTCGTCCAAGGTGTTAACTTAGTTTCTTTGAAATGTCATTGTGAAGGATGGATATTTCTAAGATGATCTCCAACAAGAATGTCAAGAACATGCCGTTGTAATAATCTTATCAGCAATATGGCTTTCATGAGAACAAAAATTCATAAAAAGTTATTCTAAGCAAACCTTTTCAATAATCCATCTTTTGGAAGTTTGATATTCTTTGTAAGAGAAAAAAAATTATGTCAGAGGCCAAACTTAAATTTCATAATTGTAGTCATCTATGATTGCAGGAAAATCAGAAATATATGTCAAAAATTATTTTAAAATACCAGGTCAACTATGTATAATTAACCCAATATGAGATATAAATCTTCCTAAAATGTTATTTAGGCCATGATCTCTTGAATCTTAATTTTTCTACAATGCACCTTAAATTCAGTTCTAAGCTGGGTGCCTATTTTATATTCAGAACATTTCAAAAGAAGCGATTATGAATCTGGACCCTTTATATTAAGATTTATGTAAACTATTTTTAACACTCATTTATATCATCATGGTCAAGACCTGGTGGACAACCGTCTGTCCGTTGCAATCCTACACACTCCAGTGATTTATTATATGTTTTAACTTTCTAGAGGGGGGCCAATAATGCTATGTAGCCTCGGCCCCTCACAATCTTGCCATGGTGAATCACAGAATAACATTCTGTATGATATAATATATGTTGTTATAATATACCAGATTATGGTAAATTTCGAAAACATAATTTGTGCAACAATAGGTGTAATAAGCTTAACATTATTTATTAAATCATATCAACATTGTAAGTGAAAAGAAATAATGTAACAAATACAGTAATCTGTAATCAGAAACTTACAGACCCATGGTTTAATCTTGACTGGCAATGTTTGGAAACCAAGATTATTGCTAACTCTCTGGTATGCCATTTCATTTAGCTATTAACGATGTTTTCAAATTAATAATCACATATAAACCTATATTCTTGAGTCTGTAATAAAATCAAGCCATGCTGTTCCAATACTTAATTAGTGGCCCCCTGCCTCTCTTAAATCCCCCCCTCCCCTTGCCATCTCTCGTGATAGAAAAAAAAAAACATGACAAGCTACACTCAAGAAAAATCACTTTAGATTTAATATCTATTTCTGCAACTGATTCATTCATTTGGATGTAACTCACATAATGTGGCATCACTTTACAGGACGACAATATATATGTACATATATAATAGATGACCTTACAATATAAGGCGTTCATAATATACATATCATATCATTAATGTCAAATTAAAAATCAATATAAAAATTTGCAATTATTGTCTAAACATTCGAAAGTTTAAAAGAACAATTGATGAAGAATATGTAACATGTTGATGTTACCTCGATTTGGAGTTATATTTTGTGAGAACGGAATTCCCATTTTCAGTAAGATATAACCATGAATGTGGAGATGTACAAAAATCAATGCATCCGAATAATATGTATAAAGTAGATGGCAAGCAAATGAGACCATCTATTTGAGGAACATCTAATATCAGTTCCCAATTATTCCGCAATATATCTCTGTGATATACTTGACAATAACACAAATACCAATAACCCTATGAGCCCAGTTGATTAGAATCATTTTTCTATTGTTTATTGGGTTTAGGATTGCCAATTGTAAGTTCTTATTGTTATATATAACCTCTATAAATAATCAAAACATGAACTGAACTAAGTAACTGTATTTTACCCATATAAACAAATAACATTGACTTGTAAAATGTCTTAAGTATCATCTTTTAAATATTCAATCGTGTAATTTGAAAAAGTCAACTTTACCAGGAATAAATCATATAAGCATGAAGCCTACACATCAAATTACGTACTGGGAAGCAATGAAATCTGTCATTGCTTCAAATTTCATGGTGAAATAGATCGCAGAATTCAGTTAGCATGAGCAGACAACTACTATTTTAACATTGTATTGCCTCACTGTGGACTAATCAATGTGCTAGATCAATATTCCCTGCAGCCTGTGGATAAGCACTAACCTCGTGCATGATCGAAAATTATATTTTGCATATTGGATTAATATTCTACCTAGGCTACCTCTTATTCTCAAAGCAAGGAATTTTTCCAGAGCATGACAACCCAGGAACCTACGTATTGATATGATCATTAAATGCATCGACTTTTACAACTTATTGTGGCTGAACAATATAATTGGGCCTCATTATCGTTGACTATATGGATCTCTGGTTAACTGTTGTCTGGGAATGGAACAGGTACTATTCAATATAACAGAATACACAACATGTAGTGCACTTGGGAGATTGTTTGATTGGACCATTTTTCTTGTTGTTAGCAGCTATTTTTGTTGTAGGTTGAGATTGATAACGTTGGAAATGTCAAATGTGTTTTCTCAGTAATTGGTTGCGTTATCTGGCACAACCTAACTTACAAAGGGTATGAACGTACAAGATTCCATCAACATAGTCCTAGAAATGGTATGTGGATATCAAATCTATAGTCTAATATTGTGAAATACATGGATTTGATTCCAAAAAGCAAAAAATCTGAAAATTCTGAAAAAATACTTACCATTTTTTTATATAATTAATTAACAATATTTATGAATTACTTATTTAAAAAGGATATGGCCATGTGATGATCTTGAGGCACCAAAATCTTAACGGCATTGTTTGCGTCAACTTCCAACAAGATATTTTAGAAAATCCTGGGAACGGTAGTTCCTCTTCTTCATCCAAATCGTCATTGATATCAAATTCCACAGTTTCGTGTGTCTCTGATAAACGAACTCCATAAGATTCACGTCTTTCTCGAGCCGGGACACTCATTTCTGAATCCGTTGCGGTTCTATAACTTAATGCACTTCTAAATGAACCATGTCTACGATTTAGGGATGACTCAACATCTAATTCCTCATGATCTGAATCGTCATTGTTGTGATTTGTTGGGTTGCGATGGATAACCTCCAAAGGTATATCCACAGTCAGAATGTTGGTGTCCATTTTACCACTAGATTCCTCTGCCATTATAACTCATATGTACTGCTATAATATCGGACCCATACCCAAACTGTGGTATTTTACTGAGAGTTTATGCTTGATTGAAGCACAATCAAAACATTGCATTTTGACATAGCTATTTGCAATGTGTGTATCAAAATCCAAGGGTAAATAATATCCTCTTTAGATTGGAGGTAATCCAAGAATTTATGTCCATATGCAGATTATAAACAGAATGTGTAGATGTAACACCTTTCAGAATGAGAATGAAGATCTGATAATTTTTTTTCTCTTCAAATATCAAAGATGGTCGAATGGCGCTCCTTGCTAAAGCACAAATTCTGCTCCTAGTTTAACAGCTGAAATTATAATCCCTCTGTCTTTAAATCCGTTTGAAATGTGTTCAATTAAGAATACATAATTCACTGCATCCGATGATCACGTTGGTATTTGAAAAATTCCCATTAATCTGTCATTTTTGACAATGTAACACGGAGCATCCGTGAAACTACTTCTTTCTTCAGTAATCATTCTTGATTGAGTAAGTGGTCACGTGATCATGCACCTGGCTGCTAATAGATGGCATAATGGTATTGAACCAATATAATATTAATTCTTGACCTCCATGACAACTTCAATCAATGCTTGCAGTTCCATCTTTAATAGCTAGTCTGTATTGAGCACCCATCGGTTATAAATAGTCTATATATGATATAATAATATATTGAAAATGAAAAAGAGGAAATAAATAGAATTGAAAGTTTTTCTGGCTTGGGGACAACGATGTTCAATAAATTTAAAGCGAGGGTGATCCTAAATAACTAGAAAAGGTATTCCTTTAGGGGTAAATACTACTAAATAGTCATGTGAATATTTTCATTTGCTTACCATAATTCACCCTTCCTATACAATCCCAAAGTTTGATGATTTCGCATAAATGGGAAAAAGCATTTATTATCTAGGTTTTCAAGTAAAAAAATTGATTCACTTGCATATCATTTTTCAGGGGAAGATTCGTTCTTTATCAAATTGTCCATGTCCATGTTCAAATTTTAGCAAATATTGGTTTGATATTACCTATGCAGATTGAGTATGCAGAAAATATCTGGTGTTGATACCATGAGGAATTGGTGCAGAAAACAAATTATTCTTGCATCTTGAAAGTCATGGTTTTTTTTTATTGCAGACCTTGAAGATTATTATTATTAGCATTATTTTTTGAGAAAACTTCGACTCCAATCTTTGCAGTGATATATGGGCAAACTTGAACCAGAGCTTGTGAGCAGTTACCCTTTGCATTTGTATGACAACGCTTCTTAAAAGAGAACTTCGTCTTTACTCTCAGTTTACAATGAATCTCTGAACTCACCAAGCCAATCAGAGTTTATTGGCAAAATACTGACAACTTTATATATATGGTCATTTCCTCTGACATAATCGGTATATGATGGAAAATAAACAAACTTAGTTATTTTACAATGTATACATATTTATTTTATATACTAGATATCTCTTATGACAGGTCACATAAGTAAAACAATATCAACTGAATATATTTCTTACATTAGCTTATATTGAACACCATATTTTGTTTTTATTAAGCAACAACTCGTGAAAGACACAAGTGAAATCAAGCAACATGTGTCCAGAAAACAACATAACAAGTGTCTTTAAAGGATAAGGAGTCTTACAAAGAAAAAGATATATTTGTACTACTGTACTAGGATCTTTCATAGATATCCAGAGCCATATTAGAGAGGCCATTCCATTATAGACTCCTTCACCTAGCTGCTAAATGTTTTCAATATTGATGACATAAATTAACATACAACATTATCATTTCTGTGTTATTACTGTTGTGATTATCATCAATAGAAAACATGAGAAGAAGAATGCAATAGGAGATTAATTAAAGAGTCTGTTGACAAACTTGAGCCCCCTATGCAAAAGGACATTTCATTCAACTTACTTTTCAAAAAAAAGATTTCATTCAACTTAATCTTTCATTTATTTGCATTTTGTGAAATTCAAGTCAGAAAATGTTGCTACTGAAGAGATATTCAATGGTGTTACTTTAACCTTATGCTATATTCTTACAACCCCGCATGGATGGTGTCAAAATAAACAACGTTATTAGTAACCATTCCGACAGGGCTATTAAAAATACAGATCATTGTTTCCTCTGTCTCAACTGACTATAAACCCTTTTCCTCTACCCCCCTCTATATGTACAATCAATGATAATTATTATACACTGAATTATTGTATTATATACATCTCATTAAAAATAAATAAATTATTTGCTCCTTACTTGATACTATACATTCTGAATCACCAACCATTTTGGAAGATAAATCACAGGGTGTCCAGTGAAAAGCAGAACTAACCTTTTTATGGGACAAAATGATGTTGTAATTCAGACTGCATAACAGCAAGCTATTCATATAACATTCAGTTATAGCTGTGTTTCATAATATAATATTTATCTTGCATACATTACACATGTACAATATTACATTGAAGGGATCACTAACAGTTTGTGTAATTGACTACTTGGTCATGCTTTTCAATGCCACTCCTCTCTAAATTGTATTTTTCCATGCTAAATCCATTTTCATTGAAAACATAACCATTCAGTCATTTCACATATGGACTGTCCTATATGGCTACCTATACTATCAGGTAATTCTAACAAAATATTTAAGCATTTCTTTCATCCATTTTACTATTTAAACAAGACTCCTTTTACATATGGAATCCAACTGAAAGAGTAAATTGGGTGATATTGCAACAAGCTGATATACGACTGGAAACGACTTCTAAAATGTCTAATACCTACATGTATCCTAGTATTATAAGTATGTGCACTAATATGTACTTTATATCGGAAAACAAAATGGAACATTAAACTGAAACATTCAGGAGTTTGCAATACCTGAAAGAATCTTGAATGAATAGCTTATATACAAATCAAAGACTAGAGTAATCTGATTGGTGGAATATAATTAGCAGCTGTCTGTGAACCAATCAGATTATTGATATCTCTGCATGCCTTGTCTATTCAAGTTTTTATTGATAATTGTTGAATTAAAAACTTCCTATTTTTATTATCATTCTTTGCAAGGATTCATACTGTTTATATTGAAATGAAAAAGCCCTCAATTAAATATATTTTTAATAGGTCTATTCGTTGAAAACCTAAGAGCTGCACTGAGAATACACTTTATCTGATATAAAGGATATATACAACCAAAAATCCTAAGAGGACAATTATTGTTTAGCCATTGCTTAACTGTACTTCAAGCAGATACCATTGCACTCTTTCCTATTGGAACACTATCGCATATATATAAAATTTTGCAGATTGCTAAACTTCAGTATGTCAAGAACTATCAGATTATGCACTGAAAAAAACTTTATATCCTAAAACGACCCCTTTTTCTGGGCAACTGGACTAAGAGGACATCGCTTCAGGGATATACAGTACATTTGTGTATAATGTACAAGCCACAGTTTTATTCAACAATGGGGCAATCTCCTCTATAGAGTGTATTTCATTGTGTATTTATAGCAGCTGGTTGTATTAGACTCGTTGGATTTCAAATAATTTTACATCAGTGTCATACCATATAGGGGGATCCACATTCCTGGAAATATAAAAATAACGAATATAAAATGTTATAATGCTTTGAGATTGCAAAATATAGTGGAAATAGAGAAATAAGGCATACTCTTGATTAAAAATAATTATTTTGGAGAAAATGGCAGGAAATACAATTGACCACAATGCTTATCAATTCACGGCTTAAACATTCATTTTGAACAGAAAAAACACATATTGAATCATTAAGAAAGCTGGAGTTTTCTTATTAGAAAGCTAGTATATGACTATATAATATATTACCTGAGATATATGACACCCCACATGTAAGTTCTAAACCACATGGTTGTGCCGCTATTTGCCTGGTACTTCCTTATAAGGATTGGATGAGGAACAGGAAGTAAACCAACTAGTGTACCATGCTGTAAGAACTTAAGGATTTCACTTTCATCTGTCAAGCCCCTAAAATCATCAGAAAATCATTTTTGTTTTGGTTTGGTTTTCACTTATAATAACAGGTGTACAGTACTGTTACATAATCCAGAAGTTGTCCAAATAGAATCTTCAAGTGTTAATTGCCACAAGGGTGTAATTAGCACTTAAGTCTAACAGAATTGGGATTGGAAGGGGGAGGGTTGAAATTTGCCATTTTTTTATGCAATTTCCTGCCAGGGTCAGAATTTTCGATCGTTATTGCTAAACAGTAAATAAAAGCAGTTGAGTCACTCGGCATAACTTGGTGAGTTACAGTATTACTCCAAAGATAGTATTGAAAAAGCCAGTTCTTGGATCTTCATTTTGAGAGCATTTCAGAGTTTTTGGTAGTAATAAGTGAGTTGGTTTCACTGCTCGATTGACTAAGATTGCTGATATACTAAACTTATAAAAACTATTGAGTTTTTTTTGTTTCAGTGACATCTTATTTTCATGACTACATACAAAACTACATACTTGTCAATGCAGATCTTTTCAACTTGGGGGACTAAAACTTGCAACAGTCTCATGATGGTCTGTAATGGGAGTTTCTGCTTCCAAGACTGGACCTAAATACAATGGAGAAAATACCATTAAGCATGTTTTCCAACAGTACAAGAAGGATTTGGAGGAGTTATGAAGGCACAAAGTAAAAGGGCATATAGCTTGCTCTATTTATGAAAATGAGAGAGAAATATAGATTTATTTTACCCAATCAGGTGAGGCCACCCATCCTGTACTTGTCTGTGATCCTGTACGCATCAGTGGAGGCCTTGCTACGTCACTAGGCCCAACTTTCTCTGTAGGACTATGCGGTGGTGTAGGCTGAAAAATGAACTTAAAATATATTGCTTTTTCCTATGTATCTAGAAAACATATCATATTATATATAGCCTACTTATATACTATAATATAATAGTGTTTATGGAATCAATGATTAATTGGGTGAAAACTACACATCGCACCCTAATTGAAACTCTTGATACAATACAGGCTTAAATCCTTTAATGAAGCAGCTTATACAAATGCAGTTAACACATACCAAACTTTTAGTGTTTGATAGTGTTTTGTTCTTAGTTGCATCACCACCTGCCACATGCTCTTCATCTTTGATATCACTAGGAGGCTGTATAGATTCAGATCCACTTGTTGATGCTAGATTTTTTAATGTCACTTTTTCATCACCACTTGGATTCCCTGGCATCATAGCAGCTGGTGTTTTCTCCACCATATTCTCTAATCCTGCAAACAAGGCATTGTTAAAGGCTATTTTGTCAGTTAACACCGCACAGAGTGAACAATATTGCACCATTGAAAAGAATATTAAGAAGGGTTAAATACAAAGTTTGGCAAAAGTATGATGATAGTGTAGTTTGTTATTTATCTAAGGAATTAACATCAAAAATGATGTGAGATTATAAACACTTAGTAACATTATACATTTAAGGGATTAAAATAATTAGTTGTAAATTTCATACTGCAGTTTGCATGGAAATGTGTAAAAAATATTTGAGTGATATTATATGTAGTGTACCTGGAAGTGCTGGTAGAGAAGCCTTCAGTGTCCCTGGCTCTGCTTCTGTTGCTGGGGTTGAGCCTTCCATTGACTTTAATGGTGCTGCCCCATCATCAAGTGTGGGAGACACTGGTGCCATCTTTCCTATTAGTTGTGTACATGTTATAATTTTCTTACATAACTGTACATGTTATAATATACTGTTAAGGATCAGTTGTGAATGAACAAAGTTGATTTCATTATATACAGGGGGGGAATACGTGACTGTTTTATTAATGAAGATCTCGGAAAATTGAATTGAAAGTCAATAAAAAATTTCAAATTTCATAGATTAGAATAGTCAGGGTGGGGTAAAACCAAAATGAATTTTCAACAATGTCATCATTTGGATACCATCCCCTACCCTGGCATTATCTAAATGCTTTCACAAAATTGAAATTTGCTGACAGTATCATCTTTTGAATATATCATACACAGTCATCTGGAAATATTAAAGGATCTAAGCCCAAGACTCAATGCATTGTTTGCTGAATCATACCATGAAGGTGTTGTTTCCAAACCTTTGCATGACCGCACAGCGGGAATGCAAAGTTTAGGAAACAACGCCTGAGTGGAATGAAGCAGTTACAATGCATTGAGTCTTGGGCTTAAATTCTTTTCACACATTTCAATTTTTTCTATAAAATCATTTAAAAGGAACGAAACGAAATCACTAAAAGAACACATTTTCAATGAAATTTTATGCAAGGGTCAAGTTGGCAAGTCATCAAATCCAATGTGAAAAATCCATTCATCACCATGACAACTGTTTAACCAGTGACCTTACATGTGTTATTGATAGTTTCACACACTGTTCATTATGTGAATACCCTGTTGGGATTGGCTGGAATCGGACACACCTTGCCTAGCTATGTGTGAATTATTGTTATTGTTGATCTTTATTGAAATAATTTCATACTAAATCAGACAACAGAGACTACTACCTGTACTAGTGAACTCATACAGCAATCTGTAAACAAAAACAAAAATATGTATACCTTTCTTTTTAGAGAGGGCTTTGGCGATAGAACTGTGGTCCACAGGTAGGTTGGCTAGCTGATGGAAAACATTACGCTTGCGGATTATTGTGTAGACTAGATTGGAATTGCCTGAAAAGATAAGCACATGGATTAAGAAATAACTGTCTGCAATTCTTTATTGTTTGGAAAGGCCTGCCTTACCTGGAAGGCTGGTTTTACATGAATGTCTGACTTTAAATGGATGGCTTAGTTAACCTTAATATCTGGCTTGACCTGAATATCTGGCTTTAACAGGATGTCTGTCTTTCCATAAATATCTGGCTTTTCTTGAATGTCCAACTTTACCTCAATTTTTGACTTTTTAACTCAGAATTGTATAAAAATAAAAGAAAATCAGATACATGTACTTTCTTAAGATTTGACAGAAGACCAAACTGTTTAAACAATAACCATAAGTAGATTTCAAATGCCTGTATATGAATTTATGCTTACCATCAAACTGATATTGTATGATGTTATTGAAGACCTCAAGGAGGAAGAAAACAAGATGGTGATTGGTTGGACTAGCAAACAAAAACCAAGGAGTGCTGAAAGCCTGAAAAGCAGAGTATAAATAGACATAATTACACATTTGATGTGTGTGCATATAATCATAAAACTGAGCATGTTCACTTTGCTTATCTAAGCCAGTGTTTTGATCTAATTTTGAATCAAAAACAAGATTCATGTGATATTTTCTCATTATAAATGATGTTTCACCACAAATGTGTGCATGCTACATTGCAAATGGTGTGCTTTACCTACCTCTAGTAGATGTAGTAGCTTTGTACTGGCGACCATTGAGAGTGTCTTCAAATAGGGAGACACTGGAAATATAATACAAGTTATGTCAGAAATGGTGAACAGACATGTAATACCATATTAGCCGTAATTGGCGCCCATGTCCCTATTAGCACCCCCCCAGACATTTGGAGGCCCGAGGGTGAGCCCCTGGGTGGAGAATCAGCGATCATTAGGGTCAAACCTGAGAAATCCAGTGGCCAATAATAGAGTACTTTCCAAAAGGTATTCCTGCTTGAATATGTCACGCTTTTCACCATAAGATGTATATAATGTTGGTAATTCAAGTCCATATCCATTATTTTTATGTCTACCAGTGATTTTTCCAGTAATCTTGCCACCTCGTTTCAGTGTGTTGAAAATAGTCAGTCCCAATATGCAATGCAAAATGAGGCTGAGAAGAAATTTGAATTCGATTCAGTAGGTTTATATCGTTTTCCTATCAACTAGTCGATTAAAATACTGATGTAAGTACATATTTAATATTCCATTGGTGAAGCAAAAAGAGTAGGATAGGTAAGAACCCCACAGTTCATGCAAACGTAGCGAATTTCAAAAACAAACATTTTTTCAATTTTCTTTATAAACTGAAAGTGAGACTCTGGCATTTTTCTCAGTTGGGACTCATATGGGTACTAATAAGGACAACTTTTTGAACTGTTTTGACTTACTTTAAGTGCCTGGGCACCAATTACGGCTAATACTGTATGTGAAATAAAACCCAGATACAATAAGTCTGGGACCTATGGGACTCACCAAAAGTGTTCAGGGAGCCAGGTATTCATATTTCAAGTTTTTTTTAACATGGAAGTCTATGGTAGATTAAAAAATGGTCTTTAGTGGTAGTATTTTAAAATCAAAATGGCTATATATAAACATGTACCATACAAGGTGCAATGCACTTCACATGTGACTTTTGATTATCTTTACAATGATGTTTAACACTTATGTCCTATGCATCTGCATGAGTATAAGAGGGATACATATGTATAAACACCCTGTAAGTATTTTTGTGTTTATACAGGGTGAACCAAATATTGGAGAAGATAAGAGTAAATTACATATACCAATAATAGGAATAGATAGAATGCAATATTTGCTCACTCACCGTTTACTATAATTGTGAGGAGACAATCAAATAAAGGCTGAAGTCGCTGATGCCCAGTCGTGATAATCTTGTGGAAAACCTACATCAAAAAAGTGCAACAAAATTAAAAGCAATACTTGTGTTTATCGTATGATCTGTAAAATGAAGCCCTCTGATTGGTCAGTTCTTGTGCTGTACCAATCTGTATTGCTACTGAGATTGTCCCCGTTGATCATCTCCGTCGCAATACAGAAAATATTGGTACGGAGGGGACAATCTGAGTTGCAATACAGAGGATCACACGATAAAAACATTATTGAATGATTTGAAGTGCAATACAGGATATATTCTGTCTCGATATTCTGTATTGGCACTCGACTTCGTCTCGTACCAATACTGAATTTCTCGAGCAGAATATATCCTGTGTTGCACTTCAAATCATTCAATAACTTATAATATGGCATTATTCAATCAAATCTAGCACACTGGAAATCTTAATAATACATGTATACTTAAAATTTAAAAAAGAAAAACAAGGAAAAAGCTCTTACTACAATAAGAAAGTCAGCATGGGTGCCTGTGAAAACTGGAATGTCCATTGGAACCCGTAAAGTATATGGTTTATTCAGTCGCACTCCAAAGTTCCTCTCTCCACTAAGAAGTAAGAGGATGAAAACTCCAATATGCATCAGACCAACGCGTGCTGCAAAATAAAAAAAAAACATGAATTTTTATTATATCATTTATAGGGATTCAAGTATTGCTTTGATTTTCATTTAAATTCCAGCAATGTGCATTGTATTGATCTTTGTAAATGAATATTTAGTTCTTGGTTCTGAATTTATAATCTCACCACAGTAATAAAACTGATAATGGTAAAAACAAAAATAAACGACTAAATAAAGAAAAATAATAAAAAGTTTATGTCTTAAATGTCTTTTTAGATATGTCAAGTGGATAGCTAGGGACACAGCAAATAAAAATGCGTACATTGTGTATCTAACTAAAAAGCAACCAAAACCACACAATGAACAAGAGTCAAACATCAAGGTTTGCATAATTTCTCAAAATCACATTATTGTTGAAAAATATTCAAACAATTTATAAGTAAAATTTAATAATATAATACTAAGGTTGAGAAATAATTTTCCACAACAATTGGTCTGGGAGAGTAAAGTCAGTGATGTTGATTCTTGATGCATGACTTTCTAGATAAATAACTTTCAACATGACTTTCCCTTTGGACTCTTTATATCAAACAAATATTAACACGTCATTAATATAAAGGTCAACAACATTATTCCGCATGTCCATTAGTAAAAGGACTGTACAGGATTGTTTGTCTCACAAGGCATGTTAAAATTACTTATCTAAATACAAAAACATGTAAGAAATCAATCTCAGAGTTAATTTAGGACAGATCAGTCAAAGAATAACCATGGTGATAGGTACTTTGACTTTGCATTCTGTCCTTAACTAATCCTAAGATATTTGACATAGACATATGATCAGCGAGCTGCTTTTGATATTTTGGACACACTTAGATTTTAAACAATCCAGCAATACTTTTTGAAGTGGTGCATAAATAAAACTAAAACATGTGTGGTTTTATATAATTTCAAATCAGTTCATATAATAACTGAAATTTGGTTACTAAGATGTACAAGTTAAAACAAAGATGTAACCAGGGACCTTTAAGTACAAGTTGGATGTAACCTTTACAAGGAATAATAATGAAAAACCTCCTCTAAATCTAAACCTCAAGAAGGTTTATACGTAAGCTCCAACCAAAACAAAGTAGTCTTAGAATGTTGAACACCCATGTACCATAAAAATTTACCTCCAAATCCTAATAAGGATGCTATTGAAAGATTGATCCAAAATAACAAAATAATTTATTTAGTAACTTTCCAAGCAGAACCGAGAAAAAATGACTTAAAGCACAAACCAAGTTTAATATTAACAAGACAAAAGTTCATCACTTTTTCGAAATATAAAGTGTAGCCATTTATAACAGCGCATTGACACTTAATGTCAGCCACAAAACAGTAACTTTAACACAAGGTGTCACCAATGCTTGGTGGTGACATGAAACAAAGAATCCAACCATTGGACCAATGATACAGCAATCAAAAAACATAAATCATATGAAGAAAGCAAGTTGTTATTGTTACATCAAAAGCATAAATGATTTAAATGTTATACATGTATGTAACATTCACGCATAATAAGCCATGACATATTAACACTCTAGACAATCAGAACAAAATTTGCAATCTAAAGTTTGCAATCTATTTTTTAAACCAAGACCTCATCAATTTCATATTGTGCATTTGGCAGATGAGACAAAAAACTAAATAAATACAGTATCATAATGAATAGCAGGGTAGGTGCTTATGCATGCCAAACCATACAAAACTATTACAAAATTTTTTCTGGTTAAAATCTTTTTAAATGATAATGTACAAATCTTCAGCAATGTGAGACAAGAACACAAATGTGTACAAAATGTCCCCAACAATGGGTGATCCTGTCAAATGGTTATCCTGAAAATGAATAGACAAGACTTTACCGACATAATTTGAGGGCGGGAAATCCAAATGGCCACCTTAAATTTTAACCAGAATGCCATAAAATTAGTCAGTTCTAGATTTTCATACTATGAACCACCCCAGAAAATTTGAAATTGATCCGTCAAACATTTAACCAGAAAACGGGTAAACAAGACTTTACAGACAAGATTTAAGGATGGAAAATCCAAAATGGCTGCCTTGAAATTTACCCAGAATGTCAAAAAACTAATCAGTTCTAGATTTTCATACTAAGAATCATCCCTGAAAATTTGAAATTGATCTACCAAACGGTTCACCTGAAAACGCGTAGACAAGACTTAACTGACAAGATTTTAGAACGGAAAATCCAAAATGGCTGCCTTGACATTTACCCAAAATGCCAAAAAACTAATCAGAACTAAATTTTAATACTAAGAATCATCCCTGAAAATTTGAAATTGATCTACCAAACGGTTCACCTGAAAACACTTAGACAAGACTTTACTGACAAGATTTAGGACGGAAAATCCAAAATGGCTGCCTTGACATTTACCCAGAATGCCAAAAAACTAATCAGATCTAGATTTTCATACTAAAAATCATCCCTGAAAATTTGAAATTGATCTACCAAACGGTTCACCTGAAAATGTGTAGACAAGACTTTACTGACAAGATTTTAGGATGGAAAATCCAAAATGGCCGCCTTGACATTTACCCAGAATGCCAAAAAACTAATCAGATCTAGATTTTTGTACTAAAAATCATCCCTGAAAATTCAAAATTGATCTACCAAACGGTTCACCTGAAAATGTGTAGACAAGACCTTACAAACAAGATTTTAGGATGAAAAAATGCAAAATGGCCGACAATAAAAAAGTGATAATGAGTTTTTGCTGATTTCTTTTTACAAAATTATCACATATAACTACCATTAACAATAACATAGGCTTTTACAACAAAGTACACCTGAAAGTATTTATAAAGCTACAAAATAATTAAAGTATGAAAACTAATCAGTTTGTGCATAAATCATACACAATTTATTGAGTCCTGGACTTAAATCCTTTTTGTTTGTGCTTTTATTAGTGATATATCTTATTAGCATCCTACGATCACAGGGCTTCAAAATCCAGAATATCTTCTTTCTTTTTACACCCTGCTATAAGCACTTAGCATTTCCCCGATTAAGAACTTGCAATTTGATTCGCTGTCGCAACACTGCGACAGCAAACATGTATACGTCATCGGTGAATAATTAGATCACGTGACTCAGTTAAATCGGGCACTTCCAAATTGGTTATAGCAGGGGGGAAGAAGGAGGTACGGATTCTGTACACCTGCTTAGGAGGATGTCTTATTAGTGACATCTAAATGTGTGCATATATGCAATGTGACACTGTCTGACCCATACTAGTGGAACATGCTTTCCAACATTACATATTAATGGCACCTATACCAAAGTGACCAAACTCACTAATTTATATCACATTAATTGTAATGACTGATGTGTGACACATTCACATTTATTAGTGATGTAGACATAATGAAGCATATGGTGTTAATGTCACCTTCTATTCATGAAACATAAATCTGACTAATGACACCTAATGAACATACTGATGACACTTTAATTCATAATAATAAAAAAAAAACTCTACTCCTTTTATTGACAACATTATTGTAAACTGACATGAGTGGCAATTTATGACACATGCTATAATAGCTGACACCTTTAAACCTAATACATTCAGGGCAATTTATGACACATGCTATAATAGCTGACACCTTTAAACCTAATACATTCAGGGCAATTTATGACACATGCTATAACAGCTGACACCTTTAAACCTAATACATTCAGGGCAATTTATGACACATGCTATAACAGCTGACACCTTTAAACCTAATACATTCAGGGCAATTTATGACACATGCTATAATAGCTGACACCTTTAAACCTAATACATTCAGTTAATGACACTAGCACTTTTGTTACTTCAGGACACACATATAGATCAACACATGCTGTTAGTGACACACATAATGCGTGCAAGTCTATATAAGGCATTCTATTCAAGTGCAAGCGCACTTACATTGATCAGACCGGGACTCATTTAAGTGATACAATATCGGTACAATAACGTCTAGCACGGCACTGCTTTTTAACACAAAAAACATGAATTTCTACAAAATACAAAAAAGGATAAATAAATATTTAGGAACCATAACAACTTATAAAATACTGAACCAATCACATTTCGAGCCTGATATTAGAATCATTCAAAAAAGTTGTGTATCTAGTTATACCCAATAATCAGGTTAATTTGACTGGTATGGCGATTTGACTTGGGAATGGCGGCAATTTAAGTTAGGTAGAGACCCCTTATAAAAGCAATTTTTGTTAGTTAGTTAATCCAACCAATTTGCAATCATGCTTTTAGTAATGAACAATCATCAATCTCATGCAAAATCTAAATCTACCTGTTATGTTATGAAGATGCTAATATCAGTTTTCGAAAAGGAGGTTGGGAGGGTAAGGTGGGTGATATAGTTTGACCAAATATGAGAAAACAGCATCAATTCTCGTACTTAGTCCATCTTTATATGCATTATCTATATCTGGCCAGAGCCACTGTAACCATGGTATTATTTAGCTGATGTGTACCTTATAAAGTAGAACTAAATATGTATGAAACCTCATACAACTCACAGTAGCTGTAAAAAGACATGAATATTTTAGAAAAATATTTCCAACCCAAAACCTCTCTAGTGAAAAATGGACAACCCAAAATGTGCATCGAAAGTGACACTATTACCAAAGTTACAGTGGAAATAATATATGATAAACATGGTACAACAAAATAATTATAATAATATACTATATATAGTATGGAAGCAAACCTTCATGTTTATGATTTTCTATGAATTGTTTCATTCATGTTGTCTAAGTTATGTCAATCAATACAGGGAGTGCAAAATCCAATGATTTAGAGTATCAAACTTTTACTTTTTCACCTGAGATCAGAATGTTAAAATGCATTATATTTACTATAAATAAATGTATAAACATGAATTATAATTTGCTTTCACACATCACAACTTATACGACGTGAAACCTTGTGATGTCATAGCCATCATTGTGATGTCATAATCATCATTTCAACTTACACTGGTCAGCCCGAGCATCATTTAAATGATACAATATAGGTATCAGCATTTCTAAAACGTCGCTACTTTTTAAGACATAGAACATAAATTTCTGAAAGAGAGTGTATAAACAGACATAAACATTATAACATGGAACATGACTAAGATACAAAAAATGTTAGCAAAAATTCATATCCATCACATATTTTTAATAAATAAAATTGAATCCACAATTAAAATAGATCTTTAAGTAAAGAAGTCTTACATTTAGAAGAGTTATCATGTCGAAGTTATTCAAAATTATTTCTGGACATTCATTACTTTTCAGTGTTGTGTTCAATTTAAATATATTTATTTACAACTTACTTTGTTAATGTCGCACGTCTTCCAGAAGAGCACCAGTAATTCTTGGTGAAATTGCACTTTCTTTGTTGATCCTGGCAGGTAGGTTTGTACAAGGGGGTTATTCAATAATCGTGTTATCCCATGTAGGATAAATTGGAAGTCCTGTGGTCAAAAACACAAAATCAATTAAACTAATAATGGATTAACAATGTTATATTTTCTATTTTCTTTCACGCCAACATTTCATGATTGAATTCAAATGCATTTCCTCACAAATTTTTTCTAAAAGACTGGTTTTCGAATAATGCATCTTGTATAATATTATCTTTCAGACATGTAGAAGTAAAGATCATAACTTATAATTGGGTAAAAGTGACAATTTTGGAACCTTATGTTCTAAGATGGATTAAAAATTTCCAATGGAATGGTGTGAACATGCGAAAATAGAGCTAGGTTAGTATGGTGCTTTAAATTACTCAAAACACACCATGAAAACAAGTGTAGATTCAACATATTGCGTATTTTGACATTTGGGCAATATTCTTCAAATCATTATTTTCTCTTAACTCACCTCTTCTCTATGTATACGGGAAAGGTAGTTGACAAATAGATTATCTGATGTAATGCAATCTCCACCAGCATCTTTGTCTTGGTCCTGTGTTTTCTCTGCATTCTCATTCTCTAATGTGACACATAATACCTACAATATATGTAAAAGTGACATACAATACATATGTGACAAGGTTATTTTCATGTTATAAGTCTTAAATGTTTGAATTTTGCCATGATAAGTCCCTTTAAGGCCTTTATACATAACATGTGAGATCTTTGTCTGATATTTAATCCCCGTATTTGTTTTCTTGACTTCTTGAGTTGATCGAACCAATTATTTTTTGCCTATCTGTGTAGACTGAAGATGTTGGTCATTTCCTATGACACACATATGTGTTTTAATCCACCCTAACTGTTGACCTAGAAGTGATTAGAAGTTGAGGTTGTACACAAAGATTATGCCAGTGTACAATAACATAAAGACACATTATTCCATTTTATTTATGGATTATGTTTTATTTATATGTCCATCGCTTATTTACACATAAAACAGAGGATTCCTCTCAAATCTTTCAAAATATCACTGAAGAAGTTAATTTATGAGCTTACCTGAAGTGCTATTTCTACTAATGGCTCCCTGGAGTCATTAAACATTAGGTGATTGTAGGGGACACCATATCCAACTGGGTCATAGGCACACACAATGTTCAGTAGGGATGTGAAGAGGGGTAAAGCGTGTCTGAAAAAAGAAAATGAGGAATTACAACTTATTTCAAGTTTACACAAATGAATCAGAGAAATCATATGGATATAGTAAAGAAAAATTAAATAAGATAACTAGTCAGAAATATCAGAACTTATTTTCAAATGTTCACGGTTTTAGAATTCAAAATTGTAAGTGACTCTTAGCGTATTATTTGTAAAAAATTAGTACCGTGGGTACTGGGCTCACATGGTGTTGCTCAAAAGTGAAAATAAAAAAGACGGGTATAATTTTTTGCAGATTTTTTGTGACAAAATTATTTCATACAACTACTCTTTACAAAGACACGGCTTCTTACAATGCAGGACACCTGAACTTATTTGTAAAGCTTGGAAATGGGCCAAAAGTGAATTTCCCGAGACAAAAATGGTGGCCATTTTGAAAATAGGCGAGATTTTGAAGCAGGAGTCACAGTTTTTTTTTCTTTATTGATGTTGAACAAAAATATTTTAAATCGGGATTCCTATCTACAGAGGATTTAAAAAGTGTTGACAGAGGTTTAAAACTTGCCACTATTTTGGACTGACTGAGAGACAGTTGGACGAATCAATGTAAACTAAAATGGCTGAAAATAAAAAAAACTGATATAATATTTTGCCGATTTTTTGGAACAAAATTATTTCATACAACTACTCTTTACAGTGACATGGCTTTTTACAATGCAGGACAGCTGAAATTATTTGTAAAGCTAGGAAATGGGCCAAAAGTGAATTTCGCGAGACAAGAATGGCGACTATTTTGAAAATAGGCTAGCTTTTGAACCAAGAGTCATATGAGAGTTTTTTGTATTGATGTTGAACAAAATTAACTTAAAACAGGAATCCTATTGACAGAGGGTTTAAGGCCAATGGTCCAAAGTGGATTTTGCAAGACAGATGGACAAATCAATGTTAACTAAAATGGCTGAAAATAAAAAAAATGGATATAATTTTTTGCTGATTTTTGTAACAAAATTATTTCATATATCTACTCTTTACATTGACATGGATTTTTACAATGTAGGCCACCTGAAATTATTTGTAAAGCTAGGAAATGGGTCAAAAGTGAATTTCGCAAGACAAAAATGGCGGGCATTTTGAAAATAGGCGAGCTTTTGAACCAGGAGTCATAGGGGAGTTTTCTGTATTGATGTTGAACAGAAATAACTTAAAACAGGAATCCTATCGACAGAGGTTTTAAAACGTGCCACTATTGTTAACGGACAGACAGACAGACGGACGGACAGACAGACGGACGGACGGACGGATGGATGGATGGACGGACAGACAAGTGAGCGATTGCAAAAGCTCACCATGTGAGCTAAAAAGGCTTATGTTCTCTTCCTAGAACTTGTAACTTCAGACCTGAGCAATAATACCAAACATTGGCTAGTTTAATGCATGAATGTGACAGGCTTTTTATAGAAGATGCACAATGCATTGATTTTATTTCTTTTGATTGATGAAAAGGTTACAATTTTTGGACAAAGTTGTATATTTAAATCTCTGATACTACTTCCTCTTTGCAACTAAGCAAAAGTGAGAAAACACATTATATGTGCTATAACATGATGAGTGCTATATATAACTAACCTATTTTCTGTGGATGTCAGGTACTGAATCCAAAGATTCTTTTTGTCATGGGCTTCAGCTAAAATCATAAATATGCATGAGATTGAATTTAAGAGGAATCTACATACTACAAGGAATAAAGTGAGCAAGCATCATGTCAGGTACTCTCTTCGCCAAAAATTATGGTTTATTGAACTTATCTTAAAAACAGAGACATTCAAATAAGGCTTGGATTATTTAAAATGCAACAAAAAGGATTTTACAGTTTTCCATAATAAACCACTGACCTGCGGGAGGAAGATACATTGTTTCTGAGAAACATGTTAATATCAGTTTGAGGATTTCTGCTCTATTAGAGTCATGTGTTAGGTTGATTGCAGGAGAATGAGCAAATCCAACCCCTGCCTCCCATATATATTCACAGCTATCTAAGGAAGCCAGTTCCTCGGGGTTATCCTGGAAGAAAAAACATTTATTATATTCACAGCTATCTAAGGGAGCCAGCTCCTCAGGGTTGTCCTGGAAGAAAAAACATTTATTATATTCACAGCTATCTAAGGGAGCCAGTTCCTCTGGGTTGTCCTGGAAGAAAAAACATTTATTATATTCACAGCTATCTAAGGAAGCCAGCTCCTCTGGGTTGTCCTGGAAGAAAAAACATTTATTATATTCACAGCTATCTAAGGGAGCCAGTTCCTCTGGGTTGTCCTGGAAGAAAAAACATTTATTATATTCACAGCTATCTAAGGAAGCCAGCTCCTCGGGGTTGTCCTGGAAGAAAAACATTTATTATATTCACAGCTATCTAAGGAAGCCAGTTCCTCAGGGTTGTCCTGGAAGAAAAACATTTATTATATTCACAGCTATCTAAGGGAGCCAGTTCCTCAGGGTTATCCTGGAAGAAAAAACATTTATTATATTCACAGCTATCTAAGGAAGCCAGCTCCTCTGGGTTGTCCTGGAAGAAAAAACATTTATTATATTCACAGCTATCTAAGGAAGCCAGCTCCTCGGGGTTGTCCTGGAAGAAAAAACATTTATTATATTCACAGCTATCTAAGGAAGCCAGCTCCTCGGGATTGTCCTGGAAGAAAAAAACATTTATTATATTCACAGCTATCTAAGGAAGCCAGCTCCTCGGGATTGTCCTGGAAGAAAAAACATTTATTATATTCACAGCTATCTAAGGAAGCCAGCTCCTCGGGATTGTCCTGGAAGAAAAAAACATTTATTATATTCACAGCTATCTAAGGAAGCCAGTTCCTCTGGGTTGTCCTGGAAGAAAAAAACATTTATTATATTCACAGCTATCTAAGGAAGCCAGCTCCTCGGGATTGTCCTGGAAGAAAAAACATTTATTATATTCACAGCTATCTAAGGAAGCCAGCTCCTCGGGATTGTCCTGGAAGAAAAAAACATTTATTATATTCACAGCTATCTAAGGAAGCCAGTTCCTCTGGGTTGTCCTGGAAGAAAAAAACATTTATTATATTCACAGCTATCTAAGGGAGCCAGTTCCTCTGGGTTGTCCTGGAAGAAAAAACATTTATTATATTCACAGCTATCTAAGGAAGCCAGCTCCTCGGGGTTGTCCTGGAAGAAAAACATTTATTATATTCACAGCTATCTAAGGAAGCCAGTTCCTCAGGGTTGTCCTGGAAGAAAAACATTTATTATATTCACAGCTATCTAAGGGAGCCAGTTCCTCAGGGTTATCCTGGAAGAAAAAACATTTATTATATTCACAGCTATCTAAGGAAGCCAGCTCCTCTGGGTTGTCCTGGAAGAAAAAACATTTATTATATTCACAGCTATCTAAGGAAGCCAGCTCCTCGGGGTTGTCCTGGAAGAAAAAACATTTATTATATTCACAGCTATCTAAGGAAGCCAGCTCCTCGGGATTGTCCTGGAAGAAAAAAACATTTATTATATTCACAGCTATCTAAGGAAGCCAGCTCCTCGGGATTGTCCTGGAAGAAAAAACATTTATTATATTCACAGCTATCTAAGGAAGCCAGCTCCTCGGGATTGTCCTGGAAGAAAAAAACATTTATTATATTCACAGCTATCTAAGGAAGCCAGTTCCTCTGGGTTGTCCTGGAAGAAAAAAACATTTATTATATTCACAGCTATCTAAGGAAGCCAGCTCCTCGGGATTGTCCTGGAAGAAAAAACATTTATTATATTCACAGCTATCTAAGGAAGCCAGCTCCTCGGGATTGTCCTGGAAGAAAAAAACATTTATTATATTCACAGCTATCTAAGGAAGCCAGTTCCTCTGGGTTGTCCTGGAAGAAAAAAACATTTATTATATTCACAGCTATCTAAGGAAGCCAGCTCCTCAGGGTTGTCCTGGAAGAAAAAACATTTATTATATTCACAGCTATCTAAGGAAGCCAGTTCCTCTGGGTTGTCCTGGAAGAAAAAACATTTATTGCCAGATAAAAAATTTATTGTCAGGAATGAGGGTTTAGAATTATTTTTTAAGAAATGAAAATGACAGCATGAGAACTTCAAAAGAGCTTTGGGATAAGGGTTAAAAATTCAAAACATATAATGCCTTCATCTATAGGATACGTTATTGGTCTTAGAAACAAAATCAATCAATTATAATATACTCCATTGCCCAAATGTTATTCACTATCTGTAGTTCACAACGATTAGATTCCATGTGTACAAAGAATATACATGTATTTTCATATTGTCATATTTTAACAAAAAGGTACGTATACTTACTGGGCCTGCCTTTCTGTTACTTTGAACTGTAAAGTCTGGACAAAACAACAAATCCTGGAAGAAAAAGCTGATCTTTTACAAAATCATAAAATACTTTTTTTTACTTTACAACTCCTAAACATATAGATAGCATCATATTTTTGCTAATATTATTTCACTTTGACGCAAATTTTGGTCCCCTTTCAAAACATGTAAAAATTAGATATGAAAATATTGTAAAACGAATAATATATTTATTTATAGATACAGATACACTGTTGTGCTTCTTACTCCTATTGTGCTAATAAATGATTGTGCTACTTACCCCCAATGCACTGAGTAATGATTGTGCTAAAGCTGGTGTGGCATTCTGAAATATCCAATAAGTACTATTATTGTTATGTCAATCAAAAAATCAACCAATCAGAAAATCAATAAATACAAGCTTCTGAAACATTCAGAACTCTCGAATCCAGCTTCTCCATCAAAATATGTTCCAAAATAATTTAATAGGAAAATACACCTTGATTTACTCATGTTTTTATAAAAAACAGATTGCTTTATAAAGCCTAACAAAACATATGATTTAGATAAAGATGTTCAATGGATTTCATTAAATCATAATCGTGTGATAGTCAACTTTGAATGAGTGTGAGGAACAGAGATGACTTATATGGGAAAAATATATATCACTACATGTACTTACATCCATGCCCTCCTCTGATTGGCCAGGAAGCGTCGACCAGAAAAACCCCCTCCAATCAGGGTCCTCAAATATATAGGGGAGGATTCTCGTCAAGAGTCGAACACAATTTAAAGCTGGAATTAACATATTTCATATTCATATTTTGTTCATATTTTGGTCGACATGAGACCAAAGCAATATGCAGGGGCGGATCTGCGACCCAACAAGGGGGGGGGCTAAATTTCAGGTCTAAGAAAAAAACTTCCGCCCTTTGGGCCCCTAAAACTAAAAAATGGGCCCAAATTTTGAAATTTTGAGGCCTATTTTCTTCAAAATTTGACCTAAAATTAAAAAATAAGGTCTTAAAATGCCCAGTATTGACAAAAAAGGCCAACTTTTTGGGGCCACTAGAAAAATTCTTCAAAGCAAAGGTAAAAACAACCAGAGAAAATTGCTGTTGCCTGATGTTAAGGAAACTGGTAATTTTCATTCATCATGACAGTACCTATTTGCACATCCCTTGCATTTCCGCATGTGTTTTCTGCCACACGCAACAGCTGTTCAACAGCTTTATAACATAATGTGGCGAGATTTGACGGAGATTCTTCCCGTAAGGCACGTATCTCCGCTGCAGGAATAAGCGTAAATACATCTTGGACTGTTGTGACACTCTCTGCCCAGAACTGATTCCAGAATGCTTCGTCTGCTGCTTCAACTGGCTGAAAGAAAGAGAAATCATATTACTTGTAGGTAGCCACCCTGAGCTTATAAGATTATCTAGTCTTCTCTAACTAAAACAGTTCATTTAATAATTAGACATTCAACCAATCAGAGAGAACTACAGAGTACATTAACAACCTCTAAGAGCTGACAGGCTTTGATTCGTTAAGTGAGATCAGGGGACTAGTAGTATAGTAGAGTGGAAAGAAGTTCACCCTTCTAGCAAAGGATAGTATATACAGGGTAGGCCAAAAAATGCCACTTTTTTCAAAATGATATAGCTTTTTTAATTTTTGACCCAAAATCATAATTTGCATACCAAATGAAACTTGAAGATGCAATCTAGCCATGGATTATGAATTGTTCCCTTTTACTTCAATAAAATAGGTCACCAGCGTCTCACTTAAATATGTGGTGTGCCATGAGAAATGAACAGAATTTGCATCATGTACCTGAACTGATATGGCCAGATAATCACTGAGCTTATAGCCCTGATGTAAACCCGTCGAGTATAGGGTATGGGAAGGTCTCCACGAGATGGTATAAAGGCACCCAATCTCAAAAATTGCTCAACCAAAGCTGGCAATTAGACAAGTTGAAAGAAAGTTTCATCGATCAGGCCCGTAGCCAGAATTTTCCAATTTTCCAAGGGGGGTTCACTTTTCCAAAAAATTCTAGGGGGGGGTTCACTTTGACAAATTTGGCCAAAAATCACTCAAAAAATAGTCAGAATGGTGAAAAACTGCATGATTTTGAAAGGGGGGGGTTCGCTAAATGCCAAAATGCTAAAGAGCCTTAAAATTTAAGGCTATTTAGCTGCGAACATAGTGTTTTGGCTAGAGAGCCTTTGTGTTTATAATCAGTGTTTATATTGTTTTTTATTGAAGTTTTCGTCATCTAAACAATAAAACAACACTCTCGAAAGTTTTTCAACCAAGAATGCCACTTAAAAATTTCACACATGTATATGACTATAGAGTTGCAAAAAAATTAGTCCTATCATGGAAAAACACTCTGGTATATTGGTTAGGGTGCTCGCTTTCCACTTCTGCGGCGTGGGCTCGATTCTCCGACGGAGCACTTTTTTATTTTGAATAACAAGCCGGAAGTTTGTTCTCTGAGGTCCGGAAATTATGTACACAGTTTTTTCTAGAATTCTTGGGCTTGCTCCATCGCTCAATCATCAATGTTTAATGTTTAATGAAATTAATCACTTGTATTGGCTTTGCTATAGTCACGAGAATACAGAGAATCCCATTTTAAGATGGCAAAAAGTATGATGAAGACCTGGGGATGAAAAAAGGATCTTGTTTATTCTAGATAAAGCACATCTTGACGCAGTTTATCGTGAATGCAGGGACATCAGCCCGGGGACATCACAGAATACACTTCAAAATCTATTGCCTATTAGATTTCAATGCTGTTTTTAGGATTTTCCATCTGACGAGATATTTTTTCAAAACTTTTGCAAAAACTTCCGCTCAAAAGTCCTTCATTTGTTACATGTACATGTATGTACATGTATCAACAATTTTAGGCTAGCATCAAATTCATCAATAAATGTGACTCTCAAGACATTTTTACTTGATTGCCTGGTCTTACACCTTCTCTGGTGAACCTATTTTCGATACATGCATGAAGGTCCATTCAAAGTCAACGTTTGAACCTTTAAAAAGCCAAATTTAGACTGAATATTGAAAAGGTTTTAGAACTTTCTATTTTTCTCAGTAGACCAGAAGTAAATTTATGAGTCGAGTAAAAAGTGATAGTGGGGAAGTCAAAACAGTACTAATAGAAGTCATTGTAAGCATTCGAAGATTATTTAGAACCATTTAAAATTAAACCGACGGCAAAATTGAATTGACTGAAATCGTTATATGTTTTCTTCATCGCGGACCTCAGAGAAGACACTTCCGGTTTAATAATCAGTGATTTTATCGATCAAAAAATATTTCTTTTTGAATTTGTCTGATATCTGCTAATGTGGTGTATATTTGTGCTTATTGTTAAATTACAAAATAGGCTGGGTATCGAATATGTCAAAGTCGTTTGATCTTATCCCGTACCAGGACTATAGTCCTGCGAACGTCTTATTCTTTTGCCTGTACGATTACAACATGGGAGAATTTTCTACGCTTCTTACACTTAAGATACCTATTTCAACAGATTCCTTGGTATTTTAGCATTCTTTTCGTGTAGTTGAATCCACAATTGTCTGGGTTTATCGGCAGAACAACGAAATTTTCGTTTTTGATCGCAATATTTGCGTGTAATATTTAACTTATTTCAATCGTCAAATTCTTCCATTTATTGGTTATCCGGGCCACTTCAGGGTCAGTCAAACGGGGAATCCCCTTTTAAATCCAACCCCCATCTTGGAAAGTGATGGAATATCTCTCAATGAAAAAGAAAAATGTTCCAATTCTGCCGATTTACCCAAACAATTGTGGATTCAACTACACGAAAAGAATGCTAAAATACCCAGGAATCTATTGAAGTAGGTATCTTAAGTGTAAGGGGCGTAGATAATTCTCCCAAGTTGTAATCGTACAGGCAAAAGAATGCTCTCGTTACAGGACTATAGTCCTGGCACGGGATAAGTTTGATCTTGTCCCAGAAGCAATATTTCTTCATTTCTGTCGCCTGGAATTCCTTTAAGGCTCTCTAGCAGAATTGGCTATCAAAATGCTAAAGAGCCTTAAAATTTAAGGCTCTTTAGCCGAAATGCTAAAGAACCTTTAAATTTAAGGCTCTTTAGCATTTTGGTAACCCATTTGGCTAGAGAGCCTTAAAACTCTCCCAAGCGGTAGAAAAATAATTCCCGTTCACTAAAGTAGCACAATAAATGAATCCAAAGCTTCATACCTGCAAATAATGGATAAATCCCTACCAAATCGAATGAATGTTTTCATGAATCGCCATGTTTGTTATCCAAGGACGGTTGACTCCCAGAATGCAACATCAGTTAACCGTATTTACTCATGACAGGTTTCAAAATAGCGGAACAGCATTTTGAAAGCTGGCACGTGTCATGTTGCATTCTGGGAGCCAATCCTCCATTCCGGCGCAATCGGGCGATAAAATCACCTCAACATTTGAAGAGTCGGCATAACATGTGAATATCCACTTCAACTTTTGAAGTTCTTATTTGTCATTAGGGACACAATTTCCACTATATTTGGACTTACTAAGACGGAGAAAATAGAGCACTGAATACACTGAGGTAAGAATTTATTACATGTGCGACAGCATGTAATTTTCATAGCTTTTGCAATTCTTTATGATCCCCACTGTAGGCCTAACTTAGATCTAGGCTAGGCTACTCTAGTCTACTGTAATTTTTTTACTGAGACGTGGTTGTGATTTATTTACACTAGTATGTGTATGGAATGGCTCCAATGAGATCCCTAGCCCAATCAATGATTCACAGAACATATAAAAACCTAATACCTGTGTTTTTGTTGTCAGCTGTATCACAGCTTTCCTGAAATTCAATTTAGTGTCAGTATTTCCCATTTTCTGTGGATTTGTGGCAAAAATCGATCTGTGGCGCAGTAAAGAATAACCAATTATCTTATTGGTCAGTTTTGTCCATGAATCACCAGATACAAATTGCGGGAAATTTGAATATCAATCCCCAGAGCAAATCGTCAATGCTTCTTCAGATGTTTAATTTCCCGGGAATATTAAGAAGCTCATTAACAGAAGTCTTTTTACACAGTCTATACAAAATCCTTAATATTCTTGAAAAGTGTTTCCAAAAATTGTCAGAAATTTGGTGATTATACGGGATCGTGAGAATGAATAAATTAACCAAAGGTAATTAGGAAAGAACGCACGAACGTGCTGAACGAACTTCTCCCACCCTTGAACTTCTCTGGAGATAACTCGCCCTCAGCTTCAAAAAAATATGTTCTGGTCGAAATACTTCAAAGATAAGTTACCTAATCATTTACCTAATCATATCTCTTGTGCTTTTACATGTAAAAATCTGGTAAACTCTGCTTTCTTAAGATACACTAAATATCACGACACTGTAGGTCAGTCCCATTGCCAAAAATCAGTCTTTGAAAACAAAAACAATCTGCTGCGAACAGGTATGGTATAACTTATAACTTGAAGTGTAAACAACCAACAAGTGCAAGCTCTTTCATGGTAAAGCTATGTTGATAAGATTATCTTGTCAGATGAATTAACTGAATGACGAGGAAATGTAGAGGTGTGGGTCTAAATCATCTAAGATTTGTGCACAATTCCCAAAAAAATAATCAGCAAACATCCAAACATCAGGGATCACATGTCAGCATTGTCATCATGTCACGTGATCACGATGATCAATCAATGCATTACTAGGCCTATATGTGAAAGCAAATCCAGACAAAACTCTGTTGAAGCCTTTTATCTATATATCTAAATAAGAGCAGAAACACCCCCTGTATTAGCATAATATTATATTTCACCATTTAAGGGTCGTCCTTATATCAACACAAACACGCGTAAGTCTTATTATTGCAATAGATGCCATCTTCAACTAATTACTGTACAGAGTGTCCCGTAAAGTTTCTACAAAATAAACAATACAAAGTCTTTGTAAAGTGTAAAGATACTTTGAGGACACCCTGTATATTGACTTGAATAGAGTCAATGATAATGGCTTTGTTTAGAAAACCTCGTACTTTCCAAATCGAATGATTGGGAGAGTAGTACACCCATAAGAATAGGCTGTAAATGTGGAAAACTGGTAACTTCCTCCACATCTGCGTTATTGTTGTTGCATGCAGCTACATATACATGTATACACTGTCCGTGTATGACCTAATCCACGATAATGAACTTGTTGCAGTGGCGTAGCCAGGATTTGGTGACCGGGGGTTCTATTTTTATGTTATTCACAATCCCCCCCTTCATTAGGGTTCCTCAAATTATGCAATTTGTACAATTACACTACCTCCAAAAGTTTGGGAATCCTAACTAACCCTTGGATTATGTATTAAAGCATCTTAAGGTTTGAATTCTTATATGCATAATATGTAAAAAAAACTATTTTTGGAGGGGAAAAATAATTCATTTTATTTCCTTCATTAAGTTAAGTAGACAATTGAATTTGAATTTTATTTAACAAAATGATGTCTTTATTTACTGAAAGTAATAGGCTTTATCAAGAAACCTCTCCCATTGAAATAACACAGGACGTAAAAATGATTTTCAAAAATGACCTTGCAGCTTTGTAAATTTAATGTTCACAAAGTAAAATAAACAGGCAACGTGCAAAAAAGTCAGACAACTTATGATTAATTTTCTGCATCAAAATATATTTCGGTGAATCTTTTACTGGATACATATCCTGAAATCTGATTTGCCCCGAATCCACCATTATTTCGACTGATTTCTGGTAGACCCTGGAGCATGATTTGTTTACAAGGAATATCAACTATATTTCGCACAATCTACTTCATCTAGGACAAAATAAATCACCTCATGCAATGGCTTATAATTGTTTTTCAAGAATCTTGTTGGAAGCCAGTTAGGATCAAATGCAAGGTTATTGAAATTGACGCAAACACCAATATACTCCGAAAGATCGTTCTTCCATGATAACTTTTCACAAAGTTTACACGAAGGCTTTTCAAACTATCCGGGATAGTCGTATTACTGATGAAAAATATCTATTATTCAAATAAGTGGGTCTCGGTTATGCTTTGTTTTAAAGAGTTAAAAATATTTCTTTGGACGTCCCCGGAGCTCAGTGGTAAGTCCCCCGGAGCAGATCAACCGCAATTGATAATAAAAATGTTTTAGTGGATATAAATCATATATAAATACAAGCGACTGTTATTTTATTAAGTTCAGACGGCTTGATAACAAATTAGGCCTTCATTATTTGAAGATTAATACCATATGATTTTTCAATGTTTTTTATTATATAATTTATTCGCTTAACATATCATGACATTAACAAATGTCATGAAAATGGAGAGCAATTCAACTGGAACGATAACAATTTGAATTCTATACAATCTCTTAGATGAGTGGAGTGTATCTGAAAAGACGAAATCATTTTTTGCAATGATTGATTTTCTTTGGAAAAGTGATGGGTAAATAAATACTGAACAAATGGAAGAATGAATAAATTTGAACAAATGCTTGTGTTTATAAATGATATGTACGCTTTTAAATAATTCATTTCACAACGTTGTTTTTGATTATTTAACACAATTGATTTCGGGGACTTGTCAGCCCCAGGGACGTCCCAAGAAATATTTTAAATTTTAATTGAAATAAAACAAAGCAGAGATGTACACATTTGAAAGAACATGTGTTTCATCAATATTACGACTATCCCAGATATTTATTCGTCAATGTTGTAAAAATCATTCGGAGTATGGGACGTCTGCATTGTTTTCAATAACTTTCAATAACTTCGTATTGGACCAGAACTGGCTTAAAACAAAATTCCTACAAATTACTGATTTAACCATTGCCAAAAATGGGTTATTTTGTCCAAGAAGAAGCAGCTTTTAAGTTACTTGTCCGAAATTATTGTTATTTCTAAATGTAAAATCTCATGCTCTGGGGTCTTCCCTTAAATCTCACCCAATGCCTAAGGTTGCCAAACGTTTTGAGGGAAGTGTTACTTCACTATGACATGTTTTTTTAAACAAAACAAGGCTCTCGTGTTCACCATAACAAATATTAAATCATTTACTGCTCATATATGTAGTTTTCAAATAGCACAGTAATTTAATTTGCATTTTTCCGCAAAATGATATTTTGGGAAATCCTGACCGAACCCCCGCTACCTACGGCTATGTGTTGACATTACCACAGAATATAACTGATCATTTCAGTAAAAATTGTGACCTTGCCCTGTGGAAATGGAGATAATGTTCCACATCTATTTCTGAGGGTGATACAACAGCACCCAGTGTCCAGGGAATTGATTTTACTTTCCAGGGGTAACAAATCTATACCCAGGCATAGTGTGGCTCTAAAGCTTTAGCGAAGTAACCTCCTTTGTTAACATTCGCCAAACCGTAAACAAATTAGAAGTTGTCATAAATTTTTAAAACCTCAATAATTGGAACCAATTTCACTTATCAGTTACAGATATTTTCGATTTACACGAACTGAGCATGCCAGCGTCATTTGTAATGCCAGTATTGTAATATCTTCAAATTATATATTTCACCAGTTGAAGGCATTCAATTTATTACCACGGAATGGATCATCTTAGTTCAATACTCTTTTGTATAATCCATTCCGTGGTTATACAAAGTCTTGGATTGAGTGTGTTCAACTGGGGAAATATTTAATTTGGAGATATTACAAACGCCACTGACATGCTCAGTTCGTGTACAACTAAAATACCCATCACTAACAAGTGAAATCGGTTCAGATTAACGAGCTTTTAAAAAGTTATGACAAATTTTCTAATTTCTTTATGTTTTGGCAAATGTAAACAAAGGAGGTTACTTCGTTAAGGCTTTAGAACCACATTATTCACAGGTATAGTATTGTTACCTGTAGAAATAAAATCAGTTCCCTAGAGACTGGGCGCTGTTGTATCGCAGCTCAGAAATAGCTGTGGAACATAATCTCCATTTCAGTAGGGTAAGGTCACCATTTTTACTGAAATGATCAGTTATATTCCGTGGTAATGTCAACAAGCTCATTGCAGCGGATTAGGTCATAAACGGACGGTGTTTTATTGGCCTAAATTAAGTCGGACTTATATCTTATGTTGTTTATAGTTATTCTTATGTTTTACTTCCTCTTGCCCATTCCATTTTAATTATCCAAATGGTTACCATGTGGGGTTTTAATTTTATATACATGATGTATTTTGTATTTCCTCTACAGGAAAAATCCTTGAGAGACCACAAATCTAAAAGTAACATACAGGAGGAAACCACACAGCAATGACAACTTAAAGATGGAACATTTAGCCCAGTTGACAGATGGTCCTAAAATTGCTGCAGCTCTTGAACAGCTAAAAGGACAGGTAATATGATTTATACTGTTTTTTATAAATGGTACAGTGCAGAGGGCAAGGGTCCACAACACATAAGGGTGAAAAATATGGGGCTGCATTATGATGGATTTATCCATTTGTTAAGATAAATATCTGAGATGAATTTCTGTATAGAGTTGAAAATGGTTACTGTATCTCTCCTTAATTTGGTGCTATTTTATTTTGAAATGACCGACTTCCAGGGATTGGTATCTACAGTATTTGATTTGGCAATTTTTTAATTGTTTTTTTGGGCCTCAATTAGTGGGCCTTTTTGGACCTTTTTAGGAAAATTATCATAAATGGGCCATAAATTTTCAAAATTTGGGCCCAATATTTGAGAAAGAGTCGAAGGCATGCTAGGCGAACCCTGGAAACACGGATTCGTTAGACCAGGGTTCACTGTTTCTTTCTGTTAAACCCTGTGTGAAAGTACATTCATGATTCATACTACAGTGAGCAGGAGGTTTAACAGTGAACCCGGGTGCTCTTTGGCCTTATTTAGATCTTTGTTTCTCAGACCAGGGTTCAGCAGGGTTTAAGGGCATTCCAAACGAAATAAGTGTTTAATGAGGCTAAGAAATAGAAAAATGTGCTTAATTAGAATGATATACCTGGTATTTTGTACTTAGTAAATGTTAAACACATGGAAATCAGTTATTTTTATCAGTGGCCTAAAATACCAAAAGTCAAAAGACCCCTTCTACTCTAACTTGTCACTTCATAGTTCAGCCATCTTTGTTTTCAACTAGTTTGAAATGAAGAAAATGCGTACTTTGAGTTGGATTTACTCCGTGATAACTGCTTTTCATAGCAAAACCATGATATATTTTGAAGAATATCTACCCAGAGACGAGAATTGGTAAGTTTCCACTCTAAAATCGAAGTATTTCTCTACGAAATGATCGATCGAATTTTGAAATATTTCAAAAAACGGATTTTTTTGATCTACTGGTACTTTGAAAACTCATCGGCGATTTCTGACGAACTGAGAGGGTATAGACAGCTTCATTGTAGCAGGAAACATTCTTTCATTTTTTCAAAAAATATATATGCGGGTTTCGAGTCGTAGTTTTGATGTTTATTTTTCTCAGACTTTTGAAATGTAGAACTAAGAGCCCTCAAATAATAAGAATAACCTGGGGGTATGTTTCAGAATATGTCTAGCCTCTTCGTGAGACTATCAAGTGGAAAGCTGTGTCTGAGCAAGAAAGCTGCAAAAGCTGCCCAAGTCAATAAGGCGAGGAAGCCTGTTGGGAGGCCCATGGCCCTAGCTGAGGTGCTGGCACAAGCAAAGAAAACTGGACCTGGTGCGAAGGAAGAGTGGGATTGGCTCCCTCACTTCATGTTACAGTTTGCTGCCTTCAGAGGCCAGACCTTCAAGTGGCCTGTAAAGAATTCTTTGGGTATGCTGCATACATTGTAGAATCTGTCGACGGAGAGTGTGCAACTCCTGCATCCCTGAGCCAGAACAAGGCAACCCTGGTCAAGTACCTTATGGCATTTCTGGAGGGCAAAGAGGCCATAGAGATGAAGAAGTTAAAGGGTTCCAAGAAAAGACCCCAGAAGCTGATTAAGTATATAGATCCATTTTCTCATGTACGTACATGTAAAACATTTCAGGGAAATCGCAGTAAGAATTTTCTTAATAGCCCGAGCAATATTCTTATATGTGCGTACATGCTAAAAATATTTTGGAGCTGTAAAGAGCTCTAGTCTTATTTCTAGCATTATTCTGAATGGCCCCGCAGTATTATTTCAAGTTTTTACACATGCAAAATTTTTTTTCATCCACAATATGTAGGATCTCTAACTTTATTTCTAGCATGTACGTACATATAACAAAATTTAGAAATCAAACATTCAAACACTGAAAGATATTCACTGTTACAGTGAATATATTAGTGTTTAAATGTTTGATTGAGGTATAAAAATAATTGTTACAGTATGTTTCCTAGTATGTACAAACATGTTATAAAATTATTTTGAAACCTAACAAGCTAATGTGAACTCTATAGTATTACATAAACACAGGGGTTTCACTAGAATTTCTCACAACAGGCTAGATAAAAGAAAACAGGAAAAATTTATGGAAATCATAAATTTAACATGGAAAAGTTGAAAAATCCCTGAAAACAACAGGCGATTTTGTGAAAACAACAGGTGAAAATTGCCTCTTGCCTGTCAACATATCTTAAAAATCAAATAATATCTTGAGTCCGATATAATGATTTTATTAATGAATGCACTTAATGATCCTAGGGGCTTCTCCAGAGTTTTCCACTCAGGTCAGCCTAACCCTTTGTTGCACACAAGTGTTTAAACTGGCAAATGCATTGTATGTTATACTCATCATAATACATATTTTTCACATTAATCTTTTGAAATGGACCTATTTTATTTACAGTGGAGTGAAGAAAGGGCAGCAAGAGGATCTTTTCACAGATGATGTGACAGATACAGAGCTGCTGCAAGCAACAGGAGATGTGGTCCTTCAATCGTTTCCCAAATCCCAAAGTCCCCCAAGGTTGGATAATTATTTTAAGCATTCAATACCTTTAAAGGTAGAGATGGACGCAATACTATCGAGCACAACTTCTGGACCTAGATCTGAGAACCTGTTCCTCTGTACATGGAGGTTGGGACATTAGTGAAAGGTAGGGTAACACTTCCCATCTACAGATGTCCCCGGGGCTCAACATCGCTTGGGTCTTTTCACAATAATCATACCAGGTGAGTTTCTTATTTGGAATATTCTGAAGAAATTAAAGGCCCCATTTAAAATTCAAATATTTGAAAATTACAAAGTGAGCAACCTATCTAAATAGTTTTTTAAGTCATTAAAAGTAATATTTAAATGATTAAAACTATATATCCAAACTTGACATGGGGCCTTTATCTATTTGATAAATAATTTTGTAGTGTCTGACAATGCAGACTGTCTCAGAGAATTTTTTAAATATTAGCATATGTGAATACTGCTTTGATGGGTCTTATAATATATATAGCAGAGAAATTAAATTTTATGTTTCACCCTTGGTATACGCAGCTAACGAAAATTGACCGGTACGGGTCAAAAGCTGGACCGGTACAGGTTAACGGTTTTATTTGAATTTAAAATAGCCATAACTTGCTCAATATTGACTTCCTCGTGTCTAATTTGAAATATATGATGCCTCCCGATGCTTTTAAGTACCCTAATTTTTTACAGATTTTTAAACGGACCAAAACTCTCTAAATGCGCATTTATGCTCTTTTCTCTCGAGAACGACTGTCTCATTTTCACGATAACTTTTATTTAGTACTTCTGACATATAAGATCTATTTTTCCCCATCAAGGTATGATGTAAATGACATGCTATTTACATCTTGTGAGTTTCAATCACGCGCGTTTGATTTTATAAAAAATGCCAAACTTTGTGACAAAGAATTTCATCCTGCTTGCAGCGAGAAGACGGACCGGTTCGGGGCAATCTGCTTGCAGCGATAAGACGGACCGGTTCGGGGCAATAGGTGATGAAATTCTTTGTCACAAAGTTCATTGAACATGTTGAAAAATGATACCGCAACTCTGTAGCCACAATCTAGAGTAAATTGTGATATTGTAGCAAATTAGTTTTTTTTTTATCAACCGATATATTAAAATATTCATTCAGTCTAATGTTACATTACACTATTTTTCAGGATTGATGATAAGAAAAGGAAGGAGAGTGTTGCTGTACTTAAAGGCAGAATCAGATCTATAGGGATGAAAAAATTACTAGCAACATGTACTGTTGACCTACCAATCTATTCCTTACAATTCCAAATACGATATTCCCAGAAGATTCACGATATGTTATAAATTGGTGAAGTTAAAATGGATTCAAAATGCAAAAATGAGTGAAAAATGTTTAAATTCTCCCAAATAATAGATTATTTTAAATATCTTTAGTTTTCCTGAAATAAAGTGTACACTTTGTGGATTTTTAGAAAATAGACATGAAAGGAATGACATAGGACAGATTCAAAATGCAAAAACGAGTGAAAAATGTTTAAATTCTCCCAAATAATAGATTATTTTAAATATCTTTAGTTTTCCTGAAATAAAGTGTACACTTTGTGGATTTTTAGAAAATAGACACGAAAGGAATGACATAGGACAGAACAGGGGATACCCTAGAGTGTTTCCCTTTTTATTGCACTTTGAAAAAGTGCTATATTGTCGTCGTCTTGTGCTGTTGGGCGGGCGGGCGGGCGGCACATAAACCAAATCTTGTCATCAAATTTCCAGGATAACTGCTTACCTGTTCAACTTGAAATTTTTACAGATGCAAGACCAGACTAGTACCAAGATCTGATTAGGTTAAGGGCATGCTGGGTAAACTACGTGGCGGCCATTTTGAATTTTTCAACAAATCTTGTCATCAAAATTCCAGGAAAACCACTTATCCGTTCAACTTGAAATTTTTACAGATGCAAGAGCAGGCTATTGCCAAGATCTGATTAGGTTTTGGGTATGCTGGCTGAATTACATGGTGGCCATTTTGAATTTTTCAATTTGGCGGCCATTTTGAATTTTTCAACTTGCTCCAAATTGACCAAATTTTTTTTAAAAACATCTACAAGTTCTCAGAAGTTCAAATCTGACCTTAGATTTCAGATTTGACCTTTCATTCACCTTCAGTGACCTTGAAAAGGTCAAAAAAGTTGATTTTCTAAATTGATATTTTGGATTTAAATTTAGGTCAGCTTAATTACAAAACACCTACTGAGGTCTGAAAAAGTGAAATTTTCAAGGTCGAAGGTGAAGGTCATTAAACTAGGTAACAGATTTGACCTTTCATTCACCTTCAGTGACCTTGAAAAGGTCAAAAAAGTTGATTTTCTAAATTGATATTTTGGATTTAAATTTAGGAAATTTTGAAGGTCGAAGGTCATCAAATTAGGTCACAAACAATGTTATCTAAATTTTCCCAAAGTTCAAGACTACAAATAAATTCTTGTCATCAAAATTGCAGGAAAACCGCTAACCTTGTCAACTTGAAATGTTAACAGATGCAAGAGCAGACTAGTGCCAAGGTCTGATTAGGTTTTGGCCATGCTGGGTAAATTGCATGGTGGCCAGTTTGCTCTTCAAAGTGCGATATTTATCACTGTGTGTCTTGTTAACGTTTTTTTCAGATCAAGATGGAGTTTTGCCCAGTTGATCTCCTTGTGGAGGAAAGCAAGCACAAAAATTGTCTCCTTACCAGGAGACCAACTAGGCAAAACTCCATCTTGATTTGAAAAATTAGTTGAAACTGGTGAAACACTCTAGGATAGGATACCCCTGTCAAGTGCAAGTGCTTCATCAGCAGATCCCTTCCCGTAGGACAAGAAGGTGGCAGCATTGCCCTCAGCCAACGTGGATGATCCCCACATGTTCGATCTTCCCAAGAACACAGCTGGTGAAGGAATGTCACGAGTGAACAAACAGGAGGATTCTTCCTGATACTCTTGCCTTTCAACCTCAACCAACTTCCAACTTGATTTCATTCACCTCCAGTGCAAGTGCTCCTCCAGCTCCTGCTCCAAGGTATGTTATGATTGCTCCTACTCCAGGGACTAGCTGTGTCCTGGTTAATCTGGCCTTTGTTCCTAAAGTCGCGATACCCAGGAGTACAAAATCCTATAGGAAAAGAGTGGAGAAGAACAAGATGGACGGCAAAGCCACTAAGCGATAGAGTGTCCAAGTTTAGTGAAGAGTGAAGACCGACAAACTTGTAATGCTACCTAGCCTAGCTAGAAGGTCCCAAGTCCTTGTAAAAGCAGAGGGCAAGTTTGTCAAAAATGAACATAAATGTGTTTTTACAATATTGTTCAAAGTTGTGTGGGCTTCACCAAGGAAGTAATATTCTTTGGTTTGGGTTCAACTCCCAAATGACTTGATATTGTATTTACTTGTTAATGTTCTCTTCATCTCTTCAATTCATTCCCATTAACATGATTAAACATGATTCAATTTTAAATGTACAACTCCTGATTTGCATTACTAGATCCAATAAAAAGATCTCTTGAAGGGATTTGATCATGATATGGCATGACATGATATAGTGATTTTAGATAGAGATTGATTGTGACAATTGTGCTTGTTTGTGCCAACAGATATACTTCATTTTGCTAAAATTAATCCATTTCACAAACCTGGCAATGTATTTACTAATTGCACTAAAAAAACACTAGGACCTGCCCCCCCTAGATTATTTTAACTTTTTGGACCCAAATTTTTTGGGAAGGCCTTAAGAAATGGGTATTTTGGGCATAATTTGGCCTTTATAGGGCATTTTTGGCCAATTTATCAAAAATGGGCATTAACTTTGTTTAAAAAATTGGACCCAATTTTTGGTTTTAAGGGTGCAAGCTAAGAAATTTTTTTACAGACTAAAATCCCCCCTTGCCTTCAGGGCCACTGCCTTCAGGGGCAGATCCAGAAACCAACAAAGGGGGAGGGGGGGGGGTGCAAATTTCAAGGCTGACAAAACAGTAAAAAAGGCCCAGTAATGCCCAAAAAGGCCCACTCGTTTTGGGCTTTTTGGGGCTTAATTTTTTCTGGGCCCACCCAAGGAGGGGGGGCTGTCTCCCCCCCCCCCAGATCCGCCAGTGAGCTTGTTCATCATACTAGTTACTTCATTCATAACCCTATGCGCAAAACATCTCTTTGAAAGTCAGTTGCATTTAAGTCAACATATCCATAGTTAAGAGTTAATTACGAGGAACCCTTCTAATAAAAGCAATGAAAATTCTGGTTTGAAAACTCTCGAAAATAACACGAACGAGTCAAATAATGCACCGTTCGTTTTTTTGCAAAGGCGGGTTTGGATGACGGCAAACCCGGGTTTTGAGGGCGCGACTTATGGCAACGAGTGCTTCTGCAATATTTGGATCTAGGAGCCCAATTTCTGATTTGAAATGTGGGCTTGTTAGCTTCTGGATCTGCAAGTGAGATGTGTCCTCTTATTAGTGTTCCAAGTTTCAATTGTTCTGTTTAGTTTTGGTAGTTCCCAAAGATAATTAATTTGCTTTTTCAGAATGTTAACAAAATAACCATAAGATAATATGGTATGCAGTCATTCATGACAAAGAATAATGTGAGCAAAAAGTGTTGTGAAAATTGAAGTGTAGACTTTATCCCAGTTTTTTTGCCGTAGAATCTATTTGCATCTATAACTTGATTACCAAGACCTTATTCCTTCTTGTTTGATGTGGAACATATAATTATATTGCATCTATAACTTGATTACCAAGACATAATTCCTTCTTGTTTGATGTGGAACATATAATTACATTGCATCTATAACTTGATTACCAAGACATAATTCCTTCTTGTTTGATGTTTAACATATAATTACATTGCATCTATAACTTGATTACCAAGACATAATTCCTTCTTGTTTGATGTTTAACATATAATTACATTGCATCTATAACTTGATTATCAAGACATAATTCCTTCTTGTTTGATGTTTAACATATAATTACATTGCATCTATAACTTGATTACCAAGACATAATTCCTTCTTGTTTGATGTGGAACATAAATTACATTGCATCTATAACTTGATTATCAAGACATAATTCCTTCTTGTTTGATGTTTAACATATAATTACATTGCATCTATAACTTGATTACCAAGACATAATTCCTTCTTGTTTGATGTGGAACATATAATTACATTGCATATATAACTTGATTACCAAGACATAATTCCTTCTTGTTTGACGTGGAACATATAATTACATTGCATCTATAACTTGATTACCAAGACATAATTCCTTCTTGTTTGATGTTTAACATATAATTACATTGCATCTATAACTTGATTACCAAGACATAATTCCTTCTTGTTTGATGTGGAACATATAATTACATTGCATCTATAACTTGATTACCAAGACATAATTCCTTCTTGTTTGATGTTTAACATATAATTACATTGCATCTATAACTTGATTACCAAGACATAATTCCTTCTTGTTTGATGTGGAACATATAATTACATTGCATCTATAACTTGATTACCAAGACATAATTCCTTCTTGTTTGATGTTTAACATATAATTACATTGCATCTATAACTTGATTACCAAGACATAATTCCTTCTTGTTTGATGTGGAACATATAATTACATCCATTAAATATGTGGCTGTTTCAGGAGCTTGGCAAAAATGATGTGAAGGAGATACTTCCTCAGATTATAAAGTAAGTATAATTACCATATCAACTATACATGTACCTACTTTCTCCTGAAGGAGAAGCCTCAATCTCAGCCAGATGTCACATACCTACTCTCTCCTGACCTAGGGATGACCCCCAAACTTTCGTCATCTTTCCTTCTCTACCATATTTCTTCATTTTGGACAACATTATTGCCTCCACATGGATATTCAACACCATAACTGCCTTACCTTAGTAATTACCCACCACTTTTGAACTCTCCCTATATTTTCCACTATTACTTTTATCCTTTCATCCTCCTCTAGATAAGTCCCTGTGTAAGTGTCATCAATTTTATGCCTTAGTCACATTTACTCTTTGGATAGGATACTGCAGCCATAGTTCCCCAAACAGAACTGCAGAAGATTGTTTAGACTGTAAAGGTCACTGTGGAATTCTAACATTGAGTTTTTATCGTACCTTATAAGAGGTACGATATTGTAGTCAGCTTGACGGGCGGCGGTGGGCGGGTGGGCGGTGTCTCTCTTTTCAGCTTGTCAACAGGTTTCCAGCCAAACCATTTGAGGGATTCATCTGAAATTTTCAGGGATGTTTCTACATATCAACGTCAAGAACTGATTAGTTTTTGGGCATTCTGGGTAAATTTTAAGGTGGCCATTTTGGATTTTCCGTCCTAAAATCTTCACTTTCAAGACTTGTCTACAGGTTTTCAGCCGAACCATTTGAGGGATTCATCTGACATTTTCAGGGATGTTTCTACATATCAACGTCAAGAACTGATTAGTTTTTGGGCATTCTGGGTAAATTTTAAGGTGGTCATTTTGGATTTTCCATCCTAAAATCTTTACTTTCAAGACTTGTCTACAGGTTTCCAGCCAAACCTTTTGAGGGATTCATCTGAAATTTTCAGGGATGTTTCTACATATCAACGTCAAGAACTGATTAGTTTTTGGGCATTCTGGTTAAATTTGAAGGTGGCCATTTTGGATTTTCCGTCCTAAAATCTTCAATTTTAAGACTTGTCTACAGATTTTCAGCCAAACCATTTGAGGGATTCATCTGAAATTTTCAGGGATGTTTCTATCAACGTCAAGAACTGATTGGTTTTATGGCATTCTGGGTAAATTTTAAGGTGGCCATTTTGGATTTTCCGTCCTAAAATCTTCACTTTCAAGACTTGTCTACAGGTTATCAGCCAAACCTTTTGAGGAATTCATCTGAAATTTTCAGGGATGTTTCTACGTATCAATGTCAAGAACTGATTAGTTTTTGGCCATTGTGAGTAAATTTTAAGGTGGCCATTTTGGATTTTCCGTCCTAAAATCTTCACTTTCAAGACTTGTCAACAGATTTTCAGCCAAACCATTTGAGGGATTCATCTGAAATTTTCAGGGATGTTTCTACATATCAACAACAAGAACTGATTGGTTTTTGGGCATTGTGGGTAAATTTTAAGGTGGCCATTTTGGATTTTCCGTCCTAGAGTCTTCACTTTCAAGACTTCTCTACAGATTTTCAGCCAAACCATTTAAGGGATTCATCTGAAATTTTCAGGGATGTTTCTACGTATCAATGTCAAGGACTGATTAGTTTTTGGGCATTCTGGGTAAATGTTAAGGCTGCCATTTTAGATTTTCCGTCCTAAAATCTTGTCTATCGAGGCTTGTCTACGGGTTTCCAGCCAAACCGTTCAAATTTTTACATATGTTACACAGTGATAAGTTCTAGAGCTGATTAACTTTTCTGCGGCCATCTTGCTTTCTTGGTCAACAAAACCACAATGCTGTGTTTTAGGTACGATATTGTTCACGTCTGTGCCTTGTTCCATTTCTTGGTTCGCTCTAGCAATTATGCATGCTTTAGTGAATGCAACGGCCACCATAGCAAACGTGACTGAGGCATAAGTTACTTGTAATCTTGGTTTTAAAAGTGGGGAATGTTGTGAATTAATATTTGTGCTGCTGGGCCAATTAGTAGGATTTTTACCCAATCAAACGAAGTTCAGGGGGATAAAGAGAACAGCTCCATCTGTCCTTCAATACGTCCATCAGTCTGTCCGATTTGCTTATTAGGCCATTTTTCAAAATGCCCACCATTTTTACAAGTGTTATTTTACGTGTTTTGGTATAACTTAAAAAGTAATGGAGCAATTTTGTTAAAATTTTATATGTGACTTCTTGAAAACATATTACATGTTCTGATGACAATTTTCCAGTGAGCGGCCATTTTGATATATAACCACCATTTTTACTTGCTTTAACTTTAAAAGTAGATACGTGAGTTTGTTGAAAAGACTAGTCTTAGTTTGGAAAAAGAAGTTCATCAGTCTACTGCACGTTATGCCTGCTTTGGACAATTTTGATATTTTTACATATTGTAGCTTTAAATGTCCTCCTTTGAATATTCATAATTTAATTTGGGTTTTATTTCTAATTTTCAATAAAAAATTATTTGGGCAGTAGACTGATGCACTTCGTTCTCCAAAGTGAAACTTGTCTTTTATTGAATTGGTCTACTGCACGTTACGACTGCTTCGGACAATTTTGATATTTTACATATTGTAGATTTAATTGTCCTCTTTTGAATATTTGTATTCAAAAAAATATTAGCCCAGTAGACTGCTCTCCAACCGAGACGTGTCTTTTTATATGTGAATACTTCGAAGCATATTACACTGTCAGTGACAATTTGGCTGATAGGCAGTCATTTTCAGAAATGGCAGCCTATGGGATTCACAATGCCTTGGCATTTTAAAGTGTGATATTTATCAGTGTGTGTCTTGTTAAAAATTAAATGCATACTAGTAGTCAGTTTTTGTGATGGTCTAGCATCAGCTACTACTTGCATATTTGAAAATAGTGTTCAAAAGGAGTTTGAGGTGAAAGATGTCTTGCCAAAATTCAAGAATACTTGATTCAATATTCTTGGAACTATATTTGTATAGAAATGATAAAAATAAAAATGAAAAATATTTTAATTTTAGATGGGCCACCACTGTTGGCTGTGAGTTCTTAACCAAAAGTGCTGCACTAGCATCAATCACAGCTTTCAGTAGAGAATATCCAGAAATCTTCACTGCAGGTAAAATATGAGCAAGTTTAATGTCTGTGTCAGTTCTTGACTGGTCAAACCTTTTTCTTTAAGTGTTTTACTGTTTTTTTTTTATTCATTTTAACATGTATTTTTGCTCACATGGTGAGCTTTTGACTCAAGTGGTGCACTTATGGAATTGCTCACTCAGTCATCTGTTCATCCTCAAGTCCGTCCAAAGGGTAGTTTGTGCATTGCTGCTCCTTAGTAAAGTACACACACGTGCTAGTTTGATAAAACCAGGGGTAAATAAATAAACATCCCCTTGTGGGACAATTATTCTGGAATACAGAAATAAAATAAAATGTTCAATAAAATGAGGATTGCTTTTATGTCTTATTCTAGATCAGATCCTCCTAATAGACACTCAACTCGTAAGCTGGTTGATACATGCAGGATTGAGCCAAGCCCCTAATCCATACAGTAAAAGCATATTTGGCAAGGATCGGCCCCCAAATGTAACAGAATTAGATGGCTCCCCATGCAGAGATATGTTTACTGTTTTAAATCTAGGTAATAATATTGTGGATTGAAAAATATTGTTTTATCTTTAAAATGAAGTGCTATACAATATACATTTTAGCACTTCATCGCATATCAATAGTTTTTTGAGTAGTCAGCCAAATTATGAAATATTTTAGCCTATTAGGTAGTTGGCGGTTGATGTTTGGTGCATGTGGTGACATTTGTTTTTTGTGTCTTAGATAATTTTGCTGACAAATAACCGTGAATTTGGTGAAAAATTAACAACCTGTATAATTGTGCATCCCAATTAATCCTGTCTACAGGATTCCAGCCAGACCGTTTGCGGGATTCATCTGAAATTTCAGGGATGTTTCTACACATGAAAGTTTAGAACTGATTAGTTTTTCTACATTCTGGGTAAATGTTAAGGCGGCCATTTGGGATTTTCCGTCCTCAATTATTGTCTGTCAAGGCTCGTCTACAGGTCTCCAGCCAAACCATTTCATGGATTCATCTGAAATCAGGGATGTTTCTACTATGATAGTCTAGAACTGATCAGTTTTTGGGCTTTCTGGGTAAATGTTTCCATCCTTAAATCTTGTCTGTTGAGGCTTGTCTACAAGTTTCAAGGTTTCATGGATTCATCCTAAAATTTTAGGGATGTTTCTATGTATAAGAGTATAGAACTGACTAGTTTTTGGGCAGTCTGGATAAATGTTAGGTTGGGCATTTTGGATTATCTGTCCTGAAAACTATTCTAAACACAGTAAACAGAGAAAAGAACATAGTGTAGACAATGGTAATATTTATTCTAGGTCAATACTACACAGAAAGTCAGCTGCTTAATATCCAAGCATTCAACAGTCTCAAGCCCTGGCTCATTATGTCACGTTTGCCTGGACAACCTAAAGATGGCGATGCCTTAGCCGAAAAGGTGGTTGACTATTGTTTCAGAGTACTAGAGCAATATGAAAGAAGTGAGTTTTATTTGTATATTTAGAATAACTTATAACACTAAGAAAAAAAGCCAGAAGAAAAAACTGGTGGGAATTTTAAATAAATGCATCCTTTTTCCTCATGGCACATGTTTATGTTTTTACGTTCAAACGAAATTGATTCATATAATACATAGGTGGTACACATTTGTAATCTTCAATAGCCTTTCTTGGTGTAGATACTGCATTTTGATTGAGTTATACTTCTTGTATAATGAGCAAATTACTCTAAATGTTAATATTGCAATAGATATCACCACATCTTGACACTTTAATTATTTCAATGGTACAAGAAAACATGAAAGTGGGTTGTTTTTGGAACCTCAAAATAGTGTTCCACTTACAGAGGTTCATTTTACATTAAGTCTATAAGAAACAGAAGAAGTGTTAAACATACACAGATACTAGAATTCTGTGATTCCGCATCGCGCAGAAAAACAGCAGAATTTTGGTTTTCAAAATTTTTGCAGAATTTGATTTTTTTGCACAGAATTCCGCAGAAAACATGATTTTTCCAGTGAACCACCTCATCTCATCTCATATTTGTCACTCACTTTGACAACTTACACAGTCATATGTCACCAAAAACTGGTGTTATAGGATTTCAAAGGGGAAATGTGAAAAATGTTTGAAATTCTCCAACTTTCGGCTTTTGCACTTAAAGATTACGTCTAATATGTCACGAAATTTGAATTCCCTGCAATTTCGTGATAGTTCAAATGAAGCCATTGCTTGCAGAATTTTGGGAATTTGGCACAGAATTTGACTTTTTCATGCAGAATTTCTGCGCAGAATTTGCAATTTTCGCAGAAAACTAGGATGTGTGTAACATAAAGCTTTTATCATATACATGTATCATTTTGCGTAAATCATGTAAGATTCGATATTTTTATATTAAGAATGTCGTGGAATTTAAACCCATGTGATGTTTTAAAATTCTTTGCTCTTGACTTGTTATCCAGAGAAATATTCCCGGATGTTATTTTTTTTTTCAAGGGAAAATATGATATTGACTGAGGGCGATAGCCGAGTTTATTTATGGTCATATTCCATCATGACCATAAATAACCTAATTATTCCATAATATTTTTCTGAAGTTATTCATTTTCAAGTTTGATTTGTCACCATTCACTGACGATGACATAGAATGATACAAAGATTAATATCATATAACATTTTGAAATTGTATAAGTAGTTGAAAATAGAACAAAAAATGCAAAAATCAAGAGAAATCCCCAGGAATAATTCTGATACAGGATCTGATACAGGATTTTGGGTGATACGGGATCTAATACGGGATCTGATTATTTTGTCTGATATGGGATCTTTAGGATATCAGTTATATTCCTTGTTGATTTCCCGGGGAAAACATGTTATTACGGAATAAATTATCATTATTCACAACACCATTTACTAATTGACATGCAAAGTTTCTTGATTAAAATTCAAAACTTTGCAATTCTCTGTCTCAACACATTTTGCAATTCATTTCTGATTTGATCTGGTGTGTTGACTTGAGATAAGGCTATTGGTAGCATTAATGTTACTGTCCTTCGCCAGTTTGAACAAGTTTATCATGATGTCTCTTGGTGGAGCATCCACATCTATTCTCTGAGAATAGATGCACTCAAAGAAATTCATAAATAAAGCGCCATGCCAATTGTCATTGCTTGGACCTTCATATTGAAGTGTTTTTTTTCATATGAGTTCTACTCCCTGGTCTATCGCAGTTAACATAGGTCTTGCAGATAAACTGTTTTTTTAATCAAGTTGGCTTTCTGAAAAGTTAAAGTTCATGATATAAATAAATAGAGTGTACAAATTCTGAAATTAGTCAATATTTATTGTGATGTAAGAGATATGGCTAGCCCTTTTGTTATATAAGCTTATATTCATTGTGATCGCTCACGATTGAGCTTATGATGTAATACATATATACAGGGTGGTCAAAAAATGGAAACCCATTTTCCTTATATCTTTGTCATTTTAAAAAATTACTCCCTGATATTTCACACATATGTACCTCATTCAATTTCCTACCACCCTACCATATTTCATGACCATCAGACTTATAGTCATAATTTTACAGCACTTTGAATAACATGCTTCAGGTTTGGCCATCCTCGCACTGTAGGCAAACCTGCACAAGTATCAATGACCCGAATGCATTCCTCAGCAGGTATGGCCTGAATGACACGGATGATCTCACTTTTGATGTTTGCAATTGTCCTGAGGTCATTCTTATACACTCTATCTATGCTATATCCCCAGGTAGGGACATTTTGGACAACAAATGCAGGTTTCCCCACAGCGCAAAAGTGGCAACTAGGGCATGTTCTTTAAAGTGCTGTAACATTGAAATTATCAATCTGATGGTCATGATAAAGTGGACTGGTAGGAAATTGAATGATGTACAAATGTGTAAAATATCAGGGAGTTATTTTTAAAAATGACAAAGATATGAGGAAAATGGTGTAAGAGTTTCCATTTTTTGACCAACCTATATATAGTGAAATGATAGCTTTATGTACCAATGGCTATGACAGGGAGAACACTTGAAAAATCCTTTTTTGGCATAAATAGATTTGGTTCAATATTCTTTGAGTTGAGCAAGTTTCATCACTGTGGCTTATATATTACTCATTTTCTACCCATATAAAAATGTGCTCAAAATGGCTACAACCTCTCATGAGACGAGCTCTGAAATTTTTCTGGGATTGTTGACATACTGTACAGTAATCAGTTATCTTTGGCTAACACAGTGAGCTTTTTGGATTTTTCAGGCGTCATTGGTCCGTCCATCCGTCCATTGGTCCGTCCGTCCGTCAAAATTGGCCGCACAAATTAAAACTGCTATATGAATTGAGTCATATCCACATTAATTTTATGCATATCCATAATGCCTATTTGACCTATCATCGCCATTTCCCAAGTTTGCCCTGTTTTCGATAAATTGCTGATTTTGACGTCAAAAAGGCAAATTTACTAGACACTTTGTTGAAGTAGAACTTTCAAATAATTTGTAGTAGTTGCTGTATGTGCAACTTATGTTCTCTGAAGATTTCAAAGCTCTTG